>CM066207.1:2412112-4912112 GCA_033675395.1 Rhodiola chrysanthemifolia
CTCCGAATCCAGTGGAGGTGATCCTTTTAGATCCGAAAATATGTCTCCCAGTTCTTATAACAATCATGGCTTCAGTAGCCCTTCTGCTCAAGATTCAATGGAATGGAAAACTAGTACATTTATGGAAGAAAATGTTGGAAGAGATGTGAATAAGGTTCCGCATCCACAGGTCTTTTTCCATACTCATCAGTTCCATTATTTCTTTTTCTATTTTGGAACTGAGTATGGCTCAAATACTAAATTATTGAAATGTTCATTCTTGGTTGAAATCTTGATAATTTCATATGTCGATCTAGTTGTACAGTGACATAGGTAGGGGGGATATTCTGACAATTTGAAAACATTTTGTTCTCTTTATAATGGCATAACTGTAGATACTGTCTAGTTTCCAAATAGCTCCGTTCATATGTGTTGGTTTTAATACGTTTGTCAGTAGTATTCAAATCTTGTTAGGCTAAAGGTTTTGGAACATTAATATTATTACTTGCATCCAAATAAATACCAGAAGTTTCTGAAGGAAATGTAGAACACTGAGCTACATGACACTCTTTTGTCTTCTTGTATTCCCTTTCTGCTGATTGAACACCTCACTGAGGACCATAATATGCCCATGGTAGTTGTGTTTTGTTCTTATGTTTGGGTTAGTGAACCTTGTCTTGTTTTCCAATGTAATTAGCATTTCAATATTTTTTGGTCACAGTATTCTGTTCTTTATGGAAACACTTGTTTTCTTTGTTCAGAGGACACAATCGTCGGGAAGCATTGGATCATTTGATTGAAACTCAGCTTTTTGCTACTCATGCAATTCTAATAGTCAAGTGCTTGATGTACTTGAACATAATCGAAGTGTGGTGGGCCATCACAACGATATGTTGCCTGTCTCATCCATGGGAAAACACTCTAGTAATGGGAGTTCTTGTACCGATCGTTTTGGTGATCAGGTTGTAACGCATCCTGCAGCTTCTTCTTCCGCTGACTTCTTTCAGCTCCCAACCACATCACCTGCATCTACCTTCGATTTATCACAAGCATCCACCTTTGGTACGGCTCTGGCGACAAATCCATTCCAATCATCTAAAACACATGCACCTTCTGTGGACTTGTTCGATGACAGTGACCAAGACCTGCTGCATGTTACAAACCTTGAGCAAGCATCCTCTGAGTTGACAATGGGAAAAAAATGAATGTTGGGCGACTTTCAATACACTGGATGTGTCTAGTAGTCTCAGAATTCCTCTTAAATCTGATAATGTTGGCAAGGGAAACTCATTTTCAATGTCACCTTTTAGTGAAAAGACACACTATGAACCACATCAGTGTGAGAGTATAAGTCAAACCCAAGTTCATAATGCAGCTGCTGGCCCTTACCGGCCTGTACTGAGTCCTTGGAGTGATGCTATGCACCACCAAGCATTTAACGGTGCAACTATCCCACAGGTATGCCATTTATGATAATGTTGTGCTTTATGGCAATTCAAAATAAATTAAAGGGACATCAGATTCACATGCTTTGCTGCATAATTCTGGTGAAACAATGTTTTAGGTAAGTGGAGTCATCAGAATTGGAAGTTTTTGATACTCGTACTTAAATAAAGATTGTGTGTCGTCTGTCCTTTCCTTAACCCTTGCTAATTTATCTAAATAGGGCTCACTGTTAGGTGCTACCTAACGAATACTTTTAACGGAACTAAGTAACAATAACGACTACACTCTTTTTAACTTACTAAAGTTTTTTAAAGGATACTAAATATAGAAATTTGATTACGTAACTTGGATACAGCATATTTGTGATCATTATTTGTATGAGCAGTCATGGAGTGCTTTTGAAGATTCAATTGAACATACACAGTGGGAGAGCATTCCACCCAAAGTTGAATCACAATTTTCTTTGAGCGGGCCATCACCAGACGCTAACCAGTATATGAACTTAGTAGTCACGGAGGTTTGTGCAACCTGTTATCCTACTGAAAGTCCTTGAATCTGACTAATTTGCTTATTCTTTTATCACTTCTCCTTAGGGTATTGTTTTCACAGGGTCTTAAAGGTGGTGTAAATAGAGCTTCTATGTCAGAAAATGGGCCCCCGTTCTATAGTCTTTACCAGCATACATCTTTGGAGCTTTATCCAGTGAGTCTTTTCATCTTCGTTTGATATGTGATGATGTTGGACCCGCTATGCATTGGTGTTAAATGTTTCTTTAGCAGGATCAGCGCTCTTATACAACAAAATACAAGAACCCGTTTGACCTTCCTTTTGATTTGGACCCAGGTCCAAATAAAGAGGTAGTTGTGGATTACTAAACCCTAAACCCTATGGGGGGTGGCAGTTGTGGGCAAATTGTGCTGAAGGTTAAAACATATTTATTACAATGTGATAAATGGATGGCTGGCAAGAACAAAATTATGCAGGGACTACGGGGGTTTAATCAGCCAAATAGAGGGCTTAGGAAGTTTTTTTTTTCTGTGATGCATCTTTCGAGAGTGGCTGCAGGGAGACGGGATTTGCTGTTATAGAAATTATAGACCATACTATTAATGTTATTTTTGCAGGGTGGACCTCTTCTTGTTCGTGTGCGTTCGAGGCAGAGGTCCTGGCCATTCGGGAAGGATTGTTTCTCATGGCTAGGATGAAAGTTGAAGATGCAGTACTCTTTTCAGACTTCCCTGGAGGCAGTTTTGGATGTGTTTAGGGGAAACAAGAAGCGCAACTATGGTGGGCAATTAATATAACAATGTTTCGCTATTCTGGAGTCTCATAGAAGATGGAGCGTGGAGCATGTTTTGAGAGAAGAGAATGTAGAAGCGGACTGGATGGAGCGTTGGGTAAAAAAAACATGGACTAGATTGGATGCCATCCCATTGGAGTATGCTAATGTTATAAATGAGGACCGCATGACAGGGGCAAGAGATGTTAGGAGTTAAGAGTCTGTTGTTGTATTGTTTGTAAGTTGTGCCCGCTCATCCTTTGTGATCATTTTCTTAGCCATGGCCTGGAGAAGTGACATTTGATTTCATTCAGGGTCAACAGACAGTATATCTAGTGTAAGGGCTACACAAAACTCATTATCCAGCACATTGCAACTTATACGGATATCCAGATGCTCTATAGATCTACTAATTGAGCACTCCTTCAAGAAGGCTAAACCCAATCCACGCATAATTTATCAGCAGTAATATTAATCCTAGTTCTAGCTCATTTATAGTCAAGAACTAGTGCGGACTTGAATCCTAAGATTCAATTAATCCTAAATGAACGAACACACGCCTCAGCAAACAATACAAATTGACTCGAACGAACACACACTGCTACTATTAGTCCTAGACTCAAAAACTGAAGACGAAAAAGCCTCGGGGCCCCTGAACCACGCTGCTGTAGTAACAGTTATCTTCTCGTCTTCTCAGCAATCCAGGAGCGTTGAAACTCTCACTCGGATGCTGGTCGCCGCCTTCGAATCATTCAGGCTCAGTTCGCCGTCCGTCGCCTCTCGTCTCACAACCGTCAGTTCGCCAACGTTCCAGCAAGTAGCTAAGAAATGAGATGAGTCCTTGAAAGCCCATTACTTCGGCCCACAAAAGAGAGAGGCCCAAAATCTAGGCGAGAAACCATGTTTCCTATTGGAATTAAATCAGTATCTCCCAGAATTACAACGTCATACCAATCTCACTTTCGTAGCTCGTCGCTGTCATCTCGTCCCCTTCGTCTCGTTGCTGCTTTTTTTTTCTCGATCTCCGCGTTCTCACTTCAAATGGAGTTTTACTTAAAGTCCTTGGAGGAAGAAAAAGCAAGAGTTTTGACCGTGGTGCCCCCATTGCGGAACGCTGCCCGTCTCATTACGAGAGGTGAGGTTTTTATGTTAGAGTTTTGTGTACATTTTTGATCTGTTATTAAGTCGATTGCTATTGCAGAGATCAACTGGTATCTCCAAAGTCGTCCACATACGCTTCTTGAAGATGGCCCGTCTTCTTGTCTTCCGCACGCACCTAATGGCCCGTCTTCTGGTAATAAGGCAAAAGAAAATATGACCGGGCCCGTTCTTGGTTATGGGGTTGGTTTGGAGAATGATATGCGTGGCAGGCGCTCACCCTCTAGCCGGAAAAGAAGTCGCTGGGATGCAACTGACAAAAACAAGAGCCCAATAAATGGTGGCCCAGTAAATGATCCTTCCATTGCAGAGCTCAACTGGTATCGCCAAAGTCTTCCGCACGCATCTGATGGGGTTGATTTGGTGAATGATATGCGTGGCGGGCGCTCACAGGAGGTAATAAGCTTTGATATTATTTTAAATGTATATTGTATGTAAACTATATGTTGGTGCTTAATTGATTTTAGGTACACTTGTATGTTGTATGTAAACTGTGTTTTGGTTTTTGATTTTTGTAGCCGTTTTTTAAGAGCCCGGTGAATGGTGGCCCAGTGAATGATCCTGCCATTGCAGAGCTCAACTTGTATCGCCAAAGTCTTCCGCACGCACTTGATGGGGTTGGTTTGGGGAATGATATGCGTTGCAGGCGCTCACCCTCTAGCCTTGATACAAGCTCTAAGCCGAAAAGAAGTGGCTGTGATGCCCCTGACAAGAACAAGAGCCCAGTCAATGGTGGCGCCTATGTTGGTCACAGGAGCCCAGGTGGTGAGCCCAGTCCAATAGCGTCAGAGGAGGTAATTCGTAATTGTTTTGATAGTATTTTTTTTTTTTTTTTTGAAGGAGTTTTGATAGTATTTTAAATGCATATTGTATGTAAACTATGTTTGATTTTAGGTACACTTGTATGTGAACTGTATTTTGGTTTTTTGATTTTTGTAGCCGTGTTTTGAGAGGCGTATCTGGACACAACATCTCCGAACCTGCTTTTACAAGACCATAAATGATCTGGGCGGACCATTCAGTATAGATGCCATGCCTGTAAATATTGTGAAGCACATGAAGGCTCATGGGTATAGTTTAACTACAAAAGAAGTGGAACTTCAGCTTGAGAGGTATACAAAAGGAGTGATTTGAAGGCAGCATTTACTTCCTTCCAGAAGACTACCAACGCCCTTCTGTACTGTATTTCTATGATAGTACTTTCAGCTTCCAAAAGCATCCATATATCAAGACAGAATTCTACAGCCTAGACTGCTACTATATTCACTTAGGGTTCAATACAAACTGACTTGAACGAACACACACCGCAGCAAACAGCCTAGACTGCTACTATATTCACTTAGGGTTCAATACAAATTGACTCGAACGAATACACACTGCTACTATTAGTCCTAGACACAAAAACTGAAGACGAAAAAGCCTCGGGGCCCCTGAACCACGCTGCTGTAGTAACAGTTATCTTCTCGTCTTCTCAGTAATCCAGGAGCGTTGAAACTCTCAGTCGGATCCTGGTCGCCGCCTTCGAATCCTTCAGACTCAGTTCACCGTCTCGTGACTCGTCTCACACTTTTTTTCTCTCTCTCTGAATCGAATTGAGCCGAATAATCAAAACCTAGAAATGAATCACAAAGCATCAAATAGCAAGTGAAATCGTGATAAAATGATCGAAACACTAAGCGTAGTGGTTGCCTAAAGTGCATATATTTTAGCGCTATCAGACATTCAAAGAAAACCAGAAACTCCTTTAATAATCTAGGATAAGTTTGTGCCGACCGAGCAAGCAAGATATCAAGTCCAGGGTGTATAAACAATTCCCGGCACCTCTAAAAACTACTGCCTGTTTACCCTGCCGTGACAGTTCCATTGTGCTACGGTATGTCACGGCACCTTTGGAAAAACTCTGTGGAAAGACCCCCCCGTGACTACCGTGACATGTCCATTGGTCACGGCATGTCGCGGCACCTCTAAAAATCAATGCTAAGAAACCCCGCCGTGACTACCGTGACATGTCCATTACGTCACGACATGTCACGGCACGTCTGAGAACTCTCTACCTATTTTCTCTATCGTGACAGCCGTGACAGTTCCATTGTGTCACTGGTGTCAAGGCACCAAAAATCCTCAGTGCAAATATATTGTTTTTACCCCTGCTTTCTGATCTGAGCGCGAACACACTCCACACCTAGATTCCTGTAATGGTCACACACAACGGGTACAATGGAAAATGCAACTAATTGAAACTTACAACGTGGGTTACTCCCCGAAGAGGCCTAGTTTAATGTCTTGGCGAGACATAGCTGGGTCGAGACAGATGCACAGAGCATAGGAAACAATCTCGGAGAATCTTTTAGCTAAGATCCCTCCCCGAGCAGTAGGTTATCGTTAATGCCCTCAGGAGGTGCCAGATGCTTGAGTACGTGGTAGTGCTTAAGGCGTTGCCCGTTCACTACCATAGATTTGCCTCCCTCAATGCTAAGCGTGCCTGTCTGGATATGCTCGTTCCACTGTATAAGGGCCACTCCATTTAGTGCGCAACTTCCCAAGAAATAATCTAAGGCGGGAGTTGTAGAGAAGAACTCGCTCGCCTTCATTGAATTCTCTGTGCACTATGCATTTGTCGTGACATTTCTTTGTTCTCTCTTTATAGAAGCGAGCATTCTCGTAGGAGTCCAACCTGATCTCATCGAGCTCGTGTAGCTGAAGCAGTCACTTTTCCCCAGCTACTTTCATGTCCATGTTCAGCTCTCTAATAGCCCATAGAGCATTATACTCGAGTTCGACTGGGAGATGGCAGGTTTTTCCATAAACAAGTCTGAAGGGACTCATTCCGATAGGTGTCTTGAATGCAGTCCTATATGCCCACAGTGCGTCATCTAGCTTGGACGCCCATTCCTTCCTGTGGCTCGAGACTGTCTTCCCGAGGATGCCCTTGATCTCTCTATTAGAGATTTCTACTTGCCCACTGGTTTGAGGATGATATGGGGTGCCAATCTTGTGATAGACACCGTATTTCTTCAGCAAGGTCTCGAAGTTTCGTTCTTTGAAGTGGGAGCCTCCATCGCTGATAACTGTTCTTGGCACTCCAAACCGAGGAAAAATAACCTTCTGAAACATTTTCATAACTACCTTGGCGTCGCAAGTAGAAGTAGCCACTGCTTCAACCCACTTGGAAACATAGTCGACTGCTACCAAGATATACTGATTTCCATAAGAAATCGATGCCCCACACATCAAATAAATCGACTGCGAGAATGCTCTGTTGGGGCATCTCTTGCTGCTTTGAGACATTTCCAGTCCTCTGGCACTGATCACAAGCCTTGACGAATTCATGGGCATCCTTAAACAGTGAGGGCCAAAAGAATCCGGACTGCAGAACCTTCGTAGCTATTTTCGAACCAGCCCCGTGTCCACCGTATCGTGATGAATGACAGCGCTCTAGTATCCATACGATCTGGTCCTCGTCGACACAAGTCCTATAAAGACCGTCAACACATAATCTGTATAGAAAAGGGACATCCCAGAAGTACCTCTTTACATCGGACAAAAATTTCCTCTTCTGGTTGTGTGACAAGTCAGGAGGAATGATACCACAGGCCAGGTAGTTGACGAAATCTGCATACCATGGGGCCATGTCTACATAGACGCTCATGAGCTGCTCGCCTGCGAGAGAGTCAGTCATTGGGAGTTTGTCTTCGTCGCGGTTGAGCTCTCTTAACTCGAGCCGTGACAGGTGGTCTGCAACCAGATTTTCAGCTCCCTTCTTGTCTCTAATCTCGATGTCGAATTCTTGTAGGAGGAGAACCCATCGAATCAGCCTAGGCTTCGAATCCTTCTTAGACAGCAAATACTTGATTGCGACATGGTCTGTGTACACTATGGTCTTCGAACCTATTAGATACTGCCTGAACTTCTCAAAAGCATAAACGATGGCCAGCATCTCCTTCTCAGTCGTAGTGTAATTTGCTGCTGCACCGACTAGGACTTTGCTCGCGTAGTAAACCACGCGTAACTTCTTATCAATGCGCTGCCCAAGAACTGCTCCTACTGCGAAATCACTAGCATCACACATTAGTTCAAATGGCAGCTCCTAATCAGGGGGGCTGCACGACAGGGGCAGAAATAAGAGCAGATTTCAAGTGTGGAAAGCATTAAAACATGATTCATCGAAATTAAATTCAGCTTCCTGGCATAGTAGATCAGTGAGTGGCTTGGCTATCTTCGAGAAATCCTTTATGAAACGCCTGTAAAATCCTACGTGCCCAAGAAAGCTCCTGATTCCTTTCACATCTCGTGGTGGGGGCAGCTTCTCAATCACCTCCATCTTCGCGTGATCGACCTCGTTGCCTCAGTTGGAGACCATGTGTCCCAACATGATAACTTCCTGCACCATAAAGTGAAACTTCTACCAGTTTAAAACCAGGTTAGTGTCAACACAACGACGAAGAACATCAGTAAGGTTAGAAAGGCACGAATCAAATGATGAGCCATACACCGAAAAATCATCCATAAATACTTCCATGGTGTTTTCTAGAAAATCAGAAAAAATGGCCATCATACAACGCTGAAAAGTGGCTGGTGCATTGCAAAGACCAAAGGGCATACGTCTATAAGCAAATGTGCCAAAAGGGCATGTGAAAGTAGTTTTTTCCTGGTCCTCGGGGTGTATAGGGATCTGAAAGAAACCACTATAACCGTAGAGGTAGCAGAAAAATTTAAGCTTCGCAAGACGTTCTAACATTTGATCGATAAAGGGCAAAAGAAAGTGATCCTTACGAGTAGCCTTATTCAATTTCCTATAATCAATGCACATACGCCAACCAGTCACAGTACGAGTAGGAATCAAATCATTATGCTCATTGCATACAACAGTCAAACCTCCCTTCTTAGGGACAACATGCACAGGACTTACCCACTCACTATCGGCGATAGAATAAATAATGCCTGCATCCAATAATTTTAGAATTTCTTTCTTCACCACATCATTCAATTTAGAATTCAAACGTCTCAAAGCATCCCTAGTAGGCCTAGCATCGCCCTCTAGATGGATTCTATGCATGCACATATCTGGGCTAATGCCCTTGAGATCATCTATCGAATAACCTATGGCTGGTCTATGTTCTCGCAGGACATCTAGCAATTTTTGGGTCTCTACATCAGTCAAGGATGCATTCACAATCACCGGGCAAGTCGAGTTAGGGCCAAGAAATTCATACCTGAGACTTACAGGCAGAGGTTTCAGCTCTACCTTGCAAGGTTCCTTACCTGAGTCGACATTCTGTTCAGCGTCCGCTCCAGCTGCTCCCTCAATGCTCACTGCACATATATCCATCGGTATTGGGCAGCCCGGTACAACTCTGTAAGACTCAATAGAGGTCAGTGCAATAGGGTCGTCTATATCAGCAGAGTCAAGTACATCACAATCAGCTAATAGACTAGGACTCTTGCACATATCAGGCAAATAAAAGACAACACATTCACTGCCCACTCGCAAAGCTATAGACCCCCTATCCATGTCAATAACTACCTTAGCGGTGTAAAGAAAAGGTCTACCAAGAATAATAGGGATATCAATGTCCTTCGAGATCTCTAGCACTATAAAATCAGCAGGGATGTAAATATTATTCACCTTGACAGGTACATCCTTTAGAATCCCTTTCGGGAGTCTACAAGAATGATCCGCATGGTGAATAGAGATATTCGTGGGACAGAGATCACCCAAATTCAGTTTAGCATATAGAGAATATGGCATGATAGACACACTAGCAACAAGATCACATAGAGCACGACAAATTGTAATGGCACCAATATCACAAGGGATAGAAAAACTCCCTGAGTCCTTAAGCTTAGGTGGCATGGGCTGGTGCATGGCTGACACGTCTATTTTTACCCTCTCGATTTGTCAATAAAGAGGATCGTCGTAGAGTCAAACAAGATTTATAAATTCGGTAAGACCGAGTCGTACCCAAGGGAGCAATGTAAACTCATGTACTATGTAAAGTTGTGCTTCGATTTAGCTATTCCGATTCGAATGTTTGAAAGTGTTACTTTTGTCAAAGTTCTAATTTTATCAAGTTCAATTCAAGGAGATATTTCAAGGACCTACTTCACCTAATTGTACACCCAAGTCATGCAACATAAACTGTCATGCGATTCATGCTAAAGACGAATGGAAAAGACTATGCATAAACACGAGCAAGACCAACCTTCGTTGTGCCTAAACTCGTCAACTACGCATATAAGCTATGGTTTGCCTCTCCTTCGAGCCGACAAACCAATCTAAGCTACTTTGATTTTCTACCAACTGTCGTTGTGTAAATAACCAAAATAGTTAGTTATACGAACTAGTCTTCTATTCCATTGAAACACGAGTTACCTTCGTAAACACCTTATTTCAATGAAGTTCTATCGATTTCTGGTTCTAGACTTCACCCTTTCAGTTTGTTAGTCCTTTACCTTAATGTTAACATAGGCTAAGAATTTCGTCAAACACCTAGCATGCATCAACTTATAACGATATCTCAAATAGAACAGCATCCATACATCAACACAAGGAAACATAATTTCATAAACATAAACAACCTATTATTGCATGACATTGAGTTTGTGTACAATAGGATCTGTAGGACCCCGAAATAGAGTCACTACTCACACACCATTGTTAGGGTTGAAATACACATACGAGTGAAAATCAATAAGAGAGTACAATTCGAACCAACGAAGAATACAAACTTTCGTCGTGTATCTTCACTTCTTCTCCTCTTATTCTCCTCTTCAAAAACCCTAGATGGTGATCTTCTCCGCCTCTAAGTGTATCGCTTCCTGGAATTCAGCCCCCCCTTTTCTTTTTTTGCACGTCTTTTTCTTCAATCATCAAGTTGAGACCCTTTGAATTCTGTTTGGTTGCACAGGTAAATTTTCTTTGCACAGGCAGTTTCTTGCACAACTTCAGCAGATTATGACAGACTGTGCTTTCTCTAGGTTAAGCGCGACCAAACTGCACAGTTTGTGGTGCCAAATGACGATAAATATCCTGATTTTCACTTCATTCCTTCCTTGTGCTCATTCTTCTTTCGCTTAATTAAATCTGACATAAAACACCAAGAAATTGATTAGAAGGCATAAAATGTTCTGGAAACGAGAGCAATTCAATAAGGAATGGAATAGAAAATCGATCGAAATATCGACCGATCAATGGCAGCGCTACATTCCTCACTTAGAGCTATTGTCTCGGTCCCATCAACCTTTCTTTTTCCAGTCAAAATATCCTTCCTTATGGCCTTAAGTCGCTGTGGGAATGGGATTGGCAGTACATAGGGTGCTGGCTCCACTGTCTGCGTAGAATTTTCAGCTTGGTTTTTTGCTTCCTGCGATGTTTACTCTCCAGCTGGTGTAGAGACAGGTGCTGAAATTACAGCTGGAAGTCGAGTGGTTTTGGCTGGTAGCATCTCAAGCTGTTTCCCTCCTCGGAGTGTGATGGCATTCACTGATTCCCGAACACTCGGATTTGGCTTCGATGGGAATTTTCCATGTTCTCTGGTCGCCGAGTTTGCCTGCTGAGCGACCTGATTTTCCAGCATCTTGTTCTGAATGGCCAGATGCCTGACCGTCTGCTCGAGTTCTTTTATTCGCCTATCTTGCTCAGCCATAAAATTAACCATCATGGATTCCATGCTAGACGAGCTGCTAGACTCCTGTTGCTTGGGTTGCTGTGGCTGGTAGGTGTAGATCCCTGAATTCTGATTTTTCTGCCCTTGCGACTGGTTGTTGTACTGAGTCCTCGACTGGTAGGAGACATTATTCTGCGTTTGCTGAGCTTGATTGTTGTATTGGCTTCGCGGCTTGTACGGTGCATTGCTCGGCTGCTGCTTGCAAGGGAAGCTAGGTGGTGCTTGATTCTGTTGGTTTGTAAGAGAGGTTAGGATGATTTCGGTTCGGGTTATCCCACCTGTTAGGGACTGATCCAGAAGCGAAACTAGTCCCTTGGTTATTCTGCCCGACATAATTAGCATCCTCCTGATTTCCACTATTATCACCTTGTCCCATCACCGGACAGCCATCAGCGAAGTGGGATGGAGAGCCACAAATCTGACAGTAGATACCCACATTAGCAACATCAGGCGTCTTCATAGCTGAGTCTGTCTTCAGATTTTTTATTTTAGTTGCAAGCATCTTCACTGTGTTGGTCAATTCAGCAATGTCATTAGAGCTATCAGTGAGGTAGAGATCTTGCACACCCTTCTTATCCTTCGGGTTACCTCGATCGCTCGTCCAGAGGTGGTAATCTTGAGCTACCTTTTCCACGATAGCATAGGTCTCGTCTAAAGGAACTCCATTCAGTCCTCCACCAGCAGTTTGATTGATCAAAGTATGCATTCCCTGGTCGATTCCCTGATAGAAAGTGTCCATGATCTGCCACAGCTCTAGATTGTGGTGGGGGCACATCCTCATCAGCTCTTTGTACCTCTCCCAAGCCTCGTACAGAGTCTCACCATCCATAGAACGGAACGAGATGATATTCTTCCTGAAGTGAGCTGTCTTTGATGGTGGGAAGTACTGCTGGAGAAAGGCCTTAGCTAACTTATCCCAGGTAGTAAAAGTGCCCTCTGCATGACTGTCGAGCCACCTAATAGCCTTGTCGGACAATGAAAATGGAAATAACCTCAGGTAGTAGGAATCTGGAGGGACACCATTAGTCTTCACCATGTTGCACATCTGAATAAAACGTTTAAGGTGCTGGTGAGGGTCTTCGTTCATCCTTCCCGAGAACTGATTATTCTGCACCATCTGGATGAGTCCTGTCTTGAGTTCCCAAGTGTTGTTTGCTATACCAGGTGGAGCAATGGCAGATTGGAATCCCGAGACACGTGGAGCGGTGTAATCTCCTAGGGTCATGCACACTGGTTGCTGCGCGGGACGCTGCTGGTCATCTTCGGCCACCTCATTCATCAATGCTTGATTGTTTTGAATGTTTTGATTCATATCGAATGTCGCAAAATTTTGATTCAGTGCTCCGAGTTGTCGAGCTTCGTTTTGGACCATGCAAAGAGTTCTTCGCTAGTTCGGTGAGTCCTCATCTGAAACCTGAATCTTCTTCTTTAGTCGGGGTGTTTTCTTTGGCATGAACTAGCGAGTACTGACAAGCGTATTTTTAACCCTTTATAGTTGTCAAATTATATGTTTTAGGGGTCAAGTTGCAGTCAAACAATATTTGTAACCTTGGTAAGCCAAGGGTCGATCCTAGGAGCAGTGCGTGTGAATACTAGCAAACTGTGTGACCTATTTAGCTATTCCGAATGATTTTTGTAAAAAGGTTTTTGTTGTCACGAGAATTGCGGAAATTAAATAACAGAAAATTAAATGGTTGTGTTTAAATCAGAGAGAGAATTCCAGAATCCGTACTTCACCCGTGCTAACCCCACTAATCATGCAATCACGTTACGTAAATTATTCATGCTATCGAATATGGAATCAAACCGAAATAACACTAGACAAGCCGCCCATCCACGGATCATTGTCTAGATTAATCTCAATCGTTGAACGCCGCCCATCCACGGATTATCAACGATCTCGATTTATTAAACTAAAGGTTTTCCTATTAAATCATGTAAACATGACCTAATATCAATTTCATGTAATCCGGTTAATACCTAGGACCCATCCATCTTTCGGTAATTAACCTAAATACGTTCTACCAATGCAAACATACCCTTTGATGTAAATACATGCATAGAACGATAAAATTAAGCACACAATGAAATTGAATATTCGAATCGCATAAATAAAAACTTCAATTGATCACATGAGAGTTAGGGTTACATAGCACGGGATCCGTAGGATCCCAGAATTGAGAGGACTACTCACTATTCATGGTGATTAAACCAAAAACAGTGTATATTGAAAGGAAGAAACGAGTAAACCGTAAACGATGAAGCTCGATGATCCTCACGATGAAAGCTCTGTCTTCTCTCCCAAGTTAGGGTTTCTTCTCCAAAATATCAACAACAGTCTAAACTGGTTGTGTTTCCTTTTATAGACCGTCCAAAAAGGCCAGAGAAGCCCAAAATCGATTTTTGGAAACAGCTTGAAGTTGGCCTGCCGACGAGCCCGTTACACCCGTGACAGCCAGGTGTGTCACGGCTGTCACGGGTTAAGCCAGAATCACGGCTCAAGAGGAAAAGTGCCGTGACACCCGTGACAGGTGAGTGTGTCACGGCTGTCACGGGTTGAGCCGAAATGACGGTTCAAGAAGACCAGGGCCGTGACAGCCGTGACAGGTGAGAGTGTTACGGTTGTCACGGGCTAGTGCTGGTTCAGATCCCTTTGTTGGCCTTTTTCGTCGATTTCTCCGTTCTTTTGATCTCACGGGCTCAAGGGGCAAGGATATGCGTTATTTTCCTGAAACACTAGAGAAAGACATCAAATAGAGACAATTTGCCGGGAGAATGAATGTTATCCTTCATCGAATGTAGCGAATAATCAGTCAGAATATTGACTGATCAAAACACTCCACACTTAGGATCTGTTCGTCCCGAACAAATGTCAAACAAATGGCAGAATAAATACATGAGGGAATGTAATGCTCAATGACCATAAAAGCTACCCACTCAAGTGACACGTGATCAATTCTAACTAAAGCAAAAACAAAAAGATAACTCACTGTCGTAGAGGACACGAATGCATTTAGCGTATGCATCAAGCCTTTCCAACCTATAGGCTGCCCTAGTAGGACGAGTATAGTCTCGTGAAGGTTTTCAGGAATGGGACTACCTACAAATCCCCTATACAACTAACTAACGTGTATGCATGAAATGATGCTCAACGAGTCACAGTAAAGTCATGTCATACCTTGGATTCATCGTGTTACCTCAACTTCAATTCAAACATCTTCATCAAAGTTTTCAGACAATCATAGATCAAACGAGTTATGCATTCAAACGGTCAGTACACACGACTAGCAAACGCCTCATCACAAGTTCTAAATAGTTCTATACCAACGTATAAAGAACACGAATAGTTGCACAAAACATGCTCGCCATTCACCTATGCTATCTAGGGATAGTCCACGGGCTCTTGGCGCAAAGCTCATTCTCAAGTGCCAAGGACTAGGCAATGACCCGTAAGAGAAGAGGAGCTCGGCTTAAGGATTTTCTGAAAAATAGTACAAAAATTTGCATCAAAATTTCAGTGCAAGCACGAGGGTCGTCCCTTAGTTTCTAGTATATGAATTTGCAAGACAAATCGTGATTTTGCACGCAATGAGAAGATGGGAGTGCACTACATCAAGCAAGAGAGGGCAGAATTGGTTATTCAAAAGTGTTTTCCAATACACAAGGGGCGACTTTCCTCACCGGGTCCTTGGTATTTTTCTGCTCATGCAGACGTTTTTCAAAGTATTAAAGTTTTTCGATTTTTCTAAAACTGGTTTTCTTTCAAAAACAAGTAAGTTTGGGGCCAATGTTTCACCCATCTTTCGAAAATTAAGAACTTTGTTCTTGAGGGAAAACTTGAAGGCCAATTGTCTAACTCCACACTTAAAACTTGACATAGTGTATAAGTAAAGGCGGATGCGTGCAAATCACAACAAGTATATAGAAACACATACTAGTACTAAGGTCACCTAGAAAAAGAGATGCAAATTTAAGCTTTTGAGATTTTTGAACCGGTGCCTACTAATTTCAAGTCTCAAACATTGCTTCAAGAAATACGTAGAACATGTGATAGGCAAAGGCTAGCAGTGATACTGACTCAAGAGAATACGCACACAATTTTCACTATTTCAAGTCCTAGACTTCGAATCCAACAGAATGTCAATCTGTGAAGGAGTATCGTAGAAAACAAGGATTTCAATCGCAATACATAGACTGTTGAGCATGTGAACGTGAAATGCAATGCATGTGACTATGCGCTACCCACTCCACACTTAAAAATAAGCTTAGTCCCTAAGCGAAGAAATATAAGAGAAAATAAGCGTATAGGAACTTCACTCGTGTGTGATGGCGCGATATCCATGGTGATTAAGCGATGCCCGGGGAGTGAAACACGACCTGTGAGCTGGTAGATATATAGATAAAAACACAGAGCGTCACAAGTGATAGGTTAGCATCGAAAATTGTGGACGGGCAAAAACAGGAAATGCCAAATAGGAGGTAGGATAATTGATGCGAGCCAAATATATATATCATAAAGCATGTCTCAAGCAACAATAATCATGAGGAAAGGAAAACCATGGCAAAAGGTCAGCGTACAATAAGAAAAATCATGTGACATGCCACCATATATGAAAACAGTCAAAAAGATCATCAAAGAAAAGCAAGAAGGGCTAGACAGCGCCATCGTCCGCGTCCTCAGCAATACCAAATAGCTCTGCTGTACTACCGGAGTTCCCATCATCGGGAGGGCAGGAAGTGCCAGCCTCGTGGTCATTACCGGTAGGAGGGATGTGCGGTGGTGGAGGGTAATCTAGCTCAGCATGCGCGAGAAGAGTGGCTAAGGCTCCCTGCTCCCATTCTCGCGCTCTGATGGTCTGAGATCTGAACTCTGAAAAATCGGCGGCGAGCTGGGCATAGTTCTGATCCTGCGGTCTGGAGAGCGGAGCCTGAGAAACCATCATCCGGCGCTGATTTGCTAGGATCTGCTCCTGCGCTCGGATCATCTGGTACTGCTGATCAAAGAGCCTCAAGTGGGAGGTCTCCAGGCGCTCTAAGCGCTCCAGTAAAGTGCTCGGGGGCTGGTCATCAGCATGTGGCTGCGGCGGGGGAGGAGGTACGTGCGCAGGCGCTGTAGGCGAGGGCGCCTCGTCCATGTTAACATCATCACTCGGGGGCTGGTCCTCCTGGACAGGTGCTCTAACCTGGGCTCGATCAATGCGGCGCCTCTTTGCTCCACTTGGGAGCTCGGGGTTGTGGATCCACTCCCCGTCTTTCCCAATCATCCTGCACTCAATTATTTTCAGCAAATTCAGTGTCAACTCTTTCTCAGTTCCGTGCAGGGGGTCGAGGTTCCATCCTAGAGACTCGGCGAGCACAGAAACAAATAAACCGCCACCTAAGGCTTTGTTCCCAAGAGATAAACCCCATGATGTCATCATCCCACTGAGGAGCTGGAAGAAATCGACCGATACCCCTTTATGCATAGAGATCAAGATATCCAAATCAGGGTTTGTGACAACCGTGGCGCCCTCAAGGCGAGTGTTAATGCTCATTGCCACCAATCGGTGGACGATCTTCCACACGGGCTCCTTAATGCCAGCAGCGCTCCACCCGGACCGAAAGTAGTAATCGAAGCCGGATATGAGTTTCCAGAACTCATACCTCTCATCCGTGCTATATTCACCACTGAAGCCATCTAAAGGAAAATTCAACGCTTCGCAAACCTCGGCCTTGGACATAGTGTAATATCGCGACCCAATTCTGAATTTCCAATGCGTCACCTTCAGAGGGCTTCCTACAATCTCAAATGTCGCTAAAACCTCCTTGAGCAATACAGGATATGTAGGCGTATGCCGGTGATTGAATAATATAGCAAATCCGGAATTGACAAACAAACGACGGCACTGTTGCAATATTCCTCGTTGCAAATCAGTAAACGTATCAATGCAAGGGACAAGAGTAGGTTTTACCGTCTTCTTGGAGATGACATTGTCGAACCGGCGTTGATGCTCAGCCTCGTCACCAAATCGACCGGCGTTGGTAATTGGGTAGGGTTGCTCTTGGTCCGGTGGAGGTGCTGGGATGATGGCGGTCGAAGCTGAAGGTGGAGGAGCTGCGGTGGAGGAGCTTGGTCGGTTGGCACGGCTGGAGCGGTTGGAAGGGGCGGCTCCGACGCGCCTGGTCCGAGCCATGGAGGACTGAGTGAACGGTTGGACTGGAGGATTAGGGCGAGCCGGATGAGAGAGTGTGACGGGCGAATCAAGCGGCGGAGGACGGACAAGGGAGGGCAGGTGTGAGCGGAGGCGACGGAGTGGTCGGAGGGAGGCAATTTTGGGCTTTGAGAAATTAGGGTTTTTCAATTTGAAATCTCAATTTGAAGGTGAAGAGCATGCCCGTGACAACCGAGCTCGTCCGTGACAGGCCAATGTGTCACGGCTGTCACGGAACCCCAATAAATGACGGCTCAATTTGCACACCCGTGACAGCCGTGACAGTCCAATGTGTAACGGCTGTCACGGCTCCTCAAGAAATCACTGCCCAACGGAATACTGCCCGTGACAGGGTTTTTCAATTTGAAATCTCATTTTGACAATCGTATTTTTAACCCTTTATAGTTGTCAAATTATATGTTTTAGGGGTCAAGTTGCAGTCAAACAATATTTGTAACCTTGGTAAGCCAAGGGTCGATCCTAGGAGCAGTGCGTGTGAATACTAGCAAACTGTGTGACCTATTTAGCTATTCCGAATGATTTTTGTAAAAAGGTTTTTGTTGTCACGAGAATTGCGGAAATTAAATAACAGAAAATTAAATGGTTGTGTTTAAATCAGAGAGAGAATTCCAGAATCCGTACTTCACCCGTGCTAACCCCACTAATCATGCAATCACGTTACGTAAATTATTCATGCTATCGAATATGGAATCAAACCGAAATAACACTAGACAAGCCGCCCATCCACGGATCATTGTCTAGATTAATCTCAATCGTTGAACGCCGCCCATCCACTGATTATCAACGATCTCGATTTATTAAACTAAAGGTTTTCCTATTAAATCATGTAAACATGACCTAATATCAATTTCATGTAATCCGGTTAATACCTAGGACCCATCCATCTTTCGGTAATTAACCTAAATACGTTCTACCAATGCAAACATACCCTTTGATGTAAATACATGCATAGAACGATAAAATTAAGCACACAATGAAATTGAATATTCGAATCGCATAAATAAAAACTTCAATTGATCACATGAGAGTTAGGGTTACATAGCACGGGATCCGTAGGATCCCAGAATTGAGAGGACTACTCACTATTCATGGTGATTAAACCAAAAACAGTGTATATTGAAAGGAAGAAACGAGTAAACCGTAAACGATGAAGCTCGATGATCCTCACGATGAAAGCTCTGTCTTCTCTCCCAAGTTAGGGTTTCTTCTCCAAAATATCAACAACAGTCTAAACTGGTTGTGTTTCCTTTTATAGACCGTCCAAAAAGGCCAGAGAAGCCCAAAATCGATTTTTGGAAACAGCTTGAAGTTGGCCTGCCGACGAGCCCGTTACACCCGTGACAGCCAGGTGTGTCACGGCTGTCACGGGTTAAGCCAGAATCACGGCTCAAGAGGAAAAGTGCCGTGACACCCGTGACAGGTGAGTGTGTCACGGCTGTCACGGGTTGAGCCGAAATGACGGTTCAAGAAGACCATGGCCGTGACAGCCGTGACAGGTGAGAGTGTTACGGTTGTCACGGGCTAGTGCTGGTTCAGATCCCTTTGTTGGCCTTTTTCGTCGATTTCTCCGTTCTTTTGATCTCACGGGCTCAAGGGGCAAGGATATGCGTTATTTTCCTGAAACACTAGAGAAAGACATCAAATAGAGACAATTTGCCGGGAGAATGAATGTTATCCTTCATCGAATGTAGCGAATAATCAGTCAGAATATTGACTGATCAAGTACCTGTAAGAGCGAAGAATCACCGTGAGTGAAGAAATTTGAGGTAGAAAAATTCAATTAACGAACAAGGTGGAATAGTCTGAACTACACTAGTTAAATCTAATATCACACTAAACGCTGCTCCCCGGCAACGTCGCTATTTTGACAAACGTGTTTTTAACCCTTTATAGTCGTCAAATTATAAGTTTTAGGGGTCGAATTGCAGTCAAACCAAATTGATAAACCTTGGTAAGCCAAGGGTCGATCCAAGGAACAGACGTGTGAGAGTACTAGTAAACGAGTGACCTATTTAGCTATTCCGATTAATGAGTGAAAGGTTTTGTTGTGATGAAAACAGCAGAAGTTAAATAGCAGAAAAATAAAGGTTTGTGTTTGATTCAGAGAAAGAATTCCAGGACCATACTTCACACGTGCTAACCCCACTAATCATGCAATCATGTCACGTAAATTATTCATGCTATCGAATATGGAAATAAACCGAAATAACACTAGACACCGCCCATCCACGGATCATTGTCTAGATTAATCTCAATTGTTGAACGCCGCCCATCCACGGATTATCAACGATCTCGATTATTAAATTAAAGGTTTTCCTATTAATTCATGTACTACCATGACTTAACATCAATTTCATGTAATCCGATTAATACCTAGGACCCATCCATCTTTCGGTAATTAACCTAAACACGTTCTAGCATGCAAACATCACATTCAATGTAAAACTTGCAATAACGATAAAATTAAGCACACAATGAAATAGAATATTCGAATCGCATAAATAAAAACGTTAATTGATCACATGAGACTTGGGTACATATCACGGGATCCGTAGGATCCCAGAATAAAGAGACTACTCACTATTCATGATAAGTTAACCAAAAATAGTGTATATAGAAATTAAGAACGAGTAAACCGTAAAGACGCGGTGGCTCGTTGAATCTCTCACGATGAATTGCTCTGTCTCTTCTCCAAGCTAGGTCTTCTCACAATTAGCACACCTAGAACACTCTGGTCGTTGCCCTTTTATAGCCCAAGAATCACTTAATGGCAAAAAAGATCAGAACTTGCCAAAAACGGATTAGGAAATCAGCTGATAATTCTGTTGCCGACAGTGCTGTGACATATGGATATGTCACGACATGCTCCAAAAGCCACTGAGCTGAAAAGGGGCCGTGGCACTCGTGACATTCGGACATGACACGGCCAAGGCAAAACTCACGGCGTCTAAAGGGTGCCGTGACACCCGTGACATATAGATATTTCACGGCATGTCACGGCCTGGCTGGAAAACATTCGGATCTTTCTGATGAAAAAGCCTATCGTGACACCCGTGACACTAATGAGATGTCGTGGCCTACTGCTGATGTAGAGCTCTTTTTAGGCTTTTTTTCTTTGCTATTTCCGTTCTTCGGGCACTTCGCGCCGACGGAGCGATGATATATCAATTTTACCTGAAACACTAGGAAAAGACATCAAATAGGGACAATTTGCCCGGAGAACGAGTGTTATCCTTCATCGAATGTAGTGAATAATTAGTCAATATATTGACTGAACAACCAACTCTGTCATCCTCACTGAAATCTTGTTGTCTTATTCAAGACGAGTTCAGATGGTGTTCGAACTGAGTCTTGAATACTATCTAACAGTCACCGTAAATAGAATAATACGAGCACAGACGATATGATACCCATTTCGTCAACTGCCTACTCTAGGGGGGCTTCCCACACCCTAAAGGGTCACACATCTTTATTAAAGAGTTTAGAGCTACATATGCATTGTCTTACGCTTACGCAGCTCCTCGTTTGTAATTGCCAAGCCTCTAACACTCATTCTCTCGGATTTGTAATCTTGGCTTTCCCTCGATCCCGTATGGGTAGGACGACACTTCCCTCTCGACCTAGTCTTGTACCTTGACGCGCGTCGTCTGATGCGTCAAATTTAATATTTATATCTGTAAACAATTAAAGAAGGGGGGGGGGGGGGGGGGGGGGTTGTGAGTATTTGTTTGTGAGAGCATAAAAGAAAAGAAACAAGGATTAAAGGTTTCAATGTAAGGAGATATTCAGTTAAGGATTTCTATTGTGATACATTTATCATAGATAGTGATCAAATCTTATGTTTCTAAGTGTGGTAGTTTCGACAAAGGTAACTACCCTAGTATTCTGACAAAGGTGAAATGCCACAATCTTATCCGACAAAGGTGTTAGACTTCTAGTTCTTTTCTAAACTCAATAATCCGACTAAGGTATTATAATTAGTTTAGGTGTTACTATCTACCTTTATGACAAAGTATCTAGTATTGTTTGGTGAAGCTTTGCGACAAAGCTTCCACTTAACCTTACTAATTAATTCGTGTGATGAAAGCACGAACTAGTAAAATATAAAATTACATTAAGAACGGAAATCTCAAAACGTAGTTACAATATATAAAACTCTAAACCGAAATGAAAGTTTAGCTACTCATTGTTATAAAAATAAAACACAAGAAATTCATGAATGATAAGAGTAGAAATTCTTCTCTCGTCGAAGCTTTGCTTTCTCATCCGAAACCGTCTTCAAATCTTCATAGAATGATGGAACATTGTAGAGAGATGTGTAGTGATGTTGTAAGTGATTGTGTTTGATGATTGATGGTTTTAATCCTCCTCCCAAAACCCATATTTATAGCACAAAAATGGGGATTGGTGAGATGGTTGGTGAATGGTTGGTTAATGAGGGTTGGTGAGATGTTGGTGTATGGGGGTTAGCGAGGATCAAATATGTCAACAATGCCAATTCATTGGTGACTTCATTGTGTCGTTGATGTCATCGCTGAAGTCATCAAATGCGTTGTGTAAATACGACTCATCAAATCACCGCACACTTAAATTTGTTCGTCCCGAACAAGAACAAGTCATAGAAGAAGAGCAAATATAACACCACAATTTCTTCGACGTCCTGAAAAATACATCATGAACATGAAGTGCTAATCTAGATTCAGCTTTTCTGAATTAGTTAGTTTTGCCAAAAAATACCAAGGGGGAGATTGTTAGTTTATCGCATGTAGTTTGGCAAAACTTAGTGTAGTTGTTCAAGCAGTTGTTGAGACTGGAAGAGACAACTGTCCTGGAACAAGTTGAAATAGATGGAATGTTTCATAATTCAGATAAGGAAACACAGTCGACCGTTGGAGATCAAGGCGATTACATATGGAACGACAGAAGTTGGTAGTTTCCTATTTCAGATTAGGAAACTTATTTCAGCCGACGTAGCACAACTTAGACGCAGCAGATATTTCCTAGAAATGGATTTGACAAGTCGGTGCTTGATAATTATAAAAGATATCTAAAGAGTCGGTTGGGAGATTACTTGCACTTGAAGATAACTTAGCAAAGAAGACAATTGAAGGTTGCTTAAACAGAGTTGAAGATATTTGAAGGATTATCTGCAAGAAGATATGCGTTAGGATTTAGGAAAGATTTTCTAAAGATATAGGCGATCAAGATTAGGAGTCCTATTCGATTTAGGGTTTCTATCGCACTATATAAGTAAGGCTAATGCTTTGGTATTAGTTAGCACTTACGGATAAATTATTCACGCTCATACTCACTGAAGGGAGGTGGAGGCAAACGGCCGACGAACTAATCACTCTGATTATTCACGACGCTCGTATTTAGTCTGTTCTAGTGCTCGGTAGACTGATCGTAGAACAACTCGGAAGCTACTTGCACTGGTGTTCGTTTGCGCATTCGAGAGAAGGCGCTGATTCCTGTGAAGGATCATTCTGGTGGAATTGGAGGCGAGGTTCAGATCTAGGGGGAGACCTAGTTAGCAATTGCTAGAGTGTCCGAGGCTCAGGTTGTTTAAGAGGGATTCTATAAACGTAAGATCATGTACTCGCAATACTCGTTATTAGCAAATTGCTATCCACCGGGCTAAGGAGACAGCCCTCAAGACGTAGGCTCGTTAACGCCGAACTGGGTAAATACTTTGCGTGTCGTTTATTTTTCGCACAGCATTTAACTTTTGCATAAGTTGTTCTAGTATTTGTTCTGCACTCGACCAGAATAACATCTCAACTACTAGCGGAAGATTTCAATTGGTATCAGAACAAACACTCAACACAGATTGAGATCCAAAAGTTATAGGAGATGGATTTGAGAGAAGGGCAGAACATCGCTGCTGGAAGGAAACAAGTATGGATATTGGAGAGTGCGAATGAAGGCTTTCCTAAAATCACAGGATGAATCAGTTTGGGAAGCTGTTGAAAAAGGATGAACACATCCAGTGACTACCGAAGATGGAAAAATTACTCTTCTTGCTAAAAACAAGTGGACGGAGATAAGAATGCTGAATCTGCAAACTCCAAAGCAATGAATGCCATATTCTCAGGAGTTGATGGAAAGAAGTTCAAAATGATCTTAACTTGTGAAATTGCGAAGAAGGCGTGGGACATTCTGCAAACCGCTCATGAAGGTTAAAAATGTCGGTCTAAAAGCTGATATCTCTGTTATTCAAGACAATGCAGGGGAGATGTCCGAACAACAGTACGCTATGTTTGCTAAGAACTTCGGGAAATTTATGAGAAGACAGTATAATAAAGGGACTGATCCTGGTCAGTCATCTAGCTCGAGATTCCAGAAGAATGGTAAATTTCACAAGGGGAGCAAACCTGGAGACTTCAACCATGACAGCAAAGGCAAGGGGATGCAATGCAGAAAATGTGAAGGTTATGGACACATTCAGGCCAGATGTATCAACACACAGTAGAAGAAAAACACATATGCTGATAGCTGGAGTGATAGTGAATCTGATCAGGAAGGTGAGACTAATAATTTTGTGGCTCTAGCAAGTTGTGTCAACCTGGATGAAGTAAAATCGAAGACATCATCTGAGGACCACACCCAGTACTCAAGATGCAGTAATGATGAAGAAATCACGGATAAAGATTCTGCTAACAAGTACAAGGAGTTGTTCCAGGAATGACTGAATGAAGTTCAGCGGAACAAAGCCCATCGCAGCAACCTGACAGAATTGAAGGAGGAAAAAGAAAAACTATGGCAAGAAGATGCTGTCCTTATTGCTCAGAAGGTGGAATATCAACAAACAATCATTGACCTTCAAGCTTAGCTAATTAAAGCAAAAGGTGAACGTGCTGAACTTATTGCACAGAAGGCTGAACTACTAGCAATTATCACATCTCTGAAGGTTCATATTGAAAAGAGTCAAGGTAAACATCCAGAAATCATAGCTGATCTAAAGAAGGAGAAAGCTGCTTTAAAATGGCAAGAGGTAATTCTTCGTAATACTATAGATGCCTCGAAAATTATAATTGAAACAGAAAAAGAAATTCATGCTGAGACACTAGAAGAGTTGAACAACATGAAGAAATCTGTCAAGATGCTCAATTCTGAGACTAAAAATCTAAACGACATACTGGGAGCTCAGAGAACAACTGGCGGTTGGAAAGGGCTAGGGTTCATTGGCACATCTGCTCAGGGAAGACGATGTTTGTGAAAGCTGAGCCACAATCATGTGTTGTTCCAGCAGAACATCATCAGAAAGAAAAATAACTTGGGACCCCGCAAGAAAGCAAGATAGACGAAGGTGTTTTTATTGCAACCATGTGGGACACATCAAACCAAGATGCCCAGAGTTTCATAAATTCCTCAGGAAGATGAGTCAAGTGCAGAAAACTCACATGAAGCAAGCCTGGCTTAACCAGCCATCTGGAAAAGGAAAGGTGGTACTTCGACAGTGGTTGTTCTAGACACATGACTGGGAATCCTGAGTTTCTGGCCAAGGTGGAGAAGTTCAAAGGCAAATCTGTGACACTTGGAGACGGAGTAGAAGGCAGAGTTCTCAGAAGAGGAAAATTGAAAGTTCCAGGTCTACCCAGATTGAAGGAAGTTCTTCTTGTAGATGGACTACAGGCAAATCTAATCAGCATAAGTCAGTTGTGTGACGGAGAACATCGTGTCTAGTTCACACAAGATAAGTGTGTTGTGCTAAACAACAAGGATGACCCAATTCTCACTGACAGAAGAGCCTCAAACAACTGTTACTTGCTGAATCCTGGTCGACCCACTGCTGAAACAACGTGCATGCTGAGCAGAACTGGATGCATAAAGAATCAAGCGCACTCTCAAGAATTGACCGGGTTTACATTTTTCCTGTCCATTATCAAGTCTGCAAAAACCAAGGTGGCTAGAAGAAAGCTCAAGTACCGTTGTTAGTCCCAGATGCTGTGGAAGAAGTCAATGCTGAAAGAATATAGAGTAAAACAAGATGTGATGAAGCAGCTAGCAGACAACTTCACCAAAGCTCTGGATAACATTCCGTTCGAGACACATAGACACTCACTGGGTCTGTTGATGAACTATTCTTTTTCACCTCTAAATAGTATCAATGAAGAGAGGATCGAATGTAGTCAAAATATTTATATTAACCGGTAAAGTACCGGGTCGAACCAAAAGGAGCAAGCCAGGCACATGCACTATGTAAGATTGTGTTTCCGTTTGGCTGTTCTAAATAAAAAATGTATGAGGGAGTATATATCTAAATCCTATGTGGTGAATACCTAGAGATAAAAGATAGATAAGAGGTGTTTCGAGGGGTTACTCCCCTCCTTGGCATTTTCCCATTGATCACATGTACAATATTGAAACATTTCATGGTATTCAAATAGTTTTGAACCTAGTTTAGACTGGGGTAGAACAACTCTCATTGAATCTATTCCTAGACAAACCTTCTTAGCTCGAACCTCACTTTCTCAAGATATTGATTCACTCTATAGCACTACTATCCTTGGAATCTCTTCCTAAGGTAATAAGTGTAATAGGCATAAAGGATTAGCTCACTTCCTACCCATGTATTTACTCTCATAAACACTAGATAAGATCATATTCTCTATATCCAAACAATCACTAAGCTCTCTCGATACGTAGGTCAAGTTTTGATATCAACAATGTCAATTAGGCATTTCATCAAACACTTAGCAACATGTCATAAATGAAGAGCATAGAGAACATGAATTTGACACCATTAGATGGGATTAATTGATGATTCGCTCAATGACTAACTCCAATAAATCAAACATTCAATCCTTAGTCAAGCATCCATATCCTAAGGTTCACTTACATGATTTAAGATATAGATTATTTTCTCCATCTTAGAACTATCCCCAAGGGTTTCCAAGTCCTAAGTTCAAGTTTTAGTCCAAGTTGTCACTTAGGCATTTTATCAAACACTTAGAGTGCATAACATTCATAACACAAGAGAAAATGAAATCAACAATTATCCATATGAATATCAATGTATATATGTGATCAAAGAGTATCAAGGAGAGTCATAAAGCCCTCAAAACACAAACTACTCACACATCATGTAAGACAACATGGTGTGAGTAGGTTTTATAGCACACAACAAGTAGAATAGGAAAAGATGTAGAGGAAGGAGGGTTGTCAATCGTTGAACTCCCTTTAGTCGTCTCTTCTTCTCCTTAGTTGGATCTTTTGATGATTGATAACCTTGAATGAGCCTCTTTTTCAATCTTCTTCTCCCCAAAAACCTCCACATTTAGGTCAAAAACCCCTCTTTCTATTTATAGCCTCGGGTAGGGTTTCCAATACTGTAGCAATCTCAGCCGACCGGGTGGCACTTCCCATGCTGTTTTGGTGGTCTTCCCGTCCGAATTTGATATTGGCGTAAACTAGAAAGTTGTAGCCCTTTGAGGTAGCTATCCAACAAGCTTTGAATCGACCAATTCGAACACCGTATGCACCCTATGAGTTCAAACCAAGTCGCAAAGGTCAATTTGCTCGGTGGGAATTTTTGAAGCAGCAGAGTTCAGCCGGTCGGCTCAAAGTGGCCGAATGTCACCAAGTTCTGCTCCTATGGTCAGTCGGTCGGCTGGCTGATTTCACCCAACCGGATGGCACTTCCCAGGCCTTTTGATGGTCTTTCCGTCCGAATTTGGCTTTGGCATCAACTAGAAAGTTGTAGCCCATTGAGTTATCTTTCCAGCAAGCTTCGAATCAGCCAATCAGACACCGTATGCGCCCTGTGCGTCCAAAACCAGCCGCAAAGGTCAATTTGCCCTGTTTTGCCCTAAATCTTCGATTTTTCCCCGAGTTTTCGTATTTTTGCTTTGACCTTGGGGGAAACTTGTTTTCTACCTGAAATGTAGAGATAGAGGTCAAATGACATCAAAATAATGTCAGAAACGACCCAAAACTATAGTGAAGAATGGCCATAAATCAATCAAAAACTCGACTGATCAACACTCCACACTTAAGTTTTGTTTGTCCCGAACAAAGTATGAGAATATGTCAAGGTCATGCAAATGTCGAAATGCTACTGGTGCTATGTTTTTCGTCTTTTTGCCTCACTAAATTTCACAATGTCTCGATCATTATTCTAAACATGTTATTGAAAGAAAAATGAAAGGTATGTACAATCTAACTAGCTCCTTTTTGTAGGCGTTACGAATGCATTTAGCGCATGCATTAATCCTTTAAACCCCTAAGCTACCCTAGTGGACGCGTTATAGTCTCGAGAGAGTTATCAGAAAAGGGAATACTCACAAATCTCTATATGCACCTATCCCATGAGAATGAATGCAAGAGTGCTCAACAAAGGCGAGGATTTTTCAAAACAAATCCCTCGCCCCCAAACTAGGACTACCGTCACATTATCATCAAAAGAACTTTTGAACCATTTAAGTGTCAATGAGGTTGTGCATTCAAGATCATCAATACTAGAGCTATCAAATGTCCCATCCAAAGATCTACTCATTTTCAAGGTAATACAATAGAAGCAAAGTTAATAGTTTTGCACAAAAGAGTGTCAATCGCTCACCTATGCTAGCTAGGGCTAGTCAATGGGCTCGCGACACGAAACTCATTCCCAAGTTTTAGGCGCTTAAGCCATAATCCACAAGGGAAGAGGAGTTCGGCACTAGAGTTCTCAATAAACAAGCATAGACCAAATGATAGCTCCCGTGCAAGCACAAGGGTCGTCCAAGAGTGAGTCTAACTAGCACACAATACAAACGATGCACCCACGCAAATGTAGATTGATGGAAGAACATAAAGTCAAGTTTTAAGTGTTTCTTATTTTCTTTTTCAAATGGCCTTTAGCCTACATATGCTTTCGAGGGGGAACTTTTCTTCCTAACCCCCGGCATTCGTATATTTTGGAGCAAAACTTCTCGTGCACTTGAGAAAGTTTTTAGTCAGGGGTTTGCCCTCTTTTGACCATGAAAATGAAGCATTTTTTGTGGGGGCTATTTTCGCCCTCTTTTGTTTTTGACTCTACACTTAAAACTTGACAATATGTTCAAGGAATGTATGGAATGCGCGGGAAACAATCATAAGCATGGCACTAAGTTAGAAAAACTCAAGTCACCAAGGAGCATACAAGAGGTCTAATTTTTTCGTGAAAGTTTTTTTTTAAAGTGCTTGCTAAAACTTAATCCAAGGTATTTCAACGAAATTACTTAGAAAATTAGATAGACAAGGGATAGCAATGATATTGATTCACAAGAATGCACATTCATAGGACTAGGTCGGTTCTAAGTTCAAGATCCAATAAAAATGAAAAGTAGGCTAGATGTGAT
The DNA here is from genome assembly GCA_033675395.1 of Rhodiola chrysanthemifolia. Classification (NCBI taxonomy): domain Eukaryota; kingdom Viridiplantae; phylum Streptophyta; class Magnoliopsida; order Saxifragales; family Crassulaceae; genus Rhodiola; species Rhodiola chrysanthemifolia. Next base: position 2,441,175 of record CM066207.1, read on the forward strand.
TTATATGGATTTAGAATCGATAATCACAAGCCTATGTGGTTAAAAACACTCTCATGTTAGGGATAAGGTACATGAATGCAAGCGTTCATTCTAAAATGATGGACATGACATGAAATGAGTGAACTATGCGACAACCCCACTCACACTTAAAACATTGCTTAGTCCCTAAGCGCAAACAATGAAGAAAATAAGAATAAGGCGCATAGGAACTCCCCTCGTTTGTAGACGTGTTAATGCAGAGCAAACGCAGAGAAAGCCGGGATTAGGAAAAAACCCTAATTCTGTTTTTTCATTATTCAAAAGCTGCCGAATGAAATTACATAAGTTTACTTAAATAAGAAAATAAAACGAAGCCCTAATACGAAAATTACTAAAAACCGAAAATTTCTAAAAACATTAAAAATTCGAAATAAAATAGGAAACGATTCCGGATGGCCCAAAAAGCCCATATCTCACGAGCAAAGCTGGTGACTTTCGATCGTCATGCCGTTCTGCTCAAAATAAGGTATTATGGGCGGAAATCTGACACTGGCAACTCCAATCCTGCTATTTCGCCACAATCCTGATTTTTTGCTAATCTGTCTACATCATCGATAATGCAGAGCAAACGCAGAGAAAGCCGGGATTAGGAAAAACCCTAATTCTGTTTTTTCATTATTCAAAAGCTGCCGAATGAAATTACATAAGTTTACTTAAATAAGAAAATAAAACGAAGCCCTAATACGAAAATTACTAAAAACCGAAAATTTCTAAAAACATTAAAAATTCGAAATAAAATAGGAAACGATTCCGGATGGCCCAAAAAGTCCATATCACACAAGCAAAGCTTGTGATTTTCGATCGTCACGCCGTTCTGCTCAAAATAAGGTATTATGGGCGGAAATCTGACACCGGCAACTCCAATCCTGCTATTTCGCCACAATCCTGATTTTTTGCTAATCTGTCTACATCATCCCCTCCCGGGTCGAAAAGATTCGTCCTCGAATCCGAACCCATCCCCGAATCAGAAGACGCACCTTGAAACAGAATCAAATGCTTAACCTTGAACACATCCGAAGTGCGAACATGGCTAGGCAAGGTCAATAAGTCCGAACGCTCGCAGGGAACAGCACCACACACCACCCTAGACACGAATACACGTTTATGAGCCGCTAGTTCTATTGATCTGCCATTAACAAGCAGTTTCTTCGGTGCATCCCCTATGGTTGTGAACTCCGCAGTGTCTTCCACATTATCAATAACCTGCCCAGCTTCCTTAACCACATCATCCTTAATATCATCTATAACCCCCGGTCCCTGCAGATCAACTTTAATATCATCTATAACAACATCACCTTCGCTTGTAAGGTTCACTCCGTCTGCTACAATCAAATCATCATTAGATGGTTTCACCGCTACCAACTGATCCTCTTTCACATTCTCCTCTGATGGAGCTTCCTTCAGAATCTCAACATTATTTTGACTGGGCACCTCATCTTTAGTTTCAACAGAATCTTCTTTAGGATTATCAGAACACAAGCTGGCTTCAAAAACAGGTTCCTTATCGCCCACAATAGCGACACCAAGCTCAACAACATTCACAGCAACATTGACAGACCCAACGAAAAAATCACCTTGTGCCGTTAAATTCACCCCCATCAACCTCAAACAAGCGCTCTCCAGGTTTAATAACAGCTGGCTAAATCTCCTCCGCAGCCATGTCATCACCATACACATCAAAAACAGGATCCCCTTCCGGAGCAGGTACATCCTCGGGAGCCTCATGCGTGAACAGTCCACATGAACTCGAAACTTGAGGGCACTCCGCTGGACGATGCCCCATCTCTCCGCAATGGAAACAAAGAAGACCACCGCCAGACCGAGGCTGGGCAGGGTTGGCCGCAGGTCGCTCCACCTGAGAAAGCCAATCAATAAACTCCTCGGCCTTGAGGCCGCCATCAAAGGCAGGAATATCAACCTTGAACCCAAGCTCCCACCGTCGGTCACGCTGATTTTTTGGCTCACCCGCGAACGGGTTATGCTCAGCCACGACCTCGACACCTTCACGTTGGGCCACAAAGGCGCCCAAACGATGAGTTAGATATGCAACCTGCTGGCGCAGGTCAGCAGTCTCACGATCTCTGAAATCCTCGATATCACGTTCCACAGCCGCAGCAGCGCCGCTTGGTCTACCTCTAGCCATCGCGCAGGACCACCGTAGTCTGATACCAGATAATGCAGAGCAAACGCAGAGAAAGTCGAGATTAGGAAAAACCCTAATTCTGTTTTTTCATTATTCAAAAGCTGCCGAATGAAATTACATAAGTTTACTTAAATAAGAAAATAAAACGAAGCCCTAATACGAAAATTACTAAAAACCGAAAATTTCTAAAAACATTAAAAATTCGAAATAAAATAGGAAACGATTCCGGATGGCCCACAAAGCCCATATCTCACAAGCAAAGCTTGTGACTTTCGATCGTCACGCCGTTCTGCTCAAAATAATGTATTATGGGCGGAAATCTGACACCGGCAACTCCAATCCTGCTATTTCGCCACAATCCTGATTTTTTGCTAATCTGTCTACATCACGTGTCCCACCAATAGAAAAAACGCCATTGTGCTAAGCTTGATTGTACATGATGCAAATAACTTCCTTGTTTACAAGAAGATATGAGAGGTTAAAAGTAACAAGTGACATACAAGGTTATGCAACGCAAGTATAAGCAAGAGAGCATCACAAGTCACATGATAACATCATGGCATAAGTTTCAAAGAATACAAGCAAGGAAAGTAATCTACATCCTCCATTATGTGCACAAGGTATCTTAAGTGCCAAGAAAACGTCAAACTAGAGTCATAGCATGGTATAACAATTTAGTTCCACTCTAGCAAACACCAATAAAGCACATGAGCACTAACCGCAACATCATTAAGCATAGAAAGATCAAGGGAAAGTTGGAGGGGTGTGACGGCGTGAAGTAGAATTGGAGTGAGTAGAACTCACTCCACACTTAAAATTTTACCCACTAATCATACGTATCACACTCCACACTTTAGAGCCTTAGCTACTAAAAATCATGTCAAACATTTAAATATGAAGAACGAGAATAAAATAACTTACAAACCGGGTTACCTCCCGCGAGGGCCTAGTTTTTTCCGTTTTGGCAAAGACGTAGCAAAGTGCCCCATAGAATCACTCATTGAGAATTCCTTAGCTAGGATCCCTTCTCACGGGGCCTTGGATTTGGTCGTGTCAATCCACCTTCAAATCCCATTTGAATTTCTTCCCATCAAGTCTACAATGGACTTTCGTTTGGGATTTTGACCCCTTCAAGTATGAAGATCCCTTTAGAACTAAGGGGTCATGGGAGCTTTTTCCAAATAATCTCTCAAAATAGGGCAAGAAGCTCCAAAACTTGTCTCGAGACTTCATAATGAAGAAAGGGCCTTCAAAAATTTGTCTCGAACTTGATGGGCACACCCTCCGTAAGTTTTTCAACTGGTTTTTTTAGTGGAATCCCCAACCAAAGGGATACTAATCTCGTGAAAATGAAGGGAAATGCAATGACTACCGAGCTTCGGAGAGAAGATCGAGGACGTTCGGACAGGAGGTTCGGACAAAGGGGATCGCGGTGAACTGTAGTGAGCCGAGGTTACAAATCTGAGAGACGGAGTATTAGAGGCTAGGCAATTACAAACGAGGAGTTGTGTAAGAGTACCCACATTGTTGCTCTATACTCGTAATAAAGATTTGTGTCCCTTTAGGGTGTGGGAAACCCCCCAGAGTAGACGTAGCCGAACTGGGTATCTGTCTGTGTGTGCTCCCACTTTATTCTGGTTGTTGCACTGCCACATACATGACGTCTAATTCTATTCTTCATAAAAAGCCCAAGCATATTCGTGTTGATTTTCACTTTGTACGTGAGAAGGTGAATAAGTTCAGTTACAAGTTGTACGTCTTCCAGCTCGCTATCAAGTAGCACATATATTCATCAAAGAACTGTTTTCATCTTTTTCAAACTAAACTGAACCTCTTTTCGGTGATCAGTTTGCGGGACGGTGTTAAGGAAAGAATCCATCAGCATCATATTTCCGATCTCACGCCTTAATCTCTTATATTAGATTAATCTTATTGATCTTTATTATGTAATGATACATGTGTATATTCTACTTATTTGTTTCCTTGTACACTATTACATAATCAATATAAATACCAACTATCTCTAGATAGGTAGTGTGGCACTCCTTACCTATATGTAATCTCATACTACTCCGCTTCATGTAAATTTATTCTTTTCTTTTCGCTAGCTCAAACTGAATATACTAACATCAACTGTTAGGATGCCTCTTTTTTTTTTTTTTATAGAAAACTGTTAGGATGCCTTGAATCAAGCAGCAAGTAGGAAACGAAGACGCGCCGCCAAAAACACGGCAAGTGAATTTAGGAGCCATCTCTTTCAGTCCGCGGACGTAGCCAACAAACTGTTGGTGAACCACGTTAAATTTATTGTGTCTTTCTTATTATTCGTTCTAATTCTTTGTTGCTCGAATCACTTTTGTCACTGTTTCTTCATTGAAGAAGAGTTCAGAGAGAGAATGTAAAAGAAAGAGTGAGACAGAGCTTAGTGAATGTATTTAGAGGAACTGGTCAGATTGATTGATGAAGTTGGCTATATTGCACATCAAGAAATTAAAGAGTTGCGTGAATCAATAGGTCAACAATGCACGTTCAACTGGGATTGTATTCTCAAGAACGTGAAGAAAAAAAAGATGAACCATATATTAAATTATAGTAATATAGGGCATTCAGTGAGAATGAAAAGTTAATGAAAGCAAATCCAACAAGAATAGCATTTGAAAAAAAAAATTAAATTTGAGAAGTGTTCATGGTTTAAAAGCTACCGAAAAATAAAAACATGACTAATAGGATTCAAGTGTTCTTAGTAAAGCTACCGAAAAATTATAAGAGGTATCGATATGAATCGAGTACAACAGAATAATATGCTGTAATTAATAACATAGTTTTGTGATTGATAGTAAACTATTCGATGTCGATGTCGTATCTGCACATAGGGCAAGTATCTTTTTGCATCAACCATAAACCAATGCACTTCTCATGAAAATAATGAGAACAAATAGTCTTGACAACGTGAGCATCCTCGTCAAACTCCTTCAAACAAATTGAGCAAGTTCCATCTCCCATCCCAACTTTGTATTCCACTAGTTTCATGTTGAAACCATTTTTCTCAGCGTTAACCAATTTCACTCTGAATTCCATGAGGCGGGACTCGTCATCTCTAATGGTATCAAAGTAGTAACAAACGATACGATACCTCACCACGTCAACCAAAGCCATTGTGGATGCTCCCGTAGCAACTTCGCTGGTGAAAATCTGCAAGAAATTACAAATCTGACTCATCTTATCTTCTCCAAACTCGTCTCGCAAATTCTCAAAAGCATTAGTAACGAAGAGACTGATGTCTTCTGAGGTACTCGCTTGGGATTGGGTAATGGACAGGATCATATTAGAACGGGGCAGCGATGGTGTGGTACGATTCACTCTATAAAAGCCGTTTTCTGGATAGGCGAATCGGTCATAGTATTCGTGACTAAACTCAATTCCAAATAAGTAAGAATCAGCGTTGATGCTGCCCCATGCCGCATGAGACTCGTCGATTACTCGTGAAGAGAATTTGACCCACCAACCGTTGAAGATGAATTCTGGAGTAGGATCGTCCATGACAGATTGAAATTACAGCTTTAGGTTGATCGATTGGGAACCACTGGAGAAGAAGAGAAAGTTGAGGATGGAGGAGTGATCGAACTTATAAGGATGAGACAGGAAGAGACTTTCCAAAAATTTAGTTACGGTCTTATTCTGTATTCTGAATCCCTGTTAAACTAGGAAACCAAGCCAGCAAAGTCCAATTATTTTAATTTCTTTTTTTGGATTGGAAAGCAAAGCCCAATTGCTTGATTTGGAAACTTTTGAATTTAAATACACAACCATCGGTGCCTGTAACATGACTATTTAAATTATTATTTTTCGCCAATATTTGTTTTTTTTATCAATTCACCAATATTAGTGTGATCTAGAATACCTTGCGATTTTATTTTCTTCTAATTCAATACTACTATTATTTTGCATGAATATTGCTTAATAATTCTGGATCCCTCGCACATAACCAAACAAACGCTTTACCACAAATCTCACATGTCTGTCTCTTCCCTTTTGTCTCTGTATAGTCCCCTTCTCCCCTCCTGGCCTACACCACTTCTCGTTAGATTAGCAAGAATATATACAGAAAGAATATATACAGACAAACTCACCTTATTAAAAGCGTTTACACCGGACGGATTTTGGAGGAGGTACTGGCGACGTGGTTCTGATGTGGAGCAGCTGTTGTGGAATATGAAATGCAGTAAGAGCGAGGCGAGGAGCTGCAACCAGACGTGTTCGAAGAGGAGGCGTGAGAGGCGAGGAGCTGGGTGATGCTTCGGCTATAGAGTTTTTAATCAATTGGACTTAAATTGGGCTTTAAATGGGTTTATTATTTCGTATAAAATTGAGAATTTGTCAGCTTTGAATTTTTAAATTTTATAAAATTGGCTCCAATGTTCATAAATTGCTGTGAGGAGGTGTAATTGTGAAATATCTTTTATATTTTTTGTGTAATTTCAATTTCATCATGTAATTTTAATTCCTTTTTCAATTTCAATTTAATTTTAGTTTCAATTTGATCCACAATTTTATTTTATTTATGATATAATTTTAACTATAAGTATTATTTGATGAATGGTGCGAAGAAGTGATATCGCTGCATAAATTGCTCGAATAGCACCTCCTACTCACCAATGAAGTGTTCGAATGATAAAACATCCCCAACGGGTATATATGCTCTAAAAACATCAGCTATCAGCCATCATCCCATGTTTATTCTTTAGGAGCTTCCGATTTGAAGCCCCCTGAAACCATGAGCTCCGACACTGCCCATATTCTCTCCGCCTCACTTGTATTTGCTTCTATCGATCGAGTTCCCTCGTGTAAAAACAGTTTAAATTTACATTTTTAGGAGATTTTTTTTTCACTTTATTTAAATTTTGAAATAATTTGTTTTTTTTTTAATTTGACAAAACCCAATTTGTAATTGCTATTCACAGGACATAACTATGAGACTTGACTACCGCTGAGCCATAACTGATTCAGATTTATGTCACTTGACTTTATATATCCTTATTTATTTTTCACAGGACATAGCATGGAGAATGGCTCGACTACCGCTCAGCCAGTAGTCGATTCATTCTCCACTATCTTCATTCTACAAAACCGCTTGTATAGCTTTCAGCCTTACTTCAGAAATTTCAGCCGTGCTGTTGTCTCCGACAACTTTAGCCTGGGAGGCAATGTTGTCATGTTGCATATGTAGCAAGCACCGTACACACCAACTCAATTAGCCATGCCACCTTGGAGTATATTCACTGTTGAGATTGAAAATGCGTGCAAGAAGTCTGAGTTTTTTTTTTTTATAGAAATGAGTTAATTGAGTTGGGATATCCCAAATGACTCAAGGGAGTTTGACATATCCAAATGACATTTTTTTTATAAAATTGGATTCCCGAGATTAGGTTATTTAAGGAAATGACAAGTGAACAATACATGGACTTAAAACGTACGTGGAAGGTGGAATTTTTTTTTTTTGAAAAATAGGATCCCCAAGAACCAGTTATGTTAAAAAAATTCCAAATATCGGATTCTCAGGATCCGATTATCTTTCAAAACTATTTTTTTTACAAGTACCGATCTTAAAAAATAATGTTTTAATGATATAATGAGGATCAGTGTGTTTTAAAAAAATATTTTTTGTTCAAAAACTAGATCCTGAGGATCCGGTTATCTTAAAAAAAATGCAAACATCGAATACGCGGACTTAGATTTGTTTGTGTGCTTTCCTAAAAATATTTTTTTTAAGATAACGGATCCTCACCATGCATTTTTCAAAAAAACAAAATAATAATTTTTTTCCATCCGACTTTCACGTACACCTAAAGTCCATGTATTGTCCACCTGTTATTTTTTTTAAGATAACCAGATCTCGGGGATTCAGTTTTATATAATAAAAAAAGGCCATTTTGGATATCACAAACTCACTTAAATGATTTGGGATATCCTCAAACTCGTTTGGGTCATTTCTAAAAAAAGGTAACTGCTGTTGTTGTAGTCAATGTGGTGAAATTAGATGCATCCTGCATAACATTATAGTATGAAATTTCTCTCAAAGAGGCATTCATCGAAGTCACATTTGACATATAGAAGACTGAGATAAAACCCGATAAACAGTACATCATCCACCTAGTGCCCATCCTAATTCAGTAGTCGAAGCCACTTCCATGAAAAATTGCCTTCATTCCATGTTGTTGTTCCTAAGTATGGCATGACTTTTGGCAAAAAGTCTTCAGAGTGTTCAAGCAGAAGTCAAGGAATTATTCAACCGAAGATTGGAGCTCGAATACTGCGCAGAATGGAAGTTTCCTAAATTTGGGATTCCCAAATATCAAAGATATCCAGAGTTGGAGTCGGTTTACAAGAAGATTGTGATTGAATATTCAGAAGGATATCAACAAAATCAGTTAAAGATATTCAACATACCGTGACTAGCAAGAAAGATATTAAAAGGATTATCTTAAGCTTGGATAATATATCTAGAGAATATTTAGGAATATTTCCTACATATTTGATAGAGTATTTCGAACTGAATTGGGAAACCACCGAAGTATATAAATACATTGCTAGGGTTTCCTGATCAGGATTCGCTTTTGGAGAAGTTAAACACACGAGTGATTTTAAGAGGAGCGACGGCCGGCTGATTCTTCACATCAGAAGATCAACGGTGCTGAGATAGTCTGTTCAGTGTGCTGATCAAACTTGTCTGTAGAACAATCCGCTGCACACACGCTGAGATCACGCTTTCGAGAAAAGGCGTCTGAACTTTTGGAGGGGTTCATGCAAGGTTCGGGAGGGAGTTTTGAACTCAGGGGATCGAGGGAGAGTCGAGATCGCAAATCAAGGATAAGAAACGTTAGAGGCTCGTCGATTACATTAGGGAGATTGTAAGTGTGAGACCATTGATATCTCTAAACTTTTCAATATAATTTTCTACCCTTAAGGGCGTGGGAAGCTCCCCAGAGTATGCTGGTTGCCGAACTGGGTATTACATCGTGTGTGCCTGCATTGTTCTGTTTTGGTTACTGTCTGCTTAAGTGTTCAAGTCTAAGTTTGAACACCATCGGGATCTCGTCCAGAATAAGACAACAATATTTTAATTGGTATCAGAGCCGAAACTCGACATACAGAGTGTGATCCTAAACCCTAAACCCCTAAACCCTAAACCCTAAACCCTAAACCCCTAAACCCTAAACCCTAACCCCTAACCCCTAACCCCTAAACCCTAAACCCCTAAACCCTAAACCCTAAACCCCTAAACCCTAAACCCTAAATCCTAAACCCTAAACCCTAAACCCTAAACCCTAACTCCTAAACCACTAAACCCTAAACCCTAACCCCTAACCCCTAAACCCTAACCCCTAAACCCCTAACCCCTAAACCCTAAACCCTAACCCCTAAACCCTAAACCCCTAAACCCTAAACCCCTAACCCCTAAACCCCTAACCCCTAAACCCTAAACCCTAACCCCTAAACCCCTAAACCCTAACCCCTAAACCCCTAAACCCTAAACCCCTAACCCCTAAACCCCTAAACCCAAAACCCCTAAACCCTAAACCCCTACCCCTAAACCCTAAACCCCTGAACCCTAAACCCTGAACCCTAAACCCCTGAACCCCTGAACCCTAAACCCTGAACCCCTGAACCCTAACCCCTAAACCCTAACCCCTAAACCCCTAACCCCTAACCCCTAAACCCTAAACCCCTAAACCCTAAACCCCTAAACCTTAAACCCCTAAACCCTAAAACCCTAAACCCCGAAACCCGAACCCCGAACCCCGAAACCCTAAAACCCTAAACCCTAAAACCCTAAAACCCTAAACCCTAAAACCCTAAACCCTAACCCCTAAACCCCTAACCCCTATACCCCTAACCCCTAACCCCTAAACCCCTAACCCCTAAACCCTAAACCCAAAAACCCAAAAACCCAAAAACCCTAAAACCTTAAACTCTAAAACCCTAAAACCTAAAACCCTAAACCCTAAAACCCTAACCCCTAAAACCCTAAACCCCTAAAGCCTAAACCCTAAACCCCTAAACCCTAAACCCCTAACCCCTAAACCCTAAACCCTAAAACCCTAAAACCCTAAATCCTAAATCCTAAACCCCTAAACCCTAAACCCCTAAACCCTAAACCCTAACTCCTAAACCCTAACCCCTAAACCCCTAAACCCCTAACTCCTAAACCCCTAACCCCTAACCCCTAAACCCTAAACCCTAAAAACCCTAACCCCAAAACCCCTAAACCCTAAATCCCTAAACCCTAAACCCCTAAACCCTAAAACCCTAAACCCTAAAACCCTAAACCCTAAATCCTAAACCCCGAAACCCTAAACCCTACCTAAACCCTAACCCCTAAACCCCGAACCCTTAAACTCTGAACCCTAAACCCCTAAACCCCGAACCCCTAAACCCTGAACCCTAAACCCCTAAACCCTAAACCCAACAAAACACGCAGAGAAAGGGAAAATAATTGGTGGATGAATTACTGAGTTGAAAAGCGTCTACCTTAGAAAGGACGAAGCTTTTCGCGTGAATCGGATTTCTTAGTAGTTTTCGTTGATCTATAAACAAATATGGAGTCTGATTAAGCCGTTCTTCACATCTGATTAAAGTGAGATCGAAATTCAGAGCATACTTACAACAACAAAAATGTAATATTGGCATCGAGTTCCACACTCTGACACGGCTGGGACGGCACTGGGATCCAAGACGGTTCGGATGCCACTGCCACACAGATGTGACGCGGTTCGGACACGGATTCGACACAGCTGCAACGCAGTTTCGACACGGCTGGGACGCGGCACTGACTCGGATCCAACACGGTTCCGACGCGGCTGGGACACGGTTCCGACGCGGCTGGGACACGGTTCCGGTGCGGCTGGGATACGGTTCGGACACGGCTGGGACACGGTTCGGATACGGTTCCGACGCGGATGGGACACGGTTCCGACGCGGCTGGGACACGATTCCGGTGCGGCTGGGATACGGTTCGGACACGGTTCGGATACGGTTCCGACGCGGATGGGACACGGTTCGGATGCGGCTGGGACACGGTTTTGACACGATTCGGATACGGTTCCGACGCGACTGGGACACGATTCGGATACGGTTCTGACGCGGCTGGGACACGGTTCCGACGCGGCTTGAACACGGTTCCGACGCGGCTTAGACATGGATCGGATAAACATCAGTGTTTACATCAGAAATATATAGTAATGTCTCCATAAATATTTTGTCTACCTTGAATGAGCTTTATGTTTCAGGTATAAGTTTACATATAATGTGTGAAAATGCTGTTCTTTAAATCATAATCAACAATGTTTAATGCCTAATTGCTTTCAAGGTGAAAACTACTCCACGACCAGCTTAGTTCATCCATTTTATAATCGTTGCAAAACATATATATACAGATAGCAAAAAGGTCTTCTGAGTTTCTGCGACCTTTCTTCAAGTCTACAACATTCGTTGTTGTGAGTTCACCATGTCTTGGCTTATATCTCGGAATCCATTATGTTTGGGTAATTTTTTTAGCTTGTCATAGTTTCGGCGAGAACTATGACAAGCTAGGATATGCTGTGTAACATTTTCCTCAGTTTTCGTCATCATGAATATGACTACGTGATCTTATCTGTGTTGATTTATATAGCCCGGTGCCCGGGCTGAAACTTGGATTGCCGCTGGGACTTGTTAACCAGACAAGCAATCCTGATATGCAGCTGGGCCTTTGTTAACCAACTAACATATCCAAACAAAGCCTGCAGGCATGCACTCCAACCCATTCCAATGTCCATGAATCCAATTAAATTGGGAATCATTGTGGGTTGTTGGTGGGGGGATTCGAACCCACGCCACCCTTTAACACAAACCACTTTAAGGTTTGTGTTAAAGGGTGGCGTGGGTTCGAATCCCCCCACCAACAACCCACAATGATTCCCAATTTAATTGGATTCATGGACATTGGAATGGGTTGGAGTGCATGCCTGCAGGCTTTGTTTGGATATGTTAGTTGGTTAACAAAGGCCCAGCTGCATATCAGGATTGCTTGTCTGGTTAACAAGTCCCAGCGGCAATCCAAGTTTCAGCCCGGGCACCGGGCTATATAAATCAACAATCTGTTGTCATTCGGTAACTCGTCAAATCCCAAGATTAGAGGAGCTGTTGTGTTCCATGGTCAAGGTCCTCAACTATTTGATTATAGCATTCGGCTCAACCATACATGGGCCTTTTCAGGATTTCCAGATGTGAAATCTATCATGGATACTAATGGTCCTTTAATTATCTAACTGATCTTGAATTGGGTGTTAATTAACATAGTCCCCACGTTGCAGTATGGCTTCAGTGGATTTTTAACCGTAAGATTTCTCTATCCATATTAGTTTGACATCAGTTCTCAACAGACACATCTTTTAATACAATATTCTGCTTCTATGACCATTTAGATTATTTTCTTAAAGGTTTAAGAAGAATGCAGTTGATACATTAGAGAAGCAACTATGGATTTATACATTTGTTAACGAATATGTACTTTGTTGATGTGAAGAAGAGGAGCTGCAGTTGTTAGTCATTAAGTAGTAATAATTCACATGTCTGTTATCTTTCATCTCCATTTGCTCAAAGTTAGAAAAGAAGTTCACTACACCATTTTACATCCTACGCAACAAATTTTGAACATTCTCGCAAAAACTTTGTCGCATATACCTGTTTATGGGACAACAGTTTGATATGTTTGTCGCAAAAACATTATTATGCGACAAAGTTTTAAGCGACGCAAAAATGTTGTCACATAAAGAGGTTAACCCGGCATTAGTTTAAGCGACACTTAATTTATGTCACATTACACATTTGATGTGACATTTGTTTAAGCGACACACCAGAAATGTCACGTTACATGTTTTATGCGACTTTAATCTAGCGACAAACTAGCGACAAATTTAATTATGTCACGTTAACATGGCAATTACATGGAGTCATCCATATAGCTGGCATGACATGCCTTCAAGTTTGAAAATGAACCTACTGTTTTACCTTTAAGCGACGTTGGTATCCAAAAGTATGTCGCGTAAAAAGACAAAAATTAAATGCAGAACAGAATTGATCCTAAGTATACTGGTGTCATTTGAGTCTTAGGCGACTTTTATTTCATAATAAGTCGCATAAACGTAATTTTTTTATGCAGGTTTTTAAAGGTTGTTGTTTATGCAGTGTATAAAGCAGATTGGGGGGAAATCAATTTTTGGAGCGGGAAACTAAAATTTTGTTTTAAAGTTTTAAGTGACATATATTACAAAAAATGTCACTTAAATATACTTGTTTTGATTTTGACCCCCCAAAAAAAAAAGTCCAAATCTAAATGCTATGCCTCAAAATGTTATTTCACCCCCAAATACCAGAATCAATTTTTCGCTAAGTGTTGTTTCCGCCATGCCTTCAACTTCACCTCCCCTCCCCACCCTCCGCTCTCCGGTTTCTCCGCCACTTCGTCTCTGCCAACAAATCCCTTCTCATCTCCAACGCCATCCACCACTGGCCGGCCCTCGTCACTTAAAGATCTGTGAATCCAACAGGTGCCGATATGCGTCGCCGAAGTCTAGGGCTGTGGAGCCTGTTAAGCCGCTGATTGTCAAAGAGCCGGAGGTTGAGGTTGATGATGGGAAAAAGAAGTTTACTGTCTTCTAAGGCAAGATATGAAAAAGGATTTTGCCAATTTTGGCAGATGCAATTTTGGCAGGATATAAAGGATTTTGCCAATTTTCGGTTCTTGTGCTTGGGTATTGTTTTGGTTCACTTGAATGAGATTGATTGTTTGGTGTGGCCATAGTTGCAAGTCTTTTGTGAATTAGAGAGTTTGAAGCTAGCTTGGTTTCTTCCTGGGATGCCAGATGGTGGCCAAGAAAATACATGGTAATCTTTTCTTCTTATTCTTGAGCGTGACATCGGTTAGTTGCTACTTGTAGATGCAACTGCTACTACTTTAATAAAAGTGAGGCTTACTCAGATAGGCATGGGCTTCACAATTACTCAGGCTTACTCTGCAATTGGTCTTGTGAGTTGTGACTGATGGTTGATTATGAGTTGAACTATTTGCCTTCCCCTTGCAGGCATTTTGGTCTTCTATTGCGATGAAGAAATGGCTAAATATTAAGCCAAAGGTGTTTGACTTTAGTGAAGATGAGAATTACATAGAAACTGAGAGCGAAGATGATGGTAATGAATCGTGTATGTACCATTTAATCTTTGTTCCATTCATTGTCAGATTTCTATGAAACTCATTCATCTCGTCTTTTGAAGGTGAAAGCTTGAATACGAAGATGTGGCTATTAACACCGGAGTTCATGGAATGAGTAACGGAGTGTGGCTTGTTAAGTAGCAGCTTGAGTAATGAGTAATGCGTGAGATGAAGCAATTTTAGTATATGTATTAGTAATGTTTCTATAAATTTTTGGGATTCAAAATTTTGTATTGTTAGTTTTTTTATTACAACAATACATGTATTTTTGGATTCTTAAGGTGCAATGAAAATGTTGTACGATACGTATTTATAATTTTTATCTAATTTTAAATTCGAATGAAAATATTATTTAGATTATTTAAGATATTGAAATACAGTAATAAATTATATTTTATGCGACAATTCTGTTTGCTACTTTTGTCCCGTTAAACAACTAATGTGACAAATTTTGGAAAATATGTTCATGATAAATGTAGCGTATGTCCATAAAGAGCAAAACTCATTCCAGTTTTATGTGACGTACTAAAGAAAATGTCGCATATGATTAAAATTTTAAGCGACATTTTTACATTACGCTACTAGGCTTACGCGACATATTTTACGCGACATTTATTTGGTCGCATAAAGGTTATGCGACAAATATAGGACATTATGCGACAGAAAAAAACCATCTCCTAATCTGTAAAATGGTGTAGTGGTTGGACAGATGTCATTTCTCTGAAAGACATGATTACCTGGGTGAAATGTTAAATTCAATGATGCCACCAAATCTGTACGAGGATAAACAAAAAAAGGAAATTTTGAGGATGTCACTTTGCAGTAGCTAGAAATATTGCATGCTTTACTAATTATGAGTACGAATAGTGGTGTCTGTTATATTTGCTGCTATGCGGCTATGCCACAAATGGTCATGAAGAAAACTTCCCACTGGGATTTCCTTGGAAAATAGCTGAAGTTCACTTGTGGCTGACGGATACAATCTTATCATCTTTTTTTCTATATTAAATTTTTTTTGGGGAAAGGTACATTTACATCCACATTATTATGAGAGGTTTCTGTTGCTAAATGGATCAGTTCCCTGTTTTTTTTTTTTTGATGAAAGTGGATCAGTTCCCTGTTAATACTTAATAGTGTATCATTGCATATTATGTATGGATACTTTTCACATACTCAAATAGATGAAACATGCTTAATTAGGTGATGGTATGCATTGAACTCAGGAGCTTATTTTATGGTGTCCATGTTTTTATTTCAGGTACAGCAGATTCTTGATTCTTTCATAATATTTGTTGCTCAACAAACTGCGGCTGATATTGGCACCATAAACATTGAAATGCCAGTACTGCACCGAGTGTCCACATCATCCCTTAAAATTCCGTGGACACAATATAGTCCTTCTCTTATTCGCATAGTGCCCTTTCCAACTCGTGAGTATACTGATGATGAGTTCCAGTCCATCGTCAAGACTGTCATGGGAATATTGTATGTAATACTTTCCTCTGAAACTATGTTACTCATTAATCGCAATATATATATATATATATATATATATATATATATATATATATATATAGGGAGCGGTTCTGGTGCAAACACCAAATAAGAGTGAGGCAGTGAGGCACGATCTCGGCCGTCTGTGGAGTTGATCCGATCGGGGGGGTTTGGATGTGTGGCTCAGATCGTGCCTCACTGCCTCACTCTACTATTCACTGTTTGCACCAGAACCAAATCCTATATATATATATATATATATATATAGGGGACGGATCTGGTACAAAGTGCTTTTAAAGTACAAAGTACAAAGTAATGAGGATCATTGATTTAATTAAATTAATGGCTAAGATTAACTATCCAAATTAACCAGCGTTTAACCTCCGTTATGTTTGAAACGAGATGCAGGGGTAATTAGGAGATTACCTTATTATATTTTGTTTCCTTATTTGTCGTAACCCTAAATCAAATAAACGACATGCTCTGACCGAATCAAATAAACCCTAAATCAAAATCTCCCACTTTGTCAGGCGATTGCGATTGTTATTGCGAGTTCGATATCGATCAACAGGGCGTTGCCGAGTACTCTTGCTGTGCGATTTCGAGTTTTAAGTTGTCAGTTTGCTGGTTAATGGATAAGATGGATTACGTTTCTTCTCCAGGTATGATGCCAAAACTCAAACAGGTACTAGGTATTATGATGAATCGATGAATTTGTTTTTGAATCGGTGCCATAACTGCTGGTAGTATAGTTGATTGATCTGTTTCATTGTTTTTATTTGTTTGTGTATTCATAACTTTGTGAATTCATCCAGCAAGATGCAAATATTAAGAAGTTGTAGGTTCTGTCATGTGAACTCAAACAGCAACTATTAAATTTTTATAGTTGTAGGTTCTATGGTGTTGCAGTATGAGCTTTGCACAAGAAAATATTCATTCCAGCAGCAATGCATTGTTCTGAAGCTGTTTTGGGCTTCTCTTTATCAAATTTTACTGCTGGGTATAGACAATTTCACCTGATGTGTTTCTTTTTGAAATATACTAATGGCATCATTTGGGTAGACATAGTAAGGCTTAAACTTGTTTCATAGCTGAAATCTGACCTTTCATTGATTATTGGATATGCAGGTCTGATCTTGCATTGTTTATTGAATATGCAGATCTGATTTCATGGGACACTATTGGAAGATATGGCATGAGGAACTTCATGCCGGATAAGAAAATGAAAACAGTAGTTTTTTATAATTTTCTTATTGTTTCATCTATATGATTATTAAGTAGATGCTGGTTAAATGAGTTCGATTATGTAATTGCTTACATTTTGTTATTGAAATTCCCATAGGTCTATTGTTTGAACACAGCCATTATTCTGTGAACTCAGTACTTAGTTAGTGAACATAAATTTTATTCTGTGAACTCCGTACTTATTTAGTGAACATAAATTTTATTCAGTAAACAGAACGACACTTACTCCAATATTACAATAAGAGCAACAAGTTATGCGGACAAAGTCTTCCAATCATCATGTAAAACTACTTGTTGGGCAAGGAGCAAACATCCCTCTACTAGCACCAAAAGCCTCGAAAGCGAAATTGTAAACATTGCTCTTATTATGTAATATATTGCTCTTGGGAGCATTGTTTTAATGTTTTAACTACTGATGGTATTCTGTGAATGCTGCTTTTAGTTGGTGAATACTGATGTTGTTTAGTGAATACAAATTGTATTTGTGTGAACACAATTTTTATTTTGTGAATACTGATGTTGTTTAGTGAATACAATATTTATTCTGTGAACACAATTTTTATTTAGTAAACATTTGTACCAAATCGCGTAAAATATAAGTTCAAACATGAACTCTTTTTGAAAGCAACCGCATACTGACTAATAATCTGTTCCAAAATGGTTGAAGCTTCTATAGCCGAGCTAGCGTTAGACATGATATTTTCTGTATATACAACAAAGAAGACAAACATATCATTGAGTTATGTGATGGAGAAGTATGAGATCATGAAAAAGTAGCTAGAGCCTAGATGTAGTGAAAAAAAATGTAGCAAGACATTGTTAATTAGGACTGCCAGCCCTTTAGGCAAATTTCTCCTCAAACCAAACACGATCAATCCTCCAGCACGGACCACTCGAGCAATTCACACCAATACTTCTGCAAAAAAATAGAAAAAAAACTCAGATATGTACAGAAGTGAAACAATTGAACGCTGAGTCGTAGTTGAGGAAATCAGAAAACCCCAGATCAGAAACACCACCGCGGACCTGTGGAGAGTAAGCCTCCATCATCAACAACGAGTGCCCGGCCCTGACGGATACACAAGCGGTGTCAATTTTAATTTCTATTTTCAGCAGCAGATCACATATTTTTTCGTCACAGAAGGAGGCGCATAAACTGAGCAAACCAGGAAGATTCCATATAGCGAGAAAGTTGCAAACTTTCCCAAATCAGAATTTCCACTTTATGAACGCAACTGATTGCTGAATTTACACAAAATTGGACCTTGTTGATACATGGACGGTAGGGCAGCAATGAAGTGGAGATTCGTTTGATGTTGCGGATGCGGACGGCAATTGGTTTGGTGAGCTCGATTAATTGCGCGATTAGGTCGTGAACTGCAGTGAAAATTGGTCGATGAACTGTGGCTGTGGCGGCCGTCGGCGACGCCGTGAGCTTTGTATGATACGAGCTGCGTATAGATCGAACACGGAGAGGGAAGGTTTTCGTGTTAGGGATTTCGCTGGTGCGACAGATCCGGCTGGGTTTGGTTAGGGTTCATGGTATTTTGAAAGTTAACGATGATTAACGGGGTTAATCTTTGATGTTTAATTACAATCAAAACCCTGGTATATATTTATTAATATGTAAATCAGATTTTAATGTAATTAGATCTCAGCCATTAAAAATTTAGATCAAACGGTTTTAATTACTTTGTACTTTGTACTCTAAAAATTACTTTGTACATGATCCAAATCCTATATATATATATATAGAGGAGTGTTCAAATGAGGACACCCAAATTTGGTAAGGACGTAGGGACAAATCTCATCCATTAGATCATCATCCATCTAACCCCCGTGCTTTAAGGGTGCGCCACGTGTCCAAGTACCCAAAATCCAATAAAGCAAATAGTAAAATCCCACTACCAAAAAGCAAATAGTAAAACCCACTAACACATGTGGTAGTGGGATTTTACTATTTGCTTTATTGGATTTTGGGTACTTGGACACGTGGCGCACCCTTAAAGCACGGGGGGGTTAGATGGAAGATGATCTAATGGATGAGATTTGTCCCTACGTCCTTACCAAATTTGGGTGTCCTCATTTGAACACTCCTCTATATATATATATATATATATAGAAGCGCTCAAATGTGAACCACATCTTACACTAAGAACCTATGAATTCATCTCAACCTTTAGATCATTTGATCTAAAGGTGCATAATCAATCCAAAAAGTGAAAGTTGTTTGTCTTTTTGCACTTTTGTCTTTTACCTAAAAGACAAAAGTGCAAAATGCCAAAAAAACACTTTTTGGACAAATCTACACCTTTAGATCTCAAGATCCAAAGGTGCAAGATGGTTCATATGTTCTTAGTGTAAGAGGAGTTCACATTTGAGCGCGCCCCTATATATATATATATATATATATATATATATATATATATATATATATATATATATATATATATATGGGGCCGTTCAATTGAGGACACCTCTTATGGTGAGGACGTGGGGACAAATTTAAAACCATTAGATCAAATGATCCAAAGGTGCATAATGAGTCAAAAAGTGCTTTTTTGGAGTTATGCACTTTTGTCTTTTAGGTAAAAGACAAAAGTGCATAATGACAAACAACTTTAACTTTTTGGATCAATTATGCACCTTTGGATCATTTGATCAAATGGTCCAAATTTGTCCCTACGTCCTCACCCTAAGAGGGTGTCCTCATTTGAACACTCCTCTATATATATATATATATATATATATATATATATATATAGAGGAGCGCTCAAATAAGGCAACCAAATAAGAATGGTACCGTGAGGCAGCTTCTCACCCACTCATCTCAGCCGTCAAACTCACCTCATTGTGACACGTGTCTCACTTACTTTTGATTTTCTAAACCCAATAATCAATTACTATATATTACATAAGGGCATTTAAGTCTTTAACCAATTATCATCTCTCTCCTTACATCACATCTTTCATAATTAATTCATTTATTAATTGTTTCTCTCACCTAACATCTTTCTCTCTCATACACAAACCCATTATTTTTAAGTGCACCCTTATTTCATATGACAATACACCCTTATTTCATATGGCATTACACCCTTATTTCATATGACATTACACCCTTATTTCATATGGCATTACACCCTTATTTCATATGACATTACACCCTTATTTCATGTGGCATTACACCCTTATTTCATATGTCATTACACCCTTATTTCATATTCTATTACACCCTCATTTCATATTGCATTACACCCTTATTTCATACGACATTACACCCTTATTTCATATTCCATTACACCCTTATTTCATATGGCATTACACCCTTATTTCATATTACATTACACCCTTATTTCATATGGCATTATACCCTTATTTCATATTCCATTACACTCTTATTTCATATGGCCTTATACCCTTATTTCATATTCCATTACACACTTATTTCATATGACATTACACCCTTATTTCATATGGCATTACACCCTTATTTCATATTCAATTACACTCTTATTTCATATGTCATTACACCCTTATTTCATATGCCATTACACCCTTATTTCATATGTCATTACACCCTTATTTCATATGTCATTACACTCTTATTTCATATGTCATTACACCCTTATTTCATTACACATTCGTTCGTCCTAAATGCACATTTGTTCGTAAAAATATATCATTACTATATGTATATAATAGTCACATACACTCTTTCATCATTAAAATAATTTTAATTAAACCCACATACTCTCTTTCTTCATTAATAACAACCCACATACTCTCTTTCTTCATTAATTACAACTCACTACTCTCTTTCAATCCCCAAATTACCCCTTCAATAATTCCCACCAACAAATACTTTTCCACTGCCACATCATCATTTTGATTGGCTCACAGCCTGCCTCACGGTACCATTCTACCAACCTGCCTCAACGGAGTGCTCCTCTATATATATATATATAGGGGGCGTTCAATTGAGGACATGTCTTATGGTGAGGGTGTAGGGACTAATCTTGGCCATTGGATGAGGTTCATCCAATGATCCACAAGCTGCCACGTGTCACATGAGGTAGTGGGTTTTACTATTTGCTTTTTGGTAGTGGGTTTTACTATTTGCTTTATTGGATTTTGGGAACTTGGACACGTGGCGCACCCTTAAAGCACGGGGGGGTTAGATGGATGATGATCTAATGGATGAGATTTGTCCCTACGTCCTTACCAAATTTGGGTGTCCTCATTTGAACACTCCTCTATATATATATATATATAGAGGAGCGCTCAAATGAGGCAACCAAATAAGAATGGTACCGTGAGGCAGCTTCTCACCCACTCATCTCAGCCGTCAAACTCACCTCATTGTGACACGTGTCCCACTTACTTTTGATTTTCTAAACCCAATAATCAATTACTATATATTACATAAGGGCATTTAAGTCTTTAACCAATTATCATCTCTCTCCTTACATCACATCTTTCATAATTAATTCATTTATTAATTGTTTCTCTCACCTAACATCTTTCTCTCTCATACACAAACCCATTATTTTTAAGTGCACCCTTATTTCATATGACATTACACTCTTATTTCATATGACATTACACCCTTATTTCATGTGGCATTACACCCTTATTTCATATGTCATTACACCCTTATTTCATATTCTATTACACCATCATTTCATATTGCATTACACCCTTATTTCATACGACATTACACCCTTATTTCATATTCCATTACACCCTTATTTCATATTCCATTACACCCTTATTTCATATGACATTACACCCTTATTTCATATTACATTACACCCTTATTTCATATGGCATTATACCCTTATTTCATATTCCATTACACCCTTATTTCATATGGCATTATACCCTTATTTCATATTCCATTACACCCTTATTTCATATGGCATTACACCCTTATTTCATATTCAATTACACCCTTATTTTATATGTCATTACACCCTTATTTCATATGCCATTACACACTTATTTCATATGTCATTACACCCTTATTTCATATGTCATTACACCCTTATTTCATTACACCTTCGTTCGTCCTAAATGCACATTTGTTCGTAAAAATATATCATTATTATATGTATATAATAGTCACATACACTCTTTCATCATTAAAATAATTTTAATTAAACCCACATACTCTCTTTCTTCATTAATAACAATCCACATACTCTCTTTCTTCATTAATTACAACCCACTACTCTCTTTCAATCCCCAAATTACCCCTTCAATAATTCCCACCAACAAATACTTTTCCACTGCCACATCATCATTTTGATTGGCTCACAGCCTGCCTCATGATATATTTTTACGAACAAATGTGCATTTAGGACGAACGAATGTGTAATGAAATAAGGGTGTAATGACATATGAAATAAGGGTGTAATGCCATATGAAATAATGGTGTAATGGAATATGAAATAAGGGTATAATGCCATATGAAATAAGTGTGTAATGTAATATGAAATAAGGGTGTAATGCCATATGAAATAAGGTGTAATGGAATATGAAATAAGGGTGTAATGGAATATGAAATAAGGGTGTAATGTCGTATGAAATAAGGGTGTAATGCAATATGAAATGAGGGTGTAATGACATATGAAATAAGGGTGTAATGCCACATGAAATAAGGGTGTAATGTCATATGAAATAAGGGTGTAATGCCATATGAAATAAGGGTGTAATGCCATATGAAATAAGGGTGCAATGCCATATGAAATAAGAGTGTAATGCCATATGAAATAAGGGTGTATTGTCATATGAAATAAGGGTGCACTTAAAAATAATGGGTTTGTGTATGAGAGAGAAAGATGTTAGGTGAGAGAAACAATTAATAAATGAATTAATTATGAAAGATGTGATGTAAGGAGAGAGATGATAATTGGTTAAAGACTTAAATGCCCTTATGTAATATATAGTAATTGATTATTGGGTTTAGAAAATCAAAAGTAAGTGGGACACGTGTCACAATGAGGTGAGTTTGACGGCTGAGATGAGTGGGTGAGAAGCTGCCTCACGGTACCATTCTTATTTGGTTGCCTCATTTGAGCGCTCCTCTATATATATATATATAGGAGCGCTCCGCTGAGGTCACGGGAATAGTGTGAGGACCGTAGGGGCTTTTTTTTTTTTTTTTTAAATTAAACTCCACTATGATAAGCAAGGAATGGACAAACCCCAAACTCATGCCGGTGCATCCAAGGGGGTTCGAACCGTCGACCTCTTGATTATTTGACCAAGACTATGACCGTTAGACCACTACCCATTATAGTGTGAGGACCGTAGGGACACATCTCATGCCACACATCTAACCCCGTGCATTGTGGGCGCGCCACGTGTCACGACGTGTTCACACTACTTTGTAGTGTGAACGCAAATGGCGGCTGTGACACGTGGCGCATCATGGAGTCGTTGGATGAACTCATCCAACGGCTGAGATGTGTCCCTACGGTCCTCACACTATTCACGTGTCCTCAACGGAGCGCGCCCCTATATATATATCTTGTTATTATAGACGCCTACTAAATGAGTTTCACATTGGCACCATTTACCGGTTATGTTTGTAAACCTAGCTGATATGTTTTGTCTAACTGTTTGAGATCTTCTTGAATCCTATTTAAGTAGCATGCGCTTGAAAAGCTACCATGAATACTCCACATTTTTATGAAGTGGACGAATAGTGACCTCTAACAAATATATATGAGTGACCTGTTTTTTTACAGAAGATTATAGGTAGAAAATCTTTAACTCAATTCACCGAGTGAAGTAAACAATGAAGAAACCTTATGCTTGAACTCTGCTTCGGACTGTTATATTATTAACCTGTAAATAGCTTTATGCTTTGTTTCCCCATTGGTGTTCGCATATAATATGGCCTCTACCATCTTTCGTTGAACAGGTACATTTTAGGTTTTCTCTATCCAGTTTCTCGCCTTATAAGTTACTAATGTTTTTGAGAAGGTCAGTAATGAATATTAAAATTCCAAGATCCATCTAGTGTTGCTTTAAGATTATCTTACCTAACATTTGTCCTCATACTTGTTTTCAAACGTGTTAGGAGCAAAAGATAAGAGAAGGATTGTGTATGATGGGGCTAAAGGATGAAGTTTTCCATATTTCTTGGTTGCTTATCTATTCACTGCAGGTGACCCTGACTCCTTTTAGGGTCTATAACCTCTTAGGGTTGTACATGCTGCTGTTCCTCTTTCTTCTGACTGTTTAATTGTAGGAGGGTTGGCTAGTTACTACGTTTCTTTATCCCGTCATTTAGTCTTGGATAGTTCTAATGTTGCTATCAAGAAGCAAAAAATTGAATGTTTGCTCTCATTAATAACTACGCCAATCTACATAAATATTTCATAACTGGACGGTTGAGTGATTAACTATTTTTATGTTCTTAAACCTTTCGCAGTTTGCAATATCGGCTGCTATAATCACTGACTCTGCTATGAGTAGCCTGTTCAAGTACAGTGACAAGTCTCTGGTGTTCACTTACTTTTTTGTGTTTGGGGATCAGTGCAATCATGCTGTCATTTCTCATATCAACCTTCTTCTCTCGAGCAAAAACGGCTAGGGCTGTTGGCACTCTGTCTTTTCTTGGAGCGTTTTTCCCATATTACACTGTTAATGACCCCTCCATAAGTCCGTATCCATGTTAGTTTATTATATCCGAAATGGGGTTAGTCGTTTTTGTGTGTTCCTTAAGAGTGGAGTGTGATGCTTCTTTTGTGTTTATTATTTTGGTCTCCAGGATATTTATAATTCTTGCTTCTCTGCTTTCACCAACTGCTCTTGCTCTGGGATCAATCAACTTCGCTGACTATGAGCGCCCTCATGTTGGTCTTCGTTGGAGCAACATGTGGCGTGTAAATTATATCATTTGATTTCCCAGGCAGACTGGTAACTTTTTTCCTTATTCTGTGACTTGCCTTCAATTTTTGCAGGCATCATCTGGAGTTAACTTTTTACTTTGTCTTTTGATGATGGTGTTTGATTCATTGCTATATTGTGCCCTAGGCCTTTACTGTGATAAGGTATTTATATCTCTTTTCTGTAACACAGGGTCCTTTTTTTTTTTTATCAAAACTAACAAAGCTTCACAACAGCAGGAATCAAGTTTTGCCTCAGTATCTTCATGTAACATTTTGGCTGGGAGCCGTAGCTGTACTAATAGTGCCGAATCATTTTGTAACTTGTTTCTTTTGCAGGTTCTCCGTGAAGAAAATGGGACTCGAAATCTATGGAATTATTTATTCCAAAAAGGCTCATTAAAAACAAAGATTACGAAAGTAAACCAATCTCCCAAACCAGAAGTTAATATAAGGGATAATCTACTGAAGGACCAGTTGATTCCTTACTGTGTGCATACTTCTGAAACCTTGGTAGAGTCCATAAGCTTGGAGATGAAGCAACAAGAACTTGATGGCAGGTACACATACTTGATTTGAACAATTCCCAAGTGTGAGGGGGGATACTTCTCATAGACATTCCGAATTTTTACTCGAGGTCCCTTTCCAGATGCATCCAAATAAGAAATCTACATAAAGAATATACTTCAAGGAAGGGAAATTGCTGTGCAGTAAACTCACTAAAACTAACCTTGTATGAAAATCAGATTCTTGCACTCCTTGAGATCTCTTGGCTTCATCTTATAAGCAATTTAAGGTTGTTTTCAGTTTTGTCTTTCCTGCTCTTGGTGTTCATGACATCCGACTATGTTTTTCTGCTCTGTTCATAAAACTGTTATTATGCTGCATTCTTTGGAATGCTGTACCAGAATTCTGTGAGGTATTGCTTTGCATGAATTTAGTATTGTTGAACTTTCAAACCTTTTATCTGGTACCTCATATAAATACATAAGAGACATGATGTAAAAACTAAAAATTGTACCTATGTCAACTCCTCATACTTCGCAGTGCCTCTTTTGTCTTATGTGCAGCACATTCCTTGCATTATGCCACCAAGAATTTAAATTATTTTTTTCCTCGACTGTGTGTGGGTAATTGCACCGAGATGTTTGATTGCAACTGGGAACCTGGGTAGTAATCTCTTTTGATTCTTTTCAACTAGGGTTTGTCCCGGTTGTCGTTTTTTGTCAATTGGTCTGTTCCCTTGCATTGTACAATTGAGGTATTAAAATTTTCCTGATTGCAAAATAATCTTGTCATTTACACATTTACTTGGTAATTTCTCTTCAGGTCATAACGGAGCTGGTAACAGCGCGACCATATCCATGCTTGTTGGTCTTCTTCCTCCTACTTCAGGAGATGCCTTAGTCTTTGGGAAAAACATTACAAATGAGATGGTGAACTTATTTTTTAATATGCATTTGTTATGTTACAAGTTGTAATGAAATGAGAGAAAGTTGAAGCTGTGAACATGGGAGAGTAGAGTTAAGGTTCTGTACTATTTTTCTTCCTGATAATTTTACTCAAAGTATATTATGTTTTATGACAGGATGACATACGAAAGATATTGGGAGTTTGTCCTCAACATGACATCCTTTTCCAGAGCTTACGGTGAGTAAACTACATTGTATTTTCGGCATTGTATATTTGGTGCCAAATACAAGCAAGAAATTATATCTGTGAGTTACTCTGTATTGTTATTTTTATCGGTGTCTAGGTCAGAGAACACTTGGAAATTATTTGGCATAAAAACTAAAAGGGTTGACAGAGAAGCGCAAGCAGATTGTGTCTACATTAGACGCTCATAGCGTACGTGTTTGTAATGGCTGTTTATTTCCAATGTAAAATTGTGGGTTATCTGACCTGCAACTCCAAGACCCTTCAAATTCAAATTCAGCAACATGGAACTGCCACAAACAGTGGGGGAACCACATTTGGGACTGCAATAGCGTACAGTAAAATCATCGAGGAAATGGAAATTCTAGTGAATAATACATTTGAGCAACAGAAAGATACATGTCCAGCTCTGATTGCCAAGTCTCCAACACAAATGACAAACTGTGTTGTTGGTATCTTATTTCAGGAAAGGAAGCAAGCACGCAGAGTAACATAATTCTTCATTGGTACACTGTATATGATCCGAACGAACTAAGTTGTGAAATTATGGATTAGGCAGTGGAGAGTGGACTCCTTGAGCTAGGCAATAAGGTCTGCACAATCCTGCGGCTTCTTCAGTCCAGGGAAAACCATCTTTGTTCCAAGGAATTTACTGCTGGCATCATACACAAAGATCCCAAGTAAGAAACTTACAATGGAGAAAACAAGACAGATCGTCACATCAAATGAAGACATGCAAGTAATTAACTATATTCACAACTGGACTGGGGCTTATAAAAAAAAAACTGGACTGGTGAGATTTGGAAGTCATACAAACAACTCAATCACTATTAGTTAACTACGATACCAGTCTCAGTCTCAGTCCCAGCATGAGCTCAGTCAGTCATCAAAAAAATTAACAGTTGGGACATGAAGCATTTATCAGACAGATGTTACAGTCCCATACTCAAAAGTGCAGAATTTGCCACCATTTTGAGAAAATCAGACTATCAGAGGTACCTTCCAAACTGAAATGATTTCCTTCAAATATTTGCGGCGACATCAAAATGAAGGGGAGAATGTAATGTACGGGTGGGTGCGGTGCGGTTTGGTGCGGTTTAAGTAAGTAATCGCACTACATTTACTGGTTTGTAAATTTTTCAAACCGCAAACCGTATTAGAAAAGTTAAAATCAAATATGCACCGCACCACTTTATTTGGTGCGGGTGCGGTTTGGTTTAAAAACCAATTTTCAATGTTTATAAAAAAAAAAGTCAAGTTGCAATAGAGATTTTGCCTTTTTATTTCAAAACAGTTGATTTCATAATTGAATTTAGAAAAAAAAAACCATTAATATCTGAAAGTATCCTAGAATACAGGATTATCAAATTCCTAAACAACAAAAGAAATTCAATTAATTTTTGAACTAAAATACTTACGGATTCCATAATTCAAGAACGAATATAAGACCAAACCTATAACGATCGAGACTCTCGTGGCTTGGCCGCTTGGGGAAGACGAAGATATGTTGTTCCGAAGAACGAGCAACGACCGAAATCAAATTTGCATTTGTGTTATTTTATTACTCCTTAGTTTTAAATCGGGCTCGGGCTTAAAGCTTTTTTTGTAATAACTTTAAATTTTTAATTATTTATTTATATATGTGGTGCGGTTTAAAGCGGGTGGTTTGAGATATGAAACTGCTTCCGCACCGCTATATTTAATTGTGGTGCGATTTTTAACAAATTGGGTTTGACCATAAGCGGTGTGGTGCGTGCGATTTTTAAATCCGGAGCGATTTTTGCCTATGGCTAATCTAATGTACCTTTTTGGAGTTGAGCAAATAATCATACAAAGTATTCTCCGAGACTCCGTCCATATAACAGCCATTTTCTTGTTAGCAGTATAGTATGGCCTCCCAGACAGACCATTCAAATTAGGCTCTGTCACAAAGGGGGGCGTTCAAGTGTTATAGGTTGTTAGAGTGTTATGTGTTACTTTATTGTGCACCTTTAGATCATTTGATCTAAAGGTCCAGATTACATCTTGCACTTTTGTTTTTTAGGTAAAAGACAAAAGTGCAAGATGACAAATCACTTGGTCACTTTTTGACTTTTTGACTTTCATTTTGCACCTTTAGATCATTTGATTTAAAGGATGAGATTGATATAACACATAACACTCTAAAATGGGTATAACATTTGAACACTCCTCCTGTTACAAAAAAAAAATGATAAACACGACGAATGAGCAATCACAGAGGTAAGTAAAACTTTTTTTTTTTTGATGGAACAGAGGTAAGTAAAACTAATGCAGAAATGACATGATCTACGAGGTAAGTCAGCCGATGACGAAGATAAATTAGATGATGATGCGGAGAAGAGAAGAAGCTACGCCGATCTACCTGGAGAGATCAACGCGAAACAAGTCAAGACAATCTAGAAAGCCTCAGGAGCTCCTGATAACTGTTGATTAGTTTCCACGTGTTCATTTTCCAGAGAGACAAACAACTTTCTACAACTGTTTAACTTAACCGATCGACCCTATTATACATATATGAGTCAGTGCCCGCTCTACCTTTGTCATTTAGGCGACTGAAGCAAGGGCTACAGGCCCATTTGATTTAGATAAATTTAGTTAATAAATTTAAGAGTAAAAAGGCCCAAAATCACTAAAAAGAGGTCACATTCAGTCCTAGAAAATGCCTCATTCATAAATAAAAAAGGCCCCAATTTATATTTAAAAAGTTGTAAGGCCCAAATTTATTTTTTTGGCTTCAGGCCTCCATATTCATTGAGCCAGTCCTGATGATATGGGCAACTCAGAGGTAGTTAACTAACTAACAATGATTCATCAAAAAAAAAAAAAAACTGACTAACAATGAAATTACAAATTTGCCTCTGTCGTTTAATTTTCAATCATGAATAATAAGAGATTCACCACCTCACACGCAGAAAAAAACAAAAATGAAAACCAAAGTCTGAAGAAATAATGGATGACCAGTTGTTTGATTCGTACTTTTGTTGGGTCATCTTACCGAGCCTACCTGTCAAAAAAACGATGCCGTTTTTCAGCTTTCATTTACCGCGGTCGGCTCGACATTTACAGAAACAACATTTTCAATATTCCATCTTACTTTTATCCAAAAAAACAATATTCCATTCTCAATCAAAAAAAAAAAAAAAAAACAATATTCCATTAGAAAAAAGAAAATGTTTACTTCAAAATTCTGACGAACAATTGGAGCGAATCAGGACTCAGATTGACCACACCCCATTTCAATCAAACCTTTGATTTGATCTCGCATTCTTCAGCAAGTAAACAGTCGTGTCGTGCTTTGTTTGTTTTTAACGTTTGATTGTGTTCCAAGTGTTGGACGTTGTGATTTTGATGATGGATGGACTTTGTGTTCCAAGTGATGGACTTTGTGATTTGATTATGTTTCTTAAGTAAAAAGCATTAAGAATACAAACACCAAAGCGTAGAACTGCTATTGGCGTTAATCCGTCTCCAGCTCCCGATTTCAACTTTCCGATCTGTCCCCTCTTCGCCGAATTAAGAGTGTCATCCAATCAGTCCCAAAGTTTGCATCTATTATCCAATTCGTCGTCGTCGCACCCCACTCTTATTTCTAATTTCAAAAACAAAACTAGGGTTTGAAACCCGTCATTTTGCAATCTATCATGTGATCGGATCTGGTTACTTAAGATCTGAGAGTGTGAAAAATAGTGTCTTTTTTCGATTGTGGTTTAGTGAGAGGTCCTGGGGTTCACTATTGTTTTGTTTTTGTTCAACAGGTTTGTTTTGTGGGGTTTAATAGGGGTTCGTTTGTCTGAGAAATGCAATGCTGGTCGGATCTGAGGAATTTTCTGATGGTCAATTAGAGGTGGGGTTCTAGTGCTACTGATTTGAGTGGATGTTGTGGGATTTGTGAATGTATGATCATCTATGGGCTGTATTTGCTCAAAAGGGGGTTCAGGGCATGGGACAGATTGTGTAGAAAGGGAATCAATAAGGTCTAAGAAGTTGGGAGATTCACTCAGGAGTGAAATTGTGTTTGATGAGACTGACGATGCATGTTGTGATGCCACTGCACTACTGATCCCGATTAAGTCTACAGATGACAAGGCTAGTACGGTTATCCCAGTTACTTCTTTAGATGATGTGGAAAAGAAGCCTTTGGTGTCTGCCATTGTCAATCCGCATCTGCATATGAATGGGACTACAACAGATTATGCTGGAATGCTTGAGGTGGTCAAAGTGCCGAAGACCGCTGGTCCGTCTGCTTATGCTGCTGCACGTGTGATGGATTGGTGGCCACCTTGGCTGTCTGCTGTTGCTGGAGAGGCAATCAGAGGTTGGTCGCCTCGAAAGGCTGAATCTTTTGAGAAGCTAGAGAAGGTATACATACATTTTCTGAGAAATATCAAGCCATTCATTTAGCTTTAGGTGCATATTGCATTAGTAATTTTCCTAATTTTTGCGCTTTGGAAGATTGGACAAGGAACATACAGCAGTGTGTACAGGGCTCGAGATCTTGATAGTGGCAAGGTTGTTGCACTAAAGAAAGTGCGCTTTGCTAACATGGATCCGGAAAGTGTACGTTTTATGGCAAGAGAAATACTTACTCTCCGCAGGCTTGATCATCCAAATATCATGAAACTGGACGGCTTGATCACATCAAGGGCTTCTGGCAGTCTATACCTTGTTTTTGAATATATGGAACATGATCTATTGGGGCTGCAAACTGCTCCAGGGGTCAAGTTTACAGAACCTCAGGTATCTTGATCGTACTTCACTGAATGCAAATACTGAATAAGATTTTCCATTTCACTCTAGCCATCTTATTGCTAGTGGTTGTTGGTGTCGTATCACTTCTTCGAATACTGGTTTTGTTTATATATTTCCACTTATTCATGTATGTGATCTCGGCATGTGTAGATCAAGTGTTTTATGCGACAGTTGCTCTGCGGTCTTTATCATTGCCATAGTCGTGGTGTCCTACATCGTGACATTAAGGGTGCTAATCTTCTACTAGACAATAAGGGGAATCTCAAAATTGGAGATTTCGGATTGGCGACCCTTTTCCATCCTAGAAAATGTCAACCTCTGACAAGTCGCGTGGTGACTTTGTGGTATAGGCCTCCCGAGCTTCTTCTTGGCTCCACTGAATATGGGGTTGCAGTTGATTTGTGGAGTGCTGGTTGCATTCTTGCAGAACTCTTCACCGGAAAACCCATCATGTCTGGAAGAACAGAGGTAACATCTCATATAATTTCCTGCTTGCTTTTATCATATTCATATAGTCTCATTTGCGTAGAATCTTCATAATGTGTTCCAATGATCATATATGTTGCAGGTGGAGCAGCTTCACAAAATATTCAAGCTTTGCGGTTCACCATCTGAAGAATATTGGAGGAATTCAAAACTGCCCCATGTAACCATTTTCAAGCCCCAACAACCATATAGACGCTGTGTCAGTGAAACATTCAAGGATTTGCCTTCCTCAGCTCTAGCACTTCTCGAAGTGCTTCTTGCTATAGAACCTCAATGCCGTGGAACAGCATCTGCTGCACTTCATTCAGAGGTGTGCAGCACAACATTTTCGTTTGTATTATGTGCACAGATTGTCCTCATGGTTGCAACTGAAGAAAATTGGTTCATTTTCTCTATTGTTAAATTTATGCTTCGTACGTCATTAAAATTAGCTACTCCTGAATATGCTCTGATGCTTCACTGTACAGTTTTTCTCTACAGAGCCGCTACCTTGTGATCCCTCCAGTCTTCCGAAGTATCCTCCCAGCAAAGAGTTTGATTTGAAGCTTAGAAATGAGGAAGCACGGAGGTTAGCTCCTTTTTTTTAATATATATTTTGTTATGTAATCGGATCAGGTGTTGCTTCTCACTGATAACCGATGTGTTTCTTACTGATAGGAGAAGAGGGGATGCTGGCAAACAAAGTGAGCAGGAAGCTGAGCGAAGACTTTCTTCAGAACATAAAGCCTTGCATGTGCGAGATGGCAATAACGAATCTCAGGTTACCCATCTTCTTTAGTAGCATGTACTTTACAACAGCAAAGTGGAGTATCAATCAACATTTTGAAACTTGATGTTCTTTTCCTCGTCTAAACATGCAGCGGCAGACGCATAAGAAAACAAACGGTGTAAAGTTTGATGCTGATGGAAATAATCATGCTGGCTTGCCCATTGAACCTCTGAGGGGTGTACCAAATTATTTGCTTCATTCAACTTCAAGCCATTCCGTTCAAGGACCATTTGGGTCTTCAAGGACTATGAATGAAGAGGGGAAGGTCTATAGAAATGTTCCCGATTTGAGGACCCAAAGGTCTTTTATGGTACGAGGAGCGCCCGAGTTATCTAGGTTGTCTAGTCTAGTTGGAGTCGAAGGAAGTTGTGACTCACAATGGTCTGGAGAATCTTTCAGTTCGACATCAAGTTTGCTCAAGGCCGAGTCAACCAGACATTTGCTGGGTTCTTCACAGCAAAATGTAGGGCCTCATATTGGGAACAAGCAAATGGTAAGTGACTTGACTCTATTTTGCTGGTTCCCTAATCATGCAGGTGCTGCTCTCTTCATCATCTTAGCGCTCATTTGCTCTTCATACAACAACATCAGGGTTATGCTGCCCAGAATAAACGTATTCACTGTTCTGGTCCTCTGCTGCCATCGGGAGGACACACTGATGATATGCTGATGGAGCACGAGAAGCAGGTCCAACATGCAGTCCGCAAGGCACGCAATGGGAAAGTAAAGACCAGCAGACTTAATGGAGGTGACAACCAACTTGATGAATCCTTTCTTCTTCACCATGCTAACAATGGCAGGTGAATTTCCTGCGAGATTCTCCAAATGACCAGTTAACCATACAGTGACAAGCATGACTACCTCTTCATTTTGGGGTTCCTCAATTCCTCATTGCTGAATCATAGCCATCATTTTTATGACGAGTTTGAATCATACAAGCACTGAAATATTTAGCTCAATAGGTGCTTCACACACTACTTATCTGATAAATAGAAAACAGTCTTGCTTAGCTTCAATGCAAAAAATCAAAGCATGGTCTATCATAATGTAACCATTATGCAGTATTTGTCAACAAAATCTAAAGAAAATTAAATTAAATTCAACAGTCATATAATCTCTGAAAATTTCGTCAGCCAGGAAACATCAGACACTCCTTCCAAATAAATCCAAGGAATGCTGCATGGCAGCTCCAAACTTCAGGATTTTCCAAGAATCAAGATCTGCATGCCAAACATGTTTCTCATTAAGTTTGGCAAGGTATTAAAGAATATGCTTATAGTATATATGCTGTTGCTACACTACAACTAAACAAGGAAGATAAGTCAAACACAATATAGCTTTGCCTCGGTACATTTATAAACACATGATCTCCGTTTACGTAGTGTCAGTTTAAGAAGTGAAGGAAACTTGTTAACCATGTACATTAGAATCATACCTTGACATAAATGTGGCGGTTGGGTTACCATGAGAGGGAGGATTTTGTTTGAGCAGCGAGGCAAAAGTTCCAGCTTTGTTTGCTGCATCAGGATCTGCTGCGGACAACACTTCAATTTCCATAATACCGAGCTCCAATCGTCGCGGATCATCTTTGTTTGCTGCTTCAGGATCCAAATGGCAATTTCAAATCTAAGGCTTGAGCTCCAATCGTCGCGGCCTCATCCTTCTTAAACCTAATGAATGGCATGCTGAGTTTTTGAGCCTGTTTGAAATTCTCAGCCTGACCAACTTCACTGTTTCACAATGCCTCCATTATCTCCTGATCTGGAGCAAATTTACGAGTGGTGGAATCAAATTTGCTTTGCAGAATCTTCAAGTACTCCGCCTTCCAGGATTCGTACTGCTCATTGACATATACCAATCCTTTGAGTTTATTTTCTTCAACAACCTGGGCAACTGGTGTGCCTTTCTTATTACCTGTTGTTTGTTTCGTCAGAAGCTTCCTCATCAAAACAATCGAGTCCTGTAAATACTTGTTTGCACTCTGAAGGGGTCAGATCAGGTACATCAGCTGAAGACCCCGCTTTTTCAAGAGGTCCCTCCACACAAATTCTCCATAATGCGGACATATTGGTGTTAAAAGGCGTGTCTGCACATCCATAAACCGGAAAAACAGATTGCGGTTCATCCCACCACACTCTCACATGAAATACTAATACTGTATTCGTCTCTTGCTGTTTGAAGATCGTAAAACCCTGATTTCAGTGCTTCACGGAACATGTAGTCTTTATAATGCTGCTCAGTTTTGGTGATTGCGATGTTTAACTCATTAGCAAACACCCGATCTGTGGGACCAGTTCTCAAGGATGATTCGTTCTGCTGCAAGAACCTCTTCCATCCATGCTATTTCTTTAGTGAGGCGTAGAATAGCAGTATTAGCAGTCTCAAAAACAAAGTTCGCATCATCCACTCCATCAGCTAGTGAGAATCGTGTTGCATCAGCAGAAAATTCTTCAATAGACTGCCTCATGGTTCCCTGTCGACTTGGACATCTTTTTCAGAATTGAGCATAATGTGTCCATTACATCTAAACCCACGAGGCCAGATATTTTCAGGAAAAATTGCTGTATGGTTGTAGATGGAAAACGTCAAATGATTCTGAATTAGGTCTTTACCAGAGACTCGAAGATGAAAATGGTACCAGTAGTTAAATTCCTTCTTCATCTTTATAAGAGCAAGTGCAGCTTGCTGCTCAGCCTCATTAAAAACAACTGGGTCCCCAGGCCCTGATGACGGTGGTGGACTTGTGAATGAGTTGGCATTGATTGGTGCATACAGCATACTTCCCTTCACTGGCAGCAAATAAGCAGTAAAGCGACTCTTCTTCTTCTTAGAGATATCTATCTATCTATTGTAATTCGTACACAGAAAATGAAGTAACCAAATCTGCTGTTAGATAATCTGAACATTTTTTTATACATGCACTGCACTCAATCACCAAGAGAAATGTCTAAGCAGTAACCAGCTGGAGGGACTGTTATTGGTATGAATGTAATGTGAACCAATCTATCCTAATTACAGTCAAGTGTCATGTTTTGTTCAAGTTATTTGGTTGCCGATGGCCTCTGTCTACACTAACCAACCAACCTCTCGCATCTACTCCCACAAAACCTCCCTACGAGTGTGGAAGACTATCAGACCTGTCAATCGGGTTACCACCATCATCATACAATCCTCTACTGCCCTTCTGAGTCCTACCACCATTCGGATATAACCTGTCCATGGCACCGGGACTCAACACTACTCCACCCCTCACGTGCTCCGTACGCCCAACACCCCTATAGAAATCCTGCGGCTGCAAACTGTTGGTGGGGTAAAGCCCACCATGATTCTGCGGATGATGAAGATGACCATGAGGCTGGTTCTGGTGCCGGTAAACCTGATACATCCCCCCTTGCTGACGATTATACTGGCTACCACTCCCTTGCTGCTGACTCTCTCCACCATAATGCAAGCTCGGCGAGCTTCTAACCCTGTGCATGGAGTGTTGGCTTTTAGGACTGGAGAAATTACTTTTATCCCAAGGATTCTGAATCTTATCAGGCGAGATCACTTTAGGGGACGTGGCAGGAGAGGATATGCTAAAAGATGGTCTACCACTCGAGGGAGCTGTCCTGAGCTGCAGCGGCAGTGGAGTTGCACGCATAATGCCATTGATCGCATCAATGTAGCGCTGCTCCAGCGCATGAGAGCCCAAACTTGGATTGCACTCCATGACAATTGGCTTTGATGGGAACAGGTAGGCTCTCATTTTGAATATGTCGCTTTGGCTTTCTTGGCGATCATACTCCTCCAGCATGTGCTTCAGATCTTCATCTGTCCGAACGCAAACCAATGTGTCCAACTCTTCGGGCACAAGTTGGTATTTCAATACTACCTCTCCATCAACAAGATTACCCAGCTTCTTCATCAGCTCTGCAAATGGTATAAAAAATTGTAAAAAATCAATAAAACCGAATGTGGCAGGGGATGATGATGAAGGTAGAATTTGATGACGTGCCAGAGAATGTGATGTCGCGAGGTACAGCGACGACGCGAGTCTCGCCGCCTATATATTTAAGGTGGCCGTCCGGTGGTCGAACCATAATCTTCCCGCCATGACTGCACCTCAGCTTTATCTTTTGCTTACAAGTTTTTGGAGACGAAGATAACGAGGGCGAAGGCGATGGAGATGGAGATGGCGAGGGCGACGACGAAGCCGACACCGACGTCGCTTCTGGATCGTCTTCAGCGCCGGCGATCAAGCTGTCCTCCTCCGCCATTCTAAAATTTATGTCCTTGATTTTCTCAGCGATCAATTAGCGAGTCAAATCAAAATATGGAAAATCGACACAGTACAAGAAATAGCTATCTGCTAATGAAAATATCGGAAAATAATTTTACAAAATAACCAACCAAATCTACGGATTGGGGAAGAAATCTGTAGCCGGTATTCGAAAAACCAACCGCCGATCAACTCCGAGAAATCAATGACTCCTGTAATTATTATTTACAACCAAAGTATGTACATCAAATCAAGCAGAATTGGGAAGAAAGAAAATGCATAATTGATAGATTTGTTGGTATTTCATATAAAAACCAGGGACAGGGTCCAGGGAGATGAATCGGTTTCAAGTTGGGAAACTGAGTTAGGTATTATTTTGTCTAATTTTGAATGGAGCCCCAAGAAAATCCTAAAAAAAAGCAAAGTCCACAAATTTGACAACAAATCCGGAATTGTGTCTAAAATGATTCCATTTATAACAGATCCAGCTAAGCACATGGCAAAAAAAAAAAGTATGAAACAAAATTGTTGTCAATGGGTCTGAAAACTAAGAAACTTTTTTTTTTTTTTTGATAGAACTGAGAAACATTTCTTTGACAAAGAGGTTGTTTCTTTTTTTTTCTTTTTTGATAATACAAAGAGGTCCTTTCAAGAGGCAGAAACTAAGGAACTAACAGTGAAATGGGGAAATTAAGCCTTGACGCGGCCATAGAACTTCGCCTTTTCTTCTAGAGTCTGGAAACGACCGTGCCTTAACTTGGAGATCAGCCTTTTCTTTAACCTTCAACGATGCTTGATCTGTGTAATATTTGCTCATATACCTGATCAGCCTCATTAATATTTTCTTGACAGGGAAGTTAATTCTTTAGAAACTGCATGCTGCTTGGATAGAATTTCAGCAACAAGTTGACGACCTAATAAGTGTGAATTCTTAAGAATCAAGTTTCTTGTCACGGGATCAACTACATATCCTTGACCTGGCATCCACCGTAGCAACTGGAGAAGCAGCTCCTTCTTCTCAGGTTCTGCTATGTAACGAGATATTGCCTTACTAAAAGCAGCCTAAAAATGGAAGAGATAAACTGTCTCAGCAAACTTTCAAAAGTGAAAAATTATGAGAAGCAGCATATAGATATAAGCTATAGCCCACACATGTGTCCACAATAATTAATCAGTTGATCTTGCAGGACATTGTCCCCGGAATAAATGAGGTTGGAAGCTCACCTTATCAATCTTATAGCCAGAACCATGGATAGCCTTGAATACATCATTTATCAAGTTAATGTTTCCCCAATTCATGAAAGCATTAGCAAACTTCTTCAATGCAGGCCGTCTAATCAATTTAGCATTGTCCTGCTCAGTATAACTCTTAAAGTTAGATTTTGAGGATTCGATTATAGTTTACAAACATAAGAGTTTACACACCTTTACCACCACGTATGCATCTTTGAGCAAGTGACCGTCTATGAGGATATGAAGAATACTCTCGTGGTGGTTCTTGCACATTGTCCTTTTGCCATATCTTATAATGTTATATACGTTAAATGCTTCCATGTGCGCCTTAGTTTTACCGAGGCAAAACATCAATGAAGTGGCAAGTTCCTGCAAAATAGAAAGTGTGCTATAATTAATAACACCTATCTTTATCTTTTTGCTGCAGAGTTTGATCGTAAAATTGCATATAACTGTGTTTAACTTATCTTTCAGATACAATAATTAATGGTGAATTACCTCTGCAGGTTGATAGCCTTTACTGTGCATATCATTCACGGTCTGATACGCAAGCATATACAACTTCTCCTTGATAAAGTATTTGATTAATATCTGGAAGGTATTATTATCAGGACTGATGGAAAATTCATCCATTTTCTTCATTGTCTGCATCACACTATCCATCTCACCAGCTCTGCAGTATGCACATAGCATTGTGTTTAAGATAACCACATCAAACTTCTCAGAACTTGCCTCAAAATCTATTGCTAACTGCTTCGCCTCATCCAAGAGCCCAGCTCTGCAGAATGCTGAAATCATAATGCTATATGCATAGCCATCTGAAAATGTTCACAGATTCTAGTTCAGTACTTCATAGGTAGCATTAGCATACTATAAAAACTTTATCATCCACGAATAAAGTAACAGCTACAGCCTCGTCAACTGTTTTATTTCAGACACTTGATGACATGCCATAAAACATGCAAAGATACCACATCAGGAAGAAAAAAAAAAGTACCCGATCTTACTTGCTTCTCCTTCATGTCGATGAAAACTGATCTAGCTTCGTTAAATTGTCCAGTCTTGGATAGGGTGTCCATCAATAGACAATATGGCATCTGCACATTGAACAATAAGAACCAATCATTAGAGAACTTCGGAAAACCAGTAGTATGATTAATCAGTACATAAACTGCAGTATGATTAACGAATAAAAGTTGAATTTTAGTGTTTAGACGACTCCATCTAGAGCTAGCTATTTATTATTTAATATACATTCTACATCCCCAGGTTTACCTCATCATCAGCGTAACCCAAATCTTCAAGTTCAGCTAGAAGTTCTTTTGCCTTTTCGAAGAGGCCTCCTCTAACATAAACTTTGAGCAAAGTCGTAAGCATCACCTGCAAGTTTGTGAAAGGGAATTAATATGTCATATGTCAATTTACAGCAAAAAAAGAAGAATCAAATTTAAACTACATGTACAGGTAATTGGTAAAAATCACAACATTTGGGTTCATTTTTTGTGTGAAAATATTTTTATGTTCCAACTTCCAAGTGTAGAAGCAGACCAGTGTGTTGGCAGCAAAACAGATTCTCGTGACTAAATTTATCGTATGTGCTTAATGAAATGACAACAACAATACCAGATGGATAGAAGTAAAATCCATTCTGGTGGGACATCATAAAAACAAACCTTATTTGGCACTAACCCTGCAGATTTCATATTTTGAACCAGCTCGTCGGCCTTCTTATAATCCCCTTCGGAAGAATATGCATTAAGTAAAGAACTATAATGGAAAATATTTGGAGAGTGGCCTTCATCCTTCATTCGGTTGAAGTAGGATTCAGCTTCTTCTCGTCTATTATTTGAAGCACAAACTGCGAGTAGTGTCCCGTAAATCACACCGTCCATCACTATCTTATTTTCTTGCAGCTCCTGAACCACTTTCATTGCCTTGGTGTATCCATCAGTTAGCTTCATGCACCCTGAAAGAAGCTGAGATGGAAAGCACATGAAATTAAACAAAATCACTGAAATAACACATGACTAATAACTAAACCTACCAATTCATCAAATCTTTACGTCTCAAACTAGGAAAAGGGTTGACAAATGCGAACCCGACATACCGTACTATAGGTAACAACATCGGGTACTAATCCTTCCAGCTTCATCTGTTCATATAACTTAACACCATTCTCAAACTTGCCATTTCTGACCACGCAACTGATAACTGAATTACAGACTGCAGCATCAACTCTGGTTAACTTTTCAGGAATGCTATTGTATATTTCAATTGCCTTTGGTGCACTGAGACTCCTCCCCATCAGCTTTATGCAAGTACTATAAGATGCCACATTTATCTTTCCATGATCCCTCATCCACTCAAATAGCTGCACACAAGAGACAAGACAATCTCATAAATTTATTCATGATACTTTAGTACAAAAAAGTATCGGTAAAGTAAAAAACTTTCACCAAAACTATCAAGCTTCAGAAACTACCTACCATAGAAATGTCCTGCAACCTATTCAGCTTTCCAAAATCCCTCAGAATTACATTTAAATCCTGCACCCTCAGAATCTCTCCATATCTGATGTAAACCACAAATTGCTTCAGCAAAATCATATAACGCAACCTTGTCCACATTAAAGACTGATAATTCAAGGCTATAAGAACCAACCTCAGGAGAGCTGAATTCAAGTCCGAAACTTTCTGGAATTCCATAATTGCAGCCTTCTTCTTTGAGTAGTACGATGATGAGTGCTGAATTGGAGATGAAGTAGAACGACTGGGAGAGCTTGGTTGTGTTCGTTTAACGGAGATGAGTTGAGAAGTCTTGAGATTTCCGGATGAAAGAGAAGCTGGCGGTGGAAGTGAGGCCGGCGACGTGACGGCCGCGCGGATGTAGGTTGAGCAAATGCAGGTAGACATCAACTCCTGGTAATGTCCGAGCAGAATGGAGCCCCGTGGAGAAGATGTAGATGAAATTGAACCAAATGGTTTCTCTCAAATTGAACCGTTCGGTTTGGCATTGACTTCAAACTTAATGGTTTTTTTCTTTCTTTTTTTCATTACCAAGGACTTCTTAATCATCAAATTGAATCGAGCAGGTAGACCTTACCAAAGACTTCTTATCATCAAATTTTGCAATGAAAGATATGGGAAAAGCAGCTGTGATTCTTTGCATTAGAATCAAGCGTGAGAACAAAGGAATAGCACTGACACAGTCTCATTATGTTGAGAAAGTGCTTAAGAAATTCAACTGTTTGAATAGTTTTCCGGTAAAGACTCTCATGGACCCAAGTATGAAGCTTATGCCTAATACGGGTGAAGCTGTTTCACAACTTGAGTACTCACAAGTCATTGGTTGCCTAATGTATGCAATGACAAGTACAAGGCCTGACATAACTTATGCAGTGGGCAAATTAAACTGAGTAGATATACTAGTAATCCTAGTACTCATCACTGGGAAACTATAAGGCGGGTGCTTAAATACCTTAAAGAAACCATGAATTATAGCTTGACTTATGCTGGATTTCCCTCAGTCTTGGAAGCATATACCGATACAAGTTGGATTGCCAATTTAGAAGATCGTCATTCTTCTGCAAGTGGTTGGATATTCTTGCTTGGGGGAGGTGTCATCTCTTGGGCCTCGAAAAAGTAAACTTGCATCACCAACTCTACTACGGAATCTGAGTTCATAGCCTTAGCAGCTGCCGTAAAGAGGCAGAATAGCTAAGGAATTTGGTTCATGAGATTCCTTTGTGGCCAAAACCGATAGCGCCTATTTCTATCCATTGTGATAGTAAGGCAACTTTGGCTAAGGCATATATCCAAATGAATAATGGTAAATCGAGACACCTATGCGTTAGACATAGCGCGGTTCGTGAATTGATCACTCACGGGGTGATATCGATTGACTATGTCGGACACAACACAATCTAGATGATCATTTGACCAAGGGATTAGCTAGGGACTTGGTACACAAGTCGTGTATAGGGATGGGTTTAAAGCACATTTAAATCCCTATTGGTAGGACACCCAATTCCCTCTTGGTATGACGTCAAGAGCAGAATTCAATGTGGAAAGCCTACACTTAGAGATTTGAAGCACATGGTTAAATACATCCCAAGGTATGTGCTTGTTTCCTGCAGAAAAATGGAGTTGAAGTTTATCTTCTTAATAGATATTTTGGAAAAATGCATTGCAGGTGCATGCGAAAAGAATCTACCTATGTAAGTGTGAAGTGAGCCGCTTCAATTAGCTCGTGCTTAGCTAAGGATGCACTTATGAAAGGACAGGGACACATGGTTCTAATAGTGTCAAGTTGTGCTTAGA
Organism: Rhodiola chrysanthemifolia; assembly: GCA_033675395.1. Taxonomy (NCBI): domain Eukaryota; kingdom Viridiplantae; phylum Streptophyta; class Magnoliopsida; order Saxifragales; family Crassulaceae; genus Rhodiola; species Rhodiola chrysanthemifolia. The sequence continues at coordinate 2,483,741 of CM066207.1, forward strand.
ATAATAGTAAACTCGTGTGTGTTTCATTTTTCTGTATTCAAACGAGTTAAAGGGTACAATTCGTAGAACACCCTGATTCTCGAGAATTTAAAACTTTAAGACATTTCATTTATGCACAAGTTTTGTTCGGTTTTGAATGCTTTTAGTGTTCATGAATATAACCCTAAAATGGAGGAGGATTATTAGAGATTTTAGGGTAAATGTAGGACAAAATATGTCTATACCCTGTAAAGAAGGTTTGGTGAATAAATCAAGCCATTCTGAACTTATTTGAGGTCCATTTGACATTCTGATTAGTGTGTACCGCGCCCAGCAAAATCATTAAGTGTTCGCTCAGTTCAAACATTATGTTCTTAATGTCTGTGTAGAATGCGATGGTAATGTTGTAGTTGGGCGCGCGGTGGTTCTGTATCGCGTCCAGTTTAGACTTTAGGGTTGTGCCGCGCTCAACGCCTAATATCTTTACTGGGCGCGGTTATAATGTGAACGCTAGGCGCGCGGCTTCATTTACAGGTCTGAATCGTCGTCTTGATCTGAAGCAAAACGACGACAACTGGTATATAGCAGTTCGAAATTGTGAGCGTTGAAGGTCGAAAAAGATACATACATATGAGGATGATGTTTGCTAGATGAATTTGATCGTTTTTCGTCCGACAGTGAACTCCATCAATTGATTTCAATCTGAGATTGATTGTTCTTACTCATCTACACCCTTCAACTATTCCCTGTACTAAACACTTGCCTTATCCCAGTACAAATTTTTGGATACCCACATAGGGCAGAAATATTGTATTTGGAAAGCGAAATTGTTTCGTGATTCAAGCAATATCCGAGTTCAAACCATTGATTGAAGCCCTGAAGAAGTCCCCGTGATTACATGTTTCTCATATTGTTAGTGTTTCACAGAATCAGATATACATCTAGGAATAGAAGCATTAGAAGTCCATATCCAAAGGATGTTCTTCGCCCTCTTTGCCAAATAGTCAGCCACTGTATTGGCTTCTCTTAATACATGATTCATGCTCCACTTCATATTCTCTTCCAACATATGAAAACATTTCAACACTTCAGCTCGTGTATTACTGGAAATACCTGAACCACCTAGTAAAACCATAGCAATCAATTGTGCGTTATTTAATTCAAAAATGATCTTTTCATCCCCATCTCCATTGCTTTCTCCATTACAGCTCTCAATGCCCAAGCCTCTAATTCCAGAGGACTGAGTTTCTTTATAAATTTAATTCTACTACAAAACAACGAGGAAATCTTATCGTGCAAGTGCAACCAGCGATAAAAAGCTGAAATGACGTCGTTTGGGATTTTATTTTGGATCGCCTATATTATAATCTTGAGATGAAAAAAGCCGTTGCTGTATGGTTCGTTTGTTGGGCTTGACAGAAAGACCCAAATTCGACGGATTCTTGAGGCCCAACATTGACTTATGCCTGCGGACCGTTGACTTTTTGAGCGGGAGAAAGCAGATCTGGACAGTCCAGTGAATCATAATTTCAATTTCGAAGCAGAGCGACGATGTCGAGTTTCGCGTACCCGCGGCTGTCTCGAAGAGACATTATTTCGATCCTCGCCGAGGCGCAGATAGCGTCGATTTCCGAAGCCGATTTGGTGCGGCCGAAGTCTGATTCCGTGATGGATATTTACTCGAAGCTGTTGATGTATCTCGACACGTTGCAGTAAGTGATCCGAAACCCTAATTTTCAAACTTAGTGCAGAATTTTTAGATGTTTATGGTGTGATTTCTTGTAGGGAGGATCATGGGCAAGTAGAGTTTGCAGCGCTGGAGCAGCTGGAGAATCCGGACAGGCATGTGGACTCGGTTAGGATTGTGAATTTGTGTAATAAGATTAAGGAGATGGTGGAGGCTATAAGATGCCCATGGAAGTTTACGTTGAAGGATTTGTTGAAGCCTGATGGGGAAAGGACTGAGTTCTTTGTCAGCTCGATTGTTAATTACTGTCTTCATAAGTAAGTGTTTAGTTTAATATATGAATTTCCTTGAAAAACAATGGCAATAATGCAAATAGCATGTGTAGTACTGCAAAAGTTTCATTTGAAAGATTTGTAGTGCTGGCGAAGTGTTTGACTAGTATAAGACGTAGTTTTTGAAGGGAACGAGACCTTTTGTAAATTATTGAAAAGGCGAATGAAGTCCTAATATAAAAAAAGGCGAATGAAGTGTTTTTGTTGGGGACTGATTCTTATTTTGAAGGTATTCTTATCTTATGGTTATAATTCCATAATTATACTTTTAGGGATTCAAAAATGGATCAGTTGAAGCCCATAGTTGAGGAACTATCAAAGCTTGATGAGCATGGGAAAGAGTTGGAAGGCAGAATAGCTGAGGTTTGCTCGTGTTAGAAAAAAAGATTTTATTTACCCCCACCATATTTGGGTCATGTCATTCATACATCTCCAATGCAGATTAATTTAGAAATCCAGATTTACAGCAAATTAAAGGAAAACGAATCTCCATTTGTTCGGGAGTTGGAGTCTCAACTTCAAGAACTACGGAAAAACATATCTAGTCTTAACAATCACCAGCTGTCGCTGAAAACTTCTTTCCTCAAAATGAAGGAAAAGGCATCTGAAATGGATGAGAAGGTTACACGATTGTTGAGAGTTTTTATTTATACCCTTTTCTTCGCTGGTAAAAAATTCAGTATCGATAGCGCATACATTTCAGTAAGCTGTGTAAATACTACAGAATGCTTCTGATCAGGGAAAATAGTGCATGCCATGTGATTCAGAGTTTATAACGTGACTGCATTAGTAAATGTGTTCCTTAAAAGATTGCCCTGTACCAACATTTCTATTGTGTCAAACATTCCCTTACTGCGATTAATAGGGTATGCTAAACTGTAAATTCACATCTTGTATAAGCTTTATGATGTGTACCTGTAGCTGCTAATGAATTGACGTTTTGTTTCTATTTACTGTATCATTGACATACAGTGAAAATTACCAATCCTCCTCTTGGTTTTATTTTCTTAAACTTACAATATGGTTCTCTTTGTTCATGTCATTCCAGATATCAAGTGCTGAATTTGCCCTGGTTCAAAGTGTCCAAGAGAATGCTAATTTACGTGCAAAAATTGTTCAGTCACCAGATAAACTGCAGGTAAATTCTGCACTCATGTTTGCTATGCTACTTTATCCACTTAAGAGAACTCATTGCCTTATGTTTGAACATCATTTATGTAAGCATTGCGCTCTAATGTTTATGGAATCCCGTCTACAGAAAGCTTTAGAAAATAAGAAACTGGTTCTAGTTGATGCAAAGAATGCTGAGCGGTCAGCTATGCAGTCTTTCCATGAAAAGAAAGCTATTCTTGAGGTTTATACAAAGGTAATCCTTACTACAACTATGCATGTATGTTCTTATATAGGAGATATTGTATTAGTTTTTGATGTTGATGGTTTTTGAATTTCTCTGATGCCCAGGCTGGCAGAAAAATGTCTAAACATTTGGCTCAGATGCAAGCTGTACAAGAACAAGTCAGTGTCATCCCGTATACCCTTTTTCCTTTATATACAGTTTCTTATGTCTCCTGGAAGCTTATTATCAAAGGATTTGTGCATTGCCTACTAGGTCGTGTTATCTAAACATCATGCAACATAATTACACAATCATTGTACTCGTTGATGACCATTCATTCTTTCACATGATATGCAGCCATCGTTATTGACTTTTTTCACATTTACCATTTTTCAGAGTTGTTTACTAAATACTGGCAATTAAATTAGTGCTTTCTTGGTGTTGATTCAATCAAGTATCAACCTAGTTTAGTTGAATGTATTACTATACTAAGTTCATTTTCAATTGAACAGCTGAGCTCTGCCAAGTCTACTGAGAAAGATGTGAAAGCCCTGAGACTCAAGCTGGATGATGAAAGAGTATTGGATAAGTCACTTGATGCAAAACTTGTTGAAAGGCAAGGAAAAGGTATTTATTTTTAGGTAGCAATACTTGTTTTTCCTTAATCGTGTATTTTATGTTTCAAATATTAAGCAAATTACAATGCAGCGGAACAGCTGGATGCATCCAGAAAGCTACTTTTAAGGGAAAAGGATCTGAAGTGTGGAGACACCAACAAAGAACTACACAGACTGAAAATGGACATTGAATCACGTAAACATGATCTGTTAACAAGGCAAAAGAAGGTTGAGGCTGTAGTTGCGGAGGTATGGCACAAGATATAATTAGTGTTATATTTCTTGTGTGCATCTGCTTTATATTACCCCCTCAGTGTTCATATGTAACACACATCTATATCATTCCATTATTGTTTATAGGTGGATGCAATAACTTCAAAAACAAACACAGTAAAAGCATCTGGAGCATCAAAGCGACGTGAATTAATGATCAAAGCTGAAGAGATTGTGAAAATGGTGAGACAATGTCACCTTCCTGTTGGACTGCAACAAACATTACGGTTTTCGAGTTCTCTTTATCATCTCACACTTCTTCTAAGCGTCTACATAGACATACATGTCACTTGCTGATACTAATACCTGATTTTATGTTCCACAGTTTAACCAGTCCTCTAGCTCCTTCAGCTCTGTGCTATCAAAATGATGATTTGGCAAGTTTGGTGTTTGTGTGGCTCTAACGCCTCTTTTTGAGCTTGTATTAGTCGCCAAGACGGTAGGGGTGGCAAAACGGGCGGGCGTGCGGATTGTAAACGGTTAGCGGGTTAAGCGGGTCAAACCCGTTAAAACCCGTTTAAGTTAGCGGGTTTAACGGGTAACGGGTTTAACCCGTTTAGCCCGTATAACTTTTTACTCTAAAAAGATTATATTTGTATCAATATCAAACAATAAAATTATTTTTACTCTAAAACATGCCAATTTGCTCAAAGTCAACAAGTAAATGAGAGAATATTATATATCATGGTTAGATCTAGATGTGTGTGAGATGGAATAATTCATTACCCGCTAGATATTGATTCAACATAAAAAAAAAAGCATAACGAACGTCTTTGATTTAACATAAAATATTTTATGATTCAAAATGTGTAAACAAATTCGATGATAACTATGCTGAAGTTCAAGACATTATGCTTTGTTTTCCTGGTTCAAGACATCTTCAAAGAGCAAGTCTACAACTGATAAGTCTTGATCAGAAAAGATATTAAAAAAATATTAGAACACTTTTAGTTTATTAAATTATTGTAGAGAAATTTGATTTTAAAAAATACCTTTCTTGTCAAATAACCAATCTCTCGAACATAGCAATGCTTGTACGATTTCTGGAAGCAAAGAACTGCGGTACTGGTCAAGTACCCTCCCGGCTACACTAAACGCAGACTCAGATGTAACTGTTGAAATAGGTATCATCAACATGTCACTCGCCAAACGAGACAGAATGGGATATCTAAGTTGCTCAGTCTTCCACCAAAATAGGACATCTAGCTCCTTCTTTCTATCCAATCTTTTGTCTTTCAAATATATGTTCAATTCATTTTTCACACTCGTATTGACATCGCTATATGAAGAATCAAAGTCCTGTAAAGAAGTAATTGAACTATCACTCACATCAAATTGATTTAATTTTTATAGAAAAAAAGTAAATATAATTTGTACCTTAAATAATATATCCTCATCTTGAGAATAGGAGCAACCCTCGTTCAATTAATCTCTTGAATCAGCTTGACTAGACTATCTATTCACATACGCCTCATATAAGAAATGTAAAGCTTCCTTAAACTTCATCAACTCATAAGAATCCTCACCATATAGCTTAATGTAGGCCCATTCTACAAACTCCATCTTGAAACGAGGGTCCATCACTACAACAATACCAAGAGTGAGACTGTAATCGGACCAATACTTGTGGAACTTGGCACTCATTTCCATTCCTATATGTTTCATAAAATCATCTTTATGCTTCACGGCTTCCTGAATCGAATGCTGAATCTTAAAGACTTTAGGAAAAAACAAGTTCGAAGTAATATACTTTGTTCCCGAGAATAGAGAAGTCACTTCATAGAACTTAGATATCACCTCAATCTGATTCCATTCTTCGGAGGTAGGGCAAGTCTTGAAGTCTAAGTCAAACAACGCAAAGTTTCCAAGTGCTTGACGGTAGTAAAGTGCACTATCAAGCATAAGGAATGTCGAGTTCCACCTCGTAGGGACATCTTGTCTCAAAGCCCTTCTATTCCCCGTTAATCCAACTTTCTCAACACATTCGAAGAACTTGTGTTTTCTTGCCATTGAGCCCTTAATATACTTGACACAATCTCTAACTTTTACCACTGAATCATCAATAGCGTTCAACCCATCTTGCACAATTAGGTTCAAAATGTGTGCACAACACCTAACATGAAAAAACTGTCCATTTAGTAAGAGAAGTCCTCTAAAGTTCAACTGTATCTTCAACTTCTCTACAAAGGAATCGTTTGCAGACGCGTTGTCTAAGGTGATGGAGAACAAATTCTTATCAATTCCCCACTCACATATAAGAGAATTAATTTTCTCTACCAAGGCATTTTCGGTATGTGGGGGAGGCATGTGAGAAAAACTCAAAATTTTCTTGTGTAGATTCCATTCATTATCAAGAAAGTGAGCTGTAAGTGCCAAGTATCCATCAGTTGTGTGAGAGCTCCAAAGATCAGAAGTTAAGCAGATTCTTCCTTTTGCCCTACTTAAAATTTCTTGCACTTTCAACTTCTCGTTTTCATATATTTTTGTAACATGACTCTTGACCGTATTCCTACACGACAAACGAAGCTCCGGAGAAACATAATCAAACACTGATCTTATTCCTTCATATTCCACAAAGCTAAACGGTAAATCATGCTTTATTATAGCTTCAATAATCAGCTCACGGAATCTTTCATGCTTGAAAGTCGAGGAACGTGTAGCTGAATGAGGTGAAACGCCTAAAGCTGAACAACTATCGTGGTGACGAATAAGACTTGCGGTTCCCAAAGAAGAATCATACAATAATTCCTTGCCACACTTCATGCATTTTGCACGTTTCTTCCCATCAAGACCCGTTGGCAATTCTTCAAATGATAGCCAACAACGAGAAGTCTTCTTTCTTGGCCTCTTACTTTGAGTTGATTGTTCACTTGTCGACATATCACCATCCATCTGAAATATAACATACAATGTTAGAAGAGCTGAAAATAAAAACCCAACAATGAGATAGATAAAAAAATGTTATTTTGAGGATTGAAAGAGTCACAAATTCCACAACTAGCAACTGAGAATACTAGTAGTATTAACTAATAACTATTTGCTAACAAATGATGAGGTATGAATAGTCAAGTAACCAAATAAATACCAATTCAACCTCAACTTATCGTTCAGCATATTATGAGTCAAACTATCCCTTCCTAGTACAATAACTCCACTGCATCAGGCAGTGAAACATCGGAAACAAACCAAAAAAACATGTGACGGGTAAATAGCCACTAAACTCTCAAACATTAAACCATAATCCAGTAATTCCACTCATACATTCAGTTAGCGAATCACATTCCGAAAAGGCCAAAAGCATACGATATTCAAAACCCAGCCTGAAAGATCAGAAATTCTCAAATTTTCAGAAATTTTTTGCTGAGCTATGGCAATTGGCACCAACTTAGAAACTCAAATCAAAACTCAATTAGGACTTCAAAGCATTGATTGCCTGAAACATGTATGAATAAATGAATTGCCAGAAACATAATTACGAATTACCTGTCAATTTTGGGATGTGGTACCGGTAGAGTCCGAGCTTTAATTTTTATCCCTCTCAAACCCTAAAAACACCTCACGCGGTCACGCCGACGCCGTTGAACCGGCCTACTTCCGTCTTCAGCGCAAGCTTCCGCAGTTCGGAATCGATTGAAGAGAATCGCATCCGGTAGGGTCAGTCGACGGAAGAGAATCGCAAATAGGCAGAAAACTCAGATTACGCGGGTAAACCCGTTTAGCCCGTTTATAATAGGGTTTTTAACGGACTCGGGTTTGATAAACCCGTTTACTAATAGGGCGGTTATCGAGCTCATTTTAACGGACGGTAAACGGGCGGGTTGACGGGTTTAGGGCATAATTGCCACCTTTATATGACGGCAATCTTTCATTTGCTTTGTGTAGATGTTTGTTTTTTTCCGGTTTTAGATTTTAGGTTTCAAGTGTCGACACCTGTTGTTTCGTTTCTGGTCAGAGTTTAATCGGTTTCTTGGAAGTTGGCTGATGAGCCTCTTCTTATTTGTGGGCCAGTTTTCCTATTCTGGGTCTTCGTGTCCAGCCTTTGTATGTCATCTTGTGGCACTCGGAAAAAAAAGAAAATGATGATTCCATTTCACATACATGACATCTCCATCCCAGTCCTAACAGATGGCAAGTATCCAGTCAAATATCTCGTCATTTTTCTCAACTACAAGCTACAACTGTCGGCAGCTTCTCCGCACATTTGGTGCATCTTGGATCTGGTCATAATTGTCCCAGGTGGATCTTATGTTGTTTACTTTTTTTTAGCATTATGGTGTCCGTGTGGCAATGTACATATGATATAGCACATGTTTGGTATCAATCTAATGGGTATAAGGTAAAATCATATTAATTGAATGGGCCCATAGCCCAAAATTAGCAGCCCATGGCCCACACATCCCTCGACCCAAGATTATGTTCCTTTTTTTTTTTTTTTTGACAAAAGATTATGTTCCTATTGAGTATCGACTTCAATTCATTGTTTCTGTCAGACGTTGAAGAGCGAGAAAGGAGAGCGCAAACGGTCAAACAACAGCATCATCTCCCGCTAGGTTAAATCCAAGCATCAAATTCGGCACGCAGTAAACCAGTGACCGAGCAATCCTCCACTCCAACTCCTCCCCGAATCATCTGCTTCGATTTTCGATCAATCAGCTATTCGTCACTCAAACGAAGCTACTACCAATTGATTGACGATGATGGTGGAACGAGGGGTTGAAGAAGCCCTAGAATTGTAGAGGCTGAGTTGAGAAGAGGAATAGGGGGTAATGGATCCGGAACAGACATTTATTAGGGTTCAGGAGCGGTTCTCTCAGATGCTGACCCCCAGAGTTAGAGCCAGTTTGGAGTATTTGTATCTGTGCGTTGCCATTGTCTTGTTTTGCGTTCTCGTTGTCATGCACGCCAACTATGTTCAGCAGGTGTGATTTTTGCTTTTTGATGACTTTTATTTGTTTTGTTTTTGTTGACTGATCAGAGTAAATTAACTGATCCTTAGTTTTTTGAATGTGAAGCCTGGGTGTTCTAGTGAGCTTCTGGATGCTGGGTCGGTGCAAGCGCAGCTTGTTCAAATTAAGGTAAATAGCTAGTTAATTTGGGGTTGCCGATCGTTAGTAGATTGGTCATCAAGTATAAATTTGTGATTTACTCACCCGGATTTTGAGTTTATGTAGATTGGTTTATTCGGTTTAGTGATCAACAGTAGATAATGACAGCATAGATGTTTATTTCTTCAGATTACAAGTGATGGGTTATGGTCACAAGATGACAACAATTCTACAGTTGTTGAGAGTCCTGAAGGAGAAACTTTGGCGGGCATTTTGACAGTTTCAACTAGTGATGTAGAGGTGAATTCATATGCAGCGAATTATCTGCTGAACTGGATTCGGTCCAATGTGAGAAGGAGCAAAATAGCATCAAAACTGTTGAAGACGGATAGTGAGCATCATGAAAATGTGGCTGATGGTACTGTCAGCAGTGAAAGTCGCAGGTCAGCTGCTGAAAGTATTGGCAATAAAGATGCAGAATATTTCTCTTCTAGTTTTCCAATGACAGCAAGAGAGTCCATAAAAGCGGCAATAAGGCACTTCTTTACAAAGTGGTTCAGGCGCCTATCATTCCTTTGGAGAATTGTGAGATACATTCTGAAAGGATTTCAGAAGCTATGGGTAGGTAATTTGAAAGTTCCCTTGACTTATTCTTGTATGTGTATTCTTTCTAAAGCTGTACATTTCGTGCAGAGTGTTGCGGGTATACAATTGCATTTTGACGTGCCTAAGTTGTTGCGCCTTCTTCACCTGGACAAGCTTAGTAACTCTTCCGGTGAGTCGTCTCAGTAATAATGATGTATTTATCTAGGCAGAAAGAGCTGCAAGTTACAGTTGATGCTTATCTTGGCTAGAATTTGGTTTGAGATGCATAGGTTATTGTCACCTTCAGTGCTGGTTGACATAGAAATTTGGTAATTCTATTCTTTTTGTACGGATAACGCAAAATAAAAACAAAATGAGCAAATTTAAAATATTTTAATCCTCAATTTCACAATAAGGGCAAGAAGATTTTTTCAATTCACTCGTTTAGTTAACTTTGTAAATTGACGGAGTGATATTCCGTCAGTTAAGTATTTTATGGGGATTGAAATATTTTGAAATTGCCCTTAATTGTCAATTTTCATAGTTCGGACTTTGATTTGTCAATGAATGGTAGTTCATACCCTTCTTTGTCATGAAATGGCCATGATCCTGGTTAGTATATTCGACTGTCCTATAACTGGTGAAATGACGATATGATATTGTTCAAAGGCTGTGAAACTTCCTAAGAATCAAATACTGCAAAAAAAAGTTTGAGGTTGATTCCTAGTTCTTAATGCAATGATGTTTTGTGCAGTGCGGTGGCTTGTGGCACAAAGTAGATCATTCGAACCAACTTATCTCTACACTGCAGAAAAGGTAAACCAGTTCTGCGGTTGCACTATGTTTGAATAGCAAATGTATGTGATTCTAGCTATCACTAAAAAACAGCAAACTGGTTTACTTGCCACCAGTTCTTAACACATTCATAGAGTGTAGCTTTTATGCAGGGCTATCTTTTGTTATCTGAAGAAGCCAGATCCAATCATAATATTCGCACTGTTAATGTCAACATTTCAGCATGGCACTCTTGTTTGGGCAACAGGTAGCGAAAAGTTTACAGTTTCACCTAATGTGATTGAAGATATGCATTATTATATACATGCCATCTGCTATAACGGTATTGGGTAACTGATTTACTTGTTTTCTCAGATGGCAGCAACTAGTTATCAACAGATTAGTTGGCTATGACACCATTCTGATGAACAGTCTTCTGAACTCACCTGGACATGGTAAGATTCCCAAGCATTCCTGTAAATGTTTTTTTCTTGTTGTATATGTGATGTTTAGGTTCTACCGAGTACAGTCATCTGGATCTAGAATGTGTAATTCTTTGTCATATATGAATTGGTAAAACTTTTCAAAAGCTTGTGTCATTATGGTTTGGGCTTGACATATTCTCCTTCGACCCAACTGTAGGTTATTTATTTAATTTCCAAACCAAAGAGATCTACAATCTTAGTTATGTACATGAGCTACCAGAAGGCCCAATGCGATTTGGAGGTACATTGACATCTGTCTTCAGGTTCAATTGTAGCTCATGTGTTTGATTACTCATACGAGAAATGCTTGTATTCATGGATATCTTCAATCAATTATTTTTTCATAAAAGCGAATGATATTTCTTTAACCCATGTCGTTGACTAGAGATTAGTAAATATTAACTGAAAGGAAACTTAGATTTTTTTAGTGTTACCTGCAGATTACTTGGTTATCAAATGTGGTGTGCTTATGATGTCGCTATTTGTTTTCTTCACAACCACCATGTCAGTTTCATTTACGTTGAGGGAGACTCAGACCCGCATGCTCAAATTCACAGGTAAGCCTTGGTTAGTGCATATGAGCTTTCTTTTGGGTATCCACAACCACATTAATGGCTCTTTTTTCTTTGTCATGTGTTGTTTCCACATTTGACACTTCTGTGTACTTGATCAACATCAGTGCAGCTTCAACATCATGCACGCCACCGACTCCCTGTGTTCCAACTGATCTTTGTGCATGTGATTGAATCACTTGTTTTTGTTCCGGTACTTTTCCTTCTGGTTCCACTTTGTTGAAAAAGTGTCGATTTGATATTTTAAAAAAATGAAGCTTGTTATTGTAAAGCCTATTAACTATTATTTTGTTCTGAATTCTATTCTTTTAGAACCTTAGCCTTAGGCTCTTCCATTCTATATTCTGAAGAAATAATTGTAATTTATCCTTTGTTGCAGATTATGATTGGTATCTTGTTCTTTTTGTTTGAGTTTTATGACGACCAACTATTAGCTTTTATGGTTTTGATCCTAGTCTGGTTGTGCGAGCTGTTCACATTGATAAGGTATGTCTCTAAATGTCATTTCGTAGACCTCCCGATATTAATTGAACATATTAATCCTCATTATCATACACGTGGCTTGCAGTGTCCGTACACCAATATCAATGAAGTTCTTTCCCCGCTTCTTCCTGCTCTATTTCTTGGTCTTTCACATCTACTTCTTCTCTTATGCATACGGTAGCTATCTCTCTCGTTGTTATCATCTTTTAAAATCTTTATGTGACTTGATATATAACTCTTTCTCCCCTTGATATATTTGTAGGATTTTCATATCTGGCTCTCTCGACAACCGCGGCATTCATGCAGCACTTGATATTATATTTCTGGAATCGGTTTGAGGTGCTGCTTTAATGAACAGGTGTCTTGATATTTATTGATAACTCTGATCCATTTTGCCAATGACTGCTCTCTCTGGCTCCTGTAGGTTCCAGCCCTCCAGAGATTCATGCAAAATCGAAGATCCCAGCTTCAGCAACCTCCTGATTTCCATATCACCTCCTCCACCATCCTGGCATCCACCTTACACATCACAAGGCTGAATAATAACAGGAGCCCTGAGCCTGTCAACAGAAATCAGGCGGCAGAAACAGGTCTAAGACCCAATCCCGGTTTAGATGCACTGCCAAACAACACTACAGAAGCGATCTCTTTGCAAGATCAGAACAACCAAGACAATCTCATGGGTCCACCTGGACCTGGCCCCAATCCCCCCAACATGAATTCTTTCAGCTCTATGCTACTGTGGATTCTAGGTGGTGCTTCAACCGAAAGCCTCAACTCTCTCTTCTCCATGTTTCGTGAAGTCAATGCTCAGGATCGAGGACAAGCTTATGCACAACACCCTCAACAGGAAAATACAGCAGCTCAGAGTGCTCAACTATGAACAAAGCTGTAGCCTGTCCTGTAGCTGCAGATCATCCTATCCTATCAGTAAATACTATCTTAATCTACAACACCTCCGCAGTCATCAAATGCAGGTTAAATATGTTTTACGTACACCTCCGAGTAAATCATCAACCTTGTGGATGTGATTGTAAATGACTTAGCCTGTGTCGCGTCTCTCACTTCATCCGCTGATGCCAAAGCCAAACCAACGTTACTACTTGTGCCTTGTGGTGAGGCAGTGGGTCCAATAGTGAAGATTCTCCTAAACTGTGCCGCCTTATTCCTTGTTTTTTAGGATCAATAAAAGGTAAAGTAGCGTACCCTGCTAGAGCTTACAATTTAGCTCTGTTTTATATACATAATGCAGTTGCGTGTCACGCTGCTGATGCTAAGGTACTCTATTTATTCCAAGTGGAGTAGAATTGGAATCTTCATGGACGATACACTCCTCTAACCATCCTCTTATTCACGTGAATTCTCCAGAACGTTCACGATCAGATCGAACTCACAACCGCAGCCGCGCTTCCCTCCTTCCGCCCCTGCCGCCTGATCCCCACCAACTCTTCTCTCCCTCCAACGTTGTCCTTGCTCTAACCTCCAGTCCTGCCATCGCCGGCCTCACCACCTATCGGATCTGACCTACTACCCTAACTCACCGCCTCTAGCCGTAACCGTCGCCTCTCCCCCCGCTTCACCCCTCTGCTTTACCCTTCCGGTTTCTCCGTTCTCCCATGCTCGCCTGCTGATGTCTGGGGTGTGGAGTTTTGTGATGTTGGCGGCTTGTTGGTGTTTGTCTGTGGGGCGGTGTCTTGTGGTGGTTTTGGGAGTTTGGGGGCTCGGGGTGAGGTTGGGTGTAGTTGGGTGGCGTGGATTGGGTCCGGATTGGCTTGGTTTGGCTTTGCTTGGTTAGGTTTGGTTGGGATGGGAGGGGATAGGGTGGATTGGGATGGGTTGGGTTGGTTGGGTTTCGTTTAGGTTTAAGTTTATGTTTATGTTTTGGTTTAGGTTTAGGTTAAGCTAGGTTAGGTTAGGTTAGACGAGTCCGCGCTTTCTGTCGGTTTGTCTACTATTTTTTTGGTTTGCTGCTCTTGTTGCAGTAGTTGCTTTCTGTTTTAGGTAGTCCGGTCACCTCCCTCGGCGTGAGGCGAAGTGGAGCAATTTATTACTCCCGGCTAGCTAACTAGTCCTAGCTTTTAAGTCCTCCTTCTTGCCATCTATGGAGTTCAGGTGGCGTCCTACCCTTGTCAGGAAGCTATTTTTTTGTGCTTACAAGTGTAGCCTCGCTCAGTTTTCAGTGGAAACGTAGCCAGAGCCTCATTGTCGTCACGAAGTGGACTGGCGCGTCGCTTCTTCAATTTGGCCACTTTGGCATGGATTGGCTTTAGAGTATTACTGTGCGAAGATAACAGGCAGCAGGTGGATCGACTAACTGTGCATGGATTACGTTTCATATGTAGATGTCATGTACCTGTTGGTCATTGACTTTGTTGTTGTTGTTTTTCCACGTTCTCATAGTCTATGTATGCCATGTTTTTCTATCCAAAAAAAAAAAGAATCGTCATGGGCGAGAACAAGGTATGCATAATTGTTCAGTGTTGCACTAAAAATATATCAACAATTATTATTATTATTATTATTGATAAGCTGTAAGTTACAAAGACAACGACATAGAGAGGACTTAAAGACATAAGACTGCTGCTCCACTTCACCTCTTGCGTGGGCACATCGCCTCGTTTCTCACAGCATGAAAAAAAAACATATCAACAATTATAGTTATCTTGTATGTATTGTTTGAGTTTGGATCAAATAAAAATCACATTTAAATATACAAACTATAAATCATCTAAGAATTCGACACGTGACACTCTTGACCAATCATAATTCGAGGCACTTTTTATAAATAAAAAAAATTAAAACGGACTTATTTTAAAATACATAAGCGAGAGTATAAACGTCCTAAAAAAATTCAGATTTATTTTGTCAAATTCAGACTTAATTTGGACAGACTTAAGGCTGATTTTATACAATTTCAGACTTATTTTGTCAAATTCGGACTTAACTTTGTCCAAGTTAAGTCTGATTTGAAATCCGTATATGTGGAATGACTATAATGCATATCCGTGTTATATATGAGATTTCACGAAATTGGACACGTGTCAGCTTGAAATCCGATTTTTAATTTTCATATATAATCGAGATTTTTACCTGAACCCACTCTATTATTAGTATGTATAATATGAGGAGCGCTATTTTGAGGCAAGGTTGGTAGAATGAGGCAGTGAGGCATGATCTTGCCCATTGATCATATTGATCTAATGGTTGAGATTTAAAGATGTGGTAGTGAGATTTTACTATTTACTTTTTACTGTTGGTAGTGGGTGTACTATTTACCACGTGGCGCGCTCGCAAAGTACGGAGGATTAGATGTGTGATTGAGAGTGCGTCACTGCTTCATTCTAATTTGCTTGCCTCATTTGAGCGCTCCTCTGTATAATATAATAAATATTTATCTTAAAATGTATGACGAGAGGTTTCAGAGCCTAATCACGCGTATTTGTTTTTTTTTTCTCTTCCTTCAATTATTAATCTTGACACGTTAGCAATGCCAACACACACTACAATGCAACGCTCGCCACAAGAAATTCAAGTGGATTAGGAGCGGAGATGACGACACGTGGCCCACATTGAAACTCTCTGCAACCTTCTCGTACACTCGCGCGTATTGTACGTAACTTAGTGCCTGAATGACGGAACATGTTTTAGAACATGGACGATTTCCCATCCGAATACGACTTACAATCGTTTGTGGCGTGTTCGGGAAAAAGTTTATACACGATTATCCTTTAAAAGCAATTAAAAGGCAGCCAAGCAAGGGTAGTTCCGTAAATTACTTTATCTCTTAGGCGTATTTTAGACATATTAGAGCCTTTACACAACGAGTTCTTTTTCTTTTTTTTTGATAAGACAACGAGTTCTTTTTAAACTGCGAAAAAAAAATTACACGCAACCAAACACCACAAAATGCAAGCCTAATCCTCTCTCTCTCTCTTCGTGTCATTTATCTCTCTATAAATCGAATTTCGAAACGATAACAAAACCCCTTGCAACTTTTCCGTTACGAAAAGATCCGAGAATCGTCGCGACGCACCGCTTCCACGATCGCATCTTTCTGTGAACATAAATCCTTCAATATCGCCGCCGCCGCCGCCTAAATCACCGTCGATCGGATTGGTTTTGTGGCGATTGCGGATTTTTGTTGGTGCCTTGGTGTTGTTGCGTGATTCATTTTCATCGTCTTCAGCATCGTCATCGGCGATCTGTGGTTGAAATTTATTGCGGTGTTTGGCAATCGGTGTAGTTGAGATGGCGGCTGGAGTTGATTCATCGGAGGCGGAGCGGATTTCAGGAATCGCGTTGGAATTTCCGGTGAGTGAATCGTCGTCGCCTTCCAGTCCTATGCCTCAGCGGCTGCGAGAGAGGCTGCTGGACTGGAAGAGTCCTTGTTCGACAGCGGAAGATATCGAAGCTAAGCTCCGCGAGGCGGATCTTCGTAGACAGGTTTGGTTGTTAGATTTGTAGATTTAGTTATATTAATCTGATTTTGTAGAGCATGTGATTTGATATGATAAGTGAGTTTATAATCAGTCAGATTTTCTATGACCGTGTGTGTTTTGATGGTTGCTACCAGAATATAATCAGATTAATTTTCTGATGTGTGTGCTAATTTTCCATGTTGATAAACTTGATTTGTGGAGCTTATGGTTTGAAATGATCACTGAATTTATAATTATTTCAGTTTACTGACGTGAAAATCTAGTAAATGTGTGTATGACTGAGCTGAGGATACAGTCTAAGTTTGTCGACTGGATTTTCTGACTCAAAACTCCAGCATGTGTTTTGCGTGAATTGTTATTAATTGTTGTAAGTACTGATTATAATCAGTTGATATTGTCCCAGAAATTCTATGAGACACTGTCAACTAAGGCCCGGACAAAACCTAGAAGCCCTGTGCGACCTTCATCTCAGGAAGAAGAGCTCAGTTATCGCCTTAAATTGAAGCTCCAGTTGGCCGAGCAGAAAAGGTAACCAGAATAAAGATTAGGATTCATGTTATGAGTATCATGTTTGATGGCAAGTGATGTCTAGTAACGGAGTTACCAGCTATGAAATACTACACTGGTAGTTTTTTAACTTGTTATAGTATTTTATGAGTTGGAGTGTTTCAGTTTGTGTATGGTTTATGATCAGATCTCTATATCCGTTGTATCCATACGTATGATTGGTTCTATTTCTGTGGGAAACTTTTAGGACAATCGTCATGCTAATTCTTATTTCAAAGGGAGTTGGAACGACTCTCTGGACAATACAGTACTGATTGTTCATTTCTGGTTGATGAAACAGGGTAAGCAAGTTAGAGGAAGCGCAGTTGCGTCTAGCTAAGTTGGATGAGCTGCGCCAAGCAGCTAAGACCGAGGTCGAGATGCGATATGAGAAAGAGCGCATGGAACTTGTCTCTAGAGTTGAATCACGGGTCCAGCAAGCCGAGGAAAACAGAATGCTTATTCTCAAAGCTTATAAACAGCGAAGGGCAACGCTGAAAGAAAGAGCATCACAGCAAATGTTGCGTAGAATGACTCGAGAGATGAAGTACAGGGAACGTGTGAAGGCTGCTATTAACCAAAAGCGGGCAGCAGCTGAGATGAAGCGGTTAGAGCTGCTAGAGGCAGAGATAAAGCGTGCAAGGGCTAGAGTGTTGCAGGTTCGGCGGGTAGCCAAGTCTGTGTATCACCAACGGGAGATTCAGAAGAAAATGTTGGAAAACAAATTGGAAGATAAACTGCAACGGGTATGGATGTGTATTATTTGCATAGTATGCATTTGCTTTGATGGTTTTGACTTTCACCACTTTATTGACATTTACACTTTTGAATTATGGCCTATTCTGTCTCATAGGCAAGGAGATTGCGGGAGGAATATTTGAGGTTGAGAGGAAGGGTGCCGTATTCTATTTTGAGTACTTGGAACCAGACACAAGAACATGCTGATCTCCTGGCCAAAAAATTAACAAGGTGGGAATTTCAAATGTTTATCCTTGATCTCTATATCAAACTTTTGAAGAAAGTAGGCATAGTACAAAAGCAATGCACTGTTTTACTTGAAAAGTGTAGTAACTTGCTACAATCTGTAGGTGTTGGAGACGTTATCTTGAACACAACAAAACAACACTTGCGCTGACTAAAGCTGTTGATGTGCTGCAAATCAATGAGAACCGCGTCAAATCGATGCCATTTGAACAGCTTGCTCTTTTGATAGAGTCAATGGAAACTCTGCAGACTGTCAAACCATTATTAGAGCGGTTTGAAAGTCGCTTGAGAATTTTTCAGGAAGCAGCTACCAGCAGTAGTGTATTAAGACATGAGAACATTGATCACCTTCTCAAGCGAGTTACTTCTCCAAAAAAGAGGCCCACACCCAGATGTTCTAGAAAAAGTACTCCATCAAAGATAATAGATACTGCTAAACAAGCAATGCCAAATAGTGATAAAATGGCAAGGTACCCAGTGAGAATTGTGCTTTGTGCCTTTATGATCTTGGGTCACCCAGATGCAGTTTTTAGTGGCCGTGGAGAACGTGAGTTAGCCCTGGCCAAGTGCGCTGAATCTTTTGTCCGAGAGTATGAATTGTTGGTGAAGGTGGTGCTAGATGGGCCTGTTGGCTTAGATTATGGAGAGACTCAATCTGCATTATCAGAACGTCGAACTTTCCGATCACAATTGTTTGAATATGATAGAGCATGGTGCAATTTCTTAAATAGCTTTGTTGTGTGGAAGGTGAAGGATGCACAGTCTTTGGAAGACGATCTGGTGAAAGCCGCTTGTCAGCTAGAGCTCTCTATGATTCAGACTTGTAAGATGACATCAGAAGGTGACGTGTTCTCCTTAACTCATGATATGAAGGCTGTTCAGAAACAGGTTAGCTCAATCTGACAACTCAATAGTAAAACCTCATCACATTCCCAGGGGATATTTTTTTCTAACCATTATGGAATTTTTCTATGTAGGTGAATGAAGATCAGCAGCTCCTGCGTGAGAAAATTCAGCATTTGAGTGGTGAAGCTGGTATTCAGCGAATGGATTGTGCTCTGGTTGATACTAGAGCTAGGTATTTTCAAGCGAAGGAGAATGCAAGTCCATCAGGATCCCCAGTTACCGAACCCTTACCTCCACAGCCTTCATCAGTTACTTCGTCTCCCAAGAGTTCAGACAATGAAGAAGAGGACGTAAAACGTAGAGATGTAGCTCGAGCCTTGTTTAAAAAAGAAGTGGCATCTTCCGATCCTGCCTCTTCCAAATCTGATTTAGAGCGCAATTTTAGCTCGTCAACTGAACAGTCTGTCAATGAAAACGAATTAATAGTGAATGAAATTCTTCACGGCCAACGATCTGGTAATGCAGGTGGCTCCGGCATTGTTGAAGAAGATAGCAAAAATGCGAAGGTTTGCTGAGTTTCATAACCATCATTAGTCTTGGCTTTATCATCCACCTTTATTAGTTTATCTTGACCATAATGGTTGTTCCGTACTATACCCAGGCAAAAGTAAGAGAAGTAATGGAAGCAGCGTTTTGGGATGGAATTGTGGACTCTTTGAGGGAGAACGATTCAGGCTATGAACGTATAGTTGATTTGCTTAAGGAGGTTAGAGAGGAATTTTGCAAGCTGTCACCCGACAGTTGGAAAGAAGAAATAAATGATGCTATCAATTTGAATACCTTTGCTCAGGTGTGTCTGCTCTTCTAATGTTTTCATGTAACAATTCGACTGAAAGATAGAAACTCAATTATATTGTGGCTCAGGTTCTCAAGTCAAAAAATCTAGATATGGAATATCTAGGGAGGATCCTGGGGTTTTCCTTGGTTATGTTGCAGAAGCTCTCTTCTCCTGCTTCTGACGAGGAGAGGAAAGTGAAGTACCAGAAGTTGATGACAGAATTATCAAGCATGTGTGAAGCAAATGCCAAATCCAACTCTTTACTGATCACTGCTTTAATCAAAGGCTTGCGTTTCGTCCTGGAACAAATCCAAGTAAACAAATGTTTTTTATTTTATAATACGAGTCTACTCTATTTACGACCCTGTGCCATGAAATTCAATACATGTTTTCTGTTGATTTACTGAATAGGAACTCAAGCAAGAGATAGTAAAGGCCCGCATGAGAATGATGGAGCCTTTGCTTAGAGGCTCTGCGGGCACCGACTATCTAAGGAAGGCATTTACAAATCGCTATGGCCCCTCAATCACTTCAACCTCACTACCACAAACATGCCAGTGGTTTTCTTCCGTTTGGGAAGTCAAAAACCAGGAGTGGGATGAGTACCAAAGTTCTGTCTCGGACTTGGGCAGTCATGAGAGTGAATCCCGCACTTTTCTTCCTCCAACAACTCTTAGGACTGGTGGAAATCTTGTGGTCAATCCCAGTGGAAACCATGTACTCTCCAATCATGCTGTTTCAGGTCTGTTAATATCACATGCTTGAAATGTGTCAGGTCACATCTATATATTCTCCCCCTTCACTGAAGAGTGTGTCTATCTTTTTGTCTGCTAGCCTCACAACAACCAGTATGTGACGGAGAAAGTATTGACCTTGTCGTACGCCTTGGATTATTGAAATTAGTGTGTGCTGTACCTGGGCTCAGCCATGAGACTTTGCCCGAAACAATGGAGCTGAACTTGTTAAGGCTAAGATCTGTGCAGGCCCAAATTCAAAAGATAATAGTAATCGCAACCAGGTTGGTCTTCAATAATCAACTGTTTTTAGTGCTCTTTTAGATTAGATATGTGAATTTGTTATATTCTCTATGTATTTATATTGTTTGATCTAATAGCATTATGTTTCAATGCAGCCTTCTCATATTTCGGCAAATTCTCGTGAGTGACCGGGTGATGAATCCAGCAGATTTGGAAAGCTCTGTGCTGACCTGCTCGACACAACTTATGGAGCTATTGGATCATTTTGAAGATGCAGGCATCGAGGATATTGTCGAATTGACAAGCAAGTTCTTAGTTGGTAGTGAGGAAAACACTGAGAAGTTTCGATCAAGAAAGTTGATAATGGCTAGGATGATATCAAAGAGCTTACAAGCAGAAGATCCTGTATTCAAGAAAGTATCCCATGCAGTCTATCTTGCTTCAAGGGGAGTGGTGCTTGGAGGTAGTGGATCACAAGGGAAGAAACTAGCTGAAATGACACTAAGGCAGGTAGGCGCCGGGATGCTGACACCTAGGCTGGTGGAGACTGCAGAGACCATAGTTGTGATTGCTAAAGTTTCAGTTGCCGTACATCGCCCTTGGTACCTACGTATTGCTGATGACTTGCAGAAATGATAAACCTGCCTATAAATACGGTGCATTGGAACTTAACATTAAGTGCACACTGTACAGAATGTGCTTATAGGGCGTAGTGGTCCGGTGTTAGTGTGGAAATATTTAAAATTCTTGTATCGTTAACTTTTTATGTACCAGCACTGTGATTTACTAAGCTTATTGCAGTGTTTGTATTAAGATTGAAAAAATGTCTAGTGGCACGTGTTGCAAGCACACGTTATGAACTGGGTCGAACTCCATGATGTCAAACCTGTCCGTATTCTGGTTGCCTATCTAATTGACATCAACATCACATCTGCAGTTAAGAGACGAATATGTGAGACCTCTTCTTGGATGAATCTGTACAGTTTTGCTATTGTTGGTTTTGCATAAAATCTTATGGCTGGATTCATGTGTTTCAAGACATAGGTCACCATAGTTGTTTACCATTTGCCTTGAAGGATATGGCTTCCGAAAGTTCTTTAGTTTAGGTACCCTTTTTACTGAGTAGTCATCATGGAGGCATCCCTGAGGCCTGAACAGAAAGATAAATGTTAGATGCACAGAAATGAACAACTTGAGAGTGATTTTATGAGGTGTTAAAAAACTTGAACTTAGGCAAATATGTGGAGTTGGATTTGGCATGATTGGGTCACAAGCTTCATTTAAAAGAACTCGTTCGTACATTCTCAATGTAGAGCATAATCTGGCTGATGAAACTTCATGCTTGAGCTATTTGTGCCAGGACCTAACTTCTAGGAAAATCTAGTTCAACTTTTGGGGAGTATATTATTTCTGCAGTGTGCATTGTATGAAGTGGAATAATCATTTACATGAGTTATGAGAGGCATCACTCTTACGTTCACTACAGAAGAAACTGAACCATGTAAATCACTGTTGAGGCTTACCTTTAGCCAGATGTTTTCCAGCTCCATGAAGCCCCAGAGCATCATGAATGTGTTTCTTGACCGACATACATTAAGGACACAGTATAGGGCTATATATCAAGGAAACAATAAGATCTTCCAGAATATGAGTTGAAGAGAACTTCTGCTCAGATGGCTTGACCAGTGCAATCTAGCAGAATGCAGCTGGCAGTAATATTAAATAATATGTAAGTGGAGGAACAAAGCAAAAGTGCAACAGGACTTACTGTTGGGACGAAATTGTAACAAACCAATTTATTGGCAGTTCTCCCTTGACATCTTTCTAAACAAGTTTTAATCCTCAGACAGTCATATCATAACATGTGTTTTTGCAGGTATAAGAATCAAACTTTTCACCAAAATGTACTACCTTCAGCAGTCGTTGGCAATCAGCATCATTGTGAATTGCCTATCTAGTGCCTAGCTGATGATTATTAAGCTGGAGCACGCATACATAAGGATGCATGGAACAAATGGTGAAGTGGGAACCAACATTGTAAGAATTTGGATAAACAGTCGGAGAATCATACAGAATCCTAATAAAACACATACTTCTACAATGAACCTAAAATACTCGCTGAACATATTCTTCAGCACAGAAACACTAAACCAGTGGCATATCTTGCAATGCTATAAAGTGACCTCAGAATGTCCATACAGTCCAACTAAACGTATTCAGATCATTGTTTCAAACCTCATTCTATCAAACAGTTCCATAATTACATCCAGTTCAGCAAAATTTAAAACTAGTGGTCAGTCAATTGGCAGCAGTCAAAACAAAAAAAGGATGCTTCTTAACTTGTCACCTTATTGTACAAGACTCAGTTCCCCATAACATTCAGCTCAGCCACCTTCCTAACATTGAGAACAAATTAGATGACATGTATAAATATATCAATATTCCTAAAATGAATGTTCAATAGATATAAAATGTACGAAGACAGTTCAGAATGGTAAAGAGAAAGCTGGCATGTGATGGTAGCCTTCAATCGGTTTTAGAAGGGAATGATGAATAACAAAGCAGGCATCGGGTTACTTAATGCCAGAAAATATGTAAATTGAAATGATTTCTATCCTGATATAAGCAGCATGTACCATCGATATGTAATCAATCATATCCATCACAAAAGCCATTGTTACACAAATGATATGATGAATAAACAAAATGAGAGTAACAAGCTTAATAGTCCACGAGTTCAACCATGATATTTTTAGAGATGCAGAAATAACATACTCACTAATAGCAAAAACTTGTAGATAGATCATGAGATAAAATTTAGGCATATCAACTGAAAATGATCAGAAATTCAATGTATATATCACGCTATCTCAAGGCACTAACAAACAAGTATTGATATGCAAGTAACCACCAGTGTTAACGCCATGCTCTGTACCACTACTGAGATAGTGATTATGTCTCTAAATCACAAGTACATACCAGTAGTAACTCAGTCTCTTTCGTCATAGGTTTTGGTGTTGGCACCGAGAAGGCGAGAACAGATAACTGGAACTTAGAGGCTTTTTCTGGTTTAAGAACTTAACATGAGCAGTAGCATAATGCATACAGTTGACATTTGGACCTTCATTAAGTGTAGAACCTTCACTAGATTTACCACTCCTGCCAAATTCAACAACGGCTTCTTAAAAGCACACTCGTGAAGGGTACTTATCAACAAATAAAAAGCAAATACTCTTGCATCATGCCAACAAAAACTCATCAACCAACACACAAATACCTACCACATCTCTTACAGTAAAACCGCATCAAAAATGAACAAAACAACTGCTTAAAACTAACAAAACCTGAGTTCTGCAAAATTCAACAGAAAAATATCTTAGCAAACACTAATACAACCACGACATCTTCAAATAAGCCAGAGAACGGTGTAGTCTGAGCATAACAAGTTCGAAATGCAGAAGCGATTCACTCCGAGGAATTTGTTTGAAATTGCATCTAACTAGCTCAATTCGCTTACGCTACTAAGATTAACCGAGCAAACTAGACCAGACGAAGCCATCTCGAACCATAGACAATCGATTGTCGAATACGAGCAAACTGAAACAGCAATACAGCAGAAGTACCTTCGTATCATCGTAAGCAGAAGCGAAGTGCGTTGTGGCGGAGCAGATGATCATCGCGTGCAACAAAGCTGTGGCTGAAGCTCCTATGGGAAATGAACGGAGGGGAGAAGAAGGAATATTAAATAATATGTAAGTGGAGGAACAAAGCAAAAGTGCAACAGGACTTACTGTTGGGACGAAATTGTAACAAACCAATTCCTTGGCAGTTCTCCCTTGACATCTTTCTAAACAAGTTTTAATCCTCAGACAGTCATATCATAACATGTGTTTTTGCAGGTATAAGAATCAAACTTTTCACCAAAATGTACTACCTTCAGCAGTCGTTGGCAATCAGCATCATTGTGATTTGTGAATTGCCTATCTAGTGCCTAGCTGATGATTATTAAGCTGGAGCACGCATACATAAGGATGCATGGAACAAATGGTGAAGTGGGAACCAACATTGTAAGAATTTGGATAAACAGTCGGAGAATCATACAGAATCCTAATAAAACACATACTTCTACAATGAACCTAAAATACTCGCTGAACATATTCTTCAGCACAGAAACACTAAACCAGTGGCATATCTTGCAATGCTATAAAGTGTCCTCAGAATGTCCATACAGTCCAACTAAACGTATTCAGATCATTGTTTCAAACCTCATTCTATCAAACAGTTCCATAATTACATCCAGTTCAGCAAAATTTAAAACTAGTGGTCAGTCAATTGGCAGCAGTCAAAACAAAAAAAGGATGCTTCTTAACTTGTCACCTTATTGTACAAGACTCAGTTCCCCATAACATTCAGCTCAGCCACCTTCCTAACATTGAGAACAAATTAGATGACATGTATAAATATATCAATATTCCTAAAATGAATGTTCAATAGATATAAAATGTACGAAGACAGTTCAGAATGGTAAAGAGAAAGCTGGCATGTGATGGTAGCCTTCAATCGGTTTTAGAAGGGAATGATGAATAACAAAGCAGGCATCGGGTTACTTAATGCCAGAAAATATGTAAATTGAAATGATTTCTATCCTGATATAAGCAGCATGTACCATCGATATGTAATCAATCATATCCATCACAAAAGCCATTGTTACACAAATGATATGATGAATAAACAAAATGAGAGTAACAAGCTTAATAGTCCACGAGTTCAACCATGATATTTTTAGAGATGCAGAAATAACATACTCACTAATAGCAAAAACTTGTAGATAGATCATGAGATAAAATTTAGGCATATCAACTGAAAATGATCAGAAATTCAATGTATATATCACGCTATCTCAAGGCACTAACAAACAAGTATTGATATGCAAGTAACCACCAGTGTTAACGCCATGCTCTGTACCACTACTGAGATAGTGATTATGTCTCTAAATCACAAGTACATACCAGTAGTAACTCAGTCTCTTTCGTCATAGGTTTTGGTGTTGGCACCGAGAAGGCGAGAACAGATAACTGGAACTTAGAGGCTTTTTCTGGTTTAAGAACTTAACATGAGCAGTAGCATAATGCATACAGTTGACATTTGGACCTTCATTAAGTGTAGAACCTTCACTAGATTTACCACTCCTGCCAAATTCAACAACGGCTTCTTAAAAGCACACTCGTGAAGGGTACTTATCAACAAATAAAAAGCAAATACTCTTGCATCATGCCAACAAAAACTCATCAACCAACACACAAATACCTACCACATCTCTTACAGTAAAACCGCATCAAAAATGAACAAAACAACTGCTTAAAACTAACAAAACCTGAGTTCTGCAAAATTCAACAGAAAAATATCTTAGCAAACACTAATACAACCACGACATCTTCAAATAAGCCAGAGAACGGTGTAGTCTGATCATAACAAGTTCGAAATGCAGAAGCGATTCACTCCGAGGAATTTGTTTGAAATTGCATCTAACTAGCTCAATTCGCTTACGCTACTAAGATTAACCGAGCAAACTAGACCAGACGAAGCCATCTCGAACCATAGACAATCGATTGTCGAATACGAGCAAACTGAAACAGCAATACAGCAGAAGTACCTTCGTATCATCGTAAGCAGAAGCGAAGTGCGTTGTGGCGGAGCAGATGATCCTCGCGTGCAACAAAGCTGTGGCTGAAGCTCCTATGGGAAATGAACGGAGGGGAGAAGAAGGAGCTAAGCGGGAGACTGAGAAGCCAAATTGAATGATCAAGAGGAAAAAAGAGTTTGAATTTCAAACAGCACCGATTGGCGGGAGATGCACGCGACAGAGCCATCTACCTTTCTGATTTTCCATTTTAATTTATTGAGCTTAAGGCCCTGTCCGATTGACTTTAAATTTGTATTATATAAATTAAATTCAGCTAACATAACATAAATTAACATAAATTAAATTAAATTAACATAAATTCAGCTAACATAACATAAATTAAATTAAATTCAGCTAACATAACATAACATAAATTAAATTAAACTTATTTTATTTTATTTTATTTTTAAGTTCACCACCACCACCACCATCGTCATCGTATCATCATTATCATCATCATCAGTATCATCATCATATGACGATGATGATCATCATCATCATCACCATCACCATCATCAATCATCATCATCACCACCATCATCATCATCATGTCACCATCATCATCATGTCACCATCAGCAACATCATGCCACCACCATCATCATCATGTCAACATCATCATTATGTCACCGTCATCATCATCATGTCACCATCACCATCATCATCATCACCATCATCATGCATCATCATCATGCATCATCATCACCATCACCACCACCATCATCATCATCATCATCGTTGTTTCATCATCATCATTTTCATCATCGCATCATCATCATTATCAATTTCATCATCGCATCATCACATCATCATCCATCATACATCACCATTGTATTTTAATATATATAAAAAGCAATCCGATAATAAAGATATTTTAATGGATTATGAAATATTAAAATGATATACAAACATATTTAAACTAAAATAAAGAAAAATTTTCATTTTGATCAAAAAATTGGTCATCTAGTTAATGCTTATGCGGATTTAGAGGGTGACTAGGTCCGCCTAGGCGGGTCTAAGCGGCAACTAGGCGGGTCTAGTGGAGGAATAGGCGGCGACTAGGCGGATCTAGACGGCGATGACTAGACGGATCAATTAATCGGACGGATTCGTAAATTTCGGGACCTAGGCGGATCTAGGCGATGATTTTTAGAACACTGATACTAGCTAAGATTTACGTGAGAAGCCATTGATGAGGAAATTAATGATTTTGGCATCACATCATCCTCATCACCATCAGTGTGCTGTTTTATCACATGGTACTCGAATAATGGTCAAAGTGAAATAGTCAAAGTAGTGGACGAATAATGGCCAATGTGAAAAAGGGTTGATGATGGATGATGGATGGATGATGATGGATGATCATGATGATGCATGATGACGATGATGATGCATGTTGCATGATGATGATGTATGATGATGATGCATGATGACGATGATGATTGTTAAGTAATGTTATTTTGGTATAAACTATAAGTTAAACCAAAATAAATTAAAATAAATTAAATTCAGCTAAGGTAACATAAATTAAATTAAATTAACATAAATTAAATTAAAATCAGCTAACATAACATAAATTAACATAAATTAAATTAAATTAACATAAATTCAGCTAACATAACATAAATTAAATTAAGCTAATACAAATTTCAGCTCAATCGGACAGGCCCTAAATAATGATATTTTTTTTTATGGAATGCTATTTTTTTAATGATGCAAATAATGTCATTAAATGGGGTGCAGTATTTCTGCGTTCTGCCTTTTCGAAAAAATAATGTCATTAAATCATAGTTTATTTATGTTTTATTTTTAAAGTGCGGTTGAGGTAAAAATCATTATTATATATGAAAACTAAATATCGGATTTCAAGCTGACATGTGTCCAATTTCGTCTAAATCTCAGATATAACACGGAGGGGCATTATGGTCATTTCACATATCTCGGAATGATCAGACTTAAACAGCAATTATCAGACTTAAACAATAATGATCAGACTTAAACATCAATTATCAGACTTAAACATCAATTATCAGACTTAACTTGGAATGATCAGACTAAATAATCAGACTTAAAACAACAATGATCAGACTTAAACAACAATGATCAGACTTAAAATAGCAATAATCATACTTAAAACAGCAATTATCAGACTTAAAACAGCAATTATCAGACTTAAACAACAATGATCAGACTTAATAATCAAACTTAAAACATCAATGATCAAACTTAAAGCAGTAATGATCGGACTTAAACAACAATAATCAGACATAACTTGGAATGATCAGACTTAAAACATCAATGGTCATACTTAAAACAGTAATGATCAGACTTAAACAGCAATGATCAGACGTAAAACAGCAATGATCAGACTTAAGCAGTAATGATCAAACTTAAACAACAATTTTTAGGACGATTATACCCTCGCATCTGTTATGTATTTTTAAATAAGTCCGTTTTAAATTTTTTTTACTTACAAAAAGTGTCCCGAATTACGATTGATCAAAATATACACGTGACAATATTTTATTATGTTTTTAATTTTTATTTATAACTGTGATTTGTATTTGATCCGCTTTCTTATTTTTATTTCTAAAATTAGGTTAAATTGCACATTGCCTATGTGAAACTTGAACTAGAAAAAGAAAATAGACACTAAAAGCGATTATTCAATTGAAGAACAATTCAAAATATGCTTACAAACACGTGATGATGCTACTAACGGAAACTCTAGACATCAGATAATGATGCAATGAAAAGACACCTTATAATACCTTCATAAGACACCTGACAATAATCCGCGAACGGCTGACCATAATTTACAAAGTTAATTTTCAAACTGGGAAATTTGTAGGTATTTTGTAAGTATGGAGGATAGGTTGGTTAATCTTTGATCTGCAACTGACCATCTTTGATCTCGAATTGTCCGCTGGCATGAGCTTCTTTGACTGTTTTTTCATACTCATCTTCTTCCTCTTCCTCTTCTTCTTCAGCTTCTTCTTCATCTTCTTCTTCTTCTTCTTCTTCTTCAGCTTCTTCTCCGCCCCAGCCAAAGCCACCAATGGACCGGGAAATGGGAGGGGACTTTCTGGCCTCTTCTACGATTCTCATGATGTCTTCTACACTTTGTAGGGAGAAGCTTGGATTTTCTCGCTTGTAGTATGTAGCCTGGGCTGCTTCTGTTAGCTCCCTCGGTAAGTTCTTGAGGAACCATGGGTGATTCTTGATATCTTTAATGCTGATCCTCTATAAAAAGTGGTTAACATATACATGTCATTACCGAGGAAATAAAATTTAATTGAAAGAGCATGGTAGTATGGAGATATCTATGATGCCATACAATGTAAAAAAAGCATGAAAAGGTTAATACATCTTTTGTAGACCTACACATCATGGTAAATATGAAGGAAAAAGATGCATATGTCAAAGTCTAAGATTCATGTATGACTTGTGTATTATCAGGCTGGTGCACTACCTAGGTGACCATTAATGGATTTCCTAATGGTGTTAGTGTTACCACAGATCCTATAGTGTCTTCATATCAATTAGTTTCTATTTACCACCACTAGAGATGTACTTCATTCTTGTGAATTAACAAGTCACTTATCTGATGTGATACTGAACTTCCAGTAGTATATACCTATTCAATACATCAATGGAATAAATATGCGAATCTGGGACAAGCTATATGCTAGAAAAAACTGGGGAGGAACATCTTCTTCATCATTAAGATGTGACACTGATTAGCTAACTTCACTTAATTTTTTGCAATCAGGTTATTCCTCAATTTCCAATATAGCAGCAATATTTCAAAATCATACATACCCTGAGTGGATTTGCGACAAAGATCCTGGATAGAAGGTGTTTACAGTCTTGAGATATGTGCACATAGTCAGGGATTTTGTACTGAACAGCCATTATTCGCTGCAACATTTAGCAAGATATATATCAACATTCAATCATTTGCATACAAATCATATGCGGTGAATGTGACAGCAGAAAAAACTGAAAAATAAATTACACTTATTGTCTTTCTGAAATTTTTTGGATCCTCCTGATCCTCGAAAGGGTATGCTCCGACAAGCATGACATAGAGTGTCACACCACACGACCAGACGTCAGCCAGCTGAAATGGGAACCCAAGGAAAGTGAAGGATGTTATCACAAGGCATACTGATTAACGTCCTTCAAGGAAAAGATCTCGATATGATTCAGAAGGAGATTCATATTCTTTCTTATTATTTTGCAAGAGAAACTGTCAACATATAAAATTAGTTCGACTTTGATGTATGGTATATCTATCACTAACCTTTCCATCATATTCTCTGCGAGAGAGAACTTCGGGTGCAATATAAGCTGGAGTTCCAACCGTTGATTTAGGTCTTGAATGGAGCAGTGACGACTACACACGCCAGTTCAGTATTTAAATCTTTGAGGTCACTGACATCACATGGCTATAAGAAATAAACATGCTAGTTGAATGCTAGTCATGGAAAAACCTTGGAGTAACCGAAGTCACATATTTTAAGACGAGGAGCAGGGCTTCCATCCAGCAGAGTATTCTCCAGCTTGAGATCTCGGTGACAAATTTGCTGTAGAACAGTGTAACAAATATCAACAGCCGCGCATAGAAGCACTAGGATGATTTTGTGGTCAACAATCAAGGATATTGTTTACCAAGGAATGACAGTAGTTGACGCCGGATATAAGCTGCTGGAAGAAGTATCTTGCCTATATGTCAAAAAGAATACTAATAAGAAATAGGCCCAATGAAACAACTTGAGTATAATAAAAAAATAACACGTCTCAATCGCTGATAATTTAATAACATAGATTCACATAGGTTACTTTCAACAAAGTGTGATCAGGCTTACTTGTCCCATACAGAAACACTTTTGTAGTGTGATATAATTTTTCAACAACTATTCAGACAGAAAAAGTAGATAGACTAAAGTAGTATAAACCCAGATCAATTAAAAACCTCATCTTCGCTGAACCTCCCAGCATTGCAAATGCGCTCAAAGAGCTCTCCTCCGGCAGCATATTCCATGACAATCGCAAGATGGGTGGGGGTCAGAACTACCTGCAAAGCAATTGAAAAACAGAATAAAGTCAAATAAAACACATTTAAAACTCAACAACTCATCCAACCTGTATACATACATATAATCTCTTATCAAAAGTAAAGTGATTACCAGCACAAGCTGACAGATCATATATAATCAAAAGTGCATATGAAGTAAACTTACTTCCTTAAAGCGAATAATGTTCGGATGTCGCAGAGATCGATGGTTGATGATTTCCCTAGCCACATTCTCATCAATCTGCAAACATCAGAGGCCTCCAAATAAGTTCACCAAAATTTATCCAAACAAAATTTTAAGGAATTCAATTTTTTATAAAAGAAAAAAACCTTGTGGCCTCTTTCGATGTATTTCATAGCAACAAGCTCCTTGGTCTCCTTGTTCCTCATCAACCTAGCAACCCCAAAATTACCAGAACCTATATCCTTCACAAGCTCATACTTCTCCATCTTCACCAGCCAGCCAGCCAAAAATCCACAAACAACAAAATCCGAAAATACAACAAAAACCAAACGCAAATCCGCCGCCGCCGTCAGTTCACGCCCAATTCGATGCTGATCCACCGCAAAAACCAAGCAAAAAAAAGAAGAAGCAAAAAAACCTAGCTACGGACCTGGAACCTCAGATTGGGAACAAAGGTTCAGAAATCGAGGAAATTAACGTCAAATTTCATGAAGCTGAGGTCGATTCCGATCGAGATTGTATCAAAAAAAATAGATTGGATGTGAAGGTGAGTATCGGAAGAGGGTGCGTGTTTGTCGAAAAGCGATAACGAGTGGAGCGAGAGAGAATAGTAAGGAATGATTTTTTTTTTTTGTGAATAACGCGACAACGGCGAGTGGTTTTAAAGCTGGGACCAGCTGAGAACATTACAGACAAAACAAATTAAAACGTGAAGGAGTCTGCAGCTCCACTTCGCCGTGGCATGGCACGTCATCCCGTTATTCACAGCTTAAAAAAAGCAGGATCCCAACGAAAAGCATTTACGCTATGTCCCCTGCCGAAACGACCGATTTTACCCGGCCTACACTAAAGAACCCGATTTAAGCTAAAACCGGTGTAAAACGTCTAAACCTACTGAAAAAACAGTAACAAACCGGGCCACAAGGGACCCGCCACCTAGTCAACCGGTGAGTCCTGCCAGCTCCACCAGACCGCCAATCGCACCGACTGACAGCCCCGCAGCTCCACCCGAACCGCCGCCGACTAGCACTCTGTACACCGCCGGTCACCAACAAAGCAGCCTTACGACGCCGCCCAAAGCCATCTCCACCGCGACGACATCCAGGTTCCAGGCCACCAGATCCAGCAACACCAGCCTAAAATTCACCCCTCGGGGAGCCAAAAAACATCCGCCTCAGCCGTCCCTCTCCAAACCCCCACTCCCAACCAGCCCAACAGAACCGGCTAGGATGCCGACGGACTCGGCGAGGAGGAGAAGACGGACGACGCGAGGCCCCATCCTTGATCGAAGAAACGACGGCTGCCGAAAGCTTCTACGCCCTTTTACGAACCCAGAGAGCTTATCTCTCTGGAAAAGTTAGAATAAGGAATGATTTAATATGCGGTTTAGTTGACAGAGAGAATAAATAGATGATCAGACTGTGACAGAGCGCTCAAATGAGGCAAGTAAATTAGAATGAGACAATGATGCACGATCTGAGCCACACATCTAATCTCCGTGCTTTGTGGGCGCGCCACGTATCCCACTACCAAAAAGCAAACAGTAAAAACTATTCTCTGTCACATCACCACAACGAATGGGTCATATTGTGTCTCACTGCCTCATTCTATCAACCTTGCATCAACGGAGCGCTCCCGTGACACTACTCGTCATTTATAATTTTTAACTACGAAAATTGTCTTTTAAAAAGGTATTGTCTTTATTTCAAATAAAATCAATTTTAGTTTAATTAGAGAAATAAAATTAATTAATTTTGTTAGAGACGCGCAAGCTAAAATCTTCCACTATAAAATTGATTGTATTATTATGATTTTTTGTGATAAGGTTAACAAGTCATTCAGGCTCAGAGAAACATACATAAATTGGACAACATTGATAAGTAAAAGTAAATTGGACAAATAAAATTTTTTTTTTTGATGGAAAATTGGACAAATAAAATTAACCATACGCAAACATAAATTTGACCAATAAATTGTTACATTTGAAACAAGAGACTCAGGGCCTGTCCATTTGACTTTAAATTTATGCTTTATAAATTAAATTCAGCTAACATAACATAAATTAACATAAATTAAATTAAATTCAGCTAACATAACATAAATTAAATTAAACTAAATTAAAATAAATTGTATTTTTTTTAAGTTCATCATCATCATCACATCACATCATCATCACCACAACCACCATCATCATCGTCAACGTATCATCATCTTCATCATGATCATCACGATCTATATCATCATCATATGACGATGACCATCACCATCACCATCACCATCACCATTGGTCATCTGGTTAATGCTTATGCGGATCAATTAATCGAACGGATTCGTAAATTACGGGGTCTAAGCGGGGATTTTTAAAACACTTTTATACTAGCTAAGATTTACGTGAGAAGGCATTGATGAGGAAATTAATGATTTTGGCATCACATCATCCTCATCACCATCATTGTGCTGTTTTACCCCATGGTAGTCGAATAAGGCATTTCAGATGATGATGCATGATGATGATGATGATGATGCATGATGATGATGATGATGCATGATGACGATGATGATGCATGTTGCATGATGATGATGGAGGATGATACATGATGATGATGATGCATGTATGATGATGATGGTGCATGATGATGATGATTGGTAAGAAATGTTAAGTTGGTATAAACTATAAGTTAAACCAAAATAAATTGAAATAAATTAAATTCAGCTAACATAACATAAATTAACATAAATTAAATTAAATTCAGCTAACATAACATAAATTAAATTAAATTCAGCTAACATAACATAAATTAAATTAACATAACATAAATTTAAGGTCAAGTGGACAGACCCTCAGGCTCCACATCCACATGTAATAATTATTTAAATATTATGTGTACGTACCTGTGACATGTGAGGAGAAGGTGACACGCCCATGGGCTATGGTGATGGGGATGGGGATGGCGATGGGGATGGCGATGGCGATGCCACGTTACCACATCTCATTGAATCTTTGCAATGGACTTTTGGCCTGTCCGATTGAGCTGAAATTTGTATTAGCTTAATTTAATTTATGTTATGTTATGTTAATTTATGTTAATTTAATTTAATTTATGTTAATTTATGTTATGTTAGCTGAATTTAATTTAATTTATGTTATGTTAGCTGAATTTAATTTAATTTATGTTAAGTTATGTTACGATGAATAGTAATATTATGATGATGATGGTTGTGATGATAATGATGAATAGTAATATTATGATGATCATGAATAGTAATATTATGATGATGAGTAGTAATATTATGATGATGAATAGTATGATTACGATGATGATGAATAGTAATAGTGTGATGGTGAATAGTAATATACTGATGATGATGTGTGTGATGAATAGTAATTTTATGATGATGATGGGTGTGATATTATAATGATGATGAATAGTAATTTTATGATGATGAATATTAATAGTGTGATGATGAATAGTAATATTATGATGATGATAATGGTTGTGATGATGATGAATAGTAATTTTATGATGATGATGAATAGTGTGATGGTATGATGATGATGGTGATGGTATGATGAATAGTATGATGAATAGTAATATACTGATGATGATGATGGGTGTGATGATGGTGATGGTATGATGAATAGTATGATGATGATGGTATAATGATGATGATGGTATGATGAATAGTATGATAGTATGATGATGATGGTATGATGAATAGTGTGATGGTATGATGATGGTGATGATGGTATGATGAATAGTATGATAGTATGATGATGATGGTATGATGATGATGAATAGTATGATGATGATGATGATGATGGTATGATGAATTTAATTTAATTTATGTTATGTTAGTTGAATTTATGTTAATTTAATTTAATTTATGTTATGTTAGCTGAATTTATGTTAATTTAATTTAATTTATGTTAATTTATGTTATATTAGCTGAATTTAATTTATATAATACAAATTTAAAGTCAATCGGACAGGGCCTTTGTTACTTCTAAAATTAAATAGAGTTAAATGGTACCACGAATGAAGTGGAGCTTTGTTTACTCTTAATTTTTGGCATGGGAAACAATGTTTGACTTTATGTTGATAGCTAGGTGGATTATTATATGAAAATATTGTTTAGTCATTAATATTAAACTACAAATGTGAATTTATGTTTTTTTGAAGATGTGAATTTATGTTTTGTTACGGCAGATTAATCAGCTGGGTTGATCAGCTGATATCTACATGCTTTTGCATGAATTTTATATTTGGGGTCAGTTTGTAATTATCAATAGTTGAGTCTGTATATAATTCTAAGTCAGGGGTCTCTAGTGTATGTGTTGTATACTTACAAAGTCTGTTACATTTTCTCTTAATTCGAAAAGTTAGGTAAGTTACAAATTCGATCTCCGATTACCCTCTCTGGTCATCCTTTGGTGCCGATCTTACCTTTTCTACATGTTTTTTGTTTTCACTGCATTGAAATACATGTTGAAGTATAATCTAAAATAAATAAAAAACTGTTTCCAATTTATAGTTTGATGTTTGGCGATGAATCGCTCAATAAACCTTAAACCTCAATTACAAAGCCAGAAAGCTGTAAAATCGCGACTGCACATACAACCTATGATTGTTAATTCATAACTGATAATTATCTGATTTTTGTAGTTTATTAAGTGAATTATAATCTCAATTCTCATATACCCAATAAGAAAAAAAAATTCACATACAGTATGTATATGTATATGTATATGTATTTCAATGGTGATTTATATGTATGCGATGTATAAACTCACTATCCAAAAAACAATCGCAAAATATATTATATTATTTTGAATTTGCGAACTTCAACAAAAAAATTTACTTCATAACATGAATTGAAAAGAAACCATAATTCAATCAAACAAGGCCAACAGGAGGGGAGAAAACTTAGCTCAGTGGAGCAAGTTACCTGGAGCCTGCGTCGCTCCCCCGGTTCAACTCCCCCTAACAACTAACAGCGGATACTAATTAATTTAACCCAGTCCCAATCAAAAAAAAAAAAAAAAACAAGGCCAACAGGAAAGGCCGATGAGGTCTTTCACAAAGACCCTGATCGACGACGTCGTTCCAAGGTCAGACACTCGCACCAAATGACGCCGTTTCATCTTATTTACTGAACTCTAAGCCTAAAGCTTATGTTGAAGGATCGTGTCGACCACATTCACCATACAAAACTCTTCTGCACTTTTCCAGAATCGCATGTCTGATAGATAAAGAGATAACAAAACAATGCACCACATCTTGCCACGTGGAAGATTGGGTGATCCGCGGCTCACCACTCCATCCACAAAGTTCCTTCATCTTATATCAACCACCATTCCCTTCTGCTAAAAAAACTGAACCTCTTCAAGTCTAAAACTCTCGAAGCAATGGCGACACTCACCGGCACTATGGTCAGCAGCTCCTTCATCCGCAGCCAGCCAGCAGTCAACCTCAGGTCAAACAACGTCAACGTTGGTCAAGCCTTGTTTGGTCTGAAATCTGGCAACAGAGGCGGGCGAGTGACAGCCATGGCCGTCTACAAAGTCAAACTTCTCACACCAGAAGGAGCTAAGGAAATCGAGTGTCCTGATGACATGTACATCCTCGACGCGGCCGAGGAGGCTGGCGTTGACTTACCTTACTCGTGCCGAGCTGGATCGTGCTCGTCTTGCGCTGGGAAAGTAAAGGAAGGGAAAATTGACCAAAGCGATGGAAGCTTTCTCGATGATGATCAGATTGATGAGGGTTGGGTGCTGACTTGCGTCGCGTACCCGACGAGTAATGTTGTGATCGAGACTCACCAGGAGGAGGCTCTTACTGCTTAATTAAGAGATTTATGATGATGCTGGGATGTTATTTCTTGGTTTTGAGTCTTTTACTTGCTATGTGTTGTAGTATTTGATTTTGGAACACAAAACAATCGATTTGAGTCTGCTACTTAAACATCTATTAATGATGCATTGCTTAACAATTGAGGCTCTTTCCTTCTTTAAGGAAGGCAACTTGAGATGAGAATGATATATTTTTTGAGGTTTCAGTATAAAATTCAAAACACGAATTTGAAATGATATATAAATTTAGCTCCTACGAGTAGTAAAATCTTTGGAGCTCCCTCAAGTCTATTCGATCCCAAACACTTTATTCAAGTCCACTTCACAAATTGTTACATTACTATAATACAAATACATTGCAAGAGCCAAATGTTTCAGCCCTTCCATATATCTCAAAAGCACTTCATCTCGTGGATGAAAAATGTACCTGCTTTGCAATTTCATGTACAAACTCAATGGCGAATATGTCGTACTGTTTGTGCTTTATTCAATTCCTCAAAATCGCCTTCTTCAATTTACCATAAAAACAAGTTCGAAAAAAAAATTTACCATAAAAACAAAACCAAAGAAGTACAAATGATTATATTGTATGATTATGTGTCATTAACAAAGAGACCGCATAGCGCAGTGGATTAGCGCGTCTGACTTCGGATCAGAAGGTCGTGGGTTCGACTCCCACTGTGGTCGATATTTTTTTTGATTCTTTTGTACTTCGATTTGTCTTTATTTGTTTACTTTATATTCCTTTTATTATTTATCCAGCAATTTGCATTTCTGCACCAGTGTTGTCAGCTTGCTATCACTGGAACGGACCTTTAAAATTAGGGTTTTATTCACCACAAGTTCGCTGGCAAAAACTTCATTGCGCTTGGTTCACTCTATCATCTCCAACCTTGTTTGGCGTAACCTGCGTATCGAATCGTTGATATTTGTCTCAGTTTTTCGAAGTATGGCTTCGACTGGTCAAGCGCCGTCGTTGAAGCGCCGAGAGTCATTTGTGACGAGGGAAGGGGATCAGCTGATTATAACGCCGTTGGGAGCTGGGAATGAAGTCGGTCGATCTTGCGTTTACATGTCTTACAAGGGCAAGACGGTGCTGGTTAGTCGAATTTCGGATTTTTGAGGTTTTGTATGTGAAATTCAGTGATTGATTTGTGCTTTGGATTTCGCAGTTTGATTGTGGGATTCATCCTGCCTACTCTGGCATGGCTGCGCTTCCTTATTTTGATGAGATTGATCCTTCCACTGTTGATGTCCTCCTTGTTACTCAGTATGTGCTTTCCTGTAGTAGATTTGTTTAGTTCCTATTGTAGTTCTTTCAGTGTTACTTTATATTTGAAATGCGAAACTGATTATAAACAAATCTAGGACTGCTATCACACTTGAGAAATTAGTACAAGCAAGCATGTAAACGTATTTTATAATTTAAGTCACAGCTGAGGGAATAGAGAAACAAATGACACAACTGAGAACTTAGCTACATCTTGGTTTAGTTGATTATTTGGAATCTATGACTTTTTTAATTACTGATTTACTTTACCATGAGGCTGGTCGGATTCTCATATATTATTACGAGTTATTGATTGGGTGCTTGTTTTTTTGATCATGTTATTTATGTAACTGAGTTTACTATGATTGTTACGAAGTTTTCGTGGCAAGGATAATACAAATCATTAGTTTCTTATCCCTCTGTAACGTTACAAAGTGTTTCTAGGCGTAACTAATGACATTGCTCGCTTGCAGTTTCCATCTGGATCATGCTGCTTCACTTCCATATTTTCTTGAGAAGGCGGGTTTCTTGTCTAAGTGAGTCGAGTTTTTTGTTCTCTCCTTATTAATGGTAACTGACGTATGTGTGTTTAACAGACCCCTTTTAAAGGAAGAGTATTCATGACTCATGCTACCAAGGCCATCTATAAGCTGCTTTTGTCTGATTATGTCAAAGTGAGCAAGGTCTCTACTGAAGATATGCTATTCAATGAACAAGACATACTCCATTCCATGGACAAAATCGAGGTACTGTATTATATTCATGCAAGTTTAGCAGTCCAAATCTATCCATCTGAAGACATACTCGTTCTCAGTTCATAATTCTGTATTTTCTATTTCCAACATTTTATGCAGGTCATTGATTTTCATCAAACATTGGAAGTAAATGGAATCCGTTTCTGGTGTTATACGGCAGGACATGTGCTCGGTGCAGCTATGTTCATGGTCGACATTGCTGGTGTGAGAATTCTATATACTGGTGACTATTCTCGAGAAGAAGATAGACATCTTAAGGCTGCTGAGATTCCCCAGTTCTCCCCTGACATTTGCATTATTGAATCAACCTATGGCGTCCAATTGCACCAGCCTCGTCATATTCGTGAAAAACGTTTCACCGACGTGATCCATTCTACTGTTGCTCAAGGAGGTCGCGTTTTAATTCCCGCCTTTGCCCTTGGACGTGCACAGGAATTACTATTGATTCTTGATGAGTACTGGTCAAACCACCCCGAGCTCCATAATGTTCCGATATATTATGCTTCTCCTCTCGCAAAGAGGTGCATGTCTGTGTACCAGACCTACATCAACTCTATGAATGATAGAATCCGCACTCAGTTTGCTAATTCGAATCCTTTCGAGTTCAAGTTCATACAGCCACTGAAGAGCATTGAAAACTTCGAAGATGTAGGCCCTTCGGTGGTCATGGCCAGCCCTAGTGGGCTGCAGAGTGGCTTGTCTCGGCAATTATTTGATATTTGGTGCACTGACAAGAAAAATGCATGTGTCATACCTGGTTATGTTGTTGAAGGCACATTAGCAAAAAGCATTATTAATGAACCAAAGGAAGTGACACTTATGAATGGTCTTTCAGCGCCTCTCAACATGAGTGTCCATTACATTTCGTTCTCGGCTCATGCTGACTTTGCTCAGACCAGTGCGTTTTTGCAAGAACTCATGCCACCAAATATCATACTTGTTCATGGAGAAGCAAATGAAATGGGAAGGCTGAAGCAGAAACTCATTACCCAGTTTTCTGATGGAAATACCAAAATCATTACTCCAAAGAACTGTCAGTCTGTCGAGATGTATTTCAACTCTGAAAAAATGGCAAAAACCATCGGAAGGCTGGCTGAGAAGACACCAGAAGTTGGAGAGACTGTTAGTGGCTTGCTTGTTAAGAAAGGGTTCACATATCAAATAATGGCGCCTGATGATCTCCATGTGTTCTCCCAGCTATCCACCTCCAGCATTACTCAGAGAATCACCATTCCGTACGCAGGTGCATTTGGCGTTATAGCGCACAGGCTTAAGCAGATATACGAGAGTGTCGAGTCTGTGCAGGATGAGGAATCTGACCTTCCAGCATTCCGTGTCCATGATTGCGTTACAGTCAGACAAGAATCAGAAAAACACATATCCCTGCACTGGTCTTCAGACCCCATAAGCGACATGGTTTCAGACTCGGTTGTAGCGATGGTTCTAAACATCAGCAGGGAAATACCTAAATTAGTAATGGAATCGGATGCTCTCCAAGCAGAAGAAGAAAACAGCAAGAAGGCAGAAAAGATAATCCATGCCCTGCTTGTTTCTCTCTTTGGAGATGTGAAGCTTGGGGAAGAAGGGAAGCTGGTTATAACCATCGACGGCAATACAGCTCACCTTGACAAACAAACTGGGGAAGTTAAAAGCCTGGATGAAAGCCTCAGAGAACGTGTAAAAGCTGCCTTCCGTCGAGTCCAAAGCGCTGTGAACCCTGTCCCTCGCCCCACTCCAGCAGCAATCAGCCACTCTCAGCTCCAACTAACAGGCTGAATTCTTTGGCATCAAGTTGTTGCAGCAATTTCACAACTTGCAATTCATATTGCGTAATGTCACATTCTCCATGTTCAACCTCAGTTACGGCTCACTTCGGATATTTATTACATCTGATTTTCGCTTGTTATAGTTTATTGTTTCAGTTCGGTGATGAGTTTTTTTTTTCTTCAGGAAATGATCCAATTGAGTTTGTGAATATCTCAAATGATCTAATTGAGTTTGGATATCCACAATGACTCTGTTTTTTTTATAAAATCCATGGGTACTGATTAATTGAATTTTCTAATAAACCGATCCTCAAAATCCGATTTTTTAACCCAAAAAAAAAAGTCCACATTTTTTAAAAAAATCGGATTTTGGGATCCGATTTGTTAGAAAATTTAATTAACCGGTATCCCAGGAACGGATTTTATAAAAAAAATCATTTTAAATATCCTAAACTCATTTGGATCATTTGCGAAAACTCTAGAATGATGTGCAGCCAAGCCGAATCTGTATGTACTTTTGGGTGAATCGAAACGGAGCCGTTTGTACATGGGTTGAACTTGATCATGTATTATACTGATTTATTAAGCCTTCGTAGCAATTTTGTGAAGGGAAAAGTATAAAAATGGGCCTGAACTAACACATCTTTTCAATTTGAGGTCCGAACTATTATAATTTCCAATGATGAGGCAAAATCAAAAATTCCGTTAAAATTAACGATCAAAGTTAACTCCGTTAGTCAAATTACAATTAAATGTCATTTACTTTAATTTTATCTATATATCTCTCATTACATATTTTTAACTTTTAATTTTATTATTCTCTTTAACTTTTATATCACAAATGGGTACTCTATATAAATTAATTGTTTAGGGATTCATAATTTACCATTATATGTATGAATAAAAATTAAACAATTACTTTTTTATTGTAAAATTTTCAAGTTCTTTTCTAATATGATGGGTGAGTATAATATTTTAAAATTTCATAGTTTCACAATTGATCATAAAATATTTATGGATAAATTTTTTTTTTTTTAAATTCATGTTCATAAGAGTATTACTATAAAAAAGAATATAAATTTATGGATAAATTGAAAAAAAATTTAAACTTTTGTCCACACGTGTTATATGCTGAATTGTCAAACTTTAAAAATTCAAAATATTATACTCATCCATCATATGTGGATAACATCTTAAAATATTGAGAATATGAATGTAAAAAAAATATAATAAGAGATATATAGATTAAATTAAAGAAAATAACATTTAATTGTAATTTCTAACGGAGTAAACTAACGGGGTTAACTTTAACGATGATTTTGCCTCTTCGTTAAAAATTATTATAGTTCGGATCTCAAATTGAAAATAGGTGATAGTTCAAGCTTTTTTTTTTTCTTTTGTGAAAGCGAGAAAAGTAGTAAAGTATTAAATGAGTATTTAATGAGTCAAATTAGGGCTTTGTGAACAAAAAAGAAAAGAAAAGCATATGACATTGATTTCATCAATCAATCGTACCAGAATCTGCTTCCTGCCATCTTCGCCAAGAGACGTGTATGGAAGAAGGAGGCGAAGAAGAAGACAACGATTCTCCTCGTTTCATCATCAACAACAACAATTGACCAACCAACCGAACCCCTCCTTGTCGGACGAAGTTGCTCTTCCTGCTGCGTGATTTCAGCGATTGAGCAATTGGCATAGCGGTCCAGGCGCCGCAGCAGCAGGGATGGGGAAGAATCCATTCTCTGCGTTCCGAAGGACCTCGGGTCGTAGCCGTTTGAAGAATCCGCGCAAGCCTCCTCCGGCTCCCGTCCCTGAATCCGCTGATA
Source organism: Rhodiola chrysanthemifolia (assembly GCA_033675395.1). NCBI lineage: Eukaryota > Viridiplantae > Streptophyta > Magnoliopsida > Saxifragales > Crassulaceae > Rhodiola > Rhodiola chrysanthemifolia. Next base: position 2,526,953 of record CM066207.1, read on the forward strand.
ATTTATGTGGTTTGAGCGTGGTAGGAGTGACCCCAAACGATGGCGCCGGCACGACGACGGTTGTAATTCCGGCCAAGGCGAAGAAGAAGACGGCGGGAGCGAGGCTGTGGATGAGGTTTGATAAGTCTGGAGAGACGGAGGTGCTCGAATGCGATAAGAGCGCGATTTTGAAGCGGGTTGCTATTCCGGCTAGGGATTTGAGGATTCTCGGCCCTGTGTTTTCTCACTCCTCCAATATCCTCGGTAATTGTTCAATTTCATATTTTCCATTTTTTGTAAGAATTGAAATTTGGTTCAACTACGTATTCATATAATGATAAGTTTGAAGTTGTTTTTGTATGGGGTTTAATTGTTTGTCCCATTTTTTAGTTGAATGGGACTGTGGTGAAGTCATCTGATGATGTATCTTTGGAACAATACATTTTGGCCGCAACTATCATCACAAATTATAATTATTATGTTGCTTAATATGTGCTAGGAGTATTATTTTTTTTGTGTGGTCTCTGGATGGTTTCGAGAATGTTGATTTTATTTATGTGTCCATTGCAACAAGTAACTTCTTTTTTTTCAGTTGTCGGGGTTATACATATTTTTAGGTTTCTTGCAGCAATTGTTTGGCCTTTTCCGAAACCACAGAAAGTACACAACAAAATCCGCCTTTTTCTTTATTTATCTCTCTTTTCATGAATGAGGGAGTGATGCAGAAATCTTGGTGACAACCATCAATTATATTCATTCGGGTTTGTAGTTGTTTGTGAATTTGCATAAACTTTGGGTCAGTTCTATCTGTTGTATATTGAAGCATCACTAGTTCAAAGCCAAGTGGGCATGAAAGCTTTTATTTGCTTGTATCCAATATGATAAGCTTGATTCTCTGTTGAACCAAATGGTTAAAGAATTATGTTGTGATTTGCAGCCAGGGAAAAAGCCATGGTTGTTAATTTAGAGTTTATAAAGGCTATAGTTACTGCTGAGGAGGTACTATTGCTTGACCCTATGCGGCAAGAGGTTCTTCCATTTGTGGATCAATTGAAGCAGCAACTTCACAACAAAGGTGGAACGTATCCTATGGATGGACAAGATACTGCAATGCACCTTTCTGGCGGTGGAAAGTTATTGCCTAATACTGATGCTGCAGATGAATTGAAGACTGATTTTCCATTTGAGTTTCAAGTACTTGAAATTGCATTGGAGATTGTCTGTACGTACTTGGACTCTAGTGTGGCAGACTTAGAGCGAAACGCTTACCCTATACTGGATGAATTAGCTAGGAGTGTAAGCAATAAGAATCTCGAGCATGTCCGGAGTCTCAAAAGTAACCTCACCCGCCTGCTTGCACGGGTGCAGAAGGTAAATTAACTAGATATTGTTCTGTTAGTTTTCTTTATAAAAATATTGTTATTTTCTCTGCAGTTGAGCTGTGAATCCCCCTGACGCCGTCTTTTGTAGGAAGATAGACCATTTCATAGAAATGTACTGTTTACTGGATCTAGCTGGTATTCGTTTAAAAAAATGTCTCAAGTACATTTGTGGTGCTTTGCGCAGAACTACTAGATTTAATACTATGTTCTTTTTTCCATACAATCATTTGTTACGTATTATAATTAAGTTCTGATAATTAAGATAGTGTTTGATCATGCAGGTTAGGGATGAAATTGAACATCTGCTAGATGACAATGATGACATGGCTCAATTATACTTAACGAGGAAGTGGATCCAAAATCAGGAGTACGAGGCTATGATTGCTAATGCAAGTTCAAATAGTATTGTCCCTGCTATTCGCAATCTTCATCGATTTGGTTCCAACCGGAGTGGAAGTTTGGTGACTAACACGGATGACAATGATGTGGAGGATCTGGAAATGTTGCTGGAGGCTTATTTTATGCAGCTTGATGGAACCCGGAATAAGATTTTATCTGTGAGTTGCCGGTTCAACCCATTGCTTCCTATTCACATATGATTCATTCAATCTGATTTTGGGCATTACTCATGTTGAAGTCCTGTTATGTGAACATCGACGACATTACTCATTTTCAAAGTGATTTACAGGTCCGAGAGTACATTGACGACACTGAGGATTATGTGAACATCCAACTGGACCACCAGCGTAATGAACTCATTCAACTCCAGTTGACATTGACTATCGCCTCTTTTGCCATAGCAGTTGAAACCCTCATAGCTGGGATATTCGGCATGAACATCCCATGCCAACTCTACCAGATAAATGGAGTATTCGGTCCATTCGTCGCAATTATTACTATTGTATCCATCATTCTCTTCTTTGTCATACTGGGCTATGCCCGATGGAAGAAGCTTTTGGGGTCATAGGAATCGTTTTTGCTCAATTTGTTCCATGGTACTAAATTATAATGTTACAGGGTTTCAAATGTCTCATATTGGTCCTCACGTTGTAGGTTATGCCCCAATGAATTGAATAACAGGACAAAGGAGAGTGGAGCTGTTTGTGCTCCTACTAGTGTCAGTGTCTACTCTTTTTTGCACCATTATTATCAATCACAACCATCCTTGCATTTTTATAGGCCATAAACTCGCATCCTTTTAGCCCCACAACCACAGCAATCCATCTAACAGCCATGTTCTTCTCTGTCTAGTACGTTTTCCAGTTCATTCCTACCAGGCTGCCTTGCTGTCATTACCTGTTCTACTGGTTATGACTTATGAATGTGTTGACTTAAATCGACTCTTCTTATTAAACGGGTCAATGTGTATATGTATATACAAACTACTTAATTTAGAATAGAAACTTGAACGCAGTGATAAACTATTCGAACGGTATTTGTATTGTTCAAAACGTTCGGGGTCGATATGTAAATTGGAAAGCAAGCTTCGTTGTTCCTTTACAAGCAGATCATCCAGAGAGCGAGTGTGGAGAGAGAAATCCGAGGTGAGAGAAACCCTAGAAATTGGAGCTAGAAAGAAGACATCCACATCGGCATCTAACGACGACGCAGCTGAGAAGCCGATCGCGTTACAATTCCATTCAATTTGTTGGCTTAGGGTTTCTCTGCAGCAGCTGGTCACCTCCCCCTCCCGCGGATCATCTGGTTCATCGTCTTCGCGTGATAGTTTTTTCGCACAGGTCAGTCCTGTAATCCGACTGTGCACCGTAAAGTACATAAATTTGAGGTTTGGATTAGGCGAAATGCAATTGTAGTATATGCTTGCGGATCTTTGCTCTTGGTGATTTTTTACTGTTTTATTGTGTGTGTGTGAGCAGCTTGGTGTATGTTAAGCTGATTGTTGGTGTTCTTCATGAGTTTGCTCTTCGTTTCTTGTGCAAGTTGTGAAGTAGAGGCTTCCATTAATATATGAGTGGTCAATGTGGTAATTTGATATGCGTGTTAAATTATTGTGTATGTGTTGTGTGGGTTTCATTTTGCTTGTTTTGTATTGAATGTGCTGTTGTTTAAGGAATTCAGGGGAAGCTTTCCTCGCATTTGATGACTTAAGGGTGGTGAAGAGAAATTGTACGTTTTGTGTAGCTTATTAATGAGAGTACTTAATCTAATAAAGATCTTATGACGGGGTTCTATTAATCATTTAGATTTTTGATATGCTTTTGGGTGTAGGAAGTTGTGGAGATGCATCAATGCTTTGAGAGTACTTGGGCTTTAGCTGTAAGTCTAGTGGGTATGGATGTAGGTAGATTTTGCAGTCGAGTCATTGGTTTCAAAGATTAAAATGTTGATTATTGTTGGAGAAATGAAATTTGCATGAAATGTCATGGGTAGCAAATTGCTGGCTTTTGACACTATTTTTGTTTTACTTGAACATCTTTGTGTCATTTGTCTATGTTACTGTTTAATTATTCTTTCTATATATGGTCAGTGCTGTAAAATATTATTATGGCAAATACAAAGGGAACGGCGAATTTGAGAAGTCCGAGTTACCCTGGGAAGAACTCTTTGTTGCCACCAAAAAGTCCATTCCCAAGTATTCCTCATTCACATTCAGATTACAATCCTAGTCCTGCCGTCGGACCAAGAGCTATTCAGAGGCCTAAACAGGGAACTAATCTTCATCAACGTACTTCGTCAGAAAGTTTTGCGTTGGAGGAACAGCCGTCATGGCTCGATGAGCTTTTAAATGAACCGGACACACCTGTAAGGAAGGGAGGTCATCGGCGTTCCTCAAGTGATTCTTTTGCATATTTAGACATAGCTGATGCTGCTAACAGAGAATATTCAGCTAACAGTCACAAATTTAAAAACTTAGTGCCTGTACCATCATGGACATCTCAAGAGTTGGATCCTCTTCGGGATGCCAGATCTTTCTATGGAGAGATGAATTCTGGTGCTAAACAGAACAATAAACTGTGGGGGTCCTCGATCAATCCTTCAGTTCAACTGAAGCAACACTCGGTTTTACGTAACTCTGGTATGGCGCAAGATGTGAACCTGGCTACACATACTCTTTGTGACAAGCAAGATGGAACTGAATACTATGTAAATGATGGCAAAGCTTTTGAGAAGATAGATCATTCAGCCAACCCTTCTGCATCTGAGGCAGACACAAAACGCGCTAAGCAGTATGTTCTTTCTTTACCCAAAAACACATTATTTCTATATTTCTTCTTTCAGCAACGCATGCTGCAACTGAGGCAGATGCCAATTCTGTGACCCTTGTTTTGATCTGAAATTCACTGCAGGCAATTTGCCCAACGCTCTCGGGTTCGTAAACTTCAGTACATTGCTGAGCTAGAGAAGAATGTAGAGGCCTTAGAGGTAAATTTAGCAGGGGCTATTTGCATAGCTGAATGATTGTTTTCTAACTGAAGTTGGCTATATTATACATCCAGTTCTCAAGTGATTGCATAATGTAATCTGCAGGCTGATGGATCCGAAGTCTCGGCTGAGCTTGAATTTCTTAACCAGCAGAATCTTATTTTGGGTATGGAAAACAAAGCCTTGAAGCAGCGGCTGGACAGCTTGGCTCAGGAGCAACTCATCAAGTGCTGTAAGTTTCTGATAAGTAGTATGTCTTCTCTACATTGTTAGGACGACATGTGTATTATCCAATGGATAATGTTGATGTTTGAGTGTGAATGGGATATGGAGGACTCATGACAGTGCTTGGCCACCTTGATGAGTTCTGAAATGTTGGGAGAGAATATTAGCTAGATTTCTTATAGGGCATTAGTTTTTTTTCTTTTCTTTATCCTTCCAATGCTAGCCATTCTAATTAGAGTGCTACGATAGTGGGAAGGTTGAGATTTTTCGTAACTGAATTCATTTATTTATTTTTATCTTTCAGTGGAACATGAGGTACTAGAGAGAGAAATTGGGAGACTGCGTGCACTGTACCAGCAGCAGTTACAGCCACAGCCGCCTCCAACCAGGCACCGACGTAACAACAGCAGAGACCTTGATTCACAATTTGCCAATGTCTCTTTGAAACAAAAAGACAACAATTCAAGCAAAGTGCTCTCTTAAGACTGTTTCAGCCCAATGCTATACACGGCCTCTACTGACTTTGCCAACTATTGACATTCTGTGGCTATTCTAAGCACGACCGTACCAAGTCCAGCTCTCTTCCTGTGTTGACTCTTTCCCTCAATGTTTGTTTCATTTTTCCAATTTCCGTAAGGTTGCAATATGATCTTCGTACATGCACCTGGTAGTCATCACCAAGTTTCCAGCTAGTGATTTTATCGGAGGTGAGGTGGTTTCTCAGAACAGGCTTGTTGTTTGTGTCTTCCTAGAAGCAGTGATGAGTGGGAGTAATTATAATATTAGGCAGACAATCTTGGTTGCCTTAATTTGAGTTTAGGCAAGTGTAAAACCCTCTCTGCTTGGTGTTGCAGTGATCTGTACGAGTGTCACTCACATATGTGTGATGATTTATGAGTAGAAGAACAGTACAAGGGTGTTGGTAATGCAGCCTGTATTCCTTTACTAATAAAAGCCTTTGTGTATCTCTAATTATACTTAATTTCAAAAACAAAACTCAAATATTCAAGATGAGAAAGGTATTTTTGATGGAAGATGAGAAAGTTAATAACTCATGAATTGGATATATGCTTATCCAATGCAATCTTTTGTTTCAGATTTCAAGAGGATATAAATTTATGAATTAGCTATAATAATATTTTCCTTCTATATTGCAGCTCCATTTATCAAGACGTCATTTAGGTATCTTCATCTTTGATTTCATTACAAAAAAGGATTATTTTCATTATTATTAATTATTCTAAGGTAATTTATTCAACATCATATTTTATTGTATATTACATCATAAGTATAAGAAATAATTGTGTGTATACCTTTTGCGTAACAAGTTTTTGATTTTTGAATTTCGAACATTTACGTGATTTGGGTTTTACTTTCGACAAATGTCATACATAACATTTTTGTCAAATAATACACATTTTTTTGTGTGTGAAAGTGAAAGCATCATAAGTGTGTAGGAAGTAATTTCTTTTATTTCGTTTGGATAATTTTAACCTGAGTAATTGACCGCGAGAAAGAAAATTTTAAATTTTGAATCTGAAACGTCTACATGATTATTTACGTTTAACTTTAACCAAATGTTATATAATATGTACACGATATTTCTCATTATTTCTTTAAAAGCTTTACTATTTTTACAGAACTTACTTTCATTTTTATTATTTTGTATTGGTAAGTAGATAAGGTAGACATATGACAAGCGATCAAATAAGAACCCTTTAAATTTTAAGAACTTGAAACCCTAACTTTTACCTTTAAAAATGCATTATCAAGTCATTGCGATGGTAACACGTGTCCCATGTGTATTTTTCAATATGCATTTAATGCAAAGTCGAAGCTATCAATTTTGACTTTGTTTTTCGACATGTGTCGCATGCGCACATTCAAAGATGCATCATGATTTAAATAGTTGGATTTCGGTTCTCAATTTCTAGAATTTTTGAGAATCGAGCCCTCCCGATGTAGACATATTATAAATAAATCAAAAGACTAGTTTTTATATATATTTTTGATAAAATCAAAATACTAGTTTTGACATAAGGGAAGCGATTCAAATATTTTTCTGTATATGTATCTAGTAGACCTCTTTAATTAATTATCATCTCGATCTCTCTAACCTACCACATCTCTGATAACAATGGATACCATGTAGAAGCTCAAAGAGCTGAGCTCCAATGGAGCAGTTCATGATGATCAATGGAGGCACAGAAAATGACAAAAGGCAGAGAATGTTTGTGGAAAGTTTGTTACCGCTGCTGTTGTATTGCTGTCCTCATTTGTATATATATAGGTAGGTATATACATTAACTAATTATAGTTAAGTCCTAACAGTTTGAGTATTTACACTTACTGACTAACAAATGTAATTGAACCCTAACAACCCCCCTCAAGCTTGGCGGTGGAGGAAATTCGAAACCCCAAGCTTGGCTGCAAATCTGTGGAGGGCGTCCGCTGGCAGAGCTTTCGTAAATAGATTCGCTGGTTGAGAGAGGGAATCGATGTACCGAGGATTGATGAAGCCGGAGGCGAAGTGCTGGCGGACGAGGTGGCAGTCGAGCTCGATGTGCTTCGTCCGTTCGTGAAAGACTGGGTTGCGGGCGATGTGGTTGGCTGCGTTATTGTCGCAGTATAGAACGATGGGTAGAGGAACATTGATGTGTAAATCTCGAAGAAGAGCAACGATCCAGACCAATTCGCAACAAGTCTGTGCCATAGCACGGTACTCGGACTCGGCGGAGGACCTGGAGACCGTCGACTGCTTCTTGGTGCGTGACAGACGTCGTCGGTACCTGCAAATTTGTATTTATATATTTCCTTACTCTTGGCTATGGGTTAGCACAGCGGCAAGCAAGGGTCGAACCCTAGGGAGCTAGATGGTTACTTGTTGTTCTGACGAAGGAAACAATTGGGTTTGTAAGAGATTTGGAAACAAGTGTGAGAATAGGGAATGAGCGAGATATGTCAATCAGAGAGGATTACTCAGGCTAGGGGTTCTAATTGTGACTTGTCATCATCGACTGCTAACAATCTAATTCAATGTTTCTAAGTGTGGTCGCCCCGATAAAAGTGACTTCCCAAATAACCCGGCAAAGGTGTTATGCCACAACCTAACCCGACAAAGGTGAAAGGCTTCTAATTCCCTCCTAAATCAAACAACCCGACAAAGGTGTTATTTGACCTAGATGTGCTACCTACCCAAACGACAAAGTATCAGGCAGATAATAATGATAGAAATAAATGCACGAGAATTAGTAAAACATAAATGGCATTAAGAACGAAGTCTCAAACATTAGTCACAATGTATAAAACCCTAGCCCGAATAAAGGGCTTAGCTACTCATATCCATGTAATACAAAACAATAAAAAGACAGAAATTGCTTCTCTACTGCCGAACTAAGAAGGAAGAGCCGGGCCGTGAGGGCTGAGTGCCGAGGATGCTAGGAACGCCGGATGGTTTCAGCCGAGAGGAGGAGAGGTGAGCTCGCTTGTGAGAAGGAATGCTCGTTTGTGGGATCCGATCGGAGTTCACATTTTTGGGAATGATGGGATGGATTGCCCAGCTTAAGCTTTACCGTTTCGGGTCTCCACTTAAACTTGCAACTCAAACCGGAATCAACCTTGAACGTGAAACTCGAATTTTTTGGATGATTGAAACCATAGACCAAGAGGTCTTATTTATAGGAAAACATCTAGGGTTTCGAGTAGTTCTTATTTGGGCCTGGTCCACATCCGTTTGGCTTGGTGGGCAAGCAAACAAACCGCCTCACTTTTGAGCCCACTGATTTGGCCCAGCGCGCGGGGCCTTCAACCGTCGTTTTGCTCATCTCGGTCAATCCTGCTCGTGCGTTTTGTCTGGTAAGTGATGTCATCCAAGTCATTTGTCATTTCGATCACTTTGGTCGAGCCAGATTTGTTAGATTCGTTTGTTTGGTCGAGCAACTTGGATTCAGTGCTGGTATGCTCGACAGGGCCTTCGGGCGCTGGCCTGGAACTCTGCTCGGCTGCTCCTGGGCCATTCCACTCGTGCGTTCTCCTTGGCTTGGTGACATTGTCCGACTAGTTTTCCATTTTGAGCAACTTGGTCGAGTTAGATTTGTCATCGGAGTCCGTCTGGTCGAGCGGATTGATTTCGGTGCCTATCAGCGCGCGCAAGCCCTTTGAGCCAACTGTCAATCTGCTCGAGCGTTTTCCTTGGTTTTCCGACATTGTCCACCTTATTTGCTATTTTGATCACTTTGCTCGAGGTGGATTCGTCAGATCAGCTCGTTTGCCCGAGCAACTTGAGTTTAGTGTTGGTCGGCTCGACTCCTTGTGCTGTTTTTAGCTCAGAAAGCCATCTTTTAAGCGTGTTTCCTCCTAGAGCTTCCGAAGCACCTGAAATGCAAAACAATACTAAAAGTAACTTGTTCGCATGATAAAGTGTCGGAATTGGTGGGATTTGTTGACTCGATGAGTCGTATAAATACGGCTCATCAGTGCGCCACGAGAACGCAAGGTCCAAGATTTATGCAAAAGCCGGATGTAGAGCGCCTTGAAGTGGGACATGAGGCCCAATCGGCGTCACAAAACGCTTCAAGATGGAGAGGGGCATCAGCTGGATAGAAGAGACCCTGGGCCGGAGCATTTTTGAGGAAACGAAGCACCCTAGTGGCTGCCTGAAGATGCTCGGTTGTTGGAGCTGCCAGAAATTGGCTAAGGACATGAACTGGGAAGGCTATGTCAGGTCTTGTGACATGAAGGTAAACGAGTTTACCTACATTCTTCACTCTCCATCAAACGTTGTCTAATGGTCTGTTTTAGACAGCGCTTGTAACGAAACGCTGTCTAAAGTCTGTTTTTGACAGCGCTTTTCCATAAAAGCGCTGTCTAATGGTCTGTTTTTAAAAATGATTAAAAATGGTGAGCGGGATTGATGGAAAAATGACGGAATATTGATGGAAAAATGTTATTTAATTTGAGCGGGATTTCAGACGTTTGGACAAAAATTTCGCTTAATGCAGGATTTCGGACGTTTTGAAAAATGTTAATTGAAGTGCGCAACTGCCACTCCTTTAAGTATGTTCTGCCTTCTCTACTTTTAGTGAGATTGGAGTTGATTTAACTGCAAGAAGCGATCAATATCATCGACATCAAGTAACAAACACAGGCTATTGGTTCAAGCAGTGGTTCCTGTTCAAAGGGCTTCTCGTTAGCTTTTGAGGTTGCTGCTAGGAGTAAGAAGCGGATCACCAGACCTTGTCCTCAAGGTCATCAATTTCTGGTGGTCTTGGCAATGAAAACAATAAAAGCTCATGACTGCGATGCATGGAGATGGAATAAAAAATCCAGGCAAAAGTCCACATCCAAAAATTCTCCAATAGTAACATCGGTAGCTTTAAGAATCCATGTAGAACCTCTATGAAAGTCGCAAAGATGTTGTGCACACCTCTCAGTTGTTGTGTATAAGCATGCTGGTATGTAGTTCCATTATTTCCATTTATGAGGAGTCCTTGAGTCACCATTTCACTATCCAAGTCGAATTCCTTTTCAAGTGATTCCATGAATACATGCTGCACATACATGGTATATACCGATAAAATGTCCTTATACGGAAGAGGAACCATGTCCTTTATTCTATCTCCATCAGAAGTCAAATACCACCACAAAGCTAGCAAAGCTGAAGGTTTATTATTCAGCTTTGTGGTTTGGCTTGCATCATTCATGTGTGCGGCACCCACTGGCATTTCTCTAATGTTACTTCTTTGAAGAGGAGCTGAAAGTAATTTGAAGGCACACATTTCAGATGTTCTACCTCCCACCCAATAAAACGTGGGCAATCGAGCCACCCAACCTTCAAGTTTTGCAGCTTCATCCTTTAGTAAACCATCTTGTGCCATGACAACACATTGTCTTGTAAAATTCAGGCCAGCCTCCCAGAATGTAGTATTAACCTCTAATAAGCAATTTCTGGTCTCTCGAGTACCACCCCTCTTTAAAATAAAAATCACTAGAGTAGATAGATGTAAGCTCAGGGCCAAGCTGTGCGAGTTGATTATCAATCTCCGCAGTATCAGTAGCTTTGACAAACCTTATCTTAAGAGAAAGATTATCAGGAATTAATGTATCGCTTACGAGCTGCAGCCCAAGAGCTGGCCCTCCAATATCAACTGAGAGAACCTGAACGCATATGTCCTCTGGCGAAATCAATTCTTCACTCTCAATAGCCATATAAATAGACCCTGATAAGGATAGACTAGCAGCAACAAAGGAGACACAAGACAAGGCAGAATAGTCAACCCTTGAGTCTAACAGAAGATGATTTTCGTGACTCAAAAATAGAACCCCTGAGTGAACAAGAGAAGCTCCAAATCATCTTCACCCGCTATAACTTTAAACATACCCACCACGATAGTAGTTATAAAAGTCATCGCTGTTGTCCACTTGCAGATTAAGGATTAACAGTGCATGTGCATTACATATAATGCCATGTGAGGCGCTTCCAATAACAATAGAAAGTCGAAAGACATACATAAGATAGATAGCTTGTATAGACAGATCCCATAAGGGTGATGTCTCCATAAACTTTTCCATCGAAATTGCTGGAACCTCGGCCTCAAACTCAAGAACATCAGTGTAGGATGATTGATTCAATCTCAATAGTTAAACCTTACCCTTTATTGAATATTAGCCCAAAGAGTTTGTACAAGTTAAGCCTAGATGAAAGTCTTAGAGTTACTCAATATTACAAAGCTGTATCGTAACCCAATACACATGTAATCAATCCAAGCAACAAGTTTAAGGGCTTCCCTGAGACGAATCGGACGAGGAAAGCTTGGCCGACTCCTAACCGGATGTGCGACCTCCGTGAAGACACTCCGGCGCTCGACTGCACAGTACGCTGCAATTGAGGCACGCCTTAGCACTCCAATGTTCCCTCGACTTCGCTCGATCACGGACGCTCACCAATTTTGTGTATCGCTTTCGAATCGCTCTGGAAACTCAGAAGGACGAACTGAGCCCTAAACCCCAATTTGGTTTGCTTTTGAATGAAGACGCGCAGAGCTGGTAAAACGCTGTCGTCCGCTCACTTGTAACGGTCGTAAACGACTCACCCGCGTTCCCGAAACGTCATCGTTTCATTAAAACGAATCTCGCGCCTTTGGTAAAACGTCGTCGCTCCATTTGCGGTCCAAACTGATTCTTCCCGCTTCGCTCAGACGACACCGTTTTGAGCCTTTTGGCTCAAAACTCAGCAGGGGCAAACAGACTCAAAACCAGAACTCATGCAAGCTTATGTAGGCATATATATTGACAAACAAAACTACTTTGGGCATTCTTAAACACTACAATGACATCACAACAGCATTATGCCATAACAATATGCCCTCCTAATGCTAGTTGTGACTAAAGGAAGACTTTAATAGAAAAATATGACCTTAACAAGGGTAGGGTATAACCAGGCCACTAGAAAGACCTCAAGAGGCTTCCAAATGAGCTTATCCAGCTTCATCAATATGGAGACTCTTCCTGCAAAAAGTAAACTTATTAACAAGCACAATTTTGGTTCCAAAATCAGCTGGGTTTTCATCCCCTAAGATTTTATCAATGGTGATAGTTTTAGATTCAACCAAATCCCTAATGAAATGAAGTCTAACATCTATATGTTTAGACCTCTCATGATACAGAGGGTCCTTGCACAAACAAAGAGCACTTTGGCTATCCATATATATCTTAAGTGAACATGCAAAACCAGTGATTTCCTTTAGCAGACCACTTAACCAGATGGCCTCTTTAGGAGCCTCAGTTGCTGCTATATATTCAGCTTCAGTAGATGATAATGCAACAATTGATTGTAACTGACATTTCCAAGATATGCAATTACCATTCTATGTAAAATAAAAAGCAGTAGTAGACTTCCTATTATCCTTATTACTGGCATAATCTGAGTCCATATATCCCACAATATCAGCATTAGGTTCATAGTTAGCATAGCACAGACCAAGTTTACTGGTTCCTATCAGATATTTCAGCAAGTATTTCATGGCTTCCCAATAATGTTGTTTTCCTGGGTTAGACATGTATCTACTTAACACACTAATAGCAAAACCAAGGTCAGGTCTAGTGCACAGCATTGCATACATCACAGAACCAACAACAACATCATATGGTATATCATGCATTTCCTGTTTTTCTAGTTCAGTTTTAGGACAATCATCTTTAGAGAAAATCAAGTGCCCTCCTAAGGGAATATTAGTAGACTTAGCATGTTTCATAGAGAACTTATCCAGCACTTTATTAACATAGTCCACTTGGGACAAAAACATGTTACCATTTGTTCTGTCCCTAAACAGTTTTATGCCTAAAATCCTTTGGGCAAGCCCCATGTCTTTCATATCAAAGTGTTTGCTCAAATCAGTTTTAATACCAGTAATTTCAGGCTTAGAGTTACTTATGATCAAGATATCATCAACATATAATAGCACATAAGAAACAGTTTCATGCTTAAGCCTTCTCAGATATAAACAAGTATCATAATTACTCCTAGCAAAGCCTAAGGACAGCATACAGTCATTAAACTTTTTGTTCCATTGTCTAGGAGATTGTTTAAGTCCATAAATGGACCTATTAAGCAAACAACAGTGATTAGGCAGATTTCTGTCAATATATCCCTAAGGTTGAGTCATGTAAATGGTCTCATTTAGGTCCCTATGAAGGAATGCAGGTTTTACATCCATTTGTTAATTCCCAGTTATAAACAGCAGTTAAAGCAAGCAAAAATCTCAGTGTTTTATACTTTACAACTGGGGCAAAAATTTCATTATAGTCAATTCCTTCCCTTTGCCTAAAACCTCTGGCAACTAGTCTAGCTTTGAACTTAGGTGGATCTAATTCAGAATTACCTTCTTTTAGTTTATAAATCCACTTACATTCAATAGCTTTAGCATTTTCAGGTTTGGGTACCAAAGACCAAGTTTTATTAACATGCATGAACTTAATTTCCTCATTCGTTGCATTTTGCCATTCTCTAGCATTAGGTCCCCTAAGGGAAGCCTCATATGTTTCAGGTATTTCATATTTCACTTTCTCAGCAGCAACAAGAGCAAACTCAGCAATATTACAGCATTTCTCATTCCAAGACTCAGCTAAATTTGCCCTATACCTTCTATTTTCAATTCTGTTTCTAGGAGCCCTGTCTCTAGTCAATTGATAATCACTCAAATTAGGTTGGACTTGGACAGGCATAGCAGATGTAGAAGGCATATCATTCACAGCAGATGTACTAGGCAAGGTATCAGTCAAAACAGCATCATTCAAATCAAAATTCACAGCAGAAGCATTTTCAGTCCTAAGTACAAAGCTGTATCGTAACCCAATACACATGTAATCAATCCAAGCAACAAGTTTAAGGGCTTCCCTGAGACGAATCGGACGAGGAAAGCTTGGCCGACTCCTAACCGGATGTGCGACCTCCGTGAAGACACTCCGGCGCTCGACTGCACAGTACGCTGCAATTGAGGCACGCCTTAGCACTCCAATGTTCCCTCGACTTCGCTCGATCACGGACGCTCACCAATTTTGTGTATCGCTTTCGAATCGCTCTGGAAACTCAGAAGGACGAACTGAGCCCTAAACCCCAATTTGGTTTGCTTTTGAATGAAGACGCGCAGAGCTGGTAAAACGCTGTCGTCCGCTCACTTGTAACGGTCGTAAACGACTCACCCGCGTTCCCGAAACGTCATCGTTCCATTAAAACAAATCTCGCACCTTTGGTAAAACGTCGTCGCTACATTTGCGGTCCAAACTGATTCTTCCCGCTTCGTTCAGACGACACCGTTTTGAGCCTTTTGGCTCAAAACTCAGCAGGGACAAACAGACTCAAAACCAGAACTCCTGCAAGCTTATCTAGGCATATATATTGACAAACAAAACTACTTTGGGCATTCTTAAACACTACAATGACATCACAACAGCATTATTCCATAACAATCAGAGTCTTCAATTATTCTTGGAAAAAGAATTTCCCACTTGTTTAAAGTCGCCTCAATCCAAGGAAACTCGACATTAGATGAGGAACTCATGGCATTAGTCACAAATACATACCCAAAAAATTGAGCAACACCTTTATCGCTAAATCCAAAATCCATATAGTTAAGCGTAGGGGAGACGTAAACTTCCCACGTGAGTTCATCATAAGATCGCATGTCATGAATTGTTAGAACATAGGCTCTCCCTGCCTCAACGTTGGCAGCACTCTCCCTGTTAAGATCATAGGGGCATATCCCACAAGTAAGGTTTTTAACGAGGCAGCATAAACACGTAATGAGTATCCTAAAGGGGAGTGTTATGAATATAATGTGGTATACTCATTAGGGTCAACATTGTGGTCATTATTTTCTACATTAGAGAAGTTAGATCCACATTTTATGGATCTTGCCTCCTCCCCTTTTGCTATAAAATGGGTGCAAATGCAATGAGAAAAATACAACTTAAGCTTCCATTCTTACTCATCCCAAATGCTCTCCCTTATCCCTCTCACAAACAATATTGTATTAAGTGTTTTGTTAAGGTTTTGAATTACTCATCCTAAAAGGCTCTCCCTTATCCCTCTCACAAATAATATTGTATTAGTGTTTTGTTAAAGTTTCAAAGTTATTTACATCACCTTTTGTTGAAGTTATTTTACAACATTATTAAATAAAAATTCAAATAAAACAACCTAATTGTTTACTTGTCATCATTTAATTTTAAGGTGTATTTCTCATTTACAATATTTTCCAATAAAAACACTACGCACCTTTACTTTTCTGAATTCGAAAAGAGATATGGAGGTTGTAAACTGTTAGTATAAGGAAATGGAGATTTTGGTAATCATTTTCCATGGAGATTTCAAGCTATCTCAACTCTGAAGATCTAATTAAGTGCTCAAACAACATTATCCTCATATCTAGAATAGTATATATGTCTGAAATTTGATCGTTCATGCATGATGCGCCTGCCTGTAAACTAATAATTCAAATGTTAGCTGAAATTTTATAAACAAATTCGAAAACAATAATGTAAAAGAAGAAAAAATATATATAACATGCAGAGAGAGCCGTAAAATACTAATAGACGTACCATATATTACTGAGAAGTTTTTTTTTTTTTTTTTTTTGATGAGGAATAACAAACCACAAACAACACAGCACGAGAACAACTCGGCAAAGACAGCCTAAACAAGTCATCCTGGCAACCTATATAGGCAAACAAGACCACGAATTAGTCCAGCTGATCCACATCCTTCATAGCAAGCTCGCTTTGCTAGAACGTCTGCCTGGTAGGTGGTTCTCGCTTCCCTGGTCATCAATGACAACCTCCATCCGTCCTTGTTTGTCAACCAAGTTATACATAGCGTTGAGCCCAACCTGGCAGATTCTTGAAAGGCTTATCCCTCAGCGTCAACATGGAGAAAACTTCCGCACTATCGGTCTCGAAGATACAACGCTATTTACCTCCTTCATCTGCCCAAAGTAGCATGGCCGAACTCTCCACCTCTAGCGCTCCTGGGAACTGGGCCGGCTTTGACACCAAGCCAAACGCCCTCCTCGTCCCTGCAAACAAACACTACTGACTCCTGCTTTCTTCCGCGCTTGATCCCATGCATGCTCCATCGCAGTTGAACTTGACAGCTGAACTTGGTGGCGCCTCCCAAACTCTGCTGATCCACCTTAATCTAAAGCGCTGAAACAGAGAATCTGAACCTTGGTCTGCTTTAATGTTCCATCTGCAGGGCTTTAGTTGAATAGAAAGCATCATCTATATCCAACCCTTTGCTGCCATATTGCAGAATCAAGTTCCGGTTATACCAAATCGTCCGAGCTGATCCATATAGCTAAATAGAATCAGATCCTCTGTGTTCATAGAATTGAAAAGCAATCGCTGATATTTGGCATTGAGAAGTTCTGCAAGAACCTCCCTAAACCCAGCTTCTAGCTCCCACAGCAATCTGGCCCACCGGCACTCAATAAAGATATATTACTGAGAAGTTAATGTTAAATTTAGGCTAAGAAATTTACTTAACTCAAATTTAAGAATAAGCCCGATAATCCAAAAAATATTAGCGTGTGTAAGTACCTCAGGGGTTGATGATGACAACACCTAGGTATTTGATCTCTAAGCTAAGTGTGCAGGTTCAAGAACTAAAGGCAGCATGTGAGGTACCAGAACCCGCGGAGCGTGGTCAACAAGCAAAGTCAAAGAAGTAGCCGTTGCAATCAGTTCGAGAATATCGTGGAACGAGTGCATGCAAAGCAGTTGAGAGAATATAGCGAAGCAGTGTAGTTCATGGAGCAGAAAGACCGAGTCCTAGGTAGTTGCGAGATTTGCGGACTGGAACCCAGGGAGAAAATCTCGCCAGTTGACACCACGTGGAGAACACGACGAGTGGAACCACAACAGAACGTGAGCATATCATGGGAGATAACCGTTGAAGACCAACAAGACATATAAATACACATCAGACCAAAGAGACAAGTGGCCCGAACATTACGAAGTTGCTTTTCACTTGGAGTTCTGCAAACACTGGAGTGCTAGTGAGATTTGAGAGCTCTGCTGTGATAGCGGTGAAGGCAAGTCAGGATCGGACAAGCTCAGGTACAGAGACCTTCGGCAAGCTTGTTCGGGAGACTACCATACCGATCTAGGATTGGTAGGGCTGTAAGTAGTTTCCACATTTGTGATCGTAGTAGCTGTTGCTATTGCATGTGTGCAGAATACTTGTATTTTGTACAGTCTATTTATCAATAAAAGGATATTTAGACAAATCAGTTTTCCGCTGCGTTACATTAAGTCCCAGAACCTGCAGGCGTAAACTAGGTTCCTAACAGTTCTTAGTTTAGCTTTAACACTAATCAGCGATCCTATCAATTGGTATCAGAGCCGAAAGGTTCTAGATCTTGATTAGTTTGCAGGTATGACAAGCGACTCTTTGTCAAATCCCCCAAAGTTGAAGCCCGGAGAATATGCAACCTGGGTTGTCAAGTTCGAATCTCACGTGTTAGCCACTGATGGTGAAGTATGGCAAGTGATCGAGCAAGGTCGGAAAGTCATTCCGGATCCAACCGATGCAACAAAAGAAAAACCGAGGGCATCATACACAAAGGATGACTTCAAAAGCATTGAGAAACCAGCTAAAGCAATGAAGGTTCTTCACGCAGCTTTGGAACCAGGTGATATGCAGAAGGTTTCACACCTTAAGTGTCCGAGGGAAATCTGGCTCACACTCAAGAGAATCTATGAGGGATCAGAAGATGTCAAGAAGAACCGAGTTCTTGCTGCTCAGACCGAGTTATTTAATCTGAGGCAGGACAAGAACGAAACAGTTCATGAGTTTCATTCTCGCTTTCAAGGATGTGTCTCAAACCTTGCAAATCTTGAAAAGAGATATGAACAGTGGGAGATCAATCATATGTTCCTTCGTGGATTGAGCCCAGAATGGAATGACATTGTGAGGACTATGCAAGCCATGGCCCACACCAAACAGCTGACCTTGGAGGACCTGGTTGCTAAACTGGATAGCAACATGCTGCTGGATAAGGATCGAGAACCTCAGAAGGTCTCTCGACAGATCGCATTGGGCAGCAAGGGTGAAAATTCGAAGTGCTCGAAAGATAAGAAGTCTACTGATAAAGGAAAGGACAAGCTTTCTTCAGAATCTGACGATGAGCTAGCGTTACTGACACAGGCGCTCAAAGTTGCCCAGGAGAGACATGGCGAGACTCAGGAATCTCGTAAGTTTACAAAGCGCAGTCCAACCAAAAAGGGTGAATGCTTCTACTGCAAGAAGAAAGGACATTTCCAGAGGGATTGCCGCAAAAAGAAATCTGATGATCAGAAGGAGAAAGAAAAGGATAACAAGTCCAATGATGATGAGTCTAAGAACAAGAAGGCCATGTGCGCTTGGGGAGGAGCTGACGATTCTGCAACTGACAGTGACCTTGAACTGGAGCTTAAGTATCAGAACTCTGAAAAAGGCGACGTATGTCTTCTGGCTGCAGAAGGATCATCTTCTGACTCTGAGGTAACACTCTCCTCTATGAATTCAATTTCTTCAAATACTAATTCACGTTCAGGGTTATTAGATATCATTAGAAAATTGGTAGCTGTGAATGATAAGCTCAAAAACATCATTGCTGAGCAAGATGGCAAAGCGGGTGAAATGTTTGAGGAACATCATCAGCAAGCAATCAGAATTCGGCAATTGGAGAAACAACTTGCCAGTGCTCAGAGACCTACCGCTAAGACACAGGTTCAGGAACCTGTTAAGCAGAAGGTGGTAACTGCTCCCAAGGGAAAGAAGTCCAGACCCGGACTTGGTTATGGTGAGGTGACCATACTAAAGCGACCGCAGAAGGCTGGAGAGCCACGTAGCACACCCCGACCGAAAGTTGATCTTCATGATGATGCAAAAGTGTATGGTAAGGGATTTCATATTTGGAACCGGTATACCAAAAATAAGCACTCGGAGGGCATCAACTTCAGCAAACAAAAGAGGAAAGTTACTGAAAGGAAGAAGACAAATTTCAAAGAGGAGAAGATATGTTACCATTGTGGTCAGATCGGACACTTGTGGAACAGATGTCCAGGAAGAACTCTTCAAAACAAGGTTCAGAAACCTCACCAGACAGGCAGACAAACTTCCGTGAAGAAGGTTCCAAAACCTAGCACTCAGAAGAGGGTTTCAGTACCAAGCAAACCAAACAGAGGGAATCAAGTTCCCGCTACAAACTCTAATAGTTTTTCTGATGTTCATACTAACTGCAATCCATCTAGTTCAAATCATAGACCCAAGGCAGCTAAGCTGGTTTGGGTTCGTAAGAACTAATCTCATTTTTGCAGGAGAAGGGAGGAAAGCATCCATGGATGGTCGACAGTGGGTGCTCAGGGCACATGACCGGAAGTGTGAAATGGTTCTCTTCTCTTCAGCACCATTCCGGAGGCACTGTAACCTTTGCTAACAAGAGCAAGTGTAAGGTCTTCGGAAAAGGTATGATCAAATTAAACAGAAAAATTAGTGTGGATAAGGTTAGTTTGGTTCACGGTTTGAAGTATGACTTGCTGAGTGTTCACCAGTTGTGTCTCAAAGGTAAAAACAAAGTTGTTTTTACGGATGACAGTTGTTATGTGAAGTGTATTGCAACAGGTAGAATCCTCCTTAAAGGCTTTGTTGAAGATGGTGTTTATCTCACTGATCTGAGTTTTAATCCGGAGGAGTACCTCTGCTTGGCTTCAAGGACCGGGAACTCTGTGTTGTGGCATCGACGCCTTGGTCATGTCAACATGAGGTTGCTGAAGAAGTTGCACAAGCTGGAGTTGGTTCGTGGTTTACCCGAGGTATCAGAAGGTCTGGAACATGTGTGTGACGCATGTACAAGAGGAAAGCAGACAAGAACCTCATTTCCAGTCAAGAATGTGGTCAGTACCACTCGACCTTTAGAGCTGGTTCATATGGACCTTTGTGGACCCATGAGGACTACAACCAGGGGAGGTAACAAATACGTGTTTGTTTTAGTAGATGATTACTCTAGGTTTACCTGGGTTATTTTCCTTGCTAACAAAACTGAAGTCTTCTCTGAGTTTGAATCTTGGGTAAAGGCTACCGAGAGGTACCACAGTCAGAAATTGGCAGGTATTAGAACCGACCATGGAACTGAGTTTGAGAACTCACAGTTCATAAGTTGGTGTATCAAACACGGCCTGCAACATAACTTCTCAGCTCCTAGGACCCCTCAGCAAAACGGGGTGGTGGAACGCAAGAATCGTACCTTGCAGGACATGACGCGCACAATGCTTCTAGAAAGTGGTGTTCCTAAGAGCTTTTGGGGAGAAGCCATGAACGCAGCATGTCATGTTCTCAATAGAGCTTATCTAAGATCTATTCTGAACAGGACTCCATACGAGCTTCTTAAAGGTAGAAGGCCTAATATAGCACATCTTAGAGTATTTGGTTGCAGGTGCTACATTCATGACAACGGGAAGAACCAGCTTGGCAAGTTCGACCCAAGGAGTGATGAAGGCGTGTTCGTGGGATATGCCTCCGATAGCAAAGCATACAAAGTCTACAACAAGAAGACTCGGAAAGTGGAAGAGAGTGTGCATGTGGTTTTCGATGAGGGAAACATGGCAGAAAAATCAGTGGAGGTTCCTGTCCAACAGGACTCAGATGATGAGATCTTTGTGCTAACTCGTGCTAATCAGATCATTGATGAAGCTGAAGAGGTTGCAGAACCAGAAGGTGTCCTAGTGGAACCTGCTCAGAACGCAGAAGGAATACTGGACGAGGAATCTGATGATGAAGTAGATCTTGTACCTGATGGGGGTCAACATCCAGACGTGGAGAACGACCAGTTTGATCATAACGATGATCAAGTGTCAGAAGGTGAAGAAACTCAGGAAGACATAGAAGATGTCGTTCCTTTGTCTAGAGATCAGAGGTCCAGACGACCAAGTACCAGACTTTCAGATTACCACTGTTATGCAGTAGTTCAAGGGGAACGAACCCTCACAGCGTTCGTGTCCCTTGTGGAACCTGGCACGGTTCAGGAGGCATTGAAGGATCCAGATTGGGTTCAGGCCATGCACGAGGAGATGCATCAGTTTGAAAGAAACAAGGTGTGGAGACTAGTACCTCGGCCAAAGGACAGGAAGATCATTGGAACAAGATGGATCTTCAGGAACAAGAGGGATGAGAAAGGAGCTGTTGTTCGGAACAAGGCTCGGCTGGTAGTCAAAGGGTACAATCAGCAGGAAGGGATCGACTATGACGAGACCTTCGCACCAGTGGCACGGTTGGAAGCCATTAGACTTCTCATCGCCTACTCAGTCCAGTTTGGCTTCAAGCTACATCAGATGGACGTGAAGACGGCGTTCCTGAACGGAAATCTCAAGGAGGAGGTTTACGTTTCACAAACTCCAGGGTTCGAGAACCAGCAACACAGTGAATGGGTTTATGTACTTGACAAGGCACTATACGGTCTGAAACAGGCACCAAGGGCGTGGTACGAAAGATTGTCCGACTTTCTGACAAAGCACGGATATGAGCGTGGAACTGTGGATAAGACGTTGTTTCTACTCAGAACTAAGAATCATCTTCTTATAGTTCAAGTGTACGTCGACGACATAGTGTTTGGCTCAACCAGCAACGCACTAGTCAAGGAGTTCCAGAACCTTATGGAAAGCGAATTTGAGATGAGCATGGTAGGAGAATTCACCTTCTTCTTGGGACTGCAGATTAAGCAAGAAGCAGATGGGACTCAGATTCATCAGCAGAAGTACTTGAAAGAAGTTCTTCTGAAGTTCGAGATGAATGGTTCTAAAACCATCAGTACACCTAGCTCTCCAGCTGACTCACTTTCAAAAGAGATGAACTCACCACCCACAGATCAGACCAAGTACAGGGGCATGATAGGTTCACTTCTTTACCTAACAACTTCTAGACCTGATATTATGTTCAGTGTGTGTCAATGTGCCAGGTATCAAGCTGATCCAAGGGAAGCTCACGTGAAGGCTGTCAAACGGATTATGAGGTATCTGAATGGGACAAAGGACTTAGTGCTGTGGTACCCTAGGGACAAGTCCCTGATACTGGAAGGCTTCTCGGACGCAGACTATGCATGAGATCAAGCAGACAGGAAATCGACATCTGGGATGACTCAATTTCTCGGCTCGTGCTTAGTTTCATGGGGGTCCAGAAAGCAGAACTCGGTAGCTCTCTCAACAACAGAGGCAGAGTATGTGGCAGCAGCAGCGTGCTGTGCACAACTTCTGTGGTTACAGAACCAGCTAAGTCATTTCGGTCTAGTCTTTGATAATGTTCCTATTTACTGTGATAACACCAGTGCAATTAGCGTGGCTAAAAATCCGGTACATCATAGTAAAATGAAGCACATTGAAATTAGACATCACTTTATTAGGGATTGTGTAGAGAAGGGCTTAGTCTCTATTGAGTTTTGTAGGACTGAGGATCAAGTAGCGGACATCTTCACCAAGGCCTTACACAGAGAGCCTTTCGAGAAGTTGAGGATAGCGCTTGGCCTGATCTCCACTTAATGAGGTACTCTTAACCTTTCTCTCAATGATTGGTTAGAATAGGGTTCTTGATCCAACATTGTTGCCTGAAGTATTGGAACGTCTCTGAGGTCCTTGTGTGATAACATGCCAGTATACTTTTACTTCTCAATTAAAGGTTGTGTGTTCTCTGTGTGTGCCTGGGATCTTTTATTCTTAAGCCCTGTACCTTCCGGATTTTGCACCCCACTTAACCCCGTGAAGGAAGAGTACACAGCCACCTTAGCCCACACCTCGTCGAGGATGTCCAATGACCCTTGCTAATGCTGGACTACTGCGACTAGAGGTACATATATCTTGTGTGATTATATTGAGTGCTTCGTTGTGATGTTTGCAAAATTAATGACCCTTATGGTTAAGCCGACCCATCACAACACCCTTGAGAAGGACATGTCATGGTTTTGGTACTGCATTCACTCAGTTTGATTCCAGAACCAGTTCAGATATTGGGCTCAGATTTGAACGGGAATTAAGATCTTTTACTTTGAAATTCAAAGACTTGACACGTGGGAAGACGAGAAGATTGCGTAAGTGCGTGAATCTAGAGAAACCCTAGCTACAAAATCGGAGTTTTTGAAAATCAACGCATCACTTCAATCCTCGAATCTTAAATCTCTCAAGCTTACGACTGAACCCTACTCAATGGCCGCCAACAAAAACGACTCCAACATGTCGGTTGAGGAAGTTAACCAAGCGATTCTGGAGCAAGCGGTTACACAGCCGGACATCTTGCCATCAACGGAGGAGACTTCACAATCCAGATCTGAGGCAGTGAGCACAGACATAATCAAGGAGACGGAAGACAAACTTGAGGATATCTCTGGTAAAGTCACTGACCCTATCTCAGTCTCAGTTTCATTACCAGTCAATAATGAAGATAGAACTCCACTAGAGGATATTGTTGGTGTAGAAGTGTCTGGAGGAGACAAACCCACAGCGAGTAGGTCTGTAGGTACTGATGATGTTGGAGGGGCTTCCGGCACGGTGGTAGAAAATAGCTCAATACCCATGGAGGAAGAGATTCAGGAAGTTAGTGAACTTGGCGGAGGGCTGCTGGTTGATCCACTAGATGAAGTGGAGAATGTAGATTCTGAGATTAACCTTGTGGATGTTTCCAAAGGAGGACAGAGTATGCAAAACGACGATGAAGATGATGTCGAAATCATAGGAGGAGATGAGACTCCGGAACCGTCGAGCAGGGCCTCAAACAAGAGGAAAGCTTCAGTGGTGAGAAGGAGGGAGCAGCCTCCTAGATCTGGAAAGAAGCAGAGAACTGCTTCTAAGAAAGGGAAGCCAGTGAAGGTTCCTGAACCTCAGGTTCCTGCAGCAGATGAGAAACCCAAGTCGGTCTTGGATGAGTTCATTATTGATGAGGAGTTTTTGACCAACAACCAGCTTGGAGAAGTATATGATCTGGTGAAATTTCAGGGCTGGGAGCATCTATTCATAGAGCATGAAGAAGTTGACAAGGAATTGGTAACTGAGTTCTACAAGAAAGTCTCAAAAGTGGAGAAGGGAACAGTGGTCTATCTGAACTTCGAGTTCAAAGGAGAGGAACTGACTGTCTCAAGCAGAGACCTGGCATATGAATTGGGGTTAAAGCATGAAGGCTTTGATACATTCACCAAAGGAACATGGCCAGAGACCATCACAGAGGAGATGAAAGAAGAAATGGAATTCAGGGTCTGCAACTATCATGATCCGCATGTCACTGATCTGACCACCCTCAACATGGAGCCCAAAACAAAGATTCTTCACAGATTACTTGTTGAGACAATTTTGCCCAGAGGCTCAAAACCTGCCTTAGCTCAAATTCAGGACATTCTGGTCCTTGATCAAATGTTGAGGAAGCAGAAGGTAAACTTACCAAAAATGATCATCCATCAGATGGAGTATGTGAGCAAGTTTCAACATGTTGGGCATGCAAGATTTGTGAAGAAAATTCTTGAGTTCCAAAACGTCTACCATCTATCCTCAGAGGTTTCTGTAATGAAACCATTGACCATGAATTCCATACACAGATGGGGAATTTTGCTGGACAAGGAGCTGGGGTGGATCAGAAAGA
Source organism: Rhodiola chrysanthemifolia (assembly GCA_033675395.1). Lineage (NCBI taxonomy): Eukaryota > Viridiplantae > Streptophyta > Magnoliopsida > Saxifragales > Crassulaceae > Rhodiola > Rhodiola chrysanthemifolia. Next base: position 2,552,072 of record CM066207.1, read on the forward strand.
AGCAGGCACCAGGGAAGGTTGCTGAGGAGGAAGACAATATGGAAGCAAGAATTGAGCAGACCATGGATGTTGATGGCAGACTCAGCAGACTTGAGAAGGGAGTAGCTGAGATTAAGGAGATGTTGGCAGATCTGAAATCTGAGGTTGGGAAGATGTCTACCAGTCAGTGGCTGATTGAAGAGGAAGTCAATGGGCTGAAGAAGGTTATAGAGGCAGGGTTCGCCGATCTGAAGAGCAGGGTGTCAGGAACCAGTTCCAGAACCTGATTCAAAGAATGCAAGTACCAGTGCCAGCCATTTCCTTGCCCTATCCTTCAATCCCAACCAACTCTTATCCCCTCTTTGAACTTTGAACTATGTTTTGATTCTGATCCATGCACTGCGTTGAACATTGCTCTTAATTCTGAAGTTCCAGTTACTTAAATGATTATTTGCATGCTGACCTTTGCTGACTAACATTACTTACGCTAACGTTATTGGATTAGCTAACCCTATTTGATGATGCCAAAAGGGGGAAAGTGTTAGTTGCAACCCATTGAGGGGGAATCGGTCAGGTATCTGTTCCTCGACCTCGAGAAAGTCTTTCTGCTGTTTGACTGAGGGGGAACGTAGCAGTCGGGTTCTGAAACTTCTAATTGACTTTGAACATGTTTGTCAGGGTGTTTGTCATCATCAAAGGGGGAAATTGTAAGTACCTCAGGGGTTGATGATGACAACACCTAGGTATTTGATCTCTAAGCTAAGTGTGCAGGTTCAAGAACTAAAGGCAGCATGTGAGGTACCAGAACCCGCGGAGCGTGGTCAACAAGCAAAGTCAAAGAAGTAGCCGTTGCAATCAGTTCGAGAATATCGTGGAACGAGTGCATGCAAAGCAGTTGAGAGAATATAGCGAAGCAGTGTAGTTCATGGAGCAGAAAGACCGAGTCCTAGGTAGTTGCGAGATTTGCGGACTGGAACCCAGGGAGAAAATCTCGCCAGTTGACACCACGTGGAGAACACGACGAGTGGAACCACAACAGAACGTGAGCATATCATGGGAGATAACCGTTGAAGACCAACAAGACATATAAATACACATCAGACCAAAGAGACAAGTGGCCCGAACATTACGAAGTTGCTTTTCACTTGGAGTTCTGCAAACACTGGAGTGCTAGTGAGATTTGAGAGCTCTGCTGTGATAGCGGTGAAGGCAAGTCAGGATCGGACAAGCTCAGGTACAGAGACCTTCGGCAAGCTTGTTCGGGAGACTACCATACCGATCTAGGATTGGTAGGGCTGTAAGTAGTTTCCACGTTTGTGATCGTAGTAGCTGTTGCTATTGCAGAATACTTGTATTTTGTACAGTCTATTTATCAATAAAAGGATATTTAGACAAATCAGTTTTCCGCTGCGTTACATTAAGTTCCAGAACCTGCAGGCGTAAACTAGGTTCCTAACAGTTCTTAGTTTAGCTTTAACACTAATCAGCGATCCTATCAGCGTGCATTAAAATGGAGAAGGGAGAGGTCTAGAAGATCATGAAGAATGATGGAAACAAAGATATTTATGGGGATATATCTTGATCTGTCTCAAGTAGCATTTGTGGAAGTTCGAAACATCTGACGCATCGGGAAAATCGAGCGCTAAACCTAGGATAGTTGATCGATTCACAAGCGTGAAATCGAACGAAAACTCTGGAATCCACCAGAAAAGGTAACTCTGGAATCTACCAGAGAAGATAAGTCTGGAATCCACCAGAAGAAAATAGCAGAAGCTAAAAGTTTTATTCAAATAAAAGTTGTATTTCTGAAACACAAAAGAGGGTTTAAATAGAAAAATATAAAACCCTAATTTGGAAATGAAATCTAAATAAACTAAGAGTTTGGATCAAATACAAACCAAAATTATAAATAAAAACTACAAATCCATAAAAAATTGACACGTGTAAAAATCGACCAATCAGAATTCATCCCGTTCGGGGTTCTTTTTGTAAATAAAAAAACACACGCGCACTTATTTTAAAATACATAAAAGATAGGAGGGGTGTAATCGTCATAAAATTCGCTACAGTAAAATTCGATTGTCGCTACAGTACGTTTTTAAGTCTGATCAACATGCGTTAAGTCCGATCATTGTGAGTAAAATTGACTTTTACTGTAGCAATAGTCGAATTTTTCTACAGTACATTTTTTTAAGTCTGATCAGCATGCGTTAAGTCTGATCATTGTGAGTAAAATTTGACTTTTGCTACAGTAAAATTGACTTTTACTGTAGCAAAAGAGATGATGATCAGACTTAAAATAGATGATGATCAGACATAAAATTGATAATGATCAGACTTAGAATTGATAATGATCAGACTTAAAGATGGTAGTGATCAGACTTAATAATAGACAATGATCAGACTTAATAATAGACAATGATCAGACTTAATATTGAGAATGATCACACTTAAAATTGACAATGATCAGACTTAAAAGTGATAATGATCAGACTTAGACTTGATAATGATCAGACTTAATAATATACAATGATCAGACTTAAAATTGACAATGATCAGACTTAAAATTGATAATGATCAGACTTAGAATTTATAATGATCAGACTTAATAATAGACAATGATCAGACTTAATATTGATAATGATCAGGCTTAAAATTGACAATGATCAGACTTAAAGTTGATAATGATCAGACTTAGAATTTATAATGATCAGACTTAATAATAGACAATGATCCGACTTAAAATTGACAATGATCAGACTTAAGTCTGACTTAAAATTGATCCGACTTAAAATTTATAATGATCAGACTTAAAATTGCTTGTTTTAAGTCTGATCATTGTTGTTTTTAAGTCTGATCATTGTTGTTTTTAAGTCTGATCAATGCTGTTTTTTAAGTCTGATCATTGCTATTTTTTAAGTCTGATCGTTGCTGTTTTTAAGTCTGATCATTGCTGTTTTTAAGTTTGATCGTTGCTTGTTTTAAGTCTGATCATTGCTATTTTTAAGTCTGATCATTGCTGTTTTTAAGTCTGATCATTGCTGTTTTTAAGTCTGAACATTGCTTGTTTTAAGTCTGATCATTGTTGTTTTAAAGTCTGATCGTTGCTTGTTTTAAGTCTGATCATTGCTGTTTTTAAGTCTGATCGTTGCTTGTTTTAAGTCTGATCATTGATGTTCTTAAGTCTGATCATTGCTGTTTTTTTAAGTCTGATTCTCTTCTTACTCTTTATCATCGTCCACAGGATACTCCTCAGCCGAGCTTGAGTCCTCAGCGACCACCGCACGATTTCGCTCACCACGAGAAACTCTAACCGGCCCTTCCCTCTGGGCTCTCCTCCCTCCATCGTTCTGATTGACTTTGGTCGTCAACTCAGCCACCTGATTTGACAAAGCAGTCAGGGTTGCGGTAAAACCCGCATAAACCCTCTCCAAATCTGCCTTGGTTATTGGTTGATTTGCCATACTGATCAAGCTAGAAGAGAGACAGGGAAAGACATGCTCTGATACCACCTGACGCAGCGGGAAAATCGAAAGGAATAGCAAGCGCTAAACCTAGGATAGTTGATCGATTCACAAGCGTGAAATCGAACGAAAACTCTGGAATCCACTAGAAAAGGTAACTCTGGAATCCACCAGAAAAGAAATAACTCTGGAATCCACCAGAGAAGATAAGTCTGGAATCCACCAGAAGAAAATAGCAGAAGCTAAAAGTTTTATTCAAATAAAAGTTGTATTTCTGAAACCCTAATGAGGGTTTAAATAGAAAATTACAAAACCCTAATTTGGAAATAAAATCTAAATAAACTAAAATAAAAAACTTACTAAAAACTAAAATAAGAAAGTTGCTAAAATAAATGGAAAATTCTAAAAGATTTAATTCCTTAAATCTTTCTCAACCTCCTGCATCAACATCTCTCACAACATCATCTTAATTCAAGATTTATTATGTAAGTATAACCAAAAGCATTTGAGTAAAATATGCATGCTGTTGCTGAAGATTGATATTTCAAAAGCTTATGACAAGGTTGGCTGGAAATTTCTAAAGGGTATTCTGGAATTATTTGGCTTTCCATTGAAGTTTGTGAATTGGATTATGGCTTGTGTGTCAACATCAAAATTTTCGGTGCTTGTAAATGATTGTCTAGAAGGATATTTCAGCAAAAGCAGGGGCTTCGACTGGGTGTTCCCATCTCACCATATCTTTTCAGTTTTCACTTTGATTATGAAGGTGCTTATTAGACTTCTTGGACAAATTAGACAGTCAAAGGAGTATTTATACCATCCTCAATGCGCAAAGATCAATCTAAGTCATCTGATATTTGCTGATGACGTGATGATTTTTTCCAAGGCTGATTTAGGCTCAGCGACCAAGATCAAAGAAGTTCTAAATATTTTCCAAGGTTGGTCTGGCCTAGAAGTAAATGTTAAAAAGTCTGCCATTTATTTTGGTGGTTGTGATGATGCACGATAGATTGTTATCGCTTAGTTAGTGGGCTTTCAGCTTTGTAACCTACCTTTTTCTTATATGGGAGTTCTTTTAGATAGGAAAAGTCAACGAAGATCTGCATATGATGGGCTAGTTGAAAAAATGACACATAAGATCAAAGCTTGTTCTGCTTGATACCCCTCATATGTTGGCAGATTAATTCTTATCAAGCATGTTCTCATCATTATCAGCTCCTACTGGATGCGGGTCTTATTTTTTCCAAAGACTGTCTTGGCAAAAATATCATCTATTTATCGTAAATACTTGTGGTCTGGTTGTAGTTCAGGAAAGCAGAGTCTAGTGGCTTGACACTAAGCCGAAAGAAAAGTGTGGCCTCGGAATAAAGACTCTGTTTATCTTCAGCAAAGCTTTGTTGTTAAAATAAATGTGGGACTTATGTCTCAAAAAGGATTCTATGTGGGTAAGGTGGCTGCATAGTTATTTCTTTTTTGTTGTTGTTGTTGTTGATAGAAGCATAGTTATTTCTTTAACAATCAAAATTTATGGAAAGTAGAAGAGAAGAACCATGGGTTCTTAAAAATATTTTGAGACTTTGGCAAGATGCTCAAAAGTGTATTCAGTATGATGGTAACTTGGTATGTACCTGGAATCATAATAACAACCTTTTCTTTTTTCCCGAGGTGCTTATGAAATACTAGCAGATAGTGACTGATTTGGTGTGGAACTGTATTTCTCATCCCAAACACACCTTCTGCTATTGGTTAGCAATCCTAAAAAGATTGTATACCAAAGATACAATTAGGGGATTGGCAGAAGATCAAAAAAATGTTGTTGGTGTACTACCGAGTTAGAAAATGCTAATCACTTGTTTTTTTCATTGTAGAGGTCTCACACCAATGTGTAAGTTTCTAGAGATGGTTGGTATTCACGCGCATTAAAACAATTGGGAGGATGTGATAGAGTGGAAGAAAAACAGAATATGGAGATCCAAATCAGAGAAGCTAGTGATATACTTCATTATTACAACAACTATATATGAAACATGGAAAGCTCACAATAACAGAATTTTTCGTGGAGAGATTAGTATCACAGACCAGCTTTGGAGATATTTTGGAAGATGCTCAAGATGAAGATTGAAATTTTCGAGAGTAAAATAGGTTTTGATGTACATAAGTTTCTTGTAGATAGACAGTTTATTACTGCTGAAAAAGTCTATTTTGTTAAAATGTTCTAGGTAGTTTTGTTGTGATTGACAGTGAGAGGGTCCTTTTGTTTGTGCTTGAGCTTCTGCTGATCTTGCCTTGTTGCTGCTTCAGTTCTATTTTATGCTGACAGAGTCATGTAATCTTGTAGGCCTTTTTTGAATGGATATACACCCTTTCTTTAAAAATAAAAAAAAAAGAAGTTTTACAAGGATAGCATGTAGCTAAAACATCTGGTTGGAGTGTGTGTGGATTATGAACAGACTGATGATTAAGTATTAGAATTCTGAGAAGCTTAATGCAAATAATTAAGCAGCTGAATCAGAACCTGTACCGAATTCTGAAGGAGATTAAAAAAAAGTTACAAGACATTGGACACTAAATGTAAATTGGTCATTAGTTGTATATGTGCATATCTGCCTGAACTATTTAATGAATATTCATCGTGCTCAACTCAGACCACATGTACATCTTTGCCCAGCAACAGAGGTAAACAGGACATGTTCTTCTCCATGTCTGATTACTAATTTGATCGACTTCATTTAAAAAAAATACAATTGGATTGATGAAATCATGTTCACTGTTTTGCACAAGCAATTGAAAAAAAAAAGCACAAGGAATATGTACATTTGATTGTTCTATGTACGGGAAATTTATGCACAAGTGGGAATTTCTGCGTGGTTCTCTTGTGCTTTCCAAACATTTAAACATATATGAGCATGAAAGAGAGGTTGATTTGGAGATCAACTGCATAAGGGATGCTGGAAACCAGTTCATCTGTGACTAGCAATTTACTAGGCAGTGCAGATTTTGTAGGCATTATTGTAACTTGATGTCTGCAGCAAGATTTTGAGTTTTGATGGAGAGCAAAGAAATGACCCGCAACCTGCGTATGAAGATAAAAAGGAAGGTGCAAAGGCATAAAGCATGAGGATAAGAAATAGTGATACAGAAGGCATTGAGGTTTTATAAAACTTACGAAACAACATCTGCAAGATAAAAAATCCGTAGCCTTCCTAACTCAGAACCTTTCCATTTCTTTCGTTGAGCATCGATTACATGTTCAGCTTCAGAGCCTGTAGCTGTGAGAACAAACTGAGAACGAAACTGGTTACAAATAATCGCTGATATGAGTCATGAAATGATATATAGCCTTATCGTCCTTGTTTAAATGATTCTTAAGGAATACCATTGGGAAAAGTATTGCCATAACTCCATAGCTCACAAGTGGAGAAAAGAAGAAGATGGCCAGAACACATGGGCTACCTACAAAGTGCCATAACCAGGACATACTATACAGCATGAAGCAATCATATATATGTTATAAAGAATTCGAAATAATAAATGACGTGCCAAAAGTTAAGATTACCAAAGCCAGCGAAGAATGCCCAGTTGGATTCGAAAAAAGCCAGCCTTTTGTCTAGACCGACTTCAGAAAGGTTCCATTTATACCTAATGAAGTTGAAAAAATTATCGGTAATCATAATAGCAAGTGATATGAATAGCCTATATCAAGTAATATAAATGAATATTCATTGCGTACTCGAAGCAGTAATAGGAATACATCCAGGCAAGCAACACAAAATTTAGGGCCTTCCCAATGTAGGGGACATATCCTGTTGCATACACCTGCAGTAAATCCGCTATTACATAAGTACACATTGCCATCTAAAAGAATTACTCACTGAAACAATGCACTCGAATCACATAGTTTCCATGCGTACAATTAGAGTACCAAAAAGACAAGTTTTTTTAGCGGAAGGCAGGTAGTATCTAATCAAGAATGAACGTAGGACACACCTGAAGGAAAAAGAAAGTCAAGAGGAACATGGAATAGACTTGCTCTCCTATCCCAATCACAATCCTACAATTAAAAGAATGAACACGTCAATTAATATACTCGAACAATAGTAAAACGTCTTTCACTGCAGTTTTGGAACAACTTTTGCCAGAGCAAGAAACTGAGTTGGACCTCTACCCTCCAATGCCAGCTGGCTTTGCAATTTGATTAGCACTCTCTGATGGTGAATCTTCCTTTTTGCTCATGGGCTCTGCCATTGAAGTTTTCCCTTGAGCAGCATAACCGTACTTAGCAATATCATTGTACCTAAATATAAAAAAGAAGTAGGTTTTTTTTTCCTCAGAAAATAGCGAGCACTATACTCAGTTTCTCTAATATAGATGCGCTTTGTAGCAATATATAAAAATCCATACAAGTGTACAGAATTGTGCTGTAGCATATTTTTTTGTCATAAACAAGTGTGGAATTCACTAAAATCCCCATAAGAAAGCATGTTCCAAAAGAAAAGGAGCCAAGGGTAATACCACAGAGTGCTCAGTATGAAGCTGAATAAGTACAATGGGTAGAACCAAAAGAACTGCAATGAAGAAATAAGAAAGTTCAGTTACATTAAAAAACCAAAAATATTATGATCACCTACCTCATCAAAAGCTCCACGCTGTCAAAACATGTTGAATGAACTCAAACATTACAGCCAAAAATTTGCTTACTCACGTAGAACAATTGTATCAACCCGAGTCGCAAGAATGAGTAGTATCCCTTAACACTGAGGAATGCACAGTTTTCTTCAGGTGTCAGCTGAGTGCACCCATCTGGCAGTATCCATTGAAGTGTTGGGATAACAACAACTTTCAAAGTGAAGATGCTGCAGCATGAATCAAATTCAAGTTCCTCATACACAATGTAAGAACCTACTATTTTGGTAAATAGTCGTCAACAATGTTGGTAAATACATTGCCTGCAAGTGCCCAAACCTACTATTTTCTCTTCCATTGTTTTGGCTATTACTAACATATAGTTTCTGTTCATTACAAAGAGATCGAAATTCAATGGAGATCAAATTAAATCGTCGAAAGGCAACCAAATCTGATTTTTTAAATACAGCTGGAAAAATTAACAACAAGAAGGAACTTGATAAATCAAAACAAACAGGTACATACCTTCCCAAAAATATGAAACCATTCAACAGAAAACACTGTCCGGTCCGTTTCAAAAGCGGCCTAGACCTGGCAAAGTAAATCCAGAAATTTAACATCTTGAAACCAAACTCAGAAATCAAATACCCAAAAGCACAAAGCTGAACCTGTAACAAAGGATAACAACTCGGTGAAGACAGCAGGCTTCTCTGAAACCCTCAAGCCAGAGGAAAGTTGCTTGCTTTGATTTGTTCTTGAAGACTTCAATCACAGTTGATGATGTCTCCATTGGCGTGGTGGATGGAGAAACAAGGAAGAACGAGGATGTCGTCTCGTCAAAAGCGGCACAGAGAACAATAAATTAATTAAAGGTAAATCAAGCACAAATATGTAAATGTACAATTGTTTTACGGGTCAAATTTGTTATAATTCGATTTTACTGGTGCAAAATTGAAATGTACATTACTTAGGGGTGCGAAGTGTAACAAAGTTGAATATACTAGGCCATAATCAGATTTCTCGTTCAGTTTCCGTGTCCACGTTATCTGGCAAGTGTTTCTGCAGCAATAAATTATTTTATTTTTTTAATAAAGATTAGCGACAAGGGTAGGTAGCGTAGCGAACTGATGTACAAGTAGAAGATTAATTGTCAACAACGTTGGAAGTCTTGTTTCACTTGGAAAAATTTCCAGGTGTTCTTTACTTTTCTTTATGCATATCGCAAATAGGGTAGAAAACAATGTATATTCATACCATCAACTGCTATGTATTGAGAGGGAATCTCAATTTTCACACAAAATTAGGATCAACAAGTAACCAATACAAATTCTAAAAATAATCTATGCTGATATTACAAAAACAAGGATCCATGTCAATCTCAAAATGTTGTCCAGAAGGATGCTTAGCGCCTTCTCATTCCTCGCCCTCCACGCCCACGACCTCTGCCACCCATGGCACTTGCTGCAGCCTCACCTTGAGCACTCTCAGACTAAAAAAAATAGGACAAAAGTGGGGAATGAGAGAACGGATATTTTATTCAAGACTGTCACAAATAAGTCGATGATACAAACATAATGTCGGTGAGTTGAATGAAAAAAAAAAACAAATATAAGAATGAAATGATCATATTACCTTGGGATTCTTCACTGTCTCATCAACACTCAGGACAAGACAAGCAGCCTCTGTTGCCGCATTTATAGCATTGATCTGCGCCATATCAGTATCAAATGTAGAAGTGTTTTTAAGACTAACAAAGGACCAGGAGATGAAAGACTTCAAAACACCTTAACAACTGATGGTTCCCACACAAAGTTTGCGTAAGAATCAGCAATTCCACCAGTATTGATATCCACTCCATAAAGAGCACCTTCCCCTGTTACAAGCAACATGTAGCTAACAGTAGTTAACACTTAAACGAAACTCAAAATTTATAATCATATCGTATGACCTTATGGGCCAGAGAGAACTGAATGAAAATACTCATAGCAGTCCAATCGAAGGCGGGAAGAAACATACCAGATGGAAGAGCATGCTTCTGTCTTAGTTTGTTTAGAACATCAGTTGCATCAAATCCAGCATTGTCACATAGTTGCCTAGGAATGACCTGCAATGAATCCAAAGAATAACACCTTAGCACAGTATTTGGCAGATCAGATATAACACAGAGGAATCAAATAGAGATGTGAAGTAACACGCATATGCCTCAGGAATATCTAATGAAGTCTATAGTTACTGCTCTACAACAAAATAAGGTAATTAGTTCTTCCGTTACGCACCTCTAAAGCTTTAGCATATGAGTTTATAAAGAGTTGAGACTTCCCCGCTATAGTCCGTGCATGCTGTCTGAGGTATCTACTGATTTCCATCTGTCATAGAGGGGGGGAATTGTTACAAGACTGAATCCTAACTAATAAGAAAATGTATATTATAAATAACCAACCAAAACATACATCTATAGCACCACCGCCAGCAACAACATTTGAGTTTTTCAGTGCTCTTCTGACAATCATAATTGCGTCATGTAAGCTACGCTCAGCTTCCTCAATGAACTGGAAAAGAAAGGAAAAGTTACTGCAAAATGCTCAAAATATTGTTTACGGGGACTATGGATATCCCAAGTAAACGTCAAAAGATACTCTACCTGATCAGCTCCACCTCGAAGGACAATCGTGGATGTACGACCTGATGGGCATCCACTAAAGATGTTAAAACGTTCATTTCCAACTTGTTTTTCCTCAAAAAGTGCACAAGATCCAAGCACCTAGTCATCAAATAACTGTCATCAGTTTTTCTTTATTTTTTGCAGAAACAAATTAACATTTAAATAATGAATTCACTAAGATCATTCATAATTAAAATATATTCTGCATATGCATATGATTAAACCTCATCAATAACGTTGTTAACAGATGTCTGAACTGTTCCACCCGTCGCAGCAGCAACTCTTTGAAGATCCTCTTCAGTCACACGACCAGCACAGAAGATATCTCGATCTGCAAAATACTGTTCGTAGAGAGACCATGTTGACTATCAGTGGTATGAAGCAGATGAATATTGCAAACCAATCTTCTCTTGATACAATAACCGGGCAAAAGAATAAATAACAATATTCACCTGAGTAGCAAGATCCCCAATTGCCAACCGTGAGAGAACTATCTTCGCTCCACTTGCAACACATTTATCCAATTTATCATAAATAATATTCCATTCCGCATCAACAATGGACTGATATTGTGATGGGTCTGAAAGTCTGCAGTTTCCAGGAATCGATTGTTAGAGAGATAGATCAGGTAATCTTATGTTGTCATCAATAAAGAGCATTATTAAAGGAGAGTCTACCTTATCTCTGCATTTTCTTTTTCTGATTTGAGCTCCAATTCAATATTGAGCAATAGAATCTTGGGGTCTACAAATTTTTTTGGTTGCTGCTCAAATCCAGCATATGAAAAGGTTTTCTTGAAAGCAACACCATCTACAAGAAAAGAATCTCGCATTGTTCCGCCTGGAACCTGAAAAACCATAGGTAATGTTTACAACCCCAAAAAAAAAAAAGATTGGCTTTCAGATTTTATAAACTAAATGGACTAACGAGCTTGTAAGATCAAAACGGAAGAAGTACAGCCAATCAGCAATCACTCAACGAAATTAGTGGATAAAGGAAACAAAGCGCTTTGAGTAAGGTTAACAGAACCTTTTTAATACCAATCATGTTTAGTCTATCGTCATTTCCAATTGAAATCACAGCGTCCACAACCATTGATGCAAAGAATTCCTTTTCTCCGCCAATCAGCTTTGAGGACAATGTTGTTTCAGCACACTTTGCCAATAAGCCTTTCTTTTCTTCTAGACTCTTACCCTCAATGCTAAGGGCTAACTCTCTGATTTTCTCAATTGCCTAAAACGGAAAGGAAAAACAGAATGAGGTGTCAACATTTAATACATATCCTAGTGACAAAGACATGATCAATACGTGTCCACATCAACTACCAGATAGCTGGCTGTCCTGTAGCTACGTATTAGATTTTGAGGGTGAACACCATCTTCAATAAAAGGCTTAGCTTCCTTCAGAAACTCCCCTGCAAGTAGAACCACTGTTGTCGTTCCGTCGCCAACCTACAAAAATCCAATGATGTTTCACAACTGAAATTTCAGCAAATATCACATCCCTATTGACAAACTTGCTGAGCGAAATACTACTGAAAAAGATAAAGCACTGTTTTTTCTTATTTTCATTTTCTCTCATTAAGCATAAGTGGTTGGAATCAGTTACTATAGCACTCAGAAATCCAATAATCCAACATCATCTACGAACCCGCTACAGTTCAAATTCACAAGTTTATTAACTAACCGCTCAAGGCTTCTTCTTAGTCGGATCTGAACTCGGATATCCCCAAAAAATAAAGAAAAAAAAGAACGCGCACGCTACACATCTAGAAATAAGAAAATAGTACCTCTGAGTCCTGCGATTTGGCAATATCGACGAGGATCTTGGCGGCGGGATGGACAATTTCAAGCAGCTTCATAATGGTGGCGCCGTCGTTGGATATAGTGGTGTTGCCCTTATCGTCATGAATCAGCTTATCCATGCCTCTAGGACCGAGCGTTGAGCGAACCGCATCAGCTACCGCAGTGCAGGCATTGATGTTGCTGATGAGCTGCGGCTTGCCTTGCGACGTGTCCGTGCCTTCCTTTAGTAGAATGATCTGCGGCTGGAGCATCGAAGACATCGTAGAGTGATGGAGAAGCTAAGATGAAGACCAAGAGAGATGTTGGGAGTGAGAATGGTGGAAGGGTTCTGGGGGAGTTTAGGGTTTGAAGATTTTAAGTTACTTCGGTTAAGGGGAGAGGTGAGGAACAAAAACAAAGGGTGGCTTTTGTCGTTACTGAAAGTGTTGGGTCGGATTTTATGAGTTTTTTTTTATTTTTGCCCATTTTTGAAATTTAAATATTTTTTTTTTGATAAGAAAGAAGACATACAAAGACTTAGAGACGCACAACATGACAATATCAGTGAAATTCAAGGACTAACAACACAGGAACAGAACATGTAAACGAAAAAACGCAATCCAAGTCTTGCTAGGCCACAAAGATAGTCACGTCTATAAATACTCCAAGTCGATCCATGCCAAATCGGCCAAACTGTAGAAGCGACACAGCGGCTCACTTCAGGATTGCACTAGAGCTCCGGCCGAATTTCCTTGAAATTGAGAACAAAGCTATACTTGTAATCGCAATAAAACCAAGTTCCGGTCGATGGAAGGAGGCCACCTGAATTCCACAAATGGCTAAACAGAGGACTTTAAAGCTAGGACGAGTTAACTAGCCGGAAGCATGGATATGCTCCACTTTGCCTCATGCCGAGAGAGGAGACCCGCCCACCAAGAACAGGAACACAGCCATGATACAAGCACAGCCGAGGTAACACTAGACTACACTACAACTACGCCTACCACTACACTGCAACGACAACAAGAAAACTAAAACTAAGACAAAGGTTACAACTAATCCCAATCAAAACAATCACCGGCGACGCGCCCTAACCCAAGATAGTATCGCCAGCAACATCTACACCCCAATTCCCAACCTTCCTCAAACAACCTCACCAAAACCATCAGAACCACCGCATCAGCATACCTCCCGGCCCCAAAACCCAACCCAAGTCGCCATCACCAACAACAACACCGAGCCCCTCAGCCACCGTCACAGGATCCTCAGCGGCGACCAAGGAAAGGGCAGGAGAAGCACCGGAGGAGCCCAGGAGCCGACCAGGTGGAAGAGGGCGACGACAGCGCATGAGGGGCGGTGGGGGGAGGTAGTGAAGAAAGACGGTGAGGAGGAAGAGCAGGGGAAGAAAGACGGTGAGGAGGAAGAGCAGGGGAAGGGAGCTATTAATGTTGTCCTGTTTTAAATCAAATCGGTTTGAGAGAATCCGATTTGACTTATTTTCGATAAAAATCGCTTTCTCCCAAACCGGTGGAAGGGTTTCGTTGATTTTCAACGAAACCCTGCGTGACATTATTTGGTCATACGTGGATTTAAATAAATACAATTCTGGCCCACGTGTCAAATCGGTTTCACGTGGAAATCAAATGAGCTTGTTTCTGTTCTTATATATTTTTGTAAAGATTCTTGATCGGTAGGGTTTGATCACTACGGACACCAAAATACTTGAAAGCATAAAGCTGCAGAAGTTATCACCAGTTTTGTAGAGGATCCTAAGACAAGCATACTTGACAGCATAAAGCTGCAGACGAGACCGTTATCACCTTCTTCTAGTGATGAGCTGGTGATGTCGGAGGTGTACATGATACTTGAAGCGGTTTCCGATAGAGTGGAAATGCATAATAATGTTGGAGAGCAAAGGAACAACTGGAACACGCTGTTGTTGAACTCCATCAACATGATGACACTCACTGCCACCACCATGACTGGACTTACCGCTACTTGCGGTGAATCGCATGTGGGGCTGAACATGTCTTCGTTTGTGCTGTTCACTGTTGCTACAGGTATGCTTGTGATCATGAATAAGATACAAACATCGCATCTGGTGGAAGAACAGAGAAATGCTAGGAGGTTATTGTTCAAGAGGTTAGAGCATGAGATAAGGACTTTGATCGCGATAGGGAAGCCAACAAATGCGGATGTGGAGAGGCTGATGGAGAAGGTTTTGTCGTTAGATATGAAATATAGTAACCTGTTCAAGCTACTGTTACAGGGACTGTTTGAGACAGACATGGAACACTTTTGTGACAGTGCAGTAAGCAGACCAAAGTAGGAGCACACACAGTATGATACCCAGTTCGGCTACGCCTACTCTGGGGGGGTTTCCCACACCCTAAAAGGGACACAAATCTTTATTACGAGTATAGAGCAACAATGTGGGCTTACACTTACACAACTCCTCGTTTGTAATTGCCTTGCCTCTAATACTCCGTCTCTCAGATTTGTAACCTCGGCTCACCGCAGTTTGCCTCAATCCCCTTCGTCCGAACGTCCTCGATCTTCACTCCGAAGCTCGGTTGCTTTCTCCCGAAAGCCAACAGTGATCAATGATGTGTGCAGCAGTATGGTCGATCACAGACAGTCTGAACAGCACACTGAACAGACTGTATCAGCGTCGTTGATGTTCCGGTGAGGAATGATCAAACAGTCGTCGCTCTTCTTCTCCAATCTCACAGATGCACTCTCGTGTGTGTCTCTCAGAAAAGCGATAGAGATCTGGCGCCCTAGCCTTGTATTTATATGCATGGGCGAGATCCAAATTTGTTCCAAATATCCTCATCAAATATTTAGGAAATATTCCTAAATATTCGATGGATATTTCCAATCCAAGCTTTGGGAAGGTCTTGATAATTCTTCTTTGACAAGTCACCAATCCAATCTTAAATCTGATCAGGAGATATTCGTTTGAATATCTGAATCTTCGAATACCTCGCTGGCCGACTCCAATCAGATCAAAAAGATCTTTAGAACCTTCCGGAAAAACATCCTTGCGTCTGCTCCACGCTGTACTTGAGTGCTAGGATGTGGTTGAACTCTACTCGAACTGTCTAAAACCGTTTTGCTAAGGACATGCCATACAAGGGAACATCAAGATAGAGCACACACGCTTCCTCTATTGGGAGCCATGATAGAGAAGTTTCCATCAGAGTTCAAGCCTTCTTGCCGATGGCCTAAGGAAAGCAACGAAAACAAAAGCGAAACAAGTATTAATAATAATGAATGGAGTGCAACTTTTTGGAGAGCCAAATGGGAAACATTGTTAAAGTACTAAAGGTGAAAGACAGTGAGGAGTATGATAGGCTTGGAAACATAGCACTCAAGTTGAACAAGGTGTTAGCGGTCTCCGGGCTTGCGTTCACCGGTATTGCTGTATTAGCCTCAGCATTTGCAAGCAACCAGTAGTCTACATTTGGGTCATTGGCGGCATCGGCTGCGATGGTTGGCAGTGCATTGGCTTGAGCAGTTAACAACTTTGAGCATGGTGGGCAGGTTGGGATGGTGGCCGAGATGTACGGCAGCGGCTGCGATGGTTACCGATCAAGAATCTTTACAAAAATATATAAGGAAACAAGCTCATTTGGTTTCCGCGTGAAATCGGTTTGGCCCGAACCGGTTTGACACGTGGGCCAAAATTGCATTTCTTTGAGTTCACGTATGACCAAATAATGTCACGCATGTACACAGTCAGCAAATCGATTTGGGAAAAACCGGTTTTATCGAAAATGAGTCAAACCGGTTTTATTAAAAACAAGGCAACATCGATAAAACAGGGCAAAATCAAGATTTGAGTTTCAAAACAGGGCAAAAAAAAACTCTTATTTTATTAGTTGAAAATTTGAATCAAGCCTAGTAACTTATCAATTGAATCCAATAACTAAGAGGACAATTTCTGGCATTTGGTCATACATTTTAGAATTTTTTAACTTCATTCATTACAGTTCAACTTGATTTTGATTATCAAATGGAAAGATATACATCCAACTTTGTTCTACAGGCAAATACTGGTAATGCTTACATATTGTAGTTACTAGAAGTGAATTTTAGAGGATTCATTTTAACAATAGATTAGGATTAATTTATTGGTGGAGACCACCCCTCCAAACCATCCAAGAGAATCCATCTCTCCAAACCATCCACGCATTGTAAATACACTTGTAATATTCTCTTGTAATAAATTTTTTGCCTCCAAATGTCGCATAAAAATTCTCTCTGAATGACCATCATATTCATCATCTGAATCCTCGTTTCTGAGCCGGCCTAAGTTAAAGGAAACAACAAACTATATATATGAATTAAGATTTTATTTTATATTATACTAATTTGATTTCTATTTGATTTTAATACTTTATACTATTAATTTATAATACTATTTAACAAATGGTGTGTCTGTAAAGTTTTGAACCTTGGGGGCTTAAATGTAATAAGCAAAACTCTATATGGGCACTTGACAGGCGTCGTTTGACCTCTCAAATTTGTATTTATAAAACTCCTGCTTTTAGCTAGTGTAGCGGCAAGCGGGGTCGAACCCTAGAGAGCTGGTGTTGCTGAAGCTGTATCTGAAAGCAAATAAATTTGGGGTTTTGTGTGAGCAATTGTAACAAAGCGCAAAAGAGAATAATGCGAAAGTGAATTCAATCAGAGAAGTATTCGGCGTAGGGTTTTTCTATTGTGACTTGTTTATCCTCGGCTGCTAATGATCTAACTTTACGTTCCTAAGTGTGGTTACTCCGTTTCAGGTTATAACCTAAAGTACGCCATTGCAAGCAATACACCACAATCTGCTCCGTTTCAGGTTACAGACTTCTAGTTCTAGTTAATCTAGCACTCCGTTTCAGGTTATGCAAGATTAGGTGCGACTACTTGTCCTAACGTTTCAGTATTAAACAAGCAGCGAAATATGGGGCTAAACTGCTCGGCTAAGTTTTACCGTCTCGGGAATCCGCTTAGCCTCACAGTTTAGTCCGAGATAAACAGGCACAAGAACTAGTAGAACATGAAATAGCATTAAGTGAAAAGCCTCAAAACATTCGTCACAATATACAAACCCTAAACCGAATGGAAGAATTAGCTACTCATAGTCATGGGAATCATAAACAAATATTTTTGGATGAAAGTAGAAATTCTCTTCTCTCTTGTTGAAAGCTTCGCGTTTTTCGTCTTCTCCAGAGCTGTCTCAGTCTTCGCAGAATAATTGATTATTATGAGATGATGGATACTGAAACCCTAACCCAAAGTTCTTATTTATAGCAAAAACTAGGGTTTCCAAATCTGTTTTTGGACTCAATTTCCAAGTTTCGGGCTTGCTGACGTCATCAAAACGCGTGCTGACAGTAGCGACCGCGTTTCGCCTTAACATTAGCGACCAGGTTTCCTTTAGACATTAGCGTCGAGCTAATGTCTCTACAAAACGCGGTGCCCACTGAGCCCCGACTTCGGCTACTGATTTGACCATTCAAACGACCTCGGATGCTCTCATTGTGAACTAGAGAGTTGTAGGGAATTGAGTTAGCTTCGCAACGGCATATGACTCGTATTTTTCTGATCAACGGTTCATTCCCAGCACTCCGTCGACTGTCCGAAGGTCTAATCTGAAACTGTGATGTTTTTGACATGAAAAGCCATCTTTTATGCGCGTTTCCTCCTAGAGCTTCCGAAACACCTGAAATGCAAAACAACACTAAAAAGTAACTGTTCGCATAATAAAGTGTCGAAATAAATGGGTTTAGTTGACTCGACGAGTCGTATAAATACGACTCATCAGCACTGTTCATCATATTCTCTCAGAAACCCTAACGCATCTGCAACTCCATTGAAGATAAAGTAGATCAACGAGCTTTTATTTCTTCAAATTGATTCAAATCATGCTAAAAAATTGCCCAAGTGCACAAGAATCAGCCTAAATACACTCAAATCCGCCCAATCGTTGATTTATTGGTCCGACTTGAACTAATCGAAACAGAATGAGGAAAAATGCCGCCTAGGCGCCGATTAATCGGTCCAGGCGGCCAATTTCTTGAACACGAATTAAAATTACGAAAAGTGAAGTTCTTTACCAGCCTTCACTTACCTAAGGGCTGCCTAAGGCTAGTGCTTGGAGCAGGCACGCCACGAGAAGATAAAATCCTCACGGGTCTACATCCTTTCGCGAGTTGAACATGGTCGCGAAGAAGCACGGCGATGTCTGCAATCAAACGCCGCAAATAAATTAATACAATCCTTTTCTTGATTTACGCTTCCGAAAGCATGGCTTCAAGGTCCCCGTTGAAATTGCTAACTCATATTGATTACATCCTCATATTGATCCAAAAGCCTAGACTTGTGAGTCATGTTTTAATAATTTAGTTAGCAATTCTTCTCTTCACTTATCAATGTGGGATAATATCTTCAAGTGTACATTCTCAACAATCTCCCCCTCAATTAGAGAAATTATACATGCTCCCCCTTAATCAATGTGAGACTACATTCACTAGTAGTCTGTTTGTAATCTCCCTCTCACGGCTCCATGTTGTGGGCCTTAAACAGTGCCGGCGGGACAAGTTGACGGAGGATACTTGTCAACCGCAAAGGCACTTGAGCGGGATGGGATCCGAGTGGCGGCGGTGAGACAAAGCCGCTCGAGTTGAGCTACGGTCCACAAAAGCCAAGAGCACTTCGGACTTCTCGCACATGTCCAATATTCATTGCGTTTAACCCGGATTGCAACGCGAGCTCTGATACCATGTTGAAATTGCTAACTCATATGAATTACATCTCTATATTGACTCAAAAGTCTACTCTTGTAAGTCATGATTTAGTAATTCAATATAAGCTAGGAATTCTTCTCTTCACTTAGCAATGAGAGACAATTTCTTCAAGTGCACATTCCCAACCGTTCCGACAGTATATCAAATTCAATACCACAACTTGCATCTCCTCTTCAGCTGCTCTCGTCCCACAACAACAAGATTCAACGAGGTGACCTTTTGCTACTCAAACTACGATATCATGAGCTCTCTTCCTGGGCCCGAAAAACGTCGCCTTTGTGAACGGATGAAAGGTAGTAGCTGCTTCAGATTGGACTCAATGGTCGGATCGTAAAATTCCTATCCGGGTCGGACGGGTTATGCTGCACATATGACTCGATAAATGGAAATATCGGACCGTAAAATTCCTATCCGATCCGGGTCGGACGGGTTGTGCTGCACATATGATTCGATAAATGGAAAGTTATAAAGATACGGGGTCAATATGAAAATACGTTAATCTTCTTAGCATAACAACCGTGGGTGAAGGAGCGGCGCGGAGGAGCGAACCAGCGAAATCGAACGCGGCTTAAACTGCGATCGTCTTGTCGGTTGATTGATTGATCAGGAGGAAGCTTAAATGGCGCCGAAGAAGCAGCAGTCAAATCAGAGCAAGAAAAAGCCGAAGAAGCCAGTATCCTCGGCATCGTCTTCTGGGCCGAGGTTGCAGATATCGGCTGAGAATGAGAGCCGGCTGAGGAGGCTGCTGTTGAACTCTTGTCAGGCCACGGCGCCAGTTATAGCTGATGATTCGTTATCTAGAGTGCAGAAGGCGAAAAGGCTTCATTCGATTTATGAGAAGCTTTCTTGTGAAGGGTTTACTAATGAACAAATCGAGCTCGCACTGTCTGCTCTCAAGGTTATATTTCAATAAAGTTATGTTTTTTTATTCATGTTGATTGATATTGGGTTTGAAATGATTGTCGAAATGCTGGGTTGGTCATTGGTGATCAGGATGGTGCTACATTTGAGGATGCTCTTGACTGGCTATGCTTGAATTTGCCAGGTGGTGAGCTGCCACCAAAATTTTCCAGTGGTACTTCATCATCACATTACAATGCAGGTATTTCATTAGTGTTGTGGCTGTTTTTTTTTTACTATGGCTGCATACACTTATATTTGAGATTGTGTTGATTTGTGAGGATCACGGGTTCTGAGCATCTTTTATCAGGGGGGTCTGTCACTGTGATATTGAATGTTCAGAAAGATTGTACCGCATTGGCGGACACAGAAGCGTCAATTGAGGACTATGTTGAATTGCCTGAAATGTCTATCAGGATCAAAGGGTCACAGGAGGAGGACAGTTTGGATTTGAAGCAGCCATCTCAAGCTGATTGGATAAGAACATACATGGAGCAGCAAGAGGAGGTATTGCATACAATATTCTTTTATTAGTTTGACTTGGTTGTGAAGTCCTACACCGATTCTACTTCATATAACTAGGCGCTGCACTGAGTCTCTGAGTGTTTTTTTACTCTACGTGATTCAAGGATTGTGTTTGCATATTTAGTTGAAATTCTGGAATACTGATCACCTTATAGTGCACTCTTATAGTCCCAAAAAGATGAAGCGAACTTCGAGTTTAATGTTTTACATGTTTGCAGGATGAATCGGGTACCTGGGAAGATTCGACTGATGGTGATTCTTCTAAAAATGTATGTTTTGAACTCATAGAATTTTGGGGTGCTTCTAATTTTTCTACTTGTCTCACGTATCTACTGTTGCGTGTTAGTTTATTGTGATTCTAAGCAACATCCTGGTCTGCTTTCCATTACTTTGATAATGAAGGGCGTCGGTGCTTCTAAGTTACAGGCAACTTGTAGGTTTATAAATATTGTTACATTGCTATATGAGGGATACTTCTTTTATTGCGATTAAGGTTTTCCTATGAATTGATATGTCGGTCTTTATGGATTCGCTACTTCGTGATGGAGCCTTAAAACTTTAATTTTATTTTAGATCACAATTGTTTCAATTGGGCCATACAGGTCTCTGAGACACGGTCTTATGAGGTCATAGCGAAGGAGTATCATGATGCACGAATAGATGCACTGCGTGCAAAAGAGAAAGGAGATAAGAAACTCAAGGAAAGATCTGGGCATTTAATTCGCAAACTAAAACAAGAGTTGGCAAACCTAGGTAGATTTGAACCTTCATGATCTTGTTTGCTTAATGTATATTATGGTTCACTTTTCGTGCTCATGCCAACTCTTTATCAGGAATTTCATTTGACATTTTGGCATCCAGTTTTGAGAGTAAGCGTGCATCTCATGTGGCAACAGAGGATGCTTTAACTGATTCCACGGCATGTAAGGATCCTGAAGCAGAAGGATCATATACCTCACAAGATGTGACTTCTGTTGCGACAATTGAGTTGATGAATGATAAAAAACGTAGCGTGACTTGTAGCTCAGATGACTTGTTGAGTGTGTCCACATCTCAAAATATATCTACCGAGGATCAGAAACCACTTGAAGATGACAAGGACGACGTCGAACTTGGCAACTTGTTTGCAGATGAAGCAGCTTCTGAGGTAGCCTTACCCTCTGAAAAAGCGAGAAAAGTAAGTACTGCTCAGAATGCGGATAAAATAGATGGAATCTGGAAAAAGGTATACCACACACTCATCGAAGTTAATATTAGCATTTACCTGATAAAGCTATTGGCCAGAGATTCTTACGAGTAATCTGAATGCATCACAAAAATGACAGGGCGATCCACAAAGGATTCCTAAAGCCGTGTTGCATCAATTGTGTCAGCGTTCAGGATGGGATGCTCCTAAATTCAATAAAGTGCGTGCAAAGGACAGCGATTTCTTTTACACTGTCAGCATACTGCGAAAGGCTAGTGGCAGAGGTAAGAGTAGAAAAGCTGGCGGCTTAATCACTCTGCAGCTTCCTGACCAGGATAGAACATCCACGTCTGCTGAGGTACTTGTGCAGCATGTCCAGAATAAGAGAAGCACTCTAGACATCCTTATTTGATAATAGTTTATATATGGACTTGATCCCTCTTAAATATTTTTTTTCATTGAAGTTACGCATAATGTTATTAAACTCATACCATTAAAAGGCAATTCCCTACTCATGTGAAAGTACTTAGTGCTGTGTTATATTGCAGGATGCACAGAACAGGGTGGCAGCTTTTGCTCTTCACCAGTTGTTTCCTGATCTTCCTGTCCACCTGTTAGTTACAGAGCCATATGGTTCACTTGTTATACAATGGATAGAAGGTAGTTGTTTTCTGATGATTGCTGAAAACTTTCTATCAATTGTTGTACGAGAGCATTGTTTCATTTCTGGTGGAATCTCTTTCTTTATAGAGTTGCTCTTATATATGATGATTTGTAGGAGAATCATCAACTAAATTAGGGTCAGTGGAAGATCGAAGGGCTGAATTTGTTGATCAACTACTGAAAGAAAAGGAGTATATACCAGCTAACACAGTTGACCAGATGGACCGTTTAAGAGAAGAATCCCAACAATATCCTCTTGCTGAAGAAGAACGAAACTTTCCTGCTGTCTTTGAATCTAAAAAGCCTAAAAGTGAGTTAACACTAAGCTGACTTTCGCTCTATAGTTCAATATTAATAGGCAAGTCGGAACATTACTTATTGTGTATTAGTGGACTCAGATTGAAACACATTAGAATCTAAAAACACCGTTCTTTTCATGTGCTTACCTTTTTTTAAATTTTTATTTGGTGTGACGAGTTCTTTCTAACATATTCAGGTGCAGTTAACTACAAGATAAATGAGAGCCGCTATCTGAGACAAGACCAAGAAAAGAAAAAGAACCTGCAGAGATATAAGGTTAGTCTTTTTAATTCAAAGAAAAAACTCTCATTAATTTTTAGGGTGTTTAGTCTACATTATTTAGCATTTTAGTTGTCCCTTGGTCTGTCGTTGCTATAGCATAAGCATAGAGGAAAGCTCAAATGAGAACCCCTATATATTTCGAAAACATGAGAACCTAATCTGCACCTTTTAAAGTGCATCATCAAGTCAGTGTAGTGGTGACACGTGTCTCATGTGCATAAAGCAAGTTGCATTTAATGAAAAGTCAAAGCCACCAAGTTTGACTTTGCTAGTGGGGCACGTGTCAGATGCGCACATTCGAAGATGCATCTTGATCTAATAGTCAGATTTGGGTTCTCAATTTCTCGAATTATGAGAGGCTAATCAACCAAGCGCCCCCTTTAAATATTATATAGAGGAGCGCTCAAATGAGAACCCCTCTATGTTTTGAGAACTTGAGAACCCACTCTGCACCTTTAGCCTGTAGAAACAAATATGTTTCTGATCTCTTATGTACTAACTAAATCATATTGTAGTACTTTAGTGTTATTGATCCTTAGTTCCTAATTTCTAGGATATGTTGGAGACTCGTGGTGCTCTTCCTATTGCGGACATGAAGAATGAAATACTGCAGCTATTGAATGTGAATAATGTTCTTGTCGTTTGTGGTGAAACAGGTTCTGGAAAAACAACGCAGGTTGGCCATTGACTTTGTTTAGTGTTTAAGCGTACCGTATAATTCTCTTTACACGGTTGAATTGTGAAATTGGCAGGTTCCTCAATTCATCTTGGATGACATGATCGAAGGCGGATGTGGTGGAGAGTGTAACATCATATGCACACAGCCAAGGAGAATAGCTGTCAGTAATTCAACTCTCTACCTACCAGTTCACCTCATTTGATTTCTCATATTATGCACAGTTAGCAATGATTCCAAAGTGGTCTCGCTCTAATATTAATTACTGGCTTTTGGAACGCAAAGAATTTATGGCCATGATTTCTCTACACTTTCTCCTGGACATCGATCCACATACATTGTAACTGACTGACAAGGCCTCTCATTATATCTGTAGGCAATTTCAGTTGCTGAAAGAGTTGCTGATGAGCGATGTGAGCCTTCACCAGGAATGGATGGGTCTTTAGTTGGATATCAAGTGCGTCTTGATAGTGCAAGGTGTGTGATTTTTTTTTTCCATTCTTTACATCAAGAATGCATATGGGTGGGCTGGAATGAAATTTGATTCAAGTTACAAGTTATGTGAGACGTCTTATACTGCGGCAAGTTAGCGTTGACTTCCATAAATCCATAAAATGAAGACCTATTAGCTTCATTACCTTTCTTTTCATAACCTTCTCAGGAATGAGAAAACAAAGCTTCTTTTTTGTACAACGGGTATTCTTCTAAGGATGATTGCGGTATGCTTCTACTTATATAGTACATCATCGATTTTAAATAATTGTTTGAGCGAATATCGATATCGGCATCTATTTAAAACTAATTTTAGCTATCACCTTATTATAAGACTTATCAGAGTGCATAAATCATCCTGAAGCAGAGTAATCTCTATATTTCAAAGACACTGAATGCAGAATGTAATGAATTGCATAAGGCTCTCATACTTGTGAATATGATCTTAAAAAATTGAACATTCAAATGCTGCAAAACAACCTTTTGACTGGTGATTGGTATGTGCACATTACCTTTGTTTGCATTTGCAGGGGGATAAAAGCTTGAATGATATTACTCATGTTATAGTTGATGAAGTGCACGAACGTTCTCTCTTGGTGAGCTAATTATTTAGCTGTTATGGACCGTGACTGGCTATATATTTATGTCTATTACTCGTTTAACTTTCAGAATCCTGGTGCATTAAGGTTAAAAATTTGGGAATTATTATCTGATGATTGTCTTGGAATAGTCTTTGCTGATGAGTTACACATCATCTATTTGTTGCAAAATGTCACAAGTTCTGTATGCTACTATACCTGTATACCAGCAGTGGTGTATTGTCAGCGCTGTTAGCTAAAAGAACGTGTATGAAAAAAATATGAGAAATGCTTCCGGTGTGTAGCATACAAGAATATAACATTAAATAATACAAACACAGTCCTTAACTTTCTATAGATAATTCTATATAATTGGTCCTATATGTGATTCAAAATAATAATCAAGATGTGAAAAAATTGAGTACGCTCGGTAAGCTTCTATGGGTATATCACATGACATTACTTGTCTTTGTAGGGCGATTTTCTTCTCATTGTGTTGAAGGATATCATTGAAAGACAAGAAACTAGTGGCAGGCGGAAGTTAAAAGTCATTTTAATGTATGAGAATAAATGCAATGTTGGTGCAGCATAACATCATACTTGTTTAATAGACTGTAAGCACATCTTTTTGCTTGAATGTGTAGGTCTGCGACAGTTGATTCGAATTTGTTTTCACGATACTTCAATAATTGCCCAGTTGTCTTTGCAAAAGGTCGAACTCATCCGGTGACAACATACTTTCTTGAGGATATCTATGATAGCATCAACTATCGCCTTGATTCAGATTCTCCTGCTTCTATGAGATCTAATACCTTCACAAAGCAGGTTTTCTCCTAACTGCGAATTCGATTAGCACTAGTGCTTGGATATAATATTGAACAAGTATGTTCTATGTATAGGACCTGCATGGGCCACCAAAAAAAAAAGTATAGGACCTGAACCCGAATTTCCTTGGTTCATCATTCTTTTTGTTTT
The DNA here is from genome assembly GCA_033675395.1 of Rhodiola chrysanthemifolia. Classification (NCBI taxonomy): domain Eukaryota; kingdom Viridiplantae; phylum Streptophyta; class Magnoliopsida; order Saxifragales; family Crassulaceae; genus Rhodiola; species Rhodiola chrysanthemifolia. The sequence goes on from CM066207.1 coordinate 2,577,961, forward strand.
CGGCACTGAAACTGCTTTGTTCTTTCACTGTCCTTCTTTAAGGAAACTGTTTATTCTTTATTTACCTCTGACTTTTCTCCTTGTTTTTATAATTATAATTGGATATGTTTTGCTTGGAAAGGGGGAAGAAATACCATATTATTTTATGTAATACTAGAAAGTTCTTCTAGTATTCTGATGATGCATGATTTCTATTGCTGAAGCTGGCATATATCTTTTATTTCTATTCTGCATGTATGTTCCAAGCTTCTTTTTATGGGATAGATATCCAACATGAGCCTTCAAATATTTCCAGAACCATCTTGTGAGCAACCACAGGGGAAAAAAGAATCTAGTCTTATCTGCATGGGGTGACGATTCTGTTCTCTCAGAAGTGTCGGTCAACCCATATTATGATCCTGAAGTATATCAATCTTACAGTCAGCAAACTCAACAAAATTTGGTAATGTTACAGATGGACTGCTTTTAATCTAATGTATTGCCTTGTGGGTAGTATTCAGTTTTACAATAATGAGACATACCTATTTCTTTACAGAAAAATTTGAATGAAGATGTCATTGACTATGATCTTCTGGAAGACTTGGTATGTCACATTGACGAGACATGTGCGGAGGGTGCCATACTCATCTTTTTGCCCGTAAGGCATCTTACTATTCTTACATTTTCATATGCCATCTCCTAGCTGTTTTTGTCTTTAACTTCTTTTAATGTTTATTATTTTTTCTATAGGGTGTTTCAGAGATAAATTTGCTGTATGATAAGCTGGCTGCTTCGTTCCGATTCTCCGGGCAATCATCTGACTGGCTTTTACCATTACATTCCTCTGTTGCAGCGGCAGATCAGAAGAAGGTGTTTCTACGCCCCCCTGAAAACATACGCAAGGTACTGAATATAATACTAAGACTTTACTTCTATTCATTAAGTCATTTGATGTCTTAATTGTGGATAGCTTGTACCTGAGAGATGAGAGTGGTATTAAGACATTGACACCTAGTAAGAAGTACCTCATAATGTCGTATGATCTTATCATAGGCTATCATTGCCACAAACATCGCGGAGACAAGTATTACAATCGATGACGTGGTATATGTGATTGATTGTGGAAAGCACAAGGAAAATCGCTATAACCCACGAAAGGTTTGTTCTCTTTCTTGTAAATGTATTACCTGCAGCTGAAGGAGCTATGGCATTTTGTTGTTGATCAGAAAGAAACAAACTAATTCACAGTTTGACACGATTAATATTGATCTACCTTAACACGAAAAAGTTTCACCTTGTCAGTTCTTACTTAATAGTACAAAATAATCAGACCTTTATATGAAAAGCTCGTAAAGTAAATGATCCGGTAGTTAGTTTGTTGATTTGTTCAACTGTACCAGTTTGCTGGGTGGGGATAACTTGAACGTTGAAATTTCAATACCAATTAGGACATTTTACAAATTAGCAACCAGGGTCCTGCTTCCCTTTCCCTTAGTTGTTTCATTCTGTAGTTACAGCTTGACACAGTTGCCGCTTTTAGGTTAAAGGAGGTCATTAAGTTCCATTTTGTATATAACTTTTGTTGATTGGAAGAATTCACTGTTTTGGTCCAACGTCAGAAATTATCAAGCATGGTTGAAGATTGGATATCTCAAGCCAATGCAAGGCAAAGAAGGGGAAGAGCAGGACGTGTGAAACCTGGAGTCTGCTATAGTCTGTACACACGTGCTAGGTACGAAAGGCACATGAGACCTTTTCAGGTATAATAGATGATAGGTGGACTATGTATGCAAAGTATTCATACACCTTTGTTTCCTTATCATCTAATTTAATCGTCAGGTACCCGAGATGCAAAGAATGCCATTGGTTGAGTTGTGTTTACAGATAAAGCTTGTTTCGCTTGGTAACATACGGTATTTCTTATCGAAGGTGAGTTAAGTGGTATGTGCTCTTAGTTGCTTTTATCTTTTGCTACTGATCAACATACATGAATTTTCAGGCTTTAGAACCTCCTAAAGAAGAGGCAGTGACCTCGGCAATTCAGTTACTTTATGAGGTGGTTTTCATGCTCGATGATCGCTCTAAGATTGATATTTGTGTAAATGTCTTTAATTTAGTCCTTTTGTTATGGTTTAGGTTGGTGCTTTCGAAGGTGATGAGGAACTGACCCCTCTTGGCTATCATTTGGCAAAACTTCCAGTTGATGTTTTAATAGGAAAGGTGTGTCTAAATGACCCACCATGATGATATTCCAGTTTTGGACCCTATCAAGAACGGTCCAGGCCTTTTTGGACACTATCAATTATAGGCATCACCCAGTTTTTTTCCCTAAAAAATGATGATATTCCAGTGACATAACTATAATGTAAGAAATCTTGGATCACTTTTTCGCGCTGATAAAATCTTTGACGTAGTGGGGAAAACAAAATGAATCGGAATGTTAGTGGTAGATGCAACAAATGTCGAACTTCAGGTGTCCTTACGTATCTAGGAACATTGCCCTTCTTGATGTAATCAATAATTTTGTCTGCAAAACATATATTTTTCACTGCAAGCTTACATTTTTTTATGCCTCTTCGATGTGAAAGCACTGTATAACATGTGTTCAAGTAGTTGAATGTTTACTAAGTTTTACTTGCTGATGCTGTATTACTCACACTTGTCATTATGAAATTGCAGATGCTTATATATGGAGGCATATTTGGGTGTTTATCCCCTATTCTCTCAGTTTCAGCTTTCTTAAGCTATAAATCACCATTCATGTACCCAAAAGATGAGGTCTCTTTTGATGTTGCATATTCACAAAAGATTCCGTGTTCTAAAGTCTACTATTAAAATGGAGAGTTAGTATGTATAAATTGCAGAGAGACAGTGTTGAAAGAGCAAAACTGGCGCTACTGGCTGACAAACAAGATTCTGGAACAGAGAATAATGATGTAGATGCGCAATCGGATCACATAATAATGATGGTGGCCTACAAGAAATGGGAGAAAATAATGCGAGAGGTCAGTTATTATGTGCTTATGTTCTGAAGGTAGTCTGTCAAATTGTTCAACACATATCATAAATCATAAAAATATTACTCAGCCTTAAGGTTCAGTTACTCAGTTAGCAGCAATATTAATAATATAATAATATACAAAGTTTACATGTCCACATAAGGTTTTGATGTAGAATTTTCCATTGCAGGTAGGAGTTAGGGCCGCACAACAATTTTGCAATTCATACTTCCTGAGTTCTTCAGTCATGTACATGATCAGGTTTGAAAATATAAGAACCAAAGTGACTTGAGACTTGAGAGTGTACTATTTGCAATTGGCTTTCTTGTGGGTTAAGACATTTGAAAGGATTGATCAATATTTGCAATTGGCTTTCTCCGTCATCATCTTAATAATCGAACTCCTGTGACCTGTCTATTTCATGAGAGGCGACTCTAAGGACCAATTTGCATAGATACTAACATCAAACACTATTTTCAGATACAGGAAGTGTTTAGTACATTAGTTTAATTGGTTATGCATGCAACTTCAAAATCATACTCTTAAGCATAGGCATTTTAAAGATCTCTAAGACACCCTCATGGTTCCGTTTTATTGATTTAGTTCCTGTTGGTTGCTTCATTGTTGCAGAGAGATGCGCGTACAATTTGGAACATTGTTAGCAGATATTGGACTGATCAAAATTCCAAAAAACAATCTAGTAAGTCATTAAATTTCAGTGGAACTGTTTTATATAAAATCTAAGTATAACTTTGTGGCTCACGTTGAAGTCAAACATCTTATGTTCAACCCACTATCCATTTGGCTTGGTCTATTATTGAACTACTTCCTTTATGATGTTTCAGAAGTCTGGAAAAAATAATGAGTGCATTGATAATTGGCTTTCAAACCTCTCCCAACCATTCAATATTAATAGCCATCGTCCATCTGTCGTAAAGGTGAGATCAGTTACGGTTATCTGCAGCAGCTACTTGATTTTACAAGTCAAACATGTTATATCATTCTACAACTTTAAAGCCTTCCCTTTCCGGTATACTTTTAACTTTTAAATGCACCTGATAAACATTTTATCTGCTTGTTAACAAGTCAGAGGGATTTGTTTATCCGTTTACCCTCCACTATGTTTCACTAGAGCATGGACAAGCTTATTTGTAATGGGTCGATTTTAATCTATCAAAAAAAAAATTGTTAACATATCTGAAATCTGATATATGTTTTCTTGCAGTCGATACTATGTGCAGGATTGTACCCAAATGTAGCTGCAACTGAAGCAGGTTTAACTTACACAGTTGTTTCAACCCTTAAGCGACCAGCTAGTTCTGGGTCTGATCGTCCATGGTGGTATGATGGAAGAAGAGAAGTGCATATTCACCCTTCTTCAATTAACAGTGGATCAAGAACATTTAAACATCCGTTTGTTGTCTTCCTCGAAAAGGTTCCGTATCCACATCTCATCGACCGTTATAATTGTGTTCCTTGCTTTTCCACCCAAATAATCATTATTATGGATATGGACTTACAATAATCTTGGTATTATCAGGTTGAAACGAATAAAGTGTTTCTGAGGGATACTACAGTTGTGTCGCCTTATTCTGTGTTGCTGTTTGGTGGATCCATAAATGTGCAACATCAGGTATTATCGGACACTAATAAATATAAACTACTCGTCAATAGAACCAGGACTTTAGACCCTTGACCTGACCTGACCTGACCTGACCTGATGAGGGTGATTTACTCTACTGCAGACTGGGCATGTGACAATTGATGGTTGGATGAAAATAAAGGCAGCTGCTCAAACCGCAGTCTTATTCAAACAACTTCGCCTGACTCTCCACTCTGTCTTGAAGGAGATGATCAGACATCCAGAGGTACTTGCCACTGTGATACTACTTTCCTACTGAGGGACTAATAAGTACCTCACTGGAGCATTTCATTGTGTGTAGAATTTAACGACTAGTCCTTTCTTTCACTCTACAGAAAGCTGGAGCTGCTGAAAATGAGGTTGTCAAGTCCATTGTCCACCTATTACTGGAAGAAGAGACCAGCCATCAAAAGTAATACTTACTGTATTTTGAGCATGCCACTCTGCCGCATGCCGGCCAGTAAGTTAAAAGACATGGTCCAGCTTAAGGAATTATGCGAGAGATCTTGATGCTTTATTTATAAGAATTACGAGTTGTGTTTTTAACAGAAATAAAACAGATAAAAACACACACTGTTCACTTCACAGGGTATTTATCTATTTAAGTTTTAGTTTGTTAGCTTTGTTGGATAAATTGAATTAGAGTACTGATTATTGAATCATCGAAATTTAGCAACAATGGCGAGACGAGCTTCTCCATCGCTCTGCTCCATCTCCTCGTACCACGCGACGCCGACTCCCTTTGCTACCTCCTCACCATCTTTCGTTAACCACTTTACTCGTTCCGCCATCGCTGTTGGAGATTTTAGGGTATATGTGTTACAAAACATGTCTATACCTTGTAAAGAATGTTTTTTCAATGAAATAAAACATTTTGGAACTCTTTTGAGCTTCATTTGGTTTTCAGATTAGTGAGGACCGCGCCCAGGCAAAACATTATTAGGCGTGTCCAGTTAAGACTTTAACCTGATTAATGTCTTGACTGAGGGCGATTTGATAATGTCTTCATAGGGCGTGCGGAGGTTCTGTACCGCGCCCAGTTAAGACTTTAGGGATGTGGCGCGTTCAGCGCCTAAAGTCTACGCTGGGCGCGGCTGTAACGTAACGATGGGCGCACGACGTTCAGTTACAAGTCCGAATCGTCGTCTTGATCATACGAAAACCGGCGTTAATTGGCGTTATTTGAGTTCGAAATAGGACGGATTCAAGGTCGGAAAACACAAAGAAGAAGTGCTGTGATTTTGCTCCATCAATTTTGATCGAATCCGATCAATTGTCTTTGCTCGGCTATTTTCCAATTATTTCAAGTACTAATTTGTTTGTCTTATCCCAATTCATATTTCTGGAAATCCTACCCAGGAGAAATATTGAATTTGGAAAGCGTATCGTAATTCAAGCAATATCCAAGTCACTATTCTTGAAGCATTGCCAGAAGGCCCAGGGCACAACAATCAAATTCAATATTTATCAACAATGTATGCTGCTTCAGTGAGAGAGATGACTGCTAATTTTGGAAAATTGGAAAAGTTTAAAGGAGTGAATTTCAGAAGATGGCAGAAGAAGATGCATTTTCTGCTGACCAACTTGAATGTGGTGCATGTGCTCTCTGCCCATATTCCGGCAGTGAGTGATAATGCATCAATTAAAGCTTTCAGGAAAAGAAGCAAGTGGGAGAATGATGACTACATCTGTTGTGGTCACATTCTGAATGGTATGTCTGATCTGTTGTTTGATGTATATCAAAATGTTGAATCCGTAAAAGAGTTGCGGGATGCTCTTGAAGTAAAGTATATGCAAGAAGATGCATCGAGCAAGAAATTTCTTGTGAGTAACTTTAACAGTTACAAGATGCTCGATTCTAGTCCGTTGATGGAGCAATTTAATGAATTGACTCGCATCCTTGGGCAATTTGCTCAGTACAACATGAAGATGGATGATACTATTTCAGTGTCTAGCATTATAGACAAGTTGCCACATTCGTGGAAAGATTTCAAGCACTCGCTTAAGCATAAGAAGGAAGAGTTGTCTCTTGAACAACTTGGTGGTGAATTGCGTGTATAGGAGTCTATACGGATGCAAGAGGATGTGAAACAGAAAGAGACCATTGCGTCCTCTTCTGTGCATATGGTGGAAGACAAGGGAGGTTTCAAAAAGTTCAAAGGGAAGAAACGTCCTAATGAGAACTCACTTAGCAAGTTCAATAAGAAACCTAAGGGTTCTTGTTGGATTTGTGGTAAACCGGGGACACTACAAAAGTGATTGTAGGATGGCTAAGGGTGGGAAAGGAAAGATGAATGTGAATGTTGGGATACGGGCAAAGAACAAGTCCCTTCCAACCTTCAAGGTCAGATTTCTCTTTCGAGTTATAATTCTACTTTGTGGCATGCTAGATTAGGACATGTTCACTATCGGCGTATGCATCTTATGTCTAATGAAGGTTTGATTTCTAAAGTTGACGTGAATGTTGATAGATGCACTACTTGCATGCTTACAAAGATCACTAGGTTGCCATTCAAAAGTATTTCAAGAACATTGAACTTGTTCACAATGACTTCGGTGATATGCATTCTACTCCATCTTTAGGGAATAAGAAGTACTACATAACATTTATAGATAATTGTTCTAGGTATTGTTATGTGTACTTGCTGCGTGCTAAAGATGAAGCTTTAGATAAATTTAAAGTGTTTAAAGCTGAGGTAGAATTGATGCAGGATTTGATTAAGAAACTTAGAACTGATAGAGGTATGGATTATTACGATCATGTATATTTCCAGTTGAAAGGTATCATTCATGAGACTATAGCTCCTTATATACCACAGCAAAATGATGTGACTGAAAGGAAGAATAGAATCCTAAAGGAGATGGTTAATTCCATGTTATCCTACTCTTGTTTGAGTGATGGATTTCGGGGTGAAGCCATGTTGACGGCTTGTTATTTACTTAACAGAGTTTCTAACAAAAGGAACAAGACTACCCCTTATGAGTTTTGGCACAAAAAGAAACCAAATCTGAATTATCTTCGAGTTTGAGGATGTAGAGCGGTAGTGAGGCTACCCGCTCCCAAAATAAAGACTTTGGAAGAAAGAGGTGTTGATTGCATCTTTATTGGATATGCTGAAAACTCAAAAGCATATAGGTTCTATGTGACTACAACGAATGATTCTATTTCGGCTCATACCGTAATTGAATCAAGGGATGCAATATTCGATGAGAACCGTTTCTCATCAATACCCAAACCTCAAGATTTGATTTCTTGTTCCACAAGAGCTGAGTTGGAAGATGATGTGAGTACATCTTCTAAAAGTACTTCGTTGAGCCTCGTAGAAGCAAACGGGGAAGGATTGAAAAATCAATTGGACTGGATTATCAAGTTTACTTGATTGAGGTTCTAGAGATGATATTGAGGCATATTGTTATCATATTGATGATGATCCTTGACAAGCATATTTTTAACCCTTTATAGTTGTCAAGTTATATGTTTTAGGAGTCAAGTTGCAGTAAAAAACAATTTATAAACCTTGGTAAGCCAAAGGTCGATCCAAGGAACAACGTGTATGCTTACTAGCTAACAAGCGACCTATTCAGCTATTCCAAATGACGAAAGGTTTTTGTGTATAGAAAATCGCAGAAATTAAATGTAGAAAATATAACGGTTTGATTCGATCAGAGAAAGAATCGCAGGATCAGACTTCACCCGTGCCAACCCACAAATCATGTAAAAGTATTGCATAAATTAATCATGCTATCGAGTATGGAAATAATCCAGAATAACACTAGACAAGCCGCCTATCCACGGGTCATTTTCTAGATTAATCTCAATCGTTGAACGGTGCCCATCCACGAATTATCAACGATTTCGATTCTTAAACCTAGGGTTTTTCAGACAACAAAGTCAACTTTCCTATTAATTCATGTACTACCAACGACACTACCATGACCTAATATCAATTTCATGCAATCTAGTTAATACCTTGGACTCATCCACCTTTCGGTAATTAACCTAAATATGTTCTAGCATGCAAACATCTTTATTTCGACGCTTTTATATGCGAACATTTACTTTTTATTATGGTTTTTCATTTCAGGTGTTTCGAAAGCTCTAGGAGGAAACTCGCATAAAAGACGGCATTTCTTGCCAAAAACACCACAGTGGCAGATCAGACATTCAAAGGTTTGAAGGAGTGCCGAGAATTGACCACTGATCATAAAAAAATACGAGCTACATGTCATTGCGTAGCTGACTCAATTCTCTACAAGTCTCTAGTTCACACCGAGAGCATCCGAGGTCATTTGGATGGTCAAATCAAGAGTCGAAGTCGGAAACAGTGGGGATCGCTCCCAAAGTACACATTAGCGCAGTGCTAACGCCAACACTGGGCGCGCCTATAACATCTTCCTTGGGCGCGACCGATGACATCAGTAACGCATTTTGATGATGTCAGCAAGTCCGAAAATTAGAAATTTGGGCCCAAAACAGATTTGGAACGATAGCAGCATATATATATGATTCTATTCTGATTTCCATAATCCAATCATTCTACGAAGTTCAGAATACGGCTCTAGAGGAGAAGGCGAAGCTTTCAACGAGATAAGAGATTTTCTTACTACTTTTCATTATGTGTTTTTCCATGATTATGTGTAGCTAAACTCTTAATTCAGTTTAGGGTTTTGTTTATTGTGACATATGTTTTGAAACTCTTTTCTCAATGCGATTTTATGTTTCTCTAGTTGATCTTGTGCTTCATCCCATGTATTGAATTGTTAGGTTAAGTGGAAACTTTGTCATAAAGCTTAGTTTGACAACCAATTCTTATCGTTAATATCTACTGGAAACTTTGTCGTAAAGGTAGATCGTAACACCTTTGTCGGATTATTGTGTTTAGGAAAGAACTAGAAGTCTAACACATTTGTCGGGTTAGATTGTGGTGTATCACCTTTGTCGGGATACTTAGGGTTGTTACCTTTGTCGGAATAACCATACTTAGAAACTTAAGATTTGATATTTAGCAGTCGATGATAAACATGTCACAATAGAAACTCTAAGCTGAATGTTCTCTTTGACTGAAATCTTCTTTGCTAGTTCTCCATTTTGCACTCACATCCACTTAAAACCCCCTTTTTCTTATTTTCAGTTACAGCTTCAACAACAATAGCCCCCTTGGGTTCGACCCTGCTTGCCGCTACACTAGCTTTTAGCAGGAGATTATAAATAGTAAATTTGACGCGTAAGACGACGCGCGTCAATGACACCAAGAGCTGAATTCAATGTGGAAAGCCTACACTTAGAGATTTGAAGCACATGGTTAAATACATCCCAAGGTATGTGCTTGTTTCCTGCAGCGAAAGGGAGGTTGAAGTTTATCTTCTTAATAGATCTTTTGGGAAAATGCATTGCAGGTGCATGCGGAAAAAATCTACCAATGTAAGTGTGAAGTGAGCCGCTTCAATTAGCTTGTGCTTGGCTAAGGATGCACTTATGAAAGGATAAGGACACGTGGCTGTAATAGTATCAAGTTGTACTTGGAATAGTAGTAAACTTGTGTGTGTTTCATTTTCTCGTATTCAAATGGGTTGAAGGGTACAATTCTTGGAACACCCTGATTCTCGAGTATTGGAAGATATTACACTATGTGAAATTCAATCTTTAAGACATTTCATTTATGCACAAGTTTTGTTCGGTTGTGAATGCTTTTAGTGTTCAAGAGTTTAACCCTAAAATGAGGGAGGATTGTTGGAGATTTTAGGGTATATGTGTTACAAAACATGTCTATACCTTGTAAAGAATGTTTTGTGAATGAAACAAAATATTTTGGAACTCTTTTGAGCTCCATTTGGTTTTCAGATCAGTGAGGATCGCGCCCAGGCAAAACATTATTAGGCGCGTCTAGTCCAGACTTTAACCTGATTAATGTCTTGACTGAGCGCGATTTGGTAATGTCTTTGAAATTGCTACGCGTGAGATGAGCTCAACTGTACCAGCTCGATGTTGAACACACCGTGGTACAGTTGGTTGCACAGATTAATGTAAATGAAAGTAAGGTGCAAAACAGTAAAGGACACAGAACACTTGGTGACCTGATCAGTCGATATTTCGACTAATTAATCACTGCATTCAATGAAGGATATTACTCGTTCTCCGAGCAAATTGTCTCTATTTGATGTCTTTCTCTAGTGTTTCAGGAAAATAACGCGTATCCTTGCCCCACGAGCCCATGAGATTGAACGAACGGAAAAATCGGCGAAAAAGACATCTGGGCCAGAAGCAGCCCGTGACAACCGTGACACACTCACCTGTCACGGGAGTCACGGCAATTGTCCCCTTGAGCCGAGATTTTGGCCCAACCCGTGACAACCGTGACACACTCACCTGTCACGGGTGTCACGGCGCTTCTCCTCTTGAACCGTGATATAGGCTTACCCCGTGACAGCCGTGACACGCCTGGCTGTCACGGGTGTAACGGGCTCGTCGGCAGACTAACTTTAAGCTGTTTCCAAAAATCGATTTTGGGCTTTTCAGCCTTTTTGGACGGTCTATAAAAAGGAAACACGACCAGATTAGAGAGGCTGCTGTTATTTTGGAGAAGAAACCCTAACTTGGGAAAGAAGACAGAGCTTTCATCACGAGAGATTATTCGAGCACCCGCGTCATTACGGTTTCCTCGCCCTTTTCTCTTTATTGCACTGTTTTTGGTTTAATCACCATGAATAGTGAGTAGTCCTCTCAATTCCGGGATCCTACGGATCCCGTGCTATGTAACCCTAACTCTCATGTGATCAATTAAAGTTGTTATTTATGCGATTCGAATATTCAATTTCATTGTGTGCTTAATTTTATCGTTCTATGCATGTATTTACGTCAAAGGATATGTTTGCATTGGTAGAACGTACTTAGGTTAATTACCGAAAGATGGATGGGTCCTAGGTATTAACCGGATTACATGAAATTGATATTAGGTCATGTTTACATGATTTAATAGGAAAACCTTTAGTTTAATAAATCGAGATCGTTGATAATCCGTGGATGGGCGGCGTTCAACGATTGAGATTAATCTAGACAATGATCCGTGGATGGGCGGCTTGTCTAGTGTTATTTCGGTTTGATTCCATATTCGATAGCATGAATAATTTACATAACATGATTGCATGATTAGTGGGGTTAGCACGGGTGAAGTATGGATTCTGGAATTCTTTCTCTGATTTAAACACAACCATTTAATTTCCTATTATTTAATTTCCGCAATTCTCGTGACAACAAAAACCTTTTTACAAAATTCATTCGGAATAGCTAAATAGGTCACACCGTTTGCTAGTATTCATACGCACTGCTCCTAGGATCGACTCTTGGCTTACCAAGGTTACAAATATTGTTTGACTGCATCTTGACCCCTAAAACATATAATTTGACAACTATAAAGGGTTAAAAATACGCCTGTCAAAAAACACTCCACACTTAGGATTTGTTCGTCCTGAACAAATGTCAAACAAATGGCAGAATAAATACACGAGTCAATGTAATGCTCAACAACCATATGTTTCAAAGCTACCCACTCAAGTGACATGTGATCAATTCTAACAAAAAAAACGAAGACAGAAAAGAAAAACTCATAACTCACTGTCGTAGAGGACACGAATGCATTTAGCGTATGCATCAAGCCTTTAAACCTATAGGCTGCCCTAGTAGGACGAGTATAGTCTCGTGAAGGTTTTCAGGAATGGGACTACTTACAAATCCCTGTACAACTAACTAGCGCACATGCATGAAATGATGCTCAACGAGTCACAGTAAGGTCATGTCATACCTCGGATTCATCGTGCTACCTCAACTTCGAGACAAACATCTTCATCAAAGTTTTCAGACAATCATAGATCAAACGAGTTATGTATTCAAACGGTCAGTACACACGACTAACAAACGCCTCATCACAAGTTCTAAACAGTTCTATCGCAACGGGATAAGAACATGAAAGGGTGCATAAAACATGCTCGCCATTCACCTATGCTATCTAGGGATAGTCCACGGGCTCTTGGCGCAAAGCTCATTCTCAAGTGCCAAGGACTAGGCAATGACCCGTAAGAGAAGAGGAGCCTGGCTAAAGGGTTTTCTGAAAAACAGTACAAAAATTTGCATCAAAATTTCAGTGCAAGCACGAGGGTCGTCCCTTAGTTTCTAGTACATGAATTTGCAAGACAAGTCATGATTTGCACGCAATGAAGATGGGATTACACTACATCAAGCAAAAGAGGGCAGAATTGGTTATTCAAAAGTGTTTTCCAATACACAAGGGGCGACTTTTCTCACCGGGTCCTTGGTATTTTTCTGCTCATGCAGACGTTTTTCAAAGTATTAAAATTTTTTCGATTTTTCTAAAACTGGTTTTCTTTCAAAAACAAGTAAGTTTGGGGCCAATGTTTCACCCATCTTTCGAAAATTAAGAACTTTGTTCTTGAGGGAAAACTTGAAGGCCAATTGTCTAACTCCACACTTAAAACTTGACATAGTGTATAAGTAAAGGCGGGAGCATGCAAATCACAACAAGTATATAGAAACACATACTAGTACTAAGGTCACCTAGAAAAAGAGATGCAAATTTAAGCTTTTGAGATTTTTGAACCGGTGCCTACTAATTTCAAGTCTCAAACATTGCTTCAATAAATACGTAGAACATGTGATAGGCAAAGGCTAGCAGTGATACTGACTCAAGAGAATACGCACACGATTTTCACTATTTCAAGTCCTAGACTTTGAATCCAAAAGAATGTCAATCAGTCAAGGAGTATCGTAGAAAACAAGGATTTCAATCGCAATACATAGACTGTTGAGCATGTGAACGAGTGAATGCGTGATATGCAATGTGTGTGACTATGCGCTACCCACTCCACACTTAGAAATTAGCTTAGTCCCTAAGCGAAGAAATATAAGAGAAAATAAGCGTATAGGAACTTCACTCGTGTGTGATGGTGTGATATCCATGGAGATTAAGCGATGCCCGAGGAGTGGAACGCGACTCGTGAGCTGATAAAAATAGAGGAAACCAAGCATAAGACTGCACGAGTTAAAGATTAGCATCGGTAATGAAGGGTAGGCAAAAACAGGAAATGCCAAATAGGAGGTAGGATAATTGATGCGAGCCAAATATATATCATAAAGCAAGTCTCAAGCAACAATTAACATGAGGAAAGGAAAACCATGGCAAGATGTCAGCGTAAAACAAGAAAAATCATGTAACGTGCCACAATATATGAAAACAGTCAAAAAGATCAGCAGGAGAAATGCAAGAAGAGCTAGACAGCGCCATCGTCCGCGTCCTCATCAATACCAAATAGCTCTGCTGTACTACCGGAGTTCCCATGGTCAGGAGGGCGGGAAGTGCCAGCCTCGTGGTCATGACCCGTAGGAGGGACGTGCGGTGGTGGAGGGTAATCTAGCTCAGCATGCGCAAGAAGAGTGGCTAAGGCGCCCTGCTCCCAGTCACGCGCCCTGATGGCCTGAGATCTGAACTCTGAAAAATCGGCGGCGAGCGCATTCTGTGATCTGAATATCGGCTGCTGATGCACCAATATCACACGCTGCTGCTCCACAATCGCGCACTGAGTTTCCGCAATCTGGTGCACCTGCGCGAATAGTCTCATCTGGGTGGTCTCCAAGCGTGCGAAACGCTCCTCAAAGGTGCTAGAGTGCTAGTCATGAGCATGGGGCTGCGGCGGGGGAGAAGGCATGTGGCTAGGTGCTGGAGGTGAGGGCGCCTCGTCCATGTTAACATCATTACTCGGGGGCTGGTCCTCCTGGACAGGTGCTCTAACCTGGGCTCGATCAATGCGGCGCCTCTTTGCTCCACTTGGGAGCTCGGGGTTGTGGATCCACTCCTCGTCACCAAATCGACCGGCATTGGTGATTGGGTAGGGTTGTGCTTGGTCCGGTGGTGGTGCTGGGATGATGGCGGTCGAAGCTAAAGGTGGAGGAGCTGCGGCGGTGGAGCTGGCACGGTTGGCCTGTGCGGAGCGGCTGGAGGAGGCGCTTCCGACTCGTCTTATCCGAGCCATGGAGTGGAGGTGGTGCTGGGACGGAATCAGAGAGGGGCGGACGGTGAGCGGCTGGAGGACGGGCGAGGGAGGGCAGGGTGAGCGGGGAGATCGGCTGGAGGCGGCGGAGGGTGCGAATTTCAGAAATTGGGCGAAATATGGTTTTTGAAAATCTGAAATTGGGATTTTAATTTGAGGAAGAAAACTATGCCCGTTGCAGCCGTTACAACCGAGTCTGTAACGGTTGTAACGACACCTCACGAAATCACGGTCCAACTGTTATACCCGTGACAGCCGTGACAGTCCTGTGTGTAACGGCTGTCACGGAACCACAAGAAATTACGGCTCAAATACACACCCGTTACAGCCGTGACAGTCCTGTGTGTAACGGCTGTCACGGCACCTCCAAAATTTCAGCTAAATTTGCTTTGTTGGTTCGGGAACTGATTGCTGCTCACTCCACACTTGGATTCCTGCATGGTCCATACACAGATCGTACAATGCAAAATGCAATTAAATAGACTTACAGCGCGGGTTACTCCCCGAAGAGGCCTAGTTTAACGTCTTGGCGAGACATAGCTGGGTCTAGACAGACTCACAGTGCATAAGAAACATTCTCGGAGAGTCCTGTAGCTAGGATCCCTCCCCGAGAAGCAGGTTATTTGTAACGCCTTCGGGAGGTGCCAGATGCTTGAGTACGTGGTAGTGCTTAAGGCGTTGCCCATTGACTACCATAGTTTTACCTCCTTCTACGCTGATTTCTACATGCCCGTCTGGATATGCTCGCTCCACTGTGTAAGGGCCACTCCATTTAGTACGCAGCTTGCCAGGAAATAATCTAAGGCGGGAGTTGTATAGAAGAACTCGCTCGCCTTCGTTGAACTCTCGGCGCACTATCCTCTTGTCATGCCACTTCTTTGTTCTCTCCTTATAAATGCGGGCATTCTCGTAGGAATCCAGTCTGATCTCATCGAGCTCGTGTAACTGTAACAGTCGCTTTTCTCCGGCTGCCTTCATGTTCATGTTTAGCTCTCTAATGGCCCATAATGCCTTGTACTCGAGTTCGACCGGCAAGTGGCAGGTTTTTCCATAAACAAGTCGGAAAGGACTCATCCCAATGGGAGTTTTGAATGCAGTCCTATATGCCCACAGCGCGTCATCTAGCTTGGACGCCCAGTCTTTCCTGTGGCTCGAGACCATCTTTCCCAAAATGCTCTTGATCTCCCTGTTAGAGATCTCAACCTGTCCACTAGTCTGAGGGTGATAGGGAGTGCCAATCTTGTGGTAGACACCGTAATTCTTTAATAGTGTTTCGAAATTTCTCTCCTTGAAGTGAGAGCCACCGTCACTGATAACTGTTCTGGGCACCCCGAACCGAGGGAAGATCACCTTCTGAAACATTTTTATAACTACCTTGGCGTCGCAAGTAGGAGTAGCAACTGCTTCAACCCACTTAGAAACGTAGTCGACTGCTACCAAGATATACTGATTACCGTACGAAGGTGGGAATGGTCCCATGAAGTCTATCCCCCAAACATCGAATAAATCTACTGCGAGAATGCTCTGCTGGGGCATCTCCTGCTGCTTCGAAATATTCCCAGTCCTTTGGCACTGATCACAGGCCTTGACGAAGTCATGTGCATCCTTAAATAGCGAGGGCCAAAAGAAACCGGACTGCAGAACCTTCGTAGCTGTTTTCGAACCAGCCCCATGTCCACCGTACCGAGAAGAGTGGCAGCGCTCCAGAATATATGGGATCTGGTCCTCATCGACACAAGTCCTGTAGAGACCGTCAGCACATAGTCTATAAAGAAAAGGGTCATCCCAGAAGTACCGTTTAGCATCGGAAAGAAATTTCCTCTTCTGGTTGTGCGAGAAGTCGGGAGGGAGGATTCCACATGCCAAGAAGTTAACAAAATCTGCATACCACGGGACGGTGTCCACATCAATGCGCATCAGCTGTTCTCCTGCTAGAGAGTCAGTCATCGGGAGTGTGTCCTCTTCGCGGTCAAGCTCTCCTAGCTCGAGGCGTGACAAGTGATCTGCAACCAGATTTTCTGCTCCCCTCTTGTCTCTAATGTCAATATCGAACTCCTGGAGGAGGAGGACCCATCGTATTAGACGAGGTTTTGAGTCCTTCTTTGACAGCAAATATTTGATCGCAGCATGGTCGGTGTATACTATGGTCTTCGAACCAATGAGATACTGTCGGAATTTCTCGAAAGCATATACGATGGCCAGCATCTCTTTCTCAGTTGTAGTGTAGTTAACTGCTGCTCCGGAGAGGACCTTGCTGGCGTAGTAAACTACGTGCAGCTTCTTGTCGACGCGCTGCCCCAAGACTGCTCCTACTGCAAAGTCACTTGCATCACACATTAGTTCAAATGGCAGCTCCCAATCGGGAGGCTGCACTATAGGAGCGGAAGTAAGAGCAGTTTTTAGACTGTTGAAAGCATTTAAACAAGAGTCAGTAAATTTAAACTCAGCTTCCTGACAAAGTAGATCAGTGAGCGGCTTTGCTGTCTTCGAGAAATCCTTGATAAATCGCCTGTAAAACCCAGCGTGCCCAAGAAAACTCATGATCCCTTTCACGTCTCTTGGTGGGGGTAGCTTTTCAATCACCTCTACCTTTGCGCGATCAACTTCGATGCCTCTATGAGAAACCATGTGTCCAAGCACTATACCTTCCTGCACCATAAAGTGACACTTCTCCCAGTTCAAAACCAGGTTAGTGTCAACACAACGACAAAGAACATCAGTAAGGTTAGAGAGACACAAATCAAATGAGGAACCATACACCGAAAAATCATCCATAAATACTTCCATGGTGTGTTCCAAAAAATCAGAAAATATTGCCATCATGCAACGTTGAAATGTGGCTGGTGCATTGCAAAGACCAAAGGGCATACGTCTATAAGCAAAAGTGCCAAAAGGGCAAGTAAAAGTAGTTTTCTCCTGGTCCTCGGGGTGTATAGGAATCTGGAAAAATCCACTATAACTGTCGAGGTAGCAGAAAAATTTATGCTTTGCTAGACGTTCTAACATTTGATCAATAAAAGGCAAAGGAAAGTGATCCTTAAGAGTAGCCTTATTCAACTTCCTGTAATCAATGCACATACGCCAACCAGTCACAGTACGAGTAGGAATCAATTCATTATGCTCATTACGTACAACAGTCAAGCCTCCCTTCTTAGGGACAACGTGCACAGGACTTACCCACTTACTATCAGCAACAGAATAAATGATGCCGGCATCTAATAATTTCAGAATTTCTTTCTTAACAACATCATTCAATTTGAGGTTCAAGCGTCTCAAGGCATCCCTACTAGGTCTAGCATCGTCCTCAAGGTTAATTCTATGCATGCATAAATCAGGGCTAATTCCCTTGAGGTCGTCTATGGAATATCCTAGGGCTGGTCTATGTTCTCGCAAGACATCGAGCAATTTCTGGGTCTCTACATCAGTCAAGGATGCATTAACAATCACCGGGTAGGTTGAGTTAGGGCCCAGAAATTCATACCTGAGACTTGCAGGTAGGGGTTTCAGCTCTACCGTGCAAGGTTCCTTACCTGCTTCTCCTGCGGCATCAGCTGCATCCGCGCCCTCTATGCCTATAGCGTAGACATCCATCGGTATCGGGCAGCCTGGTACAACCTTGTAAGACTCAATAGATGTTAGAGAAATGGGCTGGTCAATATCAGCAGAGTCGAGCACATCACAGTCAGCTAAAAGACTAGGAGTTCTGCATATGTCAGGTAAATAAAAGACAACACGTTCGCTGCCTACTCGCAAAGCTATAGATCCCCTATCCATGTCAATTACCACCCTAGCCGTGTAAAGGAATGGTCTACCAAGTATAATGGGAATATCGGTGTCCTCTGAAATCTCTAGCACAATAAAATCAGCAGGGATGTAAATATTCTTCACCTTGACGGGTACGTCTCTCAGAATCCCTTTCGGGAGTCTACAAGAACGATCCGCAAGGCGAATAGAGATGTCAGTAGGACATAGATCACCCAAGTTCAGTTTAGAATACAGAGAGTATGACATGATAGACACACTAGCACCCAAATCACATAAAGCACGACGAATTGTAAGGCCACCAATATCACAAGGGATAGAAAAACTCCCTGAATCCTTAAGCTTAGGTGGCATGGGCACGTGCATGGCAGCGCTGCACTCCTCACTTAGAGCTACTGTCTCGGTTCCGTCCATCTTCCGTTTCCCAGTCATAATCTCCTTCATGAATTTGGCATATGTTGGAATCTGCGTGATTGCATCTGTGAAGGGCATAGTGATGTACAGAGTACGAATCTGGTCCATGAATTTCATGAACTCTTTGTCTCTTCTAGCACCCTTGAGACGCTGAGGGAATGGGACCGGAGGCTTATAAGGAGCCGGCTCCACTGTTTGAGTAGAATTTTCAACTCGGTTTTCAGCTTCTATTGATGGTTCTGCTTCAGCAGGAGTAGAATGGAGCGCTGATTTTTCTGCTGTTGCTCGAGTGGTTTGTGCTGGTAGCATTTCAAGTTGCTTGCCACCTCGGAGTGTGATAGCATTAACCGATTCCCTATTGTTGTGCTCAGGTTTTGAGGGGAGTTTCCCATGTTCCCTTGTTGCTGAATTTGCCTGCTGAGCTACCTGATTTTCTAGCATTCTGTTCTGGATGGCCATCTGCTCAAGTTGCTGCTCGAGTGCTTTCACTCGCTTATCCTGCTCGGCCATGAAGCTAGCCATCATGGACTCCATGCTAGAGGAGCTGCTGGATTCCTGTTGCTTGGGCTACTGCGACTGGTAGGCATAACTCCCCGAGTTCTGATTTTGCTGCCCTTGCGACTGATTATTGGACTGATTATTGTACTGAGCTCTTGGCTGGTAGGAGTTGCTGTGCTGCGATTGCTGAGCCTGGCTGTTGTATTGCCCTCGCGGCTGATACGGTGCATTCCCTTGCTGCTGTTTGTATGGAAAACCTTGAGGCGCCGGATTCTGAGGCTTGTAAGACAGGTTAGGGTTGTTTCGATTTGGGTTATCCCATTTGTTAGTGGCTGATCCGTACCCGAAACCAGCCCCTTGATTATTCTGCCCAACATAATTTGCATCCTCCTGGTTTCCTCCGTTGTCATCTTGTCCCATCACCGGACAGCCATCTGCAAAATGAGAAGGAGAGCCACAAATCTGACAATACACACTGACATTGGCAACATCAGACGACTTCATAGAGGAGGCCATCTTCAGATTTTTGATTTCTGTTGCGAGCATCTTTACTGTATTGGTCAACTCAGCGAAGTCATTGGTGCTATCAGCTTGGCAAAGATCTTGCACGCCCTTTCTGTCTTTGGGGTTGCCATGATCACTGGTCCAGAGGTGGTAGTCTTGGGCTGCTCTCTCAATAATACCATAGGCGTCTTCCAGCGGGACTCCATTGAGTCCCCCACCAGCGGCTTGATTTATCAAATTACGCATCCCCTGATCGATCCCTTGATAGAAGCTGTCGATAATCTGCCACAGCTCTAAATTGTGGTGTGGGCACAACCTTGTCAGCTCCTTATACCTCTCCCAAGAGTCGTACAGAGTCTCACCATCGATAGAGCGGAACGAGATGATTTTGTTCCTGAAGTGAGCTGTCTTTGATGGTGGGAAGTATTGTTGGAGAAAGGCTTCGGCCAGCTTGTCCCAGGTGGTAAAAGTACCATCAGCATGACTGTCTAACCATCTGCTAGCCTTGTCGGACAATGAGAACGGGAACAGCCTGAGGTAGTAGGACTCTGGAGGGACTCCGTTTGTTTTCACCGTGTTGCACATCTGGGTAAATCGCTTGAGATGCTGGTGAGGATCTTCATTCATTCGTCCAGTGAATTGATTGTTTTGCACCATTTGAATGAGACCTGTTTTGAGCTCCCAGGTATTGTTGGCTATCCCTGGTGGTGCAATGGCGGACTGGAACCCAGTAACACGAGGAGTAGTGTAATCTCCAAGGGTTCGGCGCACTGGTGGCTGCACTCGTGGTGGCTGGTCGTCGTCGACCCTGTCATTCAGCAAGTTCTGATTCGCAGTCATTGTTGCGTAGTTACGGTTCAGTGCTCGTAGCTTCCGAGCTTCGTTCTGGGCCTGACGATTGTTCTTTCGTTGGTCCGGTGTGTCGTCGTCTGAAATCTGAATTTGCTTCTTCCGTCGGGTGTTTTCTTTGGCATGAACTACCTAGTACCTGCAAAAGCCAAGAAACACCGTGAGTGAAGGAATTACAGCAGAAAACAGATATCAAACGAGGTGGAATAGTCTAAACTACACACGTTACTCTAATATCACACTAAACGCTGCTCCCCGGCAACGTTTAGTGTGATATTACAGTGTATAGTACAGTTCGGCTCAATGTAGCCTACGTCTGGGGGACTTCTCCCAAGTCCAAGGAACAATTCACTATCACAGTGTATAGTACAGTTTTATGTTCGAACAGCCTTCCAAACTACTGATCCCCTATACTACTCTCCAAGTGAATTGGGTGATCTAAGCGTCCCTTAGATCCAGAGACTCCCGTCAATACAATCAGACCTCCTCCCGAGACTGATGAATGTGAATCCAACTCGTAGATTCAGATAGTGGATGGTCGTCGTCTGTGACAGTCGATCTGCTAGACCTGAGTGGTACTAAGCAGCGACAACACCTTCTTGAACTCTGGACGTTGTAGTGCGCAGCAACAATATATGAGTTCAAGAACCAAGTAAAGCAAGAGGCTTACCAACTTGCAGCCTTAATCCTCCAATGAAAGCTTGACGACTAAAAGCTCCAAGATATGATTTCAGCGTACGGATTTAAGGCTCTCCACACGGCGTCTCTCAAGTGTTGCTTGCAGAAAAACTGAGTTCTGCTCTTCTATTTATATAGCCGTGTGGGTCTAGGTGATAAGAAAACCCTAGAATATATTTCCTAAAAACCCTCGATAAGATAGGAATTAATTCCGTTGAGATCTGTATATCTTTATCTCATCAGAGTCGGTTTGGTGATGTGGCGGTCGAGAATATTCGAAAGATTTCTATCTTTCCAAAAAATCAGTTACTGAGCAGATTTTTCGAAACTGAAAGATAGACCTTGCACAGATGCTAGCACAGTCCAATTTGAGCACATCTTGTACAGATTTGTGTTTTGCCTATATGGCACTTTATGCTCCAACAATCTCCCCCTTGACATGTGAGGCAACACACTTCTTCTGCATGACACATTCGCAGCAGATAACCGATAACCCTTCAACTCGAACGCCACAAAAAAAAACCACCACATTGCAGAATTCTCCCCCTTTTTGTCTCAACAGTGGCAAGGGACAACTCCTCTTCATGTCTTTCCACATCAGCACTGAAGATAAAGAATACTGCTCCGTTTGATTTAAACACAGCTCCCCCTTACTACATGGCACGTCAGCAACACTTATAATAGTTCTGCTCAGCTGACTGCCCCTGACGTCAAAGCCTTCTAGTTTTTCATGACACAAAGGCCAAGTGCAGACCTTAGTGTCTCAAACCTCTCAGCGTTCAACGGCTTTGTCAGAATATCCGCTAGTTATTTCTCTGTTGGCATGTGGAACAGACCAATGATTTTATCTTCAACTAGCTCTCTAATGAAATGGTGTCGGATGTCAATGTGCTTTGTCCGTGAATGCTGTACAGGATCCTTAGAGATGCTGATGGCACTCATGTTGTCACAGTATAACGTCATGGTATTCTGATCCAGTCCCACTTCCTTGAGCATCTGCTTCATCCAAAGCATTTGAGCACAACAGCTCCCCGCAGCCATTTACTCCGCTTCAGTAGATGATAGTGAAATACTGTTCTGCTTCTTGCTAAACCACGAGACTAGGTTGTTCCCAACGAAGAAACACCCACCAGAAGTACGTTTTCTGTCTTTAATACTACCGGCCCAGTCTGCATCGGAGTATCCTACAATGCAACCACTTGTATCTCTAGTGTACCATAATCCATAACCGGCAGTACCACTTACATATTTGATGATTCTCTTGACTTGCAATAAGTGACTTTCCTTTGGATCTGCCTGATACCTGGCACAGACTCCCACTGCTTGACAAATATCTGGTCTGGAAGCAGTCAGGTATAGCAGACTCCCGATCATGCTTCTGTACAAGGTCTGGTCCACTGAAGCTCCTGCATCATCCTTGGTGATCTTCACATGTGTAGCAGCTGGAGTTCTCTTGTGGGTAGCCTTGTCCAGTCCAAACTTCTTCACTAGATTTCTCGTATACTTGGCCTGAGACAAGAAAATTCCTTCCTTCGACTGTACAACCTGCAGCCCCAAGAAGTAGTTCATTTCACCCACCATGCTCATTTGAAACTCGCTTTGCATCTGGGCCACGAACTCATCCACCATCTTCTGAGAATTAGAACCAAACACGATGTCATCGACGTAGATTTGAGCGATGATAAAGTGTTGGTTATCCTTTTTCACGAGCATCGTCTTGTCTATTCCTCCTCGAGTGTATCCCATGCTCATGAGGTACTGCGTTAATCTTTCATACCAAGCTCTAGGGGCCTGCTTGAGTCCATATAAAGCCTTCTTTAGTTTGTAGACATGATCCGGGCAGTGTGGGTCTTCAAAACCTTTAGGCTGAGCCACGTACACTTCTTCAAATAGCAGACCGTTCAAGAACGCACTCTTTACGTCCATCTGGAATAGTTTGAACTTCAAGTAACATGCGACTGCGAGGAGAAGTCGAATAGCTTCCAGGCGTGCAACGGGGGCGAAGGTCTCGTCAAAATCAATACCCTCTATCTGAGTGTATCCTTGAGCAACCAGCCTGGCTTTGTTTCTCGTAATGTTGCCTCTTTCATCTGTTTTGTTCTTAAATATCCACTTTGTGCCGATGATATTTACTCCATTTGGGCGAGGAACTAGATCCCATACATCATTGCGGGTGAATTCTCCTAACTCTTCTTGCATGGCAGTGATCCAATGATCGTCTTTCAAGGCCTCCTTTATATTCTTTGGTTCCACCTTCGACAAATAGCAGCTATGATTAATCATATCTCTGTAATTAACATGAGATTTACCTCTAGTCTTGATCTTGTCTTGAGGGTTCCCAATGATATTTGTGAGAGGATGATTCTTCTGGATTCTGCTTGATGGTTGTATGCTTGTGTCACCACTTCTTGAACGAGCTTGGTTCACCTCACTACCTTCTGCTTCATGCATGATTACGTCAGTGTTCTCATTGGCAGACTCTGGCACAGTTTCTGGCATCCTTTCAGAGTCTTCATCTGGTACGGGCCTTTGAGCAGACTCAGATTGGGATGCTTCATTGTTTTGCATTTGAACGTCACCATCCTTTTCGATTGATTCGTCCACAGTTTCAGGCACAACTTCAGAGTGTGCGTCTACATCTGAGCCTTGTCTATGCTTAGGCTGAGTGACCTGGGTCTCCATATCATCATCTGACTCTTGCCTTAGGTGTGAGTCCTTAGCATCATCGATTACAACGTTGATTGACTCGATCACTGTTCTGGAACTCTTGTTGTAGACTCGATAGGCTCGGCTGTTTGGAGAGTAGCCCAGGAATAGGCCTTCTTCGCACTTTCTATCCAATTTCTGCCTTTGCTCCCTATCGGTTAACACATAACAAGTGCTACCAAACACGTGGAAGTGCTTGACTGTGGGCTTTCTTCCTTTCCAGAGCTCATAGCTGGTTTTGTCCATGCCTGGTCTAATCAGAACTCTGTTCAGGACGTAGGTAGCGGTTGACATAGCTTCGGCCCACAAGTGCAGAGGGACGTTCTTTGCATGTAGCATGACTCTTGCCATTTCTTGCACAGTTCGATTTCTCCGCTCAACTACTCCATTTTGTTGCGGTGTGATGGGAGATGAGAATTGATGTACGATACCTTGCTCATCACAGAATCGAGCAAACTTCTCATTCTCAAATTCCCTCCCATGATCACTTCGAATGGACAAAAGATTTTCTCCACGATCTCTCCTCTCATTGATCAGACGAGTAGCAAGTTGAATAAAAACTTGCACAGTCTCAGATTTCTCACGCAAGAACATGATCCAAGAGTATCTGGTATAGTCATCTATACATACGAATGCATACCTCTTTCGATCGAGACTCTCCACCTGCATAGGTCCCATCAGGTCCATATGTAGTAGCTCCAGCGCACGCTTTGTGTAAACTTTATCCACCTTTTTGTGTACTGCTCGAGTCTGCTTTCCTGCTTGACAATCACCACAAATAATTTGCATATCACCTCTGATAATAGGTATACCTTCAATCAACTTCTCATTGGAGAGAAATTTCAGAGATCTGAAGTTGATGTGTCCCAGGCGTTGATGCCAAAGATGTATTTCATCGCACCTACTCAGCATACAAGTAACTGCTCCTGGAGTTGCAGCACGGCTTAGTAAGTAGCAGTTGTTGCTTGCACGGTCTCCTTCCATTACGCAAACTCTGTGTTTGTTGTAAACATGGCAAGAATTTCTTGAGAACTGTACCTGGTTACTGTTATCGCACAGCTGACTGATACTAATCAGGTTGGCTTTTAACCCGTCAACCCAGTAAACATCATCAAGGCGTGGCATGCCTGGAACATTCAGGGTTCCTTTGGCTAGAACTTTTCCTTTATTCCCATCACCAAAAGTCACATGTTGGTCGTCCATGGGTCTCAGATTGACAAGATTCTCACGAACACCAGTCATGTGTCTGGAGCACCCACTGTCAAAGAACCAGCTCTCTTCATCTTCCTTGTGAAACGAACTGTACGAGACATAGCAGTTTTCATCATTCCTGGGTCTCCACACCATGCTGCTTTGTCTCCTTGTAGGTTCTTTGTACTGACAGTCACGTCTATAACGATAGCAATGACGCTTGATGTGCCCAGGTTTACTGCAGTAGTAGCACACCCTAGCACGTTTCCATTCATTATCTCTTGGGACACGAAACTGGTTGTAATTTTCTCTGGCACAGACGAACTTATCCGTTGTCTTGTGTTTGTTGTCTTTAGGAACTGTGCCACCTGCTTTCACAAACTTTGTATCACCAGTTTTCTGCTTGCCAGTGTAACCAAGCCCGGTAGTATCTTTTATTCTCCTCTGCACCGACAGGATCTGGTCCAGATTCTTGGACCCTGTATTCAGGCTGTTCAGGAGCTTCTTGATTGAACCCATCTCCTCCAAGAGTTTTTTCGATTCTTGATTGTCTCCTTCAGCCTTTTGTTTCAGCTCTTTTACTTCTTTCTCCATAATTTCTTTCTCCTGTGCAAGAATGCTGGCATTGGATTCCAGTTCCTGTTTTTCCAGCTTCAGAGTGATAACTTCTGCATTTAGCCTCCTGTTGATGTCTACCAGCTCAGTCCACTTTGAGCACAATAGTGCGTATTTCTCAGCAATGCATTCATCAGTGATTTCTTCTTCATCACTTTCTTCAGTTTCGTTCTCTTCTACCTCGGCTTCTTCTTTCTTGGCACAGTCTTTGGAATCAGTCCTGGCACAGTCTGTGACACAGTCTATCATGCTTGTCAGAGCAACAAAGTTGCTTGTCTCTTCCTCCTCTGCGCTCTCTTCAGTCTCGTCATCACTCCAGCTGACATTCAGGGACTTGCTATTCTGCTTCTTCAGGGTGTTAGCACACTCTGCTTGTATGTGGCCAAAACCTCCACATTCCCTGCACTTTATTCCTTTGGTCCATCCGCTTTTGCCATTTTCCTTCTGGTCAGACTGTCTCTCCCGCGGCTGAAAATCCACTCTCCCGGTGTCTTGATATTTAGATTGATTCAGGCTTTTCTGGCCAGCACCCTTACAATTGATCTTCTTCAACAGTTTGTTCAAGTTCTTTGTGAGTAACGTCAGTTCCTCGCTTACTCCATCGATGGATGCATCGTCTAGCACAGTCTCAGCCTTTAAGCCTACAGATTTAACCTTGGGTTCTGGTACAGTCAGGTGTCGCAGTTCATAAGTGCATAGGTTGCCAATCAACTCTTTCCAGCTCATGGTCTTTGTATTGTTTGCCTCTTCTATAGCAGTCACCTTCATGGCAAAACGTTTAGGCAAAGACCTCAGAATCTTTTGCACAACCTTCTCTTCGGGTAGAGCTTCACCAAGGGTAGATGCCTCATTCACAAGGTCACAGACTCTGGCGTTAAAGTCCTTGATGGATTCATCCTCCTGCATCTTTAGCTCCTCAAATCTGGATGTCAACATCTGAATCCTGGACTGTTTCACCTTGTCAGTTCCTTCAAAGTGAGTGGACAAGGTATCCCATGCCTCCTTAGCGCTTTCACAGTTCAGGATGAGTTTGAAAATTGACTCGTCCACAGCTGAGAAGATGGCATTTAGAGCTTTGGCATTTCCCATAGCGAGACGCTCCTCCCGTTCAGACCATTCTGTTTCTGGCTTAGGAACAATCTTTCCGTCATCAGTTGCCAGCAGTGGAGGGTTCCAGCCAGTTAACACAGATCTCCATGCTTTCTCATCCACATTTTTGATGAACGCCTTCATCCTGGCTTTCCAGTAGCCATAATTAGGCCCTTCTAACAGCACCGGGCGAGTAGTGCTTTGTCCTTCCTTGATGCTCATCTTAGCACAGTAGCTAGCTTCCCAAGATCCAACTCCGTATGTTGAGAACCTGCTTCTGATACCAATTGAAATTGCTACGCGTGAGATGAGCTCAACTGTACCAGCTCGATGTTGAACACACCGTGGTACAGTTGGTTGCACAGATTAATGTAAATGAAAGTAAGGTGCAAAACAGTAAAGGACACAGAACACTTGGTGACCCAGTTCGGCTCAATGTAGCCTACGTCTGGGGGACTTCTCCCAAGTCCAAGGAACAATTCACTATCACAGTGTATAGTACAGTTTTATGTTCGAACAGCCTTCCAAACTACTGATCCCCTATACTACTCTCCAAGTGAATTGGGTGATCTAAGCGTCCCTTAGATCCAGAGACTCCCGTCAATACAATCAGACCTCCTCCCGAGACTGATGAATGTGAATCCAACTCGTAGATTCAGATAGTGGATGGTCGTCGTCTGTGACAGTCGATCTGCTAGACCTGAGTGGTACTAAGCAGCGACAACACCTTCTTGAACTCTGGACGTTGTAGTGCGCAGCAACAATATATGAGTTCAAGAACCAAGTAAAGCAAGAGGCTTACCAACTTGCAGCCTTAATCCTCCAATGAAAGCTTGACGACTAAAAGCTCCAAGATATGATTTCAGCGTACGGATTTAAGGCTCTCCACACGGCGTCTCTCAAGTGTTGCTTGCAGAAAAACTGAGTTCTGCTCTTCTATTTATATAGCCGTGTGGATCTAGGTGATAAGAAAACCCTAGAATATATTTCCTAAAAACCCTCGATAAGATAGGAATTAATTCCGTTGAGATCTGTATATCTTTATCTCATCAGAGTCGGTTTGGTGATGTGGCGGTCGAGAATATTCGAAAGATTTCTATCTTTCCAAAAAATCAGTTACTGAGCAGATTTTTCGGAACTGAAAGATAGACCTTGCACAGATGCTAGCACAGTCCAATTCGAGCACATCTTGTACAGATTTGTGTTTTGCCTATATGGCACTTTATGCTCCAACAGTCTTCATAGGGCGCACGTCGGTTCTGTACCGCGCTCAGTTAAGACTTTAGGGATGTGGCGCGTTCAGCGCCTAAAGTCTACGATGGGCGCACGGCTGTAACGTGAACGCTGGGCGCATGGCGTTCAGTTACAGGTCCGAATCGTCGTCTTGATCAGACAAAAACCGCCGTTATTTGAGTTCGAAATAGGACGGATTCAAGATCGGAAAACTCAGAGAAGAAGTGCTGTGATTTTGCTCCATCAATTTTGATGGAATCCGACCGATTGTCTTTGCAAAAGAGAGGCGAGAGAGAGCGGGCTAGACAGATGAAGAAGGCAATGCCAAAAGTTAAGATGTCACTGTGGCAAGGGAAGGCTTGTCGTTGGTGTCTCTTCTCTAATTAAACAGGTACACTGCAACTTTTTTTTCTTTCTTTGCATCAACCCACTTGTGGTTCCCAATTTTATACGGCATGAGGGGCTGTAGCAATTTGGAATAGTGGGTATCATACGTTGTAGGACTCTGAGGCTCTGAGCTAGCTTCGATGACCATGGCCATGTCGCCCAATTAAATTGTTTTTATTTTTATTGTTTGAGCGGTTTAATGAGCGTAGCAGTGATTTCTGACTCTGTATGGGCCTTTTTTGTAGTTGTTTGAGGCCCATTAGTAAGACATGCATAATCCAGGAAAATTTTCTATTTTACACATAAATTGAGATTGGTTTACCATTGTACACATTTTTTAGATTGGTTATCCAATTTACACTAGTTTTGTAAGTTGTCGTTGTCAACGGCGTCTTAACATTAAAACGCTCTAGCCAACAGCGGCTTAAGCCTCGTGGCGTTTTTGCGCCAAAATAAGCAGTCATGTGACATAATATTGCCAAATAAGCCTAAACCGCTGTCACCAACGGCGTCTTAACATATTTGTATCCAACAGGTGATCCTCCTACAAGTTCAAAACCAGGATCAGGTAAAAGTAAAAGCAACAGTACGTTCAGGGCAGTAGCTATAGCTGTTGGAGTCACTGTGCCTGCAACTTTGCTTATAACAGCTCTGGTGATGTTATGTGTTTTCAAGCTCTGTTATGGAGGCTATGCGTTGAGGAGAAATGACAAAAGACAAGAACTTCCTATTGGTCCTGATTTGAGCAACAAAGATAGGCGCAATGGACGAGTTGCGGGCCAAACCAACCATGTTTCATCTTCTGCTAGAGATCTCTATCCCCATACTTCGTTTTCAGAAGTTAGTCATCCTTCTGGGTTCTGATCTGATGGTACTTCTGATATCAAACTATCAGCAGAGTCACATGGAACATCTAGCAGTATCGCAGCCAATGCACTCCCTCCACGGCCACCGATGACCGAACCTATAAGTGTTATTCCTCAGCCTCCTGGACCTCCACCAGCACCGCCAGTAGTAAAACCTGTCACTGCAGCCCCTAAGCCTCCTGGACCTCCTGCACCGCCACCAATGGCAAAGCCTATCACTGCAGCTCCAAAACCTCCTGGACCTCCACCACCACCACCAACAATGGCAAAACCTGTCAGTGTCACTGCATCTTCTCAACCTCATTTCTATCAACATCAGTTTGCGGAGCAGTACGCGGTGTCAGCTTGGCGGTGTCGGCTTGGCGGACGATGAACAAGCTTCCTCTGTTTGCTGTGTTGTGCCATTGATTCCAGCAGAGCATGATGATGGATGAAGTGTTGTGGAGCAGAGCATTCCTTCCACCATCTTGGTTAAAACAAATTTGTCTCCAAGCTTAGATAGCTGATCAAATCAAGAGTCACCTGCAACTTAAAACCAGACTGTTAAATACGCTGCTACCAGATTGGATACAAATATGTTAAGACGCTGCTACCAACAGCGTCTTAACTTAAGACGCTGTTGGTGACAGCATTTTAGGCTTATTTGACAATATTATGTCACATGACTGCTTATTTTGACGCAAAAACGCCACGAGGCTTAAGCCGCTGTTGGCTAGAGCGTTTTAATGTTAAGACGCCGTTGACAACGGCGGCTTACAAAACTAGTGTAAATTGGGAAATCAATCTAAAAAATGTGTACAATTGGAACTCAATCTCAATTTATGTGTAATTTGGAAAAATTTCCCATAATCCATAAATGGTTCATAACCCATAGTGACTGATAGCTCCTTCTGTTCACACGACATCTATTCTATATATAGTGCAACTCTGTTCGTTGTTATTCCGACCCACCTCATATTGTGAAATCATGTCCCTCCAAATTTGTTTTTTTTTATAAGTCAAAGGTATGGCGTTTAACTTTGCTAGTGTCGAGGATCGAAGCTGGCTCAGTGGAGCACGCAATCGGGGGTTATTTGGCTGCCCTGGTTCGATTCCTCACCCCTAATTTAACAGATACTAACAAAACTAATAAGCGACAATCAAAAAAAAAAAACTTTGCTAGTGTCACATTCGAAAATACATCTTGATTTTATTTCAAATTTTAAATCGAATGTTCCCTTGTATATGTACATATTAATTATACGCCTGATGAAGATATGATTGTAAATCTAGTCCGATATATGTCCTGCCTGCTGCCTTCCTGACTTTAATTAAAATTAACCACATTCCAAATTGCATTTTTGTGTGATATAATCTATTTTCTTCCCGCCAGATATTTTATAACAAGTGGCACTGTAAATGCTATTAACATTGAATAAACTAATATGTAATATGTGTATTAATTTAAGAAAAAATATCAGGTATAAAGTTGATTTTTTTTATAAAATAATATAAATAAATCACAACCATTGATCTTATGATTTGGATGGATGAGATAAAAATATGATTTTTGGTGCATTTTCTCGCTGACGAATTATATGGAAAATTGACGAACTATTGCGTCTTTTTCATTTCTCGGCGACGAATTATAGGTCGATTTTTGACGAACTTTGTCGTTTGTACCAAAAAAATAATTTTGTATCTAATTTAATGCATTTTAAACAACTAGCTAGTATTAACAAAATTAGAAGTGGCAATAAGTGAAATTAACTATCATTGAAGGGTATTTATGAAAAGATCAATGAGATATGTCCCTAGCCCCTGTAGATACGCCGCTAGCCCACGAACACGACCATTAATTTGCTTGCATTCCTAACTATGATGATTGAGCTTGAGAAAAGGACCAACTCATCCCAGTTATCACCCCATCAAAATAAAATGAAGAAGCAGCATTCAACATTTTGGTCTCGCTTACTTACTTAATTGGTTTAACTAAAAACTAGAGTGGCTGACCGTAGTAGCACATGCGTGGAATAATCCAAAATGTATGTATACAAGACGAGACCCAATCAATCAACATGCATGCACGCCATATAATATCTTTATCAACAACAAAAATGCACGCCATAATATTAATAATAATAATTGATTATTATTGTTACGTACGTATACAGTTCATTAATTTATATAGTGTGTAGCGAAGTGTCAATGTGTATTATATATATATTTTCATTTACACACTACGTACGTATATATCAGCTGATACACATGTGAATGTAAATGCGTGTCAATAAATACTAACTATATATATATGGTAGTTAGACAATCAAATTATGGCGGGAGCCGGGTACTAATAATTTATTGCAAAAAATAAAAAAAACCACTACTGTTGTACATTTCTACTTATAATATGTACAGTTGCAAAATGTGGTGGCCAAATTGCGAAAAAATAGTTGATAGCACGATAAAATTTCATTGCAGTGATGAGCTTGAATAGCTACACACACTTGTCATTAATTTAATTATATATATCGTGATTTCAATTATTTACTTTCTATCAATTAATGCTGATCCTTTATTCATCATTTGGTGGTTGGTTAGTAGATGGAATATGTATCAATGAGTAGCACTACTACTCCTGCTCTCATATCCGTTTCCAGATTACTACAAAAATAGCTAGGCAACACTAATCAAACCAAATCCTAACTAATTGCTACAAGTTAAAATTTTATTTATTTATTTGCAAGTTAATATAGACACGAAAGAACATGCATGGTGCATATATGTTGACCAATTTCATAAGTTTTTACCACCTGTGCCCTGCCCCATATATAACACGAACAAACCTAATCAAACGACGTGCATACCATTATAATGTCAATGATCTGATCTTATCTTAGCCTAGTTGCACTTTTGATAATCATTTCACTCCATCTAAAACCCATGCAAAAATACAACCAATTCAATTGGTGCACCCCTTTTAATAAAACCATATCAAACAATCATTCATCTTATACACCAAGTCAAAACTATGATCGATCGGGTCTCAGTTAATTCCAATCTGAAATCTCTAATCAAATTGAATCATATTTATTGGATCTTATTATTAGAGAGTTCAGTATCGCGTCAGATTTATGTGCATGGTACGTAACTTATTACAACAAGTTGCATATGAGTATTTTATTTGTCAGTTTAATTCATTTAAAAATTAGACAAAAGCGATAAGACTTAAGACGAGTTGTTCACAGCTGGATATTTTATCCCATGTGGAAAATCATACGTGTCATTTTACTGGGACCCACTCCACGTCTATATTTACAGTTCAACCCCCCCAAATTTCCCAACCTCGTTCAGATCCCTTGTCCCACTCAAACTCGCCTTCGTTTATAAAAACAGCCTCATGTTCATTGCACAAATCAAAACTTCATCTCTCTATCATCTCGTCGACACCCATTTTGCTGATTGGTCAGTTTCCGAGCTCAGAAAGATTCGATCTTTTCTTGTAAGTGATTATGGGAAAAGAGATTGAGAGCATTGGAGATGAGATTGAGAAATGGCTGTCGCCTGAGGTACTGCCCTCGTCAAAAGTGCCGCTATTGTCACTAAATCACGTGTCCTTTGTGTGTTCTTCTCTCGAGAAATCGATCAGGTTTTACGTGGAGGTTTTAGGCTTTGTGATGATCAAACGACCCTCTTCTTTCGATTTCCAAGGAGCTTGGTATTGTCCGCATTTCAACCCCTAAATTCTTACACAATATTTTACATCCATATGTCTGATTTAGATGATTGAAGACTTTATAATGCATTCTGTTTGTGCTTTTGTCGTTAACATGCTTCTCGAATTGTTGTTTGATCTTGAATGTGTAAAAGAGTTGAAGTACGTGTTTGGAGTTTTAAGGCTTCATGATAATATGGCAAGTTCTTCAAGACAAAAGTTCCGATTTTGAGCTGGGATTTTTAGATGTCAACTGCTGATCGAATAATGTTATTCATCAGATAGAAAATTTGAATAGATGTTACCCGTGTACATCGAAGATGTCAGTATTTATTTCTCTATGCCTGAGAGTCTTGAGATAATTTGTAGGGTTGAGCTGATCTAAATTTCTAATTTTAGGTATAATGTCATTGTTAAGAAAATAATCAAGTAGTGGGTGGCCATTAAAGTTGAGATTACTTGTAATATGATATCCATTGAATTCTTCTTTAACATAATTTAGTCGATGTTGATATATTATTATTATTACATACATGTAGAGCCATGAAACTGGATCGGTTTTGAGTAAGACAAAGAATGACAGCAAAGAAAGAAAATCTAAAGTTTTGAATGAGTATATAGCATACAGTTCATTGACTTGTTGTAAGTTAATAATTGTTCATTGATGTCGATGACCATCACAGGTTGTTCAGCAATGGGATCGGGATCCACTTGCTGGAATCAGAAAAGGCGACCAAGTCCAAAAAGAGTAAAATCAACCCTAAGGACAACCACATATCGTTTCAGTGCACGGACATGGAGCTGATTAAGAGAAAACTTAAACAAAATAATTTGGAATATGTGACAGCAGTGGTGGAGGAAGGTGGGATCATGGTGGATCAGCTCTTCTTCCATGACCCAGATGGTTACATGGTTGAGATATGCAATTGTCATGTCCTTCCAATCCTTCCCTTAGCCGACGTCTGCCCCCTGAAAATGCCCACTCGCAACCACCCAACCCCCATCCCTAAGCAATCATTCTACGGTATCCTTTAATTACACAACTCGTTCTCATTGTTTTCCACATTTTAAATATATTTAATGTACTGAGAAATGGCTATGTTGGAAATGTAGAAAGCTGGAAGTACTGCGGATGGGTGGAGACTCAGATGATGGAGAACCTAGCTGTTGACATGATGGACATTTCATTTTGAGAGGTGGGTGGGTTTTGCTCGAAGAAAGACTCAGTCATCTGGGTTTCCAAATATTTTGTTTCCCGGCTAGCTACTTATATCTATATATGTATTTGTGATGTATAAAGGGGGGGTGGCAATGGCATTGTATTGAGAAAGAATTGTAATGTAATGTTTTGTAGGGGGTGGCTTTCTAGTCTTGTTCTTGTAGTGTTCATAGAGTTCCCTTTCCCGAATTTGGAAAGGGGGTATTTATTTC
This sequence comes from Rhodiola chrysanthemifolia, assembly GCA_033675395.1. NCBI lineage: Eukaryota > Viridiplantae > Streptophyta > Magnoliopsida > Saxifragales > Crassulaceae > Rhodiola > Rhodiola chrysanthemifolia. Next base: position 2,612,557 of record CM066207.1, read on the forward strand.
TAAGTGAAATTTGGTGTTCATTTATCTAGTATATATATCACTCAATAAAATGTGGGTCTCCAGTCCTTTCCTCTACAATATGCTTTATTTCAATTGCTGAGGTACCACATGGACATGGAATAGTCTCTGTTAATCATGTTGGACTTCAAAACAATTTACAAATTCATACCGATTCCCAGAGAGTCACATGGAATATTCTCTTACAACAAGTGTTGATTGCCGGGGAGACTTTAGCAGTCATTTGAGCCAGACGGATCGATTTGTCTCCAAATGAATCCCAAACTGCTACCGAGTATGTTCATCAGCACGGCTGATATGGCCGAAGGCAATGCTACCATAGGTGAAGTGAAATGAGTTGATGCTAGGACGAGACCCAGAGATGAATTTTGCATTCCAACCTGAAGATGAGACTGATCAGGAAAGTTGTGTTTTATTTCAATATTCACTATGATTTGGTATAACTATTTTTGATGCTTACCTCAATAGATATCGCTCTCCGTTGTGATTCTTTGAAACCGGCAACTGCTGCAGACAAGTAGCTGCAATATCGAATAAATAAAAAAACATGAGGTGTGTGGATTATGATGATCAATTTTAAAGATTGGGTAGAGGCCTCAAAATCTCACCCCACAAAGAAGCCAGCTGAATGTAATAGAATCACAGATAGAATGACCACCCCTAGTTCTCCAGAAAATACCGCTTGAATGTGTTGCGCAAGCGAAAGATTAGATGCAAGTGATCCACCAAACATAGAGGCCTTAAGGAAATGTACATTCTCTGACACTATACTGATATAAAACAATCCAAAAGAAGTAGAGGAAAGGAACTGTTAATATAAAAGATCATATGATTAGTTTTACGAGGAACTTGGAATAAAAAAAACTACACGAGGTTGTGAGGGGTGAAACCTGCATGTTAACAAGGATGTGACCAGAATAGCAGAAAGTGGCGCAAACGGAAGTAATAATTTCACAATGCTAGGAAACATTTTTTGTACGTACGAACCAAGCAAAATAGGAGCAACGACTACCTGAAATCAAGGGAAAGCACCACCGCTTGAGTTATGTAAAAATAAATAAATATATGCATTCCTAGAAAAAGACTTTAGAAGCTTGTCGTCACCTGTAAAGTGCTGACAGACAGTTTAAGTGCATCAATTGGAACAAATGTTCCAGCAAGGATTTTGACCAATATAGGGGTGAGAATTACAGCTCCTAGAGTGGTACAAGTGGTCATCACAATCGACAGTGGAACATCACCTTGGGAAATCAAGGTAACCTGTTGCACTATATCATCAAAAACTGTAACAAGAAATCAGGAAGTTAATATAAGAATTCAATTCCACATGTTTGAAGTGACCCTTTCAAATTTTGTTTGCTTATTAAAGCCAGTTAAGCGTCAAATTGAAGTGTTCATACCACATTGGAAGCAGTGCCTCCGGGGCAACAAGCTAGTAATATCAAGCCTACTGATAGGGATGGTGAGAGTCCCAAGAATTTACTTATAAGCATACCAAGAACCGGCATGATGGTATACTGAGCAGCACAGCCAAAAAATATCTGAAGAAAACAAACCGAGAAATGTCACAAAAAGAAACTCAAAATAATTCTCAGATCGTTATACAAAAGTCACGCAGAAGACTCCATCAGAAGGAAATGCAGAACTTAAGTCTTTTAGTAGTAGAGGATATATTGACACTTTGTGCAAAAAGGCATGAAAAACAGACCCCAAAATGATAATGACATACTGAAAAAGGTCTTTGCATAAGCAAAATGAATAAATCTCGAAGCTCCAATGTCAAACCCATAGCAAACATAATAAATCCAACAGCCAAGCTGTAAGAGCCCGGAGCTCTTTCCACAGCCCATGAAAAAGCAGATGGCTTGTACCAAGCAGCAATTGCTCCACCCGTCACGTAGACCGGGTACAAGCTCGCAGCAGTTTCCAGCACCATTTCCCATTTGAGCTTCTTCTTCTTCTTCTGTTCAGTTGATAGATGGTGATTCTCCGGGTCCGGGAGTGATTTGATTCCAGTGAATCGAAGCTTGGTAACCGAAATGGGTCGTAGAAACTGGGGATGAGATTGACGAAATCGAGATTGACGAAATCGAGATTGAACGGAAGGTTTTGGAGAGACGAACATCAATGACTGCGACCAAGACATGTCGGACGGAGTGCGTAAAGGTGAGGTCAACCAATCAGTGTACTTTTACTCATAGATTCAAGCCTGCTCCTGCGTTGGGGCGCTTCGAAATTGAACCGGATATGTTTTCCGGTTCAATTGAGAATTTACCAAAACTGCATCGTATTGGGGTAATTGTTGATTGAAATCGAAATCGATATGACCTTCTGTTCTGTTCGTAAATTTGGTACCGCCGTCGTCGTCATCGGCGCAGAAAATAGGGCTTTTTTCTTTCTTTCTGCAGTTAATATCGTTTGTTAGTCATCAGTTTTCCCGCTATCCTTCTCCAACAGATTGGATCCGTTCGCGGATTTGAATCCACGCGACCTACGTTGACAAATAATACTTGTCGGCAGTTCGCTTTGTCGGAATTGGAATTGAGTCACTTGTGATCGATTCGAGAACAATTCTTGCTGGAGCTTTCCGCTGGATTGAAATTCAAATAGGATATTCGTCTGGTTTGGGCTTGGTGTAAAGTTCGGAATTTTTTTAGCTTTGCGGAAGATGAAGCGGAAGCGTGGGAACAAAAAGGGGAAAGGGAAGAAGCCGAGGGCTGCGGATTTGAAGGAGGGAATTGAGATTGTGACTGTGGAGGATAGTGCTGGAGGGGAGGAGGGGAATGTTGGGGATTCGAATTCTGTGATGGAGGTGGACACGCCTGAATCCGCTGGTACTGATCCAGCTGAGAAGCTGTCTCCTGATGTGGTCCATGAGAAACCCGCTGAGAGGAAAGTGCAAGTGGTGTATGGGCGTGTGAGAGTGAAGCTCAAGTCTGCTAAACCGGTTGAATCTGTGCCTTCAGCGTTAGATGCGGCAGCAGTGGTTGAAACTGATAAGAGTAGTCAGGAGCAACTGAACAGTATTCAGGAGAAGCAGAAAAAGAGTGGTCCGCGAGAGGATATGGGTAGTCATCAAAAGAAGCTAGATAAACAGGAAGTAGTGACTGGGGAAGTGGATGAGAATGACGACTCGTCTCCGGATATAATGTTATCTGCATTGGGGAATCCATCGAAGAAAAATGGGGGCATAAAGATCAAGTCTTCAAAGGGGCCATTAGTGTCGAGTAGTAATGTGGTGAGCAAGAGTCCTGGCTTGGTTGAGCAGGAGAGAACTCCTCCGCCAATGAAGGTGGAAAAAACCGAATCGAAGTATGATAAGCAGGAGCTGGATTCTTCGTTGGCGGTATGATTTTATCTTCAAGTTTTTTCAAAGGGGTTACCTCGATATTTTTGTCAATCTCAGTTAATATGTCATTATTCATTTGTGTATTGACTTGGTTGTGCTATCTGGCCTGCTTCTTACTTAGGTGATTACCAAGGTAATGAAAATGGATGCAGCTGAACCTTTCAGTGTCCCAGTAGACCCAGTTGCTCTTGGAATACCCGTAAGTATAGCAATTCCGTATCTGCCTACTGGTTAATTAGGATAAAAACACGGTAGTTATTTTTCAATCAACACTCTGCAAGCGAGGCAGTGATAAAATGTGTCTTTGAGTCTAGAGCTGAAGCACTCTTATTAACCTCCCCAATGCGTCTTTCTAAGCTTCTGTGTTGCAAGATTCTAATACTGCTGAATTGCCATTTCTATCATTGGGAAGCTGTAATTGTTGTTCGTTTTCTTTTACAAAGAACTGGAGCACTCTTACAGTTACACCTATTTACCTTTTTTCTGATATTTTGTTTACCTCAAGATGATTGTGCATTTTGATCATGATGCTCATTAAAAAAAACTTCTTTGGCTGCAATTAGTTACCGTCCTCGTAAGTTATTCTTTTAGTGAATATATTTTACTCATGCTGCTTGCTTATTCAGCTCATAGAAGCATACTGAAACTGAATTTCTCTACCCTTAAACTGGAGTTGTGTCCCTCCTCCCATTCTATCAAACATTGATGCCTAATCCAGTGCTCCTGTTTGGGCCTCCAGGATTATTTTGATGTCATAGATACACCCATGGATTTTGGTACCATTTGCAACAATATTCGAAGTGGATCCAAGTACAAGAATTCAGAGGATGTGTTCAAAGATGTGCAATATATCTGGGAAAACTGCTACAAGTACAATAATAAGGGTGATTATATTGTAGATCTAATGAAAAGAGTGAAAAAGAACTTCACAAAATACTGGCAAGCAGCTGGATTGTACAACGATCAACATCAGAAAAATGGCGGTGAGGCTTCTTACCTTAATTGCATCATGAACCCAATGCTTGGAATTGATATGGCATACATTATAGATAATGCATTATTGATTTACGGTTTAGAGTGTGCGATGCTAATGATCTTATCGTTTGAGTCTGACTTGTCCTTCATATATTATTTACTCACTCAACAGTCCCTTTATTTGTCTGTGAAGTCTCTAGTAAGTAGTGTTAGCTCATTGGCTTATCTCATCTTAGGCAGAATACAAAAAGTTTTGGTGAACTCTTTCTCAGATAAAATTTTAGCCTCATTCGCAGTGACATTTTTACAGGTTCTGACAGCTCACATGTAAGGGATGGTGCTACATCAAGCCAAGGGAAAATTCATGTGAATACTAGCAGCTCAAAGTCAAAAATAAAAAAGCGACCCGGGTATGCTTTCATGGTTACATTCTTATTTCATTCTGGGTTTTGGCTTTGTTGATTGAAACATATGGTAAGGTTGTTAGTTTTGGAGAAACTAACATTTAAGTGAAGTCCGTGCATATAGTTCGGAGTGGGTGAGGTTCAGAATCTTATTAACTAAATCAAATGCACGAGAAAGTTTTGACATCGATCTGCCTTGTTAAATGGTGTTAGGTTAAGATGCCATAGCAGCAACTTTTACTGTAAGGCTAAGTGGCATGGCTTTTGGGAGATTTGATGGAGAAGCAACTATTTGAAAGAGGATATATTTTTACAACTTTTCACTAAGTATGTTTTTTTTATGAAGAAACTAAGTTGGCGCTTTGTGTACATTTGTGTAGGTTTAGACGCCACAAAGATGGATGTTTATGCGCTGTTTGTGTTCTTAAGCGGCGAAGAATAGAGAAGGAAGGGAAGGATCTCCCCCAATGTGTTGAAGACTTGACTGGAACCAGTGATAGGAGCATGGCTATAGATCCGAAGCAAGAGGTAGATATTCATAATTTTTAGTGAGACGAGATTGGCCTGCCCATATGTAGAAAGTACACCTTGTAAACTGAGTTCATCCCTAACATACATTGAATTGTTGTTCATACTAGCTAATCTCTCGCATCATTTTAATCTGTTACCACTTAATAATTAATATGTTCGGCTTGGCTGATTTTTTTTTATCACATTCAGGGAGCTTCACCTGCCGAGAGTCCATTTGGTGGAGAGACATCTTCAAATCCAGACTCTCAAATGCCTGAATCAGATGCTGAAGTGGATGGGAAAGCGGAGGAACCAGAAAGAGAGAATGCTGACCAGCGGCGGATTAGCTATATTCAAGAGAGTTGTCAAAATCTTGAAGGTTCCCAACAAGGCGATGGGAATGAGGAAAGTGGTCGTGCGTGTTCTCAACCTCAAGAAGTGGTTGAGCCAGCAAGTTTGTCCGTTGCTGATACTCAGAAAGATACGGCAACGCAACATGAGGAAGATCCTGCAATAATTCAGCTACAGGTAGCTCTGTGCACCTTCACATATGATCTATGTTTCAGATTTCCTTTATGGCTAGTTAATTGCATGAACATGAGACCCTTGTCAAGTTTTATTTTTATATAAAGGTTATAAATCTAATTATGTATTTTTCATATACATTAGATCCGCAAGCCATAGTTGCAGTTAAAATATCCTGGAATGCAAATGAAATTGATTTCACGGTCTCTTGTACACATAATAATCAGTATGTGTTTTTATATGAAGTGATGGAATTTTGTTTTGATACAGGAAGTGGAAGCTAAAAAGAGAAGAATTGAAGTGGTCACTGAAACCTTGAACAATCCTCTACTTATGGATTTGTGTGGCACTATTTTCCCTGCTGATTCTAAATCTGTCTGGTGCGGACCTCATTCAATTTTTAGGAAGCAAAAAAGAGCAGGCAGCAGCGTGCTTGACACTGCCATCGAATCATTATTAAAGTAGAAGCCTGCAGGCAGATGAAACTTGTGAAATGGGCAGTTGCACATAGGCTTGTGTTGTTGTAATAGTCTGGCCATTGATTGATACAATTTTCAAATTGCTACTAGTTTCTCTGTGATACTTTCCAAGTAGTGATCATCGAGGAGTCGTTGTGTACAAGCTCTAAAATGCCTGATTTAACAGTAAATGAATGGAGCCAAGTCACTCTGCTAAATGGATAAATACTTCCTAAGTGGACTTGCTGCAGTGAGTCACGTAACTTGGCCTGAAGCAAATATTGTTGTAGGCATAGCGTGCGTTGATGGGCCGAATCATGATCCAAATCAAGAAGGCCCATTTAATTCGTTCGTAGTATACCGGTTTCAAACCGACTTTCCAAATTTATAACGTGCGACGCGCTCTCGTTGACAATGTGCGGCGTACAGGTACAGCCGAGCCGACTGACGGCATAAAAAAAAATCCTTAACCGAGTCGAACTAGTCCTACGCTTTATTACTAAACGCGAACACACCGACCTATAAAAACCCCAAATCTCCAGTCAGGTCAGACCCAAAACCCAAACCGCGCTGCTTTTCGCTAGAGAATTCGCAAGCGAATTGTCCGTCCATTTACTCGATGGCCGAACCAGCAATGGAAGCGCAAGCTGACGTTGCGAGTCTGCTCAAGAAACTAAGTGTTGATGAGATCCAAGAGGTTCTGTCCCAGGGTTTTTGCCAACAGTGTCTTATCCAGCTCGAGTCTCGTGTTCGCCATGTTTCCGAGAGTAAGTTTCCAGACATTCAATCCTCTCCGATTTTGTTCCAAGTTTTTCAAAGCTTTTAATTTCAATTTCCCATAGTCTTGTTTGTTGAATAAAGATTCTTTTTTTTAAGGTTTAAATTGCTGAATTTTAGTATTTTGATTAGTCTTTTGTTGATATTTTTTTTAATAATTTGTGATTGTTGGAATTTTAGGGACGCAGGAGAAGGGAGTGTCGACATGGAGCTCTAAATTGACACCTCAATCAGTGAACTCATCTAAGCAAGGAGAAGTGACACCTCAATCCTCACCTTTGTCCATGGAAAGCAATCAAGATATGGTGGAGTTCACATTAGCTGATGGACTTAGTTCTGAAGTGATTGGACCAGTGGGATTGTCGGAGGAGCAAAAGGAACAGATTAGATTATCAAAACTTGGGAGGAAGAAGGATTTCTGTTACAGGGAGAGAATTGAAGGGAAGCTGATCAACCTTGTTGAAGGGCTTGAGCTTCATACTAATGTTTTCAATGCTGCGGAGCAGAAAAAAATTGTTGCTTCTGTCGCTTCGTATCAGAAATTGGGTCAGAAAAATCAACTCCTCGGTACGTGTAGCTGTGTGTTTGTATATTGCTCACCACTTCTGGTTTTGGCTTGTACGACAACGTAGACAAATGGATGGTACAATTTAGTGGGTTAAGGGCGATATTTTTTGTGCATTTGTTTACCTAGGTAAAGTAGATTGGTTGATGCAAGTTAGGTCGAATTTTCCATGTTTTTATTTGTTAGATTCTGTAGAGTTCTGGTAGAATAGGATAAGCTTGAGGCCGTGGTTCGTCCGGTCTTTGATTTTTTTTTTTAAAGTGTAGAAAATCAAAAAGCTTACTGCACGTTGTGTTCCACTGTATTGAAATTTTTTACCTGGTTTGTTTACTACCGCAGCTCGTACTTATTCCGAACCAAAGAAGTGGATGCGTGGGAAAGGACGTGCCACAATCCAATTTGGCTGTTGTTACAACTATGCAGTGGTACGTACAACACTCCTAATGCAATACCCTTTTGTTTTTCTGTCTATTCAATCTTAAGGTTTCTAACAAGATTGTGTTGCAGGACAAAGACGGAAACCCACCTGGCATAATCAGGGATCAAGAAGTTGATCCTCTGCCGCCTCTTCTCAAGAATATGATCAAAAGACTGGTGAGGTGGCGCATTCTTCCTTCAACTTGTGTTCCCAACAGCTGCATTGTCAACATATATGATGACGGGGACTGCATCCCGCCGCATATTGACCACCATGACTTTGTGCGACCATTTTGCACTGTTTCCTTCGTTACCGAGTCCAATATAGTTTTCGGTCACAATTTGAAGATCTTGAGTCCCGGGGAGTTCTCTGGTCCTGTCACAATACCTCTTCCTGTAGGGTAAGTAGTATAAAACTATTTATTTACATCTCCGACATTTTGATTTCGTGAAATTTATATGCGACAAAAAATTGGTTATTTTCCATTTGGTGTATGGTCAATATTGATGGATTACATCATGTTACAGATCTGTACTGATTCTAAATGGTAATGGCGCTGATGTTGCGAAACACTGTGTGCCTAGCGTGCGTGGCAAAAGGTACTTACTGTTATTCTTATTTCGTAACCACTCGCTCTGTAGTGTTCATACATTGGCATTGAAATAATTTTCTAATTTCAACGTACTCCTCATCATTTGCAGAATATCAATTACATTCCGCAAGATGGAGAACGACAAGCTGCCACATTGGTACCGGCCTGACCCGGACCTACAAGGGCTGAAGCCTCTCATGATCCCAGTCCCGCCCAAGTCTCTGTCACCCGTTCCGTTAAAGCTAGACCACCAGCAAACACCAACGACTGATAGTTCGAAGATGCACATCAATAATGACAATATATCAAATCTCAGCCTCAACGAGTTTCCAGCTCTAGGAAGCCACAACTCGATGCGTCCCAAGAAAGGCCATCGGTAACATACTCAAGAATCAAACACAGGAGTAAGGCGAAGCTGGACTTCTATTAGTATTATACATCTTGCCAATTTCTTTGCATTTATTTTTTGCAAATTAAGCAAAGGATTCTTTGTTGTAACATTAATAATCACATTTTATATTATATAATAAAAATCATTTACAGACCTGGCCAGTTTCAATTGGGCCGAGTACGTACGTTGACACACACACAGTTAACCAAACCGTCGTTACCAGACAGAACATATATATAGAATCAAGCGAGAGTCAGAAAAGCAAGCGACCGTTTTTCGAAAATCGATAAACCCCTACCGCTGATCGGAAACATTCTCTGCCTCAGAAGGACGACGATGACGAAGGTGTTGATTTTCGTAATTGTTGTGTTTCAGCTGCTGCTCGTACTTAGTAACGCTATATGGTTTAATTTACCGGCCACGGGGACCAAGTGCGTGTCGGAGGAGATCCAGAACAACGTCGTCGTGTTGGCCGATTACGTCGTCATCGCTGATGGTCACAGGCAGCTGCTTCCTGCCGTATCGGTTAAGGTAGAATCACACGTACACCATTATGTGTTTCTTGCTTCTGCAGATTTAAGAATTAATGTTTGGATATATATAATTATTTTGTAGGACTAGCGTTGCTGCTATTTACTAAGTATTGGATTTTGGAGTGAACCCGGCCCCGTTGATACATATGTTTAGTGAATTACTGTACATTATCAACAAGGGGATATTTCGTATAAGTGTCTATATGAAGGACGGAGTTGATAATGTATTTTTATACTTTCGTATAATGTCTTAAATGCAGGTGACATCGCCATATGGGAACAATCTTCACCACCAAGAGAATGTTACTCACGGCCAATTTGCCTTTACAACTAGCGTGGCAGGAAGCTACTTGGCCTGTTTTTCAGTCTCTCAGGGCCAAGGGTATAAGGGTGATGGAATAAGCGTTAGCATTGACTGGAAAATTGGAATTGCCGCTAAGGATTGGGATTCAGTCGCAAGAAAAGAGAAAATTGAGGTATGGCGTGTGGGCTACAATAGCTAGTAATGCTCGCATTTGTCTCAAAGCTATTGTTGATGTCAATCCTCACATCTATTACTTGTTGTGCAATCTGAATAGGGATGGCCTTTGTTTAATAAAAAAAATGCTGTATTTATGTAGTTTCTCATTTATGTTATATAGAAAATGTGTTATGATGTTGTGGCTGGATTCATTCTCCGATGTTGAGATGGAGTCCTATTGCATAATGGGATTTTGAAATACATTTAGACACAACATTCCTTCACAGTATGTGTTGTGCTTTAGTGTGAATTTAACAAGATCTTTTTCACGTGTCAATTTCTGCGTTTTTAGAAACCTTGTTGCTGTGGTTAATATGCACTAGTATTCATTCATGTGAAAGTCTTACCAGTTTGGTCCCCCCATCACTGAAGTTCTTACTTTTTGCGTCAGGGTGTTGAGCTCGAGCTCAAGAAACTTGAAGGATCGGTGGAAGCCATTCATGAGAACCTTCTCTATCTCAAGCGCAGGTACTTTCCAAAGATATCTCAGTTTTTTTTTCTCTCTAAATGTTTAACAACGCACTCTATATAATTCATAATGGAGGTAATGTATTTCGGCTGTTTCATATTCACAGAGAAGCGGAAATGAGGACAGTAAGTGAAAAAACTAATTCAAGAGTGGCATGGTTCAGCATAATGTCCTTGGGAATATGCATAGGAGTTTCAGCTTTGCAAGTATGGCACTTGAAGACTTACTTCCAAAAGAAGAAGCTCATCTAGAGCATTCCATTTATACAACTGATACAAATAATTATTTCCCCATCAATACTCATAAAAGTACAATTAACCTGAGATTTTAACAAATAGAACTATATCACTTTTGCATACACAATATTTCTTATCATCATTATATTAACAATAATCGTGTAAATAGATTGCAATGAAAATTATGTCACACTCATCTTATCAAAGTATCTCCCGACTGGGTTTTGTTTAAAAATGACCCAAACGAGTTTGAGCATTTCAAAACTGACCCACGCGAGTTTCACATTTCAAAACTGACCCATTTTTAATGAGACCGGATCCCCAAGATCCGGTCTTTTACGTTTTTCAAAAGACCAGATCCTGTAAATCCGGTCTTCTGTGCGTGTTCGAATGAGAGAACTCCACATGTTTTCGAGATCCGGTCTTTTGAAAAACGTAAAAGACCGGATCCTGGGGATCCGATCTCATTAAAAATGGGTCAGTTTTGAAATGTGAAATTCGCGTGGGTCAGTTTTGAAACCCACAAACTCAAATGGGTCAGTTTTAAAAAAAAACTCCTCCCGACTTCATAACCTTCATGATGCTCATCTTTCACTAAATCTATTAAAACCCGATTCAACATTCCTGATAAATTAGCAATCAATTTGATTCGATTTTCCAATCGGTCTGTTCTAAATCTAATTAGAAACAAAAGAGTAGCACCCCTGATAGTAACTTGGAGTTTTATCATGGGATTTAGGCCCTGTCCACTTTGACTCTATTTTTTTATTTTTAAGTTAAGATAAGTTAATATCAGTTAAGATAAGTTAATATCAGTTAAGATAAGTTACTTTCAGTTAAGATAAGTTATGTTAAGTTTCAGTTAAGATAAGTTACTTTTAACATACTATTCATCATCATCATACCATCATCATCATCATACTATTCATCATACCATCATCATCATCATCATCATACCGTCATCATCATCATACCATCATCATACTATTCATCATACCATCATCATACCATCATACTATTCATCATCATCATACCATCATACTATTCATCATCATACCATCATACTATTCATCATACCATCACACTATTCATCATACCATCATCATCATACCATCACCATCATACTATTCATCACACCATCATCATCATACCATCATACTATTCATCATACCATCATCATACCATCACACTATTCATCATCATACCATCATCATCATACTATTCATCATACCATCATCATCATCATACCATCATACTATTCATCATACCATCATCATCATCATACCATCACACTATTCATCATCATCATCATCATACCATCATCATCATCATACTATTCATCATACCATCATACTATTCATCATACCATCATCATCATCATCATCATACCATCATACTATTCATCATCATCATACCATCATACTATTCATCATCATACCATCATACTATTCATCATCATCATCATACCATCATCATCATCATCATACCATCATACTATTCATCATACCTTCATCATCATAATATTACTATTCATCATCATCATCACCCCCATCATCATCAACAGTATATTACTATTCATCATCATCATAAAATTACTATTCATCATCATCATCACCCCATCATCATCAACAGTATATTACTATTCATCATCATAAAATTACTATTCATCATCATAAAATTACTATTCATCATCATCATAAAATTACTATTCATCATCATCATCATCACAACCATCATCATCATAAAATTACTATTCATCATCATGAAATTACTATTCATCATCATAATATTACTATTCATCATCATCATCATCATCACAACCATCATCATCATAAAATAATACTATTCATCAGTCAATATAAGTTTCAGTTAAGTTAAGATAAGTTAAGATCGGTTAAGATAAGTTAAGATCAGTTAAGATAAGTTAAATTCAGTAAAATAGAGTCAAAGTGGACGGGCCCTTAGAGGACAAAGTTTTAGGGTTTATATGTAATTTAAGAAAGTTTAGGGAATATCCAATTGCACCCAGAGAAGAATCTTTATTTATAATTATGTCCCTGAATGGAATGGTGTATGCACTTGCCCTCATCCCCCGATGCTTTCCTCTCAGCTTTGCTTGTTATCAAAGTCCGGTCGGTGAGACTTAAACAATTTTACACATAGCAATCTCCTTTCAAAGGAAGGATCGTCGACTGAGGAAGAAGGTTTCTGAATCGATCCATTCCGGAATCACTTTAGGCGTCATTTGAGTGGATTTGGGGAATTGGAGTTTGAGAATTTTCACAGATGCGTGTCGGATGGGGAAGGGTGATGATCAGCTGCGTCTGCCGATTCAGCAGCGTCAGGAGAGGGATAGTTATTGCTGCTGGTCGGATGGAATAAGGAAAGCCTTGAGTTTTAAGTGTGTGGTTTTTTCGATTTTGAGTTTGGGGGTTTTCTTGTCGGCAGTGTTCTGGTTGCTGCCGCGTCACTCTGCAGACTATGGATTTGATGCAAAAGCTGACATCAAGAAAAGTGGTGAGTTTTGTTTTTCAATTCGGTTGGATTGGATCTCGCTAAGAATTTTCACTGCGGGCATTTCAATTATTTAGGCTTTAGTGATTCCGGGATTTGGATGAATTCATTGATTGACTAGGGTTTGGGTTTAAGACTTTTTTGTTTTTCCTTCAAAATTTGGGCATGTCAATTTGACCTAACTGTGGATTGCTTACTGGTTTAATGAAATTGTGGAATTCAGATAACACGGATCTGAATAGTATGTTTGATGGTTTGTATATTTACCTGATTACAAGCAGATTGATGTGTAGTTTCTCTCACATAGAGATGTTCTCTCATGGTTTTGTAAAGAGGTTGTTTGCCCCCTTAGAATATAGTATGGGTTTGTGTCTGTTCATATGATGTGAAGTGGTAGCTTTTGCAGTTCTGAGGCGCGTGATAGCTCCATTGATTATCTTTTTTTCTTTCTTCAGAGCATATGGTTCTGCCTAGGTTTTTCACCCTATCGGGGTTCCGATCATCTGTCTGTCCAAGTTGAAATTGAGGTGTCTGGTAGAATTATCCGTGTACTGTTATTGGTCCCAGGCTCCCAGCTTGTCCACCAAATAGTCCAAGAAAATGTTTTAGGATTTATGAACAGTGTGATGCAAAGGGTATTATAATGCATATTCTGTCTAAAATATTGCGTCTTTTTAGTTTTGCCATACAGTGACGAACATTCTTTGTGGTTTTAGTTGTATCCCGAAGTTCTCAGTTTTGTTTTATATAATATTAAAGCTGTCTCTTCTTTTCTTAGCCGCCCGATTTTTTGTTATCATTATTTATATGAATGTATTATATGTATTATGTGACGCAACTGTTTATTGTTTCTGCAGCTGGTATTCAGGGAGGCTTTATGTTGGACATGCCGCCCTCATTGCTTATTTCACACATTCAGAGGTTAGAGTACGACATCATTGGGGAAATCGGTGTCCCCAATTCCAAGGTGTGTTCATTACCAATTCAATCTGTACTTTGTTTACATTTTATTTCGTTAATTGAACAGAAAGAACCTTTTTTTGTGTGTGGGAGTACCAGGTGGCTATTCTATCCATGCACGAGCGTGGTGCCTCAAACAACACTGATGTCACATTTGGTGTTCTTCCTGATCCAAGCAACTTGCAAATAGATCCGGTGTCCTTAAGCTTGCTTAAATCATCCCTTATTGAACTTTTCCTTCAACTGTCTAACTTGACCTTCTCAACAGCAAGTGTTGGGCAGCCATCACACTTTGAGATCTTGAAATTTCCTGGGATATTAACTGTCATTCCCTCTCAATCAGCTACCACTTGGCAGATTCAACAAACTTTATTCAACTTTACTTTAAATAATTCAATATCCGAGGTACAAGAGAACTTTGTTGAGTTCAGGGATCAACTGAAAAACGGGCTGCGACTGGCATCTTATGAGGTATGAAACTTTTAATTTGCTCTATGGTATCAAGTAAAATTGCAACATGTTTTTGTTATATGGTTAGACATCGGTTGACTGTTTGTATGAAATACTAATTGCCGAATATGTTGTGCTTGCAGAATGTGTATGTGCAAATAACAAATGAACAAGGTTCTACAGTAGATAAACCGGTGACTGTTCAAGTAGCAATCATGTCGGATTTAGGGAGCATTCTTCCTAAGAGATTGAGGCAACTAGCTCATACTATTAGATATTCTGCTCCATCAAAAAATCTTGGCCTGAACAACACAGTTTTTGGAAAAGTTAAAGGGGTTAGCTTATCTTCGCATATGATGGGAGACCTTCAGCCAAACCCCCCTACAGCAGCTCCAGCTCCTGCTCCTGGAAAGGATGACTCTGCCGCACCATCCCCTTCTCCAAAACCTGCTCCACCATCGTACTCTCCATCTCCGTCACCAGTCATACATGCTGCCCCACCTTGTGTAAACTGTGATGCATCTTCGCCAAAGCCAGATGGGGGCCATCCCGATTATTTACCTCCTGCTAACTCTCCTACTCCGTCCCTCGGAAGTCCTCCGCACCCTTGTCCTCTTTTTGGACCTAAAATTCAACCCTCTCCTGCTCCCACACCTCAGCCGGATACAAACATTCCTTTAGTGTCTCCACCTCGCATTGCTCCTTATCCAGTTCGAGCCAGCCCTCCTCCTCTCCTATCAACATCATCACCCTTACCTTCCATTTCCTTGGGCTCCAATCCTAGCCAAGACGACCGAAGTGGTAATCCGTCTTTGCATGGACCATCTTTGCAAGTACAAGGTACATCATGTAAGTTAATTAATTAATTAATGATTTTTAGATTAAATTGGAAAAAGTACAATAATAGATTTTGCAGAAGGTAAGTAATCTTGTTTTTGAACTTGTAAGTTAATTTACAGATGACGGTTTTAGTTCTATTACAACCTGTCGGATGGTCTATTGAACCAGAATAACAGATGCAGTAAGTTCGTTAAGGAATCCGGGAAATGAGTTATCTAATTCACATGTAGACATTGCAGAGGTATCTTGTTCTGAAAATTGACAATCCATTATTCATCTTGGCTTTTTTTTTTGTTTTTTTTTTGCAGCTTCTAATGGGATATTTATTCATAAGGAGCTCAATTTGTACATCATCTTGATCCTCTCTATCCTGATTTGGTATTGTTGAATCGATGATGCCTTACGGCTACATGGGCTACTCTATTGCCCATAAGAAGTAAAATAACAGCAACAATGTTGCAGAAGGATATTCCGAGTTTTGTGCAGTTAGGATGCTAACCGGTTTCATCGTGGAAGCCTTATTATCTATATAGATGAATCCGAAGACAAGTGCAGGTCAAAGCCAAAAAGGTGGCAGGCCTCTTTTCTTGTCCGTGCTCTACATGTTTTATTTTAATATTTCGTTAGATGAAGACGCTCAAGTTGTTCCCAAAGGGAAGTGAGTCTCTTGAAGACCTTATTCCAATGAATTATTAGCTAAGAGAAGGCAATACCAGGTTGCAGATCTCAACAAGATCCTAATGATAAAAGTGTATATCATCCAGGCTCTTTATGAGAAACTGCAAAGCACAAAAAGCGACGAGATCAAATTGTGGATATGTAAACAAACATAGTATTACTTTGCCATGGAAATGGTAAAAAAGTTAAATTGTCAGTGTCCAACATACATCAGTATCCAGATCATTATATACCACAAGAATCTTAGAAGAAGTAGAAAATATGGAAGCTTTATATATTGACAGGGAGCTTATTGGCAACTTGTATAATATGCGTACATGTCCAGTGGAACACAGTATTTTTTTTTAATTTTTTTTGTTGATAAACAGTGGATCACAGTAATGCTTTCTCACTTGGTAAATATTTAAACGTGTTTTGACTTTTGAGACAGGCGAAAATTAGCCTAGTTTTATTTTTATAAAAACTAGGTTAGTTTGTATGTTTCTTTTAAAATTTTATATTGATATGAAAAATGAAATAAGGTCATTATATTTTTATTTTTATTTTGATAGGAAACCTCATTCATAGACACAACAAAAAAACAAAACAAACAGACAATCACACCAGACTTGTTTCTGCACGAGCAATAACACCTACATTAGTAAAACAGAGACTCAAACAAATTGGAAGTGCCGTAGAATGCCGCCAACTCCAGCCTGTCGTCTTTGCCTTGCGCGCAAGGTAGTCCGCTTCGGCGTTAGCTTCTCTTAGGACATGCTCTAGCTTCCACTCCTGATTTCTCTCCATGCGAATGTTGCATTCAGCGAACCAACTAGGAGTACTGCTTCCAACTCTGTACCCTCTCAGCAGAAAAAGAATGATTTCTAAATTATCTGTGCAGAAAATTGCCTTACGAGAACCTCTTTTCTCAGCTTCCTTCATTGCCAACATAAGAGCTGTACCTTCTGCCTCAGCTACACTTCTCAGTCCTCGAACAACACAGGCACCAGCAAACTCTACTTTTCCTGAGTGATCTCTACCAATGAAACCCAAACCTGCTTCATCTGCTGAAGTCTCCCAAGCCCCATCACTGTTAATTTTCACGTAACCTTCCTCAGGTGGGCTCCAAGTCGTAGCAGCTTCATGTCTTGATATGACAAATCTAAAACCTGGCCTTGCAAACTCCTTTACCATCGTTTTGACTGTTGACACAGCTGTAGACACATCCCAAAACTCGCCCTTGTGCCATAAAGAGTTCCTCTAGCTCCATAGAATATCAATATGAGACTGTCCTTATCAAATTTGTTGACACACAATGCCACACCCAGTCATCCATTGATGAGAAATTCAAAACCATCTCTCCCCTCCTCAACATCAACTGCCAATTGACCACCAACAGCTAAGAAAAATATGAGTAGTGCTTCATAACGAAAACCACATCTCATGCACTTGGTATTAACTTCACATCCCCGACTAAACAGATTAATAGCAGAAGGTAAAGCATTATTAAAGAGCTTCCAGACAAAAAATCTTTACGTACCTTCTCCTGTGCCTTGACTCTCCATAGCTTATGCCAAAAAAGTTTTTAAACGACTTTTATCTGAAACTTCTCCCAAATTGTTACTTGCTATTTGTACCTGTTGCGCAGAAAGGAATTCATTTATTTTCTTAACTGAAAATTCCTTACTTTCCTGTTGTGTCCAAACTATGCCAGCAGCTGAATTTTCCGTGTGGAACCAATTATGCAACATGTGTAAAAAACATTATGCAGACTCCTCCACGTCATTTTGTTTTTATAGAAATATATTTTACTATAATATTTGAGTTGGGCCGGGTTGGTTTGATCTAAAGGCCTGCGGGGCGGGTACGTGCAATGAAGGTTTTTAAGGAAGATTTGCGATGAGCAGCAGGGGTTTCTCTTTTAGAGGCGGACAGAGAGATACGAACGCTGCTTCTGCCGCCGCCGCCGCCTCCGATTTCTCATTTCAGCTCCGAGCATGCCCAAGTCGAAAAGAGACCGTCAAGGTATGAAGTTTCTTTTCTCGTTCACGATAAATTAAAATTTCAGCAAGTCCGTTTATGTTCTTGTTATCAGTTGGGGTAATTAGTTTGCAGTAGGAGCTGATCCGATTTTTTCATGTTAATAGGTTTATGAGAGGGTTTACGGTTTTTGTCATTGAAATATATTATATATATATATATGTGTTTTTATTTTTGTTGACTAGTTTGTGCTTGCTATTTGTTAGTTACCCTATCAAAGACGAAGAAGAAGGGCAGAGGGCATAAAGAAGTTATTGTGAACACAATTAGAGATGCTGCTGAGAATTACAACTCTGCATATGTCTTCACTTTTGAGAACATGAGGAATCTCAAGTTCAAGGAGTTCAGGGAGCAGCTCAAGGCCACAAGCCGGTCCGTTACATTTTTGTACTAAATATGACATACATTCTTTTGTTGCTGACATCTGTATGGATTGTTGTTGTAGGTTTTTCCTAGGCTCTAATAAAGTTATGCAAGTTGCTCTTGGGCGGTCAGAATCTGATGAGACTAGACCAGGGATTTACAATGTGTCTAAGGTGAAATCACTCTTAATGATGTTTGTTGTGCTGCGTTCGAGTTAATTGGCTAACAAATATATAACATTTGCAGCTTCTACATGGGGATGCTGGGCTTGTTTTCACCAATATGCTCAAAGAAGATGTTGAAAGGTTAATACATATTCATCATTGTTCTTATTTTACCTAGTGTAGTTATTTGCTTCACCAATGTTGTTTGTTCTCTCCGGCAGATTATTTAATGAATATGAAGAAAGTGATTTTGCTAGGACTGGAAGCATTGCCTCTGAAACGGTGTGTACGGAGTCAATATAGCTTTGCTATTTTCAATTACTGCATTAATACTAAATGCATGGTTACAATTATTTAGGTAGAACTAAAAGAGGGTCCTCTTGAGCAATTTACACATGAGATGGAACCATTTCTGAGGAAGCAAGGGATGCCTGTCAAACTCAACAAAGGTAACTTAACACAACTGTCAACATATGGGTTAAGGTTATATCTGATGTGTGTATACTCTTGCAGGAGTTGTTGAACTTGTAGCAGATTATGTTGTTTGTGAAGAAGGCAAACCCGTGTCGCCAGAGGCATCTCGCATACTGGTTTGTCCTTGTCAAACTTATGTTTAGATACGAGCAAAGGACATCCGAGATGCAAGATTTCTAACATCCATCTTATTATGCAGCGCTTGTTGGGGGTGAAGATGGCCACTTTTAAACTACATTTAGTATGCCGATGGAGTCCTGAAGATTTTGATCTTTACAAAGAAGAACCCACAGATGGTTCAGACATCGAGTCTTCATAAAAAAGCTGCCAGCATATAAATTGCTTTAAAGCTCGCAATTTCCATGATTCGTTCGCCTTCAACTAGGGGCAATATGTAGCCTTTTCCCTTTTTGCTAATCAAATTTTGATGATTTACTTTGAAAACATTTTGAAAGGCGGTGTGTATTTCTTTTGGAATTTGGTCTGTAAGCTATATTATCTCATCTATTTGCTTTTCAGTTTTGGGTGTCATGTTTCAAGATTCCCAAATAGCAGTCGAGAGTTGGTTTTGTTGCATTTATGTGTCAAAATTACATTACTAATCTGTTCATAATCATATATGCAAGCCTTCTACTTGTATTTTCTAACTTTGGGTTTGGGGTGCCTATTTACTCAACCTTGTCCACACCGTTTTGGCTCACACGTCCAAGGACATTGTCTAATAATTTAGATTATTACTACTTTCATCGTATGATGCACACACTAGGATGATAGAAAACAGTCAAACTAGATCGTATTATTAAACTTGTTCTCATACAAGAGCACTTGCATTATTCAACGATCATCAACCAACACTTGCATTATTCAACAAACATCAACCATTTAACTATAACCATTAGTTTAACGCAATCCTAATAAAATATAAATACGTGGAAAATTTGATGTCCTATACAGTTTTTTTTTTAAACTAAATAATGTAGTAAAGACTCGTAGTAAAGAAACTTAATATCTTAAAATAATTTGGACCTGGCTACGGTTGTGATGCTGAACGAGCTTGGCCTCGTATAGATGTCAGCCTAGGCCATCCTGTTCTTGGGTAGATCATCTTCGATTGAAACCATTTGCTGCTGATTTTTCCTCCATATGAATTTAGCACCTCTCAACTACTACTCCACCAAACAGGCCGGGCCATTCTAGTAAGTCCGCTAAATGTACCCATAACTAGCTGTGCAGCATTCAGCAACAATCTCATTCCACACATCAAATCAGTGTGCATTCAAATGTATCGAATAAGCATGAGTAGTAGACAGCGCATTGCCCTGCAAACTGAGGAGCACAACTTGGGTGCCACTAATAAAGCGTTGTCCATATGGAGAGTCATAGGTTCCCTTCAAGAAGCATAAAGCAGAACCAGTACTGACTAATCCCAGCGCACCAGGGCCAGCAAGAATTTTGTCTCATTGAAGGTACTGTGTACTTGACATTATTATAAATTCAAGGTACGTATCCCTGCAATCACATTTCGCATTACATGAATGAAAAAGTGAATAATATGTCTATTAAAAAAAGCACTTAACTAGAAAGTGGACATCCTATATTAAACCGAACATCAGAAAACTTAATAAATGAAAATAACAACTAAACATTCTCTAAAACACCATGACCATGTATATATATTATCAACAAGTAGCCTAGCTTGCTTTCGGCATTCCCAAAACAATCACGAAACCAAAATACAAACAATATCAAAAATCACAAATATTCTTGATGATTAAATTATGCAACAAAGTATACACACCCCTAGTTAAAAATCTTCTAGATGTTTCACGACAAATAAGAGATATTGGAAATCATCAACAATTAATTAAAAACACAAACTCGTTTACCTGCGAATATAGATTAATAAGTTTCGTTAGTCTCTCCTGCCAGCCAAGTTTTTATAGGGCTTCGTGAGCGACGTCGTTCTGTTGGCCCGGAAGTTAATATTATATATGTGTTTTGGCAACAACTCCATCCACGGCTCAGATCGTGCCTCACTGCCTCATTCTTATTTACCGTTTGTACCAGAATCGAACCCTATATATATATATATATATATATATATATATGGACTCAAAGAACGAGCTCATAAAATGAAGAATCCAAGCCCAATATACTTTGGAAGATTATCAAAAAATGTCAAAAAATTAAAGCTTTGTAAATATTTTGATAGCAACGCTCTAGATGTATAATTATAAGCATACGATTAAGAAGATCATCATCACCGTCCAATAAAAGGTATAAGTATAAGCGTACATCAGCAGTGTTAAATGTTAATCGTAACCATCTAAAATAATTATTCAATGTCAGGTGAGCATTTGAACTACACATACCACCTTGCGAGCTTTTATAAAACATTGAGTGCGTTCAAGTATTCACCCATCATTAAATTGATATATATATATGCTAGCATCATCAACCACTTATCAAAATATTAACAAACAATCGTACAACTAACTAACAAATACTTTGCTTACCTTTTCATCAGTGTGATCTATTGAGTTTAAAGCCCAAATGCTAATGCCTAGTCTAGTCCATATAGAAGACCCAAAGAAAAAGAGCTCAATCCAAGGAGAAGATTTTTCTAGAAAATTGTGTAGAAGAGAAAGAAGAAGAGAGATAGATGTAGAGTTTCTAGATGTACTGTTTTTGGCCATTGGATCAAAATGATCCTAGCCATTCATTTGGTGAATGAATTAGTATAAATAGGTGTGTCATGTAAGATGCAAATCACTCAAGTTTAAAGAGTGATCTTCACCACAAGTTAGAGAGTCTTAGTGAGATTTTCCTTTGTAAGAATTTTCGTTCAATAAAATTCTTCTTTTGTAAGTGAGTTTCTCAACATGATCCAACAGATCCGACCGATTTGATCGGATCGATTCGCCTTAAAATCGATTGACTGGATTCATGTATATTTTTATTTTGTAAAATTTTAAAGTGATGATGGACTCACATCGGTTGTCGACTGAAAGAATGATTGCAGTGATGTTCATCATTACATAGCCACGACGGAAAGAAATGAGTTTCACCCCTGGAAAACAAAAGTCTCAAGAATTAATTCTTTGAGGTGTTTTGCAGTTCCCCTTGGGTGGTTTAACATAATTCTGCCATCAATGCAGCCATCAGACTTCACCTCCTGGAGAACAAACTCAACTATCATGAACAGTTCATTTCAATATCTTGTGTACTACTAACTGGCGTACCTTCTTTAGTGTCCGATCATCAATTCCTCCATCAATGCAGCCATCAGCATCCGAGTTCGCCATTTTGCAGAAACAACTAAGGTGGGCGGACAAGGTCAAGTAGAGTGGCTTGGTGGAGGCACTCTCACCCGGCACCAACGGGTGAGCGGGTTCAAATCCTTACGCTAACAAACTAAACACCTAACAATCTAAATATCAAGTGTTATGTACCGACCCATTTTAGCCCGAGAATCAGACCGGTCCGATTTTTAATCGAACCAGAAATACAATAACCGATTCATTTTATTTTTTGTAAGTGATCGAAACACGATCGTTTCGTCAATAATTTCAAATTAGGTTCAACTCGAACTTGCACGAGAATTTTTTTTTTCTTTTCCAAATAGTCTTTTTCATTTTTTTATTATTACTAAATATATTTTCAATTTATTTCAAGCCATGAAAAGAAGTATTACATTTACACAATAGAGAAGAATTTTATGATTACTGGTCAGAGGCTACATGTCTAATAATTTAGATCGGCACACAGTGCAGTGATGAATTTAAATTTCAAGTATTGTTCTTTCTCCAAATACCTGTTGGCACGCCATAACATACGGGTGCAGCTCCTATTAGGTATGGTAGAGTACAAGCATCTCTAGCTTTACTTATAAAAGAGCCAATCTTAGGTATTTCTTCTGAAGTTGGGTCACGAACTGATCTTTCTCTCAACCACGCTTCGAGGATTGCCTTCCCAAACCGGTCTATATCCTTGTCTGTCACTTCCCACAGGTTTGCGATGATTGCTGGGGAACCAGCCATAATGTACGATAGAGGCATGCCGCGGGGAAGATAAGAGCCATTCAGATGAAGGGATCCACTGCTGCACCCCATTAAGAGAGTAGCTGCACAGTTTTCTAGTTTTTGAATTTCATGACTAGGAATGTACTGTGCCCCTGAACCACATTATTTTTTTTGGGTCAGCTAAAAAGCAAACCGAAATACAGTTTACATAAACGGTGATGGGATTATTATTGCATACCGCTTCCATGGCCGAAATAAATAAAGAGGTCATGTTTCTTGAGGGCTGAAAACAGCTCATCAACAGTTGGTGCATCTCCAGCCTTCCCCTACATTTTACACATGTGACCATATGATAAGCCATGGTAAAAATAACAGAAATTAAACCACTACCAAGTTGAGGCACCAAAAGATGATAGCAGGAAACGACTTACTTCCAAGTTTTGATCTCTAAACCACTTCTCAAATTCTTGTTGTGTACTACCCAGATCGCCACTGGGGTTCAGCAAATAAAATGCGTCCAATGGGTCAATCAAAGGGAACGGAGTCAACGCCTTACTCTGGTTCTGGCGAATGCGACTCCTATCATATGTCAATGCAATACTGCCTACTGAAGGCATGCGGTACACTTCTTCATTCCTTAGAATTGGCATGCTTTCCAGTGGAAGCATCTTCAAAAAAGTACAGACATGTTTAGTGACAGACTGGCAGGATGAAGTTGAAGTTACTGTCGTGAAGTTAGAAATAAACCTGAACGTCAAGATCCAATACAAGAATTATCGGCTCCCTACGTACAGACGATTCATCCTCAAGCTCATTTGCGGCATCAAGTATCAACTGAAAGGCTGTGGTAGACAAGCTTTCAAAGTTATCTGATGTACTTGCCGATCCCTCCTCCATCTCTTTTTCAAAGTTTCTGGCTCGCCCAATATAACATCCATTTTTAAGAGTTAATTTTAAGAAGGATTCTTCCTTCTCCAATGTATATCTGGCACCTCCCAGGAAATTTTTTAGAAGACTTGCATTCAAATCCAGTTTACATTTCCGTTTGAGGTCACGCGATAGCTTTTTAGTAATTGAATCTAGATGACTGCAGTCTGACCACCCCGCTAAAAATAGGTACTTCCAGACACCAAACCATGTAGCTTCCAAGTCCCTGTCAAACAGGATAGGAGCAACCTTGTTTATGATATATCATTAAGCTGACGTATTATCCTGGAATGTGGTATATATTTGGGAGATGAAAAATATTCAACTAGCCACTGAATTATAAAATGGAGTTTTAAATCATATCAGGCAACTTCTATATTCGTAATACGGTAATTAAGAGATCTCGAAGAAAAAAAAGCATCCATACTAACCTGAGCAATGTGTCAAGACTTTGATCAAGCGTCTTTCTCCTTGCCCACCACATTGATCTATTGTTCTTTGTATCTTCGACTGGAAATTTTGACGATGATACATAATTCTCCTTTAAAAGCCCTCTAAATATTGGAACAACATCATCAACAATAGTAGAACCCCAAGGACACTGCCAATCCTTATCATCATCTCCAAATAATTTCCGGATGACAGAATTTGTAGAATCAGCATCTGCAATATCAACCCGATAGATATAACAAAATGAAGGAAAGGTTAACTGAGAATTCATGATCACTAGATACTATGCAGATCACATTGTACCATCTAAAACTGAATCCACTGGCTGAAGAGTAACAATAGGTTGATTGATGGAGTTAAGGCGCGACAAAAGAGTCAATGCATTTACAGTGGAAGGATATCCCAGCAATTCTCTTAGCACAGTGGTCAAAGTTCCTCCAAGCAAGCTAAAACAGAGTACTGTAGCAGAAGGTAGGCCTTGGTAGAAATTAGAAACAAACTCATCAAGGCATTGGACTGATTCAGGAGCAAGCCTGCAATGAGAAGATTACATCAGAGCTCTCATTATTAGCATGGAAAAGACTGTGCTGAGACACTAGATACCTTAGCATCTCCCATTTTTCAGCAGCATCAGATGTTGAAATAGCAACCTATAAACTCAATAAACACTATGTTAGATGTAGAGCACTGTTTCATAGTCGCATACATATAGTGTGCTGAAACATTTAAGTCTGCAGCAGTAATGGATGCATGAATGCCTTGCCACAAGACAAATTGGAGTGACCTGTATTAATTAGTCCATCTTTCTTTAACACAGATATTAGCTTAGTGTTTTACCTTATTATCTGAAGGATATTCTGAAATAGATTTCCCTGCCCAACTTGACAAAAGCTGGTAATTGAGATGAGTACCAATGGAAGCTTGATGAAAATAAGCAGCCCAGTGACTGTCAGATAATGCTTTCAGTGATGATTTCGGCAAAGAAAATAGTTCAGTTGAGGCGGATAGCACGTGAAGAGCAGCTAACAGCCTTGATACCTAGCCATGTTGTGATGAAAACACGAACTATCATTAAATAAATAAAAAGATTAAAATATGAGACTTTAAACAATTTTTTTCTCGATGGAACCTAGAACATAGGGGTGAGTCAAATAAGTTTGTAGCATGGTGACACAGTATCTATGACAATGTGCAAGAATCCTTGCTGCAATTCATGGGACAATACTTATGCTATAGTAACACTTGTCTGTCAGATGACAATATTACAAGACCAGTCCGCGGTATGATTGAACAAATAACAAGCTATTCGTTCGCATTTTGCTAAAGAGTAAAATGTGTAGGCCACTTAAAGCAGCATACACCCAAGTTTGGAGGGGAGTTCCTTGACTGGTTACTTCCCACTTCGAAAAAAAAGGTGAACTCTATTTCATGATCTACAGAGTTAAGTTTCTAATAAACTTCCAAGAGACTTGGGGCAAATATTTACAAAACAAAATCGTCAATTGAGTTCTCGAAGAAACAAAGATTTCAAATCTGACCTTTTGGAAGAGATTTGGAACTTCACGGCAGAGTACAAAGGCAAGCTTCAACCAAGATACTATTCTTGAATACTCGATTCGATAAACATCACAGCACAAATCCCTGGCAAGGTGAGCATGAAAATTGAAAACATGTAAAAAAAATGATTAACTTGGAAAGTAAATTTTCAAATATAAACCTGTGAGATAACTGATAACTATATAAGATAATCTAAAGCTCTTAATCCGCTATTATACCATCACACACGTCGATTTAAACTAATTTTTCTTATTGAAGAAATATATACTCAAATTAACACTATAATGTAAAAATAAGAAGATTCAGCTTTAGAGCTCCAAAATACCATAAATTTGTAAAAACACTTAGTTTGCCATATAAGGAAGACCCCACGGTTTTTTTGGAATTATTATGTGCAGTTATGTATAAATTACCTTGCATTTTTTGTATGGTAGCTCATCACACAATGCAAGCATAAGTTATATAATACAGCTGCCCGCTCAACTGCTAAGGCATCTCCACAGGCTGCTTTATTTATTAAACCAAACCATGCATCAAGTCTACTCGCTGAGAAAGTATACTGGATGTGATTTTCACTCATCAGGACAGCTATACTCTCGCAATATACTTCGTGTGCTGCATGGGTCTGGACACGAGCTAGCAGGCATTTACCTACTCATGCATAAAAAAGAAGTAATAGCCAATATCAGTTCAAGTAACTATGACGAATGAAATAATACAAGAAATAACAATGGCTATAAGTTTAACAGAAGAAAATAATCTAACATAACACAAGCAACCTTTATAGCAAGGGTGTGGCAAAAGGTAGCGCTTATCTTGTTAAAGATCTTTGTTACAGATGAACAGCTAACCAACTAAGTCACTAAATGCAGACAAGTCAGCTCTACTGTATCACTTGATCTACAAAACATTGCAGTACACTATCGACAAAAACAATTAGACTACCAATAATGAGATGAAGTTCCATACCGATACTCGAGAGAAGCTTCAATGATAGCCTTCGGCGAAGAAACTCCCATTTCAAGGATACAAAACTATCAATTGAACCTGATTTGAGTACTTCATCCGGAAGACACTGCCAGCAGTTCAGTTTTCTGCTTAAACACATTGCACAACTCGGAGGAAGCATGGAATCATTAAGGTCCAGATCAGATAGTTCCTGACTCAAAGCATCCGAACTAGC
Source organism: Rhodiola chrysanthemifolia (assembly GCA_033675395.1). Taxonomy (NCBI): domain Eukaryota; kingdom Viridiplantae; phylum Streptophyta; class Magnoliopsida; order Saxifragales; family Crassulaceae; genus Rhodiola; species Rhodiola chrysanthemifolia. Next base: position 2,639,898 of record CM066207.1, read on the forward strand.
ATGTCCACTATTGTTATTTGAACATGAAATGTAGCCATTTAGAACATCCTCTGGTTCGGTAGAGTTAGAACTTTGAGAAGATCGAGTTCGTGAGCGTGTAACTCTAACATTCTTATGAGCAGCTGAATTTCGCTGTATATGTAAGTTTACTTGGGTTTCTTTAATCTTCCTCGACCTCTTTGGTTCCAAATTAGATGGAGGCTTTTCACATGCAGCTGATGATGTACTTGGGCATGAAATATTTGATGTGGAAGTAGACCGAGCATTGCATTCAAGATCCTTTGGTTTGCGATTCCTAGTCTTAGTTCCCCCTTCACTTAATTTTCTGGGACAACTGACTGAATTTCTCCATTCAGGAAGCTTCAATTTGTATAGACCAGTTTTGTACAAGTTCTCTGCCTGAAATACTTGATTCGGGGAAATATATCCTATGTCAAAAGTGAACTGACTTCTAAATAAATCACCAAGCTGCAAATCTAGGTCGACTTCATAGATCAATTTGCACTTCAAACAAGTTATGTGGAGCATACAGTCTGAAAACACATTCTTGCCCTTTTCAAGTGTGGCTAATGCCAAGCCCCAAAGCTTCTTCTTACGATAAAGCTTTCCTAAATTAAGGATATCAGCTTATGTTGTTATGTTCTTAAAACGAAATAGAATATGCAATGACTAGAAAAGAAAGGAATGCATACCTAGAACACAAGAAAAGGCAACCGAGAGAAAATCCAAGCCTTGTGAAGAGCAGAGATTTTGTCCCCATTTTAGAAGAATTTCAGCATCGACACTATTTCCAAGCATCTCATGGATAATTCCAACCTAGTCCGTATTTGAGATCAATGGTAAATCTAAATGCATGTGCACTGTTGACATGCCAAGCTGTAACTAATTGGAATAGACATATACCTGCAAAGTGCTTTCAATGTAACACTGAAGTACATTCCAAGGAGATAAAGAGTAGCTTTCCAAATCAAATGAACCTTTTTTTAATGACCAAAGTTCGCTGGCCATTGTGTTAGTCATTGTAAAGTTCTTCAAACTATAATCTTGCTTCTCAACTTCTTCACTCCTATCTGGCTCACTCAGCTGCTTGATAGTATAAGTAAATCTCTCTTGGAGCAGCTTACTGCGTAATCGATGTGCTTCTTTCGCATACATGAGACCCTAATAGAATAGATTTGTAGATTTTACAGCAGGATTATCATTTGTCAAAATTTTGGATTAGTGGAAACCGATGAATCAGATTGGGAACCACGTACCTCAATCAGTTTCCCACTGTAAACAAGTCTCTCAGAAAGATCATGGTACAAGTGACCAGCAAGGAATATGGTACTGCGTGTCATATTGACCTATATAATTGTAAAAGCTAGGTAAAAAAGGTATCTAATTGACAGTCAAAAAAATAAACAGATTTTGAGGATCTTACACTAAAAGTCAAGTTTCTAGCAGCCTCTTTCACTTCATCAACAGTATATCTATGGTGGTAAGAACTTTTACTTGACACAAACTGGTAAGAGAATTTCTGGTCAAAACCTAAAATTAGATTCTGGGATCCCTCCAGGCAACTTATCCAGTACTCCATTGATTTGCACTGCTCGCCTACATGTTCGGATAGGTGGACTATAAAGTCCTCATTTGTTGGTGATGCACAAAGCGCATGGCTTAGCCTTCTGGATTCCCACAGGAAGGGCAAATAAGTCTCTGGAGGTATATTTCTCCATCTGAAAATTTTAATCAGCAACTTATATAAGTTGCCATGAAATCTTGTATGTACCTGCAGTGTCAAAGATAGATAAGCATAAATTGTTTTGACATACTACAAAGTACAAAGGCTATGCATTGGGGAAAAAAGCTTGATTGCATCAAGCAGGCTATTAAGAATACCTTAAGCGATACGAGGTCAAGGACATGGCATAGCAGTGGGATTGCTGTTTCAGACACCACAAGGCAACTGACATCCGTCCCACAGCACTCTGGAAGACTTAGCCATATATTCATTGCGGCTTCAACATCTTGCAAAATTTTCTGTACAGCATAACAGGATTTATTAGACGAAACGTATAGCCAAAACATGACTTCATTATATTCAAGGCATCAGAGAGAATTTTGGGAGACATGTCATATGATGCACCACCTTTGAGCTTGGATCCGCCTCCTGAATGAAGAATGCACGTAGACAATATGCAGAAGCTAACTGGTGATGATCTTGAATACTCCACGTGCATGCTTTATTGTGTGGGTGCTGCTGAAGCAACTACCATGGATTAAAACTTAACAATAACTTAAGATAAATGGGTCCATGGCAGAGAATTTCTAAACTGAAGAGCTAGGAAAGAAAGGAAAGAAGATGATAAAATGAAACTAACCATGGCATCTATTGCTTCTGATATGCACTGAATAGATTCCATAGAAGTTCCCGTCTCACAGATCCTTAACAACTTGGCTTTCTTCATCAAATATTTTGATCTTTGGAGGGCAGCTTTTGTAGTGTATACATCACTCAAGAGAATATCTACTACTTTCATTTGCATTCCATTGCAAAAAGCTGGGTATCGTGTGCTTAATTCTTCGTATTCGAGAAGCTCCTAGGTGATACGGGTTACAATAAGGACAAAACTTGGAAGTATCACGATCACATATCTTAATTCTAACTGCAATACAAATAGGACGCGCATCAATGTAAAAAAGCAAGCAAATGGAAAGCAGTCTAACCTGCTCTAAGAGTACTGCAACCGTCTTTTCTTGCACTGAGGAGGCTTGTAGTAAGGAAGACAGTGTAGGTGCCATTTCTGGTGGATCCATTTCTCTATAAAGTTTACACTCTATCTAAAAGTAAATATAATATCAGAGAGCAGTGGCATAAATTTTGTGATGCTGTAATAAGAGCTTTCAGACATTACCTTCACCCACTGCTTAACCAGAGGGATAGGCACTGAAACACACTTGATTAATGTCCCAACAACAGCCCAGTTCTCAAGACAATAGATCAATTCTTTTTCCACATCATGGCTTAAGCATTGATGAGCAACATCAATGTAGAAAGCACTTTTTGTACATGCAACATTTATGAAGTTCATTACATCTGCCTCTGACATATCATTACTGTAGCTGTGGGAATTCTTTATAAACATCTGGCAAAGCAGTGAAACACATGCCCATGAGGCTCTACAACATAACTTCAATGCTTCCGAAGCCTGAAAAATATAAAGTATGACGATTAAAGAGCAGAATATAAGCAGGCCACCAGATTATTGTGATGCCTATAGGTTCAAACTAACAGAAACACAAATGTGACTCTGGTTTGCAATTTATAACATAAGTATAACGACGAGAGAGACATTGACAGTTTAGAATTCAATATTAGTACATTACCGCTGCCAATAGTTTGCTTCTGAACAGAGTTACACCAATGTTGTAAAAGGAGATGAAAAGAAACTTGAGCCCTTGAACTCGAAGCGATCCATCTGAAATAATTTTTTCAGCAATATTCACACTTTTCTGAAAGAAGACACATCAACTCGATGAGCTAACATACATCAAACAACCCGAATAGATAATGTCACAAGGTAGCATTTTTGTTGTAGAAATTAACATAAGTATTGTTTCAAAAGCACTACCTCAATTTGCCTGTTTGTTCTAATTGATAGAATGAGAGCAGCGACAGCCGCATTTACCACATACTTAGAGTTATCATCAGGTTCAGCTCTCTCGTCATTTTTTGTGTGGCTGCACCAAATAGTCAGGGTTGGAGACAGGAGAGAAAATTCATCAAGTAAATTAAAAATAGATTAAATAGCCTAGCAAGTAGCTTTATCTCTGTGAGTTTACATCGAATGAAGAAAGCGAGAAAAAAAGTGTGTAAGGAGTCATGTGATGAATCTCACTAATAATTAGTAACAAACAGTTGGAGTTACCTTTGGCAGCAAAGAAAGGCTTCACAAAGCATCAGAATTGCATCGTGGATAACACACAAATTGGTTGAAAGAATGGTGCCTTCCTCGTCAGCAAGTATGTGTTTCTTATTCGAATTCACTAACTCGGCAAATGGATGACACATATAGTTCAGAGCATCAAAATAAGAGGATTTAGAAACATATGGATGATCCACCCAAGCAGAGAGCGAACAATTTTGTTGACCGGTGGCATGAAGCAGACTCCTGAACGAAAATAGCACAGACTTCAACTGCTTCAAGTTACCATCTGCTTCAAGTAATGTAACAAGTTTAGGTTGATCCCTCATACTTGCAAGAAAATCTCTATTATAACGCAGCCCAAAAGAATAAATCCTCAATGTTGATGCCAACCAGGTGCAACCCTGTGAAAGAAAAAACAGTTCAGTTTCAGTTTTTCCTAAACCACTTCACTGACGGGACAGCAAATACCATAATGGTTTGATGAACTAAAGAAGTGTTTTTCAAATCACAGGTTACCTGAAAGAAGTTATATGCTATGTCATCAAGGCATGCTGCAATAGATGTATGCAGAAACGGACAAACATTGCGACATCTAGTGGAAATACAGGAAATTATATCCAGAAACTCTTCTGCAGTGTTCTCCCTTCGTAGCTGCAAAATAATGAATTTTGTCATTGAGGAATATAAGAATGATTGGTCTTACAGAGAGTTGTCACATAAAAGAAATGCACCCTTAATAGATTACCATAATATCTTGGGCAATCGGTTGCAAGACACAATGTAGTATGTCGATAATTAAGGATGACCCTTTCTCCATTTGCAATAATAGAGAAGAAACAATCCTACGAGCAAACTGCATAATGTATACAAATCAGTGACCTTCAGCCTCAGGATATAATACAGAGGGTTAAAAAGGCTACCTTACAAGTTTGTTCCTTCATAGAAGATTTTCCATACTCAACCAGTGTTATTGAACAAAATGAATAAACCAAATCATCATTGAAATGTGAAAGGCCCTCCACTAAATATACAGTGCACTTGTTGAGGTAATTTATGAGGGCCCTATGCAACTTCTCATACGCACTTGCGTCCAGTACCCTAGAAGCCAAAACCCAAAGGTAATAATCAGTCATCCAGATAGCAACATAATCAGATAGACGGTACACAAAGCTCAAACTACAACTAGAATTGGCATTTACATGAGATGATTAGAGTTGTTATATAGTATTCAAGCTAAGAAACAATTTTAAACTCCTTTCGCTTTATGAGCTGACCTGAACCACAACCTGGACTCTCCCACCAGCTGAAGAACCCTCCGATAACACTCCTCTTCTTTACTCTCCCTCAAACTAATACATTTAACAAGAGTCACAACAATGTCCACCACCAGCATAGCCAGCTCAGAATCTACATCCTTCCTCCCTAATTTTGGCACACACATCCTACTCACCCCTATTCCTTTCCACTCCACAACTCCATCCAAACCCCCAAACTTCCCCAGCAAGCCAAAGCCCTCGTCCTCAGCTTCCCTGTACCTCCCACACGCCTCGAAGCAATGCATCATCCTCGTCCGTTGCGCATACACAAACCACGGCTTGCACGAAAGCTGCGATATCACAGCCTCCAGACACCGCAAACACAGCTCATACGCCTTCAACAACTCCCCAACCGTATCCACCTCCGGCTTCGGATCCGTCAACAACCTCTTCGGAATCAGCGACAGAGACTTGTTCAAAAACGGTAGGAACTTCTTCGCCAGCGTGCGTAATGTCGTCACATCGTTAACAGCGGCCGCGTTGGCGGCGGTTCGTGATCTGGAGGGTTTCTTGGCGGGTTTAGGGTTTGTGAGGTCGGTGAAAGGGCGTAAATAGAAGTCGAATAGGCTGTAAATGTTAGCGAATTCGGAGGCTTCGAGTTTGGAGATGAGTGCTGTGTCGGTGAGAGCCTCGCCGCCTGCGGCCATCGGAGAAAATGGCCGAAGGATTTTGCGTGTGTAGATTAGTCAAACAGATAGAGAAGTACGAGTGTGTTTGTGTGAGCGAGAGCGCAAAATGTAATAATTTGAATTTTAAGGTGAATTTTGGGCTTGGTGGGAAATAGCAAAATGCTCCCTTCTCTGTCAACCAAAATGAAATGAATTTGGTTATCAAAAAAAAAAAATTGACAAAGAGGGGTATGAATTATCTCATTGATAAATTGCGATCCGAACTATGAAAATTGACAATTAAGGACAATTTCAAAATATGTTAATACTCATATAACACTTAATTGCACCCAATTGACGGAATATCACTCCGTTCATTAACAAAGTTAACTAAATGAATGAATTGAAAAAATCTTATTGCCCTTAATTTTGAAATTGAGAAGTAACATATTTTGAAATTGCCTTTAATTGTCAATTTTCATAGTTCGGACCGTGATTTGTCAATGTGTGGTAGTTCATACCCCCTCTTTGTCATTTTCTCAAAAAAAAATGAAATGAATTTTAATATAAAAAACATAATACGTTTGTCTTCTCTTCTTTTTTTTCCTTCGAAAGTAGACCCGCATAAAACTGGGTTCGGGTCGAACTATTTGAAATTTATAATCCGTATAACCGGGTCGGGTTAAATCGGCTCGTTCAAAATCTTGTTCAAACCCACCCCTATTTATTAGACATATAGGGGAATTTGATTTTTTTTTAATGGTTCGTTTGTACAAACACATTAGTTTGCATGCAAGTAGGATAACCTTCTTCTTCTGTCTTTATTTTTAACTCTGCTAACAATAGTTAGGGTTTAAATTTTAGCGGGACATTGTGCGGTTCTGTCAATTTGATCGGGCTAAAATACGTGTCCAAGCCCGGTCCTAATAGAAATACGGGTCAAGGTCGGGCTAGGCCGTCAGATTAATATACTTGTCAAAGTCCATTACAATGACCGGACGAGCGGATCGATCCAAATGAGCTGACCCGGATTTGTGCAGATCTATTAGAAAGGTAATGAACAAACAAATGCACTAACAAATCTGGAACTCAGATAAATTGGACTCACGGGCAAGAACCGTCAAGTCAATTTACTTTAGTGATGGATATATGTATGGAGTTTGTAAATGTTTGATTTTCCTCGAATATAAATCGTAAAAAAAGTATGAATGTTCTTCTCATAAAACATATGAAATTTATTCTTTATTTATCACACAATATTCTTATAAGGAATCCCAACAACAGTTTGAATCAAACTATTTTTATAATCTGCAATGGCTTATTATTACAAGGGGATAATGTACAAAAGGTAAATAGGTGGTGTGATGATATGGATTATGGGGGAATCAAGGGAAGTAAAATAGCAAGTACATGACGGACAGCTGTTCAAACACAAACATAAAATTACAACAATTTTTGTATCAAATTAGTGAATGCAAGGAAATTGAAAGACACTGCTTTTCACCCAAGGCATGGCGCAGAGATGGATCCGACTCGTACCCCTTTCGCTGCCTTCTGATCTGACTGACTGACTCTAATCATCGAGATGAATGCTCAAGAACTCAAAGCCAAATGAGTAAGTATTGTATGCAGGACCTAAACTTGGGAGTCTTCTTTTACCTTCTTTTTTGTTTTCTACACTTACTGCTAACTTCCTAGAACACAAGAACCAGTTATTTACCAAGATGTATTTTCAACCTGTCATCCCCACCAATGACCATCAACTCTATGTACTCGGCCTCGGCAACATTGGGAAGTCATCGGGGATATCCACAAGCCCATAATCATCATTGGGGGCAGCCTCGGATGTTTGGCTGCCCCTGCTTCCCCTAATCAGCCTCCTGTGGTTACTAGCATTGCTATTTGGGCTGATAGCATGTAGGAATAGTAACATGTTGAACACATTACTCCCATCAAATCCAACTTCAAACCCTCCGTTCCTGTTTGTTTCACCAATGGGAGGAGGAGCATGATCTTCCTCATCTGAATCAGAATCATACTCATTCCCTTCAATCACATAGTCTCCGAAAACAACAGCCCCTGGCATTGACGACCTAATTGTGCTGATCACGTCATCATGCTCGCGCTCCCGCTCAAGTCGTCTCCATTTCTGTTCTACTGCTGGGTCCACTTCCCGTGGACACGCAGAAGGGTGCTCAGACCTTACATGCCTCCGCAACTCCTTGTAAGTTCCAGAGAAGGAACATCCATCCTGCATGCAGCTTCTCTTCTTGGAATTGAGATGCTTACGCGCCGGTTCGACCACAACCCACCCCTTCACCTGGCCTCTACACAGTGGGCAGGCAAGTGCAGTCATTTCATTCTCAGAAGGTTCATCGTCCATTGAAGCAACCTTGGTGTAAGCCTTCTTGTACTGATCAAGGCAGTTGGAAAAGCGAAGACTTGTGCCGCACATGTATGGACGGCAGCCCTTGTCATGGGAAGAACAAAGGAGAAGAACAGCATTGTGGGGGCACTCCATGCACACGGAACAAGTTGCATCTTCCCAGTCATTCGCCAGGGCCTTGGGGCATTTCTTTGCACAAACACCTTCTGAAGCCGAGTTACAGTTTGGTAGCAGATATGGAGCGTATCTCACATGGCGAGATGCAACCCTGCTGCGTCTTCCTCTGCAACCTTTTGCCATTTCAATTAACAAAACCTGCAATAGTCACAATGAGTTTTGTAATTAAAATGCTGATCCATAATTAAATGCATGACCACAAGTACAGAATAAAAAGCAAGACAGGAAACATCAATCAATTTTTTTCAGAAGACAATGAGATACAAAAAGAACACATTCCACCATTGATCACATGGAGTTTCCTCACATGATTACAGAACATATATCCGAATATAGAAAACTAATAAATGAATATTACAATTCCAGATCGACAATCTCTTGGTGCGACTTGCGAGCCCAAACAGACAATAATCAAGCAGGAATGGAGCTGCTGAACATTTCAAGGGCAACCCAAAGACACATAGTGCCTTTTGATTTCAGGACACTGCCCAACAACAGGAACCCAGTTCTCTAATCATCAAATGCACCGAAAACCAAACCAGAAATCAATTATCAATCATTCAAACACCACAATTGCATCTCGCACCACGTCACATGATATACTTTATTGAAATCTTTCGTAGTTGTGCTGAAAAAAACACAGATCATGGAGTATTAACACAACCTTCAACGAAACAATATCAGCAAAAGGCAATCCATGATTATCAAAATTGCATGCATAAAAAATGCAAGACGGGCCTATTGATAAAACCACAATACATCGAAATCAATAAATGGATTCCAAACTCCAAACATATTTAACTCACACATCCCAAAGATCAACCAAGCTCAGACAAGACCCCACATCTGAACAAAACAAAGCTCCTCCTACCTTTCAATCCGGCAACCCTAAGCTTTGGCAAACAACCAATCAACAGAAGAATGAATCAACTGCAACACATATACACGCCAACTCTGATCCAAAGTCAGACCTATAAACTCGGCAGCCAGCCTCAATTGCCAGCCTAAGCCTAATAAGGTGCACCACCCAACAATCACGTGAAATGACAGTTGAGATTCCTATTCAAGCATCCTCATCTTACAACAATCATCACCACATGCTTGTGATCTCACAACACCGATCTCAGATCTCAAACTTCATTTTAAAATTTGCAGACAGCCACCAACAAGCCACCTTCGTCTACTCAACACATTAAAAAAATACTAAACCAAAATTAAAGCCCTCATCTCACCTTAAAAGTTCCAACACGAATCGGATAAAAAAACTGGATAAGGGAGGAGCTAGGTAACACGAAAACTACCCTAACATTGTAAAAATCGAAACTTTACCCAACCCCACCAATCAAAAACCTAATCAACCCAAAATTGACAATGAAACCACATTGGGTTTCGTTTTTCAAATCCACCAACCGCAGAAGACTGCGTGAGAAAAATACGAGAGAGTCGTGTTCTGGAAAGCAAACAGAGAAATTGAGGAAAGGGGGGATGTTGATACCGGAGGGTGGCTTTTGACAAGCGATCGGATCGAGGACCGGTGGTGACGGTTGAGAGAAGGATGATGAATCGGAGAAGAAGAATGAAGCCTCAGCGAGATCGTCGTCGCATTTCACTTTGCTTCGCTTTCGTGTTGCTGTTGCCCAAATGAGTTTATCTTTTATTTTATTTTTACCTTTATAAAAAAATTGCAGAGAATCGAAAAGTAAAAGGCAGAAAAATAAAAAAAGAATAAAAATTAAATTTATTTTTGATTCGGAGATTCGAGGTTGAGTAAACTTGACGCACTGTTGAATTTAAAAGGATAATTTATATTTAAGTTTCGTCCTTAAATTATAAGTAAGATAATTAATATTTCGCCTTTAATATATTTTTTAATTATAGGTATGAAAAATGGGTTTCTATTATCTAAATTTTCATTGGATGGGAAATTCGAGTAGCCGTCTAGATAGCAAATGTGGGTACCACGAACGAACTAGAGCGTTTCATTAGTGGCTGTCACGTGCCGCTTCGAGAAGTAAACTACGTGGGAATATTAAACTGTTCCAAACGTCATGTCTTCTTTTAACCGCTCCAAAATGTCGTCATATTAAAACAAAATCCTAAACTTTTTGGGTCAAATCGAAATAATCAAACATTTATACAGACTTCGTTTTTGAAAACTTTATTGTGGTTTATGCTGATAAATGTTATAGTCAGAGGACTGAGATGTAAATATAAGTTTAGTTCACCTAGCCCATTTCGTTTTCAATAATGAGCTTTGTAAATATTGGGCCGCCTCATTACGCCCACTCCGTTTGTGCAAAAGTCCAATGAATTAAAATATTTTGAATGCTTTTTAGCACCTCAGCCGGTTTCGATCTGAGCTATTTTTAGCTTCTTTAGTTTTAGTTTTAGCTTAGTGTTAGTTTGGTGTTTTAGTGTTAGTTGTAATGCTTTTTGGGGCTGCGCTCGTTGTATGTATTTATTGATCTCCTGTCTTTGGTTGTTTGGCCATCCCCTTCGGCGTGAGGTAAAGTGGAGCTGTTGTGCTCCCAGCTAGCTAACTTGTCCTAGCTCGAAGTCCTCCGTTATGCCTTTTTATGAATTCTGGGTGGCAGGCTACCAGTACAGGCGATCGGGGTTTCAAGGACCACTTGTGCAGTCTTCTCGTTTTTTCAGTGGAAATCGACCGGCGCTTTAGTGAAGTTGCAGTTTGGCCGGGTTGACATGGTTCGACTTGGAATTTTCGACGTGATTTTCTTTGAGGCCTAGCAAGGCGTGGATTGTGGTTTTAGTTTATATGTTCTGGTCCTGTTTTGTTAGTCCTAAAGTTGTTATTTTTGTCATGTTCGTGTTCTGAGTCGTTTGTATGCCTATTCTTGGATTATCAACAAAAAAAAATTTGAATAATAAAATAATATTAAATAATAATGAAATTAAATGGAGATACAAAATTGACAATGTGAAGTTGCTGACGATCATTCTGGAGAGAGATTAACAAACCAAACCCTAGAAATCCGCAGAGATCATCAGCAAGAGGTTATCGTGATGGGTTCATCGAGAGTGATGTCGTCCTCGACGACGACGACGAATTCGGATCGCTCTGTTCCACCGCCTCCGCCACAATCGGCTTCCTTTTCTTCAATATCAATTCCCGGCGGCCACCAATTGGACCACTCCAAAAACCTACCTTCAGTTACAATGGATGACATTCTGAAGAATATTTATGTTGACGCGCTCTCGCCGGACATCGTGTTTGGAAACGGGGATGCTGGTGGCTATCCGAACAAGATGACGACGACGGCGACGGCGAATGATGCTTGGAAGGAGATGGTGGCGGGGACGGGGCAGATTGGTGGTGGTGGGGCGGGAATGACGTTGGAGGAGTATTTGAGCAAGACACCGGAAGTTGGTGGAAGTGATGAGGTTGTTAGGTTTGGGGCTGGGGCTGGGGATGGTGTGCCGGTGTTTGGTGGCGTTAAATCGCCATCGGCGCTGTTGCATCAGTTTCCGCCGAGTCATGATGGTTTGCCGGCGGTGGGTGTAGTTGAGGGATTGGGTTTGGTGATTGGAAATGGGATTGATGGGAGGGTGAGAGGGAAGAGGAAGGCCGTGGATGAGCCTGTTGTGGATAAGGCTACACAGCAGAAGCAGAAGAGGATGATCAAAAACAGAGAATCTGCAGCGAGGTCCAGAGAAAGAAAGCAGGTCTGTGGCTTTATTAAATCTTTGGTTGGATGTGGATCAAGTAATAACATGTTTAAAATATAGGAAAGTTAGTAGTTTTGTGGTTCTCGGCTGAGTCTGATGCTCTCACTTCGGATGTTGTTGGTTTCCAGCAATACATAGATGAGCTCGAGAAGCAGGTGTTGAATTTGGAAGAGGAGAGGGCACAGCTCCTGAAAGAGGAGGTATGTGTGTTTGTTGCTAAGTCAGGTGTATGCGTTCTTAATGTTGCATTTCTTGTTGTTTTGTGCTTTTTTTAGCCATGCTATATCTTTTGTTGGGCTTATTTACACTCTAGCAGTTTTTTAGTCGAATATACATCTAGCAGTTGAGTTGACTGATTTTCGATAAATGTCATTCTGTAGTGAAACTTACTCATTATGGTCTGTGCGACCTGAGAATGTGGCTGATGGAATAAAACACCAGTCAGTGTAATTGGTGGGTTTAGCATTGTTACTCAACAGTATCTTGCTGTAATATTTTAGATTACACTGTCGTATGATACCGGTATTTTTCATGCTTGATCGTGTCTCTACTAAAAGAATTTGTAAATCACTTGGAATGATTGAAATTTAATTGACCCAAATTAAATTTACATGCAGGCCGAAGAAAGAAATCGCTGGCGTCAGTGGGTACGGGGTCATTGATTCTTTATCTTTTGACTATGCCTTTCGTGTCTGGTGATTATAGTCGGTGATCACTAGTTCATTCATGCATCACTGTGCTCTCAGAGATTCATAGTAGAGATTTGTTGATTGTTACATTACTGAATAGTGAATACTGATTATTTTCGGAACTGTTAAGGACTCTAATTCAGACATGGAACCTTACAGCATGACATGATACCACATTACTTGATGATATTGGTTTTTGTTATAAGAATATTATGGTAAACTTTTGGGTGCAAAATAAGGATTTACATGACATGGGAGATGGTGATTAAAGTCTCTGGAAATCTCTTCTAATAGTCATATACTAAATGAATTGTGGACATGTAAATTGCAAACTGTGTGATCTTGCAAGCCATGTTCAGGGGTGTAGTGTGTATAAGGATATATGATTACCAGCAAAATGCCTCAGCAGCCATCATAGAGCTGTGTCTGCGTGCACTAAAACCCTCACTTGATAACAGATAGTCTGATTAGCACTTGAGATTAGAACCCAGCTTATGTTAGTCTGTTGGTACGACATTCTATTATTTCTGTGATCTTCAAGTCCTTGACATATCACTATTGCTTTCGCCTTCCTTAAAGCAAATCTTCTAACTAGTCCCTCAATGTCACTGAAATTTTGTTCTTTTTCAGATCATTAAGAACATTATTCCAGTGGAAGAAAAGCAAAGGCAGCCGCGTCGCCCGCGAAGAACAAGTTCAATGGAGTGGTAGATATTATTTTCCAGTGCACTCTATAAGAAATAAAACATAAGCCTGCGGAGAGCCATTTATGATAGAGGCACATCAACTCAAATTGGTGGGCGGTAAGGGTAAGGAGAGAAGTTGAAGCTATATATGAGATGTCAGTTAGTTAAATTTAGAAGCAGAAGGTTATGAGTGTGCATTTTGTAAAGGATAATAGTGTGCAGCTAGCGGGGCCTTGGGGGTCGCTCGCCACTAGATCACTGATTACCCCCAAGTGTTGAAGAGGTGGGGAATGTATTTTAACTATACTTAAGATATATAGAAGAAGAAGAAAAATTATATCTCGTTCGGATTTATGGTTATCGGATTTTTTGAGTTCGCGCATGTTACCTATCTACCAGTTTCAAAATCATTAAACTTTGGCAGTGGCCGCTTGTACCATGGTATCAATGCTCAATTGTTTATTTATTTCTCTAGTTGGTTATTTTGTAAGCTGTCCGCATAGACAAAAACAAAGTAAAAGTGTTTGTTTGTATGTCCTCTCGACCAGTCAGTCCCTTGTTTGCACATGTATTAGATTTCCATCCTCAACCTTTGAATGATCATCAGTTCAGCACATTTAGCTTGAGCATTGATGTCACAGAAAAGTTTACGTAAACTAAAACTAAATTTACTAAGTTTTTATTGCAAAGTAGGATTCGGTAACAATACTAATTATATCTCCACTACTACTAGGGAGTCTCTAGTTGTTGTTGTTCATGCGGTCGGTACCCTTTCGCGGTTTCACTTAATCAGTGATCACACAGCAATTTGTTGCTAAAGCTGCTCAAGCAGATTGCAAACGCCTGAAATGCAGACAAGGGGTATTTGTAGTCCATAATGAACGTGTCTTTGTCTTTGCTGACCTTACCAAACTGTAGATAGACAGGAGCAATAGCAATATCCTCCGGGTCTCTAGCATCAACCAACTGAAAGTTCTTGACGGATGCAACATGCACTCTCCCATGGAAATTTAAGCACCAACACTGTAACTGTTCGTGCCACCTTGGCGGCTTGTTCTTCAGAACTAGCGGTTTAGACTTGTTATATTCATTATCATCACCAGCACCAATTTCAGAAAACTGGTAGTCAGTCCACAGATTTGGACAAAGATAAATTTCTGAATGAGTTCTCAAGATTTCGAGGCTCCAGAGCTGATGCAGGAATAGAATGCATGATGCAGTTCATCTTGCGTCGTTGTATTACCCCTGTAAGATTCACCGTGTAGGTTACTTGAGCTATGTTATAACTGCCAGTTGGGGGAAATCTTTTTCGAAAGAAATCTACGCGCAGAAGAAGAGGTAGTAGGAATATGAGTGCATGGACGAGGTTGAGAGTCATATATAATGAACTTGTTCCCAAGAAAATTAGACCTGAACCAAACCATAAAGCTATATCAGTTAAATTCATTGAGAGTCAGAAAATCAATCAATAAGCTAGAAGCAGTTTTCTTTATTACCTTATCTTCCCAACGTAAGAGCTACTGGAACACGAAATATCGTCGGCATCAGAGGAGATGATATACTCTGTATGGGTACCTCGGTGAGTTCCTTTAGCAGATAGAAGGAACTTTCCATTCTCCACAGGTAAAACTGCCACACATACATAATCGTTATAGACCATGTTCGGACAAATTAATCACACACACACTGCCAGCACTTACCAGGGCTGAGAGAAATGAAAAGATGAAAAGTCATATTAGCTTTGTCGCGTTTGATAAAGCATTGAAAAGTCTCATCAGGACAGGCAGGCTGGGAATCAAAAGAAAAGACCACATTCAGCATGAATCTAAACAAACTGAAAGGAACAACTAACATGAGAATGTTCAGTGAAAGATTGACAACTTTCACTGATACAATTGCTGGAATTGCAGAGATGTTGAAATCAAGGTAAGAATTGAAAAGATGTATATGCTGAAAATAGCATTTGCAGTGTGAGACTGCAGGGGACCATTTTGAATAAATAGGGAAACAGAACAAACTAATTACAGTTTAGAACCTAATCTTTTCAGTATTATAGACAAGTCCTTAATGTATTGGGACGTATATCCTGATACCCCCCTCAAGCTTGGCCGTGGAGAAAGTTGGAGACGCCAAGCTGGATGGCGAATCGATGGAGCGCATCAGCGGGGAGAGCTTTTGTGAATATATCCGCCGGTTGCATGCCTGATTTGACAAAGTGTGGAGAGATGAGGCCAGATTGGAAGTGCTGCCTGACAACATGACAGTCTAATTCAATGTGTTTCGTCCTCTCATGGAAGATGGGATTTCGAGCTATGTGATTCGCTGCCATATTGTCACAATAGAGCTTGATTGGTGTCGGAATCGTGATTCGAAGATCCCGCAGAAGAGCAACTAACCAGACAAGTTCGCAGCACGCATGAGCCATCGCCCGATACTCGGCCTCGGCTGAGGATCTCGAGACAGTCGCCTGTTTCTTAGTTCTCCAGGAAATAAGACAATTGCCAAGTCTGATGCCATAGCCAGTGGTGGAGCGACGAGTCAAAGGGCATGATGCCCAGTCGGCATCATAGAAGGCTTCGAGGCTAAGAGGAACTCCTGCCGGGTAAAATAAACCTTGAGCCGGAGCCTGTTTTAGAAATCGAAGAACCCTTGTAGCAGCTTGAAGATGCTCAGTTGTTGGTGCTGCAAGGAATTGACTGAGGATGTGAACTGGGAAGGCAATATCTGGTCTTGTGACATGTAGGTACACAAGCTTTCCAACTATTTTCTATATTGTGTAGGATCTGATAGAGGTGTTGCTGTAGAAAGTCCCAATTTTTACTTGATGTCCATTGGTGTAGAACTAGGCTTGCACGCTAGAAGTCCTACCTCACTGAGTAAGTCTAGCACATATTGTCTTTGATTGATGAAAATGCCAGAGGAGGATCTGGCCACCTGAGGAGTCGTATTTATACGACTCGTCGAGTCAACTAAACCCGCTTATTTCGACACTTTTATATGCGAACAATTACTTTTTAGTATGATTTTGCATTTCAGGTGTTTCGGGAGCTCTAGGAGGAAACGCGCATAAAAGACGGCATTTTATGCCAAAAACATCGCAATGGCAGATCAGACCTTTAGACAGTCGACGGAGTGCTGGGAATAGACCGCTGATCAGAAAAATACAAGCCACATGCCATTGCAAAGGTGACTCAATTCCCTACAACTCTCTAGTTCACACCGAGAGCATCCGAGGTCATATAGAAGGTCAAATCCAGAGTTAAAGTCAGAATAGGCGTGCAGAAAGAGAATCAGACTCAGTGTGGATCGCGTTCGAAGGAGACATTATCGATAACGTTAACGTAAGGTACGAACGCGAAAATTAACGTCTCTTCCGAACGCGATGATGACGTCATCAACGCGTTTTGATGACGTCAGCAAGGCCGAAACTTGGAAATTGAGCCCAAAAACAGACTTGGAAACCCTATTTTTTGCTATAAATAAGATCCTTGGGTTAGGGTTTCCATAATCAACTTTCTACGAAGACCAAGACGGCTCTGGAGAAGACGCAAGCTTTCGAAGAGAGAGAAGACTTTTCTACTTATCATTATGTTTTACATGATCATGTGTAGCTAAACTCGTTATTCAGTTTAGGGTTTCGTTCATTGTGACACATGTTTTGAGACTTCGCCCTTAATGCTATTTCATGTTTTACTAGTTCTTGTGCTTATCTTATGAATTGACTTGTTAGATTAAGTGGAAGCTTTGTCGCAAAGCTTAATTGAGCAGTTAATTCTTATCGTTAATATCAACTGGAAACTTTGTCGTAAAGGTAGATCGTAACACCTAGATTTAATAATACCTTTGTCGGATTATTTGTTTAGGAAAGAACTAGAAGTCTAACACCTTTGTCGGGTTAGGTTGTGGTGTATCACACCTTTGTCGGGATACTTAGGGTTGTTACCTTTGTCGGAATAACCACACTTAGAAACATGAGGTTAGATATTTAGCAGTCAATGATAAACATGTCACAATAGAAACCCTAAGTTGAACTCTCTCTCTGATTGGAAGTCTTTTGTTATTTTTCTCCTTCGCACTCTTTACTGCTGAAAACCCCCCTTTCTTAATTGCTTACAGGAACATCTTCAACAACACCAGCTCCCTGGGGTTCGATCCTGCTTGCCGCTACACTAGTTCATAGCAGGAGAATATAAATATTAAATTTGACGCGTCAGACGACGCGCGTCACCACCTCTATGCCCAGAAAGTATTTGAGATAGCCTAGGTCTTTTATTTGAAACTCAGTATGTATGAAAGCCTTTACCTTGTTGATTTGAGGAGTAGAGGTGCCAGTAATGACAACATCGTCCACATAAACTAGGAGAATTAGAAAATCCCCATTGTGATCAAAGGTAAACAGTGAATGATCATTAGAACTTTGTAGAAAACCATAAGATAATAAGGCATCGGTAAATTTGCTAAACCACTGTCTGAGAGCCTGTTTGAGGCCATAGATACTCTTGTTTAGTTTGCAAACCATCCCAGCTTGTTTTTCCTTTGTGAAAAGACCAGGGGGGAAGGTCATGTATACCTCGTCATGAAGATCACCATGTAGGAATGCATTGTTAACATCTAATTGGAATAGAGGCCAGTTTTTAGATGCAGCAAGTGCTAAAACAGTGCGCACAGTGGTCATTTTAACCACTGGAGCAAAGGTTTCAGTATAGTCGAGCCCTTCTTCTTGAGAAAATCCTCTAGCAACCAATCTCGCCTTATATCGTTCAATGGTGCCATCTGAGTGTTTTTTGACACAGAAAATCCATTTTGAGCTAACTGCATTTTTGCCTTGAGGGAGAGGAACAACCTGCCAAGTATTATTTGTTTGCAGGGCATGGATTTCATCTTCCATAGCTTTAACCCACCTTGGATCTTTGCAAGCTTGAGCGTAGGAGGTAGGTTCCATAGAATTTGATGTTTGAAATATATACCTCTTATGAGTAGGAGAACACTTGGAATATCCAACAAAGTTAGCTATAGGATATTTTACTGTAGAATTCCCACAGACAAAATCTTTTAAAAGAGTAGAAGGCTTACGAATCCTTTGCGATCTTCTGACAATAGGAGGATCATTAGGAAGTGTTGTATTCTCTTCATGAGTGGAGGAAGTATCAGAGTTTAGGGGCTCTTGTGCTGTAGATTCAGTGTTCAAAGGAAGGATCTCAGTGATTGTCTCACTCTGTGCAGTAGGACTGGATGAGTATTTAAGAGGATATGAGTCCAGTAAGATATCAGAGGTAGTACATTGAGGGAGAGGTACAGCTGATACCACTGGTAAACTTGCAAAGTTATCAGCAAAAGGGAACCAGTTTTCATGAAATATAACATCTCTACTAACCAAGTATGCGTGAGATTTTAGGGAAAATAGTTTGTACCCTTTTTGAGCATGTGGATATCCCACAAAAATGCATGCATCTGCCCTGCTATCAAACTTCTTCCTTCCAGCGCTAATAGTTGTTGCATAACACAGGGAACCAAAGACTTTCAAGTGATCATATGAAGGAGGATGATCAAACAGCATTTCATAGGGAGTCTGACCAGAGAGCAAACCTGATGGAAGAAGGTTGATCAGATATGTGGCTGTAAGCACACAGTCTCCCCAAAAGAAATCTGGTAAGTTTGCTTGAAATTTGAGAGCTGTATCCACATTTAATAAATGTCGATGTTTCCTTTCCACAACACCATTTTGTTGCGGTGTATAGACACAAGATGATTGATGAATGCATCCTTCATTAGTTAGAAACTGAGAGAGGTTATGACTGAAAAATTCAGTTCCATTGTCAGTTCTGAGTACCTTGATTTTCTTTGTGAACTGAGTGAAAGCCATTTTGAAAAATTTGATGATCAGAGTAGCAGCAGCCTGTTTTGTAGACATAAGATGAGTCCAGGTTGTTCTTGAATAGTCATCTACCAAGGTGAGGAAATATCTTGCTCCTGTAGATGTGGGAGTGCCAAAAGGTCCCCAAATATCAGCATGAATGAGTTCAAAAGTCTGAGTAGAGTGTATATGACTGCTGGGAAATGGCAGTCTTGTTTGTTTGGCCAAAGGACAAATATCACAACAAAACTTTTCTTTATTACATGACATAGTAGGAAAATTGTTTTTCAAAGTTGTTGCTAGAGTTTTAAGAGATAGGTGACCAAGTCTATAGTGCCATAGCGAGAGTTGATCCTTTTGAGAAATGGATGCAAAGCTGAGATGTGTGCGCGAGCCTTTTAACTGGTAGAGACCCTCAATCAGCTCACCAATCCCCACGATAGTTTGTGGTGCTTGGTCCTGAATGTAACATTTATTGTTAATAAACCGAGCAATGCGAGCTGAGTTAGCAATGAGCTTTCCTATAGATAATAGGTTGAACTTGAAATCTGGGACGAGAAGAACTTCATGTATGATTAGTTTATCAGTAATGGTATAACTGCCAGTGTGAGTAACTATAGCCTTGGTACCATTAGGCATTAGTACTTCATAGGGAATTTTCAGAAGAGTAACATCAGATAAAAGATGCATATGTGGTGTAATGTGGTCTGTTGCACCACTGTCCAAAATCCAAGTATTATTGTCAACTTTTGTAGTTGCAAAACAAGTAATACCTGCCAAGTGTGACTGACTTGTATCCTTTTGTTCTTGTTGATTGAACAGGTGTAATAGCTTGGTTAACTGATCTTGGACTTGACTGAGCTGACTGTGAGAAGAATCATCAGATCCTGCAGGTACGTTTCCTGTACTAAAAGCATTAGTAATAGTTGATGAAGAAGAGACATTGTTAGCGGAATGGTTGTTCCCTCTATAATTGGGAGATGAACCTCCTTTATAGAGCTTGTGGCCTGGTGGATATCCCACCAGTTTGTAGCAGAATTCTTTCAAATTTCCTTGAAGTTGACAATGTGTACAGAATAGAGATCTTCTATTTCTGTTGTTGTGAGTACCAGTTTGACTGTTTGGAAGATTTGGAGTAGTAGAAGACTTGGTGTTGCCATATTGTCTATCATTTGAAGGTTGAGATCTTGCATTGTGGTGAACAAATGTCCTGTCATTGGTGTTAGTGAAAGAACTGTAAAGTGCAGAAGCCTCTACTACAATTGGTTGGGTCAATTTCTTTTGATCTTCATCAGACACCACAAGGGAGTATGCTTCATTTAGGCTAGGAGTAGGTCGAGTAGCAAGAATTTGAGTTCTGATTTGAGAGTGAATATCATTAAGCCCCATTAGAAATTTTTGAATCCTTGTTTTCATCTTCTTTTCAGTCATACATTTTGTTGATTTGCATTGTTCCCCAAAAGTGCATAGATCATAATTTTCATAGGAATCTTCATGACCCCATAAGTAGGAACATTCATCTCACCTTGCATCAATAAGCTGATATCTTTTGAGATGGAGTATTCCCTCATTGAGTTGTCTCCTCCAAAACGGTCTTGCAGATCATTCCAAACTTGGATGCAGCTGATGGAGTGAACCAAGGAGGCATTGATGTCCTCTGAAAATGAGTTGGCTATCCATGATAGAATTACATTGTTGCATCGTTCCCATCTGGCTAGCGCTAAAGGATCATCCTTAGGCCTGGGAAATAATCCCTGAATAAAGCCAAGGGACCTGGCCATGGATTTACTCCAGGGAATATAGTGGAGGGGATTTACTCCATGGATTTACTCAAGGGACCTTGCATCAACAGTCGTCGCATCAGAACTCAATTCAGTGGTGTCCATGGGTCTGAGAAACTGAGGAGTTCAAAGAAGCTCAAAGGGCAGAAGAAAAAAAATTCAACAATCAAGATTCAGATCTCAGGAAGATCACTGCTCTTGATACCATGAGAATGTTCAGTGAAAGATTGACAACTTTCACTGATACAATTGCTGGAATTGCAGAGATGTTGAAATCAAGGTAAGAATTGAAAAGATGTATATGCTGAAAATAGCATTTGCAGTGTGAGACTGCAGGGGACCATTTTGAATATATAGGGAAACAGAACAAACTAATTACAGTTTAGAACCTAATCTTTTCAGTATTATAGACAAGTCCTTAATGTATTGGGACGTATATCCTGATATAACATAAGAAACGAGATACCATACAACGGCCTGCTTCAGCGAGACAGTCTTTCCGCAAAACTCAGGATCACGTCCTTTGCACATCATCATCCTCCATGACTTGCACACAGCAGCACAAGCGTCAACATGCTTCTTTGCAGGCCAAGTACTGTCACTGCTCTCATCTAGCCTCTTAATAACATCGAGAAGAATCTCGGGAGGAAGAGTAGCCCAGCGGCTGTTTTGGAGCAGCTCAGGCAGCTGTTTGATCTGTTCGATCCTGCGGCTCGTCATGAGATTTCCCACCACTTCTTCTCGACAAACTTGTAAAACTCTTCCTCACATCACGAACTATGCTATGCAACGACATCTCCACACTTGCTAAAAACACGCTCGATCAACCAGTAATCTCGGCTCATATACAAATACCCCTGTACGTACATTTTTGGGATTATATTAAATAAGGTTGAAATGAAAACAAATATATATATATATATATATATGAGCAAGATCAACATCTGAAGATCTCAGATCATTCTCATGTTCCATAATACACTTGCCAAATTAAGACTGAATTGAACCTAAGTACATAAAGAGATCATAAACTTTCAAAAATAAGGTCCAATAATCACACAAGTACTCTCTGATAAGCGGCTTAAAACCAAAAATCTCAAAAGCATCTTTCACTCATCAACTACTGAACTCACAAAACTTTCACAGCTCCAATGGCCTCTCAAGTCAGACAAACCGCAACCAAAAAACTCTCGAATTCATCACCAGAGAGAGAGAGCATCAAAATCTCAAGTCACATATACAAGAAGGGATGAGGAAGCTTTCCCTGAGAGATGATGCAGGTTGTGTAGGGTGGGAATTTATATCACTCGCTCCGGACTCCAAGCCGAAGTTAAATATGATTCAAAATGGCTACGATCGCGATGAGCATTAATTATTTCTTTCTTCATCATTCATCCATGTGATGGGTTTTGTTACTACACTAAAATTAACAAACTTTATATTAACAGCATCCTTATTATTACACTAGTTTTTTTTTTGTGATGGGTTTTGTTACTACACTAAAATTTTGACCGTAGATCTAATCTTATTTTTCCCCCTGTTAATAGTTCAGTGGTTGTGGGATGCATATGGTCTAGACCGATCCCACATCCACGACCCAATATTGAACCATAGGTTGCCACGTGGCAGTTTTAAAATCTAATTCCCGTTGTTAAAATGATTTAACACATAAATATGAATAAATATTATAGAAACTTATAAACGAAAAAATTACAAAAGGTAGAAATGAATAAATTTATTTTCCAACCTCCACTAAATAGAAACCCGCCTGTTTTTTTATATTTCGAACACAACCAATATATATTATTAAGAGGGTCTTTACTCTTTTAATAAAAGATTGCCCAATGAATTGAGAATGAAGAAAATAGTTTATCTTTTTAGAAAAGATTATGATGCTCTAATATAAGACGGATTTTCAAATGTGGTATAATGTGTGGGGTGCGGTTCAGGTACAAACCTGTTTATAAATAAAAACTACAAATCGTTTATTAAGCCGACACGTGTCCCATTTGAGTCGAAATCCCGGAGAAAACACGGAGGGGTATAATAGTCATTCCACTTGGATGGGTATAAAACATAATAATGTTATTTTCAATTTAGTCCAATAGTTGTTAGTGTTCAGACTTAAAATACTAATGTTCAGACTTAAAAATACTTAATATTCAGACTTAAAATACTAATGTTCAGACTTAAAATGGTAATGTTCAGACTTAAAAAAAAGCAATGATCAGACTTAAAATGGTAATGTTCAGACTTAAAAATAGGTAATGATCATACTAAAAGTACTTAATGTTCAGACTTAAAATGGTGATGTTCAGACTTAAAAAAAACAATGATCAGACTTAAAATGCTAATGTTCAGACTTAAAATGCTAATGTTCAGACTTAAAAAAAAGCAATGATCAGACTTAAAATGGTAATGTTCAGACTTAAAAATAGGCAATGATCATACTAAAAACATTTAATGTTCAGACTTAAAATGATGATGTTCAGACTTAAAAAAAAGCAATGATCAGACTTAAAAACTTAATGTTCAGACTTAAAATGCATTTCAGACTTAAAAAAAAGCAATGATCAGACTTAAAAACTTAATGTTCAGACTTAAAAATAGGCAATGATCATATTAAAAATACTTAATGTTCAGACTTATAATGGTGATGTTCAGACTTAAAAAAAAGCAATGATCAGACTTAAAAACTTAATGTTCAGACTTAAAAATAGGCAATGATCATATTAAAAATACTTAATGTTCAGACTTATAATGGTGATGTTCAGACTTAAAAAAAAGCAATGATCAGACTTAAAAACTTAATGTTCAGACTTAAAATGCTAATGTTCAGACTTAAAAAGAAGCAATGGTCAGACTTAATAGCCAATGTTCAGACTTAAAAAGAAGCAATGGTCAGACTTTGCGTTGGTAATGATCAGACTTAAAAATAGCCAATGATCAGACTTAAAAAACAGCAATGATCAGACTTAAAAACAGAAAAGAAACAAGCAACGATCAGACTTACAAACAGCAATGATCAAACTTAAAAACAGCAATGAACTTAAAAACAGAATGGAAATCCAATAATCTTTTTTTTAAAAAAAAGAAAAAAAAAGATTTAAACGCGAATTTGACCCTCCAGATGATTGAATTTGCCCTAAAAACGCCGAGCTCACAGCAAGGCGGTGAGTTATGCTCAAAATGCCGTTTCCACCCAAAAAACACTAGGCTTTCATCAAATTCTCATACAAGCGCATAAACATCAATGGTTTAAGTATTGTCATTACTGGTTTAAGTCTGAACATTGTTTTTTAAGTCTGAACATTGTTTTTTCATGTATTGTCATTACTGGTTTAAGTCTGAACATTGTTTTTAAGTCTGATCATTAATGGTTTAAGTCTCATTATTATTTATTTAAGTCTGAACATTGTTTTTTTAAGTCTGAACATTGTTTTTTAAGTCTGAACATTGTTTTTTCAAGTATTGTCATTACTGGTTTAAGTCTGAACGTTGTTAGTTAAGTCTGAACATTGTTATTTAAGTCTGAACATTGATCGTTAGTGGTTTAAGTCTCATTATTGTTTTTTTAAGTCTGAACATTGTTTTTTCAAGTATTGTCATTACTAGTTTAAGTCTGAACATTTTTTTTAAGTCTGAACATTGTTTTTTCAAGTATTGTCATTACTGGTTTAAGTCTGAACATTGTTAGTTAAGTCTGAACATTGTTATTTAAGTCTGAACATTGATCGTTAATGGTTTAAGTCTCATTATTATTTATTTAAGTCTGAACATTGTTTTTTAAGTCTGAACATTGTTTTTTCAAGTATTGTCATTACTGGTTTAAGTCTGAACATTGTTATTTAAGTCTGAATATTGTAATTTAAGTCTCATTATTATTTATTTAAGTCTGAACATTGTTTTTTAAGTCTGAACATTGTTTTTTCAAGTATTGTCATTACTGGTTTAAGTCTGAACATTGTGTTTTAAGTCTGAACATTACTGTAGCAATTTTTGGACGATTATACCCCTAATGTCTTTTATGTATTTTTAAATAAGTCCGCGTGTATTTTTGTTTATTTACAAAAAGAACCACGAACGAGATTAATTCTGATTGGTCGATTTTTACACGTGTCATTATTTTTGTGGGTTTGTAGTTTTTATTTATAACTCTGGTTTGTATTTGATCCGAAGTCTAATGTGTGTGCCAAAACAAATTAGACGTCATTATTTCATACAAAATGGTAAGACGTATTATTTGATCCAACCAAAGTATATGAAATAGACATTGTTTCCATTTTTTTTTGGGGGGTTGCTTATGGAGGAAGGAAAGACTTTGAGTATGCAAATCCTTCGATTCACACCTAAATATATAGTGAGAATCTATTATTGCATGTGTTTAAAAAAATTTGTGTGTATTCAATTTTGGAAGAATTGCTTTTAGTGTCGAAATGCTTGTTAGTGTGAGTAAAGACTCTTCGTGTGTATGCTTCAATCAATAGTTGATGCGTGTCATTTAAGAATACACACTATATCTATCTAGGTCACTGACAAAGCGCAAAGATTATTGCTCCAGAGACTCAATTTCCATATATAATTTGATATAGGATTTATCTATTTTTGAAGGGTAAGGCTGTGTTATATTAAAAAAAAGTTTAATAGTTATATATATATGTTGTGTTTTGACACAATTTGAGGTAGTTAATTAGTATTATGGACCACCCTTTCCCTTATCGCAGGCAGCTTCAACGGCCACTATGATCTCAACTGCAGGTTCCACTTTGATTGGCTTAGCCATTGCTTTTGCCTCCTTGCCTTTTCCCCAAAGCACCATGTACAGCCCGGACACTATTAACATTGACCCCAATATGCTGTGTGTCACATAAAATTAAATCTAATTATTAGCATTCACAAACCTAATTCAATTCATATTTATATTCAGTTCACCTCCCCAGATGCAGTCTTTCATCAAGCACCAAGGACCCTGCAACCGCAACAAGTATCAGCATCAACGGGTTGAACACAGATACAAACAACGGCCCCTTCAAGCGGACGCACCACGCAATCAGCGCCACAGCCACCCCGGACGCCATAATCCCCTATATAATATATTATTGTATCTTAAGGATTATATCATCTTTAAAAAAAAAATGAACTTAACACTGATCATATAATTAAAACTAATCTCTCCTTACGGAAAATGCGACAGTTAGAAGTCTAATGTCCCATCCCAGCCTCCACTGGCTCAACTCCTTCTCACTGCTAGAAATTAGTGCATATGCAACGCTCTGGACTGAAGCCATCAAGCTCATTAAAGCCGTGCTTGAATAAGGATAAGGGTATCTCTTGCTCAGCTTGGCTTGTATGATCAGCCATGTCGCGAATGCCAAGCAGCAGCCTAAGGCCAAGCCAGCACCCAAACCCTGGTTATGATGTAGGCCTGACGATGATGATGATGCTCTACTACTCATCCCATGCATAAGGTCAATATTGGTTGACCATATGTTGACTTCAACACCTTTGTAAAAAGTGAGCACCATTGCTCCACACATTCCCACAACTGTGCCTACCACTTTGGCCTTTCCTCCTACATTTATCAACACTAATTTCTCTAACCTGAAACTGACAGCTAAGACGAAGGTGATGGCTGGAACTAGATTGGTCATGGCTGAGACAAATGTGGCTGAAGTCATGGCCAAGCTTCCTATGTACATGTTCTGATACAATGCTCCCCTACAAATTAGTGTTACATCCAACAACCTCGTCACTGCACTGTTCATAAATTTATATATATACTCTCCAAGTGCCAGAGTCAGAATAATAGAGAATTAGAATTCGATGGGAATGGCGCCGAAATTATTTCAAAATAATTAAATGAGTTTTTGAGTGAGAATCAATAATGTCAATAATGTGTAAAGCTAGCCTACCCAAATAACCCACTCAGAAATGTTTGGAAGACGACCATCCATGTAATCTTTGGAATACTCTCCCTGCAATTCAATCCACAACAACTTTATGAAACAAACCGGCCTAAAATTATTCACCAAACACAGAGTAGAATGTAGAGAGAAATTAATTGATCACTGATTTTAGGGTTGTGAGAGAATGTAATTATGTGAAGAACCTTCTTTCAAAAATGAGGGCGAGTGGAACCATGAAAGCAGCAGCAAAGAGCAATCTATAAGCCACAAGAATCCTCAAGTTCATCCCATCATTTGCAGCAAGCTTGTAGAACACATTCACTCCTGCATACAATGTCTGCACAACCACCATCAACATCGCCGGCTTGGCTCCCTCCAAATTCCTAATCACACCTCTTAAACTTAAAGACATCATGCAGTACTGCCACCCAAAATATCTCTATATATAAGCAACTAAAAAACAAGTGTAAATGTTAAGCTGATGAGTGAGAGGAATTAAGATGAATTAAGCAGCTCAGCTCTCTCTGGGATATTTATAATAGAAAATGCAAGCCGGGCCGGAGAGACTTAAAAGTGATAAAAGCGTCAACATTATTATGTACACAATCGTCAGCAACGATGCAGGTTCCATGGAAGCTGTAGCAAAAGCACTTGGATCATCAGCAAGTGGTGATGCATGCATTGTTTCTAGCTGATAAAGTGAGCTCAAGATCAAACAGTAAAGCATCATCATGTATCATCTCTCCATTTTATGGAGTCTTTTTGTGGCATGGGCATTGGGCAGGTTCCATGTGCTTTCTAGGGTTTTTTTTTCAAAGCAAATATCAGTTTGACAGTTCAATGTATATATAATGCGGCGGCTGAGAGAGTTGGTGGAGTCCATGTCAGCATACGTGAGTGGGAATGCGGATAAAAATATGATTTCCTGCAACCAAACGGCATCGTATTCTAAGACTGTTCAAATCAAAGAATCCCTACGTTGAATTGTAATTTCCTTAAATTTAAAAATTACAAAATAATAATAATAATAATATATTTATGACGACCGATTCGGGAAACAGAGTAAGTGGTCAGCTCAAACGGCCAATTGGCAGTTTGGGGAAAGCGCGTTCGTCTTCGGCTGGCTCGGTACCTTTATACTTCTTCTTCCTCAACAAATCGAAGCTGAGAGAAACGTTGACTGATCGGACGAAGGAATTTGAGCCAATGGGACACGCCAACTCTAAGCAGATTTCTCCAGGCGTCGCTGCCAACAATGCTGCCGGCTCAGGTCCGACTTCAGATTCGTTCCGCACAAGGTTCAGACGGAGGCTGAGTCGCCACTTACATGAAAGTAACGTCGGATTGCATCACCGGAAGGGTAGTGGCAGCGGATCACAGGAGAGGCATCTGTCGTCTGAAGATGATTTTGCTGGGATCGCGCTTGTAACGATTGTCAGCGTAAGCAATAAACATCGGCTTTTTGCTCATTTCCGAACTTTTGATACACTTTCAATTACGGATGTTCGAGTAGTTGTGTGATTAGCCTAATTAGGGATTTATTTGAGCTGTTATTTTTTGTGAACTTTTGAACGTAGGCGGAGATGGAGTTCAAGGATAAGTGGCTTGCTTGCGTCACTCTGGGCCAGCAGACGTTCAGAACTGAAGTTTCTGATCAGTTGAGTTCTTTTTTCTTTTTCTTTTTTTCAGCTTTTTTTTTTTGATTTTTTCCCGACATATATGTTGATGATTGAGAGATGTAGACTTCAATTTCTTTTTTTCGGCTTTTTTTTGTTGATTTTGCAGCACAAGCAAACCTGACTGGAAATCTGTGAGTGCGGTTCACTATTCTTTTGGCTTGTGTTACATTTTGCTGACATATTTGTTGTTTCTAATTTTCATAATTTTACAGAAAAAGAAACTCTTACTGGAAAGGAATGGGCCTCATGTTGCTAGGATTTCTGTGTATGAGGTGTGTTAATAAATATGAGCTTCTGAAAATCATTCCACAGTTGTTGTCTCTCTTTGCTTTCTCATGGGTGGACACCGGCCAGATAGCGAAACTAGTTGATATCTTGGTTTTTGTAACATGCTATTGATTATACTCGATTGCTGTGGTATTGTAACTTCTTCAATGCTCTCTCTGTGTTGCAGACTAACAGGCTTCTGAAGAATAATCTTGTTGGGTATTGTGAAATTGATCTACTTGAATTTCTTGTTCGCGTAAGTACATATGATGTACACTAATGTGGTTGGTTCATGAAAGCAGTATTGAGACTTAACTTGATCTCATTCTAGCATGTTCACGTGTTGCAGGAATCAACTTCTGATGTTGAATTGGTTGAACTGATGGATCCTTCATCAATTAGAGTGATTGGAAAAATAAACATTTCATTAGCCATAGAGGTACAATGGCTTGTTACTTCGGTAGAATTACCTATATAGAACTGCAAGAAAATTTAACACCTGACAGCAATGACAGGATCCTGTTGAGACTGAGAAGAACTTTGCAAAGCGTATCTTAGCCATTGTGGTATGTCTCAGTAATCCCCTTACTAGTTAGTTGTTTTTTTTAATAAATCTGTTGCACAACTGGCCTTTAAATCTTGTTTTTTCCTCTTGACTTCAACTGACTCGTGATCATTGTTCGATCTCTTACTCGTCTTTCCTTATGTAGGATACTAATGCAGATGGAATGCTTTCTTTTTCTGAATTTTCTGAACTGGTTGATGCATTTGGCAATCAACTGGCAGCTGGGAAGGTTCAACTTTCACAAATGCATATCTTTGGGTCTCCTGTCTTCAGCAGTTTTACCAGGAAACATGAACTGTTAATTAATTAAAAATAGGTTTTGTTGTTTCTGTTGTCTTCCAGAAAGAAGAGCTTTTCAAAACTGCGGATGAGAATGGGGATGGAGTAGTTACTGTAGACGAGCTTGCTGCTCTACTTACGAGCCAAAATGAAATGTAAGGATTATGTGATTTTGGTTATCCTACTTCCTGCAAGCATTCTTCTTCCCTTATTTACATTTCCATTTACAAGTTTGCTTACAAGTTAATTCAGTTACATTAGTCAATGTTTTATTGAGTTCTTTCCGGTAATACCAAAAAACATATACTGCACTTACTTCCTATTCCTTTTTCTTCTTCAGGGAGCCACTCATCAACCGTTGCCCAGTTTGTGATGAAAAACTTCTTGCGTCCGATAAGCTAAACAATATGATTCACCTGACTCTCTGTTTTGACGAAGGAACTGGACACCATATTATGACTGGTGGGTTCTTGACCGATAAGCAGGCAGCCTACGGGTGAGAATTTGTAACTCACATGACTAAATTAAAAGGAATTTCATATTTCATGACAATGAATATGTGTTCCAAATTCCAATTAAACGTTTATATGAATAATCTGTAACTGTCATGTGTACTTTTGTAGGTGGATGTTTAAATTAAGTGAATGGGCTCATTTTTCATCTTATGAGTATGGTTTAAACTGTGGGTCAAATGCATCGCATATTCTGGTGACTGTTTTTCCTTACTACTGGTGTTGTTTGAGCCATCATTTGTTTTGTGTTCTCTTTGTATGCCTTTTTAGGTGTACAGTAAGTGGAGGTATCCAATAGTTGTACTTGTTGATGTGTCATATTGCACTTCCGATAGTAATTTGAACTTTCATGCACCTTGATACACAGGTTTTTGATAGAAGATCCAAAAGGATAGTTGAAGAGTTAATTGATAAGAAGATTATGCTAGCAATGAGAGCCATTTATCAATCAAAAGTCGGTCTTGGCATGTTGGACAAAGGTCTGGCTTAAACTGCTTGTATTTTTAAATGTTGTCCCTTATTGAAACATATGATGCATATCATTTCTAAAGCTACATGTGTCAGGACAGAACAATGACTTGCGATCTATTTGGTTGCAGGGGCGAAAGAGGTGTTGCAGAGCCTTTCTGAAAAGCAAGGCCGCCAAATGAGTACACCTGAATCTGTCAATGATATACCAAAGTTCATTAAATTTTTCAAGGCATGACAGTCTTCTGACAAAACATTTTAATTGCTTGGTTTTCCGGTTCTACTTTTGCTATATGCCCTCTCACACGATAACAATGCTCATGCAGGATCAAATCAATATGTCTGAAGTCAAGTATCCCATGCATCATTTCAAGGTAGTTGGATACTATTTTTGTAAGATTTAAGAAACTCCCTGAATTCTATGAAACTGATGAGTGTTAGATATTTATGTTTGCCAAAGTTGATAATTTGCTAACAAGAGTTTGAAAATCTTGTAATAATAATTTGTCACAATTTTTTTTTGGATGTAGACGTTCAACGACTTTTTCATCAGGGAACTTAAACCTGATGTCAGACCCATTGCCTGCTTAGAACGTGAGGAGGTTGCTGTTTGTGGAGCTGACTGCCGCCTAATGGCATTTAAATCTGTTGAAGATAGTACTCGCTTCTGGATAAAGGTAATCTACTTTATTGAGATTATGGGGAGAAAATAATACATCAAGTAAGTTATCATATTACAAGTTTTGCAAATTATTGTTGTCTTTTCTACTTGATTTAGGGTAGAAAGTTTTCAATCCAAGGGCTTTTGGGGAACAATATTGACTCTAGCACATTCGATAATGGGACTGTTGTGATTTTCCGACTGGCACCACAGGTAGCAAATTAGCTTAATTCGAAATGCTGAATGAGTTAATAAGGAAACAAAATCTTCATATTGTTTGTACGCTGCCACAGGATTATCACCGCTTCCATGTTCCAGTTTCTGGTGTCATCGAGAAATCTGTACATATTCCTGGATGCTTGTACACTGTATGATAATGCTAGCCATACACATTCTTTATTGATGAAATTGAAAATTTACATATTCAAATTTTAATGCAGTTTATAAACTTCTCTTGGTTCAGGTTAATCCTATTGCAGTGAACAGTAAGTACTGCAATGTTTTCACAGAGAACAAGAGGACTGTATCTATTATTTCAACTGCTGATTTCGGGAAGGTACGATGCTACTCCATAATTCACACTGAGTTTCATGATTCAAACTCTAAATTTGCAAATCTAAGTTATATTTGCTAGCCATGATCCTAGTAGAGATTCTGAATGCAAAACAAATCCAGGTAGCATTTGTTGCAATTGGAGCAACCATGGTTGGTAGCATCACTTTCATGAAGGAGAAAGGTGACTATGTTAACAAAGGAGATGAGGTGAATAATGAGTACATTACTAAATGTATTCTGTTAACAGTATACAAATCCGCCTTTAGTATAGCATGTGATAAACATATGTGTTCACATTCCAGTTGGGATATTTCTCATTTGGTGGAAGCACAGTTGTCTGCGTCTTCGAAAAGGTAGAGTGCTTGAAATGACAATGTATTTGTTCAAAGACCTTAATCCATCATTGTAACTGGGCAATTGACTAGTACATGATATGCCGCAGGATGCAATTGACATCGACATAGATCTTCTTACGAATAGTGCTAAGTCATTGGAGACTCTTGTTTGTGTTGGCATGACTCTTGGAGTCATGAAGCCCAAGAGAAGCTGATCCTTGATGCCATGCTGAAAGTTTTGCCTACAGATCACTAACAGGTAACCAAGTCCTCTTAAAGCAAAAAGAAAAGAAAGGGGGTTTCATATCATAAACTGTACTGTACTGCAATGTCTGGTCTGAAAGAAATCAAAGCTAATTGAAATCCATCATTATAATTATAATTTGGGTAGTGTCAATGTGTTCGTATGGCACATTTTTTAAATACAAAATAAATACAAAGACACCGATTTTTTTTATAATGTTTCGGATTTTCTTACTATCTCCAAAACTAGAAAAGAAAAAGATTTCAGTTATGACTGCTTACAAAGGTTAACAGACTAGAATCTCTGTTGATAGTTTCCTGTGTTGTAGGGATTCTGATGAGCAGTCTGTACATTGTGATAAGCAAGGTGGCCTTGCATTTGATCCCTTCCATATTGTTGCCACATTCGCTGCTCCTCCATCAGCAACTTCTGTTTTTTCTCCATCTCAGACATCTGCACATAAGCCGGTGGGGGCACCACTAAGGAAGCTGCAAATGGGTCAACATAAGGCGGCTGCTGCTGCGCACCAGAGCCACTACTAGCTGGTGGCGCTGGCAAGGCCAGCATTGCTGGCTTCCCAGCTGACCCAATAGCCACACTACTCGCACTTCCAGTTGCCCCAGCTCCCATTGTCGCAGCCTTGACAGCTTGCTGTTGATACATTCCGTCTAATAACAGCATGTCGAATCCTCCAGCTAGTGACACTGGCTGGTTCGACAAATGGCTGGCGGATTGGACCAGCGCCTCTTCCCAGTTCTCTTCCGTGGCAAATGCCTGCCATGCCGGGGCTGAGGAAGCTGCCGGGTTTGTCTTCGGCAGTCCATCAAACAAAGCTAGAGCCAGAGAGTCTGCGTGCTGTTCTGTGGTGGGCGCATCTGCGCCTAAGTTTAACAGATCAGCCTCTTGCTGAACCACGGCAAGGCTCTGGCTCTCATTCACCTTCTCTTCCTCCTCTATCTCCACCTTATCCTCTTCAAATCCCTCCTGTGGGGGCAAAGCCTTCATCTTATTCATATCCTCTTCTTCTTCCACCACCAGCTCCTCCTCCGGCTTCTTAGTCTCTTCCTCCACCAGCTCCTTGCCCTCCTCTTCATGATCCTCCTTCCTACCCATCGCTGACTTATCTTTAATAAACTCATCCATGACATCAAGCTTCTTCTGCGAAATCTTCTCCACCTCCGGATACTCGGATGATCTGGCAATGCCCACCGTCTTGCACCAGCCGTAGAACCCATCAAGCTCATCGAATTGTTTGGAAATTCTGGCAAAGCTGTCATGCACTTTCACACAGTCCGGCACTTGCATCTCCATGAACTGGTCAATCATTATCGACATTATCTCAGTTATCTCATAGTACACCTGAAAGCTCTCCTTCACAATCGGATACAGAGCTACTATCACCAATCTGTTCACCTTCGCTGCACCTGAAAAAAAAAAACAACCCAATTTCACACACACTCAACCTCAGAACATTCATTTGTTCACTTTTTTTTTTTTTTTGGGTAGGTTGTTAATGCTAGGAGTTGGTATCCGTTAGAGCAGGGACTTGAATCCGGGTGCTTTGACACCGGGGGAGTGCCCTTCCACTGGGGTCACTCACTTCGCCCCATTCTTTTGTTCACATGATTGATAATTACCTGTTGGGCGACAAGCCAGGACTCGCTCTAGGAGCTGCTGAAGATGGTGACCTCTGGAAAACAGCTGATCAGATTTCAACTCACGCACAGGCGTCGCTCTAACCGCAACCTGCCGATCATGCTTATGATCATTTTCCCTGCCACCACGACCAGGGCTGCTCCGATTATCCCTCAAATCCTCGTCTTCATCAGCCACAAATGCACTCCTCTTCCCTCTCCTCCCCTGCATTCTGAACTCCAGCTTCTCATCCAAATATAAAGCATACGTCCTCACAAATGCCGAAAAATCCCACGAATTCGACTGCGAATTATCCCGAAAATCCGACAGGTTCAGCAGCCTCGTACCCCTCCTCGTAGCGAAAAATATCTCAGGCTCATAGCTGGGATCTCCTTCAGACAATAACCTATGGATCAGCATCAATGTCTTGAGCGCCACTGTCCAGTTCTTAGTTTTGTTAAGCCTGCGTGCAATGATGCTGACGCAAGTGCTGACGTAAGCTCTGGAGTAGGACGTGAGGGAGAGGATCTCACGGATGTGTTTTTCTTCAGCTGGATATTCGACATGTCGGGTGGCTTTGACAACAGCCACTTCTAGGTCTGAGACAGAGGTGCTGCTGCCAACCTTGGCTAGACCAATGCTGGTGTTGTCCTTCACAGCTCCGATCGCCTTCTTCAGCTTGCTCGGCATATTGTTGTGTGTTTGTTTCAAATGATTCAATTCGTACTTTTTGGAGGAAATGGGTATATGTGGCCAAATGCTAATTCCTGGGAATTGCGAGATGTTGAAAACAGAGAAGACAATGAGAGATCAGAGATGGTTGATGTGACTCTCATTGCATTCTCTATTTTCTTGTGGTTTGTGGTTGTTCTCCTTCATTCTCTGAGGAGACATTTTAGGATGCTTTTGTTTGACCTCAAAACATGGAAGAAACAAGATGATGAGAGGCCAGCATTTATCTTCCTTCCTCTCCCTATTTATAAACACTTATGTGCTTCATTTAGTTAACAAGCAATTAATGCAAAGAGAACCTTAGCTTGTTCAGGAGAAATCATATATAACCTCTAATATATATATATATAGAGGAGTGTTCAAATGAGGACACCCAAATTTGGTAAGGACGTAGGGTCAAATCTCATCCATTAGATCATCATCCATCTAACCCCCGTGCTTTGTGGGTGCGCCACGTGTCCAAGTACCCAAAATCCAATAAAGCAAATAGTAAAATCCCACTACCAAAAAGCAAACAGTAAAATCCACTACCACATGTGACACGTGGCAGCTTGTGGATCATTGGATGAACCTCATCCAATGGCCCAGATTAGTCCCTACACCCTCACCATAAGACTCGTCCTCAATTGAACGCCCCCATATATATATATATATATATATATATATATATATATATATATATATATATATAGAGGAGCGTTCAAATGAGGCAAGCCAAATAAGAATGAGGCAGTGAGGCACGATCTCAACCACACATCTAACCCCCCCGTGCTTTGTGGGCGCGCCACGTGTCCAAATAGTAAACCCACTACCAACAGTAAAAAGCAAAAAGCAAATAGTAAAATCCCACTACCACATCTTTAAATCTCAACCATTAGATCAATATCATCAATGGCCAAGATCATGCCTTACTGCCTCATTCTACCAACCTTGCCTCAACCGAGTGCTCCCCTATATCTATATATATATATATATAGAGGAATGTTCAAATGAGGACACCCAAATTTGGTAAGGACGTAGGGACAAATCTCATCCATTAGATCATCATCCATCTAACCCCCCGTGCTTTGTGGGTGCGCACGTGTCCAAGTACCCAAAATCCAATAAAACAAATAGTAAAATCCCACTACCAAAAAGCAAATAGTAAAACCCACTACCACATGTGACACGTGGCAGCTTGTGGATCATTGGATGAACCTCATCCAATGGCCAAGATTAGTCCCTACACCCTCACCATAAGACATGTCCTCAATTGAACGCCCCCCTATATATATATATATAGAGGAGTGTTCAAATGAGAACACCCAAATTTGGTAAGGACGTAGGGACAAATCTCATCCATTAGATCATCATCCATCTAACCCCCCGTGCTTTGTGGGTGCGCCACGTGTCCAAGTACCCAAAATCCAATAAAGCAAATAGTAAAATCCCACTACCAAAAAGCAAATAGTAAAACCCACTACCACATGTGACACGTGGCAGCTTGTGGATCATTGGATGAACCTCATCCAATGGCCAAGATTAGTCCCTATACCCTCACCATAAGACATGTCCTCAATTGAACGCCCCTATATATATATATATATATATATATATATATATATATATATATATATATATATATATATATATATATATATATATATATATATATCTATATATATATATATATATATATATATATATATATATATAGGGGAGCACTCGGTTGAGGCAAGGTTGGTAGAATGAGGCAGTAAGGCATGATCTTGGCCATTGATGATATTGATCTAATGGTTGAGATTTAAAGATGTGGTAGTGGGATTTTACTATTTGCTTTTTGCTTTTTACTGTTGGTAGTGGGTTTACTATTTGGACACGTGGCGCGCCCACAAAGCACGGGGGGGTTAGATGTGTGGTTGAGATCGTGCCTCACTGCCTCATTCTTATTTGGCTTGCCTCATTTGAACGCTCCTCTATATATATATATATATATATATATATATATAGGGCTTAAATTAATTTGAAGAATAAGAGAAGATGTTGTTGCATCAGAGATGACATAATGCTTGCTTAAGCAAGCACTGCTGTTTTGTGGTCTATGGAAAGGTTTTTGGTTCGTGGACACAAAGCCAACTACAACTACACCTTCTCAAACCCACAAAGCCAAAATGCATCATCATCACCACATAAGTACAAAACATGCATCTATGGAAAGGTTGGTCAGAGACATATCTAGAGAGAGTTTGTGTGCCTTTATTTAGGTTCCACTCAATCTGACAATTTGTGAGCAGTTGACCAATACAATTTCGTCTTTCCGGCTGACACATGAACCCTAATCATGAAAATGTAATCACACATGTAACAATATGCTAAGCTTATTGAGCTTGGCATATTGCACACACACCATTTATATATATATAGAGATCAATCGATCTCTCAACTTAATTCAATAATTAATCATGTTATATATATTTCAAAGTACATTAGTGACACATTTGCATGCTTGTATGCATCTTTTTGCTAGCAGCTTGGATAAGTTATATCATCAAGCTCATCTTCCAGTGACAAGAACACCTCATCAAGGCAAGACAGCTCAGCCCCTCCTCCTCCTCCTTCATCAAAATCTGCTTGCTCATACACTCTACACACAACCCACTTGCTATGATCCTGAATCAAACAACAACCAACTTGGGCGCTGATCAGCATATATATCAATTGTTATATATAATTAAAGCAAGAAGAAGACCAAACAAAAAAAAAGCAAGCAAGAAGAAGATACATTAATTTTAAGTATGTTGTTGTTGATGTGTTGGTTTCTAGCTAATTAATTACCAGTTTTGAATGTCTTCTACTCGAGGAGGAAGATCTGTGTGACGATGAGATCAGAGAGTACTCATCCATGATCCAGTTAGTTTTAACTCCAGATGATGACGGCTCGCCTAAGTAGAAGGCATAATGTCTCTTAGTCCCTATAACCCTCTGCTTGCTGTAAATTGGTTCATCATCGACATTATGTTTCTTCCAGTACCCGTTGTCTGATCTCCGGCAGCGGCCCCTAACCTGCTTTCTGCTGAAGAAATACCATTGATTCCCCTCTTCAAATGCCTTCCCTATATATATATACATCCATCACTATAATTAATTAATCAACTTTGGATCACGTTATATATTATTCTGCATGCATCTATAAATTAACTAACTAGCCATCAAATATATATATATAGACACCGTACCTATGAGCTGCCATGGATCATAAGGATGCATTTCAAGATCAGGAATAACATCAGGTTGGCATGGGAGAAGGGATGCCTTGCGCCGCAGAAAATGAACCACCAGCTCCTCGTCCGACGGGTAGAATCTGAATCCTGGTGGCAGTCCGCCACCGTTGCTATCTTCTCCCATATGTATGAATTGAAGTATAGCCTTGATGTGTGTATAATTAAATGCTTTGAAGAGAGAAGTTGAAATTGTGTAACAAGAGGGAGAGATAGAGAGATATATAGATAGTAGGGCTTGGAAGTTGGGGTGCATTTTATACACACACATGTATACATGAATTTTATATGCATGTAGGTGCAAGTAGGGTTTAGGTTTGAGTAAAGATGACGTGACAGAGAAGGTGTGGAATTGGGATCACAAAATCACTCATGAAATCAAAATCAAACTGTGTTTAATGGAACCTAGCTAGCTTTTTATTATTGAGTTTCATCAGAGAGACCAAATCATCGCTGTTGCTTTTGTTGCTTCATCTTCCCTGATGCTTCTTCCTTCTTTCCAGCTTTCTACTTATAATATAAATTCAGCAGTTAATGCAGTGTGTCTGCACTAAGAAACTCCCCCTTAGCTTATATCATGCATGACGTCTGCATGACCAACTCTGTTAATTTCCTCATTTTCACCAACTTTTCAACATTCTGCTGCAATAATGCAGTTCCCAATTTCAGTATATAATGTGTCCAATGATGAATATTGGTTGCTTTGCTCGAGATAATATCATCACTCACTCTGCTGGTTGGATCTCTGGGTGCAGCAATATGTGATCAAAATTGCAGAGATTAATTTGTCATGCGCTTTAAATCAGCATATTTCAGGAAGGTGCATGTTGGAGTAGAATGAGGGAGATTAGATCAGAGGGAGGCACTTGCGCACACACACACATGCCAAAATGATAGTTGTAAGAATTTTAAAATAAGTGGGTTAGGCTATATTGGACCATAGAGAGAGTGAATTACTGTAATAATGATCAGTGTGGTTATATAAAATAAGCAGATATATGTAGATAGCATGATGGTCCAACAGGTGGCTTTTTCTGGCTAACTTTGGAGTGTCTATGCATCAATCATAATCAAACTTCAGCTCACATTACACATGACATCTCTCTCTCTCTCTCTCTCTCTCTCTCTCTCTCTCTCTCTCTCTCTCTCTCTCTCTCTCTCTCTCTCTCTCTCTCTCTCTCTCTCTCTCTCTCTCTCTCTCTCTCTCTCTCTCTCTCTCTCTCTCTCTCTCTCTCTCTCTCTCAATGTTATAATGGTTGGTTGAGATGGTGTTTTTTACAGGGTTTCTGCACATTAAAAACCATCAACTAGCAGGTATTAGATTAGATTATATATTCTCTATATAGAACATGTCAATATGAGAAGTAATTGATGAACAGCAACATACACAAGCAACCATCATGCACTGCTGCAGTACCCAAAATCGATCTTATAACACACAAAGCTTTTATTATTATTCATCCCAAAGTGCAGCAGGCTGCAGGTTACTTTTTCACATTCATTGTGTAAATATTATGAACATATGACTGAACACAACAAGCTTTATTCATCGCTGACTGTATGTGTACACCATTATTTTTCTGGGATATGTAGAAAATTACTAATACACATTGTGTATATGTCCTTCTTTTTAACTTGTTTATTATCAGATGGCCATCACAGATGGGCCGAAATTTTAAAAAATAAAAATAAATTAAACTGGGCTTTTGCTCATTATTATTTTTAATTTAGTAGGAAATAATTAAATCCATAACGGAAACCCTGAGACTCTCCCAATTCCCCAATCTTCAAAACCCTATTTGATCATCAATTTTTCGCTTCAATTCTCTATACCCCAGCAGTCACAATGTCGCACCCTCCGACTGACGGATTTCATCAATCCGATCCACTGGTCCCGCCGGTTGAAACTGTGGATGGTAGCATCGTTGAT
Organism: Rhodiola chrysanthemifolia; assembly: GCA_033675395.1. Lineage (NCBI taxonomy): Eukaryota > Viridiplantae > Streptophyta > Magnoliopsida > Saxifragales > Crassulaceae > Rhodiola > Rhodiola chrysanthemifolia. The sequence goes on from CM066207.1 coordinate 2,680,018, forward strand.
CGAGCTGCGTTGTCGAAGATCATAACCAGGGAATTGCCTAATCTTTCCGAGTGTCATAGCTGCGGGTATAGAAGTAATGATCAGGATAAGCTTCGGACTTTGAATAGCGAGTGGCGAATTGTGCTTTTGTGTCTTAGATGTTACCGGAGGGCGGTGCATGGGGAGGTGTGTACTTACTGTTTGGACGATGATGTTGCTGATGAAAAGGAGATCAGCTTCAAGTGCGGTAAGTGCTTTTCTCGTGTTCATAAGGATTGTATGTCTAAGTTTAGTGAATTTCCGCCTTGGAGTTATTTTGATTGGAGGAGTTCATCTGTTTGCTTGGATTGTTGGTTACCTCCTAGTAAAGTTCAGAAACAAGCTATAAGGGGAAAGAGGAGGATTGTTAATAACTTTGTTACTAGTAGGAAAAAGGGTGGTGAAAAAGATGCGGTGGAGAAGAGGCAGGCTCAAAACCCTCAAATAATGACGTTCAAGTCTCGAGAGAACTCATTTCGCAAAGCTCTGGTTGCTAAGGCTGCTGGTGTCGTTGGAAAGGAAAATGGTGGTGGTGGTTCTAGTTTGCCTGTCAGTGGTGAATTGGATCAAAAGAGAAAAAGAGTTGATGATGCTGAATTGGCATTTCAGTTACACCGGGTTATGAATAGCTCTCCTAGAATCTCAAAGAACCCACAAACATCAATTTCTTGTCATGAGAAAATTGTAAAGAGGCGGCGGCGGGGGGCTGGCGGGACTTCTGCTTTTGGGCAGAGTAATTGTTTTAATGCGTCTGTTAACAAGGGATTTGATACTAAAGATGAGAGGGCACTGAAAGAAGGACAAGGAAGTTGTTCAAACAACAGCATGGATTCGGAGACTTTCTCATGGAAGGAACTAGACTTGCAGGCAAAGCCTGAATTGAAGTTCACTTATGGTAGAAGGAAATTTAGCTCCAATTTTGATGGAAGACCTAATCGGTATATGTTTAAGTACAGCAGGAAGAGATCAAGACTGATAGAATTAGTAACCCGCAAATACACATATTTGTATGATAGGAGCAGTTATGAGAGTGAGACTTCATCTACTGCTATTGTTCTTCCCAGCTCTGATGAACCAAGAAAATTTCCAGATGCATGATGCATCCTTGCTCTGCCATTTTCTATGTGTGCAAATGGATCATCACAAAACAATGTTTAAGGAGGTAATATTTGAATTTCCTTTATTTTATTTACTTGTTGCTCTGCCCCTTCCTTGGTGGCAATAATTTTATTTCCTTTCAGTATTGCTATTATATAGAAAAACAATTGAATTTTCTGGTGCACACACCTAATACACATATTAGGGGCTGGAGTGAATGAAGTCGAGTTTATATCAAATAATAGAATGGAAGGCCTTGAATATAAATATATAAGGTGTAGATAAGGACGTGTCATTGATTTTGTATGTTATGATATTTTGAGAAAGGGATCAGGCTTGGCTCAGATTTTCTATACAAATTGGAATTTAAATTGGCTTTATTTGGTTAAATCTCTTATATTTTTGCCACACAAATTTACCAATATGTTTATCTATTCGGTGTATCATGTTTTTTTTATAGAGATTTATCAAGTTCATCGTCTGCTGTTGGACATAGAGGAATAATGACAACATGAGGACATAAAACTACATTTTAACACACGGTGCTCTTTACAATGCAGGGCGGCAAGGTGGGAAACAGAATCTGTTTAATGCATCTACACTGTTACTTCGCCATGAATGCTACACCCCTGTGATAGAAAGTGATGCCTGCGGGTACTTCTATTCATGGATGAGCAGGAGCCAAGTAATGTAAAGGCCTTTTGTAGAGGAAGCTGCAGCTCACTTTATGCATAGCTATGTTGTCCTGTATTCTCATATGCAAACCAGGAAATGGATGTTTGAGTCAGAGTCGGTAGTCTTAAGTTGTTTGAGACCAGTCCAGTGTCTACATTGAGGCTATCAGCGTGCACAATTAAGCCCCATTTGACTGCTGCTTTTCAGAAATACATATCTACTAGACGTTTACTAAATAAATATGTGTGTGACATTGTTTTTGTTTTTTTGATAAAGGGAAGAAAATACAAAAGAACACCCAAGACCAGTGATTGGCCAATGCTCGTCTCGCTATGCTGTTCTGCCATTCCGTTTGCTTCCCTCCTGTTCAAGAAAACATTCCAATTAGCATGTTTTTCCAGAGAAGCTATATACCAATCTGCATTATTGAATTCATGTCTGTTCCTGCAGTTGATCCGGACGACGACATTAGAACAATCAAGCTCTATGATGATTGACGAGTGCCAATTCACAGTGATCCAAGCCACTTTTCTTTTCTGTATGATTAGTCGGGTTATATGTGTGTGTGATCAGACAGTCCTTGCTCTCATAGTGTTCCAGTTTTCTCCATCGAGCCCTGGCCTGCCTGATTTGTATGCGATGATGATGATTGCAGCAGCAGCCTGTAGAAGAAGACTTTTAATGTTATTGTTCGATTTTGGTCGCGCGCAAAGGGTCATCACGTAACGACGTTGGGCGGGCGAGCGAATACGCATTTTTTGAGCATTCATGATCACATTGGTCGCGCAAGGGGTCAAAAATCATGGACACGTAAGACTAGGACCGCGGGCATGAGGGTCGTATTTTTGCGTGGAGGTTCTCCTGTATGTGCTATTTCTGTAACGGGACACTCCACCTTGTTCAACACAGTGAAAAGTGCCTTAGATTCAACACCTGACTTTCTTATGTGGTCAAAACCTAGGACACATCAGTTGTTTAACATTCGAACACCAACAAAAACAAAATGGGGTTTCTGATAATAATCAATTGCTGATGATTCAGAATCACTGAAGTTTGTAACATTGATCTTATTTTGGAGACGACATTCAAAAAGAATCTCAAGACAAATACAAGCATCACGGAGGAGGATCCAATCAGAAAGTTTCTGTTTTCTTCCAGAATTCAGTAATATCAAATCAACTCTCTATCTGCCCGCATCATTTCAGCTTTGTAAAAAGCTTAGGTGCAACCTGAATGCGAGTTAAGTGATCATCAAGGACCCCTTATTCAAAAATAAATGGATGAAAGCGAATCAAGAATATGAGTGGCAAACTTACACATTTGTCAACGCATGACCAGTAGTCAAAGTACTGCCCTGTGCAGTGTTTATGTCCAGTTTCATCGCTCTCTACCCTCTTGACGCATGCCTGAAATTGGTACCCAAAACTTGCCCATTAGAACTGAGGTTTGTTCCAGAAGGAAAGACACTGATCAATTCTAAGACATTATGAAGAGGTATACTCATTTTAACTTTCATTCAAAGAAAGACAAAGGTGTCATGATTAGTTCATAGTTTCGTAAAGCCAAACGCATAACTACGGAGGGCAAATACTCTGCAATATGTAAAAATGGAAGAATACATATTATGACACTGAGAAAAAAAATATGTTATAGAAAAAGGAGTATATTCAGGACCATCTTATCAACCCGCACCTGATACGAACGCAGTGGCTTGACACACTTGGGCATGCAACCCTCCTCGAGGTACTTCTTTGGATCACTTACTTCTTCATCCGCCCTACATAAATACAACTCAAAACTACTTTTGAGAGAACATTCCTCAAAACTACTTTTGAGAGAACATTCCTCAAAACTATATGTCAATCTCTTTTTAAAAGCATAGCAATAGGATGACATATCCAAAGGAGCTGATTCTTCTACTAGTACTATGTTACATACAATCCTAAACTCCAAAAACATTCTACAGGACGAAGTGACCAGTATTTAAATGATGATATGACAAATCAAGATACTCACATTGGCAATTCAACCAGCTAGCTCTCAGGGCTTATCTGCAATATTATCCCCATAAAAATAAAAATAGTGAAGCATGAAAAATACGGAAGCACGCAATATAAATGAGTACCAACATCAAACCTCAACATCTCAAATTGAATGAAATAACCCCAACACCATCACAATCACATTTACTACTTGTCATAAGTGTTCCATTTAAAGAGTCATGACTCAATTCTCAACCCGAATCACATACGATTTCAATTCCACCAAACCCGAATCTCATTGACAAAAAATCGATCAAAATGATGTACAAAAAAAAAAAAAAACACGAAAATGCAGATCGACATCCGGACGATAAGAGAATCAAATAATCTCACCTTAGGGTTTGAGATCGGGAGCGTCCGACTTCTCGAAATGTCCGGCCCCTGTTGAAAAGTCACTTCTTCTCCTGCCGTTGGTCAAACCACGACCAAAATCGCTCGATATTATTGGGCCCAAACATGGGCCGTCTCGAACCAAAGGCCCAATATTATTGTTAATGTGTATACCTAAGCACGTGGTATATCTCATGCCAAAGAATTGAGGTTATACTTCCGTGATTTGACCACTCACCCTCCCATTTATGTCATGATTCTCATGCCAAAGGAATGTATACATCATTATTTTATTTTATTTCGATTGGCATATTTTTCATTTTTTTTTATTTCTAAAATTAATAGATATTTTAATAATCAATATTTACAGCGTTTTCCAGATATATGTTACCTTCTGGTAAATATGAATGAGAAGATCTAGTAAAATAAATGCATTGAGCAAGTAAATAAATTGAAAGCGGGCGAGTGTCAGCAAAAGTGCCAATGCATGCATTCTGGTCCAGCTTGCAGCAATTGTAATTATGGATTGTGATGAAAATATCATAAATGTCTTATTCGAATATTCCTAATTAAATTGGGGAGATGTACTGTTTTGTTACATCATATATGTGTATGCCTGTCTAAGAACAAACAGACAAGGGTAACCGAATCGGCCGGATGAGATTGAAACGTGCATCATTGCTATACGAAAGTCCGAAATCCGAATGAACCGACGAAGACGTAAGTAAGGCGTGGCTGTGAACGAAGTGTAGCTTAGTTTGGCCTTTGCATATACGTGTTGGGAAATTGAATCAGTTTTGCGCAAAAAATGAATAATTATTATCAAGTACAAAGATTTATCTTTTCGTCAAGATTATTTTATTTTATCACAGTTTTCAAATAAGATAGAAAAAAAAAAGCGATCAAATATGGTTGGTTTTTCTTTTAAAATTTAATAAACCTTTTTTTTGTTTTGTTGATTGTGTAAAAATTAATAAAAATAGAATAAAGTAAAATTTGTGCGAAGGCTAAAGCTATAAATATACATAACTGACATTGTAGAAATTCACAGTGCGAGAGAGAGAGAGAGGAGAGAAAATGGGAAATTTATGGGAAGTGGTGCACGGGCTGAAGCCAGCAATGCTGATGGTGCTGGTGCAGACCTCTTTTGCAGGAGTGAACGTGTTGGTGAAGTTGGCTGTGAATCATGGAATGAGCTTGAAAGTTCTCATTGCTTATCGCTTCATGTTCGCCACCGGATTCATCCTCCCCGTCGCCCTGATCGTCGAACGGTACTTCATTAACTAGAAAAAGAAATTTAACCAATTTGGCGTGGATTAAGGAAATGTGTATTTTTGGGTATGCATGCAGGAAGAATAGGCCAAAGTTGACACCCATGATTGTGCTGCAAGGATTTTTATGCGGTTTATTTGGGTAAGTGTTTCTGATTTTCTATTTTTGTGCCTGTATAATTGAGTGTTGAAAGGCACACTACTTCAACTGAGCAAGTGTTTTTTTTTTGATAAACAAATTGATCAAGTGTTTTGAGTACATGTGCAGAGGAACTTTGAACCAGCTTTTGTATCTGGGATGTTTGATTGCAACATCTGCCACATTTGCATCCGCAATTGTTAATCTTGTTCCGGCCACCACATTCATCATAGCTGTCATCTTCAGGTAAATCTAACATTATTTATTACACACTTTCTTTCTATATTTATTCGAATTCGACTTGCAGAGATTATACGTAAATATATGATTAAGTCAATTTGAATTCACCGAATAACGAATATATGAAGGAAAAAAAACTAACCTAAAAAATATATGCATTATATATGCAAATAATAAAAAGTATAACATATTTATATTCTATTATTGTAAATGATTTTTTTTCAACATTATGGTATTATACTTTTTAGAAAAAAGTTTAATGAATTATAAAAAGAATAAAACACACGAAAATAATTAAAACTATAAGCACTTAAAATTTAATAATATATAACAAAGCTATGATACTAATTTAATAATATATAATAAAGGTTCTGATATTAAATTTATTTAATAGAAGGTCAATTCTTCTAAAAATTGTGTAAATAGTTTTCGTTTTTAAATACATGTAAATGTATTTATAATTGGTAAGGGCCCAAAATATATTTTCGCCCGTGGACATTTTCGCTCCGTCGACCGGCAATATTTAATATTTACTCATAAAAATCAGACCCTTTTTTTATTGTGTTCTAAATAACTAATCGAATTGAGAGCTGTCAAAATTTAATGATGTAAGTAACTAAATCAGGATGGAGAAGTTGAGGCTGAGGACATTACCAGGGAAGCTAAAGATCATCGGAACGATTTTGGGGATTGGCGGGGCAATGACGCTCACTTTCTATAAAGGTGTCGATTTTGAAATATGGAAGACTCATATAGATTTGATGAGGATGGTCGGGAGAGGAGACTCAGCCTCGGTCCAGCATCATTCCAGTAACCATGTGCTTGGTGCAGTGCTCGGTGGCTTGAGTTGTGTTTCTTACGGGCTCTGGTTGATCATCCAGGTACATGTTTTTACTTCACTTTAGAGTATCTCCAATCATGATCTTTTTTATCATAGAAAAGTGTCATGAGAGATGATAAAAAAAATATGCACCCCCACCATGATCTTTTTGACCATAGATTTGATCATCCCATGACAAAGTGTAAAAAAGATGATCAAAAATTAGATTTGATCATGAGCCGTGAACCAATCGCAACGCGACACGTGTCCTGTGTAAGAAACTGTTCAGTTTTTATTTTGATTTTGCAACGAATATATCTTCTAAATTACAAAGTAAAAAAAATCAAAATAAATATCAATATTCATAATTTTTTGAGCTCTATAAAACGAGATACACTTTGATATATTTTTATTAATAATCTTAATATTTATGAGTTATAATTTATGTAGTGCTGAGAGGGAATGATGATGAACTTTTTATTTGACCATGAGTGGGGTGCACTTGATCAAAATAGTCATGAGTTATGACAAGATGAGAGAGAAAATGAATGAAAGAAATGAATGATATGTTTACGGTGGGATCCTCTTACGATGTTGCTCCTGTTTGGACAGTGTTGACTCTCGTTGACCTTTTTTTAAAAATCTTTTTGTACACAGACGAAAATGAGTCAGAATTATCCTTGTCAGTATTCTTGCACGGCTCTGCTGAGCTTCATGGCTGCGGTGCAATCCACAGTTTTCGGTCTGTGCACTGAGAAGGACTGGAGCCAGTGGAGGCTGGGATTTGATATCCGACTTCTCACTGTGTTCTACTCGGTATATGACACACACTGATGAGGAGTTTTAAAAGCTGATTATGTGCTGATAGGCTGAAGATGGGGTTTTGATGTGTTTATTGCAGGGATCTTTAGTATCGGGTATGATGATCAGCGTGATAGCATGGTGCGTGAGGATGCGAGGTCCGCTTTTCGTGTCGGTGTTCAATCCTCTGATGCTGGTTTTGGTGGCTGTAGCTTCTTCCTTGCTCCTGGAGGAAAAGCTCAATGTCGGGAGGTCTGTAATTGGACCTAGCTAGGGACAACCTTAGCCTTATAAAATTGACAAAACAACCTTTGTAGTAAATATTATTATGGACTAGCTAGGACTAACCGTGTGATTGTAATGTAATGTAGCGTGCTGGGTGCGGTGCTGATTGTAGCAGGACTGTACGTTGTGCTGTGGGGCAAAGGGAAGGAGGTTAAGAAACTGAACCAGCTTGTCCCGGGAGACACCTCAACAACTGGAGAATCTGAGGATCGAATATCTATTGAAATCGTCATTAATAATAATGCATCTGAAGAACATAAAAAGAACACTGAAGAAGCAGATAATGATAAAACAACTGAAGTTATCAAGTAAAGAACATAACTAGGAAGAACCTGAGTTTTGAGAGTCTGATTGGACTCGAGCATCTGGGTCATTGTCTTGTTCATGCAACTACTGGTAATAATATAATATGCCAGTTATTGAGATGGAATATTATACACAGCTTCAAAGTTACAACCAATGTTTGTTTTTTTTGTTCACCCACAATAAAATTCAGAAAGAAAAAAAATATATATACTAAAAACCATGTAAAGAATCATAAGAATGATTCAGTTTCAAACCTTTAGATGCCGTCGATGGCGTTATTCAAATTGCCACGGAAGAGGGACATGAGTCCACCGCCATGGACTCTCCCTTCCGGAACCATCTGTGGTGGAGCTGTGGAGGAGGATTTCATGGAGAGAGGGACAAGGACCTGAGGGGGTATGAGGCATTGTCGTTTAGATGGCGGACGGGTTGAGTCTGAGCAGTCAGAGACAATGCTGGCGGCAGAGGAGGATGCAGCGGCCACTATGCCGTGGAAGAGATTTGGAGCAATCATGCTGGTGTTTTTAGCTTCCTTTTGCTGGAGTAAACTGCTGTGTGCAGCGCAGAGGCCGCTTCTTCCTCTGGCGAATTTTTCACATTTTCCTTCTCCTCCTCCCCACACGCATCTTTTACCACCACCATGCGCCTTGCAGAAATCTGTGCTACCTTGAGCACTCTTATCGCATTTTGGAACTTGGCACCGCTTGCCTCCGCCGTGCTTCACACAGCAATCAGTCCTGCCACGGGCACTTTTAGTGCATCCTGGGACAGAACATCTTTTTCCACCACCGTGAGCCACGCAGAAGTTTGTGCCACCATGGACACTCTTTGAGCAAATGCCACCTCCGTCGTATAAGCAGCGTTTTCCTCCTCCGTGACCCTTGCAGAGAGGAGTGCTTCCCTCTGCTCCTTTTGTGCATCCCATGAAAATGCACCGCTTTCCACCACCGTGGGCCTTGCAGAATTGCGTGCTTCCTTGGGCGCCCTTGGAGCATCCTTCAAACTGACACCTCCGACCACCTCCGTGTGAAATGCATAAGCCAGCTTGACCCTCAGCGCTACGAGTACATCCGTCAATCTTGCACCTTTTCCCACCTCCGTGTTTGATACAAAACCCTGACTTTCCGCGAGAGGCTTTGGTGCAACCGCCTGGATACCCACACCTTCTTCCACCGCCGTGGGCAATGCAGTAGTCTGTCTTCCCCTCGGCGCTTTTGGTGCAACCCAAGTTCTCGCACCTCCTGCCTCCACCGTGGGATTTACAGTAGGCGGTACGACTCTCTGCTCCCTTGTTGCAACCTGGCTTCTGGCACCTCTGTCCACCTCCATGTCCTATACAGAGACCAGAAGCTCCTCGTGCACCTTTTATACACCCAGCAAATTTGCATCTCTTTGAGTTAACAGCTCGGTGATCTAAAGACCCCCCTGCGGAAGTATCTTCAGAAAAAGCTCCAACAGAGAAATCTGTTGCGGCAGATGGCTCGGTACTTACCTCAGAAGCATGGCAAAAGGAACTACTTCCAAGCTCAAATAATTCGTGTGTATGTAGCGAAGTCATACTTTTACCAGCATCCATTCTCGGGGCCAAAAGGAGCGACGGCATATAGCCTCCTGATTTCTTTGCAGATGTGGAACCCTCATCAACCACAGGAAATCGATTAGTCCAGGCAGACGCGAGACTTGACAAGCAAGATGCAGTAACCACAGCTTCAGGCAAAGTTGGAATATCAGTCTGACCAGAAAGACACAGCCTGAGAGTCGAATCACCTGCCAACGACAACTTGCTATTTGCAGCCTGTTTCTTTCGGTTGAGTCCCGAAGGAAAGTATTCGTTCGAGTATGTGGTAGGGGTTGGTCCCAGACCAAGGACCAACTCAAAACTATCATCAGGAGGAATGAAAGAAGTTTCCACCATGCTGCTTTTGGACCTCCAAAGGTTGTTCTGAACGGTGCTTCCGTTGCAATTCAGACTCAAAGTGATGTCACCAGAGTTGCCCGTTTTCTTAAACTGCTCGTAATGTGTGAAAACAACACCCTTCTCGCCAATATCCATTTTCTTACTGATCAAAGACCACACAAACCTTAATTTTCGAAACTGAAGTCTAGCTTGAAGAAAGTCCAAAAAGCACACTACTAGGCATGCATTATTGCCAACTATATATACATGCAACTTGGAAGAAATGTGTCAAGCTTGTTGAAGGTCCACCACTGACGAATCCCGAAGTGTCGGCTCTGTCCATTTTTACTAAAAGTCAACAAAGAAAACAAGCAACTTAATTTGATACCACGCCAGACCCAATATATCTGATAACATTTCGTGGATAAAAGCCCTTAATGTATACAGTAAAGATGGATGTGCACGGCTCCCTGGAGCGATTTGTTCTCCTTAATGACAGAAACTTTTGATTCATCAACCCTGTTACAAACATAATAAAACCCAGATCAAGCTTCTTGCAAAAGTAATAGCCTAAGCGCTATGTATGATTCATCTCAAAATCCACTTGTACTTCATCTCAAATACAAACTAATATCAAGAAACTCATGACGCCATTCACTCGGTATATCAAATCTACGCTAATTTATACAATGCTTGCCCAAACTGAAAGAAAAAGAAACAAAAGAAATTGAGAACACCAAACCAAGATTTATTACATATCTGAAAATCACTATGAAAGGAAGTTTAGCCAAGCCATAGAAGCTTATTTCTATATAAAGGAAACACAAGGTAAGTATTGATGATATGACCCAATGGTTTTAGTAACTGTCTGTTCAAAAACAGTAAACCAATCATCCCAAAGCCTAAGGGCTCTTTTTGTTGGATACAAAAGAATTTAAGAAGGCCTGAGCTAATACTTTCAGCAAACACTTTTTGTTGGATACAAAAGAATTTTTGGATCAATTACTAAATCAAACCACTCATTGATCTAAGAGTTTTTAGCTAAAGTTTATGAAATCAACGATATTTTTGTACAAAAAAGGCCACAGCTTTGAGACCTTTTCTGGTTTACGCAATCAGCAAATACTGACTATGAAAGCAAGGCAACATCTAATGATAACAACCGAAGTGGGCATTCTATTTTCAGATGTGTGATTGTGCAAAGAGAGAAACAGAGCTCATAAATAGAGAACATCTTTTACGGTTTTACCTTTAAAGTCAAACTGCTTAGGTCAACACACATATCCAAAAAACATATGCTGCTTTGGACCTCAGCCTCACTAAGGGCATCACCCAGCACCAACTCACAAGTCACAACAAATTAATTTATCTAAATTTCTCAACCAAAAAATAGAAACCCCAGAAATCAACATAATCCCAAAAACTCCAAAACAAACCAAAACACAAAAAACCACACTAAACACAAATTAGCTATAATAAAAAAGAGAGCCACTCTAGCAAGACCGAGGTCATAAAAACATTCATATCTGAAACCTGATACCTCAAGATACCGACTTCGAATCACAGGTGTCGGCAATCGACAAATAAGCATCAAAACGAATAACACTTAAACCCCAATCAGCAACACAAATCAGCCAAATTGAAACTGAGAGGGACAGCAAAGGAGTATGTATACCTTGATTAGGGCAACCGGAAGATCTGTGGAGGATACGATGCCAAGTTATTGCTGGAGAAAAGCGGAATCCATCGTTGAAGTCAGAGAGAGAAAATCGATACGTATGTGAAAATAAATAATGAATTTTTTTCCTGATACTTAATTACGGAAATGCCCTTCAGATTCTGCAAGTTGCGAACGCGAAGACGAAGACTTGCATCAATTATATGCCTTTCACAGTTTGAATAAGACGTATTTGCCCCTCAAAAACAAAGATTTCAATACAACTTTAAGGGCATATTTGTAACTTACGACATAAATAATTATAATCTGTCCTTTGGTTGCTATTAAATTTTTGTCATTAGTCGCTATCATTCGGAAAGTGGAGAAAACCAAGTTGGAGTTGTTGTTGTTCTAAACTGCCATATACGACGGCGTTTAAATGTACAATTATTTAGTCTCAAAACGGCGTCGCTTTGCTGCAAACCGAAGACTTAAACCGTTCAACTAGTCACATGTTTCGAAGTCTACAGTTGCGGCGAATGACGGGCCGCAGCGTAACCCTGACGTGCAATTCGTCAAAAAATCGTCCTAGTATGATACGTGGCGTGAACTAATTTGTCGGTCACTAATAACCATCATATTGCAGTTCTTATTTCTTAAGATTGGTTTGTATCGTTTGTTTCTGGAGAAATTGATGTTATTCATTTTTTATAAGTGATATTAAAAGTAACTTTTTAATTTAAATTTTAACTGGATACTTTTTGCTTATTTAGTTTTGTCGAGATACGGGGGACAAATACGGGGTAACCAAACATGGCGTTAGATCTGCAGCAGTTCGAAGTAAGAGTCGGCACGTGCGAGGAGATGACGAAAGCAAAGAAAACGACAAAATGAGTGGACCTTAAAACGAGACAGCGACACGTGTTAGACAGTGACATGCTGACGTCGTCGAGGAGCATTATTGGACAGATCCAAAAGCCAGTGGTGACGCCCCAACAACGGGACGGAGCCCACTATGTTAGGAATCTTTCTAAATCATTAATCTATTTGGGCCACCAGTCTGCATCGCAGGCCCAGTAATCTTTCCACGTGTTCTTCTATCATTGATCCTCTTATTGACCACTTGATTAATTACGGTCCAGATTAAAACACGTGGCGTAGTACAAGTCGTTGTGGTGAGGTTAATTGCATCTGATTATGTTTTGTTTCGCTACAAGACAAAACATATGAAATATGGACATTACGACAGTACCCTGCTATGTAAGACGTATAATAAATACGTGAAAAATATACGTAGTACCAAAAGTAAGGTATTTTAATATGTTGTTAAGGAAGCGGAGAAAGGACTCGATTGGTTGGGATTCAAAGGAAAAGTCTATGTCGTCGTCATCAACATGTTTAACGATCGATAATTGCAATGATGCATCAGAAAGTCAGTCCTCCGCGTTACATTATTGAAATGGAGCCGGATGGATTCTATTGGCTAGTATCGCAAATATTATGTTTTTTTTTTTTTGGATAAGGTCAAGTTGCAAATATTAAATCGATAGAGGCGTGACGCTAGACCACACTTGTCGTTAATATTCTATAACTGACCATTTGTACTACGATGCATAATTTAACATCTACAGCTATGAATAATTATGTGGACATATAATTAAGGACGCCGGCTTGTATTTGGTCCTAAGATGGACAGTAGAAACTAGAAAAATTCATAGTATAAATTTTTTATAAAAAGCTACTACACTTACGATTTTATGTTAATCATCGTGACACTACGCCACGCCTGAAATATCAAGCTATGATCTTTTGCACCGTGCTTCGAATGAGATACAAATTGTTCACTTTTAGTTTGTTGAAAACTTGACTAGTTCAATTGAGCGAAAAAACTGAGGTAATCCCATTAAACTCGAGGCTGAAGAAACAGTTTAATATTAATTTCATATTTCTTTTTTGTTCGATTTTAGTTGTCTAGCGTTTCAAACCTCTGTATTTCGGTGATCATCAGCTCATTGCTTTTGAAGAAAACATTTCTTGCTGACTGACATGTTCATGGGCTTCTCTAAGGGCCCAATTTGTTACTGGACAGCCCAAAGTCCAAATTCAATGTGAGGTCAGTGCCTATTTGCAGGCCTTTATGGACTCTCCCACTTCAAAAGGGGTCATCACTCGTCATTCGTCAACAAACATTATGGCCTAAGACAGAGACCTTAAACAATGCGGACGAAGTCATATATATGGCATTACATGCCTTGTCTGCCGGCTAATAATGCAAGCTCGAATCAACCTTGCTAGACGACTGTCTAGGTCAACCTTTCCAAAATGAAAACAACCACATTTTGCTCATCCACATCGTTACTATCGTTCTCTACATGCTACCCTTGGTCTTACTTCCCAAATCCAACGGCCTAATTGATTAAGTTAGTGGACAATAATAGTCTTGGCACAATGGAGCCTGAAAATATGGAGCCTTATGTGCACAAAGTTGGAGTGCCTCCAAAGCCGAATGTGAAAAAAGAGTTCAAGGCTGGTCTGAGGGAGACTTTCTTTTCTGATGATCCTCTACGCCCATTCAAGAACCAAACAAGGTATAACAAGGTAGTCATCGCTTTACAGACGATCTTCCCGATACTCGATTGGGGAAGACAATACAACTTCCAAAAGTTCAAAGGCGATCTCATCGCTGGACTCACAATTGCTAGCCTCTGCATTCCTCAGGTAACACAAATTTGTTCAAAAAAACAAAATGCTTTATTTTTTAGTCTTTCCTGACCTTTTTTGACAAGACAGGATATCGGGTACGCCAAGCTAGCGCATATGGAAACTCAATATGGCCTCTGTAAGCTCTGCTTCTAAAATAAATTTGATCAAGAGCAATGAATATTAGTTCATTTAATTCTCTAGATTTAGTTTATTTACTTTTACAAGTAGGTAGTATTTTTGATTGCACACTGTGTAACAGATAGCAGCTTTGTGCCGCCATTGATCTATGCCTGCATGGGAACCTCAAGGGACATAGCCATAGGACCAGTTGCAGTAGTGTCTCTACTTCTAGGCACAATGCTTCAAAATGAGATTCGATTACAAGACCAATCCTGTCGATTATCGCCGCCTGGCTTTCACTGCCACCTTCTTCGCTGGTCTCACTCAGTTCATCCTCGGATTTTTCAGGTACTGTGTAAACCCATCTGCACTCAAATAATCTCATCTGATGGTTGTAATAATTTGTTCCTTGTGTTAGCTAGATTGGGCTTCCTGATAGATTTCTTGTCCCACGCTGCGGTAGTTGGGTTTATGGCCGGAGCAGCTATCACAATTGCTCTTCAGCAACTCAGAGGCTTGCTTGGTATAAAACACTTCACCACAAAGACTGATATAGTTTCAGTTATGCGCACAGTTTGGGGATCAGTTCATCATGGGGTACCCTTCAAGCCCATTTTTAATCTCATCTTCCTCAAAATCCAACACATGGAATCTTAATAATTAACTACTTGTCACAGTGGAACTGGCAGACAATACTCATTGGAGTCTCGTTCCTGGCCTTTCTTCTAACAGCAAAATACATAGTAAGCATCAGCTCACTAGGGCTCAACAATGTCAAAATTGCTTTCAAATTTTAAGTATATTGGTTCGTTCTGCAGGGAAAGAAAAACAAGAAGCTGTTCTGGGTGCCTGCAGTAGCTCCACTGATCTCGGTCGTAATCTCCACGCTTTGTGTCTACCTCACGCACGCTGAAAAACAAGGAGTTCAAACCGTAAACATATAAACCAATCAATTAGTAGTATATTCGATTATTGTTATCTGATAAAAATTGACCAACAGGTTTGGCCCATTGAGAAGGGCATAAATCCTCCGTCCTTGGATCAGATTTATTTCTCAGGAGAGTATGTTGGAAAAGGCTTTAAGATTGGCATTGTGGCCGGAATGATAGCTCTCACAGTATGCGTCTCAATCTCTCGATCAGCTTCGTATCGGATAGAAACTGGTCTAAATGCACTTCCAAATTTTTGTTTTTCAGGAAGCAATTGCTATAGGGAGAACATTTGCAACAATGAAGGACTACGAAATAGATGGGAACAAAGAAATGGTGGCTCTAGGGACCATGAACATCATTGGCTCAATGACATCTTGCTACGTGGCGACAGGCTCATTTTCACGCTCCGCAGTGAACTACATGGCAGGATGCAACACTGCAGTATCCAACATTATCATGTCTTGTGTAGTCCTACTGACACTTGAGCTCATCACACCTCTCTTCAAACACACTCCAAATGCTATCATTGCTTCTATCATCATTTCGGCTGTTATAGGCCTAATTGACTTTGAAGCCGTGATCCTCATCTGGAAAATTGATAAGTTCGATTTTCTGGCCTGTATTGGAGCCTTCTTCGGAGTTGTCTTCATTTCCGTCGAAAAGGGACTCCTCATAGCAGTAGGTCACATACATAGCTAGACTTAAATAAGTTCAAATTTCCAGTACTTATATATTTGAATCCTTTTGGTGCAGGTTGCCATTTCTTTTGCGAAAATATTATTGCAAGTAACAAGACCAAGAAGTGCACAGCTTGGGATGCTCCCAAGAACAAATGTGTATAGAAATATACAGCAATACCCAGAAGCAATCAAAGTCCCAGGGATGCTGATTGTCCGAGTTGATTCAGCTATTTATTTCTCCAATTCAAATTACATTAAGGAGAGGTATCATATCAATTACCATATCATATCATCATCACATTGCAATTTGCATGAACATTTTCAACTAAACATTTTCTACTTTACAGGATCCTAAGATGGCTGACAGATGAAGAACATTTCCTCACAAAAAACAAACAGCCCCTGATTGCGTTTTTGATAGTAGACTTGTCGCGTAAGGACTTGAAACATATCATCCAGCTTTGTATTTTTTATTACCAATGAGTTTTAAAACATAAATTTGTTGTTTTTGTTTTCTAAGCTGTGACTGACATAGACACCAGTGGAATCCATTCACTAGAGGAGTTGCACAAAAGCCTTGACAAGAAATCCATAAAGGTAGACTCAACCAGACTTTCAAACATTTTTAGTATCATGCAGTTGTTGATTTTGTTTGTTCTCTACAGCTTATAGTGACTAACCCGGGACAGGCTGTGCTGGAAAAGCTACATTCATCAGGCTTCGCGGACATGATTGGACAAGACGGCATTTTCCTCTCTGTTTCAGACGCAGTGCTCACTCATGCCCAAAAACTCGAACAAGCCTGAACACTCAACTCAACATTCATGAAGAACAAACGCTTGCAATGTATATGCTAAATAAATCCAAAGTAAATTGCAATAATGTATATATATATATACTATGGCCCCTTAAAAGACTGTAGATGTCGGATTCCAAGTTCTCATATTTATAATAAGGCACCGTAAGTTATTATTAGTCATCTCAATCAACTTTTTATTGATTGTTTTTACTGCAGTATGTTTAATTTGGCCCGAATATATACCTCATTTGACCTGTATATTAATCTCTCTGCTTTGATTTGATCGGGAATCGAAGATTTATTTGACCTAATCAACGACGACGAAAACGAGAGAGAAGCGAAGCTGCGATGGACAACAACCGCCACAACTCGACCGCGTCGCCATCCTCCTCCTACTCCTCTACCACAACCGCAAACCCTAACTCAGCCACGACGATTGCCAGCACAGGCACTAACAACAATGGCATCAGCAGCGACAGAGGCGCGAAGAACGATCCAATGCACGCCTGGTGGGAATCGATCTCGAAAGCGCGAACGCGGATCCACTCGTTGTCGTCGATTCTTCGCACCGTCGCATTGTCTTCTTTAGCCGACTCCGATCATCCGGCTCAAGCGCTGCTGCTTTCGCCCGATGTGTATTCTGCGCTTTCGGAGGCTCTCAGATATTCGGATTCCGGATCTGGATCCGATCCGTTGTGCCAGTGGCTGTACGAGACGTTTCAGTTCTCCGATCCGGATCTTCGGCTGATTGTTTACTCTTACGTGCCTTTGATTTGCGGCCTGTATATGTCTCGGGTTGTGTCGAGTGATTCTGAAGATGCGGCGTCGCTGGTTGGATTTGAGGCCGTGCTGCTGGCCATTTATGGTTTGGAGGTGAAGGCTAGAGCTGGAAAGCCTGTGTTGGTTTCGATTCCGGATTTGTTACAGCCGTCCATATATCACACTCCTAGGGAAAAGCCGGTTGCCGGAGCTGGACATTCAAGGCCGGCTGTGGGAGTTGTGTGTGGACCATTGGAGCCACAGAATGCTGTGAAGAGTACTAAAAGAGCGGCCATCGTTGGTGTGGTATTGGATTGTTACTTTAAACAGATTGCACATATGCCGAGCTGGTCAAAGGTGGAGTTCTGCGAGTTTGTGGCTGCTTGGGCTGGGCAGCAATGCAAGTGTGAAAGAGAGTTTGATGAAGAGAAGGTTGAAGTCGTTGATGGGTTTTCCGAGATAAGGATTTCTGTGGAAGGTCATAGTGATGGGGATGAAGAAGATGTTGTTGTGGAGAGAAATGGGAAGCCGGGGTTTGGAAATGATGGTAATAGCGGTTTTGCGTTGAAGGGGACAAGGATTCCACTTCCGTGGGAGCTTTTGCAACCAGTGTTGAGAATTTTGGGGCATTGTTTGTTGGGTCCGTTGATTCCTCAGGATGTTAAAGATTCAGCTTCTGTGGCAGTGGGGCGGTTGTATGCTAGAGCTTCTCATGATTTGGTTCCGCAAGGGATTTTGGCAACTAGGAGTCTCATACAGCTTGATAATAGAACAAGGAAGATGGCAAACGAGGCTGTTACTGCTTCCAATGTGAACACTCCTAACAAAGCAAAGAAACACGAGGTCTTACTGGTTTCCAAGTGATTCGTGGACGTTTTCCAGTTAATTTATGAAACAGAGGTAATGTGAGCTTTTTGTATAGCATTGTGCTGTTTTAATAGTTGACTGCGAGAGTCTTGTTGTTGGCAGTTGCATAAGGATTGGATGTCTTGAAATTTGAATGCAATTTTTTCACTTTATGTTTCTCTTCATTTATATGGGGTAGTGAGTTTTCATAATGAAGTGGATGATGTAGTAATTGTGCACAGATCATTCTACTAGGAATGAGGTATCAATGGCAGGTTGTGTATATATGAAGTTTTATGTAACCGTGGATAACTTCCTAACATCAGTGTATTCATTCACTCATTCTTAAGCAGCGCTTCTTGAGCAGATCAGTTCAACAAACAAGTTACAGTAGACGAAACTAATCAGTTGACCCTCGCCCTCTGTGCCACTGTTGACCCCGATGTTACCCATCTTCACAATAGAACTCAAGATTGAACCTCACATCCCCCAGAAACCTCTCCACAACAGGGCATCAGTCCAAAGCTTCTGATCTGACTCCTAAAACCCATTGGGAGTTCCTCAAGTAAAGATGTAACAAAGCTGTTCTGACTCTCTGTGTACAGCGCTGACCCAATGCTCGGAGTGTGGGAACGAAAGCGCATGGTTGATGGTAAGGGTATGCAATTGTGGTGAAGCTCTATAGTCTGGCCTGTATCTGAAAGCTGACGCTGTGAAGTCCAAACTACGTTTTGGGAAAAATCAGCAACAACCAGTTCCCAATAAAAAAAAACTAAATACTTGACAAGAGGTGAAATAATCGATCGAACCGATTTTAATCTATGCCCGGTCTTATTAATTAACCTCTATCAAATAATAAATAAGTTTTAATCAACCAATCGGTCGAATTTATGATTGGTTCGTTTGATGTGTTCGAATTAATCGGTCGAATTTTAGACTGTTCGATTTATTTTAGGAATAGGGTTTTGTGATGGCCGATTTTTTTTGCTTAACAATTGAGAGATTCTGTTCGAAAAATGGTCTCGATTTTCAGGTGAAGCCTGCGTTCGTGTACTTAATTCAGTCACTTTGGTGTCAACACAGGATTTTCCTATTTGAATTTGAGGTTGATGGCAATCGGCTGTGTTCATATAAGCACAAACATTCATTGTTTTTAGGGTATCAAGAGTTGATTTTGAAGTCGACATTTTAGTTTTAGTAGAAAGTTTGTCTTTGATGATTTTTGTTAGTAGTATATGGGATGTGATAGGTGTCTCTTTGAGGTTTTACTAAAGTTGAGATTTAAGGTTGCGTAATGCATAGTTGAGGAAAAATGAATCGGTCTTCTATTTTTCGGTTGTGCGGTGTGCTGTTTAGTGGACTCTATCAGTCAAGGACTGGTTGGTTGAAAATGAGTAAACAAGTGGTGGGAAAGCCTGTTTTTGGAGCAACTTGTGTTTCTCCCAAGGCTTTTGATTCTTTGTGGAGGCCTGGTGCGGTGGTAAAATGTGATGGTCTGTTCCAAAGATGGTGTCAAGCTAGGTGTAGTAGTAGTAGTGCGTCGCTGGAGATGAAGGTGAGCCATGGAGTTGTTAGATTTGATGTAGGTAAACCTAGTGAGAATCATGTGGATGGTAGGCGAGCAATTAAGAAGGCTAAAATGACTAGGAAGGCGAAATTGAATGAGCTGAGGTTTTACAGATTGAAAGCTAAGAAGAAGATGAATTCTCCTAATCCAGAAGTCCGGATCCGTTACAAACTCGACAAGGTTAGGCATCAGAGTCAGCTCTAGTCTTCGAGAAAGTGAATTTTCCTAATTTGGTGTGTGTGTGTTAATAAATTCAGGCGAAAAGAAAGGAAGAATGGCTTATTGAAAAGCTGAGGAAGTATGATGCGCCGAAAGCCCCTGCTGAGGTGCATGATCCTGAAAGCTTGACTGAGGAAGAGAAACATTACCTTAAGAGGACTGGTGAGAAGAAGAAGCATTATGTTCCAGTCGGAAAGCGAGGTGTTTTTGGTGGTGTCGTGCTTAACATGCATCTTCACTGGAAAAGGCACGAGACCGTAAAGGTGTCGTGCAAGCCTTGTAGGCCTGGGCAAATACAAGAGTATTCTGATGAGTTAGCAAGGCTGAGCAAGGGCATTGTGATTGATATAAAGCCTAATAATACAATCCTATTCTACCGAGGGAAAAATTATGTCCGACCTGAAGTCATGTCACCTACAGATACACTATCGAAAGCCAAGGTAAATTTTTGTTTATAATGGGAACACATTTACTTGCATTATGGCCGCCTTTGTTTATAATGGGAACACATTTACTTGCATTATGTCCACCTAGACGTAGGAGTTTTTTTTCTTCGATTGGTAGACGTAGGAGTTGCCCCTTTGAATATTTGTGCAAAACAGTCCATGGGGTGTTATACATTTAGTTGTTTGAAATTTTTGCTTCTCTTCATCTGTAGTACTTTCTAGTTTTCAATCTTCGAAAAGTTGTGGTTAAGGAGTGTAGTAAACAGCTATTATTCGCATAAATGTAGTTTATTTTTCATCCTAATTTTGCAGGCACTAGAAAAATATCAATATGAGCAGTCTTTGGAACATACAAGTCAGTTCATTGAGAAATTGGAGAAAGAGCTGGAAGAATATCGGTTACACGTAGCCAAGTACAGGACTCAAAAAGAACACTCACCACGTGAACGTGTTCTTGGTGGTTGTGCCTAATTCGTCTCCAACTCTAGTAATTTTCATTTCATGTCTGCTGATGGCTAAAATAAGAGAAACGAATGTTTGTTTTCTCTGACAGAAAGTACAGATAATGGTAAGGCTGCAGTTAATGTAACTCAAAACTGAAGGCAACCAACAGCAAATCAAACACCGGAAGTTGCTGCTTGTTGAGGTTGGCACCCTTAGTTAAGCAAGCTAACGTTCCATTATGTATACTCCTGCATACATTGCTCATAAGTGATCCTCTTAACCAACTTTAACTTTGAGCAACTTTCAGGGTCTCCCTACAGTGTGCTATGTGCCCAGGACCTCCTCCACCAGAAAAGGAGTGATCTGGGTCGTATGCAACGAATCACCGCCCTTAGATCGAGTCAAAGAATCCCATTAGAAAAAAAGGATCAACTAACTAGGACAAAGAGAAGAAGAACAGGACGAATAAGAAGCGGCCACATGGAAAAGCAAAAGAGAGTATCAAAATTTGAAACAAATGCAAATGCCTGCTATTGTTAGTTTTGTTGAGCATTTCTTCTTATGTTGTCATAGTTGTATTAGAGATCTGATCCAAGTGTCGTCTCTGTTTGTTCACATTGAACCCATGAGATAATTTTTTCTTCCCGCATAAAAGATGCAGACTTTAAGTGATATCGGTGTATTCAGAGAAGACTCCCCAATGAGCTGCTTACAATGATACGCATCCAAATACATTGTAAGGTCATGGTCTCATGGATTTTGGGTAACAAATAAGACAGCAGACTCGGAATTTCTGCTGGCTCCCTTTGACTGAGAGGACTATACATGATGATACTACGGACCAAGTGAACCCACTCCTTGCCGTGGGGAGACTATAATGTCACTCTTCCATTTTTTCCACAGGGAGATTGGCATCCTTTGAATCATCATTGACTAGACAGCTCCTCGTAATTCTGTAATGGGGTTGAGGAACTACAAGGCTTAGGCTATATTTGATTGCAAGAAGCTGCGTCAACGTCATAACTAGAACTGGAATGTTTAAACTCATACCTGGTTGTTGTAACCAGGCCTTGTATTGTTGAGAGGCATTTTGGAGAGATCACTTGGTCTATGGAAGAGCAGGTGTGCAATCGACCGGTCTATGGGGTTTGTATCTGTTTCAATATCTAAGAGTCCTGCATGCCTGTTAGAGAAAAAAGGGGAGTAAGAAAAGGTGCAGCGGGGAACTGAAATTTCATCAAAGAGATTTCAGTAGGAAAATGAGCTTGACAGTAAGTACTTTGTTTGAGCGGTCAATGCTTCGTTGGAGTTCTTATCAGCTCTGCCAGCACGAATCATGGTTGCGACCCCATGTCTTTGTTCGGCACTCCTAGCCAACCGGTATAAGCTATCCCTAATGCAAAGTTTAGCCTTTAGGTCCAACTGAAAGAAAAACAATAATATTGTGAGCAAATGTCAACTGAGACAATCTAGTAAAAGTAGAATTCTAAATAACACATAGATTAATCATTTAAATAAAGCTGTACATGAAAGCTAGTTATTAGTATGAGTGCCAGTTAGACAAAGAAAAAGAAGGATATGAAAGGAAAATATAATAGAAAAAAAAGCGTACTTTCTCCATCACTTCTTGTAGCTGGCGGAAGCTCGTCTCTTCAAGTGATATTTCATCCAGTTGACAATTCTTGTTTAAGCTTTCCTGTACATGCAAAAGAAAAAAAAAGCCAATGATGTCAATGATTCGACACCAACACCACAAAATAAACAAATCATTCTATCTCATTTCCTGAATTGATTTTCTTTTGAGCTGAGACTGGATTTGAATATGTGACATCTACTACCTGGCCATTATTTATAAATTGCCAGTAAATGAGGGATGCAAACTGTATCCACAACATAGTTTTCATCCCTTTGTGTCCAATGAAGGATCAAGGGGGCTCTGCACAGGCCATATTTGATCTGACACAAGGATAATCCTTAACCGAAAGAGATAGGTGAAGAAGATTCTCCTCAATATAAATTTAAGAAAGTAAATCGAGGACCATACCCTGAATCAGCCTGAGAGAGTTATGTGCCAGCACACAACTAAAGAAAAACACACTTGTGACTTACATTTTGCATTTGGGGTCCACTGTCGTTGGTAGACAATAACCTTTGAGACGCCTCCTTGAAAGAAAGCTGTGTATTTGAAGTTGGTTTTGAGCTATCAAAGTGGTGAAGGGAAAAATTGGTTTCCACTGTTTGCTTCTGATAATCCATACTCGTTATGTGTTTACTGACCTGTGACATACATTGCTAAGGTGAGAACAAAAGTCAGAAAGTAACAACAATGTAGAGGACAATAGGACATGAGTTGGTTTATCATAGGGGCTAATGAAGACCAACTGATTTGCACAATTGATTATGAAACAGAGAAGTGTCTGAATCAATACAGTTTTGGCACCATGAAAAGTAAGCTAATGATAACCTAACAGTTAAACAGTTCTAAGAATCAATTCACATACTGCCTATGTTTATTCTCAATGAACAAATGCACAGAAAGACACATGAGCGGATATACAGAATCAAATCGAATTAGACTTATTTCTCAGTTCCGGTGTCTATAGAAGTGAAAGTAGAATTGTATATTTCACCTCTTTGAGAGGTTTATCTCTATCCATTTTATCTGAACTTGTAGGCAACTCATTGATGGAAGAAGCTTTGCTGAGACATGACTGCTCTATAGTATTTGATGCCAGAGTACTTGTAGTATAACTAGCACCTGCACTTCTTTTGTTAAAAGCATCAACTGCAGGGCTTTTACGATTGGGCTGAGGAGATTCAAAATTCTCTGATAAGAACTTTAGTGAATTGATATCAGAATATGAAGACCTGGCTTGCAATTTTGAAGCAGCATCAGAGTCGTTAACTGCGGTTGATGATGAAAACCAGCACATCTCATCTTCTTTCGCTGAATCTCCTAGCCCAAATGCTGAATCACATGTCCTGCAAGACAAGAATAAAATAAATTAATAGAATTATAATAATCTCTTAGCCCAAATGCTGAATCAAATGTCCTGCAAGACATATCGTACAGTGATGATACGTATAACTGATTTAAGACATAAAAACATATTCTACCTAAGCATTTGGTCGACATCAAAGTTTTCAATTTCTGGCCACTCATAGAACAATGGATCGTCGGTTTCCTTGTTCTCATGACCATTATACAAAAAACTGAGATCACTTTCTGACTGATGGGCGTCACTCAAGGAATATGAAATGTTATTGTCAGCTGCAGTGTGATTGTTAGTAGGACTAGGGACAGAAGTATAGAAGTTAATGTTCGATATAAAGTTGCCACCGGCCATAGTTTGGTCCCCAGATGATAAACTTGTCATCAGATCATCATAGGTTTGAAAAGCATCCGTGTTGTGACTGTGAGACCATGAACCATTGGCAAGCACCTTCTCACTCTTGATATTTGGAGATGAAAACATGTTTCCCTCGTTAGCTACTCCAACACGTTCTACCCCATGGCTGCCAGTGCAGCTTGGCATCCCTACCTCATGTTTCAGCTTTTTATGGCTTTCGGTCGGAACAAGAACATGGCTTCCTTCATTTTGTTCAATTTGGGGATGAGGAACTAGATGATTGTCGCTGACTGAAAAATCATCCCAAGTAATATTTTCTAACTGCAAAATATTGAGAACAATGTTAATATGTTCCAGCGTAATTCATTACAGTTAACCACGTCAAATAACCAGGTTCTCTTAAATCATCCTATGTAGATTGTAGAGTTTAAACTACTATTATGTTCTAGTCACCTCCATGTACTTGAAAAGGCATAATGAGACAAACTAAACAGAGGTAGCTCAACGAATTCAATATGTGTTCTCAATATCCATTCCAGACCATGATTATATAAGCATGAGTGGCCAAGGAAATATGAATGTTAACCCCTCATCATTCCTCAAGAAATATCACATGATGGCTTAAAAATTGCTAACCCCCATGAATACAATTTCTACGCAAGAGCAACTTCATAATCTTCAAGTTACCATCATGCATCAATATCAAGTAGCATACCACATTATGTTCAGAGTCAGACATAAAATTCAATATAAAACTCTCACCTCATAAATATGGGAGTCTGACATTCCTCTGGTAATTTTTACTAACCACTGCTCAAAGAGAATACCGGTTTCATACTATTCAATAACAGTAAATTTCACCTGCAACAAAAATATTGAAGCTGTTAACTAAAAAGTCTGAAAAGCACAGCAGGCTACACAGATATAACAAGCATTATATACTTCTAAAACCAAGCCACGTTATCTAGTTTTCTCACTACTTTTGATTATTCCAGAAATAGTTTGCCATAATCATCCACCTGTGTTTTGCTTTTTTTATAAAACCAAACACACACAATACAAATTCCAGCAAAATACCATCCAAAAGAGCCAGCATGAAAGATAGCAGTCATCAAAACTCCATAATATTTAACAAAGAAAATAAAACAAATAATAAATAAGTTATATTTTTCCAATAGAAAAAGTTCTAAAATACCTCAAGTTGATCGATCAATCAATAACATAAGTATTTTGATTACATTAGTTAAAACTGTTTTTCATTCTTATTACAGAAAGATGTACTTTACACTAGGCTGGACGAATTATTGGATGATAATTTCCTTGACCTATAATGCTTTATAAATTATTATTATTATTAACAATCCAAATTCCAAACACCTTGAGCAATAAACCCTAATCCATCTTCAAGATCTCAATCAAACCCGATTCAGAGCTTCCACCAAAAACGAACAAGTCCTCCACCTACTGAGTTCAAAATGAAAAATACTCCCTCAAACCAATCAGAATCTCCTCCAACAATCACAAATTCACCCAAACCACAGAAAATCAACAACAAATTGAAAGACAAACTACGACCCAGAAAGCATCATTTTACACCATAAAGAACCACAAAACTCACATCAAAGTCAAATCTGCAACCGAATTTGAGCACGCAGATCGAAAAACTAACCGAGATTCGCGTGAAAACGGAACGCCGATCGCACTAGTTCGGATCTTGAAACCAATCAGAGCTTCTAGACTGCAGTCTTCTTCACTATTTTTTTTAATATTTTTTCACCGTTTGAATTATTTTTATTGAATATCAATTTTTGATTAGATGGTTTGTAGAGCGACACGTGGCGGAAGATCAATTTCGGCGACGAGAGAGAAAGAAGTTAATATAATATCAAAATGTGTGGACGAGAATCGATTGATGGGATCCAATAAGTTTCGGGGGTTCTTGTTCCACGTCTTAGATTGACCGTTGAATAATTGACATGTGGAGTGGTCTCACGTGATGGAAATGAGAGCGGAGATGACGTGTCATCCAGCTAGACTGCGTTAGAGCGTAGAATTTGTTGTTAAAATGTCAACAGGTGAACAGCTTCATTTCTTTTTCGTTTTTGATGGCGTCAACAGCTTCATTTCCAAAATAGCTAGAGGAAGTACATTTTTTTTTCCAGCAAACAATAACAACAGACACACTCTCAGGTCAGCTGGACCACTAGGCTGAGTTAGTGAAGTTAAGCTTAATTGAAGGAGTTCATAGATAAGTAGTCCACTGAAAAGCGAACTGGACCTGACCGCTAATTAGAATGGAACAACAAGGTGGGACATGACTGGCTAATGGAACGGAACAACAACAGAATAAGGCCTCCTCAGAAACTGCAGGATTTGCACAAGTCACATCTTTTTCATCAATGAGAAGATCTTTTTTGAGTACGGGCTGTTGAGCAACATTCCCCTGTAGGGCTCAAGTTTCTCTACCAGGCGTCGGTAAATAGCTCCCTGTACAAGTTAAATGATACAATTGAAAATCAATACTACATCACCACTGAACAGGGTCAAAACGTAGTTACACATATTTGTTATAACTAAAAAATGAAGAAGAAGTTTCACATACTGTCACTGCAAGAGCTTCATGTAAATGCTTCTTAAGAGAAGCCACATCTAGTGGCGGTATAAATAATTCATGATTACAGTACAGGGTAGTAGATTTCTGTAAATGGAATGCATGGTTTTTTTACCATCATATTCATAATCAATGTGTATGAAGAATAAGCACAATAATTTTAGATGAGCTGGATATGGAACTCACTGCCCCTTATGGTGGAACCAGTTCATAAAAGCATACTTAAGCTTTAAGGAGTGTCCAACAGCAAAGTGAATTACCTCGGAAACCTTCAACGCAGTTTGAATAACATAATTGGCATGGCGATCTTGAAGCAGCTGCTCAAATGGGTTGAAAGAGAGCAGTTCGCGGATTATTTGTGACCTGTGGTCTTCCGATACATTAAGACACCTTTCGACAACATGACTGCTGCACTTCTGCATTGCTAAGTGCACATAATTTCCACGGAATTGAGAAATCAACCTTGAGGTGTAATCTGAATTACCCATGTTTAAAATATATTGCACAACGTAATTCCTACAGACAAAAAAGTGCATATTTCAGAATATTAGTATGAAATGACTATGCATCATCAGAAAGAGATAGCTGTGTTAGCCTTAGCCCACAAATGACAATAATAGATTTCTAAGAAATTTCAAAACGTTCTCACATTATTTATAGTGACTGTGTAATGAAAACTTTTTGAGTTCAGAATTATAAAAGTGGAAAACAGGAGATGACAGAAAAACATCTCTCTCCTTACCCAAATGCATCCTGAGAGAGTAAAAAAGCATATTTGGAAATTTCAGCAACTAAATGATCTTGATATTCTCCAGTTGAATGGCCAATGCACTTTTGCAGGACACAACACCCAGATTGATCCGTAGCAATGTCGATGCAATACTCAATTACCGCAACAAATATGAACTGTGACATAAAAGGAAACAAAGTATTGAGAAGTATGAAGACAAAGAAGGGCTGAATGGCACCCGAGTGCACAAAAATCCTGTGTTCATCTTACCATGCTTCTGTAAGTTTTGCACAAGATAATGCATAAGCTAGAAAAAATGAGGCTACTAATGCCAGGTGACGTTTAGACAGACTTCTACACAGTTAATGATAAAAGAAGAAATGACCTCACATTGAAGAACCATCAGTTCAGACAACTATCATGCTATGTCTATGAGAGGACTTCAGGTAATCGGATTATTAGTGATGATTAAGAGGTAAAGTGGAGCAATGTACCTTGTTGTCTTCATTGGTAAAGCAATGCAAGCATCTATCAATAACATGAATGCCGTTTGAGTCTTTGATCAGAGCATAAAATCCGATTTCAAGAGCTGAAACGATTTTCAATATTTGCTCCCTGGTTGTTGCAGTTTCGATCAGCTTCTGAATTACACGAGTGCTGGCACAAAACAGAGAATGGATCAGACCATAGAAAATCAGGTGGATGAAAATGCGTAAAGTTACATACCCATGGTCATTCAGAGATACTCGGACAAGCAGCCCAGGTTCCTTTGTCACCACAACTGTAATCTGTGTTCTTTGCTCTACTGTGCAAACATCCAACAACTTCTGCATAAAATAGTTTCCAAAGGGGTTGATCATAAGCTCAACTACATGCTTGATGATCTCATCAAATATCACTTGGATAGCTTGTGGGTTACACTGTTCAATGGTATCCTGTAAGAACCTACAACCAGTTTGGTCTCTCGCTGCACAATAGATATGCCCCCGAATTTCAGCCAGTGAGGAAATTTTATGAATAATTGCAACAGGGCAACAAGTTTGTCGATTTTGACAGCATCCATAAGTTCCAAACATTTTCGACCTTCTATCCTGATGTGTGTGTTTCCCTTTAATCATGATACCACCAGCTCCGTTAAAAGAACCTTTCATGCGCTTCGTCATGCTGTCCACATTCTTGTTACTCAATACACTCATACCTTCTCCCTGCAGAATGAAACTACCCTCACGGTTTATATCCTGAATAACACCTTGAGACATTCTAGCATTCAAAGGCAATCTAGGTCTGCAAGATAATCCACATTGCAGTTCACTGCTGATGTTCAAATTGGGGCTCTGATGCATCACTTGTTGAAAATTAGGCACTACATCCAATATACCATCTCCCCCATTGAAGTTCATCCTGCTCTGCGGTGCAGAGTATATAGCATCAGGCTTGTAGAGCCCTTTCGAAGTAGCAGAGAAGTTTGACTGTGGGACATCACGGTGATAAGTGTAAGGTGCTCGCTCCATCGCATTTTGACTCCCAACAGGCAATGTGGTATAACCCATCGGTGGAAATGAGGTGCCAGATCTTGTTGAGTAACATTGATGCTGAAATGAGATATCCGAAATGTGTCCTTTCTGAAAACCAGACGGTGCAGGACGCACCAGCCCTACTCCACCGCCTCCATTGCTAGAATAACCGCCGAGAAAAGCAGCATCAGCTGTTCCATAACCACTCCTGAAGTCCCCATAACCACCATTTGCGGGATATACAGCTTTGTCATTAGAGATATAAGGATCATCCATAAGCCGAAACCCATAGAAATCCACATCCTCACTCGCACATACTACACCGTCATCCCGAACTCCCATCCTACTCATATATCTACTTAACTCTTCCTCGCCACTCAAACCCGGATTCATATTCCTTCCATCATACAAATTCGCTAACCCTGGCTTAAACATAGAGTTAGAGTACAGATCCCCACCATCAACCAACATTTGGTATCTAACACCATTTTCAAGCCCTCCGGCAAGTGAACCATTACCACCACCAGAGCTACCACTAGACAGATAACCATGAGACTGAGTCCTAAATCCATCACTAGCAAAAGTATACAAACCTCTGTTATCCCCACAGTAGTACTTGCCGGACAGGGAAGCCTCGTCATCATAGAAGCCACTGCTAGCACTACCTTCCTGAAAAATACCCCTAAGCAACATATACTCATGCTCAAGATCCTCCTGATATTGATAGTCCACCCATGCCGCCTGATCAGGGATCTCTTTGAGAAGCCACTCCAACGAGTCGTAACCGGGTCCGACCACTCCACGGAAACCCTCCTTGTTGTCCATCCTCGTCATCTCTCCAATCGAAAATCACACAACACAAAAAACACACAAACAACACCGAACGAAGCAGACACACTACACTACACAATACAAATCAACTCTCACTGATCAACCAACAACTACAACAACATGGATCAGAAATCAAAGTAAATAAAAACAACAAAAAAAGGTACATCAACATCAATAACGATCAGAAAAAGCAAATATCAGGCGAGAGAAGATTTCAGGACAGAAATCGATCGATCGACGGCTGGATGATGAAAAAGAGAGTGATGATTTGGTGAAACATGCAAAAAGGATCAGAATGTGAGACGTACGGAAAAGGATTTTCAGACTGACAGATTGCTGCTACTGTTTCTTCTGTGATACATACTACCGGCCAGCTCTACCCTTCTCATGCCATTTATCACTGCGAAAACGAGCAGACGCGCGCGCACACACACACACACACCTCTCTGTCTCGATCACCACCTCTCTCTCTCTTTCTGTTTCTCTCTCTAGCTCTGCTGCAGAGTGTGTAACGCACAGAAAGCTGTGACAGTCCAGGCAGTTGAGACCCGTATTTATATATCTATTTATTTTATATAAATTATTTTATTTTTGTGGATGCCCGAAGGATGTGAACTCTTTTTCATAATTTTTACGGTCCATATATTATATTTGTGCTTAAAATGTATTTAAACGAATTGTAATCGGGAAAAAAATGTATTTCAACGAAGAGTTTGAAGCCAAAAAAAATTAAAATATAAATAAATAACTGAAACAGAATAGCTGAAAAATCGAGAAGTGATTTCTTTTTTTGAGAGATTTGATTTAGTCAAAATCAAAATTTTGGGTGTGCGAGTGCTGATGTTAATTATGTCTATTGATTAAATTGGAATATTATGAATGCATGGTTGGCCTCTGATCATTGTTTTTCGGGGATTCAACTTGAGAATTAGTCTATTTCATTTATTTTATATTTTTATTGTTAATAATATTCGTTAAACATGGATCTCAACCGGACTGAAAAAGGTTGTGAATAAAAATAAATAAAATGTTTTGAGAGTATTTCGTTGATTATTACTTAATCCGGTATCGAGCGATTTTATTACATCAGGCATTTCCATTTAAGGCTATTAAAAAGGATTAATAGCGTGAGGAATGCATTTGTAGTTGCTATATTAATTAGTTAAAATTTGGTGATATAATATACTTTTTGAATTCAACTTGATAAGAGGATACACACTTACCATATGCAATTTTGATTCCATAAATAAATAATCAGTCCAAAGAGCATTGCTATTGTTCACTACAAAAATTAACTTAAGTTTATAAAGGGGCATATACAAATTAAATCAAGTATAATACGTATTTAAAGAGATGTGATTATAAACTTTTTTTTATTAAAAAACAGTTAACATTATATGATTAATTTACCATCTATGATTTTTCTTTTACCTAGCTAAATCTTACATGGAGAATTTTCTTAACATAAAATGTGTGGCATTAATTAGCACAAAAAATAAGAACCCACGAAATGTACTAGTGTGGGGGCAGACCCAAAGATATGGGGATGAGGATTTGAGATTTGAGAGCAAAAAACTTGCTTCATACAAAAGAGAGAGACAACAAGTGGACAACACCAATAGAGATCTCTTGTTCCCATAAATCAAAAAGATTGAAAAGTCTCCAAATGTCTACAAGTGTGAGATAGTACCACATGAGATCCGTTGGTGGTGAGGTTGTGAGGCCCCAATCTTAATCATTATATCAACTCCATCAAATTCATCTGGTGACGACACGTGTCCCACTACCAAAATCCATCAAAAGCAAAAAACAAAACAATATTCCATGCACCTTTAAATCTCAACCATTAGATCAAAATGATCAAAATGTGTGATATTGGACCTCACGACCTCACCAATAGTACCCAACCTCATTTGAGCGCCTCCCGTACCACAATTACCATATACAATCCATGTTAGGAATCAATCCAATTAAATTCTCTAGTACTAAGTCTAATTTAAAATCAACTCATAAAAGTGAATATAAAAATAAATTTACGTACATATTCATAGTTTTCTTGTTCGTAGCAGTGTAGGACAATCCAAGTGAATAAATTCTCACATTACTTATATCGAGTTTAATATATGATATTGAATAACAGTTAAGTTATAAAAACTAATGAAGGTCATTTGGCAAAATGGGACACTTTAGCTAGATGTGATGAAAGGACATACATATGGTGGGGTTAAGACGACACTCTTATGACAATCTTCTGTTCTTCCTAGTTTGCTTTGGAGGAAAGCGAGATATGAGCCCTTTTGGTACCATGATATAATTCATGGTCCCATGCAAAACACATTTATGTTTCTGCCGAGAGAATTGCCAGCCGGATAACGGATATATTGTTGTTGTTGTTGTTGTTCATTTCGGGTTCTTAATGGGCCATGTTCATACTTAGCTAAACCGGCCCGTCACATATTAATGGGCCTTTACTATCAGCCAAACATGCATGTTGAATTTTAATAAAATAATGAATTTAACTATAACAAGTGAATCAAAATTAGTCAAAACTCAAACAAAGTAATGAACTCCAGAATGGATCTTAAGTCAAATAAGAGGCCCAGCAGCAACAAGTTCTGTAGATCAAAAGGCCTAGAGAAAAAAAGGGAGGGTTGAATCTAATGGCAAGTGTTAAACCACATGCAGACTCACAGTTTGATGTTTGTTGCTTCTGTAGAAGCTCGGCTCTAATTTTCACAGTTTTTACTCTTATTATCCATCTTGGTTTTTCCTTCTTCTTTTTTTTTTTCTTCAACCAAAAGAAATCCACTGCATGCAGCCTCCATCCATCATCTACCAGGACTGATAGCAAAACACCAAAAATGAGACAGATGAGTACAAAATATATGCAAATTATGAGACGTCAAAATCTCTGATGGTAAGGGTTACCCCAACCCACTTATCTGTATCGACCGAGCCAAAAAAAAGTGCCGCTCATCATCTTATTAATGTTTACCAGTAAAAGAACAAAGCATGAAGTTGTGGATGCAAGCATATTCAACCAGTCAAAGATGCAAAATAATTGCAGATTCACTGAAGACAACAACTACCCAAGTCGCGGACTACTCAAGAGATTAGTATCTACTCTTCTTCTTCTATTTTTTAAAGATTTTATTTATTGAGAAGGAAAAACAGCAACATAATACAATAAAATCAAGACCAAACGAAGTTTGTGTCTTTCTTTTTGGGGCACGAACGAACTGAGGACCGAGACCCTTTTTTCTTTTCTTTTCCCGATGACGTGTTCTTGACATCGGTGAGGTGTCGACAACCTGGTCACATGACTCATTAGCACTATTATGAATCACTTCTTGAACTTCATAATCCTTTTCAGGTTCCTCTATTGGAAAACTCGAATCTTCCTCCAGGATATAACTATTATCCTTGGCAACTTTGGCCAATTCGTCCATGTCTTGGAAAGATTTACCGCCAAGCATTTCACAGTAAAGACGACCTTCGAAAATAACCAAGGCCAAAGAATCATCAACCTCATTATTCCCGCTTACGGGCTTGGGGTGTTCAACACTACCTACACTTCGCCCGGTAACATTTGGGTCATGGTTGAATCCATCCATATTTGTATCTTTTGCAACTGTAGGCTGCGTGGCCGCCTGTGGACTGGTAAAAATACTGACAATTTTACCAGTTGTGGTCGTCCCTTGCAGTGGCTCAAAATTCGGATGTTCAACCCCTTGTTCAGATAGGAAATTATTTGATCAACATTTGGACCAAACTCAGTATGCACCATAGGTGGGGCCACTTTGGCCTCTGCCTTCCAATTGTTAGGCAATTCACCGTTCTCTTCCACCAGCAAAGTCTCTTCTTCAACAATCTTCAGGAAGACCAGAATCACAAATCACCATGGAAACCTAACTAGCTTGCCCATTATGCCACTTCGTGATCTTTCGTAACCACCTCCACATTGCTATCCGTAGCATTGCAGTTTATTTCCACCTCAACCGTGTTCTGCTTTTGGTGGCCCTGTCTCAACTCCGTTGGGTGTCCTTCTTCTTGGCAGGATCAGTGAGAACAATCAAATCTTGGTCTTTCATTTGAAGTTGCTCACTAGACTGAAAAGCCTTTGATCTGCCTTTTTTCTAAATTCAACCCATTCTAGATTACCAACACTCTCTTTTGGCACAATACTACTTTGAGTGTCATGCTCTTTTTGACTGGTCAATTTTAAAGAAGTATTAGCCTGAGGAGTACCTTTAATTAGTTTTTGGCGCATCTGCTTGTTTAAGATGTTTAGCCACATCGTCATGCTGGTCTCTTCCCGTTACGTCTTATCCCGTTTCTGTCCCTCTTCAGAAAGATGAAGACCGGTTATCCATTAATACATTGATTGATCTTGACAAGTAAATATGAACCGACCGGCATGTGCTCCTTTACCAGTAGATTAGTAAGGGTTGTATTGGAAGTTGCAGAAAACTTCATGTTTCACTGGATATGAAACTTTAAGAAAAAACCTCATCTTATCATCACCACAGTCACACATCTGCAAAAGATGTGGATTAAAAGTGTTGTGCCATAATCATCTGTTTTATATTATTCTGCCTCTTTCTTTTTATACTTGCAGACTTCTTTTGTGCAAGAAGAGTCATGTCGTCTGAAGAGGGACACCACATTATGGACTCGGTTGATCTGAACAAGAAACCGCACGCAATATGCATACCATTTCCAGCTCAAGGTCATATTAACCCGATGCTGATGATGGCCAAACTCCTTCATCATGAAGGATTCCACATAACGTTTGTCAATAACATCTACAACCACAACCGCCTCCTCAAGTCCAACGGAGCCGCCTCCCTGCCTGACTTCCTGTTTGAGAAAATTCCCGATGGCCTTCCTACAACACACACCGACTGCACCCAAGATGTTATTTCCTTGTGTCAGTCTGCCATTGAGTACTTGGTAACACCATTCACTGAACTCATTGTTAAGTTGAAGTCAGGAGGTCAAGTCCCACCAGTGACATGTATCGTGTCTGATCTTTCAATGCCATTTACGTCGTCTGTTGCTGAGGAATTTGGAATTCCTATTGCCCTGTTGCTCACTTCAAGCGCTTGTGGATTCTCCAGTGTTGCATATTATCCTGAGCTTGTGGCCAGAGGCTTTTTCCCATTGAAAGGTACCTACCTGCCACAAAAAATCTAGACTAGAAACTTACTTAACGACAATTAAATGTGATTGAATTGTTTATCCTGCAGATGAAAGTTATTTAGAAAATGGGTATCTGGAGACAACCATAGACTTCATACCTGGCATGCGAGGGATTCGCCTGAGGGATCTCTACAGCTTTTTCCGCACAGCGAAGCTAGATGATACAATTGTGAAATTTAACCTCAAAAAACTCGAGAATGCTTCTAAAGCAAGCGCCATTGTTGCCAACACTTTTGATGCGATAGAGCATGAAGTTTTGGAAGGTCTCCCTGCAACTACACCAAAGCTTTTGCCTATTGGCCCACTTCATCTTTTACTCGACCGAATCTCAAGATGCTCACCTTTACACTCACTCAGCTCAAATCTATGGAAAGATGAGCCTGAGTGTATGACTTGGCTCAGTTTAAAAGAACCAAAATCAGTTCTCTATTTGAACCTTGGAAGCATTGCTGTTATGACTCCACAACAGTCTACGGAGTTCGCATGGGGACTGGCTAACAGCAAACAGTCCTTCCTTTGGGTCATAAGACCAGATATGGTGGCAAGTGGGGCAGTAGTTCTACCGCCTGAGTTCTTGGAAGAGACTAAAGGAAGGGGTCATTTGGCTAGCTGGTGTTCACAGGAGCAAGTGCTTAACCATCCATCCGTTGGAGGATTCCTGACGCATTGCGGATGGAACTCAACACTTGAAAGTATAAGCGCAGGAGTTCCAATGATCTGCTGGCCATTTTTCGCAGATCAACAGACTAACTGTTGGTTTGCTTGTAACAAATGGGGCACTGGGATGGAACTGAACAATGATGTGAAGAGGGATGAGGTTGAGAAGTTGGCGAGGCAGCTAATGGAACGAAAAGACATGCACAAAAAGGCCGCCGAGTGGAAGAGGTTGGCGGAAGAAGCCGTCAGTCCGCCTTATGGTTCCTCAAGCCTCAACTTCAAAAGATTTGTGACTGAGGTTCTTCTATCAAATAGACATTAAGATCGATTGTGTTGCCAACTAGAGTACAGGAAGCTGATGGCTCCAATCTGAAAGAATATGCAGATCAGAAACAGTTTCCATAAAAACTAAAAGAAGTGATAAACAAAACCTACTTGTGAAAAGTTTACTCATTATATCAAATGTTTAACAGAGGCTCAGATTTTTCAGTTCTGCCACAATGCTCTAACTAGTGTTCGGACCATTGAATATCTCACATGTTACTGATTAAAAAAAAAATACAGTAACACCATTTCTGAAATCTTTCCCATGTTGTTCTGGTCGGATGCAGAACAATATTTAGAACAACTTATACGAAATTTAAATGCAGTGCAGAAAATAAATGACACGCGAAGTTGTTACCCAGTTCGGCATTAACGGGCCTACTCTGGGGGGCCGTCTCCTACCCCGGTGGATAGCAATTCACTAATGATGAGTATTGCGAAT
Source organism: Rhodiola chrysanthemifolia (assembly GCA_033675395.1). Lineage (NCBI taxonomy): Eukaryota > Viridiplantae > Streptophyta > Magnoliopsida > Saxifragales > Crassulaceae > Rhodiola > Rhodiola chrysanthemifolia. Next base: position 2,716,773 of record CM066207.1, read on the forward strand.
ACAGGGTTTACCGTTTACAGAATCCCTCATAAACAACCTGAGCCTCGGACACTCTAGCAATTGCACTCTAGGTCTCCCCTAGATCTTTGCTTCCGCTCCGTATCCACCAATATGATTCTCCCGAATGCGCAAGATCAGAACAGCAGTGCGTGTAACTTCAGAGTTGTTCTGCGATCAATCTGCCGAGCACCAGAACAGATTGAATCCGAGCGTCGTGAATAATCAGTGACGATTAGTTCATCGCCGTTTGCCTCCTCCTCCCTTCAGTGAGTATGAGCGTGATTAATTTCTCCGTAAGTGCTGACTAATACCGAACCGAAGCATTAGCCCTCCTTATATAGTGCGATAGAAACCCTAAAACAATTAGGATTCCTAAACTAAACCGCCTATATGATTAGGAAATCTTTCCTAATCTCTTGCGCATATCTCTTAAAGATAATCCTCCATTCGAATCTTCAATCTTGATTAGGCAACCTTCGATTATCTCCTCGACTAAGATAGCTCCATGCGCAAGCAACCGACTTCAAACATATCTTCGAATAACACCATGCATCGACTTGCCAAAACTGATCTCGAAAATATCTTCAGGCGAAGTTGTGCTACGTCGGTTGAAACAAGTTTCCAAATCTGAATTAGGAAACTTCTCACTTCTGTCCTTTAATGTGCAACCGCCTCACTCTTCTAACGGTCATCTGAGTTTCCTAATCTGAATTAGGAAACACTCCATCTGCTTCAACTTGTTCCAGGACAATTGTCTCTTCTACTCTTGAACAAGAACAACTACACTAAGTTTTGCTAAACAACATGCCATAAAACTAACAATTTCAAACCTGAATCTTTTTGTCAAGTAATTGTGACCATTGTTTTTCTATTATGCAGCAGAACTCCTTGTTTCGACCTAGCAACTGTGATTTCCAAGTCATTTTGCTCAAGTTCATCTCCTAAATGAATAGTCAAATTTTTATAAAAGGATCAGCGATCGATTCAGAATAATATGAGATTTTCCTGTCCATCATTAAAATGTCCATAGATTTTCCTGTTAATTAAGCCCAAAGGAAATTCTTCAGGTGGGCTCGAGCTAAAACCATCCAACTAATTGCCCTAGCTAGGTTACAACGACTGACACTGCTACTTCCCTTTCAAAGTCTCTTCTTGCTCGAGTTACCACCATTCAATTTATGTGTGTCAACTAGCAGGAAACATAGCTAGCATTTGCTTTAGTTAAGAATTAATATTGAAACAGACTTAACCAAAGAGAACTTTGTCCACTCAAAGAGCTATTACTACAATTGATCATGATTCACGCATACATCTAGACTGTACTGGTAGTATATGAATTAATAGGAAAGTTGACTTTATTGTCTGAAAATCCCTAAGCTTAACTAATCGAAATCGTTGATAATCCGTGGATGAGCGGCGTTCAACGATTGAGATTAATCTAGACAATGATCCGTGGAATGACGGCTTGTCTAGTGTTATTTTGGTTTATTTCTATATTCGATAGCATATTAACTTACGTGATATTATTGCATGATTTGTGGGTTGGCACGGGTGAATTTTGATGCTGAGATTCTTTCTCTGATCAAGCCAAAACCTTTTTATTTTCTGCATTTAATTTCTATTATTTGTTTCAAATTCAAAACTTTTAATTGTTTGGAATAACTGAATAGGTCACTTGTTAGCTAGTATTCACACACGTTGTTCCTTAAATCGACCATTGGCTTACCAATGTTTATAAATTGTTTTTGACTATAATTTGACCCATAAAACATATAACTTGACCATTATAAATGATTAAAAATATGCTTGTCAATATTTAAATTTTTAGGAAAGGGTCAGAGATTCAGAATAATATGAGATTTTACTGTCCATAATTAAAATGTTCATAGATTTTCCTTTAATTAAGGCTAAAGGAAATTCTTCTGGTGGGGGCCTCAAGCTAAAAGCATCCCACTACTAGTTGCCCTAAGGTTAAGCCCATCCAACTAAACTAATTGCCCTAGCTAGGTAGGTTACAACGACTGACTGCTATACTTCCCTTTCAAAGTCTCTTGTTGCTCGACTTAATTACCACTTACGAGTTACAACGTCGACTGATTGCTACTTCCCTTTCAAAGTCTCTTCTTAAATCTTAAGTGTCAACTAGCAGGAAACATAGCTAGCATGTGCTTTTCAGTTAAGAATTAAGATAACCAAAGAGACCATATTAAAGAGCTATTACTACTTGATCATGATTCACGCATACATCTAATAAATGAAACACACTTAACCAAAGAGACCTTGGTCCACTCAAAGAGCTATTACTACTTGATCATGATAATAAATGATACACAACTAGAAATTTAAGACGTTAAGTAATGTAGCAAACTATGATGCAGCTGATGGGGCAGCACTTAACCCTGTATGAGATTTTTTATAACAAATGCAAATGGTTTTTAAGTTGATTTTGGAAGGGCAAGTGAGACAAGGTCTCTCCTCTGCTGATCGTGCAGGTGCAGCTTCCCTCATTCGAAATGAAATGTCAACGTGTGTGTGTAACAAAAACAGGAAGATCAGCAAGCACTGACGTATTTGACAGAAAAGTGAAGAGAATGTTTAAGAATAATGAAAAACACATTCGAAAATATCAATATATGAATACCCTAGTTGCTCACTGGTAAGAAAATAAGCCAACCATACATCTCCCCAGCTGCACCAAAATTTGTGTATAAAACGGCCACAAAGAAGATTGACATGACACAGACTGAGAAGTAAAAACATAGATAAGATGAATCCAACCGCTACACACAAGCCGCATGCAGTATGCATCCCTTTCCCACTTCAAGCCCATCTTAACTCAATGTTAAACCTAGCCAAGCTCCTTCACCACTCCGGCTTCCACATAACTTTTGTTAACACTGAATACAACCACACCCGTTTACTAAAGTCTCGAGGACCTAACGAGCTTGATGGGTTACCTGATTTCAAGTTTGAGACCATCCAGGATGGTCTACCTTTGCTGGATGGTGATGTTGCTCAAGACATCCCTTCTCTGTGCGACTCTACATCTAGGACATGCTCAGTCCCATTGAAAGGTTTAGTAACTAAGCTGCAAAACATGTCGGCTGCCACACCTATGGAAGCTCCCCCAGTTACGTGCATTGTGGCTGATGGTGTTATGACATGTGCAGCAGATGCAGCAAAGGAAATTGGGGTGCCTTTTGTGTTGTTAATGATAATTGCAGCATGTGGATTCTCAGCGAGTGTCCATTTTGATACCCTGGTTGACAAAGGTCTCATTCCCCTACAAGGTAGGTACCATCACATATTATTACGTTCAAGCAAGCATATATATGCACTTGTAAGCAGAAAAAGTGTTTTTTCCAACTCACTACTACGTACATGGTGCAGAGAGTCAATTGACAAATGGATATCTAGAGACCACTACAGTAGATTTCATACCTGGGATGAAAGGCATCCGTCTTAAAGACCTCCCGACCCTGATACGTGTAACAAGTTGCGATGATCTAATATTCAAGTTTGCTAGGAAAGAGACCAGTGGAGCTTTCAAAGCTAATGCTATCATTCTGAACACTCTGGATCCTCTAGAGCAAGTTGTGTTGGATTGTCTGCGTAAGATTCATCCAAAAGTCCTAACAGTCGGCCCTCTACATCTTGCTCTGAATCAAATCCCAACCAACTCACCGTTGCATTCAATTAATTCAAGTCTATGGACAGATGAGCCAGAATGCCTTGCCTGGTTGAGCTCAAAAGCAGCAAATTCAGTTATATATGTGAACTATGGAAGTCTCACCATTATGTCTTGGCAACAACTCATCGAGTTTGCGTGGGGGCTGGCAAATAGCAAATGCACTTTTCTATGGATCATCAGACCGGACTTGGTCATAGGTGACACAGCCATTTTACCTGCTGAGTTTGTGGAAGAAACAAAAGAAAGAGGTATGTTAGCCAGCTGGTGCCCCCAAGAGCAAGTGCTAAACGACCCATCAATAGGAGGGTTCCTGACACACTGCGGATGGAACTCAACTATTGAGAGTTTGGCTGCAGGAATCCCTATGATCTGCTGGCCGTTCGCAGCCGATCAGCAGACAAATTGTTGGTTTTGTTGCAACAAATGGGGTGTGGGGATGGAGCTTGATACTGATGTGAAGAGGGATGAGGTTGAGAAGCTGGCCAGGGAGCTAATGAAGGGTGACAAAGGAAAAGACATGAGAAAGAAGGCTGCATACTGGAAGAGCTTGGCTGAGGAAGCAGTAAGTCCTAATGGTTCATCAACCTTAAACTTCAAAAATCTTGTAAATGATGTTTTGCTGGCGCCTAAAGGCTTTTAAACCTTTTTATGCTGCCTGCACACTGCCCTTGTTTCAACTTAACCATTGTCAATTTGAAAGGGAAAAGCTTACAATAATTATTTTCAATAAAGGATATGCAATTATTATTTTTTGATATATTAAAAGGACCATCTAGGTCAATTACAAAAGAACACTTAGGTTCTTACGTTCGCAATTCACTATGCAATCCTCTAATATCTAATCTCTGGCTTAGATAAGCATCCCCTTCTGCTCCGTCTCACTTCGGACTCGATTCCTCGCCTTAGATATCTGAAAGATCGTCCTCGCTTCAGAACAAACCGTTCGCTTTCTCTATATCCACTCTCCGCTGGTTTGGAATTCAGTTCTTTACGCCATCTCTATTTAGTAACCGAGCCTCCCGTACCCTCCCCTCTAGCGGCCACAGTGCTCCTCTTCGGTCTTTCCAATCTCTACCACTCTATCTTTAGTTTTCCTTCTACTCCTGCATTACAACACCCAGCCTCCAATCTCTGAGTCATTTGACTCCACCATATGCACAATAATTATTTTCAATAAAGGATATGCAATTTTACCCTCAACTAACCCTGAAAACATGTAAAGAAACACCAGGCATATTGTACGGTTTTTCTAGATTAAGCCTTACTATATCCCGGCAGAAAAATTCATGCATGCATGTAGAGAATTAGGTACACTGTCACTCACATGAAGACATCAAAACTTGCAAAGTTCCCAACATATATGAAACATCAAAACAAATTGAAACATAGGAAAATGATCAACGAGAAATGCTCAAGACAAAAATGACCATAAAATGTACCGAAATAGGGAACATAACATGAGTTAAAGATATGATGAGCTGCGAAAATTCAGCAAAGAGCGAAGACTATACCAGTAAGGATCTCAAGCTGCTACAACAATGACTGACGAAATTAAACTGGGTTGTAAATTTGAAGACGAGAGTTACCCCTTTTGTTTCACTTACTTGGGAATATTATATCGGAATCATACCATCACCATGGCATGGCCGTAATTTTACCCTGATATAGAGGCGCTAGCTAGCAAAGGATTAGGATTTAGGCATAAATTACATTACAAGACACTGTTGGAATATCTTCTTTTTTTTCTGAAAGAGGAAGATCAATAAATTAGGCCAAAGAGCTATCCACACCTTTTTATAATAATATGCATTACGTACTGAAGTATCAGTTCACATTTTTCTAATTAATCCAACGAATATAAGGGCAATATGGCTATAAAATGAATCAGACATTTCAACATTAATTAAGTAATGAGCGTAGATGTTCCTCTCATGCAGGGCAAGTTGTATCGCCAGGGTATAAGGATGAGGTGGAGGGCATAGTCCATGTTTCTACTATGGCTTTGAACGGCAGCGGTGATCACAAAACTGATGTCAGAATGGGTGAGGAAATTCAAGAGCAGGGGGAAGATAGAAGATTAGAAGGCAAAAAATCCAAGGTCGTAAAGGAAAGTAAAACGAAGAGAAGAAATAAGAAGAGTCGCCTAGAAAGTTTAAAAAGAAGTTGTATTGAGGCATTGGATGATACTGAGGTGGACTCCCCTTTTACCATTCCAGTGAAGGTTGTTCCAAAGCCAATTGAAGTTGCGTTGAATTCGAGTCTAAGGAAGGAATTTGAGGCTTTCCTCAAGTTTGCCAGATCGGTTGGGGTCAAAACTAGAGTGCCGGGTGAGGTAGCTATGCAGATTCTTTTATCCAATCTGAGAGAGAAACAGGGAAATGATGAAGTGGGAAGGAAGGGAGATTGTAATCATTGGAGGAACTCAAGTATCTTTTTGAAGAGGGGCGAGAGAGGAGATTCTTAGAGTCAAGCGCCCCGGGTGTGCTATTGAGTGAGCTCTTTAGAGCTTTCGAAAGGGTTGTGTTAGAGTTGTCAGCGAGATAGTTCTTTGTAGTGCTTTAGAGATCTCATAAGTGTTTTTTAGTGGTTGGTCATTTGGACCTCAGTGTGCTTTTAGTGTGCTGGTCCTATGGACCTTAGTGTATCCTCCCAAACCTTTACGGGTTTGACTTTTTAGTGGTTAAATTCCACTTAAGAATCAAAAAAAAAACATTAATTAAGCATAGCCGGCATAACATGGCCAATCTTACTAACACAAAGTTTGCATCTCTATTTTAGACTGGTAACACCCTTCATTATCCATCAAAATGAATTCAAATCAATACTGATTGTTACGTTTGCAGCAAGCAAGACAAATGATTAACTTCAAATGAGAAAAATGTTCAACAAAGTAACAAGCTGAGACCCCATTCAGCAAGAAGCTCAGCAATTTTTTGAATACACATTTAGTTCATAAAGTAAATGCATCATATATATACACCTACCCCAAATGGCCAAATGGAATGGTATAGAGATTGCAATTAGAGGCATAGAGCGAGAGGGAGGACTAGCTGAGAGTCCAATGGCGGACGATGTTAGAGAGCACAAGCCGCATACTGCCAGTATGCATTCCATTCCCACATTAACCCAATATGCTAAAATTTGCCAAACTCTCTTACATCACAATACGGCTTCCTTTGTTAACTCTGAATACAACCATACCCGACGGCTTGCCATTTGTAAATGGTGACGTTACTCTCAAGGCCCACCCTCCCACATGTAGGACACATGCTCAGTCCCATTGCGAGGTTTAGTAACTAAGCTGCAGAATATATATAGGTCTGCTGGACTCGCCTAATTAATGAAGCCCCGCCAGTGACGTGTATTATTGTGGCTGATGGTGTTATATGACATGTGCAGCAGCAGATGCAGCAATGGAAATCAAGGTGCCTTTTGTGTTGCTTTGGACACAGTTATGTCCTCACAGCAACTCGTTGAGTTTGCATGGGGGGATTGGCAAACAGCAAATACGCTTTTCCTATGGATCATCAGACCGGACTTGGTAGTGGGTGACACAGCCATTCTACGTCGATCGGTAGTTTTTGGAAGAAACAAAAGGCCAGCTGTCAATTATATTAGTTTTGTTTGATGAGTTATATCGATCTGAGTCTATTGATATTGTTTTATGGTGTAGTGAATTTGCTGTTAATGTTTTCTTTGCACTGGGGTGCTTGTCCAGACTTGGCCGTTAACTATGGTTTATGTATTTTGGGTTAGAGGAAAATGTGGCATCAATCCGCTGGATTGCTGGAATTTGAGATGCTTGGACTTGGGAAATACGTGCCATTGCTGGTGCGTCGCAGGATCTGCTGGTTGTGGAGTGGAGCAGGTAGTAGGAGAGGCCAAGGCCGGTGATCTCTACGGTGAAATCAGCATGGTGTGTTACAGGCCTCAGCTCTTTACTGCAAGAACTAAGCGGTTGAGTCAGCTTCTACGCCTCGACAGAACCACATTTTTCAACATGTTTCAGGCTAATGTAAAAGATGGGAGCATCGTCGCAAATAATCTCCTTAAGGTCTGTTTCTAAATTCCATCAGCCATGTTATATAAAATTCAAATTGCGGTATCATCGTTTTTTTCATGACTTGTTGCTTCGTAAAAATCAGTACTTGAAGGAACAGAACCATCCGATCTTGGAGAGAGTTCTGCTGGAGACCGAGACAATGCTGGCTCGTGGGAGAACGGAGCTTCCACTTAGCTTATGTTTCGCCACTCTTAGAGGAGACGATTTGCTGCTACGCCAGTTATTGAAAAGAGGTCTGGATCCTAATGAGACCGACGACAATGGGAGGACTCCTTTGGTATTTTTGATACTCTAGTCGTGTATTTTGTCAACTTATTTGAGTCACTTTGGTTTCACTATCTGACTACTTTTCGCCATTTCACAGCATATCGCAGCCTTAAATGGAAACATAAATTGCGTGCTTCTTTTGCTCGACCATGGAGCAGATCCTAACCAAAGAGGTAGAGAAAAATGAACATTCTGTTCGTCTTTGAAACAAATTTTTTTATAATATTTTTCGATGAATAGTAATAGGAGGTGCTACATGTTGAACCGCTGTACAAATAGCGCGAATAGCACCTCCTATTGCAACGAATATTAACAGGAAATGCTATTTGAGGAAGTTTTCAAAACAGAGAACTTCCTCAACGGGTGTATATGCTTGCTCTATGCAGCAAAATTCCCGATGGTAGATTTCCCAAGTCATTGTGCTAAAAAAGTTCATCGACTTCAAATTACAAGAAAGGGTCGGTGCTTCAGAATAAAATAACAGTCGACTGTCCATAATAAGGTGTATCAAGTTCATCTCGTACGTAGTTGTGCGAGGCAGCCCAATTAGTTGTGTGTGTGCAGTTTTTTTTATAGCTAAATGAGTGATGCTGTATCATGATCTTCTTTTCTTTTTTTTACTAAGTAAACTAGATGCACCTATATTCTTAGGCAATGAGAAAATGCTCTAACAAAACTAAAATGGGTATTCAATTATTACCATAAAAAGTAGACAACACCGAAATGGGGGGAACATAATAAATGAGTTACAAAAAGACTTTTACCAGAAAGGAATTCCAAAGATAGCGCTTCAGCAGTGACCAACTGGGTTGTGAACAAAAGATTTGCACAGGCTGACGTCACAAGTCGATATACTGAATAGGTCCCATAAAATTTAAATCAGAAAGATGGTGAATTATTGTCCGACAAATACACATGTAGTCAACAAAGGTAAAGGCATTATGTGCCCCTACTGGAACCAAGTACTGTGTGTATAAAATAGCTAGGTCAAATGAAATGGTAAAGATTAGGGGTTGGCATTTGGCCCTGGGTCGAAATAAGCCTTAGGGCGGCCCTAGCCCTACGTAAGCCCTATTATGGCCCGATCCGAAGGGCTTAGGATCGGGCTAGGGCTTCGATTATTCGGTCCTGGGCCAAAAACGAGCCCGGTTTAAAATCGTTAATTTATTGATTTAAGGACGTTCTTCATATTAAAAGAATGTATTTTTCACAAACATCAAATCTCACACGTCCAAACTAGTAGTATTTGCGTTTAAAGAGTTATTTATCGATTAATTAGTCATTTATTTAGGGCCGAAATTAGCCCGAGCCCGACCCTAGCCCGAAAAGCCCTATGATATGAAGGGCCGATAACGATTTTAGGACTGATGATTTTTCTCAGGGCCCGGCCCGACCCGGCCCTAATGTGTAAAGGGCTAGGGCTAGGGCTCACCTAAAGCCCTATCCGGCCCGGCCCGATAGGGCTAGGGCTTACCCGGCCCGGCCCTTTACCGACCCCTAGTAAAGATTGCAAGGTTAAAGCATAGTTGAGTGAAAAGGCATACGTCAAGCCGAATGCAGTAAGCATTCCGCCAAACTAACTAGGGGTCCGCAAAGGGGTGGGCCGGGCCGAGTATGACTTTAGGTGAACTTTAGCTTTTTTACACATTAGGGTCGGATCGGACTCTGAGAAAATTCATCAGCCTTAAAATCGTTATCGGCCATTCGTTTCATAGGGCTTTTCGGGGAGCGTCGGGCTCGGGCTCGGGCTAATTTCGGCCCTAAATAAATGACTAATTAATCGACAAATAACTCTTTAAACGCAAATACTACTAGTTTGGACGTGTGAGATTTAATGGAAGTGAAAAATACATTATTTTTATATGAAGAACATCCTTAAATCAATAAATATACGATTTTCAATCGGGCTCGTATTTCGGGCTGGGCCGTATAATCGAAGCCCTAAGCCCTTCGGATCGGATCATAATAAGACTTGCGTGGGGCTAGGGCCGGACTCGGCCTAGAATCGAGTTAAGACCGTCCTATAGCTTATTTTGGCTCAGGACCAAATGCGTCTCCTAACACTAACCCAACGCTAAAATTAATCCTACATCACAACAACGGCTTCCACATTACCTTTGTTAACACACCATACCCGCTTACTTAAAAAATCTGTAAAACCCAAAGGGCTTGTACTGTCGACAAATGAGCATGTGGACCAGGTTTGTCTGTATATATCAATATTCAATAATTAAAATTAAATGTAGAATGGTCAACAACTGCAACTTTGATTGACAGTATTGAACACCAAATTCATTGATTTAGCACAACTCGTGATGATATTCTGTTACTATTTTGAGCATGATATAGTAACAGGCTGTCCGGACCTACACACAAATCAAAGAGACTCTTATAATAATAATAAATCACCACCAAATTGCCAACCATTATTGATAGATCAGATCTGAAAGAAAGAAAGGTTTAATAATGGAGATGGAAAAGCTAACGTGTTAAAAATGGAAACATTTGTTTATTGTCAACATGAAGATGTCATGAATGGACTCACATGTTCATGGATTTTGCAGACTATATATTTTATTAGTAAAGCCAAAGAAGCACAGATATGTGCATGATCAGGATAAAATAAAACTATGTGAATAAGCCCTAGCTAGTTGATGTTTAATTGCAGATATGATTCGTTGCAGATCTTCACAACTTTAGATGTCTCCATACATGACTGAGCTTTTTTTTATCATACATACACTACAGCCGGGAATGAGTATGGTCGAATAATAAATTGTCTGTTCAATAAGTAAGCAGGTACACAAGTCGAGACACTACTATGCTTATCCTGACAAAAAAAAAACACAATATCATTCAGTATGTTTCACTCCCCCCAATGAGTCTCTTGAAAAAGAAGTACAAAACACAATTGGCCATGTGAAAACTGACCGACCATATCACATATCAATAAAAGTTTATGCGGTTCTAACGCCTTCTGCACGCACCATGTAAAAATCCAGCAGGTTGTTTTAGCCTTTTTTTTTTTTTTTTGAACAGCATGTCCTGTTTTAGTAGCTTCTCCAGCTGCTCGTCTAAACAACACCTGCTGGATTTTATCTTTATTTCTTTCTTTAACAAACAATCAGACTAGTAACCTGCATTCCACTAATAGGAAGTCATATCATATTGCCTAAACTAAGAGATGATGATCGGACTTAAAAATGGAGAAAAGTTCATCAAAATACTACTTACAAGGAAAGAAAATCAGCCAGCGGCATGTTTTGAAGAGCACAGTTTTGAGAAACAAATGCAAGTGGCTATAGAGAATAGACCCTTGGAAACTAGTAAAAGCTCTAAATCAAAGAAGATCATGCTAAGATATTAAAAAAAATTCAAAACTCAACATTGGACGCTGCATATACAATGTTTTCGCTTTCTATATATAATTAGCTCATATTTGTTTGGCTAAACAAAGATAGAACTGAGAGAAACATACTACCTAGACACAAACAACGATGGGATCTCTCGGAAAGAAGAAGAAGATTCAACAAAAGCCACATGCAATATGCATCCCATACCCAGCACAAGGCCACATTAATCCCATGCTTAAACTAGCCAAACTCCTAAACCACTCTGCAGGCTTCTACATAACCTTTGTTCACACAACCTACAACTACAATCGCCTTCTCAAGACCCACGGCCCTGATTCCCTAAGTGGTCTACCTGATTTCCAATTTGAGACTATCCCTGATGGACTACCACCATCAGATGCTGATGATGTCACACAAGACATCCCTGCCTTGTGTAAATCAACCACCCAAACCTGCTTAGCCCCATTCAAAGAGCTCCTGGCTAAGCTGCATAACAAGTCACCAGAGGAAGTTCCTCCAGTCACATGCATAGTTTCTGATGGTTGCATGTCCTTTACTGTGGATGCTGCAGAAGAGGCAGGGTTTCCTAATGTGCTTCTTTGGACTACCAGTGCATGCGGATTTTTAGGATATGCTAATTACCCCAAACTTATTGACAGAGGCATAATTCCACTCGAAGGTACATTTGTCAGTTTTCATTACTGCTAGCATTTTCCGATTAATGAATTGTAAATTATGCTAATTGCTATATTGCGAATCATATATGCTTCAGATGAGAGCTACTTTACGAATGGGTACCTAGACAAGACAGTAGATGGAATACCTGGAATGAAAGGCATACGGCTACGAGACTTCCCAAACTTTGTATGCACCACTAACCCAGATGAGTTTATGGTGAAATATGCAATTCAAGAGATCACTAGAGCTTCCAGAGCAGATGCTGTTATTTTGAACACCTTCGATGCTTTGGAACATGATTTCTTAGATGGCCTATCAAACATTTACCCAAAGGTCCTCCCTATTGGCCCTCTCCAGCTTCCTCTCAACCAAATCCCAGAGAGCTCACCTCTAAATTCAATCTGCTCTAGTCTCTGGAAAGATGAACCACAGTGCATTACCTGGTTAAACTCCCAAAAACCAAAATCAGTCGTTTATGTTAACTATGGAAGTATCACAGTTATGACTCCGCAACAAATGGTGGAGTTCGCATGGGGACTGGCTAATACCAAGTACTCTTTTCTGTGGATTATTAGACCTGATTTGGTTGCTGGTGACACAGCTGTCCTACCTCCAGATTTTTTGGAAGAGACAAAAGGAAGGAGCTGCTTGGCTAGTTGGTGCCCGCAGGAACAAGTTCTTAGTCACACATCCATAGGAGGGTTCTTAACCCACTGCGGATGGAACTCAATGCTAGAAAGTGTAGTCGAAGGAGTTCCAATGGTATGCTGGCCGTTTTTTGCAGAGCAGCAGACTAATTGCTGGGCTGCTCGGACAAAATGGGGTATAGGGATGGAAATTGACAATGATGTTAAGAGGGATAAGGTTCAGAAAATGGTGACAGAGCTTATGGAGGGCGAAAAGGGGAAGGAGATGAAGAGGAAGGCCGGAGAATGGAAGAAGCTTGGTGCAGAAGCTGCCGGTCCTAATGGCTCAGCTACCTTAAACTTCAGCAGACTTATAAATGACGTGCTTCTGTCAAAAAAAATTGTAGTTACAACCTAAGAAATCAGCAGTTGTACCCCTACTGAGATGTGTTGAAAATAATGTGATTATTAAGCGTAAAGAAAATGGTGGTGCACCACATTTGAGACCTAATTTTGAGCATAAAGGAAACTTCCAAATAGTTTGATAAAATTATAATCAAATACCTTGACTATATCCACAATCTGGTTTGCGATTGAATTGTTGTTTTCATAACTACATTCAGTGCTACTGTATTCCGCTAGTGTGTTTTTAAGCAATACTTCCAACAAGATGTTGTTTCCTCTAATGACAGATATGAATAAAAATCACGACTTGGTTTTCTGAACCCCAAAATAAGCTCACATAACGAAGTTATTTGAAATGGCACAGCAAAACATTAAAATGTACATGTAGCGTAGAAGACGAAGGATGACTGACTTAATTACTATGAACCGTACTTGGTTGTCTGCATATAAGTTTCCGCCTCAGAGTTCCAACCGGCACTAGGTTGTGATCTTTAAAAAGAAAGCAAAAGCAAAACGTCCAACTTTTTCTGTGGTGACTGGAAGAGGCGTGAGCTATATTTTATCAAACTGGTGCTTTAGCAGATTTTGAGCTTCTTCAACGAGTCTTTTTACCACCTCCCCAGCAGGTAAAATCTCTTTTATCAGGCCTACACTTTCGCCGGCATACATTGCCATGTTTTCAATTTCTCCTGTGGTCGTAACATTTGGCACTGTACCAGCAAACCGACGCATATCCTTTTCCTGTTGAAAAAAATATATATTTGAAGGTATTCATGCATCACCGACTGCAATCTTGTGTGGAAAACTAATCAAAGGCCCTCTCTGAATCCAACTAGCATTGACAGTTTAAATGCATGAGTCTTCCCTAACAATGATTTGAGAATATAAAAATGAGTAAAATCTGAACTAGCAGTTCAAGTACATGACAAAAATACATACCTGTCCATGTATTATTGAATGGCCAATAACAGGCTGATTTGCCTCATTTTCATGGGCAGGAAGAGATTTGTAATTGATGAAGAATTCTGACTGAAGGACACGTTGGGGAGCACCAGGCCACCTTGACCGGCCAAATATATTAGTGTACTCTGTTTTATCAAATTCGATCAGCTTTCGTTTGTAGTCTGGGTGAGCGTAACTTTCCTCTGAAGCAACAAACCTGAAACGAGCACTTATAGTTAGCTGACTGTAATTTGAGACCAAACAGACAATAAACACTTCTAAAGTCATCTGAAGGGCCTCCTACACTAGGGTTCACACACCTTGTCCCTAAGCAGATGCCTTGAGCACCCAAGGCAAGGGCAGCAGCATAACCACGCCCATCCCCTATTCCCCCGGCAGCAATTACAGGGATCTTACCGCTAACAAGATCCACTACTCTTGGTAGCAAAGAGAAAATGCCATCCTGTTTGTATATAAAATGAAAACAGCTTTAGACAGAAATGTTCATTTAACTTCAAACAAAAAGAATATTCTCGATATCTCATGTTTGGTTTCAGTTTAGTCAGGAAATGTCTGAATATTTACTATCTTATAGTACTCCATACCTGACCAATGACATGACCACCTGCTTCGCATCCTTGAACAATAACAGCATCTACACCTACATCTAGGACTTTCTTCGCATCATCCACGCTACCAATCTACACCACACGACACACTTAATTATGGGACATATTATCAAAGAAGAAAATACTATCACCGTTTACAGCAACGTATCCCGCATCATTTATAAGTCACCGAACATCGAGTAACAACAACTTGATGAAACAACACAAGTACCCACAAAAAATGAAAACACTCACTTGAGGCACAACTTTGACCCCAGCACAGTGGGCCTCGAGCACAAGATTCCTCTCGACATCTCCCCAATAAACCTGCAGAACAGCTACTTTCTCCTCCAATATAACCCTTATGTTTTCCGTGTGTGGAAAAGCCAAAACAACCCCGACCCCAAATGGTTTGGTCGTCAATGTCCGGGTCTTCCTTATAAGCCCCCTCAGGTACTCAGGTGCCTCCTGTAACGACAACGATCAAATCATCAAAACAAAATCAAGGATTCACTTCATCTTATTCTTGAACCTTCACAAACTACAATAGCCACAGAAAACTCAAAACAATCTACTTGGCTCTCACGAGACACATACATAAACTCTAATACTAAAACATGAACTTAAAACTCAGAAAATAAAAATTGTAAACACCCTAAACAAGTCAGGTCAAGAAAAATAAACATCCACCCATTTTCGATAGCTTATGAACAATACAAACATTCATCCACACAAGTTATCTACGAAAGTCTGATATAAAGTCATAAAACTGATCACCCAGTCAGGGGCTCTGAGAAGCCCAATCCCGCCAGCATTAGCCACGGCAGCAACCAGCTCGGGACCTGAAATATCAGGCCCTAATGGCGCCTGCACTATGCCATACTCAAACCCTAAAATCCCCTTCCACCCCATTTTCTTCCCTACAAACACCACTCAAACTTCACTTAGCTTCAATATCAATTATCACTTCAGCAAGCACAAAACCAGTACGTACGTTACTACAACAAATCCTAAGTCCTGAACCAACACACTCAACGGATAAATACAACATCGTCTTCACTACCCACCAGTTTTTAAGTAATCGAAATCCAACTTCTCCGCTATCATAAAACAATCTTCATCTTCGCCGCTTTCACTCCAAAAACGTCAGCGATGACATCAGTTGGCAAAGATCGGCCCTCTTGTATTGGGCCTTCTGGGCCGTGACCCTTATGTGTGTTATCTAGTAAGTAATTTATAGTATTTATAATGCTACAGGTCTGAATCACCAGTAAATAGTACTGTAATGACTAAAAATTACTATAAAACACTCCTCATCTTAAGATATAGACTAGTTTTAATGTTTTTAGTTTTTCATATAAAATCATGAAATGTGAATGATTTTTGCCTTGTATAAATGTAAGATATCAAACTATTAGATGGAGTGGTTCTCATGAGAAGCTTATTTTAGGTGGGATATGGGAAATTATTTCATCCTTCCATCCTCAAACATCTAAGGTCAAGGTTAAAGGCGATTTATTTCAAAACCCGATTAAAGGGAAATTAGGGAAAAAAATTCTAAATTATACAAAATTCAAATTTCATTTCCCTTTGTACTCAATTTCTAAATTCGTTTTCCAAAATAACCACTTTTCCTAAGGCGTTGTTGCTAAATGCGCCTAAGACTTAAAGC
The DNA here is from genome assembly GCA_033675395.1 of Rhodiola chrysanthemifolia. Lineage (NCBI taxonomy): Eukaryota > Viridiplantae > Streptophyta > Magnoliopsida > Saxifragales > Crassulaceae > Rhodiola > Rhodiola chrysanthemifolia. Next base: position 2,733,078 of record CM066207.1, read on the forward strand.
GTTGTTGTCAAGACCACCTTATGTCTAGTGTCATTTTTACTTAAAAGATGCTGAGTAAGCAGACTGACTTGACATATTTCCTTAGGCGTTGTTCGTAACGACGCCTAAGTTGTTCCCAACAACGGTTTTTCCCTATGTTGTCGTTGGTAACAGCGGCCAAGAGAATTTGTATTCTTTTTTTTATGACATCTTTCTTTTCTTTACATTTGAATTTTTTTTTTACATTTGAGTTTGAGGCACAAATAAGAATGAGAGAAGAGAATCAGAATAAATAAAAATAAATTCTCGAGAGAAAGGAAACAATTATGAGAGAGATGTTACAGTGCTGCACCAATGGCAGGCGTCACCATAAATTCAATATTCAACCCAAATAGCTTCGTCTATGACTAATTGACTATCACATATTATTAATTATAGCAGAACTTTTATTCAAGTGTTTACTAAAATAAATGCTAGCTGACCTAAACATAAGATATCTCTTGGCCGCTGTAACGAACCGCGGCTAAGGGAATATAGCCAAGTCGTCTTGTTGAGTCCGCATTTCTTTAAGCAAAAATAATATTAGGATTATGCCGTTGTTGGAAAAAACGGTTAAAGTCTAGGCGCTATTCGTAAGGAAATATGTCACGTTGATTTGTTTACTCAGCATTGTTTGAGCAAAAAATAATAGTAGACATTAGGCGTTGTTGGCAACAACGCTTTAAGTCTTAGGCGCCGTTATTAACGACGTCTTTAGAAAAATGGCTACTTTGAAAAACGAATTTGGAAATTGAGTAGAATGGGAAATGAAAATCGGATTTTGTCTAATTTGGAATATTATTTTTTCTAAATTAGGCATAGAATATCAAAACTCAATCGTAATCCCGTTATTCTTGTCGCATGGCATGAATATAGTCTTACAATACGATCTAAAGAGCAAATTAGAGCAAATATATAGTTTATATTGATCCATTATTGTCGCATGACATGAATATATAGTCATACAAAGCGGTTTTGGAGACTGATAGAGAATCAAAAGAGACAATAAATTGTGGGCTGAAAGTAGTTTAACATCATGGTCGACCTCAAAGAGCGAGGGGTCATTGTCGTTGCAAAGCCAACTGCATATACATGTACTTTTAAATGGGTCAATATTATTAAGCCTAAAAATGATGGTATTGACGACGAGAATGAATTGGCTTGGTGATAGGCGCTTACCACTCAGAATTATAAATTTCAGGATTCGAATCATATCGTGGACAATATTCCTATTAAAAAAAATGAAGGCATTGACTATTATATGCCGTTCCTTATCTACTCCAGCTATGGTTTAAATGCTTTGAAATTTGAATAATAAGGTTCCAATCATTGGTGGGCCTCCACATATGTCTTGTTTCTTCTTTTTCACATTTATTTCAATTATTAGCAGGTACGCTTTCAAACAAAAAGAAAATTCAGCAACAGTTATATTTCAATATTTTCGTATACGGTATGCAACTTGATCGCTTATTGACTCCGAATATCGAACCATTTAACTCCGAATTAGCAATTTGTACCTAATCACAAAATGTTGCGTAATGCAACTTGATCGCTTATTGACCACTAGCCACCTTATTTCAAACATATGCCACCATCTTCAAGCTGCTCTATTCACACACACAAGTATATGTAACAACTTGGCTTTGCATGAGAACAAAAACCAGCACGCCATCAATCTCCAAGTGATCACTTTAGTTGGGTCCATTGCTAGCTACACTCTATTGTTGACCACACGAACCTTTGTCCTGACTTGCTATTTTCATACTTGGTTACTAGTACTACAATACTACCCACTCCCAGTCTTCCACACCTCTTTCACGTGTCTCATTACGAGAAACCAGTCCAACTCCATTCCCATAAGTAACAAAAATTGACCCGAAGCCGATTTATAAGTTTAAGTGCCAAAAAAAGAAACAAACCATGTTGTTTCATTTGACATTTTTCATGATTATAGTAAGATGATGTCATTTTGATTGAAATAACATAATTTTGACACTCATTTTATTTTAAAGCGCTGCACTAAATTCAAAAAAAAAAAATAGATAGAGAAAGCAAAAAATGTATCCATGTTAGGGCATGTACGTACAATGGGACAAGGTGGGGAGGAGCTCTTGGACAGCAGCTGCTATTTTTCAGTTAATTTGTCGTCTAATTTGAGTAGGTGCTATCACAGCTGCTGAAGTAGCATTTGTAATTACAGCGGCTCAAATTAGACAGCAAACTGACTGTAAAGTAGCAGCTGCTGTCCAGCAGCTCCTCTCCATCTCCATTTTTGGCCGCTGTATATGCTGTTAACGAATTACAAACATTAGACTCTAAAGTTTGAAATGAAGAGACATGAAAGCTTTTTGAAGAAATTGTGAATCTCTAATAGAAGCGTTCAATTCAAAACGGCACATCACGTCCCACTCTTTCTCTTTTTCAACATGACACGTCACTATACACGTCAGATTTGAAACTACAGCCTGGCAACACCTATCAACAATCTCCATTAATCACCAACTGCCACGTGTTAAACAAAATGACATAATCAATTTCCCCAATCTCCAGGCTCCAGCTGTCTGTCATCTACTGTACTTCTTATATAAACCCACTCACTCCTCTCCGTATCTCCCACATTCAAAAACCCACACAACCCAAACCCCTCAAAATGTCTACTATTTACCAAACAGCCATCCTCTGCATCCTCATCATCACCACCTATCTCTCCGCCACACCCGCCGCCGCCACTGGCCGCGCTTTAAACTCGCTCGTTAAAGAACAGCCCTTGATCTTGAAGTACCACAAAGGGACTCTCCTCAAGGGAAAAATCACTCTCAACTTCATCTGGTACGGCAAATTCTCCGCTTCACAAAAAGCCATCATCCTCGACTTCTTCCAGTCCCTAAACCCTAACTCCGCTGCAAAACCCTCCGCCGCGTCTTGGTGGAAAACAACCGAAGAGTACGCCACCGGCGCTACCGCAGTCAAGCTCGGAAAACATATCTTCAAACAAAATCTCACAGCCGGGAAAATGTTGACTGAGAAGCATTTCGAGGCGATGTCGAAAGCAATCGGTGACTCGAAATCGATTACAGTGATTTTGACAGCTAAGGACGTGTTGGTTGATGGGTTTTGCAGAGTCTGCGGGTTGCACGGGTCAACGCCGGTCAAACGAGGTCAAGGAAAAACAACCTACATTTGGGTCGGGAACTCTGAAACGCAGTGTCCAGGAACATGCGCGTGGCCGTTTCACCAGCCGCTGTACGGTCCTCAAACGCCGCCTTTGACTCCACCGAACGGGGATGTGGGCGTGGACGGGATGGTGATCAACCTCGCAACCTTGATGGCAGGGACTGTAACGAATCCTTTCGATGATGGATACTTCATGGGACCAAAAACGGCGCCGTTAGAGGCCGTTTCGGCTTGTACTGGAATATTCGGTTCGGGGTCGTATCCGGGCTATCCGGGGAAGTTGCTGGTGGAGAAATCTACTGGGGCGAGTTATAATGCCAAAGGGGTGAATGGTCGGAGGTTTCTATTGCCGGCGATGTGGGACCCGAGGAAGCTCGCGTGCTCCACTCTTGTGTGAGTTGAGTGTGATGATGACGTCATGGTGATGCTGTGTTGTGTCTGTTTCTGTGCTCTGCTCTGTTGCTCTGTTTTTTTCTGTAGATAAGCGGGTGATTGGGAACTGGAGCCGGGGAGGAGAGCTTTGTTTTGTCGTTTTGTGTGTGTTGCAAAAAAAGAAAAAGTGAAAAACGTTTGTCTGAAAAATGTGTAAATAAATCTCAATGTGTCTAATTAGTAATTATTGAAGATAATGAATATTGTTTAAAGTGAAACATTGTTTATGTTCTTCGAACATGTTGGACGTCTCACTTATCTTTGTCGTTTTGTGGAAAAGGAATGAACAACAAAACTATACACTAAAGATTTAGTTTTTAATTAATTAAATAGAGGATCTATTTAGTTTGTAGTTTTTCAGCCATATACTTGATTAATGAATAAATGCCAATTCTAATTAATTCAGTTTTTATTTATGATCTAAGTTATAAATGTGGTGGTGGATACTAAACTAAACCTTGAACTCTTGCCCTGTTGGAAGATTGAGTTTCATTTTGGGTACCGGAATTGGTCGGTTGCTGGCCAAGATTTGGGAGCGGGTTTCGAGATAGTGGAGCTGCTTTGCGGCTTTCCAGCGTTGCTTGGCTGGTTTTCAAGGTGAGAGGCACACATGGATATGGTTGTTATTGCTAGCTGTCGTTGATGTGTTATAACTGAGAAGTTTTCATGATCCTCACTAGCGACTCTGTTATTCGCTTAATCTTTATTGTTGTCCAGTAGTTTGTTGCCTTGTATTGGCCTCTATTGCCTCATCGGAAAAAAAATCCGTTAGGAAAAAAAGGCACATTGGTAATTCTAATTAATTCAGTTTGAATTAAAAGCATTGTTATATTAGATCGTGTGTATATTTAACATTTTTAGTAACTAATTTAGGCGGTTATAAAAAAAATCAGGTCAGAATCATCACTTTTGGTTAGAAATCAAAACTTTTAATATCCGTACGATTAAATCATCTACTGTCCTTAATTTTATCATACAATAATTATTTAATTACAATATATATGAGCTGAGATGACATATTAGTTCATTGAAAAACAATTCACACGATCTTATATCAACAAATCCTACGATTTTCGAACAATATTTGATGACCTTGTACATTCATCCGAAACAAAATTATCCTGGTTTGATTTTCGCAGTCGACAGTCAGCGACAACACTATGTTCGTGTTTTTTTATTATATCAAATCCTATGTTAAAGTTTGCAGCCGATCCTGATATTCGTGATTTTGCTTTATATGTTCGTAGTTTTGATAAATACAGCGAAACCACTAGATCAAAGATGAGATCAGAGTTTGTTTCGAAATTTTATGGCTCGTAATATCTAAACGGATATTCACTCGATATTTCGGATATTTTAAATTTAAAATATATATTGTCACTTCGTAATATATATATTTTTTATCATATAAACGATTAAAAGATTATTTAATTTGAAATAATTTTGAGTAATTTAAACCGTCGAAATTATTAGATCAACATATATTAAAAGTTTTAATTTCTGACGAAAACAAGTGGTTATGACCGGAAATGAAGAGTTACTATAAAATGTAAATCAATGAATTAGATCGAATCAAATTAAATTTGTATTATTCAAAGCAAAGTGTTACTTATAAGAAGTGCCGTCACAAAAATGATAAAAACATTTGCTATGAGATATTGCCAAGTGTAGTTGGTGTTGGGGACATTATTGGAGACATATTGGTGACACGAGATTAAAAACCCTTTAATTATGTAAGAAGATAAGAATGATGATATGATATGTTAAAATATTTGGCTAAGGAAGGATTATGTATGTTCTAAATCTGTGTTTTTTTTGGGACAAATAATCTGTGTTCTTAATCAAGCTGTTTAGTGTTATGAGCAACTTCCAATACTGCCATGTCGACCTACTAGTCAGGGCTTCTTCAGAGTTCAGAAATTGAATTATTGTGTTAAACTCCGAGTTTGATCCCTGCACGTCTGTGTCAGAACTGTTCTCAATCCAGTGGGGGGACCTGTTAATTGGAATCGTGTTCCTCAAAGATAACATAAAAAAATTAGAACCAAGTTCCCCATTCCACAAGCAAAGTCAATACACACAGACTTCGCTTTTGCAGTACAATCATTTGTTTATCACAACTTGCGTGTGTAATGGGCTGATTATTTGGGATTACTGGGCTTATGTAGGCCCAATGGCAGATTAGTCAAACATATCGTTGACTAAACATTGAAAGTGAAATTCCAAAAATACAGTTTCTTTTTGTGAAATTGATTTACCGTTTACAACCTTATCCAGAAAATGAAGGAGAATCCAGCTTTCATTATCGCTCGTAATCCAGAGATGAACGCAGGACAAAAGGCACGGATTTGCATCAATCGTAGCTACAACGGTGCCTCCTTTATTTGAACTCGTTGCTTCATTTCTGTATTTGGTGTTAAAACTTGAATACCCAATTTTTATCTTCGTCGTGTGATCACTGCTGGATTAGAAAGTTTTGATTTTGATGAGCTGGGCAGGTTGAGTGAATGCTTTGCTTAATACCAATCGGCATTTTTCTAGGAATTTTGATGTTTTCATTTTCTAGGGTTTCACTTTAGTTGTTCTTGGGGTTGATAGCATGGGAGTTCATCATCATTCATAGATAAAATGCCAGCTGTGCTTTGTAGCTTGAGTCCAGTTGGTTCTGGGTTTAAGATTCCGAACGAATACTTGCAGAATCAAATTCAGTTACTTCGGTGAGATTCTATTCAGGATGCTGAGTTCACATTCGCATTTTGTCTGGCATTTTCTTCTCTCTAATTGATGTATTGCAGGCAGTCCTAAGGAGGCATTCGCTTTTTTGTTGTCAGGAAATCGTCTAGTCTGCTTTATGATGTTAAGCGAGCTTTAAGTAGGACCAAAGGGGGAAATGCATGGCAACGAAAATGCAAACACCATTCGCTTGAATGGAGAGCCGAGTCAGATGGCTCAATTACTGCTCTTGATCAGAGTGAAGACCAGGAAATTTCTAGAGCGACTCTGATATGGAGAGCAGTAAAGCTACCAATCTACTCAGTGGCATTGATTCCACTGACCGTAAGTGCTTCATTTTGCGTCGCAGTTTGAAATTTATGATAAATATTTCAGTAAGGAATCTGCGGCTTGTATCTGCTTAACATCTTTGTAACAGGTTGGCAGTGCAGTTGCGTACTTCCAGACTGGTGCTTTTTCAACCAAACGTTACATCTTGTTATTTGTCTCGTCCATCTTTATAATTACATGGCTTAACCTGAGGTGAGAGGCATTGTGTTTGAAAGCGATCCTGAGTTTTTTTCTTGCTCGGTGTGCTCCTTAATTTTTTTCATATATTAATTTGTTTAATGTTGATATCCAAGCAGCAACGATGTTTACGATTTCGATACAGGAGCTGACAAGGACAAGAAAGAGTCAGTAGTCAACCTGGTTAAAAGGTGAAAGCCTCTCCAATATCTATCCATTGTCTGCTATGAATATTTTTTACCTGAAGCTTTAATATATAGTAGCTGACAATACTTGTAATGGGCAGTCGCACGTGGACTGCCGTTACAGCGTACTCGCTTCTCTTTCTCGGCTTTCTTGGTCTGACATGGGCATCATTGGATGTGGGAAACATACGTTCAATATTATTACTGACCTGTGCAATTGTATGCGGCTACATATATCAGGTATAAAAATCTGTGCTCCATTAGTAATGGCAAGTCATAAGATGATCGAGTCATTCTCACTAATCTCCGTGACTTGTTCCAGTGCCCGCCTTTTCGATTAAGCTATCAAGGATTGGGAGAGCCATTGTGTTTTGCAGCATTTGGCCCATTCGCTACCACAGCTTTCTACTTAATGCAAAGCAGCGTAAGGTCGTGTACTATCTGCTTAAACCTGCGAAACCTCAGTTAATGGTTTTATAATGTTTTTTTTTCTGTTATTGTTTAATGTACAGGGAAATAACCATTACTAGAACTATCCTCGCTGCATCGTTCTTCGTCGGGTTCACAACGACTTTGATACTCTTCTGTAGCCACTTCCATCAGGTCTATTATTTTTGATTTCACATGTATAACACATAGTACGATAACTCAAGATTCTTCGATTTTGTTGTTGATCCAAATTCTATGAAACAATAGGTGGAAGGTGATGCGGCAGTTGGTAAAAATTCACCCCTGGTACATATTTATCCGATGGACATTTCCTTTATATAAATATTTGGAAACAAAAATTCATGTTCGTTATTTTTTTTCTTCCAAAATGACAGGTTCGATTAGGCACCAAAGCAGGCGCGGAAGTTGTTAAAGTCGCAGTTCTAGGACTTTATGCTTCCCTCTGCGCCACGGGTCTATCTAAAACTCTTCCATTAAGTTCCATTGTAAGTTTTTGCGCAACCCTCCAGATGCATCGGTCATTGTCAACAAGCACTCAATCACATCGCTTATCTGAACTCGTTCCTTTTTTTTTAATAGATCTTATGCGCTCTCACTGTACCAATGGGGAAATTTGTTCTCAGCTTCGTGGACAAAAACCATCAGGTGAGATGAAACGGTTACTCAAAATGTGCAACCTACTACACATTTAGCTCTATTGTAGAGAAGGCACACAGCTAACTGGAGTTTGATTGTTTCAGGATAAAGACAAGATCTTCATGGCGAAGTACTACTGCGTAAGATTACACGCTCTGTTTGGACTCGCATTGGCAGCTGGTTTTGTTGTGGGTAAAGTAATCAATGGCAAGCAGTTCCTTGGCCTAGCCTGACACCCGCCACTCAAAAAGATCATACAATCAAGAATGAGGATCACGATCAACTAACATCACAAATGACAGTCCCAAACTCAATTGTTATGTTAATCAGTATTCAGGGGGGCTGGTTGTAATTATCACCATAAACGACATGAGTCGTTCTGTGGGCATCAGCTAAGATTACTTGAAGGAGTCCAATTGCGAGAAACTTCGTCGCACTCGATGGGACTATACTGATCTACTTTTTTTTTTCTTTTTTTTTTTCTCTTTGATTGTATTGTAGTCCATACATCTCAGGCCGTCTCATTATCTCCTATGAGTCTTTGAATTCCTGGGATGCTTGTTGTTTCAGATTGTCAGTAACAACTCTGATGTTGATATTCTATGTTTATCTGAAAGGAGTTTTTTTTGTTGTTGATGAAATTATCTGAAAGGAGTTGTTCTATCTTAAAAAACCAGAAGTAACAGGGTATCTTAAAGACTTGCAAAAGCCTAGCCCAAATTCTCAGTTGACCGACTTTCAATTCGACCATACGCATTAACAAAACCGACCGACCGTATCAGGCCACTCGACCCAGCTTTATTTTCCACACAAAAAAAAAATCAATTAATTAATTTAGATTATTAATCAATGCTTAATAACACCATCTTCTCGATCAGGAGTTTTTTTTAAAACTGATCCAAACTCGAGTTTGGGTATCAAAACTGACCCAAATGAGTTTTACATTTCAAAACTGACCCATTTTTAATAAGACCGGATCCCCAGGATCCGGTCTTTTAAGTTTTTCGAAAGACCGGATCCTCGGAATCCGGTCTTCTGTGTTTTTCTAAAGACCGGTTCCCCAGGATCCGGTCTTATGTGCAAACGAAACACATGTAGTTCTCTCATTCGAACACGCACAGAAGACCGGATCCTGGGAATCCGGTCTTTAGAAAAACACAGAAGACCGGATTCCCAGGATCCGGTCTTTCGAAAAACTTAAAAGGATCCGGTCTCATTAAAAATGGGTCAATTTTGAAATGTGAAACTCGCGTGGATTATTTTCAAAATCGGAAACTCGTTTTGGATCAGTTTTAAAAAAAACTCCTCGATCAGGAAAATTAAAAAGAGAGGAGGCCTCAAGCACGCATTCATACGAAGGCTTCAGATTTTCGTTACGGTGAAAAAAAAGAAGAAAAAAGCAGCGAGATCGAAATAGAGAAGAGCAGAGATGTGGGTATTTTATCTGATCTCGCTGCCCTTGACCCTTGGCATGGTCGTGTTGACGCTGAGATACTTCGCTGGACCTCACGTCCCCAATTACGTCCTCATCACTGTCGCCTACGCTTGGTTCTGCTCCTTGTCCATCATCATCCTCGTCCCTGCCGACATTTTGACCGTAATTTCACCCCCCTCAATTTATTATTATTATTTATTTCATCCGTTTCCGCTTTTTGGTGCTCCCTGGAGCTGTTTATATGCATTAGAATTAGAACTCAATCTATATGGTTCCAGTTTTATTTTTTGGATTGTTTGTGCTGATTTAGAAAAAAAAAATTTAGCTGAATCCCGATCATCAGTGACAAGGGTTTTGTTGACCTTACTGTACTATGGCACTTCTTCTTGTTCTTTTTTTCCAAAAAAAAAAAAAAACCTTTCAGTATATGGTTGTAATTCAGGCATGCTTTCTTGGATTTTACAATGTGTGTAGTGATGTGAATCCTGCAAGAACTTTTGTATAGCTGCAGGTTGTGCAATAATGTGAACTGATCTTTGTTGGTGATTTTGTATCTTCAGACTCTGACTCATCAGTATGATGGAGTGATTTATTTCTCGTGGGGATGGTCATACTGGAGTACGTTCTTACTTACTTGGTACACTATCTTCTTATTACTAAATGATTTGAGAGGTCGACACAGTTATCTTTATTGTAGAAATGTGATGAGTCATTGCAATAAGCTTTGGCAGGGGGGACAACCTTGCTACATTATCCTGGTTGACATTGTTAGTACAAGCATATGGTTCCCTGGATGAACCTATCTTAGATTTAATCATTAATAAAACGGTGGATTCAGATCCGTTTTTTGCCTGCCTCATTTTCCAGCATTATGTTTAAAATGAAAGGATAGATAATTCAATCCAGACTGCTCGATATGCTGATTGTGTTTTGGTCTATTTATGTATCATTAGAATTTCCCTTCATAAGATTCAAGGCACTCGTTATCTTTACACGCCCCGTGTTCACGATGCCATATTCTGATAGATATATGTTTAATCATTTCTCCCTAAGCAGGGCTGTGGTGCCTCTAATTCAGGGTTATGAAGATGCTGGGGATTTCACATTCAAGGAGAGGCTTAAGACTAGTATACATGAGAATCTAGTCTTCTACTTAGTTGTTGGGTCCATTGGCCTTTTTGGGATCATACTCCTTGCAACGTTGGGCAAAATCGGGTTTGTTATTAATGCTCATACTGAAGCTTATTTTCTCATATACTTACTTTTGTGTAAAGCTAGATTAATTTCCTCAACAATCTCATGCTAGTGCTTCGATCATTCTGTTGTTTATTTGTGACCTGTGATAGATGAATTGCTGGCTGTTTCACCTTTAAAAAAAAACAAATAATTGGGATCATTGAAACTCTTTCATTCAACAAACAATTTATTTTCCAAAACATACACAGTCCTAGTTCCATTTGTCTTTTCATTTCACTTTCACATTCTAAATTTCTATTGATGCAATCTACATTGATAGGGATGGCGGGATCCTAGGTTTTGCCATGGGTTGCTCAAATACTTTTGGGCTTGTCACGGGAGCATTTCTTCTTGGTTTTGGTTTGAGTGAAATTCCTAAGGGTATCTGGAGAAATGCAGATTGGACTACACGTCAAAAGGTCCTGTCACATAAAGTTGCTAAGTTAGCTTTGAAACTGGATGATGCACACCAAGAGTTTTCAAATGCTATAGTAGTAAGTCTTTGTAACCTTTGGGCTGACCAGATTTAATGGAACTGGAAGGCTGTTGCTTGCATTCATTTATCCTGCAGCTGTCCATAATTATTATGTGCAGTTAATAGAATAATGCTTCGGTGCACTGTACATTTTGTACTTAAATCATTTCCTTTATCAGGTTGCTCAAGCAACATCAAACCAGATGTCCAAGCGTGATCCTTTAAGACCTTACATGAACATTATTGACCAAATGTTAAATCAGATGGTAAGTTCTCCCTTTGTTTAACCATTCAGTTTCACCATTTGATGTGCATCATTCAAAGAAGATGAGGCCTTGCAGCTGAAAGAAGATCCCACTTTCAAGCCGCAAGGTGGGCGGTTAGGGGAAAATGACATGGATTATGATACAGACGTAAAGACAATGGCAGCCCTTAGACGACAGCTGAGAATAGCTAGAGAAGAATACTATCGTTATCGGAGGTAAATAAGAATTGTAATGTTCAGAATCTGAAATGTCTGAGATTGTTGCTTTGTCTTAACTGTATAAATGTATAGGAAATTAACTTAACTACGTTGTTGTCCGTCTGTAGCGAGTATGCAAACAATATCATGGAGGCTCTTGAGCTGGAAGATACAGTGAAAAATTATGAGCGCCGTGATGCCACTGGATGGTACGTGTGCCTGAATCAATTGCGATCATTGCAATTTGGTGATTCAGTTGTCCTAGATTATCTGTGATGATTAGCGTGATATTCAACCATTGTTATAACCTCGGAAAAAAGAATGCCCTTTATATCATGAACCATGAGGGTAAAACTTTCTTAAAATTCAAGGCCTGAAAGGAGATTCATTTCACCCTGCCCGCTTTCATAATAAATACAATTTTGTTGTTGCAGGAAGTACGTTTCAAGCTTCAGGCCTGAACGTAAGGGGTCTATTGGGTCTGCACTTGACACAGTTGGTAATGACAGATTCTCTCTTGTTTGGTTCCACCCGTATGATCAAGTTACAATTTTATGTGTAGGCTGTAGCGAATTAGCAATGTTTCTAATTAATCAGGTGTTTGCCTCATTTTTATATTGTTAATCTTGGCAAGTCCATTGTAATAAAATAGATGTATCTATCTACAGAATTCATCTGGCGCTGCATTCTAAGAAAACAACTTGCAATAGTGGTGGCTATCTTGCTTGGTTGTATGTCTGCTGCAGTTCTTTTAGCTGAGGCTACAATACTCCCAAGTCATTTTGATTTATCTCTTTTCTCCCTTATCATCAAAACTGCCAGGAAGCAGGAAGTGGCTTTGCAGGTAGAGTAAAACTACTGTGGTTGTGGTTGTAGTTAATACTGAATTGGTAATATCATGTTTAGATGAAAAAGGATTAGAGGAAGTAGTTAAAAACCCAACTGACAGCATAAATGTTTGGTGTTTAGTATTAGTCATATCTTTGGTGGTATTGGCTGGACACAATACCACCAAAGATTTATGTTGACATGCAAATCCAACTATGTGAATTCAGAGTCATAAACCCAACGAGTCGACATGCAAATCCAAGGATCCACATACCTCCACTGTCTAGTAAATTTTTTGAATTCAGAGTAGAAACATGCGAGTCGCCAGTTATTGATCTCCGACTACAAATTAGTAACAATAGTGACCTATTGGTTCTGGTTGCAGGTGGCTGTATTAATTCCTCTGGTGTACATGTGTGTCTGTACATATTATACTTTGCTGAAGATAGGCATGATGATGTTTTATGCTCTGACCCCAAGACAAACTAGCTCCGTCAGCTTGCTTATGATTTGCTCGTACGTCTTACTATTCAGTATTGTTGCTAAATGGATACAAAAGCACAACCAAAATGTTTTTTGTTGGGGTTAGTAAAGTGGATGGAACTTGGTTGAATACGTTGTGGTAACTAGTTTTCTTTCATCTTTGCTTAGGATGGTTGCGAGATACGCACCCCCTATCTCATACAACTTTCTCAATCTTGTTAGTCTTGAAAATCACGCCAAGACTGTATTCGAGCAGGTAAATCTCTCACCTGTTTTGCTGACATTTTCCCAGGATCAAGTGGAAATTATTGACATGTTTTTATCCCTTTCTGGATTTGTTTTGAGTTTTTTTATTTGTATGATGTCCGTGACTGGAGTATCTTTCTTATCAACAGAAAATGGGGAACATTGATTCTGCAGTTCCTTTTTTTGGCAAGGGGTTCAACAAAATATATCCACTCATTATGGTTATATACACCCTATTAGTTGCTTTCAATGTTTTCGACCGGGTCATCAATTACTTCGGTAACTGGAAGATTTTTAAATTCCAAAGCGAAGCTGATGATACTGATGGATTTGACCCCTCTGGGATGATCATCTTGCAAAAAGGTGTCATAACAATTATATTCATGCTTGGTAGAATTTCCTGTTGTACATTATTGCAAACCACAATCTTGTATAACAATTTTTGTCTACAATGGCATTGTCAGAGAGGTCTGGGCTCGAACAGGGCCACAAAGTGGGTGAACTGGTTATTCCGTTAGCTAGGAACTTCAACAACACAGCGTTAGATTTGGAGTCTGGCACATCGAGTGGCAACAAAGTAAGTGAAAACTTATCACAACGACGTAGACTGCATAAAATTCCTTTTTAGTTTTTGTTTCTAATGACATTCCACGAATGAAACTTGATTTAGGACAAAGCTGCAGTAGAAACGAAAGCTACAACTAAATTAATAGAAGGTCCAAAAAGAAGCCAGTCTTCATTGATTGCAGATGCGAAGCACGAAAACAGCAGAGAAGCAATTGCCAAAAAATATGCCGCAATCAGAGATCAAGCACCAAATGGAAATTTGACCAAACACAACTCAGCACCCTCTTCTATGGAGCCAGACAATTTGCAGAAACCAACAGCGGGACCTTCAGGATTAGCCTCCACGTGGGCGTCGATGAAGACAAGTTTGCTAAATGTGAAAGCCAACATAGAAGCTAAAAGGTTCATCCCACTACGACAAACTCAGGACACCATGCTTACAAGAAGAGACTCTTCATCCGAGTCTCTAGATGAAATATTCCAGAAACTAAAAAAGCCCACATCAGAACATAGAGATTTGAGCGATGATGAAGCAGACACCATTTGAGGCTTCCCTGAGGACACAAATAGATAGTTAGTTCTGAATCACCAGGTGATAATGATGTACATCGCCTTCAAGGAACAGAAACATTGCCCATGGCTCTAATGTCCCTTGGAAGTGGCCGAATACTAGTTACTCATGTACATTCTATACATGTACATGTGTAAAGACAGATATAAAAGCCAAAAGCAGCTTAGAATCATCCAGTGGACATCAGAATCTTGTTGTATAAATATAACAGCCAGATTCCAGAATCTGAATTTCTGGTAATTTAAAAAAAATAATAATACTTGTTTTGGTCTTTTGACATCTACCACCACCACCAGTTAGAGCTCTTGGGAAACTTCTTGTATGTATTCACTTTTCTAGCAGTGCCTGGCTTTAGGTTACATGGTCCATCTATGAGTTGTGCATCACATGAATACAAACAAATATGAATCACATCCACCAAATGATACTTTATGCTTAAAGATCATCCCCTGAAAGAGGTTCTACAAAGCATTTATGTAGCCAATAATTGAGTCTACTTCTACAAACACAGCTCTGCTGTAAAAACAGAACTCTGAATGTAGGAACTTCTCCTTGCAACAAGAGGTAGTGATATGCACTGATGGTCGATGAATTTCGAATCTCCTACTCGTAGTTTCTACTGATTGTTAAGTCAGTACAAACCCAAAATCTTCCACCAAACTCCTCCAGCAATTGCCCATATCACAGCGTTCACGCAAGCCATTATAAATCCATACTTAAATATGTCCGGAAGCTCTACATAACCAGCTGTTATAATAAAAACAAAAAAAAATGTTTTAGAAAAAGTCAGCAATGAAAAATGTACTAATAATGTGTTCAATAGGATGAGAAATATATGAATTAACTAACCTCCAAAGTAAACTGCAGCTTGGCCGCTACTATAATGAGTTAAAGCACCAAATAGGTTGGTATTATACGCTAAGGCAAGTGCTGCGAGCACACCAGGCACTCCTGCAACCAAATGCATTGCGAGGAAAGCGGAGTATAATGCTCCTACGTGGCCAGTTTGACTTGCGAAAAGATAGTGGATGAGGAAGTATGCAGCCTGAAGGATGCCGAATGCAGCAGGCCAGCCTAGTGAGAAGGATTTGAGGACCTTGGCCACACTGCTAGACATCCAGCCTACAACTCCGACATTTGTTAACTGACCTGCCATGCCTACTAGAACTGCAAACCATGCCAATGTGTCCCATGCTGATTTTTCTGATAGGCAGTCGTCCCATTCTAGCACTCCTGTCAGGAGGAGGATTGAGAGGCCAATCATAGCGGCAACAACGCTCGGCACACCAATGTAATCTCTGCATATTAAAAAGAAATTCAAAAACGTGCCTGAGTCAGTCTTTAGGCCAATTAAATTGATAAATTTTCGGGCATAAAGGTGTTCGCATTTCATAGATCATAAGTTCATAGTAAGAGAAGAAAATTAGACTTACCCAGCTACCCACAGAGAAACGGCCAGAAGCATCGTGCCCACCATCCCCCACTCATTTCCAGTCACAGGACCCATCCGCTGCAGCTTTTGAGTAGCCTCGGCAGGAGCATCGGGTGTATCCTTGATTTCCGGAGGATACAACTTATACAAAATAAATGGAGTAGCCAAAAGGGAGATAATTGCAGGCACACTAGCAGCCTTGAACCAAGCCACCCATGGACTCGCAATTACCACTCCAAGTTCTTCCGCCAACTTCAAACACAACAAATTCTGTGCTGCTGCTGTTAAGAATAATGCACTAGAGCTCCCTGCCGACTGCCACCAACCCAATCCAACGCAACTCATCCATCAATCATTATTCATTACCGAAACCAAAGCCAAAAACAGTTTCTCAACTCAATAAGTATTTAAACTTTGACCACAAAAGACTAAACAGATAAAAAAGCACATGATACAGTAAACTTAATCCATCGATCATCAGAAGCCAAATTCAGTTTTCATAGCAATATTCACCAAAACTTCAACAACAAAAGACTAGGAAAACTCATAAAACAAGCACATGAACTGAAACCACAAGATGTGGTAAATGTAACCCATTAATAATCACAGAAACGAAAACCATTTCTGAACTAAACAAAGTACGAAAATTTCAAGAACAAAAGACCACTACAAACAAGCTTTGTCAACAAACCTGAAACTGCGACATAATAAGATATGATCCAATCTTCTTAGCTGACTTATCACCAGGCAAACTTCCAGCAGCCAGAGATAAAGACTTAATAATAGGCAAAAACACACCACCAGCTCTGGCAGTAGTGCTGGGCATAGCCGGGGAAATCAAAGCCTCACTCAAAGTCAACCCATAAGACAACCCCAACGTACTCTTCCCAAGCCATTTCACAAAGTAAGTCGCGATCCGATTCCCCAACCCAGTCTTCACAAACCCTCTAGCGAAGAAGAAGGATATTACAATCAACCAAATCACCTCGTGTGTGAAAGCGCTGAACGCTGCAGAGAAAGTTAAAGTCTTGGTCACCACTGTAACTGTCAAGGCGAGAAACGCCCAAGCCCCAACCGGCAACGGACTCAGCACCAACCCAGCAATCGTCGATAAGAAAATCGAAAGTAACTGCCATGCTTGTACAGTCAGCTCGACTGGCTTCGGCACTGCGAACCTCAACAATAGTCCAATCCCGACTGATAACACCAAAGGCACAATCTTTGCTCCTTGCGCCGCCGGCTTCGCCTCTTCCTCCGTCGGAGTCGGATTGGTGGAGGATGCACGGACTGTTCTACGCGCTCTGGGTTTGCGGAAAACATGGTGTAAAGTGGCGTCGCAGAAGCTGACCATGGATGGGGGATTGGTGTGGGATCGGATTGGGGTGGCGGCAGCGGAAATGGGGAAATTGGGGGTCGATCGGATCGGGATTGGGTGGCGGGAGTGAAGGAGGTGGCGTTGGCGGGGTCTGGAGATGGTGAGGGAGGAGGAATAGGGATAACATAGCGCGAAACTCTCCATCGAATTCGTCAATGCTCTTCGGATTCCTGTTTTTCTCTTATCGAAACGAGATTCACGATGGAAGAACACAAATATGACGTCATAAATAAATGCAATTTCTTTAATAACATTGTAACTGGAACCAAACAAACCGGCGTCTGTGTTGCGGAGAATCTGAGAACTCGCTTTAAAATGGGCCTGAAAACAGGCTCGGATCGAAGCCGGCCTGTTAGTCCACGTCAGCATATGTCGGTCTAACATCTCTCCTTCCTCGAAGGCCGAAGCCCAATAACTTATCAAATTCGGCGGCAGTTGAATGTTAACCTTACTGACCGTCACTCTCCTTTCACAAGCCTCTGATCTGATTGGTTAATATTTCGCCACGTCATTCGCTTCATCGAATGAAGCGCATTCTGTGTTGTGTTAGGTCATCGAATACGTAAGCGGGTAATAAAGCACGCGAGATTATTCTGGACTAAAATTTCTCGGTGGCTTTTATCTAAACTTCATCCTCTTCTTAAAGCGCCTCGATCGTCGCCGTAGAATATTCA
Organism: Rhodiola chrysanthemifolia; assembly: GCA_033675395.1. Taxonomy (NCBI): domain Eukaryota; kingdom Viridiplantae; phylum Streptophyta; class Magnoliopsida; order Saxifragales; family Crassulaceae; genus Rhodiola; species Rhodiola chrysanthemifolia. The sequence continues at coordinate 2,750,998 of CM066207.1, forward strand.
GGTCAGATTCCGATTGACGGCGGCGACGTTGAGGTTTCTATTGCGCTTTAAATATCGTCTTCTTCGTATCTATCTTTGTTGTTGTTGTTAGTTGCTTGCGTGGACGATGACGTCTATCAATCTGCACTGCCCTAACGCTGCAATTGTTGTATCGTCGAATATAAAGTAAGCTTGAAACTTTTTCTCTCAATGGTTGAATTTTGTCAGTTTCAGTTAAGCTTGGAACTTGGTTTGATTTTGGATATGCTATAGATCCAGGGTTTATAAAGATGCTGATTTGGTTGGTTGTTGCTAGAAATGATGTGTACTTGGCAGATTTTGGGGAATTGTGACCTGTAGTATACGAATTTTGCTACTTATAAGTTTTGTTATTCAATTGTAATTGTATAATGATTGTTGGTGTTTTGATTTTTTTGTGATGCTATAAACTATAAAGCTAATTTGATGACTGATGTATTAATTTGGTTCTGTAGAGCATGCAAAAGTTCCAGAAGTTTGCAAGGATTGCGCAATGCAAATCTTTTTTTGGCCAACAAGAAACCTGTGGGCATCAAGGCGAGGACCATTGCTAGAGCAACAATTGCCACTGGTGAGGGTGATTTGGCGTCTTATCCCAACGGAAATGGTATTGCTGTCGATAGTGCCTTCAGTAGAGATGAGCCAGTCGGAATTGAGACCCAGCCTGATGCTCTAGCTTTTGGGACACTTTCTGCGGACACGATTCCAACAGCTAGTGGGTTCCCTGATGACAATGATGAGTTTGATTTGGATAGACCAACAGAGGGTTTTGCCTCTATCCCAGAAGCGATTGAGGATGTCCGGCAAGGAAAGGTTTGTAATGCTTTTTCAATGGCCATATGCATTATTCGTGTCATTTTTGTTTGTCTCTTTTGATAGTCTTACATCATATGACAGATGGTCATAGTTGTAGATGACGAGGACCGTGAAAATGAAGGAGATCTGATAATGGCAGCATGTAAGGCAACTCCTGAAGCAATGGCTTTTATAGTGAGGCATGGAACTGGAATAGTTTGTGTGAGCATGAAAGGTGAAGATCTCGAGAGATTACAACTTCCTCAGATGATAAATCAGAAAGATAACGAGGAGAAACTTACTACTGCTTTTACAGTGTCAGTGGTATGTTGATTTCCGTGATGTAGATGTTTTAGTTTCAAATAATTAACTATGTGATAATTGTGGCTTCTGTGTGCTGAGTGTTATTTACCTGACATAATGGTTTGATCAATTAAAACACTAGATATAGCAGTAATACGTTGGGGTACATAGCCCATTTGTAATTGTCATTTGTCACTAGAAACTCATGTCAATTGTAGTATTTGTGTACCACAACTCCACAAGCTGATGATAACATACATAAATTCAAGGGTTATATTTTAGGGAAGCTCAACGACAGTTGTGAAATGTGACTTGGTTAGTTTATTATCGGGTTGAAATCCATGCATGTGTGTCTCTTTGTCTGGGACCTCTGCGGCTCTGCATGATAAGTTTTATTTAGGGTGGTCAATCATGGTCCATGAATTACGTATTCCAGTTTGCTGGTTGAAAGATTGTGAATTTATGGCACAGTACATGTATTCCTTTGTCAGTGTATTTATCTCAATGTGTGCTACAATGACGCAGGATGCAAAGCACGGTACAACCACAGGGGTTTCAGCTCACGACAGGGCAACAACTATATTAGCACTTGCATCCAAAGACTCAAAGCCTGAGGATTTCAACCGTCCAGGGCATATATTTCCATTAAGATATAGAGAGGGTGGTGTTCTGAAAAGAGCTGGACACACAGAAGCCTCCCTTGATCTTGCTGAGTTAGCTGGGCTCGAACCTGTTGCAGTTCTTTGTGAAATTGTGGATGATGATGGCTCCATGGCTAGGTTACCAAGGCTACGCAAATTTGCTGAACAGGAAAACTTGAAAATTATATCTATTGCTGATCTGATCAGGTCTGCCATCATCTCGTCTTATAAAAAACCTACTTTTCTCAATCTATTTAGGGGCGTCACTGTTTAAAAATATCAACAACAAAAAAAACTGCATGAAGAACTTGAACATTTTTCCTCTGCTGGTGCATTTCAATCATAGTATTCTAATTTAAGTTTCAACTTGCAGGTACCGAAGGAAGAGAGCTAAACTAGTAGAACGTTCTTCTGCAGCACGTTTACCGACTATGTGGGGACCATTCACTGCTTATTGCTATAGGTCGATCATTGATGGGATTGAGCATATTGCCATGGTTAAGGTGAGACCAAAGTTTATTATAGTTTGAAATTATGTTTCAGCAAGTAGTGAATAGTCTGATGGGAATCAAAATGAAACTGCTCTAAAAACAATTCCTCTAATTGTCATTTAGCAGAGCTCTTAGGAATTTAATTTGTATTCTAAACAAGTCAGTAATTAGTATAAGTTGGCGACCCCTACCTCAATTTAGAGATTATTTTTGGCAGGGGGATATTGGAGATGGAAAGGATGTTTTGGTGAGAGTGCACTCAGAGTGCCTTACTGGTGACATATTTGGATCAGCGAGATGTGACTGTGGGAACCAGCTAGCACTTGCTATGCAACAAATAGAAGAGGCTGGCAGGGGCGTCCTGGTTTACCTCCGTGGACATGAAGGGAGGGGCATTGGATTAGGCCATAAGCTTCGTGCATATAATTTACAGGATGATGGTCGTGATACAGTTGAAGCTAACGAGGAGCTGGGGTTGCCTGTTGATTCACGAGAGTATGGTATAGGCGCTCAGGTATTTCGACATTCATTGCTAGTTCAAGCGGACAGTATTCTGCATTCTTACATCACATTAGTTCGCCTCCTCAACCGTTAAACTGATCATTACCTGTTTGGATGCAGATATTAAGAGATTTGGGAGTACGAACAATGAAGCTAATGACAAACAACCCTGCAAAATACATTGGCCTCAAGGGGTATGGTTTGGCGGTGTCGGGAAGAGTGCCTCTGGTATCACTTATTACAAGGGAGAACAAAAAATACTTGGAAACGAAGAGAAGCAAAATGGGTCATTTATACAGCTTTGATTCCAAGGGAGGGCTGAAGAGTAGCATCAAAGATGATCAAATTCCCAGCAGCACAGAAAACTGATCTGATCTCCAGGTTTCATAGAAACAACAAGGAATCATAGGAAGGACACTCAAACCTGATCACCACCAGGCGTCACATGACTTAATTTATTATACCATAGAAACAAACAACAGAAGGATTGTTTCCACAACACATCGACCCATGTCAGTGTAATTCAGTTTTGTTGCTGTAACCATTTCATAACTCTTTCCATGTTGTATGAAATAAAATCTTTTTCTTCCTCATTCATTTCAATGCTCAATCAACCTATGAATCATCCAATCAAGTCCTGTACGCGGTTTCTTCCCTTCCCAAGAATGACTAACATCAAAATCAGCCGCGTATCACTCAACAAACTCACTTTCCCAATAACTTATTAAGTCGCTTAGACTTCACCCCTCTAAATTACAATCCACCCCAACTCCAGCTGTCATCAGCCAAAATATATCCGTTACACATTCCACCGCCACCTGTCACAATCTTATCACACCCCAATACCCATCCAACGGTCCAAAAAGATTATACCGTTGCCCATCCAACGCATAAACCCCTATTATAAATAACTCCCTTATCTTCCCATTCCCATCTTCACTCCTAGAAACCCTAGAATCCTCCGAATCTTCAACACTCCCAATTCATCCCCGAATTGGCATTCATATTTCAATCCTCTTCAACCCGCAATCAACCAATGGCGATCAGAATCGCTTCCGCGTTCATCTTCATCGCTTTAATCATCGGATCCGCGATCGCACAGTCACCTTCCGCGTCGCCGAAAGTGGCGCCCTCGTCTCCACCTACCAAGGCGCCTGCGCCAACATCGACACCGACGTCCGCTCCTGCTCCTGCCCCTAAATCTACTCCTCCGACTCAGTCTCCTCCATCACCAACTCCATCGCCGAAGTCTCCGACTCCATCAACCCCTGCGCCGACTCCTTCCGCTGCGTCGTCTCCTCCGGCCCCTGCTGCTCCAACTCCCTCCGGATCTCCGGCTGATGTTCCTTCCTCGATCACTTCTCCGCCTGCTCAGGCTCCGGCTAGCAGCGCTGTAGCCGTGTCTGCTGGATTTGGGGTTTTTGGTGTGCTGATCGGTGCTTTGATGATGTAGATCTGAGGATCTTATGGCGGCTATTATTATTATTATTCTTTTATTTATTTTTATTTTGGATATTTATTTATGTGTTTCACATCATATGCTGAACATTCTTTTGATGACATTATTAGGGTTTATGATTATCTACTCTTTTTTTATTATTATAATATTGCTATGTTTTTTAAAATATATTCATACTAATATAAAGTTCGGAATTTTTAATTTTTATTTATGCTTGTAATTCTGATCCGAGAGAAAGATGTGCGGAACCATGATGAGTTAAACTTGAAAACTTTTAAACGCTGAATGCTTGTGTTTATACATAATGAGGGTAGACTTGAAAACTACCAATATTTATGGACCTAGCCTGATTTTCTAACAAGAGGCGTCCTTTGATATAAGGTTCACCTCCACCTCAACAATCAAACTGTCATTTAATATGAATCCTCTAGTCTTGTCATTGAGATCGCTGAGCAAGATGAATTTCCGTAATCCCCAACCCAAAGGAGTTTCACCAAAATGGTAAGTAACTGTATACAAAAGAAATGAATCTGTCATTTTGAGAAGCCAGCTGATCACTAGAACATATAACTTGTAAAGCACCAAGAAGGCTTACTTGTTCCCTCACAATGCTTGCCGTTAACTTGATCTCTCACCCTCAGAACACAACTGATATATGATTTATTACCACCATTTAGCCATAAGTACATGGAGAGAAGTGTGCCTTGTGCAGATGAATCTCCATTCGGGTAAATCTGTAACTTCCTGCATGTTACAAGCAAGTGTTATATCTATAAAAAATTCAAACTGCAAATAATAGCAAAGTTCCTTACCATTCGTGACCTTGTACTTTAAATTCTTTAGTAACCTCCCCACTTAAAGTGGAAAAGCTGTCCAACTTCCAAGTGAAGATTCCATCGCTTGGTTGTTTTATCATTACCAGATTTCCAGATCTGACGCCAGAATTAAGCACAAATATTTGCACACCAAACACACAACAGTCATTTACAAGATAGCCATTATTGGCATCTTGAAATTTATCAAGTGAAATCAATCGAGCAAAGCCCCACTCTTTCTTCAAACCATGAAATCTCCTCACCTCATTATCTGAAAAATAATTTGAATAAAGTTGATAAAATAATAAAACGAGAAGAAAAAAATGTACACCCGAGGTACTGAAATTTGCAAAGCATGAATGACCTTGGATTGTCAAGAAGTTGTCACGAAAATTGTCATATACTGACATTTTGAAGATGACATTAATTCCAGATTCAACAGAATCAATGTCAGCATCTTCCGCAATTAAATACAGTGATATGTGATCTTCAACTCCTAGCTTCTTGTTTCCATTTGGATAAACGGACAACTTCCTGAACAAGTGATGGGCTCGTGGCAATTAAACACTAAAGTCCGGCACAAAACTACATAACAAATCAATGCATAAAATCCTCAAGAGATATAAACTAACCACTTGTGACCACTGGATTCAAATTCTGGGGATTTAAAACATTCAACATCATTTGATTTCTGAAGAAACTCGGACAGCAGTGAGAATGACTGTGTCTTGAACATGTAGCTGCCTGGACATGTAGCTCTTACCGACTCTGTAAATAAAATGCAACTACAAAATAAAAACAGAAATACAAAGACTAAAAAGTAAAAAGTAAAAGCGTTAAACCCAGCATATGGTCTGAGTGCGAGCATTACCTATTGGAGCCTTTTCTATCTGAGACATTGTAGTACCAATTAGTTCTTGTAGTGTAGCTATCTCACTTATTTTATTTGAAATAAGTCGGATACTGAGAACAAACTTGCAAGTTCAAATGCAGGAAATACAGGTTCTTATGAAGACCATACATATCAATTGGGAACTGTGTGACCCTTGAGGATTCCCAAAGCAGTTCATGCCTACAAAAATGATCAGTCCAACCATTTAAATTCACAAAGCGCTCATTTAAATATCAAAAACAATGAAAACATAAATTCAAGGAGAACAAATTGAAAGTGTGCAAGGATCTTGAAGTAATGATTTTATTAGCAACTGTTATTTAGCTAGTGTCACGACCCAAAATCAAGGTTGAGACCGGTGCTTGTCCCATTGCCAAGCAAGCCTCAAACTTACTTCAAACGATATTATTATTCTCACATATAAACATATTGAGTAAATAATCCAATGACATAGATAAACCAGAAATTTAATCCTATCCACAGTACAGCAGAGCAAAACTATAACTAAACAAGAAATTAAACAAACTACCCGAACAAAGACTCCAAAGAGATGACTGGTTGTGTGGCACCACACGTGAAATGAGAAGTTCCCTTGCAATGATGGTTGACAGATCCTAACTTGTCGACTCACTTATCTATAAAAGGTGATGGGGTGAGTCAAAATTACTCGGTACCGCTTCTACCGCCTAAAGCAACATGCAAATTTGATTCAATGCGTCATGCATCAGTTAATAAACAATTATCGTAACGTCGTTTATTAAAATGTCAACAATGTTACTTACACCTCTATACAACAATAGCATAATTCTGAACCCATATTTGCTATTGATGCCAAATTTTCTACATATCATCAATGTCTAAATACATACGTTAGACTCATATTTTTTGCAATTAACATTAACCATCTTATAATAAAGAATTATAACCACAGTGCATGTGGTTATGTTCACAGTGTGGCACATATCCATACCAATGATAAATGCACCAATATTCATGACACCTTTAATTAATATGTGGTACTCGATCGCATGCTCTAATACGCTTATAAATAAATAAACAAATAAATGTAATTTTGACAAAACTATGACACTCAATTTGCATTACTTAATATCATACACATGGTTCTTAATTACTAAAATTAGGGATCAAGATCAAGTAAGTACACCTAGCTGATTTAACTTATAATCAACTCACTAGTCAAATTAGTTCTCCATTCAAACAAAGTTTTCAATCTCTTGTTGCTAACCTCAAACTGAGTAACCTATGTATTTGGCTGGCAAGAATCCATCACATGTGGTCATCCTCTTATTTGTTTTTTATATCACTCGACAACACCTTCTTCCTTTGCAATTTGATTAATACAATTAAACTTATAATCAATTTGTTTTTCCTTTCAATCTTTAACAAGTCACAATAAACAGAGCACCACCCAACTTTCAATAAAACGTTAAAGAATGGAAAATTTTGACCAAGTATAGAAACGAATCGTACCTTGAGTTTTCGTTTTGTTCTTATACCGTACTAATCATCAATTAAGCATAGATAATACTCTCTGTCTTCCTCCGGTCGTAACTAAACTCAGACCGGCCACAATCAATCTCCTCCTCTCTCTCTCTCTCTCGGTGGCCGATAAAGCTCACTACCAACCTGTGTTTCTGGTTTTGTTCCCTTTTATAAAACCCTAATAAGATCATTTAAATATATATAAGCTTAAATTTAGCAAATTTGTTTAAGCTTAAATCAGTCTTTGGTATCCACCAATCCACATCACACGATCTCTAGTCTCTACACATGTCTCCTCAACAAGTTTTTTGAATTTAATTTTTTTTTTGATGATTTAAATAATCTGCTACGTTTTATCGCGATTAATGTGCTTATTTTTGGGGTTTATTTATCATTTATTTTCAAACTCCTTTTTTTATTGTAATTTATTTTTAATTCCTAATAATAATTTTTTTTGATAAGAATTCCTAATAATAATTAGTTTGAGTTTGACGGATATGTGTATATATATATTTTTATAATGAGACTGAGAAAATATCTTAGTTGAATTATAGCAGAACTCAAAATCAGAAACGGAACAATTTTAAGCAGAAAAGAGCGAGGAAAAACAATACAAAGAACGAAGATTCAAATACTATTTATATATGAATTTCTGAGGTGTCGACGACCAATTCGAAGCATCCAAAATAGGAATGAAAATTATTCTAGCTGTAAATGACTGCAAAAACAGGCGTGAATATTCTGACGAGGCAATAACTTTAGAAATAACAGTAATTAATATTGGCTTCTACGATTATAGAGGTTGACTCCTTATGAATTATCTTTTATATAAGTTTTTCTGCCAACATTTATTTGATCTTTGAGTCAAGTATACATTTATACACTGCCCATTTTCAAACAGAGAGCAAAATGTTGCATGTCAAAAAGGACTGACAATAATCATTGAAAAAAAGTGTTTCAGGACATTATGCAGAAGTCTGAATATAAACTGGCTGCCAATTTATATTGCCTGGACCCATCCTCATTTTCTAACTGGAGGCCGCGGTCATAAATTTCTGAACCTCTCAAGTGAAATCAAACGAGCAAAACCCCACTCCCTCTTCAATCCATTAAATCTTTTCAACTCATTGTCTGCATAAATAAATAATAATAATAAAGTTGAGAAGAAACCAAAAAGAGAAAATAATTGTTTAGCTGAGAGACTGAAATTTACAAAGCCTGTATTACCTTGAATTGTCAAGAAGTTATTGTGAAGATGGTCATAGACAAACATTTTGAAGGTGATATCGATTCCAGACCCAATAGCCTGTATTCCAGCCTTATATTAATTTATTATATAAACAATAACTATCATAAATATTAATATAACACATGGAAAAGTTCACTAATAAGAGCCATTGAGACAAATCGGTTGCCTGGTTTATTTGATGTACTATAACTTGTAGCTAAAATTGAACAATAACGCACAAGTAAAAGCATACAACATGCACGCTTCAGGTTGCGAAAACAAACAATAAAGAAAAAAGTGAGATGTCATTTCGCTTGGGCTATTCCCCAAACCTCTACTCTACAGTCTCCTCCCATGTGATGTTTGGCATAAGTAGTTAGGAATGACAATCATGTCTTTCATATCACTTGGCTGATTCTAATAGTATATTTCTGAGTGAAAAAATTATGTATAGTTCGCAATTATTTTAATAAATTTAATATTTCGAAAAAGAAAATGAAAATGAATAAGAGTTCGCTATCCTTTTTTTTATATAAATTTTCATTCATTTTTTTAATACTGTAATAACATAAGAACTCGAATATTAAGTTAAAGAATCCAATTAACTATTAAGGATATGCAGTTGGACACCTTTTCATCTCTCATGCGATTTGTGTGACAAATGGACGTGTCAGATAAAACTGATGGAGAGAGAAACGTAATTGTGACGCATTCTCTCATCTTCGTATTCCCGTCACCATCTGACATTTAATGCCCTGTTTGATTGAAACGCATCACCCACCCAGAAAGTTACTTTATTTTTTTTCTTCCGAAAATCGGCTGCGTGGAACGAACGCTTCTTTCTTCTCTATTTATCACTCTGTCTCTCAGCCCCGATCGAATGCAAATCATCAGTTCTTAGCTGGGTTGCTAAGCTCGCTTGTGTCCGGTGGTGCTGTCACTCTTTGCGCAGCTGCTGCTGGGAGATTTTCAGCCACCACAGTCTGGTCCGACTGAAGTTAGCTTTCAAATGCGAGTGTTTTCAAACAGAGTTAGCCATCTGAACCTCAATCATACACTCGCATTTGAAAACACTCGCATTTGAAAGCCAACTTCAGTCCAGCCACCTCTGCACCTTGCCAGAATCATCCACCTTGTAATACTGCAAAACAGCCAGCTTCACCATCCACGGAGGCGCAACGCCATGTGCAGAGTCGACTCCTTCTGGATGTTGTAGTCGGCCAAAGTGAATTCCGGGACTCCAACTTCAGTCCAGCCACCTCTAGTCTTGTTTTTGAGAGCGCTGAGAGAAATGAATTCCGGGACTCCAAAACGGTAGGGTTCAGAAAAACAATGAGAAACTGTGCAAAAGAAATTAATCATTAATATTGAAGAAGCACGCTGATCAATAGAACATATATAACAAGGAGGCTTACGTGTACTCTCACAATGCTTGCCGTTAACTTGATCTCTCAGCTCTCAGAACATATCTTACATATAATTTATAGCTACCACTTGCGCATAAGAACATGGAGAGATGTGTTCCCCTTGCAGAAGAGCTTCCTTTCGGATAAATCGTTAACTCCCTGCAGGTTTCAGGCATATGTGATATACTGACATTTCTAAATTCAATTATGAACTCAACTGATTTGAAATAAAAAGGCAAAGTCTCTACTGTGCAACTTAGATTTTTTTTGTAAACTTTCGAAAATTTGTTTTAAATCAAACCGCACCGCACCAAATAAAGTGATGCGGTTCATATTTGGTTTTAACTTTTCTAATGCAGTTTGCGGTTTGAAAATTTTACAAATCAGTTAATGTGGTGCGATTGCAGATTTACTTTTACTTTTAAACCGCACCGCGCCCACCCCTACTGATCTATTTCAATATAACAAAAAAAAGAGCATTGTGACTGAAAATTATTCTAGCTGAAAATGTGGAAAATAATGTGACTGAAAATTATTTTGACTGATCTATTTTAATATAACCAGTTAATGTGGAAATTATTCTAGCTGAAAATGACAGCAAAAGCAGGCGTGACTATTCTTTTTTTTCTTTTTTTTATTACAAATGTTAGTGGGTGTTAGTAGTGTTAGTGGGTGAGGATTCGAACCCAGCACCCTAAGGTGCATGGGCGAGCAGGCTGGCCACTGGGCTTGGAGGCTCTCCTCAGCAGGCGTGACTATTCTGACTTTGAGGTAATAACCTTAGAAATAGTAGTAATGTAGGCTTGTACGATTATAGAGTCATTGAGGGTGACTCCTTTGGAATCATCTTTTATATAAGTTTTTCAACCAACATTTTATTTGAGTGCAATTTCGTTCAACAAGATACACTGCCAATTTTGATAATCTTTTTAGCCTAGTAGTTGCAATTTTCAAACAGAGTAAAATGTTGCATGTCAAGCATTGCAGAACTCAAAAAGGACTGACAATAATCATTGAAATATACTGTTCAAGGACATGAAAAGGAGATTACGCAGAAGTCTGAATATATAAAACTGGCTGTCAATATTTGTTGCCTGGACCCATCCTCATTTTCTAACTGGAGGCCGCGGTCATAAATTTTACCTCCACCTCAGCAATCAAACTGTCATTTAATATGAATCCCCTAGACTTGTTTTTGAGCTCGCTGAGCAAAATTAATTTTGCGTGTCCCCAAGAGGGAGAGAATTCACCAAAACAAGCAGAAACTGTATACAAAGGAAATCAGTCTGTCATTTTGTGAAGCATGTTGATCACTAGACAATATAACTCATCAAGCGCGCGCCTGGGAGGCTTACCTATTTTCTCACAATGCTTGCCATTAACTTGATCTCTCACCCTCAGAACACATCTGATATATGATTTGGGAATACCACTGCTTGTCCGTAAGTACATGGACAAATGCGTGCCTTCTGCAGATGAATCTCCATTCGGGTAAATCTGTAGCTTCCTGCAGGTTACAAGCAAGTGTTATATCTATAAAAAAATCACACTGCCAATATCAGCAAGTTGCTTACAATTCGCGACCCTGAACTTGAAAGTCTTTAGTATGAAACGGCCCGCTTAAAGTGGAAAACTTTTCCAATTTCCAATTGAAGGTTCCGTCGCTTGGTTGTTTTATCACTAAAAGATTTCCACAAGGAATCACAGATATTTCTACGCCAAACGCGCAACAGTCATTCGCAAGATAGCCATTATTGGCATCTTTGAACCTCTCAAGTGAAATCAAACGAGCAAAACCCCACTCCCTCTTCAATCCATTAAATCTTTTCACCTCATTGTCTGCAAAATATTATGAAATAAGGTTGACAGAATAAATTAACAAATAAGAAGAAATGTATAACTCAGAGACAGACATTTACAAAGCATGTATGACCTTGGATTGTCAAGAAGTTGTCGCGTAAATGGTCAAAGACAAACATTTTGAAGGTGACACTGATTCCAAATTCAACAGAATCGATGTCATCATCATCTGCCGCAACTAAATAAAGTGATATGTGATTTTGTACTCCTAGATTCTCATCTCCATTCGGATAAATGGATAACTTCCTGCACAAGTAATGGAAATTAAACTACATAAGAAATATTCAATGCATAAAAATCATCAAGAGATGTAAACTTACCACTTATGACCATTAGATTCAAATTCTGGGGATTCAAAACATTTACATGACACTGACAGCCGGGCAAATTCTGATAGCGCTGAGAATGATTGTATCTTGAACATGTAGCTGCCTGGCCACGAAGCTCTTACGGACTCTGTACATAAGATGCAGTCAAGAGAACAGCCCCGGCATATGGTCTGATACGGAAAACAAGCCCAGCAATGAGTGGGAGTTGGGAGCATTACCTATTGGAGCCTTTTCTCTCGGAGCCATTGTACCACTTACTACAGCTTTAAGCTATCTCGCTAAATGATTTTTGTTGTTGAAATAAGTCTGATACTGAGATTAAACTGGCAAGTACAACTACAGGAATCACAGATGCTTATATATATAAGATCATAAATAACAGATTTGTAAAGAAAATAATATCACTGCTAATATTCCTCTAACTAAAATATCCCTGATATATCTCTTAACTAGTATAATTAGTTGCTTACTGAGTACCTTTATAAGCAGCAGTTCATGCCTAATCAGACCTGCCTTTTAGAATTTAGATTACCTTTTAGTTATTGTCATTCTGGTACTTGAGATAATATTTGGTTTGTTTACAACTATACTTTTAATGATCTTGTAAGCAGAGTCAAGTTTTACCATATATAATTTAAATCTGTGCCATTTTCAATAAACTTTTTAGCTGAGTGAGGCTTCAATGAAACTCAAACCGAGTATTTGAAAATACAATATCAATAGATAAAAAGTCAGAAGATCATGAATTGATGAATTTACTAGCATGTTACTTGTAAACTAGACATTGCAAACAGAATTTTATTCGGTGCTGCGATGGAGTTTGATGATCTAGCTTTGGCTTAAGGCTTAGTATGCTGTCTGTTGGGTATTGCGAGATTCCGATAACATTGGAAACTCTGGAACTCTTGACTTCAAATTTTCCTGACAGTGGCTTTCACCAAATATGATGGTCCAATGATATTGACTATGGCTAAGTTTTTCCCCAACAGTTATTTGAGTGAAATTATGTTGATCTTTTTGGCTCAGTAAGTTTAGAGTATGATTTCAAACTGAGCAAAATTTTGCCTGCCTGTCAAGCACACAGCAGAACTAAACAACAGACATCAGTCATTGAAAAAAAACTGTTGCAGGCCGTAATGAAAGGAGTATAAGCAAAAGTCTGAAGATAAACTGACTGCCAATGTTTATCGACTGGCCGCTTGGACCTAGCCAGCTGATATTCTAACACAAGGCGCGTGCTTTGATATAAGGTTCACCTCCAACTCAACAATCAAACTATCATTTAATATGAATCCCCGAGACTTGTCTTTGAGAATGCTGAGCAAAATGAATTTATTGAATCCCCGACCCGCAGAAGTTTCACCCATATAGCCAGTAACTGTATACAAAACAAATGAATCTGTCATTTTCTGAAGGTCGCTGATCAGTAGAAACATAAATAACTCGCATCAAAAGCACTTCACTTACTTGTTCCCTCATGATACTTTCCATTAACTTGATCTCTCACCCTCAGAACACAACTGATATATGATTTATTATTACTACCACTTAGCCGTAAGTACATGGAGAGATGTGTGCCTTGTGCGGATGAATCTCCATTCGGGTAAATCTGTAACTTCCTGCATGTTACAAGCAAAGCAAGTGTTTATATCTAAAATAAATTCAAACTACAAATAGCAAGTTGCTTACCATTCGTGACCCTGTACTTTAAATTCTTTAGTAACAACCCCCTTTAAAGTGGAAAATCTGTCCAATTTCCAAGTGAAGATTCCATCGATTGGTTGTTTTATCATTACCAGATTTCCAGACCTGATGCCGGAAGTAAGCACAAATATTTGCACACCAAATACACAACAGTCATTCACAAGATAGCCATTATTGGCATCTTTGAACCTCTCAATTGAAATCAAACGAGCAAAACCCCACTCTTTCTTCAAACCATGAAATCTTCTCACCTCATTGTCTGCAAAACAATATGAATAAAGTTGACAAAATAATAAAAAGAGAAGAAAAAAAATGTACAACTGGGATACTGAAATTTGCAAAGAATGAATGACCTTGGATTGTCAAGAAGTTATCACGAAAATGGTCATAGACAGACATTTTGAAGATGACATTAATTTCAGAATCAATGTCAGCGTCTTCCGCAACTAAATACAATGATATGTGATCTTCCACTCCTAGCTTCTTGTTTCCATTTGGATAAACGGACAACTTCCTGCACAAGTGGATAGCAACAGAACATTAGTATCCATCTCAAAACAACATAACAAATCAATGCATAAAATCCTCAAGAGATATTAATTAACTAACCACTTGTGACCACTGGATTCAAATTCTGGGGATTTAAAACATTCAACATCAACTGATTTGTGAACAAACTCAGACAGGAGTGAGAATGGCTGTATCTTGAACATGTAGCTGCCTGGACATGTAGCACTTACCGACTCTGTAAATAAAATGCAACTACAAATAAGAATAGAAATACAAAGAGTAAAAAAGTAAAAGCCTTAAATTAATCCAGCATAGGGTCTGAGTGGGAGCAATACCTATCGGAGCCTTTTCTATCTGAGACATTGTAGTACCAATTAGTTCTTGTAGTGTAGCTATCTCGCTTATTTTCTTTGAAATAAGTCAGATACAGAGAACAAACTTGCAAGTTCAAATATGCAGGAAAGTGATCAGTCCAACCTTTTAAATTCACAAAGAGCTTCTCATATTAATATCACAAACAATGAAAACACAAATTCAAGGAGAAAAAAAAAACCCTAACCCACAAGTTGGATGGCCGAAACGGTTGGGCTTTTGTTGTCAGACTCCAATAAGCCAACTTAAATTGGCAAGTACAAATGCAGGGAGGATCACACAAGTACAGATGATATATAATATAAGACCATAAATAAAAACAGATTTTTGAAAGAAAATAAAATATCACTAAGATATTCCTATAACTAAAATATCCCTAATATTCCTCTAACTATTAAAATATCCCTAGTATATCTCTAACAGTTGCATACTGTGTATCTTAAGGATCCTAATAAAGCAGTTCATAACTCAAAACATGATCAGACCAGCCTTTTATATAATTACCTTTTAGCTAGACACAACTCCGCTGAGATTTTTTATAAGGAGAGAATGTCTATAGTTGAATCGCCATAGTAAGCAGAACAAATCGTCGAAGAAAAACACAAAACAAAGGATGAAGATCAAAATAATACTTGTATCACAGACAACGAAAACACAAATTCAATAGATCGCATAGAGACCCCGTGTATGGCTGGAAATTCAGACTGACTTAGGTTGTCCATAGCTGTAATTATGATCAGAATGTTGTCAGTGATTTAAATCTGACAACTGCTTGCTGTTGCCAATTAGATTTGAATAGCACTGAAGATTCTTGGATAATGACTTTCTATAGTGGAGTTAATAAAGAGCAAACTTTTGGACTGGTATGGACTTTGGACTACAATTAGAAAGTGCATTTTTGATGATATTTCAGACTTTTTGTGCAGAACTGAAATGAGTGACATTAAGCATTGAAATAAATTAGTCATTGAAAAAACTGTTGCAGGTCATGAAAGAAGTTTTAAGCAAAAGTCTGAAGATGACTGCCAATATATTTATGGACTGGTCGCTCTTGGACCTAGCCTGATATTCTAACAAGAGGTGATCTTTGATATAAGCTTCACCTCCACCTCAGCAATCAAACTGCCATTCAATATGAATCCTTTAGCTTTGTCTTTGAGATCGCTGAGCGAAATGAATTTCGAGAATCCCCAACCAAGATACGGTTCAGCAAAACAATAAGAAACTGTACAAAAAAAAAATCAATCTTTAATTTTGGGAATCCCGCAGATCACTAGAACATATAACTTGTCAAGCACCAAGGAGGCTTACGTGTACTCTCACAATGCTTGCCGTTAACTTGATCTCTCACCCTCAGAACATATCTTACATATAATTTATGGCTACCACCACTTGGTCTTATGAACATGGAGAGATGTGTTCCCTTTCCAGAAGAGTTTCCCTTCGGATAAATCTCCAACTTCCTGCAGGTTTCAGGCATATATGATATGTTGACATTTCTAAAATTGCAAATAGGAAGTTCCTTACCATCCATGACCCTGTACTTGAAATTCTTTAGTAACTGCAACCTCACTTAAAGTGGAAAATCTGTCCAATTTGCAAGTGAAGATTCCATCGCTTGGTTCTTTTATCATTAACAAATTACCAGATCTGACAACAGAAGGAATCACATATATTTCCACACCAAACGCACAACAGTCATTCACAAGATAACCATTATCGGCATCTTTAAATTTGTCAAGTGAAATCAATCGAGCAAAGCCCCACTCTTTCTTCAAACCATGAAATCTCCTCACCTCATTGTCTGCAAAATAATATGAATAAAGGTGATAAAAAAAATAAATGTACAGGTGAGGTATGAAATTTACAAAGCAGGCATGGACCTTGAACTGTCAAGAAGTTGTCATGAAAATGATCATAAACAAACATTTTGAAGGTGACATTGATTCCAGCAGAATCAATGTTAGCATCAGCCGCAACTAAATAAGCTGATACATGATCTTCCACTCCTAGCTTCTTGTTTCCATTCGGATAAATGGACAACCTCCTGCACATTGTGATGGCAATGAAACACAAAATTCCAGCTCAAAACTACACAAAAGAATACTACTCAATGCATAAAAGCTAGGGTCACATATACCACTTATGGCCATCAGATACAAATTCTGGGGAATCAAAACATTGAACCTTGTTATCTGACATTCGAGCAAACTCAGATAGCAGTGAGAATGTCTGTATCTTGAACATATAGCTGCCCGGTAACGTAGCTCTCCTTATCTCTGAAGATAAAATACAAAGAATTATACCGGTCAGACATAAAAGAAAATAAAGCCACCAATAAGCGGGGGAGCATTACCTATCTGAGACTTTTCCATCTTCGCCAGTTGCAACTTGTGTAGCTATCTCACTGATTTTCTTTCAAACACTGAAAATAAACTTACAAATTAAAATAAAGGAAAATCAGTTTATAATTAAGACCATGTCAGCTGGGGAGGACTGTGAGAACCTTTTTAGATTCCAAAAGACGACGATCAGACTACCCTTTCGGATTCACAACAAAATTTGTTACTAAGGTTGGTATTGACTAATTAAACAGCCTATATATATGGTAAAAGATAGGTAGTAAAAATCAAATCAGGAATATATCCTGATATATCTCTAACTAAAATTTATTTCTAACAAATATCAAGGATTTTATCACCAAATTGCAATTGTGTTACATGTTAATATATTTTTATAATGAGAAATTGTCTAGCTGAATTCCCACGGTACGCGGAACAACTCGAAGCAGAAAAGCACAAGTCACAAATGAAAAGTGAACATCCAAATATTACTCATATTTGAATTTCTGAGGTACAGGGGGGTCGACGGCCAGTTCCAGGTATCATTCTGGCCGTAACGGACTACATGTGAAATTTATTATATGATAATTCTTGAACAAACTCAGATAGCAATGAGAAAGACTATATCTTCAACAAAGTAGCTGCCTGGCCGTGCAGTCCTTCCTGTCTCTGATATTATTATCACATATATACAAGCGAAAACACAAATTCAATAGAGCAAAATTTGAGAGCCTGCTGCAAAGATCTTGAACCGATGAACTTTCTAGCAAAGGTTATAGTAAACTAGACATCACACAGAGACTTTGTGGCTGTATATTCAGTTTGACTTTATATTACCTTTTAGCTAGACACTGCACATAGATTTTTTTTATAATGAGAGAATGTCTAGTTGAGTCGCCATAGTAAGCAGAACAACTCTTCGGAGAAAAACACAAGGAAACATAAAACAAGGGAAGAAGATAAATTAATACTTGTATCACAAACAACGAAAACACAAATTCAATAGAGCAAAATTACAGAGCACGCAAAGATCTTCAACTGGTGAATTACTTACTAGCAATGTTACATACAGGACATCGCATAGAGACTCGTACGACTGGAAATTCAGTCTGACTTGGGTTATTCATAGCAGTCATTATGTTCAGAGTGTTGTCAATGATTTAAATCTCACCACTTGCGGCTATTGACAAACAGATTTGAATAGCACATAAGGTTCTTGGATAATCACTTTAGATAGTGGACCCAACAAAGAGCAACCATTTATTAAGTAGTAGAGGATACATTGGTTAGGAGTAGGACTTTGGACGACAATTACAAAGTGAATTTTTTATGATAATTTAGCTGAGTCGGGTTGGCACTGTGATCAGTCGATATTTTGACTAATTAATTGCTCCATACGATGAAGGATTGCACTTGTTCTCCCGACAAATTATCATCATTTGATCCTTTTCTCCTAGTGTTTTCAGGTCAATCGACGTGATTAGCATTTTGGATTCCATCCGGAGCAAATCAATACAAAATAAGTGAAAAGCACACAAAAAGAATATTTGATCAAACATTCGCCTAACATTTGCCCTCAATTGTTAGGGCACGTGGGTCAAACAAATCATGCCAAAATAAGTTGAATATTGATCCACCACGTGGGTCAAACAAATCATGCCACCAAACATCTCGCCTAACATTTGCCCTCAATTGTTGAAAGTTTGTTCTTTGGTGGGACTCGCACAATTGAAAAATGAAGCCTTCGCTTTGCTATAAAAGGAACAAGACAGAAGTGCATTCATCATCCCATCAAGCATCCAACATCCCGAAACACATTCCTACACATCAGTTACCACATCTCCGCATTATCTCTCTACAATTTCGAAGGCAAAAATACGGAGAAGGAAGACGTCTATGAGCTCAAGAAAGATCAAGACTCGAGGCGACGTCTCATCAAAATACGGTTTCCTCGTTCCTAATCTTTTCATATATATTTATATTTGTGGTTGATAGCCATGAATCGTGAGTAGTCGTTTAATTTCGGGATCCTACGGATCCCGTGCATTGTACCCAACTCGTCATGTGATCATATGAATATTTTTCATTGATGCAAATCGAATAATCAATTTCATCGTGCTTAATTTATCGTTCTATACAAGTATTTACATCAAAGGGTATGTTTGCATGCTAGAACATATTTAGGTTATATACCGAAAGGTGGATGGGCCCTAGGGATTAACCGGATTTTATGAAATTGTATGAAAACCTGTAGTTTAATAAATCGAGATCGTTGATAATCCGTAGATGGGCGGCGTTCAACGATTGAGATTAATCTAGATAATGATTCGTGGATGGGCGGCTTATCTAGTGTTATTTTGGTTTATTTCGATATTCGATAGCATGGTGAATTACATGATAATGATTGCATGATTAGTGGGGTTAGCACGGGTGAAGTATGGTCCTGGAATTCTTTCTCTGATTTAAACACAACCTTTTATTTTCTGTTATTTAATCTCTGCAACTTAATTCACAACAAAAAAAACCTTTGTTTTAATCGGAATAGCTAAATAGGTCACCTGTTTGCTAGTACTCACATTACACTGTTCCTTGGATCGACCCTTGGCTTACCAAGGTTATAAATTTTGTTTGACTGCAATTCGACCCCTAAAACTCATAACTTGACACTATAAAGGGTTAAAAATACGCTTGTCAAAATGGCGCTGTTGCCGGGGAGCAGTGTTTAGTGTGATATTAGAGTAACGTGTGTAGTTTAGACTATTCCACCTCGTTTGATATCTGTTTTTCTGCTGTGATTTCTTCACTCACGGTGTTTCTTGGCTTACCAAGGTACTAGGTAGTTCATGCCAAAGAAAACACCCCGACGGAAGAGGCAAATTCAGATTTCAGACGACGACACACCGGACCAACGAAAGAACAATCGTCAGGCCCAGAACGAAGCTCGGCAGCTACGAGCACTGAACCGAAACTACGCAACTATGGCTATGAATCAAAACTTGCTGAATGGAAGGGTCGAAGACGACCAACCACCACGAGTGCAGCCACCAGTGCGCAGAACCCTTGGAGATTACACTACTCCATGTGTCACTGGGTTTCAGTCAGCTATTGCCCCACCCGGCATTGAAAACAACACTTGGGAGCTGAAAACCGGACTCATCTAGATGGTGCAGAATAATCAATTCTCGGGAAGGATAAATGAAGACCCTCACCAGCACCTCAAGCGCTTTGTTCAAATGTGCAATACAGTTAAAACAAATGGTGTCTCTCCAGAGTCTTACTACCTCAGACTGTTTCCATTCTCACTGTCCGACAAAGCCAGCAGGTGGCTAGACAGCCACGCTGAGGGGACCTTCACCACCTGGAACAAGCTGGCCGAAGCTTTTCTCCAGCAATACTTCCCGCCATCAAAGACAGCTCATTTCCGGAACAAAATCATATCATTCCGCTCTATTGATGGTGAGACTCTGTATGACTCATGGGAGAGATACAAGAAGCTGATACGGATGTGCCCACACCACAACCTAGAGCAGTGGCAGATTATTGACACCTTTTATCAGGGGATCGATCAGGGGATGCGTACCTTAATCAATCAAGTAGCAGGTGGGGGACTGAACCAAGTTCCACTAGAGGACACCTATGAGATTATAGAGAGGGCAGCCCAAGACTACCATCTCTGGACGAGTGATCGCGGTAATCCAAAGGACAGGAAAGGTGTGCAGGATTTATGCCAAGCCGAGAGCACTAATGACATAGCTCGATTAGCGGATACAATGAAGATACTCGCCACCGAGATTCAAAGTATGAAGCTAGCAAACACCATGAAGTCCTCAGACGTCTCTCACATTGGCGTATACTGTCAGATTTGCGGCTCCCCTTCTCACTATGCATATAGTTGTCCAGTGATCGGATCAGATGATAACAACGGTAATCAGGAGGACGCAAACTTCATCGGGCAGAATAATCAAGGGGCTGGTCCCAGCTATGGACCACACACGAACAGATGGGATAATCCAAACAGGAATAATCCTAACCTGTCCTACAAGCCCCAGAATCAAGCACCTCCGAGTTTCCCTTACAAACAGCAGCAAGGCAATGCACCATACCAGCCACGAGGTCAGTACAACAATCAGGCTCAGCAAACGCAGAATAATACTTCCTACCAGTTGAGGCCTCAATACAATAACCAGTCGCAAGGGCAGCAAAATCAGAATTCGGGGAGTTATGCCTACCAGTCACAGCAGCCCAAACAACAGGAATCCAGCAGCTCCTCTAGCATGGAGTCCATGATGGCTAGTTTCATGGCCGAGCAAGATAGGCGAGTGAAAGCACTCGAGCAGCAACTTGAGCAGATGGCCATCCAGAACAGAATGCTAGAAAATCAGGTGGCACAGCAAGCAGATTCATCAACTCGAGAACGCGGAAAACTCCCTTCGAAACCAGATCCGAATCCTAGGGAATCAGTGAATGCTATCACACTCCGAGGAGGAAAACAGCTTGAAATGCTGCCAGCTCAAACCACTCGAGCGACAGCAGAAAAATCAGCACTCAATTCTGCTCCTGCTGAAGCGGAATCATCAATAGAAGCTGAAAACCGAAGTGAAAATTTTGTGCAGACAGTGGAGCCAGCTCCTTATAAGCCTCCGATTCCTTTCCCTCAGCGACTCAAGGGTGCTAGAAGAGACAAAGAGTTCATGAAATTCGTGGACCAGATTCGTACTCTATACATCACGATGCCTTTCACTGATGCAATCACCCAGATCCCCACCTATGCAAAATTCATGAAGGAGATTCTGACTGGGAAACGGAAGATGGACGGGACCGAGACAGTGGCCCTAAGTGAGGAGTGTAGCGCTGCCATGCACCAACCCATGCCGCCTAAGCTTAAGGATTCAGGGAGTTTTTCTATCCCTTGTGATATTGGTGGCATTACTATTAGACGTGCTTTGTGTGATCTTGGTGCTAGTGTGTCTATCATGCCTTATTCGTTGTATGCTAAACTAAATTTGGGTGATCTTTGTCCTACTAATATCTCTATTCGACTTGCGGATCGTTCTTGTAGACTCCCGAAAGGGATTCTAAGAGACGTACCTGTCAAGGTGAAAAATATCTACATACCTGCTGATTTTATTGTGCTAGAGATCTCAGAGGACATAGACATCCCGATTATACTTGGTAGACCATTCCTTTATACGGCTAAGGTTGTTATTGACATGGATAGAGGGTCTATAACTTTGCGAGTGGGCAGCGAACGTGTTCTCTTTTATTTGCCTGACATGTGCAAGACACCTAGTCTTTTAGCTGACTGTGATGTGTTAGACTCTGCTGATGTTGATCTCCCCATTACACTGACCTCTATTGAGTCTTACAGAGTTACACCAGGATGCCCTATACCGATGGATCTCTGCACAGTGAGCATTGAGGGAGGCGCTGAAACTGGACAGCTCACCGAGTCAGGTAAGGAACCTTATAAGGTAGAGCTGAAACCTCTACCTGCAAGTCTCAGGTATGAATTTCTGGGCCCTAACTCGACATACCCGGTGATTGTTAATGCTTCCTTGACTGATGTAGAGACCCAGAGATTGCTTGATGTCTTGCGAAAACATAGACCAGCCCTAGGATATTCTATAGACGACCTCAAGGGGATTAGCCCAGATTTGTGCATGCATAGAATTAACCTTGAGGACGATGCTAGACCTAGTAGGGATGCCTTGAGACGTTTGAACCCCAAATTGAATGATGTGGTTAAGAAGGAAATTCTGAAATTATTAGATGCCGGCATCATTTATTCTGTTGCTGATAGTAAGTGGGTAAGTCCTGTGCACGTTGTCCCTAAGAAGGGAGGTCTGACTGTTGTACGAAATGAAAACAATGAATTAATTCCTTCTCGTACTGTAACTGGCTGGCGTATGTGCGTTGACTACAGGAAATTGAATAAGGCCACTCTTAAGGATCACTTCCCATTGCCTTTTATTGATCAGATGTTGGAACGTCTGGCTAAGCATAAGTTTTTCTGCTACCTCGACGGTTATAGTGGATTCTTTCAGATCCCTATACACCCCGAGGATCAGGAGAAGACCACTTTTACTTGCCCTTTTGGCACATTTGCTTACAGACGTATGCCCTTCGGTCTTTGTAATGCACCAGCCACATTTCAGCGTTGCATGATGGCTATCTTTTCTGATTTTTTAGAGCACACCATGGAAGTATTCATGGATGATTTTTCGGTGTATGGCTCTTCGTTTGATGCATGTCTCTCTAACCTCACTGATGTCCTTCAACGTTGTGTTGATACTAACCTGGTTTTAAACTGGGAGAAGTGTCACTTTATGGTGCAGGAAGGTATTGTACTGGGACACATGGTCTCTAACCGTGGCATCGAGGTCGATCGCGCGAAGGTGGAGGTGATTGAAAAGCTGCCCCCACCAAAAGACGTGAAAGGAATTAGGAGTTTTCTCGGGCACGCTGGATTTTACAGGCGATTTATCAAGGATTTCTCGAAGACAGCAAAGCCGCTCACTGATCTACTTTGCCAGGAAGCTGAGTTTAACTTCAATGATTCATGTTTAAATGCTTTCAATAATCTGAAAACTGCTCTTACTTCCGCTCCGATAGTGCAGCCTCCCGATTGGGAGCTTCCGTTTGAACTAATGTGCGATGCTAGTGATTTTGCAGTAGGAGCAGTCTTGGGGCAGCGCATCGACAAGAAACTACACGTAGTTTACTACGCCAGCAAGGTCCTAGCCGGAGCAGCAGTTAATTACACTACGACAGAGAAAGAAATGCTGGCCATCGTCTATGCTTTCGAGAAGTTCAGGCAGTATTTAATTGGTTCGAAGACCATAGTGTACACCGATCACGCTGCAATCAAATACTTGCTGTCAAAGAAGGACTCCAAGCCTCGTCTCATACGATGGGTCCTCCTCCTCCAGGAATTTGATATCGACATTAGAGACAAGAAGGGAGCAGAAAATCTGGTTGCAGATCACCTGTCACGCCTCGAGCTAGGAGAGCTCGACCGCGAAGAGGACACACTCCCGATGACTGACTCTCTAGCAGGAGAACAGCTGATGCGCATTGACGTGGACACCGTACCATGGTACGCAGATTTCGTTAATTTCTTGGCCTGTGGCATCCTCCCTCCTGACCTCTCACACAACCAGAAGAGGAAATTCCTTTCCGATGCTAAAAGGTACTTCTGGGATGACCCTTTCCTTTATAGATTATGTGCTGACGGTCTCTACAGGACTTGTGTCGACGAGGACCAGATCCCGTACATTCTGGAGCGCTGCCACTCTTCTCAGTACGGTGGACATGAGGCTGGTTCGAAAACAGCTACGAAGGTTCTGCAATCCGGATTCTTTTGGCCTTCTCTATTCAAGGACTCCCACGAGTTCATTAAAGCCTGTGATCAGTGCCAGAGGACTGGAAACATTTCGAAGCAACAGGAGATGCCCCAGCAGAGCATTCTCGCAGTAGACCTCTTCGACGTATGGGGGATAGACTTCATGGGACCATTCCCACCTTCTCATGGAAATCAGTACATCCTGGTAGCAGTCGACTACATTTCCAAGTGGGTCGAGGCAGTGGCCACTCCTACTTGCGACGCCAAGGTGGTTATTAAAATGTTTTAGAAGGTGATCTTCCCTCGGTTCGGAGTGCCAAGAACAGTTATCAGCGACGGTGGCTCTCACTTCAAAGAACGAAACTTCGAAACGCTGTTGAAGAAGTATGGTGTCTACCACAAGATCGGCACTCCTTATCACCCTCAGACCAGTGGGCAGGTAGAGATCTCTAACAGAGAGATCAAGAGCATATTGGGGAAGACAGTCTCCAGCCACAGGAAGGATTGGGCGTCCAAGCTAGACGACGCGCTGTGGGCATACAGGACTGCATTCAAAACTCCTATCGGGATGAGTCCGTTCAGACTTGTCTACGGAAAAACCTGCCACTTGCCAGTCGAACTCGAGTACAAGGCTTTATGGGCTATTAGAGAGCTGAACATGGACATGAAGGCAGCCGGAGAAAAGCGAATACTGCAGCTCCACGAACTTGATGAAATCAGATTGGATTCCTACGAGAATGCCCGCATTTATAAGGAGAGGACTAAAAAGTGGCATGACAAAAGGATAGTGCGCCGAGAGTTCAACGAAGGCGAGCGAGTTCTTCTATACAACTCCCGCCTTAGATTATTCCCTGGGAAGCTGCGCACTAAATGGAGTGGCCCTTATACAGTGGAACGAGCATATCCAGACGGGCATGTGGAGCTTAGCATTGAGGGAGGAAAATCAATGGTGGTCAACGGACAGCGCCTCAAGCATTACCACGTCCTGAAGCATCTGGCACCACCTGAAGGCATTGATGATAACCTACTTCTCGGGAAGGGATCTCAGCAAGGGACTTCCCGAGAATGCTTCTAGCCCTATCTCCCTAGCTATGTCTCGCCAAGACGTTAAACTAGGTCTTCGAGGGAAGTAAAACCATTTGTAAGTTGCCTTACCAACTTTATTTTGCACTACACTCTTTATTTCTATATATTTGTCGCTTAGGGACTAAGCTTGTTTTTAAGTGTGGAGTGGGTGTGTAGTGCATTCTATTTAAATCGTCCATGTGTAGACACTTACACTTTTATGCGCTAGTTAATATTTGAGTACTCGAATTTCCAAGGCATTCGTATTACCCCATTACTTGACTATCTAGTTTCATACTAATGACTTGATATTGAATCTAGGATCACCATGACTTTTATGAATGCACAACTCCTAGGTGTCAATGTTGTTGGTATCTCTTGTCTATCTAATGATTCAGGAAACCTTTTTGCATCACTTGAACATAGAATTGACAATCATGGAAATACTTTTCTTTTCTTCGAAAACTTAGTCATTGCTCTTAGGTAATCTTTATTCTTTCACATTGTATGCACGCACCATTTATATCTTTAGTACACTGCCAACTCTTAAGTGTGGAGTCATTATGAGAGAAATTTTTGTATATGCAAGCACAAGCCAAAATAAGGCAAGCTACAAAAAAAAAATATAAATGAAAAAAAAAAAAAAAAAAGAGAAATCGCAAGCGCAAGCCAAAATAAGGCAAGCTATCAAAAGAAAAATAATTCGTGAAGCATATCGTGGGCAAAATGCCATAGAAAAAAAATGAGCCACACACTTAAGTTTGGCATTGTCCTTTCCATCTTTCCTTTTGGCGTGTATGCATTGTGATTTGATTAGAGAGATGACCCTTGTACTAGTTTACGTGAGCATGTCTTTGTCCGAGATAGTTTTGAAAATGAAATGTCAAACTCCTCTTTCCTTATGGATTATGGACTTCGCTCCTAAAACTTGGAAATGAGTTTTGTATTGTTAGCCCATGGACTATCCTTCTTGATAGCATAGGCGCGCGATTGGCATGTTTTTCATGTCTCTAATGTTCATGTTTTGAGTATCTTGCGAAAAGTTTTGAATGAGTTGTTAAATTAAACATTTGATAACTCCAGTATTGACTATCTTTGAATGTGTATCTCTCTAAAGTCATTGGTGGTTCAAAAGTCTTTTGAAAATGAGTTAGTTTTTTATTACTATTTTAGTTGATGTGGATGGGGTATTCGTTGCGTATTGCCTAGATAAATGAGGAACTATCTTATTCGTGCTTATGGCTAGTTGCATTTGGGATTTGTGAGTATTTCCTTTTCTGAAAACTCCCACGAGACTACAACTCGTCCTGTAGGGCAACCTAGAGGTTTAAAGGCTTGATGCATATGCTAAATGCATTCGTGTCCTCTACGACAGTGAGTTATGATTTTATATTTTACATTTTAGCTAGAATTGATCACATGACACTTGAGTGGGTAGTTTAAAAAATTGGTTGGTTATTGAGCCTCACATGGACTTGCATTTATTCTGCCATTTGTTCGACATTTGTTCGGGACGAACAAATCCTAAGTGTGGAGTGTTTGATCAGTCGATATTTTGACTAATTAATTGCTCCATACGATGAAGGATTGCACTTGTTCTCCCGACAAATTATCATCATTTGATCCTTTTCTCCTAGTGTTTTCAGGTCAATCGACGTGATTAGCATTTTGGATTCCATCCGGAGCAAATCAATACAAAATAAGTGAAAAGCACACAAAAAGAATATTTGATCAAACATTCGCCTAACATTTGCCCTCAATTGTTAGGGCACGTGGGTCAAACAAATCATGCCAAAATAAGTTGAATATTGATCCACCACGTGGGTCAAACAAATCATGCCACCAAACATCTCGCCTAACATTTGCCCTCAATTGTTGAAAGTTTGTTCTTTGGTGGGACTCGCACAATTGAAAAATGAAGCCTTCGCTTTGCTATAAAAGGAACAAGACAGAAGTGCATTCATCATCCCATCAAGCATCCAACATCCCGAAACACATTCCTACACATCAGTTACCACATCTCCGCATTATCTCTCTACAATTTCGAAGGCAAAAATACGGAGAAGGAAGACGTCTATGAGCTCAAGAAAGATCAAGACTCGAGGCGACGTCTCATCAAAATACGGTTTCCTCGTTCCTAATCTTTTCATATATATTTATATTTGTGGTTGATAGCCATGAATCGTGAGTAGTCGTTTAATTTCGGGATCCTACGGATCCCGTGCATTGTACCCAACTCGTCATGTGATCATATGAATATTTTTCATTGATGCAAATCGAATAATCAATTTCATCGTGCTTAATTTATCGTTCTATGCAAGTATTTACATCAAAGAGTATGTTTGCATGCTAGAACATATTTAGGTTATATACCGAAAGGTGGATGGGCCCTAGGGATTAACGGGATTTTATGAAATTGTATGAAAACCTGTAGTTTAATAAATCGAGATCGTTGATAATCCGTGGATGGGCGGCGTTCAACGATTGAGATTAATCTAGATAATGATTCGTGGATGGGCGGCTTATCTAGTGTTATTTTGGTTTATTTCGATATTCGATAGCATGGTGAATTACATGATAATGATTGCATGATTAGTGGGGTTAGCACGGGTGAAGTATGGTCCTGGAATTCTTTCTCTGATTTAAACACAACCTTTTATTTTCTGTTATTTAATCTCTGCAACTTAATTCACAACAAAAAAAAAAACCTTTGTTTTAATCGGAATAGCTAAATAGGTCACCTGTTTGCTAGTACTCACACTACACTGTTCCTTGGATCGACCCTTGGCTTACCAAGGTTATAAATTTTGTTTGACTGCAATTCGACCCCTAAAACTCATAACTTGACACTATAAAGGGTTAAACTACGTTTGTCACACTGTGCAGAATTAAAATGAGTGTCATTAAGCATTGAAATGAAATAGTCATTGAAAAAAACTGATGCAGGTCATGAAATGAGATTAAGCAAAAATCTGAAGATAAACTGACTGCAAATATTTATGGACTGGCCGCTTGGATCTAGCCTGGTTTTCTAACAAGAGGCGTCCTTTGATAGAAGGTTCACCTCAACCTCAGCAATCAAACTGCATTCAATATGAATCCTCTAGTCTTGTCACTGAGATCGCTGAGCAAGATAAATTTCCGGATTCCCCAAGCGAGATCAGGTTCAGCAAAACACTGAGAAACTGTACAAATAAAATCAATCGTTAATTTTGAGAAGCCCGCCGATCACTAGAACATATAACTTGTCAACCACCAAGGCGCGGCTTACTTGTTTTCTCATAATGCTTGCCATTAACTTGATCTCTCACCCTCAGAACACAACTGATATATGATTTATTACTACCACTTATAAGCCGACGTAAGTGCATGGAGAGATGTTTTCCCCCTACAGCAGAAGAGTCTCCCTTCGGATAAATCACCAACTTCCTGCAGGTTTCAGGCATATATGATATGCTGACATTTCTAACAAAATAAAACTGCAAATAGGGAGTTCCTTACCATTGGTGACCCTGTACTTCAAATTCTTTAGCAACAGCCTTACTAAAAGTGGAAAAGCTGTCTAATTGCCATGTGAAGATTCCATCGCTTGGTTCTTTTATCATTAACAAATTACCAGATCTGACACCAGAAGGAATCACAAATATTTCCACACCAAACACACAACAGTCATTCACAAGATATCCATTCGTGACATCCTGAAATTTGTCAAGTGAAATCAATCGAGCAAAGCCCCACTCTTTCTTCAAACCATGAAATCTCCTCACCTCATTGTCTGCAAAATAATATGAATAAGTTTTTTTTTGGAAGATGATATATCATTAAACCAAAAGAACCGTACACCACAAAACTAATGAGTTACCAATTGCACAAAAACCTGCAAAGCACCCCAAAAAAAACCTAGCTAACCTGGCCAAAGCCGTACATGATAAAACCTATGCTATGACACCACATTCTGTCCTCATGGCTAACTTTTGTAAAATCTAAAGCCCCTATCTTTGTCTTTAGTCCCCAAAAAATATTCCTCACTAGCTTATCTTGTTGGTAGCATCCCATCTCTAAAGAGAATAAAAAATGTACAAGTCATATACTGAAATTTGCAAAGTATGAATGACCTTGGATTGTCAAGAAGTTGTCATGAATATGATCATAGACAAACATTTTGAAGGTGATATTGATTCCAGATTCAATAGAATCAATGTCAGCATCAGCTGCAACTAAATACATTGATACATGATCTTCCACTCCTTGCTTCTTGTTACCATTCGGATAAATGGACAACTTCCTGCACAAGTGATGGCAATGAAACACTTAAGTCGTGCCCAAAACTACACAAGAATACTCATTGCATAAAATCAACAAGAGGGTCACAGAAACACAGACCACTTATGGCCATCAGATTCAAATGCTGGGGAATCAAAACATTCAATACTATTTGACGATTGAACAAACTCAGATAGTAGTGAAAATGTCTGTATCTTGAACATATAGCTGCCCGGCCACGTAGCTCTCCTTATCTCTGAAGATAGTAAAGCAGTCAAAGTTCAAAAAAAAAACACAGAATTATACCATTAAGATCAGCATAAGGTCTGACATAATAAAAAGAAGAAAAAGAGCAAGCCACCAAATAAGCGGGAGCATTACCGATCTGAGCCTTTTCCATCTTGTAGCTCTACTCTAGCTATCACACTGATTTTCTTTGAAATAAAAGTCAGACACTGAGAATAAACTTACAAATTAAAATAAAGGAAAATCAGATAATTATATAAGACCATGTCAGCTGAGAGCTGTGAGAAGAACCTTTTTTACATTTTTAGATGCCCAAAGCATTTCATGCCTAGGAAGATGATCAGTCCGACCTTTTGGATTCACAAAGGGCCTAATATTAATATCGCACACAATGAAAACACAAATTCAAGTAGATATTATCTACCGAGGCCAGATCTGGTGCAAAGGCCAAATATGGTGCAAAATACAAACTCATCTCATCCATTCATTTTGTTAATCCAAAGGCTGATAATAATTAGAGGAAATAAATTAATAACTACCATTTATACGTGTATCTCTCTACCAAAAGGGTATAATTGACTAACTCAATAAACAAAATATATTTTATATTTTAATATCTCTGAAATTAAGCACATTCTCTCTCCTCTCCCCTTCTTTTTCCTTCTTCTTCGGAGTCAACCTCCATGCTTCTTCTTCGGACTCAACCTCCACGCTTCTCTGAAATATATTTCTGACTTCTTTACATTCACTCACAATCAGTCAAATCGAACAATCAGTTAAATTCGAAACTGAACATGAAGAACTATAAAATGGTCGTGACGAATTATAAAAAATCGGACTAAATTCGATCAAATTGAAAGAGTAAAACTTCGTTGAACTCAATTTTTCACACTCTGGATCATCTTCGACATAAATGGAACTCATCCCAAAATCAAATCAACAGTTTTCATAAAGAAAAATTCGAAACTGAACATGACGAACTATAAAATGGCCTTGACGAATTATAAAAAATCGGACTAAATTCGATCAAATTGAATGAGTAAAACTTCGTTGAACTCAATTTTTCACACTCTGGATCATCTTCGACATCAATGGAACTCATCCCAAAATCAAATCAACAGTTTTCATAAAGAAAAATCCGAAAACTGAACATGACGAACTATAAATTGGTCGTGACGAATTATAAAATGTTTTGACATATTATACAATGATACTGCCAAAATCTGGACGAATTTTAGTTACATTTGATGAATTATAGCATTGTTCGTCGAAGTGTACTACAATATGTCGTAATTCATGACGAATTATAGTCCAATTTTGACGAACTATGATATAATTCGTCAAAATTGGATTCTTTTGTTGAAACCTATTTGGGCTAACAGATCCGGCTGAAACTGCTGAGTTAGTTTTATTTTCCTTTGATAGCCGCTGAGGCATAGTTGGTAGGGTGCATGTCGGTTTCTTCCCACTCGAGCTGATTAGCGGACCTTGATAGCTATTTCGTGGAGTTTGGCCTTTTACCATTTGTGTGTTCGGCATTGATTCCTTCTGTTCACAGAGCTGCCATGAGGTTTTGAGATATGCCGCGTGCCCTCTGATCGGATCACTGATGAAGATAGATGAGATCGATTATTTTTGTGGATTTGATTTTGTAGAGATGATGGAGTTGGGGAGAAGGGAGGAGAGATGGGTGATGGAGATTCAGATCTGGTATTGTTTTATCGAGGGGAGGAGAGAGACAGAGAGAGAGTTTTTTAATTGAGAGGAGGAGAGAGAAATAAAGATGATGTATTCCATATTTACCCTGTTTAAATATCAATTTGAATTTATATTTATTTATTTTCATTGAATCTCATCCATTGAATTTACAAAATCAAAGGATGTAATTGTTTTGTATTTTTTACAAGAATATGGATTTTGCACTTGATCCTAAACCTATCTACTACTAGATATATTGAATGTGTAGAAGGAATTTCTTTAATTTTATAATGAGAAATTGTCTATCTGAATTGCCATAGTACTCTGAGCAGAAAAGATTTTCTGCATTTTCAAAGTTTTGAATAAAGAATAATTTCATAATTATGACGTCATCCAAATACCAGTAGTAATTACTCTTAAGATTCATATTCCCACAGTAGCTTGAAACTCAAGCATCATCCATCAGCTGCCACTCACAACTTGAGCTTGGAAGATCAACTCATAAACTACTCCATCTCAAGTTATTAAACATCGATCGCCGAAAAGAATCAATAGAAAAAAAAAATCATAGCTTAATTTGCAACATTCTATATTTCTATGGAAAGTACCCATTGATAACTTTCAGATAAAGATACAACAAGTCCAATAGTTAGAGCAAACTTGAAATGCAGGAAATACAGATGCTTATATAACGCAGCGCAGTCGAGTCAAATTCTAGCTGTAATTTACTACAAAGGCAAGGGAGTCTGATCATGTGGAAATAACCTTAGAAATACAATTAATAGTGGCTCCAAAAATTGCTGTTTCCTTAAGAATGTAGCCTTTGGATTCATCTATCAGGTAGCTGATGGGCACATGCATCCCGATATTCAAAGTGCCACTCTCACCAAACCAACAACCAGCTACATATTAAAAATGATACACAGTGAGTACTATGAATAACTGAAAAAAGGAAGATCAACAACATAAACATATGACAGCAGGTATATATGACTTACAAGGTGCCTGACCATACATGGCAATACAGCCATTGGGCTTGCGTGACAGAGTACAATTGACATACATATTTGAACTCTCATGAGACTCATGGAGGACTAAGCCCAGGTACATACCATCACCATCTGGCCTTAGTGATAACTTCCTGCAAAGTACAAATAAATTTTAACACAACAAAAAAAACGAACATAATGAAGGGGCTAATGTGAGATGTAAGAACCATTGATAACCCAGAGCTGTAAATGGATCCAAGTAACGGATTCTGTCATTCCAAGAGGAACATTCATCAATTTTCCAAATGAAGCTGGGACGTCTGGGATTGTTATTGCTTATCACTGAGGAAGTAGCTGACTTGACAACTGGCGGAATAACTAATATTTCCACGCCAAAAATGCAGCAATCATCAACTAGATAACCATTTTTGACATTTATGAAAGACTTGAGGGACATCATTTTAGTGAAACCCCACTTTTTCTTCACTGAGTTAAATTTCCTGATCTCACCATCTGCAACATAAATCAAACATTCTTAATTTATTGATATTATTTTACGTTGAAAAAGAAGAAGAAAAAAATCAAGCATTCTTTACATCCACAACAAATTTAAACAAAGTTCAAGTAGCAAAAAGATAAAAGGAAACATAGAAACAGAACCTTGGATTGTCAAATATATGTCTCGTTTCTGATCAAAGATGAACAACTTGAACATTGCGCATATATCATCAGACCCCAATGTAACCATTCCAGCTTCTGCACTTACCAAGTACAAAGAGATGTACCTGTTACTACTACCTAGTGTCTTGTTTCCCTTAGGATACAGGGATAGTTTCCTGCAATTAGGACGATTCAGAACCTCATAAGCACAGATTAAATCCCTTCGCGCGCACACACACACACACACACACATATATACGTATACATATAATCACATAGAGTTTATACTGTAATCAGAACAAATGCGCTATAATTAACCATTTATAGCCACCACATTCAAACTCTGGAGACTCGTAATCAGCTTCAACAATATCAGAAAGCCTGGTGAATGACTCGATCTTGAATAAGAAGTGCGCAGGCCGTGTGCTCCTAGTGGACACTGCATAGGAATAGCACCATGCATGCTACATTTCATGAACAATAATCAAAATAGTGAGAAACGGAAAAAGATTAAATGTCTCATACCGATCATTCGCTCATCTGCCGGATCAGTTTTGTCTTTAGATCCCATGAAAAGTTTGCTGAACAACTTGGCCATGCAGAATCACAGTAAGGTTGTGAAAAATGATTGTAAATAACTGGGAGGAGGGCAAGTAAAACGGACTATGGTAAGTGCTTCATTTAAATGAACTTGAAATTCAAAAAACGGCTAGTTTTTCGATGCGTCAATCAATCGTACCTTTGATTGGACACGGTGCCGTTGTAAAGGTTTGTGCCGTTTTCAAGATGGGCCAGGCCCAATAAAATCCAAAGCCCAAATCCTATAAGAATATCTTTTCTGAATTTAAATGTAAGACAATTATGACGTATATCAATTGGCACAACTCCACTCCTGTAAAATAGTCCATGTCCAAAACAATAACCTGAAGCTGTACTTACCTCAGCAGGCAGGGATGAAGCCATGATTTGATCAGCCGAGGACGCATATTTCACCAAATCTTACGACTCAAGCATCATCAGTTGCCGCTTACAACTTGAGAGCATTGAAGATCTCAACTCATAAACAAAGTCATTCCAATTCCATCTCAATGCTGGTCACCAAATACAGAACATACCATAGCGTGATTCGCAACATTATACGCAAAGCACCACCTGATAACTTGCAGATAAAGAAACAATTAATTACTTTTTCAAGTCAAACAAGGATATATCTTCATGAATCCAGGTGGGAGTCCTCCAAACCCAGGATCCCATCCATTATTAGTGCTTGTTTTAATGCTTCAATACCCGAATCTTCCAAATTTGACCAAACTGCTTTTATCAATTCCTTGCCTGAATCAATAGTCCATGAAATCTGCAGAAAAGCAATGGACTTGAACCTTCTATCACACTTCATAACCATCCTACGCGAACGCATCATGTGAATTTCAACCATCTTGTCTGATCCCAAATTTGCTATCATCATAAAAGTAAGGCTTTGTACTAGGAAATGCGTATAACTTCAATACACTTCCTCTAAAGGTCACTTTTCTTTATTAGCCAACTAACCTGAGCACGCCAACTTTACAATCTAAAATTGCTAAGTGGAGTTATATCCATCCCACTCCAATTTCCGCATTTCCACTTCAGTTCAACAAAGATAAAAGAGTATCACATTCTTATCAAGCTTCTCCATTCCCTTCTCTCATTTTCGACCTTCAGAACCAATTTGGCATTTATTTCAGTATCGATCATCAGCTCTGTACAATGACCAGATCATTGCCTCAGCCACCACAATCACCGTCAAAACAAGAAACTTCTTTGATGAGCATCTCCATAACAAGAAGCCATTCTTCGAAAAATCGCCCAACGACACCAACAAAAGCAAGCTCATTCTTCTCACCGAAGCTCTCAATCTACATCCTATCCATCTGCGTCTCCCTCTTCATCATCTTCCAAATCCAATCACTCCAAAACCTAGACACCTCCCCATCTCCAACATCCACTGATCAAATTCCAACACATTCATGGAACCTCATGTCCCAATTCAATAACTACCTCCACAATTCAACCACACAGATCACTTCTTTAACCGCCAAGCTCCGTCAATCAGTCACATTCATCCCTTTAAAAGACCTCAGATTCTCATCCACACCATTACAAGGCCACACCTGGTTCATGTCATCTCTAACCGACAAACAAGAACCAGGCGAAGTACAACACCAACACTTCCCATCAGACGAGTCCCTGAACAGAATCTTGTGCCTAAAAGGACATGACACACACGACGGTGCTAACAACTACTACGCCCTCGCATGGCCGGAATCCTTGCCGGAGAATGCGACTCTGCTCAAAGGTCTCACCTTTATCTCATACAACCATTACAACTATGACAATATCTGGCACGGGCTATCAGCTCTGGTCCCTTTCGTCGCGTGGCACAAAAGAAACCAATGCCAATCGACGCCAACGAGATGGGTTTTATTCCATTGGGGCGAAATCAGAGGAAAGATTGGAGCTTGGGTGAGAATGTTAATGGAAGCTACGTTTGAGGGTGATGTAAAAATTGAGACTTTCGAGGAGTTTAAGGAAGATGAAGCTGTGTGTTTTGAGGAGGCGGTGGTGATGAGGCATAATGAGGGTGGGATGTCAAGGGAGAGGAGGGTGGAGGTTTATGATCTGTTGAGATGTAAAGCTAGAGTTTACTGTAATCTGAGTATCAGTGGAATTGGGGAAGAAGAAGGTGATGAAAATGGCGGGAAGGGTAGGATTGGGATGACAATGTTCATGAGAAATGGTGCTAGGTCGTTTAAGAATGAGAGTGCTGTGATGGATGTGTTTCAGAGAGAGTGTGAGAAGGTTGATGGCTGTAGGTTTCAAGCTGCTCATTCAAATAACCTCACCTTTTGCCAGCAGGTAATTTTTACATTTTAGTCCTCAAATCTGTTGCAGATGATCATCTGGTTGGATGTTTGAATTTTGACACTGTGTTGCAGGTGAAGTTGATGGGGGAGACGGATGTGCTGATCTCGCCGCACGGAGCACAGCTGACGAACATGTTCTTGATGAACCGGAACAGCAGTGTGATGGAGTTTTTCCCAAAGGGGTGGCTGAAGTTAGCTGGAGTGGGGCAGTTTGTGTACCACTGGATGGCGAGCTGGTCAGGTATGCGGCACAAGGGAGCATGGCGAGACTCGGATGGGGAGGAATGTCCTTATTCAGAGAGTGATAAAAGCAGGTGCATGTCATTTTACAAGGATGGGAGGATTGGGTACAATAGGACATATTTCTCTGAATGGGGAAGGGCAGTTCTGAATGAAGTTAGAGCACGAAAGAGCGAGCAGGCTCTCAATGGCGGAGGTGAGAGTTTTCAAGATGGATGTCCATGCTGATCTTGAGAGCAAGGACACTAGAGAATCTGGCAAAGTTGCATCTACATGTACTTATCTTCGTTATTTTGTTCCAAAGTTGCAAGCAATGAACTGAAAGACAGTCCTAATAGACTTGGAGCATATATCCTTAAAATGGCCTTGATCCCACAGACATTTCTTTATTGCAGCAAATTAAAGCATTGCACCTAAATAGGTTTTGACAGCAGAGACCTGAAACCATATCCATCAAAAGAAAGAGAAAGCCCAATCAGCACATGCTTTGAAAATGCTCCAAAATGAATTGTAAGAGGATAGGAGTAAGGTTATGATATGGAACTAGTAATCACGGATTTATTGCACTTTGACATTTGCTGTATTTTACATGGTTGCCAGTGTAGCTTTTCCATGGGTCCAAGATCTTTGTCTCCATTATTTCCTATTTCCATCGAGCTGGTGACGAGATACGCTGCACGGAAATACAATCACCATCTGAATTATTGAGGATGCCATTAATACATTTACATGATAATGACACCAAGTGATCGGGGTCCCAACACTCAATCCAATAAAGCTTCAACCACTGCACTAATAGACTTAATCAGACTCTTAAATTCAGAAAACAGTACCTGTGTAAGCCCATGGAGTGAACTGAGTCGCCAAGTTGTTCATTGTGCGAGGGTGTTTGCTGTTAATGACCGAGGACTACCTGATTGGGATCCAAATGGTTCAAAACCCTTGACAACTCATGCAACAAATGGCTGTGGGACCAATCCTCAACAGACCCACAAGAGTTCATAATGCAAATTGAATTCACATGTTTGCAGGAACATTAATCAGAAAACCCAAGTCATACCGAACTGGCTATGTATGTGTGTGGTCTGGATTCATCAGCGTCATCAAGCTGAGGAATAATAATAAAAAAAACAATTCAGATTAGTACATCCAAATGAAATTCATAGTAAAAGAGAAGAGAAAACAACTAGGATCTGTCAGAAGATTCCATAAGGGAAGAGCCAGGAAGTTTTGCGAGAAGAAGAGAAGACTGCATGTTGGAAGTCACAAGACAACAGTTGATCAATGTGACCATCATTTAACAGCCTGTGATGAGACCTCAAAATCAAATTTATTCAGAACCAGACAAGCTCACCATATACTTCCAACACGCCCATGTGGAGTACTTCATCCAATTTAACTACCATCTATGCGTGCTCCCCTTCTACATCTCCTCTCCGCGTTCCTAAATCATTACTCTTTTAGCTATTTTTTCTTGTAAAGCTTTCAAATGGAAATTCTTGCCTGAGCTTGCTGCATTGATCTTTCTGCTATAGCTTCCAGAGAAGCGAGTTTCGACATGTGGGAGTCTGAAAGCGAGTCAGTTGCTGGCAGGGAGTTTGAGGATGGAGCACTCAACTCAAACAGAAATGGAGTGGAGACTGATGGGTTTGAGCTGAAAGGACAATCATGGTATTTTTTTATATGCTTCAATGAGTTAATTTATAACATAGCTTATAAACTGTTGGAAGTCACTGATATGTTCTCCTGTTGAAATTACCAGGCATGTTTCATCTGACATTCCTAGTGACCTTTTTATCCAAGTTGAGGATATCAGCTTCTACCTGCATAAGGTACTTATTAGGACATTCCTTTTAAACAAAAATAAGTCCTTCAGTAGACAACTTATTCACCAGATCTACTAACTTTTTGGTGTTTTTATGCGCTAAACAGTATCCACTGATATCTAGAAGTGGAAAAATCAACAGAATTATATACGAATCACGGAATCCAGACCTGAGTAAGATAGTTCTGGATGACCTTCCTGGAGGTCCTGAGGCGTTTGAGCTAGCAGCCAAGTTTTGCTATGGGGTCCCTGTTGATCTAACAGCAGCAAACATATCAGGTCTGAGATGTGCAGCAGAGTACTTAGAGATGACTGAAGACTTGGAAGAAGGGAATCTTATATTCAAAACAGAAGCATTCTTAAGCTATGTGGTTTTGTCCTCATGGAGAGACTCCATAATAGTGTTGAAAAGTTGTGAGAAACTCTCGCCATGGGCAGAGAATTTACAGATTGTGAGAAGATGCAGCGAGTCCATAGCTTGGAAGGCGTGTGCAAATCCAAAGGGGATCAGATGGGCATATGCTGGGAGACCACCGAGAGCTTCAAGTCCAAGCTGGAATGAAATGCAAGAATCCAGTCCTAGTAGAAACCAGCCAGTCCCTCCTGACTGGTGGTTCGAAGATGTTTCAATATTAAGAATTGATCACTTTGTGAGAGTTATAACTGCAACCAAAGTAAAGGGTATGAGGTTTGATTTGGTAGGAGCAGCAATAGTGTTCTATGCGGCAAAATGGCTACCTGGGTTGATGAAAGAAGGGACTCCAACAGGCGAGGAGGGAAGCAACTGCAGCATCAGCCATGGAGGTGCGAGTAGCTGGAAAGGCGGTCTGCATATGGTTCTCTCAGCAACTAAAGAGGAACCTACAGCTGCACAAATCAAGGATCAGCGCATGATCATTGAAAGCCTCATCAGCATAATCCCACCACAAAAAGACAGTGTGTCATGTAGCTTCCTCCTACGACTTTTGAGAATGGCAAACATGTCAAAAGTAGCTCCTGCATTAGTTACCGAGTTGGAGAAAAGGGTGGGGATGCAACTTGAGCAAGCTACACTGCAAGATCTTTTGATACCGACTTACAACAAGAGTGAGACTTCCTATGATGTGGATCTAGTTCAGAGGCTTTTGGAACATTTTCTGGTTCAAGAACAGATGGAAAGTTCCAGTCCAAGCAGACAGTGTTATCCAGACAAAGACATGTATGAAACTAATCAACGAAACAATGCCCCTAATGCTAAAACAAGAGTGGCGAGGCTAGTTGACAGCTACCTGACAGAGGTATCTAGAGATCGAAATCTATCTTTGACAACATTTCAGGTGCTTGCAGAGGCCTTGCCAGACACTGCAAGAAGTTGCGACGATGGACTCTATCGAGCTATCGATTCATACTTGAAGGTAAGATCCAAATTTTCTAGTCTCAAATGATTCTAATATCTGAAAGTAGCATCGGGGAAATTTCTATATTTATGAAGACAAAATGAACTTCAGTCTGATCTATTTCATAATTCATAGGTGAAAATAAGCCAAGGCATATAAGTAAGAAAAAAACTAGGATAAGCTTCAATGCTTCATAGAATAGCACAACAGCAGAGAAGTAAAATAAATTGCAAAGCATACACTGTTATTAAAATGTAACGTCTGTAATGCTTGTCATGTTTTTTGGGGTAATAAAAACAGGCTCACCCAACACTTACGGAGCACGAGAGAAAACGCCTTTGTCGAGTGATGGACTGCCAAAAACTCTCACTAGATGCCTGCATGCACGCTGCACAGAATGAAAGACTCCCGCTGCGAGTTGTAGTGCAAGTCCTTTTCTCTGAACAAATAAAGATCAGTAATGCTATAGCTAATAACTCACTGAAGGAAGCTGCAGACTACCAGCCCATGGTAGCGAATAGAAAGACTCTACTTGAAGGTACACCGCAGTCATTCCAAGAAGGATGGTCAACGGCTAAAAAGGACATAAATACACTGAAATTTGAGCTTCAAAGCATGAAAGCGAAGTACAATGAACTGCAAAGTGAGATGGATACGCTACAAGGACAATTTGATAAGATGGCTAAGCCAAAGCCTACCTCAGCTTGGAGCAGCGGGTGGAAGAAGCTGAGCAAACTAACCAAGACTAATAACACTGAACCAAATGACGGCGGACCTCAAATCTCTGTTGCAGCAGATCAAGTGAAGAAGGCACCTAGAAGATGGAGGAACTCCATTTCCTGAAACAAAAATATACCTTTTCAACTTGATTGTTTCTCTACTTTGTGAGCCAAAAATTTCCCTTTATTAGACTTTATTAAAGCATGTATTCAGTAAATCACGTATTTGCAGCATTGTCCTTAACTGCACACCCATATTATGATAAAATTTATCTACTACATATGAAAAGGTGAGTAAGGAATATAATCACTGCACTGTGAACAGTTCATATTATGGAAGCAATCTGATCGGAACATGTCACCAGCAGGACTGGCAACCATAATGATTTTAGATTGGTGATGAGTCTGACTAGAGTTTCTGCCAGCTGTATCATATCATCTATACTTGATCGACCGATCAGTATTAATGTGTATTATGGAAGCTTTGAGGTAAGATCAGAGTTAGTAATTCATAACTGGCTCAGCACCATTTAAGATTCATAAAGAAAATTTTCTGTTGAGAAATCATAATCCTTGTTGTGTATATTAAGTTGATATTGGGATCATATCTGTGAAAATTGTCCAGTCCAAATGCTTGTATGAGTCTTGCAGGAAAAATACTATTTTTTGCTCTTGAGCCCGTGCCTCCGAGCGTGCCTCCGACCGTGTGTCCGAGAGGGTGCCCGAGCGTGTGCCCGATCGGCTGGCTTGGCATCTCGTATACCCGATCGGCTGTTCGTGTCTCCTGAAGCTGCGTCGTTTCAACGAAGCTCAAGTCGGCTTTAATTGAACGCTGTCGTTCTGAGGACGCGCGAGAGTTCGGTAATACGGTTACTCCTCCATGCGGCGTCGTTTCAACGCGTATCCAGCTGAGCATATAAGCTCAAATCAGATTGGGGCTTAGGGCACGAAATCATTCCATCTTCTCTCCGATTCGATTGGAGCGACTCTTCTCAGCGTGAGACGAAATTGGCGAGCGCTCTTGATTGATAAGCATCCGACTGGTGTGGGCGATCTCAGACGTGGCTCGACTGCAAGGATTGCAAGCCGAACGCGTGGAGGAGCACTCTTGGACACCCAGGCGGAGCTGTGACGTTTCCGGCGAGAACTCGAGCAGCGATTCATCAGGAAAGTCATCCTTACTGGTTGCTTGGATTGGTGTTTCGTTTATGCTGTTAGTTTCGATTGTTTGGACTGGATTAATTGTTGTTATTTGTTTTGGTTTTGGATTGAGTCAATCCTTGTTTGTAAACCTAACATTTGGTCCCGATAATTAATAAAGAATAAGGTTCGACTAGCACATTCCTATAATCGATCTTTACAAAGTGGTATCTAGAGCCTGTTTGATTGATCTTGATTCATCTTGATCATCATCTGTGCTTGCCTACCTTTCTTTGTTAACCCTTGGACTTGATTTTCTTTTGGGATGGCTGATGCCATGAAAATCAAGCCCTTCGATGGGACCTCTGATTTCAGTATGTGGAAGATGAGAATGAAGGCTATATTAGTTAAGGAAAAATGCTATAGGGCTGTAACTGAGGAATGGATTGCTCCAACCTCAGATCAGCAGAAAATAGATATGAAAGAACTTGCTTATTCTGAAATCATGATGAGGCTAACTGATGATGTTGCTAGGAAAGTAATGCAACACACTGAACCTAAGAAATTGTGGGACGAATTAGATAACATGTATTTGGTTAAATCTCTCCCCAATAGGATCTCTTTGCAAACAAAATTATTCACATTCAAGATGGACGTGTCTATGAGTTTGCAAGAGAACCTTGATATATTCCTAAAAGTAACTCAGGATTTGAAAAAGTGTAATGATGAAGTTAAACAAGAACACCTTTGTGTCATTCTCCTTAATTCAATCCCACCACAGTTTGACACCCTTAAGGATGTCATTCAGTATGGGAATGATGAAGTAACAGTCTCCAAGATTATTGAAGCTATTACTTCCAAGAATGACAGTCTAAAAGTTTTTAAGACTAAAAATGGTGTTAAATCTGAAGTAAAATCTGAGGCAATGATGTTTAAGGGGAAGAACAAATTTAAACCAAAGAAAAAGAACCATAATAGTTTTCAGAATAACAATGATTCTTCAGATAAAAATTCCTTAGACAAGTCTTCTCAATCCACTCAAAACAACAATAATTCCCAGAGAAATACCCCTGTCAAGTGCAATTATTGTGGCAAGTTGGGCCACTATGCTAGCTCTTGTTACAAAAGAATTGAAGATAAGAAAAATAAAGGAAACAAAGACAACCAAAAATCTGGACAGTCCAATGTATGTGAAGAAGATCCCCAGTATCTTAATGAGATGTTCCTCATGTCTGATGGGCATGAGGGTGACTCATGGATACTTGATTCTGGCTGCACCATGCATGCCACTCCACACAAACATCTCTTCAGTTCACT
Organism: Rhodiola chrysanthemifolia; assembly: GCA_033675395.1. Lineage (NCBI taxonomy): Eukaryota > Viridiplantae > Streptophyta > Magnoliopsida > Saxifragales > Crassulaceae > Rhodiola > Rhodiola chrysanthemifolia. Next base: position 2,793,950 of record CM066207.1, read on the forward strand.
GAAGGTTTGTGAAGGTGGGGAGGTCATGCTAGGTGATCACACCTCATTACAAATTAAGGGAATTGGTTCAGTCCCCTTAAGGATGTTTGATGGTGTTGTGAGAACTCTCCAAAATGTGAGATGGGTTCCCCATTTGAGGAGAAGTCTGATGTCAGAATCAGCCCTTGATAAACTTGGATGCAAAATAACAACCTTTAAGGGAGTTAGAGAAGTGTTAAGGGATAACCGAATTGTGATGAGAAGCATTGAAAAGGGAGGGCTATACCATGTTATTTCTTCTCCTACTGAAGTTAATCTTGCTGATGAACATAAAATTCTGTTAGACACTAAAATTTGGCATTCAAGGCTTGGACATATAGGGAATAAAGGACTGCATTATCTGTCTAAATCTGGTTTGATTGACTGTAAACCTATTGATCTGAAATTCTGTGAAACATGTGTTTTTGGTAAAAAATCTGCTCATCCTTTTGGCAAATCTTCTTTTACTGTCAAAAAACCCTTGGAGTATGTCCACTCTGATCTGTGGGGACCTGCTCAGGTCTCTACAATTGGAGGAAGGTCATATTTCCTTTCTATAATTGATCAATACTCTAGAAAAGTATGGGTCTTTCCTATAAAAACTAAGGATGAGGCTTTTGAAAAATTTAAGAATTGGAAGATCATGGTTGAGAGTCAAACTGAGCTTAAAGTTAAATGCTTAAGAACAGATAATGGGTTGGAGTTTTGTAACAAGGCCTTTAATGAATTTTGCACTAAGAATGGGATAAAAAGACACCTCACTGTACCTGGTACTCCTCAGCAGAATGGAACTGCTGAGAGAATGAACAGGACCCTTTTAGAGAAAGCTAGATGCATGATGATTAGTGCTGGAGTTAAACCAACTCTTTGGGGAGAGGCTGTGATGACATCTGCTTATTTGATTAACAGATGTCCTTACTCAGCCATTAACTTCAAAACTCCCCAAGAGCTTTGGACTGGGAAACCTCCAAACCTCTCCCACCTCAGACCTTTTGGCTGCAATGCATATGCCAAAGTGTCTGATGGTAAACTCCAGCCTAGGGCTGTTAAATGTGTTATGCTTGGGTATCCTGAAGGAGTTAAAGGCTATAAACTATTAATGATACAACCAGGAGGGTACAAAGTAATAGTGTCACATTCTGTTACCTTTGATGAACTGAATTTCCACTTTAAGTCTAAACTAAACCATGCTATTGAGTCTCATGGCACACCTGAAGGTGTGACCAGTTTTATTCCATCAGGATTCAACTTGAACCAGGGAAATAATGATGGAAACAATGGAGACCAAGCAGCTGAGATGGGACATTCACTGGACATAAGTGCTGGACTGCAGGAGGTAACAGATGAGGGGTCAAATTCCCCTGCTGTTTCAGGTAATGAGCTACCTCACCAATTAGGTGGGGGAGCTAGCACTGTAAGTCCTTCTCACTCAAACTCAGCCTCAATTTCTATGGACACTAGTGATCAAAATGCTGCTATAGGATCATCTGATTTAGGCATGAATGTTTCTTCTGCTGCAATATCTGACTTGCCAAATCTTCCTGATGATTTGTATGTTGATCATAGTGTGAATGTGCCTGAAAATGTGCATGCAAATGTTGGTGCTATATCTGATATTTCTGAGTCCCCTGTGCATGAAACTGAACCTAGTCTTGCTAATTATCAACTGACTAGAGACAGGGAACCTAGGACTAGAAAGCTAAATCCAAAATATAAAGCCAACATAGCTGAGTATGATGAGAACCATGATGGAAAGTGCTATAATATTGTTGAGTTTGCTCTAATGGCTGCTGAGAAAATAAAATATGTAATACCTGATACATATAAGCAAGCCTTGCTTAGTAATGAAGCTGAAAAATGGAAAACTGCCATGATAGAAGAAATTCAATCTATGCATGAAAACAATACTTGGAAACTTGTACCTAGGCCTGCTAATGTGAAACCTTTGGCATGTAAATGGATATATAGAATAAAAGAAGGTAATTCACCTAATGATCCACCAAGGTTTAAGGCTAGGTTAGTGGCTAAGGGGTTTCACCAAAGAGAGGGCATTGACTTTAATGAGATATTTGCTCCTGTTGTCAAGTATAAAACTTTAAGATTACTTATTGCAATGACTGCTGTTTATGATTGGTATATTGAACAAATGGATGTGAAAACTGCCTTTTTGCATGGTGATTTGCTCGAAACAATTCATATGTGCCAACCTGAAGGTTTTATTGATAAAATGAAACCAGATCATGTTTGTTTGCTTAGAAAATCCATCTATGGATTAAAACAATCACCTAGACAGTGGAATAAGAAATTTGACAGTTGCATGCTTGACTTAGGTTTTTTGAGAAGCAAATATGATACTTGCCTTTATCTGAAAAGAGTGAAAAATAATGCCCCATTGTTTGTGCTGCTGTATGTGGATGATTTGTTGCTGATTAGTCCCTCTTTGCATGACATAAAACTGACTAAGTCTGGTTTGCAAAAATATTTTGACATGAAAGACTTAGGAATTGCTCAAAAGATTTTAGGGGTAAAGATAACCAGAAATAGGAAAAATGGAGAAATCTGCTTGTCCCAATTTGAATATTTTGCTAAGGTGTTAGATAAATTTGCTATTGTGAATGGAAAGTCTAATGCTATACCCTTAGGAGGGCATCTTGTTTTCTCTAAGGAAGATTGTCCTAAAACTGAGCAAGAAAAGAAACAAATGCTGAATGTGCCATATGATGTTGCTGTTGGTTCTGTTATGTATGGTATGATATGTACAAGGCCTGATCTTGCTTTCTCTATTAGTGTTCTTAGTAGATACATGTCTAACCCAGGCACAAAGCATTGGGAAGCCATGAAATATTTGTTAAGATATCTGTTAGGGACTAAAGGGTTAGGATTAGTATATAGAGACCATGAACCAAAAGCTGGCATTGTAGGGTATGTAGATTCAGATTATGCCAGCAATAGGGATAATAGGAAGTCCACCACAGGTTTCTATTTCACATGGAATGGAAACTGTGTGTCATGGAAAAGTCAGTTGCAACCCATAGTTGCATTATCATCTACAGAAGCTGAGTACATAGCTGCTACAGAGGCAGCAAAAGAAGCCATTTGGTTAAGTGGGATAGTGAAGGAGATCAGTGGGATTAGTGAGCCTCCTAGGATCTTTATGGATAGTCAAAGTGCCTTATGTCTGTGTAGGGATCCAGTTTACCATGAGAGGTCAAAACATATAGATGTTAGGATGCATTTCATTAGGGATCTAGTGGAAACACAAACCATAAGAGTAGACAAGATCCTTGGAGAGAAAAACCCAGCTGACTTTGGAACTAAAATTGTACCTGCTAACAAGTTTGTTTTCTGCAGGGAAAGCTTGCATATTGATGAGGTTGGATGAAGTTCTGGCCTGAGCAGTTTTTTGAAGCCTTCAATGGCTGAGTTGAACCTTAATTGAGGTCAGATGTATCTGTCTCATTCTTTTCTTTCTTTAATCATTTACACAACTAGTCTTAGGAGGGCATTTGTTGAGAAATCATAATCCTTGTTGTGTATATTAAGTTGATAGTGGGATCATATCTGTGAAAATTGTCCAGTCCAAATGCTTGTATGAGTCTTGCAGGAAAAATACTATTTTTTGCTCTTGAGCCCGTGCCTCCGAGCGTGCCTCCGACCGTGTGTCTGAGAGGGTGCCCGAGCGTGTGCCCGATCGGCTGGCTTGGCATCTCGTATACCCGATCGGCTGTTCGTGTCTCCTGAAGCTGCGTCGTTTCAACGAAGCTCAAGTCGGCTTTAATTGAACGCTGTCGTTCTGAGGACGCGCGAGAGTTCGGTAATACGGTTACTCCTCCATGCGGCGTCGTTTCAACGCGTATCCAGCTGAGCATATAAGCTCAAATCAGATTGGGGCTTAGGGCACGAAATCATTCCATCTTCTCTCCGATTCGATTGGAGCGACTCTTCTCAGCGTGAGACGAAATTGGCGAGCGCTCTTGATTGATAAGCATCCGACTGGTGTGGGCGATCTCAGACGTGGCTCGACTGCAAGGATTGCAAGCCGAACGCGTGGAGGAGCACTCTTGGACACCCAGGCGGAGCTGTGACGTTTCCGGCGAGAACTCGAGCAGCGATTCATCAGGAAAGTCATCCTTACTGGTTGCTTGGATTGGTGTTTCGTTTATGCTGTTAGTTTCGATTGTTTGGACTGGATTAATTGTTGTTATTTGTTTTGGTTTTGGATTGAGTCAATCCTTGTTTGTAAACCTAACATTTGGTCCCGATAATTAATAAAGAATAAGGTTCGACTAGCACATTCCTATAATCGATCTTTACAAAGTGGTATCTAGAGCCTGTTTGATTGATCTTGATTCATCTTGATCATCATCTGTGCTTGCCTACCTTTCTTTGTTAACCCTTGGACTTGATTTTCTTTTGGGATGGCTGATGCCATGAAAATCAAGCCCTTCGATGGGACCTCTGATTTCAGTATGTGGAAGATGAGAATGAAGGCTATATTAGTTAAGGAAAAATGCTATAGGGCTGTAACTGAGGAATGGATTGCTCCAACCTCAGATCAGCAGAAAATAGATATGAAAGAACTTGCTTATTCTGAAATCATGATGAGGCTAACTGATGATGTTGCTAGGAAAGTAATGCAACACACTGAACCTAAGAAATTGTGGGACGAATTAGATAACATGTATTTGGTTAAATCTCTCCCCAATAGGATCTCTTTGCAAACAAAATTATTCACATTCAAGATGGACGTGTCTATGAGTTTGCAAGAGAACCTTGATATATTCCTAAAAGTAACTCAGGATTTGAAAAAGTGTAATGATGAAGTTAAACAAGAACACCTTTGTGTCATTCTCCTTAATTCAATCCCACCACAGTTTGACACCCTTAAGGATGTCATTCAGTATGGGAATGATGAAGTAACAGTCTCCAAGATTATTGAAGCTATTACTTCCAAGAATGACAGTGACGTGGAGCAGAGCACTGAGAGAGCATTTGATTTATAGCTGAAAAATGAAAATGAAATGAAGGTGGTGGAGGCGTGGAGCAGAGCACTGAGAGAGAATTACAAATTTTAAATTAAGACGTTGTTACCAACATCGTTTTAAGTTAAGACGCTATTGGAGACAGCGTTTTAGGCTTGTTTGTCAATATTATGTCACATTATTGTTTATTTTGGCGCAAAAATGCCACCTCAGCTTAAGACGCTCTTGTTGAGGGCGTCTTAACATTAAGACGCTGTGAGCAACGGCGGCTTACAAAACTAGTGTAAATTGGGAAACCAATCTAAAAAGTGTGTAGAAAGGGAATGCAATCTCAATTTTAGTGTATTTTGGAAAATTTTCCTAATCTTGTCGCATATTTGATCAAAATTTGTAGTGAATGCTTCTATTATGTCTTTCCCCTATGAGGACTTTATACCATCCTATCCTATAACGAATCAGAAAGAAAGCTCGTAGATAGACTAACCCTTCGCTTACCCATCTAATAGTGAAAGAACAGACTAAGACTTTCATTCATGGTGATACGAGGGCTTATGCCATTACTCGCAAATGCTGGAACTCACTTCGCGCTTTTAAGCCCACTTTCATTTGGCTTGCTCCGCTTAGCCGCTGCTACGGGAACAGAAAGGAAGAGCGCTTTCCCATCTGATCTTGAGTCCTCTCTCTCTAACTAATTTTATTGGGCGCGTACTCTTTATAAAAGCTTTTGTTTGAGACTTCAGATTCTCTTAAGAGCAAGAAAGACAGACTTTCTAACTATAAGCCCGGGCTCTCCTCTCAAAAGAGGATTTGAAGTCGAAAAGATGGAAACGGGAATTCAACTTCTTCTTCTGATCTTTATTTCCCCTATGGCAAGTGATGCCATAAGGCACGAGGCACGAGGTAGGCATTGTTTTAAGGTCTTCCTGTAGTTGATTAAGAGGGTCTAGGGTAGGGTTCCGAGAAAGTCTTCTTCCCGAAACGAAAGCCAGCTAATAAGATCGGCTGAGCCAACCCCAGGATTCGACTAGGGGACCGGATATAGGATGCCTGCGCAAATAAGGAGAGTAGGTAGTCACCGTATACACCTGTTAACATATCTGTCCTGCTCGGTAAGCAGGTATAGAACTCTTCGTTTGTTGATCGTTTCCATTTTTCGGTTGTTTGGTCGAGCGTATCCGGAGCGAACTTCCAATCCTAGGCCACTAGACTTCTTTTATCGGCGTACCGGTATTGACCTTTTGCTTGGCACTCTTCATCGCTAAACCCTTGAGCCCCACCGGACGAATCTCTTCTACCTGCCTTTCCCGGATCCTATGGTAAAGCATACGTGCCGCTATACCTTCCCCTTTTCTCTTAATGGAAGGCTTGGGCCAAGGAAGAGGAAAAGGTAGGTATGTATGATGGCACGCTGTGCGCCTAAGCTAAGTGGGCAGATAGGCTACCGATGAGTTGTTCTGCTTTGAATCTACTAATGCCATAGGGATGTCTTTAAAGAGAACCTTTGTGGAGACGGAGATGGAACTCCTGATGATGCGCACCTGAAGCTTTGGCTTAGTTATGCTCTCCTTGCTTTATAGCTCAGGGGATACCTAAGGTCAATTGAAAGCCGCCCAACAGATTAACCTGACTTCGAGGAAAAGCTCCGGGTGCTTACCTTATTCATTGTATGGCTCTTTTCCGGCGCGAGCTAGCCTGTCTATAGTTTACCCAGGTATCCACTAGTGATAAAGGAATAAAGACTTGAGACTACTATTGCGCTAACGACTGGGTGAGTGAGGTCCCGAGTGAAGTCCATAGATAACCATATACAATCTAGAGCTGAACCCTATCTCAGAGAATAACAAGAGATAGAGCGGCAAAGGAGGCTACCCTCCGCGGCGGGAATACCTGACTAAGCGAATAGGGTGAAGAGGCAAGTTTGAAATGCGAACATTTCATTTCATGTGAAAAGGTTAGCTAGCTCGACTTCCTGTCCAGTCTGCCTTTGAAGCTTAGTTCCCTTTTCCGGAGTTACACGAATTCCGACCTATGTGATGTGCGAAATAGGCTTACTTATAACTACTCCCTGTATAGCCAAAGACTAAGGCCGTTCCTATATATGAGCATTCTTGAGTGCGGGTGATCTTAGTGGTTGTGGAGACGTCCCACTGACACAAGGATTTTCAGTCCTTTGCTCTAACCGAGCTACCTGAACCACTTTTGAACAACTCGGACAGGCACATCTCAGGGATCCGCCTCGTCTCTCAACTGACTGATCTATCAACGATCTTTCTTCTCTTATGAAATTTATAGTGAGAGGTACTGACGGACACTGTCAGGAGAGGCACTGCCGCCACTGGTGTAAAAGAGACCGGAAATCTCACCTATCAAAAAACAGTGAGTCGGGAATTTAAGGGTAAATGAGTCACTATATTCAAGGTTTCTGAAATATAAAAGGAGTGACAAATTTAAGGTTAAAACAGTCTTCTTCTTTTTTTTTTTTATGAAGATTATTGAAAATGAAGGACTGAAACTCTCTGAACATAAATTATTTGAAGCTCCTTAAATAAATGGGTCCAATTATATATATCCGTTTATATGAATTATTGAAATCAGCCCCACCTACTGACACATCATGCCATATCGCTCCATTGAAGTTTTTAGCAGAAGGGTAGGTAGGGTTTATTCTATGGTTGTCCACTACATTCAATTATCGGCCAAATTTAATCTACCCAACGTGCTCCATCTCTATCCACACAACACCATAAATGTATTAGCATGCCCACGTCGATCTAACTGAGGAAACAGATCAGGTACCGATCTCATCACAAGATTTTGTCTTTTAAATTATTCACTAATTAAAGCTACGCTACGTACATGAGCTTAAAGCGACATGCAGACATAGAACAATATTGTGGACCAAATTAGGACATGTTTGAATCACTGATTTACACGTGTATAAATATATGTTTCACAGAGAGAGAGATGGACACTATTCCACTTCTCCACCTGCAGTTTAATTACAGAGCCAGAATGGGGAATATCAAGCACATTCACATTGTTAAGCCAGCCGGCGTGACACCCTCCGACACGATTTACTTGTCTGAGAGTGACCAAGCCAGCGCCATCACCCACGCGCCCACCATTTACATCTATCGCCATCCCACCACAAACCAGCCATTTCAAACCCTAGTCCAAACCCTAATCTCGTCCTTAAGCCAAACCCTAGTTGACTTCTACCCTATAGCCGGCCGCCTGCGCTACATTCCTAACGCAGGCAGGCGACTGGAGTTGGAGTGTAATGCCGAAGGCGTTGTACTCATCGAAGCCGAGTCCGAACTTGAAGTATTGGACTTGGGAAACTTCTCTCCAAGTCCGATGATAAGCACTCTCATTCCAAAAGTGGACTACCCAACCAAGCCAATCCACGAGACACCGATTGTCCTGGTGCAGGTCACTAGCCTCCGTTGCGGTGGGATCACGATGGGATTCGCTAACTCTCACTCGGCTTTCGACGGGCAGGGCGCCATGCTTTTCATTAGTGAGTGGTGCAAGCGCGCCAGAGGGGTGGTTGATCCGGTGCGACCCTTTCTTGACCGGACTATTTTGAAACCTTGTGCACCAGTACTAGAAGAAGTTGTGTCTGAGAAAAATGATGGATGTGTGCATATTGACTATAGTCCTCCGCCGCTTTTGGTGGGCCAGTCAGACGACGGGGCGGAGAGAGCGAAGGAGACTGCGGTGGCTACTCTCAAGCTTAGTGCTAAGCAAGTTGCAGAGCTCAAGTCAAAGGCTAATTTGGATAATGCAGCTGGCGGAAGAAGACCCTACACAAGGTATTAATTCATTATCATAATTCAAATATATGGACCACGAGAACTTGAAAATTCTTATTTTTTTTCGAGAAGTTCAGACCCCAATTTTTACCATCCAAAATGCAAAATGCATTTTCCAATATATATTTTGGTGGTGACACATGTCCCATGAATATGCATTTTCCAAGATGAATTTAATGCAAAGTCAAAATCACTTTTTTGACTTTACTTTTTGAACATGTGTCACATGCAGATTCAAAGTTGCATCATGATCCAATGGTGAAATTTGGAGTCTCAGATTATCAATTTTGAAGGGTTCTCAATCGAGCGCTCCCTTATTGACCACATACACATATATACGAATTAAAAGTAATGCCAAATCCCAGGGTGTATGTATCCAATAGAAAGTTAACACGTCAGCAAAGTGATATAAAATTACTACATTAATTTGTATTTAAAAGGGTAAAATTTTGTTGAGGATAGTGTTTTTATGGTATTTTTGTGTAAGTTTGTTTGAGACTTTGAACCCTAAAATAAAATTCACTATTTTTCAGAATATATAAATAATATTCACGTAATTTATTTTATAATAAAATTAAGATTCCATGAATTATGTTAATTGGATTTTGCATGTTTTGTTTCAGGTACGAGGCTATAGCAGCCCACATGTGGAGATGTTCGAGTAAGGCTCGGCAACACATGGACTCGCAACCAACACGCCTCCGCATAGTAACAAACGCTCGGAACCGCCTCAAGCCACCACTTCCTCCCACTTTCTTCGGCAACATGGTCCTCCGCATAGCGGTGGACACCACCTCCGGCGAGCTTCTCAACAACCCTCTCGGCCACATCTCGGCCAAAATCAGGCAAAAGGTGACCAGCGTGGACGACAATTACGTCCGCGACGCGCTCGCGTACTTGGAGAAACAGGCGGACGTGACGCAGTTGAGGAACTTTCACAGCCTGGGATGCACGATGGGAGGGTTTTTCGGAAACCCTAATTTTGAGCTGGTTGAGCTTGCCGCTTTACGGGACTGATTTTGGGTGGGGCCGAGAGGATTACATGGGTCCTGGGGGGATAGGGTTTGATGGGAAATGCTTTGTTTTGCCAGGTCATGATGAGGATGGGTCTGTTGTGATTTTGCTGAGGCTGCAAGTTGAGTACATATGGATGATTTCACAAAGTGTTTTTACGATGATATTTGAATTTGAGTGCAATAATCAATAAAACAATGTAACATTTCTGTCGTAATTTTGTTATTAAAACCTCACATACAAATTGATTTTTGGTACAAACGATAAAGTTCATCAAAATCAACCTGTAATTCGTCACTTTTTGTAACCACACAAACAAAAATAACAACATCGCTCGTGAGTTTTGCATATAATTAGTCACCAAGAAAATGCATCGAAAATCAGAATTTAATCTCATCCACCAAAATCACAAAAGCAAGGATTATAATTTATTTATAATTTATATCAAAAAAATCAACTTTGTGCCCGATCTTTCCTCATTCATTCAATCAACATTTACAAAAGTGTTTTCTTCCTTCATGTATGGACAAAAACAGCCCAATCAACAACAACGTGACCCGACCAGACCCTGTAATTGGGTCGACATTAGCCCAACCCGAAACGACGTCAGGTATCCAATGAAATAACATAGCGTGCAGTGCACAGTGCAGACCACCTACTCTGTCTGTAAAGGGGCGGGCCATCGAATCAGCTTTTCGGCCCATTGAAGCCCATATCAACGTCAACGGCCATTATCTTTATTCAAGATCTTTGGATGCAATGTAATGCACAGAGCTGTCATGTTAAATTAGTTTTGCAATTACACTGTGTTGGAGCCTTGGAAACTTAAACGAGAAGAAAACTCTCCGATTGATGATCTACCGTCCCCACATCCAGCACATAAATATGCAGGTGGAAGTAAATATATTTAATATTCATTAGGTATTTACTAGACTTGTAAATTCGTTTGGCACATAGAGGAGTGTCATTTGCAAATGATTCATATCCCACATTGGTTTTAAAAAAAGGAACTGTTTTTGATAAAATGTCATAAATACGGATATCCACTATTGTCTGATGAAACATGTGCCGAGCTAGGGTATGTACAACAGTGCTATAAAAGCGCAAGTTGTTGAAATTTTAAGCTTAATTCTTATACAGAATTCAAGCTGATTTTGACCCGAACCTGGTCCGACCCGAGAGCCACTTAAAATTGTAGGGCTTAATATGTGTTTAGGGATGTTAACTTTTCGTCTAGGATGACCAGACCCGGCCCAATGCTAACCTCTAGTCTAATCTATGGAGCTCTGCAGCTTCAGACGACATCAGTCAGAGAGAAAGACGCAACCAGCAGACTCCTTCGGTTCGGTCTCCCCTAAGCACCTACCGTGAAACAACTCCGACAATAACAACGAAAATTGAATGTTGGGTTGGACTACAACTACAAAGGTCACCCACCAAGGTAAAAAATGCAGCTCTCCTCTTTGAGACATAATTCTATTCTTGGCAAAGTTCAATTAAAGTGAAGGACTGTGTTTGCTTGCGCAAATCTAGCATAGCCCTATACACTATACTACGTACTAGTATATTACTAAGTATTTTACAGCAATTTTTATTTATTTTTACAGTGTTCTAACACGTAGCCCATCTTACAACATCAATGTGCCCAGCAAATCCCATGTGCTCCGTGAATTATGGCATGGGGATCGAAACTGCTTAGCCCATGTTACAATATCAATGTGCCCAGCAAATCTCACGTGCTCGGTAAAATATGGCATCGGGCACTTGCGTAGCCCATCTTACAACATCAATGTGCCCAGCAAATCCCATGTGCTCCGTGAATTATGGCATGTGGAACTGCTTAGCCCATGTTACAATATCAATGTGCCCAGCAAATCTCACGTGCTCGGTAAAATATGGCATATATCGGGCACTTGCGTAGCCCATCTTACAACATCAATGTGCCCAGCAAATCCCTTGTGCATGTGCATCCATCCTTCTTGTTAGGGAAAAGTATAAAATGAGATCGTGAGTTACCATCCATTTTTAAAATTTTGTAAGTATTATCCAAATTTCTAAATAAGAATTGAACTATTAATAATTTTCCAAAATAGTAATTTTCTCTAACACCGTTAACGATTTCCATAACAGCGTTAGGGTTTCTATAACGCTATTAGTTAATAAAATTTAAAATTTTTACAAAAGTTCTAAATTTTTTAAAAATTTAATTTTTCCATTTTACGTCTTCTGAAAGTGACGGTTGCAGGACTGCATGCCTCCAGTTTAAGGTTTGCTTGTAATATCAAAAATTAGAGTTTTTTTTTTATAGAAATTATCCATTTGAGTTTGTGAATATCCTAATGACCCAAATGAGTTTGGGATATCCAAAAATGACTATTTTTTTATAAAACCGGAATCTAGGGATGCACAAATTCCGACCGGACCGAAAAAACCGACCGAACCGGACCGAAAAAGACCGGACCGAACCGGACCGGATTTTTTTCCGGTCCGGTCTTCGGTCCTAAGATTTGCTAAATTTCGGTCTCGGTCCGGTTCGGTCCTATGTAAAATTCGGTCCGGTTCGGTCTGGACCGAATAATTAAAATTAGTTTATTTTAATATTTAATTAAATCTATTAATTAAGATTTTAATAAAACACTGCGTTTTATTTTATTTGGATTTTGGTTGGGTTAGGGTTAAAGATTGTGCAAGCGCTTATTTGCACTCAAGATTGGTTGCAACTGCGCACAACTGCTATGGATAAAGATGGCGATGAATCTACTTTGGACGAAGGTAGTGAAGGTAATAACAAAATCATCATAAGAATACATGTCCCACTTCTACGTGATATATATTTAATTTTTAATTTTGTTGATTTGTAATTGTTAGATGATGATGGCACATTCTACGCATGATGCGCATCAAGAATTTGTATTTGCTTGAATTTGAAGCTTTTAGGTACGCATATGACATATGTGACTATCCTATAATAATGCAACGAAATATGATATATATTTTTCTCTTGATTGTGTCTTATGTTGATGGTGTAACAGGACTAATTTTATTGAAAATCGGAAGACGTAGATTGTTGCGGCCAAGACCCAAGGCCAAGACCCAAGAAGATACAAGATGCTTGTTTATTTTTTGATATGTTTTCTGCATCTAAGTTTTACTTGCATTACAAATATTTTGATCCCAAGTCATGGTTTACTTTGTTATGTTTTGTGTATTTTGAGTAACTACAGCACTTTGCTTCTTCATTTTTTAAGAAGCTATCTTTATTTCCTTATTCATGTTTATCATGAAAATCATTTCATTTTGCATCTATTTCTGTATGAAAATAAACAGTACATGAAAATTTTTTGCAAAAAATCAAATAACATTTCGGTCCATAACCGGTCTGGACCGGACCGAACCGGACCGATTCGGTTTCGGTCCGGTCTTCGGTCTTAATGTGGCAAAAAACCGAATCGGTCCGGTCTTCGGTCTTAATGTGGCAAAAAATTCGGTCCAGAGGACCGGACCGGACCGAATGTGCATCCCTACCGGAATCTGATGTGTCGGTATATTGAATTTACTAATAAACTGAATCCCCGAAATCCAGTTCACGTGGACAACTTTATGTAACGTGGCTGCCATGTGAAAAAAATATATTTTTTTTACACATAACGGATCCTCAGGCACTGATTTTCTTTAAAAAAAATTATTTTTTTGTATGTGAAGGAATTAACTATACGGATATGTCAGACATTTTTTTAAGGGAAAAGTACAAAAAGGTGGTATGAACTACCACCCTTTTGCAAAATCTTGTCGAACTATACACATTTTCAAAATCTTGTCCAATTCTAATTAATGGGCCAAATTGCAATTCTGAATAATACAATGAGCACCCAAACCTTTCATAAATTATGTAATTGGAATATTTTTTTGGTTGGACCAAATAAACCAAATATGATTTTGAAATGAATTTGGTTGTACTCTTCCCTAATTTAAAATTTATGTATTTGATTTGATTAAATGCATTTGGTTCGATCTAATAATACAAATTTCGTTTTTAGTTTGGTTTCGTTAAACGATTTTAGTTTGGTTTCTGAACTGGTGAATGCAATTTGTATATTTAAAAACGAAATATGCATATATAATATATATAAATTAATTAAGAACGAAATTTGACCACTTTTCACCTTTCTGCAAAATCGTCAAACAATTTTAGTTTGGTTTCTGAACCGGTGAATGCATATATTCTGATGAATTGGTTCTATTTTTTCTTTTAGTTGTGATTTTACTACTATTAAGATGCGTATGTTGCTGCCAATTTGTATATTTAAAAATGAAATTGCATATATAAAATATATATATTAGTTTTTTTTTTTTTTTTTTGATTACAAATATATATATTAGTTAAGAACGAAATTTGTATATTTAAAAATTTAGGGTATAAATTATGGTGCAATTAACAATTTATTGTAATTATAAAAAAACAATTATTGTAAATCTTTAGACAATTTCTCATACAAGTCCTTCTCCTTTATCAAGAAAATATATTGAGATAGAAAATTAAGATTCTTTTAAAAGAATTTTTATTGATGGTTTGTGAGATTAGTAATGAACAATTCAATATATGACAAATTTTGTTTGCAACCACGTAAGAAATCCTTCTTTATTTCTTACGATAAGTCTTAGACAATGCTAATTGTCTTATATACGCTGTAGTGGTCCATGACAAATAAATTTTTTGATTGCATTATTAAAGTTTATACAAAAAAGTTTTTTCTTGGATCTGTCTATATATACCTCGCTCCGTTTCTAATCTGTCTATATATATACCTCCCACACAATTACATTAACCACCACATAAACGACAGATACATTCCAACATACAGCATATTCGTCTAAGCAAATGGTATGAAACTATCTAAGGTATATTTTCATCACATGCTAATAGATATATGGGTTTTGATGATGACTACTGGTTTGCTCTCAGGCATCCTTGGAAGGACTCATTTCATTGGGACCATGGGGAGGTTTCGGTGGAGACCACTGGAGTTACAGGGCAAGCGGTGGGATAACTGAGATAGTCCTCCGTGTAGAAGGAAATATCAAGTCCATTTCCTTCAAAGATGCCAGTGGCCTGGTTTCTGCGACAATCGGTGGCAAGGGCAACGACCCTAATGACAGGGGTGAACAGAAAAAGGTGACTTAGCTAGTCATATATTAATACATTTACAGGGAGGCTAATTCCATAGCTGATGGATTGGCAAAATCGTATTACTGACTTCGTAGCATTTTTGTAGATCCTTTATAATCTGTCTGTTATTGTTTTTCTTTTTGGGTTTTTCTTATCCTTTTTATCTCTGTTTTGGGGTTCTTATCTCTGTTTCTTGCTGAATGTTTTTGTACTTCATTTCCCTTTATAATTTTAATACGTTCTGCCTTTATAATTTGGCGGCAGAAATGCTAATGACACTGGTGAAGAAAGAAGAGTGAGTATGGCATTCATGGCTTGCATAGGATAGCAAATCAATTGAAGCATTTCCTTTTCTCTTCATTATTTCCTTATTTAGCTAAGCTAACACCATATACAATATTCTATGATGCAACATGTGTGTAGATTGAGATTGATGGGCTTTCAGAGCATCTAACATCCATAACCGGGACATATGGAGATTATGCTGGATTGGTAGTGATCACATCACTAGCATTCCAAACTAATCTCACCACATATGGACCTTTCGGAACTGCTACCGGCACTTCTTTCTCCATACCAATTGAAGGTTCGGTCGTGATTGGATTTCATGGAAGAGGCGGCCACTACCTTGATGCAATTGGCATCCATGTGAAACCTGTAAAGTTTTTCTTTTTTTCATGATTTTTTTTTAAAAAATTTGCTGGGTAGTTTGGACCCCAGTTAGAGCAAAAAAAAACTCCGTAACAGTGGTTATTGGTAACGATGCAGAGGGACATAGTAGGAACTATTTCAATAGGTCCATGGGGAGGCCCAGGTGGGGGTTCATGGAGTTATATGACAAATCGAGGTATAAACCAGATAGTCATCCATGTACGATCAAACATTAAGTCTATATCTTTCCGGGACACAACTGGCTTGGATTCTGCAACATTCGGAGGCGGAAACCCTAATGACATTGGTCAAAGGAAAACTGTAAGTATTCCCCCTTGTGGCGTGTTAAGTTTTTTGATAGAAAATATTTCTAAAGGAAAAAATTATCTAAGAATGTTTTTTTGCAGTTTGTATTGTCGAATTTTTAAAAAAATTTGTTCGAGCTTGGCGTATATATATATATATATACATGGGACGGGCTGGGATTTTGATTGTCCCAGTCCCGTCTAATTTTATTCAGGACTATGTTTCATGTATGGAAAACAATTATTGAAACAACAAGGCATTTATGGTTCATAAACTACAAATTAAAATAGTTCACGTATTTTGCTTTGCATTATATATTTGCAGGTTCTTATTAACTGGCCTTCTGAACACCTGACATCCATAAGTGGGACATATGGCAATTTCGGCGCTATTTTAACGATCACATCGCTGTCATTCACTACAAATAGGGCTACTACTTATGGACCTTTTGGAACCCGTTCCGGCACTCCTTTCTCCATCCCGATAAATAATAATACGGTGGTTGGATTCCATGGAAGAGCTGGACACTACCTCGACGCCATTGGCATCATTGTCAAGCCACAGACGACAATCTAACTTCTTATTGGAAGAAATAAGTTGTCTTATCTCTAAAATATCCATCGATACAATGTCAATGCGTCGATGCTTTGTTCATGGTGTTGCTCTTATATGCTCTAATAATGTACGGAAATAAATGTGTTTTTGTTGTTTCTTCTTAGTGTTGTTTACGAGGGCTTTGATAGCTCTCTGATGTGCTAGGTTCCTTGATGCTTTGTTGTATGATGTATCAATAAATATTGCGACTTTGAATAAAAGCAGGGATAATGGAAACCCTATCAGTGGTTGAAATCCCTTTAGTAGTGAAAATTTGATTTTCCTTTCAAGTGCATTAGTTTCTTGGGAGGTTCTTACTTCTTGTAACTCGGGAGTTATTTATACAGAGACAACCATAATAAAAGATCCTTACCTGATGAAAAATCAGGGATAAATTCTACCAAAAATGCAGATAAACAGAGCCATTTATCGATTCTAAACCAAGTGAGGAAATGCTACGAGATCCGTCGTCACTACACCAGAATTCATCTGATGCGACAGTCATTGATGTAGTCGCATTGGTAGCTGTCGCGTATGTCTTCTTACCCTACACTATTTTTTTTAAGACTGTCGCATAAACTTTCCTATGCCACAGTGCTAAAGTGACATACCTTTGATTGTCGTATAAGATATCATATGCGACAAGCGTCTTACGTGACAACCCTAAGATTGTCGTATAAGACGTCCTATGCGACACACATCTTAAGTGACAATCCTATGATTGTCGTGTAAACTGTCATATGTGACAATACCTTAAATGACAAAACAAATATAATCACGTAAGAACATTTTAAAAAATTATGGAAATATATTATCTCGGGTGAATACGACAAAGCAAGCTTTTTCAATGTATTCAAATTAATTATCTAGTTTTATTATATATATATATATATATATATATAGAGGAGCGCTCAAATGTTATACCCTTCTTAATGTGTTATGTGTTACACCCAATCTCATCCTTTAGATCAAATGATCTAAAGGTGCAAAATAAAGTCAAAGTGCAAAATAAAAGTCAAAAAGTGACCAAGTTGTTTGTCATCTTGCACTTTTGTCTTTTACCTAAAAGACAAAAGTGCAAGATGTAATCTGGACCTTTAGATCAAAAGATCTAAAGGTGCACAATAAAGTAACACATAACACTTTAACAACCCATAACATTTGAGCGCGCCCCTAATTATATATATATATAATTTTATCTAATTTAAATTCCTTCTTATCTCAAATGCAACATTTGTTCAGTTTATTCTTTTTTTTCTCTTGGATGTGTGATATTTGTATGTGTGATCTAAGCTTACAAGTTAGCTTTTATTTGGATCTTCGTTTGATGAAAATCAGGTCACAATTTACAATTAGTTTGTACTAATTTTTTGTTGTTGCACATGTTCACAATTCAATTTGAATTGAAATTGAAAATTTTCGCACATGTTCACAATTCAATTTTTTTTGATCGAACAATTCAATTTGAATAATAATAAACCTTATCAAAAAAATTTAGAATAATAATAAAAAATTAAAAAACAAATACACGTCGACGTCTAAGTCTAGAGATGAAAGTGGGTTACGAAACCCGTGGGTTGGCCTGCGTGGGTCGTGGGTCGACCCGATCCAACCCGATCCGCGCAACCCAGCTCGTGGGTTGAGAGTGGTGGGTTCAACCCGTGGATCGGGTTGGGTTGATTAAAACTCAACCCAGCCCGACCGGTGGGTTGGACTTTTTTTTTAATTAATATTTATTGAATTTTTTTTGTTTTTTACTTAGATAATAAGTTATTTTGAATATAAATTGTATGAAAAAATTTGATATTTAATAACTAAATATTTTAAAATTTTATTTTAATTAAAATTAATAATTTATGGGTGCAACCCGTGGGTTGGACCCAACCCGACCGAGCTCATTTATGATGGGTCCAACCCGTGGGTTGGGCTGGGTCCAACATTTTTGCTTCGACCCGGCCCGTGGGTCGACCCGTTACTGTTTCGACCCAGCCCGACCCAGCCCGAACCCACACGAAACCCACTGTTTCGACCCAGCCCGACCCGTGAGCCGACCCACTTTCATCTCTACGTCTAACTCACCAAAACTTATTCCGAATACATAAGCCAGATTTGTTTGATGTTTGGATTGTTTAGGTTTGATTTTCGATTGATGATGTATGTTTTTGGTTTTCTGAAATGGATTTATTGTAGTTATTGTGCATATAAAACTTGATTAGATGATTGTTTCCAATTCCACCAGATTGGTGTTATATGTATGTTTAGTTGTTTTATAGCTTGTTGCATTGAAAACTAAGGTTTTTCATCCAAATATCAACAGCAATGGTAGCATTTGTCTTGATATTTTGAAAGAACAGTAGAGCCCTGCTCTTACTATTAAAGGTTTGGAGCCATGACTATCTATCCCTGCTCTTACTAGTGCTTTAGGGTTTGATGTCATTCTCAATATTGTTTTTTGATGCAGTGCTAAAGTTCGAGATTGATGTGTTAATGTTAATTAAGCAGCAGCAGCATTATAAAGCAACAACATTCCGTCTGCGGTTTAACTTTCAAGTTTAGACTCCGGAACTTGGGTATGAGTTAAAGGATTGAATTTCTTTGTTTTGAACTTCAATGTGAGTTGATTAAGTTTATGATTTTGTTATAAGAATCCAGTACAATTTTATCTGTTTGCGATAAGTATATTTGGTTTTCAATTTGCATGTTTTGGTGTCTTTATTTTTGTTCGTATTTTTTGTGTAGGAAAAATTAAAAGATGGTGTTCATTAGGGAGGAACTAATATATCTGGGGTGCACTTGAGAAGCATTTGCGCCGAAGAGCTGTGGCAACGAGTAAGAGTTCAAGTGCAAGTTGATAAATGGAAGAGTTCAAATTTGTTTGAAGTTGTGCTTCAATGTAAATAGATGTTGTTCATGTATGTATGTACTATGTCATAGTGAATGACATTGAAACATTTTGTAAATAATGATCTCTTTTCAAATGAAAATTTCATATTTTTTTATTTGTGATACTATTTCATTGAAAGTAGTCTACTGCTATACAAATAAATGTATAATTATTAATGTATTATGATTTTTAAAAAAATCTTATGCGACTGTAAATTTACTCAGGGGACAATTTAGAATACTGTCACTTAAGATATTTCTTATATGACAGTGATTCTCTGACACTGTCGCATTTAACTTATGCCACACCATGTTATGCGACGCAGCTATTCCGACATTGTGTCAGTCGTATAAGCTTATGCCACATTCTTTCGCACTTAACCCACTTATTTTGTAGTGTCGCATTAGATGCAAAATGGCGTAGTGAGTCGATGATTTGGTTTTATTATTGTTGACATTAAAATATTAATAGTATTATTTATTTATTGGTATTAATATTGTTATTGTTATTTTTTATTTTTTTGATTATGAGCTCATGCTCTTAAGGTAGTATCTGCTCAATTTTGAGCTTGTGAGGACTTGAACCCTGGATCATTTTGATACAACAGGAGAGGTGCTCCACTGAGCCACCTCTTTGCATTAGCATTAGCATTATTGTTTATGAAATAAAAAGACCAAGAAAAATGATGAAAATTAACAACAAAGAAATAAAAGAATAAACTAATAAATTAAAGTTTGGAAAATTTCGCTAAAAAAAACACGAGCACAAACAGGACTACGATAAACCCTTTTCTACAGCTTGTTTCTCGTACTATTACTAATAATAGAACAGGACTTATTCATGAACGCTTGATTATGAAGTTGGAGTTATAATTGTAGTTTCAGAGAATTGTTAAAGTATGATTATTTAACTTGTGGGTTATCTTAATTCTCTATTTTCCAACATTTTTTTGTCTGTACTCCTGATGTTAGATTGCTTGTTTGTTCGGCATTGTTTTGGAATGTGAGCTGCTCTTGAAGCCATGATAATTAGATTTTCTCTAAGCTGTTTCACATCTTCAAAATTATTTACCGATGGCCCTGATACTGAATTTCCTTTTCTTTTGCCAGCTCTTTCAGCCGAATTTTCAAATCTAACAAACCAAGTCTGTGTTCACACCTATTATATGGACGACAATGGGTAAGAATCCTACATCTCTTCTACTGACAACAGTTTTTTTTAGGGTTATTATGGCTGACCTGTCCAGTTTATTAAACAAGTTTCTGATACACTTTTGGCCTGGTTTAACACTAAATCCAGTTATTCACAAGCAATAAAACAACCAACTTGCCAGCGACACATATACTTATCTGGTTGACCATTTTTTCAGCATATTCTTTCTATTTATCTTAAAATTGTGAATGTAACTCTGGCTACCAAGCAAACGAGTCATGACTGGCTCATTGATGGAGTCGACCCCCTTTCCAAGTCGAACCGTGGCAGACCTAGCTGTTCCTTGTTTTATTATCTCAACCATATATAAATGTGGAGTTGCAGGTTTTATTTTGGGTGATAGGAAGCAATTTCACTCTGCGTTTGGCATGGACATACAAGCTGTCTGCTCACCTTCGCCACAATTACCTCACAGTATTTACAATCACAGCCCTGGAGATGTTCCGCAGGTTCCAGTGGGTTTTCTTCCGTGTCGAAAACGAATGGAATAAAATGAGTTCCAAGCCAAATCTTCAGCTCTCTGAGATCTCATCCGAAGAAGACAAATTACTTGCTCCCAATGACCACAATGTATAGATGGAAAACGCTCTTCTCTTGATGGCTGCAGGATCTGCGGTTCTAAACAGTAACTTCCATTCTTTTTTGCTGTGTAGGTTTTCATCCGTTGCTGAATGTCTGTCTATACTATCCTTCAATTTTTTTGTTCAAAAAAAAAAAAAAATTAGGTTCAGGGATACACAATTTAGAAGATATATTCTTATTTGGTTGCCTCATTTGAGCGCTCCTCTATATATATATATATAGGAGCGTTCAAATGAGGCAGCCAAATTAGAATGAGACTGTGAGGCACGATCTCGTGCGTCCATCAAACCCCCCGTGCATTGTGGGCGCGCCACGTGTCACAGCCGCCGTAATAGTAAATTTGTGTTCACACTGCTTTTACTATTTGGACACTATTCAGCCACTATTCACGCAAGATGAGTGACCCAGATCGTGCCTCACGTGCCTCATTCTACCAACGTGCCTCAACCGAATGCTCCCCTATATATATATATATATATAGAGAGGAGTGTTCAAATGAGGACACCCAAATTTGGTAAGGACGTAGGGACAAATCTCATCCATTAGATCATCATCCATCTAACCCCCCGTGCTTTGTGGGTGCGCCACGTGTCCAAGTACCCAAAATCCAATAAAGCAAATAGTAAAATCCCACTACCAAAAAGCAAATAGTAAAACCCACTACCACATGTGACACGTGGCAGCTTGTGGATCATTGGATGAACCTCATCCAATGGCCAAGATTAGTCCCTACACCCTCACCATAAGACATGTCCTCAATTGAACGCCCCCCTATATATATATATATATAGATAGACCATTCGTTAATTAAGCAACAATCATGCTTGATAGCATATATAGTGGAATGCATACAGTGTAATACATGCATACACTCATAGCATAGAAGTGGCTATAAATACTGTAAACAGAGCATGCATTGTGTGTGTGAAAAACAAAATAACAGAATTCAGTTCATCTTCTTCATCTCTCTTTTATTTCTATAATCTCTGGATTGCTCACGCAAATACACTAAATCAAGAAATTGTTTCTCGAATTTCTTCTTTTGCTTCCGCAGATTTGATATATTGTTGCAGATTTCATACAAATTTGTTGGAGTTCTGGCCGACTAGAAGACGCAACAATTAAACGAAAACGAAACGAGACAATGATTTACCCTGGTTCAGATTGGCCGGGGTGACCAATCCTACATCCAGCAACCGAAGCAACCCTTTATTAATGAAATTGGTACAACCGGAGCCTTCCGCGACGTCGATCGAGCCTTCCGCAATCAGCAATTCCAGACGAACGTCTCCAATCACTATTCTATGCTCAGCTCACTCGTTCGCTCAAAAGTGAACCCTAATTCCCAATTCTGGGAATCTTAAGTTCAAAGTTTCTACCGCCTCGCAATCTAGTCCCTGAAGTTTCTACAAGTTACAGTTCGACCCCTTAAGTTACAGACTTGACAAACTGCTATACTGACCGTTTGAATAACAGAATTAACTGCCAAACTAATCCCTACATCCAAACGCAGCGTTTCGTCTTGTTCTTCAATCTTCAACTCAGTTAGCTAGCTGGTCGTACTGCCTTCTTCAGCCACTGATTCCGACGCCGTGCTCAGCCTAGCTTCCACTCCGGTTGGTAGTGCTGATCACCGACTCACATTCACAATCTCCACCTTGAGTCGATGAGCACCAGGGTTGCCTCGGTTCAGGCTTCATTAGCCTGCCCCCAGCAGACTTATCAGTTCCAGACACAGTTGGAATTTTGCGCTGGGAACTGGTTTTGTGAGCATGTCTGCTGGGTTCTCTTCGGTATCAATTTTCACCATTGTTACTGCTCCGGTCTCTATGACCTCCCGGACAAAGTGCAGCTTCACGTCGATGTGTTTCGACCTTTCATGAAAGACTTGGTGCTTGGACAGATGGATGGCTCCTTGGCTATCACAGCCTATCTTTACACACTTCTGGTCATGCTTCAGCTCAGCTAGGACTCCTTTCAATCACAGGGCCTCCTTCACAGCTTCTGTTACAGCTACAAACTCAGCTTCAGTTGTGGACAAGGTCACCACTGGTTGCAGTCCAGCCTTCCAGCTTACAGCAGTCCCATACACGTTGAAGACATATCCTGTTTGGGACTTCCTTGTGTCAATGCACCCTGCAAAATCAGAGTCTACATATCCAGTGATGATATCACTGTTATTTTCCATGTTAGTTGTCCCAAACATTAAACCTTTATCAAGACTTCCTTTTACATATCTAAGCACCCACTTTACAACATTCCAATGAGCCTTACCAGGTTTTGACATAAACCTACTAATCATACTAACACAATGAGCAAGATCAGGCCTTGTGCACACCATTGCATACATTAAACATCCTACAGCATTAGCATAAGGTACCTTACTCATGTGTTCAAACTCAGACTCATTTTTAGGACACTGATCAGTAGATAACTTAAAATGATGAGCAATTGGAATCAAAACAGATTTGGCATCAGACATGTCAAATTTCTTAATGAGCTTAGACAGGTAACTAGTCTGATTTAAAAACAAAGTCCCTTTTGTTCTGTCTCTCACAATCTGCATACCAAGTATCTTTTTAGCAGGACCTAAATCCTTCATTTCAAAATGAGAGCTCAACTGTTTCTTAAGGTCATCAATTAAATGCATACTGTCACTTGCAATTAACATGTCATCAACATATAATAGCAGATAAATGACAGAATCATTGTCCAGAAATTTATAGTAAATGCACCAGTCATAACTTGACCTATTGAAACCACAATTCAGCATGAACTCATCAAATTTCTTATACCATTGTCTTGGTGATTGTTTAAGGCCATACATGGATTTTTTCAGCAAGCAAAGATTATTCTCAGCATCACCAATAACAAAACATTCAGGTTGGGCAATGTAAATAGTCTCATCAATGTCACCATATAGAAAAGCAGTCTTCACATCAAGTTGTTCTAGTTCTAGGTTGTTATGAGCAACTAAGGACAGAACTACTCTAATAGACCTATGCTTAACTACTGGGGCATAAATCTCATTAAAGTCTACACCTTCCCTTTGAGAAAATCCTTTAGCCACAAGCCTTGCTTTGTATCTGGGTTTTTCTACTCCTGGGATGCCTTCCTTAATTCTGAAAATCCATTTACTACCCACAACTTTCACACCCTTAGGTTTTTCTACCAAGTCCCAGGTATTGTTTTCTTTTAAGGATTTTATCTCATCTTGCATTGCTTTATACCAAATCTCTCCTTCCTTTGAATCCAAGGCTTCCCTCACAGTCTTGGGTTCATTTTCAGATAAATCAGCAGCTATATTGAAGGCAAAGGCTACTACATTATTTTCCCCACTATCAAATCCATATCTCACTGTTTTCTTGGGAACTCTTCTCTCCCTATCTCTTATAAGGACATAATCCTGAGGAACTGCAGGTTCTGGGTCAGGGTTAGTCATGACTACCTCTGGTTGATCAGGTTCAGTGGTCTCAGCCATGGTATTTCCTGGGTTAGCTACTCTCCCCTGCTCCACCTCAAACAAATCATCCCTACCCTGTCCAACTTCTATTTCCATCCTTTCCTTCTGTTCAGCCACTGGTTCTATCTTAGGCTTCTTAAAGGGGAACTCAGCCTCATTAAACACCACATCTCTACTTATGAAAGCCCTCTTATGGTTCTTTTCCAGACACCATAATTTATAACCTTTTACCCCATCTGGGTACCCCAAAAACACACATCTTAAAGCCCTTGGTTCTAGTTTATCCTGTCTAACATGTGCATAAGCAGAACAACCAAACACTTTTAGCATAGAATAATCCACAGGATGACTAGACCACATTTGCATAGGAGTTTTAAAATCAATAGCAGCAGATGGGCATCTATTAATCAAATAACAGGCAGTATTGGCTGCTTCAGCCCAAAAAGATTTAGGCATACCTGCTTGGAGAAGTAAGCACCTCACCCTTTCAAGGATGGTTCTATTGAACCTTTCAGCTAGCCCATTTTGTTGGGGAGTTCCTGCAACTGTGTGGTTCTTTGCAATACCACAGGACTTACAAAAATTCAAGAATTCACTGTCTAAATATTCTAGACCATTATCAGTTCTGAGTTTCTTGATGTGCTTTCCAGTTTGATTTTCAACCAAAAGTTTCCATGTTTTAAATGTTTGAAAAGCCTCAGATTTCTTAGCAAGAAAATATATCCATACTCTCCTTGTATAGTCATCTATGAAGGTCATGAAATATCTTTTACCACTATGTGATTCAGTCCTAGTAGGTCCCCACAGATCTGAATGTACATAGTCAAGTATATCATTGGTTCTATGAATGGCAGTTCCAAATTTAACTTTGCTGGATTTTCCCAAAACACAGTTTTCACAAAAACTTAGTTTTCCCAATTTTCCATTTCCTAGATAGCCATGTTCATGTAGTTTTTGCAAACCTTTTTCACTTACATGAGCTAACCTCAAATGCCAAATTGACAGTTCATTTGACTCTTTTTCAGTATAATTCACAACAGCACCAACTATTGTATTTCCTAGCAAAACATAAATGCCATTCACTATCATGCCTTTCATAACTACTAAGGAACCTTTAGTTATTTTCATGGAGCTATTTTCTGCCTTGAAGGAATAACCTTGTTTGTCTAGCATACCTAGTGAAATCAAGTTCCTCTTAAGTTCAGGTACATACCTCACGCCAGAGAGTATGATCTCTTGGCCATCCTCCATCCTTAGCCTTACAGTCCCAATTCCAGCCATAGTACAGGACTTGTTGTTCCCCAGGTGGACTGTCCCAATCTTCTTTTCTTCAAGTTCATTGAACCAGGATTTGTTTGGTGTCATGTGGTAGGAGCTCCCACTATCAAGGATCCATCTGGAAGATGAATCACCTTCAGCTACAGCTAGAACATCTGCGCTCTCGTAACCATCTTCTACCACAGCAGCATCAGCTTGGTCCTTCTTATTCTCACCAGACTGTTTCTTCCTTTCTGGGCAGTCCCTCCTGAAATGCTACTTTTGTGAAATGGCCTTCTTTATGACAAAAGTAGCATTTCAGCTTCTTTTGATCTGCTCTGGGACTCTTGGGTGTGGAGGACTTCTTGTGGAACTTATTTTTGGAATTTCCCCTTTGAAAACCTTGCTTGAAACCCCTCCCTTGTACAGACAGTCCTTCAGCTCCTTCATGGCTTGATTTGGAATCAAGTTGTTTTGACTTTAGGGCAGCCAAAACTTCTTCCATTGATAGAGTCTCCCTTGCATACTTCATGGTCTCCACAAGGGTGGAGTATTCTGGTGGCAGGGCATTGAGAATCATTATGGCTTGATCCTCATCATCTATCTTCTCTTTGATGTTCTCCAAATCAATGACAATCTTTGCGAAGTCATCCAAGAAGTCCTCTATTGGTTTGCTATTGTCCATCTTGAATCCAAATAGCTTCCCTTTCAGGTAAATCTTGTTGGTCAGCGTGCTCGTCATGTACAGGGACTCTAGCTTGGTCCAGATCGCAGCGGCAGTCTTTTCTTTTGAAACTTCCCTTAGGACCTTGTCGCCGAGATGAAGGATTAGAGTACTGTACGCCATCCCCATGGCCTCGTCCTTCTCATCTTGTGACATTGTCGCTGGAAGCTTATGCTCACCCTCCAAACACTTCGCCACTTTCATCTGCGTCAGAACTGCTTCCATCCGACGCTTCCAAAGCGCAAAGTCTCCTTTGCCATCAAACCTTTCGATTTCAACTTTCGTCGACACCATTGCGCCCGATTCCTCTGATACCAATTGTTGGAGTTCTGACCGACTAGAAGACACAACAATTAAACGAAAACGAAACGAGACAATGATTTACCCTGGTTCAGATTGGCCGGGGTGACCAATCCTACATCCAGCAACCGAAGCAACCCTTTATTAATGAAATTGGTACAACCGGAGCCTTCCGCGACGTCGATCGAGCCTTCCGCAATCAGCAATTCCAGACGAACGTCTCCAATCGCTATTCTATGCTCAGCTCACTCGTTCGCTCAAAAGTGAACCCTAATTCCCAATTCTGGGAATCTTAAGTTCAAAGTTTCTACCGCCTCGCAATCTAGTCCCTGAAGTTTCTACAAGTTACAGTTCGACCCCTTAAGTTACAGACTTGACAAACTGCTATACTGACCGTTTGAATAACAGAATTAACTGCCAAACTAATCCCTACATCCAAACGCAGCGTTTCGTCTTGTTCTTCAATCTTCAACTCAGTTAGCTAGCTGGTCGTACTACCTTCTTCAGCCACTGATTCCGACGCCTTGCTCCGCCGTGCTCAGCCTAGCTTCCACTCCGGTTGGTAGTGCTGATCACCGACTCACATTCACAAAATTGACTGCAAAATTCATAGCTTCGTGGAAGAGTAAGCTACTGTCTGACAGATTGTTGCAGATTTCATACAAATTGACTGCAAAATTCATAGCTTCGTGGAAGAATTGTTGCAGATTTCATACAAATTGACTGCAAAATTCATAGCTTCGTGGAAGAGAAAGCTATCGTCTGACAGATTGTTGCAGAATTCATACAAATTGACTGCAAAATTCGTGAAGAAGAAGCTACTGTATCAACACTGAATTGAGTAACGTGTGTGATAAAATCGCCTCTGTCATTTTCTGATCATCAACAGTCATGGTAACTGCTTCGCAACTCCAAATCCTCCAATCTCCAATTGCAGGTCTGATTTCCACAATCTCCACCTCTGTGAATGTGAAATTGTATGAGTCGAATTTCTTGAACTGGAATTTTCAGATGCAACTGTTGTTACAAAGTAATGGAATTATTGGCTTTACGGATGGTTCTCTTCCCTGCCCTCTCACTAATTCAATAGCTGAGAGCAGTACAAACAATTCTAACTCAATTTCTGCTACGGAATGTGAGGATGTGTTGGATCGTTAGTGTTAGCCGTCCGTCAGATGGAAGTCACAAAGTGCTTTCCGTCAGATGGAAGTCACAAAGTGCTTTCCGTCAGATGGTCGGCAGCGGAAATATAATTAAGCAGGAAAATAATGAACTGAAAAATACTGCACGCAAATATATAGTGGAAACCTTATCACAACTATGATAAGGTGAAAACCACTACCTTTCGTCTCCGAAAGGGTTTTCGAACCTGATTACTCTTTTATTCCGATATACTTGTAGGGTTTACAAACTAGGTCTTTTCACTAGACTCTATTTGATGACCTCTACTCAATCCGACAAGGTAATCAGTTTCGAACCTCGAACCTTCGTGCGTGCAGACTAAGCAGTCCTGCTCTTCTAATGCAATCGCCTTGTTCTCCTGAAAACGCCTTGCCTCAGGGCGTGCGATGCCGGCGGTGTTGCTCCTCGTATGTAAGAGCTTGAATCTCCAAAAACAGCCGCGCTTTATCTCCTTGAATCGCCACTTCTTCAAGTGCAAACCCTAATGCCTTATATAGGGCTTATCGAATCTCGAAAACCAATCCCATTCGATTCGGCCCAAACCGACTTACCAAACTTGGCGGATATTAAGCTGATTTGTCTAGATTTGATTCCCAATTTATCTCAAATCAAATCCTCCATTTAATCGAACTTGCCAAATCTGATCAACAGAATATTATCCTAATATTCTTTGACCAAATTTATCTTCTTTGATTTCCAATAATATCTTCAATATATTATCTTCAATCTTCGATTCAATGTGTCCAATCACATCTTCGTGATCTTCTTAAATCAGCAGCACATGATCTTTGCATATATATTCTTCAATCTATATTTCCAAAGATATCTTCAAGATCTTCCATAATTGAATGCACAATATTTCCTAGATCGATTTCCTCATTAAATCGAACTTGCCATATCTGGCCTGCAGATATTCCTTGATTGAACTTGCCATATCTGGCATGCAGATATTCCTTGATTTATTCATATCTTCAATGATTTCCAATCATGTCTTCAATATATTTTCTTCAATCAGCAATCAATATTTGCATTCATATCTGCAATATATTTTCTTCAATCAGCTCCGTGAGTTCTCAATTTGACATCTTCATGGGTCTTCATACTTCAATTAATGCGTAACGCATCAATAAATCTGGTCATGAATTTCTGCACACTTAGACAACACATTAGCTAAGTGTTTGTAATCATCAAAACAAAAGGGTTCCAACAGGATGTTGTGATTTGGAAGATGCATGATCGAGCTGTCATGCAGCTCATTACTGCCACATTATCACCTATGGCTATGTCTTGTGCAATCGGTAGCAGCAGTTCACAAGATCTTTGGGATAGGTTAAAGGAGCAATTTTCAACTGTATCCAAAACTAGCATCTTCCAATTGAAATCCAACCTGCAGAATATCAAGAAGGAAAAGAAGCCATGTCGGTACCTTCAGATTTGAGTGCAGCTAGAGTCCATTTTGCAGATTCTGTGAGTCAGTACCTTCTGAAGATAAAGGAGGCGCGTGATTATTTGAGTGCAGCTAGAGTCCATTTTGCAGACGAAGACGTGGTGATTGTTGGAACCCATGTGTTTTGATGATCACAAACACTTAGCTAATGTTTTGTCTAAGTGTGCAGAAATCCATCTAATCCATCTTGCAGATTGAAGATCGAATTTCCATAAGATGGATACACCCTACAGATTGGTCATGGCAAGCTTTGTTAAATGAATAAACAGATTTTAGAAGATTCCAGAAGGAAAAGAAGCCATGTCGTTTTGGACAAAGGACCCTAGGGTTTTGGAAAGCAAGACTGGGCCACGGCATTGGGCCCAGATATCAAGACCCAGCCGTCCCTATAAAAGGAGCTAGGGTTAGCACATGTTGGGTGCGGGTTTCCAAGAGCTTCTAGAGAGATTGCGGCGCAGTTCTAGAGAGCAGAACGACAGAGTGTGTTCTTGAGTGAAGAACGGTGGAAACGCACTGAAAGAAGAAAGCTTGTTGAAGCAACACACGGAGGTTTGTGGTCGAAATCGATTATTCCATCCGGTTGAGTAGAGGTCATCAAATAGAATCTGTGTGATCTAGTTTGTAAACCCTACAAGCATATCGGGAATAAAAGGAATAATCTGATTTCGAAAATCCTTTCAGTGGAAACTGAAAGGTAGTGGTTTTTAATCTATCATAGTTTTGATAAGGTTTTTCACTATATATCCCTGTGTTGCTATTTCTGCTGTTATTTTCCTGCATCAATATTCCGCTGCCACGTTAACTATCAAACGGAAAACAATATAAAATCAACTCTTAAATTCCGTCTGATAGATTATCGTATTTCGCTAACACTTCGATCCAACACGTGGTATCAGAGCCGAAGGTTCTAGATTGTGTGTTAGCTTTGCAGACTAAGGATAAATACACGGATGAGGACTACAAGAAGCTTGAAAAGAACGCTAGAGCAAAAAAGGTCCTCTACATGGCTCTTTCTCCCGGAGATCAGATTAAAGTGGCCATGTACAAAACCGCGAAGGAAATGTACGATGGATTGGTGAGATTATATGGTGGGAACGAAGATATCAAGAGGAATAGGATTTTGGCTGCTATAAAGGATTATGAATCTGTTGTGCAGAAGAAGGATGAATCTCTTGAAGATTTCTTCACTCGTTTTCAAGCCATCATTGGACAGCTGGAATACCTGAATGAGAAGCTCCCGGAATGGAAAATTACACACCAGTTCATGCAAGCCTTGAACTCAAAGTGGGATCACGTGACCTTGGTGTTGCAAGGTCAAAAGGGGATTAAGGACATCACCCTAGAGGAACTGGTTGCCAACCTTCAGAGCCAAGCCGGAATCACGGAAAGAAAAATGGCTAGGAGACAGTCGGAAAAATCTCAGGCCATAGCCTTGAAAGTAGAAAAGGCTCTTGATCTGTCACATGGAAATGGATCACCTAAGGAAGATGACGAGATAGCACTCTTGACGAAAGCATTGAATCAGGCCAACCTTGGCAAAGGCAGGAGAGACTTTAGAACTGGAGGAAGTCGTGGAAAATTCTCCAAATGGAACAAGGGTGCCGCTTCAAATGAAGACAAAGGGAAGTCAAAGGAAAAGGAAGATAGGATATGCTATCACTGCCAAAAGAAGGGGCATCTGTCCGCAGACTGCTACAGCAGAAAGAAAGGAGAAGAACCTGCTCCAAAGCCAACTCACGCCATGTTTGCAGCTTGGGGAGATTCAGACAGCGATGATGGAAAATGCATCAAGGAGCCCTGCTTGATGGCTCACTCTGCATCAAACCAGGTAACAGATACTGACTCCTTTACTGATGAGGTGTTTTCTGAATCTGACTTTGCAGAAACAATAACCAAGCTCCTCGAGAAAATTCAAAGAATGGAGAACAGAATATCTAGTATGCAACAGGAGCATCACGCTGACATAGAAGAGAACAATCTATGGGCAAACAAAGCTATGCGCCTTGAGAAGGAAATAGCAGAGCATGTATGCAAGTGTCTTACTTGTGCAAGAAAGGAAAGACAGATAAGCAAACTGAGTGAGGAGCTGGAACGCATGTCAATTGGAAACACCGAGATAGTTGACTTCAACACAAAGGTTGAAGAGTTGGAAAGAGAGCTGGTTAATCACAAACAAAACAATGAGGAACTCCTTCATATAGTAGCTGAACTTAGATGCGAGGAAGCTATAAAAAGGGAGAAATGGCTTCGCGAGCTGGAAGCTAAGAGGGTTGAAGAAGAAAAGAAGGATTACAAAGAAAAATTTGTGAGACCAGGCCTTGGATACGAAAAGGAAAAGCTGGCTAAAGGAAAAGGTGTATTGATGGAATCAGGAGAGAGTTCTCGCCCGAATGGAAGGTCTCAAACCGTCAGACAGACAAGAAGGGAAGCTAGTCCACAGGAGGGATACCACATCCATGACTCGGACTCTGTCCCTTACAAGGCAAGGAAAGCCTATGAAATATGGCAGAAGATGAACCTAAGTCGTAGACCTTCAAGAATAAACTTTCAAGCAAGAAAGAAGAGGGGATCTACACCACCTGGAAGAAGCAAGTATGTTGATCTTCCATGCCACAGAACATGCTGGCACTGTGGACAATCTGGGCACTACAGAGCAGAATGCCCAAAGCTAAGAAAGATAGATGAAGAAAATCGTGCCTGGATGGCTACACGCTACAAGAAGAAAGCAAAGTCCTACAGCAAGAAAGGCAGAATGGATTACCCTCGCCCTCACTATGACCCAGAAATCCGTGGCAGACCAAGAACTGCACCCAGGAGAAAGATTGATACAACTAACTATTATGCACACTGTCAATCTTACTATGTTCCAGTTGCTAGATTTGCTCCAAAACCCAGTAAGCCCAAACTTATTTGGGTTCGCAAAAACTAACTTCTCTCTTGCAGGATGGAGTGAGGTCCCATCCCTGGTACCTGGACAGTGGCTGCTCAAGACACATGACGGGGAATCCAGGTTGGTTCGACTCGCTCCGAAAACACTCCGGAGAAAGCATAATCTTCGGAAACAAAAGCAAAGGAACGGTAATAGCTATGGGAGAGGTAAGTATTTCGGAAACCATTCGTATTAAAGAGGTAAGTTTGGTTGAAGGTTTGAGATATAATCTGCTAAGTGTGTCTCAGCTATGTCAAAACGGTAAAAATCATGTTATATTTAACTCTAATGACTGTTTGGTGAGATGCAATGAGACAGGTAAGACGGTACTAAGGGGTATTCGCGTGAATGAAATCTATACTGTGGATCCAGACTTCACACCTGAAGAAGATCTGTGCTTAGCAAGTATTGCCGAGAATTCTGTCCTATGGCACAAGAGATTTGGACACGCTAGTATGAAGCTGCTGCATAAACTCCACCTGAAAGAGCTGGTAGTCGGCTTACCCAAGGTGGAAAGTGCGTTTGAACAGATATGCAGTGCATGTGCCACGGGAAAGCAAGCAAGGATTTCCTTCTCATCGAAGCAAACTGTAAGCACATCTGCACCTTTGGACATGATCCACATGGATCTGTGCGGCCATGTAAATGTTGTAAGTCGTGGTGGAAACAGGTATATTCTAGTCATAGTCGATGACTATTCCAGGTATACATGGACTATCTTTCTATGCACTAAAGCTCAAACTTACGCTGAATTTGAAGCATGGATAAAGCTGATAGAAAATAAGTTAAATCGAAAATTGGCTTCCATTCGGACTGACAACGGAACTGAGTTCCGGAATGTGCAGTTTCTTTCGTTGTGCAGGGATAAAGGTATTGATCACAACTTTTCTGCCCCACGGACACCACAACAGAACGGTGTAGTGGAACGGAAGAACAGAACCCTAGAGGACATGTCCCGGACGATGTTGATTGCCAGCAAAGTCCCAAAAAGCTTCTGGGCAGAAGCAGTGTATGCAGCATGCCATATCCTTAACAGAGCGTCACTTAGAGTCATGTTGGATAAAACTCCTTATGAACTGCTGCGAGGAAGAAAGCCGAACATCTCCCATCTAAAGGTTTTTGGATGTAAATGCTTTGTCCATATCAATGGGAAGGAAAACTTGGGAAAGTTTGATGCTAGGAGTGATGAAGGAGTATTCATTGGCTACTCTAGTCATAGTAAGGCCTACAAAATCTACAATCTGAGGCTGGAACAAGTTGAAGAAAGTGTGCACGTGAAGTTCGATGAAACGGCGATGGGTGGTCACCTAATACGGGACTCCTCATCAACGGCTATGCTTGATGCTGGGGAGCTTCAGTTCTTCGACGAGTCAGATCCTGACTGGGAACCCCCTCAAGCACCCACTACTGAAGCGCCTCACATGGATATCCACCAGGCAGATGATGCACTGCCAGTCCATCAGGCAGATTATCAGGAAATAACTGATCCACCAGGTGGAAATGAAAATGATGACCCTGTGGTGGATGCCAACCAAGAGCTTCCTGGAGAAGAAGTGGCAGGTGAACCTACCCCTGTTAACCCTGAGGGGGAACTCAGAGCCACACGCTATGGACGGACGGTTCGTCGGCCAGCCAGACTGGAAGATTACCAGTGCTACACCTCTCAGGAACAGGTAGATCTTAACAGTTTACATCAATTCTGTGGATTCGCTTCTTTTGTTTCTTTTGCAGAACCGAAGACGGTGATGGAAGCGCTCAAAGACCCAGAATGGATCACTGCTATGCAAGAGGAGTTGCACCAATTCGAGATAAACAAAGTTTGGTGTCTGGTTCCTAGACCTAAGGACAAGAACGTAATTGGAACAAAATGGGTCTTTAGGAACAAGATGGATGATAAGGGAATAGTTGTAAGGAACAAAGCCCGTCTGGTGGTAAAAGGTTACAATCAACAAGAGGGAATAGATTATGATGAAACATTCGCTCCAGTTGCCAGACTTGAAGCAATTAGACTGCTTATTGCATACTCGACATATCATGGCTTCGCCTTGCAACAGATGGACGTAAAGACGGCCTTTCTAAATGGGGTGTTAAAAGAAGAAGTGTATGTAAGCCAAACTCCTGGATTCGAGGACAAAGATCATCCTGATCATGTGTATATCTTGGACAAGGCATTGTACGGGTTGAAACAAGCTCCTCGCGCTTGGTACGAAAGGTTGTCCGTGTTCCTTCTATCACATGGATATGTCAGAGGAGAGGTGGACAAAACTTTATTCCTTCTGAAGGAAGGGTCAGACACACTAGTAGTTCAGGTATATGTAGATGATATTATATTTGGTTCAACTAACCCCATGCTTGTGACAAAGTTTACAGATTTAATGTCAAGTGAATTC
This sequence comes from Rhodiola chrysanthemifolia, assembly GCA_033675395.1. Taxonomy (NCBI): domain Eukaryota; kingdom Viridiplantae; phylum Streptophyta; class Magnoliopsida; order Saxifragales; family Crassulaceae; genus Rhodiola; species Rhodiola chrysanthemifolia. Next base: position 2,828,867 of record CM066207.1, read on the forward strand.
GAGATGAGTATGATCGGGGAGTTGAAATATTTTCTGGGGCTTCAAGTGGCACAGAATGGGAATGGAACTCGGATCCATCAGCAAAAGTACGTGAGGGAGATATTAAAGAAGTTTGGGATGGATTCTGCAAAGCCATGTACCACACCGATGTCACCCAATGACTCCCTGGGAAAGGATGAGTCCTCCCTTCAAGTGGATCCTACTCTTTACAGAGGAATGATAGGCTCTCTCTTATATCTAACAGCCAGTAGACCTGACATACTGTTTAGTGTCTGTCTATGTGCCAGATTTCAGGCGGATCCTAGAGAGACACATGTCAAAGCTGTCAAAAGGATCCTGAGGTACTTGAAAGGGACGGATGATCTGTGCCTATTCTACCCCAATGGAGGGGATTTACGCTTGACGGCCTATACAGATGCTGACTACGCTGGCTGCAAGACGGATAGAAAATCCACCTCAGGGATGGCACAATTCCTTGGACCCTGTCTGATCTCATGGGGATCCAAGAAGCAATCTTCCATTGCTCTATCCACTGCAGAGGCTGAGTATATTGCTGCCGCCGCATGCTGCGCACAACTCCTATGGATAAAGCAACAGCTAAGTGATTTTGGCGTTAATCTTGACTGCATTTCTATTCTATGTGATAACACTAGTGCAATAAACATTTCTAAAAATCCAGTGCAGTTTTCACGCACCAAACACATAGAAATCAGATATCACTTTCTGCGTGACTGTGTAGAGAAAGGTACCATTGCCATGGAATACTGCAGAACTGAGGAGCAGATCGCAGACATCTTTACGAAAGCACTGCACAGGGAACCCTATGAGAAACTAAGGCTTGAACTAGGTATGACATCCCTTACCTAGTCTGTATTCCATGTTAGATTTCTCCAATAATTGGCTAGACTAGGTTGCATGCTAAGTTTCCATGGTATGAAGTTGCTGCTTATGAAATTGAAAACTGTGTGAAAGTTGCTCTATGAGTTCACTCTGCATGTTTGATAAATAAGACTACTGGATAGCAGAACCTGAGCATGGCACATATTTCTTTGAAGCCCAAAAGAGACTTCCTATCTTAAACCCTCATTACATGCCAAGGAAGTACTCTAAGACCAACCCAAGCCTATAATGTGTGGAGACTGATTGTTGATTGTTTAGCCCTTTGAATATGAAACATCGCATTTTTTTGGTATCTCCACACAGCATGATATTGCTTTGATTTGACTTGGTGAATTGCTTGCTTCATAATTGAGTGGTGTTTTTATTGTACCTCTTGAGTAAGCCTAAAAACACCACAACCCTTGTGAAAACCATGAGACAAAACCGGGGCTATTCTCTAACTGGTTCAGACCGGCTCAATCAGTGGAGGTGGATGGTTCAGTTAAATGAATATTGGTGAATAAAGGATGAAAGGGTTAATTGTTCCCAGCTGTAAAGCAGAAATGAAGCATTTATGGTGATTGGACTGAACGGCATGATAAGAAACTGCAGAGCAGACTATCATAATCACATGGGAAGATGAACAAGCCAAAAGGCGAACAGTCAAAGGAGTTAAAGCTTTTTCTCCCAGATGGCCACATGAAAGCAAACTTCTCAAGTTGGGGAGTTATACGAAGCAGTTCATCATTGCCTTTCTGAATTTGGAAGGAAGTTATCTGTGCAATTGGTTCGGTGAATCCAAAAAATCAAATCTTCAAAGATATGATGTGCCGTTTGGAGGGTTGGTGGCTGCCAGCAAGAAAAGAAGTTGAAGGTGCTACATTGATGGCGATTAGAATGACCTGTATGGAGAGAAGCAAAAGCTGAGTCTGCAGCATAGTTGTCATCACTGCGTCGCTTCGGACATGATGGCTGATGGTCTTTATGGCCTTTATGGCATGGAAAAACAGCAAGGTCTCGATATTTGAACAATCTGAAGCAATCAGATGGCCATGTGGCAGCAAACTGTGGAGTGAATTCAAAATATAGAGTCACAAGGCAGTTTAACTATTGCCTAATTCTGGATCTGGAAGCAGATTTAAAGGTGCAATTTGTGGGAAGTTAAAAAAATTCAATCTTGCGAGATTTGAGGATGTAGCCGCTAAGGGATCTGGTCGCAAGCAAACAAGGTCCGCCACTCCTCAAGCTCCTATAAGGAAGAGTGTACGAACCAAGAAAGGGCCAGGTTCCATGGCAGAGGAGCGAACTGTGTCAGAGGAGGGTGATGAGAAGGTTCTAGAAAGGAGATCCGTGGTGGCGGAGTTGGTAATCGATAGGGATTTTCTGGCTACACACCAGCTGATGGAGTTGTCAACTTTCAGGATTTCCACCTGATTGACAAGTTAAGAGCCAAAGAGCCTATCAGCCTTCCCAAGCAGATTTTACAGTATATGAAATACTGCGCTACGAGTAATAAGCATGGATTACCCTACCCTGGATTTGTGAAGAAATTTTTGAGCCATCTTGGCGTCTATCAGCCAGAAGTTGAGAGTGTAATATCTATAGTTCCTGGCATGGAGGCCTTTGACAATATTGGCTGGACGTTTGATGAAGCCATGTGATGGTAGAAGCTCGGATAACCACCCCACAGCCAGCTGCTCCTCAAGAGGTTGATCGCCTGGACCTGCAACCGCTACATCCAAATGAGGGATTACCGGCCGTGGTTGAGGCCTTGCAGAGTCTGTCAGGAAAGGTGGAATTGTTGGCTGAAAAAGTGACTAGTCTGGAGTCCATGGCAGATAAGGTGCTGAAGGGATCAGAGGTTGACTGGGTGAAGGACCTGAGGAGCAAAGTTGCTGTTTGAGACTGGGTGAAGGACCTCAGATTAAGGAGGCGAAGGAGTCTGATGTTGGCTGGGTGACGGAGCTGCGTACTAAGCTTGAAGCTCTTGAGTCACTGCCTACCCTGGTCAAGGAGATTGAAGAGTCTGCCAAAATCAATATGATTCATGGAACTCAGATCAGAGAGGAGATAGGGGAGATGAATTGACAGCAGAGATACGTGGGCACTGAACTGGTTGAACCGTTGAGGTTATTGGTGAAAGATTAGCCCAGGGTCTGTCTCATGGTTGTCCCCTCCTTGCTATCCCCACCACATCTGCCTTATGCCTTTGTTATGATCTTCTTTCGTTGACTTGCTCTTATTTGCTTGATAGTCGTTTGATTGTCTGCTTGTGTGTCTCTCAGGGGACTTTTGCCTGATTAAAAATGAAATTTGCAGTTTTCTTCCATTACTTGGTTTTCTTAAATTGCGACCTTTTTAATGATGCCAAAAGGGGGAAGATAACATGAAATGCATCACCTGAGGGGGAAGTCATCACTGAAACTCAATTCTAATGCCCATCTAAGGGGGAACTGTCATGAGTTCGTAAATCTGTCTGGCTTTTGTCTGGCTAACAGAAAATGATTAAGAAATCTATCTGCTGGACTAGTGATGAATTGAATTGCTTGGGATGCATCAGTGATAAATTGAATTGCCTGTGATGGATTTCTGTCTTATCGAAGAAGTGTTTGTCATCATCAAAAAGGGGGAATTTGTTGGAACCCATGTGTTTTGATGATCACAAACACTTAGCTAATGTTTTGTCTAAGTGTGCAGAAATCCATCTAATCCATCTTGCAGATTGAAGATCGAATTTCCATAAGATGGATACACCCTACAGATTGGTCATGGCAAGCTTTGTTAAATGAATAAACAGATTTTAGAAGATTCCAGAAGGAAAAGAAGCCATGTCGTTTTGGACAAAGGACCCTAGGGTTTTGGAAAGCAAGACTGGGCCACGGCATTGGGCCCAGATATCAAGACCCAGCCGTCCCTATAAAAGGAGCTAGGGTTAGCACATGTTGGGTGCGGGTTTCCAAGAGCTTCTAGAGAGATTGCGGCGCAGTTCTAGAGAGCAGAACGACAGAGTGTGTTCTTGAGTGAAGAACGGTGGAAACGCACTGAAAGAAGAAAGCTTGTTGAAGCAACACACGGAGGTTTGTGGTCGAAATCGATTATTCCATCCGGTTGAGTAGAGGTCATCAAATAGAATCTGTGTGATCTAGTTTGTAAACCCTACAAGCATATCGGGAATAAAAGGAAAAATCTGATTTCGAAAATCCTTTCAGTGGAAACTGAAAGGTAGTGGTTTTTAATCTTATCATAGTTTTGATAAGGTTTTCCACTATATATCCCTGTGTTGCTATTTCTGCTGTTATTTTCCTGCATCAATATTCCGCTGCCACGTTAACTATCAAACGGAAAACAATATAAAATCAACTCTTAAATTCCGTCTGATAGATTATCGTATTTCGCTAACACTTCGATCCAACAGTGATATTGGCATTGAATGGCCTTCCACCCGAATACAACACTTTCAGGTGTGTGATAAGAGGCAGAGAAAGTGTAATTACGTTGCAAGAATTTCGTTCGCAACTGTTGGCTGAAGAAAGAATGGTGGAAAATTCTGTCACAGACAATCCTGCGTTTCTCACTGCTATGAACACAGTGAAAAATTCTCACTTGTCTGCACCACCAGTGAGTTTTCCACAGGCACGTGGAATGAATGGCTATAACTCTTATGGAAATGGTGGCTACAAATCGTTTCCCAGAAACAGGGGCAGGGGACGGTTTAATTCACAACAAAGGACTTTTCAACAGAAAAATCAGTTTCATGCCCGAATGCATGATATGCCAGTCATGACTTCAGGCATGTTTGATTCTTATAAGTCTTCCTCATCACTGCCCAGTAATCCCGTATGCCAACTATGTAACCTTGAAGGTCATACAGCTCCAGCTTGTGGACTCAATCGGAGTGAAAGGCTGAGATGTCATATATGTGGCAAGACAAATCATAACACATTGTATTGTTTTTACAATAACAATGGTCCAAACTTTGTTGGCAATTCAACCTCAACGCAGGATTATAATGCTCAGAACTTTGTTGGCAACACCAGTGTCTCAGCTCCGGATTATCATGCTGGTTATCCCTCAGCTCAGGATTATCATGCTCAGCATAATGTCATCCAAGCAATGAACACTGTCCTACAACCACCTCAGCACTCTGTTTTGCAGCAATCACAGAATTCCTCTCCAGTTTGGATAGCCGATTCTGGAGCAACAAATCATATGACAGCAGACTTGAATAATCTGTCATCTTCCACCACTTATCGCACAAACGATACAGTGCAAACGGCGAATGGTGAAGGTTTGCTTGTATCACATGTTGGGAATTCCCTTATTCCCACGAGTTGTGCACCTATTAAGCTCAATTCAGTTCTGCATGTTCCTCAATTGACACAAAATTTAGTGTCAGTACATCGGTTGTGCTTGGATAATCATTATAGACTAATATTTGATGCTTTCAATTTTTGGATTTAGGACAAGTGTTGGATCGATTAGATGTTAGCAAAATACGATAAACTATCAGACGGAAGTTAAGAGTTGATTTTAGGTCAGTTTCCGTTTGACGTTTAAATATGCAGCGGAATACAGATGCAGAAAAGTAAGGACAGAAAGAACTACACACGGATGTATAGTGGAAAATCTTATCAAAACTATGATAAGGTAAAAACCACTACCTTTCAGTTTCCACTGAAAGGATTTTCGAAATCCGATTATTCTTTATTCCCGATATGCTTGTAGGGTTTACAAACTAGATCACACAGATTCTATTTGATGACCTCTACTCAATCCGATGGAATAATCGATTTCGACCACAAACCTCCGTGTGTGGTTTCAGCAAGCTTTACTCCTTCAGAGTAGTTGCTCTGTTCTTCTCTCAAGAACACTCTGCCGTTCTGCTCTCTGGAAACGCTTCTTTCTCCTCAGAAATCGTCGTTCTGCTATCTGGAGATGCTGCAGTTCTTCTCTCTGGAAATCCGGCGCTCAGCATCCACACCCCATCTGTCAAACCCTACATCCTTATATAGGGTTTTGCTAGGGTTTTGCTTTCCGGGCCCAATGCTCTGGCCCAGCCCAACTTTCCAAACCCTAATGGATTTTAGTCCATAAAACAAGACTTCTTCTCGAATCTTCTGTTTATCCACTAAACAGAGCTTGCCATACTGATCTGTAGAATATTCTTCTCCATATTCTGCTAAACAGATATCTTCCTCTTGATTTCCAAATCTGTGATTAATCTTCACGAATTATCTTCGATCTCAACACGCCAACTCGCCCTAGTTGCGTGGTTCTCAAGGCTCTTTGATTGGTTCAATTCGAATCTTCTTGAACCGCAATTCGATCGTCCCAACTTCAAACTTTAATCAATGTTCGTATGCTTGCGTTTCCTCACCTGAAACTTGCATCAACAAATCTGTCCATGGATTTCTGCACACTTAGGCAACACATTAGCTAAGTGTTTGTGATCATCAAAACCTATGGGTTCCAACAAATTCCCCCTTTTTGATGATGACAAACACTTCTTCAATAAAACAGAAATCCATCACAGGTAATTCAAATCATCATTAATCTATCAGATAGATTCATCACTAATCTAGCAGATAGATTTTTTCAGTCAGTTTCTGTTAGACAGACACTTCTACGAACCCACAACAGTTCCCCCTTAAATAGGCATTAGATTTGAATTTCAGAGTGACTTCCCCCTCAAGTGGTGCACTCATGTTATCTTCCCCCTTTTGGCATCATTAAAAAGGTCGCAAGTTAATATACCCAGGTAATGGAAGAGAACTGCATACTTCATTTTCTAACAGGTAAAAGTTCCCTAAGGGACACACATAGCAGGCAGAAAATGCAAATACTATCAGGCAGACATGACGCATGACAACGAAGAAAGATTGCAACAATAATAAGGCAAGTGAGGTGGGGATTTTAAAAGGAAGGGGCAACCACGAGACAGACCCTGGGCTAATCCTTCACCAGTGATTTCAACTGGTCAACCAGTTCTGTGCCCACGAACCTCAACTGTCGATTCATCTCCCCTATCTCCTCTCTGATCTGAGTCACACGAATCATATTGATTTTGGCAGACTCTTCAATCTCCTTGACCAGGGTAGGCAGTGACTCAAGAGCTTCAAGCTTAGTACGCAGCTCCGTCACCCAGCCAACATCAGACTCCTTCGCCTCCTTCTCAATCAACGACTCTAGACGAGCCACTCTCTAAGTCAACAAGTCCACCTTTCCAGATAGCCTCTGCAAAGCCTCAATCACGGCCGGTGACCCCTCATCTGGATGCAACGGATGCTGTTCCAGAGGATCAACCTCCTGAGGTGCAGCTGGTTGTGGGGTGGTTATCTAAGCATTCTACCATCACATGGCTTCATCAAACGTCCAGCCAATTTGTCAAAGGCCTCCATACCAGGAACTGTAGACATAACATTCTCCACTTCTCGCTGATGGATGCCAAGATCCACCTTTGCTTCTCTTCTTTATACTGTGAGAAGCCCTAGAAATTTCCTTTTTCAATTTGAATTTCAATCGGCATCCTAGAATCTCGCAAGATTTAATTTTTAATTTCCAAAAGAAACTGCACATTTGAGTCTCTTTCCAGATTCGTAGTGACTATCCGAGCATTCTGCCATCCCTTTTCAGCATCAAACTTCCCGTTGATATTATCAAAGGTCACTATATCAAGAGCCGTAGATATTACACTCTCTACTTCTGGCTGATAGACGCCAAGATGGCTCAAAAATTTCTTCACAAATCCAGGGTAGGTTAATCCATGCTTATTACTCGCAGCGCAGTATTTCATATACTGTAAAATCTGCTTGGGAAGGCTGATAGGCTCTTTGGCTCTTAACTTGTCAATCAGGAGGAAATCCTGAAAGTTAAAGACAACTCCACCAGCTGGTGTGTAGCCAGAAACTCCCTATCGATTACCAACTCCGCCACCACGGATCTCCTTTCCAGAACCTTCTCATCACCCTCCTCTGACACAGTTCGCTCCTCTGCCATGGAACCTGGTCCTTTTCTTGGTTCGTACACTCTTCCTTAGGAGCTTGAGGAGTGGCGGACCTTGTTTGCTAGCGACCAGATCCCTTAGCGGCTACATCCTCAAATCTCGCAAGATTGAATTTTTAACATTCCAAATATTGCACCTTTAAATCTGCTTCCAAATCCAGAATTAGAGAAAGAGTAAACTGCCTCGTAACTCCATATTTTGAATTCACTTCATAGTTTGCTGCCACATGGCCATCTGCAGGTATTTAAAACCCTGATTGCTTTAGATTGTTCAAATATCAAGACCTTGCTGTTTTTCCACGCCATAAAGACCATCAGCCATCATGTCCGAAGCGACGCAGTGATGATGACTGTGCTGCAGACGCAGCTTTTACTTCTCTCCATACAGGTCATTCTAATCGACATCAATGTAGCACCTTCAACTTCTTTTCTTGCTGGCAGCCACCAACCCTCCAAACGGCACATCATATCTTTGAAGATTTGATTTTTGGATTCACTGAACCAATTGCACAGATAACTTCCTTCCAATTTCAAAAAGTAATTGCCATCTGCCTCATAACTCCCCAATTTGTGTGGATTGCTGCCACTTGTCCGGCTGGGAGAAAAACTGCTTAATTTCTTTGACTACACGCCTTTTGGCTTGTTTCATCTTCACATGTGATTATGGCAATCTGCTCTGCAGTTTGTTCAGTCCAATCTCCATAAGTGCTTCAATTTTCTGCTTTACAGCTGGGATGCATTTAACCTTTTCATCTGTTACTCACCATCATTTGCTTATTGAACCGTCCATATCCACTGATTGAACCAGTCTGTACCAGTTAGAGAATAGCCCCGGTTTTGTCTCATGGTTTTCACAAAGGTTGTGGTGCTTTAGATTTACCCAAGAGGTACAATAAAAACACCACTTTATTCACGAAGCAAACAGTTCTCCAAGTCAAATCAAAGCAATTTCATGTTGTGTGGAGATAGCAAAAAAAATATAATGTTTCAAAATCAAAGGGCTAAACAATCAACAATCAAACTCCACACATTATAGGCTTGGGTTGGTCTTAGAGTACTTCCTTGGCATGTAATGAGGGATCAAATAGGAAGTCTCTTTTGGGCTACAAGGAATTATGTGCCATGCTCAGGTTCTGCTATCCAGTAGTCTTATTTATCAAACATGCAGGGTGAACTTATAGGGAAACTTTCACACAGTTTTCAATTTCATAAGCAGCAATTCCATACCATGGCAGCTTAGCATGCAAACTAGTCTAGCCAATCATTGGAGAAATCTAACATGGAATGCAGACTAGGTAAGGGAGGTCATACCTAATTCAAGCCTTAGCTTCTCATAGGGCTCCCTGTGCAGTGCTTTCGTAAAGATGTCTGCGATCTGCTCCTCAGTTCTGCAGTAATCCATGGCTATGGTGCCTTTCTCTACATAGTCACGCAGAAAGTGATATCTGATTTCTATGTGTTTAGTACGTGAAAACTGCACTGGATTTTTAGAAATATTTATGGCACTTGTGTTATCACATAGAATAGAAACACATTCAAGATGAACACCAAAATCACTTAGCTGTTGTTTCATCCATGGCAGTTGTGCGCAGCATGCGGCAGCTGCGACATTCTCAGCCTCAGTGGTGGATAAGACAATGGAAGACTGCTTCTTGGACCCCATGATATCAGGCATGGTCCAAGGAGTTGTGCCATCCCTGACGTAGACATTCTGTCTGTCTTACAGCTGGCATAATCAGCATCTGCGTAGGCCACCAGACGGGCTTTGTTCTTTTTGAACTGGTGCATCTCCTCTTGCATGGTATTGACCCATTCTGGGTCTTTAAGCGTTTCTGCTATGGTCTTCGGTTCTGCAAGAGAAACAAAAGATGCAAATCCACAGGAATGACATAAAACATTAAGGTCTACCTGTTCCTAAGAAATGTAGCACTGGTAGTCCTCCAGTCTGGCTGGTCGATGACCCACTCGTCCATAGCGTGCGGTTCTAAGTTCCCCCTCAGGGTTAGCAACATTCTCCTCCTCCTCGGCAGGAAGCTCTTCATCAGCTTCCACCGCATGATCATCGTTGTCAAATCCGCCTGGTGGATCAGCAATCTCACCATCTTCTACCTGATGGTTTTGTAGGGCTTCGTCTTCGTGCTGGATATCCGTATGAGGTATGTCAGCAGTAGGTGCTGGTGGAGGTTCCCCTTCAGGGTCTGATTCGTCAACAGACTGGAGCTCCCCAGCATCTAGCATAGCCGTAGTTGAGGAATCTTGAATTAGGTGACCAGCCATCACCGTCTCATCGTTTACTTCCACCGCAGGGTCATCATGGACTTGTCCACCTGCTGGATCAGCATTCTCAGCATTCTCCACTTGATCCTCTGGAGGTGCATCGTCTAAATCCTGACGTCCATCTAAGTTTCTGTTCTTTCGTTCCACCACACCGTTCTGTTGTGGTGTCCATGGGGTGGACAAGTTGTGATCCGTACCCTTGTACCTGTTTCCTCCACGGCTGATCAAGTGCATTTTCCACCTTGAGGAAGCCAACTACCAATTCCTTATGATGGATTTTGTGCAGTAGCTTCATACTTGCATGCCCAAACCTCTTGAGCCAAAAGATGGATCCTTCTTCAGCACTTGATAGATACAGTTCTTCCTCATGGATAAAATCTCTCCTGTTGTTATCACATTTTCCTTTGCTTTTATTTCCGAAGATTACGCTTTCTCCGGAGTGTTTATGGAGCGAGTCGAACCATCCTGGATTCCCTGTCATATGCTTTGAGCAGCTACTATCTAAATACCAGGGACGGGACCTCACTCCTTCCTGCAAAGAAAAGGTCAGTTTTTTCGAACCCAGACAAGCTTGGGCTTACTGGGTTTAGGAATGAATCTAGCAGCTGGAACATAATAAGATTGATAATGTGCATAATGGTTAGTTGTGTCAATCTTTCTCCTGGGTGTGCTTCTTGGTCTACCACGGATTGCTGGATCATAGTGGGGGCGAAAGTGACCGACTCTCCCTTTCTTTCTGTATGCACTGGCTTTCTTCTGATAGCGTGCTCTCGGGCAGTGATCCTGAGCTTTCACCCAGTTGTGGTTCCTTTCATCTATCTCCCTTAGTCTTGGGCATTCTGCTCTGTAGTGTCCAGATTGTCCGCAATGCCAGCACGATCTGTGGCATGGAAGACCAACATATTTGCTTCTGCCAGGTGGAACGGATGTCCGCATCTTTCTAGCGTGGGAGTCTATCTTTGAAGGCTTACGACTCTGGCTCATCTTCTGCCATATTTCAAAGGCTTTTCTTGCTTTGAAGGGGACAGAATCCGTATCATGGATATGAAGTCCTTCCTGTGGACAGGCTTCCCTTCTAGTCTGTCTGATGGTCTGAGGCCTTCTATTCTGCCGAGAGGATTCACCTTCTTCCACCACCACAACGCCTTTTCCTTTAATAGCCTTTTCTTGTTCGAATCCAAGGCCTGGTCGAACAAACCTTTTCTTGTAATCCTTCTTTTCTTCTTCAGCTTTCTTAGCCTGCACTTCTTTAAGCCACTCTTCTTTTAAGACTTCCTCCTCGCGTCTGAGGTTTTCTACTGTTTGAAGCAGCTCCTCATTGTTTCGCCTGAGGTCCATCAACTCATCATTCAGCCTTTCAACCTCTGTGTTGAAGTCAACTGTTTCAGTATTTTCTATCCTCAAGCGTTTCAGCTCGTCACTTAGCTTGCCAATCTATCTTTCTCTTCCATCACAGGTACGACACTTGCATACATGCTCTGCCATTTCCGTCTCAAGGCGCATAGCTTTGTTTGCCCATAGATTGTTCTCTTCTATGTCAGCATGATGCTCCTATTGCATACTAGATATTCTGTTCTCCATTTTTTGGATTTTCTCAAGGAGCTTGGTTATTGTTTCTGCAAAGTCAGATTCAGAAAACACTTCATCAGTAAAGGAGTCAGTATCCGTTACCTGGTTTGATGTGGAATGAGCCATCAAGCAGGGCTCCTTGGTACATTTTCCATCCTCGCTGTCGGAATCTCCCCAAGCTGCAAACATGGCATGGGTTGGCTTTGGAGCAGGTTCTTCTCCTTTCTTTCTGCTGTAGCAATCTTTAGACAGATGTCCCTTCTTCTGGCAGTGGTGACATGTTCTGTCTTCCTTTTCTCCTCGGTTTCCCTCATCATCACTTGACGTAGCACCTTTATTCCATCTGGAGGAGTTGCCACGACTTCCTCCTTTTCTGAAATCTCTTCTCCCTTTACCAAGGTTGGCCATTTTCAGGGCTTCTGTGAGTAGAGCTATATCATCATCCTCTTTTGGTGACTCATTTCCGTGTGCTAGATCGAGGGCTCTTTCTACTGTCTGAGCAATGGCCTGAGACTTGTCAGACTGTCTCCTTGCCATTTTCCTTTCCATGATTCCTGCTTGGCTCTGAAGGTTGGCAACCAGTTCTTCTAGTGTAACATCTTTAATCCCCTTTTGAGCTTGCAGTGCTAATGTCACGTGATCCCACTTTGAGTTCAAGGCTTGCATGAACTGGTGTGTGATTTTCCATTCCGGGAGCTTCTCATTCAAGTATTCCAGCTGTCCAATGATGACTTGGAAACGGGTGAAGAAATCTTCAAGAGATTCATCCTCCTTCTGCATAACAGATTCATAGTCTTTTATAGCCGCTAGAATCCTGTTTCTTTTGATATCTTCGTTCCCTCCATATAGTCTCACCAATCCATCATACATGTCCTTCGCGGTTTTGTGCATCGCCACTTTAATCTGATCTCCGGGAGAAAGAGCCATGTAGAGGACTTTCTTCGCTCTAGCATTCTTTTCTAGCTTTTTGTAATCCTCATCAGTATACTTATCCTTAGTCTTCTCCACTGGTTTTTCGGGATCTGATGTATCAAGAGGGATGGTGAGTGGACCTGTCTCAAAGATGCTCCAGAGCTGTCCATCCAGCGAGCAGACGTGAGCCTCAAACTGGTCTTTCCACCAGTCAAACTGTCCGGGTTTTAGCAGCGGCGGTTTCCAAAATGAATCGCTGATAGACGACATACTTTCCTGCAATGCTAACAACCAAATCTAGAACCTTCGGCTCTGATACCACGTGTTGGATCGATTAGATGTTAGCAAAATACGATAAACTATCAGACGGAAGTTAAGAGTTGATTTTAGGTCAGTTTCCGTTTGACGTTTAAATATGCAGCGGAATACAGATGCAGAAAAGTAAGGACAGAAAGAACTACACACGGATGTATAGTGGAAAACCTTATCAAAACTATGATAAGGTAAAAACCACTACCTTTCAGTTTCCACTGAAAGGATTTTCGAAATCCGATTATTCTTTATTCCCGATATGCTTGTAGGGTTTACAAACTAGATCACACAGATTCTATTTGATGACCTCTACTCAATCCGATGGAATAATCGATTTCGACCACAAACCTCCGTGTGTGGTTTCAGCAAGCTTTACTCCTTCAGAGTAGTTGCTCTGTTCTTCTCTCAAGAACACTCTGCCGTTCTGCTCTCTGGAAACGCTTCTTTCTCCTCAGAAATCGTCGTTCTGCTATCTGGAGATGCTGCAGTTCTTCTCTCTGGAAATCCGGCGCTCAGCATCCACACCCCATCTGTCAAACCCTACATCCTTATATAGGGTTTTGCTAGGGTTTTGCTAGGGTTTTGCTATCCGGGCACAATGCTCTGGCCCAGCCCAACTTTCCAAACCCTAATGGATTTTAGTCCATAAAACAAGACTTCTTCTCGAATCTTCTGTTTATCCACTAAACAGAGCTTGCCATACTGATCTGTAGAATATTCTTCTCCATATTCTGCTAAACAGATATCTTCCTCCTGATTTCCAAATCTGTGATTAATCTTCACGAATTATCTTCGATCTCAACACGCCAACTCGCCCTAGTTGCGTGGTTCTCAAGGCTCTTTGATTGGTTCAATTCGAATCTTCTTGAACCGCAATTCGATCGTCCCAACTTCAAACTTTAATCAATGTTCGCATGCTTGCGTTTCCTCACCTGAAACTTGCATCAACAAATCTGTCCATGGATTTCTGCACACTTAGGCAACACATTAGCTAAGTGTTTGTGATCATCAAAACCTATGGGTTCCAACAACAAGGCCACAGGGAGGATCATATACAAAGGGCAATGCAGTAATGGACTCTATCCCTTTCCTTTTGTCCATCATCGTCAATCCCTTTTCGCACGACAATCTTGGTCAGTTAGTTCTCTCGTCTACTTGGCATCATCGTTTAGGTCATCCCACTAATAAAATTGCGGCGATGATGTTAGAAAAAGCCCAAATTAAATGTTCCATTGATTCAAATTCTTCTATGTGTCATAGTTGTCTACAGGGTAAGTTTTCCAAACTTCCCTTTCAATTGCATGCTCATAAATCTGTAATTCCATTTCATACTATTCACAGTGATATTTGGGGACCTTCTCCTTGTTTGTCTATAGATGGTTACCGATATTATGTGACCCTTATAGATGAATTTTCCCGTTATTGCTGGCTATTTCCACTGGTTCATAAAAGTGATTTTTATTCTGTATACGTGAGATTCTATCACTATGTTCAAACTCAGTTTTCGCGTTCTATTAAAATTCTGCAAAGCGATGGGGGTGGTGAGTATGTGAGTAAACAACTCCAGTCATTTCTCATTTCTAAAGGCACTGTCCATCAAAAATCCTGCCCTCATACGCCTGAACAAAATGGTCTTGCAGAACGCAAACATAGGCATTTAATTGAAACCACGATTACTCTACTACAAAATGCCAAATTACCTGCGTCGTTTTGGACTCATGCTGTTCAAACATCAGTATATCTTATCAATAGAATGCCTTCCGTAATTCTACAGAATAAATCTCCTTATGAGATTTTATTTCAAACTATTCCTTCTGTGTCTCACTTGCGAATTTTTGGTTGTGCTTGTTTTCCCTTATTACGTCCATATCGACTTAATAAGTTACAACCTAAAACCACCATATGTGTCTTTTTAGGATATGCCTCCCAATATAAAGGCTATCTTTGTTATGAACCAGTTGGCAAAAGAACATATATCTCTAGACATGTCATTTTTAATGAACATGTTTTTCCATATATTGATTTAACTACTGTTTCTAAAGGCCCTACTTTGTCTTCTTCCCAGCCTTCACATGTGCCCTTTCCAGTTGTTAATCATGAAAATGTCGTTGTTTTTCCCTCTGTCAGTCATTCCCCTATTCATGCATCATCATCATCTTCCAAATCCATTCCTGTTTCACCTGCGTCAGATTCCATTTCTGCTGTGCCTTTGCCAATATCATCCACCCCTGCTGGTCCTGTTTCCAATTCTGGAAATGCATCTGAGGTTGATAGTCCAGCAGTTGATTCATTTAATCCTGAGTGCATTTCAGTGATTCTTCATATTCCAGATATGAATCTGCATCCAATGCAGACACGGAGTAAGAGTGGGATTATTAAGAAGAAGACAGTGTGTCTTGCCACGTCTGCTGTCTCCACGGCTGTTGATTTGAATGTGGTTGAGCCGTCTAGTTACAAAACAGCATTAACTAGTCCTGTCTGGTTGAAGGCCATGAAGGATGAGATTGATGCTCTTCAGTCACAGCAGACATGGAAGCTTATGCCTCTGCCATCTGATAAAAATCTTGTGGGCTGCAAATGGATTTTTAAAATTAAGAGGCATGCTGATGGGACTATTGCGAGGCATAAGGCACGGTTGGTTGCACAGGGATTTAGTCAAGAGCCTGGACTGGATTATGGTGAGACCTTTAGTCCTGTAGTGAAGCCAACTACGGTGAGACTGGTATTGGCACTGGCTGCTCAGTTTGGTTGGGGTTTGAGGCAACTTGATGTTAAAAATGCCTTTTTACATGCCATTCTTCATGAGGATGTGTTTATGTCACAGCCCCCTGGCTTTGTTGACCAATTGCAACCGCAGCTTGTATGCAAATTACATAAGTCACTTTATGGTTTGAAGCAGGCGCCACGGGCGTGGAATGAGAGGTTCACCTCATTTTTGCCATCACTGGGGTTTCATCACACTTATTCAGACTCTTCCCTGTTTGTCAAATATCTGGATGCTGGGGTTATCATTTTGCTGGTATATGTTGACGACATTATAATCACGGGGAGTGATTCTAATGTCATTAATCAGGTCATTACTGCTCTTACTGCCGAGTTTCAGATCACAGACATGGGGGATCTTCATTTCTTCTTGGGTGTTCAGATTGTTCATACCACTGTTGGGCTGTTCCTCTCACAGTCGAACTATATTCATGAGCTGCTTCTTAAAACTGATATGCAATCTGCCAAACCGTGTGCCACTCCCTGTCTTCCATATCAACGGCTACTCAAGGATGATGGAGAACCGTTTGATAATCCCTCATTGTATCGCAACATTGTAGGTGCTCTACAATATCTGACATTTACACGGCCTGACATTGCATTTGCAGTCCACCATAGCATATATAGTGGAATGCATACAGTGTAATACATGCATACACTCATAGCATAGAAGTGGCTATAAATACTGTAAACAGAGCATGCATTGTGTGTGTGAAAAACAAAATAACAGAATTCAGTTCATCTTCTTCATCTCTCTCAAACAGAACTATCTCTCTTTTATTTCTATAATCTCTGGATTTCCCCAATGCTTACTGACAGATGCTTGTCGTCAGAGCAAATGTACAAATAAATTTATAAGTGTCCGCTACTCGCGACTACACTACTGGGTAGCAAGTGGTAAGTAGGGGTCGAACCCAAAGGAGTCAGTGTGGTTTAGTTGTTCTTTACTTAAGCTTATGCAGGAATTTAAATGCGATTGGGGTTTGAGTGTTTTTGGGAACTGAAAGTAATTACAACAGTTTACAATTAAAGGAAAGATTCGGTTTCAGGGGCCTTGTATCATATTCTGTTTATCATTGACCTTTAGTGATCCTACTAAGTATTCAAACTTGCATCAAGGCCATTTCAAGCGCTCGATTTGCCACACTGTCTAGTCTTTTGCAAAAGTGTTCGAAAGTGAATCAAGGCCATTTCAAGCACTCGACTTGCAACACTGTCTAATCTTTTACATAAAACGTAGAGCCCCTGTTCTATTTAGACTAGCACCCCATTTCAAGGTATACTAGCCTATGTGCATCCATTTGGATTGTCTTTTCTGATTTATCCAAATGATGTTTAAAAGAAGTCGAACTCCTCAGATAAGTTTTGCCATTTCAAGCATCCACTTACCCGAGTATGTTCACGAACTACCACGGAAGAGTTTTGCCATTTCAAGCATCCACTCAACCTTGGAAGTTCTGACTTAATATATGGCACATAGAACAAGTTTTGAATACAGAGAGGTACTAAGTGCAAGGGTCTAAAACATTGTATGATACAAGTAACACCTTAACCGAATAAAAACCTTAGCTACTTATAAACATGTCAAGGAATACAAGTAAACTATGGTTTTAACAAGAATACGAGGAAACAAAACTAGCACCTTTAAGCTAACTAGCTAAGCCTTTTCATACAAAGCGAGGAAAAAAATGGATACAAAAAGCATTAAAATGGAACAAAAGGTTCGAGAAGACAGCATATTTAGGTCGAACTATGAACTGTGAGTTTCAGAAAGGGGGGAAGAAAATAGATCTTCATGACTCGAAATTCAGTGGTGCAATCCTGACAAATTACCACGCAAAGCATAGAGATAAAACCACATATACTAATCATAACTTGCTAGACATAAACTGACAAGTATTGTGCTACAAACATAAAAACAAGATTTATTCAAAAGGATTACGGATTACCGATTTGGTAACAACAAGCATGATTAGTCCAGTATTTATCAATCAAGGTCATGGGTGAGTCTTTACAATCAGAAGCATAGATACAGACAAGCATAAACCAAACCATCACAAAAATGTCCAAGAAAACTCAAAAAGTTAAAATTTTGAACATTGAAATGTACAGAAGTGTGAACAAGTTGCATACTTGCTGAAGACCAATGATCCCAACTTGGCCTGCCGCGCCTCACCAATCTTCAACCCAGAACCCAAAATCTAAACAAAACAACACAATTCAAATGAATCACAAATATTGAAACTTTAAAAACAAATCTGAAACACCCAGATGAATCAACAACTCACGATTGAGCTTGTTCTTTTGAGATCCAAGGAAGAGGAGGAGAATGATGAAAGAGATGTAATTGGAACAACAACAGCAGCGGCCATTGGGAAATTAGATCCGGGAAGAAGATGAGGATCAGGATTCTCGTTGCAGGAAAACTGAAAGAGAAAAAGATTGAAACTTTATGATGACAAAGGGGACAGAAGATTGGTGGCTTCTGGCTGAGGATGCCACGCCAGCCCTTGTTCTTGTCTCCCATAAAAGCGGAGGCGGAGAAACCGAGTGTTGTTGTTGTTGCATTGTTGGGGTCTTCTTCTTCTTGTGTCATAAATAAAGAAAGCGTGATCCCGACAGTAATCTTCAACTGAATATTAACCAACTTGTGAGAGTTGATTGATATTGTTAATGCCTAAATGTGATATTTCAAACTTTGAGGACGTAACGGTAATTAAATAAACAATACATGACCAAAAATTAATTTCAAATTTGGATACCAAACAAACGCAATGGATGAAAGAGTCTGATTCCCAAGAGGGGTTTTATGGTGAGAAATGAGAACAGATCTGAATCTTTCATTTAATCAGATCTATGGTTGATATAAATCCAAATATAAATCATAATTCGTAATTAAAATACGGTTAAATAGCATGTTAAGGGTAATTTCGGAACCAAAATATCATTAAGAAACCCAATCCCGTTAATTTCGCAAGAAAAATAACCTAATCACAGATCTCAATTTACGTATTCGAAAAAACTTCGTAGCTGCACATCCAAGACTCGCCGTCGTCGCCGATTTTCTTCAGCGACCCACTTTCACATCCAATACTCGAACTTGAACTCCATTCGACGCTTCTTGTTCAGCTTCGTGTTAAACTGGGTCGCTGATGTAGTTAGTCTGCTCGGTCTAATGGAGGAACTGAGAGCTGACTTGTTTTCGAAGAGGTCGAGGTTGTCGAGGTCATTCTCGAGAGTCGTCCACATACCGACCAGTACGAAGAGCAAGCTGTACAGATAGAACATAGACATCAACAACGAATCAAGTATCGCTAACTGCTGCTCATGGCAGCAGGCGTTGGGAAAGACTACGACGACGATGAAGACGGAGATGAAAAGCAGAGCATCAGTCATTCAAGCGTTTGTTGCAAAAATGTTTGCTGAAGTTTCGTCGATTAAAGCGGCGTACGCTGAGCTTCAGCTATATCATTCGTAGCTGGTGTTCATGATAACTGAGATGTTCATTTTGTTTTGAAAACTTCGTAGTTATAGTTTGTATAATTTATTTTGCGTAGTAACCATATATTTAAGTTTATAATTCGTATAAATTGTCTGAAAACTTCATTGTTAAAATTTGTATGTTCATTTTGCGTAGTAACTAAATTTTTATTCGTAGCATTCTGTAGCAACATAATATCATTATTCGTAGCATTATGTAACATGATTCGTAATATGTAATTGATGCAATTTGTTTGACTTATTATTCGTAGCATTATGTAACCTGAAAGATTGTAATGAATGTCAATTTCACATAAATTGTTATTACGAAAGATAAAACTGATACTACAAATTATAAATCTGGTAATACAAATTACAAATCAGTTATTACGAAAGATAAATCTGTTACTACAAATTATAAATCTGGTAATACAAATTATAAATCTGTTATTACGAAAGATAAATCTGCTACTACAAATTATAAATCTGGTAATACAAATTATAAATATGTTATTACGAAAGATAAATCTGTTACTACAAATTATAAATCTGGTAATCCTGGAATAAAAAGAGAACAACACCAGTACGAACAACACCGGCAGCAGCAATGGAATGGCGAGGTTAACTCATGGAGAGGTTCATGCACTCACTCAGATAAGGCACAAGAACATTGTTAAGCTTCTAGGCTTTTGTATGCACTCACATCATTCGTTTCTTGTTTACGAGTACATTCCAGGAGGAAGCTTGAGGAAGTTTCTCAGCTTCGACGAGGCAGCAGGTGGCCTGGATTGGAAAAAGAGAGTTGATGTGATTATAGGCATGGCTAATGGTCTGTGCTATATGCACCATGGCTGCTATCCTCCCGTCATTCATGGAGACATTTCTAGCAACAATGTTCTTTTGGGTTCTAGTTTGGAGTGTTGCATATCAGATTTCGGCACAGCAAGGCTCTCCTCCGCTGACAGTTGTAGCTGGACTGATGCACTTGGCGGCACCTATGGATACATGGCCCCAGGTGAGTTGTAATCTTATACTCCTAGTATGTGCTTCTTCTACTCAAGATACATGAAGTGCCTTATCTACTTCATGAACGAAATGAAGCAAAGGAGGGTGATGTTTTGAGGTGGTGGAGGCTTAATGGACCTAGATACCCCATCCTTTCACGTATGGCACGTGATGCACTGGCCATTCCAATCACTACAGTTCCTTTCGAATCTACATTTAGCACTGGGGGACGTCACCTAACGAGTTATAGAAGTCGTTTGAAGCCTAAGGTAAGCCATTAAAATCACTTATAATTTATATTGTACCTTACTGATAGTTGCACATAATTACAGTGACATAATTACTACTTACTCAGGTTCTCTGTATTTCTTCTTACTTTGTATGACATTGCTTACTACAAGTTAGTTGTATGACATTTTGGTTGTTTTTTCTAGTCAGTTAAGTGTCAACCATACTTCCTACGATGTTTGGATTGATTTGGAAATGTGTGGGGAGGACTTGTTTTTGTTGTTGTTGTGAAACCGAGAAGTGCTCTGTTTGTCATGGCATTTGCAACTTTCTGAATCTTGAGTAGATAGATTGTGGTGACAGTGACATAATTACTACTTACTTGTTTTATGTTATTCTTGGCGACAGATTGTACAAGCACTCGTTTGTACGCAAGATTGGTTGCAACTATGAAAGAATTCCGATTCTGATTCAAGTAACAGTGACGGTGACACAGGTAACACTTTTTTCTTCAATAATGTTTTATATTATTTTCGATGTTGTGATATGATTATTGAGACTGTCTTTGATCTTTGTTGGCTTGTAAATTGTTAGATGAGGATGATGAAGGCACATTTTGTGCTTGATAAGTGGACAATCAATTTCAATCTTATTGGGGTAAGAAACTAAGAATTCAGCACAAGGTATAAGACACTAATATGTTTTCTCATATGTCATTACTAATTGCTTATTGGAGCTGGACAACAGAATTAGTTAGTTGATACTTGATATTTCATTAGTTAGTTGTGTTATGAGAAATAGACTGAATTTCATTAGTTAGTTTCTTTTGATATTTCATTACTAATTACTCATTAGTTAGTTAATATTTCATTATTTTTCATATGTGATTTGATTAGTTAGTTGATATTTCCTAATGCACCACAAGGAACTGAGGAAGAAGCACTAAGGCAGTGGGGAATGGAGATTGGAGAAGCAAAAGCAAAGCAAAAGAAACTGTTACTTTTGGAGTTTTGGAGAGGTAGTGCTACTTTTGGTTTTGGAGTTTTGGACTATGGAGTTTGGACTTTGGTTTTGTCATTTGTTTTGTGCTATGTGCTTCACTGCTTTGTATCAGTGTCAATTGATACATATCATTTGTTTTGTGCTATGTGCTTTGTCATTTGTCATTTGTATCATTGTTGCATTCAGTTTCAGTTTTAGAATGAATTAGGACAGGGTTTTTTATTTTGGAATTGAAACATGTATCAGAAAATTCAGAATTATATATGTTTCGGTCTGATCCGGTCCGATCCCATTTTCGATCCGGTCCCGGTTTCGATCCGACCTGAATATACCTGGTCCGGTCCGAGTTTCGGTCTGAGTTTTTGCACAATTTCCGATCCCGGTCCGGTCCGATCTGCGGTCCAAGATGTCAAAAAATTCCGGTCCACCGGTCCGGACCGGATGTGCATCCCTGCCTCCAACGACCATAACCCAAGGCAACTGAGGACACCGCGTATGGAAGTCCCCATCTTCCACGGCGAGGGTGTCGTTGGCTGGTTGTTCCAGCTCAACCGCTACTTCACCTTGAACAACACCCCACCTGACCACATGCTTGAGGCCGCTCCGCTTTTCCTAGCCGGCGATGCTCTCCTCTGGTTCCAGTGGAAGGCTACCACTTGCCAGATTTCAACATGGAAGAAGCTAGCGCAAGACCTCAAACGCCGGTTTGGTCCCAGCGATTATTATGATGCGGAAGTTGCCATTAATCAACTGGTTCAGACTACCTCAGTCCATGCCTATATCACAGAGTTTGTAAAACTCTCAGCTAGTGCTCCTCGGTTACTCGGCCATAACTTGCTTAAACGATTTATTGCAGGCCTTAAACTAGACATCCATCATGAGCTAGTGATGCTCAAACCACCTGAACTGGAGATAGCCATGGATATGGCGCGCGTTGCAGAGGACAAGATTCAGTCCCTACGCCGCCTCACCTCTCGGCAACCCTACACACGACCACCATACCGTCCACCACCAGACCATCGTCGACCTCTTCATACACAACTTCCCATCAAACGCCTTACCACTGCTGAGATAGCCGCACGTCGTGAAAAGAGTCTTTGCTTCAACTGCGACGAGAGGTTTGTACCCGGGCACAACTGTCGCCCTCGATTCCAATGCTTACTCATGGAAGAACCAAGTGATGTGGATGGGTTTGAGCTGGTCGAAAGAGACACGACCGAACCCTTGGAGCATGAGGAGCCCCCTGCGCAGGAACCACCACAAGACCCTGCCCCTTGTATCACCTTCCACGCCTTGCAAGGTCGACCAGCCCCTTCCACATTACGCTTCCACGCTAAGATCCGCGGCCAGCCCGTGCTTGTGTTGGTTGATAGTGGATAAACCCACAACTTCATCCAAACGCGGGTGGCGCGTTTCCTCAAGTTGCATGTGGAGCCAACCACTCATCTCAGCGTCACGGTTGGCAATGGTGACGAAATGAAATGCGAGGGTGTTTGCCGTGATGTCCCAGTAACCATAAACGACACCCCATTTCCATTGCAACTCCACCTTCTACCAGTTTTTGGAGCAGACCTTGTTCTCGACGCACAATGGTTAGCCGACGTCGGCCCAACCACATTTTGTTATCGTGATAGGTGGATGAGTCTACAGAGGGACGGTCATACCATTCACCTCCCTGGGATCAAAACTCAGACCCATGTGTCCCAAACATCCGCAGCACAAATCCAGAAGGTGGCCAACCAGAATGGTGCTCTGTATTACCTTCAAATGTTCGCAGCATGGTCACTAGATGCCCTACCCATCACACAACCTCACCTATCTGAGATCAAACTACCTGACCAAATACAACCAGACTTCAAAGCCAAGCTCACAAAGCTCTTAACTACATTCCAGAATGTTTTCCTCCCTCCATGCGGCTTAACCCCTGTGCGCGCCACTGATCATTCTATTCCCCTCATATCTGGCTCTAATCCGGTTAATATGCATCCTTATAGATACCCTCACTATCAGAAAATCGAGATTGAAACCTTGATACGCACCATGCTGAACGAGGGCATCATCCGGCCGAGCCATATCCCGTTTTCCTCTCTGGTTTTACTTGTCAAAAAGAAGGATGGATCATGGCATTTTTGTGTCGATTTTTTATCGCGCCCTAAACACCATCACAGTTAAGGATAAATTCCCGATTCCGACGGTTGATGAACTCCTTGATGAGTTACATGGTGCTACACTCTTCACTAAGTTGGACCTTCGCGCCGGTTACCACCAGTTACGGATGAGGGAAGAAGATGTGTTCAAAACGGCATTTCGGACACATGAAGGGCACTATGAGTTTCTTGTGATGTCGTTTGGCCTCACCAACGCCCCAGCGAGCTTCCATGCAGAAATGAACACCATCTTCATGCCCCTCCTACGCCGGTGTGTGCTAGTCTTCTTTGACGATATCTTGGTATATAGCACCAACCAAGAGGACCATAGCATGCATCTTCAGGAGGTACTTTCGACGCTTAAAACTCATTCATTTTTTGCTAAACCATCCAAGTGTGATATTGCTAGGGAATCCTTGACGTACTTAGGCCATGTGATTAGACGGGATGGAGTTGCTGTCGACCCTGACAAAATACTCGCCATTCAATAATGGCCGCAACCTAAAACCATCAAGCAATTACGTGGATTCCTTGGCCTCACAGGCTATTACCGCCGCTTTGTTCGCCATTACGCCATCCTTGCTGCACCCTTAACATGTCTCTTGCGCAAAGATGCCTATATATGGTCCCCTGAAGCAACCTTGGCATTCACCAACTTGCGCGCAGCGCTGTCATCCACACCAGTCCTCACATTGCCCAACTTCAGCATTCCCTTTCATGTACACACGGACGCTTCTGGGACAGGAGTAGGCACAGTTCTCGCACAAGGCGGTCGTCCAATATCATACTTCAGTAAGCAACTCAGCCCACGGCTTCAAGGTACGTCCGCCTACAATAGAGAATTATGTGCGCTGGTGTGGGCTGTCCAGAAATGGCGGCAGTATCTCCTCGGACAACGGTTCATCATCGAAACGGACCATCAACCGCTGAAAACCATCCTTTCCCAAACAGTGCATACTCCCGACCAACAACATTGGGTGATAAAACCCCTTGGTTATGATTTTGAAGTACGATACCGCCCAAGTAAACAAAATGCGCCCGCCGACGCCTTGTCACGCCTGCATGAAACCGAGCAAGCACCTCAATCGTCATGCATGGTCAATATGGGAACCAGTAGACCCGATTTTGGGATACTTCGCGCCTTAAGAAAGTATTATGCCTCGGACCCAGCAGGTCAAACACTCATGCAAGGCATCACGAATGGCACTGGATCACACACAGAGTGGGACGTCCGGGACGGCCTGGTCCTTTTCAAAGGTAAATTAAAGGTTCCGAAAGACACCACACTTAAGGAACTCATCATGTACGAGTTCCACAACACCCAGTCTGGTGGCCACCCGGGTATTCGTCGTACCCTTTCTCGTATTGGTGCAACCTTTCATTGGCAAGGTCTCCGCCAAGACGTCCAGCAATACGTCCGACAGTGCGATGTTTGTCAACAAGTAACAGCACCCAACTCGGCACCTCATGGCCTTCTGGTTCCACTGCCGATCCCCGACAAGGTATGGCATGACATTTCAATGGATTTTATCACTCACCTTCCGTCGTCCGCAGGCAAAAGCTCCATCATGGTAGTCGTTGACCGCTTGTCCAAATATGCACATTTCTCACCACTCAAGGGTGGCTGTTCCGCGGCCGACGTATCACAACTCTTCATACATGACATCGTCAAGTTACATGGTTTCTCGGGCAGCATTGTGTCCGACCTAGATCCCATATTCCTGAGCAAATTCTGGAAGGAACTCTTCAGGCAGCAGGGCACATTCTCTGCGCATTCGACGGCTTATCATCCCCAAAGCGACGGGCAAATCGAGGTTGTTAACCATGGCTTGGAGGACTACCTGTGCTGTTTTATTAGTGACAATCAGAAGGCTTGGGTACAGTTACTACCTTGGGTGGAATTTTGCTATAATACGGCATCCCATTCCTCCATTGGCTACACCCCGTACGAGGTCGTTTACGGATGTACACCGCCTAGCTTGCTGGATTTTATTTCGAGCAACACAACTCTACCTGCAGTCGAGGAGCTTCTCCTCAACCGTACCCAGCTACTCCAGGACCTTAAGGGCAATTTGGCTCGTGCTCAACAACGCATGCAACTCCATGCAAATGCTAAACGACAGGATAAACATTTCGACGTCGGCACCTTAGTTTGGGTCTGCCTCCAGCCTTACAGACAAAATTCCCTGCGTAGCCGTGGCACCAACAAGTTAGCTCATCGATTTTACGGTCCATTTGAAGTATTAGAACGCATAGGACCAGTTGCATACCGCCTGAAGTTACCACCTACAGCTCGCATCCACAACGTCTTTCACATTGCCCTCCTGTGATGTTTAGTGGGCGATCCGACGGCCATCAACACACACTTTCCAGCCCAGCTTGAAGACCTCCGTCCCACCCTCACCCCAGATACAATCTTGGGTTCCCGCAAGATCAAAGTTCCCAATGGCTGGAAGACTCAATGGCTCATTAAATGGCAAGATCTTCCCTCCACAGATGCTACTTGGGAATTCAAAGATGACCTCCTCAAGGACTTTCCAACACTCAACCTTGAGGACAAGGTTGCTTCCGATGGGGGTGGCATTGATAGGGAAAAGCAGGGCTCCGCAGGGACACGAGACAAGGCAATGCATGGCGAGGCCACACAGGATTCTCCTGGATCGAGGCACAGGGAGCCTTCTAGAATGATACCAGCTGGCACGTACGAGCTGTAGAATTCGTTAGAGCTTTGACAAACTACAGAATCGGTTAGAGGCTCTGACATTCAGGAGGATTTGAGTATAAATTTTGCAGTAGGTGTAATCCGTTTGACAAGAAATCTAATAACAAACTTCATTTCTCACCTCTACTCTTCTATTTTCTCATCCCCTTCCCTGTTTTTCCTCATCAAAAACCAATAATGCGGCCTTCAATCCTCAAATCCTTCTGCTCAAACAGCCAAATCTGAATACGAGCTTTACTCTGTAGAAACCTGAAGATCAAGTTGATCGACTGAGTCATAATCTGCTGAACTTTGGTACTCGCCATGGCTGCCGCTGCTCAGTCGCAAGATCGTTCGTCAAGGTTGAGTCAAACTCCAAAGCTGTGAAAGTGTCTGAGGTCGTTGTAGATTAGAGATAGCAGCGAGCCCTTAGGAGTTTAAACTCAATTTGAACATTACTGGGGAATCGGTTGTCCCTTTCATCCCACACCGGACATATGAACATTACTGGTGTAATTATAGTCTCTATAAATTTAAATGAATGGCAGGTAGTACAAATTATACAATTGCTCGGGCTTAAAATTTGGGCCGAGTCTCAATAACGAAGCTTTTACCTGCCCTTGGTTGATACGTAGGGCTCTGATACGGGGCCTCCTCGGGTCATGTCGGGTGTCGGATCGGGTGGTTTTCGAGTTGACCCTAGGGCTTCGAAGCCTTAGGGTCATTTGTCGAGGCCTATCTACAAACGATTTTAAGAGCATCCTTCACCATGATTTTTTTATCATAGAAAAGTACCATGAGAGATGATAAAAAAAACCATGCACTATTACCATGATCTTTTTTATCACAAATTTGATCATCTCATGATCAAAAAAATGGATTTGATCATGAGTCTCAACCAATCGCAACGCGACACGTGTTCTATGTAAGAAACAGTACAGTTTTTATTTTGATTTTGCAACGAATATATCTTCTAAATTACAAAGTAAAAAATTCAAAATAAATACCAATATTCATAATTTTTTGAGCTCTATAAAACGAAATACACTTTGATAGACAACGAAAGTAACTCACTCAAAATCGTGCTCCCTTTAAAGACCAATTTGTAAGAAGAAACTTGAATGACCTTCGGAACTACAAACCCCACTTATCCATACTCACAAACAGGGATGGAGCCAGGATCTAAATCCATGTAGGGCTAAAAAAAAATTCTATGTTAATCAGCCTGACCACAAGAAAACACACACAAGCAGCATCTGATTCTTCATAAAATCACAATCATCTCCAGGTTCCTGCCTATACTTCTCGGTTCATAAACACAAATAAGTAATACCAATTCTCACCTAAACAAGATTACCCAAAACCAGAATTTTTCTAAACCAATCATCATCAGCAACGAAAAATTCTCAGTTCAGGAACTCATATAAACATAAAAAAGGAATACATCTCAAACACCTAGTGGTGGTTACCAACAACACATACACACATGAACGAATCCACAACATCAAACTGATAAAGAATCACATAAAGAAAACCAAATCAGAACAAATCAAGACAATACACAAATTGCAAAAACTCATCCGATTAAACCTAATCGACTGACAGATCTACACATTGACGGACGAAATCGTACCTGAATGCGTCGGAAACGGAGAGAGATCAGGTTCAATGTTGTAAGACGACAACGACGACTCGCGATTCGCGAACGAACCGAGTGAAAGGAAGAGAGCAAACTGGGAATAGCGATGTGTACCCGGTGAGGAATTGAAGTGGTCAGAGGCGCAAACCGTCGCCTAGAAGAGAGCAGAACTGGAAATAGCGATGTGTCTCTTCGCTCCTCCCTTTCCGCGTCCTGACATTTTCTTCGATTCCAGAATTGGGGATGTAAGTGAATGAAATTGTTTAACCCCTGTTCAAAATTTGGCCCAAAGTTACTAGGGCTTGAGCCCTGGCTGCGTCAGCCTGGCTCCGTCCCTGCTCACAAATCGTGATATTTAGACTACTTCAACTCAACATTAATTCAAACACACAAATTACTCAGTACTCTTAACAAAATTGACGACAGAGAAGAAAAAAAATTTAGTCCACATTACTAATATCACGTGCAGCGCAGCAGCACCGCCTTTCATCCAACAATTACACTGCTTAAGCTCCATATTTAAGTACATTTTGAACAACAGTTACTGTTTAAAATGCTATCGAAAAAGTGTTGTTGTTGGCCGATCTGACCACACTGAACTTGCCATAAAATATAAGTATAATTTTATGAATTACAATTTTACTTCTCAAAGCTTATTGTTTTTTTAATAATATAAATATAATCTTTAGAATATTGTATCATCCCACATCGCTTATTATAGTAAAATATTGTTATTTTAAATAAAACAAGTTCAAGTAAATCGATCAGCCGAGATCGGTGGCGTGGTCTTGTAACCCAAATACTGGGGGCAATAAAATGGTTGAAAGTAGTCCGTCAATTGGGTCTGCATTGATCTTCCCGATCAGGAATTATCCAAATCCCCTTTCAAAGGGGCTGTGGCTAATCACGTTGGTTGAAGAGCTCGAGAACGGAGCGGTTAGCTGAAAAGCTGGCTGGCTGTGGCTTCTTGAAGAGTCAGCCCCTGGCCTCGCAGTGCATGACACATTTGACTGCCATTAGCAAATCAACTAACAACCATTTTTTGAGATCTGATAAGTAGCGGACAACTCCGGCCGGCTGGTGATCCTCTGTTAAATGTCGATTAGAGAATGTGTGGCGGCTTAATTAGGTTTTTACTTGCTCAGTATGTGACTCTGTGAGTGAGGTTTTGTTTGGTTTGAGATCAGAATATCAGATGATAAGCTGTAAAATATATATTATAATGAGTTTGGGATTTGTCCATTTCTTACGAGGATTTTGAACATAAACATGCATTACTAGTTCCAACACTAACTGGTTTGTCATCTCGGTATACAAATAACAATATCATAACTGCAACGTGCTCTTATAATAAAAATAAATAACAGTTAACTACTAATGTTTTAGGATCCACAAAACTGGCAACTACTATACTAACAAACGCCATTCTGATGGATATAAATCCTACTTTGCCTTGGTCTTTCTCTCTATCTTCAACTGATAAAATTGGTAGCAAATTTTTTTTATTATAAATAATATAAAGAGTATTTAATTTTATTTAATTAATCTTAAAAAGGAAGAGATGGAAGCCAAAGTGAAGGCACTGAGACGAGATAACATGCATGGTTGGAAAAAATTGACGAGGAAGCTGGCTGAACAATGGGCTTCGAAGCATTTGCGCCTCAGAATGTTTCTCGAGCAAATAGCTGGGGGTCAGTGAAGGACGCCAGAAGCCAATGGCCCAGGCTTAGGATTCTAAGAATTAAGATGTTGTGTTAGAGACTTGTTTATTTTCTGAATGCTAATGGTTAATGGGTAATCTGGATGAAATTTGGAATGGGTTAGTTATGCATGTTTTTGATGATAAGAATTGCGTGTAATTTTTCAGATTTAATAACTTTACTACATGTCATATCGTTTTGAGTCTGTAACTATGAGTTTATATCTGAAAGTTCTAAACGCCAAGATATTTAGGAGTTTTTGTGTCGCATTCAGGGGCTAGTAGAATTCTACTGCGAGGAAAGCTTTGGCTTGAAAATATTTTGTGGGGAAGCTGCTGGATACTCTTCCCCTACATATATAATTTTAGAAATTATGATTTTGCTTGTCAAGCTTATTTATTTTATTAAAAATAATGTTTGATATATTTTTATTAATCTTAATATTTATGAGCTATAATTTATGTAGTGATGAGAGAAACTGATGATAAACTTTTTTTTTTTGATCATGAGTGGGGTGCATGTGATTGATTTGGTCATGGGGAATGATTAGATGAGAGAGATGAATGACATGGTAGAGAATGCTCAATCACTACAAATTTTCTAATTTCAACCGGCGACATTATGAGGAGAAAATCCGGCTGCTAAAAGTCTCCCTGGATGAATTATGGCGACAATTCGGCGATAAAGAGAGGAACTTAATAATTTATTTGAATATGGGTAAGATTCCGGGGAAAAAAGTGTCCGACGACACTATACTCGTCGAAAAATAACCGGATTTGACTCTGGCAATAGTCCGGCGACATGTCGGCCGCATGATTTTGTCACCTTAAAGTCGCCGTAAAAGAACCGATTTAAGTCTGGCAATGGTCCGACAGCATTCCGTCCCCATGATATTTGCCCCTTAAAATCACCATAAAATAACCGGATTGCCCCTTACGTGTTAAAATAATGTTGCGTCCCCCCACCCATTTAGCTGGATATAATATTTGCCGACTTTTCGCCGTATAGTCCCGGTTATAATATAATTAAATTTTTTATTATCCCCGTATATGGCCCGAATTCGCAGCCCAAATTTCGAAATAGCAAAACAGATCTGGATCCAGATATAGTTTCTTCTTTCTTGCTTCTAAGTCGAAATCCTCAATTACAAACCATCGTCGAGTTCCTCCCAGCCATTTGCAAACCATCCTCTGTCATCGTCTGTCCCAGCCACCATCGTTGAACTCCTCAATTACAAACCATCGTCTGTCATTGGCAGTGAAAATCCTGCACCCCGCCATTTGAAACGTACGTCTGTGAATTTCCAATTATGTCATCGTCGGGTGAGCATCAAGCGGAACTCAATTTGTAATTTCTGTATGATTTTGGCTGCTTGTTGTCATGTCCAGTTGATTCAAAATTTAACTTTGTATGATTTCCAATTTTCATTCCGATATGTTGATGTACAGATGCGTATTTGATTTGTTTTTTCCTTCATCCAAATTTCGGACATAGTAGGGCTTTTTAGCCTATTGCATGATCAGGCGGATGGCAATGTGGGGAATAAAGAGGACGAGGTAGTCCCTGAGTCACAGGTTCATGGTGCTACAGGTGAAGGCTTCCCAAGGGATACATCTGTTGAACAAAACATTAATACAGATTCGCAGGTGAAGACGGATCGAAGCGACCATATGGCTTTAGGGCAGAAATTGAGAGTCTTTGTTGCGGAGGAGCCAGTCGTCGCAGCCTCACTCCTCATCGCCGGCTTCGGCTTGTTTCTTCCTGCTTTTGTGAGACCTATCTTGGATTCTTATGGCTCAACCAAACCATCTCCTCCTCCAGCCTTAAATGATGTGATAGAAGGGATGACAGGCAAGAAATAGGAGCAGAGCATCCTTAGATACTGAACATTTTCCTGGAACGGTTTCCCCGTTGGGTTGGTTTCTTTACTCGAACATCAAATGAGCACCGAAGTTGTATTGTAACATTCATTGCTTCATGCCACTCTTTCCCTGATATTCATGGGTGCTTCCGGGTAACATAATTTCATCTTCTTCTATGTATCGCTATCTTGCAAACTTCACAAAAAGACTGCCCTGTACACTTTCAGTTTTCAATTGTGAGTGCGAGGGTGCAACAAAAAAAAAGAAGTACGATCATTTAAAACTACTAAATTAAATTCCCCGTGTTTTCCCCGAATGGAATGCCGGAATATGGCCGATTTTTTGTACACGGACATTCCACGTGTTCCCCCGAATAATCTTTTACTTAACTTGACCGAATTATGCCCGGCATATTACCGATATATTCATGCCGGATTATTAACTGACTATCGCCGAAAAATTTCAGAGACGAACATTCCCCTGAATTCTGCCCGTTTTCCCACGTACGGCTTCCCCGGATTCGCCCCTTTGCTTGAATTCGGGGGCCATTTTGTCGGGGACTCTTTTTTCATAAAATTCAGCAAATGTTCGGCGCCTTTACGTCCCTTTATTCTTGCCGGATTAAAATTTTAAATTTGTAGTGAATTAAGACCTAACAAGAAGAAGAAGAAGCACAATTAACGATAAAGAACTTTCTAAAGAAGTTATGTAGAAGTGTAGATAAAAGGGGAAGAGAATATATTTATCAAGAATAGTCTAGAATATGAAGTTGTAATCATTTATTCTTGCCTTCCCTTTAGAAAGAGTAAGTATAAATATGTATCAAATGTAAGTGACGAAGCACTTCAAAAACAAGGGTGATCACCACCCATAGCTATCTAATTAATTTCATCATATTGTCGATTTAGTATAGGGTTATGTTGCTTTATAAAGTTTTCTTCGTTAAATCTTAAAAACTACACCAAAATATTCATTGATCTCTGTAACATCATTTCTTATCATAATAATGTCATCGACATATGTCGCATACCTGCAAGTTTAATGTTGAATTACAATTAATTTGTCCAATAAACATTGCTTCTGCTTTTTTTTAAGCAACATTGCTTCTGCTTAATGAATGTAAAAATCAATGATATGACTACACTCCTGAAGGGAATCAGGGAATGAAGTAAAGCATCTGCAGCAGGGGAGCGTTGCTAAAGGTTGGAGTCGTTGTTGCCGAAGAAATCTGTTTTTCGTTGCTGAAGGTACCATTAGTTGGACGGCGTTGTTTCGTCACCAAGGAGAAAGGCGCGTATCCGTGTTCGTCACTAAAAGTTCAAACTGACCAATCAGGAGCTGCGATCGTTGGCGCGGATTGGGAGATTCAAATCAGATCGAAGGGCTGAGGTTCAATCCATCAGATGCAATCGGACGGATCCTGCTCAAAGCCCCAAATCGAATATACATGA
Organism: Rhodiola chrysanthemifolia; assembly: GCA_033675395.1. Lineage (NCBI taxonomy): Eukaryota > Viridiplantae > Streptophyta > Magnoliopsida > Saxifragales > Crassulaceae > Rhodiola > Rhodiola chrysanthemifolia. The sequence goes on from CM066207.1 coordinate 2,861,796, forward strand.
GGAAACTCAGTTTTAGGGTTTTATCCGTTCTTCTTCTCTCTCGATCGAATTCTCTCTCGTTTGTAAACTCCGATCATTAGAAGTTTAGGGCTTTCATTCCAGAGGTGTTGTCGACTGTGCTAGGAGTGTGATTGTGAGCTTTGCGGTCTCGGCCTGTGAGATTCGTCATCGTCTGAGTGTGTAACCGGAAGTAACTACGTCCGACGCGTTTGCAGCGATTTCGACAGGTAAGAAAGGCAGTGCATACCGAGCTAAGAGTGCTCAATGTGGATTAGGCTTCGGCTGAACCACGTACTTTAATCGGGTGTGTCAATTTCAGTTTTTGTTCAATTTCTTCATTCAGGGTTCTTGAATGAAATCTGGCAAATCTGACTTAATTGAATACTTCATTAAGATTGTTAAAGTGTTTTCAGAACCCTACAACTCCTAAGTTCACACCAAAGGTAGTCGGATCACTTGATTTAAAGGTTATAAAGAAATTAATACTTTGTATTTTTTAACTCGATAATGTATGCATTTTATTTTCTAGTTTTTATTCTATAAAATTAGCGTTGTATATTCATCGTACATAAAATTAAAGTATTTAAATTAACAATGACATTGACATATAATAAAATGGTAATATAAATATTAAAAAATAGAGTCGCATGCCAACATCAACATCTTGAAAAATGAAAATAAAAAAAAGTTTGCAAGACATTGTCCAAAACAGGACAATTGCTCATAAAGTTATTCAAGAAGTCTCATCAAATGAAAAAGACCTTCAATCCAGTTCAACAGAAATACTTCATAAATACAATCCCAATGGCATCATTACAAAGTTTTTTCGTTGAAAAAGATTCCAGGCCTTTTTCGTTGAAAAAGAGCTCTGCAAGAGCATTAACCCAAATGAGGTTGTAGCTTATGCTGGTACAGTGCAAGCGATGATTCGAAGTGTTGAAAGTCGAGAGAAGGATCATGATTTATTGCTCTTGGTTGTTACTACTCTGTCTCTAGGGTTGGACTCTGCTAATGACGTGATGACGATGCTCATTCCCATGAGCACAACCATTCCCACTATGAAGGAACACATTTTTTTCATTTATCATGACCAACAGCCTAAAGTCGTGATCAAGGTGTATGAGGGTGAAACATATAGAACTGAGGACAACAACTTGCTGGCAGGATTTGAGTTTTCAGGAAGCTCTTCAGCTTTTATAGAGGACAAGACAATCATGCGGAAGAACAAGTTCGTCAATCACATTTCTATGTACTCATTGCCAAGACCGCCAGAATTCGCCAACCTTGAGGGCAAGGTCGATTTTATGGGGACAGGAATGATACGGGTTTAGAATAAGTAAAGTCATCAAGAGAATTATTATCATTAAGTAATTTTATTTGGCTTTGTATAAAAGCCCTGCTTGTAAGGTGAAATATTAACTAATGAATTAAACTCAAATTTCTCATCTCAATTTCTCTCTCGCTTCTCATCCCTTTCCTCTCTCGAAACCCTAACCCTAATCTTCCTCTTCTCTTCTGAAATCCTTATCAACTTCTTCACAAATCTGTTGCAGACTATCAAGTCTGCATCATTGGTAATGTTACGTATGAGAATATTAGAGAACTTAAGGGGTGCACTTGTATTTGGTGAGAACTTCTTTAGTATAAATCAAGTGTAAACGGAAATGAGGAAATCAACAAATGAATTAAACTCAATTTCCCATCTCAATTTCTCTCTCGTTTCTCATCCCCTTCTCCTCCTAAAACCCTAATCCTGTTCTACTCCTCATCCAATCTATTCTACTCATCATCCAATCTATTCTACTCTTCCTTCAACACTTGTTACAAACAACCCTGTTTGTATCATTGGTGCTTTTTCATCGAGAGTTGAACATCCATGGCAACCTATTACAATCGGTATTACTACTCAAACTTTCAACCGAGATCTGAAATTTCAGTGTTCAATGGCGATGGTGTTGATCAGTGGCTTCATCAGATTGAATGTTTCTTCATTCGATATCAGACTTTTCCGGACCAGAAACTTGCAGTGGTGGATCGTTACCTAACCGGAGCAGCCCTGGAATGGTACCAGCAATGGCACCGAGAGATGTGGTGGCGTTGGTTTCAGTTGCCTAAGTGGGATGAGTTCGTCCGAGATCTCAAGTCACGTTTCAAGCCACCTGAAACTCAACAATCGCGAGCGGAGCTATTGTGTTCGATGTGGAATACGTGTGAAAAGCTCAAACAAACCCTAACCGAAATGAAGAATGAAAACTCAGTTTATATGTCAGATCTCTCCAAGCTTAAGTCTCAAGTGAGTTCAATCTCTACTTGTGGTTCGTCTGCAAACAAAGTGGAGGAATCAGATCTCAACTGTGAGCTTTCTGCTGCTGATGTGGTCTCCACAGACTGTGAAAATTTTGAATCGGCTTCAGCTTCGACAGAGATTGAGTTGACTTTGATCGATGTTACAGAGATGACTACGGAAAACATTCTTGTGTCAAAGGTTGATGAAGCTGCAGAGTCAGGCGATAACGATTATGATTTGGATGTTCATCTTCACTTCGATCTGAACATAGATGATGTTGTTGATTTCACTCAACCAGAGGTAACTCCTAATCATTTATCACCTGACAATCATATAGTTACAGTAACAGAGACTGATGAATATGCTGATTTGAAGGAAGAAATAAGATCTGAAACTTCATTGGGTGATCTGATTAGTAGTTTCAGTTTTTGTACATTACCTGTTTGTGAAAATGCCTCAGTGTATTTGCCTTCTTTTAGTCTTGCACATGAAACCTTCAATGGCAACTGGTGTTCTATTCAATTATTCTATATGGCTGCTGTGTGTCCGAACCCACCATGGGAACCTCCGGATGATAGAACTTGTCGTGAGTTGAAGCTTATGTCATTATCTATGTCAGAAAATGATGGGATTGAAAACATCAGCCGAGTAGGTAAATGGAAAGAGGCTATGAGTTTGTTAGCTAAGATGGAAAGAGAAGATGTTTTCCCAGATGTGGTGACTTACAGTTCTTTAATTCATGGATTGGCCCAATTTGGGGAGCTGGACGAAGCGAAATCTGTGCTTGCTGAGATGAAGAGGAAAGAGATTTTTCCTAATGTAGTGACTTATAGTTCTTTGATTAATGGTTTGTGCCAAGGCGAAGAATTCGAGAAGGTTAAGGATGTTCTTTGTGAAATGAAGGGCTGTGGAATTCTTCCCAATCTGGTAACTTACAATTCCATTATTAAAGGTTTTTGCAATGCTGATAACTGGAAAGAGGCTGATGGCATTATTCGTGAAATGAAAATGAGTGGAGTTAGCCCAGATGTGATTACTTACAACTCACTCATTTATGGTTTCTCTGTTAATGGCAAATGGGAGGAGGCGAGGGCTGCGTTTGTTGACATGGAGAAGAATGGCGTCTCTCCTAATGTGATAACATACAGTTCTTTTATTCATGGGTTGTGCAATGCTGGTAAACTGGACGAAGCGAAAGGTAATTTTTGTAAAATGAAGGACAGTGGCATCATTCCAAATGTGATGACTTATTGTTCAATGATTTGTGGACTGTGCGACGCTGGTAGTTGGAAGGAGGCGAAAGTGATTTTTTGTCAGATGGTTATGAACAGAGTTACTTCAAATGTGATTACTGATAATGCAATTATTCACGGGCTTTCTAATGGCGGCAATTGGGACGAGGTAAAAAGTATGCTTCGTGTAATGAAAATTAATGGGACTGACCCCAGATGTGATAACTTATAGTTCAATCATCCGTGGGTTGATTATCTGTAGAAAATGGGAGGAGGCAAAACATATTATGTTAGGCATGAACCACAAAGGTATCTCTCCTGGTGATGTTGTAATATGTGCGGCTGCTGAAGCTTATAGAGAAACTATTTGGAATAAGCAAGTGTCTCACAGGGTATGGCTGCAATCTGAGGTCGTCAAATGGGAGTATGCTAATTGCTGTGTAATATTACCATTCTTACTACCACCGGCGAAACCACCAGATGAATGTTTAAGTCTACAAGAGTATAACATTTGGTGTTGGACTAAATGTTGGGATTTAGCGCGCTCTTCGATCCAAAAAGGCCTGATACTTTCGTCAAATTGGCAAGGTCAGTTGAATACTATTAAAGCTGATGCCAAAGGCAGCAAGGAGGAGATTTATAGTTCGAGAGTGAAGTGCGTGGTAAAAAAAGATAAGCCATATAAATGGGTACCTGAAGATGATTTGCATAATGTGAACGATATGATTGATGAGCGTAGTTCATTGTCTGTGACAACACCATTTCCAAATGTGGAATTTATTGCTGGAGGGGCTACTCAGAATTCAATCAAGTTTGCACAGTGGATGCTTCAAGTTCCTGGTGCAACTAGCTTCATGGGTTCAATTGGTAAGGACAAGTATGGCGGAGAAATGGAGAAAAATGCAAAGATTGCTGGTGTCAATGTCCTTTACTACAAGGATGATAATGCACCAGCTGGTACATGTGCTGTTTGCATTGTTGGCGGAGGCAGGTCTCTTGTCGCCAACTTGTCTGCTGCAAACTGCTACAAAGTTGAGCATTTAAAACAGGCAGAAAATTGGGCATTGGTTGAAAAGGCTAAATATTATTACATTGCTGGATTTTTCTTGACCGTTTCACCACAGTCCATTCAGTTAGTGGCTCATCATGCGGCTGCAAACAACAAGGTCTTCTCATTGAATCTGTCTGCTCCGTTTTTATGTGAGTTCTTCGGGGATGTTCAGGAGAAAGCTTTACCGTACATGGGCTACGTTTTTTGTAATGAGACAGAAGCTAGGACCTTCTCTAAAGTTCATGGTTGGAAGACTGATGATGTAGAAGAGATTGCAATAAAGATATCCCAGTGGCCCACAGCATCTGGGACATACAAGGGGATTACTGTAATCACCCAGGGGGCTGACCCTGTTGTAGTTGCAGGGATGAATGACATAAGGTATGAATATGGGATATGCCGGTTTGGAACAACATTCATTTCTACTGGCTTTGGCGCCATTTTGGCGCGCTACATCAACAATTTTTTCATGTTTTCATTGCCAAGACCACCGGAAATGACAGACCTTGAGGACAAGGTCAATTTTAAGGGGCGAGGAATGTTACGTATGAGAATATTAGAGAACTTAAGGGGTGCACTTGTACTTGGTGAGAACTTCTTTAGTATAAATCAAGTGTAAACGGAAATGAGGAAATCAACAAATGAATTAAACTCAATTTCCCATCTCAATTTCTCTCTCGTTTCTCATCCCCTTCTCCTCCTAAAACCTTAATCCTGTTCTACTCATCATCCAATCTATTCTACTCTTCCTTCAACACTTGTTACAAACAACCCTGTTTGTATCACCAGTTCAACAGAAATACTTCATAAATACAATCCCAATGGCATCATTACAAAGTAGGATGGGATTGCTTCAGAAAATTCACACACCCAGGCAACATTTCTGAACTGCCTGCACAAAGGTCTCTCTCATTAAGCATTCATGGCTTTCCAGGTGCGCCAAATGAGACTGTTTCAGCTATGGTTGCACCTCTAGCTTTGGCCATGTACAGCCCCACATGATGCATCAGCTCCTGTGGGTGAGCTAAGGCATGCTTCGTCTCTCTAGCTATCTGAACCGGGAAATCAAATGTCGCGCAGGCTTTGGAGTACACCACCACCTCCTCCAAGGGCTCCAAAAGTCCATGATTCTTAGCAGATATTGTCGAGCAAACAAAGTCTAGCACACAGATATCCGTGCATACTCCCACCACCACCAGCTTCTTGATCTGGTTGGTCTTGATCCAGTCGACGAATAAATTGGATCCATCTTTTTCCATGGACCCTATGAATGCGTCATAACAGTCTTTGCGCCTAATTGTCACATTAGCTTCTTGCTCTAACCACCGCAGAGCTGCAAAAATTCAGCCACTCTTTTTCAACATCAGCATACTAAAATGCACCTGACAGTCAGTAATAAAAAAAAAACTGCTCGAGACTCATCTAACTCTACCTGGAACCAAGTTAGATTCATCTGAACCTTCCAGACAGTGAGATGGATAAGGGTGTTCAAGCTTGCCAGGACTATGCGTGTCGATGAAGGCCATGATTGGCCATTTCTCATCGCAGAAAATTCTAGCAAGCTTGGCTGACTCCTCCACCATGACTGAAATCTGTTGATTTGGCTCTCTTGGTGCCTGAAAAGTTTTTTAAAGCTAGCAGATTAGTTTCAAAGTTAATCAAAGTAATCAACTATCAGAGTTGAGAAATTACTAGTTACCAGGTTTCCAGCTCCAACTGTGCAGAACCCATTGATGATGTCTACGAGAACTAGACCAGTGATGCCAGTGTCTGCACTTAAGACAACAGATTCAAGCTCCAGTGGAATCTCATTTTTCAAAAGCTCAACTTTTGGAGACACCATCTTTACTCAAGACTAAAATTCAGTTCTTCAGATCAGAAGGGTGAGAGGTCACATAAGTATTCTCAAGAGGTGTGTAAAAGTCAAAAAAGAATTCTATGAAAAAGAAGACAAGACAAAATTGCTTTAAACATCATACCAAACTTCATCTTCAGGCTTTTAATATAAACACTAATTTGAGGGACTTGCTTGCCCTTATTGACTTGTCTTCTGTTGTCTTCTGCAGGCATATGCAATCCTTCAGCCTTGGTGTCATTGTTAAGAAGCCATGGATAAGAATTTCAACCTGCAATAGAAAACTGACTGATGTTTTTAGGTTACAAGTGAGTTAGGGTCAAGTCTGATTATGAGTTCATTTGATTACAATTTCATAAACTAGTTAAACTTAAATAAGTCAGTTTTAACTTGTTTAATCCTTATTCGAACTTGTTTGAAAACTAATTGATTATTGATACTCAATTCAAATAAAATCAATCATGAAGTTCAAGCCGATATTTTTTAAATAAGTAGAGCTCAAAAGCTAAAAAAATACTATTAAAAAGCCGAAATTGAACACTCTAACCTGAAAAAATGTCTGCATTTCAGCACTTGAAATAAAATGATGATACAAGTAGGTTCAGTGAAAGGATATAGACTCAGTGTGATGGTACATACAAGTACAACAAACAGAAGGAAGATATTAAAGGCCTTGTTTCCTCTCCTCACAGCAACGGCTTAAGTTGCTGCAGCAGGAGGTGAAGGTTTGAGGATGATTTCCACATTATCATGCACTCCCTGTAATAGTAGCTCACCATCATATGTGAGAATCTTACGCCTCTTGGCAGCTCTCAGTGTTCCCACTAATGCTTCAAATATGTTTGCGCATCTGTCATCGTTGAACAGCACGCCAAAGGTAACCTTCACAACCAGAAATAAGATTCTTCTCAATATAAAGCCATAAAGAGAGCCAAGCACAGAAACTCTAGCTGAGATGTGGGAGATAGGATCGATGATGCAATGTCGCCAAAAGAGCTCAATCTCTACACCTTACAAGTTCTACCAATCCTAAGAAATATACTAAAGACAAGGACTTCAAGCCACAGTAAGGTGAAATTGTAACTTAAAAAAGTTAAAACTGCATACATCCAACCGTTAAATTTCAGGAGCAATACAAATAAGGTTAGAGCTTTCCAAGAATTTTGATCAGAAAATAGCAGCTGAGTATTCAAACAAAGCATACTGATCCACAGAAGCAAGAAAGATAGCAGCTTTTTATTCAACCAACAGCTACAAAGTACAAATCAACATGCCAAAATGCAAAGCAACACATATCACCGATCACAATTGATGAATCAAGCAAGAAAGATTTCAGCTTGAATCCAAAAAACTGATGAATTTCCATGACCCAAATCAAAACTCCAGACAGACACAGATCCACACATTCCTATTACAAACCTAAAACACCCATCATCCAAAAACCCCCAGATCACATTGTCAACTACATAAATAGATCGATCCAGTGAATTCATAATACCTTATAAGAACCATCACCCTGGACAGTCCCAAGTCTCTTGATCTCTTCCTTGAGCCTCTCCACCTCTTCCTCCACATTCATCATCTTCACACCAATACAATATCTTCCTATATCCAATCGCTGTACCTCTCTTTTCAACCCCAAGACAAGATCATGAAAAGCCGTAGACCGAGCGCGATTAAATATCTTAATTGGACTTAATTGCAAATTACATATTCATACTCCGACCCCGTATGTTCTAGCAGAAAACATTATATATGGACATCAACAGAAAAGAACAACAAAGTCGTTGTAGTATAGTGGTAAGTATTCCCGCCTGTCACGCGGGTGACCCGGGTTCGATCCCCGGCAACGGCGAATTTTTGCAATTTCTCGACAGTGGCATTTTCGTTATTTATTTCAACTTTCGGTCCACTTTTTTTTTAACACGAGTGGTCTGATCGACATCGTGCTTTTGCTCCGCAGCAGCCTTGTTTATTTTCCGCTCAAAAATCCATTTCGGATTGCTGAATTTCTAGGGCTCAGAAAATAATCCTCCGCGACATTTGTCGCCTCAAATCGCTTTCAGAGCCGTGAAAAGCTTCGATCTTGATTTGTTTCCCTTTTCGACGATCCCCTCTTTGCCATCTTTTTTTTCTAGTTCAACTCGCGAGCGTGACTAGGGTAGGGGTAATGGGTGACTGAGGAGATTTGATTTGAAGAATTAGGTTGTTTATTAAATTGGGGATTTTATCGTTGCATTTTCGAATTTCTGGTTTCTAGGGTTTATTTGTGTAGTGGGGATTTGGGGATTGGTGTGCAGCCATAGAATGCCGGAATCACACCATCAGATGTCGTCCATGTACTCGAACGAAGCGATGAATATGCGTAGCCAGATGGAGAATGTCGAACATGATACGATGGTTGACGGAGGAGAGCAGTTTCAGGATTCTGGAGTGGGTCAGTTCGACCATCAGAACCAGATTGAGGATGATGCAGTGAGAGATGGGGTTTTGAGTTTGACTGGTCCAATTGAGGCTGTTCCTACTCATTCGATTTATACTCCCCATGCTGGTGTTGAATTTCCGAATGGGGGTAATCCCAATCAGCTCACTCTGTCATTCCATGGAGAGGTTTATGTGTTTGATGATGTTTCTACTGACAAGGTTGTTTTTTTATGGATGAATTTGTGTTATATTTTCTGATGAATCTATTTGGGTGTATGTATTCACTCACTATTCATATCACTTTAGGTTCACTAGTCGAGTTATGTAAGTATTCTGAGTTGATTTTCACTGTGTCGATGAGTGTGGTTTGTGGTAGAAATTGAGAGATGGTTCGTGATGTTGTCGCAGGTTCAGTCAGTATTGTTACTGTTGGGAGGATATGAAGTTCCCAGTGGTGGCGGTGGTGGTAACGTGGGGGCGATTCCTCAAGTTCATAGGGTAAGAAGTTCACTTATATTATGTTTGTTGATGGTGAATAGCGTAAGATATCTTGAAGCATGCAGTTTATGTTTTCTTTATGTGGTAGAGTGTGGGCGATGTTTACGGAAGGACTATTCAGCCACAGAGGGCTGCTGCTTTAAGTCGATTCAGGGAGAAGAAGAAAGATAGGTGTTTTGACAAGAAGATCCGTTACTCGGTGCGGAAGGAAGTGGCTCATAGGTAACGAAGTACCTGCCACTTAGTTTAGTCTATAATAACGAACTTGAGTCGTTTTTCTCTTTTAGTTTAGGGTTCACACTTAACAGTTAATTACTAGAGATTGAAGGTGTTAACTCTTTTGGGTTTACTTTTGTCGTTATTTTATTGATTCATGTTTTTCAAGGATATCTGTCCTGTCGGAAGTGTAAGTTGCTTACTCTCTCGTTTTATGCTTCTTCTCTTTGTTGTAACAGAATGAAGCGCAGAAAGGGTCAGTTCGTGTCATCGAAGGCTAGTTCAGAGGATAATGGCTCAGGTTCATCGGATGGTAATGCTTCTTCCGGTGCTGCGAAGGAAGAACAGGAAACATCGTAAGTATCAATCAATTTGTCTAAATGCAATGCAATGCAATGTACTTGTCCCTTTTCATTTGTCTTGTTTTGACTTATGATTTCTGAATTTAAATAACAAGATTAGGTTGAGTTCCCTTAGTTAATTAACTAGTCATTTGGTAACTGTTCTTCTGGTCTGTTATATTTTCTGTGGCAGGTGTCGGAATTGTGGAACTAGTTCAAAGAAGACCCCCATGATGCGACGTGGACCAGAAGGACCAAGGACTCTCTGTAATGCATGTGGGCTTAAGTGGGCTAACAAGGTATGTAGCATGACAATATCTACTGTCACCCACTCATGTTTTCTAGATATACCTGGAAATTTGAATTGTAATGCTTGGTGGACACATTCTGTTTTTATTTGTTTTTAAAGTGAACATTTAAGTCTCTCAAGCCCTCAGAAGTTCCTCATCATCATATGTTGGATATTGGTATCGGATGAACTTTTAGTTGATATTGTCTTTCACATTGTTACCTTTAATGTTTCTTCTTCAAGTAATATAATATTGGAAATGTCCGTAGAAGGAAGGTGATTATAGTTTAATTCTTGTGCATATTATAACTGTTCTGGTCCTATGGAAATATGTGTAACGAAAATCAAGTATAATGAATGAGTTGTCATGTTAGTCTCAATGGAATAAATGAAGTGGCTAGGTAAGCAATGTCGTTTCGCTGACAAATAAACCTATGCACGATCATCAACTTATGATCATATTGATTTGTTCAACATTACGCCAAGTCGGTCAACTTTCTAGCTTCCTAGCACTGTTAGGTACACACCTGTTTTTGAAGAGATTCTTGTTCCTGATACTCTGTGGAATCTTTAGTTGTAAGGGTGTGTTCTTTCTGGCGCAATTTCATGATAAATTATAATCTTAAATTTAGATCAGCTAAGTTCCTTGTTTTTCTCAAAAAATCTCTTCAGCTTAATTCATGAAGATCGATTTTTGCAGGTTATTCTTGGGAAATGTCCACCGAATCAGGTCTTAGGAACTCAGGATCCATCTAGGCAAGCAGCATTACAGGTACACCTTTTATTTGTATATAATCATATATGTAAAGGTTTATGATTCTCTACATTTTATCACTTGATAATTGTAAAATTTTCCCCTTTGTAGCAAACTGGAGGAGAAATGAATGATGCGATCGTCATGCCTTCATTGACAGACATGGTCTGTTTCACCGGTGATAACTCAACCATGATCGCCAACCAATAATGGACTAGTGAAATTATGTTAACATTCGACATCTGTGCTTTGACAAACCAAACAAATTATATAGACACACTCATAGTAGTGTATAGATCAAAATGTTCCAGAGATTAGTCTGGATTATGAATTTGCTAATGGAGGATAGAGATCTAAACTCTCTTGCATGAGTCTAATGATTTTCTTATGCTGCGGTTTTAAGTGATTAATTATATGCATATGAGAGTATCTGTTTAATGGTTCAGCTTAATCCTGAAAATGAACGAGCCTGTTTTGCCTATTCAAATTTTGGTTATGGTACACTTGATCAAGATGCCTTATGTTTCCTTGTTTGTATGCCGTATTTGATTCAGCTTGAGAAAATACAGCCATGGGAGTGCCATAAAATAAAAACTGAATAGGTGAAATAAAAGAATATAATTCTAATTATTTGAGACAAGACAAGATGGAAACATAAGTTCGCCAGTTAGAAATTTGTATGAGAAAAAGGGATGAGGGGATCTGATGACTCATATATGTATGGCTGGGTATTGAACCGAAGTTTGGGTGCGCCCATTGCCATTGGCATCTGCATTGGGATGGAATGGAGACTGAAGCTCCCCGGAGTGGGATGATGACTTCCTGGACCGTGAAGGTTTTGGAGATGCTGAGAAGGAATCATGTGAGCCGCTACTTGTGTTGTAGAATGATGAAGATGGCATGCCATGGATTTTGGGTAGCCCAGTCGCATCACCACCCAGACTATTGCCCCTATCACAACCTTCGCCTTCCAAGGGTAATTCATCCAGTGTCTGATGATAGAATATAGCCAGAATTGGTGATCTTTAGATGGAATGTATATGGTTTATAAAGTTATATGCAACAGAGGCATGTTTCAAGAGGGACATACCCGCATAGCCAGCTGAAGAGCGCGCAGGGTCTCCCATGTTTCTTTTCTTCTTTTTGCAATCTCTTCCGGTTCTTGCAATATTTCATCAAACAAATTCTCTCTGTTTAAGATTGAACGGACAACTTTTAAAATATCGACAACAAGAGAAGGATGATTAGGAACAAAAAACCAGGTAGCTCTCTTAACAAGAGAACGGACCATATATTAAAAACAAAAGATCAAGTGGTCTGCAATATTTAATTACAGGTAAGCTGCATGGTCACCTGTACAGTTTTCTTATAAAGACATTATGCAGCTCTCTTTTCGTATGATTGACCTGCAAAAAGGAACCAAAGATCACAGTCAGTTTCAAGATTTGGGTACTAATGTTGTCAAGGATAAAAAGAAGTATAACTTCATTGTGCTATCAACAACTTAAATCGAGGACAAGTATGACCCGTTACATTCGTGTGTGCCAGAGTTAAAAACAACTGGAACCAGCCTCCAGAGTTATAACATAACAAATGCTCACCAGGAAATGCATGATTGCTTTAGGAACAGCATCCTCAATATTTTTTCTCACAATGTCATAATATGATCGTAACAGTCTTTTGGTGACTGCAATTTCGACGGCCTCTTGCTCTGAGCGTGTATCAGTGGGCTTTAGGGTAGCTGGAGGCTGCAAAGATATCAAAAGATAAATGCATTTATACTGGATTAATACGGGGCTAAAAAATATTGATACATACCTCTCTCAAAAATATTCCAAAGCTAAATCCATTTGTTTTGCCTAATGAGAAAGCAAATATATATTTACTTGCACAAACGTAACGCGATCAAGCTTTACAAACTAAAATATGATTGAAAAAGTGAGCTTACCAGAAGATGACCCTTCCGGGTTCTTCCCCAATGCAGCTCCCTTATCCGATTGTGCACCATCCTTCTTGTTTGAAAGTGAATAAACTTAGAGAAATTTAAATTTAATACAAGATAAAATGTGCAGAGACAAATGATCACCTTTTGCCTGGCTAGGGATGCAGTTGCTCTTGAAGATTTCACTTCTTGTTCTGCAAGCTGTAAAGCTTTGCTACCTCCAATAAAATTGGGATGTGATGTATTTATATAGTCCATCTATATTTTAGGAAGAAAAAAAACATTAGAACACCCCAGATGAACGGCAAAAGAAACATTAGATGATAAACTTAGGCAAACAGAGAAGTCTGCAATAGTGAATTTCCTAGTACAGCTATGTTGTTATTGTTAACTAACAGAACATACTTGTTACACTAGTCATAAAGATACTCATCTCAGCTTTGATTACTCAAAAAAACTTAAAAATACAATCCAATTGAAGATTTTGATTACACTTATCCCGCACCTCCATTTCAATGATGTGCCCGATCATTGTTTCGGATGGTTCGAGTCCTTCACGCAAAAAGTCCCCAACCACTTCATCTACGCGCTTTCTCATTACAGGAAACCTCTGAAGTTCACTCACCATACAACGGCGACTTATCTGGGATGAAATTTTGAACATCATGTGTTGTTAGAAAATTGGTCATTGCTGAACAAAACAAGGCTTAACCAACAATGACAAACCTCTACGAGCTCATCATAAATAAATCTAGCACATTGAAGACTTGGATCTAGCAAGCGAGACATCTGCTTTCTCACAAGAACCTCAAACGGAACCTTAAAAACCAGGAAATATGAAGGAATGTGAAACGAAAGACTTTCAAGGCGAATTGTCAAAAGATGTACCTCAATAATAGATAACATGCTATGGACATAGCACTTCATTACTTACTTCTGGCACAAACAATGCAGATCTTGGACCGGTCGAATTCTGAATTGCTGTTCTAATGTAATCATCTGTCAGTTCCTCACATGGATCTACTTCCTGTGTGATCCAAACACTTATTCAATTTGATTATCTTAGCAAGAAGGTCCCTTGGAAAACAGGCAAATGACAAAAAAAATTAAACTTTGTAAAGGAGGATGGACAACACACACCTCCAAGCACTTCACAAATATAGACTGGAAAATGTAATGAATCCGAGCTCCACCAGAAAGCTCAGATGTTGACATCCCTTCATTTTTTCCTTCAAGGACAGAGGTGAATGCTGGAAGACGAAGCATATCAATCACTTACACATTAGGTTTGAGAAAACAAACTAAAGATCTCAGTTTGTGGTTAAAGAAAAGATACAAGTACACACATTCACTGTACTTAGACAGGATGTTGAGGAGAAGAGCGCCCTTTCCAGCCTGTTAAGCACAAAAGGAAACTTATGATCAGTGAGTAGCCAAGTCAATAATCTTGGAGCAAATTTTGGATGTGTTCTGTACTTCCAATAGTGTACCATGTGTACGCCCTACCGCAATGCTAGAACAAACTACCACATCTCAACGAAAGAAAATCCAGCTGATAAATCATAAAACACAACTGAGCCAGAGCATTACGCTTGAGATGATGCTAAACAAACCTTAGATTCTGTAATTTCTCCATAACTGGCATGCTCCTTCGCAACAGTAACAAGATCTGAGCGTAGTCGAGCTTTCAGATCAGGAAGCACTAACTTAATGTGTTGCACCAAAATCTGCAAAAGATTATACAACAACCCTGTAAGAATCAATAAAGCCAATAGTAAAATTACATGGATGTCTAACTTTATAGTGCATTCTGGATCTGCAGTTAACTGAAGATGTTTAACAGCAACTATAAAAGATAACGGTTTTATACAAAGCTTGATATAAACATAAAACAAACTCCACGGCAAGTATCAATCACATAAATGCTACACGGGGTCCGTTGTTACTCATTTTTTGAGAAAATACTAGCCTGGTTCAACTTCTTAGCCAGTTGCGGGACGCCACAACGATCAGCAATACTATTATAAGCCTGGAAAATGATATAACGTATCAAGCAATAGTTAATAATGTAAACAAATTTTGCATTCAAGATTGAACTTATCATCATATTCATACTTGACGACTGCGAAAAAACTTCTCCTCAGCAACCAAGGCATCCTTAATGCTCACATTGTGAATGATATCCTGTTTTCAGAGAAAAAAGTCAGCAATCAACAAATTATCAAAAAACACATGTCTATGAACTTAAAAGACTTTGATGCACAATAAACAACACATTACTACATTATATGTATGTTTATCATTACTAAGACCCACTAATCAGACCTCTTGACTTCTGTTCACAACTCCAACATAACCAAGTCGGAGAGGAATGACTTTTCCGAGCAATAGGTTGCGAGCATCAGTGCCTCTGTCCATAATATCCAACTGTAGAAAAATGGTTTAAAAAACAAAAACAATATCAGTATCTGTCTAACGGGACGGGACACAATCACAAACATTCTTGGTGAATAACGTACCTTTGTGATGACACCAATTGTCCGGGTCCCTGCAAATACAAACATATTATCAAAATTATGGTTCGCATCGGTCTTGATCAAGTGTGAAAATCAGATAGTGCAAAGAGCATCTTCTGTTGTTTTCAAAACATGTTTCCATTCTTTTCAAGTTTTAAATCTTTATGAGACATTTATACAAGCGCATAAAGTAAGGACACTTGCTATAAGACAAATGGAGAACTTACCGTCCGGATCTGCAGCTCCTGCTATCTGAAGTGCATCTGAGTTTGCCAAATCAGAGTTTGCAGGGGTAACAGCCAGTATAATGCAAGTTGGACGCTTAATATATGACATTATCATAGTCCTTATCCGTGTTTCAATATCAGTGGGTTGGTCACCAACTGGAACCTTCGTTATGCCTGGCAAGTCTACCAACGTAATGTCGAGCACATTAGGTGAAAAAATCTTCAACCTAATTTGCTTGTCTGAAACGCCTTTGTTGCCTCCTACCTCCCTATCTGTTTCAATCTGATCCATGAAAAGGTAGCATGTTAGATCAGCACATCAAAAAGGTAATCTCTTGAACATCCTATAACTTTTAGAATTCCATATCTACTGATCTACCGTACACCATAATTAATCAAATTCTAGCAGGATTTATACATACATCAAAAACCAGAAAACACCAGCTTTATAAGCATTTCACATTAAGACAAGTAAACACTTTTTAGTAACAACCCACAGAAATTTGTCAACTTTCAGTCTCCAGAAACAATTCGAACTCCTCAGAAATGAGGTATCACACACTACACATAGTAAGAACAATAAAATCATCAACAATAATAACAAAAACTGGTCGTACCTCTATCTCCCTGCGGATCTCAGAAAAGTCATAAAACTTCTTCCCAGGAACATGAAGAAACTCTCCCCACTCCTCCTCACTCCCATCCGCCTTCCTTTTCGTCCTCACCAGCTGCAGCACCAAAGGCCGCCTCGTACAAATGTCCGTGCCTCTCGGGAGAAAATCGCGTCCTACCAAAGCTTCCAGCACACTTGACTTCCCACTACTCTGGCTCCCAACCACAGCCACCTGAGGCAGATCAATCTTCATCGGATTTCCCACTTGAGCTATGATGTCCTGCAGCTTGTTCACTACAGGAATCAAGTTGTGACCTAGCGGAGCAGTCACCGATGACGATGATGATGGGTGTTGTGGTGAGGTGTGAGGCGATTCCGCCATTGTTGATGATGCTTGGAGATCTGCGGATGGATAGATTTCGGTCGATTAGGGTTTTTGTGTGCTGCTGGAGATTTTGAAACAGAAGGATTCAAAGAATGGCAACAGGCGTGGAAAGCACGTCCGCAAAGCTCATCATCAATCGCTTGTTCGAAAAGTTCGGGAACTTACGAAATGCTCCCCTTCGTTTTATCTAGTTACAATATTAGCCAATTCTTAATCAATTTCATAATTACGAGGACTATCTCGTAATTACAGGTTTTCGCACTTCCATGTTTAGAATAAATGCGGAAGTCTCTCGAATATTAGATAACCAATAGAAAGACGCCACGTGTCCAGACAAGCTCGTTATAAATCTTGTCAAAGGAGTTAGGGCTACAGTAGACATCTTCAAAGTACCACCGTCGATCTTCACCATCTTGTTAATCGTCGCCCCCTTAACTTGAATCCATGGCTCGCCGAAGCGCTGGAGGTAAAGCTCGACTTCATTTGCTGACTTTTTTTGTTTTGGAAGTTGTCATTATCAAATTTGTTTTTTTTTTGTCATGGGTTTGGTTTTCTGTTTAGTGCTTTGGCTCGTTTGATTGTGATTTGGTATCAATATACGTTGATTTAGGGACTATGGTGTGTAAAGATGTGAACTTTTAGAGCGAATGTTTGATATTCGTTGAAGGGAAGTTTAGAAATGTTCGATGTCTCATGTGTTTGATACTTAAATTAATTGAAAGAAATGTTAGATGGCTCATGTGTTTGATACTTGGATGAATTGAGAAAAAAAATTTTGTGACTTGTGGTCTTTGTTGCAAAATTAATATTATAAATGTTTGGTATGGTGAGTCTGAGATATACTGATGATGTGTAAGGTGGTTACTTTGTAGCTTGATGTGTTTTCAAATTGATTGAACCATAGTACTTAGTAGGGAATTTAGGAAAGCTTTGTGTGCTTTCAGATAGTATCTGGATCTATAGTTTTATTGGAAATCCTTCATTCACCTGAGCATTCGGTTTGAGATTTAGATTCTGTTGAAGACATCTTATTTGGTTCTGATGCAATTGTTTTAATTTGGACTAGCTGTGGTTAGCTTTGTTGCTAATATGTCACTTATTGTTGTATGATTGGTTTATTATATCAAGTGACAATATTTTCTACCTTTTGGGTAATTTCCAGGACGATCAGCCCGTCCCGCCCCACGCGCTGCACCTGCACGTAACGCTCCTGCGCCAGGTTGATGACGGAAATGAATCATTTTTCAGCATAATTTTCATATCATTGTTTTTAATTGTGCTGTGTAGTGTGAAAATTGAAGTTCTTTATGTCGTTTATTGTTTTGCATGGCGCAGTGAATCATGCTCCTCCACCAGCCCCCGCTGCTCCCCAGGGTGGTGGCATGCTAAGCGGAATAGGCTCAACCATCGCTCAAGGTAGAGTGGTAGACTTGACTTCCCAGTTTTATAGAATTATGTTTTCCGTTGTTTATGTGTACAACTTTATATTTATTATTGTGTATGGCAATATTATACAGGTATGGCTTTCGGCGGGGGAAGTGCTATGGCACACAGGGCTGTGGACTCCATCATGGGTCCTAGAACCATCCAACATGAAACAGTTGCCTCTGAAGCTGCAGCTCCTGCTGCGGCCTCATCTAGTTTTGGTGGTTCTTCTGATGCTTGTAGCATCCACTCAAAGGCCTTCAATGATGTAAGTAACATCCACAATGCTAATTTAGTTAGTAATTGTAAATTATAGCCTGTTACTCTTTATGGTCACGGACTCACGGTCACACTGAGTGTCTGTTGCATTGCCGAGAACTGTAATTCACTATGTGACTATGTTCACAAAGTAGAGTTCAATAGATTCATCCGGCCTTTTCAATATCTGACCTGCTGACTACCACCATTGTTTTTGTTTCAGTGTGTGAACAACTTTGGAAGTGATATTAGCAAGTGCCAGTTCTACATGGACATGTTGGCAGAGTGCCGCAAGAACACGGGCTCACTCATGGCTTAAGCCTGACAAGTGACAATGGCTGGTTGTGGAGCAGACACCTATTTATGTAGTTCAGAAATAATCCTGCTTTCAGTCTTTTGAATAAACTCTCTGTTGAAGGCTTATGCACAACTCAACACTGTTCAAAAACTCTTCGCAGACTCATGTTGAACTTTAATTCCCATTTTCAGTTGTAATTTTTTCCTTGTGAACTAGAGGGAGTGTTTGAGTTAATTCAGTTAAAAATTAAATGTATGCTCTTGTTTTTTTTTTTTTTTGTTTGAGTTAATATCTGTTAGAGGAGCTTAAACCTGGGTGCATTTTGACACCGGGAAGTGCCTAACCACGGGGTCAATCACTTCGTCCGAAATGTATGCTCATTTCGATTTTAAAGAATTTTTCAACTTTCTGATTAATTATTTAAATGTAACTATAATTAAATAGGTAAACCAAAGCCATCAGGATAAATTGTAAACACCAGTTTTACCGGTCAACGCACAATTAACTAAACCAACTTGCCGCATGCAAAAACAAGGAACAGAACATCATCATCATCAAATACTACCCGACAGAAACCAAACCAAGCACACTTTCCGATCTCCATTTCTCCACTCCATCTCCCATGGCGGCCCGCCTCCATTTCATCTCACTCTTAGTTCTTATCTACCTCTTCTCCACCCCATCATCCTCCCTCACCTTCAACATTACCGACTTCAGCCAATCCACCAACAAGTTCAAGTTCGGAGACGGCTCAGATTTCTTCAACAACGCGTCAATTCAAAACAACAACCTCGTAATCACAAACTTAGTCAACTGGACGACGGGCCGAGCCACTTACACAGACTCACTCCGTCTCTACGACGCCGCGTCAGGAAGTTTGTCAGACTTCTCCACGCACTTCTCATTCGTGATCGACTCTAACGGAGTCGAGCCTTACAGCGACGGGCTAGCGTTCTTCCTAGCGCCCATTGACTTCCCGTTGCCGGAGAATCAGGAAGGGAGCGGGCTAGGGCTGATCAACATCCTCTATAAAGCGACGTCGCTTCCGTTTGTCGCGGTCGAGTTCGATACGTTTGAAAATGCGGAGTTTAAGGATTTGCCGAGTGATCACGTTGGGATTGATGTCAGCTCGATGGAGTCTGTTGCTGGGGTGAGATGGAAGAGCGGCGTGTTGGACGGGAAGCTCTGCGAAGCTTGGATTGCTTACGACGCCGTTTCTAAGGAGCTGAGTGTTGTGTTTACCGGGTTTGATTCGAATGCTACTGTTTTGCAGAGTCTGAATTATACTATTGATTTGAGGAACATCTTGCCAGAGAATGTGTGTCTCGGATTCTCCGCAGGGACCGGAGCTTATTCGGAGCTTCATAGTGTCCATTCGTGGTGGTTTGATTCGAAACTTGTTGTTTTAAACGAGACCAGTAAAGTGTCTCCTGCGCCGAGCCCGAAAGACTCGATGCAAAAGACGCCAGTACATGTTCGAATGAGTAGAACTGGACTCGTGATCGGTGTGGTAATTGGTGTGGTTGTCGCGATTGGCTTATTAGCGGGAAGTCTGGTTTTGAGAATGAAGCGCGGAGCTGGAGGAGGCCGGGGTGAGGGGCGGACAGTGGCGATGGACGTGGAGTTTGAGAGATCGACCGGGCCTAAGAGATACTCGTACAAGGAACTGACTCGTGCCACGGACCGCTTCGATGAGAAAAACAAGCTCGGGGAAGGAGGATTTGGAGGAGTGTACAAGGGGATGATCAAAGGGACGATTGTGGCTATCAAGAGGGTGTCGAAGGGCTCGAGTCAGGGAGTGAAAGAGTACGCTTCCGAAGTTACGATAATCAGCCAATTGAGACATAGGAACTTGGTGCAGCTTTCGGGCTGGTGCCACGAGCGAGACGAGTTGTTACTGGTTTACGAGTTCATGCCTAATGGGAGTTTAGACACGCACTTGTTCAAGTCTGAAGTTGCATTGACATGGGCATCGAGGTTTAAAATCGTGCAAGGTTTGGCATCTGCGTTGCTTTATTTGCACGAAGGGTGTGATCGGTACGTAGTCCATCGAGATATCAAGTCGAGTAACATTATGCTGGACTCGAGCTTCAACGCGAAGCTCGGTGACTTTGGACTAGCCAAACTGGTCGAGCATCTAAAGGAGTCGGAAACAACCGTCATTGCAGGGACACAAGGTTACATTGACCCCGAAAGCGTCATGACCGGTAAAACTACCAAGCAATCCGACGTCTACAGCTTTGGAGTCGTGGCTTTAGAACTCGCTTGCGGGAGAAAGCCTATTAATCTTCAAGCACCCGAAAATGAAGTGAGCCTAGTCGATTGGGTGTACGACTTGAACCAAGACAGCAAGCTTCTCGACGCAGTGGATCCAAAGCTGAATAATGCCTACAACGAGACCGAGCTGCAATGCTTGTTAGTAGTCGGACTATGGTGTGCTCAGCCTACCCAAGTCTCTAGACCGTCTATACGACAAGCGAGCCTCGTACTAAATTTCGAGGCTCCCTTGCCCACCTTGCCGGATCGAGTGCCCAACTCGCTATCGTACTTTAACCGGCCAGTGGGCGGTAATGCTGATGAAGAAAGCCTTACTCGACTCTCACTGGGTACAACTTCTTCTAGCTTGTTACTTTTTTCCATTTTAGTGTGAAACCAGTTCCAAAATCGGTCAAGTAAAGATACACAAGATACTTGTAGCTTCTAGCTTTGCTGGGCCTTATTGGGCGGGTTGTACTGCTCAGTGGCAACTTGATCAAAAAAAAAAAAAAAAAATCTCAAAGCACATGAACATTATTAGATGTGGATTGTCATTTATTTATTATCTTTTTGCAAAGTATAGAAGTTGAGTACCTAAATAATATTTTCAATAATTAAAATTATTTAACAGCTTTACGCAAAAATAAATTCTATAGCGGATTTGAATGGTTTTTTTAAAGTGAACACAATTCCACTAATACCTAGTGCGAGGTGAGTCAGCCTTGGTTTTTTAATTGAAACTATTTTTTTTTTCGAGACATTGAGACTTCAATTTTCATGTTCTAAAATGAATCATCACGTCATTGTAGCGGTGACACGTGTCACATGTCCATATTCAAACTTGCATTTAATGTAAAGTCAAAGACACCAACTTTGACTTTATTTTTTGAACATGTATCGCATGAAGATTTAAAAATGCAAAGATTTGAGGTTTCTAATTTTCAAATTTTCGAGAATTTTAAACCGAACTCCAAATATTTATGTAAGATCGAACACAAACATAAAATACACTATTGGTATCATTTCATCGCAGTAGATTTACAGTCATCTTTAGGCTTGTGTTGGTATAAATATAAGGGGGTGCGCTCAAATGAGGTTGGATACTATTGGTGAGGTCGTGAGGTCCAATCTCACACCTTTAGATCATTTTGATCTAATGGTTGAGATTTAAAGGTGCAGAGAATAGTGTTTTACTTTTTACTGTTGATGAATTTTGATAGTGGGACACGTGGTACACCCACAAAACACGAAAAATTTAGATGTGTGGTTAAAATTGGGGCCTCACAACCTCACCATAGTGAATAGCTCATTTGAGCACACCTCTAAATATAAGACCAACAACTTTAATTTATGCATCACTGAAAAGAGTAAAGACACACTAATGTCTGCCACTGCCAGAAACAATTATAACGACAACTAGCTGCTTTCAACGACCTTTCACTTGTTAATTTCGTAATTAAATACGCATAAAAACTACATATTATTGTATAAAAACTTTCGTACCATCTCACTCATAACATTATTATTGAATAAAACATTCTAATAATGATATGCCATATGATACTTTTTCTTTTAAATATTCCAACTTGCTTATTTTTAAAATAATTAAAAACGTTTATTTGTAATCAAATGAGCAGTTGAAGCTCACCCATCTCCATCTCAGTGCCCATCTTCCATGGCGGCCCGTATCTCCTCCTCCGCCCATACCCGGCCGCCTCCAACAAACCTCCACGTCATCACAATCCTCTCTCTACTCGCACTCACCTTCAGATCAATCTCCGCATTTACTCTCAACCTCACCACCTTCACTGGCGCAATCGACAATTTTCGCTTCGGCGACGGCACAGAGTACTACAACAACGCCACGATTGAAGCCGGCAGCTTGGTGTTGACCAAAATGGTCAACTGGACGACCGGCCGCGTCACGTACAACGAATCGGTTCACCTCTGGGACAACGCGTCAAACAGTTTAGCAAACTTCTCAACGCACTTCTCATTCGTGATCGACTCATTCGGGGTGGAGCCGTACAGCGACGGCCTGGCGTTCTTTTTAGCTCCGGTGGGGTTTCCGATGCCGGATCTGCAGGAGGGGAGTGGACTGGGGATGGTGAGTGGTAGGGAGTTGTACAACGCGTCGTCGTTTCCGTTTGTAGCGGTGGAGTTTGATACGTTTCAAAATGATCGGTTTATTGATCCGCCGAGTGATCATGTCGGGATTGATGTCGGCTCGATGGAGTCTGTTGCATGGGTGGGATGGAAGAGCGGCGTGTTGGATGGGAAGCTGTGTGAAGCTTGGATCAACTACGACGCCGTTTTGAAGGAATTGAGCGTTGTGTTTACCGGGTTTGATAATAATGTGACCGTTTTGCAGAGTTTGAATCATACTATTGACTTGAGGAAGATCTTGCCGGAGTTTGTGTGTCTCGGGTTTGGAGCCGCCACTGGAGCCTATTCGGAGCTTCACAGTATTCGATCGTGGTGGTTCGATTCGAAACTTGTCGCACTCAATGAGACTAGTAATATAGCTCCAACGCCGAGCCAAGTTATTGGCTCAGGACAGCCCATATCAGCTCCGCCGAGCCAAGTTATTGGCTCAGCACAGCCCATATCAGCTCGGAGTAGAATCGGGCTGATATCCGGTTTGGTGTCTGGAGTTATTGTTGTGTTGATTGTGCTAGTCGGATTTATTGTTTGGAGGAAACGAGGTAGCAACAAGGAGTTGCGGTTGGGAATGGATAAAGAGTTTGAGAATGGGACGGGGCCTAAGAGGTACTCCTACAAGGCATTGCAGCGTGCCACAGCCAAATTCGATGAGAAAAATAAGCTCGGTGAGGGCGGGTTTGGCGGGGTTTACAAGGGGTTAGTTGACAGGACAACCGTGGCTATCAAAAGGGTGTCGAAAGGATCGAGGCAGGGAGTGAAGGAGTATGCGTCGGAGGTTCGAGTCATCAGCAAGTTAAGGCATAGAAACTTAGTGCAGCTTTTGGGCTGGTGCCATGAGCGAGACGAGATGTTACTCGTCTACGAGTTCATGCCTAATGGGAGTTTAGACATGCACTTGTTCAAGTCTGAAATCGCATTGACATGGGCATCAAGGTTTAAAATTGCGCAAGGGTTGGCCTCCGTGTTGCTTTATTTGCACGAAGGGTGTGATCAGTACGTAGTCCATCGAGATATCAAGTCAAGCAATGTCATGTTAGACTCAGCCTTCAACGCTAAGCTCGGGGACTTTGGCTTAGCACGGCTCGTTGATCATCTGAAAATCTCCGAAACAACTGTCCTTGCCGGGACACCAGGCTACATTGACCCCGAAAGCGTCATAACTCGTAAGACCACCAAGCAATCAGACGTCTACAGCTTCGGAGTCTTGGCTTTAGAAATCAGTTGTGGGAGGAAGCCCATCGACCATCAAGCACCCGAAAATGAAGTGAGCCTAGTCGATTGGGTCTACGACTTGAACCACGAGGGAAAGCTCCTCGATGCAGTCGATCCAAGGCTCGAGAAGGACTATAATGAAGCTGAATTGCAATGCTTGTTACTGGTGGGACTATGGTGTGCTCAGCCTACCCAAGTTTCTAGACCAACAATTAGACAAGCGAGCCTCGTGCTGAACTTTGAAGCTCCCTTGCCGACCTTGCCCGATAGAGTCCCCAACTCACTATCCTACTTTCAACAACCGGCCACCGGACCAAATGGCAGTATTATCTACAGTCAATCAAACACGGAGTCATCCATGGCTACAACCTCGTCTGCTGTCCATTCCAGTTTGTAACGTCTCCATTCATTTTGTTAAACCTTTCAAATCAATTTGGTTCAATTGACTCGTTTCTCAATATGGACCGATGCGTGTATCCCTTTGAAACAAAAATTCAAAAGTCAAAACTCATTTGAAGACTTCAAATTTGGTTCACTTTGACTGGTTTCTCAATCTGGGCCGGTTCCGACTGGTTCGATTCAAATGAGGCCGCGCTATTTCAAGCCCATAAAAACCGAAGAAGCTGCGAATGCGCGACCTTTGAAACGGCGTTAATGGCGTTCTCGATGATTCTCCGACGCAGCCAGCTGCGGTTGCTCTCCGCCTTCAACCCCCTATTGATAAGAGTGAAAAGCTTCAGATCGGATGCAGCACTGGAAGCGCTTTGGAAAGCCGGAGAAGACCAAGTTCCGAACCTCGTCCTGTATAACTACCCGTCGTTCTCTGGAGCGTTCTCGGCGCTCTTCGCTCATCTCTTCCACACTAGTCTCAATCTTCGATGCTTAATTCTTCCTTTCTCCTCCGTTGAGCCGTTCAGGTCGGTCTCGTTACCAGCTATGCATTTTTCAATCGCGAGGATCATTTTGAGAAATGTCAGATGATTGAAATGGCGAAAATCTTTTGTTTTCAGGACTGATGACATACCTATTGAAAGGATTGAAAAGTGTTATTTACTTGACTGTATTGGTCCGGATGGATTTGCAGCTGAACTCTCCAGGAGATCAACAAGCCAGTAAGACTGACTTATGTTGTATAATTTTATTGATTTTTAGTGTTATTATAGGCTATAGGTAGTGTTTCTTATTGTATGGTTATTTTGCTTATTATTTTTATTTTTGAACTGTATTTGTTTTTTTTTTCTTTATATGTTTGAGGTGCTAAGTAGAATATTGTATGTCATGAATCAGGATAATATGCTTTGATCATCGGAAATCAGTACTTTCGAGAATTAAGCCTTTTGATAAATGCCCCAAGAACCTCACATTTCATGTGGATGTTGAAAAGAACAGTTCTTCTGCAGCATTTGACTATTTTTCCATGAAGTTGAGTGATATGAGGCCATCGGATGTAAGTCTTGTAAGGTTACTCTATGTTGCGGGGTATTATGATTCTGTCACTTATCACTTGCGCATGCAGGGTGAGAGCGTCAGTCTGTTGAGCATGAAGGATAGAGAACGCGTTGAATATGTTCTTAAGTACATTGAAGATGGTGATCTTCGCAAGTGGAGCTTACCATACATTAAAGCTTTTAATCTTGGAATAAAAGAATGGCGTTCTAGGCTGAACTGTATCACAAACCCATATGTGTTTGAACAGGTCTGGTACTTTGTATACGACTTCTACCCATGGGGTAATTGTTAGGCTTGCCTTTCGTTGTTACAATGAATTTGATTTGATTCACAAGGATTATCTGCTGCTTCGTGACTGAAAAATTAATAATACTATCAAAGCTTTAGTAATTTTTGGTGTTAAATTAATGGTCTGAAATCTGAATTGTTGCAAGAGATGGTCTATCAATATTCTGTGCTTAAAGCAGCTCTAATCTGTAGTGCCCTCATAAGAAAATTTCAGGTGGAATAAGAAATATATGCATCTCGTCCTGATTGGTTATCTTTAAGACTCATATATCTTTATTACTGTCAATGGAACAGCTACTGGAGATAAGTCACTTCCAGTTAATTTCCAAGGGCAACTCGCAAATCAGTTCAACTAAGAAGGCTGCAAAGGAATTTCTGCGTAACGTTTTCCGGATTCGGTTAGGCAGGGGTCTTTATGGAGAATGCCTGGTACGTGAACTCATGCAGCTTCAAGCCTTCAACTAATTATTTAGTCTCTATTACTTTTGTACTGCTTCCTTTATCATGAGATCATACAATGTGGAATACAGTATACAATGGAGCTTTAGCCGAGTTTTCTTCTCTCCTATTGCGTATTGCATATTGGGCATTTGCCTTTTGTTTTAAACCAGCGTATTTTGATTCTGACTTAGGGTGTTAGAGCGGATGGGAATTCTAACTTAAGTGATGAAATTGGCAAGATGCTAAGTGTCAAAAGCGCTGCTGCTGGTTTAAGGTTATGGAACGAATTCTATAATTTTTGGTCATACAAGTCTTCTTTTTCATTTGGAACTTCTTCACGGATACCAGTGTGTCACATAGCTAATGATTTCATACAGGCCTATTGGAGCAGTTATCTACATGCAAAGACAGAACCTGAAAATGTGCCTAAGAAGTACAGATGCCCGCATTGATACTTCTGAGGTGGCTAAGGTGAGTGTAAATATCACATTTGTGCTTTCAACTCTTTCTAAATACATGAAATGACATGCTCCTATGACCGGAAAGGCCTATGGTGGAGGTGGCAATCGCAGTTCAAGCTCTTTTATGATACGGATGGATGAGTATAATAAATGGCGCAATGAAAGTGATAGATGATAACAGGAGCAAAGGTACCCTCTATTTCGAACTTTACATAACAATACTGTTTCTTTATGGTAAAAATTTGCGAAGTAAAGTAGAATAATGTTTCCTGAACACCCGATTCCATTATATATCTATATATACGCATGCATTTGATATACAGCATATTCTTGCATGGACATCATTTTACATCAGAGATAGTGGAGGGTAACTCTTTCCCTCTAAATTTACGATTGTCTGAAGTTTTGTACTTTTATCTGTGTAACAAGCTACACTAACTCCCCTTTTTCATACTTTCAACATGTTACAACTATTAGAAGCATGAACTTGCTCTGGGACACATATTCAAGGCAACCTACTGGCACTCTGTAGTAAAAACCCTTTTTAGTGGATTCTGCGATACGTGTAAACAGTAAAACTATATCGATTCCCAAACCAAGATGGAAGAATCCTGAGTACTTATTCTTAGAAGCAGTAAGATACTTATGCAGTAGGACAACCAGCGACTATTATATTCTTGGCTGTTGGACATTTTGCCAAGTCACAGTGCTCCCCATCGGTACCCCACCATGTAATGCTTATTTCTTGCATGCCTAGGGAGAAGTACAATACCACTGCCATAAAAGCCACACCAGCATCTAGAGCTGCTGAAAGAATGTAATTATATCGCTGCCACCATTGTTTTCGATATCGGAAAATGAAGAAATTGAATATTGTCCCAGCTATGACCCATGCATTGTAGTTTAGTGCTGTGGCAGGTGGCATCATAGCCGTTGCCCCTAGAAGAACTGGAAGGTTGATAAGAGGAATCCAAGCTTGCTTGGGGAATGCCCTGTGCAACAGCCAAACTATAACCGGTCCTAATGCCCCTCCTAGGAAAAACCAGTTCATGGATGTATAGTTTCCGGTAGGCCCGAATATTCTCATCGGTCCAACAAGTCCCCATATGACTGATGCATCAAAGAAAACACGGTCACCAGGGCATGTCCATGGACTGTCAGCAGGCAGTAGGTCGTCTTGGCATATATTATTTATTGAAGTGAGCAACCACCAAGCCACTGAAAGATTGATAGTCCCCGCAAGCATTGTTCCTATGAACTGGAAAGAAAGATTGGCAGCATGTGCAAGTTAAATAGGGGTAGAGAAGGAGCAGAGAATCTAATTCATCCTAATGTTTCCAACATGAAAGAACCCCTCTCAAAAGTAAAATATATATGTGCTACATTAAAGGAGCCAGGATTAGCAGATAGCTCGATTGACGACTGGTACCTGAACTAAGAACATTGACCTTGGAGGAATCTTCATGTAGTGTCCAAGCTTGAAATCATTCAGAAAAGAGACAGCTTGGGCCATGCTAATATAACCATAGGTCTTAAAGCACACATTTGCTATTGGTCTTCCTGGATAGATGACGCCCATGACGTACTCTGTGATTATATTTAGACCTGGTGTCTGTACTTCATAAAGTCAATGGTCAGAGAAATAGTAATAACTAGGTGGAAAATTTCCCATGCAAATGTGCTTCCTTTCCGTGTTTTTACTTACTTTAAACTATGTTATGGAATCATAAAATAGAATTTGAGTTTGCTACTTTCGGTAGGTTAAATGGGTTTGATGCATTTTGTGAGGAAAATTTGACCAAGCTATGTTTAAATCTCATGCTGCAGGCTGAAGAAGATAAATGAAGGTTGAAAGGGGTAAGAATACCTGGTTTGTTGTAGCAGTTATAATACTTATCGGGAGGGTAAAAACGAAAGCCATGGCACATGCAAATATGAGTGCCCACCATGGCATCTGAACTTCATCATTCAAGAAGACGCATGCTACCAGAGAGACCGCAAACGACAATACTAGCAACAAGTAGAACCACCAGGAAGGTATGTCTGGATATTTTCTCATCATCCTCGTGTGTATATCTTCTTTACCCGTGTATGATGCACGGAATCGGTCATAAATTTCTCTGTTTGTAACCAGATAGATATAAGAAATTAACAACACTTGGCAATATGCTTAGTGACTTATTCATGCATTCCTACCACCACATAAACTGATAAAAAGACTCTGAATGAAAACAGGGAACTTTAGACTTTTAGAGATAACAAATTATGCTTACCTTCCATAAAAGAGGGCCACATGTGTGAGGGTGGCTGCAATTGTGGCAAAACCAAACCCATAAGTGAGTGCAAAAAACATGCTTAGATGAATCCGCCCCTGATCTTTATATGATTGTATGTCTAGTTCAAACTTATCATTCACAATTGCCGAGATATTATAGGCGGTCCCTTCTGCTGTAAATAGATGTGATGAGAATATGGGAAATGTTTGTGCATCGTACAGGCCAAAACCCCAGTAAGCTATTGGAGTGACGACATAAACGATCAGGACATAGCCTGCAAAGACATTGGCAATGGCAAAGAACGGACAAATAAGGGGGCTGAATAAGAATGACGCCACAACAGTCCAATCAAGTGTTAGTGCCCCTAGTCCAAGACCCTTCATGCCTGAGCCTATTTGTTGAGCAGTGATAGACTTTGAAAATATCCAGCAAACCCATGATATATTCGACAGTGTTGTGAAGAGATAGCCCGGCATCAGGTACCAAGAAAAACTGCATATTAGTGCAATGACAAAAAAATTTGCCCTTGACATCCGTTGCTCATCTTTCTCGTGCAGTGCCCTGAGATGTAAATTCAAAACATTGTAAGGTTAGGAAGGAACCTGATAATCTGTTGCACAGGTCACATCATTATAGTGCGAGTATAGCTATTGACCATCTAGGAGTAGCAATACTTTTATGTTTATCTAGAGCAAATAGCCAAAATTAAGATTACAGCTACAGGGCACATTATAATGCATATGCCCACTTAGTTACTGTGTTGTCAGTTTAAAACTATGATTGTGGAAGAGAAATTAGTTAGAAGTATCACATGCAATGAAATGGCCTACATTTGGTAGTAGCTGGTTTGTTGTTCTTTGAAGCATGCTGTCTATTCAGTGAATTACCATTCGATATTCATATCGTTTCTTATCGTATACAAGGTAAGCTTCTATTCAAGTAATGATCTCATCGCACTGCCTCATCCTAGGTTGGTGTACCATCACTTCTTTACTGACTGATATGAAGGTTAATGCCGGATTGCGGGTGATCTTTCACAGTCAGGTATGTATGGAATATTATAATCCAATTTGCAATGATGTCCATTGCTCTTGGAATCGTAAGTCAAATTCTTGCTGGACTAAGAATCTCCATCATGTGGGTACATTAATGCTAGTGGTCCTTTCATAGATCATTACTTGCGGCAACAATTTCAATTTTATTTTCCACGGGGCATTAATTATGATTGAAGTAACATGTGATTGCCAGTTGCTATGTTATACATATATGAGTACCATATTCTCATTACAAGTCGTTGTATTTACTAGTCAATAAGTCAACATCCACTTGTTCATATGTACTACTCCATTTTCACAGATAATCAAGGTTGAGGGATACTGAAGCTGACTTACCGGAAAAGAGAGACCTGAACCAAAGTACTCGGCCACCACATTTGAGCTGGTTCCACCACATATTTCCTCAACAGGCCAGCCCACCCATATCCCAGAACCTGCACCAAGAAAATCCTTCCAAATCTGTCACGTGTTCATATCACTCCAAAGCCAGCTACTTGCCAGAACACAAGAGCTTATTTTCTTCTCTTTTTCTTAAGGTGTCCATCCTTTTTACTTTTTAAAGCTTATAGGGCTTTAATTGCCTAATTATTTAATATTAAATTAAATATCTGCTACTTTATTTTAACAAAGCCTTTACCTGTGTAGTAATGATGAGAATCCACCCAGCGATGAATGATATCTTCCTCTTGTAAAACGCCTTGATGATGGTAACAATCCCGACTGCATAAGCAGAGCCACTCCCAAATGCGCTGCCAGCATTAGCAAAGATCGAAATCAGGACGTGCTCCTTCATGTTAAACGGTCCAGGATTTAACGAAAAAGACCGTTCTCCACAACCAGGTATGCGGAATTTTGTTCTGGGCAGAATAGCAGCCATGAAGTGGCCGATGGGAAGCACAGCAACCTGAACTGTAATCTGAGTGATGACAAGTGGCTCAGTCCTGTACGCAAAGAACTGGTTGAGGAAGGACAGCAGTGCACAGGAGATGAGCCCCAAGAACCACATCCTGAAAGTCCATACAGGAAGAGTCGGGTCATCTGTGTTGGTCACTGTTAGCCTGACTTCCTCAACCGGGGACTCATCATTGTCGTCCTCAGCTCCGGACAGATGACGTGGAGGGATTTCCAGAGTGCCCATTTTGAGTAGAGGATGAGAGGTGAGATGCCCAAGAAGGAATCAAAATAAAATCTTCTTGGTTGTTGTGGTTTTCAGAAAATTTAAGGAAGACAGGGTTTGAAGAGAGTGTATGGGGGTGTGCTATTTCTTTATGTTGAGAAACAAAGCAAGTTGAGTCTTCGGAGCGGGGTTGGATAGGCTTCAACTTTTGGCCTTGCTTGCTGTGTTCACATGTGCAAAGTCTACAAATTGTACTCTTCAATTTGGATATTTGTAATCTCTTTTATTCGTTTATTACGTAATTCACAATGTGAAATTGTTAATGCATACTTGGCAATTTCCTATGTTAGCAATAGCAGGTGCAGGACTATGTCATTTACTAGCAATTCTTTCAAAATTGTCCGTTAGTGGTCGATCCAATTTTAGGATTCAAGATCCTCCCCCTCCCATCAGAATGGTTGACATTAATGGCTTGGAATCCCCACAACTTTGATTCCGTTTCGTTTCATCACTCTACCTCTAGCAACAATTTCTGACTTTTGACTTGATTTACAACTTTGAGACCCCCTCGTGTAAACAAAATAAGATTAAGAGATCAAAACAATATAAAACAAAACTTAAGGGGTCAAATAAAATCAAGTCATAGTTAAGGGGCTTTATTCGGTAGAAGATTGTTTATAAGGGAGGAAGATTGATAATCGTATTGGCAAGGCGTCAATGGGTAAATATCGAAATATAAAACGAAACGAAACCAACAAAACTAACCCTAATTCCCCTTCATTCAAAAAATCTCAGCTTCAGCCTCCATCGCTGGACTAATCGCTTTTTGTGCAGAGCTTTGAATCCACTCTTACCCGCCGATTGACAGTTTTTCATCAATGGCGGGGGCAAAGAGAGGTTCAGACACTGTAACCGACCTGTCGGCAGAAGCCGACGAAGCCGCCACCGTTCCCGACAAGCCAACGAAGAAGGTGAAAAGGAGTGGCGAGAAGAAGGTTGAGGCGGAGAAAGCAGAACCGTCGAGTAATTCCGTGACGTCGATGGAGAGGAGGAAGAAAAGGAAGGAGCTTGATAAGTTGAAGCACCGGGCAGAAGGTGAGACAGCGGCGAAGAAGGTAGCAGTTGAGTTGAGGAAGGAAGTGGAGAATGGTGGTGGCGGTGAGGTGGCGGGTATGCCGCAGCTGCATATTAGGGTTTTTAAGGACTTGGCGTCGGCGGATGAGGCTGTGAGGGAGTCGGCTGCGGAGGTGTTGGTTAAGGAGTTGGTGGAGATTCAGAGGGTTTATGAAGAAGCTGG
This sequence comes from Rhodiola chrysanthemifolia, assembly GCA_033675395.1. NCBI lineage: Eukaryota > Viridiplantae > Streptophyta > Magnoliopsida > Saxifragales > Crassulaceae > Rhodiola > Rhodiola chrysanthemifolia. The sequence continues at coordinate 2,894,422 of CM066207.1, forward strand.
AGGTAAGGAAGGAGTGCAGAATGGGTCTGTTTTGGAAGCTGAGAAGGAAGACGGTTTGGAAAGCTGTGCACCGTCGGTTCGATATGCCGTTAGGAGGCTTATACGTGGAGTTTCATCTTCTAGGGAGGTGAGTTGTGCTGCCTTGATTTCGGTTCAATCCTGTAATTCATCTGTGGTAAGATTTGAGATTTAATGGATTTCTGTGATTTATATAATGTGTTGTTGCAGTGTGCCAGGCAAGGTTTTGCATTGGGACTGGCTGTGGTTGTGAGGAGTGTGAATAGCGTGGATATTGGCGCTTTACTGAAGCTTATAGTATCACTGTTAGAAGTGACTTCTTCAATGAAGGGTCAGGTGAGGGGTGATGCTGTAACTCAATATTTCCGTTCCATTTCTGTAACATTTCATTCATGTTTTTATGATAAGTATTTTCTTTGATTTACGTCAGGAAGCAAGAGATTGCTATTTGGGTCGTTTATTTGCATACGGTGCTATTGCTGGCTCTGGAAGGGTAGTTCAAGAGTTGAATTCTAATAACGAAACTCCCTACATTAAGGAGTTTGTTAGTACTGTTGTTTCCCTCGCCGGAAAGAAGCAATACTTGCAAGAACCCAGTGTTAAAGTTATTCTTGAGCTGGTTGAAAAGGTTTAGTGGCATTTCTATCGCTATGAGTCGAATCAGTTGGCTTTATGTTTGTTTCTCAGGTGATCAGTTAATAAATGTGCATAAACTGTTTTTCTACAGCTTCCTGTTCAAACTGTGATAGATCATGTTATTGAAGCTGAAGGACTTCGAGAGTGGTTTGACAAAGCACCTGAAGCTGGAAACCCAGATGCATTGCTTCTGGCGCTCAAATTGCGGGAAAGAATCTCTGTTGACAGTGAGGCATTTGGCAAACTGTTGCCGTATCCATTCAGCTCCGGCGCCTTATTTAGCCAAAGCCACCTGTCCACTCTTGTCGATTGCTTAAAGGTTATTTCAAAAATAAAGTAGCTGCTGGACCATTAATGATGTTGATTAAAATATGAAGTGTAAAGATTTGATGTTTCATTGAACTTGCAGGAGTCCACATTCTGTCAGCCACGAGTGCATAGTGTATGGCCTGTATTGGTAACTACTCTTATCCCTGATAGCCTTTTACAAGAAGGGTGTGGAGCTCCTGGGAGCTCGACAAAGAAACCCAAGAAGAAAAGCAAAGTCAGTTCAACTGAAGATGATTTTACAAATAGTATTCGCAATTTCGTTGAGATTGTTATTGAAGGAACTCTTCTTCAGTCATCACATGATCGTAAACATTTGGCCTTAGACGTTGTGCTTCTCCTTCTCAAACGAGTTCCTGCATCTTCAGTCCCTGTTGTGATGTCCTACAAACTTGTGCAATGCTTGATTGATGTACTCTCGACAAAAGATACTTGGCTTCACAAAGTTGCACTATATTTCTTGAAAGATCTGGATAATTGTGTCTCATCCAATAGTGAAAAAAGAGTAGCGATTATTGTTGCTTTACAGAAGCATAGCAGTGGAAGATTTGACACAACTACCCGAACGCATACTGTTAAGGATTTAATGGCAGGTTTTGAAACTGAAGCTGATTATGATGTGTTCTCCCAGAGTCTGAAAGCACTGTTTTTGGATGAAGAGCATTCTTCTGAGGAGCCATCCGAGGAGACAACTGATGAGAATTCAGAAAATGGCTTAGCTGAGGATAAGGATTCTGATGAAGTAGTGGGAAATGGTGACTCCTTAAGAAGTTGGGTTATTGAGTCTCTACCCGGTGTTATAAAACATTTAAAGCTTGATCCAGATGCCAGGTTCCGAGTACAACAGGATGTTATGAAGTTCCTTGCAGTTCAGGGTTTGTTTTCTGCTACCCTCGGGACAGAAGTTACATCTTTTGACTTGCAGGAGAAATTTAGGTGGCCAAGAGTAGCCACTTCGGGTGCTTTATGTAGACTGTGTATTGAGCAACTACAGTCACTAGTTTCATATACCCAAAAATCAGAGTCTCTTATTACACCAGCCAGCCTTGAGCACAACGACCTAGTGTTGTACTTCATGCACTTTATAAACACACTACGTAGCATCCCTTCAGTTACTCTATTTCGGAACTTAAACGAGGAAGAGGAGGGGGTACTCAAGGAAATACAAGCAACATTGGCAAAGCTCTTCAAGAAGGTAGTATAGTCTACACATTTTCTTAGTTTCTACGTTCATACATTCATCAAGTCGTACTTAAAATTGTATGATTTTATGGGATGGATTATGCTCTCTTAAATGTTCTTATTTTTTCATACTAAAGTCAAAATAATTTGTTACTTAAAGTAATATAACATGTGTTCTTATGCCTCCAGGAACGAGAAATTGTTTTTGACTCAGCAACTGACCCTGATTTAAAACCCAAAGCGGACAGGCTCCATGCAATGAGGTATATTCTCATCCAGCTGGTGCTACAAGAATTTCTTCAACCCGGTCAGTACGTAGAACCTGCTAGGGAACTTCTTGTCTGCTGCGAGAAAGAATTGCTTCACAAGGATGATGAAACACCAGAGTTCACTGATGTTTTGGTTGATACACTGCTTTCTCTGTTGCCGCAGTCATCTACTTCTCTGCGTTTCACTATCGAGCAGGTTAGTTTGTTTTATTAAGCTATTTCATTCTTTTTTCTGAAGAAAAAGTTAGGAAAAATGAACCAGAGGTAATATTATTTTACTGCATAAAATCCATGAAGCTAGTAATTTTGTTTTGACAGTCTCATTCAAGTGTGATATTTTTGCAGGTTTTCAGATATTTCTGCATTGACATCAACGGTGACACGTTAACTCGAATGTTGCGGGTGATCAAGCAAGGATTTACACGGAGACGTCATCTGGATGCTGAAGATGAAGATGAGGACGATGATCTATTTGATGTTGAAGAAGCTGAAGAAGGTGAAGAAGGTGAAGAAGGTGATGAAGCTGAATCTGATGAGGCTGAGAGCGATGGACAAACCGATGATTCTGAGCCCGCAGGAGAACCGGATGTAGTTGTAAAGGAGCGAGCTGAGGACAGTGATGATTCCGATGAGGGAATGGATGATGATCAAATGTTCAACATGGATAAATATCTGATACAAATTTTCAGGGAGAAACGAAATCAAGCTGGTGGTGGTGACAGCACCCAGGCCCAGCTCACTCTTTTCAAACTTCGTGTTCTTTCACTACTAGAAATATTCGTACAGCAAAACACAGGCAAGTTGAATGTACTCTTTCTTTATCTCCCAGTCTTTGCTGAATTTATTACATCTCATGCTGCTGGTGGGATTCAAAATTGAATATCTTGCATGTGGTTTTATACTATCTTTACTTGGTTCCGCTGTCAGCATGAAGTTACATCAATGTTGACATTATAGCTTGCATTTCATACGAATTGTAGGATAGGAGATTTTGACGTCTAAAATTTTAGCTTCCCATTGTGTAAAAATTAGACTATTCTTATCCTCTCTCAGCTGTGTTCTTTCATGTCTATTTCCATTGCAGAGAAGCCAGAGGTGTTAACAGTCTACACCCACCTGGCTCAAGCCTTTGTGCATCCACAGATCGCAGAAGGTAATGAGCAGTTAGGACAGCGTATATGGAGCATTCTCCAAAAGCGCATCCTTAAAGCAAAAATTAGTCCAGACTCTAGAGAATGTGAATTGGACATTCTTGAATCTCTGCTCGAAAGGAACTTAAAATTAGCATCGAAGCCATTCAAGAAAAAGAAATCTGCTTCTAACCCAACAAAGAATAAGAAGTCAGCCGCGTGGAATAGACACAAAATGATAACATCCCTTGCTCGGGATTCCGTCTTTTGGATTCTTAAGCTTATTGATGGACGTGGGCTGCCTGACAACAAGTTGGATAAAATCTTCGAAATTTTTCAGAGTACCCTCGTAGAATATTTTGATAGCAAGAAATGCCAGTTGAAGTCGGACTTCTTGAAAGAAATTTTCCGAAGACGGCCATGGATAGGGCATCATGTATTCGGCTTCCTCTTAGAAAAATGCAGCTGTGCCAAATCTGAGTTCCGGAGAGTAGAAGCCCTGGATTTAGTCATGGAGGTATTCAAGTCGCTGGTTTCATCCAGCTCCGAAAAGGAAAAGACAGATAAATCCAAGAAGATACTGAAACTTCATATATCAAAAATATGTCATCTCATCAAGGAGTTGATCACCAACATGCCTGAAAAACAGTCCAGGCGAGCTGACGTTCGTAAATTCTGCACAAAGGTCTTCCAAATGGTATCAGCTCATAATCTCAACAAGACATTCCTCAAAGAGTTGAGCCCAGAAGCTCATACAGCATGTAAAACACAACTAGGTGAGGCTTTTCTTTCATTGAAGAAATAAGGCTATTAACATCTTACATTCAAACAAGATCGGTTTCAAAGTCACCGAGGAAATACGGCATTGACAAGCATAAGTTATCCAAGAACAGATTTTAGCCAAATGGTTTCTAGCAATTCGATCATCAGGACATGTGAACCTATTGTTGTTGGTTTTTGTCTCCGAAGTTTGTAGCTCATTATATCTTCCCTAAAACTACCATGTAATCTTTTTTGACCTTTCATTTTGAGTTTTGATGACAAACCAGCAGCCTTCCCCATTTCCATAAAATACATGTACGCATCTTTTTTGGGAAATCATATGCAGCAATGAGAGAAAAATAAATCTAGAATTTATTCATCTGGTATTTTACAAGTGTAACTAATATCTGGAAACACTGATATATCATAATTTTCAGATCAGAACTTGGGAATCGTTTACTGTTTGTGGTTTTCATCTACTGCAGCACTTGGGGTATCCAGGCCTGAAGGTATCTTTCCTGGATAGTTCGTTGTGGAAGCATCTGACCCTTTCATGCTGAAGAAACAAAAAAAACTTTCAGAAGACGAAACAAAAAAAGGGGAACTAATAACAAGGAGACTTTTGAGTAACATAGACTACCTAGTGTCAACGATGACCATTGAGCGCAGCTCGCAGTTCGCAAAGCTGAAAACAAAAAGTAGTTCAGAGTCATATACATCAATTTACTTGCAAAAGTCGAACATTGAAGATCTTTGAGTACTTACTGCTTGCTGATTTCCTGATTCATCAATGGGTGACAATTATTTCCCAAGGCGCTGAGCGTGTGAAATAGAAAACCGCTGTGAGTAACAATTGCTATTTCCTTCTCTTTCCGAGTCCATAACCTGAGTTTAACAAGAAAATCAGCAAATTATCATGGAACAACTGTCGGAACTTTGAAGTTGGAACCAAGCACACCAGTTGAGAAACTCCATTCCTCTGGAAGCGACTTCGTGTGTAGTCTCTCTGATATCGGCCTTCCATAGAATATCCTCATCACTCTCTATCTGTAAAATCAGTAATTTTAACCAGCTGTACTTATTAGACGGTTACAAGGCCTTTTAACGAACCAAGCTGTTAGCAGCATAGAATACTCGATAGAACATACCAATGAAAAATCAATTGCAGGAAAGAGATAATGGTAGTCGATGATGTTCCGACGTCTATCACAAGGATGAACTCCCTGCAAATTGGAAGACACGACAGAAATAAAGTCTTCGTACAATGAAAATATGGATTGTTAAGCGAATTCGCATGAGCTACAATATCTGACCAAGTGCTCCCGGCAACTTTCTATAGCCAAAAAAGGTGGAGCGTCAAGACTTGAAATGGCTCCACGACAACTATTTCCTGCATTTGCTATCATTAATGGTAAGATATCCATCCTATCAGCATCAGTATAGCCCTCGCCACCAAAAACTCCAACAGCTGTTTGCATAGTCCTTATATAACGCAAACATAGAAATTTTAGTGTTTTCCGATAGAATAAAAAGTTTAAACAGACCAGCTAATGCAATGTGCCTTTTTTTTTTCTTCTTCCTCAGATTACATAAGAATTAATGCAATGTGCCTAAAGCGCTTTAATACCTTAGAAGAGGAGATGTGATCACTAAATCAATCCGCTTTGTGAGGCCGGATTCATGAACATGTTTACGCAAGTTATCAACCTATCATAATAAGAGCAAGAAGAAAAAAAAAATTCACCTACTCGTGGAGACAGAATTTATATTTGTGTTTCCGGAAATCTGTAATGATAGGTTAAAGGCATAAAGCTCACCTGCTGCCAGCCAAGCGGAGTAAGTTGAGCATCAAAATACTCTGGAGACATGTAAGCCTTGTAGTTCTTATCTCCATCAACGTTGTGGATTCCTTGCGCATGCCTCACCTACGTTATGTATCAATAAATCATCAAAGCTCAAGATCTAACTTTACAGAACAGATGGTGACAATATGGTTCTTAAATTTTTTTTAGTAAGACACCAACCAGATGAATTGTCTTGCAACTGTGCAGTGGATACAATGTCGGAGCAGGCATGTTGTCCATATCTCCACCTAATATCAAAATTGACAAATTGAGATGATTTATACAACAAGCAGACACTATCTGAATGGCACTAGAAAGAGTTAATTAAAAAAGATATGACACTGAAAATAATGCTGATTTCAAGCTTGATTCCGACTCAAATCCTCAATATGTATGTCCTTGTACGCATTGAGCTTTCAACCTCTCTTCATTATTAGCAATGTGAGACAAAAATCCAAGTCAACACAATTCAGTATAATTCTTAACAAACGTTGGCATCAAACTAGCAACAAAAAGTCACAATGTTCTACCTTATATCAAACTCATAAAGTCTGGATTTTGTACATCTATTCCACATCTGCAACTCATCAGTAAACTTCTTAACATCAATAAAAATTAGACAATTTCATCTGTCAGGAAACAGCAAGAAACCCGCAACTCCAAATTCCACAAAACCCCTCACAAATAGAGCTGTCATTAACCAATTCAGATTTAAAAAAAATGGAACTGAAATGATAAAACAAGTCATAAAATTGAACCCAGATACTTTAACAAAACACATCTCACCAAGCCAACAGTAAAGATCAAGAAAGCATCCATTAGCAGGCAGATTGGGCTGTAGGAACCCAAGATTTGTTACCTGAAATAGCTGAGAAGCTAAGCGACGTGGGTGGAGCTGGTCTCCTCAAAGATGAAGAAGTTGAAGAGAAGGGAATGAAAACGATGCGAGTAATTAGACTACTTGTCATATTCACTATTCACATGGACACACAAATCACAAACAAAGAACAAAGAGAGAGAGAGATAGCGAGAGAGCATTCGGATTTTTCATTTTTTTTCAAATAATCACAATTAATTTTAAAAAAAATCGAGAAATGTAGAGTTTTCATAATTCTTTTTACATATGTATTGATAATAAAAAATCACAATAAATTCACTCAGGTTTGCCATGTTTTGGTGTTATTGTTTCATAGATGTCATAATTGAGAGTTTTGTTTCGTGCATATTATGATGTGTATAATCTGTCTTTTCCAAAAAAAAAAAAAAACAAATAAATTTGGACGCTAGATTTTTAAGGAACTTTGGCAGACAAGTGCCCATGTTTATTCTCAACTCAAACAGTTCTGTTCATTTTATTCAGCACACTTTATATACATACAGATCCCTGTGGACGAGAAATTAATTGGATGATACCAGCCAGAACTACAAGTGTGTACTTGTACAGTGTGCCTGAACGAACACATATTATGTCTGCTGGATTCCAGTAGGCCATGACTGATTCTTCACGGGTTTCAGAATATCTTCGACTTCAGACAACGTTTCTTTGTCAATTCCTTTTGTCGCAAGCTCCACGGCAGCACCAATGTTCTCCTCAACCTGGTGGTCATCATGAACACAAAATACTTAAGAAAAGGCCGCGACTTCTAAATCCTGGATGCAGGTAAAACGTAATAATCGAACCTGTTTGATGGAGTTCATTCCAACTAACACGGTTGAGATGTCCTTGTTGGATAAACTGTACTGCAATGATAACTTTGGAATGTTCCTTCCCTTCGCTTTGCAGTAAAATGCAGCAGCTTGACATGCAGCCTGTTCAGATCGATAACAGCCAATCAGTCAAGATTTTATAAAAAAAAGAGAAAAACCGCCGCTATGAGGTGCTAAAAAATGGAACTCAACAACAAGTTGTGGCAGCAATTTTTATCGGCTAACAGTGACCAAAGAAAAAATAACTGGGTGTCCTCGGTATCAAAAAAAAACAAAATGAGTAAAAATGTACTTAGAGGAATAGAAATAGGGCTTAGAAGCATTAGTAACCGACCTTAAGTTCAGGAGAAGCTGGATGCCACTCGGGCGGTCCAGCCTCAGTAAGAAGCCCCATTGCGAGAGGAGAAGCGGTAATTATCCCAACACCTTTGCTCTTTAAATAAGGAATCAAGTCCTCCAACGCGTTATCGTTAATGCTATAGTGACAATACGAGAGAATAACATCAACCGTTCCAGGCGGGACTCGATCAAGCACATAAGTAAAAACGTCCAATGGCAATCCAGTAATTCCAATGAACCGAATCTTCCCCGCTTCTCTCAGTTTCACAAGCGCCGGGAGTGTCTCACTCACAATCTGTAGTAAGTTCCCCACATATTTCATCAAATCCGAAGCAACACCGTTTGACGGAATGTTAAGATGATATTTCACATTTTGGTACCTGATCGAGAGATCCGAATTCGATATCATGACATTGGAGTATGTCCACATAATCAAGCTGCAACCTTTCCAAGCTCTCGTCAATGCTCTTGGTCACCCTCTCAGCACTGAAATCAAAGCCATTGGCATAACGGCCGCATTTGGTTGACACAATGTACTCGCTCCTTGGCATATTCAGAGTCTGAAGACACTTCCCTAAAATCTTCTCCGACAATGTCCCTCCATAATACCTACAAACATATCCAAATCCAACACTTTTCAGTCTTTTAAAACACAAAACCTTAAAAGATCAAAACTTTTATCAAAAATCCGCAACCCCAATTCGACATCATACCAAAACCCAAGAATTCAAAAACCCTAAATTTCACATACGGTGAAGTGTCGAAAAAGTTGATGCCCAAATCGAAAGCTCGTCGGACAGATCCAATTGCTTCCTCCAACGACACAGGACCAAACACGTTGCCCAGAGGAGAAGCTCCGAATCCGACACAGCTCAGTTTCAGCCCAGTGTTCCCCAGCTCTCTCACCTCCATCTTCGCCACCGACATCGCTCCTCCACTCTTCACCGAATCTCGCCATAAGACGAGGTCCCTCGAGACCACCTCAGCACTGAGATTCAAACGGCAGCGTTTTGTTGAAGAGAGTTTAAACCCCGTCGTTTTAACGAAATGTGAATGAGGATCCAAACGGTGGGGTTTGTCAGGAAGTCAAACGATTAACGGCTCCGAAAAACGGAAATTGACGCAAACCCAACACCCACCGTCCAATCAAATTCGACAGCCACATTACAATCTCGACTCTGATTGGCTAATCCCTGCCACGTCACCTCTCTTCGACAACTCTCATAAATTTCACCCACTTCAAAATTCCACGCGAAATTCCATCTTCAGAAATTTTTCTTGTGTTCAAGCGAAATCAAACTGCAAAATCCGATTCGCTGAGTCGGGAGTCGCTCGCTCGCTCTATTTATTGACTTGTTTGTACAGCCACGCGACCTCGTTCTGTGTCGAGATGTTTTCACGATTGGTTAAAGTTTCGATCTTTGTGTTTCTCGCGGCTGTGTCGTCGTCGTTGTCCTCGGCGCGGATCTCGTCTTCTGGGCACAACCCCACGTATCCGAAAGCGTTATCTGTGAGCTCAATCATACCCTAAATCCCAGATTTTTGTTATTCAATCGATTGTATGACAAAATTAATTGATTTTAGTGATCAAGTTATTTTTGGCCTTTGGATGATTAGGGTATTAGGGTTTGTTGAAATGGGGGGTTTTGAAGGAGGCGATCACCACGGGATTAGGGTTTCAAGCTGATTTTTGTTGTTAGATCGATTGTATAAAAACATTTGATATTTTATATATTTTAGAGATTGAAGTAAATTATGGATGATTATGGTTTTCTGTAAATTGGGGATTGATTTTGTGTTTGTGGGTCAGGATTTGAAGGAGGTGATCACAAAGGGATTAGGCTTTCAAGCTGATGATGTGAAGATAACAGGATTTGATGTGAGGGATGCATTGGTGGGGCATTCAGTGGCTTATGAATTTGATGTTGAAATTGGTAACAAGGTCATGCCGTTGAAGCTTTTGGAGGATGTGAATAGGTGGGAGTATGTGGATCTTCCGATTTTTAGAATGGAGGATCCAAAGAAGTCAGGAAAAGAATTGGTTGAGACGAGCAAACTTGATGATAATGTGTTGCCTGTGTTGCAGCCTTTTCAGCTTGCTGGTCCTATGGAGCTCTGGATTCAGGATGCCAAGGATATGCGCATTTCTCTTCCAGTAAGTTTTCGCTAACCTTTACAGATTTTTTTATTTTTATTGTGGATGCTTTTGCACAATATGTTAAATTTGATGGATGCATTAAGTGCCATATATAGTTCTGGCCTTTGGTGTTTTTGCAGTATTTGTTTCCTTCAGTTTTCAAGTTAGATCTGCGAGACACGATTATACTTTGATCAGAATTCTGAATGCATTTGGGTTGTTATATCAGTTTTTTGTATAAATATATTAGGTGTCACATACAGCGTGTTCTACTGATTAGAAACTGATTGAACGATGAACGCTACTCAAAGTTTTTGTTAACATTGGTAGGGTTTATAATGTCTGTGCTTTTGTAGAATGCATCGATTTTGAAGGATGTATTGAGTGTGATATACTGCTTGTAATACTGAATTGAAGAATCGTAACTTAAAATTACTTCTTCAGTTTAAACACTCTTAGTCCATATGTATGGTTAATTTGTTTTTTTTTTTTTGGGGAAAATATGTATGGTTAATTGATTTGAGTGTTCTTGTTATTTTCAGCATGATGTGGATGCAGGAGTATTGAAGAAAGTGATTTTAGCGGAAGGAGCAGTGGTCACAGTGAAGGGTGCAAGATCCGTTAGCCTGCGCCACCCAGTTGAGCTTCCGCTCCCATTGAACAGGACCAACAATGGTTTTGCCTCAGGGATGCTTTCACTAGCTGAACGTCTTCGCCAAGCGTCTCTAGTCGAAGGAGCTCCTCTCTTATCCCTCCGCATTGTTGGCCCCACCTCTCTCACATCGCCCACATCATCAACAAACTCGCCTGCAAGCAGACTCAAACTCAAGCGCCTAGCACCAGGACTCGTCGAGCTATCTTTGCCATCCAAACCCAAAGCCACAGACTTATCACCTGTCAATCTCGAGGATGCAACATCCCTCTTGACTCCGACTCATTTCACCACAATGTGGCCTTTGGCTTCCATCAACGGCTCAAATTCCAACTTGCTTGGCTTCGAGGCCCTACTCTCCTCCGTCCTCGGTCCGAAAGCAAACAAAAAAGGCTCATTCAAATTACTAAAAGCCGATGTGTCTGCTCAAACTTACATGAAGATTGGGTTTCAAGTTGAGAAGAAGATCACAGAAGGAGATGGAATATTAAAAGGCTTCCCTGAATGGAGGACCAAGCCTGAGAATGTCAGGATGCATTTCGAGGTTTTGGCAAAGATTGATGGGGATAAAATCTTCCCCGAAAGAGTGATGCAAGTGAATCCGTTTCTCATCGAGGATACGGCCCCTCCTAGTGTGCTAACCGGAAATGTTACCATGTCCACCATTCCGATGGTCCATCCTCCTCCGGACCCGTTTACTTTATAAGATGCCGAGATGTTCAGAGTTTTGAACTTAATCGTGCAGGAAGAAGGATACTTTGTTCATAGAAACGAATCAAATTTTAGCTATACTGGATTATTGTTTTTTTTTTTTACATTAGGGTTTTGCAACTAGCCGTTAGCAAAAAGGTGAATCTAGTTTCATAACGCAGCGGCACTTTCGTCATGGGCTTTATGATGTCCATTTAAAAACAGTTCTGGCGACGAGGTCTTTAGCGACGATCTGGTTCGTGTAATGCTTTCAGTGTTAATTAATTGTAAATGAGATAGTGAGATTAGAATGACGGTCGGATGGCCAAGTCAATCAGCTGAACTTCATATTTCAGACTCAGTACTTTACAGACATATTGAACTAGTTATCCCATGGATGCATTTGTCCAAGCTAGAGAAGGGCAGAAGGCTGCAAAACTACAGTAGGAACATCTGATATATTCTACATATACAAACACTTGTACATCTCAGCAGTAGCAGCTCCAAGCCATCATGAATCCTCAAAATGGTGGTCAGTCTCGTCGAATATCTCCTCCTTTAAAATAGAACCATTTCAGGCAGTGAGTTGCAATATCGTTACTTCTTTTCACATAAAAGCATGGACATGTAATAACAGTTTTACTGTACCTGTAAAAGCTCTTCAATGACATCTTCCATTGTGATTATGCCCACAGCTTCCTCTTCCTCCGGGAGCTTTGGAAGTGGGTTGCCATCAATCTCTAAAATGTCGGAATACATCTCTTTTGGCCATTTCTTAGCCTTGAAAGAACCTCTTAACGAGTTATTAGTTCCAGTATTGGGAAAGCTCTTCCATTTTTGCATTGATCTTTTAGTTTTTAAACTTTTCTCCAAAGGCTGCATCTCACCACCAATGTCCACCTTCACATCTTTTACTGTGCCTGTATTAATGGATAACATACAAACAAATTACAAAAGAGGGTAAAAAAATGCACAATAAGCAGGTTAGGGTTTCAGCTTTTTGCTTACCATCAGCAGCAATATTGCTAACAAGTTCTTGCGTTTTGTTGTATTGCCTCACCACAACAGCCATGTGGCTGTGGCCTTTTTGAAATTCATTCAAGATGTCATACAGTGGCAAAGTTTCAGGGACCCTGCAAAAGATAGAATAAGTTCAGCCATAAACATGCATTGAAGCTACCCAGCGTATCAGAAAAGTGATATCAGAGCATTAACATACTTTGGAATTCTTCTTATAGTCACATTCTTCACTGGCACTTGCTCCTCGGGATGAATAGTTAGCAAATTTTTCACCTAACAGATAGACACAGAGGAATTCAATATATTTTTCTCCAAGAATGATCAGATCAGTCCATATGCATTAACTACTTCAGCTTTTGCTAAACAGTATCCACCATTTGGCTTTCTAGGCCAACTCCTGATAGAGTGCTTCTCAACTTCTTTTAAATGTCATATACTAGAGTTTATCCTACTAAATTTTGTTGCATTAGACCTGCAGAAGATTTATGTACTTAAATTACCAGGACGAGTCCAATTATGTTTGTAGGCTGTTCATAATAAACAGGAACTCTGCTATGCCCCTTATCCAATATAAGGTTCATCAACTCCCTGCACGAGGTATATGTAAAGGTAAGGAAATTAAAAGCATGCTGAAGTCACACGTATCCTGAATGTAGGATGATGTCTAACCTGTCCAGCTTCGCATTGATATCGATTGCAAATGTTTCAGATATTGGTGTCATCGCATCGCCAGCGGTCTTTTCAGACAGCTCGAGAGCTCCAGCAATTATTGTCGTCTCATCATGTGTTAACTCCCCACCTTTTCCAGCCTATAAGTTCATTAGGATATTAGATGTTGCATAATGGATTAAAGGGATCAAGGCAGTAGAAAAGCATGCACAACAGGGTAAAAGGGTTGCTCTGTCATGAGTTGAACCTTGAACGGAATGTTGAAATATTCAGAAGTAACACAAAATAAATTTATCATGTCAATGACGTGGTAGAAAAGCATGCACATCAGGGTAAAAGGGTTGCTCTGTCATGAGTTGAACCATGAATGGAATGTTGAAATATTCAGAAGTAACACAAAATAAATTTTTCATGCCAATGACATGGCGATTCTGATCTTAGACTCTTCAAGCTACTAATGATGTATGACCATTGGCTAAAAAACTAGCAAAAATGATTTTTTGTCAAGCAACATTAAGTTTCCACAAATAAAGAGTTGATGGACTTTGACACTCTTCAATCAACAAGGTTGATCGCACACAAAAGTTCCACTTTGTAGAAGAAATAATATCATTCAGTTTAGCTTACAAAATATGTGAGAGCAATACTTGTTTCAAAAAACTCACCTCGTTTCCATGAAAATTTACAAGTGTTTTTAACTCAGCTCTGCGGAAAAGAGCTTTATGCTCATGGCCCAGCAAATAGTCCAATAGCTGAAACAGCATACATCATAATCAGTACAAAGTACTTATCACTTAACATACAGGAATACATGACCTCAACAAATTTGCAGCGCATTAAAATAAGTTAAGTACCTTACTAATGGGGAAAGCAACAGGATAGCAAATCCACACAAGAATCCTAACCACTGGGGACATGGCCGCACCAATCGATAGGCCATAACGTGAACAAACAGACTGCGGTATTATCTGTACAAGTCTACAAATGTAAAGGACTCCTGTACCACATGCTACTTGTTTACTTAAAAGTTAAAAGTGGTTTCTAAAAAAAATCATAAGGTACAAAGTAACAACTTCAACCATGCTTTACATGTACATAATCAGACTTTGAAGAAGAATTCAATGAATACTCCCCGTATATGCTTAATGCTTATAGATCGAGGACTAAAGTACTTGAATTGAATATGCTTTCACCAATAGGTGGTATGATGATGCAGATTAGGGTTGGTGTTTGAATCAAATGACAGGATATGGTATCATTTCATCTTCTTAAGATTTCAGCTAATGGATCCTTACCTCGCCAACTAGTAGTATTAAGGTCACTGAAATCAGAATTGCTCCCCAAGCAGCGACCAAACCATCTAGAAAAATTGGAAGAGCCTACAATAAAAGATTATCAAGATCAAGTAAGTTCCTTTATATCCCAAAATATGACCTGGCTGAAGATAACTAAACATACCTCCATGGCAGCAGCATTGCATATAAGTAGAGTGCACAACAATAAATGTTGATTTCTGACAACTGGTAATATCCTCGCTGCATTTTGGTGTTTATGAAGTCAGTAAACAAACAACACAGTCAATCACAACATTTGAACACATTCTGAACAAACTGCATCCTTAAATGTGTCAAAGTATATTGATTAGGTGTTGCATATTTTAAAAGGTAACAGCAGACCACAGTGTCAATTTAAATCACATGCACTGAGAATAATGAAAAGTTCTAGGATTAGCTGTAATCTAGATTTATATTACTTTCTAGTGCCTTATAATGAGTTAATTGTGATAGCCTTATGAGGTTAGTTGCAACTTCCACTTTTGCTATCAGAAAGGACCAATGTTTCTTGCTAAGAAAGCTCTCCATTTAAATACTTGTCTCAGACTTTCCACAACAAGCTTATGCCTCAATTCATCATGCTAGCCGCACATATAATAGCACCGGATTCATTTCAAAAAGAACCATTCATATGCACTCCTACATAAACTAATGAATATGCAGGACACTCAAAGGCTTAAAATGGTTTAATGACAAGGACATTATCACCATCAAATGCTACTACAAAACAATAAGATACCACTACTACTCAACCTTACATCCTAGTTCCACAAGACACCTTCTACCTCGTGAAGCATAGCTTTTTCAGATCCAATTACTCAGAAATTCAACCTCAATTCCAAACAACACACTCTACTCCATTCAATAATTTCATGAAAACAACTATTTAAATAAGACATGGCGCTGTCCTACCTGCGTGCTCCCGATCCTTAGGCGTGCCTGACTTGGCCAGAACCTCCAGATCAACCAGACTCATCGACATGAGCCCTAAAGTAAGCCCAGACATACAACCAGCAAACAGCACCAGAAACACAATCACAGCAATATACACAAAGAAGCCCGTACTACAACACGTATGCTCCACCGTCATTCTTCCTGGCACAAAATCCTCAAAATCAAGCTCACAAACCACTCGATCACCACCAGAGCTCCACAGAAACTCCAAACCTCAACAAAACGTCTCAACACACAAGCTCAACCGGCTTCTAAACCTTCTTCTCTGAGATTCAGCGATCGATCAGGCAGTCACAGAGCGCGGCGCAGAACGGAGAATGTGCCGGCGGATATGGTAGCGGCGAGTTTGGGAAGAGGAGGAGGTGGCCGGAGGATATGGAATGAGTGTTGATGCGTTGTATTTCGCTTCGCTCTATGTGTATGTGTCTGATTGAGAGTGAAAGACGAAGCTGAAGATGACGTTTTGGGGTTTAATTGTGTGCGGCGCGTTTCACTCTTATCTTGTGGTTTCGTGATTTAACGGCTGCGATTTCACGCAGGGCCACTCAGCTTCTTCGTGCATTTCCGATGAGATTGTCACGTTGAAAAGCTCGAGATTTCTTTTAATTTCTAATTTTTTTGGCAAAATTATTTCTTCCATTTTTAGAAAAAATAACTTTATGCACTAATGCTAGATAATTAAATTAAAGTTTTAAAGGTACTTTAATAATCACAATAATTAATTAATTAAAATTTGAACTTTAATGCAATTTTATTATTTATTCTAGATATAATGATTTAAATTACTAAAATAAGAAGCAGCGGCAAGCGACGACTGAGATTTGACTACGAGAAGACGCAGCGTCGGACGCCGGAAGCACCAACGTGAAGATAAGTCCTGTCGAGCCGATCTCGAGGACTTTTTCCGGTCAGTTTCCGCCGCAAGGTGAGTGATCGGTCATCTTTGTGGCTTTTCTGGCAATTGTACTGGTTCTGCTATTTTTTTCTAACGCGAATTTCGTCTGCATATTTACTTTCCGATTAGGATTTCCGATTTGTAATTGTTGCTGTATGTTTGATGTTTGAATTGGTGAGAGTAGGTATGCAGGTTTAGGGTTAGTAAGTTAGTTAATTGGAATGAGGGCTGAAATGGCGTGACTTCTACTGAGATTGAGCCAATTTAGTGGTTAAATACTTAATAGTTGTTGTTGGGAAATCAAGATTAGTTTAAATGTGCACTATTAGGTCAAAATGAGAATTTTCTGGATGCTTGTCAAATTTTAAAGTGTTGCGGGTGCGATACTTGGTTAAACGTCAATTCTTATTTCAAGAGTTTTGGGTTGCTGGCACGCAACTTGCCTCGCAGTCACTTTCAGTTCTCAGCTGGATGTGGTCAACATTGGATTTGTAAAAATGTTTAACAGAGTCGGTTTGCTATGATACTCTATCTTTTCAGAAGTTTGCATGATTTTGAAAAGTCTTGTGATTTTAAATGGGTTAACTGATATCGTTGATGCATAAGAGATGGTTGCAAACCATTAGTCCGCAAGTCATGAGTACCACGTGGTATCTAATTGTGCTTTGGAACTTTTGTTTTATATTTGCCCACAGTTTCAACTTGTCGATATAAAACTGTATACTGAGATTTTACAGTAATCCTGTTTCCAAATTTAGACATAGTAGCTTATACGTGGCGGTGTCTCCTTCACATGAACATACTCATGTTAATCATTTCGTGTGTGTTTGCAAAGCTCAAATAATATTTTTGAGCAGCTTTTGTTTCTTTCTGTTTTGTTTACATTTGAATAAGATCCGAGGGGGACGCGAATCATGCTGCACTGATAGTTGACCGTAGTAGTTTTTCATTTACTGATTCAATCCGGTCAAGGACATGGCCTTCTCGTTTTCTGTCAGTTCTGCTTGTGTTTGTGGAAACTCTCAAGATCATATTTGGAATCCTTGCATTATGTTTTGTCATATAGTTTATGTGAATTACTTTACTGCAGTTTTTGTTTGTCCCAAACCTAAATATCATTGATAGAGAGCTAGAATGACAACCATTGTATGTGCTGATTTTCGGAAGCTATGATACATTACCAAAGCAACTGACAGTCTTGTTGACCTTCATCATACAGGGTACATTAAAGAGCTTTACTATCTGGATCCAATTCGTCATTCAGAACAAATCAGAGGAAAATGAGACCGCAAGAAGCTCAGACAGACATCAAACAAGAGAGAGCCTACAAACCATCCTGTCAAGTCTTCCACCTCAAAAATCGCCACCACAGCTGAATTCGAGACGCCAAGAGCCATTACTGATTCTACACCTACAGTTTTTTTGCCTGGATAGCACACACTTGCATCAGAAATGCAGGAACATTGATCCAGTGGAGCCTTGAGGTATTAATTATTATTCTCTTTCGTAGAGTTTGAACAGCAGTGCTTAGCATCTTCTGAATATGCCCACAACCTTTAAGTAAAATACAAACTAGTCCTCAACCTTTTCTTACTTTTCAATCAAGTCCCTTCACTTCACTCTTCTTGCTCAATTGAATCCGAACTGCCAACGCACTTCTTCTGAGCTCCAAATATAGCGCCGGCGCAATTCAGTCTACCGGCGAATATACCTTCCATGGCCGGCAGAGATTTGCCGCACTCGAAGAAGAAAGTGTCTCTCTCATCGTCATCAATCCTTTTACTTTCACTCCTCGCCTTCGTCAGTCTCTATCTCCTATTCAACTACTCGGCGGAGTCGTCTCAATTCTCACAAACTTCGTCACATTCCGATCTCAAACGTCGGGAGATCGGGTTGGGTGGTTCTGGATCGTGTGACTTCTCGGACGGGAAGTGGATCTACGATCCGGATGCGAATCCTAAGTACGATAACACTTGTAAGGAGATTTTCAAAGGATGGAATTGCATTTCTGGAAAAAAGAAAAACGGTTGGGAGATTGTTAAGTGGCGCTGGAAACCTGCCGGATGTGGTCTGAGGTCGTTTGATCCTCTGATGTTCCTTGAACGGTATAGAAACACTAATATAGGTATGCTGGACTTAATCCTCCATTCCTGTTTACATTATGGAGGATTTTGTTAACTATGATTTACTGATTTACATCTACTGCTGGCTGAGTATATGAAGAAGTGAACTTAGAGAAGCATTAGCCTTAGTTCTTTAGAAATTTAAAGAAAGTTTTGATTTTGATCTTGATCTTGATCTTGATCTGGATCTGGATTGATCAGTGGGGTTGAACTTTGAAGGCATTATATTCATCTAGTGTAGCTTAGGAATGGTAGCCGTTTAGTAAGGAGATTCAGAGATGAATATGGATTTAGAATCGGCTTGAGCTTTGATGTATGACCACCAACATGTCTTGCATTATGATGATTTGGCTTGCGCCAGTTTCTGCAGTTCTATAGCAATTCGTATGTGCATTGAACTTGTTTGTGAATGCCTGAACGTTGTCAGTGCAGGATTTGTTGGGGATTCGCTAAACAGGAACATGTTTGTTTCCCTATTTTGCTCTTTGAGGCAAGAGTCTAGTGAAGTTAAAAAGTGGCGGCCTGCTGGGGCAGACCGTGGTTTCACGTTTCTAAAGTACAACCTTACAATTGCATATCATCGTACAAATCTTCTTGCTCGTTACGGTAGGTAAGCTATGTACAGAGTGAAATTGTCGACGAGTACACCTCTTTGTTTTGATTGTTCTATTTGACAATTGGTTTCTTACTATTAAATTACTGAAAGGTACCACCTAAATCCTGATATGACCATACTAAGTAATGATCATTGATAGCTGGCTTTCGAAGCCAAATTGTCTGAATGATTTCTTTTGGTTTTTCATACAGCTGGTCTGCGAATGAAAACGGCGGTACCTTGGAGTCTCTGGGATTTAAGAAAGGCTATAGAGTGGATGTTGACATTCCAGACGGTACTTGGGCAGAGGCCCCTAGCTTCCACAATATACTTATCTTCAATACGGGGCACTGGTAAGATTTTATCTAATATTGAAGTTGAACACCCTGTCTGGCTTACTTTATTGAACAATTTTATTTGAGGACAAAGCCATAAAATTTCAGCCATCATCAGTCAAATTAAATCTTAAATTTTATGATGCATTTATATGGTGCTGAAGGAAAGCTGGTGACCATTCTATTATTATATTATCAGTATGAGCTGTTTAGGGTCCTTTGTGCACCTACTAGATAAGTTCAGCAACTAAGTCCACTAAAGCTCTTTTTAATTTGGATTTATTTTTCGGCCACCATGCGCCTAGCACACCATACTTTGCACTTAAGGAAACATCTATAATTTGAACTCATGAAGTATTTGTTTCAAATTTTTTATCTATTTTGGAATTGATAATCGGCAAAATGTTTTTGAGTTACTCGTCAGATACTGCTGATTTGCTGAAGCATAGACTAATTGACATTTTCAGTTTCTTGAATAAACAAAGCTTGCTTGGAAGTTGGAACCCTTTCTAACTCACTGTCTGACGCTCTAGGTGGTGGGCACCATCTAAATTTGATCCTATCAAGTCCCCTATACTATTCTTTAAAGGTGGTCAGCCTCTTAACCCTCCAAGAATGCCAGCTGATGGCCTTGATATGGTTCTCAAACACATGGTATGAGACCGAGTAAGAATTGAACAAATCATGTCTATTGTGTGTGGTAACCTGCGGAGCACTTGATAATGTTCAACACATTGTTGCTTATCAAATATGCTCTTTTTGACAGATACCATATATAGAGAGCAAAATGCACCCAAGTGGTATAAAAGTTTTTCGAACACAATCACCTCGGCATTTTGAAGGGGGTGATTGGTATGAAGGTGGTTCATGTCTACGAGAGAAGCCTTTAGGACCAGAACAGGTCAGCCCTAGTTGATGCCCCATTAGTATCTATTTTTCTTTATTCAAATTAGCCTGACATCAAAGATCACCTTCTCTTTCCAGGTAGAACAATTCTTCTCTGTGAACAATAATGGAACAAACGTGGAAGCTAGGCTAGTAAACCAACACTTGTTCAAAGCCCTTAAAGGATCCACCTTCCGCATATTAGACATAACTCACATGAGCGAGTTCAGAGCAGATGCCCACCCAGCAAGTGCTGGTGGCAAGAAACACGACGACTGCATGCACTGGTGCTTGCCAGGTCTCACAGATACTTGGAATGATCTCTTAGTCACTCAGTTACTACAATAACATTAGCATGTTTATCTTTCAGTCTTTGTTCACTTCCTCCAACCCTTATCCATCTAGATATCCATGGAGCATTGATGTTGTATGAGTTCTGTTCAATGCGAAATTGATCTTGTTGTCAAAATTTACATAGGATTTTTAACCTGAATGAAACAAAGGATATATTTCAATTAAGAATGAATGTTATGCTAGCAAAGAATCCGCTCATCATATGTACACACACAAAAAAAAGAACATCAAAACGACAAAATTCACCAAACTAAACGACACCATGTCCACTCTGTAGTTGCCCTCCTCGCAACTCCTTCCTCAACTTCCTCGTAAACAGCTTACAAGCGTCCACACTCAAATCCACCGCCGCAGCCAGCGCTACAAACGCCGCCGCATCCTCCGTGCAACTCACGTGCTTCACTCCCACCTCCACCTCCGGCCCACCACTCTTCCCTCCCGCCGTCGACGACATCACAAACCCTCTCCTCAACTCATGCCAGCTCGAATAATCCCCACTCCCTCTCGGACTAATACTCGGCGACGCTGCAGACAACATGTTCGACGAATTGTCCAGCAGAAACTTCTCCTTATCTTTAACATTCAACGAAGACGTCACCATAGTGGCGGCGACGGACGACCCTGTGGCATCCGGTAGGAGGTCGAAGCGGTATCCGAGCGTGTGGGTATGGCCACGTTCTAGCCACGCTTCTAACCTTCCCCATGGCTTCCATGTCGCGTCGCTGGGTCGGAGGATGAGCCAAGCGCCGGGATTAGTCCGGCTAACTCGATCTGATCCAGGCGTGGGGACGAATGGTGTCACCATTGACGCCGCCGCGACCGGCGAGCCGGATAAATCGTGGATAGTGATGGACCAGCCTTTTCTCTCCTTGGCTGAATTCTCTTTCTGATCCTGCCCAAATGAGCTCAGCCATGTCCGTGAAACACTCGATTCTGACATTGATGATCTGCACAATCCACAAGTCAATCAATCATCATCATCCACCAAGTTACAACCTTTGACTTTTTTTGAAAGATAAGAAATTCAGTCAGTACCTGGATCTGAAGTTGTTGTCTCTGAGGCTGAATTTGCAAGTGAAGACTGGCTGTTTGACGCTTCCCTGGACCTGGAAAACAAGCGGACTACACTCCGGCTCACCGCCAAACTCAAACACAAATCTTGGATCAGGCTCAGCTTTGACACTCAGATACATCTGCGCAGCTTTTCCGCCACCATCCCCAACAGCAACCCAGCCATTTTGAAACACAGCTCCTTTAGACTCTAAGCCACAATTCAGATCAAGTGGCACTGAAACTCTTCCCAACAGCTTCCCTGAACTCAGTCCCAAAGTTGACCCACTTTTCCCCTTGTAGACGTCAATTTTGAGAAGTGGGCTGGTCTTTGATTTTGAGAGTTTGATGATGTCGGAGTGGGGGAGAGTGAAGCTGGCGGATTGCAGGATGGAGTTGGGATGTTCTGGATGTGCTGCTTCGTTGAGGATTAATGGTATTGTGGTGGTTTGGGATGTGAAATTCTTGAACTTGATTTTGCAGTAGCAAGGTGAGGAAGATGGATGGACTCCTGAGAATGTTGGTTTTGAGGCTGTGGGGAATTTCAGTGCCAAGTTTCCTATCACAATCCGCACAAATGGGCACGGATCCATTGTCACCTCAAACAGACCAAAAGCTTTGAACAAATGTTGGGTTTCTGGGTTGAATGGAAAGAGATGAAAATGAAATCAATGAAAAGCTTTGAACTTTACAATGTTCGGCTCAATGGGATTAAAGGGTATGAATCAAAAGAGATCTGAAACTGAGACCAATGAGAAATTGGAAGAAATAGATAGAAGAAGATGCTGCTGCTGCTTTCACTTCAGCCTTTAACAGTAGCGGATTGAGACCAAAAGCAGCGATCTTTACCAAGTTTAGGCAGATTGGTAATTTGGGTGTGGATCAGAATCGATGAAATCAATGAAAGGAGAGAGATATATAAACGGATCTTGATGATTGGAGGAAGTATAACAAGACTACTAAGGTTGTCTATCTGTGTGTATGTTCTGGCTCATGAAAATCATGAACTGATGACAGGCTGGATGAGGAGAGAGAAGAGAGGTGGGATTATATGGAGAAACGTGCAGGTGTGGTATGGTGGGGGCAATGAGACCAAATTGTAGTGAGCTGGCTTACAGTATGCACTTACCAACCTTGTCAGACAAATTGCCAGCAAGAGAGCCATACAGCTGCAATATCTGCAGCAATTGGGCAATGCCAAGGTATGATCTGTCATTAGCTTTGGATTCTTTTTTCATGGCTTTGTTTGTGTCAACCAACTATAGTTATTGACATCCTGATCATTTGATTAAAGAATGAGGCTTAAAATTGGAAAACAACTGTGAATTGGATCATGTATTGTTGTGTGATTTGGTGGATTATGGATGTAGTAGTGATAGTTGGTGTGTATGGTTGTACATAGGCAGAGATAAAGCTCATCTGATATGTGTTTCTGATCCTCAATCTTTCTTTTTTTGGTTTATGATTTCTATAATTCTCAATTGATTTGTATTGAGTATTTAGTTCTTTAAACTGCAACTATTGTTACCACTCCACGCCTTCATGAACTAATTAGTGTTCCTTGTTTTGTAATTCTCAAATCTTGATCTATTCTAGTATGCAAAAAAGACATCTTCTACTTTGAATGAACTTTGTTCATTATTCTCGTTGTTTAATGGGGTTATAGTACAAAAGAAACAACATGATTTTGGTTCGATTACATCGTATTACCTAAGATTAATAGTACAAATCTTTGATCCAAAAAAAAAAAAATAGTACAAATCAATCTACTCTTTTGATTATTCTATACACATGATGGTGTTTAAAATTGGGGATACAATTGTGCTCTTGGTTTTGAGTGTAGTCAAAGCAAAAGAAAGGTCCTCTCTGTCTTGACTATTTAAACAAGAAGCATGGTCCAAAGCCCATCATGGTGAGCATGCAAAAGCCCAATATCCAGGCCCAGTCCAAATGCTGTGTCTGAGAATCTTCCACTTATATGGACAAGTTCTTGACTAAAAATTACTAAGGAGACAAATGAACGACATTAGTGCATGCATGAAACCAGTTCAAGAATAACTGGATGCAAAATTGTGTGTGGTCCTTGTTCATATAGGTTCACTTGAATTGTCAATTAAGTTTTAAAGTGAATTTTAATATTGGGTTCAAAAGTTATGACTTCTTAATCAAAACTTCATATATGATGCTGAGAAAGATTTATGAATTACAATTTTTGAAAATTTCTATATTATTTTTACCAACTTTCTTATTTTAGTTTTTAGCAATTTTCTTATTTTATTTGTTTTCTTTATTTATAGCCCGTTTGGGTGTAGAGCTTTTTCACATCTTTTATTTAAATAACAAATCTTTACTTTGCTATTTTTCTAGTGAATTGCAGAGTTTTCGTTCGAGTTCATCGCTCGTGAATTCGATAATGTAACCTACGTTTAGCGCTTGCTATTCCTTTAAGATTTCGACTGCGTCAAAACTGGACTAAAATTTCATCGAGTTAAATACTAACAAGAAAGTTCATCCAAAATCGAATCCGATACTGATTTGTGTTTGGTAAGCCTCATCAAGAATCAAATCCGATACGGATTTGAAATGTGTTCGGTGAGCCCATCAAGAACCGAATTTGAAACGTTTGGTTTGAGGCGCTTTTCTTCTGTGAAATTGCTATATATACAACAACAAAATAGGTAGTGGCCGGTTTAGTGGTCATAGTCTTGGTACAACCAGGATTGATGATTCAAATCCCTCAAAATGTGACTTATGGCATACGTTCGGGATTGTCCATTCTTTACATTTGATAGTGATTTTTTTTATAATAAAAAAATTGCTATACACAAACAAGATGAGTTTATTCATTTGAATGAGTCATATGTAAAACACATGACTCGAGATCCCATAGACATTCAAAGACACTACCCTTAAAGCATGAACTTAGGGCTAACACACGTTGACCATGAAAGAACACTTCTAGAGATAGAAACTTAACACAGACGAGACCCAAGCTAGAATCTTGAATTGTTGAACTTGATGCGGCTGGAGGCAGCACCATACTGGTTGGGGGCAAGTCTGGGATTCACTGGAAAAGGCGCAACATTGCCGGAGCCACCACCAAAGTTGAACACAGGAGATACAGTAGCAGCAGCAGTACTGCTTAGTCCAGCAGGCATGAAGTTATTGAAAGATCCTGCATAAGAGCTGATCCACTCAGATACATAGGTTCTTGGAAAAACACCAGCAGGGTGATGACTGCTTGGCATGAGATGTCCAATGCCTGATCCAAAGATCCTGCCCTGATCATCATAGTTAGGGCTAACCGGAACCCTAACCGGTGTGCTAGAATGTTTTTTCTTTGCATCGGTTTCAACCTTCATCTTCAACTCCATGAGCCTTTTCTTCATCTCTTTGCACCAAGGCAAGTTCATCTCCTTGATTTTTGTGTTCCACCAATGATTCCTATCACACACTCCATCCCAAGCCAAGTCCAAAGCTCGGCTTTTCCTTTTCTCCGACTCGATCCTGTGGAGGATCATCTCAAGCTCCATTTTGAGTCTACGAGTCTTCTCAGCCTTATAAGCAAGCCTCATGGAGTCTTCTCCATAAGGAGATGGATTGAATTGAGGAGATCCATTAGGCCAATTGCGAGACTCGAATCGTGCCATGACGGCCTCTACACTCGGGTGGCCAAAAGAGTAGAGCTTACCACCCGGAGAGAAGATCATGATGGCAACTTGAGCACCGCAGAGAGTGGACAACTCACTAGCCTTTCCGAAGATGCTCATGCGCCTTTTCGAGAAGGTCACCATCCTGTTGCTCTTCTTCTTGACTAGCTTCATTTCGATCTTCTTCCTTCCTTGTCGCTTCTCACCTGATCGTGTCGCCGCAGCCATTTCCATGGCAAAGAAATGAGAGTTTTGCTATGGAACAAGTAGAGAGTGAGAGAGAGAGAGAGCAAACAAATAATGGAGAGAGGTGTTCTTTGAAACAACTAGACAGGCCTCAATTTATAGCATTTTGAGGGGAGCCTTGGTCAAGTTTGAACTCAAATAATAAATTTATCATAAGAGTCAATTGGATAAATATTCTTCAAACTACAAAATTGTTTTATACATTTTAATTCTTTTTATGCAGGATTAGTAGAAACAACGCATACTCGCAGATTTCTTTCCGCTTAAACAGTAAACATTTATCACTCACATCTATTATTTAAATGATATCGTTCTCACAAGAATATGATAAGGGCCAGTTGTATGAATATCTAGGATTCGTATTCCGTGCAGCCAAGCTATTTACAGCCATTCGAAAACGACGTAGCTTGATAAAAATATATTAAAACTATGCAGTTTTATTAATATAATCCTTAAATTGATAATTGAACTTTTTTCAAAACTACGCAGTTTCGATTTAAAACTACGTAATTTTATCTTAAAATATACTAAGCCTACGTCGTTTTTCAAATTGTTGTAAATAATTTTGCTGCACATAACTCATTCCGATTATCTACTTTTTTTTCTATTGACCGAGAGTTGATTTCAACGCTCAATTAATTAAATGATATATATTTTTCTCACACAAATTATTGTGATAGCGTTCAAATGAGGCATCATCCCGGACACTCATCTCAGCCGTCAAACTCATCTCCTCATGACACGTGTCCCACTACCAAAAATCTATCAAAAGTAAACAGTAAAAAACTATTTCTGCACTATTCCCTGTCACATCATCAAAATGAGTGGCTCACAACGTATCTCACTGCCTCACTCTAACAACTCTGCCTCAATAAAGTGCTCCATAGAGCTAGCTGTATGGATATATATCTTCTTTTTTTCGGTTGACCAAGAGTTGATTTCAACCCCGAATTATTTAAATGACAAATATTGTTCTCACACGACAGAGCCAGGTTGTATGAAATTATGAATCTCTTCGTTTTCTATTGACCACGAGTTGATTTCAACGCCCATAATTCAGTCATACCACGAAAACATACGAATAATTACTTATGGATGAGCTCTTATAGTAATGTGACGTCAAGTTAGGTCGAGAGCAATAAATTTGTACTTATTGAATATGTGGATTCGTCATTTATTCATAAATAAATAAATAAGTAATGGAATTGATTTTTTTTATCGTGGGTTTACATTCAACATATTAAGGATCAGTTATATTTCTAGAGCATTTTTTTAAAATAAAATTAATTTCACTATGACTGGTCCCGAAAAACCCATGAGTCAGACACGACTCTTCATGGTAGGACCTTAGTGCCTAAGCACTCCTCTGCGAGGGATAGACCATAACACTTACAGACGTCCATAAGGGACGTGGAAGCTAAAGAGAAAAACATCCACGAACGATGGAGGAAAGGTCCACACCATTGGTGTGACTATGAAACTTCCACAAATTTGTGGAAAGGAATGCCATAACATGGGGTTCGAACCTTTGATCATGTTATTACAAAGCAAATGTTCTACCAACTCAACCACCATTTTGTTAGCGTATTTAAATTGAACTTTATCTAAACTAAATTAGACCAAGTTCAAAACATTTAATCATTTTTATTAGTGTCCTGAGAAATGAATTGTTATAATAAGTGTATATATGAATCAAAAAAAAATTTATATGTATAGTGTAGTACTGAAGCTAAGGAATGATTAAATGAAAATTAAATGCGAACCTATGAAAAAATAGATTCAAATGAGTAATAAAATATTCTGATTAAATGTTCATTAATTTGTTGGTCATTTGGATACTTTATTATTTGTTGGTATTTTATTGTTTATCCAAATATATTTATTGTTTATCTATTCCCAATTATCATAAACATGGTTCTCACATGATCCTCGCCCTAAATTACGCAAAATAGAATAAGAGTTCAAGAAACTTAGCTTGAACATCAACATTTCTAGCTAAGAGAATTTTTAATGGAAATGGAAGGAGAAAAAAAATAAATCATTGATCCAATCTTTTTTCTTTCTCTTAATAGCATAAAAAAGTAATATTTTTGTCATGTAATCAGATTGTCAATTTATTTGTATTGGACGAATGGAACGACGACGTATAAATAAAAGAATTGTAATTCTTTCAACACCCACATTTTAAGAAAATGTGAAGTAAAAAGAGTAATGTAAATGTGAATTAGTTCTATTTTTCCTAGCTAGCTTAATAAATAGATATGTGTTCAACATATACTATATTTTGAACATATTTTTTTTCCCAATCTCATTGATTGCCTCTAACTATTTTCTTTGATATCTAAGGATAATCTTTTCTTTATTGTCATTGTTAAGAGAATAATTAAATAGGATAGTAGGGTGATATTTTAAGAAAGGAAAGCATAGAAAGAGGTACTATCTTCCCCCTCTTTTTTTGTTTTGGCTTATTACTCATTTCCATGGCAGAGAGAGACACTACTACAGAACAGGCTTTATGCATCGGTTCGAAAAAAAGCGTATGCATCGGTTTTATAAAAAATCGATGCATAAGATTCACTTTATGCATCGGTTTTTTAAGAACCGATGCATAAACTGAATCTTATGCATCGGTCGGTTTTTAAGAACCGATGCATATTGTCGTAGTTAAATACTTAACTTTATTTAGGTCGTCCTTCTTTCTGTATCTCCTCCGTCTCTCCTATCTACGCCAACGAGATGAGTTCAGCAGGCGACATTGCAGAACAACCGGCGCTCGGCTACCGCGCCTTCCGGCTCAGCTGCGAGTCGCCAGAACGTTTCAGAGGAGCGACTTCGCCAGAACATATGCTCTGAATTTCGATCTCACCCGAATTCGGATATCACGAAATCAGACGAGAAGAACGGCTTAATCAGACTCCATCTTCGTTTACAGATCAGGTGAAAACCCTAATTTTCGTTGCTCGTCTGTTGCTGCTGTTCATTCTCACCGCTGCACAGAGCTTTGGCCGACCTGAGAAGCTACAAGGTATTGATTCTCGCTATTCGATGCATTTTTGTAGGAGCTGAACAGATTAGTTTATGCCTCTTGTTTTTCCTTCAGATTTTGTTAAAATGATTTAAGCTTTTAGGATTCAAATGGTAGCCGAATATTCATCATCTGCCAGTTTTGATTTTCCGTCTCGCATTTTGATTTTGTTGTATGTTAAGTTAAGTCAGTTCTTGTGAATTCTTACATTCTGAATATGATAATTAGCATTTTGATACATAAGGAAGTAACTTCGTCTGTTTGATCTGAGGTTTTATGTTCACTATTGAAATCTATCACTACAAGAAAAAGCTTCATTATCGACGACAGATTCCGTTGTATTTAACATGTATCCGTTGAAAATGGTATTAATTTCCACGGATTTTTCCGTTGGAAAGTCGTAGGTAATACAGGCGTAGGTTTTATCAAATCCGTTGATTTTCGTGTCATTTTCGACGGATTGTCCGTTGCAAAGGTTGACCAGGAACAATAAAGAAAAATAGTAAAAACCAACAGATAATCCGTTAGTTTTAAAGCTTGTAGATAATAATATTTATAACGTACATTTACTATAATACCCTTTTATTTTATTAGTGACGGATTTATAATGTCATTTATCACAAACATTTTTGTTGATTACACATTGTCGAAAAAATAAGAGATGTCTAAAAGCAACGGAAAGTCTGTAGGTTTTAACGTTTGTTAATAAGAATTTTTGCTATGTAAATTTACCTTTTTGCCCTTTTATTAATTTCAACAAAAATTCTTACAAATCAGCCGTCAGTTTTACGATTTTAAAAGTGACGGACAACTTGTAGGTTTGAAAATTTGTTAATAATAACTTTGATAATATAAATTTACCTTTGTGCCCTTTTATTAATTTCGACCGAAATTTCTTACAAATTAGCCGTCATTGTTACCATTTTAAAAGCGACGGACAGCTTGTAGGTTTTACATTTGGTTACTAATAACTTTGACAGTGTGAATTTACCTTTGTGCCCTTTTATTAATTTCAACAGAAAATTCTTACAATTTAGTCGTCATAATTACCCTTTTAAAAGCGACGGACAACTTGTAGGTTTTAAAGTTTGTTACTAATAACTTTGGCAATGTAAAGTTACGAAAATAAAAATATAATAAGGAATAATACAAATTTAATCGTTTGAATAAAAAAGACAATCCAAATTAAATACATTCATGTAGTGGCATAAAACATTGTAAACATAAATTTGGAATACTTCTACTAGTTTCTTGCATCTATAAGATCATTGGCAGAATCTGATGCAGTAGCTTGATCATTAGTTTGGCTTTCCTAAAACATATAAGATAAATATTAATATAAAAGAACATTCAATAAAAAAGAATGTAAATACACATTGCAAGACATAAATTTATAAGTTACCTTAGGTGACTGATGGATTGTTGAAAATATACCCTCAATTATTGTTACCGCAAGTCTGATAAGTTCTTCTTTATCTCTTTCGCAATCCCATTCTCAGAGTTTGACATATCTCCACTGACAACATCTTCAGCTAAACTTTGTACTTGTTCACGTGAGACCGAGGCGTCTTTGAAGAGTGCACTTGAATAAACAGTTTGTAATGTTTTTTGACAACATTGAAAAATAGATCAACCGAAAGGCACAAACCACAAGTTGATTGGGTTGGTGACTATGATTTTCATAATACGAACCTTTTAATAACTCATTGGCTGGAATTCGCGGCTCACCAAGAATGCGATTCTTCTTCACTGGTCCACAAACCTCAATCCACCACTCAAGAGGATCATCTTGTTCATTTAAAGTTTGTCGTCGTTCATCTAAAATCAATTTATATCGCTCCTGCATAAAGCCAATGAGAATATGAATAATGTATGAGACAAGCTTGCTCCTAAAACAAGCATAACAACAAAAATATCAGCACAAATCAAAGAAACAATCATGCTTTATTTCTGACAGAAGCAAAACAAAAATAAGTGCTTCAATGAAATAGAACAAGCATGCTCTTGTATGAAACAAGCATAAAAAAAGCAAGTGCTCCAAGAAAAAGCACCTGAACTGGTAGCTTTATTTAGAGGGAAAAAATATGAGCACAGTTCAATGAAATGGAACAACAAGCACGCACATGCTTAATTACTGCTGGCTTACTAAACAATTCATGCTCCTAAAATTGAGAGAAATTTTGAGTTGTATTACATAACCTTTTTTTTATGAAAAAGTGAGGTTTCATTCAAAAGGCTAAAAAACATGCACTACTACTTCAAGATACTCAGTAAAAAAAATTGGCTTGGACAACAGTAAACTGCCTGAACTACACTGGAGAGAATCTGGACTACACAACTAAGCTAGTAAAAAATGCCGCAACTACACTGACAGCACAACTAAACTGGATAAAATCAGACCAAAAGAACAGCTACCAAATGACCAAAAAAAGGCCTGAACAACAGCGAATAGCAGCTTGAACTACACAACATAACCAAGCTGAGCAAATAACAGGCCAAAAAACACCACACTGAAACTATACATTTGTAACTAAAATTGTATCACAAAAACCAATCTAAAATTATAATCCATGTATCACAACCAAGTTGAGCACAATAATTCTGAAAAGTTTCTGGGCGACTAACATGATTTTGTCTTTCAGGGACATCTTGGCTACGACCATGACCATGTCCTCTTCCGCGTCCACATCCACGTCGAGCAGCAACCATTAACATTGTCATAAAGAGGAAAGCAACGACAGCACACTCGCCATAAAAATCCTACACAAGTCGACATATCACATATGCATACTTTCGTCGGAGTAAGTAGTCCTTACCCAAAAGCTTAACTCGCACCATGATTAAAGTCAGTAGACGATTGGCAATTGACCGAGAGAGATTGATCGAGAGAGAAAAACCTAAGACTACGGCGCATTGCCTAATTCTGAATAGGGCGAAATAGAAAGGTGCGGGACTAGTTAAAAAAAAAAGGGAGAGAATCTTGATGGTTAGAGATTTTTAGAGGATTTTATTTGACCTTATTAACCTATCTTTCCATAATTCACCTTTTAGAAGATTTTCTATAGAGAAAGCGGGACTACTTCAATTTTTAGAGGATTTTATATTTTCTCTTTCATTAATTTAATTTCTATATGTAGTTAGCGGGATTTCCAATTAAGATTTTAAATTTTAATTAATTATTTTTTTTAATAATGTAAACTCATATTAGTACAAAGAAAAATTGATTCTCTGAACACATGAGAGTTCTACATTTGGTCAATTAAAACTCAAAAACAAAACAACATCGAATACAAGTTTTCCATTTCCTAAGACATGGGCTTCTCCTTCTTTAGTAGCCAGACATTTCTTAAGAGCATGAACATAGACAATTTTAATCAATTGTTAGATTATAGAAACATGTCTGGCTACTAAATTTCACATAACTTAACACTTAGTTATTTGGAATAGTTTTTTTTTATGGGCAAGGTTATTTGGAATATTATATATATATTTTTTATTGGGATATAAAAGTTGATCATGTATTCAACTGTTGTTATTAGAATTCATTGTTGTTTGGAATATTCACATTAATACATTCAAAGACCCATCGGCATTAGTGACTTCATAATTACTTCACATTTAGACTCTTAATAAAATTTGGAAAAATTAACAAAATATGAAACATGTAGAGGTTTTTATTTCTTCCTGCGGGCTGCGTACTAAAGGGTAGCATTAAGAAACACAAAAGCATGTTTTAAAGACACCTCCTTTTTGAATTCTCAAAAGAGGAGAAAACACTCTCATATATGACTTGTTGGAATGATATTTGACATTCATGATTGATCCACCAAAGAGAACAAAAAAATTACAATTTTTATTAACTGATTTGTTTTTCTGGGTTTGAAAGTGTTACAAAAAAAGGAAAACAATATGTGGTTATAATTTAATTAATTGATTTGTTTATTTTGTAATTTTTTCGGTTAATTAATTTATTTAATTTGATAAAAAATAATTTAAAATATAATACCTACAAACATGTATTTCCTATGGAATAGGTATAGATTACAACACGATTAACGTTCTCATAAATAAACACATGAATATCATTGAATTTGTCTATAAAAAAATTTCTAAATTATATTCATGTATTTTCCGTCGAGTTTAATTTGTAGCTTATAACACATAAATATCAACGGATTTATTTCCAACAAAAGTTCGAAGGTTTTACAAATACTGTCAACATAATATTTTCCATCGAGTTTAGTTTGTAACTTATAACACATAAATATCAACGGATCTATTTCCAACAAAAGTTCGAAGGTTTAATAAATATATATTATCAACGAAATATTTTCGGTCGAGTTTTATTTGTAACTTATAACACATAAATATCAACGGATTTATTTCCTACAAAATTTCGGAGGTTTTATATATACATTACCAACAAATTATTGTCTGTCGAGTTTAATTTGTAGCTTATAACACATAAATGTCAACGGATTTATTTTCAACAAAAGTTCGAAGGTTTTATATATATATTACCAACAAAATATTTTCCGTCGAGTTTAATTTGTAACTTATAACACATAAATATCAATTGATTTATTTCGTACAAAAGTTCGAAGGTTTAATATATACATTATCAACAAAATATTTTCCGCCGAGTTTAATTTGTAGCTTATAACATATAAATATCAACGGATTTATTTCCTACAAAAGTTCGAAGGTTTTATCTATACATTATCAACAAAATATTTTCCGCCGAGTTTAATTTGTAGCTTATAACACATAAATATCAACGGATTTATTTTCTACAAAAGTTCGAAGGTTTTATATATAGATTATCAACAAAATATTTTCCGTCGGGTTTAATTTGTAACTTATAACACATAATTTCCAACGGATTTATTTCCCACCAAATTTTGAAGGTTTTATATATATTATCAACAATATATATTCCGTTGAATTTAAATCGTGGCTTATAAGACAGTTTCTTGTAGTGTATATGTGGTGTTAGTTGGTCAGTATATTTCTTCTATGGTCGCTAATTGCAGTGACTGACTTGTAAGTGGCAACCAAAGAAATCTGTTTCTTATAATTATTGTTCTGAAGCGTCCACTTGATTCAGGAGGAGTGATTTCCCAAGGACTTGAAGTTTTAGGGTTCCTATTGTAGCTCAAATACCAGAATGGTAAGTAGTAAGCAGTGAAAGTTCAAATATTCAATCCGCATTTCAGAACTCTCACCTTCATAATTTGATTGTTTTCTGTTTTTTTCCCTCATTTATAGAATTACATTATAGGAGCTTTCAAGCCATCATGTAACGTTACCTTTTCATTCACTGATGGGATAACAAGAAAGCAGGTGGGTGTCTTTGATATTTTCACATGCAAATGTACACCTCAATTGTTATTTCCTTAAACGAAAAGTATGTACTGTGTTATAGGTACCACTTAAGAAGGAAAATGGTCAAACAGTGATGGTCCCACTTTTTCAGAGTCAAGAGAATATTTCTGGAAATGTATTGCTCTCAACTAAATGAATATGGCTACATTTAGCTTTTGGATGCTAATAGACAGGTATATGAGTGATGTGTTCAGGTATCTATTGAGCCGATTCAAGGAAAGAAGATTGATCATAATGGTGTGAAGATTGAGCTCCTTGGACAGATTGGTACAGTCTTGCTTAATGCTCAATCATCAAGCTTTGCTACTCTCTATGATTCTTAGAGAGTAGCTTTTCATTAATAGCTGGAAATCTTTTTTCTTGATCTGCTTATTTAAATGATTTTTTATATTAAGACTTGTATCTAATCTGGATTTGGTCATGGTTGTCCAGAGATGTATTTTGACAGAAGCAACTTTTATGATTTCACCTCACTTGGTGAGTTTCTTCCTTATATGTTAGTGAACATTTTAGGTCATCTTGCTGTGTAACGTTTCAATAAGCTATGGTGTAGCACTTACAATATAATCTTGTAAGATATTGACAACTGGCACTCGGTGCAGTGCGAGAGCTCGATGTCCCTGGTGAAATATATGAAAAGAAAACATATCCCTTTGAGTTTTCTTCAGTTGAAATGCCATACGAGACGTATAATGGGGTGAATGTGAGACTAAGGTATTTTACCCTCTTTTAAAGGCTATAGTTGGTGGTTGAGTTTTTTACATCACTGAAGGGATGTCTTTGCCTTTTTCGTTCTTACTGGCATTCTCACCTTGAACATCAGTAATTCTACACTTTAAAGCACAAATCTGCATTCTTGATTCATTTTGACAACTGTACAGGCTCATAAGGGTATGTAATCTCTTTTATATAATACTACAAGCATTTGTATTCAAGTAAATGCAAATTGTATCAGCATTTAGAATAATAATTTTGTTGCATTTGAGATATTATGTAAGTAATTATCATACATGCTCCTTTAGGAAACAGATGAAGGAAAGGAAGAACAGAGCCAGGAAGAAGTGAGTGTGTTCGAGTTTGAGAAACTTCCTAGCTCTAGATCATGGTGGCTCCAAGCATTCAGTCTTCAACAAATTCGTGTTGAGTGTTTTTTGCTTGTTTAAGATTTGTTTTTGTTACAAGATGCTTATTTTTGGAACATGGTAATGTTGATACTGAGCAAGTGTATGAAATGTGACATTATGTATGAAATATTATATTTTTGTTGAATAAAAAGTATTTTAAGATTTAGATATGAGAAAGTGTATTTATGAAATTTATTTACAAATTTTTAGGTTTATTTAAGCAATTTACAGGCCAAAAATGCAAAAAAAAAAAAAATCTGACATTATGCAACGCTTCATTATGCATCGGAACCAAAACCGATGCATAATGTCAAAAAAAACCGATGCATAATCCCATGTTTGTAGAGAGAGAGAGAGAGAGAGAGTAATAATAATAATTATCATATCGATACTTAAGATAAAAGTAGATTCAGTAAAATATTTATCAATTTTTTTACTTTAATATTTTTATTAGAGATTAATAGAAACAGCAAATTTCGAATATTACTTTCCACTTAATTCTTTGATGTTGTCGCTAGCATCAATTATTAAAACGGTTCGAATTTCGTATACGTAATTATTAATTTTGATATGTGTAGGTGTCTAATGTGAATATATTTTATTGTTCAGCGCGGGTTAAGAATTGATTTCATGTCATATATTAATTCCGTCAGTATACTCTCTCGAGAATAGGTGAATCATATTACATTTTAATAATGAACTGTAACAATAAAGTCATGTCGAGTTATATTGGTTGCCAGGATTTATGAACTTCGTAGTTATCCAAACTATAGAGTCATTTACTATACTTATCCAACATTCAATTATGAGATATATGATCTAAATGAAAGAAATTCAAATCTTTGATAAAATTCTGATATGGAACAAGTACTCAGAGATAGAGAGCAAAAAGACATCATGGAAGCAACTGGAAGTGTTATTAGAAGCAAAACCAGAATGGCTTCCATAATCCATTGATAGCATTTTGTGGGAGCCTTGGCAAAGATGAACACACGTACAAACAATAAATTCTGTCGCTTTGATATTTGAAGATGAAA
Organism: Rhodiola chrysanthemifolia; assembly: GCA_033675395.1. Classification (NCBI taxonomy): domain Eukaryota; kingdom Viridiplantae; phylum Streptophyta; class Magnoliopsida; order Saxifragales; family Crassulaceae; genus Rhodiola; species Rhodiola chrysanthemifolia. The sequence goes on from CM066207.1 coordinate 2,930,796, forward strand.
GTAATATTCATTAAATTTGTGTCATTTCTTTTTACATTCAAATTTTTATTAAGAGAGAGAGATACAACACATTATTTTCGAATATTTCTTGCCACTTTAACAGCCAGCGATATTATTCAAACAATGATTTTCTTACACGTAAGTAAATTTGATACGTCTAGCCAGGGACGGAGGAAGAAATAAAAATTACCTGGGCAAAAAAATATTTCTAAAAATTACTAGGGGCCATTTATGATATTTGTCTAATTTTTTTAAAAAAAAATTACACATCAATTTTTTTTAAAAAATCAAAAATTAGAAAAAACATCTTGGGCTTTAGCTCACAATGCCTCCTTCGTGCCTCCGTCTCTCCGTCTAGCTCTATATTAATATTCGTTTTAGGTTGACGGAGAGTTAAATTCAACGCATGTGTCATTTAATTTATTATTTGGTCATACTCTCGAAAACATGCGATTAAATACTTTCGAATGAGCTCTCTTTAATAGAGATGACGTCGAGTTAGGTTGCGAGGTATTTTTGTGTCCTTATTTTGTAGATGTATTAGAAATGTATGTATGTAGACACATTTACTTTTTCAAAATTCAAATAAAAGATCAATATTATTGTATACAGTGGAACAAATTTTTTTTTTACTCCTTTTGTATACGTACATTGATCTCAAATAGGTTCATATATAGTAATATATAACTATAGGCAAATGATGAAATACAATAAAAGATTTCAGAAACCAAGCTTTGAACGTACATCAAGATTTTAAAATTGACTAAAAAGCTGAACCTCATGGAATAGAACGAGTTCTTAACCAAAGTTTGAACATTGAGGATATTTCAAAACTATTGCCGGCTTTCCTCTCTATATGAAGTCCATCATAAATAATCATAGTCAATTACACTCATGGTTAAACGAAAACCGGTCATCTGTACATCTAATCGATCACCGTTAGCTAGGCAACTGACATGAAAACCGGTCATCGTCTCAACGAATCGATCATCGTTATCTAACGGGCATCGTAATTGAAATTACCGGTTCTTATTCAACATAATTTTTGCGAAAAGCAACATTAGAGTACTACAAGAACAAATGATAGATACCACATCAAGTAGGCAATTGATTTATACTTCATCATCATCAAGCCTCTAATAATCTAAGAAACCATCTACTCCTTCCTCCTGATCGAACTGCCACTAAGCTCCCCGCCACTAGAACTGCTTCCACCCCAACCACCAGCGGCATGCCCACTAGGACCGGCCTCATCACCTCTATAGTCATTGTTGTTGTTCCACCTTGGGAAGCCACCAATTGAAACCGCAGTACTTGGCCCTAGTAAAGGGCCGGATGGACCTGATATGGACGCCCTGGCCACATCATACACTTTCGACTTTAAGTCCTCCATCGCCTGCCTAAGTACCCCCAATTGGCAAACATTTAGCTCCTGGACCGGTCGCTCCCACCAGCAATCGGCCATTCTGGCCTTTCTTCTCTCATCAACTACTTGTCCATGCTTCTTGGCAGCCTCAAATATAGTTGCAATGTCTTTGAGCTCCTTACTCAAATTCTCAGCAATGACTCCATCAGGCTGATTAGCCTCTACTATGGCATTTTGAGGAACCATTTGGTTATAATTACCTTGTGGGCCGGCATAAATAGGGTTAGGGTTTCCCATCAGATACCTATTAACAACTTCATCCACTGAAGGATGTCCAAAGGAAAATGGCTTCCCGGCTGGTGAAAATACCACCACTGCACATTGCACACCACACAAGGTGCATAACTCATTGGCCTTTTTAATGAGACCGGATTTTCTCTTAGAGAAAGTAACCATAAGGTTACTCTCTTTGTCCATTTTTTCCATACGAATCTTTCCGCGGGGCTTCTTGTTATCCTTCACACCAGATGTGCTCGCAGAAGTGACATTAGCCTTGGAAGATAGATCAGCAACAGGCGCAGCAGGGCTTGTAAAGGCAGGAAGTGCTAAAATAACTTCAACATGAGCTTTTTTTTCATTCTTCACACGAGATCTGCTTGCAGAAGTCACATGTACATTCAAAGATGCAAGATTTGCTTCAGTAGGAGCCTTCTTATTTTTCTTCACACGAGCATTTATTGACGATGAAGTAACAGGCCCAACAGAGCCTGTAAATGCCGGAAGCGCAAGAACAACTTCAGTATGAGCCTGCTTCTTGTTATTTTTCACTCCAGATGTCCTCGCAGAAGTCACGTCCGCATTCGGAGATGGAGCAACAACTTCAGTCAGAACTTTTTTGTTATCCTTCACTCCAGATGTGCTCGCAAAAGCCAAATTTGCATTCGAAGACGGCGCCATAGGCACAACGAAACTTCTAACCGCAGGAAGTGCGATAACAACTTCAGTAGAAGATGCAATAATTGATGTATTAGGAGGCATTATGGCGGCAGCTGTGGTGACCGGGATCAAATTCTCACTAGCCATTGGAGCAAAAAAATCAAGAAGGGAAAACACTAAAGAAAAAAGAGAAATAGGGAGAGAAATCTGTTGATTAAGGTTTTTGAATGCGAAACTTGGGATATTGTACCAAATGAGAAAGGATTCATTTATAGTATAGTCCCTCTTGACAACACATATTTTATGAATTATTGCTCATACACCCCTCTCCACCTACCACACTTTCAAAATAAATTTTCAATCAATTTTCTTCATGATTATTTCAACATTGTATTGATTATTTTAACATTGTACAAGATTAACAGAGATTGTGAATTTATCCTCTTCGATTTGTTTCTATCCATTTTTACTATCTACGGAAATAGAAATGCGGTAGGTGAGATTTGAAAAAAAAAATCATTTTATATTTATGAAAGAAATATTTATTTATCTAGATAAACATGATAGTTCAAATATGTAAAGAAATTTTCAATACGGAAAAGTAATGATTTTATGGTAAAATATAGGGTAAACTTACAAAAAAAATATTATTGCTTGTACTATGGCCGGACTTCTCCAATTTTCAATTTAGAGATTTTTGCATCAATTTGTATATTTTTCTACTGAATTCAAGATTTCGAGGAACTTTAAGGTCGAAAACTTATGAATTTGGTTACATGGTTAACTTAATTTAGCCAAATTCATTTTTATTGTGGTTGGTGATATGATTAATATGATGAAACATGTAAAAATTTGATGTCAAAGTCATTAAATTGAAAATTTTAAAATGCTGATATTTTACTTGAAATCAGGACGATAGTCTTTACAATATTTTTATAATCTACCATTCAATATAGTTGACCGAAATCCTTTTTTATGCATTCTCTTTGTCCATGGTTAAATAATTTATGGCAATCATTTTTTTTTGATGGGATTTATGGCAATCATTTGATTCTTATTAAATCCTCAATTATCATTATTCTACATTTGAATACTTTGACTTCACCGAAATTACTTTTTTTTTTATGGGTAAAAGTTGTACAGAAGTTGGACAATGACGAAGCAGTGACTCAATACGGTACATAAACTCCGATTAAGACCAGACCTCTAAAGGCCACCCATCCAGAACAGGAGTCTTACTCCTGAAAGTAAAAGCTAATCTAAAGTAACTCAGACCGAAAAACGGCTGAGGGATAACAGCTCAGACCGAAAATCGGTTGAGATATAACAACCTAAAAAAGACTAACTAAAACCTAAAAAACACGGCTAAAAGGTCGCAGCGAAATTACTTTTCATTTTGGGCCAATAATAATTACTATGTCAAGCTTCATGTCAAAATATTTGGACTATTATTCATCCAATAATAATATTCGGCCCGGAGAGAATATAAAGCCCAGTACTTATCCGGTCCAATTATCCGCTTCATCAGCTCCTCCTTCCTCCAAAGTTCAATTGTCTTACAGAGGACAACAATGACGGAAATTCTCAATTTTTATTCCTCGGAAATTCCAAACTAAGAAGAAAATCGAGAAACTGTCCGCACTAAGAAAAAAACCCAATTTCAAAAAATGGACAGGGACGTCAGAAAAACCCATTTCCATAACCATAATTATAAGTCAACGCCGTCGTTGACTCATCCGCCGCCATAAACATGTCCGAAGCCTTCTCCTCAAACTGGTTCCCAAACACATTACCAAAACCAGTTTCTGCTGACGTGGACATGCCGATCGCTACCGCGACATTCCTCTTCAACTCAAACAAGCAGACCATCAGCTGTTCCAGCTCCGGCAACTCCATCTCCTCCACCGGCGCCTCCCACCAAAACTTGCTCCGCCCCGATCGCCTCAATTCGGTAAACGCCTCGCCTCTCTTCCTCTCCGATTCCAGCTCGTTCGTCACTTGCGTCAGCTGGTGGTTCAACTCACGCATGGCGGAGCTCCGGTGAGCCTCGGTTACTGCACCGGTTGGCTGGTTTATGAATTTCTGGACGATGGATTCGACGTTGGGGTGGCCGAAAGAGAAGGCTTTTCCAGCTGGAGAGAAGACGATGATGGCGATCTCGACGCCGCAGAGCGTGCAGAGCTCGCTGGCTTTCTTGAACAGGCCTGATCGGCGTTTAGAGAAAGTTACTTGTAAATGATTTTTCTTTTTTATTTTCGCGATTTCGATCTTCTGCCGGCCCAAGCTGGTCCTTTTCGCCATTGGTTATCCGTAAAGTTAGTGAAGTTTCAACCTTTGCAGCTTAACAATGGCGAAAAGGGAGTTGCAGAAGATCAAGAATGAGAGTGTTTGTTTGGTTTTTCAGTTCATTTTGAGTGTTTGTGTTTTTTTGTTTTTCTATTTATAGGAAATGGGCTTGTTGACAATTTGAAGAATTTGTGGTTATGGTGAGAGTTAAAGAGTGTTTAGAAGATGATTGAAGTCATGTGATTTGGGAGTTTTTGAGATCTCGAGTCTTCAATGCTTGGAGATAATGAAGCTTTGATTCACATTCACATCTCTACATTGTTGGGATTCTTGATGAGGGAGTTTAAAAGTCAATTAGTTCCTCATTAACCACACTTAACAAGCTAAAAAAATCCAAATGGGCATGCATATGAATTGTTTTAGTCCTCTTTTCATTCTTGTATGAGAGGTGAGAACTTATTGTTTTACGGTTCGCTAGTCATTTCAATTCGATAAATGTTATTTTGAGCTCGAAACCAAAAGAAACTTGACTCATTTTGGGTTTCAGTTGAGATATTTTGATGGACGATATGAAAATATCCATCACCAATACGACTATATCATTTGAGTACGAAGAAACTTATACATATATCTAAAAGGCTAAGTGATTTAAGAGGCTTGTCCTTGTCAATAATGAAGGAAATATATGTCAATGGACATGTTCATCTTTGTAAGTTTTGATGTTGAATGTTGAGATATTGTTGCCCATTTTGCAGCAATTTACTTCCTTATAAGATGGATGCAATTACCACAACTTAAATTGGACGATTTTACACAAAATTTCAGTTACTATGTTTGATAATATTGCAAGCTTTGATCTCACTTTTAGTTTTACTATATTAATAAGCAAGAATCATAGTAAAAGACTTGCTAAATTTGTCTATTCATAATACGTCACCTAACATACTATCAAAAAAAAAAAAAATACGTCACCTAACATGATGATTAAAGAACATAATTTGTCAACAAGGGTTGGAACCCACCACTCGGTTCGACCGTAAGATTCTGCTCGGGCCGATTGAACCGTTGTAGCTCGAGCGATTTAGGCAACGCAACGGTTCAATTTAATCACGCGTTGGAACAACTCACATCACAGTCCATCTGCGGAACAATCTTCTCTCAATCGATTCTGAGAATTTTGTGAAGCTTCGATTTGATGCTTCTCGAGTTGAGTTAGGGTTTATCGGATGGCGTCGACATCGCAGTCCATTCGGTTCGCGCCGTCTCCGGCGACCGGAGCAGCGAGCGCGGTGGGAATTTTAGAGGCGCTGAATAGGGTGCTTGCTGATCTTTCTACTCGTGGCAGTCCTAAGGTTAGGGTTTTTTTGTGTTTTGGGGATTATCTTGAGTATTTGTGACTCAGCTTTGGTTTCTTGGTTTTGTAGGCTAATTTAGGGTTTACGATTTTTGTATTTACTGTTTAGTGAAGGTTTCAGGAATTTGTAAGCAGGATTGTGCTTGCATTTTCTTGTTCTTTTTTGCAAGTTGGTTACTCATTTTGTTGCGTTTAATTTAATGTTAAACAGGATGGACCTGCGGCCGCGCTGAGGAAGCACCTGGAGGAAGGCGTCCATGAATTAAATGGAGAGGCATTTTTACGTTTTATGGATCAGTTTTATGACCGGATATCAGCTATGTTGAATAGTAATAGTGTTGCTGAGAATTTGGGAGCCTTAAGAGCTATTGATGAGCTGATAGATGTGCCGCTAGGGGAGAGTGCCTCCAAAGTTTCAAAAATATCCCATTACATGCAAGTTGTTTTTGAGAAAAAGCGGGATCATGATCTACTAGTCCTGGCTAGTAGAGTTCTTGGTCATTTAGCGAAATCTGCTGGTGCATTGGCTGCAGAGGAAGTGGAATACCAGGTGAGTTTTGTGTTAATAGGTTTGCTATGGGTTGGTTGATGTAGCTAGCTATCCTATTCCTATGACATTCATCCTCTCAGGTTAGGAAAGCATTGGACTGGCTACGTGGAGATAGAATTGAGTCGCGTCGTTTCGCTGCTGTATTGATCTTGAAAGTAAGTACTCTTCATCTACCCTAGTCCCTAAGGTTAGTACGTGGCAGGTGGATGTTGAAATTCAGTTCTGTACGTTTGTCCGTCCCTAATAAATATACATTCAGCGAGCACACTTGGATATTTGGTATATGTTTCTGTAATGCCTCTCCTATTATTCCCGGACTCCATCAATATGATCCGAACCTGGGCACACATGCAGTCTATAGCTAATGAAGATACAGTGTGTAGTAGAAACTGGTTATGAGTTTCAATGTTTGCGTTCTTCTTATATGCAGTAAGGTTATTGAAAATGAACCTTTGGGTCTATCAATCTTTAAATCATTTCATACACACTTTATATATTCATTTTGCAGCAAGTGTCATAGAATGGAGAGCATTGTTGTGCTCAATAGAAATGCTTACCATACTGTCTATTTTTGTTCGAACCATAATAGTGTGCTAATATAGAAAATCTTTGGTCCACAATCAACTCGGTGGGAGTCAGTACTCCTCAAAGATGGATTTGTAACTCGTATCAATAAAGTTATTGAGAAATACATGTGCAGGTACAGCATATGCCTTTTACCCTGTATTTTATTGACTTGTTTATAGCGAGATAGTGCCCCGCAGTTGATTGTATCAATCAAAATATTAGTTAATTACTCTAGAGTCTAGAGGATAGATAGGGCCTTTAAATGCAAGATAAAAAAGCTTGTGATATATGTAGCCAAAGTTGAAGGTGAAAGTAAAATGCATTTATTGTTCATGTTCACTAAAACGTCCTATTTTTATTTGTATCCTGTCTCTCATGAGCGGATGACCGCTGCTTTTTAGTAATGTAAAGTATGGTGTTGAAAGTATGAATGCATCTATAATTTCTCTTGATATTACTAGAAAATCACTTCGGTCTGTTATTGTGACTGATTGATAACTTCCGCCAAACATATCAATGTTAATAGTAAACATCTTTTGTCAATCATGAGACATACTTCTGATATGTGGGAGCTTTGCTGTAGGAAATGGCGGAAAATGCATCAACTGTTTTCAATGTCCATGTGCCAGAGTTTGTCGATGCCATATGGGTTGCACTGAGAGATCCAACGTTAGAGGTACGCGAGAGGGCTGTGGAAGCACTTCGTGCTTGTCTTCGTGTCATTGAAAAGCGAGAAACACGTTGGCGTGTACAATGGTTAGTTGCTCATCTGTCGATTGATGTCTCATCTCAATTTTCAGCTTGTTCGGTTTTACATGATATACCAAGACCGAGTTATAATGTAATAGGTACTATCGAATGTTTGAGGCAACACAAGATGGACTGTCTAAAAGTGCTCCTGTTCATAGCATTCATGGTTCGCTTCTTGCTGTTGGAGAGCTTCTCAGGTGATTAATTTATCTTTGATCTCTCTCTCTCTATATATATATATAACTTTTCAGCTGATCAATTTTGTTTCTTCAAACTAGATACCCTTGTTTGCGTGCCTGAAATTTTACCTTAGTTCATTTATTTACTTATTTTTTTGCGAGAGAAGTTCAGTTAATTGCAATTTGAGTTTATTTTTTGGTTGATAGCACATTGCTGTCAAGAGTTTCATTAGAAGGTAAAGATTTATGCAACTTGTAACCAGATGAGCTATCATATTTGTTAAACATGTCATGAGTGTTGCTTACCGCTTTTTATTTGGCTGGCTATTGCTTGACCTTACTAAACCATTGTAAGTCAATCATTTCTATTTTAAAAAAGAGCGGTTAGATTCCTAAGTTTTCTAGGATTTTAGTAACTAGGGGTACGATTAAAAAAATTGATGAAGTTTTGGACACAGACCATTGTAATTGAATTATGGTTAACTCCTTCAATTAATAATGCTGAGACTACCTATTGGAGTAGTGTGTGGTGTTGGAGATTAGAAATTGATTTATTATTGTTCATTAAAGAAGTTAATCTCTGTTTAACTATACCAATCAATGTCCAAAATAATTCACCTTTTTTTTTGCTCTTACCCCCTATCATTTTTAGTTCAGACTGTCATTGTGAAACCAGTGCTAGTTCGGGACTCGGATTGTACTTTTGCCTTCTCACTATCAATATTTTTTCAAACGGATATATGTGGATGGAAAATCACCATTTTCTTTCTGATACATTCCATGGCAGGAATACAGGTGAGTTCATGATGTCAAGGTATAGAGAAGTCGCAGAGATTGTTCTTCGATACTTAGAACATCGAGATCCGCTTGTTCGCCTTAGCATAACTTCACTGCTCCCCCGAATTGCTCATTTTTTGCGTGATCGTTTTGTCACAAACTACCTGAAGGTTGCAGAACAATTTACTAAATGCAGATGCTTTTTATTTTCTCTGAGAGTATGCTCTCAGCTGTGAATAAGATCCATGACACATTACTTAATTCTAATTTGATGTGTAGATTTGCATGAACCATATCCTTGTAGTACTACGGATGCCTGCAGAGAGGGGCAGTGGGTTCATTGCTCTTGGTGAGATGGCTGGCGCATTGGATGGGGAACTAATACACTATTTGCCGACAATAACTTCTCACTTACGTGATGCGGTATGACTCCAATTTTAATTTTGGATTAGTACAGATCTTAAGAGCGCATTTGATTTAGCTCTCGAGATTTATAGATTATATTAGCGCCATTAGCTTTATTTAAGTGAAACTTTCATAACATTTGTAGAACTTCACACAAATGACTGTGCAGATTGCTCCTAAAAAAGGCAAATCATTGCCCGAGGCGCTTACATGTGTGGGTAATATTGCGAAGGCTATGGGACCTACTGTAGAACCTTATGTCCGAACTCTTTTGGACGCGATGTTTTCTGGGGGCTTATCCCCGGCACTTGTAGAAGCTCTTGAACAAATATCTCTAAGGTAACTCGGGAAACTTTTGGAACACATAACACGAGTATATGGGTGATTCTTATTCAAGGTTCATTATAACTCCAGCATACCATCTCTGCTTTCAACAATCCAAGATCGCTTGCTTGACAGCATCTCTATAGCTCTCTCGAAGTCTCATTATCTCCAGGCAAGGTCACCTATTGTTGTGGTCCGAGGAAGTAGTTTAAATAATCCCCAGCAAGTGTCTGAAAATAGTGGCCCTGCTGTTATACAACTAGCTTTGCAGACTCTAGCTCAGTTCAATTTTAAGGTTTGCAGCTTCTTCTTTCCATGTTTTTTTGTTGTCATTTAATCTCAATAATTCATATGACCATTTTTTATGACTTTTTCTCTTCTTTTAGGGCCATGAACTTCTGGAGTTTGCCAAAGAATCTGTTGTTTTATACCTTGATGATGAAGATGGAGCCACACGAAAGGATGCAGCTCTTTGTTGCTGCAGATTAATCGCAAACTCTTTTGCAGGCATAGCAACTACTCAATTCAGTACTGCCAGAACCAGTCGAGCTGGGGGTAAGAGGCAGCGACTTGTAGAAGAGGTAAATGGATTTTATAGCACCAACATCTTTTCTTCATTTGCACTTATCAGAAAATATATTCTCTATTGCCATTGACAAACGTTTCATCACTACTAGCTTCATACTTCTATTACTTCTAGTTGAGTAATAATTTCCTTCGGTGCTAGAGTGAAAGCACTACTTTGATGACCCTTCAACACAAATTCTTATTTTTGGCATTTACTGTAATAGTTAGAAGTTCTGTAAAGCACTTGTGTAATAATAGTGGAATAATGGTCAAGTAGTCGATTAAGCCTTTTCATTTATTTATTTCATTGTGGGGCTTTTCAAAAGCTAATCTTTCACGAGCCATGTGTAACGCCCCCGAATTCTGAATGACTATTGTCCCACATCGAGTGGGAGTAGTGCTTGTGCTAGCATAAGCTAGCATACTAGCTAACATGTCACCAATCTACTATGGACTTTTGTGATAGACTCTATGTTGTGGTGACCTAGGAGAGGGCGGTGACATGACAGTTAGGTCAGACTAGGCTTATAACAGGACTTATAACGGCTCAGATCGGGTCTTCCGGTCGGGTTGTTACAGGTGGTATTCAGAACCGAACCTCCGCAGCGGGTGACCATGGTAGATTGGTGACAAGATAGTTGGTAGGCTTACTTATTAAGCTATCATATTCATATCTCCCATGAGATGTGGGACGGGGTGTTACACCATGTATTCAAATGAATCTGATTCATAACAACAACTCTGCATCATGTTTCACTTCATTTTCACAATTTTCTATGGATAAAAGAGTATGTGAACTAATGTAGATTTTCATTGATTTATATTGTAATCATTTAAACTTAGTTTGTTCTTGTTTGTGTAAGTTGCAGACACTAGTTGATGTTCTTTGACATTATTTATTACCTATTTATTTAATCGAATTTTAATCAGTAATTTGTTCCCTGCAGATTGTGGAAAAGCTTCTCGTTGCGGCTGTTGCAGATGCTGATGTTGTTGTTCGCCGATCAATCTTTTCTTCTCTCCACGAAAATGCAGGCTTCGATGAATTTTTAGCGCAGGCTGATAGTCTAAGTGCTGTGTTTGCTGCATTAAATGACGAGGTTAGTGGTATGTTAGTACATGGTATTTATACCCCAGACGTAATAACCTTTAGCTGTTGCTGGTATTGAGATTCTCATTACTGGCTGGATTATTTTTCATTGACGACCAAACTGTTTAATTAAATCGATATACATCTGATACTATATCTTGAAATGTTTACTTCTCGTTTCAGCGTCTTAGGGTTGCAAACAAGATTGCTTAGTTTAAGATTGCATTCTGCATATCGGCTCTTTGTCTGGTTCATATGCGCAGTCCTGTCTAGATGGTTTTTGTATTTCTAGTTTCTTATGACCTATAATGGCAATACGCTTTCCATGACTGCAGGATTACGATGTTAAAGTGTTTGCAATTTCAGTGGCTGGCAGGCTGTCAGAAAAGAATCCAGCATATGTTCTTCCAGCACTTAGGCGTCATCTAATCCAGCTACTAACATATCTAAGGCATAGGTAATGCTTTAGGGTTGTGTTCTATTCAGCCTAATTTGAGCTGAACTGGATTTCCCTTTTTTATAAAAAAAATTTGTGAGACAAAAGGTGATGAACTCAACTTGTACAAATGAACTGAAGATTAATATTTAACACAAAGTTAAGCAAGACAGAACACAACCTTAAACTTACTAATTGCTTATTTACTATCTATGAAAGCCAGTAAGTTGCTTATTTAAGGGTTTACATTACTGGGTCAGTATATTATTTTGACCCGTTCCATCTCAATTGGTACTAAGACATGTTAAATTATTTCTGTACAAGCAGTGCAGATAGCAAATGCAAAGAAGAAAGCGCCAAATTATTAGGTTGCTTGATCCGCAGTTGTGAACGACTTATTCTTCCTTACATAGCCCCAATACATAAGGTTGGGTATCTGAGTTGAGTAGTGTCTTTTGCCATAGCATCTCTCCCTCCATCTCTCTCTCTCTCATGTTTGTCTGTTTCTTTAGGCGCTCTTGGAAAAACTATCGGAAAAGACTGAGGGGTCTGGGATTAATGCGAACAATGGTATCATCAGTGGCGTCCTTGTAACTGTCGGAGATCTTGCTAGAGTGGTGTGTTTGCCTAATGCAAACTTCATTCATTATTTGTTGGATGTAATGTTAGATAAATGTTTGCCTACTGCTTCAAATTGTCCACTGGATAAATGTTGGATGTAAGGCTAGAAAATCTTGAGCAAAGCAAAGAGAACCTGACAAGATGGTCCTGACTAGATGTAGTTTGAGCACAAATTCTGACTATGAATACCAGTATGTGCAGTTGTGCACTGCTACCAACTTTTTTAAGCTAAACAATTGTGCCTATATTTGTACATAGAAGGTTAGCTGCATATCAGAAGGATTTCTTTACAGCCAAACAAATACCTGGGTGTAGTGCTCAAAGAATTAGCTCCTATTTGTGGGTATACACTTAGCTGTTGTAAATTGTACCTTGTTTGAATTTCTCAGTGATTGTACAACTTTGAGTGCAATATGTTCCGGCGAGTATAATGAGTGTTACACATTGTCTTTGGCAATTGATGTTTGCTTTGCATACCATTTTACTAGGGTGGTTTTGCAATGAGGCAATACATACCTGATCTGTTGGCCAACATCGTGGAAGCGTTGTTGGATGGTGCTGCCGCCACCAAACGGGAAATTGCTGTTGCTACCCTCGGTCAAGTTGTTCAGAGCACTGGGTAAGAATACTTACTGTCTTGCTCTCATGTGGCACTTTATGTATTCATTGAAATAATTATGTTGCTGTATACAGTTGCACTACTAATTCGTCATCCTATGATTCGTTGACAGTTATGTTATTATTCCTTACAACAAATACCCTGCCCTTCTCGGTTTACTCTTAAAGTTGTTGAATGGAGAGTTAGCATGGTCTACCAGACGAGAGGTGTTAAAGGTATATTGTTGTGAACAATAAAATTGAGGTAAGTTTCTTCGTTTTATGAAGACAAGGTGTTGTGTTAACTAGGTTTTAGGAATCCTGGGCGCTTTGGATCCTCACGTACATAAACGCAATCAGCGAAGCTTGCCAGGCTCACACGGCGAGGTTGCCCGTACTGCTGGTGATACTGGTCAACATATTCATTCTATGGATGAGCTACCAATGGACCTTTGGCCATCGTTTGCTACATCTGAAGATTATTATGCCACGGTAACAACCAACCTCCAATTCATTGTGTTCGTCTTGTTTTATTCTGGATATTGCACTCATGTGGTGCGAGGATATGTGCAATTTTTCTCATATGCTTCACATTTTTTACACATCTTTTACTTTAGTAGTACTTACTAAATGGAAACTATGATTATGTACTTTTTTTTATCTTCACAGGTTGCTATAAATTCGTTGATGAGAATTCTTCGAGACTCCTCGCTTGCGAGTTACCACCAGAATGTTGTAGGATCTCTAATGTTTATATTTAAGGTGTGCTCGCTCTTCTCTCTCCCTCTCTCACACTCACACACACATACAAGTGCATCACCTAATACATGTTGGATATTTCGTTTCTGAATCCTTCACCTTTACTTTATGTTGCTTCAATAAAGCGGTGTTAATTATTATTATTTTTGTCATGGTAGGCTATGGGGCTTGGTTGTGTTCCATACTTACCGAAGGTTAGTCTTTCTATCCCAAATACAGTTGTATGTTAGTTTGATAGAGGCTAATGCTCATAAATTGAATTGTGCCACTGGTAATGAGAATTGAGGATGACAACTTATCTATAAACTGTGCATATGCCAGGCATAGTTCCTTTGACCCTAAATTACTGTGATCGCAAACCTACCAATATTTGCTTACATGCAGGTTTTGCCCGAACTCCTCAACATTGTTCGTAACGGTAATCGAACTTGTGATGAGTTTTTGAAGGATTTTATAACATCAAAGTTGGGAACCTTGGTATCAATTGTCCGACAGGTATATTTTTTCTGCAGTCTGCCAGTCGCTGCACATCATCCCTCTTTTACTTGTATACAGGATCATTCTATCAAAAATGAACTTTACAGATCATTGTTCCATATGCAGCACATTCGTAAATATCTTCCAGATTTGCTATCTCTAATTTCTGAACTCTGGTCATCGTTGAGCCTGCCAGTTACCAATCGACAGCAATCTGGCCTTGCTGTAAGCAATGTTTTTCCTCAATTGCAGATTGCTACCCTTGGTTAGATGTTTTTCATGTTCCCTTACTCCAATGCTCCTTCTGCTGCTGTCTCCACTCTCATGTAATACAGATTTTGCACCTAGTGGAACAACTTTGCTTGGCTCTCAATGATGAATTTAGAAAGTACCTTCCTGATATTCTTCCTTGTTGTATACAAGTTCTGAGTGATGCTGAACGATGTAGCGACTACACATATGTTCTGAACATTCTTCACACTCTTGAAGTGTTTGGTGGTTAGTAATTTTCTTATCCATGGTATTATTGATTTGATTTCTCTCGTTACCTTATGAGAAGTTCATTTATGTTTACTCATCACTAGATTCCTGTCTATGATAGGGACTTTGGATGAACACATGCATCTTCTTTTTCCTGCTCTAATTAGATTGTTCAGAGTAGATGTTCCTATGGACGTCAGGCGCGCTGCCATTAAAACCCTTACAAGATTAATCCCGTGTATTCAGGTTAGCAACCTTTTGCCTGCACAATCTATTGTTTCTGTGAATATACTACCTCAGTTGACCATATATTATTTTCTCTTTAGGTTACTAGTCACATATTACCCCTTGTACATCACTTGAAGCTTGTCTTAGATGGGTCAGTTTTCTTTCTTCATCCTTGTCAGTGATCTTGATTGTATCAACGTTGCATCTAAAATCGACAACTGCTAATTTCTGATATCACTTTCTATCGGTTTACTGGTATGTTTGTCGGACAAAGGCCGTTGATCTCATAATATGGACCTACATGAACCTGACTCATGCCGTAGCCAATGGAAGGGTTGACTAAACCTCTATGCATATGACCTCATTATGAACTTATAAATCTTTTTAAAATGGCTTCTTGTATAATGCTGTTGTTACTTATTATGTTGATTTTCCTTTGTTTTAAATCTATTTACCCACAGAAAGAGTGATGAGCTCCGGAAGGATGCAGTTGATGCGTTATGTTGTTTAGCTCATGCCCGTGGCGAGGACTTTACGATTTTCATTCCTTCAATCCACAAACTTCTCTTGAAGCATCACTTAAGGGTGGGTTTCATTTGATTTTTAGTATCCTTGGTTGATATAAAATGTTACTTTAATTTTGTATAGCGTGTAAACCTGCCTTATTGTATAATATGTAAGCCTTCTAGTCCTTCTGTTTTGTCCATGAAGTCTCATCTGAAGTCCTAGATAAATTTGTGTCATATCAGCACAAAGAATTTGAAGAAATAGAAGGCCGTCTACAAAGACGTGAACCGTTGATATTAGGAACTACGGCTGCACGCAGATTGAGTCGGAGGCTTCCTGTAGAGGTTATTAGTGACCCTCTGAATGAGGTGGATAATGAACCTAATGATGATGGTTCTGATTCGCAAAAGCAACACAGGAAGGTAATCTGTTTTGACTTTTGATCATCAACTTGTCTATAAAGGAAGTTTCATTATTGAGTGAAATGGGTATTTGACTCGACAAGCATGATGCAGGTAAATGATGGACGATTGCTTACTGCTGGGGAGGCTTCCCAGCGAAGCACGAAGGACGACTGGACGGAATGGATGAGGCACTTTAGCATTGAACTTTTACGAGAATCTCCTTCCCCAGCTCTGAGAACTTGTGCCAGGCTTGCGCAGTTGCAGGTTCGGTAATTGCATCAGATTATGTGTCCTGTATCCTTACTGAATCTCTGTAACAATTCATTCCCCCCATCGTGTGTCATTCTGTAGCTCATCTAAAAACAAAAATAGAGTTTCACTTTGGATTTTAACAATGTACATCTGCAGCCGCTTGTCGGGCGGGAGTTGTTTGCTGCTGGTTTCGTTAGTTGTTGGGCGCAACTAAGTGAAAGCAGTCAAAAGCAGTTGGTCCGAAGCCTAGAGATGGCTTTTTCCTCACCCAACATTCCTCCAGAGATTCTTGCAACCCTTCTTAACTTGGTATACTCTCTAGTTCAGTTTGTTCGTTCTTTGTGGAACTTCTGATGTATTGAGTGGTACGCCACCTGTTTGTATTGTTGATTGAGATCATTTTGCTATAATTGTTGACTTTGCTAGGCGGAATTTATGGAGCATGATGAGAAACCGCTTCCAATAGATATACGACTTCTTGGTGCTTTGGCGGAGAAGGTACATTATTTGATAGTATATTGATACTTATCTGCGCTGGGTGCTGTGTTGAAAAATGCTTCACACCTCCATGTTTTGTGGCATTTTCACTAAACTGGAATTAAATGTTGCAGTGTCGTGCCTTCGCAAAGGCTTTACACTACAAGGAAATGGTATTTGAAGGTGCACGCTCTAAAAAGATGGATGCAAATCCTGTTGCAGTAGTTGAAGAACTAATCCATATAAATAATCAGTTACATCAAAATGAGGTATTTTAACAAAGTAAAGTAATGAAATGAGATATATCATCTTTAAATTTATCATGCAAGAGTTGCTCGAGTAATTTGTTTCTCGTAAATGTAGGCTGCAGTAGGAATTTTGACCTATGCTCAACAACATCTTGATGTTCAATTGAAGGAGTCATGGTATTTATACATCTTGGACTTATCTGTATGAAAATAGCCTTATCCTATCCTTTGTGCCTCCACTGAGTTCAAATAAAATGAATTGCCGCAAAATTGAAGACATACATAAGTTGTGGAAGGCAATTTTTTGAATGTCAGGTATGAGAAGTTGCAGCGCTGGGAAGATGCTCTCAAGGCTTACACTGCAAAAGCTAGCCAAATAACTAGTCCCAATCATGTTGTTATGGATGCAACATTAGGTATGTGAAGCAGATCCTTGATTACTGATTTACATGTAACATTTCACTGTTTATCCACTTATGTTTTATCCTCTTCAAGTTCCGCTAGTTTCATCAATTCGCCATGTCACTGTCACCTGTTCATTACCCTAATAGTTTTGCAAGTGTCTATTGGTGATGTACTTCTAGATGTTCACTGGTCGTATAATTTCTCTTTCTTCCCTAGGACGAATGCGATGTCTTGCTCAATTAGCTCGTTGGGAGGAGCTCAACAACCTGTGTAAGGAATACTGGACATCAGCTGAGCCATCTGCAAGATTAGACATGGCACCAATGGTTTGTTTATGCTCCTAAATGTCGCTTATGTAGTATGTATGTATCATTGTTTATAGTCACTAGTTCTGTTTTGCAGGCTGCAAGTGCTGCTTGGAATATGAGTGAGTGGGATCAAATGTCTGAAT
Source organism: Rhodiola chrysanthemifolia (assembly GCA_033675395.1). Classification (NCBI taxonomy): domain Eukaryota; kingdom Viridiplantae; phylum Streptophyta; class Magnoliopsida; order Saxifragales; family Crassulaceae; genus Rhodiola; species Rhodiola chrysanthemifolia. The sequence continues at coordinate 2,948,289 of CM066207.1, forward strand.
ACGTTAATAAACTTGATGATGGTGACGAGTCCAAACTTCGAATTTCGGGGAACACTGCTGCAACTGGCGATGGTAGTAGCAATGGGACATTCTTCCGGGCAGTTTTGTTAGTTCGTCGAGAGAAGGTATTAGTCCTGTTCCAGTATACTTATGTATGTCGTTACTGAGCCAAACTCTTATCACTATCACTGCAATAGTATGATGAAGCTCGAGAGTTTGTTGAAAGAGCGAGGAAATGCTTGGCGACTGAACTTGCTGCTTTGGTTAGTTTTTAAATTATTACTGTTTTTTTATGGAAGCCGTCTCTCAGAAGTCATATACTCTGTGAGTTTCATCAGAATGTGGCAGTATTGTTAACTCATGACAACATTTTTGTTCAGGTTCTGGAAAGCTATGAACGAGCTTACAGCAACATGGTTCGCGTTCAGCAGCTATCAGAACTGGAAGAGGTACATTCACACTATTTGCTAGTGTTTATCTCTGCTGCTTCGTTTCTATTTTTTTGATACATGTTAGTACTAAGTGAGCCTTATTACTGATTGGGTGTGGAACCATGCAGGTAATCGATTATTGTACTCTTCCTGAGGGTAATCCAGTAGCTGAAAGACGAAGAACTCTTATACGCAATATGTGGACTGACCGCATCCAAGGAGCAAAGAGAAATGTTGAGGTATATTGTTTTTTATGCTTTAAATTTTATGTTTGTAGCGCATATTTGACATTCGTCGTGAAACATTGCTACTCCACTTAATAAGCGCATAGAGTTACCTTTTTTTATTCACAAGTGGGCCAAGACCACCAAAATAAATACAACTGTGTTTGGCTACTTCTCTCTCCTTTCCTGAAGCAAGTCCCTTGAACTCTAGGGTTCTTAATTCTACCCGACTGCCTCTACTCTAAGAGCTTGTCCATTTGGACTTATATTTTTGACGGTTAAGTCAAGTTAAGTTAATTTCAATTAATTTAAGTCAATTTCAGTTAAGTTAATTTCAATTAAGTTAAGTTAAGTCCGATTAAAATTGATTTTTTCATCATCATCATTACCATCATCATTATATCTTCATCATCATATCACCATCATCATAACATCATCACCTTCATCATAACATCATCACCTTCATCATCATCATCATATCACCATCATCATTTTATCTTCATCATCGTATCACCAACATCATCATCATCATCATCACCACCACCTTCATCATCATCAGTTGAGTTAAGTTAAATTAAGTTAAGTGAATTTCAGTAAATTTCAGTCAAGTCAAGTTAAATTAATTTCAGTCAAGTTAAATTAAATTCAGTTGAGTTTCAGTTCAAATGGACAGGCCCTAGTCTCTAACCTAATCGATTTGATCTCTACTACTAAAACGGTCAGAAAAACGCTCGACTACCTGATAGGTGTCCGGAAAAAGATCCGGTGCAGCGCAGCCAAATGTTGCGAGTTCCAAAACGGCACGGTTTCAATAAAAACGACGTCGTTTCGATTGATATTCTTTTTGAAATATAACAAAACGGTGTCGTTTGGTCAAAGCAGCGTCGTTTCGGCACTCACATCATTTTGCTTCGCTGCACCGGATCCGAATTACAATTTGTGTAAGGGGCTTAACGATATCTTCATTTCAATACTCATTAATTTTAAATGTGTTATTTTTCTTCCTGCAGGTTTGGCAAGCACTTTTGGCGGTTAGAGCGCTTGTTCTGCCTCCCACCGATGATACTGAAACATGGCTCAAATTCGCTACTCTTTGTAGAAAAAGTGGCAGGATTAACCAAGCTAAAGCGACACTGGTGAAACTCTTGCGGGTCTGGCATGCTTATATGATCTTAGAGAGAATCTAAATTCTGGTTCTGTATTGTAATGTATTTGTGTTTGCTAAATGGTGCGTAACTTGTATACAGTATGATCCTGAAACATCTGGAAACGTTGGGTTTCATGGACTACCTCAAGTAAGGCTTGCTTATTTAAAATATCAGTGGTCACTTGGTGACGAGTTTAAGAGGAAAGAAGCATTCACTAGATTGCAGGTACTGCTGAACAATAATCATAACCTTCTCTCAAATCGGTTCCGTGGAACTGCAGTTGCTTTATATTTATAATATTATAGGAATTGACACGTGAGCTGTCAGTATCGCCTGCTTATCAGTCAGTTGGACTATCCAACTCAACAGCCCTGTCAAGTCCTAGTGTGCCTCTTCTTGCCCGTGTTTATTTACAGCTTGGCACTTGGCAATGGGCTCTTTCTCCAGGCTTAGATGAACACTCTGTTGAAGGTTTGACAGAAGCTCATTTTCTATTTTCTGAAGATGCAATATTGTTTGTTTCCTGATGAATGGTATCTGTGTTGCAGAAATTAGATTTGCCTTTGGATGTGCCACTCAAAGTGCAACAGAGTGGGCTAAGGCATGGCACACGTGGGCGTTGTTCAATACTGCAGTGATGTCTCAATATATTCACAGAGGTTTATCAACAAAGGCCGACAAATTTGTTGTTGCTGCTGTCACCGGTTATTTCAGATCAATTAAATATGCTGCTCATGACAAGGGAGTCGATGACAGCTTACAGGTATATTTTGTTCATCCTACCTATAAATGTCTTACCCTTTACCAGTGACATATTTGGTTTTCTGTGCTTCATCTATATATGCTTATTCTCTTGTACTTGCTACCAGGATATACTGCGTCTTCTTACGCTGTGGTTTAACCATGGAGCAACCACAGAAGTTCAAATGGCGCTTCAGGAAGGATTCAGCCATGTCAATATAAATACATGGCTGGTTGTTCTGCCACAAATAATAGCTAGAATACATTCAAATAACCATGCAGTGAGAGAACTTATACAATCACTTCTCGTGCGAATTGGGGAGAGTCATCCACAGGTATGTTTTACTGGCTTAAACCCTGCAATTACGTACAGGAGCCTAAGCTGTTAGAGTATAGGTTGTGTTCTTACATGGTTTAATGTTCTCTTGACTCGGGCCACTATTTCACATACTATATTTGATATAGGTCACCTTATATGTTGTATAAAAAATTGGATTTCTGTGACAGGCTCTCATGTATCCACTCCTTGTGGCGTGCAAATCCATTAGTAATATGCGGAGAGCGGCAGCTCAGGAAGTGGTTGACAAAGTTCGACAGCAATATGGTGTCCTTGTCGATCAGGTTGGTCAAACATGCCACCTTTTTTTCATTAATTTCTACCTTCTATATTATTTTATTGGCTGTTGGGTCTTTCTGTAGGCGGAGCTTGTGTCGAAGGAGCTCATCAGGGTGGCAATACTTTGGCACGAGATGTGGCATGAGGCAATAGAAGAGGCTAGTCGCTTGTATTTTGGAGAACATAATGTAGACGGGATGTTTAAGGTGCTAGAACCAATGCATGAGCTATTAGAAGAAGGGGCCATGAGAAGTAACACTACTTTGAAAGAAAAAGCCTTTATTCAGGTACCTCATATTATCTCAATGCACTATTTATATGTGAAAACCTATAGTTTGGCCATGAGTTGTTTCATAATGTTAAAAGTGCTACTCGGCTTTTATTTGAGTGTAGGCATATCGTCATGAGTTATTGGAGGCTTATGAGTGCTGCTTGAAGTACAAACTAACTGGAAAAGATGCTGAGCTCACACAGGTAAAACAAGGCCATGTCCATGATTCAAGTTTATGTTCCAAAACTTCAGTCCTGATCGACTGAAATGATCAGTGTTAAGCATACACTTGATATCTACATCATATAGAAATTGATCAGTGTGGTTTTCTTATTGACCCAAGTTCCATAACAACTTTTGTGTATCATGCTTATCAGGCTTGGGACCTTTATTATCATGTATTTAAGCGAATAGATAAGCAGCTTCAGGTTCTCACGTCACTAGATCTGCAGGTGAGGATCATCCTGTTCTGTCCTTTTGTATTTTTTCTGCTTATTGGAATTTGGAATCATAGTACATTCACTAGTTATGGGTCACCTTTTCTCAAATAAAATTGTAGTAACAATTCTTTTGCAATATGTGTATCAGTCTGTTTCACCAGAATTATTGGAGTGTCGCGATTTGCAGCTTGCAGTGCCTGGAACATACCGTGCAGGTGACATATGTCCCTTTTTTTTGCTTAGGAATCTCATGGGAAAAGCCATACTTTTCGCACGCTTCACGTTGTCTTACCAGAAAACGCTCTGGGTTGTTTTCATGTGTTCCAGGATCTCCAGTGGTCACTATAGCATCATTTTCTCCTCAGCTTGTTATAATAACATCAAAACAGCGTCCACGTAAATTGACTATTCTTGGAAGTGATGGAGAAGAGTATGCTTTCTTGCTGAAGGGACATGAAGATTTACGTCAAGACGAACGTGTCATGCAGGTTTTAGGCATAACTGATTTCGTATTGATATAAGAAACCTTCTATAATTAATCCCTTCACCCGTCTCTGTGCTGCACCCTTCTGGTTCCATTTTAAGTATGTGTTTGAGCACATACTTAATTGTACATGTCCTTTATGTTACAGCTTTTTGGTCTGGTGAATACGCTGCTCGAAAACTCCAGAAGAACAGCAGAAAAAGATTTATCGATTCAGAGATATTCTGTCATTCCGCTATCTCCAAACAGTGGCCTTATTGGTTGGGTTCCTAATTGTGATACCCTGCATCAGCTCATTCGAGAATACAGGGATGTTAGAAAGGTTGAATCGAGTACCTTGGCTCTTTCTTGTTCATTATTCGTATTTGTTTTATTGACAGTCTCGATAAAACTACAGCATTGTGATTTTCTGATTCATTATATTCAGATCACCTTGAATCAAGAGCATAAATATATGCTAAGCTTTGCACCTGATTACGACCATTTACCCCTCATTGCTAAAGTGGAGGTGTTTGAATATGCTCTGCAAAATACAGAAGGGAATGACTTGGCAAGGGTGAGTAACATCTCAAGTCTCAATTAGTTCAATTTTGTGTTTTCATTCCATGAATGAGGCAAAATTTACTCCTTATGATCTGAATTTGTTAGGTTCTTTGGCTTAAAAGTCGCACTTCTGAGGTATGGTTAGAAAGGAGGACGAACTACACCAGAAGCTTAGCTGTCATGAGCATGGTATGCATCTTCGGTGCTGGGATAATTTGAGTACAAATACATAATGTGTTCACCAAGACGTCGTGGAGAAATGAACTAGAAACGTATTTCAGTAACAAATAAGAATGCTCGAGTATTATTATGCTATGCCTGATTTTGCTTTGTAAGTTAATTAATGAGTCACTATCTGTTCTAGGTGGGTTACCTCCTAGGATTAGGGGATAGGCACCCAAGCAACCTCATGCTTCACCGCTACAGGTATATATGTAAAAATGGGTGCCAACTAGTTTTTTATTCTCTATCAAATTGTTTCTTATTAACTGTTTATTGATTCAGTGGAAAGATCTTGCACATTGATTTTGGAGATTGTTTCGAAGCTTCGATGAACAGAGAAAAGTTCCCTGAAAAGGTACCACTTTATTCACAAATCGTCTTTGTATGAGTTAATTGTGTACACATTTCATGTGGATATATAATTCTATTTTTTTTCCGGGTCGTCATTTTACTTGGGGTTTTCAGGTTCCATTCCGATTAACTAGAATGCTTGTTAAGGCTATGGAAGTCAGTGGCATTGAGGGTAACTTTCGCTCAACCTGTGAAAATGTGATGCAAGTTCTTAGAACCAACAAGGACAGTGTCATGGCCATGATGGAGGTATGAAATCTTTAGATCTTATTGGTATTTGTATAGCCCACCAGTGTCATTCGGTGTAAAGATGTGCTTGACCTGACAATTTGTTAAACCATGCATCTCTCTGCGTGAAGTGAATCACGTGTTACTGTACTGTATCTTGGAGTGAAAGCTTCCTTTTTTTTGTTTGTGAAGAAAAACTCGTGATAGTTTTTATTGCCCTTGGCTGCAGGCCTTTGTACATGATCCCCTTATAAACTGGCGTCTATTCAACTTCAATGAGGTTCCACAAATGGCTACTGGACATGGCCCAGTGGTAAACAGTGATGAAGCTGCTGCAGCCAAGGACTTTCCTCAACCTCGAGGTGCCCGAGAGAGGGAAACTCTGCAGGTAAATTCATTAACAAAGGAAAAAAACTGATACGCATAATAATAACAATATTAATCTTATTGGGCTCTTTCAGGCTGTCAATCAACTGGGAGATGCCAATGAAGTGCTAAACGAGCGTGCTGTGGTTGTTATGGCACGCATGAGCAACAAGCTCACTGGCCGTGATTTCTCTTGCTCTTCAGTACCTCCTAGCTCTAACCAACACGGAGTAGATTACAATGCATTTGCTGGCGATGCACGTGAACCTGAGCATGGCCTATCCGTTAAATTACAAGTCCAGAAGCTTATTCTCCAGGCCTCATCCCATGAAAATCTGTGCCAGAACTATGTCGGGTATATGACTCACACATACCTTTATTCAACCACTTCCTACTTCAAAAATCCGTTTGTTACACCCATCAAAAAAAAAAAAATCCGTTTGTTACTTCAAAGATCTCCTCTTTGACCCCATCTTTTGGATTTACAGGTGGTGTCCCTTTTGGTGAGGCCGTGGTGGACGCATAACTGTACATATATTGTTAATTAAGTTAATAGCTAGAATCGTGTCAGGGTGTAATTTTAACATTGATTGATGCACAGCGACTGTGTTAAATTGTTAATGTATGTACAGATGTGTGGGTTAACTCTTGCTGTCTAGTATTAAGAGCGTCTTGATCACGAAGATGAGTTCAAGATAAGCTTGAGGACGTTGTTAACCGTGGTTGGGTTGGTATGGAGACGTTCTGGACTGGATGCTAACCGCGGTTAGAATTTTGAATTTCAAATGTGTGCTTAATTGCCTTATAATGAGTAATGAAACACTGATGTCGAAGGAAAACGACGTCGTAAGAGAAATGTCTTATGCTGTCGCACACGTTCCTGGTACTGTTTACATCAAATAAACTACATCGTTTTACAAGAAACTTTTTTTTTTCTTTGAACAAATAAACGGCGTTGACGTCCGTTGTTTCATCTTATTTTGCTTCCAATTGAGCATCCACAAGGCACATTCTACAGCTTCATCGATTTGGCTGATGATTTTTCTTCTTCCCTGCTCTCATCGGGACTTGTAGTTTAAGCTCATGACCCATCCGAAATTCTCGACAGCCACCACATTCCTCTCCACAGCGCATCCCACCCTCTCTTTAGTTCGGTAGTCAACCAATCCACTTGTCCTCCACCCATTCATCTCCGCCTTTGGCGCTTAGCAAGAATATATCTTCCACGAACCGTCGATCGGGCCTTCGAAGAAAAAGCCTCGAGGCAGAGAATGTCCATCACAGTTGAGTCAATGGCCAATCTCTCCTTTAACACAATTCTTGCAGTCATGAAATTGCAAGTAATTTTTTTGAATTTCAACATCTCATCATGTTTCAAGATCAAAAAACCGAAAGCACAGAGCAAAAAGAAAGCGAATTTGAGACGACGGGGGAAGCAAGTAGCTGAATGACAGAAAGAGGAAAGGTAAATGTCTCCTGAAGACTTCTTGTATATGGCCTGCTTAGGTGAAGTAGGAGAAAGCTTGTGGTTCAGTCCTCCTCCAATGCTTTTACAAGCCTTCATCTTTCTTCTGTAAAACGTTTCCATTCCACACTCATTACCTTTGATAGAGATATGAAAGACTGTGATTTCCTAATGTAGTTTTTGGACAAATCGTCAAATCCATTGCAGTTTCATCAGCTTCAGATCTGGTTGTTCCATCGGAAGAAAAAGAAGCTGGGGGATGTTAACGACGTTTATTTGTTCAAGTTTTTTTATTTCAAATTTGACCATAAGTACTGAATTTGAAAAAATTAATAGTTCGTTACTTATTTTGAAAATGAACGGTAGTTCAAGTAATCAATTTGTAATTTTCCCAAAAAGAAAAGAAAAGAGAGAAGTTTACAAATTGCCACCTCTAAAAAAGGGTGCTTCAAAGAAAGAGCTGTTGAAGGTGCCTCCGCCATTGGGGAAGAGAGTAAGGAAACAGATGAGGCCGAGGAGGAAGCCCCAAGCAAATCGATCATCTCCCAAGGGAGTGATTTCATCTTGAGCTGGAATCTCCTCGCCACCGCGGAAGAAGGTTGCGAATAAGCCCCATGCGAGACAGAGGACGCTGCCACTAAGGCCACCTATGCCGAGGAGAAGGGAGGTGGCGAGGGAGAGGATGGAGGCTGTGCTTCTGCCGAACATGGCTTGGGCTATGCGGCCTCCTTCCAGCCTCCCACACGGAAGAAGGTTTAGCGACGTCACAACCATTCCTGTACAAGTGTAAATATTGTTGCTTGATTTGTGTTTTGAATGAGTTGAGTAGCTCGGATTAACGAAGGTGAGAACTGACCTAACAGCCCGGCGAATGCAAGTGGGTCAACGGGAACACCAACCCCTTCGACTGCATATGGTAGAACGTTGCCGAGATCATCTGTGTATGGGCCTACGACGTATTGGATAAATGATAGTAATGGATTGTGGTAGAAGAACTGGGGTCTTATGTACCTGAAAAACAAGCATCAAAAGAATTGACTCAGAAGCCCTCAAATTGTTTGGCACTTCAGATGCAACAAAACCAATATGCATATCATCTATAGACATTATTTATTTAAAGTTGAGGGTTTTGCCTTGAGTTTAAACTTACATTGCATTGTCGCCACCGTTAAAACTTCCATCAGCTATAAAAGCAGCAACCGCTAGCATGAGTGATGTCAGATAAGCGCTGGCTGTTCGCGCCACTGGAATATCAAAAAGGGCTTTCTTATTGGGCAACAATGATTCGTAGTTATTCATCACTCCAAGGCATCCCGTCCAGTTAGATGGCACAAGAAAAGAAGGGCTAAGCTTCACACCATAGCGAGCTGCCGTTACTCGAGTTGCTATCTGCAAATATAACACAGATAATGAAATTATTCGGTACCGCGACAGCTCGAGTAAGATTGCAAAGTATTTGAAAACTCGTGTTTTAGATGCTAAAGCAAACCTCGGAGACTCCAATAACAGTGATAAAGCCACCGAATAGAGGAATGACATTGGCCAGGTAATCGTCAAAAGTAGCATCGGGTTTCAAGAAAAATCCACTAGTCAAAGCAATTGTTCCAAAAGTTGCAACACACAAGGCTATCGCACTGACATAGCCAAGCGGAGTGCTTAGCTTGGTCAACTCGAATTCTAAGTCCATTTCAGCTTTTGGCTGAACAACACAGGCCTGAAACACAATATAAATCAGAGAATCATCAACAGCCACACCAAGTTCAAATCATCGCTAGCTCAAACTTTTATAAATTTTCACTGAAATCAATCCAAACTTCAAATATTGAATTCCACATACCTGTTTAGTAATGTAATCAGATTTCTCTTCCATAAACCACACGACAACTTCCCTCCCTGCCGCTTCCGAAAGCTTCTTCTGCAACTTAGGAATTACTTCTTCAATAGGCCTCCTCAGATTACCTATAAAAATGCCACCATCTCCAAATCTCCTCACATCCGTGGCAAAAAATGTATCGAACCCGAAACAATTCTTCAGCTGACCAATCCAAATCATCATCAACCACAATCAGTACTCAAATTCAGCATTGTACTAAATCTTCACACATGTTCATACACTAATCCAACAGCAGAAAAAATCTAAACTAAACATTAACAAAAACAAAAAACGTCAAATTCGAACAAAAACACAAACCCAAAAGTTTTTAAGCTGATAAACCCAAATCATCATCAACCACAATCAATACCCAAATTCAGCATTGTACTAAATATTCCCACAAATTCATACACAAATCTACTAGTGGAAAAGTCCAAAACTAAACATGATTAAAAAAAAAGTCAAATTCGAACAAAAGCGCAAACCCGAAGCAATTCTTACGCTGATCAATCTAAATCGTCATCAACCAGAGTCTGCCCTCAAATTCAGAATTGTACTAAATTTTCATCAAATCGTCATGATCAAAATTCTAAACAAAACAAGAAGAAAAAATAATCAAATTGGAACGGAAGGGCAAACCTTGTTAAGGTCAAGAGCTTTAAAAGTCTCTTCAGCCTTCTCCAACCGCTCCTTCTCAAGCTTCAAGCTATCTTTAACAATCTTGTTAAACAGCCCAACAAGAGGATTATCACTCCTCTCTCTATCCAGCTCCTTAAGCTTCCTATCAGTCCTCTTCTTCTCCAATTTAATCGCAGCCTCGATCGACGGATTCCCCATAAACTTCTTAAACTCTAAATCCGTTTTCCAATCCATCTCCTGCTGCCTCTCATCCTCGCTATCTGCCTCTCTCTCCACTCCAGCGTCGTCCACTTCAGCTTCCTCCGACTCTCGTCTCTCTTCATCCGACACTACTACAGCTGTCGATGACAACGATGAGTTTTCGACCTGGCGGTCGTCTTTGGTGGAGGATTTTAGGGTTTTGAGCGAATTAGGGTTTCGAGGAAATCGGAACTGGGTCTTGGTGGAAAATTGGGGTTTATGGTTTTGATGAAATGGATATGAGAAATTCGGTTCCTTTTTCAGGTTGCGGGGCGAGGAAGTGAATGTGTTGATGAATGAAGTAGCCATTTCTGACGACGATTAAGCTGCTGCTGCTGATGATCGCGGTATTGGTGCATGGTGAAGGTAGTGAGAGTCGAGTAATAAATCATGGTGGATTTGAAGTACGAGACTGGTCTAGAAAGTTGCAGAAGTTTGCATAGGTGGATGGACATCGAGCGATCAAGAATGGCGACAAATCGAAGACGATCTGAATCGCGACTGCTGAAGTAGAAGACGAAAGGTCGGAGAGATGAACGGGACGCTAAAATTGGGCCTCGGCCCAACACTTTTTCGGCCCAAGTATTTATTATTTTTATTGGCTATTATTTGTCATTTTGATTTTTGAGACTACAAAAAAAAATCACTTTTCTTTGATTATCCCAAAAAATATTTTACACTGCAGTAAATGGATGAGGAAAAACTAACCTCACATTACATCTGCACTTATAAATGTGTTCTTAAGTTCATTTCTTCAAACCCCAAAACCATGACGACCATCTGATCCTCAACAAACTGCAAATCTCCAAACTCCATCATGATTCCGGCCAAGATGGAGAGGATGATGGAGTTGATCAAATCCAAGATGTGTAGCCTGACGAGATCCTTCAAGATGAAGAACACCCAAGTTTATATAGTAAAATGGACAAGACCGCCAGCTTCAGGGACAATATTCGGAGGAGGAAGGCGCGGCAGATGATCGATAAGACGCTCCAATCCGCTGATAAAATCAAGTAATATCCTATAATGTTGTTTGTTTGTTGTAGTAGTTGTTTGTGTTGAGAGAGGAGCGGTCAAGTAATATCCCAATCTTCACTTTTCAAAATGTAAGATGCATTTTGGTGGTGTTACGTGTCTCATGTGCATTTTCCAAGATGGAAGCCACTTTTTTACTTTCTTTTTGGACATGTGTCACATGCAGATTTAAAGTTGTATCATGATACAATGATGTGATTTGAAGTCTCAAATTCTCGAATTTTTAAAGATTCTCAATCGAACGCTCCCCTGTGTTAAGATATATTCTTTTGGATTATTTTGTACTGTTAAAATCGAGAGAGGATTAAAAGTGGATACTGAATTGTAATGAGACTTATAAATGCGGTATCTTGAATCAATCATACTGAATTCTAACAGTTTGTGTTTGTTGTCGATTTTTGTGTTTAATTTTAGAATCAAGAATTTTAAAATATCAATCAGATGAATACATTTTGCTCAGATGAATAATCTAGGATATATGTTACTAGCATTGACATTATTTGATTCCCTCCTCGGTTTGCATTTATTTGTTCAAATAATTATAAAGGAATTTCATTTCATATATCGAAACTTTTAATATTTATTTTGGGTAATTTATATGGTCTTGGTAATATTTTAAGATGTATTGGTCTTAGTAATATATTTTGGAGCATAGTACTGCAACTTTGGAGCATATATTTTGGAGCATATATTTTGGAGCATATTTTGGCATGAGGATCCCGGGTTCAAGTCCCTATCAGCGCATCAAAAAAAAAAAGAACAGATGCTGCAACTTTAGTGCTAAAGCACTCAATCAAAAAAAAAAAAAAAAAAAAAATGTTGCATAGTACTGCAAAATTATAGGAAAATTTTCCAATTTGCATAAAATTCAACATTCAATTCCAATTTTACACAATCTTTAGATTGGTTTCCTAATTTACACTATCCAATAAGTCACGATACAATTTGCTACAGTAAAATTCGACTTTCGCTACAGTACGTTTTTAAGTCTAATCATCATGCGTTAAGTCTGATCATTTTGGTGCCGCGCGTCAAGCCTTAACATTAGCGTTAAGTCCGATCATTCCCAATTTAAGTCTGATCATTATCATGTTAAGTCCGATCATTCCAAGTTTAGTATGATTATTACCAATTTAAGTCCGATCATTGTCAATTTAACTCCGATCATTACCAATTTAAGTCCGATCATTCCCAATGTAAGTCCGATCATTCCCAATTTAAGTCCGATCATTATCCTGTTAAGTCCGATCATTCCAAGTTTAGTATGATCATTACCAATTTAAGTCCGATCATTACCAATTTAAGTCCGATCATTCCAAGTTTAGTATGATTATTACCAATTTAAGTGTGATCATTATCATTTTAAGTCCGATCATTCCCAATGTAAGTCCGATCATTACCATGTATTTTTTAAGTCTGATCATTCTCTCTGTAAGTTGATCATTCTCTCTTTAAGTCTGATCATTAATAATTTTTAAGTCTGATCATTCTGAATTTGTAGTCTTTTAGTTACCAGTTTTAAGTCTGATCATTCTCTCTTTAAGTCTGACCATTCTCAATTTGTAGTCTTTTAGTTACCAATTTTAAGTCTGATCATTCTCTCTTTAAGTCTGATCGTTAACAACTCGAGGACTAAATTGAAAATAACATTATTAGTTTTTATACCCTTAGTGTGGAATGACTATAATACCCCTCTGTGAGTTTGTTCGGGATTTCGACTAAATTGAACACATGTCAGCTTAAAATTCGGTTTGTAGTTTTTATATATAAAGTCGGTTTGTACCCGAACCGCACTCTACATTAATTACAATAAAAAATTGAAGTCAATTCCATGTGATCACGTTGTTAATTATTGCATTACAAATCGTCAATTACAAAAAGCTCTAATAACCCCAATTTTTTTATGGAAAATAATAATTTCAAATTTCGTCATCAGGGCTGGTGGCCTGTTGGTTAAGGAGTTCACATTAAGATGGTTGAAGTCTTATGCACTGGGTTCGAGTCTCGAGGCCACTAATTTTCTTCATTAGTCTTCCTCGTCCCGCCTCGCGCGTGGATGCTTCCTACATGTACCGATGATTTGGATGGATGTGTGCGGATTCATGGTAAAGGTACCGAACGTGACCTGCGCTTCAGAAGTGGAGAGATGTACCATATGCTTGCCGATCCGATCAAGATGCCTTTCTAAGAGCTCCGGAGATCAATATATATGTACTAGATGATAAAGCTCATATGCATTGTAATGTTCCTAGTTGTTGTATCCACCCACTATCAAAAAAAATAACCCCAAATTTCAGACCCTAGTAATTCTTTTTCTACTAAATTTATTATTATTCATTTTATTCTATTTTATGGCTATGTATAAATCAAATACTCGCATACAATCACAGCCATGATCAATAAGTGATGATAGATATCACAAATGATGAAAAGGCGAAAATAATTTCACAAAATATGAAGAAACAAAACTACCAAAATTCAAAGTTCAAACATTGAGTGTGAGAAAAGTATGTTCATCAATTAATTAAACTAATCTTTATTAATTAAAAATAAATAAAAAATAAATATAATATGAAGAGTGGCGAAAGAGGTGTTGGTCGAGTTGGCTTGAACTCTTGACAATTTGTCAAGAGGTCAATGGTTCGACTCCCTTGAATAGCATATTTCTCCTCAATTTTGTGAGGCGTGTTATTCATCCACTGTGTATGTGTTGTCTCTCCCTCGCGGTGGGTTACTTCAATGGACACAATTCAAGTATCAAATGCGGGTGGTGCCATGTGTGACCTGTGCTCCAAAAGTCGAGTATCACATGTACCCGATAAGAAAAATTCTCATACAGTATATATAAGATATATTCGAATAGTAATTGAATATATGAGATGTAAAAATTCACTATCAAAAAAAAATACGAAGAGTGTTGGACAATACAACGTATTCAATTTTATGCATTATCTAAGGGTCATGAGCTTGAGCTCACTATCAAAAAAAAAAAAAAAAAAACTGTACTAACTGGTCAACTGAATCCAACTCGACCCTCCCTTCCTCCCCATCAAATTTGTTCGGCCAGTTTCGAGTTTGGTCACCACCCCTCGTGCAAATTTACCTCCCACTTTTTGCTAAATTCAGCACATTGCATTTAATTGGAATTCCAAACATATGGCTGATCGAAACATCTATAAAAGCACTTAAACCCATGTTCTTATTTTATTCCAATTTTAAATGGCCACTTAAATGTGTAATATTCAAATTTGTTTATGTTTGCCCTTTTTTGAGTGATGAGTTCATATTTTTTTATGGGATCATTTTTTTAATGGATTCATAACAAATCGATACATAATCATTACATATATGTACTATCTATAGTACACTTTTTATTAACTGAAAGCGCAGGTCTCTCATATCGATTCACATCCAAATATCAGACTTTAGCGAAGTATCAACGTCCGCAACGCACAACTTTAGAACTCGATCTACCATCGCAAAAAAGTCTTAAGGAGGCACACCTGTACTGTACGCACAAGAGAATGCTTATGGGCCGAACAGAAGAATATGATAGTAACAGAAGCAATAAAGGCCAACAAAATAAATTGGTACCGTGAATAAGAGCTTAATCACTTAGACGTGGATTATTGGCGTCCGTGATTTGTTGAAGGGCAAGTCGCCAGGTAATAATGTGTTATATACCTATGCTCCTCTACATAACACTTATCCTTTACCTAAGACAAAAATTGTGACATTTACCTTTCATCTCTTCTTTTTTTTCGACATATACACCCAAAAATATGACTCAGATGCGTTTCCACAACATAGTGAAAGTAAGGAAGTTTAATCATTCGAATTCAGTAATGACATTTCTCTAATTAATGCTGAAAAATAGGATGCCGGTCACACCATTCCAAATCCAAAGTACTAACGAAAAGAATGCTACCATATGTTTAATAAGTGGGATTCACACCTATCCGCTATAGTAACTTGACTCGGGTGACTACATTTTGTCTCGGACCGAGGTGTTCCTGAATTTGTTCAAGAGAATGTATTTTTCATTGATGGAGAATTTGTAGTCAGACAACTGCATAGAGCATTATCTACTTTCATCATTTATTACTTATTTTTAAAAAATATATTTAACAGTGCAGTAAATGCACGAGGAAAAACTAGGTGTAACAATATACCCGCACTTATAAAATGTGTTCTATAGTTTTCACTAGCCATTTCCTCAGACCCCAAACTCATGATCATGACCATCTAATCCTCCCAAAACTGCAAATTTTCCAACCATGAGTCCGGCCATAATGGAGTTGATCAAATCCAAGGCGCGTAGCCTGAATTAGAGACCCTTCAAGAATAAGAAATCCAAATTTTATATGGAAATGGACAAGACTGCCAGCTTTATAGAATTTTCCAAAATAGGTGCGAACTATATAAAATTTCCAAAATGAGTCCGAACTATATATAATTTTCCACATTTTTGTCCGAACTACTAAAATTTCCAAAATAGGTGCGAACTTTATAGAATTTTTCCAAAGCTAAAACCTAAAATTATTATTAAATTTTTTTCCAAATGTGCCCTTTATTTTTTACTGCCTTCCCAGACGGGTATAATTTTTTGCAATTTCTGCACCTTTTTAATTTATCAAATATCGTCGCTCGAATGTGGATATCTTAGCATCACTCTATATATGATTTGTGGATTTAATATGCAGTCTCAACATACTAATATGCACAGTCGGGGAAGGCAGTCAAAAATCATATATAGAATTACATTCTAGATAAATCTACATTCGAGTGACGATATTTGATAAATTAAAAAGGTGCAGAAATTGCAAAAAATTATACCCGTCTGGGAAGGCAGTAAAAAATAAAGGGCACATTTGGAAAAAATTTGATAATAATTGTAGGTTTTACCTTTGGAAAAATTCTATATAGTTCGCACCTATTTTGGAAATTTTAGTAGTTCGGACAAAAATATTGAAAATTCTTTATAGTTCGAACCCATTTTGGAAATTTTAATAGTTCGGACAAAAATTTGGAAAAATTTTATATAGTTCGCACCTATTTTGGAAATTTTAATAGTTCGGACAAAAAATTGGAAACAAGCGGTAGTTCGGTACCCTTTTTGTACTTTTCCCTATTATTAAATATTGCAAATTTGTATAGTTATTTGATGTCCCTAGCTATAACTATAAGTCTAGAATGATGGTTAATCTGATTTCATATATAATGTGTTAACTTAAAAATTATTTCTCTCTAATTATTTTATGGTTAAATTTTTGGGAAAAGTATACATTGATGCCTCGAACTACCGCCATTTTCCAATTGAAGGTCCAAACTATCAATTTTTTCAATCAATGGCAAAGTAAACAATAAATTGACCAATTTTCGAACACCAAGTACCGTAACTTCACCGTGATTAAATTGTGAACTCAATCATGTGAACCATGTTGAAAATAACCCGATGATATCTCATCATAAACTCTTAACGTATTAAATCGATCTTCTTTCGTTAACACCAATACACTTTTTCATTGAGTCGTTATTAACGGGATTCACATGATTGAGTTTGTAATTTAATCACGGTGAATCTACGGTGCTCGGTGTTCGAAAATTGGTTAATTTATTTTTTATTTTGCCATTGATTGAAAAAATTGATAGTTTAGACCTTCAATTGAAAAAGAGCGATAGTTCGGGGCACCAATTTATATTTTTTCCCTAATTTTTTTTATTGTAAATAATTCCAGATGTGTGCCATGTTTGTTTTTAATAAAATATTATTTGATTCGATTCAAAGGAAGAACATAAAATTACAAAACGATAAAGACCAGATACAATTGATATCTTTCCTTTTAGTGCATGATTTAACTAAAACAAGAAGCGCACTATTAATATGTTCCTCATTTTTAGTTAGTTAGGAAGTTTTTGTAAATTACTAATTAGGAGAGAGAAGCGATCAAATGAGGCAAGGCTCAGTAGAATGAGGCAGTGAGACACGATCTCGACCATCCATCTAACCCCCCGTGCATCTGAGGCGCGCCACGTGTCCAAATAGTGAAATCCCACTACTTTGAAAAAGTAGTGTGAACGCGTTTGGTGGCTCGTGACAAGTGGCTTCGCCACGTGCGTCCGATCAACTCCATCAACGATTCGGATCGTGCCTCACTGTCTCATTCTACCAATCCTACCTCAAACGAGTGCTCCCCTTAGGAGATATGGAGAATTGCACCCATTTTCCCCATTAAACATGTTAGACCTATTAGGCTTCACAAAAAATCATACTATACCCAAAGTTCAATCCCATGTGATTTTCTACTAAATTTATTACCTTTCCTTTCGGTTCCTTTTCATTAAATATATACTTTATAATTATGAGGAGTGCAAACCCTTTTTGTCTTTTCGAGAATCCCTTCGTTATGCATTTACACATTAGTTATGCACTTTTGAAAGTGCATCAATTTTTGCATATATACACTTTCCGAAAGCTGAAAATATATCTAGGCAAAATGCATGCACGAAACTGTATACAATAGTGAGATGTGAATTTTTCAGATTTTCGAATTTTTAGGAATTCTCAAATAGACGCTCCTCTTATCATTAGTATCATATAATTAACCATACATACGACGTTCATATACATATAGGCAATCAATGAAGAAATCATCGTAATGCTAATTCGAGAAAGAATCAACACATAAATAATGGGACTATAAGAAAACAGTACCAGGTCGGATTCATCTTATATGTTTTAATTCTGAATAATCATCCAATTATATACTTACCGGTCAACTGAATCCAATTTCAGCCCTCTCTTCTTGAAACGGCACACGTGATAAATGGTTGAAACTACAAATGTGGCAAGACGCCGTGAGAGAAACGAACTGCAACTTTCCATATTGTGCCTTATCTGCTCTGCTCTGCTCTGCTCCGCACCACTACCATCCATTCTCAAAACTGGTAGCTCTGACTCTGATCTTTAATGCACGGCAGGTTTCTGGTTTGGTTACCATCATATCCCTCGTGCAAATCTACCACATCCCTCCTTGCACACTTGCTAATTTTAAATTAAGCACGTTGTGTTTTTTTTATCGAATCGAGTTTCAAAACAATGTGGTTGATCAGAACATGTATAAAAACATACGCTAATTTTGTCAAACGAGAGTCTCGTGTCCTCAAACATCATCTTCAACATAAACCCATTGTCTCATTTATTCCATTTCTTTCCAGACATGACATCCTTGTCATTCAATCATCAGCACTTTTCCTACTTCAGTTTTCTGATCCTTCTGCTGCTTAACACCTCAGCACATTTAGCATTTTCCGGCACTGTGGTTGAGTATTTGCCAGGATACAAAGGCAAGCTTCCTTTCCACCTCGAAACCGGGTATGTTAGTGTCGATGATTCCGAGCTGTTTTACTACTTCATCGAGTCCCAAGGGAATCCTACCGAGGATCCGTTGTTGTTATGGCTCACCGGAGGCCCCGGTTGCTCCGCTTTCAACGGCCTCATTTATGAATTAGGTATCTAACTATTTGATGTGGTTTCCATTAGCTGCAGAAAATAAACATATTGGTCTTAACTTAATTGTCAAAACTTGACTTATGTTACCCGAAGTGTACTTAATTTAAGTAGTTAAATGAAGTCCCATACACAACAAAATTACTGAATTTTACTTTGACTTAACTAAGAGACTCATCTTTTAAGTCATCAAATCTGAATCAAAAAATGATCTCATCTACTCATTGAGATGAGTTCAGAAGAAGTAAATAACTTGCTGGCATACGAAGACAGAAAAACTTAATTTTAGTTGACTTAACTTAAGTGACGGTACTTAACTTTACTATCTGAATTTTTGAGTCATTGAATCTAAATGAAGGAATGATGGAATCTACTAACTGAAATAAGTTTTGAAGAAGTAAATAACTTACTGGCATGGAAAAAGTCAGGTTGATCTTGCTTTTCTTTTTTTTCTTTCTTAATTGTTGGTCAGGTCCGATGCAGTTTGATATCCACAACTATCCAGGAGGCCTGCCAAGCTTGACACCCTGGGAAGAAGCATGGACAAAGGTAAAAAAAAACATATGATTTCCAATTTCGGTATTTTTGGAAAATAACTTTTATTTGTTCGAGTACTGTCATTTTCGGCGAGGAGTAACAAATTTCTTCCATGGTTTTGACAGACTGCAAGTATTATTTTTGTGGATTCACCGGTCGGGACTGGCTACTCTTACTCGACGACTCAAGCGGGATGGCTTAGCTCGGACACAATAGCTGCTGAGCAAGTCTATCAGTTTCTTATAAAGGTAAATATTTATCCCCCATGACCTTAAATTTTCACTTTGTCGTATTGTTTAGTACCTTGAATCCTGCTGATTTGTGATTTTCTTCCTCGCTTTCAACAGTGGCTGTTGGAGCATCCTAAGTATCTTCCTTTGGAGCTCATCATAGGCGGTGATTCCTACGCAGGAATGTTTGTCCCGATGATCACCAAAAAAGTCCTCGAAAGTATGTGATGAAAATTGTCATCTATCAGAACTTTTTATCGGACATCGAAAAAGAAAAACTGACCTTCGGGGTAATTTTTTTTCCTTTTTTGCAGGAAATATGGCTGGAGCGCAACCTTCGTTCAACTTGAAGGGATACTTGCTAGGGAGCCCCACAACGGATGAGGCGCTGAACAGCAATTCCAAAATAGTCTTTGCTCACAGGATGTCGCTTATATCCGACGAGTTGTATGAGGTAACTTAGTTTCAGATACTCAGCTTACTGATCTTGTTCCAACTATCTTACACCCATTTGCGGAAATAAATCTCTGCAGACAATAAAAGTCTCCTGTAACGGGACTTACATCAACATCGAGCCCTCAAATGTAGAATGCACCGAGGTTCTTGTAACATATAACCTGGTAAAATTCTCTCCGTCTCTATCAGTTAAAACTTTCACAAATGCATAGATTTTTATTAATATCGTGACATTTTCTTTTCATAGCTTATCCAAGATATATGGAAAAATAACATCCTGGGGCCAAACTGTGCATTTGCTTCGCCCAGAGAGCCAGAAAAAATTTCTGCACCCAGAAGATTTCTTAGTAAATACTCTGAAAAAAACTTGCTGGTTGGATTACCTGAGCGGAATTTGCAACTTGATCGGTGTCGGGTAATTGACAGGTTTACATAATTAGATGTCAAGTTCCGAAATGGAACATTTTTAGTCACTTGGAGGTAGTACTCTGATCTCCAAGGTATACTTTTGTTACACAGACTTACAACTATACCATGTCAGACATTTGGGCTAATGATCCTCGAGTCATCGAAGCTCTCCACGTTCGAAATGTAGATCACTCGAAACTCGTGCCACTATTTTATGATGTACAAAAGGATAAATTTTTTAGACGTTTTTTTTTTGTATTTCAGGGAACTGTCACACAATGGACCAGATGCAACCAGAGTTTATCTTACACCCAAAATGTTGATAGTGTGATACCTGAGCACAAGTATCTCGTCAAACACGACTTGAATGTCCTCGTACAAACGTAAACTACAATTTCCCAGCTTAGGTACCATTTCAGCCACTTTATAAGTTTCTTACTTATTTTCTGCAAATGCAGCGGTGACCGGGATATGGTTGTGCCTTATGTCGCGACAAGGGCATGGGTACAAGAGCTGGACTTAGACGTGGATTATTATTGGCGTCCGTGGTTTGTTGATGGCCAAGTCGCCGGGTAAAAATATGTCATATAAAACCTTGTTCCTCTACAACCTACTTTTTCTTTACCTCTGACAAAAAAAAGGTGACTTTTTCCCATTTTTTCCTCAGGTACACTGAAAAATATGACTCAGATGCGTCGGGGTATCGGTTGGTCTACGCAACAGTGAAAGTAAGGAAACTCGATCATCCCAATTCGTTTAAACTTTACTTCTTTTACTCAGTGATGACATTTTTGTGCTGTTGAAAATTAGGGTGCTGGTCACACTGCTCCCGAATACTATCGGAAAGAATGCTATCATATGTTCAACAGGTGGATTCATACCTATCCACTATAATAACTCAAGCCGAGGCTGGGATGACACTATTTTGTCCCAGGCCGAAATGTTCGTGAATTTGTGCAGAAAAATGTTATTTTCAGTCATGGCTGCAGCATTTGTAATAAAAAAAAATTCACATTGTAGGTAGCCGCCTTGACTACTACTTTAATAACCAATTTAAGCAAATCCAAAATTTATTCCAGTATTTTCCACTTATTCTTCATAAACTTTTCTTTCCCTCCCATTTTCCTTCATATTTTGTTTCGCCCTAATTTTTCATGATCCAAAGATAACGAAATGAAGTGTAAAACGCAGCTATGGAATAAAATCAAGGGGGAAATTGAGCAGAAAAAAAAAAACTAGGGCTCGATTTTCGCGACTGTGGAAGTGAGAATTAGCCCCTGTCCACTTGAACTATATTTGGCCGTTGGAGTTGCAACTACTCCAATCTGATACGCCGGATTAAGATAAGGAGTTGCAACTACAATCTGTGTGTGAGCATGTGGCAATGTTGGAGTTGTAGTTCTTTAATCCATTGCTGACTGTAAGTATTGATTGGCTTGATTTTACTCTCCATATATATTATCATAGTGAATTTGAGCAGTGGTAGAGCTCAATGTTGATGTAGGTGTTTTATTAAATGCAGTCTGGAGCAGTGTCGAAGGCTTAATTGGTTGTATTGTGTGAATTTTTTATGCTTGAAATAGAACTAAGCGACATGGTTGAGTAAACTAGGCTGGAAAAAAATTTGATTTAAAGTTACAACAGTACATGCATTCAATTCTATTCTATGCATAATGTGCTTACCGCACCGGTCAACCGAATACGACTCCAACCTCTCTTCCTAATTCCTACCCATCCATTTTCAAAACTGGTAGCTAGCTCTCACTCCGCTCTTGTACAGGCAGTTGTGGGTTTGATCTTGTGCAAAATCTACTTATCTACCATCCATCCTCGCCTCTCCCGTTCCCAATTCTCTTGCTAAATTTAGCACATTGTTTTTAGAATCCAGTTTAACGGCAATGGCTGAACAAAATATGTAATAATAAAAAAACCATATGCCCACTTTTGTCCCTCGAGTCCTAAAACATCATCGTCTATTTTGGAGAGCCATCCTCTCATTATTCCCAGACATGGCATCCTTGGCATTCAATCATAAGCTCATTTCCTACTTCAGTTTACTATTACTTGTCCTGCTAAATACCTCTTCTCGTTTAGCATTTTCTGGGTCTGTGGTAAAGTACTTACCCGGATACAAAGGTGATCGGTTGTAAATGTAGTGGTGGAAATGCAACACAGATCAAACAATTAATCTGAGTGTGACTCAGGTCGAATCCACAGGGAACTAGCTTGCTACTTTCTATAAATGATTGTTTATATTAGTACTGAAAGGGGGGGGGGTTTAGAATAAAAGTGCAGTACAATAAACTGAACAGTGAAATGGATTAACACAGAATTAGAGATTTGAATTGTTGTTGCATGCGGTTGTTGTTTGGTTGTCTTTAATTTGATGAAACATTGGGAATCAATGACTCCCCAAAAACAAACAGATTATAACACAAATTACTGCAGACTCAACTTTCGCTTCTTGCCTAACAGTAGATCTTCATACAAGATAGTCATTTATTTCTCTAGGTCAGTTGTTTTATTACATGCTCAACTTTCGCTTCTTGCATAATAACAAAACTAGATGCATAGATCATCAAGACTCAACTTTCGCTTCTTGCCTATCAGATTTTATCTCATTACATGCATAGACTCAACTTTCGCTTCTCGCCTATCATGCAACTATGTAAACCTACTGTGACATGCTACTGCAAACACAGACAATAGATACAAACAATCCTCATACAAACATTATTGATATCTCGCGAAAATACCAAGTACAGAATGTATGAATTGAACTATTCATGTC
Source organism: Rhodiola chrysanthemifolia (assembly GCA_033675395.1). Lineage (NCBI taxonomy): Eukaryota > Viridiplantae > Streptophyta > Magnoliopsida > Saxifragales > Crassulaceae > Rhodiola > Rhodiola chrysanthemifolia. Next base: position 2,971,538 of record CM066207.1, read on the forward strand.
TAATGTAAAGAAATAAGATTGAATCATGTAAAAAGATATGTGTTACAACTGCAGATGTTTCTGGGGATCCATTGGATCCCAATAAGTGAACTACTCACTCATGGTGAGTTGATACATGACAACAGATTAAAATGAAAGTAGAGATACAAGATTAGGTTAAGAAAAACCCTGATGTTGAACTCTTTTCTCTGAATGTTGTTGTCGCCAGTATCTTCCTATGGATCGATGATGTATCATGTCTCGTATGATTTTTCTTCTTTGTATTGCTTGTAGCCGTTCTAGCAATAACTGTCTTTGGCTCTATGTTTCTCAATGTAGACTTCCCAGTCTCCAATTGTTTCTTTGTGTTCCCCATAAACTCACATTGCTCGATGGAATTAAATGCGTTTGCGAGCGTGTGTGCGAGCGTAGGCCGGGTGTTTTGCGAGCGCTAGAGGTCGGGTAGCCGATCGTTTGGTAGCTCGGAGGTGCGCTCGGATGGCCTAGCTCTTTAGCTCGGAGGCGCGCTCGGATGGCCTAGCTCTTTAGCTCGGAGGCGCGCTCAGATGGCCTAGCTCTCTAGCTCGGAGGCGCGCTCGGATGCCTAGCTCTTTAGCTCGCATTTTGCCATTTATTTCTCAAATTGCTTTGTCACTGAAACACTAAGTAAAAACATCAAATCTGTCTAATAGTACATGACAATGGAGCTCAAAGTGTGTGGACTTGTACATCAAAGGTCATTAAATAATTGCTCATCAAAATACCCCACACTTGAACTTTGTTCGTCCCGAACAAACACACATCATAGATATCACCCCAGAACATCTTGAAATTAAACCAAGAAAAGAACAAATAAAACTAGTGAGAGTTTTCAGAACAGGAGTACTCACAAATCCCGTGATACTTGCTCAATTATGAAATGAAATTTTCAAATAGTGATAAACATCATAACTCATCAGTTCAGGCAGTGCTGCATCAATATCACTCACTTCAAGCAGACAAAAGGTTCCTTCATTTCAATATGATATTCAGTATATGCAGGTTTAACTCAAATATGCTAGCATTCATTCAGACTAATGATAATTCAGTTTGGTCAATCAAATCATCAAGAAGAATTTCACTTACACGAAACTTGTAAATTTTCTTCAAGGCTCACGCAGTACTCTGCAAGGGTCTTTCCTCAAACAATACCTGCTAATATGTTAGTGCACAGAATCTGGCACAAAGTCACGATCAAGTTAGGGGTTTTCTTTACTTATAAACTTTCACACTTCTTTAGTGCAGGTGTGGATGGTTTCGAAGGGGAAGACTTGGCTCAGGGATTACCCATATCTACCGCTTCCTAACCCCCGCCATCTACACTTCTCTTTTCTCTTTTTTTTCTTTTTTTTCTAATGAAATATTGCAAATACCCCACACTTGAAATTGACAGTGTACCAAAATAATGCGTAGCACAGAACATAACCACAGTATTGTTTGAAGTCACCTAAGAGCCAGTCTGAAAAATAAACTTGTTTGCAAAAGTTTGTTCATCATGATTTTTCCAAAAGCCTAAATGAATTTAACATGCTGAACTAAGCTAGCATAAAATCGTTTATTTGCATAACTTCATATCACAAGGAAAATCAGGAATCAAATGCTGGCAATTTCATGAGTTCAGAGCAGCAAGCCATAGCATCAGAGATAAACATGCTCATCATTCGACGTGTTTTCAACAAAGATTTGAGCAAGTATCAGGTAAGCATATTCAGTCATTTTTCTGCAAAAATATTTTCTTTTCAGCATGCATAACAATCATCAATCAAATGTAATCCAATAACATCAGCCACCCACACTTTGAAACATGCTTAGTTCCTAAGCATTCTAGCATAAATAATAAACAAGCAGGATAGCAAAGCCTTATTTGATTGATGAAACTGAACAGAGTTTACCGACCGCAAAAAGGGTAAAAGCAAAGGCAAAATGAGCATTCCTTCTAATTCCAGCTTGGTCACTCTAGAGGAGCGACGTCAACAGATGCAGCAGGGGCAGGCGTGGCCGTCAGGTGCTGGAGAATGGACTGCAAGATGATGTTCATATTGTCCAGTTTAGTGTCAATTTCATTCTGTTTACCTTTTATCTCAGCCTGGGATTCCTCTATAGCCTTCAGCCGTGCAGCAACATCGCTATCAGGGGTGACAGGGGTTTTGTCCGAGCTTTCCTTTGCCTTCTTGCGACCTAGGGGCTCCTTAATCCAAGCATTTTCCTTATCAATCATCATGCTGTTTTTCATCATTGTCAGGCTCAGTTTGTTGGGCTGTAGCCGCTTCCCGCTATCCAAGTTATAGCCGAGGTGCTTAGCAATAAGCGTGATGATGGCTCCTCCTCCAAGCACACTGCAAGACAGGCATTTTTCAAAAAGATTCGAAAATATAGTCATTAGTTTTACCCCCTTCCCCTTGCCTCTGCGCAGGGTCCTCATAATCTCCAGGTCTCTATGATTCACTCTGGTTCCCTTGTCAGCGCGAGTAACTAAATTCTCAGCAACAAGACGGTGGATGATTCTCCAGGCCGGCAATCTGATTAAGTTGGAAGCCGAGTTAGTAGCAAATGTAATGGTGCTGTTCTCAGTGATGTACCTCCAGAATTCGGTGTCCTCATCGGTAGATTGGTTGGTGTATGAGGTGTCTTTCCACTGGTACTTAAAAATCTTTTCAAACTCGGCCTCAGTCAAGCTGTGAAAGAACCCATTGATCTGGAAAATCCATCTGTGCGCCCACCTCTTGGATCCTGGCTTTAGCATGCTCTCTGGTCCGTCACTAGCGGCCCATATGACCTGAAGCGTCGAAATAAACTCAATCACCAACTTCTGATAGGTGCCAGGGTCTTCCCACATCATGTACTCCAAATTCCCCTCTGTCAGGATGGCTTTTACTTCATCAAAAATCTTCATGATCCTCAGGTCGTCATGTACCGGGTATAATGGTTTGGCAACTTTAGCATTTCTGATTTTTATCCACTTTTCAGTGTCCCTGGTGAGCGAGATCTGGTAGACGTGGTCGAAGCTGTAGACCGGCTCTCTTGGTTGTGTACCGGCAGGTATGAATTTAGACAGGGCAGACTGATGAGCTGGAGTGAGGGGGTTCGGCACTGGCATCGGCTGTTGCGGAGGAGGAACAGGTGCTTGGGGTGGCTGAACAGGGCGTGCGGCTGGAGTAGTGCTTGGGCGCGGCTGAACAGGCCTTTCGATTGCCATGTGCGCCGGATCATCTGGTGGCAGCGGATATAGGTTGTCCGCAACTTGGACTCGCTTCCGTTTATTCGTTTTTGACCCTTCTGAATTATCAGCTTTTCCTCCTTTAGTCTTCGCCATAGCAAAATAAAAAATTAGGGCACCACAATTCAAAATTGGAAACCTGCTTCTGAAAATTGTCGCACGGCTGGAAGCGGCTGAGCGGACGGGGCGATCGTCTGAACTTGATCGGGAGAGGCGGGCTGGCGATCGGGCTGATTTGACGAGGCGACTGGCGCGCGATAGGGCGTGCGATTGCTGCGGCTTTGTCTTCGATCGGCTGCCCGAGGTAACCCTAAACCCTTTTATATTTTTTTATTTGGGCCAAATCTGCATAAGAACGAATATTAGAAAAGTTGGGCTAGGCAACCGATCGGGCATGCGATCGGCTATACGATCGGCTATGCGATCGGCTGTGGATTTTGTTCGGGCATGCGATCGGGCATGCGAGTGAATTGCGCGGCATTTCGATCGGCTATCCGGGCAGTCCCATATTCACCACAGTTTACAGTTCAAAGTTTTGCAGAAAAAATAGAGTTGAAGTACTTACCGGCCTAGTTTAACGTCTTGGCCAAGACGGGGCTGCGCTTTTAAAATTTGAGATTGAGGGAGGGGTATATTCATTCAGCATCCTCAAATTTGTAATCCTCCAAGTTGTTAGGTTTGTATCCAAAATATTCCTTCACCCTGTGCCCATTTACCCTGAAGGTTTGGCCATCATCAGTTGAGAGTTCTAGATGTCCATCGTCAAAGACCTTACTTACTGTATATGGTCCTGCCCATCTTGACTTGAGTTTTCCTGGAAACAGCTGCAGTTTGGATTTGTACAATAACACTTTTTCTCCGACAGAAAAGTTTTTAGCTCTTAGCTTTCTGTCATGCCATTTTTTGAACGTTCCTTGTATAGCTTGGCACTCTCATAGCTCTCCATGCGAATTTCTTCCAATTCATGCAAATCTAACATTCTTTTGTCTCCGGCTGCTTTCATGTCGTAGTTCAGCTTCTTCACTGCCCAAATAGCTTTGAATTCCAACTCGACTGGTAAGTGGCAGGGCTTTCCATACACCAGCCTATAGGGAGACATCCCAATAGGCGTCTTGAAGGCGGTTCTGTATGCCCATAAAGCTTCCTCCAACCTTGATGACCAATCTTTCCTCGAATTGTTTACTGTCTTCTCCAAGATTTTCTTGAGTTCTCGATTGGTTACCTCAGCTTGTCCATTAGTCTGTGGATGGTAGGGTGTAGAAAATTTGTGGTAGACTCCGAATTTCCTTAACATAGCTCCGAATTGTTTTTCTCGAAAGTGGCTCCCATTGTCGCTTACTACTGGTCTAGGGGTTCCAAACCTGGGAAAGATTATTTTCTTGAATAAGCTTGCAACACTCTTAGCGTTGCACGTTTTGGTTGCTACAGCTTCTGCCCACTTTGACACGAAATCCACTGCAACTAGTATATACTGGTTTCCATATGAAGATGGGAATGGTCCCATATAGTCTACGCCCCAGACGTCAAATAGCTCAACTTCTAACATTCCTTTTTGTGGCATCTCATCGCGCTTCGAAATATTCCCAGTGCGTTGGCATGAATCACAACTCTTTACGAATAGGTAGGCGTCCTTAAACAGAGTTGGCCAGTAGAATCCGCTCTGTAATACTTTAGCTGCGGTCTTCGTTTTCGAGCCATGACCACCGTATGGAGATGAGTGACAACGTTCCAAGATACTTTGCTGATCTTCCTCTGATGTACATGTCCTGTAGATGCCATCAATACACAGTTTATATAAAAATGGATCATCCCAGTAATACCTTTTCACGTCGTGCAAAAATCTTTTCCTTTTGTTGTAATCCATGTCTCCTGGCAGGATTCCACATGCTAGATAGTTCACAAAATCCGCGTACCAAGGTGCTGAATTTTTCTCTAGGCTCATCAAATCCTCACCCGTGTAGGAATCTCGAATAGGTGCATCATCAGAAATTTCGGCAGGGTCCAATTGTAGTCTTGACAAGTGATCGGCCACCACGTTTTCAACTCCCTTTTTGTCTTTAATCTCAATATCGAATTCCTGCAAAAGAAGTATCCAACGTATCAGTCTAGGTTTTGCATCCTTTTTTGTCATTAAATACCTGATAGCTGCATGGTCTGTATACACAATTGTCTTTGAGCCAACTAAGTATGGTATGAATTTTTCGAATGCATAAACAACTGCTAACAGCTCCTTCTCAGTTGTTGTGTAATGTACTTGGGATGCAGCTAAAACTTTACTGACATAGTAAATCACATGTAGCTTCTTATCGACCCTTTGACCCAGCACTGCCCCTATTGCACTGTCACTTGCGTCACACATCAGCTCAAATGGTAGACTCCAGTTGGGAGGTTGGATAATTGGTGCAGTGATTAGAGATTGCTTTAGAGTTTCAAAAGCTGTAACACACTCATCAGTAATTTTAAATTCAACATCAGTGCAAAGTAAATTGGTGAGAGGCTTAGCTATTTTTGAAAAATCTCTGATGAAGCGTCTGTAGAAGCCTGCATGTCCTAGGAAACTCCTGATGCTTTTGACATTGTTGGGAATTGGCATCTTTTCAATTGCTTCCACTTTTGCTTTATCCACTGCTATTCCTTCCTTTGTTATTTTGTGTCCGAGCACAATCCCTTCTTTTACCATGAAATGGCATTTTTCCCAGTTAAGCACAAGATTGACTTCGACGCACCTGGCAAGCACCTTAGATAAATTAGATAAGCATGAATCAAATGAATAACCGTGAACGGAGAAATCATCCATGAAAACTTCCATGGATTTCTCCAAAAATTCGGAGAATATTGAAGTCATGCATCGTTGGAAGGTTCCTGGTGCGTTGCACAATCCGAAAGGCATACGTCTGTAGGCAAAGGTACCAAATGGACATATAAATGTCGTTTTGGCTTGGTCGTCAGGGTGTATGGGGATTTGGAAAAATCCACTGTACCCATCCAAAAAGCAGAAATATTCGTGCCCCGCTAGTCTCTCCAACATCTGGTCGATGAATGGGATGGGGAAGTGATCCTTCTTCGTAGTTGAGTTCAACTTCCTGTAGTCTATACACATTCTGTGTCCGGTCACTGTTCTTGTTGGAACCAGCTCTCCCCTGTTGTTTGTTACTACAGTCAGTCCTCCTTTCTTTGGCACTACATGAATGGGACTCACCCATTCTGAATCTGCAACCGAGTATATTATCCCTGCATCACGAAGCTTAGTAATTTCTTTAAAAACAACTTCATTCAAATTAGGGTTTAGTCTCCTCAAATGCTCACGGCTAGGTTTAGCATCATTTTCCAAGTGTATCCTATGCATGCAGATGCTGGGACTGATTCCTTTAATATCATCAATAGAGTGTCCAATAGCGGATTTATATTTCTTGAGCACATTGAGTAATTCTACAGTCTGCTGGTCATCTAACGAGGCATCGACTATCACAGGCAATGTAGAGTTTGGTCCAAGGAATTCATACCTGAGATTCGATGGAAGTGGTTTTAAATTTTCATCAAATTCGTTACCTAATTCACCATCTTCATTAGTTTCTTCAACTGCTTCGCATTCCGTCAGCATCATAAGTGCACCTGCTTCTTTCTCACTGCTTAGTAGCTCATCTTCAAAATTGGGCAGCTCATCAAAATGGTTAGAATCATCATAAGTATCAAGCCAAGCACAGTCCAAAGAGTCCCTAGGTGCTTTCATCATAGATTTCAAGAAAAATTTTACTTTCTCACTGCCCAGGTTCATCTCAATAGTTCCATTACCACAGTCAATGACAGCTTTAACAGTATTCAAAAATGGCCTACCTAGTATGATTGGAGTTTCATTCTCAACATCCATCTCGAGAACATAGAAGTCAACAGGCACCCAAAGTTCACCAATTTTAATGAGCATGTCTTCTAAAATACCTTTAGGCAACCTAGAGCTTCTGTCAGCTAATCTCAGGGTAATGGGTGTTGGTGTTAATTCTCCTACATCAAGCTTTTTGTACAGAGAAAATGGCATTAGTGAAATACTGGCACCCAAGTCACATAGAGCATTAGACACATTAACAGGACCTATTGTAATGGGAATACAGAATGCACCAAAATCATTCAACTTTTTAGGCATGGCATGTTGTATAATGGCACTACAATTTGCATCGAGTGTAACGTGATCAATGTCTAACTTTTTCTTGTTTGTGACAATATCTTTGAGAAATTTCCCATAACCAGGCATTTGAAGTATTATATCAGTGAATGGCATTGATACCTGAAGGTTGCTAAGAAGTTTAGCAAACCTTTGTATGTGGGAATTGTCGTTTCGCTTTTTCAATCTCTGGGGAAATGGTACTTTCTCTTTGATCTCTTGCTTTCTTTTGTCTTCTGTTTCAGTATCCTGTTTCTGCAAAAGTTCAAAGTTAGTGAAATTTTTATTTGAAAGGGGCTCGGTTACCCGGTCGAGTACACGCTCGGATGCGCGATCGGTCAGGCGAGCATTTTGCTCGGCCATCCGATCGGTTATGCGGAGGTTTTGCTCGGCCATGCGATCGGACACTCGGTCGGTTGAAGGCTCGGGCGTGCGGTCGTCATGCTCGGACACTCGGTCGGTTGTCCTGGCGGGTGTACGGTCGGATGCCCTGCCTTGTTTTGCTGCTTGCAACTCCTTCCCATTCCTCAAGGTGATAGCATTGATGTTCTCTGTTGATTCGGTTACATTGCTGCCAGCTCCCTTTCCACCTCGAAACCGGTTACATTACTGTCCATGATTCGGAGCTGTTTTACTACTTCATCGAGTCGCAGGGGGATCCTACCGAGGATCCTCTCATGTTATGGCTCACCGGAGGCCCCGGTTGCTCCGGTTTCAGTGGCCTCACCCTGCTCCCGAGTTCTACCGAAAAGAATGCTATCATATGTTCAATAGATGGATTCACACGTTTCCGCTATAGTAACTTAAGCCGAGACTCTGATGACCACATTTTTTCCCTGGCGAGGCGTTACTGAATTTTTAGGATGCAAATCTGAGATTTCTTACAACAAAAAAAGAAGCAATATTCATTTGGATTACTAATTGGTGCAACATTTGTAATCAGACAGCCTTTTCTACTTGGATCATTGAATAAAGCCAAGTCATTTGTTATTTTCTACTCCTAAAAATTCGATGGTGTTGGGATTGTGCCGATGTCCTCATATATAAAAATATCAGTTACTGGAAGTTTGCCAAAACTGGTCACTTTGGGGATTTTAGAGTGTTAGTTTATATCAGTACTTGATTACAGTTGACATAGCAGTGCAACAAAAATACCATATTCTTGATATATTGATAACTCGGATGGAACAACATCCATACTTCGACATATAACGAAACGCGGTTACAAAAATATTACTCCATTTGTCCCATTATGTTTTGTCCACATTTTTTTTATTGTCCTCTAATGTTTGTCCTACTTCTAATTCGTGTGCTTTATATCCTGAATTCCTATTAGTTGTTGTAAATTAAGGTTGCACTATTGTATTGTTTTCTGGACAACAATAAATGCAATTTGTACTTTTTTTATCTCCATAATTATTGTACCAATTGTACTATTGGACAAACAAATAGGGACGGAGGGAGTATAAATCTGTTATTGTATGAAGTGAGTTTGTACAATAGGATTTGTAGACCCCAAGAACGTCACTACTCATGAATCATCTTTGAACACAGATATGAGTGAAGCTCAATGAGAAAGTATATACGGTGGACCCATAAAGAAACTAAACTTTCGTTGTAGAATCATTTTTTTGGTTTACTAGCTAGTTAGACATGAAGTTCCAAAATGGAACTTTATTAGTCATTTACAGGAAAGGTCAGATAATCAAACAAAGTCACCTCAAGTGAAATACTTAATTTCACTTAACTTATTACCTGATTTTTTTTATACTAAACCGAGATTGGTTCAGAAGAAGTAAATTGCTTAATGGCATCAGAAAAGTCAGGTTGATATTGTTTTTTTCTGAAATGCTGGTCAGGTCCGATGCAGTTTGATATTCATAACTATCCAGGAGGCCTGCCAAGCTTGATACCATGGGAAGAAGCATGGACAAAAGTATAAACATATTATTTCCAAATCCAGTGCTTTTTTCAGAAAAATTAATTTTGTTTCATTTTCCACTAGGAGTAACAATTTTCAACATTTGCAATTTTCATGATTTTGACAGACGGCAAGTATTCTTTTTGTGGATTCACCGATCGGGGCTGGCTACTCTTACTCGAGGACTCAAGCAGGCTGGCATAGTTCGGACACAAAAGCTGCTGACCAAGTCTTTCAGTTCCTTGTAAAGGTAAATATTATCCCTGATGACCTTAATTTTTGTTTTCCCTTATAGGAATTTTTTAGTACCTTGAAATCCAGCTGATTTTTTTCTTTTCTTCCTCATTTTTTGACAGTCTGCAACTCATCATAGGCGGTGATTCCTACGCAGGAATGTTTGTCCCGGTAGTCACACAAAAAGTTCTCGAAAGTATGCAATGAAATTGTCACCTGCCACAACTTTTTACCAGACTAAAAAGAAGAAGAAGAATCTGACTTTTGGGGTAATTTCTTTTAATTTTTTTGTGTGCAGGAAATATAGCGGGAGGGCAACCCTCGCTCAACTTGAAGGTATATTTTCATTTTAGTATCGGTAGCTTTGGTAAATGGTTCAGTACACACAGATCGTGGTTTCCATCTATTTAGGGGTACACTCTAGGGAGCCCCACGACGAATCAGGCTCTGAACAGCAACTCCAAGATAGTATTTGCTCACAGAATGGCTCTTATATCGGACGAGCTTTATGAGGTGAAATAAGTTTCAGATACTTAATTTATTGATCTCGTTCCCTTTATTTTTCCCCCATTTGAGAATGTAACTTAAATAGGCTTTTCCAGAGGATGAAAGTATCGTGTAATGGAACTTACATCAACGTTGAGCCCTCGAATGTGGAATGCACCAAGGCTCTTGTAACATATAACCGGGTAAACTTCCGGTCGTCTTAATCAAGTAAAGCTTTCACGAATTCATATTTTTTTTACTATCAAAATTCAAAACTACGACATTTCTTCTCACAGCTTATTCAAGGTATATGGACAAATGACATTCTGGAGCCAAAGTGCACATTTGTTCCACTCAGAGATGAAGAAAAAACATCTGCACCCAGAAGGTTTCTTCATAAAAACTCCGGAAATAACTTGCTGGTTGAATCAACTAACCGTTGTCGGGTAATTGACAGATTTACATAGTTAGACGTCAAGTTCCAATTTGGAACTTTTCCAGTCACTTGAAGGTAATATGATCTCACTTGAAGGTAATATTTTGTTACACAGATTTTCAACTATACCCTGTCGCACATTTGGGCTAATGATCCTCGAGTCATCGAAGCTCTCCACATTCGAAAGGTAGATCATTTGTAGCTTGTGCCACCATTTGATGATGTACAAAAGGGTAAACTTTTGGGTCACTTTTTTTTCACCAATGGCTGGGTATTTCAGGATACTGTCACAAGTATCTCACCAAACACAATTTGAACGTCCTCATACAAACGTAAACTCTGATTTTCCACCTTCAGTAGCATTTTAGGCACTTGATAAATTTTATTACTTACATTTTTTGCGAATGTAGTGGTGACCGCGATATGATGGTGCCTCATATTGTGACAAGGACATGGGTACAAGAGCTGGACTTAGACATGGAATCAAATTGGCGACCTTGGTTCGTTCATGGACAAGTTGCTGGGTAAATATCTTACACACCTTTGTTCCTCTACAACTCGCTTTTTTCTTTACCTCTTACTGAAAGTGCGACTTTTACCTCTCTCTCTTGTTTTCTTCAGATACACTGAAAAATATGAGTTGAAGACATCCGGGTTTCAGTTGGTTTACGCCACAGTGAAAGTATGGAAACTCGATCATCTGAATTCAGTTCAATAATATAAGCTGCATCTCTTGTGCTCAGTACTGACTTTTTTTTTATGCTGAAATGGTAAAAGGGTGCTGGTCACGTTGCTCCCGAGTACTACCGGAAAGAATGCTACTATATGTTCAACAAGTGGATTCGCTACTATCCGCTATAGTAACTCAAGTCGTGACTTGGATGACCAAAACTTGTCCCAGGCCGATGTGTTACTGAATTTCTTGGATGCAAATCTGAGATTCAATTTCGATAAAATGTAACTTTCATTTGGCTTTCTACTCATAGCTGCAGCAGATTTTCAGACAATTTTCTAATAGTGTAGCCTTTTCTACTTTGATCATAGAATAAAGGCAAGTCCTTTGTTATTTTCGTCTTTTAAAAAAATTCTATGATGTTCAAGTCGTACCATATCCGAAGAAAAAAAATCCTAGCAAAAAGTCATTTACTCGAAGTTACCCAAAACTTGTCACTCTGCGGATTTTCGAATGTTAGTTTCTGGGTATTTTCAGTACCTGGTTACAGTTACAGATAACTTTGGTGTAGGATTTTTTTTGTTTTGCCTCACTGTTGTCAGACAAGCTTGTAGATGTCATGCACAATTATTTAACCTTATGAAAATTTCAAGGATCGCGAACTATAAACTCAAGCTGGAAATGCAGTAAAATTAGCTATACAATACCAAATTGCGCATCAGATACAGTTACACATCTGACAGCGAAGAAAACAATTTCAGACAATGAATAAACTATTAGCTGCCACAACGTGTGATAAGCGTGATCTTTATTTTATCTCCGCCCTTGAAATTTTCGAAACAAGTTGAGGTACAAATCGTCATGTCAAGGCATCTAACTTTTAATAACCTATAAAATCTGAGATCTTCCAGAATTTAAAATGCAACAAATACAGACAACATGGTGAAGAACTGGCCAGTCATATCCAACTTTAAGCATTTCCTCCTTTGAATGTCTCACATGCTTTTTCAGCACAACTGTTTTTTTCCCCCTTCAAGCTGGCATGTTCTGAATTTCAGTTGGCATGATTTTTATTGACTGTTTCGATTCGTATTAAATTCAGTCGCGACAGAAACAGTCTGAGAGAGCGTATAGCTACTTTTCAAAACTCTTTTTTTTTTTCCCATACCGACTCATGTTAGCTAAAAATGAGGACTGGTAGAAGTCCACTGATAACCTACCCTTTATCGCGCACCATCCATTTGTAAACCAAAGTCATCGAGCCTGGTAGGAGTGTTGGCTGTCAGCTACCCTTCCAGTTCTTCAACCCATTTCATTCAGTCATATAAGCTTGATAAGCTGAAACATACATTACACTTTGGATTTCAGCCTCGTCGGACAAAATGAACTAATAGTCGAAGCGAGGCCTTTAGGCCAAAGACTCGACGAATACATGTGAAACTTGTTTTGTTTTTTTTTTTAAAGTGTTGTGTTACCATCAGAACTTGAGTGGAGCTGAAACATATTTTAGGATCATCGAAATCGAGATTTGTATACAAATTGTTCAAAAATCAATATAAAAAAATTGGAAAAGTCAAATTTAATGTAAAAAAAAATGAAAAATCTGGAGATTCTGGGAAGGTTTGACTTTGACCGAAAGGCAAGCTTGTGAAAAACTGTAAGCTGCACCAACCGCAAGCAATGACAGCTTCACTCTTCAATTTGCATTTGTTAAATAAGCTGATCCGCAATTGAGCATGTTTATAAAATCATGTGGGTCGAATACGATTTTCCACAATCCAGTCAAACCCTAAACAGTCGTCGTGGCTGGGACTTGTGCAATTTTTGGAATTGTGCAAATGGGGATGATGATAGGGTTTGTGTTGGTGCTGGCGGCTATTTTCGGAACCGGGGTTGGGAAGACGGTGGTGGAGACGCTTCCGGGGCTTTCTGGGGTGGTGCCGTTTGAGATGGAAACTGGATATGTGAGTGTTGGGGATTTGGAAGAGGTGGAGATGTTTTACTACTTTGTGAAGTCGGAGAAGGACTCTGTGAATGATCCGTTGCTGGTTTGGTTGGGTGGAGAACTTGGTTGCTCTGGGCTGTCTTCATTTTTGTATGACATAGGTATGTGAACTGTAAGTGTTTGATTAAATGCCAGTGAGAATGTGCATTGTTAGATATGATGTTTATGCTTGTGGTAGATCAGTTGAGGTTTCAGAGAGTACTCACATTTGAAATTTGTTTCGCTTTCGATTGTATCATTTCGTTATTCAGATGTTCTCGCCTGGATAGGATTAGTTGATTATGTAGCCAAGGTTCTTCTTTTTAGTCTCCTTTCATGTCCTAGTAACTTCTGAAGGTGTAGTGTTATGGACTTGTCGCGGATGAGGGCTGCGACATAAGGATATTTGTAAAGATTATGCGTTCGTCACAGTGGGAGATGATATTGATGCCCTTTTGGTTGTTTTAGGTCCAGTGGAATTTAATGTTAGTGCTTTCAACGGTAGCATCGCGTCCATTGAGTTGGAACTGAATCCTTACTCATGGACTAAGGTAATAAGAAAAGCAAGCTCATTCAATTTTTATAAGAATTTTTTAAGCCATTGTAGTTCGGTTCTGATTCTAATACAATGTGACCAGGTTGCCAACATATTATTCATTGATCAACCAGTTGGAGCTGGATTCTCGTTCAGCACGAGCGAGGACGCTTACAACACATCAGATACAAAAGCCTCAAAACATCTTTACACATTTTTGAGGAAGGTGTGATGCATTATAACATGTGTATGAGGATAATGTGGCTTCAAACTACTGGGGAAGACTGTTTTCTAATGTATATTTGTGCATTGGCTGCAGTGGTTGAATGTGCATCCAGACTTTGTCAATAACCCCCTTTACGTTGGAGGCAATTCATACGCCGGCATTACAGTTCCGCTCCTTGTGGAGCACATTTTGGCTGGTAATATTATTTATATTCATTGTTGAAAATTATATGTGGAACAAAGAGTTATGCATGGCTTATCTAACTCCGCATTTCTTTAGGTCTTGAAGAACGTCTAAGCCCGCAGATTCAACTGATGGTAAGATATTAATTAGACTTCATCTGAGATTTTATTTAAGACGTTGCAATAATAATTAGATGGTGTGAAAAGAGTGAACCATGTGGATTTCCGATTCAGCCTTTTTATGGTGAGACTGGATGGAAGCTTATTGTGTTTTCAACGTTGTTTCAGGGATATGTGCTTGGAAACCCTCAAACTGACTACTATATTGACAACAATATGCAAATTCCTTATGTCTATCGGGTCGATCTCATCTCCGATGAATACTATGAGGTAATTTATTGTACTGGATTGCAGAATTTTTTTAGGGAAAGAAAAATAGTTTATTGGTTGAGGTCAGCGTTGGCAAGTTGCCAGATGTTACATGAACTTGTTCCTCTTTTAGTCTTTCTCATCCTCCCTCTGAAACAATGTTATTCCACGCACCAGGATGCAAAACTGTATTGCTATGGAGACTACTTAAACGTCCAAGAGAACAACACACTATGCCTCACGGCTCTCGAAACAATTGCAGATGTAAGTCTAGTGTCATTTTATCATTTCCATGTTCAAGCAGTTCTCATTTCGAGCCATCTAAATGAAACGATCTTTTTACGGAACTTGCAGTGCCTCCTTCAGATTAATTTTTACCATGTTATGGAGCCTAAATGTGACTTCAGTTCACAAAAACTGGAGGAACTAAAATCCAATATGAGAGGTCATGAAGGAAGGATAATGGAGTCCCTCTCAACCAATGACAAAAATTCTGACATAAAATGCCGAGTAATCTCCTTATCTTGCTCTCTCTCACATACAAAACACTAGAACTTAGATGCTTATGAGAGTGATTTGTCTACATTCCGACTATAAGTCCACCTGTTTTCATGTGACGACACGAGTATCATGTTACTCAAGCGTTTTGTATCTGATGTGTTTACAGGAAAAAGACTACCTGCTGTCATACAAGTGGGCAAATAGCCCTTCTGTTCAGTCGGCTCTCGGTGTCCTACCGGTAAGTAAAATTCATTGCTATTCGACACGAAAGGACTTTTACCCACCAACTGCATATTAATCGAGTCACATTTTTTAACCAGGGGACAATTGAAAGCTGGAACAGATGCCCCAAGAACTTCTCCACCTACACAGAAGATGTCACGAGTACCATCAGTGCTCATAAGAATTTCTCAGAGTACACAAGCCTCCGCGCCTTGGTCTACAGGTTAAAATCTGACCTTTCTTGTTCATTCACTCTTTAAACTCACTGGGCTCCGAGTGATGGGTTTTTCTTTTTTAATAATATCACCTCACAGTGGTGACCACGACATTGCGATTAATCACTTAGCAACTGAGGCATGGATTAAGCTCCTTGGGGTTACAGTTTCTGATGAATGGCGTGCGTGGTATGTCGATGGCCAAGTCGCAGGGTAAGTTCTTAATTCCTAACGCTCTATAACTGTCCATAATATTGCACACACTAGTCTCACACCAACCAGGGCTTAACACGAGAGCAATACTTGCAGATACCAAACAAAATACGGAAATGATCTCTACCGCCTAATTTACGCAACAGTCAAGGCAAGCTATCTAAAACACGCACTCGACTTCGTTTTATTTTCTGTGGAATCCGTATAATCATTTTCCACTCTGGGGAACAAAAAAATGCTCCACATTCTCATAGTAAACTATTTTACAGGGTGCTGGCCACAATGCTCCAGAATACAAGCCTGAGGCAGTTTTCGCCTTGGCTGATAGATTCTTCTCTTTCGGACCAATTTAAGTAGCTTTAGCAGGGAGGATTCGCCTCATCTCATGAATAGCTGAATAAAGAGTCAATTTGTAAACAAATGATAGAAATGCATTTTATCCAATTCAGGCACACGTACACTCGTACAGTATGCATATTACTATATCATTGCATAGCTGCGCCTACTCTCTTTTTTTTTTTTACTGGGGTTTTACATTTCATACAATTCAATTCATACATTTCAATTATCAGACAGCTATAAGGATTTCATCGATTACATGTGAACTTAGACTCTTAAAGCACGAGAGACACATGGCATCAGCCGGAATAAGTTCTTGAATTGTATCCCCACGAATATTGACGGGAAACATTGATTTTAAATACACACGACACCAACATTTAAAATACAGAATTTGATTGATTTTAACGTTCAAAATAGTCCAGCCCAATGAGGTTTAACGTTCCAACAAAACGATGAACCAGGCCCAACAAAAGTCCGGCCCAATAACTGAATGGGTGTCTTTTTAAAATATACTAAACGTTGAGGACTCGAATGTAATTTCAAAACAATGTGGACGATGGCCTTTTTGTATTCCGACCCTGAGCCTGAAGCATTAAAGGAAAACTACATAAGGATTATGATAAGGTAATAAATATGTAACGGTCGAACGGGAATTTTTGACTTTATAAGTGTAGTTAGGTGTTCATGTCATTTTTTTTTAATTTTTTTTTTGATTGAAAGAAGTGCCAATACAGGAAACAAGCTGCCCCCGAAAGGGCACTCCTACTAAAAAAGGGCATGACCAAACAAACTGTTCTGGTCGGACCGACCGCAGTGGCCGACACTACATAACGGATGACGAACCGTCATGCCCTTTGAGAGAGAACAGGAGCCGAGCTCCTGAAGATAAAAACTAAACGAAAAGCGAAAACAACTCAAACCGATAAACGGCCGAGAGAAAAGAGCTCAGACCGGAAACCCGACTGAGTGTTCATGTCATTTTATTGGCAGCGTTTTTCAATCAAATTTCTAAACTATCAATTTTTCCAATCTAAAAATAGAATGAAAAAAAAGAAATGTATAAAAATGGGAATATATTATTTCGAAGAAAAAACCCTAATGAAAATAAAAAAGAGCATCAACGCATGGGGGGAAAGAATCATTAATGGTGGAAGGGAGGGCGTGAGGATGAGAGTGACGTGAGATGGAGAGTGGGGCATGAGATGGCAGGAAAAGGGCGAGGGGCCGGGGTGGTCTAATATGATCATGTCTACAAACTTGGGGAACCAACCTCGCCTGCTGCCAGACAGGGAAGCAGCTGCAGCCTCTGCAGAAATGCATGATATGACTGGCTCTCTTCTCTTAAATGATTATGATCATCACTTTCATTCACTTTGGTGTGGGGGTGTGGTTAATTGGGGATGAACCATGAACAAGTCACTGTTTTCTCCATACCCATTTTGATTCCTCATTATCCAGTCCACAACATACATTTGATGAAAGAACTGATTTTTGAGTGTCTGTGTGTGTTCAATGTACACACTAAGTGCTTGCAAGGTACATTCTCCCTAAGGCCTAACCAGTTGTCACAATATCTGGTAGTATTATTGATATGATACTTCCAAAACCTCCTTTGTTTGTCACTTTTGTCTTTGTTTGTAGTTAGATTTAGATTTGCTAAACTCAAAATGAATGGTGCACTACTACATCTGGTTTTAAGTTGAAAGTACCGCCCAGCTACTACTATATATATTGTCAAACTATTGCCTTAACTAGGCTAGTTAAAGACTTAAAGTCATGCATCCAGACATGGGGGATTAGTTATTGTTTATGTAACGAGCTGCTGAGGAGCGTTCAAATGAGGCAGTCAAATTAGAATGAGTCAGTGTGGCACCATCTCAACCACTCATCGCAGCCGTCAAATTCATTTCCTCATGACACGTGTCCCACTACCAAAAATCTATCAAAAGCAAAAAACACATTATTCCCTGCCACATCATCATAATGAGTGTCTCACTACCTCATTCTACTCCCTGATTCAAGGAAGCGCGCCCCACAAGCTGCTAAAGTTATATACATACATAAAAGATGAGTTCGTTGACAACTCTTTTAAATCCGAGAATATAAATAATTTTATTTATATCTTTTTTTATTGGTGGGTACAATTGATTCAGTGCAAGATCGTCTAAGCTCATAGTTTCATCACTGAAGAGTAACTCTAAACTTCATCATTTCGGAATGAAAATCCATGACTATCACTAACCTGCAAGATACAACTCACTTCCACGAGGGGGGCGAATAACAAATCCACGCCTAAGCGAGATTAATCACAAGTTCACATCAAATATGGAGCTATCACACTTCCAATAATTTGAAGATAATATGTCATGGTGGGATTTGAATCCTTAACTTGTAATATTCAAAACAAGATGCTCCACCAACTCAACCATCAGTATTATCCTGCATCTTTGAAAGTATATCAATCATGCAATGTGGTGCTTTCGCATTTATCAATATTATCTTTTTAAAATTGGAAACTTTAATTTTCCATTGAATGCATATTTGAAAACGTAGATTTTACATGTGGCGGAACAACAATGTACAAATGATACACATTCTAATGTGCAGATGAGTTCTCAAATCTTCGACCCTAGCCTTAACTGTTTTCGACGGAACAACTTTCTTCAATACAAACAATATCAAATGTAGTGACGATCAAATATAATGATATATTTTTCATAATTCTAAATATTTTATATTGACTAGAGCAAAAATAAATGTCTGTTTAGACTACAATGTGAGAAGAGTCTAGCTAGCTAGCTTGTCAAGGAGCAGCGCTAAAAATAGAGATGCATATTCAAATGTACAAATCTGAGAAAAGGATCTGGAAATGGGCATGCCCATATGCAAATGCAATCTATAGAGCTTCCACTTCAATCTTCTCATCATTCTTGTCTTATGTTTTGCGTGGAAAAAAAGTAGTGGGGATGGCTTTGTCTTCTACTATTGGGAACTATGTATGAGAATGAGAGACATGTTCAAAGTATCCACAGGATGGGAGCCATGTCTGGAGTCCAAGGGACATGAATGTCTTGTCAACCTCTCTCTTCTTTCTCTCTCTAAACTTCTCTCTACTACCCTTCATCACTGGATCTCACATAGGGGTCGGAAAATACCGGATCGATTATAACCCTAGTCCTATCGGGCCGGATCGTGTAGGACTTTTGGTGAGTTCTAGTCCTAGTCCTTTATACATTATTAGGGCCGGGTCCTGAGAAAATTCATCAGCCCTAAAATCGTTATCGGTACTTCGTTGTATAGGGCTTTTCGTACTAGGGTCGGGCTCGGGTTAATTTCGGCCCAAAATGAATGACGAATTAATCGACAAATAACTTTTTAAACGAAATAGTGAAATACTACTAGTTTGGACGTGTGAGATTTAATGGATGTGAAAAATACATTCATTTTATATCAAGAACGTCCTTAAATCAATAAATATACGTTTTTAAATCGGGTTCGTATTTTGGGTCGGGCCGAATAATCGAAGCCTTAGCCCGACCCTAAGCCCTTCGGGTCTGGCCATAATTGGGCTTGCATAGGTGACGCGCGTCGTCTGACGCGTCAAATTTGTATTTTTATAGTCTTCCCTGCAAGAAACTAGTAAAGTGGCAAGCAGGGGTCGAACCCAAGGGAGCTGGTGTTGTTGAAGCTGTTCCTGTATGTAACTGAAAATAAGAAAGAAGGGGTTTTTGAGTGATTGTGAGTGCAAAAGAGAAAATAGCAAGGAAATAATGACGAAGATTCAATCAGAGAGAAAACTCAGTCTAGGGTTTCTATTGTGACACGTTTATCATCGACTGCTAATGATCTAATTTCATGCTTCTAAGCGTGGTTACTCCGTTTCAGGTTATAACCTAAAGTACTCCGTTTCAGGTTATACACCGCAATCTACTCCGTTTCAGGTTATAGACTTCTAGTTCTCCTAAATTTAATAATCCGTTTCAGGCAATATTATATTCAGGTGTCCTACTTGTTTTCACGTTTCAGTATCAAACAAGCATTGACGATAGGGGTTGAATTGTTCCGCTAAGCTTTACCGTTTCAAGTCTCCACTTAGCTTCACAATTCAATCCTTTAATTTAAGCACAAGAACTAGAGAAACACAAAATAGCATTAAGAATAGAGTCTCAAAACAAACGTCACAATATGTGAAACCCTAAACTGAATTAAGGATTTAGCTACACATAATCATGAAAAGACGCATAATTAAAAGTAGGAAAATCTCTTCTCTTCGTCGAAAGCTTCGTCTTCTCTCCAGAGCCGTCTTCAAACGTCGTAGAATATGGATGATCTTATGGATAATGAAAACCCTAGCCCAAACTTCTTATTTATAGCAAAACTGTATTCCCAAATCTGGTTTTGGGTTAAATTATCACTTGGGTTTCCAAATCTGATTTTTGGGCTAGAATTATCAACTTTCGGGCTGCTGACGTCATCAAACGGACTGCTGACATCATCATCTCGTCGACTGGGCGCGTTCGTAGGAAACATTAGCACCGCGTTCGTACTAGACATTAACGTTAACGTTAACGTCTCTTGCGGGCGCGATCTGCACTGAGTCCCGACTTTGCCTCTTTATTTGACCATGTAAACGACCTCGGATGCTCTCGGTGTGAACTAGAGAGTTGTAGGGAATTGAGTTAGCTACGTAACGGCATATGACTCGTATTTTTCTGATCAGCGGTTTATTCCCAGCGCTCCGTCGAAGGTCCAAAGGTCTAATCTGAAACTGTGATGTTTTTGGCATGAAAAACCATCTTTTATGCGCGTTTCCTCCTAGAGCTTCCAAAACACCTGAAATGCAAAACAACACTAAAAAGTAATTGTTCGCATAATAAAGTGTCGAAATAAATAGGATTAATTGACTCGACGAGTCGTATAAATACGACTCATCAATAGGGCTAGGGCCGGACTCGGGGCACCCTAGGGCCAAATGTCGACCACTAGCCGGGCCGGGTCGAGTAGGACTTTTGGTGAGCCCTAGTCCTAGCCCATTACACATTAGGGCATGGCCCTGAGAAAATTCATCAATCTTAAAATCGTTATAGGCCCTTCGTTTGATATGACTTTTCGGGCTAGGGTCGGGTTGGGGCCAATCGATTAATAACTCTTTAAACGCAAACACTATTAGTTTGGAGATTTAATGGATGTGAAAAAAATATATCAAGAACGTCCTTAAATCAATAAATTTTAAATCGGACTCGTATTTCGTACCGGGCCGAATAATCGAAGTCTTAGCCCGACCCTAAGCCCTTCGAATTGGGCCATAATAGGGCGCACGTAGGGCTATGGCCGGATTCCGACCGAACTCGGGGCGCCCTAAGACTTATTTCGGCCAAGAACTAAATGCCGACTTTCACACTCGTGCTCTCTCACTAGATTTTATCCACATGCACTTGCATCATTAATGTCAGACACATGTATTAGATATTGTATACAGTACACACACATGCATGTCACAGCTATCCTAGCTGGTTTTGGAACACAAAGGTTGCTATTTTACCTAAATCTCTCAAAATACATATATAAGATTATAAGTTATAACTTGGAATTATGCTCTTATCCAAGGAGTTAATTAAAAGAAATCAGACCATGAGTCAAATTGAATTCATGTATAAAATATTGAAATGAGTTTGAATGGTGCACTCCACATGGGGATCTTGTGCATATTCAATCTGTTTGTTGTTGTTCAAACTTAGCTTGTTTAAAAACTTCATGAGTTTGTAACAAAAAAATAACTACATGAGTTTGAGCTGGAATTGAGTCTTAATGAGCATTCAAATATTCAAGCTGAGATTTATCAATTTAGTTAACGTAAAAGTTTATAATGATAAATTATAAATATATTATCTGAACCATTAAAAATATTCTCAAAGAAATGATCAGGGGCGGGCAACCCATAAACTCAATCATTATACTATATTAATATGCAACTTCTCTAACTCATACCGGCCAAAAGAAACTCACTACCAATTTTATACTTTCTCGAAACTTCAAGCTCTCTCGCGTAATCGTTGCAATTTTCTACTCTGCTCGCCGGCGGGCGCGGGCCTCGGCTTAGGCCGAGTTTTTTGGTTGCCGTCAACTCTACTGTGGTGCTGTTCTTCCCTCTCGTCTGTCTTCTGCCGCTGCCGACTTGGTGGGTCGGTCGGTGGTTGTCAGTTCGGGTTATGGTTGGGCAAGATTTGTGGTCGGCGTGAGTGTGTGGAGGTGGGGAAGGAAGTGGATGCGGCTGTGTGTGGCTGTTCGCCGGTGGGTCTCTCCCCTGCAGTCTTCTGGGCTGATTTTGTACATAGATTTTGGGGCGGCCGGAGCGGACGGTGTTCTGTGCAGGGGGTGGTTGGGCGGCGAAGCGGCAGATGGATCGGTTTCAGGATGTAGGTGGCGTCGATGTGTGGTGTTGTCGACGGCGTCGGCTCTGCCTGGAAGCTCCATGTGTCACGCCAGTGCTTGTTTTGTTGTTAGTTGTGTTTAGAGTTGTTGTAGTTTGTAGGCAGTACATATTTGTGTTTACTTGTTGTAGGTCGGCTTCGACCGTGAAGTAGGTCGGCTTCGTCTGAAACCGTGTCTGCTTCGGTGTTTAGGGTTAAATGTGGCCGGGTAAAACCGGGTGTTTTCGTGTAGGCCGGGTTACTCCGGGTTGAAGGGCACGACTGTCTTCTATCTGGTTCTGTAGTGTCGGCTGCTTCAGTCGGTCGGCCAGCTTTTGTCGTGTCTTTCTTGGACGTGATGCCCTTCTTGGGTAGTTGGTCCTGGTTGTAGCCTTTGTGGCGTTTCTCATCAAAAAAAAGAAACTCACTACCGTCGAATAATTTTATTTCAGATTATATATTTATTTATTTTTTATAGCCAGATTATATATTATTGAACTATCTTATTTTGCAATTTATTATTTGTATATTGATAATAACTATATAGAGCGCTCAAATGAGAATCCCTTTTTCGAGAACTTTGAGAACCCCTTCGTTATGCAGTTTGGTCTTCGTTATGCATTTTTGAAAATGCATCAGTTTTTGACTAAGTGAAGTTTCCGAAAGCCTAAAATGCATCTAGGTAAAATACATGCTCAAAACTGCATAATGAAGGAAAAAAAGTTAGTGGGACACGTGTCACCTCCATATTCAAAGATGTAACTTGATCCAATTGTGAGATTTGAGTTCTCAAGTAATCGAATTTTTAGGGAGTTCTCAACCGAACGCTTCCCTGTATATATATAGGGTATATAGAGGAGCGCTCAAATGAGAACCCCTTATTTTTCGGGAACTTGAGACCCCAATCTTCACCTTCCAAAATGCATCATCAAGTCATTTTGGTGGTGAAACGTGTCTCATGTGCATTTTCCAAGATGCTTAATGCAAAGTCAAAGCCAGTTTTTTTACTTTGCTTTTTGGACATGTGTCACATGCAGATTCAAAGATGCATCATGATCTAATGGTGAGATTTGGGTTCTCAAGTTTTCGAATTTTTAAGAGTTCTCAACCGAGCGCTCCCCAGGGTATATATATAGGGGAGCGCTCGGTTGAGAACCCCTAAAAATTCGAGAATCTGAGACCCCAAATCTCACCATTGGATCAAGTTACATCTTTGAATGTGGAGGTGACAAGTGCCCAACTCACTTTTTTTTCCTTCATTGTGCATATATATATAGAGGAGCGCTCAAATGTTACACCCATTTTAGAGTGTTATGTGTTACACCAATCTTAGCCACACATCCAACCCCCCGTGCTTTGTGGGCTTGCCACGTGTCCAAGTACCCAAAATCCAATAAAGCAAAAAGCAAACAGTAAAACCCACTACCCAAAAATTCACTATTCCAGCACTATTCCTGCCACTATCCACCAATCAGAAGCTCTGTAACACATAACACTCTAAGAAGCTATAACATTTGAGCGCCCCTATATATATATGGAGGAGGGAGAGCGCTCGGTTGAGGCAAGGTTGTAAGAATGAGGCAGTAAGGCATGATCTTGGCCATTGATGATATTGATCTAATGGTTGAGATTTAAAGATGTGGTAGTGGGATTTTACTATTTGCTTTTTACTATTGGTAGTGGGTTTACTATTTGGACAGTGGCGCACCCACAAAGCACGGGGGGTTAGATGTGTGGCTCAGATCGTGCCTCACTGCCTCATTCTTATTTGACTTGCCTCATTTGAGCGCTCCTCTATAGAGGAGTGTTCAAATGTTATACCCTTTTTATGGTGTTATGTGTTATGTCAATCTCAGCCACACATCCAACCCCTCCGTGCTTTGTGGGTGCGCCACGTGTCCAAGTACCCAAAATCCAATAAAGTAAACAGTAAACAGTAAAACCCACTACCCAAAAATCCACTATTCCGGTACTATTCATGCCACTATCAACCAATCAAAACACTTATAACACATAACACTCTAACAACCTATAACATTTGAACCCCATATATATATATATAGAGGCGCGCTCAAATGTGAACTCTTCTTAGGCTAAGAACGTGTGAATCAATCTGAACCATTGGATCATATTGATCTAATGGTTGAGATTTAAAGGTAGTGGGATTTTACTGTTTGCTTTTTACTGTTGGTAGTGGGATTTTACTGTTTGCTTTTTGCTTTATTGGATTTTGGGTACTTTGACACGTGGCAAGCCCACAAAGCACGGGGGGATTTGGATGTGTGGCTAAGATTGAAGTAACACATAACACTCTAATATGAGTATAACATTTGAGCGCTCCTATATATATATATATAAGAGGAGGAGCGTTCAAATGAGGCACGATACAGTAAAGTGAGGCACGATCTCAACCACACATCTAACCCCCCCCCCCCCCCCCCCGTGCTTTGTGGGTGCGCCACGTGTCCAAATAGTAAACTCACTACCAACAGTAAAAAGCAAACAGTAAATCCCACTACCACACCTTTAAATCTCAACCATTATATCAATATCATCAATGGCCAAGATCATGCCTTACTGCCTCATTCTTATAACCCTGCCTCAACCGAGTGCTCCCCTATATAAGAGCGCTCAAATGAGAACCCCTCTTTTTTCGAGAACCTTGACATGCCTTCTTTATGCATTTTCGTTTTTGCCTAAGTGCACTTTCCGAAACTTGAAAATGCATCTAGGCAAAAATAATGCTCGAAACTGCAAAATGGAGGAAAAAAGTGAGTGGGACACTTGTCACCTCCACAATTAAAGATAAAACTTGATCCAATGGTGAGATTTGGGGTCTCAGGTTCTCAAATTTTTAGAGGTTCTCAACCGAGCGCTATATATATATATATATATATATATAGAGGGGAGCACTCGGTTGAGGCAAGTTGGTAGAATGAAACTGTGAGGCACGATCTCGGCCGTCTGTGGGAGTTGATCCGAGGCACGTGGCGAAGCCACGTGGCAAGCCGTAATTGTTGACTTTTCAAAAGTTAGTGGGTTTACTATTTGGACACGTGGCGCGCCCACAATGCACGGGGGGGTTTGATGTGTGGATGAGATCGTGCCTCATAGTCTCATTCTAATTTTGGTGCCTCATTTGAACGCTCCTATATATATATATATATATATATATATATATATATATATATATGGGGCGTTCAATTGAGGACACCTCCAGAAATGAGGACGTAGGGACAAATCTACACCTTTAGATTATTTGATCTAAAGGTGCATAATGAGTCCAAAAGTTATTTTTTGTTCATTTTGCACTTTTGTCTTTTAGGAAAAGACGTGCAAAATGACAAACAACTTTCACTTTTTGGATTCATTCTGCACCTTTAGATCATTTGATCCAATGACCCAAAATTGTCCTCACGTTCTCACTTTAAAACAATGTCCTCAATTGAACACTCATATATATATATAAATGATGGGGCGCGCTCAAATGTTACCCCTTCTTAGAGTGTTATCGTGTTACTCGAATCTGATTGGTTGAATGTGCAGGAATAGTGTTTACTTTTTATTGTTTGCTTTTTACTTTTGTTGAATTTTTTATAGTGGGACACGTGGCGCGCCCACAAAGCACTGGAGAATTTGGATTTGTGAAGATTGGAGTAAAAGGTAACATGCTAAGAGGGGGTAACATTTGAGCGCTGCTCTAGAGAGGATTGCTTCCCCTAAGCCTATAATTGTGTTGAGAATGTGCAGGACACTTCATATGGAGCCACATTGGGACAATTAATGCACAAAAATGGAATATAGAACTACGAGTCTTCTTTAAATGTGATTGAAGTAGAGCCACATGAAACTTCATGAAGAACAAAATCAACAATAATCAATATATATGATGGCTTTGGGAATTGTCTTGTGCATTCATAGAGATTAAAAAGCCCAAATACAACTTTTTCATCATCACAATAAAATAAGTACAAAACTAGCTACACTTCTTTAAGCAAGAACACATGCAAAAGAATATCTTGGACAAAACCCCATTTTGGATCTCCCTAATCCAACACACACATGAGTCTCATCTTCAAATCTTCATATCAGCTCCAACTACTAGCTACCACCTGCAAGAACCAATAACAAAAAAAAATCAGATCTTGAAGCCGTACTGGAAGAATGAATCATCTGATATCGATGCAAAAGTAAAGCTGTTAAATAGCAGCTTACTGGTATGGCTGTTGAAACTGCACTTGGTTATAGTGGTGGCTATGCATAGCACTTGAAGAAGCACCACCCTGGTACACATAGTGAATAATGTTAGATATAATACAAAGTTGGAATCAAAGGGTAACAAAAAGATTGAAACTTTAGGGTTTTAAGCCAAATGGGTATACCTGGAAATAAGATGTTGAGAAGTGATCCTGTGAGAAGTCCATCATCTGTTGATTATTGTTCTGCACAAATTTCATCAACAACAAATATCAAAAACCCATTTCCAAAAATTGATAGTAAAAAAAAAACAAGAGAAATCAATGGAACAGCTGAAACTTGAAAACAGGTTCAAAAAAAATGGTCATACACACATACCATTGAAGTGTAGTTGAAATCAGGCCTAGAGCTAGCAGTGTCATCCAGCAGATGACTCTCTACATTCTGCTGCTGATCTTGCCTCTTTTCGCCTCGTCTAGGCTCCTTGCTTCTCCTCCTCCTCCTCCTATTTCTCACCAATGCAGCATCCTCGTCGGTCGAAACTGAGCAAAACAGCCCTCCATTAATGTAACAGTTAGCATTATATTCATGGCTGACTTGAGCTGGTCCAGATGACGCATCTGAGACCATCGATAAGTCTTCTTCTTCTTCTTCCTCCTCGGACCGGTTCACACACCCTTCATTCACATATCCTCTAGATTGCTCAAAGTAAACTGTCCATCCAGACTCACATCCACTGCTGTACTCCTCCATTGTATTATCCATCGATCACAAATTCACAATTCACACCTCTACTGTACTGTTATATATATCACAATGATATGGTAAGGATGTCCCTTTAAATAGTAAAGCCTTAGACGTACGAAACCGAAAACTTAATGATATGGGAACGGAGAGACAGTTGTGTCCATTTAATTGGATTGTATTAATCGATCAAAAGCGTGATCTGATGATAAAAGGAAGCCTCATAAGATAGGCATACGGAACGATGAATAGCTGTGTCGATTTAATTTGATGATAAATTCTCATCAGAACGTGATCTAATGACAAAAGAAATTCTTATTAGAAATAACTCCTTAAAATCTTGTTAGCTAGGTTAGATTTCTGACGAAGTCAAAAGCCTAATTAGTTAAACGTTAAAGGATAAACTAACTCTATTGAAACGAAAAAAAAATATCAAACCAAATCAAAAGAGTCCAAAACATGCTTGGCTGTCAAGGCATGTGGTGTAGTTGTAAAACATGGGCATTGTGGTCTCCCCGTTATAAATTGAACCGTACGATTTTGTTCGTTTTTTTTTTTCGAATCAGCAAGTGTAAGAGAAGCCTGTTGTACTAATTATTTTTGTCGTGTCGTGTTGCGTGATTATACAAAATAAAATAAAATGCATGTATCTATCTATTTTATTTCTATATCGTTTTAATTTTATTGGATGTTTTGAGAAGATTGTATTTATGTGATCCCTCGTGCGTGACGAGGATGTGAGGCTGATTATTGATGTGGCCTCTCATTCCCCGAATTCATTTCAATGCTTTTTCTTGTCCCCCTTGCGACCCACCACCCTCCTCCGTTCATTGAACATGAACGGCTTCCTTTGATATGTCATCATTTAATTTCGATTCATTACTTGTACAAATCGACAAAATCCAAAACTTTTATATTTTTTTTCTTATTTTTTTTTAAATTGATAAGAACAGGATATTTTATAAATTGAAACCGATACTGTTAGGGTTCGAACTCTTGACATAATTAATATAAGTCAAATTTGGCACCACAAGCGACATCCGTTTCAATTCAATTCGGTTCATAATAATAATCCATATCGAACATCATGGTTGAGTTCAGTTTTTTTTTTTAATTAGAAAGATTATTTTATTCGATGAAATAAATAAAAATTACAGTAGGAATTAAGACCAAACATAGTTAGAATCTTTCTTCTTATCGAACATTCGGGATGGATCGTTGAGTTCAGTTCAATTCAGTTATAATCAACGAATGTATGACTCTTAATCTCTAATTATCATGTGAGACTTTGTCGATATGGAATTTTATTACGTTAAGACAGGTGAAGTGCGTGGATAATCACACTTCAAAACATGTCCATGTTTTGCTTTCCTACGTCAAGTCCCTGTCCAACCCGCACCCACACACACATGTCGGCACGTGTGGGTCTGCACTTAAGGCTCGACCTTCCTCACCCACATACGGACCCATCACGTGTCCGCACGTGTGCACACATTTCCATCTACTAGCTGAGCTAATGAATTCTTGCTTTATTGTACAAATTGCATTAAGAATACATGATTTTTATCAAGGAACATAATCTCATTTTGTTGACTGCTTTTTGTCTACAAAATTAGTTTTTATGTATAAAGTTGTTCTTTCTTTATTAGTTACAAACATGTTTTGTTTAGATTTGTGTCCTACTTGTCATTTAAGAAACGATATAATCAAGTTTATCGATACAATTTGGATTCTTACCGACGTTTTTCATGTTCCTAGTTGTCTCTTATGATCAACAAAATTTGACTAAGAATTTATTCGCGTCTGCAAAATATTATAAGTATATTCTGACAGTCAAATCTCATACTGACTTAATTACGATTTTGATCAACCAAATTTGACTGAGATCTTGTTCACGTCTGTGCTACAGATACTTAGACATATAATGTGTGATGAATTTGTTTAATCCTATGAGGAATGAATTTCGAATCTATGACCATGTGCTTGTGCACCAACTATTACGAAGTAAGTACTTAGTATTACTTAATGAAGATTTATTGTAACACGTGTAATTAACATTAATAACCTAACACGCATGTGCTTCAATAATTTAAAAATACAACCAATTTAGTAGTATGCAAATGGACACGAGGGCTCCCTGATTTTAAAATACCTCATCGCCGTTTTAACAAAACTATTTATTTATTTTTAAAAAAGATTTATCAAACATGCAGGCTAACCCTGCTATATATTGTATTTGAATGAAAAACAATATTGCTTTAGTCATCTGATCACATTCTGATGAGTATGAATAAATTAGATTTATCGACACTAATATGAATTAAACTCTTACAATAACGAGTCTCACATTTCGCTTGTCTGGAACTTAAGTTTTAGATAACCTTAACTCAATTACCGCCCACGTGCTCCTAATTATCTTTCATCAAATTTTAAATTGCTCGTTCAAGATTAGAAATGTTTAAAATATTATTATTGAAAATGATACGTGCACTTATCCTAGGGCTTACATTTGTCACAATTAGGTGTTTAAACTCGATTATGAAATTCGAGCAATAATGCGAAATTTTTATGAACCAATAGTTGTACTACGCGCATTGAGGTTTTCTAGATCGTTCGTGAAGTTTCGAGATCCAGCAAGCTTCGAATTTTTAGTATCACTTCTAGATGTATATTGATCATAAAATTATATTATCGTATTAGGCGTAAAATCAAGTCAAAATTACATGTGAAGTCCAACTTTGGATAATAAAGTAAAGTGTGATTAGGTCATTTGGGTTTATGGCAAGCACATTATTGTTGGCTAAATGTTTGACAAACTCAGAACCTAAACATTACAGATCCACACGTGTCAGCGCTTTGGGGGTTTGAAATTAGGGCATACATGTGCATGTTCATGTACGAGGCTGTACTGTACAGTCGAGGAGGACAAAGCTTGGCCAGTTAGACCCCACAAGAGAACATTGCATTTCTTTAGTGGGCCTTGAGTGTCAGCCCATTTACTCAGCCCGGAGTAAGACCGCGTTTGGATTGGGCTTGTGTGTTTGAAATTCAGTAATTTTGATTGTGTACGTGGATTTAAAGCAGCGGAAATGACAAATTACAATTATTAATATCTAGTGTGATTTTCGCTAATTCGAAGCATGTGGGCATTTGGTCTAGTGGTATGATTCTCGCTTTGGGTGCGAGAGGTCCCGAGTTCGATTCTCGGAATGCCCCAAAAAAATATACCAAATTTTTGAAGTCAAATTATGTTTTTGATTATTGAATTTGAGAGGTGAGTGTTAATGTTTGATAAAATGCTTGGCTGGAGTTTCATTGGAAATGTATTGCATTTTCTGCATCATTTTAATCTTTTATTGGTATAGAAAAGTTATAAACAAAAAAATCTTATCGTACATGCTATATAATTTTCATTTTCAAATTTAATTTGGACTGTTGAATTCTCATGCAGATTGTCATCTGAAGACACATTGAAACTGTGAGTAAAAAAAAATCGAGTTGCAGGAGCTGTCCTGTTCAGTCTGTTTGGATGTCATTTATGTGTTTGGTTGAGGTTAAGAGGCAAGTGTTGATGCAATACACACTTACTGTTTGATAAAATGCCTGACTGAATTTTCTTTTGAAAAGAGTAGTGTTTTGCGTCTTTTGTGCCTGACTGAAGTTTCATTTGCAATGTATTGCTTTTTCTGAAACATTTTAATCTTTTATTTGTATAGAGAAGATACAAAAAAATCGTTATTGCACATGAAATATATTTTCATGCAGAAAGTTGAATTTGGACTGTTGAAATCTCCTGCAGATCCTCATCTGAAGTCACATTGAAACTGTGAGTAGAGATTGAGTTGATGGAGCTGCTGTTTTCTTGAGCCACTGCGACTTCGTATTCTCCGTGATGAAGTGAAGTCTCAAATACTCCATTTTTATCAGTGATGCCAACCAGTCCCTTATGAGCCATTGTCCGCATGATCCTATCCACAACATCTCCTGTTGGTAAGTTTCTGAAAGAGTTATCCGTCAAGCACATTTTGTAGCACCCGGTTGGACTCCAAGCTGCCCACACCACAATCCCCGAAACCGCTGGGTGAGATCGCGCTTCGTTGATAATGGTCTCCAAGCTTGCTGCCTGTTAAAATGGTACGTCAATACAAATACTGAGATAGTTAAGATTTAACAATTAGGCGTCAAAAAGGAATCACTTTCCTATATTTTTTAGTATTTAAATTTTACCTGATTTCCACCGCTTGTATCCAGTTCTGTAATCCAAATGGGCAGCCTTGCAGACGCCAGAGTATCCAGAGCAGATCTCATGTAAGGAATATTAGGGATGTTAAAATGTCCTTCCAAGCCAATCCCTAAAGGAACTCCAGCAATTTGTCTGATCTTCCCCAAGTAATTTGCTGCTGACACTGCTGTGTCTCCGCTTTGCTCCAACGTATTGTACTCGTTCAAGAACAAAAGTGGTCGAGGATCGAGGGCGTGTGCTGTTTGGTAAAACTTAGTTGATGCGTCCCCTCCCAGTTTGCTCTCGAAGAAATTGTGATGCAAGTTCTCATTCACAACATCCCAGTGAATAACTTGCCCTCTGAAATGTCTCACAACTGAGTTTATTCTACTGGTTGCAGCATCCCTGAGTTGTTGAGGCGCAAGATTTTTGACCCATCCTGGTTGGTAGTTTGGATCGTCCCAGAATATGTTATGCCCTCTTACCGAGACTCCATGTTGTCTAGTGAGCTGAAGCATGGCATCAGCGGCGGAATAGTCCAGTCTACCAGGTGACGGTTCGTTCGTGTACCATTTCATTTCATTTTCAAATGTAGTGTACTTAAACCTTGAGAAAAACCAGTTTTGGTAGGCAACATTGTTTAAAATATTTTTGTTGATGGCACAGCCAAAGGGAAAGCCTAATGCTTTTTGCTGAAATGTCAGGTTTGCACCGGCTAATGGTTTTCCTGTGGCGTCAACTGCTTGAAACCTCACTGTTTGCTTTCGATGCTGCAAAATATGTAATCAGATTAATATATTCAATAAGGGATACAGATGTGCTGAAAAATGTTAAATGAAAAAAAAGAAGAAGAAGGTTAAGATTACCTTTTCGATGCGTGCTTCCTGATGCAATTTCCATTCCGCTTGAGTGAATGGCTGCAACGAGACGCTGTCAACCCATATATCAGGTGAAGTGTTGTTACTCTGTGAAAGAAAAAAAATAAAGAAGTCATATCATCAAGTAAAATCTTTACATATCTGAGTTTGTAAGTTGTAGGCTTGTTGCATTTTCCCTTCAACCTTCATAATTATTTTTTTTGGTATCTGAAATGCTTTACTTAATGATTTTGGTAATAACATTTATATGTAACCTGCACATCTGTTTTTCAATAGCCAAGGAGATATGCTTACCTCAAAATAGAGCTCAGCTGGTCCAGTTGCGTCAACTGTCAATCCACCCTTGAGCATGGACCAACAGCCAGCCTCTGAGAAAACCACTCCAGCCGGCCAATACCCAGAGCTTGTTTTGAAAATGGCAGTCACCGGTGCGCTACCTTCACTCAGTTGAATCCACGCTGCAAACAATTACTGGTCAATATTGTATTTAATTTTTACTGTTTGCAGGAACAAGAAGCTGATGACTTACCAGAGAAAGTATACAACAAGTCCTTGTTCAACTTGAACTTTTGTGAAACACTTCCATATGAATTGTTTCGCCCACTAGCCATGACAAACCTGTTTCCTCCTGGTGCAGTTCTGTACTCGACTTTAGCTCCTCCAAAACTCGACCATCCTGTCAAATCCTCCATCTCAGGATTCTCCACCAATCCGCCAGCATATTGAACTTTGTGAGGACTTGCCAGACACTATTGAATATCAAAAGAGCACACATTAAGGTATGAACTCTACACTGCGCAATTTATGATGCAATATAATTTAACATGTTGACAGAGCTTCTTGCCTCTATACTGGCTGTGTGATCATATTCTAAACCATAAACATTCCTTAATCCTGCAATGAAAAATATTCCGAGGATCCTTAAAATTGGTCTGCTTATGTCTTGTTTTCCTCCCATTATAGTTTGTGTCAGTGATGAAAGTGAAAGATGAGAATAAGCCTTTATATAAGAGCACACTGCCAATCTCCTCCAACATTTTTGACTCATTGAATTTATCATGTTGGAACTAAAGAACTGTTGAATTTTTTTTTTCCAAAAATTGATAATTTATTTAATGGTCAATCAAACTTTGATCAAATAAGTAGTTGCTCTTAATTTCCGGAAATGAATATTTCAGTAAATGGGCAAAACCACTAAAATAGACTTAATTATTTATTATAGATGAAAAATGCTGTTAAGTGTGTTATTTCAGCATTTTGTGATGATAAAAAACGTGGATATATAACACATCCACATGCCATTCGATTTTTAAGATCTCTCTTTCGCACTTCCTATTAAGTAGTTTGCAATGCACCTATATACAAACATGAGTAGAACTCAGACATTGTCCCGACTTTATTTTTTGTAAATAAAATTTTTCATTAATGTTCGGTTTGGTGCATTTCCGAAGGGTTTAACTTCTGGTTAATCTAATTAGAAATGAAAACAAGTTTGTTACGTATTTTGTTTAGAGAATAATTTGTTGATTCATAAAATTGAGGAATAACTATTAATTATGATTTTATCAATAAAATAAAGATGAAAAAAATATGATAATTAACACATTGGTTTCCTAGTATTTTGGATCATGATTTGAATATGAATGAATCTAAATTAATTAATACTGATAATGACGCCTTTGATTAATATATTTTCAATTAGTCAATTTAATTAATAAGTAAAATTTGGATCCTGATTGAATCTAACGGATATTAATGTCCCTAAGTTCTTACATGATACAGTGATTCTCATTTTATCATTCATTTCCTGCAAGTTAGTTCACGATCAGTTGAAAATTCACACTGAAACTAAAAATTCTCCTCCATGGAGGTATCCAAAAGAACGTCCTGATGATAGAAATATATATATATATAATTGTTTCAGAGCACGGTTAGTTAGAGGGATCTGCATAAGAAGGAATTTTCACTCTCAAAACTTATTTTCTTTTCAGTAAAAAAATAAATAAGAAGTACAGACATGTTTTTGTCATGTGTATAATGTCGTATCATGTGTTTGACATCTTCACGATGATACTTCAACTTTTACTGTCGCGGTGAGCTGCATATTTTCATTTGATGAAACCTGAAATCTCCTTGCAGATGGGACTGCAGCATCCTTATGTGTGATGGTGACCTCGTACTTTCCATGGTAAAGGGAAGTCTCAAAGAACCCATTTTGGTCTGTGGCGCCTACCAGACCCTTATGCCTCATAACGTGCAGTATCTTGTCAACAACATCGCCTGTTGGTAAGTTATTGAACGAGTTATCGGTCAAGCACATTTTGTAACATCCATTTGGTTTCCAAGCTGCCCATATAATGATTCCTTTGATAGCTGGGTGAGAAGCTGCTTCATTTATGATCTGCTCTAAACTTTCCTCCTGTTAATTATTTCATAACAGTTAGAAATACGAATTTCTTTTTCAGGAAAATGACCCGAAAACTAGGCAGATATTTTTACCTGATTCCCAGAGGCTACATCGAGTTCTGTGATCCAGATGGGTACATTCGCAGCTGCCAAGGTATCAATAGCAGATCGCATGTAAGGAATGTTGGGAGTATCAAAATGTCCTTCTAACCCGATCCCCAAAGGAACTCCTGATGGCATTTCCTTGAGCTTTTTGAGGTAACTCGTCGGTGATGCATCAGTGTCTCCCTTCTGCTCAATTGTGTTATACTCGTTCAAAAACTTGATCGGGCTGGAATCAAGCTCATGCGCAGTTTCGTAGTATTTAGCGGAGACATCTCCTCCGAGCTTTACTTCAAAGAAGCTATGGTGCATATTCTCATTGACAACATCCCAGTGGATAAATTGTCCTTTGAAATGTCTCACAACTGAATTAATCCGTTTGTCAGCTGCTGCGCGCAGTTGATCAGGTGAGAGACTTGGCACCCAATAAGGTTGGAATTTTGGGTCATCCCAAAATATGTTATGACCGCGGACACTGACCCCATTTTGTTTCACGAACTTAAGCATGGCATCAGCGTCTGAGTAGTCCTCGACACCTTGGGTCTTTTCGGTGCTGTACCACTTCATTTCATCTTCAAATGTGGTGTACTTGAATCTTGAGGAGAACCAGTTTTGGTAAGTAGTGCTGGTCAGTATGTTCTTATTTATGGCACATCCAAATGGAAAACTCAACGCCTTTTGGTCCACTGAGACGTTGGCTCCAGCCAACGGCCTTCCACTGGCGTCAACGGCCTGCACTCTCACTCTCCCCTTCCGATACTGCCACAAAAGGCATCACGTTAGATCTCTAAATCCCGGTAAGGTATCTCAAAAAGTGACATTTTTTTAGCTTGTTCAAAAATCAAAAGTACCATTTCTGTATTTTCAGCCTGATGTGATCTCCATTCCTCTTTGGTGAATGGCTGCAGGGAGACACTATCAATCCATATTTCCACCGAAGTATTTCTGCTCTGAAAAATCAACGTCGCGACAGAAAATAAAATCAGCGACGCAGGGCAGGGCCTAACTTTTTAATCACACAAGCACGCAGAGCTGGGAAACATGCTAACCTCAAAATAAAGCTCCACGACGCCAGTTTGATCAACTTTCAGACCACCCTTGAGCATCGACCAACATCCGGCTTCCGCCACAACTGCTCCTGCATATCTGTATCCACCTCTTGTCTTGAAGATGGCTTTTACAGGTATGCTGCCTTCATTCACTTGTACCCAAGCTACATTGCTCAAAATTAGAAATCATCGTATTTTTTCGTCTTCAAAAAAGTTATTTCCTCATGCTTGAATTTTGATTATTTCCACTTGCAAGCTGCAGCGACAAACAGATGACTTAACTTACCAGAAAAGGTGTACATAAAATCCTTCTGCATCACAAACTTCTGCGACGCGCTGCCATATGAGCTGTTTCGCCCGCTGGTTACAAGAAACCTGTTCCCATCAGTTCCAACCATGTGCTTAACCGCAGCCCCTCCGAACGCAGACCATCCTTCCAGCCCACGATCCATCTCAGGATTCGCCACATTCCCTCCGTTATACTGCGCTTTCCATGGCCTTGTCCGACACTGTCAGACCAAAAAGTAAAGCAAAGACACTCAAACAGGTCAGATTTCTTTCTTCTACAAATCATCAATACACAGCATACATATCAGCATCAATGTATTTAGTTATCGATCTTGCCTCGATGCTGGCCGTGTGATCATATTTCAATCCTGAAACACCTGTGGCCAGCAGAGCCCAGCAGACCAGCATCAGCATTGGATTTAAAACCTGAGCCGTCATTGTTGCTTATTTTTTTGAAGAATCTGAACCACAAGCATGAGACTTGTTTATATATGCATTTGCACTACACATTATTTTTGCTTGAAGATTTTGGTATAGTAGCTTCTTAAATAGATTCATACATCTAAAACAAGCATATCCTTGTTTCTTATTTAATTATTTGCTATCTATTGCAGAAATTTTACCATGTTCAGCGAATGACAAAACAGTAAATTTTTATAGGTAAGTATATATTTGATTTTATTGCTTCAATATAAAGGAACTATTAGTATCCAAAAATCTAAATTGTCTGAATTGGCATGATTTTGATAGATTTATGACACATTCTATATACCAGTAATTGTAGGGAAATTATGTATTTATCTGTAATTTAAATTATTAATCATACCAAATCATGCAACTTTTTCTACTTTGAGTGTTTTGCCTTGATTAACATTTTTGGAGTAAATTAACGGAAATGTTTTGTGTTTTTGTTATTGAAGTGAAAGATACAAATCAAGTTGGATACTCCAGGCAAGATGCATGAAGCCATTTAACAACTCTCTTTCTCAAGTTTGAGAAGTTCCACATTTGGATTTTGGCGTGCCAAATACTAATAAAAGATTTTCTAAATTAAGAAATATACATTCATTTCGATCCATTTGTTCCATTGGATGAGCTCTGGATAAGGAAAATATGAGCTTTTTCTTATTATGTACAAGTAAATGACATGACATTTTATTGATACTTTTTTTTTGATGAAACATTTTATTGATACTTAATTATTATCTCTATCATGAAAATTAATTTAGAAGGAATAATGATTTATTGGTCTTGGTCTTGATCAAGTGACTAGGACTAGGAGAGAATGAGAGATCGTTAATTATTTAAATAATTCCTATAATTTTTTGGTACATTTAATCACGCCATCATCTACCGAATTATTTAAATAATTCCAATAAAATGATAGAAAAATTAGAAAGAAAAAAAAATAATTCCAATTTAAAATCACATTTTTTTCTTAATAATCTTATGTTTATTGTGAGAAAAATTATTTGATGAAAATAATAGTAATAATATTAAAGCAAGCTTTTGTGGTGGTTTGTGGAAATTAGGTACTGACTTATGAGTTAAGGCTACTGTCTTGTCGCAACCTGATCGAGATTTGTAGTTATGTTCAACCGCAGCAGCTCCAATCACCAAACCCACAACTAAATTTCTCGGACCACCAATCAATCAAGCAAGCAATCCCCAAAATACCCCATTTTCCAGAAGAAAAACCCTAGTTTTGATCAATTTGATTGATTTCGATCCACGCAATCCAGAAGCATCGACCCCCATTTCGTATTTGTGGCAAAAATCGAATCTTTTCACTCGACCCAGACGTGGGTCGCTCTTAGATAGCTTGAAGATGGAGCTTGATAAGAGACTGGGATTAGGGTTTTTGAGTTTGTGGCTTGTGTGTTCATCATGCGTGGCGAAATTTGTGGTGGAGAAGAACAGTTTGACGGTTACATCCCCGGAGAGTATTAAGGGGACGCACGACAGTGCGATTGGCAACTTTGGGATTCCACAGTATGGTGGGAGTATGGCTGGAACGGTGGTGTATCCCAAGGATAATAAAAAGGGGTGTAAGGAGTTTAAGGATTTCGGAATCTCATTTCAGTCCAAGCCTGGAGCTCTTCCCACTTTTGTGTTGGTTGATCGAGGAGGTGAGTGAGTTAAATTGGATCTGTAGACATTTTGTAGTGGATTTTTTCAGGACTTCGGTTTATATAAAGTTTGAAATCACTCTGCATTTGATTTCGATTTGATGATGTTATTGCTTTGATTGATGTTCGCTTGTTATTTGGTGGACTGTGGTTTTGATTGGTACTGGATTTTCCGCTTATTGATTGTTGTCAAGGACTGATTTGAGTAATAGAATTTGTAGCTCTAGCTAGTCCAATTGGTTTATTGAATAGACAGTTCGATAATGAGATTTTCTTCAGGAGCTAGATTCGTGATGTCGATGGAGAGATGGATTTTGAATAGAAAGTATTTTCCTGTCAATTTGCGGGATGATGATGTTTTTCTGTAGGGAGGAATGATGGTCTTCATGTAGCAAAGTAGGCAGGCATTTGTGTGAAAGCTTATTCAATTGGATAATGTGTATAGATTCCTGCGGGAGCAAACATATTAGATGCTCGTTAACTACTGAAACCTCATATGACAATCGTTTACTGATTTGAAGGTTACTTTGTGTGACATGAGTTTAAAAGAGTATGATAGCATTTAAATGCTGAGCTACTTTTTTCGTATTTGAGGGTTATTGCGTCTGTTAGATCCCACTAAGGACGGTGAGTGCTTAATCATGGTGATTGAAGTTTTTATTCAGTTGGGTGCTTTTCTCGAGGTATTACTGAAAAAAGGACTTTTTTGCGCATCTAAATTGAAAAGAGTCAACATCAAAGTGCTTATTTTTCGCATGAACTAATAAGATACATCAGACATTAATATTTTATTTATAAATTCATGACATTTTCAATTTGCAGATTGTTTTTTCGCTCTGAAGGTCTGGAATGTGCAGAAAGCTGGTGCTTCTGCTGTTCTTGTTGCGGATGACTCCGACGAAGCATTGATTACCATGGATACACCCGAAGAAGACCGTGCATCTGCAGACTATATTCAAAACATCACTATACCATCAGCACTTTTAGAGAAGAGTTTTGCCGAAAAATTAAAGAAAGCAATCAGTGGAGGAGATATGGTTAATGTAAATCTTGACTGGAGAGAGGCCGTGCCTCATCCGGATGATCGTGTAGAATACGAGTTGTGGACTAGCAGCAATGATGAGTGCGGGGTAAAATGTGGCATGTTGATGGAGTTCCTGAAAGATTTCAAAGGCGCCGCTCAAATACTTGAGAAAGGCGGTTACACTCAGTTCACCCCACACTATATAACTTGGTATTGTCCAGAGGCGTTCATATTAAGCAAGCAGTGCAAGTCTCAGTGTATTAACCATGGTCGATACTGCGCCCCCGATCCTGAACAAGATTTCAGCTCGGGTTATGAAGGAAAAGATGTTGTTGTTGAAAACTTAAGGCAGCTATGCGTATTTAAAGTAGCAAATGAGAGTAGCAAGTCTTGGGTGTGGTGGGATTATGTTACCGATTTCCAAATTAGGTGTCCTATGAAAGACAAAAAGTACAACAAGGAATGTGCTGACAGCGTAATAAAGTCTCTTGGTATGATACCGACTGCGTCAATTTTCGTTGTGGCTTTTACAGCACATGCTTTTGAACTTGTCATTCTTTTCTATTGCCAGGACTTGACTTGAAGAAGATTGAAAAGTGCATGGGCGATCCTACGGCTGATGCTGATAATCCTATTCTGAAGGAAGAGCAAGAAGCACAGGTATATTTTGATAACTTCTTAAATATATTGCCAAAACTTATTTTCTGTAGAGAGTTCCAGCGACTCGTCTTGCTCCTTTGTGTCACAATATGAAGAAAATCGTAGTTATAGTTCTGGATTAACTTGTTATTTGTTTGGTCTATGCATTGTACAGGTTGGGAAAGGAACAAGAGGAGATGTGACCATTTTGCCTACTCTTGTTGTCAATAATCGGCAGTACCGAGGTCTGCATTTTGTTCCCCAATCAAATGCACAAATATTTCACGGCAATATTCTAAAAAATGTGAGTTTGCAGGGAAATTGGCAAAAGGTGCTGTTCTAAAGGCGATATGTTCCGGGTTCGAAGAAACTACAGAACCGTCCGTTTGTTTGAGTGGTGGTAAGCTTTCTGCCGTTAGCCACATAAGTTACCATTACATGATTACTATCTGTTTGATGGTTTTGATTTTCAATTTTTTTTTTATACCGTAGATGTGGAGACTAACGAGTGTTTGGATAACAATGGGGGTTGCTGGCAAGACAAAACAGCCAATATAACAGCATGTAAAGTATGCACTGGAACGTGACTATTTGAAGTTTATACTTTCCTCCTAGAATATCTGATAACTCATTATCAAACGAATGTGTAAACCCAGGATACTTTCCGCGGTCGAGTCTGTGAGTGCCCCCTGGTTGATGGTGTGCAATTCAAAGGAGATGGCTACAACCATTGTGAAGGTAATACTTTTGCTTGCTCCCTCACATTTTTTACACTTGGATCGAATGGAATGGAGTTCTTTGTCATTTCTAATTTGCACTTGCATATATTACTACTTTTTTTTTTAATTTCGATAGTTTTGTGTGTTTACTTGAAAATGCATAATTATCTCAAGGTTTTGTTTTTTTTGCTTGGCACTTTTTATATTAACTACTTGCGGTCCTTATCTTGTTGCAGTAAGCGGACCAGGGAGGTGCAAGATAAACAATGGAGGTTGTTGGCATGAAACCCGTAATGGGCATGCTTTCTCTGCCTGCTCGGTTGGCCAACTTTTTTTCTTTCTCTGTCTTTCATCTTCTTTCGCAGGCTTAATCATTCTAATGATTGACACATAAAACTCTCTTTTCAGGATACTGACGACGGTAAATGCAAGTGTCCGGCAGGGTTTAAAGGTGATGGAATCAAAACTTGTGAAGGTAAAATATTTGAACTGCGTTGTTCTTTAACTAGTACAGTGCCACTGTTAATCAATAAAACAAAGTAATATAAGTGTAACTCGGGTTTATGTTGCAATTTGGCTGATGTTGAAGAGTTATGAATTTCTGGTTACTTGGCGGATACCAAATAGTCATGTACCTCTTTTATTTAAACCAGATATTGATGAATGCAAGGAGAAGAAAGCATGTCAGTGCCCTGAATGCAGTTGCAAAAATACATGGGGTAGCTATGACTGCAGCTGTAGTGGCGATCTCTTGTACATACGAGACCACGACACGTGCATCAGTAAGCGAGCAAACAAGTGAATGATGTTTACCTCAAGTGTTTGCGTTTTGCTTAAAAATGTAATCATTTACAGGTAAGAGCGGTAGTGAAGTAAAATCGGTATGGACAGCATTTTGGATCATATTGATCGGTTTGACAATGGCAGCTGGTGGAGCATATCTTGTTTACAAATACAGAATAAGAGTAAGTGCAGCCCACATACTAATTTTTTATTAATTAATTAATTAAGTGTGATACTACTACTACTACTACTACTAGCATAACTCTAAACTAAAAGTCTCACTTGGTTGTTTGTTTTGCAGTCATACATGGACTCGGAAATCAGAGCTATCATGGCACAGTACATGCCCCTCGACAACCAATCAGAAGTGCCGAATCACAGCGAGGAACGTGCATGAGCCATTATTATTCATCCTTTCCTGGACTTGTTATTTTTTTTTGTAAAACAATAGTTAGGGAATACACAGAAAGGCAATGGTTACCTGTTCAAATATGTTACTGGGAGATTGCAATTAAATATCCTTTGTAGATGAACAGTGTCTTGAACAGGCTTTAAATGTTGATCTTGAGACGTTACCTTTGGTTGCGGGGATAGTAATATTGGTTTCACTGAAAATTAAGTCTTTAAGGTTACAAAATTGTCGGACAGAAATCCAGTATGGTAGTTTCACTGTTGTGTGTCTTTTGTTTGTCAAATATCTTTGACATTAGTTTACATTCGCACATTATCCGGATGGTGCTCGCTATTGCTCATCTTCAGCTATTTCTTCACCAAAGCCTCGCTGTGCAAGTCTGTAGTACAGAATACCCATAGTGGCCATGCATGCCCTGTAACATTCGCATAAGAGTAGTCTTAGTGAAAAGCTGTTGCTTAAAGGTACTTTCTAATATATAAACTATGCAGTACATAGCTACCAGTTTGATGTGAATATATATATTTATAAAAAGGAGTAGAAATTACATGATAGCTATCACGAGTAGGATTTTTCTTGGATCCATTCTCGAAGGTCTATGATGCCGTGGACGCCCTTCTGGAGCTTCTTCTGCACGTGAGTCTTTCTTTGAAGGTGCAGTTACTGGTAGAGTGGGCAAAGAGCTGGACCAGAAGGGTATCAATGCTCTTAGGAACTTGTGGCGGAAAGAACCTGCAATAACATATCAAATTATTGCTTACTGAAGCAAAACTATAAGTACCTAACATGAAGAAGAAGAAGAATACTAAAATGGATTAAGTCCATTATTAACCATTCACCGTGCTCAATCTTACACACTTGCAGTGGCACCCAATAGTATATTTTATTGCAGCGAAGAAGATAAGCAAATTAAAAGAGAGACGATAGGTGATAACACATATTTATCTTACCTCTTCGAGAATACTTTTTCATATTCCCATCCTCATCATCTGCATAATAAGGAATTTCGGAGATTTGTCTGTCCGCAAGAATTGCACCCTTTCTCGTTGTAGCACCGGGCTGCGAAGCATAACAATCAAAATTAATATTCTGTTACAAGAACAAAGCTTTTTCGTATTTCATACTGATAAGGCAGCCGTCATATCATTGCGTGAGGCACAAGAACTATTTACAATTTTAGTACCATCTAAGCATATAATGTTGAAAGGATAAATAATGCCTTTTCACCTACAGGGCTAGAGTTTGATAGGTGATTTCCTGCCGAACTCGGACCACCTATCTCCATGTTATCTGGGACAAGAATGTTTAACGAGTTTGTCATGTTTCCAACCGGTTGAATTTCAGGTATTTTGCTTCCATGTGTTCCTTCCCCACTTGCACCAGATGCTTGAATGAGTGGATCGGAGGCAAATGCAGGTGGAGGACCACGAGATCCTGTTGCTGGCATCGAAACTGGGTGATTCCCAAAGACATTCTTCTCCAGACCAGTCTGTACATTACAAATGAGTCAAAACGAGCATGTATGCTGCAAAGAAGGATGTTGAAAGCAATGAAGGTGAAAGAGAAATTGTAATAAAAGCAATGATTGCCTCATATTCCCTAGTATCACAAAAGCAAGCAGATCACTATCATACCATAAACATTGGCCAACTCATACTAGGAATTCTATACTGAGTTTTCGCTCAATTTTGCTTTTAATAAATAACTTTCTAATTGTATACCTACAACAATTTACCCTGACCATGCTAAGATTCAGTGAAATAATTGCTTTTACCATACAGGGACACGCCATATTTACTTACTACAAAGAAATGACAGACATTGTACAGATAGATAGCTCAAAAGATCAAGAAGATAAATAAAAAAATAATCGCGGGAAAGCACAAACAGTACCTGAATAATAACTTCTTTCAATTTAGTATGAAGCGGAGAGCCTGAATCTTTTATGCTCTTAGGTGGCCAAATCTTCATCAACAAAAAATAATATCTTGAATAAAGGGCTCAAGTTGTAACTATAACCAGAGTGAATGACAGTCTTGGCAATAGAACTCACAGGAGTAGAGCATCCAGGGCAAACATACCCTGCCGGTGCAGTGTGCGGTGGAAAACTCTTGATATGAGAGGCCAAGCAATGTGTGTGAATAACATCTAAACACAATACAATATGTAACCAATTCATAATCGAGACACGTAAATCTATCGACTCAAAGCACATTTTTATAAGAATAATCAATTTTTGTGTTATACATACGCAAGCAACCCAATCTAGTGGTCTGAGAGTCTGAGCTCTCTTCCAGCACAGCCTGACACTTGCAACAAGATGGAGGCCAATCATACTCTCCATCTATGACCCATTCAGAGTATGTCCGAACCTGATGACAGAAAGGGACTTGAATAACTTCAATGAACCAATATTACTATCATGAATTCATGCTATGTATAAGCCATTCACAAATACCAACATATTAGCCATACTTTCAGTTATGAATTATAAATCCCTTAACCTCAATAACTAGTTTTGATGAAAAACACTACCATCGTCATCTAAAGGTAAATTGAAGCAGTAAAGTAAATGATTGCCCCATATCCAAAAAAAGATCCTAAACCCTAAACAATGCACTCTTAAGAAAATTACAG
This sequence comes from Rhodiola chrysanthemifolia, assembly GCA_033675395.1. Lineage (NCBI taxonomy): Eukaryota > Viridiplantae > Streptophyta > Magnoliopsida > Saxifragales > Crassulaceae > Rhodiola > Rhodiola chrysanthemifolia. The sequence goes on from CM066207.1 coordinate 3,016,107, forward strand.
CACTTGTGGCAGAAACTTACCACACAAATCTGGTGCTCACTGAAGCATATGCATTCTCCACAAACAGGGACCTTGTGCACAAAACAGTACAATTTTGTTGCCTGGGATCACAAACCAACATAAATTAGCATTTCATCACAAAATCCTTTAAATGAAACAAGCATAATTGAAAAGCTAAATGCCAACTACATGGAACAACCAATCATAATCTCAATCTCATTTCACTGTTAAATTAAATAAAAAAACACTCCCTATGACAATGAGACAACATCCTACAAATTCACTGACACAATCCGCCGCTCTCACAGTCCAAAATCCTAAGCTCTAACAGATCTATCTAGACATGAATTTTAACCATCACTATGAACAGGAACCACAACTCTAACGACAAATGGGATCACATTCCAAATCAAACAAAATCTACCTTCCGGCACTTGCAGACCACCATTGATCCACAGATTCAACTGTTCTTAAATACTCGGTTCCGGTATCGATAAACAACGAACAATCCTAGGGCAGCAAATCAGAAACCTCCACGAGATTCCTATTATCAAATCTGAATGCCTGATTGACAAATTCTCCTCCACCGCGAAACCCCAAATTTCACGTTATGCAACCGTTTCGGAACTCTTCGTCATCGCCGGTGATCCTCGCATCATCAGCTTCATTGACCCGACTCGGCCTTCCACGTCTCCAATCTGCCACTCCACAAGTTGGGCCGATTATTAAGCCGGATGGAAATAAGTCCAATTAGGCCGGCATATTTACGGCCCGGCCGAAGATTGAGCAGGTTATCAGTGGGCTAATGTATAATTGGGCCAAAGCGTCAAAGGCTTGATATTGTTATCACCAGAGCATTCAATGTTAGCTGCTGCTGACGATTTATGTCCCATACATATACAAGTTCTGATATTCAACTATAGAAGAGGTTCAATCAACCGGAAAAAAAAAACTATAGAAGAGGTACTAGAGTTTATGATGCATCATGACAATGTCGATGCAAGGCTGTGTCCGCGTGTGCCATGTAAGCCATCACTGTGGTCAAAGTGTGGCCTTATCGGAATCCAGATGGAGCTGCTTGAGGACCAGCTCCAGCAGATCTTCTCATGGCCTTGGATTTGGCAAGCAATTGTTCATAATTCTGTGGTTTTTAAAAGACTTGTCAGCAAGAAGGTAGAAAAAGAAAACTCTGTCGTGCCAATTTTAGTTTTAGTTTCGAGAGACAAATAGTGACTACTTACCCTATCCTCAAAGGCGGAGTCCCGGGAATCAATAATCTTGTCCGCAATTCCGTAATCAATTGCTTGCTGTGCTCGGAAATATTTTGGCCTTGAGATGTCCTTGGCTAGCTCCTCTTTCGATTTACCGATTCCTTTTGACAACAACTCCAAGTAATAGTCTGTATTTGCTTCAAGTTCTTTGGCCTGAAATGAAGAAAAATAATCATTCGAAAAACAAAATTGAGAAAGATATATAAGCCTGGCAAGAATTGGAAACTGAGGGAGAACTCTTACTTTAATCCACATATCAATGGCAGCCCCACTTGATCTGTTTACTTTAGGCAGATATAATTTGGCTGCAAGATCCCAAATGTCATCAGATAGCAAAATCCATAGTTGCAACTTTGCAAAAAAGACTAAGATGCATGATTTACCAACAACGATCTAAAATGCTTGACAAAAGACTATCCCACTGTGTGTGAGTTAATTAAATATGTGTTATCAAAACAGCACATAGTACCGCTCACTCATCGCAAGCCTTAACACTCTATTTAGACATTTGATAACTAATGCTCAGGAAGGTGAAACGGTTCAAAATACTATGGATAAATGAGTTGAGCTACAAGCGATCTGTGAGCAATTCGTAACTCCCCGGTCTAAATATAACACCTAGAAAACATACTATTATTTTTTTCAAGGATAAAACTGCAAACTTATTTTCAGTTCGCTATGCAGTTCATAGATATTCAGATAAACGAACAGAAAAAATCTCTTCATCAGGATATTAGCCTTACTTGAAGCATGGGGTTGGAGAGCACGATAACCCTTGGCTCCAAGTGCAAAGAGCATTGCAGCTTGACCATAAGCATGGCCACAATTAATAGTGTACACAGGAGCCTTGCAATACTGTGATGTGGAAATTTGTAATAATCAATCAACAGAACTTTGCCGCAAGGCTGCATACCTATAGGCTCACTTTACAATAAGAATCAAATGCAATTTAACAAACTCCCTTTGAAATGCAAGTAGCACTCCGAAGGGATTCTTTTAGACCCATGCAATTAATCCCATGAATACATATAGTAGCAAGTACAAACGTCATTCACATTGCAAGTGAATCAACCTCATAAAGTTTGCAAGAATTAAACCAAAAAAATTAACGAACAAAGAAGCTTACAGCCATGGTGTCAGCAATGGCATATGCTTCAGTTTCAGAACCAACAATCTCCATCTTCTCATTCTGCCAAATGCATGAGGAGCAGTAACGTATTAAAACTAAATGGGTTCAAAACAAGTAGATGTATGTAGATGAGGACTACCTTAATTACTCGAAATAAAGATATTAAAAGCATTATAGTGGTGGAAAAGTAGACTGTAACCTGCGTTCCAGACGAGTTAATGTACAAGTAAATCGGCTTCGTGGGACTATCAAAATCACACCACATGAACTGTGCGACAACTAATTCTGTCACAGCTGGTACAATCTGCATTAAAGATACAGAATAATATATGAAACAACTCGAACAGAACCCTTTGTAAAGGAAGCCATTTGAAGTATGATGTAGTAGAAGAAGGAAAGTTAACTTACAGGCATTCCAAGGTAAACAATTCTAGCATCTAGGAGCAGTGAAGGTAAATCCGGAGGGGCACTTCTTGGACGCCCGGCGCCTCCACCTCCACCGCGGTACATGCTAACACTCATGCTATATTTTGGAGGACCTCTGTCGGACATGCCAGAAGCACTCCACATGCCTCCATTTTCCAGATAATTATGTGCGGACGAGATGCTTTCCTGTTGATAAAAATGATATGTTACAAAAGTGTAGGAAACAATGAGAGCAATATCACGTACAATATTATTCGAATATATAATCATTAATCAATGCCTGTAACAAACCAACCTCAGTAACTTTTTCTGCTTGTCGACGAGCAGGGTTATCCTCTGTCATGAACATGTCCATTTGAGAAGGAGTAAGGCCGTACAAATACTTTGGGACATTCTTGTAGTTATCCATCACTATATAACAAATTCCAAGAAATAATAAAATCAGTGCAGATTGAGAACGCCTTGCAGGTTTAACTGAAAAGGTTGCAGCTACATAGTTAGGTTAATCATCAATATTGATATCAATTATGTAGAGGTCATATCATATGTATGAGTACATTTTTTATAAATCAACTCGTCACTGAACTTCCAAAAACTCGAATAAATAGCATTTCTGGATGTGGTTAATTTGCATAGAATCTCTCAGGTTAGCTCGTGATGCCCACTTCTTAATAGTATGTATCAGAAGCACGCCCTTTCACGAATGAATTGGGAAAGCCATATACCTCCGCTCCAACATCTACAGAATAATCAGTCACTGCTGCAATACTTAATTCGACAACCTAATAGAAATTACAACTATCAGTTTGGAAAAACTGATTTAAGCATGATTTCATAACCCGTCATCTAATGGAACCACCAAATTGACATAAATAAGAAAACACTAAATACGAAAAATCTCACATCCATCCTTGAGATTCTCAGCTCTGAACTGCTTCGGAACCCGCTCATACGAAGGCCTTCCTCCCTCCGCATACACACCCAGTCTTCCACTCCCACCACGCCGCCCGCTATTCACTCCATTTCTCACACCGCCGAAAACCTTACAGTCCTTCGAAATCACGCTCCCAGAACTCAGATTTAGGCTCGAATAACCAACAGGAGATACCAGAGATGCCGTCGACGCCATCGGAAGCGATTTTAGTGCTCAGCTGACGAAGGCGAAAGTCGCGAGCAAAGCAGATTTTCCTTCTTTCTTTTTTCTTCCGATTTTCAGATATCAATTTTTTTGGCGTGAGAGCGGTGAGAGGCTGCGGTTCATGGACCGGTCACACATCATGAAGCCCGAGCTTCTAAGCCCATTATATTGGGCCATAGTTAAATTGGGTCGTGGTATTGGCCATTTAACTACAAAACCCAAACAACGCCGATGAATCAGAAATATTCTTATTTGATTTATAGAAAAATTATTAAAAAATAAATCGGACATTTTTATTGCAGTACGCCAAATTAAGTGACCAGCCGGCCTGGTTTACTAGAATGCTTTCATTTGTCGGTTACCCACTAAGAACCAATCACTTGTCCCGGACGCCAACCCAATTCGCCACGTGTCGGCTACCAAAAGCGCGTTTCATCATATTTTAATGTTCGTAAACAGTTGAGTCTTCCAGTCGGTGTAGCCAACTAACAACATTTGCTACCACACTTCACTCCTTCTTACGCGGCCACTTTAATTAAAAACCATTTCCTAACTCACTTTCCCATTCGTTCACACCATCAAAATTAAATTAAAATATTTAAACTTAATTAAATAAAAATATTAAATACAAGATTGTATTTTGTGACTTCAAAATTTAGGTAACATTGAAATAATACAGCATTTAAATTGAAATGAATTAAATTTAAGTTGGAATTTTGAGCAAATATATACAGCATTAAATATATGTTTCTGAATTTCATTTGACGTGTGACAATTGGCGATAAATACGAAGAATAGAAAAGTTGGGATGCTTCGTGGCAACAACAAGGTAAATAAGGTGGCTTTCTAGATAGCCTAAAAGCCAACCAACGACCAAACCGCCACATTAACAGTTGACCGTGTACGCACATATCATGAACTCATCACTACTTCACTCACTTCAATACGGTGCCGTTTAATATAAACCAAGCAGTGTCGTTTAGATTAAAAAAGGCAACCGGGTCCACGCGGTGGCGGGTGGGTCAAGTGGACTGAGTCACTTAAGTCCGAATTCAACGCCTTAATCGGGTCGTGTAAGAGCAACGCTAAGAGAGTGAATTGAACAGTTTTTAGTTTAGATGTGTTGACTTTGAAGTTTGAACCCGTTTCTGTAAACGGGTTCGGGTCAAAGTGATCACTGTGCCACCACTACTATGCTTTGTATATTCTTGTTGACCGACTTCACTCCCACCACCTTCGTCCAATAATTCGATTGCGTTTCAGTGTTGCAAAAGTGTATATATCTGCAGTTATCAACACCCATTTACATATTCACAACACTCTTTCAACAGATTTACAGATACAAAGTTACAATCTCTCTCTTTAAGCTGTCTGCTCTGTTTTCTGATCTGGTCAAATTCGGAGCTCAGTTCGTTCATTCGATTGAGTTTCGGTGATTTGAAGGTACCCTTTTGTCAATTGAGATTGTATTTGGTGTTTGATTTGGTTTTTATGGCTTTGGAGGCGTTGAATTCTCCGGCGGCGGCTCACCGGATGGGATTTGAAGACACTGAGCACCACCTGTTCGACAAAATGTCTAAAGGAAAACGGTCAAAGCGATCACGCTCAGACACTTCTCAGACCGAGGAGGAATATTTAGCTTGGTGTCTGATCATGCTCGCTCGCGGCGTTACTGGGAAAACTGAAGATCTGAAGCATAGTACGCCGCCCAAGGCTCAGTCGCATACGGCAGTGGTGCTCAACCTGTCTTACAAGTGCTCTGTTTGCGACAAGGCGTTTCCATCCTACCAAGCGCTCGGCGGACACAAAGCCAGCCACCGTAAAAACAACAACGCTTTAGACAACGACAGCTCCGCCGTCTCCGCCTCTGCTTCCACCGTCACCGTTGCTGTTCTTCCCGGTGGTCTGAATCCCTCCGGGAAGACGCACCAATGCACAATTTGTCACAAGTCGTTTCCGACCGGCCAGGCTTTGGGCGGGCACAAGCGACGTCACTACGACGGTGGAAACAGCAGCGCCGGAGTTACTTCTTCTGACGGAGCTGGGTCGAGCCGTGGGTTTGATTTGAACTTGCCGGCGTTGCCGGAGATGTGGTCGAGAACAAAAGTCAACGGGAAGAAAAGTCAAAGCGCGGTTGAGGAGGAGGTGGAGAGTCCTCATCCTTCGAAGAAGCCTCGTGTGTTCGATCTCGGTTTGGGTCAACATTAGATACCCAACGGTCTCGTTTTGGTGATGGTAGATTAATGTTTGATATAATTTAATGATTGGAGATTGTGTTATTGGGTAACTTATTCATTTGTTCATTGTTTCCCTTACATATAAATACATTTACATTTGATTTTTTCAATTTTGTTCTCAACTTACTTAGTACAAATTTTATTTATGATTAACAAATTTTGCAAATCATGCTGTCAGAAAACTATGAATCTTCAATGTGTTAAATTTTAGGATAATTCAACCAATTGTCCCAAAATCAAACTCGAATCACCAATATAAACCAATTGAAACTCAAATAACCAATCTATCTCATTTTTTTTACAATTCCAGTTTTTCGGGAATCGGTACTCAAATTCCCGGTTCCTCTCCTACCGAAATTGTATAAAAATGAAAACGTGGCTCGATTTGGGGTCTACGTGGACCAAAACAGATGACGTGACCTAACACGTCAATACCGATTCTAGGGAAACCGATATCATAATGATCCCGGTTTTAGGGGAACCGAGAACATTAAAATTAAAAGTTCAGTTTTCTGCCGCCGCAGCCATCCTTCTACTTCAAGCCGTTCATCCCTATCTCTCTGACTCCACCTCCGCCAGTCTCTCTCTTCCATTCATCCTCATCAGCATCAGCAGTTGCAGCGGCATAGGCAGAGGCAGAGTCAACGCATGTTTGATCAGACGGAGGCGGCTGATCACTCCGGTAGGTCGAGAAGGCGGAGAAGCGGTGGAGGAAGAGCCTAATCTAGTTCCACTATTTGGAGAGTGAAGAGTGAATCATCAACAGCCACTGCAAGTCGCTTGCAGCTGGAGAGCCGCAGTAGTTGTAGTACTAACAGAGTGACGTCCTTGCGAATGCCCCCCCTGAACAGCAGCGAACCATGCTGGGTGAGAGCCTGTATCCTCTGGTGGATCAGTTGGAGCACGAGTCAGCTGCGAAAGTCACTGGTATGCTGTTAGAGATGGATCAGACTGAAGTGTTGCACCTTATTGAGTCCCCTGAAGCTCTCAAGGCCAAAGTTGCTGAAGCAATGGACGTTCTGAGCAGTGATGTTTGGGACCAATTCCTTGTGTGCATTTGCTTTGAATTTGGCTGTGTTTTTGCTGCTGGGGAAGACCTCGGCATTGACCATGAATGTAGCAGGTGTGGTGAAGGATTGGTTGTTGATTGCATTCTCTTGGTCTGTGATTAAAGACACTGTTACTCCCATTAATTAGTTTGGCTACTTCTTGGCCTTTTTGGGTGTCGCATATTATAACCATGTGAAATTGCAAGCTTTCAATGTCCCGGTGTTGGGGGAATCGGGATCATTATGATACCGATATTGACGTGTTAGGCCACGTCATTCGTTTTGATCCACGTAGGCCTCAATTCGAGCCACGTTTTCATTTTCATACAATTACGGTAGGAGAGGAACCGGAATTGTAAAAAAATGGGGTAGATTGGTTATTTGAGTTTCAGTTAGTGTATATTGGTGATTCGAGTTTGGTTTTGGGGCAATTGGGTGAATTATCCTAAATTTTACTACTCCCTCCATCCCTCAATGTTTGTCCAAAAGACAACCGGCACGTTAATTAATAAAAAAAGAGAAGGTATAAAGTGCATTTATTGGGGTACATAGTACAATCAAGTTTACAATTTAAAATTATTTCAATCAATAGGAATTCAATATTTTAAGCACACGGATCACCAACTTAAAGATGATTGGTTGAGAGTAAATATTGAGGTTATGATTAGAAGGAAAGTGAACAAACATTAGAGGACGTTAAAAAAGAAAAGTTGACAAATATAGCGGGACAGATGGAGTAGTTCATATAACACTAAAGACTCGTTATTCGAATCTGAAAAAATAGTGGAGCTTCACATTATTTGTCACTACAACTCACGATGTTGATCCTATGAATAGATAATAAAGGGAAACATGTAGGTCTAGATGTGGTGGGACATTGGCTCAAATGACATACAATGCATGTTAGTTAAATATCCCTATGGTACATAATTGAATATGGTTATGATGCGAAAAATGCGCTTATCATCGTTGTTAAGGCTAAACTATTGACATAAATACGCCGCCTTTGATGATTGGGTCTCGGTAATCAAGTTGATATCATGTTGACTTTGTAATGGTCCAACTATTTTATTCAAAGAAAATTTCATTAAATGCAACTATATGAAGAAATGTGGTATCTGTTTGAGTGTAAAATCAAATATGATGTTAGGAAGAGTACTCTTTTGTTGATTTGTGATTTAAGCCGCATCACACAAGCCAAACTATTGAGCTAAATGGCAGCCTAAGCCCTAATTGATGCATTTGTTCTTATTGGGCTTTTTTCACAGCTTGCCAAATGACCCAATAGAAAAAATGGGCCACTAAATTAGCCCAACTATCACTTCCCAACGTCCTTTAGTCCACCCTATAACTAAAGACTATTATGATTGCACATTAGAATCAAACCCATCATCATAACCTCATGCAAGGGACATTTTATGAATAGTTATTTGTTCTCAAATCTCACATCATTTTTTTTTTCATTTTTTGAGGTACGATAAATCTCACATCATTCAATTTGTTTACACATTCTACCCCTCAACTTTATTTACGTGAAGAAATTCATTTGGACCCCATTAAATTTGAATCCATGATTTGAATAAACGTGATCATTATTCTTACAAAATGGTCTCGACCCTGATAAAAATTTGTTTTGATAGAAGCCTGATAAACTTATTGAGGTATGATAATCCACCAATTGTAATAAATATCTATATCAATATTAATATTATCTCTCGATGACCATTGATTTGTAGGACAACTTATGAAGGGATTGGATTCCACATATCATAACTAACTCTACCAAAAAACAACTAATTAAAGAGTTTGAGTTCCCATCATGAGTTGATACCAATGGCTTTGGTGGCCATGTGCAAGGAGGGAAAATGATTAATCATCTAGGCAACCAAAAGTGATTCAAAATCACTTATTTATTTCCTTAATTAGTACTTATGGTTACATGCTAGTATGGTTGCCATTAGTTTAGAAGCCTCTAAAAGGGCATCTTAAGTGCCAATTGCATGCTAATGTTGACACTTTCAGCTAGATTTAGATCCCCATTAATTACAAGTCTTGATGGGTTAGGTAAATATAAGGGTCTTTTACATGTTGAGAGTATCATTCCAAGTAAAGGGCACATCCAAATTTGTATGTTAGGATAGCCCTTAATCATCTCCTGGGTGCTTAAATGATTCATTTCATAAATGTCTCACTTGCAAATTCAAATGTATACAGTGAAAAATTAAAGTAATCAAATTTGACTTTATTAATGGTACATTTGTCAAATACAGATACATTTCAAAATTACTTCTTAATCCAATAATCGGATTTGGATTCTCGAATTATTGCATTATAAATGATTCTTAACCAAACCCATTAATAAATTAGTTAAATAAAATAGTGTGAACAAAAGAAAACATGATTAGATCGTTTCACATTCCCAGCAAGAGAATCAACGACATAATCTTCATATCTTCAATTCCCCCATCTTCAGTCTTTCAATCTCAATCTTCTGCACAAAGTTCTTGACTGTAATTATGATGAACACAGTCAGCACCATGTGACAACCAAACCTTTGCATACACTAAAGTACACTACTCCATTTAACCAGGCCTTAATTCAAGGCATTAGTCATACATAAACAAATCCAGGAGGAGGCACTATTCTAGGAAGATGTGTTGCACAAGAGAATATGAATACTTCCAGACCAAAAGTTGAGTTCTTTAATCAAACCCATCTTACAAAATCTCATCTTTAATCAGACCCATTTAACAAAAACTCATCTTTTTGGTTCCTAAATGGCATCCAAGGCATGAAGTATCCAGTGAGAGGGGGTGGATGTGTAAGGTGGAGAAAGTCGAGGGGTCGGTTTGTAATTTAAAAAAATTATTTGTTAATGTGGGGAGCAGGAAAGGTGGGATTGTCAGCTTGGCGTGCATAAACATAGCAAAGTGATGACTGGTGAAGGAACCAGATTTTTAATGGAGAATTAAGTAGAGGTGGGAAATTATTGTTGGAAGGAAAAAAGAAGAGGTTGGAATGGAATGATAACGTTGAATTTTATTTATCAATTTTTTTAATTTTGTTTGCAAATTCCCAGATTGGGGTTTTCAGGTTTGTGCTTTCCTTGTGTTTGGAGTACTTTTTGAAACTGAGGAAAAAAGGTGGGAACAACAGCTCATTTTATCTGATGGGTTTTGTACAATTGGGCAGTCATCTTTTAGGTTTTTGATGGGTTGTGTGCCAAATTTGACAATGGCGTGTTTATTTTACTCATCTGGAATTTGTGCAAATATTAATACACCACATCTGCTTTGTTCCTGTGTAAGTTACTCTCTTTGCACTCCAACTGTTTGATGTTTTGCTGATGAGAGTTTGAGAAGTTATTGTGTGGAGTATTTGCAGGTATTCTTTACATGTTCTATTCATCTTAACATGTGATGAGTTTCTGCTTATTAGTTATTACTGAGATTTTCTTTATTAGGGCTTGAGGGGTATTGTTGGAGTTACAAGAGTGGAACTTTAGCTTTCAGTGGGGGTTAAGTGTGAGTCAATCTCATTCTGAGCATATTCCCATGTGGGATTTTGGTCATCTTTTGAATTAGGTTCATAGAACACCAAATGCACATGGGGTTTAGCTTTTTAATTCTTTAGTAATTTATAAAGCGAGATTTGTAATATGATGGGCATCTGAGGGTTTAATAACCTTTAGTTCCAGTTCAACGTTTCCTGTAGAGATTCTTTCAGATGTTGTTGTTGTTTGAGTGTTCATTAATATAATGCCAAGGTGATCTCTTCACATTCATTCATGTTAATTTGTTGAGAAATATTGACTGGTTATGCTGCGTGTCTGCCGTTTTTGTGGTTGCGTCAACTGATACTAAGATGCTGTCTTGTTGCAGATTTTTTCGAGCTCCAACGGTTAAAAGGAAATCTGTGCTGTTAGATAAATATTGAATTAAATAAGGAGCTTGGATCTTGAGATTGGGAGAGAGGAGAGACGTTGCGTTGATGGTTTGGATCTTTCAGATTTGTTTAAAGGGGAAAAAAGAACACAGCGCAGAGAAGTTGGATAAATAAATTGCTGAAGTGTTACACTGATATTGATTTGTGGTTGTAAGTTTTACAGGTTTGAAAAATATTTCAGCACTCAGAGTCTGTAGTCTGTGTCCCCTTGCTGACTCAGTTTGCCCGTCTACCGTGGGCTTTGCCGGTGACTGAGGAAACAATCTCTTATTTACCCCTCTTCCAGTTCAAAAGAATCTCTTCTATTCTAAAACACCATACAAGACCCCAAGTACTCTCTCTCGTTTACCTTCAAACCTTTTCTTGAACTCCATCCGGTTGATTGTCATTATATACGCATCATCTCGTAGTTCAAAAAGTTGGTGACGTGCTAAAATCTGGTCCCTGCAGCACATCTCGCTTTCTGGTGTTAAAGGCAATATATATTCACGAGAAATGGTTTTTGTATCATCAACGACGGGTTTCTGCAAACCTGGGTTCATCTGTTAGTTGGGATTGCTCAGCTTCCTTCAAAGCATAAGTTTCAAGTCTACTCCAAAAGGGAAAGAAACTAGTCTGTTGCGATGAAGTTCATGAAACTTGGATCAAGGCCGGATACCTTCCAAACAGAAGGCAATAATGTCAGGTATAGTTTTGCAGATCTCTCACTTTTAATGTCTTCCGAAGTTGTGTAAGCTTTTTTATATCACACTTATAGAGTCGATATTCCTGTGGAGTTGAACCAAGGAAATTAATTTTCTCCAAATCCGTCATTAATCCCTGGCTTATTAAAAAAAAGTCTTATCTGTGGTCTATGGTCAATTGCTTCACGTTGGTATGTGGAATCTGCAGCCCCTGGAAACTGACTGTTTACCATGTACAGTTTTTTTATTTTGCAATTAGCTGTTTGAGGGTCACCGGTGCAAAAGAAGAAAGAACTTAACATCTTTGATGTCTCTATTGAATAACCAATTTTTTTTTCTGAATACAGGTATGTGGCTTCTGATTTGGCTAGCGACGTTATCATTACTGTCGGGGATGTGAAGTTTTATCTTCATAAGGTTTGATTTACCGTTTCATTGCATAAAGTTCCATATGCGATTCTTCTTGCAATGCTTGGATACGTTATAAATTTCTCACGGGTCCAACTTGGCAATTTGCAGTTTCCGCTTCTCTCCAAGAGTGCAAAGCTGCAAAAGCTGGTCACAAGCGCAACTGAAGCTAATCTCGATGAAGTCACTGTTCCTGACATTCCTGGTGGTCCTACCGCCTTTGAAATCTGTGTAAAGTTTTGTTATGGTATGACTGTGACTCTCAATGCATATAATGTTGTCATGGCTCGATGTGCGGCTGAGTACTTGGAAATGTACGAGAGAGTGGAGAAAGGCAATCTGATTTACAAGATCGAGGTGTTCCTTAGCTCCAGTGTGTTCCGCAACTGGAAGGATTCTATCATAGTCCTTAAAACTTCAAAGACGCTGCTTCCGATGCCTGATGACTTGAAGTTGGTCACCCACTGCATCGATTCCATTGCTTCTAAAGTTTCTGTAGATACATCAAAGGTAGACTGGTCCTATACCTATAACAGGAAGAAGCTCCCAGAGGAACATGAGATCGAAGCAAACTACACCAGTGCTAAGACTCGTTCCGTGCCACAAGACTGGTGGGTAGAGGACCTTTGTGACTTAGATATCGATTTGTACAAGCGTGTAATCTGCAGTATCAAATCAAAGGCCATTGTGTCATCTGAAGTTATCGGAGAAGCCTTAAAAGCTTATGTTTATCGGTGGCTACCAGGCATTAGTAAGGGTATGATTCAGTCCGGTGATACGAGCAGGAGTCGGTCAATCATTGATGATATTGTGTGGCTTTTGCCTGATGAGAAGGGAAGCGTTTCATGTAGTTTCCTGCTCAAGCTGTTGAAAGCCGCAAGCGTTTTGGAGCTTGGAGAGTCGGTGAAGGGAGAGCTGGTGACTCGAATAGGGCAGCAATTGGAGGAAGCTACTGTTAATGATTTACTAATTCGAGCACCAGCAGGGCAAGACACAACCTATGATGTAGACATAGTTCGTAAGATATTGCTGGAGTTTGTGCTGCTGGATAAGAGAGCGGAAACTGAAGGAGTTGATGGATTTCAGATTCAAGATACCCGTAAGACAGGTGGAATCTTATCAGAAGCTTCGAAGCTTATGGTAGCCAAATTAATAGATGGTTTTCTTACTGAAATCTCAAAGGATCCAAATCTGCAGCTGGCAAAGTTTCTTGAGCTTGCTGAGATGGTTTCTGGGTTTAATCGCCCAGGTCATGACGGGCTTTATCGTGCCATAGATACATACTTGAAGGTATATACACTTTTTCAATATTTTGTCTTCAAAGTTGTCTAAATAGTGTGGTGTGGATGTTATTACTTGTTACTCAACGATTTTCTTTTTCCGGAGCAGGAACATTCTGGAATCACCAAAAGCGAAAGGAAAAAGATATGCAAGTTGATGGACTGCAAGAAGCTATCAGCCGATGCAAGTATGCACGCAGTGCAAAACGAGAGGCTCCCATTAAGAGTAGTTGTCCAAGTACTCTTCTTCGAGCAGGTCAGAGCAGCTGCGACTTCTGGGTGCAGCACGCCCGACTTGCCCAAAGGCATCAAAGACTTAGCCAACTATTCCCACGGAAGTTCTAGATCGGCCACAACAAACACTGAAGAGGCAGACTGGGACGCAGTGGCCACGGTAGAGGAACTGAAGGCCTTGAAAGGCGAGCTAGCAGCCTTAAGATTAGCCAACGGCAGTCGTGGCAGTGAGAAAGCCACAAACGGCGGAGATCATAAACTTTCAGCTGACAAAGCAGCCATTAGTAAAATGAAGGGACTACTTATGTCCAAGAAGGTGTTTACCAGGCTTTGGTCAAACAAAGTCAATGGCGCTGGCAACGGAAGTGTGGCTGAAACCAGTGGCTCCGATTCGTCGGAGAGTCCTATCCCAGATGAAGGGAAGTCTACACCTTCAAGAAACCGAAGGTACTCAGTCTCTTAAGCCTATTATGTTGCTCTTATAGAGTAGTTTTTTGGGAGCTTTGTTATGCAGTCTGTTGTTACCTAGTTAACACTTATATGAGGAAACATTGCTTTGAGGATGATTCTTTTCTGAAGCACCTCATCTGATCTGATCCTCTGCTAGATCTTTACACTGATTGCAATCTGTATAATCAATGCCCACTAAGTTTATTTCTTTCTCTGCATCTTGCACCTCAATATTACTAGTCTTTCGTCCCATTACGGTTTGGTCTAATTAAATTCTAACATAGTTCTAATTTAATCAAAATAGCCTTACAATTATCGAAATGTTGTATTCTTCGGAAACAAATAGACAAGCAAGGTACATGAATAGAACTAAAGGTTACAAAGTGGACATTAGGATTTAGGTATGATTTGCTTCATACCAAAATTATCAAATGTGGTAGGCACTAATGCATATTGGACTCGTTTTTTGGAAGCCGCAACTATTAATTATCAAAGCAAAGTTTCATGGCAAGAGAAGCAACTAAATCTTCAGTGTGGATTTGGGGTAAAAGGGCTGAGAAGCACTCCATTCTCTATTGGAGATGGCTTCAGTTTAGATGTGGATGAGTCTGGAGATGGGTCAACTGGTTTGTAATCCTCCTCCAACTTCAAATTTGGGTCATCATCTTTCATGTTTTTAGGCATCAGTTGCTTCTGATCAGGTGTGTCATGCAACATCTGTGTCAGTGTGGATAGCTTGGTTGCTCTGGCACCTGTCTTAAATTAGGATGTTTAATATCTAAGGTCTTACTTTTGAAAGTGGAATAGATGAGAGAAAGAGCTGCGGTACCATAAAAATGAAATGAGAATCTGGAAGGAGCAGCTGACAGCAGTGGCAGCGCTGAGGCCTGAAAACAAGCCATCAGAAAAACCCACATCCAAAAACTCCCCATTGACATCAGACCCAGTTTTGGTTGAGGCTGAGTGAGTGGTTGTGTGGGTAATAAAATAGGGAATTTTGGGAGGGAATATAGGAACAGGCGAGTTAAATGCAGAGATGGAGGCTGTGGGAATTGAGTAGTTTCTTGTAGAGTTTCCAGACATTTATGAAGAGACTCTTGGAATGTATAATGCTCCTTGTTCTTGAGACCATAAAACATAGGTTCAACATGAGTGTCAGTTTTTGATAATTGTAATTCTGACAAGCTACATATCTTGAAACTTTGAAAAAAATCCGAATACAAGGAAGATTGAAGATATTTTTGAAGTTGGATTAAAATTTTAAAATGAAGATTTTAGACAATGAGTCTTTAGATAAAAATAAAGCCAAGAGACATTCTTCTACTGCAAGGGTTCCTGAAAACCTTCAACTTGAGCAGAAATCTTGAGGCAATTAGCGGTACTGCAAAGAGGAGTGTATGCAATGTTAAAACCTCACACAGATCAATTTGAAGACTACCAATGTAAAGTGAAGGGTGCATCCTACCTTGATGAATCCGATTTCCTTGGCATTGCTGCGGAAACACTGTCTGCAGCACATAAGTCCGTACTTCCTAATTAATCCATGAGGATTTCCACACACACGGCTGCGTGCATAGGCAGATATCATGTAAATGCCAGTAATCTTTTTAAACAAATCATCAGGATTCAGGACAAAGATATTTAAAAGACCAAATCTCCATAACAGTCCCTTTGATTATGAAAATATGTAAGCAAAGATACTTCAAACAACTTCTGTGTACAAATTGCATTCCAAAGGCTACAGCAATACACAGTGCATTACGAAAAGACAATTGTGACGGTAAAATCTGTTAAGACTAATAGTTGTTTACCTGAACAGTTAGTCAACATTCAACACTCAATATGACCAACTAGCAATCGTGAGAATCATCAAATCGACTTATCAGCTTTAAACATAAAAACACCACCAGACTAATATCAAACACAAAGAAACAAAAGCCACAGTTTGAGAGACAATCTCCTAACGACATTTCCAACAATAAAAAAAACCAAAATTGATCATTGCCACCATCAAATCAGCAAAGGTATTACCTTCTTGACAGAGTCTATTGCCTAAGCACTGACAATGCACTAAACACCTTCACACAAACAACAAGCTGACCTCTTTTCACCATCACTATCTCTATAACTCTTAACACCAAAGTGAACAATAGCCAAACTCAGGTCGAGCACAAAATCTCTAATACACAACCAACACTAAACACAATCTACTGATCAGCAGAGCATACAAATCAACATTACGCGAAATAAAATGATCATCGACAACATCAAATCACTAATTCTCAAATTCTCCAATTTCACAACGGCGTCGAAGACTTACCATGTCCGAGATCCGGGTCCGTAGGTCTTGGGGTGAGAGTTCCAGACATTGGTGTGACCCATGATTGAATCAAACTCCGGCGACGACGATGACAACAGCAGCAAAATCCACGATACGCGAAGGCTTCAATGACTGCGAATCTCTGAAACAATCAGATTTTATACTCGTCGCCCGCAACACAAACCCTAGATCTTCCTCAACCCATATCCGGTTCAATAATCTCGGTTCGACTTATTAAACCGAGTCAACTCAAACCAGCTGGCTTCAATTGAACCGACTCAGAGTCAAGTCAAATGTAGTTACAGATAGACTAGACCCCACGTGTTGTACACCAATGTTGTGCGTGAGTCACGAATTTCTTCGATACTTCGATCTCCTGGGAAATTCAATTAATTCCAAATTAGCTCCTAATTCGATCATACCCACCAAGAAATCTGCATCGAATTCAACCTCAAAGCCGGTATCTTTTCAACTGTTGCGTCTTCTTCAGTTATATACAGATCTTGTTGATTGTTAGGTCAACGAGTTTGCAGCATCTGATTTCAGAGTGTGATTGGGTGCTGATTAACTGATTTCCCATCTGGGTATTTGATGGGTGAAGATGAGAACAGATCTGAAGCTAAATCAGTAACAAACCCTAATCCAAAGTTGACTGTGTTGCCACTTATTGCTTTAATTTTCTATGAGGTTTCTGGAGGTCCATTTGGTGTAGAGGATTCAGTTAGGGCAGGAGGAGGTCCACTTTTAGCTCTGCTAGGGTTTTTAATTTTTCCTATTTTGTGGAGTGTGCCTGAAGCCTTGATCACAGCTGAGCTTGCAACAAGTTTCCCTGAAAACGGTGGATATGTGGTTTGGATTTCCGCTGCTTTCGGACCCTTTTGGGGATTTCAGGAAGGGTTTTGGAAGTGGTTTAGTGGTGTGATGGATAACGCGTTGTACCCGGTGTTGTTTTTGGATTACTTAAAGCACTCGTTGCCGATTTTTAACCAGATGGTGGTGAGAGTTCCTTCGCTTTTGGGTATTACTGCGTCTTTGACGTACTTGAATTATAGAGGGCTGCATATCGTTGGGTTTGCGGCTGTCGCTCTTGCTATTTTCTCGCTTTCGCCATTCGTGGTAATGTCGTTGCTCGCCATTCCTAAAGTGAGGCCGAGTAAATGGCTTGTTGTGGATTTTAAGGCGGTGAACTGGACGGGGTATTTTAATAGCATGTTTTGGAATTTAAATTATTGGGACAAGGCCAGCACTCTCGCTGGGGAGGTTGAGAATCCTGCAAAGACGTTCCCGAAAGCGCTATACGGAGCAGTTGTTTTGGTAATGTGTTCGTATTTGATCCCGCTTCTTGCTGGTACTGGGGCATTGAGTTCCGGCTCTGTTGAGTGGAGCGATGGGTATTTTGCTGAGGTAGGAATGTTGATAGGAGGGTTCTGGTTAAAGTCGTGGATCCAAGCGGCGGCTGCAATGTCTAACTTAGGATTGTTTGAAGCAGAAATGAGTGCTGACGCCTTTCAGTTGCTGGGAATGAGTGAAATTGGAATGCTTCCAGCTATTTTTGCACGAAGGTATGTCTCTTTCGTTTTCATTCTCGTCTTTAAATTATTTTGAAGTCCATCAATCTCTAATTCCTGAGAGAAACTGTGCCAGATCAAAATATGGGACGCCCACTTTCAGCATTCTATGCTCAGCAACGGGCGTGGTTTTCTTGTCATGGATGAGCTTCCAAGAGATTATCGAGTTTCTAAACTTCTTGTATGCAATCGGTATGCTTTTGGAATTCGCAGCATTCATCAAACTGAGAATCAGCAAGCCAGACCTGGACAGACCCTATAAAGTCCCGTTGAAAACATTTGGTGTCATAATGCTTTGCTTTCCTCCATCGGTGCTTCTGATTCTTGTTATGTGTTTAGCCTCATTCAAGACATTCATAGTGAGTGGCATGGTCATATTGCTGGGGATCTTATTGTACCCCACTCTCGTTCGGGCAAAGGACAAAAACTGGATCAAGTTTGACATGGAACAACCAGCTGCGCCTCCTTGCTTAGTCATTAAGCAGGGTGCGGTAGAGGTTAAGGATGAAGCTTCAGCGAGTCTACTATCGGATTTTCCATCAAGTTCTGATTTTGACAGAGTACATTCCACGAAAGGGACTTAAAAGTTTGCAACAATGTTATTTGGTATTTATCATAATGAAATCACGAGATCTGAGGATGTATGATGCAACTCATGAAAGATAGCTTGTATGTAAACTTTACCCTGTAGGCTGCGAAAATATAAAACAAAAAAGGAACATCTTTTGGTAGAAAAAAATGCAGTTTCATTATGAATAAGAGTGTTCATAGCCTCTTAAACTAATGTAATTCCCAAATGTAGCAACTTGCTATGCAACTACATTGTACAGGACACTCCACAGCTATCTAATAACTTACACAACCTCTGTCGTTGACCACTGCGGTTAGGCTACCTCGTTAATTTGAAGTGTGCTTAATACCATTACCAGAAAGTAACGGAAGCAACATGGAGTAATGGACACAAGGCAGCAACTATTTGTCGTGACAGAAGTATAAACGAATCATCAATCAGCTAGAACTGGTGTCGGTTTCTCTAGACTTGCCATATAAGTCATATAAATGGTCCACAGATAAGAAAATCCATTGCTCACCAAAGGCTGTCAGAAAAGGAAAAAGCATTGTTTGCAAGTTCAGCGGATTAGTCATTGAAAGATATACAATATTGCAGCATACCTGCAAATGGACTGGAGTAAATCTGAACGTGATGAAATCACATAATGGCCAATACATGACTCCGCTGAACAGTGTACGTACTAGATCCCGTTTTAATCGAGCGATGATTTCTGCACCAGTTTCACCTGAGATTGCCATTCAAGATTAGTAAGAAATATGTTTTGCGTTGCTGACATCATCATGGAACTGAATTCAATACTGCCAGGATCCAAAGGCTGATCTTACGAAAATCCCAAGTTTTAGTCATTTACCTTGAGCAGCAGCATTGTAAGAAAAGAAAACAACAGTCATGATTGGTCCATATATGGCCTGGCCCATTGCCATTTTCTTAAAAGTAGAAACCAAGTCCTGCTTAGGGCATAATCTTGACATCAAACCAAACCACAAATGCAACGTCGGCCCAAGTAACACCATCCCATATCCAGCCATCCGTAGAGTTCTTAGAAAATCATAAGGCTCTTTCTCATCTGAACCCCGCCGCGCAAGGGTCTGAAACAAATTAAAATAACCAGGTCAGCATATCTGCAATCAGCTATAGCAAAAATACAAAACAAATGAAATCCCACAAATGCAAGATACCTATAAGCTATAACTACAGAAACATTATAAAAAGCCTGCACAAAGACCTAATACATTCTTCATCGGATTACCCTTCACAGAAGAAATAGCAAAGTAACTTTACAAGACCAAACTGACTCAACTTTAGAATACAAATAGCTGTAAGGTCAACTAAGACAACCAAGTGTAAATGCATGTCAAAATCACCTTAAACTAAAATCCCATTCAGATAAATTAACAAAAAAATTGACTGCAATTCCTGCAACAAATAGAAATAAAGAAGCAAAGACTGTAAACTACAATAAATCAATTCAAATAGCCCAAACGAAGCCATATTCTGTTTATGATCCAGTTCAACTTCATAAAGATTGCAGCTTTGAATTAACAGCAGTTTCAAAACAACCTAGTAAAACCAATTAGATCCTCACTTGTAAAAAGCTGTCAAATTTACCTTCAACTAAAAATTAAAAGAAAAATAATAAGCGTGCAACCACAAATTAGGGTTTAATTACGAACCTGAGAAGACAAATCAGCAGCCGTATAAATAATCGAGCAAGTAACACTCTTGGTCAAAACAGGCCGCGACTTCACCATCTCCAAATACCACTTCACTAGTCCACCACCACCACCACCACCTTCCTTCCTCGCCGCCGAAGACAACGCCGAAGCGAAAAATGCAGGACGGGGCACTTCGATCGAGTCCTTAACTCTCCTCACCAACTGCGGAAACCGACCGAACAACCTAGTCTGGCTCACCACCGTTTCGGACACTGGAGATCCAATCGCGTCCGACAATGTCCTCCGGTGGCTCACAACGCTCCGGCAGCCTCTGCGGAGGAAGACGGTGTGGTTCATTTTGCGATTTGAGAGGGTTTAAGTTGATGCTTTGAAGAAGACGAACACGAGGGTTTTATACAGAGTGGTCAATCGTCAACGCAACGCGTGGTGACAATTTTGAATATACGCGCTCTATGATTGGTCTGTCATTGTGAAAAAGTTCACCGCATGTGACTTGTTCGGTGCTCGTTGAAAAGTTGATCACTTGATCTGTACCGACGAAAAATGTTTTAAAAATAACAATTTTAATTTCCCAAGAATTTAGGCGAGCCAGGAGCCACCATATTTTCGCCACGTCTGACCATAGCCAACAACACATTGACACGTGTAATGAATAGTTACACGTTACGTTTTTGTTATTGTATTTTAGTCCTTGTTTTTTGTTTAGTGTAATAATTGGCATTGTTGGTAATCTGCTTTTCAGTTACGTCCCTCAGTCTCTCTGTGACTCTGTCATATTAAATCGGCCACTAAATCACACTAAAAATTACTTTATTATATTATACACTTTAGAGGAGCGTTCAGATGAGGCAAGCCAAATAAGAATGAGGCAGTGAGGCACGATCTCAACCACACATCTAATCCCGTACATTTGTGGCGCGCCACGTGTCCCAAATAGTAACCCCCACTAACTTTTGAAAAGTCAACAATTGCGGCTGTGATTGTGGACGCGACACGTGTCACAATGAGTGGCCGAGTGCTCCCCATACACTCTAAACTTATATTTATTAATTTATCACTATCCCATGAACTGAAATACTAAAAAAATTACAAACAAATATAAACTTAGACTTAGCAACATATTCAATTTTTGTATGCAAATGTCATACCATGTAGAGATTTAATTACATATAACATTCTTAAACATTTCTTGTATAGAGCCTCAGTTTAGAACACAACATGATTAATACATATTCTTCGATTGTAGAATTGGTTGCTTCAGCATCCAAAGTCATACGCCGCGAGTCCCTTCAGCTCTGGTCCCATGATCTTGGTGTTCTTGTAGCTGAATCAAAGGTCAAGCATAACAGGGTCTCAGCAAGTCAGACACATAAGTTACCCTTACAACTTACAAGTAACATCGTGTCGCTTGTTCCATTAATCTTGACAGTCGTCAAAATTAAACATGAATTATTTTTAAGTACCTTTCCATTGGGAAGCTCCCAAAAGGACCATCAGCCGGAATTGTTCCACAGATATCATTGTTTGCGACATCACTACATTTAGTAGCACGAGGATCAGACGGCTGCCAATAGAAGCAATAGCCTAATACATATATTGTAATTTGATGTGTAGATCAAATGAACTTACAAGCTTTTGAGGTTAGTGAGTGAAGTTAGCTCCCTCGGAATAGGCCCAGATAACTTGTTGTCATTCAGACG
Organism: Rhodiola chrysanthemifolia; assembly: GCA_033675395.1. NCBI lineage: Eukaryota > Viridiplantae > Streptophyta > Magnoliopsida > Saxifragales > Crassulaceae > Rhodiola > Rhodiola chrysanthemifolia. Next base: position 3,038,195 of record CM066207.1, read on the forward strand.
CCTGCGACCAACATTAGAGACTTGTTATAAATAAGGTTTTAGAGGATTCGAGATTGAAGACCCAAAGGCGAAATGCAAAATGCCCTTACATAAAAACGAGGGACTTCAGCTTGCTGAATGATTTTGGGATTTCGCCCTCGAGTTTGTTGCCATACAAATCCATGCTGATTAAACTCTCCAATGAACCCAACTCATCAGGAATTTTTCCTCCTATGTTGTTGTTATATAGCTCTCTGCACATTGGTCGAGTGATCTTATATTCAACGGGACGTGCATGAACTCAAGTTCTTTATCTTCTCGGAATTTTAAGTTAAATACTGACGAATTTAAATTCCTAAATCATTAAACGAGAAAAGAATGGAACTCCTCGAAACTACAAGCATGCCGCAAACAAGACTAAAAATATCACTACTAGGGCTTACAAGTGTAAATCAGATTCATAGTTACGAATGGAATTAGAGAGAGAAAGATGAGAGCGTACAAGTATTGTAGGTGCTTGAGCTCACCCAATTCAGGTCCCAAAGTTCCGGAAATGTTAGAACTTCCCAAGTCCCTGAATTTGAAAGAACGACGAACACAATTCATTAAACCACATCCCAAACAAATAGACACAAAAACGAAGATAAGAAAGAACATCTGATTCCCCAAAACTATCGATGTAATTCAAATTGGTTAACGACAAACATTCATAACTGTTCAATAAAGCTGAAAACAACAACAATCATAACGAGACCTATAGGCTGTAATTAACCAAGTAATTGAAGATAAGTGGAGAGGATACATACAAGCGGACGACATGGTTGTTGGCATCACAAGTGACATGAAACCAAGTACAAGGATTGACCAGTGTTGGATCCCAACTCTGCAACACATTCTCCGGATCCGAAAGCCTCACTCTAAATGCATAAAGCGCATTTCCTGCATAAACACCCCCAAATCAATCAGAATCCAGCGCAAATTTAACCTTTCTGCCAAACCTAAAAACTTAAAATTGACAACAAAAACCCAGAAACAGAAACACAGAATCCGATCTGGGTTTCAAACATTTTTCTCTACTGACTTGAAGTAGAAAACTTAGCAGCGCAAACCCTATACAAGATGGAAGCTTTACAACACAAAAAACGTACCATCAGAGTTGCTGGAGTAAGCTGAGGAGCTGGAGAGGAGCAGAGAGAGGAGGAGGACGAGGCGGAGATCGGAGCAACCCATCGGAGAACAAAACCAAAAGATGAAAATGGTCGATTCTCGTGTCTGTTTCTCTCTCTTCTTATTCAAAGGAAAGTGGAGAATGGTTCGTTCTCAACCCACTCATCATTTTTTTTAAAATAAAAATAAAATTATCATGTGCATTTGGTGGGTAGTTATGAAATAACATGATATTACGAGGAGCATTGTGTAAATATTAGAAACTTTTAGTCACACTCACACAGTGCGTAGTGAGTTCATTCATTTCTAATCATCTCAATGAACTTTGGGTTGAACTTTGAAATGCTACAGCCAAATGGACAAAACGCAGCGTTATCAAGCTGGGCCTGTAGCGAATCTTGGGCTGCTTCAGGCCCAATAAGAATCCAACTGAATCACGATCTCTTCTAACGACTGTGACTCACGGGTGGTGACGACTGGTAAGCGCCGCCGTCTGTCACGAGAAAGCACTGTCTCGTAGTCGTCACTGCCTTTTTTTTATTCCACGTGTCATGATTGTAGTCGTTGATCGAAACGACCAATCTGTTGATCTTTACCGTTCATTATTTTGTATATATATATATATCAGTGATCCACGATATGACCAGTTTTGTCTCAGACTCTGATCGGGACAACACCCGAGCGGCGTCATCGATCGCCGTCACTGTCCGACTTCCGATTCTTTCAGAAGAATTTCCGATGATTTTTCCTCAAAATGTGCAGTGAATTTATTAGAATTTCGCAGTTTCGGACGCTGTTTAATTCTGGAGTGATTCAGTGTGTGGTAGGATCGAGGATTAGGGCTTGTAATTTTCAGTGAGTTTGCTGATTTTGGCTGTGTATGACGAACGCATTGGAGCTGTTTTGCAGCCGGAGGGCTTGGCTAGGTCGAGGTAGTGCAGATCTCGAGTTGGGATCTGCTCCGGATACGAGTCATCGTCGCCGCCATTTGGAGCGTCACTCTGGTGGGTACAGTATTCAGAGTAGCCGGCGGCAGGGTTTTGATGGTTGCATTCCGACTCGGAGGTCTTCGCTAGTGCCAGGATATGGCACAGCTTACATGGTATGAGTTTTCGTTGTAGAGTTTTTTTATGTTCTTGTTTGAGATGATTAGTTGCCGGATTGTGATGATGCTAGCCAAGCTTCAAATGTGATCAACCAATGTATTTGATTTATATTGCAAGACATTTCTTTTGTTATAGGATTCAGATGACACTTGATCACTTGGTTTACTTGTATTCTGTGAAAAAAGGCGTGATGTTTGAGTTGTGATATTCCAAGCTGAATTCTTGACTGTGTGCATCGCCAGATTAGAACCCGAAGGCTTGTTGAGATATGTTGTTGACAGTGATAGTTTGAGTAATGCGTGTCTTGATTTGAATGTCTCTGTTTTCGTCAAGGAAGGTTTTATACTCCATTTTTTAGTTTCTTTGGTTTGTATACTGCGCATTGTGATCGTGTTACAAGCATTGGCGCGGTTGTGTCTGTGAAACGAGCTTGACTGAGCTCCGATCAGTTCGACATTGAAGCCGATCGATTGCAGAGAACGCAGATTCAATTTGGGAAAAACTCCATTAGGGCATTTATTGAGCAGTAGTTGAGTTTAAATACAAAAGGGGAAGAACTCGAGCTGAACCAGAACGACAGCGTTTGGACTCGAGCTCCACTTGTAACAGAACGACGACGTTCTGAACTAAAACCAAAATACAGTTTCTACTGTTCAAACGGCTAACTCCCTAATACAAAAAACCCTGAACTAACCTGCATCTTCTCAGATAAATAGCAACCTGTAACAGTGTCACTAAGATAGAGTGATCAGTATGGAGTCTGAAGGGTTTGTTCAGTCCTTTTCACTTGATACTTAGCATATTGATGCAATTGTTCACTTTCGTATCTAACATTCTTGAATTTCATTTCAATGTGTAGGAGGGAGTGCCTTTTGAACTCAACAGCAGCACTAGCGACATTCTTACAACAAACAGTCTTGCAGCTGAAGGAGAAAGTGGTTCGAGCAACATATCAAGAGTGACATGCAGCGAAAGGCTCCCTAGTGCTGTTTTGCAAGCAAGGGAAAGACTTTTGCAAAGACTGAGAGGTGCTTCTGTTTCAGACAGGTCAGTGATGTATGCTTATGTATATTTATTTAATTCAAGTATAAATGAGTTCGAGCATGTAATGTGTTGCTACAGTGTTTTACTAGGATTCAGTCGAGCTGAAATTATAACACACTCATAATTTAAAAGCCATGTAATGTGTTGCTAGAGTGCTTTACTTAAGCAACTTATTCCGAACTTTTTTAGGCGGAGCAGAAGGTCGACTTCGAGTGTCAGTCAGAGCAGTGATATCTTTATTGATGACATTAGACTTGTGGATGCCGGTGATTGGGAAACTGATATTTTTCATGGAGGAAACAACTCATCAGCAAGCTCCATCTTCCATTCTGAGCAGTGCAAGAAACCCCTTGCACTCTGTCCTGAAGCCCTTAATTCCGTACCTATTGAAATCTTCAGCGTCTCCAAAGCCATATGCAGCAATGAAACAGCTGGTGACAAGTTAGTCGTTTGGGATTGTAGCATATGTTTGGAGAGGTTTAGTGATGGAAATGAACTAGTTCGCTTGCCGTGCAGCCACAGGTTTCACCATGCTTGCCTCGTCCAGTGGGGTCAGGTCCGCGGAGACTGCCCATGCTGCCGAAGAAGCTTAACTTAACTTGAATTGTATCTCTGTAACTAGACAGAAACTTCCTCTGATATGTTAATTGTCTTCATAGTTGCAAGATTTTTCTATTACAAATTTGTTGACTAGAGACAAAATATAGCCAATCAGAAGGCTGCTGCCAAGTCATCGCTTCAGTTGACTTAAACTTAATGCTATTGACCCAAAGACTTATATTTAATTAATGCGGATGGAGCAAATTTCAAACTTGACCGGAGGGAACAAATTAGGGCATAACAAAATCACGCGTCTCAGTCAAGGCCTTCTTCTTCCTGTCACATTTTCCAAACCGCGTTTTCTATTGACCAAGTCTCCGCCAGATTCTCCCTCTCAACACGTCCCCATTTCACCATCACTCTTCGAATTTTCTTCAAATTTAACCTCGACGACGAAGCGCAGAATTCTCAACGATGAGGCAGTGGTTTAAGGAGAAGATCAGTCTGTGTTCGAAGAAATTCGGTCGGAGTGTAGAGGATGAGTTGATGTGGGACGTGGACTTGAAACCTCACGCTGTTGGCGAGTATTCGATCGCGGTCGTACAAGCGAATTCGGTGTTGGAGGATCAGAGTCAGGTGGTTGTATCTCCGTCGGCTACGTTTGTTGGGGTTTATGACGGCCATGGCGGCCCCGAAGCTTCTAGATTCGTCCGGAACCATCTCGTGCCTCATATCAATCGTAAGCTTATTGTTTCCCAATTTCATCTCTCCAGCTTCAGCTTCAGATTTTTTTTTTTTTTTTTTTTTGTAGTTCAAATTCCTGTTTGGAATTTCATATGTCCAGCTGCATATTTCTTATTTTATTTTTATTTTTGGTCAAGCAAATTCTTATTTGGAGTGTCCAGTTTGCAGATTTTATTTTGTAAGTTTTGACTTTTTTTTATGGTGTGATGTTGAGCAGAATTTGCAATGGAGGAAGGAGGAGGGATAACGGCAGAGGTGATAAGGAAGGCGTTCAATGCAACAGAGGAAGGATTTGTGCATCTGGTGAAGCAAGCGATGACATCCAGGCCGCAAGTTGCTTCAGTTGGGACTTGCTGTCTATTTGGGGCTATTTCAAATGATTGGTTGTACGTGGCGAATTTGGGAGATTCGAGGGTGGTTTTGGGGCGTAGAGGTGGAGATTGTAATGTGGCGGCGGAACGTTTGTCGATAGATCATAATGTTGGGGTTGAGGAAGTGAGACAGGAGGTTAAGGCACTGCATCCCGATGATGCACATATTGTCATATGTTGCCGTGGAGTTTGGAGAATAAAGGGTATTATTCAGGTATGTTTCTACTGAGTTTCACTGGCATGTAATTACACTCATCGGTGTTGTCACTTCTTCCAAATGATCTTTCATTGTACCATCCAAGCACTTGTGCCCTTAATTTATAAGTTTTGAATTTACGAATAGCGAACAAGGTCTTTCACAGGTTCCCTTGCTTTTCGAGTACTGTTTAGTTTTTCGTGGTAACTGCTTTGTTCATATGTCTGTGATTCTCTGTTAGATGAGAAGCCTATGATATAGTGCTGGATGTTATCTAGTGTTTTTTTTCTTCTTCTTCTGTCGGGTATATTATCTTTTCGATTTCTTCCACATATTCTGAAGATGTGAGGATAACAATTCTGGATATAGTACTGTTTAGTAATGCAGTTCAGGTCCTTAAATCTTTCCTTAAATCTTTTACGGAGCATGTTGTTTTTGTTTGTTGATTATCATATGATATCATTCTTTTGTTGAACTTAGGTATCAAGGTCCATAGGTGATGTGTACCTGAAGAAACCTGAACTTCAAACTGGATACTATCCGATATCGTTGAAAAGACCTGTGTTGTCAGCAGAACCATCCATCCATGTCAGGAAGCTTAAGCCCGAAGACTTATTCTTAATATTTGCGTCAGATGGTCTATGGGAACAATTGAGCGATGAAGAGGCTGTCAATATTGTTTCAAGGAGTCCCAGAGCTGTGAGCACTTCACTTTCCTCAACTATAAATCTATACCCGATATTATTTTTCTGGAATGGTTTTTAAAGGAGAACTTGCCTTGTTTCACTTGCAGGGAGTAGCGAAGAGGCTGATAAAGGCTGCCCTCATCGAGGCTGCAAAGAAAAAAGAAATGAGATACAGCGAGCTACAAGAGATTCCTAGAGGCGCTAGGCGGCAGTTCCACGACGACATCACAGTTGTGGTCGTATACCTGGACCAACATGAACACAAAAGCTCTTTGAACCACAAACCACAGCATAATTTCAATACCCACTCCATGGCCCCGCCAGTAGACATCTTCTCCTCAAACTCCTCCGAAGAGCCTGACATCAGCTCAGTTTAAGTCAGTCAAGTGAACTTGTTAGGTACATGGTATAGACCTATAGTGTTATTTTAAAAGACATTTTTTTAAGTACCGAGCAGCCATTGTGTTTTTCACTTGAAGAAAATCCAAGAGAGCAGCCATTGTGTTTTTCACTTGAAGAAAATCCAAGAGAGCAGCTATCTTCTTGAGTTCTTGTCGTCTCCTACTATCATTTGTTTCATTTTAAAATTTTCGTTGTTTAAACATATTTACCTTAGAGCATCCTTCACCATGATTAAAAAAATTATACCATCCATCTCTCTCATCATTTTTCTCTCTCATCTAATCATCCCTCGTGATTTTTTCAATCACATGCACCCCACTCATGATCCAAAAAAAAAGTTTATCATCAATCTCTCTCATCACTACATAAATGATAGCTCATTAATGTTAAAATTAACAAAAATATCAAAGTGTATCTCGTTTTATAGAGCTCAAAAATTATGAATATTGGTATTTATTTTGATTTTTTTAATTTGTAATTTAGAAGATATATTCGTTGCAAGATCAAAATAAAAACTGTACTGTTTCTTACACAGGACACGTGTCGCGTTGCGATTGGCTCATTCTCATGATCAAAACACAAAAAAAGATCATGGGATGATCTTTTTTAAAAAAAACCATGAGATGATCTTTTTTATGATCAAAAAAATCATGGTAGAGGTACATGATTTTTTTTATCATCTCCCATAATCACTTTCTATGGTTCAAAAAATCATGGTGGGAGATGCTCTTAGGCCGTTTTAAAATATATATTAGAATTCAATTCCAGTTAAATAATAGTTTTTAAATCTAATTGATTTTGTTTAAATTTCATAAAAAAAAAGTGCTTTTATTGAAATAGGATGTCTATGAGGATCGATTCCTCACTAACAAACTAACTTCTAACTTCTAACTTCTAACTTCTAACTAGCAACTCCAGCGGCAAGTTAAAATTGGGCTAAAAGTTATATTTAGCCCACATGTCAACCATTATAGTCAAAACGATGAAAACGCCCTCCTCCAACGCCGTCGACCAAATTTGCTAAATTTGCCTCTTTTGATTCTAGCCTGCTATATCTACGATTTCTCTCGCTTGCTATACGACTAGGGTTTTCCACGCAGGCAGATGTATTCAACTGGTGGGATGAGATGATTGTGCTCCAGCCCGGGTAGAAAGTCGCAATTTTTTTTCTAGGGTTTGCTCAGGAGCGAGCGTCTCTGTCCGAGCAGCGATTTGGAGAAGTAGTGAGCAAATTCCAAGCAACTGAGCGCAAGCGTCTTCCGTCTTCCGTCTCTGTCCCTGATTCCGAGTCTCGAAGTGCGACATAGCCACAAAGGTGAACCATGATTCATGAGTGACCATTTTGTTCATTGTTTCAGATTGATTCTCTCTGCTTTCATCCATTGTTAACTTGTTCACTATGATTGCGAGTTCCCATTTCGGCTTTCATCTATTGTCCTCACTGATTTTGATTTAGTATAATCCATTAAAGATTCTGACTTTTATTTTAACGGCGGTCAACATCTAAACTTATGTTTGGAAAAGTAATGATATTTGAGAATTGTTCAGAACGGTCGTAGTCAACATCTAAACAATTTTGTTCATTGTTTGACATATTTTCATATCTGCATTGGAAGTTTTCAGTTCATATTATATCATTAGATTTTGATAAATTCAACTTCTTGTTGCGATGGTTTATGCGTTGTAGGTGTTTAGATTTCGAAAGAAATCAAAGTGTACATATTGATGGAGTCTTCATTCACCCGATTGCTCAATGAAGGCATATGCGAAGCGAACGAACAAATGGGTTCTCAAGCACAATTGTCCCAGAAAAAAGGGCGATCAAAGAACTTCTCCATAGCGGAAGACATGTTACTCATATCAGCTTGGGAAAATATAAGCTTCGACCCGATAAGAGGGAACAATCAGACACAAACTAATTATTGGAGTAGAATTGCAAGCTATTTTGACGAGCACAAATCATTCACAAGTGAAAGAACTCCAGTAGCTTTGAGTAGCCGATGGTCAACCATACAAAAATCGGTTAGTAAGTTCCAAGGATTTTTTAACCAAATAGAGGGAAGAAATCAAAGTGGAATAGGTGAAGCGGACAAGGTATACATTTGTACTTTTTATATGTTGCTCATATGAAAGTCATTATAAAACTTTTGTCATTTTTGATGAAGATTAGTGATCTGCCATAAGTTACTTGGTTTTAATATTATTTGATATATAATTAAGTTTAATCATTCCCTATATTTTAGGTACGTCAAGCTATGGAGATGTATCAAAGCATACAAGGTAGTGCATTTGCATTCTCACATTGTTGGACAGAATTGAGGAACTCACCAAAATTTGCGTCAAACATGTCCAAAAAAAATGTTAAAGCAACGAAAACTGATGTTCTAAGTTCCATGAGATCTTCTGAAAGTCCGGTGAGTGTAGATTGTGAGGACGAGGGAGAAGGTTGGTTAGATCTTCTTCCACTTCCAATGCATACAATCAATACTGCCCAACATTCCTGGAAAACCTCGATTTTCGGCAACAGTTAAAAGTCTAGCAACATCTTCATTATTTGGTCTTCTCATATATTCGCAACCAAATATTTCCACAATTGCTCTTACAAATCTTCTTAAGCTTTCTATCGTCGTGCTTTCACCGATTCTTATATAATCATCGACTGCATCAGCGGCAGTTCCATATGCAAGCATTCTAATTGCTGCAGTTATTTTTTGAAGAGGGGATAATCCACGAACTCCCGCCGCATCTTCTCTTTGAGTGAAGTAATCATCATGCGTTGAAATCGCTTCTTGAATTCTTAAAAATAAAGATCGACGCATCCTAAATCTTCTGCGAAACATGGACTCTGGATATGTAGGATAGTCAGAAAAATAATCACGGTATAGTTTAGCATGTCCTTCTTCCCTATCACGATATATTACCCGACGATTTATTACAGACCCTCCTCGTCGACGCGATGAACCTTCACTTTCAACTTCTCGACAATGCTCATTAGCAATAGATATTACTTGTAGTTCGTCTTCTTCTTCTTCTTCTTTCATCTTCATTCTCCACCATTTTCGAAGGTTGTTTGGCATTGTGTTTTGAAAAATTGAAGATTTGCAAATGAAGAGTGGAGAGAATAGTGAGAAAGAGAGAAGATAGGAGAATGAAGTGTGGGTGGATAGGATAGAATAGCATAGCCACTTGTTTTTTTAGTATTTTATCAATTATCTTCTTCTTTATTCTTTTTTTTCTTTATTTTTATGTTTTATCTAATACATTTTTTGCATAGTTACAATTTTGATAAAATTGAATAAATCTTTTATTTAAGAAAAATAAAATTTTACCTATCCAATATACACAACCCATTGGAGCACGCACTAATTTTCAATCTCTAAATTATACCTTACTTATATTATATATATATTTTAGCTATTTAGTTTAGCCATTCCATTGGAGTTGCTAACCCATGTATCAAAAAAGAAAAGAAAAAAAGAAATAGGATGTCCATGATTAATATCAAGCCTTACTTTATTTCAGCAAATTCAACCTAAAATACCAAAAATCTGGCTATGGCGGAGAAGCTGCCTCTCCCTCTCCTCCTCCCAAACCCACCACCCTCCAAACCCCTCTTTCCCACCCACCACCTCCCACTTCCGCCGCCACCTCCGCCCATAGCCCCAATCCTCACCGACCTCCTCCATCACCGCCAAAACCCTAAACCCCAAACCCCATCTCCAATCCACCGCAAACCCAGAACAAGAATTGGCAAGCATCATGACCCCAACAGAGGCAAACCCTGGTCCCACTCTGCCACCCTCTCCCCCGCCGGCGAGCTCGTCCTCCAAACTCTTCTCAGCCCTGAATTCAACATCTCCACCATAGATGACATTTTGCAGCAGTTCATCTCAGCTGAGCATGAGATAGATGAAACCTGCAGCAATTCTCTAAGCTTGGAGCTTTTGAGTGTAATTAAGGGATTAGGGTTTTATAAAAAATGTGATGTTGTGATGAAGGTGGTGGATTGGGTGAGGAGGAGGAGAGGAGGAGCAATGCTTATAACCGGCTCGGTTATAGCTGTTGTTGTTAATATGCTGGGGAAGAATGGGAAGGTTTCGGAGGCTGCGGCGATGTTGAAGGAGCTTGAGAAAGATGGGATTGTTGTGGATGTATATGCTTACACTAGTATGATAACTGCTTGTGCTAACAATGGCAGGTTTCGGGAGGCGGTGGCGGTGTTTGAGAGGATGTTGGAGGAGGGGATTAAGCCGACGTTGATAACTTATAATGTGATTTTGAATGTGTATGGGAAGATGGGGATGCCGTGGCGGAGGATTTTGGGGCTGGTGGAAGAGATGAAGAGTGAAGGGATTCATCCAGATTCTTATACGTATAATACGTTGATAAATTGTTGCAAGCGCGGGTCGCTTTATGAGGAGGCGAAAATGGTGTTTGAGGAGATGAAGGATGTGGGGTTTAGTCCGGATAAGGTGACTTATAATGCGTTGTTGGATGTGTATGGGAAGAGTCGGAGGCCGAGGGAGGCTAAGGAGGTGTTGAAGGATATGGAGGTTAATGGGTTTACGCCGAGCATTGTGACTTATAATACGTTGATATCTGCTTGTGCTAGAGATGGGCTTTTAGACGAGGCTGTGGAGCTCAAGAATTTGATGGCAGGGAAGGGTATGAAACCCGATGTTTTCACTTACACGACTCTCTTGTCGGGGTTTGAGAAGAACGGTAAGGATGAGTCTGCCATGAGGATATTTCAGGAGATGAGAGATGCTGGCTGCAAACCGAATATGTGCACTTTCAATGCGCTGATTAAGATGCACGGGAATAGGGGGAAGTTTGCGGAAATGATGAAAGTTTTTGAGGAGATCAAGGTTTGTCAGTGCACACCTGATATAGTTACATGGAACACGCTGTTGGCGGTTTTTGGGCAAAACGGGATGGATTCTGAAGTTTCGGGAGTGTTCAGGGAGATGAAGAGGGCAGGGTTTGTGCCTGAGCGTGACACGTTCAATACCTTAATAAGTGCTTATAGTAGATGCGGCTCATTTGGTCAGGCCATGGCTGTTTATAAGCGAATGCTTGAAGCTGGGGTGACTCCTGATCTTTCAACCTACAATGCTGTTTTAGCTGCATTGGCTAGGGGAGGACTCTGGGAACAGTCGGAGAAAGTACTTGCTGAGATGAAGGATGGGCGATGTAAACCAAATGAGCTGACATATTCATCTCTGCTTCATGCCTATGCCAATGGAAGAGAAATCGGTAGAATGAAAGCCTTGTCGGAAGAAATATATTCCAATGTTATTGAGCCGCATGTTGTGTTACTGAAGTCACTTGTTTTAGTAAATAGCAAGAGTGATCTTCTCCCGGAAACTGAACGAGCATTCTTGGAACTGAGAAGAAAAGGAATGTCTCCAGATATAACCACCCTAAACGCCATGGTATCCATATATGGCAGGAAGCAAATGGTTGCCAAAGCGAATGAGATAATAAATTACATGAAGGAAAGCGGGTTTACTCCAAGCTTGACCACTTATAACAGCTTGATGTACATGTACGGGCGCTCTGAAAATTATGAAAGATCCGAGGAAGTACTGAAGGAAAGTTTGGCCAAGGGGATGAAACCCGATAATATATCTTACAACACTGTGATTTTTGCGTATTGTAGGAACGGTAAGATGAGGGAAGCTTCTCGTGTGCTGTCTGATATGCGAGAAGCTGGACTCAGCCCGGACGTTGTAACTTATAACACCTTTGTGGCAAGCTACGCTGCAAACTCAATGTTTGTGGAGGCTATAGATGTGGTGCGTTATATGATCAAGCAGAGGATTCAACCGAATAGGAACACATATAACTCCATTGTGGACTGGTACTGTAAACTGAAGCGAAAAGATGAGGCAAGCGCATTCATTGCCAGTCTCCGAGAGCTTGATCCACATATTGCTAGAGATGAGCAAAATAGGTTAATAGAGCGGATGGAGAATAAGTGGCTATAGAGTTTATCCTTCCTGATCGGGCAATATTAAGGTATTATTCTTCAGTTCAAACTGGAGAGAAACAGTGGAGTCCTTCCATAAAGTGGAACTACAAAGGTCTCTTTAACCCAAAGCTTGCGTATCCCAACAATGAATACGTCTGTTGTATGATGATGTCCATGCATATAGATGACTGAGGGCAGACAATGTGCGCTGTAGGCTGTACCTCAAAAGCTCGGACTTGTCCACCGTTTTTTTGAAGATTAAAATCTACAGGAGGGTGAAGCTTATATAGGTGCGTCCTTGTACTTTCGCAAAATCTTCATCTCTTTACAGTTTACACTTCTGCTTCTTACCAACTAGAAACAAAGACCAGCCCAGACAAAGTCTGATAATAAGAGATTCAAAAAGTTCCCCAAATCTGCCTTGTTCAGTATTCATCTTTAGCTAATGTCGCTTATTTTTGTTTTTGTTGTTGTTGTTTACAGGCTGTTGATATCTACGGCGAGAAGACTTAACCACTCTATGTACCCAATACACGATCTCGATGTGAAATATGAGATCAAGGCTTACAATGAAGTGAAACAATCAGTAAGACCATGAGCTGACGGATCAATCCCTGTCTTGGTTGCCGAGGGGCCTAAAGACACCACTGAAAATCATCGTGTAAAATACTAGACATTGTTACCAGCAGTGGCATACTTGTTGTAAAATACTAGACATAGTTTCCAGCAGTGACATACTTGGTTGTAGAAAAAAGGTTTCATTAAATGGAAGAAAATATGTTCCACAAAAGCTCCAAGTTATACTTACAAGTCATACAGCCATGTTTGGCCATAGCTGAGATCACATCAGAGATGTGAAAGCAAAAGCGCCAGCTGTTCATCCGAGACCTTCACCTCCACGCAGGCACCAACAGCTGCAGCCAGCCTCGCCGCCAGCTGATGCTTGCACTGCAACATCACATGTTAACAACCACAACGCATCAGAAAAGATCTCAGAAACCCTAAAAGAAGGTTTGAGTTGGGGAACTTACACACAACTGCTCTCCTCTACTAACAATATCGTAAAAGAACGAGTAGCAAGCGCAATAATGCTCAGGAAAGCAGTAATACTCCTCCTTCCGCTTCGATTCTCCGACAACTTGAAAAATGCAGCGCCCGGTTAACTCACCGGAAATCCTCTTGACGCCTCCCTGATCGACGATCCTCGCCGCGCGCTCCATGTTCTTCCCGAACAAGAAATGCAGTCTGCATCGCGGATTAATGCGTCAAAATCACCAGTCGCGTCGATTTACAGGAAGAGAGAAAGCGTTTAGGGATTGGATTGGAAAGCTTACACCGAGAGCTGATCGTTTGTGACTGAAATCCAGCAGGTGAATGAGATCAGAATCCGGAACGGCGATAGGTGAATTGAAAGTTGAAAGTGAAGGGAGTTGGAGAGGATTACCGGAACGCGAAGACTCGATCTCCTTCCAGACGGCGTCTGCTACGGCGGTGCTGGCGCTCATCTCTGTACCAGGAGATCTTTATCACTTGTCTGGTGATATAAATTTACTTCATTTTAATAATTAAATTTAAAATTAAAATTTCAGTTCAAATTGAGAGCAAGGAGACAGCAAAAAGATGCACAAGCTATTTATGGAACTTGATAATCTGGATAACAAAGTTTGACATGGTTATACAATTTTGTTCCCAAAAAGAAACTAGTTTAACTACTAAGAGTTTTTCTGCTAAAGGTGTTACTAGTTCGAGTAGAATGTAAAGGAAGATGGACCGAAGTGCCTCGTAGGCTAAAATGACGTAGTGTCAAGCAAAAAGTGACATTCAAGTTCAGAGGAAGTGCGGGCTGATGAGTCCAGCAATCTCGAGGAATCCAACACGGTCCTTGTCAGCGAAGATGGTCTTCAGCTTCTGGTCGCAGATGATTACCTTCTTGTTTTCGGGATCCTGGGTTTAGGATACAAGAGGAATAAGCAAGTCAAGTCACGAAACGGATACAAGAGGAATAAGCAAGTCAAGTCACGAAACGATGAAACTAGAATTGGAATCAATTGACATAAGGTAAACAATTCAGTACTGAATGACAAGCAACTGAGACCAGAAGCAGATACACAAGAACATTTGCATACAGCATCTAGCAGAGCGAACTACAACAAAAAGATGAACAAACGATAAGGCGATAAAGGAATCAGATATATTTTGGAGCAAAAGAACACTTGTTAATTGACACTTTACATTACAAAATCAAGACTAGTCCATGCAAAAAAATTCAAGACGACTCGATGGAGATGCTACCTATTGCCGGAGGCATAAATAGCATGAAAAAAAACTAGTGCACAATAGTACTTATGCAGCATCTAATTAATATATGTGGTTTGCAACATACTACAGCAAAATACACATTCAAAGCCAGATTCACTGATCTCTAATCAAAGCTTAAATAACATAAAGACATTCACAGGCAGCAGACTAGTCACTTACTGCCAAAACCTTATCCACTTCTAAAACCCTAAAACCCTAGAACGCCTCTCCATTCAGATTAGTAACACGATTTCATCCAACAAACACACAGAAGTTCAAAAAACTAGCTAAAAACGCATACCTGAAGGTCATGCTGCTTGATGTAAGCCCAAATCTCCTTCAGCGCCTGAGTACGCGGAATCTCCTCAACGCCGAGAAACGCTTGCATTTCAGGCGAGACGCGCTTCGGCTTGGTGATTCCCCTCGGCTCGCGCTTTCCGGAAGCTGCCGAAGTCTTCGCGGCCGTTGCCGATATCGCTAGTCGGATTGCACGCTGGTCAGGACGAGCGACAGCGACGCTCGATGGCGGAGAGAATAAGGTTCGGAAAGATGAGAAGGAAGCTGTCTCTGCGGAGACAAGTCTCGTACCTGAAACTCCAATCGACATCGCCATTTTCGCTCTGGAAAATTCAAAATGGGTACAGCTCACAAATGACGAGGAGATTAGCGTGGAGGAGGATGAAGAAGATAACGAGACACCAGAAGTGACTTTGTTCGGTCGAATGGTAATTGGGCTTGTACCTTTAATGGGCCTTGTGTTTTCCAATAAAGCCCTACTACCAGCCCAATAATAGAAACCCAACCTACTGGAATTCATCTTGTATTGCAAATCGATTCCAGCTTTTAAGTTAAAAACTGGATTAAAATTTTATTTGATTGAAATTTGAATCCGAACCGCCGATGCCCAATATCGCTGTGGCCTGTTGCTGTTGATCGAGGTATTTCCAATGTCTCACGTCCTGGATTCCATTCACAATGACATGTAATTCACTATGTAGCACGGACACGGCAAGTGGACACGCCAAACTTAAAATGTATAAGAAGTGGACACGTCAGAACACGTCGACATAAATTATATAAAAATATAATTGTAATTAACAATGCGCATTTTTTTTTAAAATTTAAAACAAATATTCAAACATTAAAGTCACAAAAAACATAAAAGACTCATACTGCGTTTTCTTGACTATCTTTAAAGAACACATGCGAGGTTGAGCCAGACGTGTCGACCGATCCAAGTGTTCGAGTGTCCGACACGGCAAGTCACCAAAAAATGGGGTGTCCGCGCTACATTCAGTGACACAACATATGGTGATCTGCCATATAAACAAACACTTCCTTAAAATCTTGGCACAGTTTGCATTAAATGTTCTTGTTTAGAGCATCCCCACCATGATCTTTTTGATCATAAAAAAAGAGTCATGAGAGTAGGAATGAAGGTGACTAAAAAAATCATGCACTCTCATCCAGTGTTATTAAAACCGGACCGGACCGGTCCGGTTCAGTAATCAGACCGTTCTGCAATCGAATCGGTCAAAACTCGGTCAAGACCCGGTTGAACCGGTGGTTGAACCGGTCGGATGAACCGGTTGACCCGCGGATTGACTCAATTTTGCATTAAAATGGTGATTTGATCGGTTCAATCGGTTCGATTTGGTCTGAAAAATATTTATTTATTTTGACTTGGACAAGACTCGAACCTAGTCTTCCTCTATAATTATCCACTCTCATTCCACCAAGCTAAACATGATTCTTGTTTTATTATTTGTTTCATTAATGTATATGCATTTATCAACTCTATAAATATTTTTACTTATTATCAATTTAACTAGAAATTCAATTAGTCTTAGAAATCTCTTATTATTATGACTTGCAAATTAAGACTAAAATTGTTATTGTTGTTCTATTATTGTTGTATTATTGATTTGTACTTTATCAAATTCTAAATTTGACAATTTGTTATGGTATGTTATTGTAATCCGATCATAAACAT
This sequence comes from Rhodiola chrysanthemifolia, assembly GCA_033675395.1. NCBI lineage: Eukaryota > Viridiplantae > Streptophyta > Magnoliopsida > Saxifragales > Crassulaceae > Rhodiola > Rhodiola chrysanthemifolia. Next base: position 3,054,695 of record CM066207.1, read on the forward strand.
GTAATATTTATTCAAGTCATAAATATGTTAAATTATAATATCATATATAAGTATTTTATTTTTATTATTTAATTTGTGCGGGTCAAACCGGTTCGACCCGGTTGAACCACTGACCCATTGACCCAGTGACTTGACCGGTTCGATCACCGGTCCGGTTTTAATAACACTGCTCTCATCATGATTTTTCTAATCATAGAAAAGTTCAACCAATAACCAAACCAAAATGTGGTCATCCCATGATCTTTATTTAGTTTTGGTCATGAGAATTTTACCAGTTTAAATCCAGAAATTGCAACAAATATATCTTGAAAATTACAAAGTATTAAAAAATAAAATAATCACCAATATTCATAATTTTTGAAGATCTATAAATAGAGATATTTCTTGATATATTTTGATATTTAAATGCTTGTATTTATGTAGAAATAAGAGAGAATGATATAGAAATAAGAGAGAATGATGATGAACTTTATGTATGGTCATGAATTGGATGTATATGACCAAAATGATCATGAATCATGACTAAATGAAAGATAAGTGGATGAAAGAGATGTATGACATGTTTTTTTAGTCATGATGAGATATTCTTATGTCAAGATTTGGTGATATTTTTTTTTTTTGATAAGAAGATTTGGTGAATTAAATGGTGTAAGATTAGCATAATAAACTAAGGGATTACATTGCCATTCACCGGGGGTCATTGTAATCGTGATAGTATTTAAACTTAAAAGAGCACACTAAAAACATGTCCACACATACATACTTGAATTCAATGCTAGCAGGGATGGCTAAGTTTGATAGTTTGATGGAATATAGTTCAAATTCAAACACTGGCCACCTGACGGTCAAGCCGCAGTTGGTGAACTGGCCTAGGAATCAATAATTATGCAGCAATCATATAACCATTGGCCCTCATTTGCCAAATAAAACATGAGGGTGCTAATCATGAGAACGTGCTTTAAGCGGTTGAAAAATCCTAAGATCTCACTGAATATAATTACTGGGAAAGAGAGCATCTTACCTGTAAAAATCGCAAGATGTCAAATATTTTGCAGGACTTGGTAGACTTCTAGACTCTGAGAGAAACAACTGGAAATCATCGCTTTACTGGAGTGACTGGTGAGAAGAAACATAAATCTGGTGCCTGCAACTCAGTATGACCACAGCCATGTGCACTCACTCCTTCCTGCAATGTTTAAATTCAGAGTTGTAAATACAGATGACCTTGTCAATGTCATAAACAAGACTTGAATTTTCTTGACAGGACCAGTACCTAGTGGTTATAAACTGGGGAAAACTCATTTTTGTTATGTACCTTCTAAATTTCTTCACATAATAATTACAACGCTTACTCTATAACTTAAGCAGTAGTAATAAACGTGTGCATCCACTGAGATGCCCACCACTCTAAAAATCAATGCATTGGATGATAAAGATGCTACTTGAGAGTTGAGACCTTTTCCGTAAGAGAATAAGAAAAGCTAACAAAGCATTTTACTTTTCTGTGTGGGCAACTCTATCCTCATCAATGAGTGAATTTGACTATGCAGGAGCCTCATAATGGTGATGCAAACTTGGCCCACCGACATGTCATAGCTTTGGATGAAGCTTAGGCCATCAGCCATCGCCAATTTCATAACTGTAATAATAAATGAATCTAGGCAATTTCCATTCAAGTTTTTGCAGAAAGCGAGGTTTGTAGGAATAGAAAAAATATTGTCAGCAAATGTTTGAAAGGAGAATGTAATAAGGTTTGCAAGAAGAGGACAAAGCAAGCTGGAACTTGGGAGGAGAAAATTAAAGAGATGATAGTGAACCTGGCATGGTGGAGGGAGCTTATATTGGAAGGATCAGGATAATGGCTTTAAACGCATAGTATAGTTGCAATGATGCTTACACATGTAAATGGTCTTACAAATATCTATAAAAATATTAGACCTCAACTATGAACTACCCCGCCATCAGTTGATTAAGATAACATTTCTACAATTTACAGTACAACTTGATCAGAGATATAAGTACCACGACATACTCTTATTCTAATGTTTACTGATGATTTAACCAATAGATAATTGAATGACTTGCAGATACATTACTAAGAGTAAAAAACACTCACAGCTATTGGTAGAAATAACTCAGTTGGGGCAAGTGTGGAAAGCATAAAGCAGCATTATTGCTGCGCATCCGCTTAACTTTTAACTGGCAATCCTCCCAAGATGTATCTATCGAAAATAGCACAGTTAAACGTTGATCAAAGCATGTATATGAATATGAAGTTACGATAAACATAGAGAAAAGGACGTTACAAGAGAGTTCATTCTTGCCCCCATTGAATTTGTATAGTCAGTGGACACTGCAGTTTGGATATAGGGACCATTTTTTTTTTTGAGCTGAGAAAGACTGATGTGAAAATGCACGATCCAGTCATAAATACCACAGAAGAGCAGTACAATAGTTCCAAGAATACATGTAAGGATGACAATTTTAGTCAAGTGACTGGATAATTCCCAGGCATTGACAAAATCTGAATCCTGGATCAGATGTTATGGTTACATTTTAAGGACGAAAGAAAAACACAACACAAGAAAAAAACAAAGACATTATATTTCATGTTCTATCCTCATATCCTAACAGATTCCATCGCCTTCTGACAACCAGAAAAATAAAAGATTCTAAGCAAAAACACAATTTTCAAAGGCACAAATACCTAACAATTACTCCGTAAAACAATAGGACTAAGTATATTATAAAATGGTATGGCCAATAGATATGGATTTTGCTTCAACACCTTGATAGGAGAATCAGTTAATCATTTAAGGCTTATAGATCAGCCATACTCAAGCTTCACCCCTTCGTTCACCATGGAAGGTAAACTAAAAACAAACCTCCATTCGCTCCAACGTTAGCGGGAATTATAGGAGCTCCCTTTTGGGTCTGCATAAAGGCTGTTCCTCCATTTACATTGAGATGGGCTACTTCCAAGTTTCAAAGTCCTGATGTTTCATTAATGGACTCGCTTCCTTCTTCCTATTATATTTCTGAAGTTAGTCTACCAAACTAGCTACTAATATAAACAGCATTCCAATCCTCCTACTTCTGTAACACTTTCATCGTCCATGAGTTGTCACTGTTGATGTTGTGTTCTTTCGGGAGTGCCACAACTTTGGCACTATGAGCAGCCAAAGCAACCAGTCCCTTCCCCCTTTCATCATGTGATAGCTCACAAGACTCGCCAACTGAACTAGATCTCAGATCCGCCGGTGGAATGAAACAATCTAAGGACAAACCTGGAACATTAAATGCAACCTCTTCGATTGTCCAAGCTTCTTCCATTCTTGTTTTTGAGTGACTCATTGCCGTCTCACCAAACCTGAAAAGGGTGACAGCCGAACGGCCTGAGTGGGCAATTTTAATTCCTTCGACAGGTTTGTAATCATCCAGATATGAATTAATTGTGGTCTCCCAGTATACAGCATCACCACCATTTGATTGAATTCGAGTCAAATGTGAGTCCTCCATGTAAACCAAAAGTCCAGTCTTCTGACTAAAGTACCCAAACAGGACGTGCCTGATAATCTCTGCAGGGAATTCACTCCGAGCTTTCAGTGTCTGAGGATCAGCACAGAGCTTGAGGATAAAACAGTCCTGTCCATTGATCTTCTTCTCACCTATGCACCTCGCGCCAGCAAACATGCTGGCAGTAGTTCTTGGATCAAGCCCCTAATAATATAAGAAACCATGGAAAAACAAACGATTACTCAACAGGCACGAAAAATATTCAAAACCATCAGTTGAAATACCAAATCTATAAAGGGTATGTAACCTGAAGTGCACGGCGAAGAGGCCTAACAGGCCCTTTAGCGGTGTGGGAACCCAGCCAAGGAGTATGCCTCCACACAAGCTTACCATTGCAGCCTGCATGAACCTTACTGCCCCTTACAGCAAGCTCAACATACCACATGTCTGGATTCATCTGCCAGAGAACAAATCCACCTGTTTCCGCATCTCTAGGCCCATTCCTATTCTTCATCACCTTTTTAGCAGTCTCAAACTCTGAAGCTATCATCTTAATTTTCCCCATAGCATATGAATTTTTAATGGAGTTCTGAAGTTTTTGTCCTCCACAAGCAGCAGTATATTGCTGTAGAATGTAGTGTGCCGATGAAGTTTCCTGCACAACATAAATCAAAATACTATTAGCTTTCCCATGTATAGGACACAGTAAAACTCAATACAACCTCATCCCACCATTAATGCCATGAGCTACACTTCCATTAAATAACAATAATGCACGCACCAAATACCCCTCAAAACATCACAAACTATTAGCTCATGCTGGATCTGTGAAACATATATTTATGACTACATGCCATTGCCCTTCATATCAAACCACTTTCAGAAATCAATTGCATTACCTTTTCAGACAGCAGATAAGTGAGCTAATAAAATCATGCCTCAATTTGATGAAATCAAGCATGAATAGAGCTTACAATGGGCGTGTCCTTGTTGCTGAGATGAGGCAAATGATCAGTACAGCTCACATGAACCGGAGCAAGCGGAGCACCCATAACACCTAACAGCAACCTGAGATCAGAACTCTGCTTCAAATTCGTAGACATGGAAGGAGTCCTGGACAGTTGCCCCTTCATCCAATTGCTCAACCCACTCCGCTTCGAATTCCTAGTTTCTCCACAGTCAGGATCCGGACCTTCCATCAACGGCGGTAACGTCTCGCCAACCGGCCTCAGATTCTCGGATCTCGTTCCAGACTTGTCACCATACTCTCCATGACCGCTTCCCTTTCGCCTGGTTAACAAACCCGACATCGGCGACCGGCTCCGCATCCGCGATGGCGACAGTCCGCGCACCACGTCGTCCTTCAGTGCCGAAAAGAATCCTTGCTTCCTCTCCATTTCGAAAAACCTCAACTCACCTCTCAAATCTCCAGTACTCCAATACCAACCTCCGACACTCGCTCCTCAGAAACTCGGTTTCAGTCGCAAAGCAGACATACACTAACCAACAACAATGCCTCACGCATTTTCAGCAGAAGCAGTTACAGCTGGATTCTGCAACAGCCAGCCAACGGTGGAGAAGTGCGAAATCTCAGTGGCGATTCAGAGCAGGTGAAAAGTGGAGCAGAAGCGACGAAGAGAAAAAGGACAAGCGGTAAGACCTGAAAGCAGAAGAAATGGAACAAGCTTGAGGAGAGAGATGACAATGGCGAAGAAGCGATTGGGATATATAACCAGAAGTCAGACGAAGTGAAGAACGAAAGGCGTGAGGTAGACGAGTGACGTCACGCGCGTGAAATCGATTAAAACGCAGAATGTGGTGAGGCCCGCTGGAGACGAACATAGTAATTTTAGCGCTCAGAATCCTTGTCTGAATGATATTTTTAAAAGTGAAATTTGTTCATTGTTTAGAAAGCCCAATCGGAATATCGGATATGATAACGATACTTATTTAAATTAATTAACATTAATTGAAAATTTGGTCGTTTATCTTCTTCTAAATTTAAAAGTTTGAGTTTTCCCTTTTCCGGTTTCAATTCAATAACTTGGAGCACATGTCACGCACGTCACCACCCGTATTTAATACTTGCATTGTGTCCATCGAAGCACCATCTACTTTGAAACCCACAAGCATAAGCGTCCACGATAGACGAATAACACCTCCGCGAGGAGGGACCACACGTCCACGCTGAGGCAGAATGAATAACACTCCTCACAAAATTGAGGAGAAATATGCTACAAAAGGGAGTCGAGCGCTGTCAAGAGTTCAAGTCAATTCGACCAACACCTCTTTCGCCAATGACGTGTATTTAAGTACTAATTTTGGGTTAAGTGTCTCATTTTTTTAGTTAAATATTAATTGTTGAAGTCAAGTACTTAAGTGAACCTTTTCTTTTTTAATTGAAAATATGATATACAAAAACCTGGACTGGAAACAACAGCACAACCCCAAAACCAAAAATAACACATAATCTAAGATTTTGGATCCTGGGGAGGTACCCAAACTAGAACAACAACATCAAACAATTAACAAAACAAGCAGAGAACAGAACATTCAACATAAAGAGTAACTCGTGCATAGTTAGCCAATCCATCTGCTGCGTTGTAATCTTCAGGCAATATATACTCCAAGGTCCAGTCCATGCCACACTGGCCAAATAGAAGAAGTGGCTCGTCAGCCAACTTCAAAGCAACACTCAAGCTCTGGCCAAAACTTAGGGATGCACAACCGGACCGGAATTTTTTAAAACCTTGGACCGGGGACCGGATTTTTTGTGAAAAGTGGACCGGATCGGATCGAATTCCCTAATTTTTACTGTCCGAACCGGACAATTTTACGGTCCGGACTGGACCCGGATTGAAATTTTATGGTCCGGGTGGGACCGGTGGATCGGAAATTATGAAAATTATGGACCGTGGACCGGACCGGAATTTTTACGGTCCGGTATCAATTTGAGCATCCCTACCAAAACTTCTAAAAAGCAATCTATCAAGATTGGATCCTGCTACTCCAGTCGTCTGCATTCGATCTGCTTCTTACCAAGGCAAACACTCCAGCACGAGAAAAGGCATAAGAGAGGACTTAAAGCTAGGAAATACCATCTAGCTGGGAGCAGCCGGACAATAAAAAACTTTCGTAATAAGAACAACCGGCAACTCCACTTCGCCTCACGCCTAGGGGAGAGCAAAATTCGGTAATTACCGTTTACCGTCGGTAAATTTACCGTTACCGAATCAATTCGGTTCGATAAATCGGTAAAACGATAAATCGGTAAATTTACCAACGGTAAAAATAAGTCGGTAAACGGAATAAATTCTGAAATCGGTAAATTTACCGTTTTACCGGAAAATATAAATAAATAAATTATATATTATAAAGAAAAATATTAAAAAATATTAATATATATTAAAAATCAACATATATATTTATAAGATTTATAATATATATTTAAAAAATTAGAAAAATAATAATTTTCGGTAAATTTACCGAAATTTACCGATTTACCGTTTTACCGAAATATCGGTAAAACGGTAAATCGGTAACGGTAAACGGAATAGATTTTGACATTTCGGTAAATCGATAAACGGTAAAACGGTAATTTACCGTTTGCTCTCCCCTACTCACGCCCATTGCAGAGAGCGTACCCTTTGAACATCAAGCATCGAACGACAAACCCAGAAACCAAGTCAAGTTTGCATATTCAGTTTTCTTATTTATATAATCAAACTGTTCCACTCAATTTATCATAAATTCAGGTCAAAATAGCACACTCTTAGTAGGCTTAGCTCAAACCGATAATCAAACCAATATTATTAAAGCGCTTTGAGTGCGCATTAGGTAAACCCTTAATTGAGTGTGAGACTTGAACAAGTTAAATTATTTCAACTTATAAAGTCTTTAGCGGAGACCCGAACCCGGAATGATACCAAATCGGGTACATGTATATTTATAGCACGTTTGAGCACAAGTCACACCAATGATACCAACCCGGAATCGAACTTTGACATATTTCATTGAAGCACATGTCATCTTGGCACCTCTGACTTTAAACCACGAGTCGACAAGCAAACATCCGACTAGGAAAATTCCACATAAAATATGGAAAGAAAAAGTGTCACGGTTGGGTTCGAACCATTGACCTTGTCATTTACAAGTCAAGGAATTCTATCAACTCAACCACCACCATGTTTGCGGACCAAACAAAACGGTTGAAATAACAAAAGTATCATAAGCAACTTTTTTTGATGTGATCATGAAGAACAAATGTTGAAAGTAAATACTGATAATAATTTCACGAAATAAATCCAACTTTTGTCTCCATCATTACGTTAAATAGAAAAGACATCGAATTCTTTATAATAGCATCGAATTCTCTCCTTCTCGTTTTCTCCAGAACTCTTCCGAACCTTCAACCGACTAGAACTCGATCTCCTTTTCTCGATTTTCGCCGGCTCTTCTCGCCGGTTTTTGGAGCTGCCTTATGTCTGCCGTCGTCCTTCTCGCGTGGGGATGTCGTCGGCCTCCCTTTCTTCCTCCTCCGGGCCTTCAGCTGGTCCTCTGGTTCGACGCCGTTTGGCCTCGTCGGTGGTTGCTGAGGTGCAGGCGCTGCTGGTGGATGGTGGGTCTTCCGGTTCGGACTTTCGACGGGGTGCTCGGGGTCGGCTGTGTAGGCAGTTTGGGTGGTGGTGGCTGCGGGACTGGGCTGGTGGCGGACGGATGCTCCATGGAGATGGCGGCTACGGGTATGAGTCATGCGCCTAGCTGGGGGGTGACCGGTGGACATTTTGGTCTAGCGGGCGTGGATGTGGCTTTCACGCCTCGTTTTTGAGCTTGTATTGTCGCCTTGACTGCGACTTTTTAGCCGTGTTTTTTAGGTTTTAGTTAGTTTTTTAGGTTGTTATCCCTCAACCGGTCTCCGGTTGAGTTGTTTTAGGTTAGTTTTAGTTCCAGGAGTTAAGACTCCTGTTCTGGATGGGTGGCTTTATAAGTCTGGTCTTAATCGGAGTATCTGTACTGTATTGAGTCACTGCTTAGTCAGTGTCCAATTTCTGTACACTTTTTACCCATCAATTTTTTTTTTAATTTTCCTCGAATAAGAAAAAAATTAATTGCGCAATTGGAACTGAACCGAAGCTTTGACATCGTTTTAGATTGATCGTTGGGTTAAACCGCTCATCGGTTTGATGTAAACCGTCATTCAGTACAGTTGTGGCACTACCAAAATGTGTGAAGACGGGCTTGCACGTGCCGCAGTATTGAGCCTGGTTTAACGGGCCGCGGAAGTTCCCGTAAATGGCCCAGTTGTCTTAAACAAAAATAATGATTAATACTGTATATGCTAATGGATGCACTAAAATAAATTCTTTTTTGTTGTTTTTTTTTTGATGGGGAATTCTTTTTTGTTGTTGATAAGAATGGATGCACTAAAAATTAGTGTTCTTTTTTCGGTGCATTTGACGTTATCCGCATTATAACCAAGTCTTCTGTCTTTTCAACAACATTTATCCATCGACAAGTTGCACTCCTAAATCAGACAACTTGTACCGCCGCTCCATTTGCTGTCGTTACTCAATATTAATTTTTATATTTTATGTTTCGTATTTGATTTGTCTGTTACTTTCAGAAGAAAAAAATTTCGGTGTAGCGCAATAATTTGCTATGTGTATCAAAACAGCATCGATCCGTTTTATTATAAATTATATTATAATCCAAACGATTTCGCTTTAATTGAAACAATATCATTTTGATATTTGTAACAAATAGCTTCGCGATGTCGGATTCGATCCCCCCACAAGTTCATAATTAAAGATTTAGAGGGAAATCGTAACAACAACAAAAAACTTATAAATGTCTGGGATCAAAATTTGGATCGAATAGTTGCAAATTATGTACCGAATGTTTCAGACAGACAGACAGACAGTTCACGTTCTCTTCGGACGACAATAATCTGATTTATAAACGACAAAGCTTAAAACCAAGGCATGAGACACATAATTGGCACAAAAAAGCGTATGAATGTAAATGGCATCTTCTTGTCCTTTTCACGCCGTTTGCACGTGCCTCACCCACGGTTCCATATCCATTTACCATTTATGGCATTATATTTAATAATATCATTAAATTTTACATCCTAAATTATTAAAAAGTTATATTAAATGTTTGTATTGACGACGGCTCAATTGCATCGGAAATGTATCGAATGTCCTCGATGCACACATATTTTACGTAAATGAATTTATAGAGTTTTTGCCTTTACTTAGGGTTAGGGTGACTCAAGGCAGTGACGGAGGCAGAAATAGAAATTTAGTTGGACAATTTTTTTTTCTTCAGAAATTACTTGATTAAGTATGAAATTTGTATATAGTTTTTAGAAATTACACTTCAATTTTTTTAAAAAAAAATTTTCAGTCAAAACATATTAGGCTTAAGCCCAATATGCCTTCTACATGGCTCCGTCACTGACTCTAGGGTTATAATGTCATAGGATCACTCTTACAGTCTTACTATGCCTGATCCGTACCCTGTCATGTCCTATTATCGTACCCTAATGTGCTCAGTCCATAAAGTCTATGGCACGGTAAGGGTCACGAAAAAATAGACTATATCATGTCCTACTACCCTAACCTCATATCATGCCTTCCTATCATATCATAACATGTCTCATCATACTATTTTCATTCATATTATAATTTTTTTCCTCAAATTATGTTTAAATTTACTTTATCGGACCGTACACTACATGATCCTACCCTATCTTACCCTAATTTTACCCTGTCCATAAGTCTTATGCGGGCATAGTAAACTACTCTAACCTGCCTTACCCTACCATGTACGGTTCATTGGTCAAGAAAAACGACCATACCCTTACCCTTACCCTGTCCATTAGGGGTAAAGATTACCCTAACCCTACCCATTAACGACCCCTACCTTTACTTATAACTTTTTACTAAACGATAAAAGCACGCTACAATGTCAATTGTATATTTTTCATCCAAACGAAGTAGCTTAATCGGACCTTATTACATTAACGGCAAGCCAGAATAGAAACCTAATTGGGCTGTTTTAGGAAGCCAGACTGAATACACGTTTCAACCAGGCCCAAACGAACCGAATAAGCCCGCAACAGAGAAAATCTGAGACGAGTGATCGTTACTTTTCTCTTCGGTGCTTCTCCGTCTCCATCTTCGTCTTTCGATTTCGTAGCCGACCGTCCATCCATCCTCAGCGTCGGTAAACGTGACCGGGAATTCCGCGCAGGTGTCTGAAGAATCCCGGCTGAATCGGAATCTTCGATTCGTAAATTCGCATGGTGTTAATTGAATACTTGAGGCGATTTGCCGACGGTTTTTGTGTTGATCATTTGAGCGGTCTCCAATATGGCTATCACTTGTTCGATGCTGGAAATGAGGTAATTGAGTGTTTTTATTCTTTTAATTTGAAATATGTTGTCTGATTTTCTCTTGAATTTGGGGTGGTTGAGGAAGAAGAGGCTTTGCTTTTTAGCTTGCTTGGTTAATTTAATGACTCGTTGCTTGAGGTGAATTAAATTTGGTGATTTTTGATTAATTAATATTTTGTTAGGCTGGATTTATTACGAATTTATTAAGTTGGTTGATTTGGTCTTTTAACTGTTTGAGGAAGTTAATATGGTTTGAGTTGGTTCGGATTAATGGTTGATATTTCACATTGGTTGATGAGCATTTCATGGATTTGTATCAAAAAAATAATGGAAGCGATTTTTTTTACTTGGTTTCAATGTCTGATATTTAGCATAGTATTGATATGGATGCGTCATTGAATTCCTTGATATGGTCTGGCCATGTTCCATTGATCCGAGTCTGATGTTATGACTGCTTGAAAAATTTGTCTGACGTGAGGCAAGGGCAGGAGAGGATCGGGTCGATGTGTGTTGTTACTTTCCGTTTTGGTAGCCTATTTATTGTTTGTTTGGACCATGTATCGTATAGTCAATAACTTATTGACAATGTTTTTTCTTGAAATAAAGATTTGTTGGTGCTGAATTAGTAATTTTGGTCATCATTTTTGTCACTCTCTGTTCTGATTTGATATATCTGTTCATAGTTTTGAATCTTACTTTCTTTGAAAGTACCTGAAAGTTTGTTGATTGCGCGTCTTGATGTCATACATTATCTTTAAAACCTCAGGTACCTTGATTATTGCAAGACAAAGATGATCCCACATAATAAAGAGGTGTTAGGCGCCCTGCATAAGGTTTGTGTTATAACATCGTACCAGGCCTTTTTGTGCACATAATGTCTCAAATATTAGATATCAGATTAGGTCACGAAACCATTTGTTTTTCAATTTCCGACTTAAACAAACTAATCAGATAAATTCCAGTTCGATCATAGTGAAATGGACATCTTTGTCAGTTACTAGAAACTAGATATAATGATAGTCTATGCACATTACTTAACATTTTTCTACCAACACAATTGTGCAGGCCAGAAATCAAAAATCGCGAAAAGAAACAAGCAGCTTGGATATTCATCTAGATCGTGTAAAGGATGCTGACTTCTATCCTCTTCTTAACCTTTTAATGGATATCGAAGCATCTGACATAGCTACAGTCAATATAAGTAATACTTCTTCATGCTCATTGAAAGGTGAATATGCACTGTCTTTGATGCGCGCAGCAGGTAGGAAGTTGAAGACAGTGGATGTGCTTGATTGGCCATTTGGGAAGAACTTTTTACGGTACGTGAATATGCCTGCTCTGAAGCACTTAGCAGTACGCTCATTTATTATTGGCCTAACTCCTTTATCTATTAAAAACTCTTCATTCAGGGATCTATCTCATAGAGGTTTGGCATGCGAAACTCTGAACCTGAAATACTCTCATTTCCGAAAGATTAAGCTGACTGGAGAGTTTGTGCGGTTACATACTCTTAATTTGGACTTCAGTACCTCGCTAATCAGTTTCCAGGAAGAGTGTTTTGCATGCATGCCAAACTTGATGGCCCTATCAATGTGTGAAACGAGAATTTCAAACTTATGGACAACTGCTGCAGCCTTATCTAAGCTTCACTCTTTAGTAGAACTCAGGTTTCAGAAGTGCATGTGCTGTAATGATACGGGCCCTTGTTCTGCATCCAAATATTGGAGGGATCTTAACATATCATCAACCCAGCCTTCTACCAGCACATCATCTGACATGAGCTGGCAGTCCGCAAATGAAAATGTACACAGCCTAGTAAATCATTTGATTTCGTTTGCTGGTGGGATGTCGAGTCGTGATTCCCCAAGCATGCAATACGACTCCTCAGATGATAGTGAGATAGATTTCTCGAGTCATCAACATGAATTCGGTTTGGGGAGTTTGTTCAACGAGGAGCCTACTGTGTTCAACCGTCCAACGGACATATACAATGAGGTACAAGTCATACTATCTATTATGTTTGCTATTTCATTAAGGGATGATGGGCAGTTTTAGGTTGAAGCAAAAGCCTCTGACACGTTGCTCTAATTGCTAAATGAAGCTGCTTTCAGCCCCCTTATACTACTTTATTGACAATGAAAGAAGCTCGGTATGTAAAATATTTTCCAGGTTGTGGATAATGCTGCGAGGCCTCAAGTTGAAGTTTCATCATCAGATGTCCTTACCTCGTTGGATCTCTCACCCCATAATAATTTCTGGGTGAGGTATATGCCTGTCAATCCATCACCGGTATGCTTTGAAAAGCATTACAGAGAGTTTTTGATAGCCAGGTTGTCTAATTTGAGAGTTTTAGATAACTTGCTTATCAGAAAAAGAGACAGGGAAAGAGCAAAATCAGTCTTCTGTCAGTTCTTCGAATACCTTCCTTACAAAAGGAATTGCATAGAAAATGTTGTTAGTCTCTTGCAGAAACGTGAGATTTCGGCCAGTCGTACTATTGTGCAGCGTCCCAACCTGAAGCCCGGGAAGTCTCAATATTTATATTCCAGGTCATTTTGTGCTTCTAAAGTGGGTTCTTCTGCTTGGCCTCTGTTGCAGAAACTCTCTGTAAGCAACATCAATTCAGGAGGCGAACCTAAAATCTTTCGTCCAAGACAATTTGAATACCATCCATCGAATTCAAGTCTGATGGTTTTTGGAACTCTGGATGGTGATGTAGTTGTCATTAATCATGAAAATGGGGAAGTTGTTTGTTATATCCCTTCACATGGAGAAATGAATAGTGTTCTGGGACTATGCTGGCTTAAGAAGTATCCCTCCAAGGTTAGCATCTGATTCATCACCTGACTTATTGTGGAATTATATATTTCGTGTTCGTACCTGTAGTTTCTTTCAGTTGAAGATGTAATTTGATGGGTTAGATTTTCTCAAAATTATCTTATGACTGATAACTGATTTAAGTGTTCGAGCTAGCATAAAATAGGCTTCATCATCCTACTTAGAAGTTAGAACGTTTAATAGCTACTTCATCAGAAATTAACGACTTCATTGAGTTTATTCTATGTTGGGTCGTTTGTCATCATGATATATTAGTATAAATTAGTTGCAGTCTTTTTTAGTACAAAGTGTTGGCTGCTGTTGGAGTTGGATATTGATAGACCTCCTTGTGGAAGAAAATAAAAGCATCTGTTGTAATCTTTAGCTGCTGAAGTCGGGTAATTGTTTTCTCATAATCTCATCCATTTTCTTTCAGCTCATTGCTGGGTCTGATAATGGGTCGCTGAAGTTATTCGACATGGAGCATATGCAGCCAGCACGTACAGGCAGACATAGAAATGCTCGATCCGTTACCTTTGACGCTTTTGACCAGTTAACCTCTGTCCATGTCAACTCAACCGATGAATTGTTTCTTGCTAGTGGATATTCAAGAAATGTTGCTTTATATGATCTTAATACTGGGAGCCGCTTACAAATGTTCACCAATATGCATCGAGAACATATTAATGTTGTGAAGTTTGCAAATCTATCTCCTTCCATTTTTGCAACTTCATCATTTGATCAGGATGTTAAGTTGTGGGACTTACGACAGAAACCTATTCGACCTTGCTACACAGTTTCTAGCTCTAGAGGCAATGTGATGGTTTGCTTTTCTCCAAACGACCAGTATCTTCTAGCCTCAGCCGTGGACAATGAGGTTACATCTTAAAAAATTAGCGCTTCTTTTCATTTAGTTGATCCTCTTTGAAGAAATTAATCAAAGTTTTGATTCCAAGATTAGAAGTAAATTAGAGGATTTGTGATAGCCTTGCAGCTAATGGGAAAAATGGTTGACAGGTAAATCAGTACTTGACGGTCGATGGGAGACTTCAAATGAACTTCGAGATACCATCAACAGGGAGTTCGCAGAACTATACAAGATCATATTACTTGAACGGAGGTGACTACATTATCAGTGGCAGTTGTGATGAACATGTTGTCCGTGTTTGCTGTTCGCAAACTGGTAGGCGTCTCAGAGATATAGCTCTAGAGGTAAATACAATCAATCATTCACTTCTCGTGTCGGTATTCAAAGTAATGTCAGTGTATGAGTTTCACTCTTGAGTCTAATATACACTGTTCTGTTGTTCTTTCTCTCCCAACTATCTACTTTCACACGTTATCGCTTCCATGATTGAGCATAGAATATTTGACATGTGCTTATGCAGGGAAAAGGCTCTAGGAGTTCAATGTTTGTGCAATCTTTGAGAGGTGATCCTTTCCGGGTGAGTTCAAATTTAATGTTATCCCAATGAATGCTTTTAGGCCAGCCGTTTGTCGTTGTAGTCCATTTCTACGGCTTTTGTTTCTATTCTGACTTGATTTACACACAGGAATTCAATATGAGTATATTAGCAACACATATGAGACCAAGCTCAAAGTCTGAGATAGTCAAGGTGTGGTTCAGATCATACTTTGATCATTTACTACACACAATTTGTTCAACAATTTTAATTTCTTCTGCTGTTTTATCGGCAGATTAATATGCTGGCATCCAGAGATTCTAGCTATGAATCGACGACACAAGATTACGCTCGCTCTTCAAATAGTGAAGGAGGTTAATGATTCCACAGAATAATCCGGAGCCCTGTGTTTATACTTGTATAATAATTTGAATGTGTAGTAGAGATTAGGGCAACTGTTGTAGCTTGTATACTAAACTTGCAATCGGTAAGTTGCACCAAATTTGTACATTTACAATCCAAAGCTATGCAGCTGCTGTCGATATGGCAAACTTGAAAAGGAACGAAGTCGATGAACATATAAACAATTTATTGAAACTGTTCTCCGTCTGCATCATTCGTTCGGTAAGGAGATGAGTCGCATGAGCTCCATTCGATACTCCAGGCCTCTAATGTAATGCCCAAGTAACATGCACCTAACATCATATCAAAAACTCATGTCAATTCACTCCCAATATCAACAACCTAGTTTTTGTACATAAGAGTTCGAAAAAGATGTCCAACATTTTTCTATCTATAACTTTCCTTACAAATCATACACATGAGTTTGTGATAATTTTTGTTTTCTGGTTTTTAGGGGGTTAGTGAACTAAATTCTAAAACCTAAAATAAAGATACATCTGCAAACATGGAGCATTGAAGAGGTAAGACTAACCAGAAAAGCAGCCGTGCCAAATAATCCCTTGTCAGAGATATGAGAGGTTGAAAATGAAGTGAAGTATTTTCAAGAAGTTCAGCACAATCCTCACTCCCAACATTCATGGGCCCAGCCGTGTTGTCAGATGGAGGAGCCTTTGACTGCATTTTGGGAGAAAGCGTCGCGAGGAGACCATGGACTGCCGAATGTATCGTCTCTGTTACCTCATGCGACTTTGGCTCCGAGAGCTCAGCCACCTAATTGTATATTTACAAGCCATTAGAAATTCTCCTAGTAATTAACAGAGACAGCCGGTTTGAACAAATACCTTCTCCGGCTCAAGAGATCTTAAATAGTTTAACAATTCGTTTTTCTCTTCTCCAAATAACTGTCTTATGTGCAGCGCTTCATTTTTACGCTTCACGTCACGTAGTTCCTACAAAACCAAGAACCACATATATCAAGCGGCAGTCAATATCTATCAATATAAGTTAAAGTTTATGCCTTTTTGAGAGAGGACAAGCTAGACTCTAAACGAGCGATGTAATCTTGAGCTTCTTGCGTCAATTCTCCGAGAGCTTCAATGCCATCCTCAACCACATCTTCTGCGTGCTTATCGATTTTGGAATGCAATTGGTCCATTGTCGTGTCCATATCACCGCCTTCAGAAATAACTTCTTGCACGTCAAGCGCCAAACTTCCCATAGCCTCAATTTCTTCGTCAGATATACCTAAGTTATTTTCAAGGCAAAGCCGAAATTCCGCATTGCGCAAGGTGTAACTGCACGGAACAAACAAGCTTCAACTACTCACAACTCGAATAGCATCAAAAACACAAAATTTTGGACAGTAAAGATCAATACCCGGTCATCATTGAAGAAACCAATAAATTAGAGAGTGGCTCCCATAACGCTTCAACCGAAACTTGAAAGCGGTCCGATGGGAGTAATCCAAGCATGCCGGATATCGTTCTCTTCACAGCATCAACAGTTGTAGAAGGAACATCTTTCTGGATAAGGCTCACGTCCAATGGCTCTATCTCCTGCACCAAACTCGCCAAGCACGATTTCTGGAAGATAAAATACAACATCAATTTACACAGAGCCCCAAATAAAATCTCCACCCCAAATTTTGAAAACCATTCAGAAAAAAATTAAAATACAAAATATCTAATTTTGCAAGCCCTAAACATGCCTAATTTCAACTCAATTCAACAGTGCAAAACCCTAATTTGACACAGCAATCAGAACCTGTATCAATTCGAGCGGCACAGAAGCTAAAGAGGGCACGAAGGAGCATACCGATGGTCTTGAATTCTCGCCGGAGCTCAAATTCTGAAACGGCGATGCTGACGAGGAGACGACCAGTAGAGGGACATTTCTAGGATTTCCTGCGGTGCGAATCGATAAGAACGAAGGTGATACCAAGGCTTGTGATAAAGAGCGCGATAAGAAGGAAGGAGCTCGAGGCAGTCGAGATGACGAGACGGATGACGTCATCGTCGCCATCAACTACGCACGACCACCAAAACGCCTCTCTAATGTTTTCTCTTTCTTTGACTGTACAATAAACCTACTTTACAACGTAGGACGACAGTGCCACGTCACCGGTGAAGTGTTTGCCAATTGCCATCTCATGTAAACGTCGTCGTGCGCCTGTCATCTATAGGTGAGTCAGTCGACCTACTATTCTGTGAAGCGACATCGTTTTGGATTATGGATTAGAACAGAAAGGGTTATATTAAATTAAACCGATTATAATTAGCCTTTGCCCAGTGTTATTAAAACCGGACCGGTGATCGAACCGGTCAAGTCACTGGGTCAGTGGTTCAATCGGATCGAGCCGATTTGACCCCCACAAATTAAATAATAAAAATAAAATACTTATATATAATATTATAATTTAACATATTTATGATTTGAATAAATATTAGATGTTTATGATCGGATTACAATAATATACCATAACAAATTGTCAAATTTAGAATTTGATAAAGTACAAATCAATAATACAACAATAATAGAACAACAATAACAATTTAATTTGCAAGTCACAACAATAAGAGATTTCCAAGACTAATTGAATTTCTAGTTAAATTGATAATAAGTAATAATATTTATAGATTTGATAAATGAATATACATTAATGAAACAAATAATAAAACAAGAATCATGTTTAGCTTGGTGGAATGAGAGGGGATAATTATAGAGGAAGACTAGGCTCGAGTCTTGTCCAAGTCAAAATAAATAAATATTTTTTCAGACCAAATCGAACCGATTGAACCGATCAAATCACCATTTTAATGCAAAATTGAGTCAATCAGCGGGTCAACCGGTTCATCCGGACGGTTCAACCACCGGTTCAACTGGGTCTTGACCGAGTTTTGACCGGTTCGATTGCAGAACGGTCTGATTACAGAACCGGTCGAACCGGCCGATCCGTTCCGGTTTTAATAACACTGGCTTTGCCTCTCAAAAAAAATGAGTTTTTTTTAATGAGGGGTATAATTCATAATATTTCAAAACATATCGATAGCCTTAATTATCTAGTACATATATATTAATCTTCGAAACTCCATCAAGGCATCTCGAATAGATTTTGAAATCATTGGTACACACAAGTCAGGTCTGGCACCTTTACCATGGATCCGCGCACATCTACCCCTAAATCGCTGGTACATTCTTCAATATTTGAGCACATGCCACATCGGGCACAAACGCCATGTCAATCATGCAGGTCGAATACCACCTTCATTGGAGGGAAGAGGCAGGCATCCGCGAAGGATGTAGGAAGCATCCATGCGCGAGGCGGGATGTAGGAAGAGGATGTTGAATACTAATCTGAATATTATTCTAAATACACATGCAGTAGTAATAACGATTAAACTGAACGCGTATATATTAATTTGAAATTTTAATTTGAATGCATATACAGTACAGTTATATGAACATGGAAATAAAACGAAGCAGATACAAATTAAAGGACAGCAAACCGTAGTGATTCAGTCACGTCGTTGACGCTGTCCTTAAAGCCGATTTGCCTCCCGTAGGTGCTGGGTTTCGACGACAAAAAGCTTCCCAGGATAAAAGAATCTCAGCGAGCACTTGAGCACCAAAGCCTTGCTGATCGAACCTATTCTGATCTTTCACTATCACTGATCGGAAACAAAAGAGAAGTCGAAAGGAGGATGTGTTGCTTTTAGTGTCTTTCACTGAAGATCAGACCTTCATTATGTAGTCTCGAGTTGAAACTGACCATGACCAAAAGAAGTGGGAGGTTGCAACTGCCCACGAACTCATCACGACTTGGATGAAGACCGGGACTGCCCATGACGTTCGGAACCGCCAACTGTCGAAGACTCGGTCCATGTTGACGTTTGATTCAAAAATTAAAATCGAATTCAGCAAAACCGACGTCATGCCAAATTCGACGTCTTTCCGATGATTTGCACCCCCTGGGCGCCCGCGTAGGTGATATGAGAGACTTTGGCTTAGCATCTTACCAAGTAAGAAACCCATGATCATATATAAACATATAATCACTCTCAGGGGAGCACTCGGTTGATGCAAGGTTGTAAGAATGAGGCAGTGAGGCATGATCTTGGCCATTGATCACATTGATCTAATGGTTGAGATTTAAAGATGTGGTAGTGGGATTTTACTGTTTACTTTTTACTGTAAGTGGATTTTGGTAGTGGGACACGTGGCGCACCCACAAAGCACGTGGGGGTTAGATGTGTGGTTGAGATCGTGTCTCACGTGCCTCACTTTACTGTAGCGTGCCTCATTTGAACGCTCCTCATCACTCTCATATAACTTCCAATGTGGGATATAAGGTTTCACTCAAGTGAAATCCATCTACATATCCATCCCTACCAAACTCATGTTTCCATTAGTTTTGGTCCAACTTTGGGCATCGATTTCTCATTCGATATAGCTATGTTTTTGGCATTTCAAGATTCGATTTCATACCTCTCAATTCAAGGTATTTTAATATAATTTTATCAACGCGATTCGAGGTGTCCTCCACGCTCAATGTTAGGTCTCAAATGTGGCGCACCACCATTTTCTTCACACCTTCTAACACATATTTCAACGGAGGAAACCACAACGGACTCCTTAACCAACAGGGCACCACCCTGTTGTCCTAAAATGGGCTTAGTTAATGGCTTTTGTTAAGATATTTGTACTTAAAATTAAATAATCAGAACAGTGGATGAATTTTCTTCATCAGCGGTTGGTATAGCTGCTTATCAAGATAAGCTTATCCATGGCTTTATCCATGGCTTATTGATCAAAGAAGTTCAATTGTCGATATAGCTTATGTAACCTGTCATTTTCTGATCTTTATGCAACTTTTGTGGATTTGGTCATGTATCATGCTTTTTTGCTGTAGGCTGATAAGTTGGATCCGCAAGTAGATTTCATTTTGTGTTCACTAAGGACAAGGAGAAGGGAGATGTTTTGATTTACTGTTTGCATGTTTGTTTGTTAAATTTGAAAAATGAAGTGTTTTACTATTAAGCTGCTTATCAAGATATGTGTGTAATTAATGAGACCAATATCAAGAATGCAAGCATGAGATAAGACCAGTGACTAAGCGCACCTCCTGCTTGATAAGCTTTAAGCAGAGATATCTCAGCCATGATGGTGCAATCAAAGTCATTGTAGGTGGATGGACTGTGTGTCAATTTTTGATCTTTGAAGCTAACATTAACAATGAGCAAAATTTCTCATGTGTTGACTACCGAACAGGTCTAAGTCATGTTTAGCTGTATTGTTATGTTGTTTGAATTTATTGATTTGCTATATCTCTTTCAGAACATCTCAGTCTGAATTCGTCTTGTTTTTTCCATGGGTTAGATATTAACCGGCAGAGGTTAAGGCCGTGTCTCATAAATTTATTGAAAACTCCGATGGTTTAAAAGAAGTCCTTGTATATTAATCCCAAGTTGCTGCTAGTGCATAATGTCATCATATAACATGCTATATTTTGACTCGTAAAATTCTAAATCCCAGATTTTTCTAGTCAAGGATGGCCACTAGTCAGTGCTTTGAATGTCTGTTAAGCTAAATTCATATCTTAACTAGAAGCGAATAGTTTGATTAATTGAGATATACACATATCCAGAATTAATGCTTTATGTTTCTTTAAGAGCTTTAATTAGTAATTACAGTGTCCCCCGAGTATAATATATAGCTAGATACATGTGTAGTGACTAGTTTTTGTTGAAAAGTTTAATTTTGGTGTTGGTGTGGCATTCTGTTCAAACTTGCATGCTCATGAAGACTTGTGTGTATTTGTACCCCACTCAACATTTTTTCAAACAACACGTTGAAATAAACAGTTAAACATTTGCCATCTATCCCATCCACATTAGTACATTACTACTATATATATATAAGTTGGTGCTGAGATGAGATGCGAGACTACAAAGAAACCATAACATTCGTACTGTGACACAGTCATGAAGAAATACGATAGCCGCAACTGCTCAGCATCCATTATCTTTGTTGTGTGTTGCATCTTGTTGCTTGCCTTGTACGTAGATCGAGCTGTTGGAATCAGACACCAGCAATCAGCTGCTGCTATTGCTTCATCTAATTACAATTACTCTATCAAGGAATATTTCATCATCAACCTAGCTTATTCAGGCCCCAGTAGGCGCGGAAGGGGGCATTGATCGATCCAAGGTTTCCCTTACACTTGCAAGCAGATTTTACAATATATAAATAATGAGCCATGTATGCTTATCATTTTCCTCTCAATTGTAAAAATGATTATTCTTCACTATATTATCATGCTGACCTTGTTCAAACCAGGATCAGAATGGTCCAATCCCATTAGTTTACAACCACAGCACTTCATGAATGTCTATGCAATAACAAGCACACAATTCTCTGTGAATTTTTCTAGTTAAAAGAGAGAATTGGGCTTGTTAGAAATATATTCGACATATTCGGTTACTATACTTAGGGGGAGTGCTCGGTTACGAATCTTTAAAAATTCGAGAACTTGAGAACTTAAATCTCACAATTAGATTATGATGCATCTTTGAATCTACATGTGACATATGTCCAAAAAGCAAAGTAAAAAAAAAGATGATTTTGACTTTGGATTAAATGCATCTTGAAAAATAAACATGTAGGGGCCAGTGCCGGCCCTCATAGCTTAGCAACCTTCGACAAAGCCAAGGGACCACCATGAAGGGGGGTCCACTTATATTTCAAAAAATGTAATATTATAATTGTAAATTACTTATATTTTGGGTAAATGAATACAAATTTAAAATTTTGATTGTATCTATTAGAAGGTTTTTTTTATTATGAGCTGAAAAGAGAAGTCCAAATTATACTACAAATTAAAATCTAATGTCAATATTATATGCAGTTATTTATTTAAATAAATATAAATATTTTTATATTTTAAGAGGCCCAAAATTTTTTTCGTCAAAGGGCCTCTGAAACCTCAGGACCAGCCCTGGCAGGGGCGGACCCAGCATTAAAGACAGGGGGTGACAGCCGAAAGTAAACCGTATTATTAGAAAAAAATTAATGTTGTTTAAAAAAGTTCTCCTACACTAAAATAAAGAACGTGTTGTTTTTGGAGGCAAAGTGGGTAGGCCAGTGGGGCGCCCCTCCTGTGTGTTTGTAAAAACCCAGGGTTCGAGTCCTCCCTAACCCCCTTCAAATTAACAACAGGTACTACAACTAACATAACAAGCCTGCATAAAAAAAACGTGTTGTTTTCATATCATAAGAATCATCTATTATTGAATTCGTGCTAAACGTTCTAGCTACGTCTTTCTCAATGTTGACGACCAATCATTTATACGACTGTGGACGTAAACATGAGCCGCCTTCTAATTTGTTGATATCGAATTCATCATCAATTTCAAGCCTTTGCACTATTGGAGCACGATTTTCCTCACTTTATAAATGATTGACTTGCTCTCTTTTTTGGCAACTTTTTCTTTTTAAGAATGAATCAATAGTTGATATTTTCATCTAAAAAAGAAAAATCAAATTTTTTGAATAAAGGCGAATTTCATTCAAAAAGATGGGACACCGAGCAAAAAACCACAGAACATCCAACAGACCACCTGAAACAAAAACCTGAGAAGAGCTCTCACAAACACAGATCACAGCGCAACACCAAACAAACAACTAAGGCAACATGCCCATTCTACTGAGCCAATACCTATCTATCTCATTCATTTTTCTACAGTTAATGGTTCCCAATTTCATCTTCAGGCCCCCAATAATCTCCATATGGCTAGCAATAACATTAATCTCTTCATCTTCAAAAAGTTTTTTGTTCCTCAAGCTCCAGATCATATACATGGTTCTTGTGGCAGCCGCAGCTATGAACTTCGTTTGCAGTGTCTCACGCCTTCTGCTTTTGAACCACGGTATGAGCATGTGCCACTGTGTTGGCCCATTGTTCACCCCGACGAACTTCAAGGCACCATTCCACAATTCTGCAGCAATAGGGCATCTGAAAAATAAATGGTCTCTACACTCATCAGCGTTCCCACAAAGCACACAGCAGGGATCAACATTCCCTCCCATTCTCAGAATTTTATCTTTGGTCATAAGCCTATCATGGCACACTAGCCACGCGTTAATCGAGTCTCTGGGAGCATTGTAACTATTCCACACCAAAGATCCCCAGTCAACGTCACTGCCCCGCTCTCTTAACTTCTCATAAGTATCTCTAACTGAGATACCATTGTCATCACCAGTCAATGCCACACCACCATCCCCTGAGCTGGTGCATAAAAGGCCTAGCTTTTTGCAGTACGATAGCCTTTGCAAGATCCAGGAATTCCTGGAATCAACACAGTCCATCCACCAATCCCTCCCCTTCGTCCAGTAATCCTTGAGCCAGTCAACCCACATGTTCTTCTTGCTCTCCTGAAGGTCCCATAGCTGCTTCAACACTAAGGCATCGTTGAAGGGTTTTAAGTCTTTGATTCCGAGACCACCTTCCCCCTTCGGCCTACACACCATGTCCCAAGCTACCATGTGCCCTCCCTTTCTCGCACTGCCTCCTCTCCACAGAAAATTAGCACAGATAGCATTCATGGCTTTTATAACCTGCTTGGGGAGGATGAAGACCCTAGCCCAATATAGAACCATGGCTTGAAGCACGGAGTTAATCAGCACAGACCTTCCTGCTCTCGACATCAATCTACCACTCCAAGAGTTGAGGCGCTTGGTCATTTTATCTAGCAGCTCAGCACAATCCGCATTCGTCAGGCGTTTAGCATTTAACGGGATTCCCAGGTACTTCACCGGCAAAGCTTGCATTTTAGTGCCCAGTACGTCTACCAGCCAACGACATTTAGCCTCTCCCATACTCCCTGCAAAAATCTGACTCTTGCCATAGTTAATCGACAGGCCTGAGGCGGCTAAGAAATGATCCACAACACTCTTTAAGGCTAACATCGAACAGTTTCTACCATTGCTGAAAAGGAAAAGATCATCAGCGAACAAAAGATGATTTAGCTTCACCCTGTGGCATTTGGGGTGGAAGTAAAACTCTTTTTTCGTAGATAACATCATAAGACCCCTAGATAGATACTCCATGACAATAGTGAACAGAAAAGGTGATAACGGGTCGCCTTGACGGAGGCCCCTTCTCCCCTCAAAGTAGTCCACCATCTCTCCATTTATCGATATAGAGTATTTCGCTGTTTGGATACACATTGTCATCCAGGCAATGAATTTTCTCGGAAACTTCAGCAAATGCAGCATTTGATCCAAGAACTTCCAACTGACGGAGTCATAAGCCTTGCTAAGATCAATCTTCCAAGCAACTCTCTCGCTGATATTCTTCCGGCCATACCGCGACAGAAGCTGTTGCGCTAAACAAATATTACCCGTTATAGACCTATCCTCCACAAAAGCACCTTGGGCTTGACTGATAACAGACGGCAGGACCTCCCTAAGTCTTCCCGCTAGCACTGACGAGATTATCTTATACAAAACATTGCAACAGGAAATCGGTCTGAAATCCTCTGGTTTCTCTGGAGTGGATACTTTAGGAATGAGCGCTAAGAAGGCCGAGTTGACACCCTTTGGTAAGGTGTTGTATTTCAAGCAGTGGCGGATACTATGGCAGACTTCATTACCTATAAGAGACCAGTTCTTCTTGAAAAATCTCGAGGAGAACCCGTCAGGCCCGGGAGCCTTGTCTGAACCTATGTTGTGCCTTCGTCACCTGTTGACATAGCAAGAAGAGTACGAATGGTGGTCATGTGGGCAACAGGCGCAAATGTCTCATCATAGTCACGCCCATACTCTTGTTGAAAACCACGAGCCACTAGACGAGCTTTATAGCGCTCAAGGGAACCATCAAAGCGGGTCTTCACTGTATAGATCCACTTACACGTGATAGGACGAACATGAGATGGAAGCGGAACCACCTCCCAAGTCCCAGTCCGCTCAAAGGCGGCCAGTTCCTCTGCCATCGCGTGTTGCCACTCCTGGTGAAGGATAGCATCACGATAGGAGGCCGGCTCAGCAAGGGTAGCGGCAGCGACATCATAACGTGCCGGAGGGCGAATGGAATGGCGATCTCGAAGAGCATACCGAGATATATGCACCGGAGGAGATGGTATGATGGGAGAGGAAGGCGCATCAGAAGGTGATGGCACAATGGGTGGAGATGACACATCAGATGGCGGTGATATGTCAAAAGGAGATGGTACGACCGAAGAAGACCGTGCAACAGGTGACGAAGGCACAATGGATGTAATGCTCTTGTACACCTTGTAATCCCTATCAAAAAAAAAGTAATTTTAAAATAAGTTTACTTTTAGAGGAATGAGGGCAAAATGCTAAAATTAATGGGGCAATTTAATAAAATAATTAAGAATAATAAATAATTAACCTATATTGATTCATTTCCCCCAAAACTAATGGGGCAGGGCAGCCATACAATGAACGTGGGTCCGCCTATTGTTGTTGTCTTCGTGCATTTGATTCTTGCAGTTGTCCGCTCTGTTTAAAATATTAACAGTTCATCAACTCCTTGATAGTTTCAACTTTCAACTCCGTGTAAATTATGGCTAGTTTGGAAATTCCGAATACCAAAATAACATCAAAAATCTTTGTGTGGTCAAATGGACAAATGGATGGCGACACACGTAAACACTTTATTATTGTGGAGGAGCGGTTAGGTAATTGGTCCCAAGTCACCATTATTTTGCAGGTTTTTTAGACCATTTGTGTAGGCCAAGGGCACCACTATAAATGGCTGATATTGGGTAAGAGAAGATATAAATAAGCAAAACTAAAACACAGAGGGAGAAATGGAGTAGAGATTAACCATGGATTTCTCCAAGATGTTGCTCTTGCTGCCTTTCGCAGGATTTTTACTGATGCAGGAGGCTTGCGCAGTGAGCTACACTGTGACAAACAAAGCGCCTACGACAACTGGGGGGATGAGGTTCACCAGTGAAATTGGTGCCAACTATAGCAGAGATACATTAGCCTTGGCCACTAATTTCATATGGAGTACATTTCAACAGAACGCAACTGCGGATCAGAAGAGTGTGGCGAATGTCAGCCTCATTGTTGAGACCATGGACGGAGTGGCTTATGCTGTGAGCAATGAGATTCATGTTAGTGCTGATTATATTGCAGGGTATTCTGGAGATGTGAAGAGAGAGATAACTGGTGTTTTATACCATGAGATGACGCATATTTGGCAGTGGAACGGTAATGGACAAGCTCCTGGAGGGCTGATTGAAGGGATTGCAGACTTCGTAAGGTTGAAGGCTGGATATGCGCCAGGACACTGGGTCCAACCAGGCCAAGGCGACAAATGGGACCACGGATATGATGTCACTGCCCGGTTTCTAGATTACTGCAACGGCTTGAGGTCTGGCTTTGTAGCTGAGCTGAACAATAAGATGAGGACTGGTTACGATGCCAACTATTTTGTGGACCTGTTGGGAATGACGGTAGATCAGTTATGGACAGAGTATAAGGCTAAGTATAAAGCCTAAACTAATTAAACATTGTTATAGCATGTTCCCATGAATGCGTAGTTGACATGTCAACAAGCAAATTATTATAATAAGAAATAATTTCATTAGATTCCAGTTTATAAGTTAAACTTCATGCATTAGACATGAATTTTGAAGATAAGATTTGATGGTTAGCATTCACAGAAATCTTAGAGGCTCCTCGAGCACAAATACACCAGTGCAAGTCCAAACTTAAAATTTTAAATTGGGATTCACTGCATACAAAGCTAACATAAACCGGGATTCAAATCTGGGTAGGGTATGAGATCTTGAAGTTAAGAAAGAAATACTTACTGAGTAGCTTCTTTTAATCCTAATGAAATGCTTCAATGATATCATTATTTGGAAAACAGTGCTTGGAAACTGGAATAGATCCTGTGAGACATTTTACACCGGGTCAGAAGACTCAGAACTGTTCAAGCAGTGGTGAACCACATAGCATGGATTTTGAACTGTTCCATAGTAGTAAATAACAATGATAATATACTAAAAGTTTACCAAGTCATCTGGTGCAAATTTCCTTGGGATTACCATGATGAGCTGTTGACTTTGTACTACTTCCTTTTGGAGTTTTGTGCTGCAGGCTTGTCTGCCTAATTACATTACATCCATCCACGGGTTATTACACAGTACAGTTCCAACTCCAGAAAGGAAATATCACAGATTAGAGCCAATAATAAGCAGCAACTAACAAGTATAAGAGATTCAGAGCACTCAGAAAATACTTGAAATTGTTTACCAAGCCAGGGTTTAACAACATTCTCTGATACTATTTTATTGAAGTGAAGCCCCCCATTTTGAATCTAAAACGTCAAAAAGAGAGCCTAAGTAAAAGTTACATGCATCTATAAACAGCAGTAATTAAGTACAATGTGGAGTAACATTCTTCATAGAGATGTTAAGAAAAATCGGATAGTGGAAAGAGTACACGACCAAATACGGCTTTTAATTTAATGCATTGGTTGTGAAACAGAGATGTTCTCTGATCCAATACTATAATGATACTAAAGCAGATAATGGATATTCAACACAAGGATTTTCAAGAATAGTATATTCATCCATGAGATGAAAGTTCTGATGTCTCACAGTAAGGTTTCTAGACTACTAACCAGTCTTCGACCTAACGTTGTGGCAAAACCAACAGACTAATGAACTATAATTCCTACTTCATTCATTTAGACCACAACGATTCGAGATCGAATCGAAGTAGAATTTAAAACTGAAACAGTGCTTGTCACTACATCATCATCATCGTAAAGTCGAACGAATCCAATAACTACATCACTAACATGTAATCCGTTGAAACATATGATCCTCGCAAGGTCTTGATTAGCTCCGTCTTTCGATCTCGTCGGGATGCGGACGGATATGTTTTAACGTGAATTCGCAGTTCTAGCGAACAAGCAACAAACGTGAATTTGCAATTCTAGCGAACGAGCAACAAACGTGAATTCGCGGTTCTAGCGAACGAGCAACAAACGTTAATTTGCAGAACGAAGTTGCCAGAGCTGGAAACATGGGAAAGTTATAAATGGCCCGCCCTCTGCGTTTGAACTTTATTGGGCTTCCTATTGGGTCAGGCCCAATATCTTTTGATATTAAGCCCAGAGGAAAGTTGACTTTTCTACTGCAACAATGAGATATGAATCAAAATTATATGGAGCTGATATTTTCTTTTTTCCAAATTATACTTAAATGAACTAGGCTACAATTGAAATTTGAATTTTTTTTCACATTACACATGAAATTATGTAATAAAATAAATTTGAAGCAAAAGCAACTTGTCTTGAGCCGAGAAGCCTTATATATGACTCCGTCTCTTATTGTAATCCGAACCACAAAGTTGTTTTAGTAGAAATCTCTTATGAACCGAGCAATAAGTTTCTTTCACTTATGTTATGATTATGCTGGAGAATTCGACTCGAATGGTTATAAGTATGATCTGATTCAACTGTTTAAATATTTTCCATACATACGAATAAAGCTCATGGCAAATGTTAAACAAAAAATTACAATTTTTTTTGATAATGGGTACAATAACTACGAATAATACAATGTACGCCTTATCATCTAGTACATATATATTTGATATCTGAAGCTCTTGTATGTCATCTTGACCGGATCCGAAATCATAGGTACATTTCTCCACTTTTGAAGCACAGGCCGGGTTCGGCACCTTTACCATGCATGGATCCACACATCTGCCCCAAATCACCATCGGTACATTATCGACACTTGGAACTCAGGCCACCTTTACCGTTGTAAGACACGACACGTCCATCTTGACGGCCGGAGGAAGCATTACGCGCGAGACATGAAGAGGAAAGAATCCACGCACGAGGCGGGAAAGGAAAATGAAGAGGAAAAATCTCACAAAAAATGGTATCAACAGGACTCGAACCGGGGATGTGAGAAATCGTATGTAACTCCTTAACCAACAGGGCACCACCTATTGACAACAAAAAAATCAAAAAAAAAAAAAGCTAATGTCCCACGCCAGGGCTCGGACCAGACTCCTCAACCCCAGCAACAGCTACAACCTCCTCATGCCCGCCACGACCATTCCTCAACCCATGTTCCATTCTTTTCACCGGAGATCGTTTACTCGTACCCAACTGCCTAACAGGTCTTGCTTCTCCAACCATAATCATAGAAGTCACCAAGACCAAAGAGAGAAAAATCAGAAGAGTGATGGGTAGTAGTGATGAATGCTTGCTTTTGCTTCCACCACTCATTGTATCTCCGGCCCTATTAAGTATATTATGATGAGTTGCTAGAGAGAGTAATATTAAAATGGGCATGTCTTGTTTCAATTTATATACACAAACACATGTTTGTTGGAGCTTAATGAAATCATGATAAGAGGAGGAGGTAACCTGGTTTGACAAGAAATGTGTCATCATAAAGACTTTTAACATCCGACTTGGCTAATCCAGTCAATAGACGAAAAGAAAAGATCACCAAAATATAGTTTTATGTTTGGTTTGTCACGAAAATTAAAGTGAATTAAACAATAAGAGCATGTGCTGGCGTCACCTGCTGCTGTAAGTTGTGCTTTATGTTCAGTTTTAAACAGTAATTACTGACTGACATGTTGAAAGCTGCTGTTCACGATTGGACGTAAAATTTAACTCAGAGCATCATCTACTGAAACAGCAAATGCTGCCGCTGCACATGCTCTAGTATCACAAAAAAAATGAAAAATAAATGGAAATGACTATTTCCTTTATTTTCTATAATGATTTATGTCTCACCATTTGACATTTTCCATGATATAAATGGAAGGTTAAGATTTATAATCCACGTTGGTTCATTGTATGGGAGAATCGGAAGTCTCTTGAGCTAAAATTTCAGGTTCAAATGCAATGGGAACAGAGAGCTTTTGGGAGTTGTTTTTCATGCGAAGTGTGTGGAATTTTCCATATGCAAAGTGACTGAAAGTATAAGTTTGGTTTATTTGACAGCGATTTGATGGCCAATTGCGGACGGATTTTGGTATATTTTCATGTCATTTTCTGTTTTTACAGCTCATAGGTCAAAGTAGTGTTAGACTTTGTGTAGATGAAAACCATCAAACTAATAACATTATCGATACTTATAAATGAGTCAAGGGACGTCACTTGGTGGCAACTTTAACTAAACTCATTTTTTGAGTCAAGACAAGGACATTAAATTACTGACATTTTATATTATATTGAACTGTGAGTACAATATTAATCGGTATTTGAGATTTTATATATTTTTGCCCTAATATTAAGTTTCATATTTCGTTCGCACTTTTTAAAGTTTGAATTGTGATTTTGTCATATTTTTAATGAGATCGATACTGGCAGCGTCGATCTCGACAAATCAACACTACAAATGCCGATCTAATTAATACTTGTATTTTTTAAACAAGAACAAAACTGACTGCCGATCTCATTAGAACATGACAGAATCGTAACCGAAACATAAAATTATATTAAGTCGGTTCAAGGTGGTTCAAGACTTCAAGTTTCGATTAAACCGGATATAAAAAATTAAGAGTTTTTAGATTAAATGGACGGCCTGTATTTTAATTTAGGGTAAATTACATAAACATTACATGTATCGCCTCATTTAAAATTGGGTATCGGACTTTTTCAATTTTCAATTTAGCGATTTTTGCATCGAATTTGCATACATTTTGCTTCGTAATTTGAGTTTTGAAGGAATTTTAAGGTTGAGAGCATATGAACTTGGTAATATGATTAACATAATTTGGTTGACTTTTATTTTTATTATGGTTGGTGATATAAATTATCGGATGATACATGTGCAAATTGATACAAAAATCACTAAATCAAAAATTGAAAAAAGTCCTGATGGGATCCGGTGCATTAGTGATGGTATGATCGCACCCCAAAAAAGTCGTCAACAAGGTGTTGGTTGAGGTGGTTTGATACGGTTCAGACCCGGCGGACCGGTGCTATTGGGCTCTGGACTCTGGGACTCTGGCATTTTAGCCGCTCCCGCTCCGCCCCTCAACTTGGGCCTCCTTGTCAGCCCAACCGTATCAGGCCTGCAGGCCATACACCCCAACCATTTAACAAGAGTTTTGGTATTCACTTGTTAAATGGGTGTTGAAGGTGGGAATTGACCCCAGGCTCCCTTTGACACATAACCCGCCTTAGTGGGAATGTGACACCAATTGAGCTGCAAGGAGGCCCAAGTTGAGGGGCGGAGTGGGAGCGGCTAAAATGCCAGAGTCCCAGAGTCCATAGCCCAATAGCACCGGTCCGTCGGGTCTGAATCGTATCATGGTTGAGGATGAATCAAGTATAAATTCGGGTTAGTGCCTTGTGTGGCCGCGTGCTTCAAAGTTTAGTGATTGTACCCGAGAAAAAATGCTCTTGTAATATATTCAAAAATGTATTCGGTTATTACTTGATTGGGGAGCACTCGGTTGAGGCAGGGTTGGTAGAATGAGGCACGTGAGGCACGATCTCGGCCTTCCGTTGTGACACGTGGCTGAGTTGAGCCGCTATTTGCGTTCACACTACTATTAGTAGTGGGTTTGCTATTTGGACACGTGGCGCGCCACAAATGCACGGGAGTTAGATGTGTGGTTCAGATCGTGCCTCACGTGCCTCATTCTAATTTTAATGCCTCATTTGATCGCTTCTCTTACTTGATTTGTATGAGATGATGTATCGATCAAAATAAGAAAATTGAAAAAAAAATGTGGTATCTAATATGAAATGAGGCCATAGACCAAAGAATGTTTTTATAATTTACTCTCTAGTTTATTAATTTTGTATGTATCACAAATTGAAACCCGGACGCGACCAGTAAAAGCCCTAATTTCAAAATCCAAGTTTCGGGTCCAATCTTGCATCGCGATTCGCCATGTCAACCGGCCGACCGCCGACGGCAGCTAAATCGACGGCGCTAACAATCTTTCCCGGCCCGACGTCGACAGCTTCTAAGGACACAAAGGCGTTAGTGACGCCTGTTGGATCGACAGCGCTTGTGGAGTACACGCCGCCTGTGGTTCAGCCGGAGGACGAGGACTTGGAGGTCAAGCTTCGAAGGATTATTGATAATGTTCCTGTCCGTGTCAGCAATACTTCTGGTAGTTCAGCTGGATCTGGCTCAGGAGACTTTCACCAGGTATTTATTTAGGGTTGGTGTTGTATCATGTATGTCGAGTTGTGTAGCTATTTGTAATCAAATCATAAAGAGCTGCTGATAAGAAGAGACTTAGAAATATAGTGCATTAATATTGAGTTGTCCAAATTAGTAAATCTGAAACTGCTGACTGAAATCTATAATGACAGCATTTGAGGTTTTAGATTAAGGTTAAGACATGCCGATGAAGTATCATGAGCCCATTCATAGTCCCCGATTAGATTTCAGAACTTACGGTTTGCAGGAGGTTATTAGTTTTAGCTTATTTGCTTTTAGTGAGTGTTCCTTGTTTATATCCCTGATTGCTAAAAAAAATTCGTGTGTTTTAGAGAAGAGAAATATGTATTCGGCTTAGAGAGAAATGCTCCGTTATTTTTTCGTTGTGTCGGGCATTATCAAACACTTTAGGACTATTGTGCAAGCTGTTATGCTCCGCGGATTTTAATATATCATATTATCGAGCACTCAATTTATAGTAAGTGACTATTCATTTGGGATTTGGTAGGTGCTGAAAAATGCTGAATAGTCGTTTGGATGAAGTTACATGTACTTTAGAAGTTTAGACTTTAGAGTATAAGGTCATGTCAAATATAGGCCCATTTGAACAAAGCTCTATAATTGGTGTTTCTGAATTGATTGGCATAAGTACCAGTGTACCAATGCAATGAGCTTGTTCCTTGAGGGAGCGTACTAATTTAATTTGGTTGAAAATCGCATGGCTTTTGAGTAGTGTTTTGATGATCGAACGAAGGATGAAATTGCATTCATAAAATGCCTTTAGGGGTAGCGGGTGAGTCTTTGGTTATCAGTGGACGGGCCAATATTAGTTATGGCCATCTTTTGATCATTTACAGATTATTATTTTTGTAATTCCAAAGAAAGATTATTGTGGAGGGGCTTTATATGTGAAGACACTGCTCGTCTCCTCCGTATTAAAAGAATTTGTTTAGCTATATATGTCAACATTTTGTAGACTGTTCTGACTATCTTTATCCTGGATCAGTACCGGCAAATGAGACGAAAGGAACAAGACCGTTTGGCAAGGATGGACGCCGACTACAACAGAAGAAAAGAGGAGGCGGAGTTCTTCAAGAGAAGAGAAGAAAGATTGAAAGCTGCAGAAGAACGAACGGCTAAGAAGCGCTTAAAACGACAAAAGAAGAAACAGAAGCAGAAAGAAAAGAAGATCAAATTAAGTGTCCCTGGTGAAGATCATAGAAAAGAAAAGTCCTCCTCATCAGAAGGTGACTCGGACAATGACTAGTCAGCGTGCAAATGACTCATCAACCCAGCTATTCAGCCAAAGAGTCACAAAGACATGCTGTGGTAGATTCGTCACAAATCATCTTTACAGGTTTTAGCCTTGACTATGCTGGGAACAAACATAATAGATGTGTGGCCTGAGAAGTTGAAGAGGGCATGTTTTCTGCATGTAACCAAATTCAAAGGTTTAAAGAACAAGTCATTCACAAATTTATATGAATCGAGCCTCGGGAGTATGTTTAATATATTGACTACTTTCCGCTTTGATGTATTATGGTAGAGAAAATCGAATTAATACAAAATAAAATAAAAAAAGTGACTTTCATCAACAACAAAAGAAGTGACTTTTTTATTTTGTATAAAAAAACTCTTATTAAAATTCTTTTTCCGTTATTATCAAAAAAAAAAATTTCTTTTTCCGTTACTTCTCGCAGACCATTACGAAGCGAGAGACCTCCCGCATTTCATCCACCTCGGCGATATCGATCTTTCTCAGACCGAACGATTCCCAACTTTCCTCTCTCTCATCGATCCAAAAATCTCCAGCCCTAATTCGCCATGGTCGATCCCCGTCGGATCTCGGTCCATCAATCTCTCGGTGGCGGCGCCGGTAACCCTTTTCTTCTCCAATTTCCTCGCAATTCATCTTACGTCGAGTTTATCATTGCATATACGACGATCCGATTTTAATTTCATTAGTTCGTCGCTTCGATTTTTCAAACCATTTCCGACCGTTTTGTTTAAAGGATATGATAAACAGATTCAGTATTATATTATTGTTTATGCAAATTTGTAGTCGATTCAAGATTGAATGGATATTGTTTTGTACGTTATTATTGAGGTTGGATTTTCTTGTTATAGTTGCTGATGTTCTGATGTGGAGGAGAAAGCCAGCAGCTGTCTTCTTGCTGGTCTCTGCGTCAGCCCTGTGGTTTTTGTTTGAAAGAGGTGGCTACAATCTTTTAGGCTTCATTGCTAATGTGTTATTGCTGCTGGTAACGATTTTGTTCTTGTGGGCCAAGTCTGCTTCGCTTCTCAACAGGTATGGCTGTAACCAGATT
The DNA here is from genome assembly GCA_033675395.1 of Rhodiola chrysanthemifolia. Taxonomy (NCBI): domain Eukaryota; kingdom Viridiplantae; phylum Streptophyta; class Magnoliopsida; order Saxifragales; family Crassulaceae; genus Rhodiola; species Rhodiola chrysanthemifolia. Next base: position 3,089,757 of record CM066207.1, read on the forward strand.
CGGTTGTTTACTGTTATTTACTGGCTTTTTGAATACATGTTTGATGATTTGAACTCAAAATAAATGATGAGCATGATGTTACAGACCTCTACCTCCAATCCCAAATCTTGAAATGTCAGAGGATGATGTTTTCAAAGCTGTTGAAGAATTACGTGTGTGGATCAATTACGGGTTATCATTTGCTCAAGATATTGCAATCGGAAGAAATTTGAAGCGTTTCATCCAGGTGACTTGTTTTCTACTACTGTACTGATCGCCTGATAATTTAATTTCATCAATTTTGATCTGACTTGACGTGTTGGAATGTGGTCATCAGGTTTCTATCAGCTTGTGGTTCATATCCTATGTTGGTAGCTTTTTCAACTTCCTCACTCTAGTTTACATCGGTGAGTGTTTGTACACCCAATCACCCATTACTTGACCTGTTTGGATTTATGAATTTTCAGATGGTAATTGGTTCCCATGCATGTGTTTTTGTCATGCTGCTGTAGGGGTCCTCCTTAGTATCTCCGTTCCAGTGGTGTATGAAAAATATCAGGATCACATAGATGACAAGTTAAGCATTGCTCATGGTGTCATACTGACCCAATACAGAAAACTTGATGAAAAAGTTTTCAGAAAAATTCAATTTCCTGTTGGCAAGGGAAAGAAGACTCAGTAGACAGGTATCTCTATTTTTATATCCATCGGCCATCCTAACAAGATTAATATCGTAGGCATATTCTAATTGGGTATGCAATGCTGAATGCTCATCAATCCAGACTCTTGCACAATCTTGAAAAAATTTAATGTAGCCTTCCCCCCAGATTTATAGGTTCCTAATTGTACAATCCTTCCAAGTCTGAATTTCCGTCACTAGAAACCTTAAAAGTTGCATATTGGGCTTGATCAAATGTGGGTATTATGTCACGAACCTGTTGACCTTTTCTACTAGCAATAGACATTCAGGCTGTTGATTCTTCCTTGATTTAGCTTAGGCAGTGGTGACATTTATTCGAAGTTGTTGTATACCTTTTAATGCTTGAAATGGTGGTTTCCCTAAAAGGTTCACGTTCATGCTAAACCAATCCGTAATGTTTCCTCAGGTGTTCCTGTAGAAGCGGATCAGAATTAGGTTTGTAAATGGCCGACGGTTCTAATGGCTATTTGTGGCGTGCATTGTTGATTCTCTTCAGCTTTTTTAGTATGGAACTCTACCAGTGGATGTGCACCGGAAGAATCATCAACATGGAATTCCTGTTACTGAAAACGGATTTGCAATTCATTCCCAATAGTTGATAGTGTGAACTGCATTAAGTTTTTTTAAAGGTACTAGATGACCATGCATTAGTTTACCAATGAAATTTTGTTCGATATGCCTTGGAAATGTTATCATATTCATAATTTTTTTTACATGTTCTTGCAAAATTCTGAAACACGGTGATTTGTTACATGGTGATTTGGTTCAAACAAAAAAAAACAAAAGTGTTACACGGTGATTTGTTACACAATAATTTACTCTGACGATGATAGTTAGCGAAATGTGATATCATAAAATCCATTTTACAAGAGCCTAAACATACTTCGTCACCGGAACATTCTCAGGAGTTGGTAATGTCACAGAGCGCAACAACTCCAAGGAGAAGACAAGCCCCAAGAAGTGAGAGAGTATTGTGTTAGCTGATGCCTGCTTATATATAAAAACACAAGCATCAGTCATGTGTAAGTTTAGAACACAGCACAAACAAGTCACAAACAAAATCACTACATGGATGATGGTCACCTGAACCAAAAATACATCCAATGCCAGAACAGGGCTGTAACCAGGTGAAATGCCTTGGTAAAAAGGGTTTGCTGAAGATGTAAGCGCCTTTGCATCCAGTAAGCCCACTGTAGCTAGCATGCCAAGAATAGCTGCACCCATTCCAAGAAGGTTCAATCCGATTCCATTCTTCAAGCTTCTTACAACGTCTGCACGAGGAGGCGCCTATAACCCAATATCAAGATTAATATCTAGCATAGATTAGTTCCAAACTTATACATTACAGCACTAGAACGAAGACGAGGTACACAGTCACGCAGAACCAACTTGGTAAACATCAAAAACAAGTTTGAACTATGCCACATTGTGTTTCTTAACTAACTAAATATTAAGCATTAGAACCGACACAGAAAACACACCGAAACAACTTAGCAAACACCAAAGCAATTTTGAAACTATGCCACGACACAAATTTCTCTAAAGCTGACGATTAATTAAATAGTAAACGTACGCAAAAGAATCACAGGTAAATTAAGAGCCATAATTTCAACACCGTCCTTGCCACCTCTTTATTCCTCATATTGCGTTGTGTTCAATAAGCGAATTGTACAAGATAAATACAGAAGGCATTTGATTCATTTCTAATAAAATTGATCTAGGAAGGCAAGACAGGGTATCAGTTTTGGTTACTGAACTCACGTCTGAGAATTGGTCTGAAGATTGTAAAAATGCCCATGATCAATATATTTCGCAGACTATCAACCGACTATTTGAGGCCTATAAGACATCTTAATCAATCTAGACATTTGAAAACTTCCCTTAACTAAATAACATATTACAAAGTAAACTACAAATAAAGATCCAACATCAACTTAAAAATCATAGACAGTAACAGCAATCAGCAAGTCATAACCAGCAAGCAAAACAATTAAAAATCCCCAAATATCATTTTTCAGCTGAAACTCATCACTACAGCAAGCTTTTCCATTACCTTGGATGGGTCATTAGCAGTTCTCTTTAGCCTCTCCGACAGTCTAATGTATCCAAAAGACCAAAACACTGAAATGAAGGCAGCAACTATTCCACAAGCTGTAGCATAAAAAGTGGCAGGAGATGTGACCTTCCCAGTCACCACAACTGAGAATGACAAAATCGTAGCTGACACCAAGGTGCATACCAGTTGCCCCCAAAACCCTAAACTTCCCAATCTCCTGAAATACCTTGCAGTGTTCTCCAATCTCCTTGCCACCTTCAACATCCAAAATCCATCTCAAAATCACCATTTTCACATATCTGAAACTATTAGCTAAAACCCTAAACTTAGTTAAAATTCAAAACTACCTGAGCGAGCTTAGCCTTCTCAGACTCACTGCCAGAAAAATTGGCCTTCTCAGCGGCCGAAGAAGCCATCGCAAAGCACCTCATTCCATTAAAATTCTTCACCATAGGATCGTACAAATGAATCGACGACGACAAAAGACCAAAATCGGAAATGGACGACGCAGCAGCGAAATGACGAAGCCGATTTCCATTATCTTTCTTGGCGCCGAGCGATTGTCTATGCATCGGAAATGGTTGATACGAACTCCGATTCCTCAACGCAGCCGCGCTCACGGCGGCGCAGTCCGCCGGCAACATCAACGTCTGCATATCTTCCGGCGATTGAGTTGCAGACCTGTAATCGAACCGATGAAGTCTGATTTCACTCGGTTGCTCAGTCCATAACTAAATTGTTTTATGTCCAATCGAACCGAGTCGGATCTAACTTGGCTTCCTATTGGACCCGCTATGTCGGGTCGGGTTGTATCAGCATGGCTCAATAATTCAGATCGGGTTGCATTATTTGGGCTTGTAATGGGCTGTTATTGGGCCGGGTGCATGCCCAACACTGTTCATCATCTTCAAAATTTCAACCAGCCGGTAGGGCACACGCACAAGCCGTTTGCAACGCTCTCTCGCTTCACGTCGAGAGAGGAATCGAGCGGTTGAAAATGGAAGGAGCGTCGTACCAGCGATTCCCGACGGTCAAGATCCGGGAAGCGAAAGACGACTACTGCAAATTCGAGCTGAGGGATACGGACGCAAGCATTGCCAACGCGCTACGCCGAGTCATGATCGCTGAGGTCCCGACCATCGCCATCGACCTGGTGGAAATCGAGACCAACTCGTCTGTGCTGAACGACGAGTTCATCGCGCACCGACTCGGTTTGGTTCCGCTGAAGAGCGATCGCGCAATGTCGATGAGATTCTCGCGTGACTGCGACGCGTGTGACGGTGATGGACAGTGCGAGTTTTGCTCTGTCGAGTTCCATTTGTGTGCGAGATGTATTAATGAGCAAACCCTAGAGGTTACCAGTAACGATTTGTATAGCTCGGACCACACTGTTGTGCCTGTGGGTTTTAGTGAAGCTTCCGGTTTAGAGACCAACGACCAGAGGTAATTTTGGATTTGTCCCTTTTGGTGCATTTAGGGTTTTAGCCACGCGGATATGGTTAGGGTTTTGGGAAATTGTCTTCTGATTGGTTTTGTGGAAAATGAAGTTCTTGAAAGGAGTTGTGTCCTTGCATGCAGATATGAGATAGAATTGAAAGATATGTAAGTGCAAGATTAACATTTGGGAACCTTTTGTGGCTTAGGTGTAGGTAATTTGTCAGTGGTATTATGCAGCATTGGTGTTAAGTAAGGGACTAGCTACCAACAGATGTGTCGCTCTGATGGACTTAATGCTTGGACTCTTGCTTATAGTATCCGGATGTTGGTTTTTGTGTCAATGGTTTTTGTGGAAGGCATCTTCCGTTGGAGTTTGGAGACTTAGTTCAAAATTGATGTTGATTTGGGATTCATCAATGTTCTGATTTTGAGTTATTTCAGTATGTGACCATTTGTTACAATTGCAGGGGAATAATTATCGTGAAATTAAGGAAAGGGCAGGAACTAAGGCTCAGGGCAATTGCTAGGAAAGGTATTGGGAAGGACCATGCAAAATGGTCACCTGCAGCAACTGTGACTTTCATGTATGAGCCTGAGATTCACATCAACGAAGAGATGATGGATAAGTTGTCGCTGGAGGAGAAGAAGAGTTGGATTGCTAGTAGTCCTTCTAAAGTGTTTGACATCAATCCGGATACACAGCAGGTTGGTTCACTTGCTGCTCTTTTACACATTTTATTAATGGTTATGCTGTGTCTCGGCCAATGGTTTTGATTAAGGTCGTGTTACCTTACCTTTAATACTTGATTGATTACTTTAAATCAAATTAACAGAGAGCTTGTTAAAATGAAGAATCATTGTTTACCATGTCAAACTTTATGCTTGCACGTGCTTGGTTTCCATTATTTGGTCAAGAATACGACTTGCCTTGTTCGGACTCGTTAAAAGCTCAAGTTGTTAGGCACATTATGGCATTCACAAATTAGTTATGTGGTCTTATCACTTGTCGTATGCGCATATACCGTGGATTGAATTTGCAGAAAGGTTGACTATCTAATTTTTACTCGAATATTTTGTGGTGCTGTTCAGAGAATTATTTATAAATTGCACACTGGTAGTTATGTTGAGGTAAGACCGTATTTTGGATGTGTTGAGCAATTATCCCCCAAGTGCGTATGCAGTTTGAGAGTTGCCCATGTAGTCTTCATCCTTACCTAGCTTCTGAGCTGTCATCACTGGTGTTTTAACATGTAGATGGATGAGATTAGTAATCTTATATGTGAGTTAAACCTGAGTTTGAGTGGCAGCATCAAGCATTTTGTCTTCAACTGTTGTTGGATCGTTACTAAATTTCTCATCACCGTCTTTGTCAACATAGTCTGGCTGATTGTAAGACACACATGCAGGTTGTGATTGTTGACCCCGAAGCATATGCATATGATGATGAAGTAATAAAAAAGGCTGAAGCAATGGGCAAGCCAGGGCTTGTTGAAATCTATGCAAAAGAAGATAGTTTCATATTCACTGTTGAATCAACTGGTGCTGTCAAAGCTTCTCAATTGGTCCTCAACGCAATAGAAATTTTAAAACAGAAACTGGATGCTGTTAGACTCTCGGAGGACACCGTAGAGGCTGATGACCAGTTTGGTGAATTAGGGGCTCACTTACGAGGAGGGTGATTCTGCGTGTAAAAGTCATTCCAAAGACACGGTGGATGAGCGTTTACTAGTATGTTAGTATTAACCACTAGCGACTTTTTGGTAATTGTTGTTAATAGCTTGTATTTGGATACTGTGATTGTGAGTGGTGACATCTTTGTTCCATACATTATGTACCAATGCTTACTAAGTGCTAATGATATCTTATGTTGTGTGCTGTTTTATTTTTTCAGAGCAACAAAGGGGTTTGTGCCACAGAAAGGGCATTTCCTGGCTAGCTGCACCTTGGCACATCTTTGAGTTTTGAGAGCCCGATCCTTCACTACATATAATAATGCCTTGAGCTTTTGTGCAAGGCCTTATCTGACTCTCAATAGCCCAGAATGTATGCTCCAAAATGGATCAATATTCAATGGGGGCGTAGGTCTCCCTAGTGGTGCATGCTTGTCTGTTGTTCTGTCAAAAAGATACACAAATCTCTCAGTCAGAGCATGCCTGCAGTCAAGAAAATCTCAGACTTTGGGACATGGGGTCTCTCCTCCTTTCAACTCCCTCTCATTTGCCCTAGTGTCCTTTCTCCCTTTCAAAGGCAGGACAACCCTATCACTCTCCATTGTTAGGTTACTACCCACAACTCCACTGTCCCTTGTTTTGTACCATTGCTTAGAACAGCCCAAAATTCACACAAACTTTTTGTTTAATGGGAATGTCTTTAAGGCATTAACTAGGTGACCAAGGCTGAGCTCCATTTAGGCCTCTAGTTAACAAAAATACAGGTACAGTCCCAAACCAAAATTCATACAAGTAGCTGTCTGTCCAGCACAATAACAATACATTAATACAATCACACATCATCATCATATCTGATTTTCAAAATATGGGTCGACTGACTTCAGCCATCCATCCATTTAATGGACCACAAGCTTTTAGGGCACTCCTGCTTCCCAACTCAGGGTACTCTGCAGTACCCTACAAAGTCACAAGATAAATCAGTTTCCTTCATTTAAATCTACACTCATTTAAATACATGTAATAAGCAATGATAATACTCAGTATCTTGGTATTGTGCTGTTGTATTGTATGAGGTAAGGTTGTTGACCCAAATCAGTTGGGGATGTGTGGGTCATTTAGGACATTGGATGCTTTTAGGACAGGAGGACAGATGTGCTTGCAGGGAGTAGAGCCTCAGGTACAATTATTTGAATCACGCAGAGAGTGTGGAGTGAGCGAGTGATTTCCTTCTTCTCTCTTTTTGTTTTTATTTTTGAATTTTAGTCATTTGGATTGAGCATTATATCCCATGTAGGCAACTAGTTGTTTTGTAGGGTGAGATTTGAAGTAGTTAATGGTGGCTATAGAGTTTGTGCACTCCCATTTCAATATTCAATAATTCAAATCATTACGAGTTATATCAGTTATCGATTTTAACAGTTGCGTACGTCTGTATCAACTTCAGATATGTAGAACAATTTTTATTATGTGATGTGTAAGATCGTCAAAGAAAAAATTATATCAATATATATTGTCAAGTTCACACATTTGAACAGACAAATATCAGTCGAAGTTGAATCATGTTAGTCGATTTTGATAGTTGATGGGAACACTACTAATTTGGTGCAATGGTGAAAGTGAAATGAGGAATCCAATACCAATACTTGACATTGGTTTCAAAAGGTATGTTGTGTAAAATAGCAACATATGAGGCGAGGTAAGAAACCAGAGATATCAACAACAACAAAAAATAGAAACCAAAGATAACAAAACTAACTTTCCAGCTGGGATCGATGGGCAAGGAGACATTAGCAACTAAAAAACATCAAAGCAAATATTTGTGAATATTTAGTTCTAAAAATGTGTGACACTTTTTGAATTATTTCGTACAAAATTTTCTCAATAAAACAAGATGAGGATTCAGAAAATGATCGAAAAGTCCATATAAATAAAACAAAACTTGTCATAAAATCATATCAATTGGAATTGATAGCGTAGCTTTTTGAGTGGAAGTCTATATTAAGCCATGTTAGGATACAAAAGTAAACAACCTTTAAAGAAATAAAAACCATGATTTTAGCTTCTTAAACAACAAAATTCCACATATTTTCAAAATTCAATTTACCGTGATAAGATTCATACATTTGACAGACATCATTAACTTACAAACAACAAAATTTCACATATTTTCAGAATTCAATTCCTCGTATCTACCTTATGAATTGCACATGGGCTTAGTTAAGCGTAGTAATTGACTACTCTATGGAAAAAATATCATCATTTATTGAGCATGGTGATGATAGTAAGCAAAAATCTAGAGCTACGAGGAACAAAAGTAGGGACCAAAGACTTATTCCTCACAAAATCACAAAGATTTTGTCTCCCATTTCTATTTCAAATAAGTCTCCCACCATGATTTTCTACATTGTGTTTTATTTATGTCTATTTTGCTTGAACTATTATATCAGCCATCCCATTTTTCAAGATCAATAATTTTCATCATGCACAATTAGCCTTAGTTTATTATCACACTAGCATCTTGTAAAAACAAAGATGTTTGAGACTATTTAAGCAAGCATCCGATGAGTGGATGATTGAGGTCTCCAATTCAATCTTCTCCAAAACTAATCTTAATTTAAATCGACCATGTATGTAATTAAGTTTAGAAATAATATCAAACTATAGTTTTCCAATATTGTGCGGATTGCAATTATAAATGACCTTGATTTGACTCAAACTCAAATCAATGAGAAAAATCTGTTCAAATACCGCGAGTATCAAAATAATTTTATTTCAATCAAAACGACGTCATTTTCTTAAGTTATAAGTTATAGTTGAACCAAAATGCGAATTATATACATGTTTAGTTACCACATTGAGCACAATGCATGATGAAAATACTCTACACTAAAAAAAGAACCAAATCGGTAATTACTCATGAAAATGAAAGATTTGAATAATGAGGTCAAACTCCATAGCAAGACCAAAACAAAGTCCCACATAAGTCAAAAAAAACCAAAATCTTCATTAGCCGACAACACACCCCAGCTTCTCCTTCTTTTACATGCATACAGACAAAGCTGGTCAGGTCTTAAATTATAAACTTCTACCATCACTTCAAACCACATTTCCTACATTAAATAACATTAAACTAATCATAGAGATTAGCACAAGCTTGGGATTCGTCTCTGAAGGGTATTGAGTTCTTCAACGATCATCAACACATTTGTACTTTATAAATCTTTAATATCATCAGCTATATTCACCACCAACCAACCCAAACCCAGATCATGAATCATCTCAAATTTGTTATAACTTCATGTTTAATGATGACCCAGATGAAAATAATGGCTCTCCCATGAGCCAATTGTGACAAAGTTTTTATTTTTATTAATAGGTTTTTTTATAGAGAGACAGACAACATTTGACGTTTCCCAAAATTGACTCAAATAGTGAAATACCCACTGGAGAACAGTAGTAGACAATAATGAAGATGCATGTTTTTTTCTCTTACATAGTCCTCTGCTACACTTTCTTAAATACTTCCTTCTTCTCCTTCTAACTTCCATGTCTTATCTTGTCTGGACCCCTCCTTTATTGAGATTCATGTAAATGCAGAAATCTCCAGTGCTCCAAAACATCTTCAAACTTCTTTATGAATGGAATCTCATCAAGAGCTAAAATCCAGGCTACTACTGCTTCCATTAGCCTCTAGAATAAGCCTATGGTTTGAGTCATATTTGAGTCTCTTCAATACAGGTAGCTCTGATGAAGATGGTGGTGGTTGTAGCATCGTTGTTGAACTTGAACTTGTTGGATTTAAGTTTAAGCTCCATGAGTCATTTGAGCTGTCACTGTTTGAAAGATAAGTACCAATCACTGCCTTGGGACTCCCTGGGAGTTCTGTGAACTTTCTCTTCTGATGGGCACTTGTAATGTTGAGCTCATGGATCAGCTTGTAACATTCACTCACCTTCTCCTGAATTTCAGTAATAAGCATTTATGATTCAGTAAATGAAAAACCCCAACTGCTTAAAAATTAGTATAAAATACTTCAATTGCTCAAATTTGCTACATTTTTGAATGTTAATTATTCCTTCACTTCAATGACAACTTCAACTTTCCACATTCATGTTAATAAATGCAAAGAGAGATGGGCAACAAGGACTAAGCTGTTTTGGTGAGCTGACCTTGTTGATGCTGATGAAGGCACTGAAAAGCTGATTCTGATCATCAATGGAGTTTGAACAACACTCCATCACGTGAAGCATTGTTGCAGAAGCCAATGCTGAAGGTTGATACAAACCCCACTTTGAATCTGCATTCAATTTTTTTTTTCAAACTCATAAACCACCAAAATCCAAAAACAACACTAAACTCCAAAGAATTGAACTTTGTATTTAACGGTGGCGTTTTGAAACACTTACTGTTGATGAGTGACGTTAGAATCCGGCTGGCTTTATTTTGGAAGTCGAGTTGGAGATTTGGTTTGAGGCCTAAACGTCTGATGAAGTGATCGATGAAGGAGAAAGGAGTCACTGGATGCATCCGCCATTGGATAGTTGAGAGGACTAAAAGCTCCATTCTTTGAACCGTTTTGGACTCGAACATGAACTTAGCTCCCTCCACCTGAAATTCCAACAAAAACCCATTAACAAAATCAATCCAAATCTCACAAAAACACCAACAAAATCGAAACTTGTTGCTCAAATCAATCTAAAATACGTCACATACTTGCAGGTCGAGAACCAAAGGCGCTTGTGTTTCCTCCACTTTAGCTGCTAATGACAGACACGCCACCGCCGTGACCTGCACCGTCCACGGCGGTGCAAGGTGGCGATGATGACTGAACATAAACCTATCAAAGTAATCAACAGCGAGAACAGCTGTTAAAGCTCTGAATCCATAATGCGCTACCACTCTCATCATCCACTCCACAGCCGTTTCAGCTTCCAGATCTCTCTGCTTCAAACTCCTATCTTCCTTAATCTCCTTGCTCAACAACATCGCCAGCTCATCATCGGACCATCGCAGATCCTCCTCGGTCACATTCAGCGTCGGAAACGACGACGTTTCTGTCCGCAACTCATCGTCATCAGCGCCGCTATCATCAGCATCGGATTGGTAAACGTCGTCTTGCTCGAGCTGAGGCTCGTCGCAGAAGAGAGCGTCCTGGAGAGGAAAGGTGGAGTCTTGAATAGCCATTGTTGTTAAAGGAGTGATGGTGAGTTGTTCATTGTGCTGCGGCGTCCATTTTAGGCGTCTGGGGATGGAAGAGGAGAAAGCAGAGAGAGAGAGAGTGAGAGGAGAGAGAAAAGACAAAGTGATGATTTTGTTTCATCGATTCGGGGCTTCACGCTTTGTCTCTTTATAATAATCTCACATTTATTATTTATGTCTTATTTTCTTTATTTGAATTATATATAGTAATGTTTATGTGTCCATAGCATACTTTTGTCTTCTTCTTTTGTTTATATACAAAATGTAAAATTCGTTAAAATTAAATATAATTCATCGTCGAAAAATTAAAATCATGATATATTTTATCAAGATTATTTTATAATTTATCGTCGATAAATCAATCAGAAATTAAACAAATTTAATTTTATTCGTACAAATGACCAAACAAATTTAATTAAAATTTTGCCATGATTTTTCAATAATATCATGTATTTGATATAATCATTATTTTGTACGTTTAATGTACTTGATGAGTTTTTCACATTGCTAAGAGCCTAAAAGGTGTTTCCACATTACGAGATAAGTAATGTATTATATAATGGACAATTTAATTCGCAATTCACTTTTGATTATTTTTCACATGATTGAATCAACAAATTAATTACATAAAATATAAAAAGAGCATCCATTGATGAATTACATTTTTAGAAAGTCTCTTGATTCGATCCAATAGTTATTATAATTTTGGGGGAGTCCAACTCTTAATTCTGTATTTAATATCAAGATCTTCGGTTAATTCAATTAATACCCATTTCATGGAAACAGATTCGGGGCAGCAAAGCTTTTAGCTGCGATTGTCAAAGCGGTATCCTCTCAAAAGTTGAGAAGTGCAAATCAAAGAAAGAATAAACAACAAAAACACAGCAGCAAAGAAAAAAAACAAGACATGCTTTTGTTTAGTTGTGTCGTCCCAAGTGGTTGTGTATAATCTTATTGCCGTTTATCAAAAAAGAAAAAAACAAGACATAAACATACATATGCAATTTGGTATAGACCGTAGAGGTAGAGGCATTCCAAGATTGAAGCAAAGTGGTTGATGCTTGCTTCTTGATAATCAGCTGGGAAAGAGTCGTGTCACATGATGCTGTTCATACGATCACTCGTCAGGGAATAGCGCAGTATTTGGACGTCTGTTTGCCAATCTGATCCATCCAATGAGCCAAAATTATTTGTTAGATATGATGGCTAGTTGATAAAAAGCACGACCCAAAATGAAAAAGAACTCACCCTTCTCGATATTTATTACTTGTTGTCTCCATGGATCATGATATCGTGGTGGAGCTCTTCTGCTGGGAGGGCGTTGTGCATCCTGATAATTGAGGGTGTGCGGATGATGATCCCAGTGACTCGCATTGAGGAGGATATGGTGATCTTTGTGGTGGAGAGGAAGGTTGAGACCCATATTGAGGAGGATATACTGGTGATCCTTGTGGTGCAGAGGACGGTTGTGCCCCCATATGGTGATGATCCTGGTGAAACAGAGAATGGCTGTGCGTAAGGGCTTGCATTCACTCCTTGTTGCTGCTGCTGCTGCTGCTGCACCTGGAGGTTAAGATAATATCATTTCTTGGTTGTACGAGCAACTCGGTACTGTATATTATGCTTACATTGGGATTTGGGGTACTAGTGCAGTATGAGACTAACTTCCCCAGCTTGCCTGCACAAATGGGACCTCTCAAATCAGAATCCAAAAACACTTCGAACAACAACGATAAATACAAAAATACAAGTAATGCAAGACTAAGAATTAGTATTCCACCAAGAAGAATAGAAGCAAAGAGAAACTCAAAAATAAAAACTTTACTCACAACCGATATAGCTGTCCATGATATCATGGCTGCTACAAACGTTTACAATAAGCTCATGAAGCCCTTCAATTAGGGTGAACTCAAATTTCTCGTTAAATGAAGGGTTCTTGCCTCCATCTGCTCACACAGTATTAACAGCCATGGCAAGGCTGATAGAGGGGTAATTTTCTTGAAGAGAATTGCGAAGTACCTGTGGATGTCTTGGTCCTATAAGAGGTGATGCCATATATGAGAGACACATATGGCTTGTGGCGACCATACCACGTATCTTTCAGCTGATTACATCCAACAACTGCAAGCAAAATCAAACATCAGAATTCCAAAAACGGATTTGATGAGACACATTGGAGCAAAGGATTTTACCTGCGATTTCCAGCTTATGACCTTGAATGCCTGAGAACGCCATTGAGGAAATGCTGCAAAGATGGATGCAACAGGATCGTGGAGGAGACTATCTCTCATAGTTGGCGACCTGGAAGGAGTTTGTACGTTGTTTAGTTTTTTATTGCTGCAATGCAGAAGACTTCAAAGGTAATTATTTATTGAGTCAATTCAATTCACTCCAGACCTATTCGTTGCCTGCCATTCCTTTTTTTAAAAGTCAACCAGCTTAAATCCAGTAACAGAAATGGAGATCACAAGCAAAATATGTAAACACAATTTAAAATATCACATTTTTCACAGGATCAACCACTTGTTTTATAGTCCCCTAATAGTAATATTTTAAACAGTGAATTTCACCTGGACATGGTTTTTCTAAGGCGAGATTACATTGAATACTGACTACTTACATTGAATTGGCGGAAAAAGGCCTTTCACATCCATGCATCCTTTCTAGTTATAGTGATTGAAAGACTCCTCAGCTGGTTGGAAGAACCGAAGCCTAAGCAGCCACGTGAATTATTCCTTGATGTTCTGATACAGTCAATAGCAACCGAAAGACGTACTTCAAGGTATATAAGTGAGCTAAATATCATCGATCCTTCCTAACCGTTCCGTCCTTTAAACATCCACATTCTCTATATCTTCTTTCAGCCAGCAATATGCCTGTTTTTTTTTTATCATGCTTGTCCCAGAAATTTGAAAAATGGTCTAATCATGATAATAATTCAACAAGTAAACATTTTATCATGATAAGCACATAATACCTAACAATGCTCAAACTCAAGAGGTGATAACACACCTTTTCTTCAAACAAGGGATACATCATAGAGCCTCTTTCAACCGAGATAATATACTTTTTCATATTTCCCTACACATGGAGATTTATTTGCTCTATCATAATAGAGGGATTAACTTGGACTACAGTCTACAGTCAACCTAATCAATCAGCTACAGATCTTAAAATCGCAGTCTGAATCTTACTGAAGCCGCCGATTACTGATCTTCTACACATCGAAGCGAAGATAAGTGTTTGAATCGGTGATGCTCCGCTCCTCGTTGGTGCCGAGGTTTGTTTGCTCGTCGTCGATTCACTGAGACCAAAAGGGTACGATGTCAACGCTTCTTAACTATAGGGTCTTATTTATTATTTCATCAAAGTTTTGAACACGTTTGTAAAAACTTAAACTTACTTGTCGAATTAGTGAAACAGAGCATTCCATCACAACAACAATGGAACAAAGAGCATTCTAATAAGTACCTTGCATCACAAGAAAAATACAGAGCATTTTAATAAGCACCTTGCATCACAAGTAATATGATGAAGTTTTTATTATTAGGTACTTAAAAAAAATTTGGAAACACAAAAAGCAAAGATGAAATCAAAAATAAGAACCATTGTAGGTTCGAGAAAGTGGACTTCTCCGAATCAAAATCAAGTCACCCTCGAGGAAAGTTATAGACAAGCGAAAATCCAAATTGTTGGCATATTTCAGACACAGAAGCAAACTTGTAATGGGTGGCGATTTACAACTAATTTGTTGAGATACATTCATTTGGATTGTCAGTCGCTTCTAAGAATGATTGAGTGATGAAAGTTTGAATTGAGTTCTATATTTCAACATACTTGCCAGTCAAGGTCTTCAAGGGTGGTAATGTAGCCTTCACGGAAAATGTTATCTATTTTCACCCTGTGATTATCATCAGACAAAAACAAAAATGTTACTTATTAAAGTTTAGTTGGACAGAATAGAAAAAAACTTACTTTCCAAATCCGATAAAGCTGTGCTCAAAACGTTTACAATAAGCTCATCAAGTCCTTCAATTAGGCTCTCGTTGAATGAAGGGTTTCTGCCTCCATCTGTTCAGACAATATTAACTGAATGATATAAGTACTTTTCTTGAGAAGAATACCTCTGGAAATCATGGTGTCATATACGAGAGACAATGTTGGGAGTCATGGCGAC
Source organism: Rhodiola chrysanthemifolia (assembly GCA_033675395.1). NCBI lineage: Eukaryota > Viridiplantae > Streptophyta > Magnoliopsida > Saxifragales > Crassulaceae > Rhodiola > Rhodiola chrysanthemifolia. Next base: position 3,104,975 of record CM066207.1, read on the forward strand.
CATACCATGTATCTTTCAGCTGATTACATCCAACAACTGCAACAATAAAAATAAAAATAAGCAGGATCGTAGTGGAGACTGAATGCCTAAAGACAAATTCAGCAATGGATTTTACCTGCAATTTCCAGCTTATGACCTTGAATGCCATTGAGGTAATGCTGCAAAGATGGATGCAGCAGGATCGTAGTGTAGACTAACTCTTATTATACATCGCGCGGGAAGCCTTTTGTTTGTGGTTTTTTTATTATTTTATTCCTGCAACAGGGAAGACTTCAGAAGTAATTATTTATTGAGTCGGATTGATTCTGGAAGTCAACCAGCTTAAATTCAGTAAAAGATAAGGAAAATGCATCCTGTCCTAGGCATTTCATCTTTACTACACAACTACAACATTCTCTAATCCTGATTTTGGATCATGGAAAATGCAGTGGAAACAAAAAATGAAATTGAAAATTTAGGGGGAAATCATTTCATCATGGAAAATGAGAAGGAAAATTTTGTATAGAATCATTTTGTTTTGGTATGATTTTCCATAGGTAACCAAACATGAGCCTAACCATGATAGTGATTCAACAAGTAACTATTTTATCAAGTAACAGATAAGCACATAAAAGTAATACTGTACATTAAGAGACGCCAATAACACACCTTTTCTTCAAACAAGGATGCATCACAGAGCCTGTTTCAACAGAGAATAATAACTTCATATTTCCCTACACATAAAGATTGATTTAATCTGACAAAGAGCATATAAAAACAGAGCATTCTGTCCAATTACTTACATCACAGGAAATATATAGAGCATTTAATTCAGTTACTTGGGTCACAAGCAAAATACATAGCATTCAACCTAGGACAAAGTCTCTCTTCTCAACTTCAATTCATCAAGCAAATTGTGGAGATCAATAAAAGAAGACCCATCTTCCGCCACAGCTTTCTTTGCCAATTTCCCAAGCTGACGAGATCTGCCACGCCTCTCCTCAGCCTCTTCACCAATCATAACAGCCCTCACTGCCTTCTCAACCTTCTCCTTCGTCACACGATCCTCCCCGTTCCGAGACCATTTCTGCACTCCAACCTCAACCCCAAGTTTCAACACATCCGTAATCAATTTCTGGTTGAAAAACTGCTCTGCGAACAACGGCCACGTCACCATTGGCAAGCCGGCTGAAATCCCCTCCAATGACGAATTCCATCCGCAATGAGTCACAAATCCCCCAACCGACGGATAGTCCAAAATCAGTACCTGAGGCGCCCAACCTCGGATCACGAGCCCTCTGCCCTCCACCCGGTCCTCAAACCCCTCCGGCAAGTAATCTTCTGATCCCGACACGGAACTTCTCCTGATCACCCAGATGAAATTTACTCCAGAATCTTCCAGCCCCAACGCGATATCACGCAACTGCTCATCGGGGAAGCTCGCGCCGCTCCCGAAACAAACGTAAACTACCGAATCCGGCTCCTTTCCCTCAAGCCATTTTAAACACTCATGATCATCAATAGCTGATTTTTTTCCTCTCGCAATTTTCTCCTCAACATTTTGGTTACATAACGAAACAGGCCCGACACACCACGCTTTCATGTTCAACACATTCTTGTAATAATCCGCGTAAGCCGGCTCGAGCTCGTGGAAGCTGTTTACGACCACACCGAAGCTCCTGAGTACTGAAGCTCTCGCTTCAGCCAGCAGCTTCCCAAGACCCTTTTCTGTATCTTCCCAAGCGTCAGTCGCGAACTGACTTTTAGTCATTTTGATTTTATCCGGGAGATTCGGGATTAGGAACGGTTCAGAGTCGGTGCTTACCGATTTATAGGGCTTGTGGGTCTTCAAGCTCTCCATCGCGCACATGGCAAAGAAGCTCGTGCCGTGGAAAACGAGTCTCGGGATGTTGAATTTCTCGGCCGAGTCGACTGACCAGGGGAAGAAGATGTCGGAGATTAAGCAATCAGGCTTTTCGTGTTCTAGAAGGTTCTCGAACGGTGCTTGGAGTAAATTGGCGGCTTGGAAGAATTTGAAGAAGAGATCGGGCGAAGGAAGCATGTCGAGATTTTCGCAGCCGTACGGAAGCCCAACTTCCGCAGCGTGAAACGGTAACGTTTTGATGGACAGAGACGTCGTTTTGGAGATGTAACTGGCGTTTAGTGGGGTGGTGATGATGGTGGAGTGGACTCCTTGAGAAGAGAAGAGTCTGGCGATGTCGACCATCGGAATCAGATGGCCGTGAGCCATGAAGGGGAAGAAGAAGACGCGTAGAGGCCGAGAATCAGAACCCATCGCTCTGTGAATTTTCTCTGTTTCTGAGGTACGATGTTGTCGGATTTTTTGGTTGAGATGGGATGCGATTGTAACAATGGAGGAACTGGGTGTGAGTGGTGGTTATTAAGTGATGTTATTTTGTTCTAGAAGAGCTGAGAGATTTTTAGATCGGTGGTTCACTGGTTGTGGCCAAGTTGACTACAACTCTGAGCGTCATCAATGACGTCATGTTTATATATATATTTAAAGGGATTGGGACACGCTGAAGACACATACGGGTAGGGTCGTAAATGAGCCGATACACTCGCGAGCTGCTCATGAACAAGTTCGGTCAAAGCTCGGCTCGATTTTAAATGAGTCGAGTACGAGCATAATTTTTAGGCTCGTTCATTAAACGAGTCGAGTGCGAGCCAACTAATGTTCGGCTCGTTTATGTTCGCGAACAGCTCGTTTATGAACTCGTTTAAGTGCTCGTTTATATACTCGTTCAAATACTCGATTAAAACCTACTTATATTGTTTGAAGCTCATTAATGAGCTTGATTAAGATGATTTTATATATTTTTTAAATATTTTTTTTTAGTGAAAGTCGATTGACGCTCGTTAAAGACTCGTAAAAAGCTTGGTTAAAGTTCGTTTACAATAAATTATTGTATTAAATTAATTTAATTATAATACTCGTATAAAGCTCGAGCTCGGCTCGAATTCTTGAAAAATTAAACGAGTCGAGCTCAAACACATATTTTTAATCCACGAAAATACTCGGCTCGAACTCGAACTCGAACTCAACAAATTTCAAACGAACCGAGTGCGAACAACCTCATACTTGGGGTTGGAGGACAGTGTGGATGTGCCCTACTATGACGTGCAACTTGTCTGACAAGCTGTCATCTTTTTCTTACTTGGGAGACAAGAAAGCTTCTCCCTCCCCGGTCAGTCTTGGTGGAAATGAAAATGCTGATATACGCGGTCTAAACAATCTTGCCTTCCCGTCTTCAATGGTGATGTCTTACTAAAATCTTCATGGATTCTTCTTTGCCTTCATTGTTACAAGTACCAAACTGAAATTATTTGCTTTATCAAACTTTATGCTAAAGTGTACGAAACTGGCCGGTTAAAAAAGAATAAGAAGAAAAATGGTACTAAAATGAAAGACAATTAATAAAACCCAAGGACAACTACAATACGAATTTTTCGCAAAAAAAAAAAAATTCAGCCAAATGTTAAATATACACACTCCCAGTCTCTAATATAGGCAAAGAGCCAATTACCCGACACAAAATACGATTTTTGTTTTCTTTCAAGTGGAATATATATACCCATTAGCTAATACTTTTCCAGACAAATATATATAAATTTATGTCAGCTTGCCTCTCAATGCTATACTTTCCATAACAATTTGAGATGATCCGCAGAACATAAAATGTCTGGCTCCTTCACAGCAGCATCAGGTCAATTATGGTGGTCTAAGAAATGGGGCTACTTTTCATTAGTCTTTTTAATTTGAAGTGCAGCTCTTACGACAATTCCCCTGGTAATGATCCCGACCTTCAAAAAAAAAATTCATGAGTGGATTTTATGTAGAAATAAGAGAGAGAGAGTGATGATGAATTTTATATTTGATCGAGTGGAGTCCATGATAAAATAGATCATGAGGGATGAATAAATGAGAAATAAATGAATGAGAGAGATGAATAACATGTTTTTTAGTCATGATAGAGATGCTAGAAAAAGGAATCAGAGCATTCCAATCAGTACCTTGCATCACAAGTAAAATGAAACAGAGCACTCAGATCAGTTACTTGCGCCACAAGAAAACCGAAACAGAGCATTCTGTCCAATTACTTACATTACATCACAGAAAAGATATAGGGCATTTTATTCAGTTACTTGGGTCACAAGAAAAATACAGAGCATTAACCTAGGACAAAGTCTCTCTTCTCAACTTCAATTCATCAAGCAAATTGTGGAGATCAATATACGAAGACCCATCTTTCGCCACAGCTTTCTTTGCCAATTTGCCAAGCTGACGAGCTCTGCCACGCCTCTCCTCAGCCTCATCTCCAATCATAACAGCCCTCACCGCTTTCTCAACCTTCTCCTTCGTCACACGCTCCTCCCCGTTCCGAGACCATTTCTGCACTCCAACCTCAACCCCAAGTTTCAACACATCCGTAATCAATTTCTGGTTGAAAAACTGCTCTGCGAACAACGGCCACGTCACCATTGGCAAGCCGGCTGAAATCCCCTCCAATGACGAATTCCATCCGCAATGAGTCACAAATCCCCCAACCGACGGATGGTCCAAAATCAGTACCTGTGGCGCCCAACCTCGGATCACGAGCCCTCTGCCCTCCACCCGGTCCTCAAACCCCTCCGGCAAGTAATCTTCTGATCCCGACACGGAACTTCTCCTGATCACCCAGATGAAATTTACTCCAGAATCTTCCAGCCCCAACGCAATATCACGCAACTGCTCATCGGGGAAGCTCGCGCCGCTCCCGAAACAAACGTAAACTACCGAATCCGGCTCCTTTCCCTCAAGCCATTTTAAACACTCATGATCATCAATAGCTGATTTTTTTCCTCTCGCAATTTTCTCCTCAACATTTCGGTTACATAACGAAACAGGCCCGACACACCACGCTTTCATGTTCAACACATTCTTGTAATAATCTGCGTAAGCCGGCTCGAGCTCGCGGAAGCTGTTTACGACCACACCGAAGCTCCTGAGTCCTGAAGCTGTCGCTTCAGCCAGCAGCTTCCCAACACCCTTTTCTGTATCTTCCCAAGCGTCAGCCGCGAACTGACTTTTAGTCATTTTGATTTTATCCGGGAGATTCGGGATTAGGAACGGTTCAGAGTCGGTGCTTACCGATTTATAAGGTTTGTGGATTTTCAAGCTCTCCATGGCGCACATGGCGAAGAAGCTCGTGCCGTGGAAAACGAGTCTCGGGATGTTGAATTTCTCGGCGGAGTCGACTGACCAGGGGAAGAAGATGTCGGAGATTAAGCAATCGGGCTTTTCGAGTTCTAGAAGGTTCTCGAACGGCGCTTGGAGTGAATTTGCTGCTTGGAAGAATTTGAAGATGAGATCAGGCGAGGGAAGCATGTCGACATTCTCGCAGCCGTCAGGAAGTCCATATTCCGCCGCCTGAAACGGTAACGTTTTGATGGATAGAGACGTCGTTTTGGAGATGTAATTGGCGTTTAGTGGAGTGGTGATGATGGTGGAGTGGACTCCTTGAGAAGAGAAGAGTCTGGCGATGTCGACCATCGGAATCAGATGGCCGTGAGCCATGAAAGGGAAGAAGAAGACGCGTAGAGGCCGAGAATCAGAACCCATCGCTCTGTGAATTTTCTCTGTTTCTGAGGTACGATGGTTGTGTCGGAGGTTGTCGGATCTTTTTTCTCTGTGGAAGGTTGAGATGGATGCGATTGGTACAATGGAGGAACTGGGTGTTATTTATAAAGTGATGCTGTTTTTTGTTTTAGAAGAGGATGCTGATAGATTTAAGTTCAGAGTTGTTGTGGCCGAGTTGACTACGGCTCTGAGAGTCATCAATGACGTTATGTTTATTATATTTAAAGGGATTGGGGACACGCACATACTTTGAAAAACGGGGTTGGAGGTCAGTGTGGATGTGCCCTACTGTGTACTGTGACGTGCAACTTGTCTGACAAGCTTTCATCTTTTTCCTACTTGGGAGTCAAGAAAGCTTCTCCTTCCCTGGTCAGACTTGGTGGAAAGGAAAATGCTGATATACTCAGTCTAAACAATCTTGCCTTCAAATCTTCATGGATTCTTCTTTGTCTTCATTGTTACAAGTACCAAACTGAAATGTATAACTGAATTATTTGCTTTATCAAACTTTATGCGAAAATGTATGAAACTGGCCTGGCCTGTTAAAAAAGAATGCGAAGAAGTGGATTGAGAGTTGGCCTGGTGGAGGCGCTCTCGCTCGACACCAAGGGCGTGCAGGTTTCGAATCCTTACTACCTCTAACAGCTAACACACTAAAACCCATGTATCAAAAAAAAAAAGAATGCGAAGAAAAATAGTACTAAAATGAAAGACAATAAAGAAAACCCAAGGACAATTACAATACGAATTTTTCGCAAAAAAAAAAAAAAAATTCAGCCAAATGTTATAAAACATCCGGTATACACACTCCCGGTCTCTAATATAGGCAAAGAGACAGTTACCCGACACAAAAAAACGATTTTTGTTTTCTTCAAGTGGAATATATACCCATTAGCTTATAGTTTCCCAGACAAATATATATATAAATTTATGTCAGCTTGCCTCTCAATGCTATTCTTTCCATAACAATTTGAGATGATCCGCAGAACATAAAATGTGTGTCTCCTTCACAGCAGCATCAGGTCAATTATGGTGGTCTAAGAAATGTGGCTACTTTTCATTAGTCTTTTTAATTTGAAGTGCAGCTCTTACGACGTTTCCCCTGGTAATGATCCCGACCTTCAAAAAAAAAAAGATTGAAAGAGAAACAATAAATTCACTCTTTCCTGTATTGCAATGAGAGTAAGTTTCATTTTTTTCAAAATTTTGTGACTTACCAACTTTCCTTTGGCATCAACTACAGGGAGTCGCCGGTATTTTGTTTCTAGCAGTAACCTGATGAAGATGAACTAAGTTAATTCGCTATTAACAATAGTATCTGTGTTGTACACTGTTTAGCTACATAAACTTTATCAAAAGAATTAAAGATGATATAAGCCCAACTCTCGGTAAATAACATAAAGAAAACACAAAAAAGGCGAAGTACCTCGCAGCATCTTCAAGGTTTGTGGTTTCACGAACAACAAGAGGATCACTCGTCATCACATCACCTACTACTTTTCCATTAGTTTTACTAAGCAGTTTCTGGATCTCATTGAATGTCTGCAGTACATAGATAAATTCATACAAGTCCAGTTCCTCACTCTACATTATCGACTTATCATAACACAGATCAACATAAACCTGCTTCATACAATTCTCATACACAATGAAGATATATACGGACCGAGGCATAAAGTATATTACGCATAAAATTAAGATTAATAAACCCTGGAATTTCTCGCTCACCTTCCAAGAGCTATCAACATCAGGAAACAAGCTGTTGGTTTCTGTCGGAGTTGCGCCTAAAACGCCAAAAGAAGGTTAATGATACTTTTCAGACCATGGGTGTCAAAATTACAATATTCTTTTAACAACGCTGCACAAGACGCGTATATAAACAAACAAGAAAATCAAACAAGTTAAGCTTTGAAGTACAACAAAATCACAAACTTAGTACGTCTAAACAGACATAACTTACGAGAATTGAGTAGCAGTACTTGCTAACTTTGCAAACAGCTAAACCGACGGCGACAATACAAACTAAGTTGTTTTTTATTAGTTGCAGATTGCTGGAATCAATCAACGATGAACTATGATACAGTGAATAACAACTATATTTTTTATGTCTTTTGATGTCCTATGTAAAAGACTAATGAGTTAAAAAAACATAATTGATCAGAGATCAGACACTGATAAAGTCACCAAGTCATTGTTCACTCATTGTCATACTGGCGTCTATTACAAGTACATATTAAGAATCACAAGAGTCACAGAATGAGATCCAGCATTCATAATTAATCAGAAACTCAGTAACTAAAAAGATTATCCATAAAAATGCAGTCTTTTACTTCTAACCTCATTTACTTTTTATTCCCAGAGAGTTTCATAATCAAATTAGGTAGTTTATTAACAATCATGAAGAATAATAAACAGGCAAAGAAGGAGACAGATTGAGCAACTGGATTAAGCACATTAAATAACAGAAGCCACCGGATCTGCTTATTTCAACTTAACTACCTGAAATGGAGTCCAGTGCTAGCAAGTCATAATCCGAAACAACACCAACCTGCACCACATCACACATTAGAGTTGAAAAGTAAATCAAATCTAGCTATCATAAGCAACGATTCGCATTTTGTTTTACAGTCTAGTGCTTCGTCAATCACATATCTAGAAGAAAATCCAACATTATTGCATACAGGGTTTTCGTAGCCTTAGTAGTTCAAAGGATGGTTAGAGACTTGGTGGTTTATATCACGCAGCTTACCAGTTTCCAATCATCATCAATCACTGGAAACCCAGTAATCCTTTTCTCGACAAGAGCCTCTAACGCTGCATACGTAAGAACAATAACTGTGAACAGAACAATTTATAAACTGGTCAACGAAAAAAATGAAGATTTGATAACCATCACTACCATCTTCAACAGTTGTAGTGGCTTTTACAACGTGTAGCTCCTCCTTTTTTGTCATAAAATCACCGACTGTGTATACGCTCGTCCGCTGCTGAATAAACAAAAAAAATCAAACATAAAACACTCAAAGAAAGAGTGCAATGCATTACATGAATGCCGAAACTTCAATGCGTCCATGTGATCAAAAAATTTACAAGTTCTAACACTACAAATCGCGCAAAAATATACAATTAAGCATAATACAAAAGCTACTCAAAAACCCTAATTGACAAAAGCAACTTCTATGTCCCCATCTGAACCAATCCAACCCAATTCAACTACATCAAAACTTACCTGAACTTGATTCGCTCCATTGTCAGCAAAAGCCACCACCTCCGATCGCCGCCGCTGTCCAGAAACAGAAGCTGCAGCAATCGGGAACCCCACCCGACCAAAATTCACAAAAGAAACTACCGAAAGGCTCAACCTTTGACACCCAGATCCATAATTGGACCCACACACAGACACCGGCGGCGACAAAACGCCCGTTAAAGACTCCATTCCAACTCCTTAGTCTCCACTCCACTCCACTCCACAGTCCCCAACAATACCAAATCCAAAAACTCAACCACGCAAATCACTACCTAAAGCTTCCCCGAAATTCCGATTCGGCAGCGACGAAGCGTCGTCGCCTTACCACAGCTGCGTAGTTCGAACCCTGCAAAGTGCAAAAAGTTCAAACGCAGAGAGATAGGGCTGCAAATCATAGACGAAGACACCAAAAGTAAGATATTTCTCTTACTACGCTCCGTTCCAACCCATTAACGTCAACTCCCCGTGTCTCGGTATCATTCGCTAAAAGGCCAAACCTTTTTATGCACACTCTCCGTCCCGTCCCGTTATCGTTATTTCCACGTGTTTTTACGTCATTGGCTATAAAACTCGATGTGGGAAACTTTTTTAACGCTAATCTGGAAGTTATTTTATTTTTTTGACAACAATCTGGAAGTTATTAGTAACCGTAATTAATTAGTGTTTAAGTACGGTTTACATGATAAAGTAATCCAGTTGGAGATCGGACGGCTGAGATTCGATCGTGAAAATACTGTCTAGGGTTTGTGGTGTCCGAAACAACGCATTTAACATATAAGCCGACATCGACCGATGATGGATTCTCTCTCCGCAGTTTGATTGGATCTCGCTCTGCAACACCAAACTCATTTCATCTCATCTCCGTCCATAGTTGGATCTACCAAATCACTTCCCTCTCCTCATCCTCTATCTATCTATCTATCCAAAAAGAAGAAAATTTTATCAAAAAAATTCGCATTTTCGTCGATTTTACGGTTCGATTTTGAGTCTGTTGTTGTTGTTTTTGAGTGAAGGTTGGTTGAAGTGATTGGGGTGTGGTTGAATTGAATAAGTAGAGGAGAGGGAAGAAAAAAAAAGGGAAAAAAAGAGGGATTTTTGTGGGAGGTCGAAGAAAATGGCGCAAAATCAAGGACAAGTTCAGGCCCAGAATGCGGCCGCAGCGGCGGCGGCTGGAGCTGGAGGGAATCAGGTGATGACATTTTCGATGTATGTTGGGGATTTGGAGCCGAATGTGACTGATTCGCAGTTGTACGATATGTTTAGCCAAATGGGGCAGGTGGTTTCGGTTAGGGTTTGTAGGGATTTGAGCACTCGTAGGTCGCTTGGGTATGGCTATGTCAACTACAGCAATCAGCAAGATGGTGAGTGTTGTGGAAATTTTGTTGTGGTTTCTGTGAACTGGTGAATTGGTGAATTGGATGTTGTTACAGTTTCATTCTATATGATTGCATGTTGACGAGAATTTGTAAAAAGAGGATCTGAATTTAGGTGTTGGAAGTTTGGGCTTAGGATTGTATGAAATTAGAATGATATAGTGACTTCAGCATGTTTGTGCAAATCATGATGGTAGTGATGGTTATCAAATGTTGAATTGGAGATCATCATGAAGAAAGGTTTAGCTAAATTGATTTTTTTCCTGGAACTTTATGTGGATGCTTGTATTTAACTAATGGATATGATATGATGCTGTTGTGATTTGGTTGATGAGCTGTGATTTATATAATTTTGATTACAGCTGCCAGGGCGTTGGAGCACTTGAACTTCACTCCCCTGAATGGGAAGCCTATAAGGATTATGTATTCTCACCGTGATCCAAGCATTCGAAGGACCGGGGCTGGTAACATATTCATTAAGGTATGTTTTTTGTTACTGATTATCAAGATGGTTCTTTAGGTTGTTTATGCTATTTTGTGAATGGAGTTTGAATCGTGCAGAATTTGGACAAGGCTATTGATCACAAGGCACTGCTCGACACCTTTTCTGCGTTTGGAAATGTCCTGTCCTGCAAGGTGGCTACTGATACGTCAGGCCAGTCAAAAGGATATGGCTTTGTTCAGTTTGACAACGAGGAGTCTGCGCAAAAGGCTATTGAGCAGCTTAATGGAATGCTGTTGAATGATAAGCAAGTCTATGTTGGACCTTTCCTGCGCAAGCAGGAACGAGACGCGAATGTTGACAAGACGAAGTTCAATAATGTTTTTGTGAAGAACCTTGCGGAATCAACCACTGAAGATGACCTGAGGAAAATTTTCGGTGCACATGGCCCGCTCACTAGTGTTGCGGTGATGACGGATGCTGAGGGCAAATCAAGGTGCTTCGGGTTTGTCAATTTTGAGAACCCTGACGATGCTGCTAAAGCTGTCGAGGCTCTTAATGGGTACAAGTTTCAAGAAAAAGAGTGGTATGTTGGAAAGGCGCAAAAGAAGTATGAAAGAGAGAACGAACTGAAACATAAGTATGAACAGAGTCTTAAGGAAGCTGTGGACAAATATCAAGGGACAAACCTTTTTGTCAAAAATTTGGATGATAGCGTTGATGATGAAAAGCTGAAAGAATTGTTCTCTCCCTTCGGCTCGATCACCTCATGCAAGGTTTGCCTAAAATATCTCTATCTGGATTATGTAACTGTGTTTTTGATTAACCAGTGTACTTTATGTGAGCTCAAAGCCAAAATTTCTTTTTTACAGGTTATGAAGGACCCTAATGGTGTAAGCCGAGGATCGGGATTTGTTGCCTTCTCAACCCAGGAAGAGGCCTCCAAAGCTGTAAGTAGGGAATCTCGCATCTATTTACTATTTTATCTTAAATTATTTATAATGCTTTTCTCTGGGCTTTCAGCTTGCAGAGATGAATGGAAAGATGGTAATCAGTAAGCCTCTATACGTCGCTGTTGCACAACGCAAAGAGGAAAGAAGGGCGAGGTTGCAGGTATAATTCCTTAATTGACACCGGTATGAAGTTATCCATTTAGTGAGCTTGTGTAACAATTTATGATATCGCACCATTGGACAGGCTCAGTTCTCGCAGATGCGTCCAGCAGTGCCTCCCTCTGTGGCACCACGGATGCCAATGTATCCGCCTGGACCCGGACTTGGTCAACATGTTTTCTATGGTCAAGGCCCACCTGCCATGATTCCTCAAGTAATTCTTTAAACACTTTACCCTATTCCTTTCAAATAGTAGTACATTCAAACACATGCACCTTAAAGGTGCTATATTTATGATCTGGGCCATCATAAAATACAAGTACTCTAATTGGATCTCCCCACAGATATATGAATCAATCAATTTTATTTTCATTACTAGCTTCAAGCTGTGGGTTTTCTGCTTATGTGAATAATTCTATTGCATTAAAAAAGAAATTTTTGTCGGTTACATTATCTGCAAATTACAGTAGTAGTGCTACCGTCAATATGTTTTTTTGTTGTTGGGAGGATCTTTAACAATCAAGGTCACGCATGCATTGGGTTTGTTCAGCCTGGCTTTGGGTATCAACAGCAGCTAGTTCCTGGGATGAGGCCTGGTGGAGCTCCTGTCCCCAATTTCTTTCTCCCGATGGTGCAACCAGGACAGCAAGGCCAGAGACCAGGTGGCAGACGTGGTGGAGCAATGCAGTCTCAACAAAACCAACACCCTGTTCCTGTCATGCAGCACCAGGTAAATGATTCTTCCTTTGTGCATTATGCTTCACACTTTCTCTCCACTGACGGAACATCGTTGATGCTTGCTTACAGATGCTTCCAAGAGGTCGTGGTGGTTTCCGTTATGGTCAAGGCCGTGGAATGCCTGAAGTTCCAATGCCAGGTATGGGCGGAGGCATGCTTTCATTCCCGTATGACATGGGTGGCGCTCCAATGCGTGATGCGCCAAGGTCCCAGCAAATACCTATTGGGGCTCTAGCTACTGCCCTTGCAAATGCACCTCCTGACCAGCAGCGAACTGTATGTATCCTCCTTATAATAAGATACTTCATTACCTGTGTATTTGCTTTGCTATTACTGCGAACTTCCCTAAGTTATTAACAATATAATTCACATGTAATCCTTTCAGATGCTCGGTGAGAACCTGTACCCACTCGTGGAACAATTGGAGCCTGATTTGGCTGCTAAGATCACGGGAATGCTTCTTGAGATGGACCAGACAGAAGTCCTTCACTTGCTTGAGTCACCGGAAGCACTCAAGGCAAAGGTTGCAGAAGCCATGGAGGTTCTGAGGACTGTTGCCGCACAGCAGCAGGCCAACAGCCCGGCTGATCAGTTGGCCTCCTTGTCCTTGAACGACTCGTAAACTCGCATTGAATGGGTTTTGTAGTGCCCAGCTCTGGTTTTTGTTACGATGTTTTGTCCTAGGTGAAGTCTGTCACTACACATTTGGACGGTATTTTTGTAGGAATTATCCTTTAAACTATTGGGTGTTCAGATATCAAGCTGTCCTTTAAACTATTCATTGTCTTTTAAATTATTTTTGTAAGACTTCAGATCGATTACTCATGATATCTAAAATGCGTAAGTGTCAAGCAGTGATCAGTTATCAAAGAACCAACGTACAGCACAACTGCTCATCAATTTGGGAAGACTAGCTAGTATTAAATTATCTATAAGCCAATGTTAATTATCCAGTCCACTAAACTGACTTAAAGTGAACCAATTTTAAAACACCTCCTATCAATTCCATGACAATGAAAAAACCATAGCAAACTTAAGAAAACAATAATGCCAATAGGAGAAATTATAAGAGCAAAGGTATACACTCGTAAAAGGAATTTTCCCAAGGACAAGCTATAATCTTAGTAAGACAATAATGGCACTTGGAGAGCAGTGTCGACAAATTGAATCATCTTTGATTAAAAAGTCACAAATTCAACAAAGGACTCCTAAGAGTTTATAACAAAGGATTTACGAAGATCAGTAAGATTCATCTGGGCAGGTAACAAGAGTATAGGAATTATTTGGTTCCGAGAAAATCACAACACTGATACTGAACAGAATATCTACCCATGCATCTAATAAGTTCAGAATAACAAAAAAGGCGAAGCGATGAACTTATATAAACTAAATAACCAAGTGGATAAGAGGACAGTTTGACAACAAAAAAGAAACAAAGGATAGTTTTATCTGACCCATCAACCAGCACCATTAAAACTAATCAAGTTACGGCTACGAGCATGAAAAAAAAAGACAACGTGGAAGAAAAGAGCTTCAAAGCATCAGCGAAAAAAATTAAGCATGGAAGGACCAGCCATGATATCTTACAACAGATTCAGCTAAATGTACTAAAAAGTAATATCACAAAATGGCAAATGAAATCGGAAACATAATGGCTCAAAAGGACACCACTTTGATGTATAATTGCACATAAAAGATGCTTCTCAAAAGACAAAATGTCAAGTAGTCCTACAGCTCAAGACGAAGGAGATTCAGCTAAATGTACTAAAAAGTAGTATCACTTAAGGGCAAAATGAAAGGCCAAACATATTGTTTTTGGCTCAAAGGTCACAACTTTGATGTTAATTGCACATAAAATAACTTCTCAAAAAGACTAAAATGTCAAGTAGTCTTATAGCTCAAACAAAGGACACTAGCAACAAAATTCATTAGAGCAAAAACAAAAACATAAGATTCAAAAAGCTTAATAAAGTACTTGAAATTTGAAACACGCAGATTGATCCTTAGCAACAAAATGCTTCCTCTTCAACGGTAAGACTTCTGGAACCTAGCACGAGCACCACGCCCACCAAACTTCTTAGGCTCACACCTCCTCGGATCAGCAACAAGCAATGTCCTATCATACCTCACCAGAATGTCCTTAATCTCCTTCTTCGTTTGCTCATCCACATACTTCTGAAAAAACGCTACCAGCGCTTTCGCAATACTTTGTCTGATCGCGTAAATCTGCGACGTGTGACCTCCTCCCTTGACGCGGATCCTCATGTCGACTCCGGCGAAGCGGTGGCGGCCAAGAAGTAGGATCGGTTCGTAGGCTTTGAAGCGGAGGATTTCAGGCTCCACTAGCTCGATCGGGCAGCCGTTGATCTTGATCAAGCCGCGTCCTTTCTTGCAGTGGGTGACGGCTACGGCGGTCTTCTTGCGGCCGAAGCATTGGACGGATTGGATTGCTGGAGGTGTCGCCATGGTTAGGGTTTGATGCTGGAATTTAGTGAGATGCCGAGACGATGGAAACCCTAGCGGAGTAATCTCGGTGAAGAGGCGAATGCAAGTCGTTTTAGGGTTTTGAAATCGGTCATCAGGCCGGGTCATGTTTTTTTTGGGCCTTCTTTTCAATGTGTATGGACTGAGGGTCAGGCCAAATTTGGACCTAGTGACACATTTTGGGCTTTGACGAAGCTGCGGCGGGCGAAGTATATTCGGTTTTTTTATTCGTTTGGGCCTCATATAATCTTATTTCATGTTTACTAAATAAATACACGGCCAGGCCCTGGATTGCAAAAATTCGATATAAAAAGATTTACTTGGGTTTTAATATGATGACGAGCGCTCAAATGAGGCAAGTCAAATAAGAATGAGGCACGATTTGAGCCACATATCTAACCCCCGTGCTTTGTGGGTGCGCCACGTGTCCAAATAGTCTATTTGAAATAGTAAACCCACTACCAACAGTGAAAAGCAAAAAACAAATAGTAAAATCTCACTACCACATCTTTAAATCTCAACCATTAGATCAATATCATCAATGACCAAGATCATGTCTTACTGCCTCATTCTTACAACCTTGCCTCAACCGAGCGCTCCCCTTAATATGATTATCTAAATTTGAATTATTATCTACACAAGCTTGTTAAGTACTATAATTGAATTAAGATTCCTTAAATTTTAATTTCATTTAAATTTTTATAGTTTTTCTATTTGATTTCATTTGTAAAATTACTTAATTTTAACTTGTTTTTGAAACATTGACCATATTTTTCACTAAAAGAAATGCAAGGCTTTAGATTTTATAATTCAATTACAAATAAAACACTATGCGAAATTCAAAATATTTTTAGAAGTTGCAAATTCTGAAAGAGAAATTTGGTTGCCGTTGCCGGCCAGCAGCAGCAGCAATATTAGAACATAGACGGCGCCGTTTCGGTCAATTACAACGAAATCATTTGACTCGGCGACAAAGCGTGATTCCATCTCCAACAGGCAACATGCAGATTTCAATCCTGGGATCAGCCGCAAGCGCCTTGTTCAGCTCCATCACGAAATCTCTATAATACCTAACATACTTCCTCATCGGCGCATCTGGCGCCGCCACCACCGATCCATTCCACAGCGTGTTGTCGTAGCCGATCACACCTCCGACCTTGACCAGGTCGATTAGTCGCTTGTGGTAGTTTATGTAATTGTCTTTGTCTGCGTCGACGAAGATGAAATCGTACGCTCCGTGATTCTTCTCCTGCAAAAATTAATACTTCATTTTATTTACCAATTTAATCATATAAACAAAACAAAACAAAAAAACAGTTAGTTACAATTATTTTGGAATGTTAAACGAACATCATTTCAATCTAAACCATGACGTTTTGATATGTTATAAATTTTACTTAAACCAAAATAATGTCGTTTCGGTTAAAATGACGTCATTTTGAAACTCGCAACACTCGACTGCCTGGATCATATTCGAATTCAATATGTAATTTTGTGCTTACATCTTCGATCATGAGGTCGAGGACAGGGAGAGCGGGTCCTTCTTTGAACTCAATTTTGTGCGCAACGCCGGCCTTTTCAATTACAGGAAGACCCAGTTCGTAGTTCTCTCTGTTGATGTCCATTGCAAGAATCTGTCATTCTCAAAAAAACATCGTCAAAGCCGGTCAAACAAGGTCAAATACTCTGTTTTTCAGCACTATGTTATATAACCTTGCCGTCGTCGGGGAGGGCGAGGGCGGTGGCGAGGAGGGAGTAGCCGGTGTACACTCCGATCTCCATGGTGTTTTTAGCGTTGATGAGCTTCAGGAGCATGCTTAAAAATTGTCCCTCGTCTGCTGATGTGGTCATCAGGTTCCTGTTGATGTTTCATATGATTAGATTTTGGTTCTTTTTCTTTTTTTTTTGAAATGGAATGATTTGAACCGACCATGGATGCTTTGCAGTGATCTCCCTCAGCTCCTTCATCGGCTCAGGCTCTCTTGGGTACACGCTCGTCTCGAGAATGTACTACAATTGCGAACATAATGTTAGGATTCGGAATTTTGGATCAATTGATTTTGACTTAAAAGATGGAACTTTCAAAAATTACGTAAATAAAACGACGTTGTTTCAAATGTAATAACGTTTTTTTTTTGTACTGGCAACATTTAGCTTCGCAATACCGGATCTGTTTATGTTGATGTAGAATAAAAAGTAAACTTACTTGGTATAGAGCATCGCTTTGGAGGAGACTCTTGTGACCGACTTCCTGATGTTTGTTTTCGGCCATTTTTATGGGAATCTTTAGGCGTTGAATTGGTCGGAGAAGTAGGCGTTGGATATGTGCGTAGTGATGAAATTGGCAATGAGTTTTGGTTGTTTAAATACAGAGGAGAAGTGGTGGTCGGGTTGGCCCGAGATGGATAGGAGTGGTTGAACCGAACTATATTGATTGGTTTGGGAGTTGGTGAGGTTGAAACGATGGCGTTTTATATATAAAAGAAGATGTTTTTAATGGGACAAACATGTTACAAGGTAGGAGGAATCATAGATGTTGTTGGGTGAGGTGGGTCTGACTCTGAGCTGAGCCATTGTTGTTAGAAAAAAAAATGTAATGTGATGGAGATGGTGGTGGTTGGTAAGGAGTTGGTGATGATAAATATGGTCCGTAAGATGAGAAACCCCAAAGATCCAGCATCATCAATGCATCATCACTCAACCTTTGACTTATGACCTATAGTTTGTGACATGGAGTTAGACATCGAAGCATACAATGGGATCTTGTGCAACACGGTAAAATATTATGATTATGAAAATAATACTGTCTCGATCAAAACAGTGTAGTTTCTTAATAATCAATGGAATTTTATTTTTACAGTAACTGTCCATTATCATTCAAATTCCCAAACCTGTCACAGACAACATCTGTTTCAATTATAAAACACTGCTTCATCAAAACTCTAAGACATGGCAGATTACACCAAACATCATATTTCTGAATCAGATACACAGACTTCAATCTGCACAAAACTACACTAATTCCAGTTCAACAATACAAACATCACATCACACAACCTTAAGTCGATAAATCATAGCCTGACGACACGGCTTCAACCCATCGCTACCAAGGTCCAGTCAGAGTCCTCTTCAAGTATACCCGCTTGCCTCCCCACTGCTGCCTCATCTTCTCAACCATCTGTTACAATAAGTGCCCAAGTAAATATCGAGAAAAAATGTTGTCCGTCATGAGGCAAAAAATTAGATGAGGGTCGACAGAGACGCATTTACCTGGTTTTTCTGCATTTCTAGGATTTCTGCCTGCAGAAATTAGAAAGTCAGGTTATCAAATGCTCGATAAAAATTCTCGGGAGTTTTACAGTGTAAGTAACGATTCAGAGAGCGTATGAATGAGGTGTACCTGTTTCTTCTGCATGTCTTCATTTATTTCCTTAAGCCTTGCAATTTCTTCTTCTAGTTCTGTCGTGTAGGCCTGTGTATAGCAGAAGGGGTTAAACACTCGAGATGATATTTACCAAAAGTAACAAGAAAAGTACTAAAGGAGTGAGTGTATAGTGATGTTTTTTTTCTTTAAAAATGTACCTGTTTTCTAGCTCTGGACCGAGCTGCTGATTCCCTATTCTTAATCATTCTCCTGTTCCTTCTCTCAATCGCTTTCTCCAATGTGGCTGTGCGCTTTCTGCCCCTCATACCAGTATAAGCGTACGGAGATGATGACAAAGGGGACGAGTCTACGTTATTCTGTCCCATCATATCCAAAGCATTCTTAACTGGTGCAGGACTAATCGGGACCTTGTTATTTCCACCTCTTAACCCCATCATGTTATTTATTTCCATACCGTTGTGAATATGAGGACTTATAGGAGTGTGATTTGCAGCTCCAACTCGATTCACAGGGCTGCTCATGTGCGGAGAGTCGTTGACTAAATGTCTGGCCGGAGAGGCAAAAGATAAGTTTGTTTGTTTGGGGAAAATTGGGAGATGATTCTGATTTTGTGGCTTTACTTGCACCCGCTGAGATGGCCTTATAGTAGTCAAGTTAGACGCGTACCCACTGCTGATATTGACTCCACTATTGTTATCGGGAACTCTGGTCGTAGGGACTAATCCCATATTTTGGTTTGACTGCTGAAAGTTTAATCCTACTCCGTTGTTGACCTGCGCTACATTGCCACTGTAAAATCCATTAGTGTTCATTTTGTCACTTGGTTTCGGGTCTTCCTCCCTGACCACTCCAGCTCGAAACAAAAACTCCTCCAACGTAATCTCCCCCAAAGTCTGCTGTCTCCGCTCCAAACTCCTCATCCTCTCATCCCCCAAACCATCCTTATGCGCAACATTTTCAACAAACAAGTCCCTCCACACATCGTCAACTTTCTTCTGACTTATAGTCCTGGGCAGCGTGAGCGAGCCTTGCTTCTGCAACCCTCCATTCGGCACACTACTCCCTTCTCCACCAGCAACTCCCATCAAAGAAACATTCTGAGTTTCCTCGGCTGACCAAATACTCTTCAAAAGCTCATCCATGTTCATCGAGCCAAAATCCTTCCCTAGACCGCTGAACGTGGTTTGAAGCTCGTCGAAGGTTAATCCAAGTATCGACGACTGCCTAGCTATCGGAAACTCAGGCTTCCCGCTACCTCCGTCCATCTGCGACCCTTCACCGAAATTCTTGTAATTCATGTATGATCCCATCTGAAGCTTAAAAGCCTCCAAATAAGCTTTCAACTTACAATCACTCAATATCTGCCAGTCAAACACCAGATCAATTCCATCAAATCCACAAAATTCACAAAAATCTATTCACTTCAAAAAGTCATCTGAATAAAATTATACACAAAAATCTACAAATTCTCAAAAGTCTATTCACTTCAAAAAAACTCAACTGAATCAAATCTATACACAAAAATCCACCAAGCAAAAGCATGACCAACACATGAATCAGACAAGATCAAATATCACAACAGATCGGAAGGTGAATTCGAAAACCCGGCCACGAAAAAGCAACTCAAAATCAAATCTAAACTCAACCCCTATACAAAACCCTAAAAAAAAAAGCCCCAAATAGGAACCCAGAAAACAGCAACAGAATCTAGAAAACCAGAACCCTAAAATTACCTGTCAACCGAATCGACCAAGGAGGACAAGTGTCTGAAGCTATCTGGAACACGAGTCACGATTTCAAAGAACACAAGCCTGCCCCATTTCAATCACATATATAAATCTAAACCAGTGAAAGCAAAGCAAGAAAGAAAGAAAGCAGCCTTTGATATTCTATTGAGCAATAATTGAAAGAATGGGGACAATGGGTTATCGGATTCGACAACGTGGACCAATCAGCGCGAGTTTGCGGATTGAGAGCGATGGACAGCCAATGGGAGACGGTTACGTGTGTTTTGATTTGGCCGCTCAACTATAATTATTTTTCGGTGAAAGTTTGGTTTCTTGTTTTTTTCCATTTGGGCCACTTTTGGGATTTTTAGTGCAATGCGGCTTATCGATAATTACTATTTCCGGAGATAATTAGCTTTTAAATTTTACTTTATTTTAAAAAATTAGTCAAAAATTACAGCATTTCTAATGTTACATTAAATAATCAATAGTTCAATTTATTTTAGGTATAACTTTAATTTCAATAAAGATTAACTTTATGTACCTTTTGTTTTAATAATATGTGGATTGGTGTTGGTGGGGTGCACCATTTTGTAGATCATGTTATGAGATTTATCTGAATAAAATTTGTAGTGGTCCTGGTTTCGACTAGTTGGAAGATTGGACAGTTGTAATGAATTTAATGGCCATAATATTTAATTGGTATGTCAATTATTATTTATTTTATTGTGAGGAAAAAACAAAAGGAGGTTAAATGGGCCATGAACGACGAGTTCGTTCTGTAAATGGGCCATACGGCCCAATGACATTTCGGGTCAAAGTTATGTGGGCCTTGATGAAAAGAGAGTAGAGCTTAAGCTACACTTTTGGGCCGAATTGAAAACAGAAAACGTGAAAAAGGTTGATAAAAAGCGATATTGCTGCATTGCATATATGATTACATTAAGGCGCGCTATTTTGAGGCAGGATTGGTAGAATGAGCCAGTGAGATACGATTTTGATCACTCATCTCAGCTGTCAAACGCACGTGGTGTTGCCACGTGTCCCACTCGAACGCGTTCACACTACAAAGTGAGTGGGACACGTGACGCGCACACAAAGCACAGGGTAGATGTGTGACTCAGATCGTACCTCACTGCGTCATTCTAATTTTACTGCCTCATTTGAGCGCTTCTCATTACATTAATATCTTATTCAAATAAATGTGAGTTTGAATTTTGTGGTAGATGAATGAAATTAATGTTCGAGTTTCACTAATTTATTAAGCTTGTCCTCCATGCACAAAAATAAAAAAATAAAAAAATTTAACATTTAAAAACACCACCTTCCTTATCAAATTCCAAGACGCCTTATGATATTAATTAGTCATATAGGCTTATGATATGTAGTGTACCATCATTTGAAATCAAGATGCCTCTCAAGCTTTCAAATATTCCCTTTTTGTTTCTTTTTTTGCAAACTGATTTCAATTTTTTTTAGATATAAAATAACAATGACAAGTTATACTTTTGGATGAAGCGAGAATTTATACGATGGTAACGTACGATATTCCTATGCTTGACGAGTATAACCGCGGTAACACGTATTAGTTCTTATACACAAAGTGCGACATAGTATAGCGCTTCTACTCTTTATTTATCTCGAAGCGCTTCTTACAATATTGTTTAATAACGTCAATTAAATATTGATTATAAGAGGTGTCAACTAAATGAAAATTTAACTTCATTAACATAAGAGAATTAAATTGACAAACTTAATTTAATGACTTAATTAAAGTACTTGACTTTTGATTTAAAAACATCAGATATTTAACTCAAATTTAAGTGCTTAAATAGAAATTCCAAATTTTACTGAACTTCAACTATTTCAAATTCAAAAGAACATGCCATATCTATAAAATTATTATTTTATTAGAAGAACAATTTCTAACCGTTTATACTACTATATCTAGAACATTCACTGCTTAATTTAATTACTTTGTGGCAAAAAAAAAACATTTACAGTAATTTATTTATTATTCAAAATAACATACACAACAATGTTCAAAGACAAATAATATTACACGTGTCGTAATATTATTGGACAAAAGCTCTCCGCTTCACCCCCCAAGTCCCATACTAGTTAGGGCATTAAATCTGTCGCCAGCCGATGTTCTCTCCCTCTCTCTCTCTAAACTGAATCCGATATGTCAGCCCCAAAACCAACCCCGCAGCCGATCAGCTCTTCGCGTCCGCTGCAGAAGACGCAGAGCTGCTTGGCTCCTGATGTCGATCGAGAGCTGGCTTGGGAGCAGAAGAGGAAGACGATGCTGCGTAGATCAAAGTCGTTGACTAGTTTGACCAGCCAAGTGAGCATCACCGACCACGACGTCGATGAGCTCAAGGCTTGCTTTGAATTGGGCTTCTCTTTCGATCGGTCTAAACCGAATCCTAAACTGTTGCAAACACTACCTGCTTTGCACCTCTACTACGAGGTTGTCGGAAAGCTCAGCGGATCTTCCTTGTTGTCCACCAACGCTGATTCTTCTGCTGTTGCTTCCTCGGGATCCGAGCCATGTACCTTTCGGGTCAGCTCAGGTAAAATGATAACACAATTCGAATGTTTTTTTGTCTTCAAGATTGGATTTTGATTAATCTGGGTGTGTTTGATTATCGTTTTGATCGAGCAGGTGATGATCCGGTGCTGGCGAAGATGCGGCTGAAGCAGTGGGCGCATGTGGTGGCGTGCTCGCTTCGTGACTCGGCTATGAACAACGTGGCTCGGGCGGAGGCCAATCCTGACGACACCTGAGCTGACTCTGGGAGTGTAATGGTGTTTAGTATCGTGGCAAAGTTGATGCTGATGAGACTGAGAATAATGTATGTAAAACTGGAGTTTGATGACTTCTTTTAACCGTCTGTTGACTCATTTTGAGCTAACTTGTCTTCTTTGTTGATTTTAATCATCTATGCGGACGAGTTGAGTTCGATGCTTGATGCTTAAAGCTTGATTGAAATAATTAATGCATTAATTAAGGAAGACAAATTTATTCACATTTTAAGGTTAATTCTTCTCTCACTGATTTAAATAGAAAATATATAATTATCATAATTTTGTCTTATTTATGTCACATTTTAAGGTTAACTCTATCTCTCACTGATTTAAATAGAAAATATATAATTATCAGAAATTTGTCTTATTTATGTCACAAAACACTTGAATGGTGTGTTCTTAGCATGTTATGGATGATGCAACACATGATTTTTATTATATAGGTCATTTGGTGAGGAACTAAGAGCTTCATAAGTCATGACATTTATCATAATAATGTTACTTTTGGGTAGAGAGTTGAGTTATTTTTAGCACAATAATGCGACTTACATTGTGCTATATTTGAGAGGGTGTGACTATAAGAAACATCAAACATGTGACACTCTAAGTGAGTTTTGTTTTAGCTTATATGCAAATATGTTCAAGTTTAGATGTGATGAAGGGGTGCGAGCTTGTTAGCAAGTGAGATAATAGGTAACGAAATACCGATTAACAACGACTAACGACTTGTAATTTGAACAACATTATATATATTAAGATAGAGGAATGTTAAGCTCTTTAGACCCTTCACTAGTAAACTAGTAATAATACATTGTGGAGATGAATATCGAGCATGACCCAGAGAATTGAGATTTTCTGATTATAAAACTTAGACATTTTAGTACCATACATTTTCATTTAATCTGTTGAAGTCACGTAGTACTAAAAACGAGAGGATGTGACTATAAGAAACGTGACACTATAAGTAAGTTTTGATTAGTTTTAGGTAGGTACATTACACCATTTTCCCTCTCTTTGGCGACTGATTTCGCCTCTTTTAGATAGCATATTTGTTTTTATGTGACGAAGGGTGTGATGTTGGAGAGGGAGATGATTAGTAAAGAAATAAATGACTAATAACGATTAACTACTCGAATAATCAACGGTGTTTATTTGAACAGTATCAAAGTTCTGCTGCTTAAGAATTTTCGCAGTTTCGATCTTCTGACTGCCTGTGCCTCTATTGTGCTCTATTTTTCATATTGGTGATAAAACCATAGCATCAGAATAAAGCATTAAGCATCACTCTTTGCACAATGATAAAAATTTAAGTGAACAACTATCCTAAAATTATTGCATATGAGTGATTGTTTGGGCCGAAACTTTATTCCAATCGAGCCCAACAACAGCCCAAAAAATAAAACGTCTAACGAAGGTAGCATCCTAATAGTCCACGTGGCACCATAGCCAAAAGTGTAACGCACAAGGTAGGGGTCGTCAAACGGCCGTGTCGGGTAAGTTCTAGTCATATCGGGTCAGGTCAAATAGAGCGTTTGGTGAACTTTAACACTAGCATTTTATATATTAGGGCCGGACTATGAGAAAATTCATCAGTCCTAAAATTGTTATCGGTCATTCGTTTCATATGGCTGTTAGGGCTAGGATCGGACTCGGGCTAATTTCGGACATAAATGAATGACTAATTAATCGACAAATAACTCTTTAAACGCAAATACTACCAGTTTGGACGTGTGAGATTTAATGGATGCGAAAAAATACATTCTTTTTATATGAAGAACATCCTTAAATCAGTATATATGGATTTTAAATCGGACTCGTATTTCGGGCTGGGCCGAAGCCCTATCCCGACCGTAAACCCTTCGGATCGGACCATAATAGGACTTACGCAGGGCTAGGGCCGAACTCGGACTAGGATCGGACTAGCGCCGCCCTAGGGCTTTTTTCGACCTATCGCAAATGCCAACCTCTACCACAAGGCACAAAGTGCAGACGTCATCAAAAACAGCGGGTCACGATGTCGTATCGGTCACTATCATCTCCGTGTGGCTTATTGGACGCTGTTGATTTCAGATTTTAGAGTTTTTTTTTTTGAAAATGACCCAAATTGAGTTTGAGATATTAGAACTGACACACGCGAGTTTGCTCTTTCAAAAATGACTCATTTTTAATAAAATCGGATTCACAGGAACTGGTTTTAGCCATTTTCTCAAACACCGATTTCTGATAACCCGGTTTTATGTGAAAAATTATAAAACCGGATTTCGGGGATCCGATTTTTGCAAAAAAAATATGACAGGTGGACGAATTGTGAATTTTAAGTGTACGTGGATACCGGGTGGAAAAAATAAATTAAATTTTTTTAAACAGGGGAACCGGATTTCGTTAATTTTTTTATTTTTAAAACTGCATCATCCTCGTCTACGTACACTTAAAATCTTTTTTTTTTCCACCCGGCATCTACGTACACTTAAAATCCCCGGAATCCGATTTTTTAATTTTTCACATAAAACCCGGATTCTCTAAAACCGGTGTTTGAGAAATTGATAAAAAACGAGTCCTCGGAATCTGATTTTATTAAAAAATGAGTCATTTTTGAAAAAGCAAACTCGCGTGGGTGAGTTCTTATATCTCAAACTCATTTTGGGTCGGTTCTAATAAAAACTCCAGATTTTATCTGGATAAAAAGCTTTACGATTTTCCAGCGACTGTCCCGGTCGATTGCCGACGAGGTTGAATCGCTGGTTGGCGTTTGTTGTGGATTGATGGATTTGTGTGGGAGTGGTCTGAAGAGGACGAACACGGATGAGGCGATGTCATCCCTTATTGCTGTCAGAACTACGCTGCTCGAATTCAGGTTTAGATTTTTGTACTCGGCTTTACTTTCCCTTCATCAGATTTTTAATATTAATTATTAGTAAATGTTTTTCAGGACCAGAGAGCAATTGTTTGTAAGATGTAATATTTGAATTAATCAAATTATTGTTGCAGATGAAGCTTTTACTTAGTCGACTTGATTGGGTATAAAAAGACTATTGCATTCCAATTTCCAGGTAACTGTGTGTTAGATGTTGTTCGGATTGCCGATAATTTTGGCTCATGAGTCACTGTCCTCAATTATATGGTTGTATTTTGAAGCCACTCTTTCCCGTTAAATTAGTCATACTTTCACACAAGCAGTTCTGTTCAGAACCTCAAAAATGTTTATCACAGTAGACACTCTTTAACTAGTTGTTTGACACCCAAGCAAAGAAACAAACTCATGGCACATAAGATATGTACACAAATGGTGTCATATTGCAAGCAAAGATACAAAAGTTGATTTGCCTATTCGATTAAAAAACACCATCCGTTTTCACATTCTGCTGTGTGCTGTGTCCTTTCTCCATATAATCAGATTTGTTTTAAAGAACTCTCCATTGATATCTGATCATCTCCTCCGGCTACCCTGAAATGGCTTCTCACCTCACCATCATCCTCATCTTCGCCTCCTTGATACCCACGTTCACCTCATCCCAAGTTCTCTTCCAGGTACATCCCTCACTTCTCATCTTCCATGTTTTCATTTGCTTCATCCAGTGTCTCAACTTTGGTGCAAATTGTGTCTTCAGGGCTTCAACTGGGTATCATGGAAAAAGGAAGGAGGCTTGTACAATACCCTCAAGGCCTCTGCCGCTGAACTCGCTGCTTCTGGCATCACCCATGTCTGGCTCCCTCCTCCTTCTCAGGCTGCCTCCAATGAAGGTAACTTCCAAATATCAAATACATGCTTTATATCATGTTGTTATCTACCAAAAATGGTTTGAACTGAACTGAAATTGAAATTGAATTGAATTAAAAGAATTGAATAGATGATGTTAGTTGAGCAGGTTACTTACCTGGGAGGCTGTATGATCTTGATGCATCCAAATACGGAAACAAGAATGATCTAAAAGCATTGATTAGTGCATTTCATGCCAACGGGATTCAAGTTATTGCTGATATTGTAATCAATCACAGAACGGCGGAGAGGAAGGATGATAGAGGCATTTACTGCATTTTCGAAGGAGGTACATCCGACAACCGTCTTGATTGGGGTCCATCATTTATCTGCAAGGACGACGTCGCTTATTCGAATGGCCAAGGCAATCTGGACTCAGGTGCTCATTACGACGCTGCTCCGGATGTTGACCATGTGAATCCCCAAGTCCAAAGGGAGTTATCTGACTGGATGAACTGGCTCAAGTCAGAGATCGGGTTTGATGGCTGGAGATTTGATTTTTCCAAAGGCTACGCTACAGAGTACACGAAGATGTACATTGAAAATACAAAGCCTAAGTTTGCGGTGGGGGAGGTGTGGAACTCGTTGGACTATGGGAATGATGGAAAGCCGGTTTATAGCCAGGATAGGCATCGAGGCGACCTGGCTAATTGGGTGAACTCGGCTGGTGCAGGGGTTCTGAATGCCTTTGATTTCACTACTAAAGGAATTTTACAAACTGCGGTTTTGGGTGAGCTAGGACGGCTTAAGGACTCAAACGGTCGTGCTCCTGGGCTTATTGGCGTGATGCCTCAAAATGCAGTGACTTTCGTCGATAATCATGATACTGGCTCGACGCAGAATCTCTGGCCCTTTCCTTCTGATAAAGTTATGCAGGGATACGCTTACATACTCACCCACCCAGGCACTCCATCCGTAGTAAGTCGAATAAACTTAACTTTGAATAGATTTACACATAAATTCACATTTTGCAAGCTGCAATACTTACGATATGTTCCTATTTGTGAATGCAGTTTTATGATCACTATTTCAACTGGGGACTGAAGAATGAGATCACCAAGCTCATTTCGGTCAGAAATCGGAGAAACATCAAGCCAAGCAGCGCAGTGCGCATCATAGCATCCGACAAAGACCTCTACATGGCTGCCATCGACGAAAAGATCGTCATGAAAATCGGTCCGAGGCTTGACCTTGGTGGCCTCCTCCCTCCAGGATCCAAGCTTGCTACTTCAGGCAATGACTATGCTGTTTGGGAATTATAATTCATCATCAAAACCTTGTCACATTATGCTATGAATAATCAAAGGAATGTATTGGGCCAGATTAGTTATGGACGGTTGACTAATGTATTGGGCCAATGACTTCTGAATCAGGCCGGACCTGTTTAAAATCAGTGTGAAAAAAGTGTTAAAAGAAGGAAGTTTCCTAAACTGAAATCTAGACTCTAGAGTATTCAATGGAACCGCGTTGACCTGTTTTTTAGTCAATTCAAACTGAAAGTTCCTAACGAACTCTCCAGCGCACAGAACCGTATCCGACAGTAAGACACTTAGCCAGACAAACGTCCCCCACCTGGTACCCCAGGTGACTCGTACTTCACTTATTTTTATTTTAATAAATTAAATTTTAGAAAATTGTATACATTTGATTTTCTCGCTACCAAACTCCATAAATAATTAATAAAATAATATCATCTTCACTCACTTAGACCGAAAGAATAATTATTTTATTTATTTGTTCATATTTTAAACAAATAAATAAAATTAGAGATATTAGTTTGAGGTTTAATGTATAATTTTTATACCAATTCACTTCAGTAAATCGCACGTGCTGCGAGAGTGTCATACCGCGTGTGAACGGTGTTTACCATAGCTCGCCAACACATTCGTGCCACGTGTCTCGCACACGCCTGTCTATAAATACACTGACAAAAATAAAATCTTCATTATCCAAAACATCAACAACACACAAAAACAGAGCACGGACTACAGAGAGAGAAATTTAAAAATGGAAGCATCGAACACGAAACTCGCCGCAGCTCCAAGCTTCAGAATCACAAACGATCAGGAGGTAGCCGCCATGGTCGCCGCCTTGACCAACGTCGTCACCGGCGGAGGAAACAGTTACACAACAAGCTATGAATCAGAAAGTGCTGGAAGCGTCTGGTCGATATCTTCCAACAGTGACACGTGTCAGTTCTGCAAGCTGAGTGACTGCTTGGGCTGCAATCTCTTCGCGCCAAATCTCGAAACAGCTGAAGCTGAACAGCCGCAAGTAAAGAGTTGTAAAAGCAAAACGACGGCGTTGGCAGGAGGAGCGAAGAGGATGAAAAAACAGAGCAATCCAAATGGGATGAGGCATTACAGGGGAGTTAGGCAGAGGCCATGGGGGAAATGGGCGGCCGAGATTCGTGACCCGCACAAAGCTGTGCGGGTCTGGCTCGGAACGTTTGAGACCGCGGAAGACGCGGCGCGAGCTTACGATCGCGCTGCGTTTAAGTTCCGCGGGCCGAGAGCTAAGCTGAATTTCCCGTTTGAAGATTATAACCCTGCTGCAGAGTGCTCTGACTCTCCTCAGCAGCAACGATTACAACAACAGGAACAGGAACAAGAACAGCAGCAACAATGTGGGACGACATCGGATTTTGGGGCTGGAATGTGGGATTTTTGCGGGAGTGATGAGGTAATGAGGGAGTGGATGACGTCGATGGAGATTGTGTCTGGTGAATCATCGGTGTCTGGTTCTGCTAATGCTCATAGTATCTGGTGAAGCATCGATTTTTTGTTTGGATTCTTTTTTCTGGGAATATCGGCAAAGAGCTGAAGTTAGCTGTAAACAAAAATTAATTTGATTTTTTTTGTCTAGTAATACAATCATTTTCACTCCTTCATTTACTAAGGTCACTAACTTGAATTTACGAGTATAAATTTGAAATTGAGCACCTCTACACGCAATTAAAGGAAAAGACGAGACAATAATACCAGAGATCAACACCTAATTAATCATCAAATATTATCCTAAGGGCATATGCAAAAAAAAAATTACTATCTAATTTTGTACTTTATTTGAAAGAAATGTTAAGGGAGATTTTAGAATTGGATTTCATAGGTCAATTTTTTTTTCTTATGATCACAATTATAAGTGTATATTATAATATATCCACTAATGTTACAGACAAAAATCAAGGTGTTACGTCAAGTGACTTTTGAGCTATTTGTGTATTATAAGATTGATTTTCACATGTGCTTCATTGAGTGTATACTATAATAGTAGTACCCCGACATTACTATATTGGGTTTGCCTGGCGGCAGCTGTTTCTAAACAGAGACATGAAACACGTTTTTGTTATGCAAGTAGCCAATAACTTCTATTTTTTAAATTTAAATTATACATCTTTTCTTTATGATATATGCATTTGCTCATGTGTTGGAATTACAAGTCGATGGTTTGTTGGATACCAACATTTTTCCAAGTGGCCATCCTTGAATGTTCTCTTTTTCATGAATATTTTTCCAAGTTGTGCGAATGTTGTTGATAGTTTTTCTTCTTAATTTCTGAGTCATTTTGGAGGTCACCAAGAATTGTCAGCTGCAAATTCATCACCACACCAACATCTTAAAATTCTCTCCTCCTTCTCTCCACTATCAGCAACTCACCCACCCTCTCCTCCTCCTTCCTCAGCCCCTTCCTTCCTTCTCCTCCTCCCCTCCCTCTCTACCTCAAAGCCGGCCAATTCCCTCTTCCCTCTTTCTTCATACCTCATTGTCAATCTGATCCGATTTCAGCCACATGCGGCTGGTGGGATCAGATTTTGGAGCTTGTGAGTGGTGGAGGTGGTGGTGAGTTTGGGAAGCGGTGCCGGCGATGGGTGGTGGTTGGGCGGGTTGGAGGGGGCTGTGGTTTAGTTTTTTTTTGGTATAAATATTTATAATTTCCTGTTCCTTTTTCGTTGTTGTGCCTTTGTGTGGCTGAATAAATGGTTATCAGTGTGATGGTAGAGCTTGTTGTGCCTAGGGATGCACAACCGGTCCGGACCGGTGGACCGGAATTTTCTAAAATTTTGGACCGTGGACTGGACCGGATATATATGGACCGGAACCGGAATTTGTGTGAAAACTTGGACCGAAACCCGGACCGGACCGGGACCGACCGTAATTTGTGTTAGGTTTAGGGTTAGAAAATAGAAAATAAAAATAATATTAGGAAAATAAAAAAATCCGGTTTATTCCGGTCCAGACCGGGACCGACCGTAACCCGTAATTCTCAAAAAACATGACCCGTGGACCGGTCCGGTCCGGGTGAAGTTTGTGCATCCCTAGTTGTGCGTTGTGCCTCAGCTAGGTCTGAGTGTTGTTTTGCAAGCCTTTTGGCCTTGGAGTTGTTGTGTTGTTGTTGTTGTTTTGTTTCGGTGTTGATATGTTGGTGGTCCTCAGTTTGTGGGCACCAATGATGACAACGCTCTATATGGGTGTTCGCTCCTGTCCCGGGTTGGAGGTTGGCGGTTTTCAGCTGGAGTGGCAGGCTCCTGTCTTGCTGGATCTCTTTGAAGAAATGTGCCCGGCGTTTGATTGGTGCTTAGAAGTTGGTTTTTGAGCCGCTTCTTCTGTTTGGCCATCTTGGCGTATTTAGGTTCTTGAAGCCCCCTCGTCTGTGAAGATTTTCAGCAGCTGATGGATGGACATGCTTAACACGGATTACGTTTCTATGTTTTCTGTGTTTGTTGGCTACATTTTTCAGCTTTGTTATTTATTTTCATTTGTGGGTTTGTTTCCTGGTCCTTGTACACCTTTGTTCTATCAAAAAAAATTTTTGGAGGTCATCCGAAACTGAACTAGAGTTCAAAAGAAAAAGTTTCTCTGAATAGAATTTAATAAACTGTACTGAACTAAATTAAACTTTATTTAACCGTATTTAAGAACTTCAGGTTAGCTGCTAGGAAACATTGACTGGTGCATTTGCATAGTGTGCCAAAATGAAGTACATTTCATGTCGGATAAAATACAAATAATTATTTTATATTTGTGGGTTTTCATCATTTTTGCAGAACAACAAGGAGCTAAATTAGTATTACAGGACACGGTCGCCATTCGAGTCACAAGGCATCGCGAACAGCAATGCGGCAAGTGATGGCATCAGCCAGCGATGAAATCGCTAGTTCTTGGCTAGTTATCTTGTAGTGCTGTAGAAGAGAAAACTTCAACTTATCAACAAGCTTGTTTATTGTATGAGAAGAAACAAAACGTAGCAGCTGGTGAGTTCATGTTCATACCTTGAGTATCTGAGCTTGGTTGGCTTTGTTCTTCAACTCCTCCAAATCAATCTCTTTTCCTTTAACTAGTTCTTCAACAGCTTTCATCTAGGACGAAAACAACTTCAAAATTAACGTGAAAATAAAAAAGACGAAACATACGCTCTTTGTTGAGATATAAGTTCTTACTTCATTAGTTGTAGCATTGAATCGAGCTACGAGGATGTAACTGGTATTTTCCGAGATCCCACATCTTTTCAAAGACTCTGAGATCTGATAACGGTTTAGTCCCAGCAGTATTCATTTCACAAATTGAAAATACAAAGCCAAAGCCACCACAAAAGACGCTTACATGCTTAGATCCTGAGTAGTTGTAAACAAGTTCCGAATGAGGCGTGCGCGTTCTCAACGCGTCTCTTGATTTGGACACAAGCGTTTTATGTGCAGCAGCTAGGACAGGAAACACGTCGGGGATCTGGCTCATGAATTTTTCCGGAAGTGTCAGAAACATCCGACGATAAATACTGCTATTTGAAATCTACTGAGGATCAAAGTCGGAATTTTTTTAGGGGTCTTACGAGTGAGGCGTTGAGAAACCCAACCTCAGGATCCAGAGTTCCAGCTTGCATTAGCGCGACCAGTTCTCTGTATGATTATCATATATTTAGACGAAAAGATCCATAGCTTCAATTGTAGCAGAAGGCGTATATCGCAACTTCGAACTCAGTAACTCATTCTGTTGAACTAAAAGTTCCCAGCAAAAACCGTCACTCAAAAACAGGTATCAAATTAAGAAACTCAAGTGCAAGCCACGCTATCATAAAAGCTCCGACACTGTCAGGCGAGAAAATGTCAAGTAACATATTATAGCTCGAAAAGTAAAAAACTACAGCTTCACAACGATCCCTTGCTCTTTCAAAATAAGTCAATATATGCAAGACTTTATCAGCTGAAAAATGATTCTCTCACAAACAAATAAACACATTTGCGATTAAATTCGGAGACCCCAACGGCTGTCCATCCTAAATCGGCACCATAAGCCATTGCAATAACAATGTCCTAATTCTACACAAGGCTACACACATCACTGAAAAGCATTTCGAAATCTTCAAAACAAACATACGCAATGAAAATGAACCAAATCGAACAACGCCCTTAAATTTGTTCAAACTCCCAGCAGCACAAAAAGACCCAATTCGCATTAAGAGACAAATAGATCAAATCTACAAGCAAGATCGAAACTTTATGGGTTATAATAATCCATGGCAGTGAAAGGAGAGTGAGTAGATACTTGGAATTAGTGACGTCTGTGAAAAGAGCTAGCGCCAGTGTCTCCGTTCCATTGATCTCGAACAGCTTCATCGCTACAACTGGGAGTCGGCTAAACGCAGGGGAGAATTAGAAAGCGTCTGCCCAGACCAGAATTAGGGCTTGTGAAATAAGAGTAAATAAATAAATAAATAAATTGAGTTGAACGATTAAAACTAAATTTTGCAGGGAGATTGAAATGAATTTTTTTCTTTCTAATATAAGTATATTTTTTTTGTTTAGAAGATAAATTTATTAAATTAAATTAAATATTTGATTTAAACAAAGTTTATGATGTAACTAATTTGATTTATCATGAAAAACAAAAATAAAATACAAACATTTCCGCTCAATTTTCAACTAGAAAACTATTTTCCTTTCCATTTTTTTCTCCACTAAATTTAACAAGATTCATACAGAAGATAAACAAATATTTTAGAATTCAACATAACAGAACCATAATTCATAATTATGCAAAAAAGTAAACAGCCAACTTAGTACTAAATATCAAATATTAGTTACACTTAATGGATATATTAGTGTGTAACCGTCGACCTCCTGGTTATCGACCAAGACGGTGACCGTTAGACCAAAACTGTTATGAATGTAGAGAAAGATGAATTCAGAGTGTATATTGATATGAGGCCAGTGGCCTATATATAGAATACATGATAGAGAATATGCAGGGAATATACAGAGAATGTGCTCTAACAAAGACCACTACCCATGATGCCATTCAATAAAATTAACGATTTGGAGTATTTTTCATATATCTTCATCGAGTTCCAACAAGTGGTATCAAGAGTGAGATACGATTTTTGAATTTCGACAGCAGTAGCTGTCAAGTTACTGTCCGCTGGCAGGTTATAGTATTTCTTGAGTGAGAAAGACGAAAGGGACATAGAGCTTTGGGAGTGTTTGAGTGACCGAGAAGCAGAGTGAAAAGAGTGTTTGGTGATTGGTGTGGTAAAAAAAAAGAGTGATTGGTGTGGTGAAAGAAAGGAATTATTAGAGCTTGGTGTGATGTATGAGAAGCGATGTTGAAAATATGTTAATGTTGAGTGGAGTTTGACTTCATTGCAAGCTGGTACCTGGCGCAACAGCAAAGATGGTTACAGAAGAGTCTGTCTGCTCTTGCATGTATCAAAAGCAAGCCTAAGGCGGACTAGTGCAGATGATGGGGAAGTAGAGGAGGTGGGATGTGATTGGGAAAGCTTTTCAGATTTCTGAAGTATAGGAAGTCATTGGACAGTAGAGCTGCTAAAGGGTGACAATGACGAGTTAGGTGGCTGAGGAGTCCAAGAAAAATGGTTGATTAGAGATTGGGTGGAGTCTTGGCGAGGACAAAGTATATGCTCAATGCATTGAAAGCTTCTCTCAACGATTAGGCAATGATGTGGGAGCTGTTATTTTGTTGAGCGGAGAGTATCGAGGAAGTGATTTAGGAGAAGAAATAATGAGAGTATTTGTTCATGAATATGATTAGCAGAATCAGTCAACGGGATATAGTTGAGCCGACATCGAAGATCAACATTGTAAAATGCATATTAGCATATTGTGTAGTGATCGTAAAAGTAGCTAGTTTGTTATTTGTAATGTGTAGACTATAGATGTTAATAATTCTCATTCAATAAAATTAACGATTTAGAATATTTTTCATATATCTTCACCGAGTTCCAACAACTCCATCAACTACAAACTTATCATCCTTGCAAAAAAAAAAAAAAACCTAAAACTTATCATAAGAGAATTTCCTCTTTTGTTGCAAAACATAAGGCTACATTTGCCTGGATGTCATAAGAGAATTTCCTCGAAACCGAGGCAAGTTGTTCCTCGGATGCCTTCGTTAACGCACAAAGTTTTCTATGTTACCCCAGCTTGATACCAAATGTTACCGGGGCACTATTTCTTTGGAGATTCTCAGAACACTTGCTTTTAACGGGTGCCTCTGATGTTGTCATGCCTTCTTATCATCTTGGCTTTAAGAATAAGAATATCTCATTTCACAAGTTTCATATCATCAGGACAACTAGAGGAAATCTGATTCCATTGATAAGGCGACAAAGTGATGGACTATAAATATACTTGCTCTTGCGCAATAAGAGACCGCATCAAGAAACATGTCCAGCACCAGTTTCCTTAATCTCAAGTACAATCTGTCAAAGAGGCGATATTCACCTCAGACATCAAGATTATTCTCGTCGAAAGACAGGCAACGATCTGAGATGATGCCGGTTTACCAGCTTGATACAGATGAGCTAAAGCGGGTATTTGACAGATTTGACTCGAACAAGGATGGGAAGATATCCCAACAGGAGTACAAAGTAATTCTCAAAGCATTAGGGAAAGAAAACATGTTAACTGAGGTTCCCAAGATTTTCCGAGCTGCTGACCTGGATGGAGATGGGTTTATCGATTTCAGGGAGTTTGTGGAAGCTCACAGGAAAGAAGGCGGAGTCAAGAAGGCAGAGATACACAGTGCCTTTAGGACTTTTGATTTAAACGGAGACGGGAAGATCAGTTCAGAGGAGGTGTTGGAAGTGCTGAGGCGGCTTGGGGAGAGGTGCAGTTTGGAGGACTGTCGGAGAATGGTGAGGGCTGTTGATACTGATGGAGATGGCTTGGTGAGTGTGGATGAGTTCATCACTATGATGACAAGTACTTTAAGGCTTTGTTAGATGCCTCTCACGATGCATCCATCAGCAATGATCCCAGATTGTTTCCTGTTGTGTTATTATTTCTTTGCAAACGAAGCTTGCTGAGCTTCAGACTCTGTACTGTAAACTGATACTGTATTATTGCGAAACATATAAAAATACGGTGGTTGCTTAAGACCTCATTAATCCAAAAGTTTCGAGAAATCTTTGTTGAGATGGGAAGACATCGATTCATATTTACCAGTAATCACCACAGGAGCACTTTCCATCCTTAAAGTGATGGAAACGCTTGTTGTCACGGACAATAAGCTCTCTCCCAACGATCCGAGACATAATCTTTATAGCGTTGTGGCAATCACCACAGACGCGGAGGTTTTTAATGATCCTTAAGGGTGTCCTGGCAGGAGTGCTGATCAGCCCATATGCAATAGCAAGCCGCTCGCTGTGGTACAACAGGGCCTGCTCCTTGGCCTCCTGGTCTATGTCATGAAGGACATATCGTGTGTCCGGGACATAACCTCCTTCCTTGGCGCTCTTTAATTTTTCATCGTCTTTGTATAGAGTTGGGTTTCTGAATTCTCCGACCCTGTTCCTGCCAATAAGCATGTTTGTAGCAGTGAACCTCCTCGGCAATGGTGTTGGAATTTTATTGGCAACAGCCATAGACGGGTCAAGTGCGACCATAAACTCCTCCGCTTGGTCCTCAAGATCAATATCTCCATGAAGTCTAGCGTACTTCATCAAAGCCTCCCAAACTCTAGCTGTCGGCTCCACTGGAAATGAGGTCTCAATAAACTCCTTCGCTTCAATAAGATGTCCCGTTTTTCCATAAATATCCAAAATGCCCAAGTAGTGCTCCATCGTAGGCTCAAATCCATAATCCTTCTTCATCGATTCCAAGTGTATGAACCCTTCCTCCAACGCATCAGCGCTGCCACAAGCAGATAAGACTGCCAGAAAAGTCTCTTCATTCGGCTGCACCCCACTCTTCCTCATCTCTTCATATAACTGCAACCCGTCATCGCCCAAGTTGTTATTGGCACACCCGTTTATCATCGAATGCCATGTTTGAAGATTTCTATCAGCCATATGATCAAAAACTCTACGCGCATCAACCATGCTACCACATTTATCATACATATCGATAATTCTGTTATTCATTTCAAGATCACCTCGAAATGTGGACTGCAAGAAATAATCATGAACCTTCTTCGCATACTCTAGCGGATTTTGCTTCGTCTTGGTAGGATCATACGACTTCCCCAACTTCGCACACAAACTGATCAAAGTAACAAAGCACTGCAAATCTCCACGGACCCCTTTCTCCATCAACTCAATGGCATCCTTAACCCTTCCCTCCTGACACGCCTTCGCCAAATCATCATATGTCGGAGCAGGCTCAGTATCCCCTTTAGCCTGACTTTTATTCACCGCCACCGGGCTCTGCTGAATTGGACCACCTCTTGGACTACTAGGCAATGGTCCGCCACCACCCTGTTGTGGATAGGCCCTTCTGGAATCCACTGTTCCTTGTCCTTGGTTTACAGGCGTGTTATTCCACCTATTGCCACTCTGATCAAATTGGTTTGGAGGGCTCGGAACCGGTCTAGACTGAAATCCCTGAGTCTCACTTCCAAACTGAGTACCACTCCTTTGTTTCTGAAAGCCAGACTGCTGATTGAACTGCCCAACAACACCTCCCTGCTGAGAATAGCGTTGACCAGTATGACCTTGGCTAGGGTTTATCTGGTTGAACTGGCCACCAGTATGACCTTGGCTAGGGTTTATCTGGTTCAACGGGCCACCAGTATGACTTTGGCTAGGGTTTATCTGGTTGAACTGGCCACCAGTATGACCTTGGCTAGGGTTTGACTGGTTGAACTGGCCACCAGTATGTCCTTGGCTAGGGTTTATCTGGTTGAACTGGCCACCATAACCTTGCTGATTCGCATCAAATCGCTGATTTGGAAAACTCGGTGGCTGCTGCTGTGGCTGGCTACTCCACCTAGGGTTCACAGATTGCGTGAACGTCCCACCTTGCGGCCCCCACTGCTGCTCCCGAGCGTTCCACGGCTCCGAGTGTTGAGGAGCGCCGGGATGGGACGACGAGCTCAGTGCTTTGGTCAAAATTAGGGCGTGGTTGAAGTTGAAACTTTGACGAGACGGAATCGGAGAACGGAACTTGGAGAAGAAGACGAAGGAGAGTCGGAATGAGCGATTGAGACCTAAAACTGAAGATGAGGAGGCCATCGGACAGATCTGAAGCGGTTGTGGAAAATGGGAAGCTTCGGAGTAAAACCCTAAATTGCAGTTGAACGTAAAAGGCAAAACCTTCGAGCGATGTGGAGTCAGCAAGTAGATAAGGATGAAGATGATGGTGGTTTAAATGGGCTTCCGGCCCATTACATAGAACCCAACTCAGATTTCATTTTATACTCATGTTTACGCTAATATTAACTTTTATATTCTTTTTTTTTTAAATGCTAATGGCAAATTTATGCCTTTTTTTATTCATAAGTGGTATTTAGCCACCGAAAAGCCAAACCCGTAAAGGTTCGAAAAGATACACTGAGGTCCATAGGACCAAACCACTAAAAAATACTACAAAGATCTCTCTCGCTAAAACTCTAGCACAGACCTCTTTAAAAGCTCAATAGAGCTTTCTCGAGCCCTTGGGGCACTTAACACTAGGGATATCCAATAACAACGCCAACATGATAGCTTCCCGGCATCAGACAGCCCTCTCATAATACTCAACAGACCCTGTAAAGGACGCACTACTACCTCTGAAAATCTCTACTAGGCCTGTCGAAGGAACCGGCCACATTCCGCAAAAAACCTCTGGCCATCAACCTCAAGAGAAGCTATAGCTCACCTCTCTCGCCCCTCTTTGAGAATATTCTTTCGCTCCTCGGACAAATGAAGTCTCCCTTTCCATCTTCTGCTCCTTTCCCCTTTTGCTCTCCTTGATTGGACAATAGCATCTGGATAGCTTCCTCACCCGACACACTGGTTTTAAGCCCAACCAACCTGGCAAACTTAAGGATATCCTCTGCTTCCTTTCTATTTATCATTTCCATCGCAACTTCGGCTGACATTGAAACTTCCTTCACTTGAATGGGAACAGAAGAAGCAACCTCAGTATTAACGTTAAAATTATTGCCCTCGAGAGTTTCATGCCAAAAAAAAAACAACCAAAATTTTAAATTAATGTTAAAATAGAAATAAACTTCAATGTTATTCGTAATTAAATTATTTGTTCAATCATGTAGACTCCATCAAAGACGGCTCAAGCAATCTTAGAAAAGAGCAATCTAGCACACTGCTTTAGAAATGAAATATCGATATAATACACTTACAGTTAAGGTCCTAAGGATGACATGGTCGAAACTGAAATACATTTGAAGATACAAATACATTTGACATGTTACTGAATGAAATCAGGAGCTGACAAAATGTGATTAGCTGAACCTGAAATTCATATTCAGATAATACCAAAGCTTGAGAAGTACTTGAGCAATATACATTGCCATTACTCATTTGCTTTCCTTAATACTTCAATCTCATCATGAAGCTTTTTTGCAGTCTCTTGTACTTCCAAAAGTTTCACTAGCAGAGCATCCCCAGTCTCCGATCGACACTTATCATCATCAGAAACAGACATAAGGCCTGTTTGACGATTCAGCCTCTCCTGAAGAAACCGAACATTCATCCCTAACCCTCCAACAGCTTTCAAAGTCTTGTTCCACACAGCAACATCCTCCTTAGGCGTTGAAGGATTGGCTACTCTAATGGCATCGGCAATGTTGATCGTCTCAATGATTATCCCAGCAGCCAACTTGGAGTTAATCCCCTCGAGCAGATGCTCGTGTAAAAACATGTACTGAGATTTACAGAGCTGGTAGTACTTGAGCCGCATGTCTTTGGAGAATTCACAGTCTATGATTAAGCCGTTGAACACAATGTGGAAGTCGTTGAAGCTGGATACTTCTCTGAAGGTTATGTTGGATTGTGAGAACATAATCCCATTGTCACACGAAGCTGGACTGCCATTCATAGACTCATCTGTTACATTTCCGATGTCAGCGTTATCCTTGTCCTCGTTATACACAACCATCGCTAGCGGCTTAACAAACCTCTCCTCAGCCTTTCTGCATGTACTAACATCCTTGACTTCAACTGAATTACTTGATCTGACAATGTGCACCTAAAATTCATGGAAAGGGTCGTCACTTTGCAGCATAATTGTGATATTTTGGGGAAGAACTTACTCACCTTCATCTTACACGGAGCGACAAGCTGAAAAACCACGACATCTCCCACCACTATCTTGTGTGCTATAGAGAAGCCTCTCCATCCACCACTGAGGGTCTTTTTATGAGCCAGATACTTCGTCCG
Source organism: Rhodiola chrysanthemifolia (assembly GCA_033675395.1). Taxonomy (NCBI): domain Eukaryota; kingdom Viridiplantae; phylum Streptophyta; class Magnoliopsida; order Saxifragales; family Crassulaceae; genus Rhodiola; species Rhodiola chrysanthemifolia. Next base: position 3,145,282 of record CM066207.1, read on the forward strand.
ATACAGCTGCAGTTCCTCGTCTTCCAAGATAACTTCACAGTCCTCTGAAGGTAGATGTACACAGAAACTAACGGAAAGTCCCTAACACAACAAATACAAGGTCAGTTATAACTATAAAGGTTATTCGTACATCATAATCGAAGAGTGATTGTCAAACTTACGAGGCTAAATCCACCAGAGCAAATGGAAGGGTGCATGAATTTAATCAAGCTGGGCATATCGGGTCTGAGGCTCGCCTGAATCTTCTTAGCTCTAATCATCGCATCTGTGTGAGTGTCGCTGTCCTTGAACTCCCTGACGCAGACTCTCTTAGGAGCCAATCTACAGCTATTCAACGGCATAGGCGCCGTTCCTGGGGTGTAAACTGTCCTTCCCAGACTCATTGGATCGGTAAGATGACACTTTGTAGAAAATCAACAATGAAAATACCCAATCAGCATAAAACTATAGACAACGGCAGAATGGTAATTTTCTTTTTTTTGACCAATGGAAAAAATAGAGAATTCGACTTACAGGCTTCTCTTCCCACTCCAGTTTTGGGTTTATTTGTCGTCCGCCATAGATCGCATCTGCCGACCGCTTCGTCATCTGTTTTTCCGAGATTTGCACCAAAAGGGGAAGGCGAAAAGCTGTCCGGGCTTTTTATATAGTGGGAAAATGGCGGGAAAATTTTAAGATGAAATTTGAGGTTGTCGGGTTTTTATTACCGCCAATCCCAACTACGTCATTGCTTATTAACGATTTGTTTTTTTTGACATTATCACTCTATGAAATTATTAGAATTTGATATGTTTTAAGGGTTAAGATTAGTAGCAAAGTTGATTTTTGATACAGACGATAAAGTTTGTCAAAATCGATCTATAGTTCGTCGCCGAAAAACGAAAAAAGACCACAAAGTTTATCACTTTTGTATATAATTTGTCATCAAGAAAATGCATCAAAAATCAGGATTTAATCTTATCCATGCATCCAAATCACAATATCAATGACTATGATTTGTTTTTATTATTTTACCAAAAATTCAACTTTGTACCTAATCTTTTTCCATATTTTAAAATAAAAGTTATACAAAGTCAATTGATTTTTGACGCACTGAAAATTGAATTTTAAATGCAAAGAGCAAGAATCGATGATAAAATGATGTACTTTTAGATTCATACACATAAATATTAGGGAAAAGTACAAAAACATAACTTGAACTATCACTTCATTTCAAATCAAGTATCGAACTATCGAAAATTTCGATTCAAGTACGGAATTATCATCTCATTTCAAATCAAGTGCTAAACCATCAACATTTTTAATTTAAAGTAACGAACTATTAATTCTTTTCAATTCAAGTACCGAAACATTAAATTATTATTATTATTAATTTAAAATTTAAATATACAAAATATAAAAATAATACTCCCTCCGTCCCATAATTTTCTTCTCACTTTCCTTTTTGGGCGTCCCAAAATTTTCTTCCCATTTCCAAAATAACTTACTTTATCACACTCACAACCACCTTATTTAATCATTTATCTTCACACTTACTTTATCACACTCACAATAACTTACCTTATTATTTTTCTTAAAAACTGTGCAATATCACAAATGAGAAGTAAATTTTGGGACGGAGGGAGTAATAGTATTACAATATTACGTTGTATATTCTTAATCATGAGTATTTTTAGTTCACTTATCAATAATCGAGATATTACTTAAGTAATAATTATTCAATTTAACAAATATTTTAATTGATATAAATATTTTTACTAATTTAAAAATTATTGATCCGTTAAATCTAAATAATTGAATTAACACACAACCCAAAATTAAAGGCACATGAATTTTTATTAAACATACTTGTATAATTTAGGTGAAAATTTTGTCATTTGTGTGGTGAAATTTACTCCATTGATAATATGAAAGATAAATATATTCATTTAGTTACCCATCAAAAAAAAAATATATTCATTTAGTTTTTTTATTCGGGTTAAAGATTAACCCATAATAGTTCATTTAATATTTCACTTAATAAAACTAATTATTAAGAGTATAAATATGGTTTTTGATTAATGAGTACTTGAAAAGAATTTATAGTTTGGTACTTGAATTGAAACATTTGATAGTTTCGTACTTGATTTGAAATGAAGTGTTAGTTGAGAAGCTTAAATTGAAATTTATGATAGTTTGGTACTATGATTTAAAATGAGATGATAGTAGTTCAAGTTATGTTCTTGTACTTTTCCCTAAATATTATACATGAGATCTAGATTTGAATAATGGAAAATTACATATATTATTAAATTTTACAAAAGAAAACTATTTTTCTATTTTGATTAGCTGTTTTTAATTTGACTTTAGTTGTTCTATAAGGGCCAAAACTGGTCTACTTTGTAATACAAGATACAACTTACACAGGAAGACGCTCACTTCTTACATGATTATGCATCCATGGAAGAACGCCACAGAACATGTTGTGCCGGTGTTTATATCCTGAGCTTGTGACCTTATGTTGGGTCTGCTGCAGGGTGGTCATGGACTTCAGAGTCTAGATCGGCCGGTGTACTTGATACCAAGGGAAGGCGAGTGGCGGCGTGCAGTGGCCAGAGGCTGCCCATTTATGGTACAGTTGAATTTGATATCCCAACCATCAATGTTTCTGGGAACACAGGCATCGAAGAGTACTTTCCCAAGGACACTGTGTGGGTTGATGCCTGGAGGGTTTATGAGCTGAACTGATCTCTCATTTTGCCAGGATTCAGTGTTAGCGGCATTTTGACTTTCTGGATTTGGCTCTGTTAGTCCCACTTTCTGTAAAATTTGTTTTGCTGCCTTGGGAACATTGTGGAACACATTGGAATCGTCATCATGCATGCACTGGATGCCGGTTCTCTCAAGTTCACATTGGCGTGCCTTTTGAGAAAAGAAGTGGCCTGCTTTCTCAAGTAAATTTTTCATGGTAGCTTCGTACTCAGCAGGATGATGTGTATAGTGATCTGTAACATTCAGAAATGTAGAGCATGGAAGTCTTAAGCTCCGGAAGCTATTAAGAAGATGGTGTGATGCACCAAAAGTCCAACATGTATTAAAGCCTTATACTATAAGATAAGCAAAAGACTCACCTACATGATGAGAGTCGTTCCATTTAACAAGCTTAACATCTCCTCCCCCATTTCGCAAATGTTGGGCAGAACATGAAATGACAACATATGGAGCAAGGTCATCATTTTCTGAGCATAAGATGAGATATGGAGCTCCTAAGCCCTATAACATTAATATGTAACAATTAAAAAATCATCATTGGGCAGTACTTTCAGTAGTAAGTATTAACCACATCTGGTTTATTAGTATAACCTACAAGTGATGGATATAAGGTGTTAAACTTACAACTGACGCTTTTAAGGCATGCCAGTATTCTGCACGTTGAGATTCAAATCCAGTAAGAAACACAGCATCAAAACCCAACGTGACGCCTTTTGCTACCCATGACACAAGTTTTGATGCTCCTGGCAGTTTAAGGATGCCAGGATGCATTGAGAATTTTGCAACCAAATCACTTGTGAAATCAAGTGGGCCAGAATCAAAAACAATTCCACATAAGCAACTCTTAACCAATTGAGTATCCTCCTTCCAAAAAAGTGATAATACTAATTCAGAATGCGAAACTAATCATCAGGAAACTAAACATCTTAATCTAAAACGCCAACGCAGCAAACCTGATTCAGCTGCACATCACAAGCCCCTTGGACAATCTGCATAACATGTAAACAAATCACCTCTAAATACATTACCCAGCTATTACTATTAACTAAACAAATTTCAAACTCCAGTTCAGAAACCTGAAGAACTTTGTAGAAACAAGCTTTTGATCCACCAGATAACGCAACAAAAACCAATGGGCGCGCCTTCTTCCTGAGCTCCTGTCAAAATAATCACAATATCACATACATAACCACACAATTCATAAACGCAATCCAATATTCCCTATCCTACCAACTTCCAAAAGAAAAATAAAATAAAAAGGAACACAGCCTGGCAACTCATCCACATCTAAAGAGCAAAAACTCGCGAAACACCGTAGTCTTGAGCTCCTCTAGGGAATCTAAAGCAATCATAAAACCACATGAACACTGACCCCCATTCAGAAAACCATTCCAACACTACCTCTCCTATCAATACAAATAAAGCCACAAAAATCAAACAATTCATCCACATCCAAAGTAGCTTATATTCTTAAATGCAGCACGTCGGGCAGTAGACAAATAAGGGAAAAATGAACCACTGACCTGGACAAGCTCCACGAGGACACAGAACGCAAGTGAAGTGGCCCTCTCAGGATTGAATCTGCATTAACACTCAACACAATACGACCTCATTAACCAAACAAACAATAATCATCCGTGCTGAATTATTTACCGATTACAGTTGCAACTTACGCGTTGAAGAAATCGGCACTACAAACCAACGAATCCCATCGGAGATCGCCGTACAATTCCACGTAGCTACTCAAATGTTGTTCGCTGACTGAAACCCAAGCGAACACCGCCACGATCCCTTCCGGCTTATTCTTTGCTCGATTCCTCGCCCAGTACAGCTTCCCGCCACCGCCGAGCATCTCGTAGCTTCCGATGGATTCAGTAATCCACAGAGCTTGCAGATTTCTAGGGCTTGTTTTGTGTGGTTGTCAAAATTCGAAATTCGCATAAATTTTTAGCCGCTCATTTGTGGCTTCACTTAAGATGTTTAATTAAATATTTAATTTAAGACTCCCCGATCAAAAAAAAATAAAAAATATTTAATTTAAGTTACATAATCGATCTTTTAACTTATTAAACTCTTCATCAAGAAAAAAAAACTTATTAAACTCAAATATCAATCGAGTATCAAGATGAGTTTTAAGTTACTTTTTTTAATTCTTTGTGAGAAAATATGTTATTCGGGAAGTCGTACTCTTGACCTAGATATCAAGTCACTTGATCAAAATCGTTTTTTTGCAAATTATATTTTTTTAAATTCGGTTCTTCGATTTAGATTAAGTTAAAATTCGATTATTCAATATAGTACTTTATTTTATTGGAAATATAGTACTATTGAATTTATATCTTAAATGTTATTTTATTCAGTAAAAAAGAATAACAACAAAAAATACAAAACAATCAACACCACATATAACTGGTGTCTTTGTTTTTAGCGTTCAATCAAGCTAAAAACACGAAGCACATTATTAGCAATTTAGCATCTTCGACATCCGAAAATGTCGTACATGTGATCAGCATGATGACCTGTAAAATACATTTCAACTCAAGAAACAAAAATATGCAATGCATTTTTTATTTTATTGGATAGAAAATGGGAAAAAGTCACTCGTGCTTAATAAAATCAGCAAACTTACGAAAAAGCTCATCAGCCTTTTCATTCTGACCAAACATATGAAAACAATGATCACAACCTTCGGATTCAAATAGCTCCACTGACCCGACCCACCCGCTTTTCTTTAACGTGTTATAATACTCCAGCCCTCTTTCCCTCAAATGATCCTTTTCCGCCAAGCACACCAGCACCCGACCCGTCGCCATTCTGGCCAGATTTGGATCAGCGCCCGGATACAGCTTCGGATCATCCTTGCACCCACTGCTCGTCGGACACAAGAACTTGTACATCTTGTCCTCCTCATCCCCGACGAAGAACGGATGGACGACCAACACGCCCGCGATCTTCAACCCGTCTAAGCCCTCGACGCCTGCACGTACCGCGAGATGGTGGGCTATATTTGCCCCGGCGCTCTCGCCCATGAGAAATACCTTGTTAAAGTCCACGCTCCGGGTCAAAAGTTCGGATCCGGGTCCTGATCCGACCCATTTCAAATCCTCCCAACAGTCATCATAGGCTGTAGGAAGAGGATGGTCAAGTGCAAGTCGGTACTCGACCGCTACGACAATGGCGTCGATGCGAGAGAGCAATGAGGCGATGAAGTTATGTGTAATTGGGTCGAGGGCTGACCCGAGACAGAACCCGCCTCCATGGACATGGAATATTAATGGAACCTTTTGATCCGGGTCCTTTAACTTCGGAGCAAAGACCCGGACAAGGACTCCAGTGTCCGAGGATATAACATAGTCTTTCGTCTCAATGCCTGTTTTGGGATCAAAACCCGGTGGAAGTTTCGGCGGGTTGCCGGTAGTGTAGGGCTCGACGCGGCCGTCTTTATGGACTTTGAAGAAAGGGTGGAAGTCGTGGAGGAGGTCATTTTCCGGTGGAGAGGAAGACATGAGTATCAGATGGAGGAGAAGAATTGAGATTCGGGTGATGGATTTTTGTAACATAAGATGCACAAACATGCTCCATATGTAATAATAATAAATACACTTTGGACCCTGAACTATTAGCCTTTTTTGAGTTACAGATGTAGTAACTTTTAAAATTTTCAATTAAGGATATATCCACAAATCAGTGAAACTATTCAGATGGATTAACTTTTAGTGACAGACATTTTTCACAAAAATACAATAAAAATTTTCATAAATCTTTCTAATTAAAGGTTTTTCGCAGTTTATCCGAAATTGAAAAGTACATAACATCAATGGCCTCAAATGTAATTGTAACTATTAATATAGTGGGTTGGAGGTGGAATGATGGTTGAGTTGAGACTCAAAAGTCAACAATTGACCGGAAGGCGGGAACGGTAGAATAGAAAAGCAGATCATTATATTTTTGAAAACTATCAACTTTTTGTAAAGTTATGAAGCGATAAACTCATGACAGCGAAACATAACAATCGAGCATTTAAAGTGAAAAATGACACATTGAATAATTGAATCTGAAGAATCGAAACGGTGGACAACTTAACAGTCCAAAGTAGGAGTAATTTTTTGTCTAATGGGATGCCAAAACAAATAATTTAGTTTGAGCTGAGCATGATACTAAAAAGAAAATGATTTTGTGTGTTACATAATTTTTCTATTTAACTGGTTTTCTGTAATTTTTATTTGACTGGGAATTATAACAGTAGTACAGTACTGATCAATATTTGCAAAAACGTCACATATTTCCATTTAATCCGTTTTACGTATTTAGGTGTAAAACGACGTAGTCCAGAAGAGTTTCCAGTTAACAATAATGTTATCAGGGCCGGTAGAGGCCAAGCAATGGTGCTTCTCTATCTTGGACTCTTTTCTTAGCAGCTTCTCTAGCTTTGAGAGCAGCTGTTTCTTCAGCAGAGACTGGCTTGGCAGGTTTTTGCTTTGCTTTGGGTTTTACTTCCTCTCTTTTTCTCTTGGCGACAGCAATAGAGGATTCTTTGCCTTTGAGGTTTCTCATGGGATTTAATGGAGCTGATACTACGCGCCCTGGTGCTGGGCCACTTTTCAAATTGCTGCTACTGTCATCTGTGTTGGCTGTTTGTGTCTGTTTTGAGGCAGAGGAATAGTGAGGGGACGCGACGGCTTCTTCTCGAGTCACCCATTTGCCTATTTGGACAAAGCTTAACACATGAGCAATGGTTCACGCTAGGCGAAGTTTTCAGAACATACATATCAGTGTGGAAACAGGAAAACATGGGAAAAATAATTTTACCTAACGCATCACAGTAGTAGAAACCCGAGTTTGGATCGTAGTAGAAACCATTACTTCGATTGTACTGATAACCTGTGCTGCTGTCATACTCCCATTCTGTAATCATATGATTAAATTAGCTTAGTGACAATACACCGGAAATGAAGTGTCGTCAGTCTCTGAGTAACAGGAAAGACAAATGAATATTTGTATCGAGGCCAAAAAAGGCTTCGTACGGTGCAAGTAGCCACAAAATATTACTGAGGGATGCTCTAGAGGACACAATATATATTTCTTTATTAATTTCGTCATACAAGATAGGCATCCTTAAATGACTTGTGTGCTAAAGAAATCTTTCCAGACAAAAACTTCAGTTACCATAGCCACATGCACATGTCAATAAATCTGATGGATGAAATTTGCTTACCATTGCCACTGCCCTCAAATGATTGTAAGTTGGACTCCCTAGCTTCTTGAAATGTTGCCACATCTTTCTGATAGCTGCGGCTCGCTTTCTGTACATAAATAATGTATCAATCAGACACGAAGGATACTTAGAGTGTGCAATGGTAGATACAAAAAGCTTTTAAATTCACGAGGCAACACGTAATGTGATAGCCATACACATATCTAGCCCATAGAAGTCCAATGTTTCAACTTTACAGTAAAATGTTTCTTTATCGCCTAAATAAAACATTTTCTATCAGGTTAACCTCCAGTTCCAGATCATTGAAAGGACCTCCATTAATAAAACATTTGAGAAAATAGAAATCAACAATGAGTGTCAGCGGAAGCGGCACAAAAAGAACAAAGTAATACTTTTACTTACTGCTTCAATTTGTTCCAGGGCTTTAAGTGTTGCTTTTTCCTCTTTTTCTTTGGCAACATTTTTCTTTCTAACATCATCCAGCCTCTTCTCAACAGCTTCCTTATGCTTTGTACCAAGTTCATGGTTTCTAATACTTGAGGGATTGTTAGATATGAATAATTTGCAGAAGTCGCACCATTTGTTACCCTGGCTGACCCAATACTGCAAAAGAAACATACAATCACCACCCGTCAACACCCACATGATCGTTGCAATATCACCAGCTACATATTAAGCCGCCTTATGCTAAAAAATAATATCTTTAGAGCCCAATAGTAACACAAAGCATCAAACCCATTCACAAACTCCACTTCAAATTAAAATACATATAAACGTAAACCTCCTGGTGAGCTAATGTAGCAATCATCGGCATCTAAACTCCATAGTCTTTCTGTAAATGGAAAATTTATAGCAAAATGGTCATTTGAACATACTCTTCATCTGATCTAACAGCTCCGTATCGGATTCCGTCAACTCCAGTGAACAATTCAAAAACCTACAATTCAAAACCCTAACCATAGCATCACCAAGCCTCCGAATTTCAAACCAAAACCCTAAATTATTTGCAACCGTCACCTCCAGAAAAAATCAATTCTTACCTATACATAATCTAATTGAAAGAATCAGAAAATTGAAAAGAAAATACCTCAGTCATTGCCTCGATTCGGAGATTTCACTACCCAGCAACTCTTCCGTCTCGATAGAAATCTGATCCGATCCGTCAAATTCCAACGAGTCTGGATCAAATTGTAAACCCTAATCCCTTTTGCGTCGTCCTTCTCTCTTTGATAATAATTAATAATGGCGGATGTGGAACACAAAAATCCCAATTTGTTTAACTTGACCATAAAACGGCGCCGTAAGAATCAGCTACTCGTTGGTTTTATTCTATTCAAATTTCAAAATCAAAAGTTCTTTTTTTTTTTTGATAAGAAATCAAAAGTTCTTTTTTCTTTTTTGATAAGAAATCAAAAGTTCTTTTCGAAAAAGAAAAAAAAATCAAACTGAGTGGCGAAATCGACAATTTTGCTACATCCACGCCACGTCAAAACGCCGTCGTCTGCGCTCAACATCCACCGCTTCGCTGCCGATTTTCAAACAAGCTGCAGGGACGAGATTCCACTCACACTTCCATCCCGGTGGCCGCTCGCTCCTCTCTTGTCTGTTCGCGTCACAGCAGATCCGTAAAATCATTACCCATTTTGCGGAAATGGGTCCCTCGAAAACAGTGCGAACGATCTCGCAGGAAGCGTTTGACGAAATGGTGAAGGAGAACATCGAGGATTTGGATATGGATCCGGACGAAGCGTTGCAGGACGCGATCCAGACACTCACCCTTCAAGGCGTGGATCTTTCAGGTAATTTACTCATTTCGTTTCATCAATTTTGAATCTTTGCCCAATTCCAGGTTTAAATTTGTGTATGTGTTGATTAGGGTTTTTGATGATTTGAACAGGTATAGTGATGAGTGCTGGCGGAGTGGGTGAGAGTCCGTTGATGCAGGGTTTGGAAAAGTTGAAGAAATTAGATTTGGAATTTGGGGATTTAGGTAATGAGAGGAGGTGTGATGAGTTGATGGAGTTGTTTGAGGAGTTGGGCGTGTTTTGTGGTGAAGAAGGGTCTGGAAATGCAGCTTTGGCGGTGAAGAATGGTGGATTGGAAGTGGTTTGTTCGCTTTGCGCGAAGCTGGTTGATGGGTCTGAACATGTCCTTGTTTCGGTGTTGAAGGTGATGGCCTCCTTGCTTTATGGTATGTTCATTTTGCGCATGTTTTCGTTATACAAAGCTGCAACTTTCATAACTGATTTCATATAATTTTGTAAATTAAATTTTACTGCGTTTTAAAGTCGGATTAACGTAGTCAATTTCAGCTACTCCTTATGTTAGGTTGAGCCTAAGTGGAAAACGTGTTTCATTGGGTTCACGGTTGTGTAAAATGCAGATCTTCAGTGTACAGAGATTTTCAGGAAGTGTAATGGCTCGGAAACTGTAGTTACCATCCTTTACAAGTTCACGGACAATGTGGATATATTAAGTGCCGGCTTTTCGGTAGTTGCGGCAGCAGCAACTGGAAATGAGGTTATCAAAGAGTCGTTCATGGAATTGAAAATTGATGAGCTTATTGTTCAAATTTTACAAGGGAAAAAGACTTGCAGTGTACATAGTATATACGACGCGATTCGCGTATTGTTGACTCCTGATGACGGTCGTGTTGTGGCTTCCCAGGTAATGTGATCAAGAGTTTACTTGAAAACTGAATGACTTCATACATTGGAAGGATGCAAAGCTGGCAACACATTATTGCTTAAGATGACGATGTTTTAACTCTAAGTCCTTTGTACACTTGTCATTTTTGAAACTTGTTGTGCTCGCATTTCAGGTGTATGGTTATGCCCGAAGGTTTGCCAAAATCGGTATTACAGAGGCTTTGGTGGACTCAATTCATGAAGGGATTGCTTCGCCTAGTCTTGTTTCTTCAAGCATCGCTCTGAAGTCCATTGCTGTTAATGTAAGTTCATTTATAGCAAGATCATCGTAGCATATTTTACGCTACATTTTGACCTGAACATACTTTAGGAGTCTGATATATTTGCATTTCGTACTACCAATTGCTCAATATCGGTCGTTCTTCATTGCTCAATTCTTTATGACAGGATGAAATATGCAAATCGGTTGCGGATAGAGGTGGAATCGATGCACTTCTTCAATGCATCGATGATAGTGGCGAACAAAGAAATGACATAATTGCTAAGGCTTGCTGCTCCTTGTTATCAAAGGTCTGTACAGTAGTCGAGACTTTCTTCATCTCGCACCACCAGTTACTTAAAACTTAACACATAATAATCGTTGTTTTATTAGTTGGCGGGAAGTGATGCAAACAAGAATGACATTGTTGCTAATGGAGGAATGGACACGTTAATCAAACTTGCCACAAGATTTTCTGATGATCCATCCGTCCTGCAGGAGGTACGGTCCCTAAGGCCTTAAGTCATATACCTAAGTTTTAAGTTATTCTCCTCGCTATAACCTACTCAATTTTACTCGCAAGACGATTCTTTTTTTTCTTCTTTCACTACGAATAAATTTGCAGATTATCTCGATATTTTGGGTTCTATGCCTGAGGTCACCAGAGAACGCATCACGATCCATTGAATGTGGTGCAGGCGATCTCGTAATCCAAGCGATGGAAAACTTCCCCGATGTGTCTCAGCTTCAGAAGAGCTCGTGCCTCATGATAAGAAATCTTACAGCAAGGAATCCCGAAAACAGAACTATTTTGCTGAACAATGGCATTGAGAAACTGATCAGGAAAGCCAAGGAGACTCATCACAGCTGCAAAAATGCTGCCACAGATGCTCTAAGGGACCTCGGACTCGACAACTACAACTCATAAAGCGCATCATCGTCATCAAGTTTTGTACTCTGTTTGTCTGCTCACATTCAATTTTATGTCGACTCTGTTTGACCAGAAAATTGACCATGTTTGACCAAAGTTGACTATGTACATGTTATTTAATTGCACACAAGTGACTGACACAAGCTTGCCGACATCACATGTTGTCTCGCCATAAACTCAAAATTTTGGAGCAATTCTAAACCTCAAACCAGAAAAAATGGAAACAGAGGACGGTGTGAAAACTGGTCAGCTAGAGAATCGGATTCTCTCCAGAATGGAAAGAACTGAGCGCCTGACAAACTTTTAAGGGTCCCTCCCTCCCCACTCATGGGTTGTTCCAAATTATAGCCGTTGGATTGAAAAGATTGAAAAAGTTGCAATCTTTTTCCAGATCATCAAATGTATGAATTGTTGAATGCAATTGAGTGATTTTGTGCTAGTTGAATTGAATCGTACATAAATTTGGGTTTATGAAGAAAAAACTCAATCGATTATACCAATAACCAATTTCAAATGAAGAATAAAAAAAACCCAAAACCGTAAAATCACATGCCTTGCCTTGATTGACTGCTTTCTGGTCGATCCTCGTGATGTTTTTGATGATGGTGCATTTGATTTTGTCTCTCCTGCTGCTGTTGATGATGAATTCGCTGCTGCTGCTGTTGTTGTTGTTGTTCATGTTGTTGCTGTTGTTTTAGTTGTTGTTGATGATGATGGTGAAGATGAGCTCGCTGCTCCTCAGTCAGCTTCGCCGCCGCCTGCGGTTGTTGCGCAGGCTGTGGAGGTGGATTATCTCTTTCTGACTCCGACAGAGAGTCATTGGAGCTATCTAACTCACTCTCCATTTCCTCTTCCACCGCCGCATGCGACGGCGTCAATGGCGGCGGCGGTATACGTTGCTGCGGTGGCGGAGGGTCGACTCTTCCATCAATACAAGTGGAGCACTTTTGCTCAACCCAAGCCTCCAAATCATAATTTCCACGACCCATCACCGACCTGCCGGAGCACATCCTGCCGACTACTCCGGCAGCCAAGCCTAAGACTATTATCACCACCACCACCCCAATGACCGGCCCCACCGACCCCTCCATGAAAGAAAAAAAAACAGAGGAGAACAGAACAGAGTGTGCTCTGTTTTTTGTTGAAACAGAGTAGTCCGGGAAATCAGAGAGTTGGGGTTTTGAAAAGTTGTGGTTGAAAATTGAAGTGGGAGATTGGAGGGAGGGATGATAAAAAGGTCTTGTTTGAGACTTCGGAGTAGAGAGATGGGGAAGGAATATTTAGTGGGCAGAGTGCCCGTGCCCTTAGAAAAGAGGGAATATTGTTCTGATTTTTGGGGAGTTGGAGTAGATGAGACAAATCATTTTCACACATATATTTTCCCATTTTATTTATGCATTATTTAGTAGATTTTTTTATTAACTGAACTAAATGTCTCTTGTATCGATCTCTTCTTCCTATTCAAAAATTAGATTTTAGCGATAATATCACGTTTCGCAGTGTGCATCTTCATCAACGAATTTTTTTTGGGTGACTGAATTTAAGTAATCGAACTCTTCAAAACTAAAATAATCAAAATAAATATTTAGTTCAATAAAACTTTTAAAAATTCAAATGAATCAAAATGGCAAGAGGAGAGATTGAATAGTGTAATAATCCAATAAACTCAATTCTTAAGCATCCCTAATGACACAGTAATCAAAACTCTCACTAGTTTAGTTAGTACTTTGTACTAATCAGGTGCGATTTTAAGCACTTCAAAGACATGGTCAACAGGGGACCAAATCTCCACTGCCCCATAATCATATTTCCATTTGTTTATTCAACTTTTGGGTGTTATTTGAAACAAGACCCAAAATTCAGGTGATAATCCACTTCAAGTTTGTGTATGGAAACTTCACTTCAAAACGCTTGGTCGGATTATAATATCAATTCAAGAGAAAGAACTAATCATGAATAAATTCGAATCCTGATGAACCTGAGTGAATCTCGTGTGACAGAATAAACATTTTATATTTTAAAAATTTTTAAGACATTTTTATAATAATATGAGTCTCAGCTCAGTGGCGTATACAAATTTAGCTCGTTGTTCAATTGATGGATCCACATTTCTTCCTGATCTGGCCATTAGGCGCAGTGATCACACCCACATTTCCCAGTTTGATCATTGAGACTACAAAGTCCTTAAAAAACTTCTTTTGGTTTTTTGAGTATTCCACCACCAGCGACGCGGCCAATCGGTCAGTCATAATTGCAACGTCCGATTCAAGGACACTGCTGTTGGACAGTAGGTTGTTATAGTAAGAAAGACCGAAGGCTTTGGGACCTGATGATGGGGTTAAATCACATGGTTTGTCGTCACTGGATGCGTCGGGACAGGCTGTTTGTAGCTGCTTCAGGAGTTTTGGGTTCAGTTTCGAGTCTGGCTTGCCGCTGTTCTTGTAGTTGAATAGCCTGTTTTTGAAGGTCTTGCATCTTGCGAAGCCAATCGAATGCGACGCTACATTCGTAGAAAAAATAAAGTAAGACCGACATATTTTCATGGTACTAATTATTTATGACCGCTAGACCACTGCTCCTTCTGCAAATATTTACTTTTTTTTTAATGTTATGTAGCTGACCTGAGAGAAGGACAGCATCTGTGACATTGAGGCCTTTGGATTTAAACCTGTTGTAAGTGGTCATAAGGGACTCTGAAGGAACTGGTAGCTGCTGATTAGCCGCCTTGTCGCTAGCGGACATGCCATCTCTGCGGCCTAATGGAACCGCCCACGAAGGCCCTCCGGACTGAAACACCATTTAAAATTTTCAGGTCATCAGAAAACTGTAATAATATCAAGACATGATTCGGCGTAAGTCCATTTTGAAGAACTTACAATTGACACGGCTTCTTTGGCTGCTAGAGTCAATATATCAGCACATGATACAACTGATGGGCATGACTTCTCAACCTCGGAGTTTATGCTGTCAATGATTTCATATCCTCGAGCTGACTTAAAATTCGGAATGGCATTCTTTTCGCCCCTGGAATCCTTTTTATCGTCGAGAAGTATAGATGCGTCACAGCCCTGCGCGACGCAGCAAGCAAAAACTATCAATGGCACGAAATAATAACAAAAAGGGTAAAGTAGAATTAAAATAAATACATTGACAAAGCAATCAGAAAAATGCAGCTTAAGGAGGGAAGCGGCCATTCTGGAGTCAGCCTTGAAAACTTTCTCAAGACTTAAAGCTACGATTTTCTGCACTTGAGGGCAGGTTCTGGAGTAGTAGTTCGCGTCCAGCTGACCGTACCCGACCAGAGGTAAACAAAAAAGAACAATAATGAAAAAACTCAAAACAGTAGAAGCCATTGCTAAATGCTGATATGATTTATGTCTGAGATTATGTGCAGGGATTCAATAGTATTTATAGAGGACAGACACATACAGATACTTGTCGGTAGGATTTACACGGTAAGCTTATACCCTTAAGAAAGAGCAGGATAATGTTTTCTATCAGAAATCCAACAAACTCAGTAAACTTATGGAACACACGTTATAAAATGCGTGCATCTTACAAGATCTAAATTATTATTTTTCTGCACAAAGTGCCGCCAGTACTTCGTTAAAATACTTGTCAGGATATGAGTTTAAGTCAAAACTTGTAAAGCTGGCGAAGGTTACAAATTTATCGCAAAGTAAATTATATCGTGAAAATTAAACACTGACCTGTCCGCAAAATGATAGCACCGAGGGAAATGAGGATGCTAGAGGGCACTTCTGCATAGTTCTATATACGCCGTTAAAGATGTAACTTATTCAGGAAATGGATCAGTAACAAAGCAGCCAAAACATTACTCATATACTCATCTGCTAATATTTACCGAAGCGATACAGGAGGACTAATCATGTGAAGTAGTCGAAAATGTATCAGAAAGAATTTACAGAACTGCATCAGTGAAGTAAAATAGTCTAAAAATAATAAGAACAAGGAAAAAGGCATCTCAAAAGCTACGCGAAATTAAGATTTTATTCTTCCTTAAATCAAGAATAAAAATGTTACAATGAGGAATGTGTTTGTAGCACGCAGTATGAAAATACCATAGTTTCAGTTGACATATCCACATTTCTTCCTTATCTGGCCGTTTGGGGCAGTGATCACACCCAGATTGCCAAGCCTGATCATTGAGGCTGCGAAGTCATTAAAGAACTTTTCTTGGTTTTTGGCGTAGTCCACGACCCATGAAGCAGAGAGGCGGTTGGTCATTATGGCTAGATCGGACTCCAGAACACCACTGTTGGTTAAGAGGTTGTTGTAGTAGGATAGGTCAAATTTGTAAGGGCTTCCAGGGTCCAGAGGGTAGAGTTTGTTGTCTGTGGAGGCATTGGGGCAAAAAGCTTGCAACTTTTTTAGAAGTTTCGGGTTCATGAAAGGGTCAGGCTTGCCGGTGTTATTGTAGTTGAATAGTCTGTAACTAAAGCTTGAACATTTCGCAAATCCAATAGAATGCGACGCTGAAAGAGGGAAAAAAAACCGTGCATTGTTCAGAAAATTAAACAGTATTTTGTAGTCTACTGACCCTGAATGAGAAGTAAAATGGATTTGGATGAGTTCAAGAGGTTACCAGAGAGGACTACAAGATCAATGGCATTTAGACCCTTCGCAGCAAATCTATAATAAGTGGTTGTGAGTGATTCTGTAGGAGGTGGAAGCTGTTCATTAGCCGCTTTGTCACTAGCTGTTATGCCATCTCTGCGTCCTAACGGAACTGCCCATGAAGGCCCACCTGACTGAAGCATCAGACAAGTATCAGATCAGAAAAACAAGGAAGTTTGAAGATTAAGTTTCGCTCAGGGTTTTTTTTTTTTGACTTACAATGACTACAGATTCTTTGGCTGCTAGAGTCAATATGTCAGCACATGAAACCGTTGATGGGCAAGCTTTCTCAACCTGAGCTTTTATGCGGTCGATGACTTCATATCCTCGAGCTGATTTTCGGTTTGGTGGGGCGTTTTTCTCTCCTTTGAAGGTCTTTGTGTCATCCAGAAGTATGGATGCATCACAGCCCTGCAACAACATCATGCCAGAATCATTTAACAATTAAGTCTGAGTCAGAAATAGCGCATAAAAAGACTCACTGCAGATACGTTGAACAACGTAACAGAAAGATAATAAGCTTAAGGGCAAGAATGCTTACATTGACAAAGCAATCCGAAAAGTGCATCCTAAGGAGGGATGCAGCGATTCTGGGATCAGTCTTGACGGCTTTTTTAAGACCAGAAGCAACAATCTTGTGCAGACGAGGGCATGATTTGGTATAGTAGTGGGAATCTAGCAGCAGGCTGGATCCAAGCTGAGATACAAAAAAGAAGAACACAATGAAGTATAAAGATAATTTATGAGCCATTGTGAAATACCAGTTGAAGTTCCCAGTTGATAAATTATAGGACTATAAGCCTGAATATATATAGAGGACAAAAGGAGATCTTTTTGCTGGTAGGGATTTTTCCCATTTCCACTAAAACATAAAAATATCATTTCCCATGATGTTAAATGCTCGAAAAATCTGATGAAAATGTTCTCTATCAGGATTTCAATAATATAACAGACATTCAGATAAGACACATAAAACATGTGCTTCTGGCCGAAAAAGGAATTAAGTTTATAAAATTGTTTCTATAATAAGTTAACATAGAAATCAAATACTACTATAAATATCTAGTTAAATGTATTATTGGGAAGATTCTCAGAAACAAGGATTGCAGTTCATATAACAACTAACTTTTGACCTCTGTTGGGATGTTAGATTTTGCTTAAGCCACTTTTGTTGAAGGCAAGGTTTGAATTTATCAGAGCCACCACAACCTGTAGACTTGCGCTAAAACATCCTCTAGCCTGTGATTAACAATGTTAGTCAAAACCACTAGAAAACTAAAAGAGAAAAAAAAGAAGATGTTTCAAGATTGACAGAAAAACACAAACATGCCACAGCATCTAGAAAATGATATTGGTCATGTGTTTGAAACGCGTCGGAGACTTGGATAAAAGCAAAAAGACAGCAATCTACAGAAAGCTTTATTGGCACTGAGTTCGAGTGGCTCATCCACTAAGATTTTTGAAGTATAATGCACATGCCAGGAAACTACGAAAATGACGATTATCATGACAGTGCTTATAATAAGTATTCGGATAATTCCATCTCAAACACACAGCTGTCCGCTAATCATGAAGCTGGGTAGCTAAATAGGACATATATCCCATATTCCCACTTGCTCAGTCCAAGACTCTAAACAATGAGATGTGGGCCTAACAGTTCCAAAAACTCGAACGCATTCTCACAAGCAGCGCAGAGATTTTGGCCACAAGAGAAGAGAAATAACATTCAAGAGATTACTTATTAAGAAATGTTGCAGTAACAAATACCAATTAAACAAACTTCAATCAGAACAATTACAAAAGAAGCTTACCCAAACAAATCTGCTCAGTCAGTCATTTTACCGAACACCTAACAGGCATCATCTAGGATATCAATTGAAGTAGTAAGAGATTCACACAAATTGCAAGTAAACTGATCACTGCTGATTAGACAATGTTGAAACCAATGTGCTTTACCTCAGTTTCAATAAATAATAGAATGAAAACAAAAATGAAGAGAAAATAAAAATAAAAATGGCCCATACAGGTCTCGAACCTGTGACCTTCGCGTTATTAGCACGACGCTCTAACCAACTGAGCTAATGGGCCTTTGATGATGCTTATCATTTATATCAACATTTATCGTGCGCTGTGAAAAACGTATATGTTTACTTCATCGCAGAATTCAGCTAGAATGATCATTTCGATGGTGTCACATCACAAGATGCTTTGATATCAAAAAGGTTCTAACTCCACCATCACATCCTACGGATCCGTGGCGCAATGGTAGCGCGTCTGACTCCAGATCAGAAGGTTGCGTGTTCGATTCACGTCGGGTTCAATTCCCAACAAATTTATGTAGGTTTTTAATTATTAGCATTATCAACACAAGGTCTGCCTTGAATTAGATACATATAAGTCTTTAATCCAGTCCAACTTCTCAGAATCTATTTTGCAGCAACAAAGCTGGGAAACTTTCCCTCAACATCGATTTTGTTTACAGAAAAATATACGACTTTATTGATACAAGGCCATATAGAATACAAAATAAATAAGGCCCCATACGAACACGAAATCAAAAAGAAAAAGAACTGATAAAAATTCGCTGCAAAATGAGATTCTGGGACACCCTTCTTTTACCTGCAGGCACACATGAAAGCTGAAAGAGTAGATCAGATGAGCTCACCATGCTTAGAGCTAACATAATGAAACATGTCTGCTATTGGCGTAATAATATGTATAAAGGTTTTGTCAAGTTAAAAAGGAAAATTAACATCAAACTTACTCTGTCACGGCAGTGATTGTGATTGGGAAAGTAATTCCGTCAAGTATAATTCACTTGGGAAAGGAAAATTAGCGTCAAACTTACTCTGTCACTTGGGAAAGTAATTCCGTCAAGTATAATTCAAGGGAACAGAGGCTGGTATAATAGTCCTGTTGTTTCTGGAAACCCGAACATCACATTGAAGTTTTGCAATGCTTGGCCGGATGCTCCTTTCACTAGATTGTCAATCTGCATAGATGTTCTTCAACTATTAATACAACAGACCATGATAAAAGCTTTCATTGCATGTGATAGTACATACCACAGAGATAATAATTGCTCTTCCAGGGATTCTGTCCGGGAAGATGTTCATTTTACAGTAATTAGATCCTGAAACGTGATTAGTGTGAGGCACGTCTCCTTTTTTCAACAGTTTCACAAAAAACTCATCCTGCAAAAAGAAAAAGGATGTGTAACTAAAGTTTGTTCTGACGTGGCAAACCCGACTATAAGTAACCATTGAACTGTAGATACATACAGACCTGATAACTCGTTCTTAATGTATTATACAAATCCTCAATATTAACTCCAGGAGCCATCTCAACATATATTGTTGACTGCATACCACGACTCTGCATAAAAGACATATTTAAGTACGAGGCCACTACCAAGAATTCAAAATGTGAGAGTTTGCTGAATAAAGTACCATCGGCATGAGATGAGGAGTGAAGCTGACAGTTACATTTGAATTCACAACTTCAGATAATCCTTGTTCAATTTCGTAAACTGAAGAAAAAACAAAAACAACGGCAGAAAACTTAGCATCTTGTTTAAAGCGCCTAATGATCTGTTTTTACTCCGTTAGAAACAACAATCCGTAAATTACTATCGAGTCATAGTAACTTACCGTGGCGATGATTAGTAATACCATAAGAGTAGATGCCTTCTCTTAGCTCAGCATACAATAACGACTCCTTGGGGCTGCGTCCTGGATTAAATGAAGCATATCAGAAACTGAAATAATGTCCCAGGAAAGAGATCAATATGAAAAGTAAATCTATATGAAGGTCTAGATATTGTGAGGTATATCCCAACCTGCTCCGCTCGCACCGGATTTTGCATCGATGATTATATTA
Organism: Rhodiola chrysanthemifolia; assembly: GCA_033675395.1. NCBI lineage: Eukaryota > Viridiplantae > Streptophyta > Magnoliopsida > Saxifragales > Crassulaceae > Rhodiola > Rhodiola chrysanthemifolia. The sequence goes on from CM066207.1 coordinate 3,165,603, forward strand.
TTCAGCTCAAGTAGGCCACCCTACAAGTAAAATGATGACGAGCTTGTTACATATGTTGGACTCCGTTTGCAACATAGATATAATGTTGTCATCACTTAATGGTTCAGAAATTAAAACCTTGAACAAGGGAATGAGAGGAAGTTGGATGGATGTCGGGTAGCACCCTGGATTAGCAACTAGTCGAGCCTTACGAATTTCTTTCCTTTTGATCTCGGTCAAACCATATTCAGCGATTTTCTGGATCGAACGATAAAGATCAATTCGAAGAACTTTTGTGTAATTGTGTATGTGTTACACTTTAAAAACACAATCTGAGCCAGTATATTGCTTGATTGATGTACCATCATGATTGGAATCAATAAAACTTTACATATAAGATTGGTTTGCACATGCAACCTCCCCTACATATTGAAAATAGACTAACCTGCAGTTCTGGTGCTCTGTGGTCCTGACCATATGCTTCTTTATATACAGCGGTATCTTGCATACGGAAGTCCTGCAATAAAAACATTAAATAAACCAAAAATGATTGGAGAATAAATGAAGAGAGTGAATACATGATTCTTACTGCAGAGAGATCTATAATCTTCAAGTGTCCCGGAAGGCCTTTGATGATATCCTGTAAACAAAAATGAATCAAATGGAGTTAATGCTTGCACACAATAAGCAATGAGAAATGAATTGTAGTAGGCCAATGTTTTCCATTGAGGAGCCAGATTAAGAGAATATGGGAAACCTGCGTTGTTCCGTGTGGTAAACAGCAGAACACAGCATCCACGTCAGAAAAATCAGCATCAGCAATGGCAACCAGATTTGGCAGATCCTACAGTAAGACACGGGGTCATTATATAAGCTGAAGGAAAATCCTAAACCAATATGCACCATCAAGAATTTCAGTTGGACACAACACTGGCTTAGAAGATTTACCACCACAAATGAAAATAGCTATTTACCTGCGTATCCAGATGAGGAAATACTGATCCAAATGATTGGCCAGCTTTTCTATCTGCAGTCATCAATGCAATGTCAGCAAATGGATGGTTTACCAGCAGACGAGTAAGCTGCAAGCACAAAACATACCTGGTGATCAATTAACAAACATTTAAATTCATACAAAAGCAGCAATTTCACTACGCTCGCATCTATCTCACATGATACTAAAAAAACAATACGCAATAAAATCAAGTTGCAACAAACTCATACCTCTGCACCGGTATACCCGCTGGCTCCAAGAATAGCAATCCGAACCTTCTCTCTCGATAACTCAGCCTTAACACTTTTACATTTCACATTTTGCAGCCGAAACTTCCCAGCACCTCCAACAATTTGTCTCTTCACCAACTGCTTTTACAATCAAATACTAATATGAGTTACAATAACAGTAAAATTAATGTGTTAAAAGTCGCCAGACTGATCACAAGTGGAAAAAAGAACAAGCAATTGACCGACAAACATATAAACAAAATGCAGACAATCAAGACGCAAAATCAGCTGCCGCGATTCAATCGATGGTTAACTGGATGCTTGAGTGAAGAATTAACCTCTCCGAAGCTCGCACTATTGAAAGCAATCGATGCGCAGGCAGTGGATGACATTTCCGAAACTCGGCGAGCAGACGATTGCAGTGTTAGTGTGAAACCCTAGAGAGAAATGCCGCGACCTACTGTTTCAATTTGACCCCAATTGCTAATATTTCAAATCTATAGGGAAGAAAATGTATACAGTAAATCTTACAGGGAAACTTGTATATAGTAAAACTTACGGGGTGAACTGATGAACAATATTTATAAAACGCCGCTGCATTTGGATTGCAATTTTTGGACTACACTACTAAATCATCGAAACGCGGCGTTTTTTCTGTTTAAGACGATAAGCCAGGAGTATTACTTTGCTAAAAGAGGCGTCTCTTGAAGAGGGCGAAAGGCCGCTTTTACGAGAATGCTCTGTTTTTGTAAACCTCTGTTTTCCCGAGGAGTATAAAATCATTCATATCTGAAAACCTGAAGATCAGATTGAACTCAGATCCAGAGAGAGAGAGAAAGACACATATGCGGCGACAAGTGGATCGGAGATATTAAAATCCGATTGGCAACACGTGGCAGACAGCAAGCTGCAAACAGAGCTGGAGAAGGAAGGAAGGAAATAGTGAAGAACAGAGCAAAGTAAAGCATGGTGTTGCAGAGGCTTGAAATGTGCATAGGGATGGTGAGATTGGCGGTTAAGTTCGTTGTGTACTTCGCGGAGGCTGTCGAGACGGCTGTCGCGGAAAACTATCTCCCTCCGCCGCGGACGGCGGCGGTTGGCCGTCAGATTTATACAGTGGGGACGCCGTTCGTGGGGTTTCTTTAGAGTTTTTTTATTGAGGGTTGTTGAGAGGGTGATGTTTTGTAGATACGACTTACGAGGAAATCTGGTGTTCATTTTTTTTGTTCATGTTTGAGTTGAAGAATAGATAAAACATTGCATGTATTGATGTTTGAATATAAAGTCACGTTCACCCTCTCCTGCTGCCCCTAGGGCTGATCCGCCTCCACCGCTCCCTACTCCACCATTTCCCTTCCCCCTTGGTCCCTCTTTTCTCCTCCAGCCTCCTCCGCCTCATCATGCCGCTCCCTTGTCTCTGTCGGCTCCCTTCCCCCTGTTCAGATCAGTTTTTTCAACTGCCGTAGGTGTGTGGTGGTTGTTTTTGAGGTATTTGGTGTTTGGTTGGGGGTTATGATGTTGGTGATAAGTGGTGTGGTGGGTTCAGTGGTGGTCATGAGGTTTCTTTTTGACGGTTGGAGTTCGTAGTCCATGTCATGTGTAGGGGGTTTTGGCGGTTGCCGGTGTTTGTATAGATTTTTTTCCTTGTGTTTGTTAGTTTTAGCTGATGTTGTAATTGTAGTTGTAGTTGTAGTGTTAGCTTGGCTGTAATTGTAGTCATGGTTGCTTTTCTGTCTTCGGTGGTCTGGTCTTTTCTCTCGGCGTGAGGCGAAGTGGAGCATCTCTTTGTTCCCGACTAGTTAACTCGTTCTAGCTTTGAAGTCTTCTTTCTAGCCTTTTATGGAGTTCAGGTGACCTTCTACCATTGATAGGAACCTGGTTTATTGCGACTACAAGTGTAGCCTAGTTTCGCTTTCAAGGAAATTCGGCCGGAGATTTATTGTCGTATTGAAGTAGGCTGCTGAGTCGCTTCTTCAGTTTGACCGATTTGGCATGGATCGGCTTTGGAGTATTTCAAGGCGTGATGATCATATCCAGGGGATGGCCTGCCTAGCAATGCATGGATAGCGGTTTCTTGTTTACATGTTCTGTTCCTGTTTTTGTTAGTCATTGGATTTGCTGTTGTTGTCAGAGGAGCGCTCAAATGTTATACTCATATTAGAGTGTTATGTGTTACTTCAATCTTAGCCACACATCCAAACCCCCCCCCGTGCTTTGTGGGCTTGCCACGTGTCCAAATATCTAAAATACAATAAAGCAAAAAGCAAACAGTAAAACCCACTACCCAAAATCCACTATTTCGACACTATTCCTGTCACTATCAACCAATAAAAACACTCATAACACATAACACATAACACTCTAAGCACATATAACATTTGAACGCGCCCCGTTATTGTCATATCTTTTCTCTGAATTTTGTATGCCTTTCTCTCCTATCAAAAAAATATATAAAGTCTCGTTATTTTGAAATTATTATTTAATTTGTAATAAAAAAAGAGAAAGAAATTATTATTTAATTTAAAGCATGCAATGCACGAGTTGAAATATTAAAAGTGATTTTTCAGTGCATGAAAAAGTGATTTTTATTTGTTAGATATTTATAAGATGCTTTTAAGGACTTGGTATGAATCAGTGTCAGCAGCTCCAAATTCATTGAGTCATGCTAATTTGTGAGTCAACAAAAACATTTTTTTTAATTACGGAAATCACCAAGAACCTGGGGAATCAGAGTGACTGACTTAAGCAGGTTTAAAGTAAAAAAGTAGTTCGACACCTTCTATCACATGATATTATATTAAATTTCTATAGAAAAAGATCAAATGGGACGCGTTCCTTTGTTATTCTTTTTAGAGTATTATCCTATTACTCGATTCTGATTGGTTGAGGGGAGGTGACACCTCGCAAAGCACGTGCTCATTGGATATGGTGAGTGGATGTCTATGATAGTGGGAGAGGTGGCGCGTTCTGATTGGTTGGATGAAACTCATTCAACCAATCAGAATCAAGATAATATGTAACACTCTAAGAGGAGGGTAATATTTGAGCGCTCCTCAAGATCAAATATATTAAAACTAAGTATTTAAAATAATGAATTATCGGGGAGCACTCGGTTGAGACAATGTTGTTAAAGTGAGGCACATTGTGAGTCACTCATTTTGATGATGTGGTAGGGAATAGTACCGAAATAGTACCAGAATAGTGTTTGCTTTTGATATATTTTTAGTAGTAGGACACGTGGCGTACCCACAAAGCACGGGAGGTTAGATGTGTGGCTCAAATTGTGTCTCACTGCCTCATTTTTAGGAGGGCTGCCTCATTTGAACGCTCCTCATGAATTATCCAATCAAAAAATAATAATGAATTATGAATATTACTATTAGTAATGGATTGTGATGGGACATTTTTGTTTAACCAAACATTAATGTTATTATTTTCTACCCAATAATGTGCCAATGTTTTGAGAGCACTTCCAACTTGACACTAGAGGTTGATCCTTATCCATTGAGACAAATTGGAACACAATGGTCCCTTGGGATGGCCGGATAGCAAAATTGATAGTGACCTCAAATTGACAACTGAAGTATTTTCTTCTTTTTTTGTTAGTAGTTGGTTTAAGTTGATCATTAGGATATTCGCCAATTCGGATTAGTTGACAAATGAATAGGCATGAGAAGGTATATGCAGGAAATGAGATCCCGAAATGCGCATTTAAAAACAGTTAACAATAATTACAAAAATGAAAGGAAAAAAATAATATTGGTTGCCCCCAAGACTTGAATCCAGTGTGTAACAGAACCTGTCAAACACTTAAACTCTTTAACCAACATGCCACGGTCCTATTTACGTCATGTGTTTTAAGTTAAAATTATATATTTTTGAAAAATATCAGTTTCTAATTTAAGGGTTAATAATAGTATTTTATTTAGGGAAAATTACAAATAGATTACCTGGACTACGACACCATTTCAAATCACGGTCTGACTATTTCAATTTTCAATTTAATTTTTTTGAACTAAATTGCACACAATAAACTAACACCGATAATAAACCTCGTTTACAATTATTATTTGATAAAATGAAATTGTCCCTCTAATTTAGAATTGTTTAATAAACCACACATCCTGTCTAATTTTCATTTTATCGCAATGCAATTACACGAGGTTCTATCTTCACCAACCTCAATTTTGTAATCAACTGTGACCCTCATAACATTCACTGCCTCCGGATCTCCAACTTTGCGAATTTCAACAAGGGACCGACTTATAAGGACATTTTTGAGATTTTGGGAGACATGATTAATCTTGTGGCTCAACGCAAGTTTTTTAAAAAAATTAAATGCTTTATTCGATGAAATAAAAAACAAGCATAAAAAATATAAGAGAATTAGGATTTAGGACCAAACATAGTTGGAATCCTTCTTCTTAGGACAAGATCGAGCTGAAACACGAATCACCTTTATATGCTCGATGAAAGAGAACTTGCGGTGTCGAGTTCGTGGCTTGATCGGCATCCGAGCTGAACGCCAGTCATGAAAGTTTTAAAGGAGGTTTATTCACTCTTTATTCTTTTTTTTATGGGGGTTAGGTGTTAGGGGGTTAGAGGGACTTGAACTCGGGCACTTGTTGTGCCGGGTGGGAGCGCCAACCACTGGGCTACTCCACTTCGCCCTTATTCACTCTTTATTCAGACATGATAGCTTTTGTAGTTTGAGAGCATATGCACCCGAGCACCTTCTGAATCGAGGGATGAGGTGCTGCTGGAGCACCTTCTAGATAATCAGCATCTCCTCAAATTGCAGTTTATGCACCAGTCAAAAAATTTAGCACCTCCTCCCACTATTTACTGAATAAAAATATTACTTTATAATTTTAGTTTATAATACAAAAATCAATCGAAATTTCCGATAAAATTTTTGTAAAGTGAGCATGCGATGTGTATAAGTTTGGAAAAATGTAAAAAAACAAAGAAAAGTATCTAATCCAAATGTTACCGTTTGATATAAAAAAAAACATAAACATTTGTTAACGTTCGATAAAGTTACACATATTGTAACAATTTTTCTTTTTTTTAATCAAAATGCAGGTCCAAAACACAGTTTTGGCCCAATAAACTCAATTCAGCAGCTCCTTCAACTTGTCACCGCTGCACAAAATTCCACCCCCAAGCAGAGCTGGCAAGCAGCAGCACCTGCTGGAATGACCCCCCGGTGCAGATGCTCTGATAGAGAAGACAAGTCGATGGAATTTGGAACAAGCCAACAAGGGATGTTCTAAGCCAACAAGGCTGACGGTGGATATGCAGGACTTGTTTCAGATATTCATTGATGTTTGCTTCTCAGCATTCGCTCTATATTATAAAATAATCATCCTGGTTGGTCCCTTTTATTTAAACTGCTTCACCTTTAAATGTCTATTTTTGCACAAAAGGATATGAATCCATATTCAGGAGGAACATAAAAAGTGGATATGTTTTTTCGGAACTGGGCTGGGCTGAAGCATAAAACAAGGCTTAACTGACCTCTGCCTTGGGCCGGTCCTTTAAATGGAATTCAATTAAAGTAAAGGGTTATATCAAAAAAAGAAAAAAAAGTAAAGGGTTGAAATTGAAAATGGCATCGTCAGAAACTCAGAATCAACAAAGGGTCTCACTCACTCACTACAAATCCCACGTGCCATTATCATCTATCAATCATGATCTTCTTTTTCACCTTCTTCCTCTTCAAAGCAATTGAACCAAAACCTTAATAAAATTGAACCAAAACTGTTCTCAGATTCGACCGTTCGAATCATACAAATCCGACACGTCATCACTTACCTCATGATCTCACGTCCAGATTCAATGAATCCACTCGCATAATAAACCCCCCTCGTTCATCATCCTTCACTTCTCCACTCAACATTTCACCATCAACCATCGCCATGGGAGACCTCGCAGTCGCAGACCTCGATCCAGCCTTCATCCAAGCCCCCGAGCACCGCCACAAACCAACCATCACAATCGGCGAAGGCCTCCCCGTAATCGACCTCGGCGAAATCGACAATTCCAAAACAATCGCCGAGATCGGCGACGCATGCAGAAATTGGGGATTTTTTCAAGTCGTGAACCACGGAGTGGATTTGAGCGTGCGGGAGAAGGCCGAGGCAGCCGCGAGGAGCTTCTTTGCGCTGCCGATTGAGGAGAAGCGGAAAGTGAGACGCGACGAGGTCAATCCGTTCGGGTATTACGACGTCGAGCATACGAAGAACGTCAGAGATTGGAAGGAAGTGTTTGATTACTCCGCTAACGGCCCGGTCGTCATCCCGGCCTCTCATGATCCGCTCGATGATGATAGCGTCAAGGAGATGGTCAACCAGTGGTCAAACTCCCCGCCAGATTTCAAGTATAAAAATTACACATTTTCGTCAAATCAAATTTATTTTATTTTTCAAAAAAATAATTGAATTTAATTTAATTCTAGGGAGGCGTGCGAGGAGTATGGGCGGGAGACGGAGAAGCTGGCGTTCAAAATATTGGAGCTGATTTCGCTAAGTTTGGGATTGAATGCGGATAAATTGAAAGGATTTTTCAAAGAGGAAACGAGCTTTGTGCGACTCAATCACTACCCGCCTTGTCCTGCGCCAAATTTGGCATTGGGCGTAGGACGTCATAAGGACGGTGGGGCGCTCACTGTCTTGGTGCAGGATGAGGTGGGTGGCCTTGAGGTGAAGCGGAAGTCGGATGGAGAGTGGATTCTCGTCCAACCTATTCCAAATGCCTACATTATAAATGTCGGAGATATTATTCAGGTACACAAAATTCACACCGTCATTTCAATAAAAATGAAAAGTATTATTAAACAATAATGCAAGTAAAAAATTTATTTTGAAAGTTAATTAACTAATGTTTCGTAAAATTATATATCGAATTTGATGATTACATTTTAATGTGACGGATTTTTAGGTTTGGAGCAATGCGGAGTATGAGAGTGTGGAGCACAGGGTGATGGTGAATCCGGAGAAGGATCGTCTCTCGATGCCATTCTTCTTCAATCCTGCACACTACACCATAATTGAGCCGTTGGAGGAGTTGGTCACTGAAGGCAGTCCGGCCAAGTACAAAGCTTATAATTGGGGCAAGTTCTTTGCCGCTAGGAAGATGAGCAACTTTAAGAAACTTGATGTTGAGAATATTCAGATTGATCACTTTAAGGTCTCGGAATGATCGTTTCGGAGGTTATTATAGTTGCTGTTTGGTTAGATATATATATATATATCAGTGCAATGTTGTTTAAATAAGTGCATTGGTGTAGTTATGTGACTTGTAATTTGCAGCTTTGCAAATTTGAATATGAATTTTATAATTCAATAATATATTCAAAATGATTGTATATGTGTCCATTCTGATCTCATTTCATTAGTACTATTCAAATCATTAAAAATATATTCTAAAACGTATTATTTATTCAATATGAAACATTTTAATTTAAGTGTTAATTGGCCAGTTAGGTGTGGCTAGTGGTTGAATTTTTATTTTGCATCCACAAGGTTGAGGGTTCAAGCCCTATCCATGGTAGTTTCCGGTTTGTGAGGATTCTTTAGATTTTTGTACTGAAATTGTTGAGAGCGTTTTGTAAATACGAGGAAATCTGGTGTTGATTTTTTTTTCATGTTCGAGTTGAAGAATGGATCAAAATCAAACATTGCATGTTTTGAATATAAAGTCACGTTATTTTGATATGATTGTTTAATTTAAAGCATGCAGGATTTTAAGTATAAAAAGTGAAATTTTTTTCATTGCATGAAAAAGTGCTTAACTTATTTGATTAAGTTGTAAGATAATTATAAAATGCTTTTAAGGATTGGTATGAATCACCCGCACCAAATTCGTGAGTCATGCTAATTTGTGAGTCAACTAAAACATTTTTTAAATTACGGAAATCACCAAGAACGTAGGAATCGATATCGAAGTGATGAATTATTCAAAAAATGTATAATTTTATCAAATGTCCACATCAAAACAAAATTATGATATTTTTTATGGTTTGCTGATTCATGAAAAACGTCCGGCACTTTCTATTACATGCTATTAAATTAAATTTCTATATGTATCGAAAAAAAATTAAATTTCTATATAAAAAGATCAAATATATTACAGTAGAACTCAACTTAATATTTAAAATAATGCTTCCGCACGGACGAATCCATCTACACCAATAAAGTCCTCACACCTCTTGGTAGGTGGGGAAAAAGGGATTTCACACCTTAATTAGGTGGAAATTGTGCATTGTGGGAGTTGAACTCACAATCTATTGGTTACAAAGTCAAAGCTCACATGCAGATCAAAGCTATGCGACCTTTGAAAATATGCTTCATAAAGCAGATAAAAATGGGATTAGATGCCGCATTGACTTGTGATTTAGTAACTACAAATATACTATATTATACCAGTGTGAGATATATTGTACAACTTGTAATCCATATCAAAAAAAATGAATTATGAATATTATTAATAATGGATTGTGATGGGACATTTTTGTTTAGCCAAACATTAATGTTATTATCTTCTACCCAATAATGGGCCAACATTTTGAGAGCACGTCCAACTTTACACTAGAGGTTGATCCTTACCCATTGAGCCAAATTGGAACACAATGGTCCCTTGGGATGGCCGGATAGCAAAATTGACAGTGATGTGAATTTTTTTTTTTGATGGTGATGATTACAAAGAGGACTTACAACAATCTGGATAGAAAAGATAAATTCACGATCTGAGCCACACATTTAACCTCCGTGCTTTGTGGGTGCGCCACGTGTCCAAATAGTAAACCCACTACCAACAGTAAAAAGCAAAAAGTAAATAGTAAAATCTCACTACCACATCTTTAAATCTCAACCATTAGATCAATATCATCAATGGCCAAGATCATGCCTTACTGCCTCATTCTTACAACCTTGCCTCAACCGAGCGCTCCCCTGGACATCTATCTAGCATCGTCCAACGCCAACCATTATGTAGAGTAAATTTTGCTATTTGGCAAGCAACTTGATTTCCCTTTCGTCTGACAACGAATAGTCTCCAATTTTTTTTATAGTGAAATGCCACTAGGGCTTACAATCATGAGTAAACTGCACTCGAAGGACAGATAACCCAAGAAGTGCACGACAAAACAACTGGCCGGTCGACCTCAGTGACCGACACTAACTAGCCTACTGACGCATAGGTCGTGCCCTTCGAAAACAACAGGAAACGAGCTCCTGAAGCTAAAACAACTCAGACCGAAAACCGGCTGAGAGATAACAACGAATAGTCTCCAATTTGAATGATCATCCAAAAGCCCAATGATGTTCAATTGATGCACTGCCAAGGCACATTCCGATTCTACAATGATATCCTCATGCGATAAATTTACACCCAACCTTAGCGCACAGTACGATTCTACAATGATATTTTCATGCGATAAATTTACACCCAACCTCAGCGCCTCTAGAATTGCCAAGCCTTCGCAGTGCAAGCTTGATTTGCACCAATCAATGGGTAAAGCTATAATGGCAATTACAGTTCCACCATTGTCTCTAGCGATTGCACAAACTCCTCCTTTTCTTGTAGTAGGATCCCAGGCAGCGTCGCAGTTAATTTTAATACAACAACCCAAATGTTTCCTCCATCCAAATTCAGAAAAAGGAATAACGTTCTACTCGGTCAAATTATTGTCATTGTAGAAGGAAAATTGTTGCGTTAAACTCCTCACTCTATATGCTGCCATTAATGAATCCAATAACTGATCTCCATGTTTTACACGATTCCTGTTATACCATATGAACCAAAATGCTATTAAACAGATGGTGAACTCCTTAATAGAGCAGTGCTTCCAACAATGGAAAATAATATCTGCTCGGTGATGACAATTTGATAAAACATCCAAATTCTGAACATTTAGCTTCCGAAGAACAGATTTTGCACACCAACAACCAGTCAAAGCATGAGCAACGGTTTCAAGACTAACGCCACAAATACAATACTGAACAGACTCGACTAGGTCCATTTTATACAAACACTGGCCAGAAGGGAGGGCATTGACAGGCGTCGTCGGTACCGGCAAATTTGAATTTATAATTTCCTTGCTCTTGGCTATGGATTAGTACAGCGGCAAGCAAGGTTCGAACCCTAGTGAGCTAGATGGTTACTTGTTGTTCTGAAAAAGGAAACAATTGGATTTTGAGCAACTTAGGAAACAAGTGCAATAAGGAAATAAAACGAAAGATGTCAATCAGAGAGGGAATATTCAGACTAAGGTTTCTAATTGTGACTTATTTAATCATCGACTTCTAATTATCTATTTCCAAGTTCCTAAGTGTGGTTACTTCAATTCCAAGTTATAGCCTAAAGTAGGGTCTTTCCGGACGCCTAGACCACAATCTACTTCCTTTCCGGGTTATAGAATTCTAGTCCTAGCAATCTAATACTCCATTCCAAGATATATCAGATTAGTGCTCTATTCGTTCTCGACGGTCTAGTATCAAACAAACAGTAATAAGAGAATTGAATTGCTCGGCTAAACCTAACCGTTCCAAGTATCAATTTAACTTCGCAATTCAACCAAGATAATTAAGCACAAGGACTAGTGGAATAATGAAAATAACATTAAGTATCAAGTCTCAAAAACAACGTCACAATGTATTAAACCCTAGCCCGAATAATGGGTTTAGCTACACAAGGCCATTAAAACAAGACAATAATGAAAAGGGGGAGAGTGATCTTCTCTATTGCCGAGAGGGATGAAAGACCGGGCCGGAATGATTGAAGAGCGTCGAGGACTTCGGAATGAGAGGAGGGCTCGGCTGTGAATGAGAGCTCTCGATTGTGGGATGATTTGCACTCTCGACCAAGGGCTGTATTTATAGAGTAAATTAGGGCTTCGAAATCCCCCTTAATTCGGCAGTCTCTGGCCCAAAAGTCGGTCAAAGATTAGATTAGGAAAGGTTTCCAAATCTTGTCTAACCGACTTTGCTTGATCTTTAAGCTAACTTGGCTAGCAAGTCTTTCCAGAAGATTCCAGAATCTTCCAGGGTCTTCTAAACCGCCACGCCCCCCTTGGAGTTGACGAGCCAAAATCTTGCCCTTGGACTTGGTTGGGCGGACCTTGGCTGGACTTGGACGGAACTAGGCACTCCTCGAGCATGGGCTGGTTTTACTCGTGCATTTTGTCTGGAACGTGATATCGTCCGAGTCATTTGGCATTTCGATCACTTTGGTCGAGCCAGATTTGCGAGATTCGTTCGTCTGGTCGAGCAACTCGGTTTCAGAGCCTATCAGCGCGTCCGGGGCCTTACTGGGGTTGGGCCAAATGCCAATCTGCTCGGGCGTTTTCCTTGGTTCTCCGACATTGTCCACCTTATTTGCTATTTTGATCACTTTGCTCGAGGTGGATTCGTCAGATCAGCTCGTTTGCCCGAGCAACTTGAGTTTAGTGTTGGTCAGCTCGACTGGTGCCTGGATCTGCTCGGGCCAGAGTGGCCAAAAACTGCCTTGCGATGTCTTTTGGCACAAAATGCCATCTTTAACGCGCGTTTCCTCCTAGAGCTTCCAAAACACCTGAAATACAAAACAACACTAAGAAGTAACTGTTCGTATAATAAAGTGCCGGAATTGGTGGGATTTGATGACTCGATGATTCGTATAAATACGGCTCATCAGGCATCATGGTACATTCTCCAACCGAGAATTTTAATCTTTCTCGGGAATGGGTAATTTCGAAAGAGTTTTCCAAAAAGACTTTAGCACCCGTTGATTTGAACACTTAGCTTCATAAGTACCCTTGCTTCTTCTTTTTTCGAAAGCAAAAACTTTTATTTAAAGAAAAGAAAAACAAAACACAATATAAAAGATCAAGACCAAACGAAGTTGGTGTCTTTCTTTTTAGGACAGGATCGAGCAGAAGAATGGATATGGTTGGCCTCATGGAGGGACCGACAGAGTCACCCTGATCACATAACTCATTATCACTATTATAAAACACTACTTGATCATCACAACCTCTTTTAACTTCCTCAATAGGAATATCCGAACCTTCCTGCTGGATCTGACTAGTTTCATTAACAAGACCGTCCAGGGTTTGGAAAATAAGTTTATCATCCTCGCTTCCTGTCTTAAAATGCATATAAATGTCTCTAGTGTCAACCTGACCACCAAGCTTTTCACAATAAAACTGAACACTACCATAAGAAGAAATTTTTTGAGCAATTTCTTCCGGTATTTGCAAATCACTACTATGCATTTCCTCATTGTTCTCCCCAGTGCTTGCACTACCATAGATTCCCCCAGGAACAACACTGGGAACAATAGTATCAATGGGGTCGGTAAAAACAGCTTTATTTCTTGGGCTGCTCTTATCAACCATGTTTTCTTCGGTATCATTAACCTCATCGTCCCCATTTACATGAGAATTCACCACTACCCCCTCTTCTTGTTGCTGGGATATGGCAAAAGTATTATATTTTATTCAAAAATATAATTAATTGATTTGGTTTGACAGTTCCAAATATAATTCCTAAATAAGAGGTTGAAATTTTGAAATTGAAATGGCATCATCCGAATGAAACATGGGATTCATATCCCGTGCAGCAAGTCTATTTACAGCCATTTAAAATGACGTAGTTTTGATAAAAAATATTAAAACTACGTTGTTTCATTTATAAAACCCCTAAATTAGTTACTGAACCATTTTTTAAAACTACGCGGTTTCATTTAAAACTACCTAGTTTTATTTTTAAATACATTAAACTACGTCGTTTTACTTAAATGACTGTTAATAGCTTTAATGCACCAGATTTTTTTCCGAAACATGGCCGGAGTCCGGACACGCTAAAACCCCACGTGTCATAAGGTAGCACGGACACGGAAACGGGAACCCCGACACGGATACCGCAGGACACCGCGACACCGCAAATCCAAAATAAGAAAAAAAGAAACCGCGGGGACACCGCTGTATTAAATATATATTAATATATAAATAATTTTATAATTATTTAAAATAATCAGATTTAAGTTTAAAATAATTCAATTTATCTTTTACATTCAATTTTTCTCAAAATATTTAACAATAAAATACAAAATTGCGTTTTTAGAGGTTTCTTTATGTGTCATAGAAGTTTTCGATTCGTTGACTGTCTCAAAAATCTCAAGAAACGATCAACTAAGGTGTCCAGAAGTTTCTGAAGGTGTCCGAAGATTTTTGGGTGTCCGAAGGTTTCCGACACCGATACCTCACCTATATTGAGGTGTCCGTGCTACTTAGGCATATCATCCATCAATCATGCACTTCTTTTCACTTTTGCCCTTCAAATAATTGAACCCTTATCAAAAAAAAAATGAACCAAAAATGAAAAAACCGTTCTCAGATTTGACCGTTCGAATCCATACAAATCCGACACGTCATCGCCTAAATCATGATCCTGTCCAGATTCAATCATTCAATGAATCCACTACCATAATAAACCCATCTTTCATCTTCCTCCACTCATCATTTCACCACCAGCATCAATCATCGGCAATCGGCATGGGAGACCTCGGAGTCGCTGACCTCGATCCAGCCTTCATCCAAGCTCCCGAGCACCGCCACAAACCCACCATCACGATCGGCGAAGGCCTCCCCGTAATCGACCTCGGCGAAATCGACATTTTGAAAACAATCGCCGAGATCGGCAACGCATGCAGAAATTGGGGATTTTTTCAAGTCGTGAACCACAGAGTGGATTTGAGCGTGCGGGAGAAGGCCGAGGCTGCCGCGAGGAGCTTCTTCGCGCTGCCGATTGAGGAGAAGCGGAAAGTGAGACGCGACGAGGTCAATCCGTTAGGGTATTACGATGTCGAGCATACGAAGAATGTCAGAGATTGGAAGGAAGTGTTTGATTACTCCGCCAACGGCCTCTCATGATCCGCTGGACGATGATCGCGTCAAGGAGATGGTCAACCAGTGGTCAAACTCCCCGCCAGATTTCAAGTATCAAAATTACACATTTTCGTCAAATCAAATCAATTTTATTTTATTTTTCAAAAAATAATTTTATTTTATTTTAGGGAGGCGTGCGAGGAGTATGGGCGGGAGACGGAGAAGCTGGCGTTCAAAATATTGGAGCTGATTTCGCTAAGTTTGGGATTGAATGCTGATAAATTGAAAGGATTTTTCAAAGAGCAAACGAGCTTTGTTCGACTCAATCACTACCCGCCTTGTCCTGCGCCAAATTTGGCATTGGGCGTAGGACGTCATGAGGACTTTGGGGCGCTCACTGTCTTGGCGCAGGACGAGGTGGGTGGCCTTGAGGTCAAGCGGAAGTCGGATGGAGAGTGGATTCTTGTCCAACCTATTCCAAATGCCTACATTATAAATGTCGGAGATATTATTCAGGTACACAAAATCTGCCGTCTTCGTTTCAATATACTTGAGACAAAAATTATTAAATCAAAATGCAAGTAAAAAATTAATTTTGATGATTACTTTTTAATGTGACGGATTTTTAGGTCTGGAGCAATGCGGAGTATGAGAGTGTGGAGCACAGGGTGATGGTGAATCAGGAGAAGGATCGTCTCTCGATGCCATTCTTCTTCAATCCTGCACACTACGTCATGATTGAGCCACTAGAGGAGTTGGTCACTGAAGCCAGTCCAGCTAAGTACAAAGCTTATAATTGGGGCAAGTTCTTTGCGAATAGGAAGATGAGTAACTTTAAGAAACTTGATGTCGAGAATATTCAGATTGATCACTTTAAGGTCTCGGAATGAGCGTTTTGGAGGTTATTAGAGTTGCTGTTTGGTTGGATATATATATATATATATATATAGGAGCGCTCAAATGTGAATTAAGTCTTACACTAAGAACATGAGAACTCATCACAGCCTTTGATCATTTTTGATCCAACTCTTATATTTGCACCACGTGTCCCACTCAAATAAAATTAAATTACTCAATTGTTTAATCAATTTGAATTCAAACATTGAGCTTAAGGGCAAATTAGTCCTCAATTATTTCACACCCATCGATGTACTGACATCATCGCCATCAGTCCTCCCTTACGTGTTCCGTCGACTTCTCTCTCCCTCGTCGGCGGGGCCAGAAGTCGTGGCTGGACTTCAATCTTCTTTCGTCGCAGCCGTCAGCCACTCGACTCCGACTCCGTCAGCCCATAGCTTCGATTGTGGCTGTGATGGAAGTCACTCAGTCGTCACTCGGTCTTCGGATCCGAACGGAGTAGGAAGCTGGAAGCCGTTGTTTCCGGCTGGTAATCATCCCCCTCCTCGCCTCATGACGATTTTGTAATCTATCAATTGAAACCCTAATCTTTATCCCCAATTTTGCTAGTCCGACTCGAGGCGATGTCGACTTGATGAACGAAAACAATGCCATTCAGAGCCAGGGGCAACGACCAGAGGCGCTGAAGACTGGAGGCGGAGGCTAAGATGTGTCAGAGGTCGGAGACGACTGAAAGATTTGAGCTTTTATACTTCGAATTTCGGATAGTATTGTTGACCTTCTATTGATGGGTTGCGAAGCAATTGCAGAAACATCAAGAATTAATGACTAGTTTGCTGAAATTGATTTATGATATTAGTAAGATTTGTGGATTGATTTTTGTTGTTTTCTTTGAGATTTTTTTTATTTCGTTGAGGCTAAAAGAGCATTCTGTAGACTGCATTTTGTTTTCATGCATATTTTCCGACTTAATTGCTTAAATATCTATCTTTCTGAAAACGTGTTGTTGAAATGTCTGATCTCTTTGCCCATTAATTGATTATTGATGTCCAACTAATGATAATTGTGATGTACACGATGTTCCTATTATTAGTTGCTTGTGTATGTGTTAGTTTGTGATGATTAAAACATTTTCTGAGCCATGATTTTAAACATTGCTATTTGTTTGTAAACTCTCAAATGAGTTTGTGTTCTTGCAGCAATATGTTGCTTAATTTTATTGATTGTGGGGATTGTTTGTAAACTCTCAAACATTGCTATTTGTTTGTAAACTGCGGCAGTCAGCTTCTTTTGTCTTTCTTTGTGAGTATTGTAGGGATTTTTGTGTTTCTTCCAGGCTGCAGAGGATATGTCACAGCACATGAACCAAGAATCAGCGACAGCACGGTTTAGGACTATTAGCTGTTGAAGGTAAGGAGTGTAAGCATTGCATTTCTTGATTATTATCAGAGTAAATGTTTGTTAGGATGAGTTATACATGTCTGGTTGACTTTGATATGCTAGCTGATCGTGATGAAAGGCAGTCGCTGAAACCTTCTTATTGATGAAAGGTGCGGAAATTTCTAGGATCTTATGACACTTATTGAATTGGTTAGGAGTTTGCATAGTAAGGTACTTTTCTGAGCTTGTTTTTTTGCTGCTCATGTCATTTAGTTTCTGTATTTGGAGCTTAGCTTAAATATCCAAGTAGAGTGATTTTATCTGTTAACCATTTTAAATTGGTGGAAGCTTGTTTTTCTGTATTAGAGGTTCCTGTAGAGCTAGATAATTTCTTTGGCAGCTCATAACCTGAAGAAAAATTATTAGTTTGGTCTTCTTCTCCTAATGATTTTTAACAGCCGTGTTTGTTTTGGAATCCAAATTTAATTCAGATGGCTGAATTCTAGTTTGTTTTGTTGTTGTTTAGGTGATCATCCGAAGGAAGTGAAAGCAAGACTCAAGTTACGAGCGCTAAGTTGGCGTGTTTGAAGTGTGGTAATGACATGCATGGTATGGATTAAAAGTGATGGTCACTTTTGCTCAGCTACACTTACTCGGAAATGTTGGGAAGCTGTTGTTATTGAAGAAGCGGCTGTGGTAGTATGAATGGCACAACAAGGCAGTAATCCAAGCTTACTTTCTACTTAAAGTTGAGCACTTCAGTTTTTTATTAGTAATGTTTCTATTTACCATATCCAAGCCAGTTATGATACCAATATGTTTCCATATGAACGAGAATGATGTATCTTTTATATTACAATAGCATTTACATTTCGACAATTTTATGTCGAAAGTATTATTTATACTCGTGACATTTGCACTTTGAATCAATTGTTTTTCTACCTTGCACTTGAAATCAATGCCAACCTGTTCAGGTTGCACTTATTCTTCTGCACTCCCTCAACATCATTTTTCAGTTGCAGCATGCACTCCCTCAACAGCATTATCAGCTCTAAACTGTACTCCCTCAACATCATTTTCAGCTCCAGACTGCACTCCCTCAACATCATTTTCAGCTGCAGACTGCACTCCATCAACATCGTTTTCAGCTCTAGACAGCATTTCTGTTATGGAAGTGCAGTGCGGAATTGAAAATGCTGTTGTAGGAGTGCATTCTGAAACAGATACTGATATTTGAGGGAGTGCAGTTTGGAGCTGATAGTGCTGTTGCGGGAGTGCAGTCTGGCCCTGAGTATGATGTTGAGGGTGTGCAGTTTGGAGTTGATAATGTTGTTGAGGGAGTGTAGTCTGGAACTGCAAATGGTGTTGAGGGAGTGCAGTTGGGAGCTGGTAATGATGTTGAGGGAGTGCAGTCCAGACTGCACTCCCTCAACAACATTTTCAGTTCCAGCCTGCACTCTCTCAATAGCATTTTCAACTCCAGACTGCACTCCCTCGTCAGTATTTTTTAGTTCCAGCCTGCACTCCCTCAACATCATTTTCAATTCCAAACTGCACTCCCTCAACAATATTGTCAACTCCAGACTGCACCCCCTCAACAGAAGTGCAGTCTGCAGCTGATAATGCTGTTGAGGGAGTGCAGTCTAGAGCTGAAAATGATGTTGAGGGAGTGCAGCCTGGAGTTGATAATGTTGTTGAGGGAGTGTAGTCTGGAACTGCAAATGGTGTTGAGGGAGTGCAGTTGGGAGCTGGTAATGATGTTGAGGGAGTGCAGTCCAGACTGCACTCACTCAACAACATTTTCAGTTCCAGCCTGCACTCTCTCAATAGCATTTTCAACTCCAGACTGCACTCCCTCGTCAGCATTTTTTAGTTCCAGCCTGCACTCTCTCAATAGCATTTTCAACTCCAGACTGCACTCCCTCGTCAGCATTTTTTAGTTCCAGCCTGCACTCCCTCAACAACATTTTCAGCTCCAACCTGCACCTCCTCTACAGTATTATCAGCTCCAGACTGCACTCCCTCAACATCATTTTCAATTCCAAACTGCACTCCCTCAACAATATTATCAACTCCAGACTGCACCCCCTCAACAGAAGTGCAGTCTGCAGCTGATAATGCTGTTGAGGGTGTGCAGTCTAGAGCTGAAAATGATGTTGAGGGAGTGCAGTCTGGAGCTGATAATGATGTTGAGGGAGTGCGGTTTAGAGTTGATAATGCTGTTGAGGGAGTGCAGGCTGCAACTGAAAATGATGTTGAGGGAGTGCAGACTTTGTGCAAACTAGTTGCAAAATAAAGCGACTGTGAGAGAATAAGTGCAACCTGAACAGATTGGCATTGATTTCAAATGCAAGGTAGAAGAAACCAAATTGATAAGCGACGACATTAACTGCACTCCCTCGACAGTCTAAGGGAATATTAAGTGCATAATAGGGCAACGTGAGAAAATATTGAGTGCATAATATGGCGACGTGAGCAAAGATTGAGTGCATAAGAAGAAATTGAAAAAAATACATCATTCTCATTCATGTGAAAAAAAATTACAAATGAGTTTACAACAAAATTTACAGGACTTATCCTATGGTGCAACCGCTTCATGTCGTTGCTCTAGCACCCAATGGGTCAAGCCGGGACTGATTCGATTCCTCCAGGACTGCTTTAACTGGTCCGGTTATGAAACAGCATATCCTACAGTGCCTGCGACGAAAAATGATCTCAATGATGATGGTAATATCTGACTCGCAATAATACCTTAAACGGGAAATCTAATGTTAGGATATTCATCAGATTATTATTCTGAAAGTACGAAACGAGGAACGACTGTCTATCAAATGTTAGGAATCAACACTACTAGCTCAGAAACCAAATGTTATTCGAATCGGTTGAAAGAAAGCTCCACTTGACTGCAGCTACTTTACTGTTAGCACAATGTTTAACAAATGTTAGGAATCAACACTACTAGCTCAGCAACCAAGATATACATTTTATTCCTATCTTCCTTTATTTATCAAACAATCATGAAAAGGAAACTAAACTGCCTAATTCCATCAATCCATGACAACTAATGCGATGTTACACCTAGCAATCCACATTAACAACTTCTATAACACTATACTACTACACTGTTTCCGAATTGTAGGTACCAATATAACATGGCATCACAATATATTAAAACACAACTATCATACACATCAACCCTGCACACCAGAACAACTAAAAATAATTTATATCCTCTTGCAGCATCACTCCAGAACTAATCCAAAAAGAAATAAGTCCGATACCTGAATCTGGATCTAGGAGATTGAAATCCAAGTCAAATGGCACTTTAGCAAGTCTGAGATAAATGTACGCAACCCTGCCATAATCAGTGGCCATTTAAGTTAAATATATCATCACAAAAGAAGAACTCCAACACTAAAATGGTACCCTCTAAATCTGCACTATTGTATATGCACATTTCACCTCAATATCTGCACTATTGTGAATTGTGATATCAACAATCGAAAATCTAACATATTTGTCAGACAAAAGGACTCAAACCAGAACAAACCTTGAGAGGACGCGAACCGTATCGCGTCGGCACCCCGCCGCGGCCTCGAATGCGCTGTGGATGCTCTCAAAGATCAGATCGAGTTTCGCTTTTCTCACTTTGAACGCGCTCCCGTGGCCATAAATCAAGCCACCACCGCGTTCAAATCCCTCTCCGGCATAAAATCAATCAAGCCACCACCGTTAAAATCAAGCCGCCACCACAAATCAAACCACCACTGCGTCTCGGCTAGCTCCACCGGCCCAACCCAGAAATCCTGCAATCATCCAAGTCGGCTACCTCCACCGCCCCAACCATCCACCGATCCCACTTTCCGTTTCGCTCTACCATCCCAACTATCTACCGATCCAACTCAGCCGGTAGTCAAACCACAATCGCCGACGGAACAAAACTCAGATCTGAATTGCTTGAAGACGGAGAGTGTAGAGAGAAAGAGAGTGTCTGACACAGGAGAGAGAAATGAAAAGATGTTTGTGTGCAATTCAATTTGAGGAATTAATGAGAATGAAAAACCCCAACATACCCTTCATTTTTCCCCCCAAACAATGAGTGCTTCACGTATGCATAAGCTCAAAGGACACATGTCAACACATAATTACTCAGATGAAGGTGCAATCAAGGGCTCACATTAGTTCATTGGTTCACATCCTAAGACTTGTTCACATTTGAGCGCGCCCCTATATATATATATCTATATAGGGGCGCGCTCAAATGTGAACTCCTCTTACACTAAGAACATATGAACCATCTTGCACCTTTGGATCTTGAGATCTAAAGGTGTAGATTTGTCCAAAAAGTGTTTTTTTGGCATTTTGCACTTTTGTCTTTTAGGTAAAAGACAAAAGTGCAAAATGACAAACAACTTTCACTTTTTGGATTGATTGTGCACCTTTAGATCAAATGATCTAAAGGTGGAGATGAATTCATAGGTTCTTAGTGTAAGATGTGGTTCACATTTGAGCGCTTCTCTATATATATATATATATATAGAGGAGTGTTCAAATGAGGACACCCAAATTTGGTAAGGACGTAGGGACAAATCTCATCCATTAGATCATCATCCATCTAACCCCCCGTGCTTTGTGGGCGCGCCACGTGTCCAAGTTCCCAAAATCCAATAAAGCAAATAGTAAAACCCACTACCAAAAAGCAAATAGTAAAACCCACTACCACATGTGACACGTGGCAGCTTGTGGATCATTGGATGAACCTCATCCAATGGCCAAGATTAGTCCCTCACCATAAGACATGTCCTCAATTGAACGCCCCCTATATGTATATATATATATAGGGGAGCACTCGGTTGAGGCATGGTTGGTAGAATGAAACTGTGAGGCACGATCTCGGCCGTCTGTGGGAGTTGATCCGAGGCACGTGGCGAAGCCACGTGGCAAGCCGCAATTGTTGACTTTTCAAAAGTTAGTGGGTTTACTATTTGGACACGTGGCGCGCCCACAATGCACGGGGGGGTTTGATGTGTGGATGAGATCGTGCCTCATAGTCTCATTCTAATTTTGGTGCCTCATTTGAACGCTCCTCTATACATATATATATATATATATAGGGTCAGGTTCGGGTGAGAACCACCTTCTAAGTTAAGAACTGAGAACCAATGTGGTTCGTTGATTGAAAAATTTGAATGGATAAGATTAATAGTAATTAATGGATAATAAGTAGACATTATCTCATTTTAGTATTAAAAAATACTGATTAAGGGTAAAATTGGTAGCAATTAAATTTTATTAATTGATTAAATCATTTGATATATCTGTTAGTTTCCTAAATTGATGGATATCAGATTTATTATTTGATTCTTGATTTAGTTCTTGTCTTTTATCTTAATGATTATACAAAATTAAAATAATAATTTTATTTATTTATACTCGCGTTTTATATCAACGAATTTTGAAAGTTCATCTACAAACTTTGAAAGTTCGTTTACAAACTTTGAAAGTTCATCTACAAACTTTGAAATCGAGCCCTGAAGTTCGTCTAAAACGGACCAAAGTTCATCAAAAAGGGTACAAAAATCGAGCCATGAAGTTTGCCTAAGAGTGTTCAAAGTTCGTCTAAAATAGTACAAAGAACCAAATATTTTATTTAAAATCCACGAACTTTATACTGAAATCCACGAACTTTACATAGAAATCCCACGAAATTTACATAGAAATCCCACGAACTTTCTACTAAAACGCAACGAACTCAATTTGACAAACCAAGCTCCACCACACAATGGATTCAGATGCCTTAAGTTAGAGCATGTACACCGGTTGAGGAGGTTCTCTGTTTTGAGGACCTCCTCAAATAGCACTTCCTATTACTATTTGCAAAAATAGGACTTCCTATTTTCGCTATTTGTACAGCCGTTAAACATGCAGGACCTCCTATTACTATTCAGTAATTTTTTGAATATTACTTTAAATTAAAATTAAATTAAATTAAAAAAATGTGAGCTAGGGCACCCGATCGGCTACCCGACCAAAATCCCTCGAGCAACCGACCGTGCACCCGACCGAAATCCCTCGTGCAACCGATCGGCTACCCGACCGTGCACCCGAACAAAATAGCTTCCGCTAGCATAGATGAGAAGCAAGAAGAAAACAAAGCCTTGGACATGGATTCTGGATTAACTGCTCCATTGTTATCCCAGCGACAAGAGAGATCAGACACCATCATTGATGTGGACAAACTTCCCAAACCAATTGGGCTGCAACATTACTCAGAAGACATCGAAGACGGTGAAGTCGTTGGTATAATAACGTTGGAAGACATATTTGAGGAAGAGGCTGCTAGGTTGGCTGATTTGAGGGTGCGACTGATGAATCGGAAGGCCGGAGCGAGCGGACGGTCGATTAGGTGGTCGAGCGGGCGGCTGTGCGAATAGACGGATCGATCGCTGGACGGGCGGTCGTGCGATCGGACGTGCGATCGGGTGCGAGAAGTTTGAGCGATCGGATGCTCGGTCGGCTGTGCGAGAGGGCTGCGCAGTTTGAGGACGTGCGCTCGGACGTCCTCCGATAGCACGTCCTCCCACGGAACGTCCTCAACTGCGAACGTCCTCCCCGCTGTTTAATTTTTTTTTTCCGGACGTTCTCAAAACCGGATAGCACGTCCTCAATTTTGGTACCGGTGTATATGCTCTTAACATGTCCTCCAACTTGTGTGCAGAAGCACACTTTTTTGCATCTCCATCTCACAATTTTTTTAACATCAGTGCAGGTCTCCTTTGACACACCAACAAATATGAGCTTCATCTTGATGAGAGCATTCCCAAAATACACCAAACCAGTTCGGATTCACATCCATCTCTAAGAATCCAACAAAATACACCAAACCAGTTCCGATTCACATCCATCTCTAAGAATCCAATTTTAAATCTGAAAAGCTTCAAAAGTTATTCTACTGTGAACTGCCGCAAAAGATCACACCTTTCAACCAGAAAAGTAAAAGTGGATCAAAATCGGACACAAGCAACAAAGATGAACGAAGAAAGCAGCGAGATATATAGACTGCGCTTGTTCTTAATCAATTCGACAACCTAATCTATCAATTACAAATTAAACATCAGAAGCACAGATTGTTCTTACCTCATCGGCGAAATAAACGAAGACAGCAGTTTGATAGACTGGATCACCGGCGAGAACAGCACGACGGAACTATGGCAAGGAGAAAACCGTGGATCCAAGTGACCATGGTCGAAAAATGGTGAAATCGAACGTAATCGAAAACGAAAGCTAGGGTGTTTGTCTGGGCGTTGTACGGACGTGAATTGGTTGTTGGTGAGTGTTAATTGCTGTAAAGATGGATGGCTGGAGAGGATACGAGGAACTGGTCCGCTGAGTTTGTTGTGCCATCCAAAAGTGCAAAATAGTAAAAGCAGAAAGTGCATAGTAAAAAGCAGAAAATGCATAGTAGATGATGTGGTGCATTTTGGACCACTCATTTCAACAAAATGAGTGGCTGAGAATGATTCTCATGTTCTTAGCCTAAGAAGTGATTCACATTTGAGCGCTCCTCTATATATATATATAGATATATATATAAAGGGGCGCGCTCAAATGTTATGGGTTGTTAAAGTGTTATGTGTTATTTTATTGTGCACCTTTAGATCTTTTGATCTAAAGGTCCAGATTACATCTTGCACTTTTGTCTTTTAGGTAAAAGACAAAAGTGCAAGATGACAAACAACTTGGTCACTTTTTTACTTTTATTTTGCACTTTGACTTTATTTTGCACCTTTAGATCATTTGATCTAAAGGATGAGATTGGTGTAACACATAACACATTAAGAAGGCCATAACATTTGAGCGCTTCTATATATATATATATGGGCGCGCTCAAATGTGAACTCCTCTTACACTAAGAACATATGAATCATCTTGCACCCTTGGATCTTGAGATCTAAAGGTGTAGATTTGTCCAAAAAGTGTTTTTTTGGCATTTTGCACTTTTGTCTTTTAGGTAAAAGACAAAAGTGCAAAAAGACAAACAACTTTCACTTTTTGGATTGATTGTGCACCTTTAGATTAAATGATCTAAAGGTGGAGATGAATTCATAGGTTCTTAGTGTAAGATGTGGTTCACATTTGAGCGCTTCTATATATATATAGAGGAGCGTTCAAATGAGGCAGCCAAAATAAGAATGAGGCAGTGAGGCACGATCTCATCCACTCACCTCAGCCGTCAAACTCACCTCGTTGTGACACGTGTCCCACTTACTTTTGATTTTCTAAACCCAATAATCAATTACTATATACAGTATTACATAAGGGCATTTAAGTCTTTAACCAATTATCATCTCTCTCCTTACATCACATCTTTCATAATTAATTCATTTATTAATTATCTCTCACCTAACATCTTTCTCTCTCATACACAAACCCATTATTTTTAAGTCCACCCTTATTTCATATGACATTACACTCTTATTTCATATGCATTACACCCTTATTTCATATGACATTACACTCTTATTTCATATGACATTACACCCTTATTTCTTATGACATTACACCCTTATTTCATATGGCATTGCACCCTTATTTCATATGACATTACACCCTTATTTCATATGGCATTACACCCTTATTTCATATGACATTACACCCTTATTTCATATGACATGACACCCTTATTTCATATGACATTACACCCTTATTTCATATGGCATTGCACCCTTATTTCATATGACATTGCACCCTTATTCATATGTCATTACACCCTCATTTCATATGACATTACACCCTCATTTCATATGACATTACACCCTTATTTCATATGACATTACACCCTTATTTCATATGGCATTACACCCTTGTTAAAAAAAATTCGTAAAAATATATCATTATTATATTATATAATAATCTCATACACTCTTTCATCATTAAAATAAATTTAATTAAACACACATACTCTCTTTCTTCATTAATTAATAACAATCCACATACTCTCTTTCTTCATTAATTGCAACCCACTACTCTCTTTCCATCCCCAAATTACCCCTTCAATAATTCCCACCAAAAAATACTTTTCCAATGCCACGTCATCACAATGAGTGGCTCACGTGCTGCCTCACTGCCTCATTCTACCAACCTTGCCTCAACCGAGTGCTCCCCTATATATATATATAGTTTCATTCTAATTTGGTTGCCTCATTTGAGCGCTCCTCTCTCTCTATATATATATATATAGATAGGGGAGCGCTCGGTTGAGGCAGGGTTGGTAGAATGAGGCACGTGACGCACGATCTGGGCCACTCATTGTGACACGCGGCAAAGCCACGTTCACAGCCGCCATTTGCGTTCATACTACTGTTGGTAGTGGGTTTACTATTTGGACACGTGGCGCGCCACAAATGCACGAGGGGTTAGATGTGTGGCTAGATCGTGCCTCACTGCCTCATTCTAATTTAGGTGCCTCATTTGAGCGCTCCTCTATATAGATATATATAGCAGTGCAATGTTGTGTGCATTGGTGTAGATTGTAGTTATGTGACATGTAATTTGCTGCATTGCAATTTTTTTTTGATAAGAAAACGCCACAAGGGCTACAAGCAGGAGCAACTGCCCACGAAGGGCACCGCCCCCAAGAAGGGCACGACAACCAGCTGGCCGACTGATCGCAGTAGCCGACACTACAAACCAAATGAAGTACCGTCGTGCCCTTCGAAGAGAACAGGAGTCTAACTCCTGAGATCTAAAAAACTAAAACTAAAATACTAAAACAGCAAAAGCTCAGACTAAAACGGCGGAGATTACAACCCTCACAAGTGCGGACACCACTTAGAGGGACTAAAACTATGCACCACTAAACACCCAACACTAACTAAACTGAAACTCTAAAAACAACGGCCTAAGCTACACCCTAGTATACACCCAAAACTTTCATTGCTCCAAGCGGAGTCAGGCAGGCCAACGCCCCAAACACCTTTGAACCACCAAAAAACAACATCAGCCCAGCCACAACCGACGCCCAGCCGCTAGCCATGTCTAAGCCCGCCCAGCCGACGCGCACAGCACCACCGTCCAGCCATCAGCGCCACAGCCGCGTACGCCACCGCCCAGCCCAACCTTGAACGCCGCAGCAGGACAACAACAAACAACAACCACATATATACACCCGGTCGAGCCGGCAAAAAAGAAACCCCCACCCCTCCAGCCCTAAGAACCGACGGAGGAGGCAGAAAACTGAGTTGTCGAGTTACTGTAGCAAAGCTTCACCGATACGCTAGAAAGAAGGCAGAGACTAGAATTGGTTACGTTATTTTGTTGATGTTGGTCAAAATGAGCGAACAAAGGTGTGGTGATTGAATTAGTAGAACATTTGTTTTGCAATAGCAAGGTCAAAGGTTCGAACCCCACCATATCATTTTCCTTTCCACTCGGCGTGTACATGTTGTTCCTCCCTCGTGGAAGTGTTATTCGTCACGCCTCGGGGTGGACGTGTTGTTACTCCTTCGCGGAGGTGTTGTCCGTCCCTTGTGGACGTGTTGTGCCCTTCAAATCCGCAGGTGTTGCTTGCTTGATGCGTGGAGGTGCATATTCGATCATGTGATTTCAAGATAGAGGTGTTTTATGGTCTGTGCTTCAGTGTGGACGATTCACGTATCAATTCGGGTAGGTACGTAATTTGAGTGGCCGTGTTCCAAAGTTTAGTGATTGTACGCGAGTGAAAAAGTGTTCATGTAATATATTCAAAAATGTATTTGTGTAGTACTTGGTTTATATTTTAATTTGATGTAACCCCATTCAAAATGATCGTTTATGTGTCCATTCTGATCTCATTTCATTATTAATATTCAAATCATTAAAAAATATATTCTAAAAAGTATTGTTTATTCAATATGAAACATTTTTATTTAAGTGTTACTTGTCTTCTAGAATGTTTATTTTCTTCATTAAAAAATATGTTAAACAAAAACAAGCTGGTAAAGTTGACAATTGTTTCATCTGTAGATGTTCACAAAGTTACCGGACGTACACAACAATGAAAAAAAAAAATTCACTTTCAAGTTTCCCTCAACAATTTCGATTTCAGCCATTTCAACATCATCGTAAATCCCCCCCATCCATCTTCGGAACACGATGCACTTTGGCGCAGGGATGATAGTTGTATGTCTCGCCATCATCCTCACAATCCTCTTACTCGCAAAACTAGTTCATATTTTAGCTACGAGGATCATCAAACGCTACTCATCGAGTGGGATAAAGCTCACGAACGTCACACCGATCTCTTCCCTACTCGAAATCAAGGTCGTTAGGCTCCCCGCGCAAGTAATTTTTGACGCGGGGAGGATGAGGTTCGACCCACCGGAGATGGCTCAAATACCGAAAGTGAGACTTGGGGAAGGTATGTTGGGAACTTTGTTTAAGATTGTTTTGAATTGCGGGAAGATTGTTACGATGAGGAAGTTGAGGGACCGGTTGGCGAGTCGTGACGAGGTCGATGACTGGGTCAAGTTCTTTGGCGAGGTTTGTAAGGTTGAGGATTTGATGCTGCCGATTGAATTCGGGTTTTGGTATGGCGGGGAGGCGTTTGTTTTGCATCCGTATGAATGCATGGGAAGCCTCGAAGAGCATTTACATGGTAATACGGCGCCGTTTATCTTTTCATTGAAATTGATTTTGTTTTACAATTCGAATTATCCAAAATACATATTTTATCTTGTGAAAAAGTGGAATTATGATGATGTTTTGTTCGAAGTAAATACTTTAGGGAAAATTGATTAGTAAAGTAGTACTTGGGGGTGAAAGTGTAAATAGTTTGAGAGGTGGAGCTCGATTTCTATGGCGGGATCTGAAACCCTAATTATTGAAGAAGACGACTGAAATTGAAAAAAAAATGCAGGAAGCAAAATCTACACGCCGCTGAATTGGGAACTACGGTTGCGCATAGCGTTATGTGCAGCGGAGGCGCTTGCGTCGATTCATTCGAGGTGTACGCCGGACGGAGAAGCGTTGATATGCGGAGTGATCAAGTCGTCGAACGTGATGATCGGGATCGACTTCTCGGCGCGTATGGCGGGGTATGAAACGCCGTATTTGATATCTCCCGCGATTGTGATTAGGAGGAATAATGGGAGAATGGCACCGGAGCTACTGACGGCGCGGAGTGGGAGTAGGAGAGTGTTTACGACGAAGTCGGATGTGTACAGCTTTGGAGTTTTGCTTCTGGAGATTTTGACGGGGGAGAAGCCTGCGATGACGAATTTGGTGGAGAGTGTGGTGGAGAAGATCGGAGCAGGTGTGTCCGTAGTTGATGAGAAATTGGGGAATATGGAGGAGAGTGCTGGTGGGTTTTTGAGAATTGCACAGGTGTGTCTGTTGGTTAATCCTGCTGGGAGGCCGTCCATGAAGAAAGTAGTGGAGATGATTCAAATGTTGTAGATATTGAGGCAAAATTGAGGTCTGACGGACTCCTGTGAGTGTAGATTCTTCTGAATTGATGATGGATCCATAATTTTAAGGGAAGGTTAGGTTTTCTATCTTCTTGTTTTTACATTGCTGTATGTTGGTTTGAATTGAACTAGTGATTTGGCGAAGCCTGGTGTACATATGATGCTGCTGTAATTTCAGGTTTTCAGTTATGAAAAATGGTACATTGTGTTGCCGAGGCTGCTGCAATTGCAGATTTTGTTGAGTATTGTTGCAGAGGATTGCTAAAGAGTTGGATATGAAACTTAGAAAGAAAACAAATAGTGATTTCAAAGAAAGGACATTGAATTACAAACATTCATGACTGCATCAAGCTCAGCTAACAAATGGAGTTGCGTAAAATCGTTGAAAACTATGTGAAATTGACGATGCCTGCTGTTTTAGTAACCTTCGAACATAGGTGGTGGAGGTGATGAATACTGGCTACCAATGTGGGGTGGGAGGATGACATCCTCAAAGGTTGGTGGAGGAGGTGAAGTAGCAGGAGGAGGAGGAGGAGGAGATGGTGATGGAGGAGGGGGTGAGTGAACTGGGGGTGGTGGTGAGAAGACTGGTGGTGGGGGAGAGTGTATTGGTGGTGGGGGAGAGTGCACCGGTGGTGGGGGAGAGTGCACCGGCGGTGGGGGAGAGTGGACTGGTGGCGGGGGAGATGGGGGTGGTGGAGAGTGCACGGGTGGAGGAGGAGATGGAGGTGGTGGGGAGTAGACTGGTGGTGGTGGGGAGTGCACTGGTGGAGGAGGAGAGTGGACTGGTGGAGGCGGAGATGGGGGAGGAGGGGAATGTACTGGAGGTGGTGGAGATGGAGGAGGTGGAGAGTGAACTGGTGGTGGTGGAGATGGTGGAGGTGGGGAGTGAATTGGAGGTGGTGGGGAGTGCACTGGTGGAGGTGGAGAGTGCACCGGTGGAGGTGGAGAGTGGACTGGAGGTGGTGGGGAGTGAACTGGTGGAGGTGGAGAGTGGGCAGGTGGTGGTGGGGAGTGGACCGGTGGAGGTGGGGAGTGGACTGGAGGTGGGGGGGATGAAGATGGCCCCTTTTCGGAAGGTTTAGAGGATTCTGGTGAAGTCGATGCTGGTGGTGGGGATCTGTAACGTCCTGATGGGGAATACGCATATGGGTCATCGCTCGGTCCTGGAGAAGGCGGGGTACCTTTTGATGGAGTTTTTCCAGGGGTTGATGGAGAGGAGGGGGTCTTCCCTGAAGATGGCGGAGTCTTCCCTGATCCTGGAGTTGATGTTGGTGGAGTCTTCGATGATTCCGGAGTTGATGTTGGTGGAGCCTTTCCTGATTCCGGAGTTGATGTTGGTGGAGCCTTTCCTGATTCCGGAGTTGATGTTGGTGGAGTCTTACCTGATCCTGGAGTTGGTGTTGTTGGGGTCTGTTTTTGAGATGGTGGAGATTTTGAAGAATCGGGCGTGGATGTTGTTGGACCTGGCTGATCCTTGGATGGAGTACCTTTAGAAGGGGTACCCTGCTCTGGAGACTCTGGTTTTGAAGTAGGCGAGGATGGTGGGGATTTTGGCCTTTCACGTGTACTTGGGCTATAGGCATGGGGGTCATCACCGCTTTTGCCTCCACTGCCACCGTCTCCATCACTGCCGCCCCCACTACTGCCACCTCCACTTCCACTCCCACCTGCGCATTTTGACTTGCTGCAGTCCACAGGTCTACTAACCACCGGGAAGCAAACCCTCGAAGACTTCTGCTTTGGCCTATCCGCCATACAATTGTCTGCATCATCAAAGACTACACCTGCTCTGCTTGCTGGGCGACATGCATTTGCCTCTGACTTGAAGTAATTGTATGAGAATGTGAAGTTCACCAAGCTGGACAGTTTGCAAATGCGTTCTGGCACCATCCCTGTCAACACATTATGAGCAAAGTTTAGTTCCTGGATGCTTTTCAAGCCAGAAAAGCTCGAAGGTAGACTTCCAGCAAAGGAGTTTGAGCTGGCATCAAACACTGTCACGTTTCCCAGAAGACCAATTTCTGATGGGAAACATCCACCAAGATCATTGTTCATGAAGACAACTTCATTCAGTGAGTTTGCCATCTTGCCAATGCTCTTAGGAATGCAACCAGTGAAATTGTTGTTGGCCAAAACGACAACAGAGACAGGTGAGTTCCCAAAGTTCTCCGGGATGGTTGATGTGAACCTGTTGTCATTCAAAAACAAAGCATCTAATTCCTTTTCAAAGAGTTTCTCGGGCAGGGGCCCTTCAAAGTTGTTGTATCTCAGATCAAGGTACTTGACATCAGGGAACTCAAGAACAACATATGGGAATGGTCCCACAAACCGGTTGTTGCTCACATCAAACTCGTGCATAAGCTTAAGCTTGTTGAAGCTCTTAGGAATGATCCCACAGAACCTATTCGTGTTAATGTGGAACAACGCCATGTCTGTCAACAGCCCCAGTTCCACAGGAAGGTAGCCTGCAATGTCAGCATGGTTGATATCCACACCAGCCACCACTTTCAATGAAGGATCATCAATTGCAGGGGCACAGAATACCCCATTGTAGCTGCACACATCAGCACCAACCCAGTTCCCAGTCGTGTTCAAAGGATCCGAATACATTGCCTTCTTCCATGCCTGGAAAGCAACATAAGCCTTCTTCAACCTCTCATTTGCAAAGGTCACAGTAAGATCAACCTCGTACTCAAAATCATCAGGCAGGTCTTCATTTTCATGCAAGTGCAACAACTGACGACGGGCTATGAGGCTCGCCTCAGCATCAGTTAATGCAAAAGAAAAAGAAGAGAATAAAGAGAGAGAGACAGAAAAGAGAATGAGTAAACAGCCCAAGGCCATCATGGCTTGTCTGGCCATTTTTTTGAAATGAGGAATGCCCCTTGCAGGCGAATGGCTGCTTATAGGAAGCTGGTGGTTGACATGAGGTTGTTAAATGGAAGAACCACAAGCATCCGTTGGGTTGTCAATTAAGGGATTGTCACAGGTTTTCTTCTGCTCATCAGATTTTTAAGGGCACCCACACATCCATGTAGTTCTGCTCCCAATTTGGCTTTCATAACCTAAAAACAGCACCAACCAGAAGACCAAGTCTCCTCCAGAACCACTCTGTAAGTTTTTAGAAAACTCATTTAAAACCATTTCAATGACATCTTAATATATGACTTGGTTAGTTTTATGTTATTGTTTTTTTTGTGCGTGTGTTTCATATTCCAGATGTGTTGAAATGGAAGAATGCCCAGTGAATTTGAACAGCCATAATAGTATTATATTTCATAGCATAGTATTATACATCATATATTGACTACAGAATTGAACATCATAGCCATGAGATCAGATACACATGCATATTGAACTATAAGATTTTTCTACTTGCTGATGAGTATAAGATTTTCAAGCAGATTGGTGATCTGGAGCTGGTGAATACCAAGCAGGGAAGCTGCCCATCACCCTGAGCAATCTGGTAAAAGGAGAGTCAGGCATCCTAGCCTTCTCCTCTTCCTCAATCTCTGATGCACTTTTGGGCAATCCATCCAGCACAGGAAAAGGCTCCTCTCCAGCTGCTGCCACGACTTCTGTTCCACTTGTGGACTGGGACAATGATTTGGACTTCTTGAATGAAGATATGGCGTGCAAGCATCCAATCAGTGACCTCACGCCGCCCGCTTGCAGGATGATCCTTTCCACTTCCTGCTTTGGTGATTCTCTCTGAAAAGAAAAAAAAAACACATAACAGTTCAGTTTGCAACCAACAAGTTAGACATGTTTCAGAGGATGCTATGCATTTTCTCACTTCGAGATCTTTGAGTTCAAAGTAAGCTCTCCAGCAGCTGTAAGAAGGATCACCTTCCAAGGTCGAACAATAATCTGTTCCAGACAAAAGACAATCACTGAGCACACTGAATCTCAGTCTATGATATCTTTGAACTCTGAAAGGAATAGAGAAGGACATCTAACCCGAAAGCTCATTCTCAGACTTCTCGATCAGGGGCGGCTCGCTGATGACTCTATCAAACTTGCTTCGGCTGAAAGGCTCAAGCTTCGGTATGTACCCTTCATTTCTAGCTGAACAGCTCACTCTTGAAGCCGATTTCCCAGCAGCTATGGGGATCTGCAGTCCCTTGGCTTCAAATAACCCATGTGAGGAGGTTGAAGATGGGGTCAAAGCCAGCAATCTCACCATTTTCAGTTCAAGCTTCTCACTCAACTTTGGATCAAATTTAGCTGAATTATTGTCACAAGTGGATAAACAAAGACCTTAAGCTTCTACTTATGTACATTCCAGACTGCAGTGGATAAAGGCTGTTAGATATTTCAGTTCTGATATTTGATATTTCTAAGTAGGTCCAATTTTGGAGTTAAGCTCAAGGACCTGCTATCCAAGAAACGTGACAAAGAGATCAAGACCTTTGGATTCAAAAAGTCATTATAGGATGCTCTAAGCACTCTTTAAAAAAAAGAAAAAAAATTAAATTCCATTATAATTTATAAGTAATGGACAAAACCCAAACTCATGACATGTATTCAGGAGTTTGAACCGTCGATCTTCTGGTCATTCGATCAAGTCTACTAAACCATTAACTTTTTCCTTTTGACGAATCAAAGCGTCAGCCTCAAGAAACAACCACCGAAAGATTCAACAAGTTGCAGCACATCTCAGCCTCAGGACCCAACAAAGTGTAATGTAAGTATTAATACAATTATTTTCTTATACTATAAATCAAAGCTGCATAAACATTTCAAGAACATTGAAATGAAGCTTCATGCAGTGCTGGAGAATTTTACAGCAAGTTATTGTACTGATCAGTGATGGAGTCTTTGATGCTGGAGAAGAGCCCGTATAACGAATATCTCCTAAGGTTCTTCACCTCGTACCAAGAGTTTAGGACAGTCTGGTACTTGTCTGTTCCGGAGAATGTCAGCTGGATGTTTATGTCGCAGTCTACGTCTCCTC
This sequence comes from Rhodiola chrysanthemifolia, assembly GCA_033675395.1. NCBI lineage: Eukaryota > Viridiplantae > Streptophyta > Magnoliopsida > Saxifragales > Crassulaceae > Rhodiola > Rhodiola chrysanthemifolia. The sequence continues at coordinate 3,200,320 of CM066207.1, forward strand.
CACTGCCTCGACACTTGGACGTTGGCACACCGCAGTCCTGGTTGTCGATGCAGACCTTGGAAGAGCCAGAGCATGCTTCGCAGCCGAATTTTTTCCAGTAGAGGTTTTGCAATATTCCCTTGTGGAACTCAAGCACCTATGAAGTCAAAAAAAATGGCAAGTAAAATTATGATTTTCGATAGAATGATGATGAAATTTTTGATTGTTGAATTGGAGTTTACCAATGTGAAACTTGTTATGGTGTTGGTGCCGTCAGTGACTAAGACTGGGACTGATCTTGCTGCGTATTTCCTCCCAGCAAATGCCACCATGTACCCTCCTGCATCCGCCTGAAATCCCCGGTAACAATTTCCCAATCGAATTCAGTACTCAAATTTATAAACAATTGAGAAGTGTGAAGGTTAATTTTATGGCTCACAGGATTGAAGGATGAGCTGTTGACAGTGAGCAGAGAGATTTCATCAACTTTAGGCCTGAAAACTGCCAGTTTAGCCGTTTTCTCCGAAAGGCCTAATCTTACGTCGCAAGGCGAGAGCTGAACCTGGTTTTGAAAGAACGCATCTTTGCTAGCGAATGCTAACCCAAATGTGAACCCATCTGATTTCTGAACAGTTGTATCCGAACAAGGATCATACACATTGTTGTTATCATCATCAGCTCCATCGACACGCCACGTCAGCATCATCATCAACACCAAAATGGCCATGAAAGCTCTGATCAGGCTCTTCATTTCTGGGTTCTTGTTCTTCTCAATTCTCCTCTGCATCCAAACCAACATTATTATCATCAGATCAGACAAACCCAATTAATGCAAGATTTGAAACCCTAGCGAAGAATTGATGAACAATCTGTGAAGCAAATATCCTAAAGGTGAGATCTTTGATTCAAATCTCATATGAGTATGTACCCTAACGAAGAAATTTCATACCTCTATCATCAATGGTTTCAGGGATTTGAATTTTCTTGGATTTCAAGGACCTCGGCAGCAGCCCAAAAAGTATGGTTGATCGATCGACGTGTCCGACGAGGCAGTTTATTTTACGTAAGTTGATGTATTCCCCAATTTTGTAGTAATTTTCATATATTACCTAAAGGTCCTTCTAGTTACAAATAGTTTCGATTTCGGGACGTATGTTAGAAAAACTGTATTTATAACGGCTTTTCGAATTATTATTTTGTGCTGAATTTTGAATTATTATTATTTTTTGATTAATATAATAGTCAATACGGCAACATAAGAAACAAGGGGGCACCGCTCCTAAAAAGGGCATGACCAAACAAACTGGTCGGCCGACACTATATAATCGACTGACGCGCCGTCGTACCGTTTGAGAATAACAGTAATCGAACTCCTGAAACTAAAAAAAATAAAACAGTTCAGACCGAAAACCGGCTGAGAGACAATAACTCAAATCGGCTGAGAAAATTTTGAATTATTGATTGCCGAGTTTTCTGTGTGCTAAAGTAAGTGTACTCAGTTTTGGCAAATGACCCATGCCCTATCAAGGACCCATAATTTCTTGAAATGGTTCACTTACTTTACTTGACCTTTAAGATATCTATTACCTCATTTTTCATAACCGTCTTTTTTTGGGAACTTGAAAGCTTATTTGTTTGTTTAAAGAAGTTGAGCCTTCCAGCTGTGTAGAAATAGACCTGAAAAAAGAACCAGTTTGGGGAAAGAAACTTAGCCCCAATACAGGTTGCATAAATGGCAATTTTCTCATCAATTTGTGATGTCATGTGCATAACTGATGCTTTTGGTAGCAGATCTCGGCATCTAAATCTGATTTCATTTCGACTCCTAGGACTGTCATCGCAAAATCGATCGATCAAGAGAGGACGGAGGCGGCACTCTTAGCAAGCAAAAAAAGAAGAAGAAGAGAGGTATGCTTTGTCGATTCTAGTGATGATGTGCGAACCCGGTAGTGTGTTGGAGCTGAATTTTTTTGTGCTTGATTGTTGACGTACGACACAGTGAATCAAATCTTTTAAAGAGTCGAAGCACAAGGAAAGGCGCAAGTTGACAGTAGAGGTGAGTTGAGGTTTTCTAGCTATAGCAGCAGCCTTTGATCTTACTGCTGGCTTGTGGCTATGTGAGAAGCATGATTATGAATTGAAATTTTCATGGACACACAATGATCAGTTTAATTAGGCTGTAAGTGGTGATTGAGAAGCTGAGAGGTTACTAATTAAGAGTTCGGATATAGTATTGAAGGAAATTGTGGATTGTGAAATTAGGAGTAAAGTCGGCTTTATGAGGTGAGTCTCATCAGGATTGTAATTTTGTTGCTGGTGAATATCTTTTTAAGGAGTAGAAGGAAAAATTAACAAGTGTTGGTTGTCAATGTTGATTTTCTTTTCTCAGTTAAGGTGATTTGGCTGTGAATTTATATATGCACTCAGATGCTTTTGTAATGGGGATGTGTTAGAAATTCTACATTTGCCTCTTGATTCCTGGACAAAAACAACAACAAGCATGAGCAGTTTTCTTTGAATTATGAAGAATAATAAGTGCATTTACATTCAAGCCACATATGGGATATGCATCCATGTTGTCAGTGTGTAATTACATTTAAGCATGATTAGTATTTGATCATCAAATTTGAATAAGATGCAGTTTGCGGTGGGAGAGCTATGTAGTTCATTTAAAATATTTTTTGTATGTTTAGGTGGTGGTGCCAGAATCGATTGAGCAAGTGAAGTGATCGTAGCTGTATTGCATTCGAGTGTTGAATACTTGTGAGTAAATAATATGCTTATGCTTATTTTTATTATTATATATATATATTAGTACGTATAATACTACTTGGGTACAAATTAGAGAAGTAGAGAAACAGTATTTTCCCCCTCGTCTTTACAAAGACATAAAACACGTTATAAGTGTGTTATTTACTCGCCGAGTCATTTCGACTCACTCTATTTTTACCCACATAATTTCAAATCAACGAGCTGCTAGTTTGAGAGGTCATCTGTCATTTTGTCATTCAGCTGTCTTCCTTTTAATTCAAACATTTGCTATTTTATTATGTCAGTTAGTTCAGTCACTCCGTAGTACTTGAGTAGGATTCTGTTACCGCTACATTATTGCTACTCAATTATGTTATTTCCTTAAAAATTATTCATTTATTTCATTATCAAGACTTATATAGAGGCATGCTTGACGATTAGCTTAAGTATCAAGCGCCGGTCTCGGCATACATTTTTGGGTCGTAACAATTTCGTTGGAGGTTAGACTGTTATGAACTTGACTTGATCTCACTTTGTATGTATCTTCTTGTTGCTGCGATGAAGAAATGGCGAACGGGAGGTCAGGTAGGTCGGGATCAGGAGCTTCATTTGTTGTAATTATGCGAGGTGACTTACAAGCCAAGAGTCTGGTAAGTTTCTGCGAATCCATGGCTTGAACTGTGACCATAAAAATTTCTGATATGATTTTTCCATCTGATGCTTTTCTTTCTGGTCATGTGCTGCAGAGAGTTCCTCCCAAGTTCGTGAAAGTTTTATCACGAGATTTGAGTCAAACTGCAACCCTGATCACTAATTCCACTGCCTCCTGGCATGCTAGTGTTACTCGAACCGATGATAAAATATACTTCAAGGGTGGTTGGGAAAATTTCTTCAGAGACCACTCGTTGGGTAACTTCGAGCTTCTAGCATTCCATTACAAAGGAAACATGCGGTTTCGTGTTCAAATATTTGATTTGGATCAGTGCCAGAGAACTCAACATGCCACTCCGCAAGATCAGAATCCACACAGCCAGAACAGAACATCTCCAGGTATGTTATTCCAAATGACGAGACACTGAGCATACAATTCCTGAGCTTCGGTGCTTATCAGTAACTGTGAATGCGTTGCAGGGAGAGTTGAATCCTTTACATCATCCTTTCCCCACTTCAAGATCTGTCTAAAAAAGAGTGTTTTTCATCCCTTTTATGTGTTGGTAAGGTTGAAACTTGGGTTCTACAAAAACTATGTCCCGCGACTGCTTGCTGAAAATTGAGTTCAAATCGTCACATACTAATTCTCATCCTGCTGTGCAGCCCATCCATGTGGCAGCTACCATGGTGATGAATCTGCCAATGGAAACCACAAACTTTATCATGAGGAGCGGGCGACGGGTTTGGGATGTCAAGTGCCTATTCACAGCAGGTAGATATAAGTTCTCCAAAGGGTGGAGAAGCTTTGCAATTGATAACAAGCTAAAGCCTGGTGACACCTGCGTATTTGAACTCATCGCTAGCTTTGAATTACGTGTCACCATTTTTAGATCTTGAACTCTTTCTAGTAGCTATTTATCTAGACTGCATAGCCAGAGCTTTTACAACATCATCAATGTTGGAAAGTGGATGACATTCCATTGTTCCTGCCATGAATGTGTGAACTTTGTAATTGAGCTCGATCGAGCTGAACCCAGGATCTTTAACAAATGCCTTTGATTTTAACACTGTTTGTACTTTATCAATATCAGCCCTGTTTCCTACCTGAGACAGAATATTCATTAGACACAAGTAAAACCCAGGATCAGCTGGCTCGCTGTCGAACAGTGGTTTGGCTGTTTCAACTCCCAGTTTGAAATCCTCATGAGTTCTACAAGCACCAAATAATGTTCCATAAACACAAAAACTCGGTTTCACTGGCATGCTTTGGATCAACAAGAGCGCTTCGCTTAATTTCCCAGCACGGCAAAGAAGGTCAACGACGCAGGCATAATGTTCTGGTTTTAAAACCATTTCCCTTTCACTGACAGCATGATTGAAAATCTCCAGCCCTTCTGAAACCATTCCGGCATGACTACAAGCAGACAGAATTTGCACTAATGTCGAATCATCAGGACACAAACTCGAGCTGCCCATCTGACAAAACAGATCGAGCGCTTCACCTCCAAGACCATTCATCCCAAATCCACGAATCATAGTGTTCCAGCACACAACATCCTTCTTCTCAACTCCCTCGAATATTTTCCTTGAACCCTCTAACTGCCCGCAGTTTGAATACATGTCTATAAGGGAAGATCCCACATAAACATGACATTCAAAACCAGTTTTAATTATCATCGCATGAATCCTCCTTCCTTGCATCAAGGCTCCCGAATCCCTACAACTTGACAAGATCGCAATGTAAACAACAGAATCCAGTTTTACATCATCCACACACAACATCTCAGTAAAGTGCTCTTGAGCTTTTCTGTAATACCCACCGTCCACAAGCCCATTCAACATCAATGTCAAGACAACCACATCCTTCGCAGAAATCTCATTAAAAACAATATACGCTTCTTCAATTTTTAAAACACTCGCATAAAATTTTAACATAGATGTTTTCGCAAGATGGGCATTCTCAAGCCCGGCTCTTATCAAAAATCCATGAACACCATCACCAATCCTCGCATCAAAAACACTCGAACACGCAGAAACTAAACTCATAATCGTACAACAATCAACCCGAAACCCAATCCTCCTCATCAACTTAAAAAGCCACATTGCTTCTAAACCAAATCCATTATCAGAATAACCCGAAATAATCGCATTCCAACTCACCACATTTCTCTCAGCCATTTCATCAAACACATTCCTGGCAACATCCACTAACCCAAGCTTCCCATACATATCAACCAAAGCTGTCTCAACAAACACATTACTCTCAAATCCAACCCTAATCCAATAGCAATGCACAGATTTTCCAATCAAGCTAAGCCCTAAATTACCAAAAGCAGGGACCACACTCGAAATAGTAACCGCATTTGGTTTTAAACCACTCATCACCATGTCACGAAACAAGTCAACTGATTGAATAAAGCAACCGACTTTAACATACCCAGATATTAAAATTGTCCAGGAAACTACGTTCTTGCAAGCCAGTCGATTAAAAACGGCTTCAGCGGGTTTGAAAAGGTTAAAGGCAGCGTAAGAGTTGATCAAATTGTTGGAGGCGAATACGTCGTCGGCGGAGAGACCGGAGGTTATGAAAGCCGCGTGGCATTGTTTGACTTGGTTTGAATGTTTGATGCGTTGGAGGATTGAAGAGGTTTGATTGAGTGAGCTCTGGAGTTGGATTTTGGAGATTTGGCGCCGCAGCGGTTGATTCATTTGATTTCTTGGAAACAGTTTTGGATGCATTATTAAATAAATGAAAAATATAAGTAAATAAATAAATTAGAATTTAATATTTAAGTGTTATCACAAATAGAATAAAATTCTGAACAAACAAAAATTATAAAACATATGTAATTGAGGGCCCAACCGGGTTCGAACCGGTGACCTATTGATCTGCAGTCAATTGCTCTACCACTGAGCTATGGACCCTTGGTTGCTCATTGAAATAATTTGATAATAAATTTCAAAATAATTGATTTCTAGTCCAAAAATAAAATATCAGAGGACAGCATTTTTTCTAAGATAATTTTATTGAACTGGAGAAGTTGAAAAACAAGTGGAAGGACGCTATGTATATATATAAACTACTGTTGAACTAAAAAGAGGAAGGGACATCATGCAAGGGATGACCCTTTTGGTTCCGGTCCATGATTTTTCGAGCAAGGGAGACTTGTTTGCCAACTACAAAAACAAATGCCTTGCCTCGACCACCTACGCCTCTTGCTGTTCTGCCGACTCGTCTAACATACTCACTTGGATCCCGAGGAAAATCGAACAGCACAACATGATTCACGCCCGTGAAATCAATTCCTCTTGAGGCTCTGTCATTACAGGTTTTATGAGAGGAAGTGTGAGACGTAAGTTTGCTGTCGGTGAAGTGAAGAATTGTGAAGATAAGTTACCTGTCAGTGCAAACTAGGAATAATGCGTCTTTATCGGATCGTGGATGGAGGAACTCTTTCATGTTTGCAAGGCGTGTTTCTTGTGTAACTGCAGCGTGGAAAGGTAGAACAAGCAATCGAATTCCTTTTCTATCAAAGCGGTTTAATGCATTCTCCACTATTCTGCACGTCTCAATCTAAAATATGGGATTTCAAAGATCAGAAAATGAGAAGTTTTATCATTATATATTGACGCTGCACATAAAAATTAAACAAAACACCCTTTGTTTATCACCTTGTTGCAGAAGACGATGGTTTTGGATACTGGATTTTCCTCGGCAAGTTGCAACAGGGCGGTCTTCTTGTTTAGAAGTGCTGTATCTGGATTTTTTTCCGTTCCTTCATCTCCACTGCAATCAACGAGAACCTGAAAAAAAGACGGCCTGTTAACACAACATTGCTTCTACTTTTATTAATTCTGAATAGGAAATGAAGCTGCACACTACTTGTCAAAAAAGAAACAAAGCTTAACTCACAAGAAATTTCAGGCTACATGAGCATAAACATATACGATGAAAATAAAACACACCTCTTCAAGACCAGTACTTGTGCGATGCATCCCGGGCCCAATAACCACCTCAGAGTCTGGAAAAGTTTCAACTAACTTGTTGTATATGTCTACAGGTAAGGTTGCTGTCACAAACAGATATTGTGTAGTGACTGGTGCGGAGCTTATCAAATTCTGGAGTGCAAGTTCAAACTCTTCATCATCATAGAGTATGTCAACCTCATCAAGTATGGCACTGAAAGGTAAATCAATTTTTAAGTATTACTATGAGCATCTCATAAAGTCAAGTAAAAAAGAGAGCAGAAAGATCAAAACAAGCAATCAAGTTTTAAGCTAATAACTTTTTAAACAAGCAGAAAGTGACTGGCTGAATCACCATCTAATGTTGGCCAGCTTTAGGAAGCCTTCTCTAATTAGGTACAAAAATCGACCAGGTGTCGCTATTAGTACATCCATTTCTTGCTGTAGACTTTCCAGCTGAGTTTTCTGCTTGAAGCCTCCAGTTACAACCATGGATCGAAAAGGGACACCGTTCTTAGACAAGGAACGGCAGTTACTCAATACCTGACAGCATCAAATGATTGCTTAAAGAAAGTCTTTAAACTGAAAAGTTATATTTAATAATGAAATAGTTGTTGTGCCAGTAAAAAAATGTGACCACTAACCTGAGAAGCTAGTTCAGCAGTTGGTGCTAAAATAATTACTCTAGGACTTCGTGATGATGATTTGCTAACCCCCTGAAGCTCTTCTTCTCTGATCCGTTGAATAACAGGCACAAGATAGGCCAATGTTTTTCCAGATCCACTTTGATCAGCTATCACAGAGCTCCTTCCCTCAGAAACAGGACCAAATGCCATGGCCTGTTATCGAGGATAATCACATTTGGTAAGAAAAGCGATATATTATAACCCACTAGACTCTACACACCATTGTAATTATTTGACTCATATCACTAGGCTGAAATAATGTTGTCCAACTCACTTAAAGTAGTTATATGATTGTCAGGACAAGGAAAAGAAACAAAAACACAAATATGAGTACTGCGCCACCATGATCACATTACTTATGCATGAGAGAAAGCAATCAAGAGTCGTACGAATTGCACCAAACAATATGTAGAAGACATTACTAGTTATAAGTTGATTCAAAAGAGTAATAACTATACCTGAATATTTGAAGGACGCATGTAACCCAAAACACGTAAGCACTCAATCATATAATCCTTACACCCTATATCCCTGAAATATTTACGACTGAAAAACTCCTTATCAGCTGATTTCTGCCAGCGCATTGGAGGATAATCAGGTTCATATCCAGATCTCTGCATGGAATCTCCTCTATTCCATCCTCTAATTTCAGGCACGGGCTTTTTGGGAGCTGAAATATCAGACCTCGGACTACTGTATCCTCTAATCCTAAGTTTTTCTGGATAGGTACGATCAACTTCCTGACCAATGTAACGCCTTTCATCTGCTTCATTCTCATCCTTTTCTACATCAGTCTTTTGCACCCGTGTTCTGTCTCTTTGAGAATGAATCGTTTCACGCCGTGTAACTTGACTTGTCGTCTCTTGATCCTCATATTCATTTTCAGAATATGCAATGGACGATCTCTTGATATAATTTTCTTCCACAACCTGCTCGTCACTATCTTGCTTCATCTTAGATACTTTTTTTGCTAGAGCAATGATTTTGTGCGTTTTTAGTCTTCCGAAATTACCCGCTGCTTTACTAGAGGAATCAACACTTTTACCCACAGTTGGAGATTTGTATCCTGCACCAGCAGTCACAAAATGAGTTTACTTACATGTAACAACTATGTTTAAACTATTCTTGTATCTTGACAACTAACACCATTGAAAAAATTAGCTCCTACTTTGCGTATCTCATATCCATCATGTCACAAGATGTTATATACTCAGCCTCTCACTATAAAAACCAAACCTACTAATGCTTGTTATTCAAGCTCACTATCAACTTAGACTCAGCCAAGAGCTTTTTATTCTTTTGACCAGAAAACATTCCACTGACTGATTCAGAAAAAGGCTCTGCTGATTACAAATAGCAGAATTGGTAGAATTGACGCTCCAGATTGACCTCGACAAGTCCTATTTAGAGTTCATTGGTGATCAGAAAAATCATGAGAGTTCTCACATTGACACTTTTCTATTTTATTTTGGCGAAAAAAAAAATCTGCAGTTCTCCAAACAAAATGGAATAACATTTGAGTGAATTGAGCAATCTGAGTCCAAAGTTGAGATACAGCTGATGATGAGTGCATTCATTATTGATGGTGTTGTAATCTGCAACTCAGCCTAGAACCAAATCTAACAATTAAGCTAACATTTTTATCCTAAATTCATAAGCTCTCCATCTAAAGCTTTGCTTCAATGCTTTCAGTATCATCAACACATTATCAAACTTTGAGTCTCATTACCTCCATCCAAAACCCTAGCAGGCGTTCTCCGCCCACCAGCACCTCCAGATCCAACCTCTTCATCCCCACACGACCTCGCTGCCGCCGAAGTTCCACTCATCGGCTTCCACGTCAACACATCCTTTGACGGCAAAGCAGAAGCCTGCTTCTCATCCTCCTCACTCCCTCCCCACACAATAAACTTCTCTCCACTCTCCTCATCCACCAAACGATACGCTCCAGCTGCATCCATCGGTATCTTCTTGTACCCTGCCCGAACCACAAACCTACTTCTCCCACCACTCCTCCGCTTCCCGAACAACAACACCTTCTCCGTCCTCAAGCTCCATTTCGTCGCCGGAAACTGCGCCCACGGAGGATACGGCGGCGGTTTCAGTCTCCAAGTCAGACTCTCGCGGAGGCTCACGGTGGCGTTGGACAGCATTTCCGGTCAGCTCCGACTTTTTTTAGCGGGGCTCCGAATTCGTTCCCGTTGATGAGAACTAGAAGTAGATGACGGTGAGGATAACGAATATCCGATGGGCCTCAAATGAGCTGGCCCATTAAACTAAACCCACCGAAAGGAAAAGCTTGTTAACTTTTGGGCCGATGCAAATTTTGGGCCTAAATTGTGCCGGCCTTATAAATCGCTCAAATTTTGCTAGTTTTTTTGATAAATTTTTTTTTTTGACTGTGGGCGCTCAAATTAGGGGTATGCATTTGATTCTAGGATCAAAATGTTTATAGAGTCACCCTTATCCTGTTCGATCTGTACCCTGCACTATCTTCATATCCTAACGAATCCTATCCACAAAGCCTAAGGCAGATTAAGAGTCACGAAAAAATAGACTCTACCCTCTTACCCTAACATCATACCCTACCCTCTTACACTATCATGTCTTACCCTACTATTTTCATTCATATTATGAATTTTTTTTCAAAATATATTTAAATTTGCCATACTTGACCCTAGCCGACCCGACCTTACCCTAATATTACCCTGCCCTGCGGACTTATAAAAATTGTTCTACCCTGCCCTGTCACTGAAAAATGATCTTACCCTACCAATTACCGACCCCTAAATCAAATATATCTCAATCAGCACATCTCTCTTAAAACATACTAGCATACTTGCATAGGTTACAATAGAATTTAGGGAAAAGTACAAAAAGGGATACCGAATTACCGTTTGTTTCTAATTTTTTGTCCGAACTATTAAAATTTCCAAAAAGGTACCGAACTACCATCTGTTTCCAACTTTTTGTCTGAACTATTAAAATTTCAAAAATAGGTGCGAACTATATAAAATTTTTCCAAATTTTTGTCCGAACTACTAAAATTTCCAAAATATGTGCGAACTATATAAATTTTTCCGAAGGTAAAACCTAAAATTATTATCAAAATTTTTCCAAATGTGCCCTTTATTTTTTACTGCCTTCCCAGACGGGTATAATTTGTTGCAATTTCTGCACCCTTTTTAATTTATCAAATATCGTCACTCGAATGTAGATTTATCTAGAATGTAATTCTATATAGTTCGGACAAAAATTTAGAAAATTTTTATATAGTTCGCACCTATTTTGGAAATTTTAATAGTTCGGACAAAAAGTTGGAAACAGATGGTAGTTCGGCACCCTTTTTAGAAATTTTAATATTTCGGGAAAAAAAATTGAAAACAGACGGTAGTTCGGTACTTTTTTTTATTTTATTTTTACTTTTCCCTAGAATTTAAATGGAAACGATTTTTTTTTTCGATCAAATAAATGGAAACGATTTTGAGTCTAATATGTATTGGGGTGGACCGCTGCGCGTTTTAACCAAAAAAAAAATGTCTGAGAAAAATCGAATTTCGGAGTTAGAAAAATTCTAAGTAAAACGCGACGGAGGGGATTGAGGAACGAATCAGGCGAAGGAAGTGAGATGCGAAGAGGAAGTGAAGATCGTAAAAAATGCAAGGGATTCATCAACAGCAGCAGCAGTTAGCAGCGCTGCTCTCGGTCGCTTTGCCGAAGGACGGTGTCGCCGGAGCGGAGGACGAAGAGTCGGCGAGGCTCTCGGCGCTGAACTCGCTGCAAAGAGCGATTGTCTACCCGCCTAATTCGCTCCTGGTGGCGCATTCGGCGGCTTTCCTTGCTCAGGGCTTGTCAAGCCTCTTGACGGACAAGTATGTTTTTTTTTCTGTTGTATTGATGAGTTTAAGTTGATTGTTTGAGGCTTGTAAGGTGATTAGGTGAATGGATGAGTATGATTGTTTCGGGAGATTTGGTTTGTGATAGGAGTTCAGGGGTGGAGGTGGATGGTTTTTGTGGCTCGAGTTTGAGGGGATGATGTGTGGTTTTATCAGTTATTATTAGAGGTGTGGTATGTGGAGAGGCGGGTAATCAGTGATGATGGTGGGAGTACAGACTAAAGAGATACTATTCCCTTGAGCAAATTAAAAAAAGCATCTAGTTACTAAACTTAAATGAACAGATATGAATGTTTTGCATATCTAATAAAAATGCTCATTTTACGTCTTCCTTTTGTTAGAAATGTCAACTGTAAAAGTGTCTTTTTACTTTTTAGCTGTAATAAATTGTTGTTTTTATGAAGTATTGACTAGTTCGTCGTATGATATAAGATCGTTATACTTATTGATTAATTTCCATTTAGTATTTGATTATGTGAGATTGTTTTATAGATCACTCTTGGTGCGGAAATTGGCAGCAAGAGTGTATGGCGCTCTTTGTTCAGTAGTTTCATCAATTCAGCTCACTCCAAATGGAAGACAGAATCAGTTTGTGCTCCGAAATCTGGTTGACCATTTTATTTCATGGGCATTACCTTTGCTTGGTAGTATTAGTTCTGGAGATGGGATGACAGAACTAGCCTTGGAGAGCCTCCTTGAGTTTGTAAATGTTGGTGATGTTGGGGTTATTGAGAGATATGCTTTGCCTATTCTTAAAGCATGCCAAGCGTTGCTTGAAGATGAAAGGACCTCCATGAATCTTTTACGTCAGCTTCTTGGTCTCTTGACTTTGGTATCATTGAAGTTCCCTAAATGTTTCCAACCACACTTCACTGACTTTGTGGACCTGCTTCTTGGGTGGGCCTTAGTAGCAGACCTCGCCGAGTCAGATAGACTGGTTATTATGGATAGCTTTCTGCGGTTCCAAAAACACTGGGTTAGTAATTTTCAATTTTCAATGGGACTGCTATCGAAGTTCTTGGGAGATATTGATGTCTTACTTCAAGATGGAATTCCTGGAACGCTGCAACAATTTCGTAGGCTTCTTGCACTCGTATCTTGTTTTTCTACTGTTCTGCAGTCCACTGCATCTGGAATGTTAGAATTGAATTTATTAGAACAAATAAAGGAGCCAGTGAGCAAGATGGTACCTCGTTTGCTAGGATGTTTGTCCCTGGTTGGAAAGAAATTTGGTTGGTCGAAGTGGGTAACAGATTTGTCGAGGTGTTTGACTCTTTTGGCCGAAATTCTAGGAGAAACATTTTCAAGCTTCTATCCCCTTGCAGTAACTATCTTGTTTCAATGTTTGACTTATGATAACATTGCTCAAGCACCAGGAGCAGGGAAGTTTTCAACTTTTGATATTTGTGGGGTTTTAAAAACAAATCTTCAATTATTGTCTCTACAAAAGCATGGACTCCTCCCATCATCTGTTGATAGCTTATTGAAATTTGATATGCCTATATCACAGTTGCGTTTGCATCCTAACCACTTAGTGACTGGAAGTTCAGCTGCGACTTATATTTTCTTACTTCAGCACGAGAATGATGAAGTTGTTGAGCAAGCAATGAATAACTTAATTGAGGAGCTGCAATTACTGGCAGACATGCTAGGAAAGGTGTTGGGTTGTAAACTTGAAAATCTCGGTAGTGCAGAATTCCCAAGGTATTCAAAAGCTGAACTATTGGCCCTAATTAATTTTGATTTAAAGGTTATGGTAAGTAGCATTTCTACGGGTGGAGATAACACACTGTTGGAGAAAGCAGATGCTGCTTCTATATATCTTCGAAGGACCGAGAAGTTGATATCTTTTATCGTTGATAAACTTAATCCCTTTCATATGCCTATTGAGGGATGCGTGGTATTGCAAGGACAAGTTATTGAGACAATGGAAGAGTTGACGACTGTTGAATTTTTCTGTCAACGCTTCATACAAAAAGCCTGTGAAAAAGATTCCACCAGTGGATATTCTGTTGCGATCACAAAGCATTTGAATAAATACAGTACTTATATTATGAAAGCTATTCATTTTTCATCTCCTCTTGTGGTGAAGCTGAGAGCTCTGAAATGGATCTGTAGATTTTGTGAGGGTATTTTCACATCAAGCAAAAATTTAGATGTATACCTATGTGTTCTTGGGGATCCGCTTATTTCTGCAAATCTGGTGCTCCCAATCTTAGAGGCTGCATCAGATCAGGAACCAACAGTACGAATGCTTGTTGCGTCAGTTTTAGAGCTTCTCATGAGAGCAAAACTTGTGCATCCTGTACTCTTTCACGCCTTATCCGCAAAAGTTCTTGAAAGAATAGGTGACCCAGAAGGTGATATAAGGACAGAATTTCTTAAATTGTTATCTAATATATTGACGGTCACATATTATGTCTGCGGTTTATCTGAGTTTCAAATTTCATGGAAGCCTAGTCATGATAAACTAGGTGGTAGACCTGTGCTGCATTGGGAACAAATACTTGCTCTTAAGCAGACAAAAAAGCGACTCCACTCGCAGCAGCTGGTATCTATCTTAAGTTACCTTTCACAAAGGTGGAAAGTTCCTCTTTCCTCCTGGATCCACAGGCTCATTTCCTGCTGCCGGAGTTCAAAAGACAATGTTTTTACCCAAAATGAAGAAGTAGGAGACTTCTCTATAAACACTCCACTCCTTTTTACGGAAGAAAATGACAGTACATTTGAAAGGATTTGGTCGGTGAATAATCTGGCTGGCGCATTCTGGGCTATTCACGAGGCCTCCAGGTACTGCATTCTCATGCGCCTTCGAACCAACCTTGGTGGGCCCACACAAACTTTTGCAGCATTGGAACGCATGCTCTTGGACATTCTTCATGTGATGCAGATTGATACCGACCAACGAGAAGGAAATCTGAATATCGTAGGCTTGTCTGGTGCTCACCTGTTGCCAATGAGGCTATTGTTAGATTTTGTTGAGGCTCTTAAGAGAAATGTCTTTAACGCTTATGAGGGATCTGTTATTCTAGCACCCGTCCCTCGTCAAAGTTCTATGTTCTTTCGGGCCAACAAGAAAGTTTGCGAAGAGTGGTTTTCACGTATATGTGAACCTATGATGGATGTTGGGTTGGCACTTCAGTGCCATGATGCTACTATTCATTATTGTACTCTTCGTTTAATGGAGATGAAAAATCTTGTTTCATCAGCTTCAACTGTCAATTATAGAGCACAAGCATCTGAGAAATTTCAAATTAATAGGGTTAAATTTTCCAGAGATGTTATGCGGATGCTGCGGTATTTGGCTTTAGCACTATGCAGGTGCCATGATTCTGAGTCATTGATTGGTCTACTGAATTGGGCTAACGTAGCATTCTCTTCGTTGTCAGCTGATGGGGACAGTCTGATACACGATGAAATATGTGGGCCTTTCTCTTGGATCTATGGATTAGTGTATCATGCAAAAGGCCAATACGAAAAAGCTGCTGCACACTATACTCTTCTGCTTCAAAATGAAGAGTCTCTCACTTCTATTGGCTCTGATGGCATACAGTTCATTATATCCAGAATAATTGAGAGTTATACGGCTGTATCAGATTGGACATGTCTCGATTCATGGTTATCAGAGTTACAGAGCCTTCGAGCCAAGCATTCTGGCAAAACTTATTCTGGTGCGCTTACTATGGCTGGCAATGACATAAATGACGTTCATGCATTGGCCCACTTTGATAATGGTGATTATCAGGCTGCATGGTCATCTCTGAATTTGACACCTAAAACAAGCATGGAACTCACACTCGAGCCTAGATTAGCCTTGCAAAGGAGTGAACAGATGCTTCTGCAGGCAATGCTTCATAAAATAGAGGGAAAAGAGGAAAAAGTGTCCCTTGAAATAGGAAAGGCAAAGTCTATGTTGGAAGAAAAGATGTCTATACTACCGTTGGATGGGCTACTGGAGGCCGCAGAGTATGCCACTCAGTTGCAGTGCATTTTCGCATTCGAAGAAGGTTGCAAGTTAATGAATAACCATGAAAACGGGAAACAAGTTCAGTCGATCGTAAGTTCATATGTCCAGTCAATCGAAATACCCATCAATAAAGTTAATCAGGATTGTAAACTGTGGCTGAAACTCCTTCGAGTTCAACGAACTATTGACCCATCTTCTCCAGTTACTCTGAGTCTGAGCACCAGCTTGTTGAAGTTAGCTCGGAAGCAAAGTAACCTGGGATTGGCTAATCGTCTAAATGGTCATCTTAGGGAATACTTGTCCAGTTGTTCTGAGAATGGACATTTTGGTCATCTCTTATCACATTTGCAGTATGAAGGTGCCTTGCTCATGCACGCAGAAAACAGGTTAGAAGACGCAATTACAGAACTTTGGTCATTTATACGTCCTTGCATCATCTCTTCAAAGAATAAAGTCATTGAGGATAAGGTTGGTATTTTGAAGGCCAAATCTTGTTTGAAACTTGCAGATTGGTTGAGACAGGATATATCTCATACTGCAGATGGTTTGGTCTCTAAATTGTTTGAAGATATTATTTGTGAGACTTCCTGTCCCAATAGAGAGCATGACTGTGTTTCTAAGCATTCTTATTCAAAACCGTCGGGAGCCATCATGATAGAGCTTCTCATTGGTACCGTCGCGAAGTTGTCATCTCTTGTATGCCCTGCCATGGGTAAGTCATGGATTTCTTATGCATCCTGGTGCTTTAATCAGGCCAAAAGGTATCTTTCAACGACACAAGAGACATCCTTCCTATCAGCTACTGTATCTCCTCTTCTCTTCCCTGAAAGTGTACCAGGTATCTTCAAACTTACTGATGAAGAGAAGGCGTCAGTGGAATCTATCATCTATCAGCTTTATGTGAGAAATGATTCAGGAGAACTCAAACTAAATCAGGAAAGGGAATCAGCAGTTGAATCTGTAGCACATAACGATGATCCAAAAACTTTGGTTCACCTCATTTTGAATGCAATTGAAATTGGAGCAGGAGCAGCTGGAGCAGAAGAGTCAAATGGAGAAACAATTACTATGAAAGTTGGCTCTCAATTGCGTATGCTATTAATACACGCAAATATTGGTGTAGAAGAAGCTGATATATTGTCCACTGTGAATAATTTATTAGAAATTTGGTGGTCATTAAGAAAAAGGAGAGTGACTTTCTTTGGACATGCTGCTCATGGTTATATTGAGTATCTTTCATATTCCTCAGTTAGAATTTCTCAAGGTCTGGTTGATGAATCCATTTCTGAATCTTTAAAACATAAAGCTGCAAGCTACACTAACAGGGCTACATTATATGTCCTGCACATTCTATTGAACTATGGAACGGAGCTAAAAGATACACTTGAGCCAGCACTTGCCAATGTTCCATTGTTGCCGTGGCAGGTGATCAAAGGTTTTTGCTATCTAATTGTTTTCTCTCCGCAATGTTCTTACTCAATCGGTTTTACATCTACAATTGTAGGAAATTACACCCCAACTCTTTGCTAGGTTGAGTTTTCATCCTGAGCCTGTGGTGCGGAAGCAGTTAGAAAGCTTGTTGAATATGTTGGCTAAGCAGTTCCCAAGGTCCATTGTTTATCCCACATTAGTGGATGTAAATGCTTGTGAAGAGGGACCTTCAGAGGAACTGCAGAGTGTACTGGGCTGCCTGGTAATGATTCACTTTCCATATTAATATGGAATTAGCGCTTTGCTTTTAGATTTTTTTTTTGTTACCAGCTGATTATCAGTTGATTGTAATGTTTCCCTAGAGGTTTCACTGGAAAGGTAATGACTTCCGTTTGTGTGTATGTGGCACCTTCAGAATTCAGATACATGCCTGCTTAAATTCAGTCAATCTGTATTTGTAACACCTACAATCAGTTTTTTTCATTGATTATTTAACTTCCACCTGCAGATGACACTTTACCCTAGGTTAGTTCAGGATGTGCAGCTGATGATAAACGAGCTAGGGAATGTAACTGTTCTCTGGGAAGAATTGTGGGTCAGTACCCTTCAAGATCTTCATACTGGTAACCTCAATTATTATTTTCATTATTTCTCTTTTTTTTTAATTCTGTGATGACAACTTTTCTCTTTTATTTCATCTGCTTAGTCACCATTTGCATATGTTCAGATGTCATGAGACGCATTAATTTGCTGAAAGAGGAAGCGACGCGCATTGCAGAAAATGCTACTCTTACTCAGAATGAGAAAAACAAAATCAATGCTGCGAAGTACTCAGCCATGATGGCCCCAGTCATTGTGACCTTGGAACGTCGTCTAGCTTCCACTTCTCGAAAGCCTGAGACACCTCACGAGACATGGTTCCATGATTCTTATGGCCAGCAACTCAAGTCAGCCATTTTGAGTTTTAAAAACCCCCCAGCTTCTGCTGGAGCCCTTGGGGAAGTGTGGCGGCCATTTGATAATATTGTTGCATCCTTGGCCGCTCATCAGAGAAGATTTTCGGTCTCTTTGAGAGATGTTGCACCTAAGCTAGCCCTGCTGTCTTCCTCAGATGTTCCAATGCCTGGTCATGAGAAGCATATTGCAATAGCAGAATCTGACAGAAGCCTGAATCCTTCACTGCAAGGAATCGTGACAGTTGCTTCTTTCTCAGACAACATAACTATCTTATCAACGAAGACTAAGCCCAAGAAAATTGTCATATTAGGGTCAGATGGTGAAAGATATACATATCTCTTAAAAGGTCGCGAAGATTTGAGACTGGATGCTAGAATAATGCAGCTTTTGCAGGCAGTAAATGGCTTTTTGCGCTCATCTTCTTCAACTTATAGCCATTCTCTTGTCATTCGATATTATTCAGTGACGCCCATTAGTGGCCGGGCTGGTCTTATTCAGTGGGTAGAGAATGCAGTTAGTATTTACAGTGTCTTCAAGTCTTGGCAGAAGCGGAACCAACTGGCACAATTCACAGCAAATGGCACAGGTGACATTAAGGATTCGGCTGTTCCTTCAGTTCCTCGTCCAAGTGATATGTTTTATGGAAAAATCATCCCAGCACTGAAAGAGAAAGGAATTAGACGAGTTATTTCACGGAAAGATTGGCCTCATGAAGTGAAGCGAGAGGTTTTACTTAATCTTATGAGTGAAGCTCCCAGACAGCTTCTTTATCAGGAACTCTGGTGTGCCAGTGAAGGGTTCAAAGCCTTCAACTCAAAATTAAAGAGGTATATGAGGCTAGGAGAAACTAAAAGTAATTGCAGGATTTTTCATTATGTCTCTTAGACTACAATCATGTGGTTATTTTCAGTTTGTCCAAGCTACAGTCAGTACTTTCAGATAGCGATCAGGAGGACTACTGAGTTTTTATACATATTAGAATGATCTATAATTATTCGCAAGATCTTTATTAGGCCGTCCTAGTGATGCTGACCACTGTTATTATTTTTTGACAGGTATTCGGGAAGTGTAGCAGCCATGTGTATGGTAGGACACATTTTAGGACTGGGCGATAGGCATCTTGATAATATTCTTATTGATCTTTGTAGCGGGGATATTGTACATATTGACTATAATATCTGCTTCGATAAAGGGCTGAGACTCAAGATTCCTGAAATTGTTCCCTTCCGTCTCACACAAACTATGGAAGCGGCTTTGGGATTAACCGGTCTTGAGGGAAACTTTAGGTCCAACTGTGAAACTGTTCTTAAAGTTTTGAGAATGAACAAGGATCTAATTCTGATGTTATTAGAAGTATTTGCGTGGGACCCTCTGGTAGAGTGGACACGTGGGGATTTTCACGATGATGCAGCTATTGTTGGAGAAGAAAGAAAGGGCATGGAATTGGCTGTAAGTTTGAGCTTATTTGCGTCTCGAGTCCAAGAAATCCGTGTTCCTCTGCAGGTAAGATGTGAGACTTGATCTCTGCACATTATCTGTGTTGCTAGTCCTATGATCAACATACTGGTCCTTAGAACATCCACCCATCTAATCTTAAAAATAAAACTTAGTTTGTTTAAGCCCTGAGCAATAAGGCAATCAAAGTTGCTGCAGATGTTATTACTGATATAAATAAGGTGAATGTGATTTAATGATTGAAGAACTTTAAACTGATATCCTTGTTGATTTGTAGGAACATCATGATCTTTTATTGACTTCCTTACCAGCAGTTGAGAACACTCTTGAGGTACAGACCATGACTTACTTTCATCTAAAACTATTTTTAAAATGTGGCTATTAATCTCATTACAGGTTGACAATTTAAAATCTCATGTTTCAGAGGTTCGCTGATGTTCTAAATCAGTATGAAATTGTCTCTGCTGTTTATTATCATGCTGACCAAGAGCGGTGCAATCTTACCATGCGGGAAAATTCCGTCAAGTCCTCTGCTCACCAAGCTAGTAACTTTTTTGATCAAACTCATGCCTCATTTGAGATGCAAGCTCGTGAATTTTCTCAAGCTAAAGGTTGTGTGGCTGAGCGAACTCAAGAGGCAACATCTTGGATTGAGCAGCATGGGATGATCATTGATGCCCTAAGAAGTACATCAATCCCAGAAATTGATGTTGGCATGACTTTCAGCAGCTATGGAGAAGCTCTCTCTCTTATTTCTGCTGTCGTAGTGGCAAAGGTTCCTCTGACAATTGTGCCCGAGCCCACACAAGTTCAATGCCAAGATATTGACATGGAAGTTTCTCAACACCTGCTTGATTTGGATGGTGCACTTGCTTCTGCAGTGACATCAATAAAAACATATTCTGTTACTCTGCAAAAGATACTGCCAGTTAATTATGTTACTACAAGCCCTGTGCATGGCTGGGTCCAGATCTTACAGCGATCACTAAACTCTACTTCTTCTGATGTTCTTGCATTTGCCAGAAGACAAGCTGGCGAGCTCATTTCAGAAGCTCAAGGAGGTGGATTAGATTCTATCAAGCAAAACCATCGCGAGCTTTGCATTACAGTCCAGAAGTATGCCGAACAGATCGAGAAACTCGAAGAAGAGATTGCCCAACTTCAAAGTAATATCAGTTCAGATGCTGAAATGAAAGCCAAGGACCGTTTTATTTCTGCTTTTTTGAAGTTAATGCAATCTGCTGGTTTGAATATTAAAGAAGATTCTATGCTGTCCTTAAGGTCCACGCCACCAAAATTTGATGGAATCAAGGGTCGAATGCCCGGGGATCTTGGAGATAAGATGCAAAAGGTGTTACGAATGTTGAATACTATCGTTGGATGTGCGTATAAAGACATCAAAAATAGCGTGGTGATCTTTATTGGTGACCATCGTGGAATGGAAAACTTTGATCATACACTGCAATCTACTCCTGGAGGTCTTCTTTATAAGTTTGAAGAGCAAGTTGAGAAATGTGTACTTGTGGCGGAGTTTGTTGAAGACTTGCAAAAAAATGTTGATTTTCCAATTTTAGACTTGGAGGCCTATCGAGACGCTCCTAGTAAGGTTTTCAAAAGCAGTTTACTTGCTTGTAAGAACTTGATTGAGCAATTGACCGAGAGTGTTTTGCCCGTTCTGGTAAAATATATCCTGTCGTATAGCTCAGAGGTCATGGATGCATTTGGATCAGTTTCACAAACGCGGGGGTCAATCGATACAGCATTGGAGCAACTTGTTGAGGTTGAAATTGAAAGGGCGGCTTTGGCAGACTTAGAACAGAATTATTTTATGCAGGTTGGCTTCATCACTGAGCAGCAATTGGCTCTTCAAGAAGCTTCCATAAAGGGTCGGGATCATTTATCCTGGGAGGAGGCAGAGGAGCTAGCGTCCCAAGAAGAGGATTGCAAGGCCCAGCTACACAAACTTCATCAGACATGGAACCAGAAAGACATGAGAACATCTTCGTTGATGAAGAGAGAAGCTAGCATTAGGAATGCATTTGTCTCTTCTGAAGGTCATTTCAAGGCCCTTACAAATTCTGAAGGAGAGTCAGCACCTCAAATTATGGGGGGAAAGCACCTGTTGCATACACTAGTTAGCCCCTTCGGCGAATTGGAATCAATTGATAGAACACTTTCTTCATGCTCTGCTTCTATTCCGTGTGCAAATAGGACCCCTAAATCATCAGATTTAGTTGACTCTGGATTACAAGCTGACAATGTCTGGAAGGTAGACATTCCATTGAATAATCACTTTTTCTTTATATGGAAAGTTGGTGTCCTGGACTCTTTTCTTGATTCTTGTGTACATGATGCCACTTCACCCATGGATCAGAACATGGAATTCGAGCAGCTCTACAATAAGTTCAAGATGAAAATTGAAAGCCTGCTTCATCGACATATTGGGCAGTATTTAAAAGAAAGGATAGTTCCTATATTTCTAGCTTGGTTAGACAAAGAAGCAGATCAATTAAATGTTCCAGCAAAGGACTATGCTTGTGAGCAAGTGAAGAAGGATGTCAGTTCCACTAGAAGGATACAACAGCTGCTTGAGGAGTACTGCAGTGCTCATGAGACCGCCAGAGCTGCGAGTTCTTCAGCTTCCATACTAAAAAGACAGGTGAATGAGCTCAAGGAATCACTTTGCAGGACTAGTCTAGAAATTGTTCAGATGGAATGGATGTGTGATGCGGTATTAACACCATCACGAACTAACCGGGTCATAGTTCACAGATTTATGGAGAATACTGATAACTTAAGTCCGATTATTTTGAATCTCAATAGACCTGAGTTGCTTGGGAGTCTGAGGTCCACTTTATCAACCATATCAAAGTCTGTGGACTGCTTACAAGTTTGTGAACAATCCTCCAGTAACGCTGAGGGGCAACTTGAGAGAGCAATGGGGTGGGCTTGTGGTGGCCCTAGCACAAGTTCATCTGGCAATACTTCCTCCAAGGGTTCTGGAATCCCTCCTGAGTTTCATGAGCATTTACTACGGAGAAAACACTTATTACGCGAGGCTTGCGAAAAGGCATCAGATATAATGAAACTCTGCATATCAATATTAGAGTTTGAAGTGTCTAGAGATAGCGTACTCCAGAATTGGGGGGAGAATTTTACACCCAGGTCCGGTGACGAGGGAAACGCGTGGCAGCAGGCTTACTTGAATGCATTAACAAGACTTGATGTTTCCTACCACTCTCTTAAACGTGAGTTTATGATGTCCCTGCTAATAGCTGAACTACCTCATGTATAGATGGGTGTTGACTTGCAGGGAGCATATGTCAGCTGAAATCAATCTAATGATGTATTATGTGATCCAGGTACTGAACAAGAATGGAAGCTAGCTCAGAGCAGTATGGAAGCTGCGTCTAATAATTTACTGTCTGTGACGAATGAAATGCACATTGCTTCTCTTAAAGCAAAAACGGCATCAGGTATGCTGATGCAATAGTCTATGCTGTATTTATGAGTTAATCTCCAAATCTCGCCCTCTGCATATAATTAGAAAATGGCTCTATATGTTACTTAAATTTTAAATACAAGGTTTCAAATTTTAGGTGAATTACAAAACATTGTGCTTGCAATGAGAGATAGTGCTTCTGAAGCTAGTGTCTCACTGTCTACATTCTCTCGTGCTACAAAGGACCATACTGCTTTAACGTCTGAATGTGGTTCCATGCTTGAGGAGGTATGATCAGAATAACTCTATATGTACAGTGTGACCTGTCTCATATATATTGATGCACTTGAGTGGTGAGCGGTGTGTGTCCGTCATCAATGCTCATGCCCATGCCTTCTGCAAAAATACATCACGAAAACGATTATTAGAAAAGATGAAATATAAATGGGCTGCAGGTGCTGGTTTGGATGTGAGCGCCCTCTGGCCTTCATCCAGGGCAAGTTGCTAAAAGTAGAGTAGACACTCCCCGTAGTGCTGTTTCTTATGAACCTTATTGGTTATAGACACATTTATAGTGCTACAATCACAGGCTAAATATACTTGACTCTTTAATTCAGGGTTGTTTACGCTTAACTATGCTTCACAAATCACATTTATTGAAGTAGAGTACATGACATGATTGTAGTTACGTCCCTGAAATTATCTAAGTGGGATGCATTGTAACTGAATGGTCTGTGTGATTCTGCTATCTTCAGGTTCTAGCAATAACCGAAGGTTTGCATGATGTTCATAAACTCGGGAAGGAGGCTGCTCAGATGCATCAATCTCTCATAGAAGATCTTTCCAAAGTAATGTCATCGTTTTTTTAATATGCTTGTTCTAAAGTAATGTCAAATTTATTTCCTTCCTTTTTGGTTTCAGTATTTTTTTTTCAACGACACTGTAAATATTATAAAGACTTGCAATAAAATTTATTCAATCTGCCTCTGAAATTTACTACTAATATAAGATAAATATATAACTTCATGGGCAGGCAAACAAGGTTCTCTTTCCTCTTGAATCTATGTTGTTGAAGGATGTATCTGCTATTACGGAGGCCATTGCTAAGGAAAAAGAGACCAAGATGGAGGTGTCTCCTATCCACGGGCAAGCCATTTACCAATCTTATTGTTTACGAATAAAGGAAGCATGTCAAACCATCAAGCCGATGGTGCCAACTCTTATGAGTTCTGTGGAAGGCCTCCATACTATATTGACTAGGCTAGCGAGGACTGCAAGTCTACATGCTGGAAATTTGCATAAGGTATCTTGTACAAATAACATGCTTCTTTGATTTGTTATATTTTCTCAAAAATATTGGAATATTTTATGCTCTTTCATTTGCTCCATTCTGTCCCACCATCCTGCTTTGGCAGGCTCTTGAAGGAGTTGGAGAAAGCGATGAAGAAAGGTCTCAAGAGATTGACTTGTCAAGAAATGACTTTGAGATTGATAAAGTGGAATCTAATAGCAATGAGAGAGAAAGCATCTCAATATTTGAAGGGGGAAATGCTGAGAATTTGGTAGAGATTGAAGATTTGTCTGCACATGATAAAGGATGGTTATCTCCACCAGATAGTGTTTACAGTAGCAGCTCAGGATCTGGCATTACTTCAACTGATGCTAGTGCTGTAGACAGTTTAGATAGCCAAGAATTAGGAGCGGAAGAGACTTTAACAAACTTTAATGGTGCAGCGGCACCAAATGATTCGAACTCTATTCAGTCCCATGGTGAAACTAGTTTCCTAGAAATGTTGCATAATGATCAGCCAAAACTGGAGTTGATAGATGTCAACCAAGATGATTCTGGTCCTTCGAAAGAGGATGATTCTGAAGCAACTACACTGCTTGAAGGGCTTACATTATCAGAAGATGGGTCGCCATCAGTTGGTGAAACTGATTTAAAGACGGAGCCAGATGTTAAAGATGAAGTTGCCTTGCGAAACAAAACAGATAATGCAGCTGGAGATCAGAGTTCTCGGCTATTCAATACAGCAGATGGGAGTCGAGTATTAAGGGGTAAGCGGCTTCATCTTTCGTTTAACACTGTTTTGAAACTTGGCCATGATGACATGGAACTCACCAGAAGTCACTTATAAACCTGCCGTACCTCAATATCTATCGTACTAATCTCTTGATGTTTAATTGTCTTTTTTGTTTTAAAACGTGATTCATCTGTTAAATGCTTCTCGTCTCTTGATTCATATATAACGTGATTGCAACATTTGAGTGTATGTATGGCCATGCAGGTAAAAATCCGTATGCATTGTCAGTTTTAAGGCGAGTAGAGATGAAACTGGATGGTCGAGATGTCCCAGATAAAAGGTACATGGTCGCATCCGACTTTTGGATTATTCTCATACTAAGAAATCAGGCCTTACTAACACATTCGTCCAACTTCCTTCCAGAGAAAGCAGCATTAGCGAGCAAGTGGATTATTTACTTAAGCAAGCCACCAGTGTGGATAACCTCTGCAATATGTATGAAGGTTGGACTCCTTGGATTTGAACTTACCCCTATCCATGCATTCGTCAAGCAGTTTCTGGTGGATATGTCCAACTTGGCGTTCCCATGGGCTTTTTTGGTAATGGCAGTTCCCAATACCAAATGCGCCTGCTTTCTAGGCATGTGGTGATGTCGTTATACTTCCCTGCGCTTGTTCATTTGGACACCAGGATCCCAAGGGCATGCTCATATCAAAAGCCGTTCCCCTTGCTGCCCCATATTATCATGCCCCAGAACTATGACCAGGCGACCAGACCAGCTAGCATATATTAGGGAGGAGCTCTGGGCTGATGGCTCAAGCAATACTCAGGCAGATTGATGAATCAGAGAAATATGCAGAAAACATGTAAGAGGGGAAGAGTCGGTTAAGGTTAATAGTGATCGTTTCAACTTCCATCAAGTGTTCTACTTCCTAAATGTACATGAAAGGCTTGAAGCCTCAGAGACAGCCTTAAGGGTGAGATTAGAACTTTGTACAAAGAAATAAATTATCACAAATTTAAGATCCAGTCTGAATTATTACTATAAGATCATGTCTATTTAAAGTTTTTCTAAGACGGCAAAAGGCCGGGTCGGGTAAATCCTAGCCCTATCGTGCGGGTTGAGTAGGGTTTTTGTGAGCCCTAGCCCTAGTCTTTTACACATTAGGACTGGGTCCTGAGAAAATTCATCAGCCCTAAAATTATTATCGGCCCTTCGTTTCATAGGGCTATTCGGGCTAGGGTCCGCTCGGACTATTTTCGGCCATAAATGAATGACTAATTAATCGAAAAATAACTCTTTAAACACAAATAATACTAGTTTGGACGTATGAGATTTAATGGATGAATATATTTTTTTAATATCAAGAATATCTTTAAATCAATAAATATATGATTTTAAATTGGGCTCACATTTCAGATCGGGCCGAATAATCGAAGTCCTAGCCCGCCCTAAATCCTCGGATCGGATCATAATAGCACTTATGTAGGGCTCATACTAAAACCGTCTTAAAATTTATTTCGACCCAGGATCAAATGCCGACTCCTACTATTTAGTTGTCGAAATTCAATTGATTGGGGCAAAAGTAAAAGTGCACGACACAAACAAACAAACAACACGTGTCAAAACTAAAGTATCTAATCAAATCACTCACTTCATCCTTATCCACTTTGTCCTTTACATTGCTCTTTTTTTCAATCAGACACGACCTCCGCCATTCTGTCAACATGACAGCAGCATCTTATCGTCGCTAAATGTTTTACTTCTATTGCCAAAGAGAGTAATTTCGTCGCTAAATGCTGCACATAAGATACTATACTTATCCACTAACACTAATCAGCCCCTAGATTCCTCCATCAAAACCACCACCAGCTTCTCTCCATCTTCCTATAAAACCCATTTTCTCCATTCACACTCTCAAACACACACAACAACATTTTCTCTATAGCTCAAAGATCCAGATTTCAATCGACATGATGTCAGCAGCCATCGTGGAAGGATGGGTAAGCCAGTTCTCAAAGCTGAGGGATAGCGTCAATGTCAAGCTATCTCAGCCTCCAGCCACACATGGACGATCTCAACAAGCTCGGAAACCAGACTCTCCTGCTAGTAACGCCCTCCGCGACTCGACGCTGTCGGAGGAGACCGTTTTCATGCTCATGGACCGCTTCGCTCCCAACTGAGACAGAGCTTTTAATTACCGATCGAGCAAGAACTTAGTAGTAATAATGTGTTGTATGTATGTATGAGTTTCCAGCAGTTTTCATGTATAAAAAAAAGAAACTCGACTCAGAAATATATCCTCCAGTCAAACCTGCGTTGACCTTAAGCTTCAACCGACTTTAAGCATTTTTTTTTTGGATGGGGATTTAAGCATTTCGAGATTGAATGTTTTCAAAATACAAACGACGTCGTAGCTCAGTTTCACACTCTGCGTCCGCGGCACGTTTCGCTTGCATTGGACATTGATGCTGCGCTTAATTCACTGAGACGACGCCGTTCATATTCAATCTTACATTGCAGTTGATAGAAGACCAGGCAGGCAGCTACACATAAAACGTCGTCGTTTATTGAACTGTTTCTTGCTTGTTCTTAAGGAAATGTGAAACTTTATTCAACCAGTCGACGACGAACTAGTAGCTGCTTCACTACCATTTTCGAGTTTACAGCGACGAGAGCTTCGCCGTAATTCGACGTCAATGGAGTTCGTCATCGAAGAAGGCAAGGAGATCGACGACAACTGCTCCACTCTCATCCTGGTTCGTGCATCATTTTCTTTTTACTTGTCGCGTTTTATTTTTGAAATTAGGGTTTAGGGCTTGACGTATGTGTCGTACGTGTGATGAAATTGATTTTGGTTGAAATCGATGCAGCCAGCGCTGTCGATCGGGAACGTGGGGCAGTTGTCGTTGGATTTACTCGTTGCGTCTTTGAAAGCTGAGAGAGTTGGGTACTTGGATGATCCTTATGTGCTTCCTTGTGTTGGTAATGATGCCTATGGTCCTGTCCTTCAGGGTGAGCTGGCTCTCCCGCTGGAAGGTATGCGTTTTGTAGCGCTTTTGCCTATTGATTGATCATTGATGTAGAGTAATGATAGACATTTCATGGATGCGGCATAGGGCGAAACATAATATATGAATGCTGCCGGTTGTTGCAAAATTTGAGATGATGTACTGAGTATGAAGGTTCCTTGGCAATTTGCAGCTTATAATTCTTCTCGAAATGGCTTGACGTTAGTGCAACAAAGATCCCCAATCGTTAAGGTATGATAAATACAGTCTATGGCTTTCTTCAGCTGAAAACAACTGTAGTTGCTGAGAAATTTGCATGAAGTTTTCATTGTTTGGTTAACATGTGAGGAAAATAATGTGTCATTTGTTAGATTATATTTTGGAAATTATGGACTGTTTACGGGATTTAGATTTTAGACTGTCCAACGCCGCTAAGTTATAACAGTCTCGGTCTATGCTGGTCTGTTATGTTCTATGATTGATGGGGAATGAAGCATATTTCTGTACCACAGTATTTCAAATTCAAATTAGTTAGTACTCTAACTCTCTCAACGATCAGGGGAAGATGGTGGAATATGCCAAACATATAGCTGATTTTGCTGCTGCAAGTGGAAAGAAGCATGTTATTATACTTTCCAGCCTGGATTTTGTTCATTGGCAAAACATCGATTTATCGAGGTAAGTGATAACTTTCTTACACTGCTATTATATAAAAGTTTTACTGATTCGGCAGAACAGTGTGATTTCCATGTAATGAGATACTGTTAATTGCGCTTAATATTTTCTTGAGGTTTTGATAGCAGCACAATATTACTTAATCATTCTGTTATTGTATCAGTGGTTTGCAGGTGTTCTATGTGTGTAGTTCAAATGAAGATGGCTCAAATCCCGAGTGTGAAAGCCTTGGCTGGAAAAAACTTCTAGATTATGATCCTAAGCAGAGAGGATGGGAGTATCTTAGCAAACTAGCAGAAGCAAATGACACACAAGACATAATCTCACCTTTTGAAGATGACGAGGAAGAAGATGAAGATTATTACCCAAGTTTGCCATTTGCGGCTCTCTTCTCATGCTTCAAGGTAGATGTAAATAATAGAAGCTGCAATACCATACTCACAGCAAACGAACTTGGAAAATTGACTCCTATATTTCGACAGGCCAAGGGTTTGAAAGTTACTTGCTTATTGTGTTACTGCTCAGAAGGGGATAATATACCTGAAGCTTTACATTTGGCTGATGCAGCACTTAAATACGTTGGGATTCACTCAAAAGAAGGTAAACCAATATAGATCCACCAAACCAATTGCTAAAAAATTTCATCTACAATGCTTTATCTCCTTATATCATTTTCATGTCCACTGCTCAGGTGCTGATAGAGCCGAATGGGTCATTCCATGTTCATGGAATACCTTCTATGGACCCCCACCCGATATGTCCCTCTTTTAATCTGACATACTGAACTCGTCATGGTTACTTACCAGACACTGGGAAAGTCCACCAGTCGACGTTTACCTGCGAATGGAGACGTGCAGCTCTATGCGAAAATCAGACTGGTAAATTTCCTGATAGTCAACGATGAAATGAAGATGGACATATGAGTATTATATCGGGACATATCTTGTTGACGTATGCTTCTGGATTTTGCCCAGCTCAGATATCCTTTTCATTTCGAGTCATTTCTAGATTGTCATTATTGCATTTATTATATTAAGCTGTCACGATAAGAAGACAAGATTTGTGAGAGTTTGGGCTCCTTAAAAAACATAGTTGTTTGGATAACATAAACAAAAATATTGACCCAAGACTGGCAGCTGTTCGCCATTGCGAGCTGGGAGCTGTCAAACTACACGTGTCCACATGATCACGCCAAGTTAAATTACACTCTGTTGGCTTAGAACAGAATTATAAAGCTTTCATCATCTTCTTCACCTTCACACCTACCAAAACCTTCATTCATTTGTCACCTCTGATTCACACATCTACCCGTCAACATGGGCAGGAAGCCAAGCTACCTAGCCATGAGAACTGACAGCTTTACTACTGATCTGATCAGCTCTGACTGGGCTGACCTGACATCCGCAGCCAAGAATCTTGCACTTCATGCAGCCCAGCTCGGCAGCCTTGGATTTGGAACCTCATTCCTCGAATGGGTTGCCTCATTTGCCGCCATGTAAGCATCTACAGACCAATGTTTAGAGCACTGAACTTGTAACTTTTAGTAACCAGTACCAGATTATTAACCTGGATGCAGATATTTACTTATATTGGATCGGACTAACTGGAAGACCAACATCCTCACTGGCCTCTTGATCCCTTATATCTTCTTCAGCCTTCCTTCACTCATCTTCAACATCTTCAGGTCAGAATAACTTCCATTCTCATTTCTTACCTCAATCTTATCATCTATGAACTAAAGTCCTATAATGTAATCATCTGCAGGGGACAGTTTGGGAGATGGGTCGCTTTTATTGCTGTCATCCTTCGCCTTTTCTTCCCCAAGCGCTTCCCAGGTACTCTAAAAGTTTACCCACTCCACACAAAATGCAAATGTCTAATTAACTGTTTCATTTTGTTTAGTGATGTAATGTTTTGATTTTCAGAATGGCTGGAGCTCCCTGCAGCTCTGATCCTGCTGATAGTAGTATCACCAAGCTTATTCGCTAGCACAATCCGAGGGGACTGGATTGGGGCTGCCATATGTTTAGTCATTGGTTGCTACTTACTGCAAGAACACATCAGAGCATCGGGTGGGTTCAGAAACTCGTTCACTCAGAAACATGGTGTATCCAACTCTGTCGGCATCATTCTGTTGCTCATCTATCCAGCCTGGTTTATCATAGTCCACATCCTTTAGTTTAGTTTGCATCTACGTTACTGGGTCCCTAGTGCTTTGGAGATTTGTGTGTTCGTTTTGTCATACTCATTTGATAACCTCCTTCGTCTGCTTCTGCTTCTGCCGTCAATAAAGAATGCTCTTTCATCCTATTTAATCTATGTTTTACAACGAAAGGTATCTGTTTTGTGCGCATCAGATTGAATGAAATAGTATATAACAAACAAAATATGTGTCAAACGTGTGGCCCATTAGCTCAGTTGGTTAGAGCGTCGTGCTAATAACGCGAAGGTCGCAGGTTCGAGACCTGCATGGGCCAAATTGATTTTTACCTTTTGCTCTTTACTATTCGGACCGGGCCAACAAAATTTTCAAATTTTCTTTTGCTCTTGAACATATTTACAATTGGGCCTGGGCTTCAATCGAAATGCCATGTTTCTTCGCGTGCAAAACAACCTGAAGTTGGCCGTTTATTGGCCCAATAACATACTCGTTTCTCAATGGCAGGAGCCGCGCATTGATACGACGTACAGCCTTGTTTTTGTGGATGACACAGACTGTTACATAGCTTATGGGTTTCATATGAGTTGAGAAGTTTTTACTATTACTTCCATCAGGAATATAAAGGGCATCTTACTGCCTCAACCTCAGCAGTGGAACAGGATGATACCATGCCATGTCGGTACTAAGTTCCACATAAAGCAACAAATGCCGACTAGACCAATTAGCTACTGCCGACACATTTTCAAAATTGAGGTCACAACTGTCATCTTCATCACCATGTACACATTTTTCATGTTTAATCTCAACTTCTTTTCTTAAGTTAAGTTGAGGCTGAAGAACATAAAAGGTAACGTAATAAGACTTTTGCAGCCCTCCATAGTGTCGAGCTCAAAATCCTCCATTAAAGCAGTGGTTTTCCACTGATCTCTCTTTCTCCACTCATTAAAAAAGCTTTTGAAGTTCTTTCATTTTGGACCTTGACGTCTATAAATAAAGAAATTGGAATATTGTAAGCATTTTTTCGTACAGTTCCACCAAAGTGGTAAAGTATCATAATTCCCCAAGTCTTGTTCAAACATTCAAAGCTAACACATAATCAAATTAATGGGCTTTGATCATATACTTTTCTTGTCGGTGAGAACAGTAATATAGCCAATATCAAATCTGCCTACCACACATTAATTGTGGAATAAAGTGGTCTAACAGTACTGATAATTACATGTTTAGAAATTGAACAAGGAGACAAAGGTATGCATAATTCAGAAAGCTCCAACTTACATGACATTGGAAGGTTGAAAATATGAAGCAAACTTACAGTTATCTTTTGGTTGCAGTTCAGAGGAGAAGATCAGGAGATATGAGCTGTTGAGATACTAATACCCTGGATGTTAGGAAAGCAGAAGCTTTGATACTTTCCTATCACTTAGCAACTGAAACACAAACTGATAATGGGATTGAGAGACAAACCTTCAAGAGTTTGCTGGTTGAGATGATGATTGTAGTCCATGGTTCTGCTTGGTTTACATGGACGATGTACCGGGGTCTGTAGGGACAAGTGCTGGTTTTTCACTGAGGTTGGGGCAGACTGGGTTCTCATGTGCTTCTCTTCTTTTCATGTCTTTAGGAGTTGAGTTCTACAGCTACACTGCCTTCTGGTAAGCTAAACTGCCTTCTTTATTAGCTCTCTAATGAAAGACTGACAAACTTGATATGTGAAATTTTGGATTTTGTATGCGTAACAGTTATTTGGTGACTATAATGGCTCTGGTGATCCCCTGGAGCTTCACTCTGGCTCTAGTTGATGGATATTCAATATTTCACAGGTGCCCTCCACGGCAGCCAGGAGTTCTTTTCATCATTGTCGTAGGAGATTGGGTAAGTTTGAACTTAATTCTCAAATTCCATAAATTATGTACCCCACCCAGACTGATGAATGGAATGGGGGATTCTGCTGACTTAGGTGTTGTCCTTGCTCACACTGGCGGCTGCGTGTTCAACAGCTAGCGTTGTGGATCTTTTGGTTCACTCAGATACTTCTTATTGCCCTCCAAAGTTCTGCAGTAGATATCAAATATCAGCAGCTATGGCATTTATGTCTTGGTTTATGTCTTTCGCATCCTGTCTTTTCAACCTCTGGTTGCTCCCATCCTTACAATAGCGTAGTTCTAGGCCTTTTTGATGCGCCTCCAATATGTATGTATAAATTTTGTGGGTGACCATTCAAAATCCATTCAGCACCAGAGTTTATCCTTCTGAGCTCGATGAAATAGTTGAATCTAGGTTACCGAAAATCAGTTTCTGCTGTGGGTAGAAGTAGAAGTACAATACAAAACTACTTATACGGTTTCTCAGCCATTCACATGCAATTCAAGCATTTCTTTCCTTAATGACTCGGCCTTTTCTCTATTCCCTAATTCCTCATACCCTTCCATGAAAGCGCTGTAAACATCTGCATCAGGTTCAAACCCGTTGCTCGCCATTTCTGTTTGAAGATTCAGCGCTTCATCCATCATCCCTTTCGAGCACAAACCTTTTACGATAAGGCTAAAACTTCTTCCAGCTGGTACAAACTCCTTATTCTCCATTGCACCTTTCAAAACATCCAACCCATCTAACACCCTATCCCTACCACACAATGCTTCAACCAGTCCATCGATCGTAGAACCCTGCGCAACAAATCCTCCACGAGACATAGCTTTACTCGCCACTAAAGCTGCATCCATATCTCCAGCTCTACAATACCCCTTTACAAAACTCTCATGAGTAACAAGGGTCGCTTCAACTCCACTCAACACCATATCCCTCAAGTAATCCTCAGCCTTACCCATCTCCCCAATCCTACAAAAACCACCAATCATTGTATTAAACGCCGCCACATCATGCTCCATTCCCTTAGAGGTCATTTCATTCCATATCTCCTCAGCTTCCTCCACGCTCCCTTTATCACAGCACGATGCCATCAATACGCCATAGCTATACTCATTCGGACTAATGCCATCAACCTCCGCCATCTCATTCCAAATCATCCTCACCTTCTCCAACTCACCATCCTGATAATAACTAAGCATCAACGAACTGAAAATCTCCACATTCAAACTCACTAACCTACTCCTCTGCAATTTCTCACAATTTCCCACTCTAAAAATTTGTCTATACACTTCATACCCAGCATCAGCACCTTGGTGTCTCGACACAGCCAAAATCAACAAATTAAAAACCCTAGAATTAGGGCTAATCCCTCTGGACTGCAATAACCTCACAATCTCAACCGCCGCATCAATCTTTTTACAGTCTAAGCACGCCTTAATCAACAAATCGAAAACAAAAGGCGCGGAATCACATTTTCTGTAAGTCCTCACCAGCGATTCGAACAAGTCGACACCGGAATCAGACACGCGTAACGCGCTGCGTGTTAGGGCTTCAGCGCGCCCTTTCTGCCGCGATCTTGCTAGAACGTGGATGATGGTTGAGTACGAGAGGAGATCGTGGCTGCAGAGGGACTTGTCGCGAGACCAGTCGAAGAAGCGGAGAGCGAGATGAGCGTCGTTTTTGACGTTGATGATGATTTCGGATGCTTCGGAGGGAGTGAAGCCGTTAGGGAAGAGCGATTGGAGCTCCGACCAGCGTGATTTCGAGCGGTGGTGCTTGAGGATTGAGACGACGGAGGAGACGACGGGAGAGGATGATGACGAGGGTGAATGCGCGGTGGAGAAATGCTTCGAGCTCATCGGCGTCGGCGAAAAGATTCTTTGGAATATTCGATTCGCCATTGCAGCAAGCGCTTGGTGGTTTGCATTGCTACTGTTGCAATACACTGCTCGAATGGTACCCGACTATACTGGCCGGGTCGGATCCGAAACGGGCCGGTTGAGAATCATAAACATCCCAATTGTATTTTAACCAAAAATTGAGGATTATTGTATTTATTTTATAATTACATAAAAAAAATGGGTTTTTTAACAAAAAGAAAAATTAGTAACCGGACAATGAACCGACTCAAAACATAAACATGTCAGGTACGAGTTGACCTAGTAACTATAAGTCAGGTATTCATATCACTAGACGACCATTGTGTTGTATAATATTTTTAGCTGAAAACGAAACTGTTCGATAAAGGAATATATAATATGACCAATGGATATTAAACTTATAAATAAACCAGAGAAGAGACTATATAGGCAGAAAATGGATTCAGGAGTTGCACAATAAAACACAATAACAGACCTAGCACTTAGCATACCTGATCAAAATAAAACACTGGAATAAACCACACTATACAACTTCGCCCAAAGAGGAGGGAAGAGTATTTTCGTTACCCGCATCCGTAGGTTACATCCGGTGTTACGGTGACAGACTCAAACGGGATCTCGATTCTTTCTTTGACGATGCAGTGGGCTTCTCCATCTTCCATGACCAGAACTTTACCCGGAGGACATTGAGTAATTGCTCTGCGTTCTATATTTTCAGGCGCAGGGACTGCGAAGAAGCTTAAGAATTTGGATTGCGAGCCTCTTCTCCGAATCCTGGGCTCAAATCCGGCCATGTTTAAGATAGACACCACGCCAACAACTGTGATCACCATTTTAGCGGCGGAGGTGATGAGAAATTTCAGTCCTGTCCACGAGTTTCGGGATCCTGGCTGTGTTTTGTTCTCCTGGTTTTTTGCTTCATGTGTAAGGCCATTAGGGAGAGCTCCATTTCTAGTAGTTTTGTCCACAGTGAAGTGTGGAGTGAAGCCATTTTCTAACACCAGGGGACGCGGAGGGCGGGTAGGATACGGAGGAAGAAGTAGATCATTGCTGTGTTCAACTGATTCACTAGCGAAAGCAGAAGCTTCATAAATAACTTCTAAGTCTTTTCCCTTGTAAGCCTTGAGTTTATTGAGCAACATCTTGCGGCTGTAGTCAATCTCGGATAGAGCAGCTTCCCTCTCATACCTTTGAGTCTGCTGCAATTCCTGCTCACCAAGAAGATTCTAATAAATTCAATATAAACACTCAAATTGATAATACCAAAATAAATTCCCCTTCACGTCATTCTAAAAAACTCACACAATACCGAAAGACTACATCAGTGCCACCTATCTTTCTCGGCAATCAGTATTATGGAGGACTCATTTTCTAAAGCCTAGTTAAATCTTCAGTTATATGTAACCACCAGGAAGAAAAAATCACTGCACGATTTTACAAATGTATCGATACACAATACCAAATACTGAAGTGAGCTACATAATCCAAAAAGTGATATTGTTCACCAAATTTCACTACTCCCCAAAGAACAAAAGCGCAAAAATACTACAGAATCTTGGAAAATGAATATGTATAAAATACTATGATAAGAAACTTAAAGAAACATTAACTTTTACAAACATCAAAAGTAACTAGCTAAACAATAGTATTTAATAAACTTTCAGGGGCATAACATCAAACACCTGAGCTGCAAAACTAGGCCAAAAAAACAAATTCAAATCCAACACCAAAGCTCCAGAATTTCCACCCGAAACATCGAAATCGAAATAAATTAATCAACCAAACCTGCAACGAGGCGAGCTGGGACTCGAGAGATTCAAGCGCATCGCGAATATGCAACAAGCTCTCAGCCTCCTGCAACTCCTCGTCATCGGGGTCGGGCTCCCCGCTCGCGCCATTCGATAGCGTAATTGGGGCTCCGCCGTTGATAAGGGGCGACTTTGGCGTGGAGGAAGAAGCCTTGTCGATGCAAGTGTTGATTTTGGACCGAAGCTCGGTGGCTTTTGCGAGGACGATTCCGATCCCTTCGTCGTCCATTTTTGACTGAAGGAAGTGAGTGGGATTGATGTGTTGAGGAAATGCCAAAATGGAGGAGCTGTGATTCTTGTGAGCTCTTAGCAGATAGCTGCCGACCTAATTGCCGCCCCAAACTGCAAATGGCCAAAAATGTCTCTCTGTTTTCCTCTCTCTTTTTTCATTAATTTTTTTATTTTATTTTATTTTAATATTATTATTTGAGGTACTTTTTAGCTTCATTGAGCTTGACAAAAGTCATCTACAGCTTCACCTGGACCTGGCAACATGTTTATTGTTCAAAACATTTGGAGGGAGCATTCATAAAAGGCCTTTGATCTTTTACGGGCAGGACTTACAACAATGACGGCACAGCTTACTGGAGTCTTCAAGATGTTACCAGTGCCGAGGAAAGTAAAAATCTTTGGGTGGCTTTGTTTTCATAATGCTCTACCAGTAGGGAGGGAGCAATTTGTATATTCGCCGAATATTACTAGCTGTCCAATTTTGTAATTTCAAAGTGGAATCCTTAGACCATATCCTTCTGAAATGCTGGTGGTCAGCTGATGTATGGCAAGCCTTGGTATCCGGAGGTGCAGTAACTTAGCAGATGTGATATATTACTTTTGCAAGCTTTTTTTAATGTCAAGTTGGCCAGCGTAAGTCTGGTGACTCTTTGGTACATTTGGGGAGCACGAAATAGGCATCCAGTCCAGCAGTACAACGCCAGCGGAAGCTGTTAACAGAATCCTTGCTTTATCCACTGAGTTCTACAAGCTTCACAAAGAGAGCCCAGCTAATTCCTTTAGTTACTCAGATTTCTGTTGGAAACCTCCACCTGTAGGCTATATAAAACTCAATTGTGATGCAAACTGTTCAGGAAGTATTGGCATCATAGCTCGAGACCATATAGGGAGCGTGACTTGCGTTCGAGCGCTACAATCAGTTGGGTGTTCCAATATTGCAGACTGTGAAGGGATGAGCATTATGGAGAGCTTCAAGTTGTGTAAAGAGCTTGGAATCACCAAGGCTATTGTGGAGTCCGACTGCGCTGAAGCAGTTCATGCACTCAATTGCAGGAACATGTGGAACTGCTTCAATAAACAATGGTACACTTGGTGCACAAAGGAGGAGCTGGATTGTCAAAAAGATTGGACTGTAATGCTGATAAGAAGAGATGCAGATGACATTGCCAAACAAGTTAGATCTAGGCATTGGACAGACGCATGCCCTATTTTAGATAATTTTACAGTTCCAAGTGTAATCTGTTAAATTGTTTCCAACTATCAAAAATAAAAAACATTTGGACAAGTTTGTCGTGTTGCTTTCCTCAAATTTATGAAGCTCGAACATATTTTGAATGAAGCTTGGAAACAGTTGAATTTAACACAACATTAGCCCTGTGCACTAAAAAAAGATTTATATGAAATGTACCAACTACTGCCTGTATATATTTAGAAGTGTACCCAAAATGTAGTTTCCATTGAGGTTAATGAGTCTCAATATTTCCCATCAATATGTGGTTGCACTTGATAGATGAGCTATTTGCTGCTTAGAGATGTACACTTTTTTTTTTAAATGTGAAGTCTAGAAGCTTTTATTACCCAATCACTTTAGATTGTCGAAGGCATCAGCTGGCACATTGAGATCAAATGCTTGGTGCCCATCTTTCTGTTTTTTTGATGAGTAGTCATTTGCATTTGAGCTGGAACTGGCCCGCTTATTGGAAGAGCAGCTGCTGTCATCGACACTTCCACATCCAGATGCCCTATCGACTCTCGAGGTTGCCCCTGACAACATCCAATATGTTATATGTACATACATACATGTCACTTGTTACAACCCAGAAACTAAATCAACACTTGTTGCATATCATTGGAAAATTCGAGGGAAAGGGAGTAGAATCTTAATGCTAGTGGAAAAAGTATGACCATGTTGGGGCTGAAGGAAGTAATGTTGAAGTCTATCTATGCGGTTATGCTTACTAATTGTGTCAGAGAAGCACTAGAAAGCCTCACCATTTGCACTGCAGTTTGAAACATGCATGCTGGAAGTAATCAATTTGGTAGATGAAAAAAGCTCAGCAGCCCTTTCAATACCCTTAGAGCTGTAGGGAGCTATATTATGTGTACCACCTTGGAGAGAACCTAGCAGATCATTTTCAATGCATTCATACCTGTAACACATGACAACATAAATGAAAAGACCTTATAATGACAACTATGTGAAAGTGAAATGTGCAAAGAAACTTACATTTTCTTGCAGAGGGTATCAATGATCACCGTAAGATTTATGACTTGCATTCTAGTCTCCATAACTTTATCTTCAGTGTACTCGTCAAATGGTTCTTCCAAAAATTTAGAGAGTTTCTCAACATTCTCTTCAAGTTGTTGCTGCTGGTCCTCGAATAAATTTTGTTTTATAACTTGTTCCTCATTTGTCATCTCTTCCACGAACAAGTCCTCGCCAAACATGTAGTATGCAAATGGATAAGAGAAAGATAGCACCCGCCTTGACCTGAAGAGCCTATAGAGGCCATTCGTCACCCAACTGAAATCCCTAAGAGTTGATGCCTTCTCCTCTAAAATGGACACCTTCGTCCTTATACCATCCTTAAGTTTACTTTCAAGCTGGAAAGAATCTGTATGAGCTTTGTAACGGTTATGGTAATGCATATATCGATAGAGATCTCGTTTAGCACGTTCAGATTTCTTTTGAGCATCCTCTTTATACCGACCGCAACTGTGGTTAGCTATGGTAGACCACGTGTGCTCTCGGCCAGTAGCTCCTCCACAAAGCCAGCTAGAACGGCAGGAAGAGACCACATCAAAAACAAGGAGGTAATAATTTTTTTTAAAGATATTATCTATCGAATGTGAAAATAATGCATCCCGTATACTAATAGCATTCATAAATTGTCGGAAAATATCATGCTAACTCTCAAAGAATACCCACCAGACTATCATATGAACAAAAAATATGAATCATGGAAATCTATGCATAATGATGTGCGATAGAAAAAACCTAGCTGCAGCGAAGACCTCTTACCAAAATGGTTGGCCGCAAACACAGTTCACAAGGTTGCATCCACCATTTTTTTCTACCGGTTTATGACACTTCGGACATGGTTTGGTATGAACTGTCATCCAGTTCACTGTTTCTGATTCGTCTCGACATTTCTTGGTCCAGAGCTCCCACATCAAACATGAACAAGGTGAATGTACCTCACATAGGCAACTGAAACAGAACTGCATACCACAGGAACACTCTACCTCGCAGAATTGATCTTCTTCAACACGTATAGCATTCCCACAATGTGGAACACTTGGACACCATTTAACCATTTTGTTGTCCTCGATATATGACTCAAGTAGAAAACGCTCGAACTTCTCGGCCAGATCTGGTGTCCTTTTCCTGACCAAATATATAACAACTGACTCGTCGCAAATAGCATTGCATTTTTCTGCCATGCACTTTATACGTTTGCTTTGCCCTTCATTTATCTTCACGATAAAATGCTCTGTCCAACCTGACATGTATGGATTCATCAAGCAAATTAATTTCAACAAATTAGTAGACTGGAAACAAACATGTTTCTCCAACTAACAAATCAAATAATTGTTTATTATGGCCAGCCACCATTTGATTCATAATAAAGATGCTTTGACACCACTAAATCCCTAGCCAATTGTCACATGTATAAAAAAAAGGTATATCAGAGATGAGAAAAACACTTACAATCATTACAAAAGCAATGCCCACAGTCCATTGTTGACGCACAATCACTGGATATTTCATCCTCCATGCATATGTAGCAGCTCACTGTTGAGGATGGTGAAGGTCCAGAGTCCTGGTTTTCTGTTATAGTCAAACCTGCTCGTGAAAACAAACAGGCGCGTCCTTTTTCTACATAAACAGCTATCAACTTGTCAACATCCCAACGATAATGTATTAATAACGTCCTTGCCTGATTTTCCTTCAACTGAAGTAGGTCCATCACTCTTTGCAGATCTTCTCTCTGTACATTAAAAGAACAATGAGCACATAAAAAAAATCTTTCCGGTGAACGATGAACACAAGAAAAAGCTTCACCTGTGCCACTAGTAATGACTCTTTCGTGATAACCTGGAACCAGTATAAGTATTAGAGAAAGGTAATGTCTTCCGATGCACATTTCAAAAATATAGTAAAAATAATAATCACTACGGCATATTGTACATCGCATGAACCTAACTATGTATAATGGCCGGTATTCATTGACAACATTATAAACCAGCTTTGTATGGTGTATAGACAAGGCTAATTAACTACTGCTACATAATTTCTAATACTAAAACATCAAAAACTGATCAATTGTAACAAATTAGTGTAAACAACTGTTGACCTAGAAACACACAATCCAAAACAACAAATGTCAATTACAAAGGGCTAATCCCGCTAATATAATTTCTTCTAATCTCGAATCCACATACACCAAAACGAAACCACAATTGACCTCACAAACGCACTGAAAATCAAACCAAAAGCCACAAGAACCAAGAACAACATCACGATCAATCACAACAACGCAAAACACAAAATCGAACCAAGAAAATCAACCAACGAACCCACTGAAAAACAACCTTACACGACGGAGCTCGAAGCGGAACCCACTGCACCTCCGCCTCATCGTTGTCAAGCCCGTCGAGCGAGTCTCGATCCGAATAATAAGGCTCCTCGTCACTACTGGATTCAGCCATCGCCCACTCCCAAGAAATCAAACCAATTCCACGCAATCTGATGAAGACGATCGGACGCAGCTGAGGATGTGAGTCGTTTGGTGGATCGCGCAACCGCCGCCGAGCTCGCCGATGAACAAAATTGTGAGTTAAAGCTACGAAAAAAATTCAAAGCGTAAATTGATATTTTATATATTCAATGGAGAAGATATTCGTATCAGAAAAACAAAGCGGATGCCGAGATGCGGAAGAAAGTGAAACGCTGACGTTTTTCGTATTACGTCGCCGTTACCAGTGAACCCCATCATATACTCCTCCGTCCCATATTTTTCTTCTCACTTTCCTTTTTGGGCGTCCCAAAATTTTCTTCCCATTTCCAAAATAACTTACTTTATCACACTCACAACCACCTTATTTAATCATTTATCTTCACACTTACTTTATCACACTTACTTTATCACCCTCACAATAACTTACTTTATTATTTTTCTTAAAAAATGCGCCAAATATCAAATGGGAAGAAAAAACCGGGACGGAGGGTAAAGATCCGATAACGAAAAGGGAAAAATACAAAAAGGCCCCGAACTATCACTTATTTCCCAATCGAATCCGATCTATCATATTTTCTAATTAGGGGCAAATCAAAAAATCCGTTATTCAATTTCGTTAATCAACATTGAAAATAACAATTAAATAATTGTTTTGTTTTTCTTTAATTTCATCTATATTTCATTGACATTTTTTTATATTATAATATTATATTTTTCATAAATCTCATTGTACAAATGAATATTAATTTTAAATCAATTATTCACAATTTCACAAAATTTACCATATAAAATCATGTTAACATGTATGAATAAAATAATAATAATTATTATTTTCCTGATTCTCATTGTAAATATTTAAGTTGTTTACTTCATCAATTTTTATAGTTTGACTATTTACTATATGACAATGACATACATGAATAACAATTTAATTATTTAAATTTGTATTCTTTTTGTTAGCGATTCTCCTATGACATAGACCAAGAAAATAACAATTTAGTTTTATCCATAATTATATTGTGAATTGTCAAACTACAAAAAAATCAAAAATTATATTTACTCGTGATATATGATAAAGAGCTAGAAAATTTTAATATAAATCCAGAGACCAATTATTTAGTTTTTATTCATATGTTATATATTAAATTTTGTGAAATTATAAATAATTAATTTAAAAATAATACTCATTTGTACTATAAGATTTAAAGAAATTGTCAATGTCATAAGAAAATCAAAAGTTACAAATATTTGTGAATGGTCAAATCCTTTTACACCCCTCTCCTTCTTTCATAACTCTTCTCAGCGTCGCCGTTCCTCTCCTCCCCTCCTCCTCTCTTCCCCCGACGGCCGGCAGCTTCCATCCTCAGCTCTGTCGTCCTCTGCCTCCCTCGGTGGCTGGCCCCTTATGCTCGATCCCGGTGCCATCCTTGCTGGTTCTGGCTCTTGTGTTTCGTGTGTGGTGGTCTGTCTATGCGAGGTGGTGGTCGCTGTCGGATCTGCTGGCGGTGGTTTGGTCGGGGTCGTCGGGGTGGTGTGAGTTGTTTGGACTGTGGATTCGTGTGTGATGGTGACGAGGGGAGGTTCGGTTTTGTTGTTTGGATAGTTTTCAGGAGGTGTACATGTACTTTTTTGGGTGTTTCTCCGGTGGTATTATCGGTTCCCTTATTACTGGTTTTGTGGCTGCTCTTGTTGCAATGGTAGCTTTTCTGTCTTCGGTGGTCTAGTCACCTCCCTCGGTGTGAGGCGAAGTGGAACATCTCACTGTTCTCGGCTAGTTAACTTGTCCTAGCTTTTAAGTCCTCTTTGCTGCCATTTATGGAGTTCAGGTGGTGTGCTACTCTTGACATGAAATCGATATATGGAGAATGCAAGTGTAGCCTTGTTCAGTTTTCAATGGAAATTTGGCCAGTGTTTCGTCGTCGCTTCGAAGTTGGCTGATGAATCACTTCTTCTATTTGGCCTGTTTGACATGGATTGGCTCGTGGAGCACTTCCTGTGTGAAGATTACATAGCAGCAGCTGGATTGACTACCTTTGCATGGATTGCTTTTCCTGTTTGGATGTTCTGTTCATGTACTAATTGGTTGATTGCTTTGCTGTTGTTGTTCTCTCTTGTCTCAAGGTCTTTGTATGCCACTTTCTTCTATCAAAAAAAAGTTACAAATATTTAATGAGAGATAATAGATTAAATTAAAGAAGAGTGCAGTTCAGGTAAAAATCACGATTATATATGAAAGTTAAAAATCGGATTTCAAGTTGACACATTTATACCCTCGCATCTGTTATGTATTTTTAAATAAGTCAGTTTTAATTTTTTTATTTACAAAAAGCGCCTCTAATTATGATTTGTCGAGATTGCCACGTGTCGAATTCTTAAATGGTTTATAATTTTTATATTTAAATGTGGTTTTTATTTGATCCAAAACCATTAAAGAAAAATCATTTTGTTATTTTAAATGTTGACTAATGGAGTTAATTCAAACTTTAACGAATTTTTTGATGTTGCTCCCTAATTGGTAATTAATTTAATTCGTACCTAAATTTGAAAAAGAGTGTAGTTCAGCCCCTTTTTATACTTTTCCCTAACGAAAATATAAAAACCTTAAAATTTAAATTATATACAAACATAGAGGAGTGTTCAAATGAGGAC
This sequence comes from Rhodiola chrysanthemifolia, assembly GCA_033675395.1. Lineage (NCBI taxonomy): Eukaryota > Viridiplantae > Streptophyta > Magnoliopsida > Saxifragales > Crassulaceae > Rhodiola > Rhodiola chrysanthemifolia. Next base: position 3,244,552 of record CM066207.1, read on the forward strand.
ACCCAAAATTGGTAAGGACGTAGGGACAAATCTCATCCATTAGATCATCATCCATCTAACCCCCCGTGCTTTGTGGGTGCGCCACGTGTCCAAGTACCCAAAATCCAATAAAGCAAATAGTAAAATCCCACTACCAAAAAGCAAATAGTAAAATCCACTACCACATGTGACACGTGGCAGCTTGTGGATCATTGGATGAACCTCATCCAATGAACTAGATTAGTCCCTACACCCTCACCATAAGACCCGTCCTCAATTGAACGCCCCCCTACAAACATATCTCCAAAGTCCAAACCCGCTAACCCGACCAGGCGAAAGATCATCAAACGCCGCCGTTTATATTCTCCTGTGGTCTTTCAACTCCACTGAACCGCACCCTGGTCGCAAGATCCTATTCCCAATAATGACAAAAAAGGAAAAACATTTATTTACTTTAGAAACATATTCTCATACCCGTTAATTTGTGGGGATTCGGGTCTCAAATACCAATATTATATAATTTAATTATCATTTTTCACAACCGAAATTAATAACAAAAGCCTGCACTGCAGACTCCTGCTTTAACCTGCGCACCGTGCGTATAATAGCCATGGCGATATCGCTCCAGTTCTGCCGAATTTCAATGGCCTTACGGCCGGATTCTCCGGCCGGAAGCCGACTGATGAAGCTTCGGAGTCCGGCTGTCGTCAGATGCAGTGCGGAGGCGCCGTCGCCGGGATCGGTGGCGGTGGATTCGGATTTTGACGCGAAGGTGTTCAGGAAGAATTTGACGAGGAGTAAGAATTACAACCGGAGGGGCTTTGGGCACAAGGAAGAGACACTGGAGCTTATGAACAAGGAGTACACGAGTGAGTTTTTCGTTTTGTTGCTCAATTTAGGTTTTGGATGATCGAAGTTGGATTTTGTAGCTGATGATAATTGCCTGGAGAAATTGCTGATGCTTTGTTTGATTTTGATTTCTGATTTGATTGGTGTTGTGTTGGATTTGCAGGCGATGTGATTAAGACTTTGAAGGAAAATGGATTTGAGTATACATGGGGAAATGTGACTGTGAAGTTGGCAGAGTCCTACGGGTTCTGCTGGGGAGTGGAGAGGGCAGTGCAGATAGCGTATGAGGCGAGGAAGCAGTTTCCTGAGGAGAAGATTTGGATTACTAATGAGATTATTCATAATCCCACTGTCAATAAGGTATATTCGAATCTTTGGATGTTGCAGACTTGCATTTTTGTTTAATTTGTTGCTTTGATTGATATGGTTTTGTTAAATGCTTTGATTCGTGTTGCAGCGCTTGGAGGAAATGGAAGTAAAGAACATTCCGATTGAGGGTGGGGAGAAGCAGTTTGAGGTTATTGAGAAGGGAGATGTGGTCATTTTGCCTGCATTTGGAGCTGCGGTGGATGAGATGTTGACCTTAAGCGAGAAGAATGTTCAGATAGTTGATACAACTTGTCCATGGGTTTCAAAGGTATCTTTTCGGATGATATCGTATGAGATACTTTTTCATCTTGTGTGGGTTGGTAATGAAAATTGTCTATGTACCTAAAGGTTTGGAATACTGTGGAAAAGCATAAAAAGGGAGAATATACTTCAATAATACATGGCAAATATTCTCATGAGGAGACTGTAGCTACCGCTTCGTTTGCTGGGAAATACATCATTGTAAAGAATATGAAGGAGGTATTTTATTCTGATCTTTTGATAAAAGTAAAAAACATCGGGCTGCTTTGGCCAAAAATTGAAACAAGAAGATGTCTTAATCCTTGTCAACTATGTTTGAAATGCGCAGGCAGCATATGTGTGTGATTACATACTCGGTGGACAATTTGATGGATCTAGCTCAACTAAAGAGGAGTTTTTGGAGGTACAGATGATGGCTCTTTGCCAGCCCATCAGGCTATGATGTGTTTTCTGATATGGCTGTTGTGTGTCTTGCAGAAATTTAAGTATGCTGTTTCAGCAGGGTTTGATCCAGATGTAGACCTTGTTAAAGTTGGTATCGCTAATCAAACGACGATGCTCAAGGGAGAAACAGAAGAGATAGGTTAGCTGCTTTCTTTTATTTGTAACAGTTATTCATTTCTTATGCTTATTTTGACACCAAAACATGACTTGCCAGGCAAATTGGTTGAGAGGACAATGATGCGCAAATATGGTGTTGAGAATATTAATAGCCATTTTATAAGCTTCAACACAATTTGTGATGCCACCCAAGTATGTTCTCTTCATAAACACTGCCACTAGTTCTGTTTCTCATTTGCCAAACCTGTTTGATTTTATTGTAATAATTCGTAGCAATTACAGGGTTGTTGGTTAGTCCTTTTTCTAGCACTGCACAGATAGTTCTAGCACTTACGGCATATTGTGGTAATTTTGTGATACAACTGCTGTAACTAACAATTTATTTTCAGGAGCGACAAGATGCCATGTATAAATTAGTGGAGGACAAACTTGATCTCATTTTGGTTGTTGGCGGGTGGAACTCGAGTAACACATCTCACCTACAAGAGATAGCTGAGGAGCGTGGAATACCCTCATATTGGATTGATGCGGAAAACAGAATAGGCCCCGGAAACAAAATCAGCCACAAGTTGATGGTAGGCCTAAACACCTTCAATTCGCACATGTGCTGGCAATAAAGTCACAAATAACTCCATCGCTACCTACATTCTTTTTTAAAGTCCATCTTTTTTCCCTTGATTGGTTGAATTACAGCATGGAGAGCTGGTCGAGAAAGAAAACTGGCTACCGGAAGGTCCCATTACAGTTGGAATAACTTCAGGCGCATCTACTCCTGATAAGGTAATTTTATTAGATAACAAAAAGAAAAAAATGGGAGTAGTTACATTGCTAGCGGGACTTGCCATGCTCTTAAAAAGGAACTTAAGGTCAAATCAAACATCTTAAAGTACTGATTGATGGCAGGTTGTGGAGGAGGTTCTGAACAAGGTTTTTGACATCAAGCGTGAAGAGCTTTTCCAATTAGCATAGTCGGTGGTCCAAAATGATGGCGACTAAAGGACATTGATCGCCATCTGGTATTGTATCTTTATCACAAAGTCATAGTACTCGTACTCGAGTCTTGTATCCATATACAAATATGTCGGTTGGGTAAATGTGTGCCGGTTCCTGAAAACAGCTTATAATGCATTTTCTTTCTCATATCTAAACTCTTTTTGTAAAACCGGCCGCCATTGAACAATCGCCACGTCACCGCAACAGTCGAGTCAGATTCCTAGTACTTGGAAACCTGTTAGATATAGAATGTAATTTTGTTAAACTAAATTATGAAAACGCTGAAATCACGTAACAAGCAATTAATGAGCATCACGTGCCCGTCAAACCCGATGTCGGTTACTTTCGTGCCTCGAATTATCGCTTGCAGTTCCACTTCGTCATCATTTTCAACTTCCTCTCTATCTCTCTGCCACTTTCTGCGCTGCTACTGTTAAAAATCTCCCAAAACCCTCAGCCGTCACATCTTCCTCCTAATCCCTAAACTGATCTGATGCTCTCCCTCCTCCTCCTCAGCCGCACCTCCTTCATCGTTATCACCACCCAACTATTCCTCCTCCTCTTCCTCTCTTCCATCTCCCTCCGCTACCACCCTCTCCTCTTTCTCTCCTCCTCCTACTCAGCTCCCATCGCTCCGTTACCGCTAACTAACGGCGCGGTGGAAGCCGAAGAAGGCGAGTGCCAACTCGGACGTATTTATGTGTACGAGCTGCCACCCGCTTTCAACCACGAGATAGTTCAACAATGCAACGAGCTGAACCCGTGGAGCTCGCGTTGCGAAATTCTTCAAAACAACGGTTTTGGAAAATCCGCGACACGCGAGCTTGCCGACACTATACCTGAACGTGTAGTGTCTTCCTGGTACTCTACCGACCAGTTTGTGTCAGAGATCATTTTCCACAACAAGCTCCTTCGACACAAATGCCGAACGTTGAACCCCGACCAAGCTACAGCGTTCTACATACCGTTTTATGCAGGATTGGCTGTTGGGAAGTACTTGTGGTCGACGAAATTCACCTCCCAAGACCGCGACAGGGACTGTCGAGGCTTGCTGAAGTGGCTCAGCCACCAACCCTACTGGAACAGATCAGACCATTGGGATCATTTTATCACCATGGGGAGAATCAGCTGGGATTTCAGACGGTCGAATGAACTTGATTGGGGATCGAGCTGCATTTACATGCCGTTTATGCGCAATGTCACTCGCTTGCTGATTGAGAGAAACCCTTGGGATTATTTTGATGTTGGCGTGCCATATCCCACTGGGTTTCATCCTAACACGGTTGAAGACTTGTATACATGGCAGACATTTGTCAAACAGCGTCCAAGATCGACTCTGTTCAGCTTCGCTGGAGCCAAGCGTGACAAATTCAGAGATGATTTCCGCGGACTATTGCAGAGACAATGCTTGAATGAGTCTAATTCAACCGCAGGTTCAAGATCGGGTTCATCGTGCCGGGTGGTTGACTGTTCAGGGACTCGATGCTCTAACGGGACATCTGAGGTGATCAAGGCCTTTCTCGACTCAAAGTTCTGCTTGCAGCCAAGAGGGGACAGCTTCACTCGACGGTCCATTTTCGACTGCATGATTGCTGGATCAATCCCAGTTTTCTTCTGGCACAGGACAGCCTATTTGCAGTACCAGTGGTTCCTTCCCGAAAAGCCTGAGAGTTACTCTGTGTTTATAGACCGGCGCAGCGTCAAGAACGGGACACTTACTGTGAAATCCGTGCTGGAGAAATTCAGTGAATCCGAAATTGGGAAAATGAGAGACAAGGTCATTGAAACCATTCCCAAGATTGTTTACTCCAAGCCCAATGAGGGATTGGGGACTGTGAAGGATGCATTTGATGTCGCCATTGATGGAGTTCTCAATAGGATTAAAGAGCAACAGCAACCTGGGTACAAATGGAGATGAGTGAGTGATAAATAAAAATCTCCAGATACAAATACTACATATTACATATACATGATTTTTATTCGATTTCTAGCCTTTTCTAAATTACCTATATCATATTTGAACCTTGTTCGGTACATTGATATTTTGTAGCTAGGTTTGAGTATATGGTTCATGTATATATGATATATATGATCAAACGTGGAAGAGGGTATTTGATGATCTGCTTATTTTTGTACTGACCATGGAGCTTTCAGTATAAATACAGCCCTGGTCGTTTTTGGATACCTGAAATGAAATGGGGGAAAGTATACATGAATATAAAGCTGGGAGAAGATGGCTGCTCTTATTAAAAGTGAAAATGAGTACACCAAGACCTGATTTAGCATCATGTATCTGTATGTATGACCAAATGTATTGCACAAGATGTGATCTGCTGCTATAAAAATGTGTCAACAGTGCGATAATTTACCTGGATAAGTGTTCTAAATGTCTTTCCCAGCTTCGTCTTTTGAAGCTTTGGTAATGATGCCATGCTTGCGGCATCCAATTAAAAGAATAATCTTGTTGAGACAGAATGATGAAAACAATACCATAGTTGTTTTTAAGATGCCTATACAATAAAGATAATCATCAACTTTGATACACCAATAAATGCAGTCAAAACATTTTATAAATCAACTCGTAAAAAATGATTTAATAAGCATGTGCTCCAGATTTCATCACCACATGCATTTTTATACTGCCATTAAAAGTCTAACAGTTTATTTAAGTCAATACAGTACTACACAAATATAGTCATGAATTAAAGGATCTCAACTTGGGAAGACAATGGAAGCTGGCTGTGTTTTTAACACCATGCAAAGTAACGTCGGCATCAGCAAGTTTCGTACAATGATAGTGGACATGTCCTTCAATTTCCATTTGGGATTTAGTCTAGAAATCTTAGGCTCAATCAGTGACAATGTTTTTGTCACTTGTTAAAGATTTCAAACAGCCACATACCGAAAATCATACTTGATAAGAAAAACAAAGTGAGAAGAAGAAGATTTTAGTAGCATAAAATGGGTGCAAAGTGCAAACTAGTACGATATAGTACTTTAATAAAAATAACATGATGTGGCTGAAATCAGCTATGTAAAAGAATCCAATGGGCATTCCAATAGAATATTACAGGCTCACTCAAAATAATCTTCCAGCATGTTTGGAATACATAATGAAAAAAAAAAAGCTGCTGACCTTGTCCAAGAGCATAATTGGTCAGTTATTGAAGCACCGTTAACTTCCATTATTTCTAAGGATCCCATCAAACTGAACAGTATGAAGTACAAGCATCCCTTAAAAGAAATAAGATGGAATGAAGCATAAAAAATCAAACAAAAACATCAGATTTTCATGCAAGCAGTCTAAAAGGCAAGAACAAAGAAGCTATATAAGCAATAAAATATAACAACAAGAAAGGTATTGCTAGGAAACCTCGAAATAGGTATTTCTAAGTATGTATGTTATAATCTCGGTATCAAAAATATCGATCTTGATACTTTTATCAGAAGGAAAAAAAAAGAAGTGTGTATTGATTAGGACTAAAATTTTCCACATTATTAACCATCACGGACTAGGACTAGGACTAAAATTTTCTACTACATTTTTTTTTAAGCTAACTGATCAATTACTTGTGATTCAAATTCATAAGCTTAATGCAGATCTTTGTATATATTCAGTGTCAGGAAGTTCCACAGAAATCAGATAGATCTTAACTACTTCATTAATACAACTTTGGAGTATGCTCGTTGGTAGGATTTGTTGAACTCATAGCAGATATCAAGCCACGATGATAAAATCTGATGCAAACTTTAGGGATTTTTCAGGACGACATTTTCTACACTAGAAAAAAAATTAGGGATTCAAAAGCAGATGGATGAGTTTGCTACTCGACTTGTACCAGATTTCAACGATGCAGATCCTTCTCGAGACCTTGATGCTTCGCATCACAGCTAAGTCAACTTTGAGTTCCGTCCCCGGTCAACGCTAAATTCGAATTTTAGGGATTTCTTTTTTTTGATGAAGGGATTTTTTTTTTTGAGAGCTAGAGAGTTCATCAACCGCGGTTGAATTTTGAATGGTAGAATTTCGAACCGATCTAATCGAAGACTGGTCTAATTAAAACCGAACCGGTTTAATCAAACGACTGGTGGTTTCATCAATTGAACCGATACGCAACGGTCGGATAGGCGCCGTTCCATCACCGCCATTGGAGACTTCAATTCGCCAATTCAGAGGAAGTTCGTGTCCGTTCGTACGATTCAGCTGGCAGCAACTAACATGCTACTGTTTCAGAAAAAAAGAAGCCTATCTAAAAATCTAACTGTATTTCATTCACCTTATCGATTCATTGTTGTGATGGAGCCAGGAGGAGCTTGTTTCTGAGGTAAAGCTCTCATCTTTGGGTCTCACTGATCCCAATTTTGCGCTGATCATTTCCAATTCGAGCTTCATTTGGGTTGGAGCGTTTTAGATTCGTTACCAAGTTTCCAGATTGAAGTGAGCTTATGCTGTTTTGGTTAGTGCTGTCAGGTTGTTCTAGAAATTGGTTTTATTATCTGTTTAGCTGCTTGACATGTGTTTGTTGGAATGCTGCAATGGTAGTGAGATTCAGCATTTTAACGTTTTTTGTGGCTTTGGGTCTGATAAGTGATAATTGCTTCTGATTTTGTTACTGATTTGTTTTCAAAATCGAACCTTTTTATGCTCCTAGATCGCATCCGTTTGTTTGAGATTTGTACTAGAATTATCTAGAAAGTTGTCGCGGAGGATCTTCTATTTTGACTGGTTAACTTGAAGCTGATTTTCTGTGGAAGAAAATGGAAGAACTTCATACTTCCAACAATAAGCGAAAACATCGAGAATTGACTCCGTTGAGAGTCGTGAGGGGAGTACTATGTTTACTGATTCTGCTCTCTACAGCATTCATGATGCTGGTGTACTTCGGGTTTGTATCCGCCGTTGTTGTGAGATTTTTCAGCATACATTATAGTAGAAAAGGAACGGCGTTTATTTTCGGTGCTTGGCTTGCAATGTGGCCGCTTCTGTTTGAGAAGATCAACAAGACTAAAGTTGTTATATCCGGCGACAATGTACCTGCTAAGGAGCGAGTTTTACTGATGGCAAATCATAGAACTGAAGTTGACTGGATGTACTTATGGGACTTGGCGTTGAGGAAAGGCCGGCTTGGATACATTAAGTATGTGCTGAAGAGTAGTTTGATGAAACTGCCTGTTTTCGGTTGGGCATTTCATGTTTTAGAGTTCATTTCAGTGGAAAGGAAGTGGGAGGTTGATGAGTCTACCTTCCATCACATGTTATCAACCTTTACGGAGGCTCGTGATCCCCTCTGGCTTGCTCTTTTCCCAGAAGGCACAGATTTCACGTAATTTCTTATCCCACTTTTTTCTTTCAGGTTTCGCACCAACAAACATTTTTTTAACCATCCCTTTTAGTAATTCCTATGACTCTATGTAATCGTTAGTTATTTGCTCGTTGCAGCGAGAAGAAGTGTATACGTAATCAGCAATACGCAGCTAAGAACGGCTTGCCCGTCTTGAAGAACGTTCTCCTCCCGAAAACAAAGGGCTTCTATGCATGTCTGGAATATTTAAGGGACTCGTTGGATGCAGGTATGCCATATAATTTAGGATTTGTTCTTTTTGCATGTAAAATTTCAGTAACTAAGTTCATAAGTTCATTTAAGGCCTTTATAAGCAATTTTAAGTTAAAGATTTGATTATTTTAGCTTAAAATTCAAGTACATTTAGATTAATTAATTAAATTCAGTTCTCCTATATAAGTTAGGTTCAGTTAAGTCGTTCAGTTCAGTTTAATTTTCAGCTTAAAAAAACACACGCTTGTTCCAGTTCCGTTGCCTATTTATTTACTTGAGCCCTTTCGAGTCTCATATAAATTTTATCTACTCTGTTTCTTTTTCAGTGTATGATGTTACCATAGGATACAAGCACAACTGCCCATCTCTAATCGACAATGTCTTCGGCGTCGACCCTACTGAGGTCCATCTTCACATCAGACGTATCTCATTAACCGACATCCCAAAATCCGAAGACCATATTTCCACCTGGCTAGTAAATACTTTCCGTCTCAAAGATCAGTTGCTGTCTGAGTTCCATAAACGCGGCAGATTCCCTGAACCAGAAATCGGATCTGATTTATCCACGGCCAGATGTTGTCTAACTGCGATTTCTGTTCTCATTTTGACGGTAATATGTACATATCTCACCTTCTTTGGCCACAGCTTTTTCAAGATATATGTGGCTCTCGTATGCGCATATTTGGAGTCCGCTACGCGGTTCAACATCCGGCCACGGCCAATAATTCAGGCTGCATAACTCTGTAATGTAGCTGAGCCTTCAATATCCTTTCTAGTATGTTGTAAAAGAAAAAACCATTCTGTATCAGAAACGTCACGTGGCGTGTTTTCATTGGCTAGTTGCGTTTGGTTGTGCTTACATGTGGGTGTTTTAATTACGTAATGCTGTCTCGTGCCTTGACCCAAGAGCCAAAGCCTGTTTATAATGCTAATATAATATTGGCCTATTATGTTGGGCCCAACCTTTAATTGATTTCATGGAGCCCAACGTGGGCCCATATAATTTATATTTGCATTTTGTTAATTTATGTCCACAAGATTCCGTACAATTAGTTCGACGTATCACATGGCGTGTTACTTGTTATTCATGTCGCGATCAGCCTATAGGTATTTTAAATAATTAAATATTCACAATATAATAGATTTTAATTTTCTGATTTATAATATAAAATATAAATCATCAGACATGTTTTTATTTGCTAAAAAAGTAAAAAATTTCCATCAAAAAAAAAAAGTAAAATTTTTTATAAAGTTTCGGGTAATATTGCTTCAACTGATAATCATTAGATGATAAACGCTGCGTTTTGATGATGACCAAGCAGACATAGAGCGGCCAGAAGAGAGAGAGACAGAGGACAACGAGAGCGAGCTTCGTATAAATTGGCGTTACACGCTTTGTAGATTCCTTCTCATCTCTCTGCAATCCTTCCTTTGCTTCGATATTCAGCAGGTATTCAGCAAAAAGTCTTCATCTTTTAAATCAGCTCTCCCTGTTTAAGATATGTTATGTTTGTTTGTTTGATGAGTTTGGTTTGTGGATCGGTTGTGGCTCAGGAGATCGAATCTGATCTGGGTTTTTTTAATCCTTGAAAGGGATTTGTGTTTTTGGAATTATCGGTGTGTTTTTGTGCTTTAGGGTTTTTTATTTTATTTTTTGATGAATTTTGTTCGATTATTTGATGCTTCGGATTGACGGGAATTTTTTAGTGAAGGGCTGATTTGGGTGTGTTGGGGTTTTGGTGAATATGCAAAAGCTTTGTGCTTTTTGATTACTTAGATCTTCTGAACTTCATGTTGTTGATGGTTTGTCTATCTTGGTCGAGTATGAATACATCGTGTGTTAGTGTTACCCTTTGGTACTAATTGTGTATTTATTTACTCAATTTGCTCTATAATCAAATTAAGCGGCTAGAATCTCAGGTTGCGCAGCTATAGGGTTATTCAACGATCAGAACATGTAGGTTGTTCATCATGAAGTGGGAGATTGTTTTTTGTGTGAAAAGAGCAGTATGTGTTTAGTTCCGCTTTAAATAATCTAAAACTTTCTTACACGGCTCTCTTAGTTATATATTTTTATGAAGACGGGAATTTGTTACTTGTTTGGTTATCGTGTAATCTTTTGCAGATAATTCTTTAGGCAATTACTATTAATCGCCTTATTTCTCGACATATGTGCTGTGGCCTGTGGATGACCGTTTGTTCATTCCTTTGTTAAGAGATTTCATTCGGTTTAGATGTGCTGTTGGCGCATCAGTCTCAGTTGAAAAATCAGCAACATGACGAGTGTGGTTGGGTTGCATACCCTTTTTTGGCATTAGGGATGATCAACAAAAGTGCTGTGTCTTTTTACGTTTACAATTGAAATCAACGATTCATGGAAGTTCAATGTGGATATTTGCATTTCAATTTCTGTAATAATATGCACTAGCTTGAGCATGAGTATAATCATGACTTGATATTCGGCCATTTAAGATTCTTTTCGGTACTATTTATAACATGGTTACTTTAATCAGCATTCAGCGCATAACTGAAGCTGCCACTCTTTCAAATCTTCCTATGTAATTTTTATCCCGGTTAGCATTATGTCTCACTCATCGCAGGAAAAATGATCAAGTTATTCAAAGTGAAGGAGCAGCAGAGGGAAATAGCCGAAAATGCTAAAGGAAAGGCACCGGTCAAAAAACAAAGTGCCGGTGAACTTCGTCTGCAAAAGGGTACACTTTCGAAGAAAACTGTTTCAATATATTTAAACATCTTGATTGCGTATTTGTTCGTTTTCTGTTATTTATCCGCCCTCTTTGTTCTGTAGATATGAGCGAGTTAAACCTTCCAAAAACTTGTAATCTATCTTTCCCCAATGGCAAGGATGATCTCATGAACTTTGAGGTCACCGTTCAACCCGATGAAGGATACTACACGTAAATCTATTCTTACTTATTTCGATGTGTTTCAATTATTTTTTTCTTGGTCGACTTATTATGAAAACTTGCTTAGTTTGCATATTTTGAAAACTATTTTCTTTTATGGGGGCGATAATAATTCGTCTTTTTTTGTACAGAGGTGGAATGTTTACGTTTACTATTCAAGTCCCGTCGATCTACCCACACGAGGCACCAAAAGTGAAATGCAAGACAAAAGTAACGCATGTTCTAATCCTGTCAATTTCCATGAACATCTTCCTACCCTCCGACTCACTTTAAATTTAACGAATTTGTAGGTTTACCACCCGAATATCGACTTGGAAGGAAATGTCTGCCTCAACATTCTGCGGGAGGACTGGAAACCAGTTCTAAACATTAACACTGTCATTTACGGCCTCTACCATCTGTTCACTGTATGTTTTTTTACAACACTTTTAACATACACATCCATCCATTTTAGGGTTAATTTAGATTCGATTCAAATGTATGTTATTTATTTATAGCTTCAATGTCTTAATTGGTACGTATGACAACTCGTGCAGCAACCTAACTACGAAGATCCGCTAAACCAAGAGGCTGCGGCTGTGCTGCGAGACAGTCCAGACACATTCAAAGTGAACGTGAGAAGGGCTATGACCGGTGGATATGTGGGGCAGACATTCTTCCCAAGGTGCGCTTGAAGACTGAATTCCGTAGCCCGGCAAATATCAAGCTGGGAATATTGTCGATTTGGTATCATTCAGCCAGGGCTCATTGTGTGTCAATTCTGGTGAGCTTTTTGTCCAGATTTGTAAGCAAGTAAACAGCAAAGCACACTTGATTATTTCCCAGTCTGTTATATAAATTGTACTAAGTTGGCATTATGCTAGTATCTATTAGTATCATTTAATGGGAGATAATATCATTTAATGGGAGATTTGGTAAAAATCACATTTAAATATAAAAATTATAAACTTCCTCAAAATTTGACACGGTCATATTAGTCGAAATTTCGTAATTCAACACGGTGGGGCAAGTAGTCTTTTGGTATTTTCGTAATTAATTTTGTTAAAGTTAGACTTGTTGCTAATCTTAGGTTTATTTTGTTAATATTTAATTTATTTTGTTAATGTTCAGACTTTTTTTTAGGGAATGTTAAGGTTCAGTCTTATTTTGGTAAAGTTCAGACTTATTGTTAATGTTCAGACTTATTGTTAATGTTCACACTTATTTTGTTAATGTTCAAAATTATTTTGTTAATGTTCAGACTTATTGTTAATATTCAGACTTATTTTGTTAATGTCAAATTTATTAAATTTTTTAGGGCGTTTATACTTCGCATAAGTCTATTTTATTTTTTTATTTACAAAAAACGTTTTGAATTATGATTGGTCGAGGATGTCACATGTCGAATTCTTAAATGATTTATAGGTTTTATATTTAAATATTATTTTTATTAGATTCAAATCCTAAATATATAATTCAGGTTTTTTAAGAATATTAGTTATTCAAAAAACTTATTAATTTTATTAAAATCTGATAAAAAAATTATTAATAATTTATTCAATTTCAAAATTCAATGTTCATGGACGGCCAAGGTGGGTGACTTGCAGAACGGCGACGTTGATGAGATGAAGTGTGAGGCCTAACAAGGCCCAGTAACGGATTAATGGCGAGTATCAAAACGATGAACACGGCGTCGTATCTGTATGAATATTTTGTAATTATGGAGCCAAAACCAAATCAAATATGCATCAAGGAAGCTTCATCTAAAAATAAAAAAAAAATTAGATGAAGCTTCCCTTTCAAAAAAAAAAAAATTAGATGAAGCTTCTTTTCTGCTTATTCATTATTTACCTTTTAAGCACAGTTTGAAACTCACTTAAAATAATAAAAAACTTATATTTATTTTTACGTCAGTACAATTAAAACAAAACAATAAAAGTAATGAAATTTATAATACTTTCAAGAAAAATAATCCGGTGCAAAGTGCATATTATTGTAAAAAATACAAACTAATAACAGTTATTGATTTGGTCATTAGACAGAAGAGATTAAATCTCGTCATGTAATTAATTTCTAGTTTATTTCTCGGTGACGAATTATAAAATATTTTTGACGAACTATGTCGTACTTTTTCTTGACAAATTATAACCCAATTTTGAAAAGTTTTGCATTTTGCACCACAAATATACTTTGTACCTGATCTTTACTCTCACTTTCAAAATAAAAAACATACGGTGTAACACAGTTAAATGATGCGAGTGTCAAAATGATATTGTTTCAATAAAAATGATGATGTTTAAATTGATATTTTGTAAACAAAATAATACCGTTTAGATCGAAACGATATCGATTTGGTACTCGAGGAAATTTTGATACGGTTCTCCGTATCCGAATCCTATCATAATATTATTATGGTGTAGTTTAGGGCACTTTTTCTTTTTTGGATAGAGATGCAGTTTATGACACATGAATGTGTGTTTATGGTCATGTCTAAAGTCTAATGCATATAGCTTAAGAGATAAGTGTTGATGAAAGTACACCAACCCACTCAAAATGATAGATGACGGAAAAAGTTTATCATGTGGACCTTCATGATCGAAATATCACCCTAATGGTTAATAATAATTGTTAATGATCCAAAATATCAAAATATGTTTTTAATACACGAATTAAGTTTTTAGTAAAGTTATTTACCCCATCATAAAATAATTTGTTAAATGAAGTTAACCATTTTTTGATTGGTCGGTGCATCCATGTATCAAGGCAAATATTGCAACAATGCAGTGCATTGCGAGCCAAATGACGTCCTTTCGAACAGAATGACCTTATTTCTATTAAAAAAATCTCGTTTTTTATATTTAAAAAACAATTAATCGAAATGATATATGTATTATTAAAATCATAATCACACTATTTGGATGCAGTGCGAATCTTTTCCCGAATGCATGTGATTGATGACACATTGAGAATAATCGAGTCCTTCAATATACTCTCTCTGTCCCTCAAAGTTTGTCCACTTTTCTTGTTAGGCGTCCACTAAAGTTTATCCATTTTCCTTTTATATACAACCCAACAATCGTATCAATAATATCTTTCCTATCAAAAATATTTATTTTTATTAACAAATTGTACTTTCAATCATAAAAAAGTAATAATTCGTGTGCGGGACCCACATCTACATACACTCCTATCATTTTTCTTCTTCTCTTACCGTCCTTTATTTACTTTTCTTAATTAGCGTGTCGGTTGTTCTTTTGGACAAATTTTGTGGGAAGTAGGGAGTATTAATTATGACAACAATAACCAATCATATATTTTCAATAAATATCTTTCAACCAACCCAAATCAAATGTGATACGGCAAATGATTATTTGACAAAATTATATTATGGCTCATTTTCACTAGTGTATAGATAAGTCACAATAATACGAAATTGTATAGACACTATATGGTAACGTTACGGATAGTTGTCAAAAAAAAAAAAACGTTACGGATCAAAATTCACATGAAAACTAAATTAAATAAATATCTTCTTCATAAATTTGTATTCGATAATATAATCGCAATCATGATGGAAATCGAGCTTTTGATAAAAATAGTCATGTAGGAAACTTTGTTTAATGTTCAGTTCAGGTATTAATTATCCCACTACTCATTTATTGGACTTGTGTGAGTGTAAATAATTAATCAAATAGAAATCTTACACTCATACGTAAATGTTTTTATATTGTTGGTTTACATAGAACATATCTAGGAATAGGGGAGCACTCGGTTGAGACAGGGTTGGTACAATGAGGCACGTGAGGCACGATCTCGCCCTTCCGTTGTGACACGTGGCTTCGCCACGTGAGTTGAGCGCCATTTGCGTTCACACTACTATTGGTAGTGAGTTTACTATTTGGACACGTGGCGCGCCACAAATGCACGGGGGTTGGATGTGTGGCTCAGATCGTGCCTCACTTGCCTCATTCTAATTTTGGTGCCTCATTTGATCGCTTCTCTCTAGGAATATATCACATATAACATATTTCGGGAACATATCTATTTATATTTTATAGACCAGTTGTAGCACATGCCACAAAAAGGGTATCATCACAGATTTGAAATTGAGTAATTCGCTGAGCACGGGCCATCTTGGCACACCTCAAACTTTTGAAACCCACGAGTTTTGACACACATCCATGATAGAACCATACAACGCCTAAGCATGCCTCCACGATAGGACATAACATCTGCAAACGTCCACAATGGACGAGGAAAACATCCGCGGATGATCGAGGAAAAGGTCCACATCAAAGGTAGCACTAGGAAAATGTCACGGGCCTCAACCTTGTGAATGCAATGTTGAAATTGTACCACTAGGTCACACCCTTATTGACACACTAATACGTAATTGTCATTTTACTCTGATTCACACTTCAAAATATACTTTAATTGAGGATGAGTTTCAGCTCAGTGAGCCATTTGGTGTCTGGGTTCGATCCTCACTAACTCCCCTAACTTACTAACAAATGTAACCCCATCAAAAAAAATATACTTTAATTGAGCTTATAACTCGCTGCCACGTGTGTTTTTAATTTTTATAGATCGAACATTTTATACATACGACATTAGATGCTACTGTATTTTTTATTCTCTTGTTAAAAAAAAGTTAAAAATAAAATTTTGAAGGGACAGCTCGCTATATAACGCAGACGATCCGAATCAAAGTTAATAAAATAAAATGAAAGTTACAGATATTGACAAAACAATCAATTAATGCGAAATAAAAAATATATATATTATGAATATATACTCACATAAGGTTGACTGCCATTCTTGTGATTTATTGAATGGTCCATAAATTAATAATAAACTCATATTTCACTTCCCCAGGGCCAGTCACACCCTCCAGCCTCCAATGCTACAATCAATATCATTGGACTGATTTTTAATAATGGGTTTGTTGATATTTGATACGTATTTTTGTAGCCAGCTGCAGCAGCTACGACGTTGAATTATTGTTTTGTTGATATTGATATTAATTGCTATAAACATATGAAAAATATAGAGAGACAGTGTGTGAGCCTTTGATGTGTCAGTTATATAGTCAAACCGGCCATTATTTACCAAATAATTTGTTGTCCTGGTTGAATTTTTTAGTCAACAGTGTGACTCATTAGGTTGAAAATTCAGTATAATTAATGGACTAAAAAACATTTAATGAGTTTCAATGTTTCTTCGCATTCATGTTAATCAAACAATAATATAATAATGTAACGTGAAAATTATTCCATGATAATTTTTTTTTTGATGGGATAGTGGGTTAAAGTTAGTATCTGCTCAATTTGGCGGGGGAGCGACTTGAACCCAGGCGGCGGAGCACCTGGGGGGAGACCTCAACCACTGAGGCTCCTCTTCGCCCTATTCCATGATAATTAATCGTGAGCAATATGTTGTTCTAAAACAAATGTTAATTTAATAGTACATGATGTATCTCTTTTTTACTGTTGATGATGGGTGAATATACGATCGAAACGGGATTACGAGTAAGAAAGATTTTTTCACAAAATTTCAAATTTTTTTTTTGATAACTTCAATATTGAAGTCCGAAATATAAAAATTTGTGGCAAACTCTTCGACCACCGGACCTCAAATATTTATGTCATAAATTTGACAAGTAGAGCATGGACTTAGTAACATGCTAGTAGTCTCCACGCTTCTACTACCAATTGTGAGCCTATCTTAGTTGACTTTGACTCTATTACACATATGTACAAAAACCCACATGAATGCTCCTAGTCCCCCCATGCTTTGGACAGAACTCACTTATCAAAAATACCACAAAATTTCTCAAATCAAAGCTTGCAAATCTCACCTCCAACCAATGCCACAACTAGCACCAAGTTGATATGTATACAAATCTTTGAGCAAAACAGTGTTTTTTTAAAAAAAAATTCAACTAGCACCGAGTTAAATTGAGTTCAGATTCATCAGATATTTGATTTGAAATTTGTATTATTAAATTCAAACTATTTAAATTAAGTATTAAAATGTAGTATCTATATTAAATTAATAAATTCTTTTTTTCCTTTCTTTTTTCAATTTTTTAATTCAAGTTCACTAAGTTTTTTTTAATACTAATTTCACTAAGTTAAGTGAATTGAAATTTGGGCGTTTCATTACATCAAAAAAAAAAGGAAGAAATTAGGGCGTTTCAGTTCTTGCGGTATTTTTTTAGAGTGCGGTTCAGGTACAAACCACTCTTATTTATAAAAACTACAAACCGAATTTCAAGCTGACACGTGTCCAAGTTCGTCGAAATCTCAGATATAACACGTAGGGGCATTATGATCATTTCACATATATAGGAATGATCAGACTTAACATGGAATGATCAGACTTAAACAATCACACTTAAACAGAAATGATCATGATCAGACATAAAAATCAGACTTAAAACAGCAATGATCAGACATAACATGGAATGATCAGACATAATAATCAGACTTAAAACAACAATGATCAGACTTAACATGAAATGATCAGCAATGATAAGACTTAAACAGAAATGAAGACTTAAACTGGAATGATCAGACATAAAAATCAGACTTAAACAGCAATGACCAGACTTAAAACAACAATGATCAGACTTAAACAACAATGATCAAACTTAAAACTACAATGATCAGACTTAAAACAGAAATGATCAGACTTAAAACTAAAATGATCAGACTTAAAACTACAATGATCAGACGTAAAACTATTATTGTAGCAATAATCGGACTTAAAACAGCAATGATCAGACTTAAAACTACAATGATCAGACTTGAAACTAATATTGTAGCAATGATCATACTTAAAACAGCAATGATCAGACTTAAAACTACAAATGATCAGACTTAAAACTATTATTGTAGCAATGATCAGACTTAAAACTACAAATGATCAGACTTAAAACTATTATGATCAGACTTAAAAACTACAATGATCAGACTTAAAACTATTATTGTAGCAATTATCAGACTTAAAACTACAATGATCAGACTTAAAACAGAAATGATCAGACTTAAGGCAGCAATGATCAGACTTAAACTATGACTGTAGCAAATGACCAGACTTAAACTATTACTGTAGCAAATAATCAGACTTAAAACTGTCACTGTAGCAAATTTTAGGACGATTATACCCTCGCATCTATTATGTATTTTTAAGCGCCCCGAATTCCGATTGGTCGAAATATACACGTGGCAATATTTGATTGGATTTGTAATTTTTATTTATAACTATGGTTTGTATTTGATCCGAATCATTTTTTATTAGTACAAAGTTATTGCGATTGAACATGGCTTAAATATTTCAGCAGTTCCCATGTACTACGAGACCCATTCAGAATCTTTGTAGTGAGGGTTTTATGTTACATTTGATATAAAAAATGAAGTCACAACAAACCAAATAATAAGTCGCCATCCACTAAGAGCTGGCAAGTAAACCTCCTCTATTATTTTTAGTGACTTAAAAATAAGTGGCGTACTGTACTAGTGTTACACACTCTGGCCTATATAAACACCAAAACATAAGAGACTCAATCTCATTCCCCAATTTGCTCCTCAACCATAGCTCTTTTATCATAGCACCAAAGCTCGCTCTCTTCACATTTGTGTCGTCAATCGAGTTGAGGGGCTCGCACCATGACATCCCCTCCAAGCCTACCGCCGTCGATGACCCATCCGCGCGCCCTCGAAGACTTCGAGCCTGTCAAGAAACCTAAGAGGAATAAGTTCGCTTTTGCTTGTGCCATTCTTGCCTCCATGACCTCCATCTTACTTGGCTATGGTGAGTTCATCTGACAAATTTGTGAGGAAACCTCATAAAAATCAATTTAATGTACTTTTTTTTTTCAATTGCTTAGACTTAAAATTGTCTTATTTTTTACTTTTGTTAGATATTGGAGTGATGAGTGGCGCAATCATATACATACAAAAGGACTTAGACCTCTCGGACGTCCAAATAGAGATTTTAGCAGGGATCTTGAGCGTGTACTCCCTTATAGGCTCCTTCGCCGCAGGCCGGACCTCGGACCGCATCGGGCGTCGCTACACCATCGTCCTAGCCGGCGCCATTTTCTTCGCCGGAGCACTTCTAATGGGCTTCGCCACCAACTACACTTTTCTCATGTTCGGTCGCTTCGTGGCTGGGATTGGCGTAGGCTACGCCCTCATGATCGCCCCGGTATACACAGCCGAAGTCTCCCCGGCCTCGACGAGAGGCTTCTTAACCTCGTTTCCCGAAGTGTTCATCAATGCCGGGATCTTACTCGGCTATGTATCCAACTACGCCTTCTCCAAGCTTCCTTTATACTTAGGATGGCGCATGATGCTCGGCATTGGCGCCGTTCCATCGGTCTTTCTCACCCTCGGAGTCCTTGCGATGCCCGAGTCACCGCGATGGCTCGTGATGCAAGGACGCTTAGGAGACGCGAGAAAGGTACTCGACAGGACTTCAGACTCGAAGGAAGAGGCCAGTTTAAGACTGTCAGAGATTAAACAGGCTGCAGGCATACCCGAACACGAAACAAACGACGTAGTTTCAGTCCCCGCCAGCCGCAGCCACGGCGAAGGCGTGTGGCGAGAACTCATCATCAGCCCAACTCCGACCATCCGCCACATCGTCATCGCCGGAGTCGGCATCCACTTCTTCCAACAAATCTCGGGCATCGACGCTGTCGTCCTCTACTCCCCACGCATCTTCCTCAAAGCCGGAATCACCAGCGCCGACCAACAACTCCTCGCCACCGTCGCCGTCGGCTTCATCAAAACAGTCTTCATCCTCATCGCCACTTTCAACCTCGACCGCTACGGCCGCCGTCCTCTCCTCCTCACCTCCGTCGCCGGCTTGATCCTCTCTCTCCTCACACTCGCCACCAGCCTCACCATCATCTCATCCTCCTCCCACAAAATCCCATCCGCCATCGTCATCTCCATCCTCGCAGTCCTCGCTTACGTAGCCACTTTCTCAATCGGCATGGGACCGATCACGTGGGTGTACAGCTCGGAAATCTTCCCGCTCCGGCTTCGAGCTCAGGGAACCAGCATCGGCGTCGCCGTCAACAGACTCACCAGCGGCGTCATCTCCATGACATTTATATCTCTCTCCAAAGCCATTACCATCGGCGGCGCATTTTATCTGTTTGCCGGAATCGCGATGGTGGCGTGGTGCTTCTTCTTTACGCTGTTGCCGGAGACGAGAGGGAAGACGCTGGAGGAGATGCAGGTGTTGTTCGGGAATTTGAACTGGAAGAGGGAGCTGAGGAAGATAGAGAAGATGAAGACCAGAGGAGATGCTACTGACGTGGCACAGGAGGTGCAATTAGCTGGTAGAGATAATAATAATAATAATATGTACTAATTTTTAGTAGTATCCGGATCAAATACAAACCAATATTATAAATAAAAACTATAAATCCATAAAAAAATTGACACGTGTCAAAATCGACCAATCAGAATTAATTTCGACCGGGGTTCTTTTTGTAAATAAAAAAAACACACGCGGATGCATTTAAAAATACATAAAAGACATTAGGGGTATAATCGTCCAAAAATTGCTACAGTAATGCTCAGACTTAAGAAAACAATGTTCAGACTTAAATCAGTAATGAAAATACTTGAAAAAACAATGTTCAGACTTAAAAAATCAATGTTCAGACTTACAAAAATAATTATGCGATTAAACCATTAATGATCAGACTTAAAAAAACAATGTTCAGACTTAAAAAAACAATGTTCAGACTTAAACCAGTAATGACAATACTTGGAAAAACAATGTTCAGACTTAAAAAACAATGTTCAGACTTAAACCAGTAATGACAATACTTGAAAAAATAATGTTCAGACTTAAAAAAACAATGTTCAGACTTAAAAAAATAATAATGAGACTTAAACCATTAACGATCAGACTTAAATAACAATGTTCAGACTTAAACCAGTAATGACAATACTTGAAAAAACAATGTTCAGACTTAAAAAAACAATGTTCAGACTTAAAAAAATAATAATGAGACTTAAACCATTAACGATCAGACTTAAATAACAATGTTCAGACTTAAATAACAATGTTCAGACTTAAACCAGTAATGACAATACTTGAAAAAACAATGTTCAGACTTAAAAAATCAATGTTCAGACTTAAAAAAATAATTATGCAATTAAACCATTAATGATCAGACTTAAAGATGGTAATGATCAGACTTAAAGATGGTAATGATCAGACTTAAAGATGATAATGGTCAGACTTAAAGATGATAATGGTCAGACTTACAATTTGCTACAGTACGATTCTAAAATTTGATGTTTATGCGCTTGTATGAGAATTTGATGAAAGCCTAGTGTTTTTTGGGTGGAAACGGCATTCTGAGCATAACTCATCGCTGCGCCATGAGCTCGGCGTTTTTAGGGCAAATTCGATCATCTGGAGGGTCAAATTCGCGTTTAAATCTTTTTTTTTCTTTTTTTTAAAAAAGATTATTGGATTTTCATTCTGTTTTTAAGTCTGATCATTGCTGTTTGTAAGTCTGATCGTTGCTTGTTTCTTTTCTGTTTTTAAGTCTGATCATTGCTGTTTTTTAAGTCTGATCATTGGCTTTTTTTTAAGTCTGATCATTACCAACTCAAAGTCTGACCATTGCTTCTTTTTAAGTCTGAACATTGGCTATTAAGTCTGACCATTGCTTCTTTTTAAGTCTGAACATTGGCTATTTTTAAGTCTGATCATTAAGTCTTTCAAGTCTGACCATTGCTTCTTTTTAAGTCTGAACATTACTATTTTTAAGTCTGATCATTGAGTATTTTTAGTCTGATCATTGGCTATTTTTAAGTCTGAACATTAAGTTTTTAAGTCTGATCATTGCTTTTTTTTAAGTCTGAACATCACCATTTTAAGTCTGAACATTAAGTATTTTTAGTATGATCATTACCTATTTTTAAGTCTGAACATTACCATTTTAAGTCTGATCATTGCTTTTTTTTAAGTATGAACATTAGCATTTTAAGTCTGAACATTAAGTATTTTTAAGTCTGATCATTGCTTTTTTTTAAGTCTGAACATCACCATTTTAAGTCTGAACATTAAGTATTTTTAGTATGATCATTGCCTATTTTTAAGTCTGAACAATACCATTTTAAGTCTGATCATTGCTTTTTTTTAAGTATGAACATTAGCATTTTAAGTCTGAACATTAAGTATTTTTAAGTCTGATCATTGCTTTTTTTAAGTCTGAACATCACCATTTTAAGTCTGAACATTAAGTATTTTTAGTATGATCATTGCCTATTTTTAAGTCTGAACAATATCATTTTAAGTCTGATCATTGCTTTTTTTTAAGTCTGAACATCACCATTTTAAGTCTGAACATTAAGTATTTTTAGTATGATCGTTGCCTATTTTTAAGTCTGAACATTACCATTTTAAGTCTGATCATTGCTTTTTTTTAAGTCTAAACATTAGCATTTTAAGTCTGAACATTAGTATTTTAAGTCTGATTATTAAGTATTTTTAAGTCTGAACATTAGTATTTTAAGTCTGAACACTAACAACTATTGGACTAAATTGAAAATAACATTATTATGTTTTATACCCATCCGTGTGGAATGACTATTATACCCCTCCGTGTTTTCTCCGGGATTTCGACTCAAATGGGACACGTGTCGGCTTAATAAACGGTTTGTAGTTTTTATTTATAAAGCGGTTTGTACCTGAACCGCACCCTTTTTAGTATGCTATTGTATTATAAATTTTATTATGTATCAATTTTTAGATACATCATACATATGTCATGAGCTTCTCACATAATCTCAACCCATGTCATATTATATATAGTTTTTTTGATAGTATATTTCATATTATAGTTATAGTTTTGAGAATTGAGTATGTGAAAATAAAAATAAAAATGGATATAATATTGGATGATCAGAAAAATGTCCCGCAATTTTAATTCGGAGTTAGATGTGTCAATTTTTAGATACTTATTTCATGTTATACTTTCAGATTTGGGTATGTGAAAATAAAAAGAAAGTTGAAATATATTATTGGATGATCTAAAAATGTCCCATAATTACAGTCAAATTTCGAAACAAAACGGATGTTGTATATGTATACAGGCCCAAAAATCAGTACACATGGATGACGAGCAATTTATTTGTTTGACACTTCATTCCATTTTTCGTCATTTTGTAGTGTTTGAATTTTTTAGATTGGGTTTACATTATTTCATACAAACTAAGTACTATATGAATACTGAATATATATTGTATGAGCACTTTTCATTCGGGTACAATCATTAAACTTTGGAGCATGACTGTAGGATTCGAACCCTTAACAAATATTTTACTTACTCAACCACCACCTTGTTGACCGTAGTATTTGAATTTTTATTAGTATTAAATTGAGAATACCAAATTAGAAGACCAAAAATCCCATTATATAAAAAAGATAGAAGCCCAAATTGCATGAGGATTAAGCCCAACAAATTTATCTAAAAAGTTTAGATCGACAAAAAAATTTTCTAACAACCATTTGAATTTGTGATTGACTGGGTCAAGATTTGTTTGTTTAAATTAATTGTAAGAGAAAAAATTAATTTACTTGATGGACGCACAGAAATGGTTCTCACAAAGATGGTTCTAAATTCCTGTTCTATTAGTGGTACGCTAATTACTGATTTTACATGTATATATTTAATAACAAATTATTTAAGACCCAAATTATATTCAAACATTGTCATAAAACAGCCATTTCATTCACGAGAAATCACTATAATTCGCACAAAATTCTACGTATTTTCTTCAAAATTAATAATTAACTTAATTTTTAGCCAAAATCACTGTACTTGTACACCTATTGTTTTCAGTACTTATTCAAAGTAACAAATTACTACGACTTTTTTTTATGTTTTAATTGGCATATTTTCATCATTGCTGTCAGAAAGACAAATTCAAGAATTTTAAAAATACATAAAAAATGAAATGAGTTTCAGTCAATTAACAATACCAGGTCTATGTCCATTTATTTCAAAAAAAAATAAAAAATTAGATTCTAACAGAGACAGACTTGGTAAAAGATTTTCAAACAACTTTTTAAAAATCAGATAGAAATTTACGGGGATGAATTTGTTTTAAATTATAATTCAATGTATTTGCAAATTTTACACATTTATCTCTGTTTACATACACGCGTGTATAAATAACTACTTTGTCCTCTTCCAATTTAAACGTGAATCTCATTCCTTCTCATTTTACATGTTTGATGAAATTTTGAGGAGTGGAGGAGGCAGCCACCCTCCACCGGCTCAAAGAGGAAGGCTAGAGGGTCGTTTTGATGACGATGATAATCATGATATTTCGTTGGATCTCAGACTTGCTCCGCCGCTTGCAGCGGAAGGACCACCTAGACATCTTGTGTTAGCGTCGCCACAAGCCGTTAGACCACCACGGCCTTTAGTTGTTCCAAGTCCAACAATGTTGCAACATTGGCCACCGTGGATGATGGCTAACAATAGAGTCAACCACATGGTCAACAATGGTCAACGCTATTTAGTGCTTCAACCAAGAGTAATATGGCCAGCAGCAGGGGGTCAAAGTGAACGACCTAGGCCGATCGTTTCATCTCAAGTTGACCCCTTACCGGTCCCTATCCATCGTAATGGGGAGATAGCTTCAACTCGTATCAGACGACGAGTTTCGCAACCTGAACCAAATAAGCGAGAGAAACCCACCATTATCGAACCACCGTTCCGATGGGCGACTAACCTCCGGGCACGGATCCACCCTCTCCAAATTCTTATACAAAGAGGCATCACTGTCATTTCAGGTGACGTGCAATGCAAGCATTGCGAGCAAGCTTCGCAACTCCGCTACAACTTGACCGAAAAGTTCACCCAAGTCGGTCACTTCATTGCATGGAACCGTGCCTATATGTTAGACCGTGCTCCGAACAGATGGCTACACCCCACATTGCCGAAATGCACCCGGTGCGACCACGATAACAGCTTGAAGCCGGTGATTGTGAATAAGAAGAGGAATATCAATTGGTTGTTTTTGCTGTTGGGTGAGATGTTGGGATGCTGCTCGTTGGAACAACTCAAGTACTTCTGCAAGCATACTAGTAATCATAGGACTGGTGCTAAGGATCGTGTTTTGTTTTTGACTTATTTGGGTTTGTGCAAGCAACTTGACCCGAATGGTCCGTTTCATCATAGGTGAGACGAAGGTTGCATCTAGTAGTGCTCTGTGGAATTTTATTTATTTATTTGATTGTTGTAATCAGTTTCATTTAAATTGATTTTTTTTTTGTTACATGTAATTATACTTGCAAATTGCAATCTTATAATTCTAATTATAATCAATTTCAGTTAAGCATATGAATGGCACTAACAATTGCTGATTATACATGTTCCAAAACTTGACACTGAACGAGTAAAATTAGCTTCATAAGGTATTCTATTCCTGTATGAAATGGGGCTGCCAAATAGAGCGGATAAATAAGCAGGCAACTCACATATTGTCAGAATCGACATCGTCATCGCTGGACGGTTCATATATTTGATATTCTTCGTCACTTGCATCTATAATTGGTACTTTGCTGCTTCCTGGTTCATCAGATGGGAACGTGCCGAATATGTTTCGCAAGTAATTTGCAGAAATGTTCTCGTAAGTACCAGGCTGCAGTGGGATCTCATCTTCTTCGCCAGATATACCGTTCGCCTCCTCGTACTCTTCATCATCTTCGTCATCATCCAGCTCATCGTCATCAGCTTCTTCATCTGGCAGAACTTCTTTGGTAGCTTGTTGATTATCTTCAGTTTCTTCGTCTACCATAATTTCTTTATGGACCTGTTTATCCAAAGATTTTCCAGGGCGCAAGTCACCCTCGATGAGATTCATCTTCGCCCTTTTAAACGTATTTCGACAGGTTTTCAGCAAATTTTCAGCTTCTGGGTCTGGACATACAGAAAGGAACCTTACTTTAATTTTTCGTCTCAGGTTACTAATCAAAGGGACGGAGAACCACCCTGCTGCTCGGCTGCAAGTTGACTCTTTCACTGGTTTCCTAATCTCTTGCTGGATGTAATCATCGTCAAGTTCACAAAGTTGCAATGAAATTTGACAGCCATAGGGGAAACACTTAAAGGCACACAGATCTGCCCATTTCTGATCGTATTTCATCTCAGCATTAGCATCACAATAACCTCTTAAAGATGGTGGCACCCGAAAATCAATTCTTTGGTATATGCAAGAACACGGATCTTTCCGAGGATCATATCCTCTACGAATCCAGAACCTCTGGAATGGTCCATTTGAAAAGTAATATGCAGCATTGAATAGGAGTCTTCGCAGCAAATTGTGTTGGATCTTAAAACCATTATCTCGCAAGCGTTCGGCTACAGAACGCTTAGGCCATACAGGCCGCTCATCAAACAACTTACAAAGAGCCATCTGACACTCCCTTTGATATGAGTTTCGAGCGGTGAACTTCTCCCATTCTATCACTTTCGGAACATCTTCAACATTGAAATCGACAAAAAAAATTCGCTGCTGAATGTCTAAAAGATTCTGATGGGAAAAGTGTTGCACTAACTCGTCTGGCTTCTTTCCCTTCGATGATGATTTTAGTACAACTTGTTCAGGTGTATCCTTGGCTGAAAAATATGGGGGTAGAAGCATTAGCAAATCATCCTGATCCAAGTCAAATATACCACTTTTCTGAAGCTGAGGTTCCATATCAGCCCATTTCCTCTTCTTTCTCTGGGCAGCATCCGCATGCACCGCAAGCACATGTTGGTAGTCCGCCATGCCATCAAAGCAGTAAGCCTCTGAAACGTGGGCAACAATATCTGCACATACTTCTGTTTTTATTTCATCATCTCCCCGATCTTGATAGCTTCCAATTATTTCAGTTTCACCTACTTGAGGACAAGAAGAAGAAGCTTTATCACACTGGACTGAATCACTTGACGGGGATCCACCAAAAGCATCAACAGTATTTCGAACGGAACAAGTCTTTTTGGAAAGTTTCAACAGGAAATTACTGCAACTTTGAAGCCTCCCAATAACCGGATGCGAATATGGATCTTCGGGACGAAAACGGAGTTCTAATGTCTGCAAGCTGCGAGCGTTAACAATGCCTTCAATTCCACCAAGAGTCTCATAGGCACGTGATGTGGTTGAAGGGTAGCCTGGATAGTGAACAGCAAAAACCTCTGAAGTAGGCAGTAGTCCTGACACAGTTCCGTCTTTTACAACTCCCATTTGAGTATCTATAACATGCAAAATCCAAGAGATAATTCAGTACAAAACAAAAACACAAGCTTCGAATATGTAATTTACAACATCAAGGTAATCGATCCTCAATGAACAATTGAAAATTTCCTGCAGTAATCCATAGTTGTGTTACTAAGGCAAATATATGTTTGAGTCAATAACAAATCACACAACAACTCAACTAGAAAAGCTGCAGATAAGAGATAACAAAACAACTGATGCAAATAAACTATCACAACAATGTTAATACTACTGCCAGGACAGTAATGCTCATGGAATTGAATAACCTACACATCACCGTTACCTTGAAGCTCGCGTCGCGGCTGATGCTCCGCGAATTCAACCTCCATTGCTGCCAGGGACGAAGCCAGGAATTCAGAGTTACCAGGGCTGGAAGGTAGTGACGTAAATTTTTGGCTCATCCTCACGCCTTTTAGTGCCTAGGGCTCCTTCTAGTGCCTTCCTTGCTTGTTCCTACAAGTAACAGAGAAAAACTTTACATAAATTTCTGACAATAAAGCCTAAATTAAACCCAACTACTGAACTAACCCTCATCCAACAGAGTTGCAGGACAAGTGCACACAAATCTTAATTCTGGACACCTGAAATGTACATTACATACCAGCTTTGCAACAGTTTCAGTCATCTCCCACATAAACTTGATTTGATGCTGGTTAAGAAAACATTACAAGCGCATGAACACACTAGGAGCTTCAGCCTTTACTTACATGCTTCGAAATGTCACCAAACAAACACAGGATCCCCGACTTACAATTTCCTTGGTTCAGTTTCCCAACAGAGTCATCATTTAACTGATATTTACACATGACTATTTAGTAGCATCTAGCATGTCTGATGATTTGTTCCATGTTAATTAGCAGCATAATATCCGTAACCAAACTTACATGGAATTCCTCGTTAATAACACGTATTTGCCTACCGAATATTAAGCAGTATGTCAAATGGACCACAAATAGTGTACACAAAATCCATTTCCAAGGTCAAGCTCATTGCATCCGCGGAAAAGGCCTAACTCGGACATAATTGCATAACATTGTGGAATCACAAAACTGACGTCCGCACTTTCCTAACAAGAAGTAAAGTTAAGCCCTACTGAGAGGCCAAATTTACATAGTTTGTCCCTCATCCCTATACATATCTCTGCTTGACGGCGTTTTATTCTAGTAGCTTTGGCGACAAATACGAAGGTCAGAACCTAGTTGGAATTCTCAAAAAGATTCGACAATATCTAGGATTGGCAAAAACTACAACTAGAAGCTCTAGGCATAAATTAGTATGTCAACTATCATGAAATACGAATAGAAGTTCTTCTGGCAATCCAGCGGCTCAATCGCTGCTAATGAAATTGCAAAATAAACAACAAAGAGGACAAAATCTGGGTAGCTTCAGTCCAGCAATCAACAAGAAGTAAATATTAGGGATTCAATTCACAAAGTAAACAAAATGAATCGTTAACCTAATCCCTAAAGTCAAGATTCAAGAGTGTTCAAATGTGTATAAAAGGATATCACACAAGTCAAAAACAGAATACATATTCATACAAAGGCCAACGCCAAAGCGCAGGATACATCATAATTCATACATAACCTTCTCAAAGCGTAAGTACCTCACAGTCGCACCTCGCGGCCTCAGCAGTCAGCACCTCGCACTCGCAGACGCAGCAAAGTATGATGGAAGAATAGAGTCTTCGACACTCAGGCCTCAGCGCTCAGCACCTCGCAGTCCAGGACGCAGCTCGCAAGTCGCAGCACCTCGCAGGTCCCGAATTACGGAGTTACCAGAATGCAATTGCAATTTGCAAATCTATATAATAAAAAAAAACTGGCTTGAAATCTACCCGGCTGTGGATCAACAAAAAAAAAATAAAAAAAAAATCTACTTGCTGCATTCGGTCATCGCTCGAATTTGAAGTTTAGGGTTTGAACTGGTAGAATTTCGAACCGACCTAATCGAAGACTGGTCTTAGTTAAACCGGTCTGATTTAATTAATCGAGCCTGTGGTTCAATTGATCGACTAAACTCATTCCAAAACAGCCAAATAACAATTAATAACATAACTTCGCTTGAATCAAATAAAATAAAAATAACATAACTTAGCCGAGTAACAAGAAGCCAGCAACAGTTAACACAAACACCATTTTCTGATACAAAACATGACACAGAAAGCTGCTGGAGAGTCTTAGATTTCCGGAAACATTAGAAAGACGGGTTGCGCCTCAGGCTTAGCGAGTAACGACACGAATTATTGAGACCTTCAGCTGCAGAGTTTTGGGCTCTATGAGCTCGAAAACACAAGTGTCGCCCACTTGCAAATCGTTTCCCTTCGCAAATGCAGTCCATCCATAACCGAGAGACCAAGTTTGATTGCTTTTAGTGTAACGGACCTTAATTGGCCATGGCATTTTCTCGGGAACAAGAAGAGTGCCCGGATCTGTGAACTTTTTCAGATGCTTATTGGCAAAGCTCATAGGAACATACTGCAAACAAATACAAAACAAAGAGCTGTTAAAATAAATTCTATAAATGTTATCGTGGCTAAAAATTCAGACGAATTGTGAACAAAAAAGACTCGAGGAATAACAACCAGAAAACGTGCGGGATAGGATGGAGACACATTTTTCTCCTTCATATCCGCGACGAAAAAAGGATTCTTTGGGTGAACAAATGCGTTGTCTCTCACCTCCTGCAGATGTTTAGCTGTTACATGTCCAGAGGTTTTTTTTGGTCCGTGAGTATCTGCACATAAAGCCTCGTAAGAACTAGTAGTCCACTAGTCATATATATGCAGATGGGGCTGAAAAGACGAATAACGATGAAATGAGCTCCAGATCTGTAATAGGGCTTCCTTTTGAGTGACGAAATGGAAGCGAAACCAGAGTTCTTCCGCGTTTTTATGCCGCATGTTAACTCCACGAGGATGGTATGCTGTCGGTTTTGGTATATTGAAATTTTACATAAATATAAAAGATCTGATTTGTAACCTATGTTTCTACTTTCTAGGGTTAAACAAGTTCAATTTTGTTTATAACGATTTTGTTGTTGATGAAAAGATTTGGTTCTTATGGTTTTGGTTTTTTTTATTGACAGTTTACAAAAAAAAAGATGTGGTTTTTAACAATTGTGTTGCATGTAGGAATGGTTGACAAAAATATCTGATTTTTATTGGTTGATGGAAGTGGTTTGGTTTGGTGCAGCGTGTTTGTGATGCTTTTTTGGCTACACTAAGTAATGATGAATTGATTCCGGAGAGGGTTACACTAAGAAATAGTCTAAACAAGGCTTTTTGCGTGGATGTGTCTGTGGAGAACGGCGGGGTTTATTTTGACGCAGGCTGGACGGAATTTGTAGCGGAGAATGGATTGGAGATGGGGTTCATCTTAGTGTTCCGCTTTGATGGGCATTGTAGATTTGATGTTAAGGTTTCTGACCACTCGTGCTGTGAGAACTACATGTGCGAGGATGACATTGAGAAGGGTGAGGGAATTGAGGTTGAAGATGTTCTTCGGGTTGGTTGGATTTGCATAGGTGCCATTACTGAGATCAGCAGTACAGTCATCAGAAACAGACCCGTCAACACCATCCTCCTCCTCCTCCTCATCTTCTTCATCACCTATCTCGTCCTTGTCCTGATCCTCATCTTCTTCAACATCAACATCCTCTTCAACACTAAAATCCTCGTCATACTCATCTTCTTCACCATTATCATCAACAACAACAACATCAGAACCATATTCGACCTCAATTCCCTCATCCTCGCACATGTACTTCTCACAGCACGAGTGGTCAAAAATCTTAAAATCAAATCCACAATGCCCATCAAAGCGGAACACTAAGA
The DNA here is from genome assembly GCA_033675395.1 of Rhodiola chrysanthemifolia. Lineage (NCBI taxonomy): Eukaryota > Viridiplantae > Streptophyta > Magnoliopsida > Saxifragales > Crassulaceae > Rhodiola > Rhodiola chrysanthemifolia. The sequence goes on from CM066207.1 coordinate 3,276,173, forward strand.
TGAACCCCATCTCCAATCCATTCTCCGCTACAAATTCCGTCCAGCCTGCATCAAATTAAACCCCGCTGTTCTCCACAGACACATCCACGCAAAAAGCCTTGTTTAGACTATTTCTTAGTGTAACCCTCTCCGGAATCAATTCATCATTACTTAGTGTAGCCAAAAAAGCATCACAAACACGCTGCACCAAACCAAACCACTTCCATCGACAAAAAAAAATCAGATATTTTTGTCAACCATTCCTACATGCAACACAATTGTTAAAAACCACATCTTTTTTTGTAAACTGTCAATAAAAAAAACCAAAACCATAAGAAGCAAATCTTTTCATCAACAACAAAATTGTTATAAACAAAACTGAACTTGTTTAACCCTAGAAAGTAGAAACATAGTTTACATTTCAACCCCAGGCCTATGCTGGTTCTGCCCCTGCTGGATAGTGAACAGCAAAAACCTCTGAAGTAGGCAGTAGTCCTGACACAGTTCCGTCTTTACAACTCCCATTTGAGTATCTATAACATGCAAAATCCAAGAGATAATTCAGTACAAAACAAAAACACAAGCTTCGAATATGTAATTTACAACATCAAGGTAATCGATCCTCAATGAACAATTGAAAATTTCCTGCAGTAATCCATAGTTGTGTTACTAAGGCAAATATATGTTTGAGTCAATAACAAATCACCCAACAACTCAACTAGAAAAGCTGCAGATAAGAGATAACAAAACAACTGATGCAAATAAACTATCACAACAATGTTAATACTACTGCCAGGACAGTAATGCTCATGGAATTGAATAACCTTCACATCACCGTTACCTTGAAGCTCGCGTCGCGGCTGATGCTCCGCGAATTCAACCTCCATTGCTGCAATCGGTCATCGCTCGAATTTGAAGTTTAGGGCTTTACGGAGATCCCGATTGCAATTGAACTGGTAGAATTTCGAACCGACCTAATCGAAGACTGGTCTTAGTTAAACCGGTCTGGTTTAATTAATCGAGCATGTGGTTCAATTGATCGACTAACTCATTCCAAAACAGCAAAATAACAAATAACAATTAATAACATAACTTAGCATAATAATAATAATAATAAGATAAAAATAACATGACTTAGCTGAGTAAAACAGTTAAACAATCACCATTTTCTGATACAAAACATGACACAGAGAGCTGCCGGAGAGTCTTAGATTTCCGGAAACATTAGAAAGATGGGTTTGCCTCAAGCTTAGCGAGTAACGGCACGAATTATTGAGACCTTCAGTTGCAGAGTTTTGGGCTCTATGAGCTCGAAAACACAAGTGTCGCCCACTTGTAATTCGTTTCCCTTCGCAAATGCAGTCCATCCATAACCGAGAGACCAACTTTGATTGCTTTTAGTGTAACGAACCTTAATTGGCCATGGCATTTTCTCGAGAACAAGAAGAGTGCCCAGAGCTGTGAACTTTTCTAAATGCTTATTGGCAAAGCTCATAGGAACATACTGCAAACAAATACAAAACAAAGAGCTGTTAAAATAAATTCTATAAATGTTATCGTGGCTAAAAATTCAGACGAATTGTGAACAAAAAAGACTTGAGGAATAACAACCAGAAAACGTGCGGGATAGGATGGAGACACATTTTGGTCCTTCATTTTCGCGACGAAAAAAGGATTCTTTGGGTGAACAAATGCGTTGTCTCTCAACTCCTGCGGATATTTAGCTGTTTCATGTCCAGAGGGTTTTTTTGGTCCGTGAGTATCTGCACATAAAGCCTTGTAATAAGAACCAGAAGTCCACTAGTCATATATATGCACATAAAGCCTTGTAATAAGAACCAGAAGTCCACTAGTCATATATATGCAGATGGGACTGAAAAGACGAATAACAATGAAATTAAAGCAATTTTTTAATATACACATTAGCTTATAAGATCAGATGGAGTTAGAAGATCAGCTACTTGTACATGTGATACCTCTCTTACGATGATAATTTATGATGTTCTTCGTATTGGTTGGATTTGCATAGGTGTCATTACTGAGATCAGCAGTACAATCATCAGAAACATCATCCTCCTCCTCCGCATCCACATCACCTTCCTCGTCCTCATCCTCATCTTCTTCAACACAACCATCCTCATCTTCTTCAACACCATAATCCTCGTCCTCATCCTCATCTTCTTCAACACCATAATCATCAACAACAACAACATCAGAACCATCTTCAACCTCAATTCCCTCACCCTCCTCAATGTCATCCTCGCACATGTACTTCTCACAGCAAGAGTGGTCAAAAATCTTAACATCAAACCCACAATCCCCATTAAAGCGGAACACTAAGATGAACCCCATCTCCAATCCATTCTCCGCTACAAATTCCGTCCAGCCTTCATCAAAATAAACTCCGCTGTTATCCACAGACACCTCCACGCAAAAAGCCTTCTTTAGACTATTTCTTATTGTAACCCTCTCCGGAATCAAATCATTATCACTAAGTGTAGCCAAAAAAGCATCACAAACACGCTGCACCAAACCAAACACTTTAATCAACCAATAAAAATCAGATATTTTTATCAACAATTCCTACGTGCAATAAAGTTATTAAAAATCACCAAATCTTTTCAATAACAACAAAATTGCGTTATAAACAAAAATGTACTTGTTTAACCCCAGAAAGGAGAAACATAGGTTAAAAATCAGATGTTTTTTATTTATGTAACATTTCAATATAAAAAATATACCGAAACCGAAAAGCATACCATCCTCGTAGAGTTAACGTGCGGCATAAAAACGCGGAAGAACTGCGGCTTGGCTTCCATTTCGTCGCTCAAAAGAAAGCCCTATTACAGATCCGGAGCTCAAGCGAACGAGTGTAAGGGGTGGTGATGGCCGGGGCCGAGTGAACTAGAAGTTAGACTGTGGGGAGGATAGAAGGAGAAGTAGAGAGAGATAAAGGAGATTGTATTTGATTTTTGATGCCTTTCACAATACACAATGATCCTGCTTTTTAAGCTGCTAGACAGCTGTTTGCTCACAACGTTCACTTGCTACTCTGTGCTAAGGTAGAAGTTGCTCTGTTTCCTTTTGCTGCGCCTTTTGTCTTCCACACCTGTTGCCGGTGTCTCCTGCCGGTTTCTTTTTTGGGTGTAGGATGAAGACGTCGAGACTCCGAAAGTGATAGAGGATTTTCGCTCTTTATGCTTAACGGGCAGATATTATGATGCGGCCCAGTTATAAAACTAACAGGCCCACTCGAAATGAACTTCATTTTCCAGTTGCCAGTCCTCCTGCCCAATGAAATTTCTATTTTGCTTAAATTGGAAATCTTCTCCTGGTTTGACAATGAGGTTCATAGACAATGGTAACTTGGTTCAAGTACATTTGAAGCCAGCTTGCAAAAATGTTGTACATGTATTATAACACAGGCCAAACAAGGGCTATAAAGCCACATGAATACAACAAACCACAACAAAACAACCTTGGAGACTCGATAGAATCAAAAAATGAAAGAAAACAAAAACCAGAGTACCAAACAGATTAAACGCCATCCGCCAAGGAGAAGAGGGGAAACCGATTCGATAGAAGCTGAGCTTAACTATCTGGAGGGTACAATATGTAAAACCAGGACAGGCCACAATATGTAGCTGTATAAGGCGGCTTGAGATAGTTTAGGCTCCTGAGTGTGAAACGGGAGTAGTTACAAACTGGCCATCCTGGTAGACATGGATGTATTGCTGCGGCAATGCATGCTCACCCTGTTGACAGAAAGAAAACGAAATATATAAGTGCTGATATTTGTTTCCAGTCCCAAAGTATTCTTCAAAAGTATTTGGAATGAGATCTACATCACCATTGCACCATGCTCAGCCTCATGATGTTCAGGAGGTTCTACATGCTATTTTAATCATATTTTTAATTCAATTTGACCTATATATATGGGAGCACAATCCTCGTCCCTTCAGGGTTACAAGTATGAATATGAACGCTACCCAATAATTGGGGTTAAAAGTAGTGTTACTACTTACTAGTATAGTATGGATGCCACAACCTTGCCCTCAGTAACCTTAATCATAAACCTTAACCCATTTCATAGTGCTATTTAGTTAGAACTAGAAGTAAAGCATGCCTCTTAGCTTCCACCCACATTTAGAGCATGCATAAAGGACCAGGAGGAACATTCATGATATTAACTAACAAAACAAAGCCGGAAACCTTACCCAATCACCATCAGACTCAGAGGCAGGCACAAGTACATTTATCTCACTGGACTTAGCAGTAGTTATAGATGTGCCCAAAGATTCTTTGCTCAAATACAGCTGGCAGCCAGACGTGTTGTCCACTGATATTGTTGGAGCAGAGCCCTGACATAACGCGGAAAAGGTTCCAATTCTCAGATGGAAAAATGCAGATACATTGTTTTATTCAAGCTTAATAAACTTGCAAATTGTTCAAGATACCTGACATTGCACTTCAACGCCGTTGCAATTTACAACCTCAAAAGCAGCAACTACATCCTGCACTCAGACATCGAGTACTTATTAGATTGGCCATTAAAATATACACTCTTTTGCACGAGTATCGTACTGACCGTAAACACAATTCCCATCTTAGTGCATTTGTCAACTGTGATATTGTTGACCTTTCCTGCAAAATTTATCACCAGTTAATGTTCTTGCAATTCTTGCAATTGTACTTCTTAAATATGTTTGTATATTAGATAAGTCAGATACCTTGAACTTGAAGGACCGAGTCTTTGCATCCATAGATATACACAGATTGTTTCGAATCACAGTCATCAATAACTAAATTCTTTTTGCCAATTTGATTCTCAACCGCCCACCTGCCACACAAGATAATATTGGCATGAAGATACCTACTCTACTTCCCAAGAGAAACACACATTTCACAGACAATAATTATACACACTTGCGACCCATTTGAAGTTCCAGCTTTGGAGGTCCAGTTTTAGAAAATGAAGGTGTACTTGACTTGCTTCCTTTTTCAACCGTAGGAACCACACCAGTCCTATCAGCCCGGTTCTTGGTCTTCATATCATCACTCACCTTTCTAAGACCTGAGAACCAGGTAATGGAGAGTGAATGCTAGCGTGCAACTGCAAAAACGAAGACAACAGAAAGAAAAAGCATTGTTGGGCAGGCAGCTTACCTGCTGTTACTGGTTTAGAACCAATTTCCTGAAAAACGGCTGCCATTCCAGCCTTGGGACGCGACGATTCAGCCGGAGAAGAGTCAGAAGCGAAAAGGGAAGCTGGAGGAGGAGGTGGAGGTGCAGGGCCGCCCAGTGCTGAAGGTTTTGAAGTGGGTGGAGGTTTCGATGGAGCAGAAACAGAAGCTTTACCAGTAGCACTCCAAACAGGGCCCAGAGGATAAAATGCCTTGACATAATCCCTCAAGCCAGGCAAATATAGTTCCTTCAGAGCCTTGGCCCACTCCACATGATTAGGGTCTTTCCCTCTATATTCCACAAGTATCTGTGTACCATATTACACCATGCCAGTGACTTAGCTTCATCTTCCATGAAAATGAACATTAAGAAAGGAGATAATCTTATTATCACACAAAAAACAATAGGCTTCACAAACCTACTCGGCTGAGAAAAAAGAAACTATTGCCCCAAGACACAGTAAGGAATATGCATGGTGATATATTTCATTAAATGAATCAACAATGGATTAGGTAGGATTACAACTAAATAAAGTAATCACAAAACAGCCCATCCTGTACTAGCTTCAATGCCTCATCATATCCATCAGAGATAATGAAAATTTTACAGAACAGCGAGTAGCCCGAAAATACTCCTTCAAAAATAACTTACCTTGTTGTTGTAGAATTCAGCCGATTGCCAACTTTCCTCCACATGAGCAATGGGCATGCTCATACCTTGCACATACAGCAAGCTATAAGATACACAATCTCACAACTACAATCATCAGCTTCAACGTATCAAATAATCATCTTACCACAATCTTTCCCGGTATATGCAATCCATGCCAAAGCTGATAAACTGTCAGAAGCTGCCTTCAAATGGTTGAAGAAATCAGTCCTCCTTCCCTCCGCCAATGCACTTGCTTTCATGATCACCTCATTAAGCGGCTTCAGAAACTCAGCTAGACCAGCGATATCAGGTTTCTACATCAATATATACAATCAGCTCAACAATGTCAACACTTTCAATCAGCACAACCAAATTCCAAACAATCACAAACCTGAGACTGCTTGATCTTCACAAGCAACTCCTTCTGAACCGAAAACGCCTCCTCCAAAACCTTCGTCACCTCCAAAACCTTACCTCCAATCTTCTCCGCCGCGCCCAAAATCCTCCCCAAAAACTGCGCCGAGAGATCTCCATACGCCAAAATCGCCGGATCAGACTCCGACACATCACCATCACCACCTCCGCCGCCGCCTCCAACCGCCAGCGCCTCCAGCCGCGCCACCGCCGACTCCAATCTATGTATCAGCTTCTCATCCATTGCTTATCAGATCTGGTGAACTCTGTACTCCTTTCGTCTTCTCTCCCTCTTTAATAAACGCAATTACACGTGGCGTGAATTTATTGGATGATAGGGTATATAAGTGCAACGCATGCTGTACGCACTACTGAAACGACATAGATCCTCGTCGTCCGATCTCATTTTATCTTCGACTGGAATCGAAGAGTTTTCTGGAGATTTCATTTTCGGAAAGATGACGAGGGAACCGGCAGCCGCAAGCGGCGGAGGCTCGTCAAAGAAGCGCCATCGGACGGTCGGAGGAAGCAGCGGAGCGTATCAACGCTCAGCCTCGGCGTCTTCCACCTACGCTGTGATCGAAAACTGCCTCCCAGACGGAGCCCTAGAGGACGCCACGCACCGCCGAGGCGTCCGCCGATCTTCCTCCTCCTCCTCGTTGAACGCAACTTTATTATCTATAACCGCCGAACCCGGCGGATTCAACGATCCGACAACCGCTGATGTGATTCTTCGACTGTTTGTCGCTCCGGGGCCGTTTCAGGATGGATCGAGTTCGGTGGCGGAGAAGAGCGATATTCAGGTCTATCTGCACTCGAAGGTGTTGGCGAGGTCGAAGTACTTCGCTGCTTCGTTGTCGGATCGGTGGCAGGTGGAGGAGAGGGAGGTGGCGGTGAGTGAGTCGGAGAAGAAGCCGCTGAAGCTGAGTTTTGGAGTTACGCTTGCTACTGGTTCGTTTGATGTTTATTTGACTGTGTTGAAGCTTCTTTATAGTCATGATTTGGTTAATGCTATGAGTAGTGTTGCTAATGCGCTGGCCCTGTTGCCTGTTGCGCTGGAGTTGTTGTTTGAGGATTGTGTGAGGGCTTGTGTTTCATTTCTTGAAGCAGTGCCGTGGACGGAGGAGGAGGAGAAAAAGGTGTTGGCTTTGGTGGCATTGTTGAATGAAGAGGAATCCAATGAGTTGATGGCTAGACTGACCCCTCAGGATGAGAAAGCTAGGGAGGAAATGCTTCAAGGACTTATTATGTCGGCTTTGTATAACCATCCGAATGGGGCCTTTGTGAAAGCTTTTGTTGCGAAGCTATTGAGGGATTTTTCATCTAGGGACTCGGCAAAAAGGGTGTTGGAGATTGTATTTGGGGAGTGTTTGAAGATAGTAAGGGAGTCGTTGGAGCAGTACTCTAGTCCGGAGTTTAGAGCGGGGAATAATAATGAGACTGAGGCAATCCAGAGGCTGAATTTGCATACAGCTATGACGAGTGCGAGGCACTTGTTTTGGGTGATTGAGAGAATGATTGACATGAAAGTTGCTGACTTTGCTGTGAAAGTGTGGAGTGAGCAGGAGTCTTTGTCTGCAGAACTGTTGAGGGTCTTCCGTGATGAAGCATCGAGGCAAATGGTACCCGGGTTCGCAACTATTATGCTTAGGTGTATTTCCAGGCTTGCAAGTTCAGTTGCCTCTGGGTCAATTGTGGCTTCTAGATCGGTAGTCTTTCTTCTATTTCTTTTCTCTATTGCGTTATCTATTCCCGTGGTTGTTTGAAAATTTGATTAGCCAACTGATGTGTCACCTGTTGACTGTTGTTACTTGTTAGCAGTCACTACTTGCATCCTCAAATATTGTTCCTTTAGCATCATTGTTGTTCTTTTGATTGCTGAGGTCTTTAGCTTGTTTTTAAGTCAATTGTTTGAGTAGTTGCTAAGAATTATGCCTTGACATCGGAAAGGTAATACCTTGGTGCTTCCATGAAGAGTTACACTTAAGTTAGATATATACTAAAGGTAAGGATTGTGGTGACATTGACAATAAATATGAGGCCCTCCTCAGCCTTAGTACTGCTCAAGTGAATTCGATGATGGAAATGAAACGGTTACGATTAATAATAAAGGTCTTTAAATCATTGGTTCTGTTAGTAAGAGGCATACTGTGATTTCCTGTAATAAAAATGAAATTATAACATAGCAGAGCAAGATAATGTTCAATCAGTATTTGACCCAGTTAGGCGGAGTAAATGATTTTATCTTGTATTGTGTTGTTCTGATCTACTAGCATTTTTATGTGTTACGGTCCTTCATAAAAGAGGCATTGTTTTGAGGGCTGTTGTTGTTCATTTTTATTTACTGTTATGCTTTGCAACACATTGATTGGTTACGTAATTACTATCAACATATTTTCATCTAGGTTCGCATGAAGCTTGTGAAAGAGTGGCTTCCAGTGTTGAATGCCTGCAAGGATATTTCTTCGCAGATGATGCTTGCTCCTAAAACAGTAGCCGTGGAGCTGGAGGAAACATTTCTCAAAATCATCTCTACTCTGCCAATGTCAGATTCACGAGAGATGTTGAAGCAATGCCTGAGTTTCTCAACTCGGAATGTTGATGATTGCCCTCACCTAGTCTCAGCCTTCAACACTTGGTTCTCCCGAGCTAGTCGGCTGCTTGATTGACAATCTCAGCCAGTACCAGATTGTGTAAATATCGTCAGTGACATGAAGTCGCCTGTTTGACATTCAGAGTCTTGTATATATCAGTTACCAGTAATACTGCTTGTGAAACTGAAACAAAGGGTTTCTTGTTTCCTCGTTTGGCTGCAACGGCTGTTTGTTCCCCTGATTTCAGATTTAGGCCAGTTTTATTATCTTATCGACTCAGATGTGAGCACTTGGCCTGTGAAATAACGGTAGGAATTTATAAGCCAGCAAGACATTGCCATTGAAGGAAAACTCGCATTTATTAGCATCGTCAAAACTTGGTTAGCATTTACCGAAGTTCCTAAACCAAAACTGCGTAGAAACACAGGAAAAAGTTAACTGACTCAAAAGTCAGGTTGTGTTTGATTGTATGCAGAAGTTGAAGTGTGGGTTGATCCATGGTTGTGACCGGGCACCAGGTTGAGGCCTACAGCAATTTCCTTCCCAATCGTCGAGTGGTTCCTTGGTAAGTCCTCGCAAGCAATCCTACCCCAACTCCTAGTCCAAGGCAGACGCTGAGTCCGATTCCCACTCCTACTCGCACTCCAGCGTTGAACCACGAGAGCTCTCCGTCTTCGCCTTCCATATAGTCTGGCATGTAACAAGAGTGCCCATATTCCCCCTTCTCAAAAATTTTACTGAGATTCTCCCATTTCTGTTCAAATCAGACATTTAGAATGTTCAGCAGAAAATCCACATCAATACTGAGAAATGTCAATCACAGCAACTCCAACAATCAGTCAAATCCAAGATCCATCTTAAGGCAAAAAAAAAGACTGAAAAAAAAAACAATCTTAAGCAGACCCATATGGGTACCATATCACGAAATCGACAGGCATGTGCCTCTATCCCATTATCCGCTTTCGGTCATTATCTCAAAAGGACACAGAAAAATTTCCGTTACAGGCAAGATATGATATTTATTGATTTTTGTGAGCACTAATCAGCAATAGTATCAAGAAGTAGAATCAATAATCAAATGATGAGTAAAACTACCTGGAGGGAGAGATTAGCAGGAGGTGAGTCTTTCAGGCATTCAGTTGCCTCATATTCCGGTATAGTATCCAGCATACTCTTCCTCCTCAACTTTTTCAATGGACCAAGCTGCAACATCTTGGTTAAAATTATTGGACTGCCTGCAAAGCAACCGGCCACATACACCTCGACTTTAGGAGGATATGAATGGTGACTTCCCTTCAAGAAACCTGAGCCTGATAACATATCTGATTCACAGTCCATCCTCCATTTAGCACTGCGTAAATCTGACTTCTTAACACTCCCATTAACGTCGCACATCTCCAAAACTCCTGACAGGACTAAAACATCCTTATCAAAAACCTCAAACTTGACACTTCCCGTCACTCTAACACTGTCTGTGCTGACATAAGTGGCTTCCTCGGATCTTTTATCTATTCGGTCCCTTCTGAGAAGTGTTGTGACTCCATCTGAGTAAATGCTTGCTCTAGCACCATTAACTTCTAAGAGTGTGTCGCGATTTAGTGGTATGTGATTGAGTGTGAGAAGCTCAGGAGTTGAAGCATCAGTCTCACATTTACAGATTCTGATATAAAATACTCTCAAATCGAGCCAAGGTAGTGTTGCTGTCTTGATGCATGGTTGGTGGTACGCTGAAGGTGACTTGATCTTGAACCCATTCATCCCTGATTGATTCAATATTACGCAAGAACTCTCCATTTCTTGCTGAAACTTACAAAGCTGCCGAAAAGGATGATGTCCTGAAACATGAATAAAACAGTGAACTGAGAGAAATTCCAACTTTAACTCAAAACCAAGAGAATTGAACTGAGATTAGAAACTCAGTATCCAAGCAAAGAAGCTAAATATCAAGTGAGACAGTCTGTTGAACAACTAGAGCTTAAATTAAATCTCTTGACAACTCTTCTGATTTTTTTCCCAGAAACAGACAAGGTGACGACAGTGTAGCCGAACTCAGAGGAAGAAGACAAATAAGAGATAAGAAAAATGCAGACAGCATTATACTTATTACATTACCCATTAGAAAAAAAAAATCCAAACATTGAAACCAACAAAAGTAGGTGCCCAAAACCAAAGATAAACTGATACAGCCTAAAAATTACAAATACTTACATTCTGAGTACTGAAAGACCTGAACCCAGTTGAATAGTAAGTTTGCTTGATTCTGACTTCTGATGGTGATTTTAATGCTTACTTGACTTTTAAGCACACCGGTCCTGGTGGGGAAGAATCAAGAAATATAAAGAGCCGCAAATTAGAACCGAAGTTTACACTGGTAACAACTACAAAAAAGGAGAAATAAAAATATATTTTCTATAGTTTTATAATGTTGTCTAAAACCGGGAAATAGTTCAAGAAAGTGGCAACACAACTTGCTCCAATAATCCACAGAGACGAACAAAACTGCTGGCAATCTCAGTTTTGAAGACTCAAATTGATCTGATTTCATAACCTGTAACAATCCTGCAAGGTGACAAAAAGCAGGTTCCACACTGATGCTGTAAATTAAGATTCCTAGTAAGTGCTGTCATGCAAACATTGCATTGACCCAGAAACCATGGATGAAGTTACTGCAAGGAAAATCCAAATTCACCTACTTTGGGAGGCTCTCATGGAGTTATAGTGAATGTAAAAACATATGGATCTGAGTAGTAGGACTATTCTGGTGTCATGCTGTGATCTTATCTCCTGGTTTATTGTGCTATGGTAATATGGTTTACTTTGTATTGGGAAGAGGAAGAGGACATTTGGGCATGAGGAGAGCTGGGAGCATGTGGAGGGGATGGATGTGGCATGTGGGCAATGCTTCACGTGGGGATTTAACATGAACCCAAGAATGGTAGAGCAGCATAAATTTCAGGGGTCCAATAGATTGGAGCATGAGCTGGGTACATTCCATTTTGGATCGTACACTTGTCCTTCTCAAATTGAAAGTACAAGTTTTGTATTTCCTAATTCTGATGAGTCTCCAGAGAAAAAGTTGGACTGGTGTAGTCCTAAAGAGTGGTTTTCAATCACTGAGCTCAGTAATAATTTTGGGATTAAATGGGGTGGTGAAGTTAACCTGGTTCTTTGTGTACCGCTGAGGTTGAACAATGAATTGTATCCTCATGCGATGTAGGTGTCGAATGGGCAGGTCTTCTTAGTCACCCAAGGACAGCAAAGTCTAAGAATAAGCCATTAAGAAACAAAAGATGGATCAATAAAGGAGCTTCTCAGTCAAAGCGCAATATAAGATTATAAGAGTTATACAGACAAGTTTGAACTCTCGATGTAAACATTGTTCAGATAGAAGAACGAATGATGTTATTGATACAAGACCAAATAGCCGTTATATACAGAACATAGAGATACAGATAGGGGAGCGCTCGGTTGAGGCATGGTTGTAAGAATGAGGCACGTGAGGCACGATTTGGGCCACTCATTGTGACACGTGTCGCGCCCACAATCACAACCGCAATTGTTGACTACTTTTTGAAAAGTAGTGGGTTTTACTATTTGCCACGTGGCGCGCCCACAATGCACGGGGGGTTAGATGTGTGGTTGAGATCGTGCCTCACGTGCCTCACTTTACTGTAGCGTGCCTCATTTGAACGCTCCTCGATACAGATAATATCAAATATATACATCACATAACAATCATATATTCTGATGTATAGGGCGTTCGGTTGTGGCAGGATTGTAAAAATGAGGCACGCGAGGCACGTTGTGAGCCACTCATTTAGATGATATGTCATGTAATAGTTGTTTGCTGTTTGCTTTTTGATGGATTATTTTTAGTAGTGTGACACGTGACGCGCCCACAAAGCACGAAGATTTGAGTGGGACACGTGGTTGGCTCAGATCGTGCCTCACTGTCTCACTTTAAGAAGGGGTGCCTCATTTGAACGCTTCTCTTATGATGTATATCTTTGGCTATCTAATCATATCTCTAACAAACATAACTCAAGAAACCGAATCTTAACCTCATTCAGGGATCTATTTTATCCACTCAAATTACCCTCACTACATCAGCCGCGCAACAAAGCCTACAATGAAGGACATAATTCTGTTTCAGTTCTCGAGTGCAAAGCCAAGGAGGATAAAATCTTCCAGTGCTCGAAATTAAAGAATTACAAGCATTAGATTAGACGAAGTCTTGCATAGTATATATGAGATCAAACTGATGCAACTTCCTATTATCACATCGCGCCACGATATTGCATCAAAACAATCAGAGCCCTTTCTCTTTCTATTCTTCTGCTACAGCAACAAATTCGCCAGAAGTCTCGAGAAACCTTCGATTCAGTTCTCGTCTCGCCCGCCGGCGTTGGCCTGTCGACCTCGCCTGATTTTCGAGTCCGGTGTCCCCCTGCGTTGCTTTCCTTCTCCTGGCGGTTCCGCCTGTCCTTCGGACATGGTCCGGTCTTGCCCTCTCGCCGCCTGCCACTGCCGGTCCCTCTTCCTTGTCGCCGGTTACTCGCGGACATCGGCTGCCATGCTCCTGGTTGGTTGCTTTGGCGGCTTGGGTTCTGGTGTACGGGCGGGTGCCATGTGCTTGAGTCACTACTACAGAGAAGAACTTATGCAACGGTTCTGAGGACCCATATGCAACGGTTCCTCATCCGTTGCATAAGCTACCGTTGCATAATGTCCCAACAGTTTTGAGCATAGAACCGTTGCATAAAATACGAAAAAATTCTGCAATATTTCGATTGTTTTATAGCTCAAATCCACCTCAAAAATTAAACACAAAATGCAAACAAATGTAATTCCCTGTTACTCAATTTCCAAACATCAAAATACTTTCATTTCACTCAAAATACAACCATTCATTACACCATATTCATACAACTTTACATAACAATCAAATGTAAACACTACAATAATCTATCTTGCCAAAAGATCATGTTCAAACAAGTAGTCGTGCAAGTAGCCGACGATGTCATCTCGCACGTCTTCTTTCTTTCTTCATCCCAAATGGAGCAAACCTCCTTGAACGAGTGCCCAACCCTTTGTGCCAAGATCCAGCTCCAGACCAAGAGCACGAGTGTAGGATGCTGAGCCATCAGCCAAGAACTTGACGTGCTTGTTCTCAGGGAAAGTCTTGGCCCAAGCCTTCATCACAAATGGATCATTCACTGCAAACATATCAAGCAGTAAGACTCGATCAATCCAGTGATTTCTGCTGCAATGCACTACTAAAAAAAACTTCAACAACACTCAGCAACAACTTTGAGAGCACAAGAAAAATTCTAGAGTTAAGATAACAACGCCACAAATACATCAACAGAAGATAAAGAATGAGGCGAAATGTTACCAGAGTAAATTACAAGAATGAGGCGAAATGTTACCTGTTTGATCCATATGTAACATCATCACAAATCCACAACTCTTGTACTAATGAGTTTGTCAACAGACTGAAGAAGCTAATCACCTCTCGTAGCCAAGTTCTTCATGCCATGTACATTGTTTCTCCTTTCCGTCTCTAAGATGCATCATCCTGTAATGGCTAGTAGATCAAATAGCAATTCAAAATGGTTTTATCGTTTTATTTATCCTGAAGAAAAACAATGTACATGGTCATCAGAAGAATGTTATCAAAAGACCAGAAAATCCAAAACAATGAGATCAAAACATGAACGGCCGACATAGCAAAAATAGACATGCAAGTCAACATTCATAATTCAACCAAATGCACAAATAAAATTGAGGAGCCATTGATCAATTTCCACGCTCCTCTTCATCTTCTCCGATCGAACAACAAACCGATTCTGCTGCTGTTGCTGAGGAGTCTGTTCTCCACGGCTCAAACAAGACGACTCCTCGGAAATCACTGTCAATGATGGCTTCCAGTCAATCGACGAGACGAATCTGAACCGCCCTTGTGTGAAACTCCGGTCAAGCGGCTGCTGGCAGACAAGCGGCGCAGAGGCTTCGTCTCCGCCGGATCTGGAGGAAGATGTTCATCATTTCGCCCTTTCGAATCGAAATCCAACATCCGGACGCGGAGATGGTGCTCGAATCGGACGGAGAGGATGGGATTTTCGGCTAAGAATGAACCCTAGAATCTCTTGCTTCTGTATCTCACAACTCCAAACCGATGAGAGTGAAGAGCGGATGAGAGCGAAGAGCGAACGGCTGGCGAAGAAACAATGTTTTAATTTTAGGGTTTAGTATATGCAACGGTTAATACAAAACCGTTGCATAAAGTCTACCTTATGCAACAATTTTTTACACAAACCATTGCATAAGCTATAACCGTTGCGTAATAAGAAATTTGAACCGTTGCATAAAGTCCTTTCTGTAGTAGTGAGTCGTCGGGCGTGGATTTTGGTGATGTTTGTGCTTGGCTGGATTTTGGTGTTCTGCTTTGGGCGGATGGTTGGGCGTGGAGGGTTGGTTGCTTTTTTGGTTGGGGCTGCTTTGTTCGTGCGATGGTCTCATCTTTGCGCGCCGCCGGTGATTGTTTTGGATTAGTTGTAGCTTTCGTCTTAGTTTAGTTTTTTAGTTGTCATTGTAGTTTGTAGGTGTAGTTGTAGTTTTAGACATTATAGTTGTAGATTTAGTCGTAGTTAGCGTAGCTGGGCTGTACTTGGTGCCATTGCTGTTTTCCTGTCTTCGGTGGTCTGGTCATCTCGCTCGCCTTGAGGTCAAGTGGAACATTCTCGTGTTCCCAGCTAGTTAACTCGTCCTAGCTCTTAAATCCTCATTTCTGCCATTTATGAAGTTTAGGTGACTTTCTACCTTGCACCGGAACATGGTTTATTGAGTCCGCCAGTATAGCCTTCAATTGCTTTCAAGGAAATCGGCCGGCTCTTCACTGTCTTATTAGTTTGGCCGATTTGACATGGATTGACATTGGAGTTTCTCAAGGAATGCAAATCACGTTTAGTGGCTGCTGCGCCTAACCTTGCATGGAATGTGTTTTATTGGTTAGATGTTTGGTTCGTGTATTGGTTAGTCGTTTGGTTGTTGTTATTGTCTTGTCCTTTCTCCTAGTCTTTGTATGCCATTTTTTCCTATAATAAAAAAACAACCAGAGCCTCCCACTTACTATCCATAGCATAAGACCATGTAATAACAGCAATACACGGTACTAAAAATATTACACCTCAGCCACAAAGCACTCATCAATCACTACCAACTTTAAATTATGTTGGATCGATTAGTGTTAGCAGTTTATCAGACGGAAGTCACATAATAGTTTTCCGACTGATAGTCAGATAGCAGCGGAAATAATAGTGCAGGAATATAAACGACTGAAAAGTATTGCACACGGATATAGAGTGGAAACCTTATCACAACAATGATAAGGTGAAAACCACTACCTTTCAGATTGCTCTGAAAGGATTTGCGAAAGCCGATTACTTTTTATTCCGATATACTTGTAGGGTTTACAAACTAGGTCTATTATCCAGACTCTATTTGATGACCTCTACTCAATCCGACAAAGTAATCGGTTTCGAACCTCAAACCTTCGTGTGTGCTCCTTCAGCTCCTTGCTCTTCCAGTCAGTCGCTCCGTTCTGCCAAAAAAACGCCACGCCCATCTTGGCAAACCCTAGGTCCTTATATAGGGTTTACCGGGTCTTGATATCCAGGTCAAGAAACCCTAGGCTCAATGATCTGGCCCAACCCAACTTTTTAGACCTAATGACTTTGTATTTCATTAGACGAGATTCCATCTCGAATCTTTCTTTAACCAGCTTCTCCATTAATTAGAACTTGCATAATCTGATCTGTAGAATATTGTCAATTCAATCTTCCTATGGTAATTCGATCTTCGATCTATCAGATGAATTTCTGCATACTTAGACACAATATTAGCTAAGAATTTGTGATCATCAAAACCTATGGGTTCCAACAAATTCCACCTTTTTTATGATGACAAACACTTCTTCAATAAAACAGAAATCCATAGCAGATAATTCAATTTATCACTGATCCAGTATTTCAAATCATCACTAGTCCAGCAAATAGATTTTACAGTCAGTTTCTGTTAGCCAGACAAATATACGAACTCATAACAGTTCCCCCTTTAGATGGACATTAGATTTGAGTTTCAGTGATGACTTCCCCCTCAAGTAGTGCACTCATATTATCTTCCCCCTTTTGGCATCATTAAAAAGATCGCAAGTTAATATACCCAGGTAATTGAAGAAAACTGCATACTTCATTAACTAAAAGTAAAAGGGGCCCCGGAGAGAACACACATAACAAGCAGAAAAATTCAAATACTATCAGGCAGAAATAGAGCATGATCACGAAAGAAAAGTCACAACAAACATAAGGCATATGAGGTGGGGATTGAAAAAAGAAGGGGCAACCATGAGACAGACCCTGGGCTAATCTTTCACCAATAACTTCAACTGGTCAACCAGTTCTGTGCCCACGAATCTTAGCTGACGATTCAGCTCCCCTATTTCCTCTTTAATCTGTGTCCCGTGCATCATATTGATTTTGGCGGACTCTTCAATCTCCTTCACCACAGCCGGCAATGACTCAAGAGCCTCCAGCTTAGAGCGCAGTTCACTCGCCCATCCAACATCAGCCTCCTTCGCCTCCTTCTCAATCAACAACTCCAGTTGAGCCACCCTCTTTGTCAACAAGTCCACCTTCCCAGACAGCCTCTATAAAGCCTCAATCACGGCCGGTGATCCCTCATCTGGACCCAATGGATGCTGGTCCAGAGGATCCACCTCTTGAGGTGCATCTGCAGAGGAGGAGCAGGTTCATATTGATCATTCTTCCACCCAGTCCCTTCGTCAAACTCCCAGTGAAAGCTGGCGATAGTCTCCTCACTCAGAACAGAGTACATCTTACTCTCTACATCAGGCCCGTAGATACCAAGGTGAACCAGAATCTTCTTTACAACTCCAGGGTATGGCAACCCATGAGTTTTACTGATAGCAGCACGATCCATGTGCTTGAGAATCAGCTTTGGGAGGTTGATTGGAGTTTTTACCCTGAGTTTGTCCAGCAAGAGAAAATCCTGAAAGTTTACCACTTCATATTTCTGAGAGCGTGGAGTTACTGATGTGCACACAAGCCTGTGGAGAATTCGGTTGATCAAGCCCAACTTCGTGGCTTTTCCATGGTGGGACACATTTGAAGGATCCTCCCCCACCCTTTTGATCACATCTCCCTTTGCCACAGACTCTGGCCAGATACCCTTTATGTACGCATCATACCCGCTCGCTGGAACTCCCAGAAGGTTGGCCAGCTCTCAGTGAGTGAGGGCCTGCTTCTCTCCTTTGTTAACAAAAGAAGCCAGTATCACTCCAGATGTCTCCTCCAGCTTGAACTGGGAGTAGAACTCCCTCACTATACCCTCGTCGACTAGAACCTCCTCTCGAAAGAGGTGATCCCAGCGTTGAGCGATAAGGAGGTCATTCACCTCCACTAGCCGGTGCCCTGCCATGAACACCCGATCAATTATTACCTCCGAGATCACAGATCTTTCTTTCATGAAATCCTCTCCCTCCTCCTCCAGAACGGTATGCTCCTTCTTTACAACCGGGACTTGAGCTCTTTTGGTGCGCCCGCTCTTTCGGACATGGGCTTGAAAAGTGGCAGGCTTCTTCCGCTTAATGCCAGATCCTTCAGCGGCGCTAGCCTTCCGATTCCGCTGAGAGGTCGCTTCAGTCACAATATCTGGCACACTTTTCGGCAGGAATCGGACAGATTCGGAAGAGGCGGCTGGAGTCTTTGATTTCTCCGCCAGAATTTCATCGACATTTATACCTCTTGCCTTCAGCTTGGCTATCATAGCAGCGACCTCGGTGTCAGAGATTTCACTTGAGGCGGCCATGGAATCAATTGACTAGAATTAGGGGGCTAGGGTTTCGAAGGCTGGAACTTTACGGAGTGAAGAGAGTAAATTGATGTAGGGTTTCGCCCATACGCCTCCCTTTTATACTGAAGAAACCCTGAAAGTTGCCCTTTCAATTTTGAAACTCAACCGGCACAACATATCCTTGAAGATTTGAATTTTAGATTCGCCGAATCAATTTCACAGATAAACCTCTCTCCAATTTCAAAAAGAAATCATCAACTGACTCGTAACTCCCTAATTTTAGTGGATTACTGCCACGTGTCCAGCTGGGAGAAAAGATGCTTTAATTGCTTTAACTGCCCTCCTTTAGCCTGTTCATTTTCACATGTGATTTGCACCAACTGCAGTGAGAGTCATTAAGACAGTCTGCTCTGCAGTTTCTTTTCTTACCGTGCAGTCCCCTCACATTTACTGAATTTATCTACTTTACAACTGTCATCCATTATCTTCTCATCCGTTACTCAGCATTATCCACCAGTTGAGCCAGTCACGTCCGCGATTGAACCAGTCTGAATTGGTTTGGAAATAACCCCGGTTTGTCTCATGGTTTTCACAAGGGTTGTGGTGCTTTAGGTTTACCCAAGAGGTACAATAAAAACACCACTTATTCACACAAAAAAAAATCACCAAGTCACATCAAAGTAATTTCATGCAGTGTGGAGATAACCAAGAAAATAATCTTTTAAAATCAAAGGGCTAAACATTTGTTCTCCACACATGATAGGTTAGGGTTAGTCTTAGAGTACTTCCTTGGCATATATTGTGGGTTCAAAATAGGAAGTCTCTTTTGGGCTACAAAGAATTATGTGCCATGCTCAAGGTTCTGCTAGCTAGTAATCTTATTTATCATACATGCAGGGTGACCTCATAGAGCAACTTTCACACAATAATCAACTTCATAAGCAGCAACTCCATGTTATGGTAGCTTAGCATGCAACCTAGTCTAGCCAATCATTGGGAAAATTTAACATGGAATGCAGACTAGGTAAGGGATGTCATACCTAGTTCAAGCCTTAGCTTCTCATAGGGTTCCCTGTGCAGTGCTTTCGTAAAGATGTCTCCAATCTGCTCCTCTGACCTATAGTATTCCATGGCTATGGTGCCTTTCTCTACACAGTCACGCAGAAAGTGATATCTAATTTCTATGTGTTTAGTACGTGAAAACTGCACTGGATTTTTAGAAATATTGATGGCACTGGTATTATCACATAGAATAGAAACACATTCAAGATGAACACCATAATCACTTTGTCACGACCCGACAAAAGAGTCGAGACCGGCGCTTGACACTTACGTCAATTGCCAAGCAAGCCTCTATAACGATTTCAGCAAATATTAATAAACTATCCATAAAAGTGACTGTACAACTACGTATCAAAATAACATAGCGGAAGTAAAATAACAAAATCCAAAAGCCTGCTCAAGTACCACGGAGCCACAGTCTAAAGTGGACAAAAAGAAAGAACAACTGAAGGACTCCCAAAGTCAACTGAGCAGTTGGATTGGATGGCACCGTACGTGAATGTGTGACTCTTGCGCGAATGAGGATAACCGCTCTTGAGCTCGTATATCACTTATCTGAAAATTGGGACAATAAAGGGGGGTGAGTCAACCGACTCAGTAAGTAAATAATATATTATATTACCGTTGGGGATGCATATAAATTGATAAATGCATGAATGCACATAAATTAAGGAATGCGTGAATGCACATAAATTAAGGAATGCGTGAATGCACGATGATGTACATGTGGGCTATGTTACAGACCGGTCAGGCTTTATGCCCTATAGACTACCTGGACCGCCCATCTGTAACATATCAAACAATGGACATATTACAGACCGGCCAGGCTTTATGCCCTATAGACTACCTGGACCGCCCATCTGTAACATATCAAACGGTGGGCACATTACAGACCGGTCAGGCTTTATGCCCTATAGACTACCTGGACCGCCCATCTGTAATCCCAAGTGTAGTACTGGGCCGTTACGTCTCGCCGTCACCTCAGTACTCATATCATGTCCATGATGATGCATGTCGTGTATGCAAATGATGTGTATGCAATAATGCACATGTCCATGTCACAATATTCATCATCTGTTATCTCATTCATATTATTAATCAATACGATAATAAAATATATTATAAACTTACTGGTATAACACTTGATCTTAGACTCTCGAATGCACCTTTATGATCACTTCGCTCGATCAACTGCAAACAAGTAGAAAGATGCCTAATCAACTTCACCATCACATGCTTAGTTTCCATCTCAAATCACACCCTCACTGAGCCATACACCTTGAAATAGGCTAATGACGTTACTTCACATGTGATGCACCTGAGTTATTGTTGTTCAGTAACTATAACAGCCTATCCCCCATTAGGTCTATAACTTATGATTAACTAAACATGTTACTAGAACCGATGTATGCACTGAGCTTTGATCACATATATTGTTTAACAATATTAAAGAGTTTAAGACAACAGGGAAGTAGCAACTCAGGCCATTCCTCAATTACTCACTGACTCGCAACTACAATGATACGTAGATCATCAACCTAATCACCTCAATTCACACTTAACTGTTTAAATGATAAGGCAAATTTATGCTCATCCAACACACTCACCCGTGTGTTTACTGTCAATTAGGATTTTGCCACCAGCTAGTGTGTAACTTTTCTGATACTAGTTTGGCTTAACACATCCAAATCCCTTCACCCGCTTGGTTGCTGCACAAGCACACACGTCTCACAATTAGCATCCAGGCTAAAACCCTCAAATTGAGGTTTGTCTCGCTATCAAACAACAACAACAAAGCACTGCAGCCGACTCACCTTTGATACCTTCTGTCAGCCACTAAAAGCCCCAAAAACTAGCCACCTCAAACCTGTCCCACCACAGTCAACCACCTGCTTCTTATCATCAACAATCAAATAAGTTACTTTGCTCCCCGATGTCCCAAATCAAGACAGTCAGCGAATGACCAAGGCGACCAATTACCTCTTCTTTCTGTTTCCTCCGAACTGCACCTCGTCGCCTTTGGCTTCACTTCACGCGTCGGGTTCTCAATTGTTGGATTTTTCAATCATCTGCTGTATGAATGGATCGTTTAGGAAGCCGACTGAGTTTTCTCGAACCCTCTCCATTGTTTTATATTATTTTTATTTTTATTTTTTTCTAAGGGTAACTATGGAAATTTATATTGGGGTATAACACACTTAGCTGTTGTTTTATCCATAGCAGTTGTGCACATCAAGCAGCAGCTGTGATATACTCAGCCTCAGCGGTGGATAGAGCAATGGAAGACTGCTTCTTGGACCCCCATGAAATCAGGCATGGTCCAAGGAATTGTGCCATCCCTGAGGTGGACTTTCTGTCTGTCTTGCAGCCAGCATAATCAGCATCGGTGTAGGCCATCAGACGTAAGTCTCCTCCCTTTGGATAGAATAGGCACAGATCGTCCGTCCCCTTCAGGTACCCCAAGATCCTTTTCACAGCTTTTACATGTGTCTCTCTGGGGTCTGCCTGAAATCTGGCACATAGACAGGCACTAAATAAGATGTCAGGTCTACTGGCAGTAAGATACAGCAGTGAACCTATCATTCCCCTGTATAGGGTTGGATCCACTTGAAGGGAGGACTCATCCTTTGCTAAGGAGTCATTGGGTGACATCGGTGTAGCACATGTTTTTGCGGACTCCATCCCAAACTTCTTTAAGATTTCTCTCACGTATTTCTGATGATGGATCCGAGTTCCATCTTCATCTTGTGCTACTTGAAGTCCTAGAAAGTACTTCAATTCTCCGACCATACTCATCTCGAATTCACTTGACATCAGATCTGTGAACTTTTTAACAAGTGTAGGGTTAGTTGAACCAAAGATAATATCATCAACATATACCTGAACCACTAGAGTGTCGGTCCCTTCCTTCAGAAGGAAGAGAGTTTTGTCCACCTCTCCTCTGACGTATCCATGTGACAGAAGGAACATGGATAATCTCTCGTACCAGGCGCGGGGAGCTTGCTTCAACCCGTACAACGCCTTGTCCAGGACGTACACATGATTGTGATGATCTCTGTCCTCAAATCCTGGCGTCTGGCTCACATACACTTCTTCCTTTAAGACTCCATTCAAGAATGCCTTCTTTACATCCATCTGTTGCAAGGTGAAACCGTGATAGGTTGAATAAGCAATAAGAAGTCTGATTGCTTTTAGTCTTGCAACTGGGGCAAAAGTCTCGTCGTAGTTTATTCCTTCCTGCTGGTTGTATCCTTTGACCATCAGACGGGCTTTGTTCCTTACGACGACTCCCTTATCGTCTAACTTGTTTCTGAAGACCCATTTTGTTCCAATCACGTTCTTATCTTTGGGTCTAGGAACCAGACGCCATACTTCATTTCTCTCAAACTGGTGCAGCTCCTCTTGCATGACATTGATCCATTCTGGGTCTTTAAGCGCTTCCACTACTGTCTTCGGTTCTGTAACAGAGACAAAAGAGACAAATCCACAGAATTGACATAGACAATTAAGGTCTACCTGTTCCTGGGAGATGTAGCTCTGGTAATTCTCCAGTCTGGCTGGCCGATGAACCACTCGTCCATAGCGTGTGGTTCTGAGTTCCCCCTCAGGGTTAGCAGGGGTAGGATCAACGGCTGCTTCTTCCTCGCCGGGAAACTCTTCGTTAGCTTCCACCACATGGTCATCATTGTTATGTCCACCTGGTGGATCAGCTATCTCGTCAATTTCTACCTGATCGTCTGGTAGTGCTTCGTCTACATGCTGGATATCCATATGAAGTATTTCAGCAGTGGGTGCTGGTGGAGGTTCCCAGTCAGGGTCTGACTCGTCGACAAACTGGAGCTCCCCAGCATCTAGCATAGCCGTAGTTGAGGAATCTTGTATCAGATGACCAGCCATCAGCGTTGACTATTCATTTATCGACTAAAAACACAGAACATCGACTTATGTCGTTATTGTGGACATAGCATTTGTACCCGAATACCTTTAGATGAGAGATTTTAGGCTTTCGTCCTCGTAGTAGTTCATATGAAGTTTTCCCTATCATGGATCGAAGCGATGCTCTGTTGAGAATGTAACATGCAGCATGCACTGCTTCTGCCCAGAAGCCTTTTGGAACTCCGCTAGCAATTAACATTGTCCGTGACATATCCTCCAAGGTTCTGTTCTTTCGTTCCACTACACCGTTTTGCTGTGGTGTCCTTGGGGCGGAAAAGTTGTGATCAATACCCTTGTCCCTGCATAATGAAAGAAACTGCACATTCCGGAACTCAGTTCCGTTGTCAGTACGAATGGAGGTTAATCTGCGATCTAACTTATTTTCCATCAACTTCAACCATGCTTCAAATTCACAATATGTTTGAGCTTTAGTGCATTGGAAAATAGTCCAAGTGTTTTCCGTCAGTTTTGGTGGTGTTTTTTGAATGATTGAGATGGGATGCCGCTGTAGGCTGGTGCTTCAGTTTGTTTGTATGTACTGGATAGAGTCATTGCTTCGTCGATGTCCTACTCTTGTATAATTTGTAATCCCTTTCAAAAAAAAAAACTATTCTCAATCAAAAAAATATATAGAATACGCAAGATATGTAAGATATTTGTAGTAGATTTCTAGTAGCTCAAACTGTAACGGTATGATTCAAGTATTGTTAATCGTTCATTGCTGAACCATATAGATATAAATCGAAAGGGCATAACATAATTTCATTCATTGAACTGCTATTTCATTTATATGAATAAATTTTTAATTACCCTATTTGCTTATTGAAATAGAATTATGCCCACAAAATAATCAATCTACAATCAAATTTTTTACTTATTGTATTTCAGGTTGTCAAGTAGACTTGCCAACTGATTAAAGTTTATGAAGTCAGATTTTCATAATTATTTCATGGGTCACTTCATAATGTTAGCGGGTTCATTATCCAATCAGGCTGACAATCTAATTGTCGTGTGTATTTTTGTTAGCTTCTGTTAATTTGCGTCAAGCATACAAAAAAATTTGTCGAGGCTGTAGGAGAGTTTTTTTTGATTCATAAAGCCCATATGACTTCAAAAAACAATCCAAGGCCCATAGACCCATACACCAAAATACACTCCGCAAAACACCACTCCAACAACACACACGACCATCTAGGGTCAATACCACCAAAAACTAAATCCCACACGAGAAAGCAACACTACTGGAAATTTAGCACCCCGGAGCGCAGAAAGCTTATCTCCTCTGGCCGGAGCCGACCTCTCCAAACCAACTCACAACACGCTAACCCAGATCTCTTAAACCTCTCTCTGACATTGCTTTAGCTACTGCGGCTCCTGCTAGAAGCGACACGACTGCCTATCACAGGCTCCCAGCACCTCTGAAACACTGCTAAAAGACCCCTTGAGCGAAGAAAAACTCTGACAATGAAGTTGCAACCTGATGATCAAAGGACTTCACTTGGAGTTGATGTATATGCAACAGAAAGTGATGAAAATATAGAGTTTGGCTGGGATATTCCTTTCCGTGAACCAGGACGGTTTTTAGTTGACATGTCTTTGGTGGATGTGAACCAGTTACTGGAGGAGGCTGCACCCAGAAATGATTTTAATTATGTTAGTGAGCAACGATTTAACACTATTGTTGATAAAGCGTCTGTAGACCTGAATTGGTTACATGATGCATGTGATTCAATCATCAAAAAAAGTACATCACAGCTTCCTTGTGATGAGCTAGCTATGACCATTTGTCGAGTGCTTGACTCTCACAAACCTGGGGATGAGGTGATGCTTGTTTCTGTCTTTTCGTTTTATGTTTAGCACTGCATCTTGTGATTGTAAATGTTCATTCTAGTGTATACTATTCAATTGTACATGACATAAAATTCACCTTTCCATATTCTTGATTTCTACTGTCAAAGATTGCTGGGGATTTGTTGGATCTTGTTGGTGATAATGCATTTGAGACTGTGCAACACCTCTTACAGGTAAGTGTTCAATTGCTTTCTTCTGTTATGTGTTTTTCTATTTCAGCCCTGCTACATTTATCATTTCCTTCTTCGTTAAGTTGTCATCGATGTACCCTCCTAGTATTTCCTTTTCACTAGCAATTAAAATTTGCCTTTGAAGACGGACCTTCAATTCGTAACGCCTCTTGAAATCAGTGAGCAGACAAGAAATATTAAGAGTTTGTAATTCATTATTTCATTTTGTTGCTTCTTAGGAAATTTGGAATACAAAAGTGTTTAGAAGGTTCATGGTGTTTATTGATAGTATGTATATACATATAAAGGAGTGCTCAAATGAGAACCCCTCTATATTTGGAGAACTTGAGAAATCAATCTGCACCTTTCAAAATGCATCGTCAAGTCATCGTGGTGCTGACACGTGTCCCACTTGCATTTATTGAAAGTCAAAGCCACAAAGTTTGACTTTGCTTGTGACTACATGTAAGATGCACATTCAAAGATGGATTCATGATCCAAGAGTCAGATTTGAGTTTTCAAATTCTCAAATTATAAGAAATTATCAACCTAGTGCTCCCCTAGTGAAAAATGCAGTGTGAACAAACCCACCAAATAGTAATTTTTTTATTATTCACTTTTAAAGTTTCAAACATAAAATCTCAAAGGAACGTGCATAACTAGGTGTATTTTCATGATACACTTCCAAATGTATTTTTTTGACATGCCAGAGTGCATAATTGCCCAAAAATTGCATTAAATTTATCTTAAAATTTCAATCTACGATGTGCATTAGCTATTGTATTAATTAAAACCTCATCATATAATAATTTAAAAGTCAAACCCATCAAAACCCACTTTCAAAAAAATCAAAACCCATTTAAACCCTAAAAAGTCAAAAGCTACCATCAAATGTCTAACATACCATTTCAACTCACATTTCTCTAACCTCCTCATGTCACCTTCTGAACCACTTGTTGAATTTGATCAAGTGGTTAGGACTGTGCCACACGGTTACAATAAACGAGGGATGCCTCAATTGAGCGCCCCCTATATATATGATTCAAATCATTTATGTTTTTTATATCTTTTATCAGCATCGAAAGCAACTTGTTGAATCTTATCGGCATGGGTTAGCGGTATTGAAGTCTGACAAAATGGCATCAAACAATCAACCACGCATGCCAAGTTATGGAACTCAGGTACGAATGGGTTAGAGATTGGATGTGTAAATATGCCACTAAAGATCATCTTAACTAGGCAGCTACTTACCAAAGTTGATCCACCACAGGTCACAGTTCAAACGGAATCTGAACGACAAATTGATAAACTGCGTCGTAAGGAAGAAAGGAAACAAAGACGAGGAATGGAAGTTGGGTTTGACAGTGATTTAACAGCTGCAAGTTTCTCTTCATTAGTTAATGCTAGTTTGAGGAAAAATCACTTAGATGATGTCATTGGTACTGGAAATGGCCCCAATGCCTTTTCGGTTACTGCCCTTCCTCAAGGAACCCTTCGGAAACATCACAAAGGATATGAAGAAGTTATAATACCCCCAACTCCGGCAACAGAAATGAAACCTGGGGAAAAGCTGGTATGCGTTAGTTTTGTCATTGCAGTATGCAATTGATCTGGTCAGTTCTGAGCGCTGTTCTCAAAAGTTATTCAATGTTTGTTTTTGTTTTCCATTTGTTTTGCTTTTCCTCAATACTCTTTCTACTAAAGAAAACTTGTTCATGGCAGTGATTTAAGTTAATTTCGTGAATGCTGTGTTTGCTTATTTGGAATGCAATCGTACCCTTTAAGTTTGCAACATGGATGATGGGCACGTTAGTTTAGGGCATCCAAACTCATATTCATCATAGATCAATAAGTAAGGAGTAATATAATTGCTTTTTTTAGTTTAATTTAGGTGCATTTGTTTCTAGACAGTTACTTTTGTTCTTCCACGTTTTACACCCTTTTGTATTTGTCAACAGATTGAGATAAAAGAGCTAGATGACTTTGCGCAAGCTGCTTTTCGTGGCTATAAATCTCTGAACCGTATACAGAGCAGGATATACCACACGACTTACCATACAAATGAAAATATATTAGTAAGCCATCTACATCAATTTGCAAGCACACATTTTATCACATTGTGGGTTTTGGTAGTATAGTGTTTACCTTTTTTCGTCTACTGCAGGTTTGTGCACCCACCGGAGCCGGTAAAACAAACATAGCTATGATAGCCATTCTTCATGAGGTATGTTTTAGTATTTGTCGGAACCTTTTGCGACTGCAAAAATGATTCTTGTACATAGTGTTTGATGTTACCTTTTCGTAGCCACTCCAAAATTAGGTAAATAAGGGCCTCTTATCCAAGATTATAAGTTATATAACTCAACTTAACTTAAAAGTCAAACAAACTTATCTAATACATAGCAGCTTAATTTATGTTACTATTGAATTTGAAATGACCATAGAAAATATCGACCTTTGTATACTATGATTTTTTTTTTTGATATGTATACTATGATATTTTAGACAGTGTTTTAATGATGATAAATTACTTGATGTTTTTCTTATCTTTTGTCGTTGGATTATGTAATTAAAATAATAGTAGATGATAAAAGTATTATGAGCCAGCATAAGTTTTATGAATAAAAAAGTGGAGAATGAAGAAAAATGGAAGTGCCAAAGAACAGGCATGAAGTCGCCAATGACTGTGATGAGCTGATGTTCATGAATACAGAGCTGCTTGTCTCCAACCTTAGAATGGACTAATGTATGTGCCCTACATGTTGGTATCAAAAGAATGACCTGGCTGGCTGATAATAATATTCTTGTAGTCAGGACCAAATATTAGTTATTCACATTGTTGGATATGGTCTCATCATACTTCAAGAGGGAGGGTCTTTCTTGTGCTCCTGACTCAATTGGATAAGCCATATATCATTATGTGTACTATGTCTTGGGGCATTTTTTTTTGGAAGTCTCCAGTTTTCAACTTGGCGTTTGTAATTATGGTCTTTTTCAGTTAGCTGAAAACCATTGTTCTACATGTTCGCTCTCCGCCATCCTTTACTAAACCATTTTTTTATTGGAGACACTTCTTCCACGGATGAAGTCAGCTGCCTTGTCGTACGGTGTGTGAGATAGTGGAACCTCATATTGCCTGATGGTTGTGGACCATGCAGCCCTGTGTTTTATAAAAAAATCTTGTCATTGGCGAAGCTACCATTATTTCTTGCCATATTTTTCTAGCAAAATGTTATGCTTTTGCACATACTGAAGTGTTGAAAATCGTGACAGATCGGGCAGCACTTCCGGGACGGTTATTTGCGTAAAGATGAATTCAAAATAGTTTATGTTGCCCCAATGAAGGTAGTGTAACTCTCTCATGTTCTTTGTAAATTGTTTCCGTAAGCTGATCTGGCAAACTGTCTTGTACATAATCTTCTCTATGACTCTCATTGTGTTACAAATTTGATAGTCATGTAATAAGATCGGTATTTTGTGGATTGTGCTCTTTCGTAGGCCCTAGCTGCTGAGGTTACATCTACTTTTGGCCATAGATTAGCTCCTCTGAACATGACAGTAAAGGAACTTACCGGTGACATGCAACTGTCAAAGAGTGAACTCGAGCAGACTCAGGTACTGAGTAGCGCATATGGACTTGTTTACAGACAGAAATCTTGAGTGGTTCACGTTATTTATGCTTATCAGATGATTGTGACAACACCTGAGAAGTGGGATGTTATTACTCGGAAAAGTAGCGACATGTCACTCTCTATGTTGGTGAAGCTGTTGATTATAGATGAAGTTCATCTCTTGAATGACGATAGAGGACCTGTGATAGAGGCATTGGTTGCTCGTACGCTTCGGCAGGTAGATACCTATTGTTGAGATGCCTTTTTGAGCACTGTTTATACGACCTTTTCTTTCCACATACATGCCCGTGAGTCTTTCGGGACTTTGTTACTAGCAACAGTGAAACATGAAACTTTTTAGCCATTGTCTTCAATGAAGTAAAAAATGACTACATTTCTTTCACACACTTCTATTATTTTCTGCTGGTGAAAGCCCAAATCTAAGTATGTGTCCATGTCCATGCTGGTGGTGAACCCTTTACTGGCTTCTTTCATGTGCGTTCACATTTTGTGTTCATATGTAGCACACACAAATGCTGTGTTGAAACCCCCCAAAATGTGTCAGGAAATAAGCACATATCTCAGTTATTTTAATTTTATTGTTCCTTGGCTTATGTCCTCTTAGTGAAGTTTTGCACAATGTTTGCCCCTTAGGTAGAATCAAGTCAATCCATGATACGCATCGTAGGCCTTTCAGCCACTTTGCCCAATTACTTGGAGGTTTGTCAACTTCACTAACCAATTCTAGCATTTACCTTCGTTTTTGCAAATCAATTTCTAATTATGTAAACTAAACTTGACACATACAGGTTGCACAGTTTCTGAGAGTGAATCCTGATGCAGGACTTTTCTTCTTCGATTCTAGCTACCGTCCTGTCCCTCTTGCACAGCAGTACATAGGAATTAGTGAGCAGAACTTTGCGGCCCGAAATGAGCTTCTAAATGAGATATGCTATAACAAGGTATTTTTTGCAGTTTTTTAATGCTTTGCTTGCGTTAATTAAGATTACCCTAAGAGTTTGTGAATCAGGTAGTTGATTCATTGAGGCAAGGGCATCAGGCAATGGTTTTTGTTCATTCACGCAAGGACACAGCAAAGACAGCTGAGAAACTGGTATTGTTTCCAGTTATGCTGTATCTTCTTTGAATACTGATTATAGCTGTCGAGACTTCAACATTGTTGTGCAAACACATATAGTTTGACATATATTTGGCAAACCCCTGACCCCTCTACTAAAAACGACATGGAATCAAAGACATGCAATTTAAATCAAATTATGTACATACATCAAAATCAGTTTACCGTCTTCATCCAAACTTCAGTATCCCTTGAGAATTCAGCGCCTTTATTAATGATTGATGGTGTTATCCTAAACTTGTCTTTTATTCTGCCTCTAGTTCTCTTACTCTAATCTATTGTCATAGTTTCCCAATTTGATAATGGACATTTAACCGGTTAGTACATCCCGTTTATGAACTTATATTTTTGAATGATATGAATTTTGACCTTTTGTATATTTATATCGAGTGCCAGTTAGTTTGGACAATCTGACATGCCTTATTGAGTTTAAGTTGTGGATTATAAGAAACATGCACACATTCAAAATCTAGATGAAGAGTCATGACTACGAGGTCACTTCTTATATCTGGATTGATTGTAACAATACATAGTCATCGGGGTATCTCTCCTAATAATAAGCTCCTATCTAATATCTCTAAAACACACTCTTGCTAGAGTATATTTCCAGAGAGAATCAGAATTTATGATGAACGTATTTTGAAAATGCAGTGCACAATTTCAATGCAGACTTGTTGACCAGAGGCAAACCCATGATGTCATCCTTTTTTTCTTTTATGAATATTATTGTTACTTTCGCCTATTATAATGGCCTTGCCCATCTCTTCTAATTCCAATTATGAGTTATGACTGCTATACATTTTGACCAGATGGAGCTTGCACAACTGCGGAATGACGTTGAGCTTTTCTCAAATCAGGAGCATCCCCAATATGCATTGATCAAGGCAAGCAAATTATTGTATAAGCCTTTTCATAACTTGTCACTCTTTTGCTGATGATGATGTCTCAATTTCAGAAAGAAGTTCTGAAATCCAGAAATAAGAATGTTTCTGAGTTTTATGAATTTGGGATTGGTATTCACCATGCTGGTATGCTTCGCGCTGACAGAGGACTAACAGAGCGAAATTTCTCCGGGGGGTTGTTAAAGGTCAAGTTCACTTAATTTTTACAGCTGATCATGCCTCCCAGCTGAAACAAGGTGTCAATATAGTGGAACATATTTTGATGATATTCCCCGTAAATGGATTCCTTGCAGGTACTTGTTTGCACTGCAACGTTAGCATGGGGTGTCAATTTACCCGCTCACACTGTTGTGATCAAGGTTTGTGTTGGTTTCTCTTTGTTATTTTGAAGTGATTTGACAGTCCAGCAGTACTCTGCCCATACTGCTTACATCTGATTGCAATTATGTCAATGCTGCTTTTTCACTGTCTCATTACGAGGCTTACACTTGAGAATAAACAAAAGATGGATTGTTAAAGTAAGGTTGAACTTCATATTATTGACGTTTGCTTTTGCCCTACTTCCAGAACAGTTACAAACATGTTTTTTGTTTTTATGTTCTTCAGGTTTATTCACCTTGCACCAAATTTCACTTTTCTTCTTTTTTATATTGATTTAGGAATTGGTTCTTTTCTTAATAGAGAAAGGCAGAAACAAACATGTAATAGCTTAAATTCACCCTTGTGGAAACCAATAGGCATCCTTGAATCAGATTCCGTTCCCTCTCAATAGGTTATCCTAACATAAAGCAGTACACAGATAATTTATGTGAGAGTTCTTATATGCTCTCATCATCTTACCAAGATAGCATCATCAATTGCATTTGTAAACAGATAATTAATTTCATTTTGTAAATATGACAGGGGACCCAATTATATGATCCAAAAGCCGGAGGGTGGCGAGACTTGGGTATGCTCGATGTTATGCAGGTTTGACAAAACCTCCTTGTACTGATCAAGAGTCAAAGAAAAAATCTATTATACTTGACTCATGGAGTTTCGCTACAACTTTTAGATCTTCGGACGTGCTGGACGTCCTCAGTTTGACAAAAGTGGTGAAGGAATAATAATTACAACTCATGATAAGCTTGCCTACTATCTTCGACTGCTAACAAGTCAACTTCCTATTGAAAGTCAGGTAATTGACTCATCAACCAAATTTTGAGTATCAGCCTGACAATGCAGTGTAAGATTTTCACAATTTTGTATGGTTCCCTAGATATGATGTAAAGGAACTAAACTGCGCAAGTCCTCACAAAGCTTCACATGTGTCAATTGATATACAAAGATGGAAAAATATAGAGAAACAAAATGGAGGCAAGGTTTGAAAAACTTTTGCTGCCATCAGGCATGGCCTGGTGGCAATAGTAGACGTCATAATGACCAATCCCTCAAAATCCCGGGTTCAATTCTTGAAGGGACTAAAGCTGGGGCTTTGGTGGGGGTAAAAGTGGAATACAAAAAAAGAGTTATATCATGGTCAAGTGAATATGATTTATCTATTCCATTAAAGAGGCTCGGTATTGCCAAAGATTACAGGGAGATATCTTAGTGGAGTTGAGTTAATTGATCAAGAGGCAAGAGCTAATGGACCCATCACCAGTCTCTGTTTTTAATCTTTACAAATACATCGTTTTATAGGGTCTTGTAAGTTACAAGTTGTAACACTCAAATCATGCACTAACGGCTAATTTTTTTCTTAAGTAGAAGTCATGTGGGACATAAGAAATCATATTCATCGTTGAAATTGTCAATAATGTTTCATCTTTATACCTGCAGTTTATCAGCTCTTTAAAAGATAACCTGAACGCAGAGGTAGCTTTGGGAACCGTGACAAATGTTAAAGAAGCATGCGCATGGTTGGGTTATACCTATTTGTTTATACGGATGAGGTTGAACCCTTTGGCATATGGTATTGGATGGGATGAGGTAATGTATGTAGTGAAGGGAAACGCTTTATATTCCATTGTTACATAAACATGTTTTAGTAATGAGATACTATTGCTGCTTTTAAAGATGGAAAAGCTAATGTGGAATTCGCTTCTTCAGGACAAATTAGGTGTTTTGATGTTAAATGATTTTCTAGTAATCTGTCATTGTTGAATCCTTGAGAATATGGAACTGGATGCAACGAGGTAATTTATGTAGTGAAGGGACACATTTTATATCCTATTGTTACATAAATATATTCTGGTAATGTGATACTAGTGCTGCTTTTGAGGATAGAAAGGCTAAGGTGGAAGTCACT
This sequence comes from Rhodiola chrysanthemifolia, assembly GCA_033675395.1. Taxonomy (NCBI): domain Eukaryota; kingdom Viridiplantae; phylum Streptophyta; class Magnoliopsida; order Saxifragales; family Crassulaceae; genus Rhodiola; species Rhodiola chrysanthemifolia. The sequence continues at coordinate 3,309,825 of CM066207.1, forward strand.
TCTTCAGGAGAAACTAGGCGTCTTTAATGTTAAATGAGATTTTTGTGGGGTACAATCAAGTAATCTGTCATTGTTCACAATCTCCTTTTGAGTTTCTTTCTTTCTTTTTTGTTGTTTACTAGGAAATTAGTATTTCTTAATCTTTACATCACTTGTATAAGCATTTATTTTATTTCGCATTATGTAAGTCATCATTCTAGATGAGTGATTTTTCACTCTTTGATTGTTATTAATACCTTCTCTTTGGGTGCATTATATTACGAGGACGAAGTCAGTTGATTTGGTAACACCAGGCTAATTGTCATGCCCTACTTCAAATTTAGATTTTTGAATATTATGTTTCTATATTCTTAGCTAGCTTTTGCAAAGACTTCAATTTTTTTTGAATAGGTTGTTGCAGATCCGTCTTTGAGTTTGAAACAAAGATCATTTGTGACCGATGCTGCCAGAGCACTCGACAAAGCCAAAATGATGAGATTTGATGAGAAATGTGGAAATTTCTATTGTACAGAGCTTGGTCGCATAGCAAGCCACTTTTACATCCAATATTCTAGTGTCGAAATCTACAATGAAATGTTGAGGCGCCATATGAATGACAGCGAGGTCACTATCTATTGTTGAGCATTTTACTGTTTTTGGCACACTGTGTTTTGTTTGCTAAAAACACATCTTACTTGATCACATTCTTCAGATATATGCTTTCATCAACAAATTTAGTATTGCAGTTCACAACGTAAAACATGCAATCCATGATCACATTCTACTAAGTTTTGTTTCCATTTTAATATTGCAAACATCAAATTCGGTATGTCTGCCCTGGCACCTGAATCAGTTTCATCTTCAGAAATTCTCCAGAATATAATTATCACACTTGTTTGGATACTAAAGAAAATGAAATCTGAAACTAGATAACGTCGACTGGTATTTCCGCTCGTTTTTTCATTTATGTTAAGAAACTATCGCACAAAGTTACAAATTCCACTAGGATTCCACTATATTTACAACTGCTGGTTTCTGGTGCAGTTTGTGTAAATTTATTTTTCTTTCTTTGTTTTATTGACCTACTTATAGACATTCTAATGCTTTATGGTATCTGTATTTTTATTTTTTTGGATTAGGTGATTGACATGGTGGCTCATTCATCAGAGTTTGAAAATATTGTTGTCCGAGATGAGGAGCAAAGTGAGCTAGAAGCTATGGCACGCAAGTCTTGCCCTCTAGAAGTTAAGGGTGGTCCTTCAAACAAATATGGAAAGATCTCTATTCTAATTCAGGTAAAAATGTCTTTACATCTGCAGAGCTCGTTGTTTCAAGCAATTTGAACATTATGAGAACATTATACTAAGATATTGTTTTTGTGTGATCTCAGTCGTTCATTTCTCGGAGTCCAATCGATTCTTTTTCTCTAGTTTCTGATGCTTCATATATTAGTGCAAGCTTGGCCCGTATCATGAGGGCTCTATTTGAAATTTGTTTGCGGAGAGGATGGTGTGAAATGACATCTTTCATGCTTGACTATTGCAAAGCTGTGGACCGACAAATTTGGCCTCACCAACATCCTCTTCGACAATTCGACAAGGATATATCACTAGAAGTGTGGTTTTCAACTTATTTTGTTACTCTTTCAAATTTTTTGTAATAAACCCTCGTGACGAATGTTCTTGATCAGATACTGAGGAAGCTGGAAGAACGTGAGGCAGATTTGGACCGTCTGCAGGATTTGCCAGAGAAAGATATAGGAGTCCTTATTCGGTATGCACCTGGAGGAAAGGTATGGTTTGATTGTATGACAAGCACCATGAATATTTGGGGCCCTATTATGCCTAACGCTATTCTGATTGTCATTGTCCATGGAAGTTGGTTAAGCAATATCTAGGTTATTTTCCTTGGATCCAGTTATCTGCGACTGTCAGTCCAATTACAAGAACTGTTCTGAAGGTAAAACTGTGGTTATCCCCTACCTTTTACTATTACAATCAATTCTCTTTTATATTATATTTTGTTAAATTCTTCGATGTTGGCAATCTACTTTCAACTGCATTACAATATCCAGGTCGATTTGGTAGTCTCGCCAGAATTTATCTGGAAGGATCGGTTCCATGGTGCTGCACAGCGCTGGTGGATTCTTGTCGAGGTGAATTTCTGATTACATAATCTTGATGAGCAATCTACAGCAATTTGGTTGCATCCTATCTTTTGCTCGCCACTCGCCTTGCCATTTCTAGGTTCATAGCCATTTTATATCGTGCGTTTGATTAACAACTATTGCAATGGTTTAATGTTGCTTTTTTGTTTCAATTTGTCTTGATTAGGATTGAAAGTGTAGTGTAGGTAGAGTTGATAATTTGACCTGGCCCATAGTCAAACTATAATGCTCTGGTCCAATTTTTGGCCCTTGGGTTTGTAAATACCCTGTTCAAACTCCCCTTGGGTGCGTTTTTTTGAGCTGAAGATCTTAAAAACTTAATTCGATTTAAATAGTAGAATTTAAATGTCAAATTTAACTTGGGGACTTGAATTTAAGTACCTCACTATGGTACTTGACTTGTTAACCGAAAGTTAATGCTTAAATAGAGTTCTTAAGTTAAAACAAAACAGACTCTAGTGTCCTGTTCTTTATAATTTAAAACTCAGCCAATAAGTTAAGTTAATTTAAATTTTGTCGTTCAAGTTAAATTAGTTCAAACTGAATATTTACTTCTGCCATGTACGTGAAGTACTTTAGATGCTCTTTTTTCCACTCAATATCCACCTCCAACGTTGTTGATGAAGATTGAAGTGAGTTGGGAAGTGAGGCAACTTTTGATCAAGAGAATGTTTGCTGAGTTGTCTATGGTAGCCAAGGCCTCCGAGATGCCCCGTTAGGCTAAGGTTTGCTAAGTTCAGCCAATGGAGGAGAGAGAAACATCAACAACAACAACACTTTCTATGTCTTCTTGTTGTTCTCTTCTGATTTTTTTTCCTCTCCTTCTTTTGTTGTTCTTTTCGTATTTTTATTACCATCTATTTCGGTGATTGTAGGCTTCTCATGTTTTTCTCTTCAATTATTCAAAGTTGTCCAAGCTGATCACCTTGTGTGAAAACTGCATGAATTAACCTTAGAACCTTTATGGGTAAATACCGAATCTCATATTGCATAAAAGTGTAGTTGGATTCACACTCAAACCAGTTAGCAATGAGTATTGAATATTTAACCAACTCCTGACAATACGGATATCTAATAGAATCATATTAATCAGAGACCTTTATCTTAAACATCGGTCTAAAATATTGACGATTTATTTATAGACCATTCCTTGTAATACCGAGGTTTATTTGCCATTATGGTCTTGACCTTTATCCATTTTATCCATTTTTGAGGCTTTCCGTGTTTCAGGATTTTTTGTTCCTATCATGTGTGGTCTGCTTGGTGTAAACTCCAGTTTGTTGGGGGTGGACTGATGGCTTTCTACTTTGTAGGGAAGCTGCAAAAGTTCAGTTAATCTCAAGAAAATAATTGTTATATATTACTCACAAGAAGAGCACACCTTTGAAATCTACCCTTAATGCCATAGTTGAAGCTTACACATGGCCAGTAGTTGTACTTTCAAAATGAACTTCTATTACTTCTAAAACCGGATTTCGGTTAGAAAATGTTAAAAAGCATCCCCATCTTATTTAATATACCAAAAAAAATTACCGGGTAGTGGTTTTTAATGGGGTGGTTAGATCACTTGTACTAATTGGAATATTGGTTATAAACAATAGTATTCTCATTTCATATCCCTTCGTCATTGTGCTTCAGCAGTCGTTACTTATGTGCCACCTGTAACATACCATTTGCCGTGGTACACAATGTGATTTTAGTTTGAATACTTTATTTGCATGGAAACTGTTTTTCCTTTGTCATGTGCCTTTGGTGATCACATTTAAAGTTGCATTAGCTGTTTTCCATTCTGTCAATTTTCAAAGTCCAACCTCTGTTTCATCTTTCTTTTATAGCTATCTTTGCATTTATGAGTTTATTTTCTATAGATTGTTCCAATATCACTTTTATGTTGTTGTGACTAATGAGACATTGCATTTTGGTCTCATGAGTGTTGTACATCTATTCCTGACAGGATTCAGAGAACGACCACATTTATCACTCTGAGTTGTTCTCTCTGACAAAAAAAATGGCAACACGCGAATCTCAAAAGATCTCCTTCACAATTCCTATATTTGAACCACATCCACCTCAGTACTTTATAAGGGCAATTTCTGATTCATGGCTTCATTCTGAATTTATATACACCATATCGTTTCAAAATCTTGCATTGCCAGAGGTAACTGTTCAATGTTTGCAACTTCAGAGTTCAGACCCAAATCTATCTTTATCTCAGTATTTACTGCAACAGGTTTACTGTTTCATATTTTTGTTACAGTCTCACACAACCCACACGGAACTTTTAGATTTGAAACCTTTGCCCATTAGTGCACTTGGAAATGGAACATATGAATCGTTGTACACGTTCTCGCATTTCAACCCTATCCAAAGCCAGGTATTTGCCAAAATATAAATACATATTTCATCGATTGTGTTTTTTGTGTGATAAAGATTGCCATGATCAAGGTTACCTCCACAAATGAGCTTGTACTGTTTATAGTATAGTGTTTTCTTTTGACTAATGCTACGTTTTGTTGTGTATTTTACTTTTTTTTCTTCTTAAACGACAGGCATTTCATGTCCTATATCACACGAATCACAATGTTCTTTTAGGAGCGCCAACTGGCAGTGGGAAAACCATATCTGCTGAGCTTGCGATGCTTCATCTTTTCAACACTCAGCCTGACATGAAGGTACATGACCAAACTGTTCACTAATAATTTTACAGACTGCATGTTGTGTATACTATCATTCGTATGACATACCTAGAATTTACAAATAAATCTAAGTAGAGTTCTGATCAAATACAAACCATAGTTATAAATAAAACTAAAAATCCACTAAAATATTGACACGTATATTTCGACCAATCAGAATTCATCGCGTTCGGAGTGCTTTTTGTAAATAAAAAAATTAGCGCGTACTTATTTAAAAATACATGAAAGATACAATCATACAAGGGTATAATCATCCTAAAATTTGTTTTAAGTCTGATCATTACAGGTTTAAGTCAGATCATTTTGGTTGCCGCGCGTCCAGCTTTAACATTAGCGCCGCGCGGCATGTCGTTTACTGTTCATTTATCGACTAAAAACACAGAACATCGACTTATGTTGATTGGGAGAGGAAAGATCGGCGATGACGACTAATCATTATCAAGTTTTAAGTTTGATCATAATAGTTTTAAGTCTGATCATTATTTTTTAAGTCTGATCATTGTTGTTTTAAGTCTGATCATTGTTTTTTAAGTTCGATTATTGTTTTTAAGTTTCATCATTGTTGTTTTAAGTCTGATCATTGTTTTTTAAGTCGGATCATTACTGGTTTATGTCTGATCATTGTTTTATAAGTCTGATCATTATTGTTTTAAGTCTGTTCCTTGTTTTTTAAGTCTGATCATTACTGGCTTAAGTCTGATCATTGTTTTTTAAGTTTGATCATTGTTGTTTTAAGTCTGATCATTATTTTTTAAGTCTGATTATTTTTTTAAGTGATCATTACTGGTTTAAGTCTGCTCATTGTTTTTTAAGTCTGATCATTGTTGTTTTAAGTTTGATCATTGTTTTTTTTAAGTCTGATCATTATTTTTTAAGTCTGATCATTGTTGTTCTAAGTCCGATCATTGTTTTTTAAGTCCGATCATTATTTTTTGAGTCTGATCATTGTTTTTTTTGTTGAAAGAATGATGATATCATTAATCAAAAAAGATGTACAGGCTAACACTAAAGCTAAAAAACCAAAACAACCTAACACAAGAGGACAATACAAAAACAAATGCCCTGCGAAAAGAACCACAGCACCTCAAAAAACAGAGGGACCACCTAAACTAAAAACCACACTAAACCTGCAGCCTACTCAAAAAATCTCATAGCCTTCAACCAAGATGCATCAGCACTAGAAAACACTTCCTTATGGATCGCCCCTAGCTTTATTTTCAAGTATCCAATCGTTTCTCGAATGATCATGAATGGAGAATGAAGAGGTATCTTCTTCCCGGAAAATCTTTCTATTTCTCGCTGTCCAAATGCCATTCAATATCCTTGTCATCGCAGCTGCTTTCATCTTCGTTTTAAGCCTTTCTTTAGGCATTCCCTTGAACCAAGGGATCAAGAACTCCTAGCGGTAGAAGGACTGATCATTGTTGTTTTAAAGTCTGATCATTGTTTTATAAGTTTGATCATTACTGGTTTAAGTCTGATCATTGTTTTTTAAGTCTGATCATTGCTGTTTTTAAGTCTAATCATTGCTGTTTTTTAAGTCTGATCATTCCAAGTTTAAGTCTGATCATTAACAACTCGAGGACTAAATTGAAAATAACATTATTAGTTTTTATACCCCTCCGTGTGGAATGACTATAATATCCCTCGTGTGTTTGTTTGGGATTTCGACTAAATGGGACAGCGTCAGTTTGAAATTGAGTTTTTAGTTTTTATAAATAAAGTGGTTTTTACCTGAACAGCACTCATCTAAGTATTCATCACTTTAATGTATAATAATTAAATTTATATCAACTTGCTAAAATTACGATGATGCAAACTTGACCGATCTTTGCCATGCACGTCAACCTCAAGGCGTGAGTAAGAATTATTTTTATTTTTTACATTTACACAAACTTTACATTCTATTACGAACCTCAATAAGGCTCCCCATTATAGTGGTTACAAAACAATTATTTATCTTCTTAACAAACCAAAATCGTAACCTTATATTATGTAACAAATAAATGAAACGATGTCCTACCTGTCCAAAACATAACTAGTCTACTCTGACGCTCACATCACCTCATGTAAGTTCCTGTAAAAATTAGAGGTAGATTTTCCCAACTTTGTAGGTAAACTCAATATCAACTATTAGTTCTTTGATTATATCCATTAAAACATGTCTCATGTTTATTCGATGTTTATGTATATTATCGTTATAAAACATCTTGCTTGCCAAACAATGGGATCCAACTTCGAATAATCAACTGTCACATTTCCCACGGCACATCCCAGTTATCATCTCTAGTACAAAAACTTCTTAGATGTTTTGTGATTTTAACTCAAGGATACTTTGTTTCCTAGTTCTAATGTGTTCATATCAATCCTTGAGCCCACCAATCATAGTTTCTCCATATGGACAGCTCCTGAAACAGACTATCAAAGTTTGACACCGAGCCTCAAATTACAAGAGGAAACAACCATAAACCGAAAGGAGAAATTAAGAACCCCGACTTGTGTTTTCCTGTGGGGAAGGCTGATTACCGTTTAGAGTTGAGCGAATTTTTGCTGGAGTTTTGTGTCTATTTTTCCTTTGTGAATTGTGATATGCAAGAAGACGATGTCCTTATTAAGTCTAACTCCAAGGTCAGCACTCAGCACTGCATGTAATATTACAAAATAAATTCGGGACCCTTTCCGTCAAAGCCTAATCTGTTGAACAGAAACTCAAAGGGAGCTAAGCCTCTTGAAGCTTCCATGTTCTTGATGACCTAGGAAGTTTCGTCAACCTCCCACCAGTCCATCCCTCGGGTTCAGTAAGTTCTAATCTAGGAGTTCCAAACACTGTCGCCTTCAATGGATACCTTCCATAATTGGTTTGACCCCATCGTATCATTCATAACAGACAACTTTATCAGCCCCCAACCCCCTTCTTATTTTTGCAAACGTCCTTCCAGCTGACAAGAAAGCTTGAGTGACCTCCTGCAGCAATCCCTCTCCATAGGAATCTAGCACACAGAGTTGACCACTTGTAGGACTTTCCTAGGGAGGGTAATCATCCTAGTCCAGTAGAAAACTATAGAGTGAAGGATGGACATTATCAGTAGACGCTTTCCCGCCTTAAAGAGGAAACGATTGCTCCACGGACTGATCATACTTTTGATCCTGTTGACCAGACTGTTGCACTCTAAATGAGCTTCTTTGAGCTCAGGGGGATGCCGAGGTACCTCACCGAAAGTTTTGCGACAGCAGTACCTAGAATTTCTTTCACCGAAACAGTTTTGCTAGCCGATATTTCAGCAGTGAGGACTTGGCTTCTTTGCTAGGTTGATAGCAAGGCATGAAGTACGCAGAAACCTCTCAACAATTTCCTTGATAGCCATGGTGGAAGAGCACATATCGCTGGAGAAGTGAATTAGATCATCTGCGAATAAGATATGCTTTAAGTCGATCCTATGGCACTTGTGGTGGTGGTAGAACCAGACACTTCTGTCGAGCCCAGCCGAAAGGCTTGAAAGCTACCCCTATTACTATGGTGAAGAGAAAGGGGGACATTGGATCTCCTTGGCGCAACACTCTCTTGCCCTCAAAATAATATACCATCTTCCCCCATTAATAAGGATCAAAAAATGGAGGAACTTTAGTTCTTGCAACATTGAATCCAATAAAAACCAGCTAATCGTATTCGTATCATTTTTTTTTCATTTTTTTTCACTTTATATGATTATAATTAGGGTTGTATCCATTTCTGTATGCAGGTTGTGTATATAGCACCTTTGAAAGCCATTGTTCGCGAAAGAATGAATGATTGGAGGAAAATTTTTGTTCAGAAGCTTGGAAAACATATGGTAGTCTGCTAAAGAACACTTTTTGCGTTTATATTTGAACAAATATACCTGATATGAAGTTTGTGACTTTACTAGGTTGAAATGACTGGAGATTACACCCCAGATCTCATGGCACTTTTATCAGCAGATATTATAATATCTACTCCTGAGAAATGGGATGGTATTAGTCGCAATTGGCATAGTCGTGGCTATGTTACAAAGGTACTCTTGGGCAACCCCCTCTTTATTTGATAGGTTGCATCATCCCGGAATTGCAGAATGGGTCGGTTAAGGTTGATGAATATGTTCCATATCGTCAATATTTTTTGTTTGCGTACTTAAACTCTTGCCCACGTTCCAGAAAGTTCCTCTTTTCAAATCAATAGTTTTTTTTTTCTGTATATCTATTTCCTTTGAAAATTTAGGATCTGGTAAGAAAGTTTTCTTTTCATATTTCTGTAACTCGATTCTTTTTGTAACATTTTGGAGTGTGTTTGTGCAATTGTCTTGTAACTTATGGCAGTGTGGATCTTCTTTAAATTATATTATTTAGAAATAAGTTGAGTCATGAGTGAGAAACAAACAGTGCAATTCAAAATTTATAGATGATTTCAAATCACTTCAAAAGTTATGTGCCGCTATGAATTTAAACAAATTTTCAATTGATTTAAGCACAAATTTAAGTGAACTGAAACTACAGAAAACAATCATTACACTCCAAAAGTTCTGGCCAAAAAGTAAGCAAGTTTGAATGCTAAACGTGGCTCAAGACTTGCATCAAGTTTTATAAACACTTTTTATCATGTCGTTCATGTGTCTCCACTTTTTTTTTTGATTCATTTGTGGATTTGAACCACCGAAACTACATAAGCTCAACAAGAAAACACTGACAACAAATGTAATTCATGTGTCTCCACTAGTTATCTGTTCAAGTTCCACTGACAATAAACATAAGTGACATTGATGAGTAGCAATGAATTTGAATTTGAATGTGATGGGATATTTGTTTTAGATTTGACTTATTCGGTAAAGTAAGTCCAATAGTCTCTGATATTCATGTGTTGTTCCAGGTTGGTCTTGTCATTTTGGACGAGATTCACTTACTCGGTGCTGATCGAGGACCAATTCTTGAGGTATGTCCCACTTTTTCGGTTGATATTGGTTGCAATGCATGTATGATTCACTCTTAGAGGCTTCTTAATTTCACGAACAATGTAATATGAACAGCTCTTATATCCATGGCCCGTCTCTTGATTGTTACTTAAAACTCATTGTGAAGGAGATCTTTTACTTTGCGGAAGTTTAGTTTGGTGTATATACCAAACTACATACCAATTTTTTCCTGAAGTACAAATATTTATCCAACTATTTACCTTAAACCCTGTAAGCCGTACATACGGTTTTATACTTTTAAAGGGTTTATCCTGGACAGTTTCAAGATTAGTTAAGATGAGAGAGAGAGTGAGATCTGAAAGTACACCAACTTTTTGAAGTGTTGAAGGAAGAATAGATGGAGTGGATGGAAAAGGATGTCAACAACAACAATAAAGTAGGAGCTATAAATTACATGAATTTTTCTTTACATCCAGCAAAAGAATGGAATTTGGAGAGAAATCTAATAGTTGGATGGAGTAGGCAAGGGGAAAGATCAATGGATCAGAATCGGTCAAGTAGATTTTTAAAAGAAAGGAGTCTTATAAGCTACACACAAATCCAGATTTACGAAGAGGGAAAATTCCTGTGGAAAAGAAGAACTAACTAGAGTGATAACTGATAACTAAAAAAAATATTCAAATGTGTGAAACCCTAATACTCATGTTGAAAGTCAACCAGTTCGTGTTGAAGGTCATTTAAAACCTCTCAAAGAAAATCTAAAACCACTTGCAGGGATACTCCCTGGGCAGTTGGGTTGGATTATTGATTTTTTTTATTATCTGCTTATCATTTAACATTGTTTAAAACCATTAGCTAAAGTTATACTCATGTCTTTAAAGTACTACAAATAAGTTTTTGGAGAACGGTCAATGATACGTTTAGATACCCAACTCCATTTATTTGTGACAATTTTCCTACTCTTAGATAATATTTGACTGCGACACCTTAATCAGCACAAGGGCTAATCAGATTGCATAGCATGGCTGAGTTCTCCTGTTGACCTACAAAATACTAGAATTGGCATATGGGATTATTTTGTTAATATATCAAGTGTTAATTGTTCTCCAAACATGCATTTTTGTGGAGACATAAGCCTCTTGGGTTTCTGATTTCTAGTTTATAATCTCACAGATGAGATACATATCTTCGTATTTGGATCATTTTTCTTAACATGCGAAGTGACTAGCAGCAGGCATGTTCTTTTTAATAAGTCATCAGGTGTGAATTGTTCTCCAACATGTATTTTGAGAGACTTAAGTTTCTTACGTTTCTGATTTCCAGGTTATAGTCTCACGGATGAGATACATATCTTCGCAGACATCTCGTGCTGTACGGTTCGTAGGCCTTTCTACGGCTTTAGCGAATGCTTGGTAAGTTGGTCTGGACATAAGTATTGTTCAAATTATTATAGGATCCCAATTGTTTTGTTTGCCGGGGTAGAATCAGATTAAGTTTTTATCATAAAATGATTTGTTACATATATACATTTTTAGCATCTTAATTTGTTAGACTGTTTGATGAAATTGATGAACCACACTTGGGCTTCTTCATTAGTTGCCTCAGTTAGTTAATGTTGTGCTTTTAAGAATATCTCATTTGTGCATCACGTCTGTACTATCCAACCCCTTGTCCTTTGTTTGAATAAAGTAGCCGTGCCATATGAACCAAACATCACATGTAGAAGGACTATCAAAACACAATCACGCTTTTGCTATTTTTCATGAGTTTTATTTTAAATATGTTTGGTAGTTTGTGGAAGAAATCATCCTAAGAAGTGAATTAGCGACTCTTGACTGTTTTTTATGGCTTTCATGGAATCTGTTGTAGCATTTTTTGTTTTATATGATGTGACGTGGAATCACACTACACATCTTGCTGATGTTTTCTCTTGTTATTTGGCATGCTTCTATTTTTCAGAGCTTCTTGTTATTTGCTCATGTTTCTTGTTGTTTACCTTGTCAAACTATACAGCGATTTGGGTGATTGGTTAGGAGTTGAAGATATTGGGCTGTTCAATTTTAAGCCCAGTGTGAGGCCTGTACCTCTTGAAGTGCATATCCAGGCAAGTTGTATATATATATTTCTAGATCGGACAAGTTATTTTGGTGCAAAATGTAAAGTTCGTCAAAACTGGGTTATATTTCGTCGCCGAGAAACCAAAAGTATGACATAGTTCGTCACGAATAATTTATAATTCGTCACCGAGAAATTAACCATAAATGGATTCAATACGAGATTTAATCTTATCCGTCCAAATGACCAAATCAAGGACTGTGATTGGTTTATTTTTTTTACAAAAATATGCCCTTTGCACCGGATCCTCTTTCAAGTATAAGTTGCAAATTTCATCAAGCACAAATTATAAAAGTACTTCCACTGCTTTTTAGGTGTTCATTAAGCCCCTAAAAAATTAAGCCGTTTATATATTTCTAAATTATTGTGCTTCAGGGTAGAAATTTCAGTGTTGTGTTGTTTCCTTATTAGTTCTTATCCCTTGTAATAAAAATAGAACTCAAACTCCCTTTTAAGAAGTCTATATATGTAAACTTTGCATTTATTTGTATAAAGAACAACACTCCCTTGTTTATCCAAACTTTTGGCTTTGTGAACTATGTTTGTGGTTCAATGCCACTGGTTCCCATGTTCAAATTCATGGCATCCGACGATAACTCTTGCTTTTGTATTAGGATTCAGTACCTTTTGGAAGAACTTTTTTTACTATCCAAGATCTTATAAAAGCTCCACAGTGAATTTTATTAATAGGATTCAGTACTTTGCTGAAACATTTGTTCACATCTATATATGGTTTAAATGTATGGTCCGCGTCAAAGCTTTATTGACAGCTTGATTACGAAGCATAACAACCCATAGAGATACATCATTACTAGTTGCTCAAACATCACCACTGATAATGAAATTTTGATTAATGGTCAAATTGGCTGCAGAGTTTTCTGGTTTGACGTATAAAAATTAGGTGATGCACCCCGCTGGTGTTTATACTTTATTTGATGGACTAATAGAGGTTGATCATTCGTACATTGAGACCCTATAAAATATACAGCGACATGTATGGTGAAGGTGTTTCTTTTTATTGATTTAAGGAACTCGACACTATGTGCTTTGAAGTTTATTGTGTTTGAAAAGTACTATTTCTCCAGGGCTTTATCTTATGGTATTCATTAGAATGTGTTATTTCTATTATAGCTACCCTGGTTTTCATGTTTCATGTCAAATGTTTCATTATCAACAAAGTATTCTTTATATGGAGTTTTTCTATTAACCTCATTTCAGTCCTAATTAGACTGAACCGGCTAAGGAAAATTTACTATTCGATCAAACAAATCGTTCACAGGATGAAATACAGAATCCTTAATTGGTGTCTTTAATTTCTTCTATTTTGTTGCCTCGAAAAATCATTGGAGGTAAATTTTGATGCATATTTATGTTTTCAGGTGTATGAGCTATGTAAAACAATACACGATCATAGTCAAATGTCAATTGCATTTTCCTAATGGACATGGTCTAAAAGTGTTGTATTTGGCTGATTCAAATTGAGCAGGGATATCCAGGGAAGTTTTACTGCCCAAGGATGAATAGCATGAATAAACCTTCGTATGCCGCCATATGCACTCATTCACCTACAAAACCAGTTCTTGTATTCGTATCGTCACGTAGACAAACAAGGCTTACTGCCTTGGATTTGATTCAGGTAAAAAGATAAAATATTTGTCAAGTTCAATAATGTTGTATATGGAATTTTTTTCCTTATATCTGGATACTCATCTGGGCACTTTTTTACAACCTCAGTTTGCAGCATCTGATGAACATCCAATACAGTTTCTTAACATGACTGACGAAGCTCTGCAAATGGTTCTCTCACAAATCACTGATCAGAATCTAAGGCACACCTTGCAGTTCGGTATTGGGCTTCATCATGCCGGATTGAATGATAAAGACAGATCTCTGGTTGAGGAGCTTTTTGCAAATAACAAGATTCAGGCACCTTTTTTTTTTACCTTTTAGTAACTACCTTGTATAGTTTATGCCGGTGTTTGTTTTTCTTATTCATTAACCAACTCATATTGTTCATATATAGGTATTGGTTTGTACTAGCACACTTGCGTGGGGTGTTAACCTTCCAGCTCATCTGGTCATTATAAAGGTAGTAAACCAATTGTGCTCCTCCAGCAATTTAATTTTTCTCTTACAGAAGTTACAAGTCAAACAACTAATGGATTTGATACCTTACAATAAGGAATAAGAAATACAGTAGCGACCATTTTCAAACTTTTCTGAGGCAGTACATTGTCTTTTTTTGCCATCTGCATTAAGCTCATATTGCTCATTAATTTGTTTATTACTCATAATTGTGCCGATCAATTTTTCTGGTTACTGATATAATGTTGGAACCATTTATTCTCTCAATTCAGGGTAGCGAATATTATGATGGAAAGGCCAAAAGGTATGTTGATTTTCCCATCACAGATATCTTGCAGATGATGGGTCGCGCAGGCCGGCCCCAGTATGACCAACACGGGAAAGCAGTTATTCTTGTTCATGAACCCAAGAAAAGTTTCTACAAAAAGGTGGAATTGAAACTTCAAGTGTACATTATCAAACATTTTGCATTCATAACTTCTATTTTAGATTGACGTTCTGAGTTTCATCTCCTTCTGTCTGCAGTTTCTTTATGAACCATTTCCTGTGGAAAGTAGTTTACGAGAGCAGTTGCATGATCATCTTAATGCGGAGATTGTTTCAGGGACCATATGTCATAAGGAGGATGCAGTGTATTATCTCACCTGGACTTATTTGTTTCGTAGATTGGTATGACTCGATAGCGCTTTCTCAATAATACAGCGGGTTCATATGCTATTTATTTCCCTTTGTTTACATCAAGTCAGTTCCCCATGCAAACATTTTGAAATATCGTATCCTGGATTAGCAGTTGCAGTTATCTGTGTGTACTTTCCATTATACTCCCAATATATCAGAAGAAAGGGGAAAGAATGAACAACAGATTGCGTATCTTTTGAAGAGGGGCGAGAGAGGAGAGCCTTAGAGTAAAGCGTCTCGGATGTGCTAGTGAGAGAGCGCGTTGGAGCTTTCATAGAGGGTAGCGCTAGAGTTCTTGCGAGAGTGTTTTTTGTTGGCAGCGGTTGTTAGCGGTTCGGTCCCATGGACCTCAGTGTGTTTTTTCGATTCTCAGTGTGTTTTCTAGTGTGGTGGTCCTATGGACCTCAGTGTGTCTCTAGTGTGTAGGCCTTTGGGTCTTGCTGTATCCTTTTCGATCCCTCGGGTTCGGCTTTTTAGTGGTGAAACTCCACTCAAGTATCAAAAAAACAGATTGCGTATCTGATGTCATTGTTCAGCTTTTAAAATCAATGAGTGGTCTTTTGGTCAAATGTCGTCTACTTAACTGCAACTTTTACAGATGAATGAAGTAATTATAGTGTACCGAGCTCCTGAACCTATATTTGTGTTTACTGTGCCAAAAAAAATACATTGTTGTTTGTTGTGAAGGTATAACTTGCTAACATTTTACCATTGTTTTTTTGTTGTCGTCAGATGGTCAATCCAGCATATTACGGCTTAGATCATAAGGGCTCTGAGATTGTTAGTTCCTATTTGTCAAGGTCTCAACATCACGCAGTATCTAACACCGTTTATGTATGCACATTTCATCAAACTTTAATATTTTGATTGTCTTATTCTTTAGATTGGTGGAGGACACATTTAATGATTTGGAAGACAGTGGATGTATCAAGGTTGATGATAACCGTGTGGAGCCTACGATGCTCGGTTCAATAGCATCTCAATATTACCTCAGTTACACTACTGTCTCTATGTTTGGTTCAAACATATCGCTGGATACATCACTTGAGGTGAGAAGTCTGCTAAGCCTTTCTCTTCTTTTTTTATTTTTAAGTTACGGATTTTGTTTCAAGTTTTGGCTGACCGTATAATTTTCTTCAGGTCTTCCTGCATATACTTTCTGGTGCTTCTGAGTATGATGAGCTTCCTGTCAGACATAATGAGGTCAATAACTGTGTTTTGAATACTGACTTTGATTGTAGTTTTGCAGTTTGTTTGACTCTTGAGCCAGCTTTCACTTCTCGTACCCTCATGATAAAAAAATTTAGGCGTGAAAACAATCTTTCCGTAGCTTTTTCATTAATGTATGTGGAATAAATCCTTTTGCATTGAAACATGCCCAATAGCAAAGTCGAGGATTATAGCTATAATTGTAAACAAAATAAATTAGGGGTTCTGACCATTTCTGTTATATCCTCAAGTATAGTTTATTTATGTTTCAGGAGAATTACAATGCAGCTCTATCCGCACACGTGCGTTTCACAGTGGATAAGAATCGACTGGATGATCCACATGTGAAAACAAATTTGCTTTTACAGGCAATTCCCTGTTTTGAACATTGTTTGAATGTCACTTCTTTTATATTCCTGTCTTTATTGCACATAAAATATGCAGGGTTGACTGTGATCACAATTGAACTAAATGCGATTCAACACGTAGAGGAGGACACTTCATCCCTTTTGTAAATTGTCGACATCTATGCGTTTGCGGTCTTTAATTTTATGCTCACGTCCATCCAGGCACATTTTTCTCAGTTGGAACTGCCAATCAGTGATTACATCACAGATTTGAAGTCAGTTCTGGATCAAAGTATACGTATTATCCAGGCTATGATAGATATATGTGCAAATAGTGGATGGCTTACCAGTACACTTACTTGTATGCGTCTTCTACAAATGATCATGCAGGTATTCATCACAATTTCCATCTTGGTTCAGTACTCAAAGTTGTCCTTATGATCACTGTGTACTAGCTGAAAGATTCCATTTGCTAGCTTGGTATGCAATTCGATTTGACCATTGTGTACTACCTGAAGTATTAAGCTTACCAGAAAAATCAACCCTGAAGTTGTAGTTTGTAGAATTGTGAGGTTTAGGTGAAGATGATCATGAATCTCCAGTTATAGATACTCCATTGACTGCACAATTGTTTTATCCCTGTATGTTTAATTACCGTAACTCAACTGTTGCATTATATTTTTACTGACTACTACTTGTGTTTGGAAAGTTGTACTTCTCCATTTTGTACTACTAAACTCCATTGTTGCCAACTCTGAATTCATCTTCTTTACTCCTTAGTCTAATTTGGTTTATGATTTATCAGCATAAACCGAGTAGATCTAAACTGACAATAAAAGGAATAATGAGTCAACAAAAGATACCAACTGAAATGTATTGAAAACTTGATTATTTTATGTCAATTTAAGGTGAAAACAACTACACTTAATCACAACAACATTAAAAGTTTGTTTCTAATTCATATAAGCTTTCAGAGGTCCATTTTTGTTGAATGAATATTTCTGAACTGCATTTTTGTTTCTGAAGTTTTTGACCGTTGACATTCGTTGTTGATCCGCATCCACCCCTAAATGTGTAATATGAGAACTTTAGTGCACTTAAAAGCATACCGCTGAATTTGTATGTTTTTCATTGCATACATGCACAATGCTAGTAATTTACTTAACTGTCGATAAACTTGTTGTTGCAAACCTGTGTGGTTATTCGACATATTCGGTTCTAATTTTATTCCAAGATTCTGTGTAATTGTTTAATCCTGAAGTACCTTGTTGAAATAAAAACCCGTGGTTGTACACTGCTATTTCTTCAGTGATGTTTCCTTATTGTATCCAACAATTAGCAGGCAAAATTGTCAGTTTCCATCTTTCTTGTCTGAAAGTGTCAACTTTATTGGTGAAGGGTTCATGGTCTGATAAAGAGTCTGCTCTATGGATGTTGCCCTGCATGACTGCTGGTCTTAGTGGCTCCTTGAGCAAAAATGGAATTTCAAATGTACACCAACTGCAGGTCATTCCAAGATCAAATTTACATAGTTTGATTGGGAACTTTCCTGTGCACAAATTGAATCAGGTGAGGATTACTCTTTCATGTTTTATGATCTTTTTATATTATCAGCAGGATGCACGTGCCCTGCACATATTGATACCTTTTAATTCAACTGTCGTTGTGCATGCATCATAGTTCATAGTAGTCTTTATGATCTACAAAGCTTTGTCTTTGCAGTTTAGTATTCCCTCCAATGTTTACTTGTTTCAGACACTTATTTATTGTTGTGATTACTTGCTCGAGTAAAAATGGCATACCCTATATCGCCAAAGGCATGATTATAGATGATTTTACAGCAATATAACTTTACGATGCGTAATACATTACATATAACTCCTTTCTCGGCGATACCTAGTTGGAGGTGCTTGATAATAAATATTTTGATAAAAATGAAATAAACTTATTTTGATAAAATCAACTTAAAGTGCGATTAAGGTAAAAACCACGATTATATATGAAAACTAAAAGCTGGATTTCAAGCTGGCACGTGTCCAATTTCGTTAAAATCTCGGATATAACAGAGGGGCATTATAGTCATTCCACATATTCCGGATTTCAATTCAGACTTAACTTTGTCCTAGTTAAGTCCGAATTTGACAAAATAAGCCTGAAATTGTCAAATTCAGACTTAACTTTGTCCAAGTTAAGTTCGACCAGACTTAACTTATGCACTTGTTAAGTCTGGATAATTTTTAGGACGTTTATACCCTCGCATCTTAAATGAGTCCGTTTTAATATATTTTTTATTTACAAAAAGCGCTCCGAATTATGATTGGTCGAGAGTGTCACGTGTCGAATTCTTAGATGGTTTATAGTTTTTATATTTAAATGTGATTTTTATTTTTCACGTTTTATCTGTTTTCTGTACCCAGCTGGTTAACTTGTCTCAGCTTTAAGACCTCGGTTCGCCGTTGTCTTTGTAATTCACAGCTTAAATCATAAAAAAAAAAACTTATATGCTTAAATATTAACAGCAGTCTTTGACGTGTTTCATTTTGATTTATAATATTTATGTAATTAATAGTATCCAAAATAACTTATACATCAAATTTTATGAAATATAATTATTGATTCTTAAAATAATTTTTATTTACCATATCTAGATTTTCGCTTTAACAAACTATTTCATTTACAAAAATTATCTCTTATTAAAGATAGGGTCCAACAGCCTGCCCGAGCCAAATAAAAAATGGAAAAGCACTCTGACAATAAACAATCTTAGTAAACTATTTTAACATATAATATATGAATTAAAAAGTTATGCTTCAAACATAATTATTTCATCAGTGAACTGTGTCTATCTCAAATTATTAGTAATGTGTCTGTTTTTATCATTTAATTGTTCGCACTTCTCTAATTCTTTTAAAGAATCAGTTTGACTTCCTTATTATGCATTTGATTTGATTATAGAAACATGTATATTGGAAATCGTGTAAGTATATTAATTCACATTGTGAGTGCATCAAGCAATGTGCAAAAGGATGTTAAACAAATAATAGAATTTGATTAAGCCAGTATTTGTTGGTTAGGGATTAAAACATCATAATTTATTTTATATATTATATCATCTATTAACTACAATGATTATTTCCTCAGGATTTGCAACGTTTTCCTCGTGTTCAAGTAAGATTAAACATACAGAGACGGGACATTAGTCCTGGGAAACCTAGGTTGTTGTCTATAAGACTGGAAAACACTAACCTCCAGCGAAAGAGTTTGAGGGCTTTCACCCCAAGATTCCCAAAGGTAAATAAATTCAACTTAGTTATTGGTGTTCCATTTACTCATTAAAGCCAACTAAACCAGTTCTTTTTTTTTATAGCTGAAAGATGAAGCCTGGTGGTTGGTCCTTTGTAATACTTCCACATCTGAATTATATGCAATGAAGAGAGTATCATTCGCAGACCGCTTAGTTACTCGCATGGAGTTACCTCCTACCTCAACCACACTCCAGGTAACTTCTTCACATTGTGCGTACATTCTTGTTTGGTTCGTGCAAAGTAATTGTATTTCTTTTTGTCTGGTTTGGTACAGGGAGTGAAATTGATGGTCGTCTCAGACTGCTACATCGGGTTTGAACTGGAATATCCTGTAGACGAACTTGTTTGAAGGGCTCGGTAATAGTCAAACCATGAAAGTTGCAGTTTGGAATAGCAATAGCAACTGTATAGTCAATGGCCGACCTTGATGTGGCCCACAGTTCCAGATTGAATATCTTTACAATCATTGTGCAGTTAAATTTGTTTCATATTTATACTGTTGGAGATGAAGCCTTGTCCCAGATGAGTTCCTTCTTTCCTACTCTCATATTTCAGTTAGTAGCGCATACATGCTATTGCACATGCCACATGAGGCAGCCAATGATGAAGTAAAGAGCACAGGTTATATATGTCGGGGCAGAAGGCCATCACCTACTAGTGAAAGTCGCATGCACCCCTACTTGCTGCTAACTCTGTATTTGATAGAGTCATTAAGGGTTTTTGCCTTTTAGAGAGAAGATCTCTCTGGAAAGCGGTGGAAGCATTTGTAGGCGGTTGAAGGCTTAAGGCGTTTCTCCGGTTGCGTGCGGGGCCTCTGCCCTTTTTCTTTTCCTCTTCTCGTCGGCTTGCTAGCGCCTCTCAGCTGCTCGACTTTGCTGCGGCTGGTTGGGATGTGCTCGGTGGGTTTAGGCGCGCCGTCGCCTGCGTCGGTGCTGGGGAGAAGATTAGAGGTGGGGGCTGTTTGTTTTTTGGGTTAATCAGTTTGAACGAGGTCGATTGGAGCAGTCGTCGGGCTGATGGAGCTCTGGCGCAGCTAGGGTTGAACGGTGGCGGCTGTCTCCGGCCGGAAGTGCTGATGTGGGCCGGCGGTTTCGCCGGCGGGTTGAGGTGGGGCGGCTTCGGCCGGTTTTGGTGTACAGTGTTTCATTTTCGTTTGTAGGTGGCCGGGTTTTTCCGAGTAGTGTTTTAGGCCGGATGGACACTGAGAGAATGCTTTCCAGAGTGTTACGACCGTTTTACAGCTGTGAATGATGGGATGACGTGTCCACGCCAAGGCGAAGTGGAGCTGCAGACTCTCATTTTTTCACGTTTTATGTTTTTTCTTGTCTGTATAGTTCCCAGCTGGCTAACTTGTTCCAGCTTTAAGACATCGGCTTGCCGTTGTCTTTGTAATTCACAGCTTATATCGAAAAAAAACTCTATATTTGATGATTTTCATGTCTCTGTGCCAAGAAGCAAGAAGTAGACTGCCAAGAGCCCAAAAAAAAGCTACCAGTTTATGCAGTGCTTCCATTTCAAATATGTGATCTGATTAAAGGCAAAATGCATTCATATCTCACTGTTCAGTCAGGCACCGTCCATCCTGACCTTACTGGAAAGAGACAAGTACTGCTTTCGAAGCCTGAAAATATGTTGAAATTATACAAAACACTTTCGACTTAGGAAACGGATCAAATACAAATCATACTTATAAATAAAAACTAATATCCTAATAAAATATTGACAAGTGTATATTTCGATCAATTAGAATTCATCGTGTTGGGGCGCTTTTTATAAATAAAAAAAATTAACGCGTACTTATTTAAAAATACATAAAAGATACGAGGGGGTATAAGTATGATAATTACGGGTTTAAGTCAGATCATTTTGGCTGTCGCGCGCCTAGCTTTAACATTAGCGCCGCGCCCAGCCTTTACATTAATTAGTTAATGTTTTACCTGGGCGCGCGGCATGTCATTTACTGTTCATCTGTCGACTTAAAACACAGAACATCGACTTATGTCGATTGAGAGAGGATATGTCGACTGGGAGAGGAAAGACCGGCGATGACGACTGATCATTTTCAAGTTTTAAGTCTGATCATAATAGTTTTAAGTCTGATCATTACTGGTTTAAGTCTGATCATTGTTGTTTAAGTCTGATCATTTTTGTTTTAAGTCTGATCATTGTCTGTTTTAGTCTGATCATTACTGGTTTAAGTCTGATCATTGTTTTTTAAGTTTGATCATTACTGGTTTAAGTCTTATCATTATTTTTTTAAGTCTGATCATTGTTGTTTTAAGTCTGATCATTGTTTTTTAAGTCTGATCATTACTGGTTTAAGTCTGATCATTGTTGTTTTAAGTTTGATCATTGTTTTTTAAGTCTGATCATTAATGGTTTAAGTCTGATCATTGTTTTTTTAAGTCTGATCATTACTAGTTTAAGTCTGATCATTGTTGTTTTAAGTCTGATCATTGTTTTAAAAGTCAGATCATTACTAGTTTAAGTCTGATCATTGTTGTTTTAAGTCTGATCATTGTCTGTTTAAGTCTGATCATTACCAGTTTAAGTCTGATCATTGTTTTTTAAGTCTGATCATTACTGGTTTAAGTCTGATCATTGGTTTTTAAGTCTGATCATTATTTTTTTAAGTCGGATCATTACTGGTTTAAGTCTGATTATTGTTTTTTAAGTCTGATCATTACTGGTTTAAGTCTGATCATTGTTTTTTAAGTCTGATCATTACTGGTTTAAGTCTGATCATTGTTTTTTAAGTCTGATCATTATTTTTTAAGTCGGATCATTACTGGTTTAAGTCTGATTATTGTTTTTTAAGTCTGATCATTGTTTGTTTAAGTCTGATCATTACCGGTTGAAGTCTGATGATTGTTTTTTAAGTCTGATCATTACTGGTTTAAGTCTGATCATTATTGTTTTAAGTCTGATCATTATTTTTTAAGTCTGATCATTACTGGTTTAAGTCTGATCATTGTTGTTTTAAGTCTGATCATTGTCTGTTTAAGTCTGATCATTGTTTTTTAAGTCTGATCATTACTGGTTTAAGTCTGATCATTGTTTTCGTATGTCTGATCATTACTGGTTTAAGTTTGATCATTGTTTTTTTAAGTCTGATCATTACTGGTTTAAGTCTGATCATTGTTGTTTTAAGTCTGATCATTGTTGTTTAAGTCTGATCATTACTGGTTTAAGTCTGATCATTGTAGTTTTAAGTCTGATCATTGTCTGTTTAAGTTTGATCATTGTTGTTTAAGTCTGATAATTGCTTTTTAAGTCTGATCATTGCTGTTTTTAAGTCTGATCATTCCAAGTTTAAGTCTGATTGTACAAGTTCGTGAAGAGGGCTGGACGAATGGAATGAGGGAGAGCGGACCAATCTTCCGTACCGCCTCCCTTACTCTCTCTATTTAAAAGCTTGCGGGAAGCGCGAAGAGCATTAACAACTCGAGGACTAAATTGAAAATAAAATTATTAGGATATGTGGAATGACTATAATACCCCTCCCGTGTTTTGTTCGGCATTTAGCCTAAATGAGACACGTGTCAGCTTGAAATTGAGTTATTAGTTTTTATATATAAAGTAGGTTTTTACCTGAACCGCACCCTTCGAGGAATATTAGTTTTCCAAAGTAAAAAATTGATATGGGCATGATTATTGACATGGTTGTGCTGTGACTCTTTGTTATTTTCGGCTTTGTTCTTTGAGCTTATTTCTAAATCAAATAAGTTAAGTTAAACTAAAGTTAAATTCACTTGGCACGGAGTGCGGTTCAGGTAAAAATCCTGATTATATATGAAAACTGAAAGTCGGATTTCAAGCTGACACGTGTTCAATTTCATCGAATCTCGGATATAACACGGAGGGGCATTATAGCCATTCCATATATCCCGGATTTCAAATCAGACTTAATTTGGAATGATCAGACTTAAAATGATCAGATTTAACTTGGAATGATCAGACGTAACTTGGAATGATCAGACTTATCTTAGAATGATCAGACATAATAATAAGAATTAACTTGGAATGATCAGACTTAACTTGCAATGATCTGACTTAACTTGGAATGATCAGACATAACTTGGAATGATCAGACATAATAATAGGACTTAATTTGGAATGATCAGACTTAACTTGGAATGATCATACTTAACTTGGAATGATCAGACTTAACTTGGAATGATCAGACTTAACTTGGAATTATCAGACTTAACATTGGAATGATCAGACTTAACTTGGTAATGATCAGACTTAACTTGGTAATGATCAGACTTAAATTAGTAATGTCCAGACTTAAAAACATACTCAATACTGTCCTGACTTAAAATGATAATGTCCACACTTAAATTAGTAATGTCCATACTTAAAAACACACTTAAATTGATATCCAGACTTAAATTAGTAATGTCCAGACTTAAAAACACACTTAAATTGATTTCCATACTTAAATTATTAATGTCCAGACTTAAAAACAAACTTAAATTATTAATGTCCAGACTTAAATTGATAATGATCAAACTTAAATTGATAATGTCCAGACTTAAATTGGTAACGATCATACTTTAATTGGCAACGATTAGACTTTAAAATAGACTTGCACAATAATATCCAGACTTACTTATGCATTTGTTAAGTCTAAATCATTTTTAGGACGTTTATACCCTCGCATCTGTTATGTATTTTTAAATAAGTTCGTTTTATTTTTTTTATTTACAAAAAGCGCTCCGAATTATGATTGGTCGAATGATACACGTGTCAATATTTAATTGAATTTTTAGTTTTAAATATATAATCATGGTTTTTATTTGATCTGAAGTCAATTAAATTAAGCTAAACACCAAAGCTAAATTTTCAATACCAAAAGAACAAGCCCTCGTATATGCTTATTTAGTGTTGGAGAAGTGGGTGTCCAATGGGTAGGGCTGTTCTGGTCCTAGCTCATCCATGATCGGGTTTGACATTGTTTGTTATAGTTCTGAGTTTGATATTTTTTTTTAGTGGAAGGTCGGCCCGGTTTCAGGTCGTGCTTCAAATGCAAGATCCTAGTCTGGTTATAGGGTTGTACATACGTGCTTAGATTTCGACCGAGTTTCGGTTCGAGTCGGGTTTCAAACGATATTTTTTTAGTGAGGGTCGGTCCGGGCTCGGGCCGTGCTTCAAATGCAAAATCCTAATCCGGTCATATGGTTCAAGGGTTGTACAAACATGCTTAGATTTCGACCGGGTTTCGGTTCGAGTCGCGCTTTGATTGATTCGGCTTCCGGAGTATCATTTTCGTTGTCACTCATCAATACGTTAGATCCCAAGAGTTCATGGAACCAAAGGTTCATATTCGTATGAAGCTCTTCGTTTAGCATTTTCAAGCTTGATTATGGTTCTTTAGTATGCGTAATATCAACAGTTGATGTCCTGCTTGAGCTCTAAAAATAGGTATTCTCATCTAGTTGCACCATCTAATGATTATGAGATGACATCGTCTCTTTTGTCGTTATGATAAGTGATACGTCGAGTTTTCCATTTATTATTCGTCTCATTTCACTAAGGCTTCAATTCGTTTCCGGAGTTTTTTTTTTATGTCATTTGACCCTTGCCTTGCGTAATTCAGGTACAAAATGACTCACCATCGAAGTCAAGATCTCAAGATCAAGATTGCATGAAAAATTGAAGCTTCGACGCAAAACAGGGAGTTTCGGGGCAAAATAAGGCAAGCTGACCTTTCCTTCTTAATTTGCATGCCTAGAGCGCATATGGTTTCCAAATGGGTCATCCATAGCTTGTTAGAAAGCTAACGCAAATACCTACAATTCTTTAGTTTACGCCAAGACCAAATTCGGACGTTAAGACTGCCAAAAAGCCACTGGAAGTCAGACCGATTAGTAAAACGTCGGGTACGAACTCCATTGTCAAGCCTTGCCTCTCGGATGCTCCTAACCGATCGGTTACCACTCTTAACTGACCGGTTAGGTATCTTAGATTGCTAAATCGTCCAATCTGCATGTCGTAACCGATCGGGTACAACTCGAACCACTCCTAACCGACCGGTTAGCACCAGAAACCCAGATTTTTTCATGGAGCCTATATATAGAAAATGAGGGTTTTTTATTTGGGAGGGATGGTTTTTAGAGAGAAAATGTGTGAGAGAAAGGTTAGGGAAGACTCAACATCATCAAGGATTGCTCGGACATGCTGGAGCAGCAGCTCGGCGAGATAATGTTGCAGCAACTGCGAACACATTTAATTTTTAGGGTTTGTTGATGAGCTGATGAACTTAAATTTTGGCCCCTATGACCAATTTTTATGAAGTTGGACTATTAATTTTTTTGTTACAACTTGTAAACGAATGCTCAACTTATAAAATCAACTTATAAATTTATTAAACAACTTCTCGATTAATTTTCAACTTATAAGTAATTTCTTAAATAAATAAATAATATTTTATGTGATAAATAGTGCAAGGAGGTGCTGAACATTTAAACGGGTGCACAAAATACAAGCCGAGGAGGCGATACTTATCTAAGAAATACTGGTTGAGCACTTTCTCCATTCGAGTAGGTGATGAATGGGCGCAAATAATGCTCTACTAGGTCGGCATCCGGTAAGCCGGTCTGATTGAAAAATGCAAGAGATCGGTTCTTGTGTCCTGATCTCTTAAAAACGCAACAGAACGACACTCGCATGTAGGGAAAATGAGCTCATACACTCGTGAGATACTCATGAACAAACTCGGTCAAAGCTCGACTCAAAATTAACGAGTCGAGCACGAGTATGAATTTCCAGCTCGTTTATCAAACGAGCCGACAAGAACTCGACAAGTATGTACTTGTGAATAACTCAATCAGATTAACTACTCGTTTATTTGAAATAAATCTCAAAAATTACAACTGTAATTCTAGCTAGACTTTAGTAGGCTGAAGCCTATCAAACCCCAGATGATTCCTCAGACTAAGTAGATTGCATTTTGACTGGGCGTGTTCATCTATATATCGGTTCATCTTATTAGTTTTATAATGTGGGACAAAAGCAAAGATTATAATTAATCATTGGAGAAGGCAAAAAGCAAGTGAAGTCCCAATATCCTACTTCGATTCACAAGTGATAATAAAAGGCGGAGTAAGCTCTATCCATCTACGACTCCACAATCCTAATTTTTGGACTAGACTAATCTTGGGCCTCATTTGCCCTTGGATCGCCTTTGGGAGTCCGGTGTAAAGATCTTAAAATTTTCCTATGCAAACGAGCTTTAAAAAAGTGCAGTTTGCATTGATATCTGCAATTCGAGTATCTTGAAAAAATTTCGAGTCGAGTTCGAACAAATTTTTTGAGGCTCGTTGAGTTCGAGCTTGGTATATATTTACTCTAGTCGAATTCGAGCAGCTTAACTCAACTCGGCTCATTTACAGCCCTACTCGCATGTTGATTTCCTTAAAAACATAGCAAAGTAGATATTCATGCCGTATATGTGAAAAACACAAAGTTAAAACAAGGAAGAGAAAAAACTCTTATAAGTTGTCCATTTGAACTGAAACTTAACTTATCTTAATAGATCTTAACTGATATTAACTTAACTGAAACTTATATTAACTTAACTTAACAGAAGGGCCCCACCACTACTACCACTACTACCACCGCTGCCGCCACCCGTCGGCGGAAGGCGGCGGCGGCAGGTGGCATCGGCGGAAGGCGGTGGCGGGAGGCGGCGATGGCGGCCGACGGCGACGGCGGCCGACGGCGACGGCGTGCGTGGTGGTGGTGGTCTAACTTAACTTAACTGAAATTTATATTAACTTATATTGACTGAAATGAACTTATATTGATTAAAAAGAACTTATCTTGATTAAAAAGA
Organism: Rhodiola chrysanthemifolia; assembly: GCA_033675395.1. Taxonomy (NCBI): domain Eukaryota; kingdom Viridiplantae; phylum Streptophyta; class Magnoliopsida; order Saxifragales; family Crassulaceae; genus Rhodiola; species Rhodiola chrysanthemifolia. Next base: position 3,337,168 of record CM066207.1, read on the forward strand.
ACTTATCTTATCTTAACCGTCAAAAACTTAAGTTCAAATGGACAGGACCTTCCATCTTGTAGCTATCAAGATCAAAGTCTTTCAAATTCATCAAGAACAGGTAGCTTGATTTTTTTTTTCTGAAAAAATGGGATATTCGTTTGGATACTCAAAAAACGGCACCGTACGGTTCCTTAAAGTACGCAATACAGTTTGGCGAGAGCACAAGTATCAGTATATTCTGTATTCATTTAATAAAAAAACAATTATAGAAAATAGAAGCGACCATCCATATATAAGTATCACAAAGTCAATCAATCGAGTTGACGATAAAAACAACTAGAAGAAATAAAGAAGAAGAAGAAGCAAGGAGAGACGATCGCCGCTCCGGCAACAATTATGAAATCGCTCTGTAAGTATCTTCGATTCAGTCACTTTCTATTTTGATTCGTGTTGATCAATTATTTTATTTTAAACTGATGCATTTTATTTTCTCTATTGCCATGACAATGAACTGATTTATGTTGCCTATGGCTATCATAACAATGTATTTTCTGTAACTGGAATTCTTTAAGTGATTCAAATCAATAAGTTTTTAATACTTGGCTGTTGCAGCAACCAAGTAAGATATGGTTATTGTCAATTTCGCCATAATTATTTTTCAAGCACGTCTGTTTGAGGAGCTTTTGATGATAACTGCTAGTTAAAATGAACATAATTAGGAAATGAGGCCTCAACTCAACAGGTAAAAGATATAGTAAATATTTTTGTGCTGCCGGCTGTCTATGTGTTGAACAGTTGAAAAATCAGCTCTTCTCTTGAATCTGCTCTAGTATTACTTTTCCCATATCTCAATTTGCAGCCTTTTTCCCTTTGATTTGCCTGCTACTTGTGCTTGGATGTGCCGCGCGACCATTTTATCCTCTTCCAAGCAAGGTGGCTGTTCACCATAAAAAGCCTATCCAGACAACTCGCCCATACAATGTGGCCCATCGAGGCTCCAATGGAGAGATCCCTGAAGAAACAGCACCTGCATACATGGTAAATAAAATAGACTTCTCCTAATGAGAAGTGGAAGTTAATACTAATTTATTGTGAGCCCGTTTATCTTTCATTCCACTTCTTAAAGCCTCCCATGGTGAAGAACTTATGAATGTGAACTTGACCTAATTTGTGTGAAACATTCATTTGTTTTTTTTTCTTTTGTTGCAATTTACTTGTCCATTCAAAATTTCATCACTTGCCCGTTACAGAGAGCTATCGAGGAGGGAGCGGATTTCATAGAAACTGATATTCTCGCTTCCAAAGATGGTGTTCTCTTTTGTTTCCATGATGTTACTCTGGACGAGACAACCGATATTGCAGATCATAAGAAGTTTGCAAATCGCAGAACAACATATGATGTCCAAGGAGTGAATACGACTGGCTGGTTCATTGGTATGTTAAATGGACATCTGCCATTTTGAGAACTTTGTTTCAGATCGTTTATTCTACTATGTTTTGGTGAATGGTGCATGTTTAGGACCTTTAGGTGCTGGCTTTGTTATCCAAACATACTGATCATATTTATTTCACTGTGAATGTAGCTCCAAGTAGAGTTTATAGTGGCTTATCTGAAACGTTTTTTGCCATTTTAAACAGTTGATTTTACACTGGAAGAACTGAAGTTATTAAGTGTGAAGCAGAGATACCCATTCCGTGATCAGCAATATAATGGTAAGTCAATTGACTCATGTATTTCAAAAAACAAAATATCACTTGAGAGTTGAGACTGTATGAAAATATTTTGCCCTTTTTACAACATTCGCCGTAGTGAGCTGTCCAATACACCTTATCCAACAATTTTCACTTTCGTATGCTTCTCATATTGAAGGAAAATTTGGCATTATTACTTTTGAAGAATTTATCTCAATTGCGTTGGATGCTCCCAGAGTTGTAGGAATATATCCAGAAATAAAAAATCCAGTACTCATCAATCAGCATGTAAGTATCTATACTCTTCCATATTCTCTGTATCCATTATAGTGCTAGTTTTTCTGCTCATTCTCCCTTCCTGATTATCTGAAAGCATTCCTCCTCTGCCATACGGGCAGTAGGAATCATGACCACAGTTATCAAGTATTCTGCAATTATTTATCAAAAAAAAAGTATTCTGCAATTATAACACTGGATACTGTAATCATGGAAATAGTTCTACCCAACATCACACGTCCACAAATAATTTGGTTGCTAGTTGCAACAGGACTGACTTGAGAGGTTTGCAAGTGCGTGAGAGAGAGAGAAATATAAAGTATACTACCCTCACTGGAGAGACGACTTTTGGATTCATCTTTATGCAAATAATCAACTTATGCGAGTGGGATGTGTTAGTAGTGTCGAAATTCTTTTCTGCCATTTTTTATTTTTCACGAGTCATTCTTTTATCTATTATTTTAACTCTTGCTTGAAATTGCATTTATGATTATGTGTACATGGGCAGGTAAAATGGCCGAATGGCAAAAGGTTTGAGGACAAATTTGTTGAAATGCTCAAGAAGTATAAATACAAAGGTTCATACATGTCAAGAGAATGGTTGAAACAGCCATTGTTTATCCAGTCATTTGCTCCAACTTCACTTGTATATATATCGAACTTGACCGACTCACCGAAAATCTTCTTGATAGATGATGTGGATATACCAACTCAGGACACAAATCAGGTCTTCTTTCCCTCAGTTCCGTACATAGAAGATTATTATTGTGAAATTTTTTAGAACATAATTGATCAACATCGTCTATTTTGTGTAGTCCTACTGGGAAATCACATCAGATAGTTACTTGAACTACATCAAGGAATATGTATTGGGAATTGGACCCTGGAAAGATACAGTCGTTCCTGTGGTGAATAACTATCTAGAACCACCTACTGATCTGGTTGCCAGAGCACATGCACTTAATCTGCAGGTAATGCATGCTTCCTGTTCTTGTCAACACTCGGTGTTTACTTTACTTTCCTTATGTAGTAAAATGACATATGCCAGTAATTAAATTTGCTGGAGCCTCTGCTGACTACATAGTTTTAGTGATAATACCTGACAATATTTTGTTGAACTTTTTTTGTTGCAATAATGACAACTTTAAAATGAGACAAATACATTTGACAGTTTTTATCCTTGCTGCAAGTTGAAGCTATTGCAGGATTGAGCATTTTGTTCCATTTCGTGCCATATTGGTTATCCATATGTATCAGCACCTTTTATCTCTGCAGGTCCACCCATATACTTATAGGAACGAAAATGAATTCTTACACTTCAACTTTAGCCAAGACCCATACAAAGAGTATGATTACTGGCTCAAAGTCATCGGAGTGGATGGAGTTTTTACAGACTTCACAGGCAGTCTACACAATTATCAGGAACTTGCGTCTCCTTTGTCCCCTCCTCAGGATGATGACATTGAAGCATCTAATATACTTAACAAGGTAGCACAGCTGCTTGCATCTTTTGGGAAGAATTAAATTTTAGTTTGAAAAGTGTCATGTACTGACTGAGAAAACTGAAATTTGATTGTTTGGGTATGTGCTTTTGCACCTGAAATTTCAGTTGTCTAGTTCACCGATTCATTGAGGATCTGTAAAGAAGTATTTAATTTCTATTAAATGACGAAATCAGTATATTTAGTTTGTCAGTTTGTTTCTCCTTTTTTTTGGGGATAAAGATTCTCCTGTTGTTTTAAAGTTAAGATCAAACAAGATGAGCCTCATTACTGACATCCTTTTTTGTCTTATCTTCCTAATCAGGTTTGACTAGTTAAATAGAACTAAACCATCAAAAGTATGTTGTTTTTACAATATGAAACTTGTTTTGTTGATAACAAAGGTTTGGGATCTTATCTACATATTTATAGCGTATTATTGTTTTTGTTCGAAAATTGGCGTTAGATGTGTGAAGAAGAAAATAGTAGTGATTACTCATTTTCTTGCCAAATGTATGAGGCGTTTGACACCATCATGAACCCTCTAAGCGTGTCGTCGCTCCCGCGCGAACCATTTTTTTGTGGCCAAATGTTTGAGGCGTTTGACACCTCTCCCGCACGAACCAAGCAGGACATGCTAGGTTAGCTGGCCCGTCTTAGCAAACAAAAGCATCACCCTAATGGCATGAGGCGTGGCCCTTCCTAGCCTTAGTGTTGCCCCATTGCCCAGAAGTGTGTCCTCAACACGACTAGGCGTCACTTCCCTCGCTCAAAATGTCATCTTCAACTCATGGGAATAACTCTTCGGTTGTCTTTAGCTCCGTCTACATTATAAATATCAATTACCTAATTGTAGAAACTAAATTTATAAATATAATATAATAAGGGATGTGAGGTTTCTAATCCTCCTTTTGTTCCTCCTTAGTTAGTATACCAAGCCATTGAGTCATAGATTAGGACTACGTCCCTTAGAGGATTCTGTATAGTTTTCTAGGCTTGCAGGTCCAAGCTTGAAGATCAGAAGAAGGAGCTGATTCCATCAGAGGAAGCTGCCGCAGCTGGGCTTGAGAAGAAGCTGCTGAAGAGCCAAAATGGAGTCGCTTTGGTTTGGAGGCAAAAGTTGTTAATTCAGTTGAAAGCGAAGCTGCGTCGTTTGGTTAAAGACGGAGAAGTCAGTTTGAGCAAAACGCATCGTTTCACTAAGTACTCTTAAGTGGAACGATGTCGTGTGGACGAGCGCGAACAACGGATTCGAATGGACCAGAACGCTGCCGTTTTATTCGTCTTCTCCAAGTGCATATAAGCTCGAACAATTTGGGAATTAGGGCACCGACTGAAAATTCGAATTCCAGATAAAATTGGAGCGATTCTTGGAGCGTTCATATTCGAGAGCTAGCCAGATAGATTCGTTTCATCGAGGCGCATTCCGGTGCACTGTTATTGCAGCTCGGAACTTGCTGATTGGCCAAGGCACAACTGTGAATTGGTGCGGACAACCGGTCGACTGACTTCGGGCGTTCGGCGGCGCTGCGCGGTCCTTCTCACTCAGGGAAGTACCAGTTCTCTTCGTACATTCGTGTCTGCTATTCCAATTAGATTAGGGGCCGGTCATAGACTTATTGGCATGGTTAGGAACATTGTAATTGTACAAAAACACTTTGGGGATTATAATGGAACATTGGGCGAGCCTCCCCGATCTGAGGCTCCAAGCAGTAGGGTTTACCCGAAGCTTGTAAAAAGTCTAAGCGTTCTTTACTTTCAGTTCTTACAAGTTTTTGCCCAATTGAACAATTTCCATAACTTGACCTAATTTGTCTAATTGGGGGTAATTGGATTAAGAGATATTGAATATAAGTCTTTACAACGTGGTATCAGAGCAAATTAGGGCTATTCTTGGTGTTTAGAAATCCATAACTTTGGTTGCTAGCACTTAAGATAGTTTCCTTGTGATCTTGGACTGTTTTTGGGTCCTTCACTTAATCTCTTTTTCTGTTGTTACTCTGAAACACCTAACTTGGTGTTCTGTGATTATTATCTCAGGAAATCATGGCTGAACCAGTGAGGGTTACTCCTTTCGATGGCTCAAGTGATTTCACTATGTGGAAGCTAAAGATGATGGTTGTTCTTATCAAAGAAAAGTGATGGGATGCCATCTCAGAAGAATGGCCTGAAGGTGCCACTGATAGGCACGAGAAGAAGCTTCAAGACCTAGCCTACTCAGAGATCATCCTCAAACTCTCTGATGATGTGGCTAGGCAAGTGATTATCACACTCTTCACAAAACCTTATGGAATGCCTTAGTGTCCATATACCTTGCTAAGTCCTTGCCTGATAGAATATCCCTGTTGAGTAAACTGTTTACCTTTAAAATGGATATTCATGTGACTTTGCAAGAAAACCTTGATTTCTTCTTAAAAATGACCCAAGAGCTTAAGAGATGTGATGATGAAATTAAACAAACACATCAAGCTGTCATTTTATTAAACTCTTTACCCCCTCAGTTTGATACTCTCAAGGATGTCATTCAATATAGTAGGGATGATCTAACCATGGGGAAGATCATGTCTGCCATTGTTCAAAAGAATGAGTCCTTAAGGGTATTCAAAGCTAAACATCAGACTAAGAATGAGTCTAAGTCTGAGATCTTGATGGCTAATGTCAAATCTAGACCAAAGAGTAAAAAGAAAAAGTTTAATAAAACTCCCAACAATCCCCCTGCTGACAATCTTACTGGCAGGAGCCAAGAATACTAGTCTAAAAAATGTTTATATTTATTGTTTGGTCCGGTCTGTATTAGCCTCTGTTCCATCGGAAAAAAAAAACCTAATCTAACACGAGACGGTCAAAATCAACAAATACATTGAATCCTGGAAGCTTCAAGTAAAATGACGAAAATCAAAATGTAATCAACGCAACCTCGAAGCGACATGTAAGCGACTTCGAACTCGAAATCGCAGCTGATCAACACAACGACGACATTGCTGAACAACTCAAACACCACCAAGGCGGTCCTCTGCTTAAGTTTATATTCACACTTCGGCCCCAAAGGTATATTCTACTACATGTCGATCCCAATACTTTTATACATGATGTATCTTGAACAATAGTACTCCCTCCGTCCCATAATTTTCTTCTCACTTTCCTTTTTGGGCGTCCCAAAATTTTCTTCCCATTTCCAAAATAACTTACTTTATCACACTCACAACCACCTTATTTAATCATTTATCTTCACACTTACTTTATCACACTTACTTTATTACACTCACAATAACTTACTTTATTATTTTTCTTAAAAACTGTGCCAAATCTCAAATGAGAAGAAAATACCGGGACGGAGGGAGTATATGAAATTACAAATGGTAGGTACATGTTGTTGTCGATTACAAATGACTCTCGAATTAAACGCCGCGTTTGGAACGTCGGTCTATGGCTGGACATCTCGACCTCCACGCATCGCTCGCTTCATTTCGTGCACGATCGAATCTCAGGCGAGCGATTCTGAGGTGGCCGGTGGGAGAAAGTGTCAGTCAGCTGGTGAAGACATCGTTGTCGATTAACAATGGCCGCTATTTTAGCTCGCAAGTCCATGTCAGCAATTCGCGCTCGGCAGATCGTGAGTGACTAATTTATACCCTCTTGTTTTCGTCCAATTTTATGGATTAGGGTCGGCCACGCCACCCATCTTGATTGGCTGCTGTTGACGTTGTATTGAATTTCTTCATACTGTTTTGGATGCAAAGGTTTGGATATGATTAGGGTTTCCTGTGGTGATACTCATGAGTTCAATTAAGTGAGAGTTATATGAATTACGTCTTGATATGAATCAAGTATGTTTAATTATAGGGAGTAATGGATTGATTTTTTTTCTTCCATTGATTTGGCATTAGAAAGATGTATGTTTTGCTTATTTAGTATTTAACTGTTAATAGAATTTTGGAGCTAGTAAAACTTAATTTTTCCTAATTGATTGACGTTAAGAGGTTCCGACAGCTTATAGTTGTTAAATAGTCGATAATTGCTTGTATAACATTACAGTGCCTTAATAGGGAGTGTATGGTGCAGTATGATTCATTTCGATTTTGGAATGGTTGAGCTTGGAGTTGGGAGTTAGTAATTCATATATGAGGTGGGATCGAAAAATTGGTTGCATTGATTTTTTAATCATTAGGGAATAGCTATTGCTATTGCATATCAGGTTTTGTCCCTTATTTTGATTGACCTCAACACACTTGGGGAGTTGTTCATGTCAATGGTAAACTGTTAGCTATGATACTCAATATTCGACCTAAATAGTTCCTATGTTTTGATTTTATAAACACTTCTGCAAGGTTTTATCTGGTTCAAGTCAGTATGCAATGCGATTCAATGCTCATCCTTTTTCCTCTAAGCAAGGTTAGCATATTTCTTGTCTAAAAGCCTTCGTATTCGTTTAAAGTGTGTGGCACTGCAATAACAGTTTCAGTCTGTGTTGAATACGTTTTTTATGTGTATGCATGCCTCGTCATGGAGTCTTTTCTTTCTTTATAATTGGCATTCATTTTTGTTTGTAATGGAAGTAATATGAGCATCAAGAGGTGTGGGTAAAGCGGACTATAATAGCATAAAGCTGAATTTTGAACGTTGATACCTTGGATATTAAAGAGTGCAAACAGATTTCCAGCTCTATACAAATGATCTATTAATAGAGAAAAATAGTTGAGAAGTTAATATTAATAGTTAGACAATGCCTTTCAGCAAGTCCTACAAATACTGGACTTCAGGGGCATCGTAGTCATGTAATTGTCGTAAACTATGCTTTTATAACTGTTGATTTGTCTTGTAATTGTATATTGGGCTCAGAGGATGAAGAGAGAGAGGTGCTAGCCAAAGAAATTTCGAAGGATTGGAGCACTGGTAATCCATCCATCTGTTGTTCAAAATGATCTTGTGTGTTCGCATATCAATGTGATTTTGATCTGTTTAATTTTTTGCTAATTATCAGCACTGATGATATTTTTCTTGGTGCAGTGTTTGAGAGAAGTATCAACACTCTGTTCCTCACCGAAATGGTTCGAGGACTGATGTTGACCCTGAAGTACTTCTTTGAGCCAAAAGTCACGGTAAGTGTCTCTGTACTTGAGGATTTAGCTCTTGTATCTTAGTTGCATTTGACCTAATGAGTACTAGTCTGCAGATCAATTATCCATTTGAGAAGGGTCCCTTGAGCCCTCGGTTTCGTGGAGAACATGCACTTCGGCGTTATCCAACTGGAGAAGAGCGATGTATTGCTTGTAAACTTTGCGAAGCTGTAAGAATTAGCTCAATTGTGTTTTGTAATTTTTTACATTGACTGTCGTCTCAACTTTGCTTTTCTTTGTAGTTCTTTTAAAATAGATTGTTGAATGGAGTCTTTTTACCTTAATCATTAGCTGGGTGGCTGACTTGTGTTTGTAGTCACTGCAATTGTAGTGCAGACATTGGAAACACCTAAATGTTTTTCCTACAAAGATCAATGTGGAATTTTGAAGTGATTGCGGTCCGTGGAGTATCATTGTTAATGACAAATCTAAGTTTCTGTACATTAACTATTTTTTGTCGTTCAAACTGATATGTAGTACATAGCAAGTGACATTTTGTGCGCCTATAGCGTGCAAGTTTCTTTGTTCCCACATTTGTAGCTGCATTTTATTCGCTTCCACCAGATCATTGTTTCTGTAAAATGACTTGTTGATGTATCTAACTTTGGTGGCCACCAGATCTGTCCCGCTCAGGCAATTACGATCGAAGCTGAGGAGAGGGAAGACGGAAGTCGTAGGACTACCAGGTAAATAGAACCAGATTGGTCTTTAGGCCTTTCTCCGTAGCACTGCTGCACATAACTTCCCACACTCAACTGTCTGTATCCACAGGTATGATATTGACATGACCAAGTGTATCTACTGTGGATTTTGCCAAGAGGCTTGCCCCGTTGATGCCATTGTCGAAGGACCAAATTTCGAGTTTGCAACTGAAACTCACGAGGTAAATTTGATATTCCCATCCTTTCATAAACCAGCAATTATCTGCTTCGTCTTGTGTGGGCCTTCGACTTTTTTTCTCTCTGCAGGAACTTTTGTACGACAAAGAGAAGTTGCTTGAGAACGGAGACAGATGGGAAACTGAGATTGCCGAGAACCTCAGATCTGAAAGCCTTTACCGTTGAATGAAGCTCCTCTTGTTTGTCATCTCCAAAGCCCGACTTTGGTTAATAAATTAATCCTCAAATGGAAAATCGTCACCTCCTTTCGCATTCGCTTGTGCTAAGAATTGAGGACAATTTTTCACTTCAGCATCTTTTAGTAAAAACATGTCCCGATGTGTCATTGAGCAGGAAATTTTTATGTCGCAAACATATGCGTTCTTGCACTAAAAGCATTTGCTTGTGACACTTGAGCACTTTATTATTGCAGTATACAATATACTGGTTTTCTATCTGTATCAGAACATAGTGTCTGAATGTCGGTTATCAGAAGGAAATAAACGTATTTTTTCAAAAAATATAATAACTAAAATGCTTTATTTCATTTATTCACTTTCTTTTATTGCCCAAGATTTTGTATTTTATTGACTCGTCCTATTTTATATATATCTATTTACTTTTTATTTCAAGTTAATATAAAAATGACGTCGTTTTTTTAATTGTCCCATGGTACGAGATTTTAATTTTCTCACGTAAACCCTAATTTGCAGTCGTCTTCTAGTCGACGAAACAGACTCGCAACAATGGCGGAGGATGCTATTCTCGGCTACCTGGACCAAAACGCCGACGTTTCGGACTCCCGTAAGTTCGCCCACGATCACGGCTTTGAGCACGACGAAGTCGTCAACGTAATCAAAAGTCTTAATGGCTTTCAATACGTGATAGCGACGGTAAGCATTGCAATTCAGATTGTAATCTTTGCAAGTGAATTTTCATTTTCAATTTTCGCCACCGAATTGAGAGATTTGAGGAGATTTTTTGGGTGTATGTCATATGTGTTGTGTTAGTGTTACATATTTTAAGTTATTGAACTGATGAGTTAAATTGTTATTTAGGAATATGAGGAGAAGAATTGGATCTTGACTGATGAAGGAAATGAGTATGCTGCTGAAGGATCTCCTGAGTTTAGACTTTTCTCAGCCATACCAGCAGAAGGGATTTCGCCTAAAGAGTTGGAGGTTAGTATATCATGAGTAGTTGGACTCATAAATGATTGTTTTGTGTAGAGTGAAATGTGGCTTTATACCTTCAATTTTCATTTTTCTAGCCTTTTGTGTGGAGGTGAGTAAAAATGTTTTAGCTGCATTAGTGCATTTGTGTATCGTCTCCTGGCCCCTGGGAGTCAATAGTTGTATAGTTTATTCGACGGTTCTCACTTATGAGAAAGTTTCGTTATTTACCATTTTTCGATGGGTTATTGAAGTTTTGTATGGATGCAGGATAAGGTAGGGCCAGCAGTTTTTAAGAATGGCCGCACAAATGCTATGAAGAGCAAATGGCTGGTAATGGGAAAGCAACTAGTATCTAGAAAGGTAGGTTGTGTCCTTTATTACTATCATGTGATCCTGCATGGAAGAAGATGTTCTGATATTTTTCTTAATTTATGTTTTACTTATATCTACAAGTTGTGAATAGTAATTTATCTATATAAGTATGGATTATGGAACGATAACTGGTCTCAGCTTGTCTTCGGACAAAAGATGTCAAGCGACAAATGTCCCTTATCAGAAGACTTGACAAGATGGCATGCTGAATTATCAGCAAGTTCAAGTAGCAGTTTTTATATTAATTTAATTGAATTTTCTCATTGTAGGTGGAGCACGTGGAGGACAGAGTCAAAGATCTTTTGATCAAGATCCAAAACAAAGAGGTGCGCATCTAACTTCCTAGTGTATATCGTTATTTGAAGCCCTGATGATGGTTATCGCCCGTCCTGTTTTATATCAAGACAGAGAAAGTATGTGTACTTTAATGACACTTTTTATCGGTCGTCCTGTTTTCAGGTTGTAAGGCCATTTGTGTCTTCAGGTTGTTTAGTTACAATAGGTACTATGGTTGTATTGCTTTGTTGGGGTGTCCCCGGTTTGTGTAGTCAAAAATCACTGGTTCTGTTAGGTAGCAGGTTGTTGGTGTTTTGTACATATTTTGGTTAATGATATATCATCTTTCCCCACACAAAAAAAAATCCCTCTTGCGTCTTTTAGGCTTATATATCTTAATCTCATTGTTGTTGCTGCACTAATGTTTACAAAATTGTTTAACACATTATGCCAGTCAGTTGATCAAGTCGACATTGATGAACTGAAGAAAAGAAAGCTTATCGCTGAGCAGTAAATATGCAACCTCCTTATCTGATTTTCATTTGGTGATTGTGTATAGACTAAAATTGTTTTGTTAGATGTTTTTAATTTGTTCCTTCGTGTGTAGGAAGCTCAAGGGTTACTCTGTAGTCAAAGGAATCAACTTTGCTCCTAAAAGAAGGAAAGCCGCTACTGGTCTCACTCGAGAGAATTTACAGAGGTGCACAACTAGCCAAAATATGCCTATCATAGAGCAGAGTAATGATCAAATTGTCTGTTTCACTTTTGCATAAAAGTATCACATCAGTTTATTTTTATTAGCAAGAGTGTATTAGGACTCTTCGACAAATTCATATTCATGTCATTGGTGGGTGCTAGAAAAAACTCCGACCACTCCCCTGTGCTTATTTACATGCACCATGTGTTTGTTTCCCGTTTGATTTGTGACTTCACTACTATTTTACTTACTGAGAATCTATCTAAAGTAGTTGTGTATCAGGTCATCTTTCTGGCCTATGTTTCTAATGGCTGTTAATTCTTTGTGATAGAGGTGACTGGAAAGACTTAGAGTTTAAGGAGTACAACTTTACTGCCAAAGGGCAACCTAGTGAAGGCGGCTATCTCCATCCTTTGCTAAAGGTGAGAACATAACTTCGAGTTCTATATGTCCGTAATACAGTATGTTTCTATATTGGACGTGCTTGATGCATATGAGATTGAGATGTGGTATGCCATTTTCTTTGTTTCAGGTGCGGGATCGATTGACAACTATTTTCCGAATGATGGGGTAAGAATTATAGACTGCTTGTTATACCAAAATCGCATAACAATATGCTGTGTTGACTGGAATTAGTTGGTTAATAATTTCAGTTTCGAGGAAATGCCTACAAATAACTACGTCGAAAGCAGGTAACATTTCAGAACTTAGTTATGGAATTGCAGTTTGCACGATTGTGTTTGCAAACTAATAGTGTTTCTTCAATTATCTAGCTTCTGGAATTTTGATGCTTTGTTCCAACCGCAACAACATCCTGCACGTGATTCACATGACACATTCTTCTTGCATAGTAGGTGCAACTCCATATTTGTTATGCACTGTGTATTTGGTTGTTTTGGTCTTTCTGATTCTAAAACCTCCCCATCTGTAAAGCTCCGTCGACAACAAAAATGCTGCCTGAAGATTACGTTGAACGTGTGAAGCAGGTTCATGAGGTTGGCGGCTATGGATCCCGTGGGTATGACTTTAAAATTCTGACAATAACTGTTACTCTGCACACTGCAGCCTGACACAAACACGTTTTCAACTGTGTTCATCATGTAGATATGCATATGATTGGAAAAGAGAAGAGGCAAATAAAAACCTTCTGCGAACCCACACTACAGCTGTGTCCTCAAGGATGCTTTATCAGCTTGCACAGGTGGGTCTACATTTAAAACAAGTTAAAATATGACTGACGTCACAGGGTCATATCCTGCAGTACGCTTAGATTAGATATTGATTGTAGGACATCAACGTTGCACTGTGATGTATATATATTAAGTTCTCCTTATCAGGTCTAGGCAAGTTATCTGTATTAGTTGATATCACTGGCTACGTTATAATTGCAGAAACCATTTGCTCCAAAGAAATACTTCTCTATAGACCGTGTCTTCAGAAACGAAGCTGTAGATAGGACACATCTTGCAGAGTTCCACCAGATCGAAGGTATATATGCATGGATTGCAAGTTGCAACTAAGCATCTTGACTTCAGTGTTGTTCACTTGTTCAATTACCTCTTCATTCACCCAAGTTTAAACTTTTTATAAAAAAGGGTGAAACAATCGTTTATCATTTTGAATAAAAAGAATAATTTGTTGTTTGCAAATTGATTTCTACTCAAGTCTTCAGTGACTCGCGTAAATTTGGTAGCTGCCAGGGACGTTCTATTAGTTTGATATACTTCCTGGGTGCAACTGCAACAGCTGTTTCATTTTCAGCTTTAGCAAGAATAGGGATATTGAACATTGATCTACTGGAGTTTTGTTGTCTTTTGTGCAACCTTGCACAAATAGAAAGAGACAAAATTCATGAAACCTTTTTTAGTGTAGTGCATTCTATTTTATGTATTACTAGTTTGTTAAGAATGTCTTTTTGTGGTTTCAGGTCTTATATGTGATAGGGGGCTCACTCTTGGGGACCTTATTGGTGTTTTGCAGGACTTCTTCTCACGTCTAGGTAATTTTAACCGCTGAAAGTTTCACTATTTAAATTTGATAACAATTCTTTTTAAGTGTCAGATGGTGCATCAAATGGAATGTATCATGATACCATCCTTCATTTGTCTTATCATGGTCCATTGATCATAATGCTCTTGCAGTGAACCATGAAGCTGGCTGATATCTCTCCTTTTAGACTCGATTCTTTGTTTAAAGAGCTCAATATGCATATTTGAATTGCAGGGATGTCTAAATTGCGTTTCAAGCCTGCTTACAATCCATATACAGAACCCAGTATGGAAATATTCAGGTAGGTAGTCAACGACACAAAAAAGATAATTGTGTTAGATTGAATGAATATTAATTTGTTTGCTTTGCTGTCATCAGTTATCATGAAGGATTCAAAAAATGGGTAGAAATTGGGAATTCTGGCATGTTCCGCCCTGAAATGTTGCTGCCCATGGGACTTCCAGATGATGTACGAGTTATTGCATGGGGACTTTCTCTGGAAAGGTAAGACATTTCTAGCAACCGCTAGTAAGACAAATCATCACTTCACCACTACTGTACTCGCTACTAACATATCGTGCAGTGCACATGTTTAACATCGTCTCTCGTCTTCTCTGAATCAGGCCTACTATGATTTTATACGGCATTGATAATATACGTGATTTGTTCGGTCATAAGGTATGATTAGTTGTATGTTCTGAAACTTTCAATCAGCAACTTGAATCTTATAACGTGTCTTTGTTCCCTCTCCAGACGGATCTTACTCTGATCAAGAAAAACCCCATTTGCCGTATCGGGCTTCAGTAAATTATATCACTCAAGTCGTATCGGCACGATGCTCTCAGCACTCTTGCACTGATCAGACAAATTCGCAAGTCATTCGGAATCAAATAGGCTCAAGCCTCAAATTGGATCGTTCAAAATTTTGGCAGTATTTCCTCAACAACAAAAAAAAAAAATTGGCAGTAAAATACTATTTGAAACAAATATGTTTGAAAATCATTTTATGAATTAGTTCATGTAAAATTGATTGAATTATTCGTGTACTGACTTGACCAATAAAGTTAAATAAAAAAATTTCGGTAGAGCTTAAATTATTACTAACAAAAAGCAGGAGAAGTTAGCAATCTCTCAACGGGAGGTAAAGAAGTTTTGATTACTGCTGTTTTAAACAATCTCAGTTTTGGCTTTCAATCTTCATTTTGCTGGATAAAACAATCTATACAATACAATCATTAATAAATCACTTCTGGTGGAATGGCTCGCAGAAGAAGAAAAACGATATGTTGGGTTAAGAAAGACATTTTAAAGAATTCGAAAGACGAAGGTGGTCTTGGGTTTAGAGATTGGAAGTGTTTGAATATGGCTTATTTGGCTAAACAAGGTTGGCGTTTGTTGAGTTACCCTGACCTTCTTGTTAGTCGAATTTTCAAGGCAAAAAGTACACGCATATTCTGGATTCTCGAATTGGGTATAGGCCATCTCATGTTTGGCAGGGTATACATAAAGGCCTTGATTTGATTCGTATGGGTGCTAGTAGAAATTCTATTTCGGGCCATCTGATGTGGTGTCAAAATTCTAACAGTACTTTTGATATTAAATCAGCCTATTTATTAGCAAAATCTTTTCATGACAGAGAACACAAATCTGGAGGAGAGCAGTCAGATCCAAGTAAGCTCAAGACCTTTTGGAAGAAACTTTGGAAACTACCACTACCAAGAAAAACTAAAATCTTTATTTGGAAAGAATTATGGAAAAGGAAATAATTTCAAATAACCTGTCTTGCCATCTGTGCTTACCCATTTGAGGATGATATACATATTTTTTTGTACATGTTGGTGGTCTCAGTGCAGTGCATATGGGAATATGTCAAAACAGATATCAGTAGTCATTTTCCGTCTTTTAAATGCTTTGGGGACATGATCTTTCATTGCTTTCAGCACCTCTCAGGAGTGGAGTTATGCAAGGTGGTAGTTACACTCTGGTATATCTGGTTCAACCGAAATTCAGCAGCACATGGTAAAAAACACTTAAATCCAATGACAGCATCACAGAGAATCATTGTCACAATTCCTATCCAGTAATGATATAATTTTAGACAGTGTCAACACTTCCAACTTCAGCCGGGTGAAACCAAAAAAGGGATTCATGAAAGTAAATACTGACGGCTCTTGGTCTTCAACCGATTTCTCAGGAGGTATTGGAGTGGTTATTAGAGACGAGACGAGAATAATTACAGCTATCTATGGAAAATTCCTGAACCAGTGCAGCAGTGCAGTCACAGCAGAAGGAGAAGCTCTATTGGAAGAATATAGCGAAGAAAATTGGTTCAGAGAAGCGACTGCGAAGTTACATTCACATCCGAATTGGCGACTAGTGATCATCAGGCGAGAGGCTAATGGAGTTTCCGACACTATTGCACGTAAATATAGAGTAGATAAGTGGTGTTAGTCCAAACTGAACGCTTTACCTTTGATAGATTTTTTGGTCCAGTTATTGTAAGTCCTTGTTACTGCCTATAAGGCTTTTAGTCATTATCAAAACCAAAAAAAAAAGCAGGAAAATTGCCATATTACCATACCCTGGGCGGCCTAATGCCCTAATGGGTCATTATCGAAAACTCGGCCCGACAAAACGTGAGCTAGAAAAATATAGAGGGTAATATAGTAAATTACTCGTCGCGGATATTTTATTGCTAAAGTATTTTCAGGATAACACTTTCCGCGCTTATCCCCTCCTCCAAGAAAATATCACGTGAAAACCGGCCCCACCATCCAATCAATCATACACCCACCCACTTCGCCTAAATTTTGTTTGGTAACGCAAATAACTCTATCCATATAGCATTTAACCGTCACCGTCAAACGCAGTTTCAAAATTCAAACCGCACACGACGCTCACGGCCGTCCACTATAAACTCAGAACCAAACAGACCCTAACTAGACCTAAAAATATCTTCGACCCGGAGACTGGGTCAAAGATCCAACCCTGGTTAACGTCTCCGAACTATAAATAAATCGCTTCCGAGCCGTTCCTAAGCATCTCGTTTTCCTCAATTTGTCTCTCTGTGCTTCTGTGTGAGATTTTTCTAATGGCTTCTGGTGATGTTGAGTACCGTTGTTTCGTCGGAGGTCTGGCATGGGCCACCGACGATCAAGCCTTGGAGAAAGCATTCAGTCAGTTCGGCGATGTTCTCGAATCGAAGGTCGATACGGCTGGAAATGGCTGCTTTCTCTGATCTCTGTTTGTTACTATGTTACTGTTCTCTGTTACTATGTTACTCTTGTTTACTGTTACTATTCGATCTCTGAATCGGTACGTTCACTCTTCAATCAATCTCGATTTAGTAGAGATGAGGATCGGCCGTTTTCAGTTTCAGATTCATCCGACTTGTCGTTTCTCCGATCTGCATAATTTGACGTCGATTTTTCGTTTTGTGGTTGTTCCTTTTACAGATCATCAATGACCGCGAGACTGGAAGATCGAGAGGATTCGGATTCGTGACTTTCGGTAGCGAGCAATCAATGAAAGATGCGATCGAAGGGATGAATGGCCAGGATCTTGACGGCCGTAACATCACAGTCAACGAGGCTCAGTCACGCGGCAGCGGTGGAGGAGGTGGAGGCGGAGGATTCCGCAGCGGTGGTGGTGGTGGTGGTTACGGAGGTGGTCGTCGGGAAGGCGGAGGTGGTTTCAGCCGTGGTGGTGGTGGAGGATATGGAGGAGGTGGAGGTGGATACGGAGCAGGCGGTGGTGGAGGTGGTTATGGAGGTCGTGGTGGCGGAGGATATGGCGGTGGTGATGGTGGTGCTAGATACTCTCGTGGCGGTGGAGGGAATTCCGATGGAGACTGGAGAAATTAGATGAATAGATTTATCCATTAGACATCGTTCTGATCTCTATCATGGCTCTATGCCCTATCCTTGTGTTATGTGTTCTGGTTTGCTACTTCTGGTTTTTCGGTTACTCTTTTTTGATCGATGTTTCTGTGTTCACTGGGCTTCGTTTGTACCCCGACATCTGAAAAAAATGAAACAATTTGCCTTTGATAAATTTTTCGTGGTCAGAATTTTGAATTTTAATTAAGAAAAATGGGAAAATTAATCGTTGGCCAAGCATAACGGGCCTCAGATTTTAATGCCGGCCCAAAGAGAAATGATTGTATGCGGCCCGATAACTAATGTGATTTAACAATTGATGGACGGACTGTATGATCTCCAGCAGCGATTGATTGCATCCAAATTTGTATTATACGAAAAATAAAATGACAGCAGGGTGGATGTAGTTGTAAACCATACAAAATATGTGAACAAGAATGGGGATGGGCGCAGGCGGCAGAGGAGACAAGGAGAATCAAATATGCTGCCACTGCCACTGCCACTAGACGCACCTTGATATGCGATATTTCACATCAAACTTCGTTTATTACAAGGATTGTTGATTACAATGCTTCGTATTTAATTTCATTTCTCCCCATAACTTTTTATTTCATTTCGAGCCCGATTGGTTCATGATTGAATTCATTTTAAATTATTATGTGTTTTTGTTGAAGGAATATTCAATTAAGCGAACAGGGGTGGTTGGTTAAGGAGTTTACACAAAGATAGTTAGATCCTTACACCATGTGTTCAAATTCTGTGGCTATCAATTATTTCAAATTTTCTTTATCTTCCTCGGCCTGCCTCGCGCGTGAATGCGTCGAGAAATGTACCAGCGACTACGGAGACGTGGGTGCAGGAACTGGACGAAATACAATATATATATATAGGATTTGGTTCACGTACAAACAGTGAATAGTAGAGTGAGGCAGTGAGGCACGATCTGAGCCACACATCTAACCCCCCCGTGCATTTGTGGCGCGCCACGTGTCCAAATAGTAAACCCACTACTTTGTAGTGTGAACGCAAATGGCGGCTCGTGCCACGTGGCTTCGCCACGTGCCTCGGATCAACTCCATCAACGGCTCAGATCGTGCCTCACTGCCTCATTCTTATTTGCCGTTTGTATCAGAAATATATATATATATAGAGGAGCGCTCAAATGTTATACCCTTCTTAATGTGTTATGTGTTACACCAATCTCATCCTTTAGATCAAATGATCTAAAGGTGCAAAATAAAGTCAAAGTGCAAAATAAAAGTCAAAAAGTGACCAAGTTGTTTGTCATTTTGCACTTTTGTCTTTTACCTAAAAGACGAAAGTGCAAAATGAATCTGAACCTTTAGATCAAAAAGATCTAAATGTATATATATATATATATAGAGAAGCGCTCAAATGTGAACCACATCTTACACTAAGAACCTATGAATTCATCTCCACCTTTAGATCATTTGATCTAAAGGTGCACAATCAATCCAAAAAGTGAAAGTTGTTTGTCTTTTTGCACTTTTGTCTTTTACCTAAAAGACAAAAGTGCAAAATGCCAAAAAAACAATTTTTGGACAAATCTACACCTTTAGATCTCAAGATCCAAGGGTGCAAGATGATTCATATGTTCTTAATGTAAGAGGAGTTCACATTTGAGCGTTATATATATATATAGAGGAGCGTTC
The DNA here is from genome assembly GCA_033675395.1 of Rhodiola chrysanthemifolia. Classification (NCBI taxonomy): domain Eukaryota; kingdom Viridiplantae; phylum Streptophyta; class Magnoliopsida; order Saxifragales; family Crassulaceae; genus Rhodiola; species Rhodiola chrysanthemifolia. The sequence continues at coordinate 3,356,654 of CM066207.1, forward strand.
AAATGAGGCAAGCCAAATAAGAATGAGGCAGTGAGGCACGATCTGAACCACACATCTAACCCCCCCGTGCTTTGTGGGTGCGCCACGTGTCCAAATAGTAAACCCACTACCAACAGTAAAAAGCAAAAAGTAAATAGTAAAATCTCACTACCACATCTTTAAATCTCAACCATTAGATCAATATCATCAATGGCCAAGATCATGCCTTACTGCCTCATTCTACCAACCTTGCCTCAACCGAGTGCTCCCCTATATATATAATGAGGCTGTAAGGCATGATCTTGGCCATTGATGATATTGATCTAATGGTTGAGATTTAAAGATGTGGTAGTGGGATTTTACTATTTACTTTTTGCTTTTTACTGTTGGTAGTGGGTTTACTATTTGCCACGTGGCGCGCCCACAAAGCACGGGGGGGTTAGATGTGTGGTTGAGATCGTGCCTCACAGTCTCATTCTAATTTGAGTGCCTCATTTGAACGCTCCTCTATATATATATATATATATATATAGAGGAGTGTTCAAATGAGGACACCCTCTTAGGGTGAGGACGTAGGGACAAATCTCATCCATTAGATCATCATCCATCTAACCCCCCCGTGCTTTGTGGGCGCGCCACGTGTCCAAGTTCCCAAAATCCAATAAAGCAAATAGTAAAACCCACTACCAAAAAGCAAATAGTAAAACCCACTACCACATGTGACACGTGGCAGCTTGTGGATCATTGGATGAACCTCATCCAATGGCCAAGATTAGTCCCTACACCCTCACCATAAGACATGTCCTCAATTGAACGCCCCCCTATATATATATATATATATATAGAGGAGCGCTCAAATGTGAACTACATCTTACACTAAGAACCTATGAATTCATCTCCACCTTTAGATCATTTGATCTAAAGGTGCACAATCAATCCAAAAAGTGAAAGTTGTTTGTCTTTTTGCACTTTTGTCTTTTACCTAAAAGACAAAAGTGTAAAATGTCAAAAAAATACTTTTTGGACAAATCTACACCTTTAGATCTCAAGATCCAATGGTGCAAGATGGTTCATATGTTCTTAGTGTAAGAGGAGTTCACATTTGAGCGCGCCCCTATATATATATATATAGGGGCGCGCTCAAATGTTATGGGTTGTTAAAGTGTTATGTGTTACTTTATTGTGCACCTTTAGATCTAAAGATCTAAGGGTCCAGATTTCATTTTGCACTTTCGTCTTTTAGGTAAAAGACAAAAGTGCAAGGTAGAAGACAAAAAGTGCTAAATGACAAACAACTTTGTTTTTTTTTTACTTTTTGACTTTCATTTTGCACATTTAGATCATTTGATCTAAAGGATGAGATTTGTGTAACACATTACACATTAAGAAGGTCATAACATTTGAGCGCTCCTCTATATATATATATATATGTAACAGATGATATGTATTGCATCGTTGTACCCTTAATAAAAAATATAAAAAAAGGGAATATTCAATTAACGATTAACGTATGCTTATAGTTTAAGACTTTAAGTAAGAGATAATTTCATTCACCTCAAATCACATATTCCTATAATTAGTATCTGTGGTGTGGACGGCATAAAATATAGTCAAGTGAGTAGCTTTTGTCCATTTTAATTGATGTATCATTAAAACCATTGAATTTATAGAAATAGGTTTCTTTTCATTTCCGCTATTATTAATTGTAAATTACATGATTGCAAGGAATTTGATTCGTTCTCATTTATAATCTTGTCAATTATTGAAATAAAACACGAAAATAAATAACAAGATTTGGTGTAGTCAAGTAAAAAACAAGCATTTAATAAAACGGGGTAAGTGAAAACTGCAAGTTCTAAAAAAGTTTCGATTCTTAATTTTGATGTTATTTTAATTCAACTCACATAGTTTTATAATTGTTTTCTCCTGAACTATTTCGTTTTCAAATAATTATTTTTGATTTTGGCCCCACGAGATATGAATCCCTAATTGAGTTGGTTCCTCTTTACTTAAGATGAAATATTTTACTGTATAAATGGTACAGATCAATCAAAAGAATACATTGACTCCTGTTTTATCAAAGGGTACGACGGTATTTCATTTGGTTATGTAGTGTCGGTTACTACGGTCGACCAGTTTGTTTGTCGTACCCTTCGTGGGCAGCTCGTTCAGTTTGTCGCCATGGCGTTTGTACTCATCAAAAAAAAATTGAAATTACTCATTAAATAGACACACGTATGTGACACTGACAGCAACCTATAGTTTTCCATTTTCACTACTAAAACGACGACGTGTGAAAAGCTTGACGGAGCGTTGGTCTTAAATTTTTCACTATATAAAGTCTCCACACAGGGAAGCCCAGCGATGCTTCAGTTCATCCCGTTGACTCTCGGATTGTCTTCATCTCTCTCCGGCGAAATCTCCGGCTCCGGTTCCGTGAATTCCTCCCAGCCTCCGGTTCCGATACATCTCCGAATCGGTACCGAATCAAGTAAACGCATCGCATCGGCTACGAGGTTAGACTCTCACATTCCGTCGTCTTCCCACTCCTCTGTAGAGATTTGAACGAGAGACGGATAGGGAGACGACGGACGAGAAGGTTTTGAAGTTTTTCATGATCGGATCTTTATCTCGTTGCATCCGTTTTGGTGAGTTCGATTCAGTTGTTGTCGCTTCCGGCTTTGGTTCATTTTGAAATCGGATTTTCCGATTTGATTTTTATGATTTTTGGTTTGATTCAAGGCATCGAAAACCCTAGACAGTCATGAGAACCGCCGCCGAAAGAGACGGAGCAAGCGGTGTGAACGCCGCCGTGAATGGCGGCGTTCGGATCCACCAGAGCAGGAGGCTGCCGGATTTCCTCCAGAGCGTGAATCTCAAGTACGTGAAGCTAGGCTATCACTACCTAATCAAGCATCTGCTGACTCTCTGCTTGATTCCGCTAATGGTGGTAATCATGGTGGAAGCTTCTCGAATGAATCCTGATGACATTCATCAGCTATGGCTCCATCTGCAGTACAATCTCGTCGTCGTCATCACCTGCTCGGCCTTCCTCGTCTTCGGATTCACGGCCTACTTCATGACCAGACCTACATCGGTGTTCCTAGTTGACTACGCCTGCTACCGTCCGCCGAGCAGTCTGCAAGTGAAGTCTTATCAGTTCATGGAGCACTCAAAGCTTATTGGAGATTTTGATGAATCCTCGTTGGAGTTTCAGCGCAAGATTTTGGAAAGGTCTGGGCTTGGGGAGGAGACGTATGTGCCTGAAGCTATGCACCATGTCCCGCCGCAGCCATCCATGTCTGCTGCTAGGGAGGAAGCTGAGCAGGTAATGTTCGGTGCTCTAGATAATCTGTTTAGCAACACTGGTGTGAAGCCTAAGGATATCGGAATTCTGGTAGTGAATTGTAGTCTGTTTAATCCGACACCTTCACTTTCTGCAATGATTGTTAACAAGTATAAACTGAGAGGTAATATTAGAAGCTATAATCTTGGAGGAATGGGTTGCAGTGCTGGGGTTATCGCGATTGATTTGGCGAAGGATATGTTGCAAGTTCACAGGAATACTTATGCAGTTGTGGTTAGTACTGAGAACATTACCCAGAACTGGTACTTTGGGAATAAGAAATCAATGCTGATACCCAATTGTTTGTTTCGAGTGGGTGGAGCTGCGGTGTTACTGTCGAATAAATCCAAGGATAGGAAAAGGGCCAAGTACCAGCTTGTTCATGTTGTGAGGACTCATAAGGGAGCTGATGATAAGGCGTTTAGGTGTGTGTATCAAGAGCAGGATGACAAAGGGAAAACTGGAGTTTCGTTATCGAAAGATCTCATGGCTATTGCTGGCGGGGCGTTGAAGACTAATATTACAACATTAGGTCCGATTGTGCTTCCCATCAGCGAGCAGCTTCTGTTCTTTGCAACTCTGGTGTCCAAGAAACTGTTCAATTCGAAGGTGAAGCCTTACATTCCGGATTTCAGACTTGCGTTTGAGCATTTCTGCATTCATGCTGGTGGGAGAGCTGTGATTGATGAACTTGAGAAGAATCTGCAGCTTTTGCCTCATCATGTTGAGGCTTCTAGGATGACTCTACATCGATTTGGAAACACGTCATCGAGCTCCATATGGTATGAGCTAGCCTACATTGAAGCGAAAGGGAGGATGAGGAGAGGGAACCGTGTCTGGCAAATAGCTTTTGGGAGTGGATTCAAATGCAACAGTGCTGTTTGGCTGGCTCTACGCAATGTGAATCCTTCTGTTAATGGTCCATGGGAAGACTGCATAGACAAGTACCCAGTGGAGGTAGTTGCATAGCTGCAACAATGTTGTTCTTGACAGATCCACATCTACTGCAACTGCAATTGTTCTCAGTTCATGTCTATCAAGTGCTGCATTAGCATCTTCATAGGATGATGGAGTATACATAGGTGTATTAGCAGTAGCAGGTATGAATTATTATTATATTTCGCTTCATTTCATCTAATAATGCTACTCATTGTTATCGGAAAAACACAAAAATGTCAGTATATCATGATTAATGTGATAAGAAATTAGTAAGTTCATGTTACTCCATTTTCATATTTCAGTGTCCTCTCCTGATCGTCTTCTCATAATAGTATATCCCGATAGTCTGTGAATCATGATCGTCGAGTCATTGCGTACAATTACTAACTAATCCTCTTCATACTACTTTGTGTCTTCCAGATGAAATACGTATTATATTGACTAATGTTGTCTATTTAAGCCTGCTGGCCTGAATTTCAACACCATACCCGATTCACATTTATATGCAAGGAATGGAAACTTGCAAAAACTTCACTTTGTATCATCCATATAATGATTTGCCTCCGACGGATTTCAGAAAGAAAAAAAACAATCTATATATGTATAAAAATTGTAGTACTAAATTTAAAAAAAAATAGAACATATTGGGCAGTGGCGGATCCAGGACTGGATCGATGGGGGCGGACTTTAAGTAAAAATAGAAAAATTTTTTGCGTTCGCATAAGACAGACCAGTCGCACATTGTATAAACCTAAAATCTCCAACAAATCAAACTACATTGACTCTTTACTACGAGATAATTGACATCTACGAGTCTCTAAACTTTGAAAACGATTCAAAATAGACTCGTTTTCAATTGTTGCAAACACACCCCTCTCGACAAATACCACCAAACTATCATTTAACCATTCATCTCCCATTTTGTTTCTCAAATCATTCTTCACATATTTCATGCCTGAGAATACCCTTTCAACAGATGCTGTAGCTACTGGTAGAAGTAAAGCCAATTCAATCAGACGGTAGATCAATAGGTTTGCGCAACCCAGGATCAGCAACAATATCAGTCTCGATAATTTCAACTTCTTCATCATTCAAATTAGCTTCTAACTCAACGTTCGTAGTCAATATATCCGCATTTGAGGTTTGAGTTTGTACAACACTACTAGAAGAATCAATAGAAACTTTTGGTCTTTTCGAAAAATATCTCTCCATTTTGATTCGAAGCAACAATCTTTACCTGTCAAATTTACGACAACAAAATCATACACTGGACAATTTTGCAGGATTTAGGGATACTGTTAATGGTTACAACTTACAATGGCAATAAAATCAACAAAAATTCGAGAGTTCAACTAACACAGACTTCACATATCCTTCACCATTTCAATTCATAAACCCACTGATCCAAATTTATAAATTAATCCAAATCAAACGGCTACCATATTTTAAGATTAGTCTAAATTAAATATCATAAATTGTTTATAGATTAGATACCTGCAGGGAGCCATGGACAATTTCAGGTTGAGCTTCCTGTCGCGGATGCCGTGCCTGTCTTTTTTTTTTTGATTGCAGAGGAGATTTGTGTCTTGTGAGAGGAGATTTGTGTAGGGTTTTGTATAATTAAAAAAACAAACAATAAGTAATGGGCCTGCCCAAGCCCAATAATTAAGACATTCAAAAAAAATGACGTGGAGTCCTCAGTGCTTTCTAATCTAACTATTTTTTATTTTTTTTTGATGGGGCTTTCTAATCTAACTCTAACTACTAACAATTGTATCAAAAAAAAATTTGATGTGGGGTCGGCCGCCCCACCCTTCCATCCGCCACTGATATTGGGTATATTCTATAAGACAGAGCCAGGGCCGGCTCTAGACATATGGGGGCCTCAAGCAAAAAAAAATTTGGCCTTTTAATAATTAAATATTATAAATAATATATAATATATTTAGATATTTTAATTTTTTTTTACTGAATAATATTTTGTTAAGTAAGATTGGGCTTATTTGGGCCTTTTAATATTAAATTGTACATGTTATGATAAATTTGGGGCCTTTTCAACCTAAGTTTTTATTGAACAAAGCTTAAAATGGGGCCTTTTTTAACTATAAAACTCACATTTATACTATATAAAAAAATTTGGGCTGAAATGCTCAATTGTTATGGGCCTTTTATTATATTATTTTAAGTTTGGGGCCTTGCATGACATGCATTTAGACTATATAAAATTTTTTGGGGGCCTTTTTTCTTTAAGCTAATGACCACATTTTTTTGGGGCCTAAAGCCATTGCTTTAGTGGCCTAGGGTATTGGGCCGGGCCTGAGACAGACATACCAAGAACGATTAAAAAAAATGCGATGTGAGTAGCCATCGACTCGTTGTGGTAGACATTTCAATTCCGGTAAGCTGCTCCCCAATCAAGAATGAAATACAACAGTTGACTCTTTTTTTTTTTTTGATATAATAAAAGGACCTTAATCAAGAATGAAATACAACAGTTGACTCTTTTGTTTGATTTTCTGCCGTTTATACTTTATACTAATAGTATGGAAAATAATCAGATACAAAGTTAGATTTTTTGGTACAAAATACAAATTAATCATAGTCATTGAATGGACGAGATTATAGTATATCAGATCCCAAAATACCTGAAAACAAAAATAATCAGATATGGTAAAACATTGTTTCAGCATACAAAATATTTATGCTACTTTTCTCAGTTCATATTGGCGGAGACTCACTTTTACCCAGTTGAGAAATTCATTTATAAAATTACTCCGACTCAGAGAAACTATTTGCCTCACGGATTAAAAAAAAAGAAGACAAAGAAGAACAATCTGTATCTATATTTGTATAAAAATCATAGTAATAAATAAATACAAGCATGCTAAATACATTTAAACATATTTGGGTATTTTCTATGAGAAAGTCATACTATTTTGGGATTAAAATTCCCCAGATGAATTGACAATGAAAATCATGTTGCATTTATTTCCAATTTGGCAAGTTATTGGTGGCTTTCAAAACATATTTTTTTTGTATGCAACAGAGATTTGTTGACTCTTTTGTTTGATCTCCTTCTGCATATACTAGTATAAAATCACATACCTGCTTTCAACATCTCCAAAGACAGACCTGAAATAGATTCAGACATGGTGAACATCATTTCAGCATACAAGTCGCTGCTTCACGGAGCGATGAGACTAGCGGGGGTGAAGCCCCAACTGGTTCAAATCGAGCCAGGCACCGTCATGAATTTCTGGGTTCCAACTAATCCCAAGTCTGAAAAACCATCCATCTTATTGCTGCATGGTTTTCAAGCCAATGCGATTTTCACGTGGCAGTTTCAGATCATTTCTTTAACGTCTGAGTACAATGTTTACGCACCAGATTTTCTGTTTTTTGGTGGTTCTTACACTGACAGCGACGAAAGGACTACTGATTTTCAGGCTCATTGCGTTGCGAACGGGCTGAGGAAGCTTGGAGTAGAGAAGTGTGTGGTGGTGGGGTTTAGTTATGGTGGGATGGTCGGGTTTAAGCTCGCTGAGTTGTATCCTGAACTTGTCGAGTCATTCGTGGTGAACAACTCCGTCTTGAGACTCACAGAGTCCATAACTGCTGATTGTTTGAAGAGGATTGGGCTTGATAGATGGGATGATTTTTTGCTTCCTAGAACAGTAGAGGCCATGAAGGTGACTTTCGAAATCGCATCGTACAAGCTTCCTAGTTGGCTCCCGAATTTCTTCTTCAAGGACTTCTTTGAGGTACACAAAAATATCTTAAAATCTCCCCTTCACCAGGATTGCGAAATCATGTCACTGTCAATCCTCATTATCTTAACCTGCAAAAAAAAAGGCATGAATTTAAATATAATTTTGAATTTTGCCGCTTAAAGTATAAATAGATTTAACGAGAAGGTGATCTGCCGTTTGACATTATCTTCGAGCTATGGAAAGTTGTCAGTACGAACTAATGCATATATTACTTAAAATGAATGGCAGGTAATGTATGAGAACAGGCAACAGAAAGCTGAACTGATAAAGGCATTAGTGACCAGCGACGAGTTCACTATTCCTAAATTTCCTCAGGTTGGTCTTATTCTTGCGCATGTATGACTGACTAACTAACACTGGTCTGAGGCGCAGGTGTTGGTCTTTTTATTTGGCATTACACGTTTTTTGTTGGTGGGGTGGTCTTTTAGTGTCATGTTTGTATATTCCTTTTTCGAATAGAATCACTTTCTCTTCAAAAAAAAAAACACTGGTATATATTCTCAAGTAGAAGGAAATCAGCTAATAATATGTTTAACATTTGCAGAGGATTCATTTGTTATGGGGCGAAAATGACAAGATATTTAACATGGACATTGCTCAGAATTTGCTAAGGTAAACTACATACAGTGATAGGAGGATGCATGTAACATTTGTAGTTTTCAATGTTCAGATTCTGTTAAGAAATTCTCATATGTAAAAAAAAACGTACCTTGTTTTCGCCAGGCAAGTAGGAGATGAAGGGACCATAATGCGGCGCATAGAGAAAGCAGGTCATGTAGCTCTCCATGAACGCCCCTGCAACTTCAATCATCATCTTCGCAACATACTGAAGTCCCTGAAAGACCCCAGAGCTGCAAATTAAGAAGAATTTTCCTTCTTGACTTTCAATTCCAAATTTATCTTGAATAAAATTTCTACAAGACCAGTTTAAAATTAATTTTCACAAAAAATTTTCTTAACAGCAGACTTCAATCACAAAAAACCTTGGCACCAAATATGGTGTGTGTTATAATTTATACAGCCCGGCTTCTACTTCAGAAGGTAACACATTAACCTTAAAGCATCGATGAGGTACAGATGCCGGAGGTAGGCTCCCCGTGGACCTGCAATAACATTGGCAGACAGCCTTGAATGACTTATGTGGGTTCAAAGAAAGTATACTCATAAATTGAATTACAAATCAAGCTAAGCAATAATAACTCACAGCTGGATTTTTCGAGGTTTATCTTGACTTTCTCAACTCACCCAACTAAAACACCATCCACAGGCTTATTTTCCACCATCTTTAAAGTTGGAGGATTGATGGATAAAGAGAACCCACATTGGCATATTAGCCTGATCTTGTCCAGCAAATAGATAAATGATATTATGCTTAAGTTATTCTGTCAAAAAGATCAATGTTTGCTGTACTACTGTCCCACAGTTTAAGACAGTATAGTAGTAAAACTGCACCAGAACTAATACAAGAGTAACGCGCATTTGGCTTTGCAAGATTATGCCAAGCAAAAAACAAAATAAATGTTAAAAATAAAAGAAAAGGAAGCATATGAGTGTAACTCACAGTATGTGCTTTGATCTTATACCGAAAGACAATACAAGTTGTGCCGTCTCCTTTGAAGTTAATTTTCAGGTGACGGGGAAGGCAAATGTACGTGGTAAAAGAAAAAGCAATTTGAGAAATATGCATTTAACCTAATCAAAACTTCGACGGATTTGAGAAATAACAGATTGTACACTGTGATAACTGTAAAGGGGAAATCTGAAAATATACCATTTACTCATCACCACTCCACCATTATTGGATAAACTCATATGGTTCTAATTTATGCACAACATTTACGACTCTAAATTCTCGTAATTCTAATTTATGTATAGCATTTACGACCAGTTCTAGTGATTCTATCCTAGTACAGAGGAACTAATGATTTGAGATTAAGCATCAATGCCAGCAAGATGTCCATCAGGACTTGCTGCAACTTACATGGTTCAGAGTCTCTATTATGCCAAGAGAATAGGAAATATCTTTTTTTTTTTTCAAGTCTTTTTCATTATGCAAAAATTAATTGGCTCTTGGGATCATTCATGAACTCACAAGACATGTCCACCTGAAGGCATGTCAGTGGGGACCATCACCCACATCCTCTGGTCATGGATACACTGCTTGGCTACCCTCCTCTCTCATCTATCCTCTTTTCATTTGCTCCAGCCAACTGGTTCTAATTCAAAATTCTAATATATATACTTCACCCATATCTCCAACTCTAGCACCTAAAGTCATAAAACATCCCGTTTTCTCTCTAGTTCTCCGCGCAAAAAAAAAAGACACCAAAGAAAGGTTACTTGGCTATTTTTGAAGTAAAATCAAAATACAGAAAGAAGTACTATTGAGCCTGAAGTGGAGCATTGAAGTCAATTTACCTTGGTGAAAAGATAAACAGCAGACATGACATCTAACAGCGTTGGTTCATCCAGGAACCTGAACAAGAACGGCTCGGAGATGACTGTTTTTGAGCGGCAGCAGACTCAACTGAAGTTCCTAAAAGAACAACATCAAAGTTCTGCCAATGATAGTCAGTACAATATGAACCATGACAACCTTCAGAAAATTCAAGCCTCGCTTGATATTAGGCTGCAGAACCCAGTATTGATGTTAGATCATTGCCTGAGGTGGCCAGAATTCGGGCACATATCTATGCCAAAAGAAATGATTCACTCTTCATCTGATTGTGCAAATATGTACGCATTCGACGCTAGCAGTCTTACCACAGCCCTTTCAACAGGAGTACCTTGCAAGAAAGCCCCGCCAGAGAAGGAAGGTGATAGTTCATTTCTAACTCCAAAGTCTAACTTGCAAATTGTCAATGAAAGCCTGAGGAAGAGAAAAATGGATCAGTTTCCGCAGCCAAAGGTACCTTCAATACTTTCCAGCAATGGAAATATTATAAGTAAAATTGTAAAAAGGGATGATATTAACTATACAATTAATTCTAGAGCCTATATGAAAGACAATGACATCCTAGTAATTTTCGCTGATCAGTTTGACACAGATGACAAAAGAATCAAAAGATGCGTAGCAGATGACAACTCCAGCTTTGGAACAACCATTAGCAGAGTGTCTGCTGACGCGTCAAGGGAAAATTCAAGGATGTCTGAGGTTACAAAGCCTGACTATATACATGTTAGAGCACGTCGAGGTCAAGCAACAGATAGCCATAGCCTAGCGGAGAGAGTAAGAATAACCTTTTCTAATACATTTTCAATAACTTGGCAACTATTTTCATTCACATACCAAATGTTTCACTACAAAGAAAAGTACAAAATATAATATCTAGTGTAAATTGTTCCTTCATGCAGGTACGAAGAGAAAAATTAAGTCAGAAAATGAGATTTCTGCAAGACTTAGTACCTGGATGTGACAAGATTACAGGAAAAACAGGAATGCTCGATGAAATAATCAAGTATGTTCAATCTCTGCAGTGTCAGGTCGAGGTAGACGACCAAACTTAATTTGCACAAACTCAAGCTTCAATGATATCTTTCAGCATTTAATCACAGCTTTATCTTCTTTTGCAATAGTTCCTCTCAATGAAACTGGCTACAGCCACCACAGCACTGGATTTCAACAATGGAAACATTCTCTTAGCCGAGGTACTGTTAAAAGTAAAAGAACAAACAAATTTTGATAAATATTTCTGCAATCTGCATAGTACATTTAATGATGTTAAGCATGTGATATGACAACAGGTTCTTGTGGAGAAAGCACCCAGATATCCTAGAGTCATAAAACCAGATGCGCATAGTCATGTCAATTTTCCTTCGAATCAAATACAAGCTTCATCCACGTTGGAATCTGTACTTAAACCCTATAGCACTGTACAACGCAGTACAATAAACGCTCATGCGTTGGTTCAAGACAATTACCTAGAAACAGCCAGCTTTACAGTAAGTTCATCTGACCACAAGCAACCAATTGCCTGTTCCTAGAAATGGAAACAGTAGACTTTAACTGACATATATAACCATGCAGCCTCTTCCGACATGGGATGCTGACTACCAAGCAATTCCTGGCTTGGAATTTCATCAAGAAAGATCTACAAACTTCCCATTACTGCCAATTGAAGGTGACGGCACAAGTGTGTCTAATCAATTTACTATGTTTTGATGATATATGCAGAAGTTTTAAAACACCAAACCATATCAAGATTGTTCAAAATGTCCGAAATTAGAACTATGTATCTGATGACTTATCTTTCATTTCCACCAATGTTTTCAAGCTCTTCATCCCCCGATGATAAACAAATTACCATCAAAGATAAATGTAACTCTCGATCAGGCCAGCCATCACACCCAATCTTTTAGCCAGATGCTAAATACAACTAAATAATAGCCCACTTTTCAGTAATCATGCCATATACTGGTGATTTGATAGTGATAAGGGCCAGTTGGTATCTTAGTTATACGATTGAGCAGCTTGACAGTCACACAATGCGCGATAAAAATCCCAGCCAAATACAAAAAACAAAGCAAAACACGACAACAGTTGAATGATGGATTGTGATTAAATAATTGACGCCAAAGATAAATTCTACTACTGATCTTAAAGGGACCAAGAAATGACAATCACAAAAATCATCCTGTTCGTCATTCAACAGATAAGTTTTATTATGCAGGAACTCTCAACCAGTTAGCTCCAAACACAGCTTACAACGTCAATTCAATGTCGTAATCCCACACCATTATCAGGCCACAAAAACATAAACCAGTGGGGTTCAGCTTCAAGGAAGATATGCAAGATTGATTCAATTATGGTTGCTTAAAGTGAAAGATGCTTCATAACAAAAACTATACAAATTATTGTACAGATACAGACACAGAAATGATGCCACTCCTCCACCCCTTAAACACCCTAAAGGCTAAACCTTGTAACCTAAAAATTTTGATTGACATAAAGAACATCACACTTGAGGTCGGAATGCAAACAAAGCAAAACAGGGCCCAGCCCAGAGCAAAAACTATAGCAGCACCATCACTCGGAACTCAACCGCTACACAGATATAAAATGCTCAAAAATATAATACATGTGGGTTTCAAATCCGGGTTGATGATGGGTGCCGCTGCCCCGTGCTCCAAAAGTTCAATTTTTTTTGTTCAATTCAGAAATTTTCAAAAGTCTAAAATTGATGAATATTTGATCTGATACATACAAATTTTGTAATCTAATTCAACTCTTTGTCCAAGGGATCGTTCACACTTCACAGGCTCTAAATCTACAGGCCCAATCCCTAATCTAACACACTGCGAAGCGAAGTTAGGCCTTTAAGGGTTGTCTTAACACTACCAATCGGTCAACGGTAAATAATCAATGACACAACGTTTGCCTTCCTTGTTTCAAGTTCACTATCTTCCTTGTGTTTGCCTTCCTTGTTACATACATGATACAACGTTTGACAGTACTTGATCTTTAGTTGCTCGTGTGACTGTAAACTTCCACAGAATCCCAAATCTAACACACTACCAATCGGTCAACGGTAAATAGTCAATGATATAAAACGGGGCATAATCGCCCGTGCCGAAATCAGACGTTTCCGTCCACAACTCAATTACAAGAAAACATTGACGATTTACATACAAGTCAACCAAAACAGATTCCAGATTACCAGAAAAGACAAGTTACGAAATTCGAAGTGCTCAGAAATATGAATGGATGAATTTATCTTCCTCAGAGAGGCAAGCAACGCATGCCTCGTAAGATTAACGAGATTGAAATTCGATCATCATCGCACCGGAAAATGCATAAACCCTATAAAATCGAAATCGAAAAATGCGTATCATAAAACAAAAGCTGCAAGAGTTGCGAGACGAAGATTTCGTTAGGGTTTTACAAAGCTGTCTTGGAGTTGAATATATAGCAGTAGCACCCAGATTTCGATTTTATGGTATTTAGATAAACCTCCGTAATGTTGTATTAATTACAATTAGATGCCGTTAGTTTTAATAGTTACATTATTTGAATGAATTCTTTGGCATAGGGCAAGCCTTTAAAGTAACAAACACTTACTTTAAAAAAACTCAAGAAAGCTCAAAAATCTGCTGGCAAAATGGGTCTTGCTTCTAACTTTTTGCCGCCAAATCTGAGCTTTGAGTGCAAGCAATAAAGCCAGAGCATTACAATTTATCTATTTAAATGAGACTTTACAATCTATGTTAATATAAATCCGCAATGGCTACAAGTTCCAGTAATCTGGCTGCTCCAAGGGATTTATCCACAGCCATACTCATTCGTGTCGATCAATCGGGTAAAGGCGATTACAAGAAGATCCAAGATGCTATCAACTCTGTCCCTTCTCATAGCTCCGAGCTTTATTTCATCTGGGTCAAACCTGGAATTTACAAGTATGTTCCCATTTCACTCTTCAAGTCAATTTACAACTTCATGAAAATTTTCAGGGATGCAACAAATTCAAAGAAACTAGTTGTGTTCAGTTTATACGAAAAATAAAAATTCAAACAAGAAATTCAAACTTTTCCGCACAAATTTCATTAGGAAAGTTTTGGTTTGGGCAGGGAGAAGATTGTTGTGCCTGCTAATAAGCCTTATTTAACACTAAGTGGCACGCGCAAGGCTACAACTGTGGTAACGTATGGTGGAAATGGGGAGATTTTCGAGTCCCCGACGCTTTCTGTCTTAGCGTCAGACTTCGTCTGCCGCTATCTTAGTATACGGGTACTTGAGCAAATTTCTATGTCACTCTGATTTTTTTTGCATGAACACTGCATTTTCTTATCACTGCCTGTATATTTTTAATCCTGGTTTTACATTTTTTTTTTCCAGAATGCATATGGCAGCAGGGCGCATACCAAGGCGGTGGCGCTAAGAGTGTCTGCGGATCGAGCTGCGTTTTATGGGTGCAGAATCCAATCTTACCAAGATACTCTCCTGGATGATACTGGAAGGCATTATTACAAATATTGTTACATTGAAGGAGCCATTGATTTCATTTGTGGCAGTGCTACTTCCTTATTCGAAGTGAGCAAGCTGAAGTCACTTGATAAATCTTTCATCTCTTCTTCTTTTTTTTTTTTCATTTTCAAATTTGTTGATATTATATATCAAAAAAAAAAATTGTTGATATTATTTTAATGGAATGTTGTACTGCAGAAATGCCACCTGCATTCGGTTGCTGAGGGATTTACAGGCACAATCACAGCACAAAACAGAAAATCGGAGTCGGAGAACAGCGCCTTTGTTTTCCTGGGGGGCAGGATCACAGGCACGGGCTCTGTGTTCCTCGGGCGGCCTTGGGGTGCGTACTCGAGGGTGGTATTCGCATACACATACATGTCTCGAGTCGTTACGCCCCAGGGATGGGACAACTGGGATGAACCCAGCAAAGAGAGGTATCACTGAATTAACATACAACATTTCCACCAAAAATACTTACAATACTCTGATTTTTTTTTTATCACTACAATACTCTGATTTATATTTTGGAAAATTAAGTAGAACAAAAAAAGAGAGAAAAACTTCATAGAAATTTGGAAGGAAAATGTTGTATTTAAAATACAATTTTATTGTTCTCTAAATTTTATTCTGAGAATAAAATGAAGTGTAAGAAGACTTAACTTTGTGACCTTGTTTCACAGGACTGTTTACTATGGTGAGCACAAGTGTTATGGTCCAGGGGCAAAAAGAGCGAAAAGGGTAGCATGGTCTCAGGAACTGAATAGCGAAGAGGTTACGCCTTTCTTGACTACGAACCTGATTGGGGGTCGAGGATGGCTGAGGCCAGCCCCGAAACATTTCAAGACTCGATCTGCTGTCACTGTTACGACACCAATAAGCTCAAAACTTTAAGTCAAAATTATACAATCGAACTCTCTGACCATACATCATATTGCCTCAATCTAGCAGCTTTTTTATAAAGAAGGAACAAAGTTCATATAGCTATTAGTACAATAGACTGAAGAACACTTCAGCTTTGAAATGCCTGCGTTGTAGTTTGGTGCTATAATTTGAACACATGAATCTGAATAATACTATCATTAATATCTCAGTTTTGATCCTGTGATAAGCGTATATGGCTTCAGTCCTTCTGGGAATTCCCGCTGCTGCCATAAGACTTCTTACCACCATATTTCTGTTGACAAATAAATAAATGACATCACTATTGAATATAGGATTTAAATGAAAAAATAGATGGCAGCGAAGCTTTTGGACAGTTACCTGTTTGCCGATGCTGAATGGGACATATCTGTATTTGACCATGTGGAGGATTTGGCGCTTCATGGTCATAATGAACAGAACAAGCCAGTAGATCAGCAGTATTGGCCAGAAGACGGGGACATTAAACATGGAAAAGAAGGTCATGGCAAATGCAATACAGAAAGCCTTAGTGAGGGCATGCCTGAAAACAATGATTGAAAGGCTAAAAATCAGTCTTCATCAACAGAGTAATTGTCGAACTTAAAAAATACAGCATTTGCCAGTAAATATATATCCGTGAAAGAAAAGCGGGAGCGTTTTTTCTGTCACAATCTCGATAGGTAAGATACATATCATATAATTAGTAACTAATGGAGTAAGTAGTTACCGAGCAAAAGAAGGCAAATATGGTAATCTTAACATCAAAGATCAAACTGATGGAAAAAATGCAACACAGTAAATGCACCAACGGGCAGGGTTTGAGTAAGCAATGAATATTTCATCTAATTTGATATGCAACTAAGAGTAACAAGGGCTAGAATTAGAAAAACAAAACAATGCAAGGCATCTCGGCTAACCAACTACACCTACCAAAATAAATGTAAATGAACCGATAAGGAAAAGGAAAACCAGAATCCACTACATGAAAATAACTGAAATTACCAAAATTTAAACTCTGGGAGGCGCCGAATAAACGGTTTGAACTCATCAGATCCCTTGGTCGGAAGCAGGGGTCCATCAGACGGTTCGGTCTCCGGGTCAACCAATGGTGACAAAAACCCGATCAACAAATTCAGCAAATATATCCCCACGCCATAAGTAACCACATAAAACCCTTCAAGATAAAAGACTCGCAAGAAATAAAGCGCAACTAGAATTGAGGATGCAATCCATCTCAACACCGGATGAGGCGTTGTTTTGTCCAAATAAAACTGATAAACCTTCCACATCTCATGCTGCCATTGGGACACAGAAGCTGCGGCCGAGCTTCCGCCAACTCCCTCCATTTAAATCAAGCTTCACAACCTTCAAAATTCAGAACGCATAAATTCAATCAATCTCATTCAACTCCACCTCTTCAAAATCACTAACATAAATTCATAAAACAATCCCCCAAATGCTCAAATCTAGGGTTTCGTCACCAAATCTAAAATCAACATGAAAATACAGAAAATCATCGGAGAATTCAACCAAATTTCAGATCCACAATACCAAATTCACAAACTACACAACCTCATTACACCAAAATCAAAAAAAATCGAAGAAGAATTAGGGATCTGAAACTGGAAACACCAGAACGCAACGGTTGAACCAAGAAAACGAGCAGCAGATATAACAGAAGCAATTGTAAATGCCGGAGAAATGTAAGAGCGGAATAAGGAGGGGGCGTTGACGGAATCTGACCTCGTGCGACTGTGAAGCTACCGACCGGAGAGAGATTTGATGGCGAGGAGATTGGCAGCGAAATTGAGAAGAGAGAGAGAGAGAGAGAAGCGCAGAGAATTTATTGTTGTCTTATTTATTTATTTTAGGAAGAAAAAAAAACTCTAAATTTGCTGCTTTGCGTGAGAAGGAATCGTGTGGCTGAAACCTGAAAGCACAAATCTAAAGCATGTGCCACATTTAAAGAGACGCAATATTATGCAAAAAATAAATAAATAAATAAATAAGACAACAATAATTATTCTATTTTATAACCAAAATTATATCATTGTGCAATGAATTTCTGGCTTCAGTGAATGACATTAAAGTCCATGTCATATGGAGTCAATGAAATTTGAAAAAAAATTAATCAGTTTTGTACAGTACTGAAGATGAAACTAGAAGAAAGTAAAAAATTAATAACTGACATACATTTTGTGCATTATAAAAATTTTGCCAAATTTTTTATAATTGATTTAGCTTTTGAAATGTTGTTCGGATTTCTTTCGCAACAGCATTTATTTACCTAGTTGAGAAACTTTTTGTAAAATGAACACGATTCCGAAAAGCGAAAAATATAAATATTGCTCAAAAGATCAACGGAAAATTCTTTGAAAACTGAGGAAGGAAAAGAGCTAGGTTTGATAGGAATCTAAGAGATTTGATGTGGCCGTCTCAGGTGTTGGTTGCCCTGGTAAAGATCTGCTGGCTTGAGTGGGCAGACACCATCCTGATTGCGCCTCTGGCCATCAAGTCCTTGATTGCCCTTCTAGCGAGTGATCCGTTGATCTGGGTTTGAAGACATTGTGCGAATGCTACACAATGTAGACAAAGCACAAAATACTTGTTGGGAGAAAGCGGAGTAATTGACATCAGGTATAAGTTCCTAAATCTACGAGTTTGGGGGAAAATTTGTCGCCTCTAGAGCAACCAAACTAGATATGTTATGAGCAGTAAAACCCGTTACAGATAAGTAGATAATTAAAGTGAATCGGAAAAGCAATGGCTATCAAATTATTACAGCTACATAACCTTTCATATATACTATTCAAAAGTGCCGCAGATGAATAAAAATTGAGAGAACAATTGGAAAGAGTATGCTTAGCTACTCTCACATCTGACATATCCACTATTCACATAAATGGTACCTTAAACTACACCACTACCCTCTTCCAACCCACGCAACAAAAGCACATATTTAATGAACTGTAAATTGAATAATCAGCATGATGTACTTTAACACAACCCAAAGAACATTACACATGTTCATCCTTAATACACATGTAATCAATAATTCAGCTGTAGCTGCAATCCTCAACAAGCAAATAACTTCAAAAGAGACGCATTATCTACATAAAAGAAGGCATACCCTCATACGATCAGATAGAATGGAGGGAGTAATGAGCTTGAACTTTGGCGCTTCAGTAAGCAGAGTATCGTAAGTTGCCTGGTCAAACAACACCATGTTGTTCACCTTCTCCTTCTGCTTTCCCTTGCTCCACTTCTGCAAATTTCAAAACAACAACATACCAACTTAATAACTGCATCGTTCTCAAACTCCTGACAGTATCTAAAACCCCTCAAATACGACACATTAACCGAAATCCGCAAATGTCACAACCACAACATCACAAATTCTTCTAACAATCTTCTGCAGTCTCAAACGAAACATAAAACATAACATAACATCTTTTAAGATTTGTGAGGCTAACAAAGATCACTCAACAAGATCATATGAACCCTAATTTAGTATATTATATGCATAAGTAAAGCAATCAAATTTCTATCATTATGCAACTGTAAGGAGTCAATTGGATCAAACTGAGGGAGAGATCATGTCAAACAAACCTTCTTCTTCTGCTTGCCACCGCCAGATTTGGCCGGCTTGGAAGATGGCGGCGGAGCCTTTTCCTTCTTCGGTGCCTGCAAACACCAGACAAACAGATCATCAGGTACCTTTCTTGATAACCGAGGGGTGGGTCGAGGAGATGCTTACCATGTTGATTCTGGTTCAGATGGAACGATTGGAGACAGCGAAGCAGCAGCCGGTTAGATGAAGAAGGCGATGATTTGAAAACCCTAGTGATTTGCCCGTCCAATATCTATTAAACGTCCTTCCTGAATATATTAATATTGGGTATAAGGTAAAAGTTTTGCTGCTAAACAACAACCGACCTTAGCTCAGTTGGTAGAGCGGAGGACTGTAGTGTGATTCACAGTTAATCCTTAGGTCACTGGTTCGAATCCGGTAGGTCGGACTTTTTGATTTTGATGTGATTTATGCTATAGTTCTTCTTATTATATCATTTTAATTTTCTTTCTGAATTTGATTTTTTTTTTCTTCATCTCCTTCGTATATTAATAAGTCAAAATAATAGTAAATTTAAATTTATAGAATTTAAAACTGTGTACGTTTATATTTACTTGGTGATGGGTTATGGTTGAATGACTATCTTACAAAAGAGATGCAGTGGATATGTCTTTGGACCTTGGAGGCATTTTTTTTTATCACAAATAGAATGTCTTCGAAGTATTTCTAATTCCGGTCTGAAAATACTCGTTGTTCATCCTTCAGAAGATGCTTGTTCGCATTCTCGTGACGGTTGTCGTGCCTGTTCTTGTATGAATTCACTTATTCTTTTGTCGTCATTATCTTTTGATGGTAGAAATATCCAATATGACATGTGTTTCAATGTAATATACACGTACTTAATAATATGTTTCCAGTTGTAAGTTTTAATGATATATACAACTTATGAACCCATAAATAAAATCAAAACTTAGTGAATTCTATTTAGCTCATTAATTGAAGATAATTGATTTGATTTAATGCACCAAACTTAGATGATCCGTAGTTTTAAGGCTCCCATTGATGCCTTCAAATACTAATAAATGTATAAATGTAAATCCTATTATACATGTAATGATGATAAGGAATGCTTAAAATAGTCTTCACCTATGTGCTGCGTATCACACTCGTAAATATACCGAAAATGCTAACACTGAAATGGTTATGAAATAATTCGAGGGGCACATGTAATGATATGGATATGGGAGAAACAAGCAAAAAAACATAATGGATAAAAAACTTAAGGAAAAACAAAATACAAAACCAGACCTGCATGATGTGATTGTTTTTTCTTTAAATTCTCAACACCTGTACCATCATTGTTAACAATATCTCCTCCCTGAATCACAGAACCAGATACATTTCTATGGAAGGCGCGTTCCCTTGTAATGAAGTGTTGTTCCCTTGACTCAAATTCCATTCTCACCTGAAATCGAAAAGGCATGTTAGAACCAGCAAATAATCAATTTTGCCAAACAAACATAAAATCTCGTAGTCCACAGTTGGATCAGAAAGAATTATTACTATGGGCAGTGGGCATAAACTGAAAAACAAGGGCACACTACTCCAACGGCAGAGGCCTAAAAAAACATCGAGAGGGAACTCAAAAGTTACCTATTGAGCGACCTTCCGCGTAGAGCCATTATCGGCAAGTTGGTAGTATTCACCATAGTAATATTCCTTGAGACGCCAAGTGGCTCTGCTAAAGATGTTCAACTTCAATATCTATTGCCCTAGTCTACATTTGGTTTAGTACCTGAAAATCCACTGTCACACTCCTTAAACCACGAGTTAATGAAGCATTGGTGGTACTGGTACCCTTTGAGGAAAAGTGGGAAGCAAGTTAAGAAATTCATGATATTTCTCTTCCTTCAACAGCTGGGTTATGACCATCTGGTCAATCACATCATTCAGCTTGAGTTGTCGGTGTGCCATCATTTGAAGAAGTTCCATTACTTTGTGCGTGTCACTGATTTTGCAATAGCCACGAATAAGTGCACCAAATGTGTACAGATCTGGATGAATACCACTTTTTTCCATATCAACAAACAACTTTTCTGCCTCAAAAAATTTCTCTTCCTTAGCTAATCCACTTATGAGAATATTATATGTCGTCACATCCGGTACCAAGCCGTTGCTAGACATCCTATCAAACAATAATATTGCTTTTTCTAATTTCCCAGCTTTGCTAAGTCTGTCAATCAAACTACTATATGTAATGACATCTGGTACCACACTGTCGCTAGGCATCCTTTCAAACAATAACACTGCCTCTTCTAATTTCTCAGCTTTACAAAGTCCGTCAATCAAACTATTATATGTAACGACATCTGGTTTCAACTTGCTATCACTCATCATATCAAAAATCTTCACTGCCTCCTGAATGTAACCGTTCTTGCAGAGCCCATCAATTAGAATGTTATACGTACACAAATCAGGAGTGAGGTTGTGAGCTGTTATTTCACTTTTAAGTGCAGTCGCTTCGCTAACCATACCATCAAGGAGCATGCCATCTAATAAAGCATTAATGGTGATGATCGTAGGTTTGACTCTATTTTGAATCATTCCCCGATATTATTCATTAGCTTCATGTATCATACCACGCTTGCAATACCCTTTAATCAATATAGTGTAGCTGAAAACATCAGGCGTTGTACCTTTTCTGTCCATGGAAATGAAAACTTCCTTCAGCTCCTCAATATTTCCTTCTCTGTAGATGCATTCCATCAACGAGTTGTATGTAACCACATCGGGCATTTGACCTCTTTGTATCATTTGTAAAAACAAATCCTTCGCTTCTTTACTTTTTCCCATCTTTGCTAGAGCATTAATCAACACTGTGAATGTAACTACACTGGGTTCAAGACCATGGTCCAACATCTCATGAAACATAGCTTTGGCCTCCTTCCACTTACCAGCTCTGCTAAAACCGTCAATTACTATATTGTAAGTAATGACGTCAGGACTTATGTCCTTTTTCTTCATTTCTAGAAACAATTCATTTGCCTTATCTATAAGTCCATCCTTACAAAGACCATCAATAAGAGTATTGTAGCATATGAGATTAAGCCGCAAGTCACGGCTAAGATCATGAGTCCCATCAGCAGTCTGCTCATGCAAATTCAAGGCGATTCTGGAGTTACCGGTCGAGCACAATCCCTTAAGCGAAGTCCCAAATGTTACAATGTTAGGTTTGCAACTCAAATGAGTCTTCATTTTTTGAAACAACAAGGCGGCCTCGTTGATTCTGAGCTGCTGACACAAAGCATTCATGAGAATACTAATATCAATGACATTTGGAGTATAACCCAATTTCAAAATAAGCCCTAAAACCCCAAAACCATATCCTGTACACCCAATCTTGCTATAGCTTTTCACTAACGTACTCAAACTTAGGAAATCCGGTAAAAGCCCGATGCAACTCTTCCTTTTTTGAGATTTGATGTTCTCAATATAATCTTCGACAGAGTTTGATTTCCGATAAACGGCCGCTGTACTCCTAGCTGCGCCCGAGCTCGATAACATGCGTGACGGGGATTCGTTATGGTTGCCGCGATTACAGCTGCTAAGAATTGAAGTGAGTCGAAGTTGCTGCTTCTTCCAGGTGTGAATCGACGACGACGAAAACCACCGCATTTGTTCAGAATGTCGATTTGACGATTTCTATTTGTTGGACGAAATCCTTAATTTAGAGATCGTCACACAACTCACTGATGAACTGCTGCGCCTGAAAGGTGTGAAACAGCGGCTCAAAGCGACACCGTTTAGAAAGCGTTAGGCGAATTGCTACTAACATTATTTATATATGAAACTTCTGTTTACAACTAATGGGTGCGGTTCAGGTACAAACCGCTTTATAAATAAAAACTACAAACCGTTTATTAAGCCGACACGTGTCCCATTTGAGTCGAAATCCCGGAGAAAACACGGAGGGGTATAATAGTCATTCCACACGGATGGTATAAAACATAATAATGTTATTTTCAATTTAGTCCAATAGTTGTTAGTGTTCAGACTTAAAATACTAATGTTCAGACTTAAAAATACTTAATAATCAGACTTAAAATACTAATGTTCAGACTTAAAATGCTAATGTTCAGACTTAAAAAAAAAGCAATGATCAGACTTAAAATGCTAATGTTCAGACTTAAAAATAGGCAATGATCATACTAAAAATACTTAATGTTCAGACTTAAAATGGTGATGTTCAGACTTAAAAAAAAGCAATGATCAGACTTAAAAATACTTAATGTTCAGACTTAAAAATAGGCAATGATCATACTAAAAATACTTAATGTTCAGACTTAAAATGGTGATGTTCAGACTTAAAAAAAAGCAATGATCAGACTTAAAAATACTTAATGTTCAGACTTAAAAATAGGCAATGATCATACTAAAAATACTTAATGTTCAGACTTAAAATGGTGATGTTCAGACTTAAAAAAAAGCAATGATCAGACTTAAAAACTTAATGTTCAGACTTAAAATGCTAATGTTCATACTTAAAAAAAAGCAATGATCAGACTTAAAATGGTAATGTTCAGACTTAAAAATAGGTAATGATCATACTAAAAATACTTAATGTTCAGACTTAAAATGGTGATGTTCAGACTTAAAAAAAAGCAATGATCAGACTTAAAAACTTAATGTTCAGACTTAAAAATAGCCAATGATCAGACTAAAAATACTCAATGATCAGACTTCAAAATGGTAATGTTCAGACTTAAAAAGAAGCAATGGTCAGACTTAAAAGACTTAATGATCAGACTTAAAAATAGTCAATGTTCAGACTTAAAATACTCAATGATCAGACTTAAAAATGGTAATGTTCAGACTTAAAAAGAAGCAATGGTCACACTTAAAAGACTTAATGATCAGACTTAAAAATAGCCAATGATCAGACTTAAAAAACAGCAATGATCAGACTTAAAAACAGAAAAGAAACAAGCAGCGATCAGACTTACAAACAGCAATGATCAGACTTAAAAAACAGCAATGATCAGACTTAAAAACAGAATGAAAATCCAATAAATTTTTTTTAAAAAAAAAGAAAAAAAAAGATTTAAACGCGAATTTGACCCTCCAGATGATCGAATTTGCTCTAAAAACACCGAGCTCATGGCGCAGCGATGAGTTATGCTCAGAATGCCGTTTCCACCCAAAAAACACTAGGCTTTCATCAAATTCTCATACAAGCGCATAAACATCAAATTTTAGAATCGTACTGTAGCAAATTGTAAGTCTGACCATTATCATCTTTAAGTCTGACCATTATCATCTTTAAGTCTGATCATTAATGGTTTAATCGCATAATTATTTTTTTAAGTCTGAACATTGTTTTTTTAAGTCTGAACATTGTTTTTTCAAGTATTGTCATTACTGGTTTAAGTCTGAACATTGTTATTTAAGTCTGAACATTGTTATTTAAGTCTGATCGTTAATGGTTTAAGTCTCATTATTATTTTTTTAAGTCTGAACATTGTTTTTTTAAGTCTGAACATTGTTTTTTCAAGTATTGTCATTACTGGTTTAAGTCTGAACATTGTTATTTAAGTCTGAACATTGTTATTTAAGTCTGATCGTTAATGGTTTAAGTCTCATTATTATTTTTTTAAGTCTGAACATTGTTTTTTTAAGTCTGAACATTGTTTTTTCAAGTATTGTCATTACTGGTTTAAGTCTGAACATTGTTTTTTAAGTCTGAACATTGTTATTTAAGTCTGATCGTTAATGGTTTAAGTCTCATTATTTTTTTTTTAAGTCTGAACATTGTTTTTTTAAGTCTGAACATTGTTTTTTCAAGTATTGTCATTACTGGTTTAAGTCTGAACATTGTTTTTTAAGTCTGAACATTGTTATTTAAGTCTGATCGTTAATGGTTTAAGTCTCATTATTATTTTTTTAAGTCTGAACATTGTTTTTTAAGTCTGAACATTGTTTTTTCAAGTATTGTCATTACTGGTTTAAGTCTGAACATTGTTTTTTAAGTCTGAACATTGTTTTTTCAAGTATTGTCATTACTGGTTTAAGTCTGAACATTGTTTTTTTAAGTCTGAACATTGTTTTTTTAAGTCTGATCATTAATGGTTTAATCGCATAATTATTTTTGTAAGTCTGAACATTGATTTTTTAAGTCTGAACATTGTTTTTTCAAGTATTTTCATTACTGATTTAAGTCTGAACATTGTTTTCTTAAGTCTGAGCATTACTGTAGCAATTTTTGGACGATTATACCCCTAATGTCTTTTATGTATTTTTAAATGCATCCGCGTGTGTTTTTTTTTATTTACAAAAAGAACCCCGGTCGAAATTAATTCTGATTGGTCGATTTTGACACGTGTCAATTTTTTTATGGATTTGTAGTTTTTATTTATAATATTGGTTTGTATTTGATCCGGACACTACAACTAATATAATGTTGAAGTATTGAAATACACGGAACGGTGCCGTTTGATGAGATTTGAAGCATGAATCGGAACAAGTAGTCAGCAATTCTTGTAAATGTATTGTTCCTGATAAATAAAATAAAAAAAGGTTCTCAAAGTGCTAGGTAGATAACAGGTTCATGAAAGGCGTTGTAAAGACAGAACTTAAGCAGGCTTCAGATATCCGCCTAGAATGGATATGTCACTAGAGGCGATTAGGGACTTCAGTTCAATGGAAAACGTGGTCGGATCATCTTGGCTGGACGGATAGCATGGTATGGAAGAGTCAAACACACAGAGACATTCTGTATTCCATAATCACCGCTGCTGTATACGAGACATGAACATACAGAACAAACTTATCTACAACGGGGAGCCTGCTGAGCCTACACAGAATAAAATTGTTATCAGGAGAATGTCGATGCCTACGATAGAGATCATGAAGACTAGTAAGAGATGGAGCAATGCGAAGAGGTAGTTTTGTGAAACAATGCTCATCTCTACTGTTTTCTCGTGTATTTTGTGTCATTTTCTAAGCAGGGGTCGAAGTGGTGTTTAGTTTCTGTGCGCAGGTGACCATGCCTGATTCTTGGCTTGCATTTTGTTACAGGTTGGAAAGGTAGTGAGCCCACTCTGCAGTAAGCAACCATGGAGCCTAAAGTTACAAAATGACTAGGCAAACCAAAATCAGTGCAAAACATCGAGAGGGAACTCAAAAGTTACCTATTGAGCGACCTCTTCAAGATTCCTTCCGCGTAGAACCATTATCGGCAAGTTCGTAGTATTCACCATAGTATTATTCCTTGAGACACCAAGTGGCTCTGTTAAAAATGTTCATTTTCAATATCTATTGCCAAGTCTACATTTGGTTTAGTACCTGAAAATCCACTGTCACACTCCTTAAACCACGGGTTAATGACGCATTGGTGGTACCCTTTGAGGAAAAGTTGGAAGCAAATTAAGAAATTCATGATATTTCTCTTCCTTCAACAGCTGGGTTATGACCATCTGGTCAATCACATCATTCAGCTTGAGTTGTCGGTGTGCCATCATTTGAAGAAGTTCCATTACTTTGTGCGTGTCACTGATTTTGCAATAACCACGAATAAGTGCACCGAACGTGCACAGATCTGGATGAATACCACTTTTTTCCATATCAACAAACAACTTTTCTGCATCAACAAATTTCTCTTCCTTAGCTAATCCATTGATGAGAATATTATATGTCGTAACATCCGGTACCAAGCCGTTGCTAGACATCCTATCAAACAATAATAGTGCTTTTTCTAATTTCCCAGCTTTGCTAAGTCTGTCAATCAAACTACCATATGTAATGACATCTGGTTTCAACTTGCTATCACTCATTATATCAAATATCTTCACTGCCTCCTGAATGTAACCGTTCTTGCAGAGCCCATCAACCAAAATGTTATAAGTACATATGTTAGGAGTGAGCTTGTGGACTGTTATTTCACTTTTCAGTGCAATCGCTTCCCTCACCATACCCTTCAGGAGCATGCCCTCTAATAAACCATTAATAGTGATGATATTAGGTTTGACTCCCTTTTGAATCATTCGCCGATATTCTTCATTAGCTTCATGTATCATACCATGCTTGCAATACCCTTTAATCAATATATTGTAGGTGACCACATCAGGCGTTATACCCTTTTTGTCCATGGAAACGAAAATTTCCATCAATTCCTCAATATTCCCTTCCCTGTAGAAACAGTCCATCAACGAGTTGTATGTAACCACATCGGGCATTTGACCACTTTGTATCATTAGTAAAAACAGCTCCCTTGCTTCTTTACCTTTTCCCATCTTTGCTAGAGCATTAATCAACACGGTGAATGTAACCTTGCAGGGTGAAAGACCTTGGTCCAACATCTCATGAAACATAGCTTGGGCCTCCTCCCACTTACCAGCTCTGCACAAACCGCCAATTACTGTATTGTAAGTAATGACATCAGGACTCATTTTCTTTTCTCTCATTTCTAGAAACAATTCCTTTGCTTTATCAATAAATCCATCCTTACAAAGACCATCTATCAGAGTATTGTAGCATATGAGATTGAGCTGCAAATCATAACTAAAAACATGAGTCCCATCAGCAATCTGCTCATGCAAATTTAAGGCTATTCTGGAATTACCAGTCGAGCATAATCCCTTAAGCAAAGTCCCATATGTAACTATGCTAGGTGTGCAACCCAAGTGAGTCTTCATTTTTTGAAACAACAAAGCAGCATCATTGATTCTAAGCTGCTGACACAAAGCATTCATGAAAATATTAATATCAATGACACTTGGAGTATAACCTAATTTCAAAATCAGCCCTACAACCCCAGAACCATATTCTGTACACCCAATCTTGCTATAGCTCTTCATTAATCGACTCAAACCGATGAAACCAGGTAAAAACCCTTGGCAACTCTTCCATTTTTGAGATCGGATGGTCTGAATATAACGTTCTACATGGTTTGATTTCGGATAATCGGACGCTGTAGCCCTAGCTGCTGCGGAGGTCGATAACAAGCATGACGAGGTGTCGTAATGGTTACCGCGATTACAGCTGCTTAGAATCGACGGATGCTGAAGTTTCAGCTTCTTCCGGCTGCGAATCGAAGACAGCGACAACGACCGCATTTCTTCCAAATTGTTGGTCGATGGGTTGGGATCGATGCGTTGCAGTTTCCGAAGAATGTGAAACAGCAGCGTGACTTCAAAACGACGCAGTTTGTATGGTTGACGTCGTTGATTTTATTGGAAACTTTTGTCTGCAAGACTACAACTTTAGAAGAAAATGAAAAAGACTACAACTTCAATTTTGCCAATCTTAATTCTACGAAAAAGGGTTTATTCGATTAGTTTGTACTCTTCATATAAATTTCAAGAGATCAAAAGTTTGATTCCATTGAGTATCAAATACCGATCCGGATTTGTGTCGTGCGTGTCAGAGTTTAGTAATTTATATGTACCTTATGATTTATTCGTATAGTACTTGATTTGTGTGAGATGTAAACTCACCATCAAAAAAATTTTGGTCATATTAATTTTGAGTGACATGTAAGTGTAAGAGAAATTATGGAACTATAAAATGCTGAATGCTTCCATCAACATGATTTTTAATGAAGCGATTTGTAGTGGATGTTACCTTATGATGTATTCATGTAGATATTAATTCTGAGTGACATGTAAGTGTAAGAGAAATTATGGAACTATAAAACGCTAAATGCTTCCATCAACATGATTTTAATGAAGCGATTTGTGGTGGATGTTATGGTTATAAAAGGGGATCAATAATGAATTATATGTTGGCAATGTGTGAGATCTGACTTAAGTAATTTTTGAAGACTCCGAATTATACGATTTTGATGAATTAATATACAGATTCGAATCCTAATATAACTAGATTTCTTCTAGTGAATAAAGTTAGAAATGTGAAATATATTTTTCTTGTTAAGAAAAAAAAATCATGTTACACACATCAGGCTGGGGATAAAAATATGATCAAATGGAATCACTCGAGAAGATTATCAACCAGCTAGCAAGCATTGATGGATTACAAATAAAATTAATCATCTTATTTATAGGAAACGGATCATATACAAATTATAGTTATAAATAAAAATTAAAAGCCTAATAAAATATTGTCACGTGTATATTTCGATCAATCGTAATTCGGTACGCTTTTTGTAAATAAAAAAATTAAAACGGACTTATTGTTGTTTTAAGCTGATCATTGTTGTTTAAGTTTGATCATTGTTACAGTAATAGTTTTAAGTCTGATCATTGTAGTTTTAAGTCTGATCATTGTTACAGTAATAGTTTTAAGTCTGATCATTGCTGTTTTAAGTCTGATTATTGTAGTTTTAAGTCTGATCATTGCTATAGTAATAGTTTTAAGTCTGATCATTGTAGTTTTAAGTCCGATCATTGCTGTTTTAAGTCTGATCATTGCTACAATAATAGTTTTAAGTCTGATCATTATAGTTTGAAGTATGATTATTGCTGTTTTAAGTCTGATCATTTGCTACAGTAATAGTTGTAAATCTGATAATTGATGTTTTAAGTCTGATCATTGTAGTTTTAAGTCTGATCATTGTTACAGTAATAATTTTAAGTATGATCATTGTAGTTTCAAGTATGATCATTTGCTACATTAATAGTTTTAAGTCTGATAATTTGCTACAGTAATAGTTTTAAGTATGATCATTGCTGTTTTAAGTCTGATCATTTGCTACACTATATATTTTTAAGTCTGATTATTGTAGTTTTAAGTCTGATAATTTGCTACAGTAATAATCGTAAGTCTGATCATTTTAGTTTTAAGTCTGATCATTGCTGTTTTTAGTCTGATCATTTGCTACAGTAATAGTTTTAAGTCTGATCGTTCCATGTTAAGTCTGATCATTCCGAGATATGTGAAATGACCATAATGCCCCTCCGTATTATATCCGAGATTTCGAAGAAATTGGACATGTGTCAGCTTGAAATCCAATTTTTAATTTTTATTTATAATGTTGGTTTGTACCTGAACCGCACTCTTATCTATAAATACAATTCTCAATATTAAAATCGTTTTCCACTCCTTCAAGAAATCTCAATTTCCATGATAAATTGTAAGAAAATTATATGTCAATTTTTTAATAGTCATCTACTAAAAAAACTCATTCTTCGTTAATTAATTCAAATCGTAAATATAAATAAAATTATTATATTTTATCATAACTCTGTACCTATCTTCTCATACTTAATTTTCTTATTGATTATCATTCATGGACTCTACTAATTTCAATATATATCCACACAAAAAAAAAACTAAGTTCAATGTTTTAATTGGATATACTTATCCAAAAATACATGCAGTTTTAAATAAATTATTTGTATTGATTTTTGTTTCACTACTAAAAAATCCCATAAATGTATACATTTAGTAATTTGAAAACACTTTAATTTATCAATAAAGACATTTTTATTTTACATTTAAACATTTTTTTCATATATTTACATAGAAACATTTTCTCAATTTTTTTTTTGATACAAATATTTTCCCAGGAAACATAAATAGTAGTCAACCAACCAACCGAACAATTTCCCACCAAATCCGATTTTCCAAAATCTCGGAGTGGCATCCATTTCATCCTCTCTCTCTCTCTCTCTCTACATTCATCCTCACATGATCGTCAAAGCGACCTCTTCCCCCAAATCCCTAAAACCCAATTTATTTATTATTTGATCAAAACCATTACACATTGGATTTTGTAATTTTTTAACTTTTTTAAATTATTAATTTTGGGAAGGAGTTGATCTGGTTGTCCTTCTGTCATCTGATCCGGTCCTCCCGACCACTCAGTGCCGCAATTTTAGAGATTTGATTTTTCTATAGCTGGTCCGTTTTGGTTTTTTGCTATATATGAAGTTTTGAGTTTTTTGGTTCTCAGCCCTCCCCCATAAACAATTTCTTTCCGTTTATCTCAGGTAGATCATCATCATCAACATTATCCTTTGTTGCTGATTTTTTGTTTTAGGGTTTGATATTTTGGTTTTTTTGTGGATAAAAATTAGGGCTTTTAAGGTATTGCTGTTGGGAATTTGTGAATTGTTCCCTTCTTTAGCTGCTATAACTTTTTTTATTGATTAGCTGCTGATGGCTGTGTATATATATTTCTTATGTTTGTTGTTTGTTGTTTGGATTTCTTGGTTTCTGGTATTTTGAATGTTTCTGCGCCTGATAGAATTTTGGTAAATACTTTGTGAATTTAGGTCAATCTGTAGCTTCATTGTTAGGTTTAGGCTTACTTACGCTGTTGAATTCGAGTCTTGTGCTGGTTTAGATGAAATTTATCGATTCAATTGTTTTGAAGTGGCTTAATTTTTTTTTGGATGAAATGAAGGTGTGGGAGTTGGTTGAGGGTTGGGACTTTGCCGTGCATGATTGTATAATTGTCCTGCCCTTTCTGTAAAATTTTGAGACGAAGTTTGTAAAAAATTCTGAACAATGGCGGCTTGCGAGACGATAGCTGGTTTGACGGAGGGGCATGGGCATATGAGGCGAGGTGATTGGTTTATTTTCAGAATTACTCGTCTGCATATTGATTGTTTCGGTTGTCTTATGCTTTTAGCTTGATATTTGGATGTGTGTATGATCAGGATCGTCCGACGTAGATGCATCTGAGGATGAGAGGAAGACGAGGTTGTCTCTTAAGCAGAAGGCGATCAATGCCTCTAACAAGTTCAGGAATTCTCTGTCGAGGTCGAGGAGGGGTAGGAGAAATAGTAGAATCATGAGTGTTTCGATTGTCGATGAGCATGATGCCGAGGAGCTCAAGGCAGTGGATGCATTACGACAAGCACTTATCTTGGAAGAATTACTTCCCAAGAAGCATGATGATTATCACATGATGCTCAGGTTGCGCTGCGTTCCTTATTTTAAAATTAGCGGCTAAAATCATTGATTTCAGTGGCTAAAAATCAATCCTTAATGGTACAGATTCTTGAAGGCCAGAAAATTTGACATCGAGAAAACAAAGCAAATGTGGGCAGATATGTTACAGTGGAGAAAGGAATTCGGGGCAGACACAGTTCTGGCGGTAACTATGATCGAGACATAATGAATTCAAATTTGTGTCTGACTTTAGCGCAACTGAGCCTGATTTCCTTTTTTTTTTGTTATCTTGTCGTGTTTTTGAAGGATTATGATTTCAAGGAGGTTGATGAAGTCCTTAAATATTATCCACAAGGTCATCACGGAGTTGACAAGGAAGGTCGTCCTGTTTACATCGAGAGACTGGGTCAAGTCGATGCCAACAAGCTTATGGAAGTTACAACCATCGACCGATATATCAAGTACCATGTTCGGGAGTTTGAGAGAACCTTCGATGTGAAGTTCCCTGCTTGTTCCATTGCTGCAAAGAAACACATTGACCAGAGCACAACTATCTTGGACGTCCAAGGAGTGGTATGCTAAAGTTTGTCCTTTAAGTTTTCAGTCTCATTTCATCGAATATAATTTAAATTAGTACAAGAGAGTAAGAAATTGGTATAATTGGTTCTGCAGGGACTCAAAAATTTTAATAAGGCCGCTAGGGACCTTGTTCAACGCCTTCAGAAGATTGACGGAGACAATTATCCAGAGGTAATGTTTGAATCGTGCCCGTGTTTTTTGGGAGAAAACTTATCTGGTCACATCATCTTACGTGAATAGAAAATTGTTTGCAGTCCTTGAACCGTATGTTCATTATCAACGCCGGTTCTGGATTTAGGCTTTTGTGGAACGGTGTTAAATCATTCCTTGACCCTAAGACCACTGCAAAGATCCATGTATGTACTATTCGCGTTAACTCGTGCTCTTTTAATTTTCAAATCAAATTGTTCAGACTAAGTCAGTTTTGTTTTTCATTCAGGTGCTGGGTAACAAGTACCAGAGCAAGCTACTTGAAATAATTGACGCTAGGTGAGGCTTACACCCCGTTAGTTTTTAGTGTCGGAGATGAGTTTAAGAAGTGTAGACTCTCTTCCAGAAATATAATTATTGAAAGCCACTAAACTATCGTATTACTGAAACTCTATGATGGTGTTGAAACAGTGAGCTGCCGGAGTTTTTAGGTGGTAGCTGTACTTGTGCGGATAAAGGTGGCTGCATGCGCTCTGACAAGGGCCCTTGGAATGACCCGGATATTTTGCTGGTAATCTACAGTAAAATTGTCGCTATATGTTCTCACTGAATATATTGCGTGAAAATTATGCCATAAAAGTTTACATAAAGCACTACACCGTGAATAAGAGATTTATTGACCGACTTACAGATGGTTCACAATGGCGAAGCAAAATGCTGCACAAGTAGAGTTCTGACCGGCATCGAGGAAAAACCAACTGCCGAGGAATTGGGTTCACCCGTTAAGGTATGAACTATCTTTACTTTGGATGGTCTCCATGATTCCCTTTTAAACTCTTGCTAATTAAATTGCCAACTTGAACATTTTGCAGAACACGAAGAAACGCAACTCCTTCATGTCAGAAGCTGCATTCAGTACCGATGAGTATAAAAAACCCGCTTCGTTCCCAGTCAGTGAAGCAGTAAGTCTCGCAAAACTAATTGTAATTTTATCCTCTTATTTTATCGTTGTAATTTGTTTCACTAAATTGTTCCTATGCATATTACTTCTGTAATTTAGGCTCAAACAAAAAATGAGTTGGCTACGTATCCTTCTGCTGACAAGGCTGTGCCGTGGAGCACACAAACGCAGAACAACAACTATGCGCTTTCTAAAGGTATGCATCTTTTCCATGGGTTTATTGGATAATTGTGGAGTTTGGAAAATATCACAAAAAAATATTGTCAAGTTTATTAGCATTTGGATCTGCTCATAAATTAATTTCAAGTTTTAAAGTTTTAAAGCATTTGGATCTGCTCATAAAAATATTTCTGCAGATTATTACTCGGCGCAGGCTGCATACAAGCAAGCTCCGCAAGGAATTAGCAACCAAATCGTTCACGGAGTTATCGCATTCCTCATGGGCATAGTGACTATGGTCCGTCTGACTCGCAACATACCAAGAAAGATGGCTGATGCAACCTTGTATTCCAGTTCAGACTACGGCATTGACATGAAAAGTCAAATGCATCAACTCCCAGCCCCTACCACGATCTCCAGCGACGAACACATGGCATTGCTGAAAAGAATGGCGGAGCTGGAAGCCAAAATGTGCTCTTTCTCCGCTAAGCCAGTCATTATGCCCCCGGAGAAAGAGGAGCTGCTCAATGCTGCCATTAGCCGCATCGAGGCTCTTGAGCTGGAGCTTTCTGCCACAAAGAAGGTAAATTCCCTCGCCTTTCAAATTCTAATTTAACAATACTAAGTAGTTTTAAAAAATTTAAATTCAGTTCGCAATGAAAACTAAAATCATTTTATGATTAAAATTACACAGTTTTATAATCATTATAATTAATTTGGCTGCTGACATTTTTGAGTAACAGACTTTGGAGGACACCGTTTCGCATCAGGGCGAGCTCTTAGCATATATCGAGAAAAAGAAGAAGAAGAAGAAGAAGCTGGTAAGTCATAAAATCACTTCAAATTTCTTACCTCTTTACCCTTCCGGAAATATTTCATCTCTGATCTAAATATTCTGCTTTTCGTGTCTTCCAGTTCTGGTGATTGACCACCACCGTAAGCTGGCAGTTAAGAGAGAAGATGTTGTGACGCTGATGATTTTCCGGCTTCACAGTATTTCAGCATATTGCTGTAACTATTTGTTCAATTGTTTGTGTTGCAAAATCTCATTCCAGTGTCTTTGTATTGAACATAAACTCAGCATTTTTTGTTGTTTAAATTTGTGTATTTTGAGCATCTGTGTTCTCATGCGCTTATGGGATTGTTGTAATGAAATGAAAATTTGTTCATTTTGTAGGAGTTCTAAGTGAAATACAAAATGTAACTGTACTGAGCATAAAATTTGATTTGCTTTAATAAATACATTGTGCAAAATTATACTTATAAACTACTAATTTTTATATTTTTAAAAAAACTTGATAATAGTACTAGATGAGCTCCATTATGAATCATGAATAAATTTATAACTGAAAAGTGAAAATGAAAACACAGTAACCCTGTAAAATTAAGATATGTTACAGTAAAGCTAAAAAAATATTGAAAATATATTCACTAATTAGCAAGAATGAAGAAATGATTACAAGATCGGATTTTTGAGTCAGAACTGGACTGAATTCAATCGATCAAATCTCAGAAAAATTGTAAAGAGCAGCTCGTCAAAACATCACCAGTTGACACATCATTTTCATATCATTCTGGTTTCAGTGTAGTAGCTAGCAGCTGGAGACAAGAGCCTACTCAAGCAAGCCCTCAACACAATCCAGCATTGTCAGGTGATGATGCATTTCTAAATATGGCCAATGGTGAATATCTTCTAAATATGGGCAGTCTTATTCTCATAATCTATACTTAGAAACCAGACATGGAGCTCAATTGGATTCCAATGACCTCTTCAAATCCTCCCCGCAATTCGCTATTAACCAAAAATAGCTCAAAGACACAGCCCCACAAATTTCTATGGCCTCGGCTTCTCCATTCTCCATTCACATTCATCATCCAGCCAAGATCACCATTCAAACCTGCCATGGGGAGGTAGTTAACAAAAATAAGGAGATGCTTAGAAAATCCCCAACCCGATAAATTAACAACAGCCCCAAGTTTCCTGAATTCGCTTTCTTCTGATCTTTAACAAGATCTCCTTTTGACCCAGGAGGGAATGGGAAAAAGGAGGATGATATCTTCCTCATCAATCACCATGTCCACCACCCTCCTGGCCTTCCTCTTTCTCATCTCCACTGCTCATGCCGCATCTTCAGCCACCTTTACCCCAAAAGACAGTTTCCTTATAGATTGCGGTTCAACTAGTTTTGCCACTCTTCCTGATGGACGCATTTTCTTGACCAATGAGCAAAGCAAGTCCATGCTCAATGCCAAAGATGATATTTCAATCTCTGTCCCCTCTGCTGATGTTCCTCTGGCCATCTACCTCTCAGCTCGAGTTTTCAAAGAAGAAGCCACTTATACTTTTAAAATGGGTAGCGCAGGTTGGCACTGGGTCAGACTTCACTTCTACCCGTTGGAAAATTCCCAATTTGATTTAAAGAAGGATGCAAAATTCGACGTGCAGACCGCAGATTATGTGCTGTTAGATGATTTCGCCATACAGAACAAGAGCGGATGGTTCCTTGAAGAGTATCTTATCAACGTGAAGAATGAGGAGTTCATCCTGAAATTTACTCCGAAGAGCGGATCTGTTGCATTCATCAATGCCATTGAAGTCGTCTCAGCACCTGACGCATTGATCTCCGACACTGGCTCAGCTCTGTTTCCCGTTGGAAGCTTTAAGGGTTTGCATAATTATTCATATCAAGTGAGTCACCGAGTCAACATGGGTGGTCCTTTGGTCTCAACGCAAAATGACACCTTGGGCAGGACATGGATCCCTGACATGCAGTATTTGCGCTCTGCCAACCTTGCCAAGAACGCTTCTGTCGCTCCAACTGCTGTGAAGTATCCAGATGGTGACACTGTTACTGCTTTGATTGCGCCGCAGTGGGTCTATGCCACCGCTCAGCAGATGGCAGATGCAGAAGTAAACACACCCAACTTCAATGTCACCTGGGATTTCAGTGTGGATTCAGGATTCAGCTACTTGGTCAGGTTACATTTCTGCGACATAGTCAGCAAATCGCTCAACGATTTGTACTTCAATGTGTACGTCAATGGCAAAATGGCAATCTCTGGCCTTGACCTGTCCAGCATCAACAATGCTTTGGCCACTCCATATTATAAAGACATTGTAATCGATGAGGCTATTTCTGGTGCCAAGATCACTGTCCAAATAGGACCAACTCCTGATAATGCTGGGACAAAGAATGCCTTGATCAATGGAGTTGAGGTGATGAAGCTGAGCAACTCGGTGAACAGCTTAGGCGGACAGTATGGTGTTGATGGGACTAAAGCTGCCGCAAGTGGCAGTGGTTCTACGAGGAACACTGTTGCAGCTGTGGGTTTTGCTATGATGTTTGGAGCCTTCGTGGGTCTTGGAGCTATGGTGATCAAGTGGCAGAAAAGGCCACAAGACTGGCAGAAGAGGAACAGTTTCTCTTCATGGTTGCTGCCATTGCATGCAGGCGACGCGAGCTTTATGAATAGCAAGACATCAATGTCTCACAAGAGTGGACTCTACTCATCTACCATGTTAGGTAGGTACTTCTCCTTTGCAGAGTTGCAGGAGGCAACCAAGAACTTTGATTCTAATGCCATTATCGGCGTTGGAGGCTTTGGAAACGTGTACATCGGAGAGATTGATGATGGGATAAAGGTTGCCGTTAAGAGAGGAAACCCACAATCCGAGCAAGGTATCACAGAGTTCCAGACCGAGATACAGCTCCTGTCAAAACTTAGGCACAGGCATTTGGTGTCTCTTATTGGGTACTGTGATGAGAATGATGAGATGATCCTGGTGTATGAGTTCATGTCAAATGGGCCATTCAGAGATCATTTGTATGGCAAGAACTTGCCGCCATTGTCCTGGAAGCAAAGGTTGGAGATCTGCATTGGTTCTGCTCGTGGACTTCACTACCTTCACACTGGTGCTGCTCAAGGAATTATCCATAGAGATGTCAAGACTACCAACATTCTTCTTGATGATCAGTTTGTTGCTAAGGTGGCTGACTTTGGTCTGTCTAAATGCGGACCCACAATGGAACAAACCCATGTCAGCACAGCCGTGAAGGGTAGCTTTGGGTATCTTGATCCTGAATATTTTAGGAGGCAGCAGCTGACAGACAAATCTGACGTTTACTCATTCGGGGTTGTGTTGCTTGAGGCTCTTTGTGCTCGACCTGCCATAAACCCTGCACTTCCAAGAGAGCAGGTTAATTTGGCTGAGTGGGCAATGCAGTGGAAGCGCAAGGGGTTACTGGAGAAGATCATGGATCCTCACCTTGTGGGTGCAATTAATCCCGAGTCAATGAAGAAGTTCGCTGAAGCAGCAGAGAAGTGTCTGGCTGAATATGGTGTGGACAGGCCTACCATGGGTGATGTGCTGTGGAACTTGGAGTACGCTTTGCAGCTTCAAGAAGCTTCATCTCATGGCAAAGCAGCTGAGGAGGAGTCATCAGTCGCCACCATTCCAACACCAACTGCTACTCCTGCAGCTGCTGCTTCCCCGCCCAAGGAAACTGCTTCTGCTGTCCCTCTACCAGAGGATAACAAGTCTCCAGCTGAATCTCAGGCCCTTGAAGGTCACTCAGGAACAGCCATGTTCGCTCAATTTGCTGATCTAAATGGAAGGTAAGCTAATAAATACAAGTCCTTCAGTTAAAAGTACTCAATCAAGCTTCTGTATCCCATTGGAGCTGCTACACTACAGTAAAACAAGGATTTTGTTAATGGATGTTTTATCAGTATGATTGTTGTATTGCTACATATTTATGGGTGTAAAAGTCAAAGTTTACAATGGTCATTAATTTACTATTGGCTATTAATATGTAATAATATTGTTGGCTCGGGCTTGCTGCTGCTCACTTTCCTGCATAAGGAAAAGTAGAAATCAGTGCTTATGTAGCTTAATACGCAGATGTTCACGATCTTAGCAAATAAAAATATTTCAAGCTGATTTACGAACTAAATTACATGAGACTTTAACCCTTCGTCAGCTCATTCCATGCGAAGAGTGTGTGACAAGCTTCTCAGTTTTCCAACTAATGCTAATCAGTATGCAATGTCTCATAAAGAAGAAAAAAAAAGATCCTATCCTATGTATCTATTATGGTCACAATGAAAGGAGACATATAATACCACAACATCTTTATTAAATATGATACTTTTACAAATAAAACTTGAAGATGGTATGACCTTCTTAACATTGCATTTATCATTTAGAAAAAGTGGATATGAGGTGAAGCCTTATTTAAAGTTGAAAATTACGTCATTCTTTGTCTATTTTCCAAATTCTGACCCCAAGTTCTATGCATATCATTTTACCTGAAGACCTAATACTTTCAAAGATCTATCTTAGATATGCCATCTAGCATAGATTATTACCAGCAAAAATTGATGTATTGGATTTTATCAAACCCAACTTTATTTAGCAATGTGTTGTGAGAAATATGGATGGTATATGAGCATTCTAGTAGTTCAAACAGGGGAACCCAAAGTACGACAGAAGCTGAAAATAGTGAGCGAACACGAGAAATAATAGACAAGGGGGTGGATGCCCTCCAAAAGCTCATTTTTATCCATCTATAACCAACAAAAACACATGGATGATGCACTCGTTACAATCTTAGCTAGCCCCATTGAGCCCCCAGCTATTCTTTTTCTACCTATTTAACAAACTACTCATACCGTTATTTAAAACTTAAACATCACCAACAGAAAACGACCATCTTTTTAGTCAATCGATTGAACATGGAGGACTACAGTGAGTTGGCAAGGGCATTCAACATGGATTCACTCAGAAACAATCTTCCTCAGAAGTAAGAAAATGTTCCCCCTAACCTGTATAAGCATTATACAATGGTCACCGAGCCTAACAAATTTTATTTCAGCAGGAGGGGACTTTCAAGGTACTATTCTGGAAAAGCAAGATCGTTTACTTGTTTATCCGATGCTCAATGCGTTGAAGATTTAAAGAAACAAAATCCAGAGAAGAGAAAGAAGTATTCACAGAGGCTAGACATTCCATCTTACCCATGTCGACGTGTCGCAAGCACCGACCAATGTGCAGCAGTTGGCGCTTAATCATGAAAAATAAAAATAAATGAAAACTACCGTAGCAGGATTTCTTCTGTTCTCAAATATTTCCCAGTCTGTAGTAAATTTACCTCGTAGCACACCCGATTTTCAACAAAAATCACCTCATCAGATTCATGGGAAACGCTAAAGAACACAAGAAACTCAGCAACTTCCTCTCCCATTCCA
This sequence comes from Rhodiola chrysanthemifolia, assembly GCA_033675395.1. Classification (NCBI taxonomy): domain Eukaryota; kingdom Viridiplantae; phylum Streptophyta; class Magnoliopsida; order Saxifragales; family Crassulaceae; genus Rhodiola; species Rhodiola chrysanthemifolia. The sequence goes on from CM066207.1 coordinate 3,397,073, forward strand.
TCAGCGACTTTACGAAAACTCAAAACCATTTCAGCCATTATTACTATCTGTACCAACACAACAATCTTAAGGAAAATCCAAAAAAAAAATCTCATACTAGATACATCAACCCATCCATAGTTAAAAGTTCCATGTGTATAGCCAAGCAGGTTTTTCATTTATAGCTCAGAGCCTCAGACAATGTACAGCTTCTTTTAATGAAGAATCAAAATTTTATTCTCTAATGCTTCAAGTACCATCTGCAACAATCCATCTTTCATCAATTCAACACAAAATCTCTTACTAGCACATTCACAGTAAAATCTAAGAACAGCTGTACTTACAGATTTCAGAGCTGAACATCTCGCTTCAATCAAAACTCAATCTGCACAAAATCACAACAGTTCAAAAATTAGGATAAAATTAAAATACAATAAATCCCCACACAGCTTCAGCTCACCTGATACATCAAACCGAAGCTTCAGAAACTCACACACCAAATCCTAAGCCAGAAAACATCGCCGACGAAACAGGCGCAAACGAAATCCAGTCGGCTGACGCGTCCACCGCGCATTCTTCTCACGTAGTGCAGCGTTTGGCTGCGATGATAACACAATCTCCAAATAACGTAAACCCGCAAACGCTGCCGTCAATAATTGGCACGTGTCGTAACAATATTGGTTGAAGCGGCGCGATATGCAGATAGCCAGCTCACGTAGCATCATCACGTTTGGTTACGAGGATAATTCAATCCCGGAACAACGAAAAGAACTCGACTTCATTCAAAACAAAGCAAACGCACTTCAACGAGGGCGTCAAAAATGGACACGTGGCGGCATCGCATTGAGTGTAGTAGCGCGATATGGAAACGCGAGACGTTTCTTCATTTGATTCTGCATTGTGTCTGTAAATAGAAAGCTCGCGTTTTGGTTCAGACAGCAAAGCGCACAGCAAAAAAAAACAGAGTCGCTGAGTCGCTGACTGCTCTTGCTTTTGTTGCCTCGCCGCGAAAATCGACGCAGCGGATTTTTGTCACGGTCCCGAGGTGACGATTCTGGTTTGGATTTTTTTTATATTTATGATTGGCTTTTTTTGGTTTTCGAGAAAATGATGCTCGTTGGAGCGTGTGCTTTACTCTCACTGTGCCCTAGCTTTTCTCTGTTGATTCGTTTCATTGATTTCCAGCGGCGATTTTGTGCGACGTGGTTTTCGTTTTGAGATCGTGTTTGAGAGGTTGTGTTGGTTTGGTGGATTTGTAGTGAGCAGATGAAGCGTGTTGGGGACGAGTCTCCGAGTAGGACGGGGACTGGGAGTTCTTCAGGTATGATGATCTTTATTCTCTGCTTTTGAAAATCATTGATTTGATTTGCTGTTCATGGGTTTTGAAAAGGTGCTGTGATGGATCGTTAGTGTTAGCAATCTGTCAGACGGAAGTCACAAAGTGTGTTTCCGTCTGATGGTCAGATAGCAGCGGAATAATTTTGCAAGAAAATAAATGACTGGAAAAATACTGCGCACAAATATATAGTGGAAACCTTATCACAACTATGATAAGGTGAAAACCACTACCTTTCGTCTCCGAAAGGATTTTCGAACTGATTACTCTTTATTCCGATATACTTGTAGGGCATACAAACTAGATCACACAGATTCTATTTGTTGTCCTCTACTCAATCCGATAGAGCAATCAGCTTCGAGCTTTGTACTGTGGTGTACGCGATCTCAGCAGGCTCCGTTCGTCGACTGTGATAAACCCTTTTTCACTCCAATTTAGCCGAACTTCTCTACTGAGGTTTTTCTTTCTTTTATAGATGTTGAACTCATCTCTTTCCTTCTCAACAGTCACTACTTTCCAGCTTTGAAGAAGGCTCTTCAAGTTGGTCATCAATTGTGTTTCAATGGACATATTAAATCGGCCTCTTCAATTGTGCCTCACATTAACTCGGCCTCTTCAATGTCTTTCCATATTTACTCGACCTCTTCAATGTCTTTCCATATTTACTCGACCTCTTCAATTGCTTTCCAAATTGTCAGCAATTCAATAATTAACTTCTTGTCTTCAATCAGCAATTAACTTGGCTCTTCAATTGACAATTAACTTGGCTCTTCAATTGGCAATTAACTTGGCTCTTCAATTGGCAATTTGTCTTTAATGTCTTGCCTCCATCAGTAATAAATCTAATATTAATTCTGTCATTAATATTTGCTTTCATTAGCCATCAATCTGTTTGCAATCTCAATTGAAGAATGGATTTCTGCACACTTAAACACATCGTTAGATAAGTGTTTGTAATCATCAAAACCAAAGGGTTCCAACAAATTCCCCCTTTTTGATGATGACAAACACTTCTTCAAAAGACAAGAAATCCATTGCATGTATTTCACAGTTATCACAATTCTGGCAGATAGATGTCATTTATAATTCTATCAGATAGATATCCCTATTCTACAGTCGCTTAACAGTTCCCCCTTAGATGATGCACTCATGTTCTCATCAAATTTCTGTTAAGCAGATAATGCAAACAATTCTACGATCGCTTAACAGTTCCCCCTTAGATGGACATCTAGTTTGATTTTCAGTAGTGACTTCCCCCTTAAGTAATGCACTCATGTTATCTTCCCCCTTTTGGCATCATCAAAAAGAATGCAAGTAAAGACATCCAAGTAATGGAAAGAAACTGCATACTTTATTCATAACGAGAAAAAGTGCCCCAGAGGGAACACACACAGCATACTGAAAATTTAACAACTACCAAGCAGAACACAGAGCATGACAACGAAGAAAGATTGTCAAAGAAAATGGCAGATGTGGTGGGGATAGAAAGGAGTGGGTAACCATAAGACAGTTCCAGAGTTAATCACGGAGCACGGTCTTCAACTGTCCAACCACCTCAGTGGCCACAAACTTCAGCTACCGGTTCAACTCCATTATCTCCTCCTTAATCTGAGGTCCTTCACCCGGTCTCAAGAATAGCAACTTTGCTTCTCAGTTCCTTCACCCAGTCAACTTCTGACTGATAGATGCCGAGATTCCGCCTTTGCTTCTCCCTTTTTTTTTACTGTGAGAAACCCTAGAAATTTCTTTTTCAATTTCTGAATTCCAATCGGCATCCTCGAATCTCGCAAGATTTAATTTTCAACTTCCAAAAGAGATTGCACATTTAAATCTCCTTCCAAATCCATAATTAGGCAATAATTAAGCCGTCTCGTGCAACTCCCAAATTTTGACTTCACTCCACTATTTTCTGCCACATGGACATCTGCGGGTATTTAAAACCCTTATTGCTTCAGATTGTTCAAATATCAAGACCTTGCTGTTTTTCCACGCCATAAAGACCATCAGCCATCATGTCCGAAGCGACGCAGTGATGACGACTGTGCTGCAGACGCAGCTTTTGCTTTTCACCATACGGGACATTCTAATCACCATCAATGTAACACCTTTAACTTCTTTTCTTGCTGGCAGCCACTAACCCTTCAAACGGCACTTACCAACAATCCATTTGAGTGAGCCAGCCACAATCCATCTGATTGAACTAGTCTAAACCAATGCTGAGTTAACCCCGGTTCTGTCTCATGGTTTTCACAAGGTTTGGGTGTGGTGTGGCAGAATTACCCGAATGGTATAATTATAAAGAAAACATCACACACCGAAGAAATAAGAGTTCACCGAATCATGGCAAAGTAATTTCATGTGGTGTGGAGAAAATCAAGAAAAGTTTTAACATCAACGGGCTAAACATTTATTCTCCACACATAACAGGCTAGGTTTAGTCTTAGAGTACTTCCTTGGCTTATATTGTGGGTTCAAATTTGGAAGTCTCTTTTGGGCTGCAAAGAATTATGTGTCATGCTCATGATATTTGCAAGCTAGTAATCTCATTTAGCATGCATGCAGTGGTGATCTCATAAAGCAACTTTCACACAGTTATTAACTTCATACGCAACACTTCCACACATGGTAGCTTAACATGCAGACTAGTCTAGCCAATCATTGAGGAAATTAAACATAGAGTGCAGACTATGCAAGGGAAGTCATACCTAGTTCAAGCCTTAGCTTCTCATAGGGTTCCCTGTGTAAAGCTTTCGTAAAAATGTCTGCGATCTGCTCCTCAGTTCTGCAGTATTCCATGGCAATGGTACCTTTCTCTACACAGTCACGTAAAAAGTGATATCTGATTTCTATGTGTTTGGTACGTGAAAACTGTACCGGATTTTTCGAAATATTTATGGCACTAGTATTGTCACATAGAATAGAGACACAATCAAGATGAACGCCATAATCACTTAGCTGTTGTTTTATCCATAGCAGTTGTGCACAACAGGCTGCGGCTGCGATATATTCGGCCTCGGCAGTGGATAAAGCAATGGATGACTGTTTCTTTGATCCCCATGAGATCAAGCTTGGTCCAAGAAATTGTGCCATCCCTGACGTGGACTTCCTGTCTGTCTTGCATCCTGCATAGTCAGCATCTGTGTAGGCCGTCAGACGTAAGTCACCTCCCATTGGATAGAATAGGCACAGGTCGTCCGTCCCTTTCAGGTACCTCAGAATCCTTTTCACGGCTTTGACATGAGTTTCTCTAGGATCTGCCTGAAATCTGGCACATAGACATACACTGAATAATATGTCAGGTCTACTAGCTGTAAGATACAAGAGTGAACCTATCATCCCCCTGTAGAGAGTCGGATCCACTTGAGGGGAGGACTCATCCTTTGCTAGGGAGTCATTGGGTGACATAGGTGTAGCACACGTTTTGGCGGACTCCATCCCAAATTTCTTTAGGATTTCTTTCACGTATTTCTGCTGATGGATCCGAGTTCCATCTTGTCCTTGTGCTACTTGAAGTCCTAGAAAATACTTCAATTCCCCCACCATGCTCATCTCAAACTCGCTTGACATTAAATCTGTGAACTTCTTGACAAGTCTAGGGTTAGTTGAACCAAAGATAATATCATCAACATATACCTGAACCACTAGAGTGTCATTGCCTTCCTTCAGGAGGAAGAGGGTCTTGTCCACCTCTCCTCTGACATATCCATGTGACAGAAGGAACAAGGATAGCCTCTCGTACCAAGCGCGGGGTGCTTGCTTCAGCCCATATAGCGCCTTGTCCAGGATGTACACATGGTTTGGATAGGCTCTGTCTTCGAATCCTGGAGTTTGGCTCACGTACACTTCTTCCTTCAAGACTCCATTTAGGAATGCTGTCTTCACGTCCATCTGTTGCAGGGTAAAACCATGGTATGTTGAATAAGCTATTAATAATCTAATTGCTTCTAACCTTGCGACGGGAGCGAATGTCTCGTCGTAGTCAATTCCCTCTTGCTGGTTGTAACCCTTGACCACTAGACGGGCTTTGTTCCTTATGACGATTCCCTTATCATCCAGTTTGTTCCGAAAGACCCATTTTGTTCCAATCACATTCTTGTCCTTGGGTCTAGGAACCAGACGCCATACTTTATTCCTCTCGAATTGGTGCAGCTCCTCTTGCATGGCATTGACCCATTCTGGATCCTTGAGCGCTTCTGCTATGATCTTCGGTTCTGCGAGAGAGACAAAAGAGGCAAATCCACAGAATTGACATAAGCAATTAAAATCTACCTCATCCTGGGAGGTGTAGCATTGGTAGTCCCTCAGTCTGGCTGGCGGTTGAACCACTCGTCCATGCCTGGTCGTTCTGGGTTCCCCCTCAGGGATTGCAGGGGTGGGATCACCTGTCATTACTACTTCACCATGAGTCACGCCGTTGACTTCCTCCGCAGGGTCATCATGGATTTGACCACCTTCTGGAAAGGCTTCCTCGTCATCCTCTGTATGGTCATCTGGTGATTGAGCGTCTATGGGATGGACATCCATGTGGGGTGGATCAGCGTTGGTTGCTGGGGGTGGATTCCAATCCTGATCCGATCTATCCGCGAACTGGAGTTCTCCATCATCCAGAATAGCAGCAGTTGAAGAGTCCTTTATCAGGTGACCAGCCATCACCGACTCATCGAATCTCACATGCACGCTTTCCTCGACTTTCTCTAACCTTAAGTTGAAGACTTTGTAGGCTTTGCTGTGGCTAGAGTATCCGACGAACACTCCCTCGTCACTCCGTGCATCAAACTTTCCCAAGCTCTCCTTGCCATTATTGTGGACGAAACACCTGCAACCAAATACCTTCAAATGGGAAATATTAGGCCTCCTTCCACGTAACAGTTCATATGGAGTTTTTCCTATCATGGATCGAAGCGATGCTCGATTTAGGATGTAACCCGCAGCATGCACTGCTTCTGCCCAGAAGCTTTTTGGAGTTCCGCTAGCAATCAGCATCGTTCGTGACATATCCTCTAGGGTTCTATTCTTTCGTTCCACAACCCCATTCTGCTGTGGTGTCCGTGGGGCGGAAAAGTTGTGATCAATGCCTTTGTCCCTGCATAACGAAAGAAACTGCGCATTCCGGAACTCAGTTCCATTGTCAGTGCGGATAGAGGTCAATTTACGATTTAACTTGTTTTCCATCAGGTTAAGCCATGCTTCAAATTCACTATAGGTTTGATCTTTAGCATCAAGAAAAATAGTCCATGTATACCTGGAATAGTCGTCCACTATGACCATAATATACCTGTTTCCACCATGGCTGACGACATTGACTGGACCACACAGATCCATGTGAACCATGTCCAGTGGTGCAGTCGTGCTCACTGTTTGCTTTGATGGAAAAGATGTCCGTGCTTGCTTCCCTGTGACGCAGGCACTGCATGCCTGATCAAATTCGCTTGCCACCTTAGGTAAGCCGATTACCAGTTCCTTCTGATGGAGTTTGTACAGTAGTTTCATGCTAGCATGCCCAAACCGCCTGTGCCATAGGATTGAACCCTCGGCTAAGCTAGCGAGACACAGCTCTTCTTCAGGGACGAAATCTGGATCGACGATGTAGATTTCATTCACACGGATTCCTCTTAGAACTGCCTTCCCTGTCTCATTACACTTCACAAGACAATCATTAAAGTTAAATGTAACTTGATTTTTACCAAACTGACATAATTGAGACACACTTAACAGATTGTACCTCAGGTTTTCAACAAGACTTACCTGCCTGATTCGGATAGTATCCGAAATTCTTACCTCTCCTATACCTACCACGTTTCCTGAGCTTTTGTTTCCGAAGATAATGCTATCTCCGGAGGTTTTATGGAGCGAGTCGAACCATTCTGGATTCCCTGTCATATGTCTTGAGCATCCACTATCTAGGTACCATGGACGGGACCTCACTCCTTTCTGCAAGAAAACGATCAGTTTTTACGAACCCAGACAAGCTTGGGCTTACTGGGTTTAGGAATGAATTTAGCAATAGGAGCAGAATAAGGAACATAATAAGATGAATAGTATGCATCGTGGTTAGTTAATTCAATCTTTCTTCTTGGTGTCTTCCTTGGTTTGGCAGAGATGGCTGGATCATAATGGGGACGGTAGTGAGCAGTTCTGTCTTCCTTCCTGTACTTGTTAACTTCCCTCTGATAGTCGTAATTATTTGCTTCCCTCTGATAGCTGCCCTCTGGATAGTGGTCTTGGATGTCTAGCCATTTGAAGTTCCTTTCATATGACTCTCTCAGTCTTGGGCATTCCGACTTGTAGTGTCCAGAGTGTCCGCAATGCCAGCATATTCTATGGCACGGAAGTCCCACATATTTACTTCTGCCAGGTGGAATGGACCTCTTGTTCTTCCTTGCCTGGAAGTCAATTGTTGGGGGCTTGCGGCTCAGACTCTGCTTCTCCCAGATGTCATAGGCTTTCCTAGCCTTGTAGGGGACTGAGTCAGTATCATAGAGGTAACTTCCATCATGTGGATGGACTTCTCTTCTTCCCTGCCCCGTAGCTTGAGGCCATCTTCCCTGGCAGGAGTGTTGTTCTGGTTCTGCCATTGCTTCCTTTCCTTTGGCAGCCTTCTTCTTTGCTGCCTCCTCTTCTTCATAACCAACTCCTGGTCTGACAAACCTCTTCTTGAAGTCTCTCTTTTCTTCTTCAACCCTCATGGCTTCCAGCTCATGGAGCCATTCTTCTTTCCTTACAGACTCTTCGCGTCTTAGATCAACGACTGTCTGAAGGAGTTCCTCATTGTGTTGTCTGAGATTTATCAGCTCATCATTTAGCTCTTCAACCTTTATCTTGAAGTCAACCAGCTCAATGTTTCCGATCGACATCCGTTTTAGTTCATCACTTAGGTTGCTGATCTGTCTCTCTCTTCCTTCACAGGTACGGCACTTACAGACATGTTCCGCCATTTCTTTTTCAAGACGCATGGCTTTGGTTGACCAGAGACAGTTCTCCTCTATGTCATCGTGATGTTCCTGCTCCATTTCTGCCAGTCTGTCTTCCAGATCTCGGTTTTTGGCTAAGACTTTAGCAATTGTTTCTGCAAGATCGGTTTTAGAAAAAACTTTATTAACAAAGGATTCAGTTTCTATTACCTCATCAGATGTGGAGTGAGCCATTAAGCATGCATCCTTTGAGGACTTTCCATCGTTACTATCTTCATCCGAGTCCCCCCATGCGGCAAACATAGCCTGAGCAGGTTTTGGGGCAGCTGGTTCAGTCTGTTCTGGTTTTGGGGCCGCTGGTTCTCCTTTCTTTCTGCTACGGCAGTCTCTTGACAGATGCCCCTTCTTCTGACAGTGGTAGCATGTTCTCTCTTCCCTCTCTTTCGGGTTTCCTTTCTTTTCATCTGATGTAGCATCTTTGTTCCATCTGGAGGAACTAGCACCACTTCCCCCTGTTCTGAAGTTCCTTCCTCCTTTGCCAAAGCCGACCATCGCAAGTGCTTTTGTTAATAGAGCAATTTCATCATCTTCCCCTTGTGATGTCTCATTTCCTTGTGTACGATCGAGGGCTTTTTCAACTTTCAAGGCAATGGCCTGAGACTTGTCAGTCTGTCTCCTGGCCATCTTCCTGTCTACGATCCCCGCCTGACTCTGGAGGTTGGCAACCAGCTCTTCTAGAGTAGTGTCTTTGATTCCCTTCTGAGCTTGTAGTGCTAATGTCACTTGATCCCACTTGGAGTTCAGGGCCTGCATAAACTGGTGCGTGATCTTCCATTCAGGGAGCCTCTCGTTCAGATATTCCAGCTGTCCGACTATGACCTGGAACCTGGTGTAGAAATCATCCAGGGACTCATCCTTCATCTGCAAGACGGTCTCGTAGTCCTTTGTGGCAGCCAGGATCCTGTTCCTTTTGATGTCTTCATTTCCACCGTACAGTCTCACCAGTCCATCATACATATCTTTAGCTGTTTTGTACATTGCCACTTTAATCTGATCTCCGGGGGACAGGGCCATGTAGAGAACCTTCTTTGCTCTGGCATTCTTTTCGAGACACTTGTAGTCCTCGTCGGTGTACGCATCCTTGGCCTTTTCTACCGGTTTTTCAGGATCTGTTTTGTCCAGGATAGGTAATGGACCAGTCTCGAATATCCTCCAGAGCTGTCCGTCCAGCGAGCAGACATGGGCCTCAAATTGGTCTTTCCACCAGTCAAATTGCCCCGGCTTTAGCAGCGGCGGTTTCCAGAAAGAGTCGTTGATTGATGACATAGTTTTCCTGCAAAGCTAACACACAAATCTAGAGTACTCGGCTCTGATACCACGTGATGGATCGTTAGTGTTAGCAATCTGTCAGACGGAAGTCACAAAGTGTGTTTCCGTCTGATGGTCAGATAGCAGCGGAATAATTTTGCAAGAAAATAAATGACTGGAAAAATACTGCGCACAAATATATAGTGGAAACCTTATCACAACTATGATAAGGTGAAAACCACTACCTTTCGTCTCCGAAAGGATTTTCGAACTGATTACTCTTTATTCCGATATACTTGTAGGGCATACAAACTAGATCACACAGATTCTATTTGTTGTCCTCTACTCAATCCGATAGAGCAATCAGCTTCGAGCTTTGTACTGTGGTGTACGCGATCTCAGCAGGCTCCGTTCGTCGACTGTGATAAACCCTTTTTCACTCCAATTTAGCCGAACTTCTCTACTGAGGTTTTTCTTTCTTTTATAGATGTTGAACTCATCTCTTTCCTTCTCAACAGTCACTACTTTCCAGCTTTGAAGAAGGCTCTTCAAGTTGGTCATCAATTGTGTTTCAATGGACATATTAAATCGGCCTCTTCAATTGTGCCTCACATTAACTCGGCCTCTTCAATGTCTTTCCATATTTACTCGACCTCTTCAATGTCTTTCCATATTTACTCGACCTCTTCAATTGCTTTCCAAATTGTCAGCAATTCAATAATTAACTTCTTGTCTTCAATCAGCAATTAACTTGGCTCTTCAATTGACAATTAACTTGGCTCTTCAATTGGCAATTAACTTGGCTCTTCAATTGGCAATTTGTCTTTAATGTCTTGCCTCCATCAGTAATAAATCTAATATTAATTCTGTCATTAATATTTGCTTTCATTAGCCATCAATCTGTTTGCAATCTCAATTGAAGAATGGATTTCTGCACACTTAAACACATCGTTAGATAAGTGTTTGTAATCATCAAAACCAAAGGGTTCCAACATGCTGCTTTAGGAGGTTTTTCGAACACTGTTTCTGTGAAGGTGTACTGTTTATTTGTACTTGGATGTTGTTGGTTTGTTGAGTAGATACTTTATAAGAAATTGATGAGAGTCGTGTTGGAGTTCTGTATATGGGTAATTTGAGGTGGGAACTGGTTTGATTTGGAGGGACATGGGGTTGGTGTTGTCTACTTGTACTGGCTAAAACTAGTGGTGGCTTAAGATGGATGGCGATTTTGTGTAAGATGCTTTTCTTCAATTCGAATTAGTTAAAATGTGGACGTTATCGTTTGAAGTAAAGACGTTTTTTTCTAATCAAGGTATTAAGGATAAAAGGTTGGTATTGTTAGTCATCCACTCCTGCGTAATGTCTGTTATTTGATCACATTTCTCAATATCTCAACGGAAATAACATCTTGAAAACTTTCGTATCTTCTGTAATGATTGGTTTATTTCGCTCCCTTAAAACACATATACAAATGAGTTCTGTTTGGCTTTTATATGCCTTTTCTGTTAGCATAGCCTGCTTTAGGTTAGAATCAGTGATTCATTTTTATATATTCAAAGGCTCTAGTAAGTAAATTAGTCATCATGTTTTATGAATTCCTTCTCGATGTGGTCAAGTTGTGGACTTTACATTTTTGTGTTTTTTTCATGTGGACTTTACATGTGAATCATATTTGCAGACAATAACAAGAAAAGGATTCTCTTTCGACCAAATAAATCTTGGGGACAATTTAAAGAAACGGATTACACTAAATATGGAAGCGTCGCGGAAGAGATTAAAAAAATCAACTTGCGCAGAATGGAAATAATGAATGTAGTTCCTTCTGTTCACGAAGCTGCAGTCGACGAGATGAAGCAACATACAACCAATGCAGAGTCGGAAGACATGCCAATTGAAAAATCTAATGCCAACAACAGTACATTTGTCTCTGAATCCAGAGTAAACAATGATTTGGTCACAACATCTATTCCTATAATAATCTTAGATTCAGATGATGAGGATGTCACACCACAAAGTCAAACCAATGCCCATCGGAAACCAGTTCTGGAGCCCGCTGAGCAGCTAATTTTGAGTGAAGTAAATCTCCTTTCTCTGTGTGCGTGTGCCATTATATGCCCATTACTACAAACTATTGAAAATCATATAGTACTATACATACTCAAATATATCTTACTATCTTGTTGATTATATGGCCGAGTGTTTTTGTAGGTTTACTGAGCAGCTATCAGATCATAACTTCCTTCATATGTGATATAACTGTTTAGGAATGGCAATAGAAGTATTCATTCTCTAGGTTTTGAATTGGGTTGCATGGTTTACGACTTTACGTTCATTCCAAAAGTTCAATCTTATTCAAGGGCATTTATGCATGGTATGAATATAATGAATTAGCTTATTATCAATTAGAATTTTCAACATAATGAGCATCATTTTCATAATTTGACTGTAAGTCTGTAACAGAATCATCACTTACAGTGCTTCTGTAGGAAAGTATTCACTACATACTTTATCTTTCAGATTGACCTTGGATTGACTATTAATTGTTGAGCAAAACTACACTCTTAACTTGTCATCTAATTGCTAGGTTGAAATCATAGATGGTGGCTGCCCTCTGAAACAAAATGCAGATCCTTCTCTTCACACTGACGACGAGACAATTGGAACCAGCGATCAAGGAGATGATGGCGATGATAATGAAAAAACACAATGTTATGTGAAGAATGAAGTGGAAGATGAATCGCAAAGAAACTCGTTTCTCGGAGAAGGCTCTAAATCTGATGATCAGACCATTGCATCTGATGATGAAGAAACGTCGGAAAATGGACTGGATGACTTGTGGAAGGAGTGGGGACTGGCAATAGAGAATAGCAAGGTCTGACCACTTTCATGCATTTGTTTTCTTTACTTGAAGTCTTAGCTCGGAACTAATATTTGGTAGCTGTTATCTATGCATAACATAAGTATCATCGCTTCTGCTTAATATAAAGCGCGTATACTATCTGATTTAAAGGTCTGGAGAACAAAAGAAAAGGTATATATATATATATATATATTATTAGTATGTTGGATAAACATTAATAAGGTGAGGCCACACATATGTTATTAAATCTTTAGTATTACTTAGCTACAACATTTTCAGGATAGTTTGTGAGAAATAAATGCCTTCGTAGAATTTTAATGCTTTTACCAGTGTACAGATAATCCTGGCTCTAGTTGTTGACTTTAGAGAATGTTTGCAAAAAATAGCTTGATTTATATAATTGAACCAGTGCAGTTATTCCATATACAAAAAAAAAACCAGTGAAGTTTTTTTTTGTTGAAAGAATGATGATATCATTAATCAAAAAACCCAATACGAGACATAACACATCGCTCAAAAAGCCACAAAAACCAGTGAAGTTATTCCATATACAAAAGTTATCTTAAAGTTCAGGATGCTACTACATAAATGCTTCACTTCAATGACGCCCTTTTTATCAGGGACTTGGTCATTTTATTTACATTCTAATTAATAATTTATTTACAAGGCGTTACTCTTGATCTCTGCCAGGAACTTGCTGATTTTGATGACTCTGCACATAATAACTCAAGTAAAGAACCAGCTGAAGACTGCGAGCATTCACTCATCCTAAGAGATGATATTGGTTATGTATGTCGTATATGCGGAATCATTCAGAAGGGCATTCAAGACATATTTGAATTTCAATATAAGGTAAAGGTTTATGTTCTTCTTTATGATAAATGTTTTACAAGCTTGATCGAACTTTTTTTCCTATGCTTGATTGCACTTCTATATAAAATCAGAATAGATGTGGGGTTAGTTTATATCGCCTTGTTAGTGCTATCATGGAAGTTCTGAACTCTTGGTGGACTCATTTTAATGCAAGAATCTATAACCATCTTGGCATGATCTTACACTACTAAAGGTGCTTTTAAAGTGCTTGAGGAAATGGATGTTACTTGCTGATGTAAAAATGTTGCCTCGTTAGATATCCTTAGCAGGGTTTCTAAAAATAAACTTAATATCTTACCGACCTAGATGCATTACCGAATACATCCATTTCTGGGGTTCTCAGTCTACTGTTAGTGGATAGTGGTGAAGGCTAGCAGTTCACTATCTAGACCCTTTAGAGACCTCTAGCAAAGGAAGTTTACAGTCAGGCTAAAGGTTTGGTGGGTGTACTTTCATGAATATGAACTGCTCTACATTGAATCTACCAGAAGCATATAAAATATCATGAATCTTTTTTTTTATACCCTGATGTTTTTTTACCTTCAGTTATAGCCTAAAAAATTTATTTTGTTTATTCCTTCTTCAGATTCCAAGGTCTACACGAACCTACAAATATGAGTCACGATCAAAAGGAGACAAGGAACCTTTAGAATTCAATTCAGATTCTATAGAGTTGCTTCGAAACAAAGTTGTATCTGGTTTCTCTGCTCACCCTCGCCATGCAAAACAAATGAGATCACACCAAGTTGAGGGTTTCAATTTCTTAGCTAGGAATCTGATTTCTGATCAACCAAGTGGGTGCATCTTGGCTCATGCACCAGGATCAGGAAAAACCTTTATGATAATCAGTTTCATCCAGAGTTTCATGGCAACATATCCTGATGCGAGGCCTCTTATTGTTCTCCCAAAGGGTATCTTGGCTACCTGGAAAAACGAGTTTTTGAAATGGCAAATTGAAGATATTCCTCTTTATGATCTTTACTCTGCGGGGCCTGATGGTAGGAGTCAACAATTGAAAGTGTTAAATAAGTGGGTGAAGCAAAGGAGTATCCTCTTTTTGGGATACATGCAATTCTCTTCTATTGTGAGCGGAGTTGGAAACAATGAAATTATAACTTTGTGTCAAGATATTTTGTCTAAAGTACCATCACTTCTTATACTCGACGAAGGGCATACTCCAAGAAATAAGGACACAGAAGTTGTAAACTCTATATCAAAAGTAGAAACTACTCGGAAGGTTGTTCTTTCGGGTACTCTTTATCAAAACCACGTGCAGGAGGTGTTTAACATCTTGGACATTGTTCATCCGAAGTTCCTTCAATCAGATACCCCCAAAGCAGTAGTTAAGCGAATTATGAGCAGAGTTGGTGGGAAGAGAATTAATAACGGGAATTCTTCCTTTTACGATTTGGTTGAGCGAACCCTGCAAAGCGAAGACTTGGATATTAAACTTCATGTGATCAATGATTTACGGGAGATGACAAATAACATTCTTCATTATTATAAAGGCGATTTTCTGGATGATTTGCCGGGACTTGAAGATTTTACAGCGAAACTCAATCTAAATGTGAGGCAAAAGAACGAGACCAAAAAGCTGAAAAGATTTGCTTCAGTTTTCAAGAGAAGTTCAGTAGGGAGTGCAATCTATGTACATCCAACTTTGAAACAATATTTGGAACATGTTCAAGGTAATGGAGAGAAACAAGCACCTTTCGATGACGCAACAATTGATGGACTGATTAAAGAAGTTGACATAAAGGAAGGGGTGAAAGCTATGTTCTTCCTTAATGTTCTCAAACTGTGTCAGATCACGGATGAAAAGTTGTTAGTTTTTAGCCAATACCTCTTGCCTCTAAAGTTCTTAGAGAGATTGACATGTAACGTAATGAACTGGAGCCTTGGTCGAGAAATTTTTATGATCACTGGTGATTCAAGTGCTGAGATGCGGGAGATGTCAATGAACCAGTTCAATAATTCAGCAAGTGCCAAAGTTTTCTTTGGGTCCATCAAAGCTTGTGGAGAGGGCATCTCATTAGTGGGCGCATCGCGCATAATTATACTGGATGTTCACCTCAACCCATCTGTCAGCCGACAAGCAATAGGACGTGCATTCAGACCAGGCCAGAAGAAGAAGGTGTATGTGTACAGATTAATTGCTGCAGAATCACCGGAAGAAGAAGACCATAACACTTGCTTCAGAAAAGAGCTCGTTTCAAAAATGTGGTTCGAATGGAACGAGTACAGCAAACTGAAAGATTTTGAACTGAAACAGGTGGATGTGGAAGACTGTGGAGACTATATTCTAGAGAGCCCACACATCCATGGTGATGTCAAGGCTCTGTACAAGAGGTTGGTTTCTTCTTAGCCTTTTAATTTTATTCATCTCCTGCTTCCATGTATATTCCAAAAGACTTGCATTTCTTCAGCTTCTCAATTGCCCTGATTTGCTGCTATGTTGTATCAGGTAATTTATCTGAGCATGTCATGAGCTTGCACAGGCTTTTATGGATTTGAGGCGGCCGTCTACCTTCTGGATTTTGTACGTAGTATGTAATCATGTTCCTTTTTCTACAGGAGGACCAAGCATGGCTGATGGCTGGCTATTTTGCTTGTAAAATCGTACTAACTAAAGAAGGGTTGTATTATGTGGTGTCTTTCTCTTGTATTCTGCCTATCATGTTGTGTGTCTTTAGCTTGTATTCTGTTCAAGGATTTCAAAATGTTATCTTACAATCAAAGACAACTAGAAGCATCTTTGTCCATTATATTACAAATGTGTTTCAGGTTCATATACTCCGAAATATTCAGTATATACTAAGGACATGCTAATCCTTTATACCCAAACTTCAATACTGCAGCTTCCACTTGCCTTCATCCTGCCAGGATTGGGTCAAAATTAGCCACTGCCAAAGGGGTCTGGGTAAACAGATCATTTCAGGCTACAAAATCATGCAACAGATGGGAAGAGCTAAATCTGTGCTGATCACAATCTGTTGGATCTGGCAGCAAGGAATTCGTCGCCGCCGATTTATATATATCGCTGTTTCTCATTGCAATGAAGTTCCGATGAGATTCACTGGACATGGGCAGCACCCCGCCTTCATAGTTTTGCAACCCTAAGGTCAGTGACACCCCATTGTTATTCGCAAAATGGTAAGCAGCAGCCTGAGATTGAATTAGCCTCAAATTGTTGGGGGATTCTGCCTGAGACACATTTTGGAACACGGTGCTTTGTGAGGACCCAATCATGCCGACGGGAGGAATAGGAAGGTTAGAAGCTGCAGATTGTTGGGGGAAATCGTCCTCTGCTCTGCTCTCTGAGTTCCTGGCCTCGTCTTTATTTGTTCCCCTTTGAGCTTGGTCGGAAGAAGAGTTTGTATCTATTTCAGCTTCTCCAGCCTCTTCTTTGTACATCTCTTCCACCATGGGCTTCCATAGTCGCACACGTGCATTTATAAACCAGTTGGATACCTGATCAATGAAAAATCCAAGAGCAAACAATTCATCAACATAGTTGTCATCGCGTATCAAAATGCACACCTCGACAACAGATATTTACGGGAAGCGAATGTAATGTTTACCTGGCTTCTAGTCAACCCCGTTTGCCTGGCAAGCATAATTTTATCAGAGTCCTTCGGGTAGCTGGTGAACAACACAAAAGCGTAGTTACGACCAACATAGTTCACCAGCTAAATGTACTTCAAAGATGAAGCGAGACAGCTGTTTAGTAATCGTTCTGACTTACGGATGAAGAAAATGCTCAAACAACCAAGCACGGAGAACCGAGACAGAGCTTTCAGGAAGTCCTCTTTGCGGCCTCCAAGTGTGCTGTTGCATCATACCGAGCTGTTGGAGTGCTCTTTGCTGCCTAAGCTGCTGGTCAACAAATCTGAGCCGCGAAATCCCAACGCCTTTGCTGCTACCTACAGCATCTTGATCCCCAAGGCTTTCCCTTGTAGCTTGAATTTGATTTGTTATCGCATCATGCAAACAGCGAAAGTGTCTAGAGATTGTCTGCAGCGCAAGAGCTGTGTATGGTTTCGAGGCTCCATTTCCCGCCACTGTGTCGAATGAAGAAACAACAATTTGCATCTGATGGTAGTATTGCTTGTACCTTCTGTCGACCTGGAACCACGAAAAAGTCAAAAATGAAGTTTACACAACGCCAAAAATGAAATCAGATAGAAATTGCGAGCTTAAGGTGTTACCTCATCTAACATGGACAGCAGTTTAGTCAACTTGTTCTGGAAATCATTTCTTTCGGCTGGAGATAGCTCATTTACATTCTTTCCTGACGATTCTTGAGCATCCGATGGCTCTCCAGCTGAAATTTCGTTCAACCCCTCGTCACCCTCTTTCGAACTCTTCCCTTTTGGATCATGTTTGTCTCGATTCTTCTCCAAATCTGGCTGCTTCAGAGCCTTCTTGACATTGACCACCTCGTCAAGCAATTCTTGCGCAACTTTCAAGTACCTAGAATTCGAAATGGGTCTAGAGATACTAGACATACCAAAAGTCGATTGATTGTTGCCCACTTTATCCAACGAGTTCTCGTCTTCTCTAATTGATCCACCATCACCTGACACGTTAGGCCCCAAAAATGAAGTAAATCCAGGGTTTAAACTTCTGAATTGAATCCGTGGAACCTGGATTCCAAGCGGAATTTGCGTCCCGAGGCTAAGCGACAATCCCTGGCCGTGCGAATTCGACCCAACCGAATGCATAAGCATAATCTCATTCCTCTCATCCCTCCACTCCACCAAATTCGTCAAAATCTCCTGCTGAGGATGCTGCTGGCTTGATTCTGACCCACCAAGAGACTGAATCTCATTATCACGTTGCGTCTGAGCATTCGAACCCGATGTGTCTACATAAGTCCCATAAGACGGTGGATAATTCATGATCATCATATTTCCCTGAGCCTCCTGATACGAACCCGGATAATTCTCCTTCAAGTAAAGCATCGTCGCAGCATCTCTTTGCGCACCCGTGTTCGAGTAATAAGTAGCCATTATGTACCAAATTCTCCGAGCCTCACAGTCACAGCCTCAAACTACAACCTAGTTCCACATCAAACACCATCAAAACTCAACAATAGTAACTATCAATCAACTGAAGCAGTCATTCGAATGAAGATCTAGACACATTTCAGTTAACATGAACCAAACAAGAGATGATGAGAGTCCCAAAAACATCATCAGTGGAAGAATAAGATGCAAAGACGCAACATGCAGAATATGCTTACTGTTCTCCACTGCCCTAAAAATTAAGCTACCAGTAACTCCTCAATTATTGCAATCATCAAGAGGATAAACTAATCAAACCAGACAGAAGTAAAATCAACTTCAGACAAAGTCAATAATTGAATAAACAATCCCAATAAATTACCTTAATTGTGTGTGTTTTGGGGAACAGCAATATATGAAACAAGCTAAATCAACACAGCCCTAAAAAATTGCTGATCCAATAAACACACAAATCCAAAGCTAATAATAATCAACCCCAAAATCCACTTTTTTTTCCTCAATCATTTAGCCTCATAATCATCTCATCTTGTTCTTGTTGTAGCTGCTTTGTGTTGTGGTGCTGTTCAGGCTCATCATTCAATCAGACATCAACTTCATACTAACAACAATAACAACAACAACAAACAAAGACAACACCATCATCAACAGAAACAGAAACAGCAACTACCACAGTTGGTAAACAAACCTAATCTTGAACAAACCAAAACCTTTGAGCATAATTCAGCAGCAGCAGCAGCTTAAACCCTCTTCTCAACTTCCTCTATACAAGCTTGGTGGACTTGTTGTCTCTCTCTCTCTTTCTTTATTGGGTCTCTCTTTGTCCTGCGATTTCCACCATACCTTATTTCTTACTGTAGACACATTGACACAAGTCGTTGTTTTTTTCTTTTCTTTTTTGTGTGTTTTAAACATTAACACAAAACACTGTTTATCTTTTCTTTTTATTTTTTTATTTATTTGTTAAAGGCGCACTATTTGGTGCCCAAAATCACTATTCTTGTCCTTTTCTTGCCTCCAGTTCTTCCTCCTGGGAGATTTATTAAATCTAGTTTTCAATTTAACTATAAGTGAAAGCTAATCCAAAAAAAATAAATGTTAAAAAGTTGTACTGAATAATAAATTTTGGATTTTTTAAAGTCAAAAATGAGGTTCAAAAAGCTTTAAGGTTTGGAATTGCAGTACACATGGCTTCAGCAATTCACAAAAAAGGGTATATGATGAAACTGCAGTACATTTCCCACAAAGAGCAAACCTTTCCAAACACAATGTTTGTGAAAAAGTAAGATAAATTTAAGCCCTGCTTAACTTTTCTTAGCTAAAAACTATTAAGCATTCAACATTTTGTATTCAAGTCATCAATCAATCAATGCTCATGTTATCTGGGCTCCTCTACTTATATTCTCCTAGCATCTGCGATTGCAGATGTTGTTGTTTTTTTATCTGATGATGTTTTAATTTTATTTTCGTTTTGAATGGCCAAATGGGTCATTTTCTATCTCTTTTGGTTGATTTCTATGTGTAAGAATGTGGTCCACATGAAAATAAAGCAAACCCATTTGTTGTAATGTGTTCTTTTTTGGAATTGTATTTCATCAACATGTGATGAAAAGATTATATTTTTCATGATGAGTTTGTTTTAAAAAAAAATAAAAAAAATTAGTAAGGACTGGACAATCACAGATTCATATTCAAATTCGTGTACTTGTTCATCAGAAACATTACGAATGGTAAAAGTAGTGATCGCCATTACTCAAGTCACAACTTCGATCCGAGGTTGTCGGATCATTTTTTTTTAAGAAACCATTTTATATTTTATTGATGTATAAACTATATTTTTGAAAAAAATATACCTAATAATTATACAAGTAAAAAAAGTACAAAAACATATCAATTTGAATAGTACACAAGAGGTGATATAGAAGGAGGACAGGCTTTGCGTAAGCAACGGATGACGTGTGGTCTTAGGAGAAAGTACGAGGACTCACCTTGAAATAAACGAAAGGTGTGTTCAGAAGGGTTCTGAAGATGACAGACACCTGACGTGTCGATATTTGATTGGATAACAGGTTGACGATTATGCAAGAAACCTGGGGATCCGTGAAATAAGCGAAATGCGAAAATCTAGTATTGGGAAGTACGTTTGGTAGTAAAATTCATGAAATCCAAATTGAGACATTCTTTTTTTTTTTTTTCAAAATTAAATTTCACTCTGATAAGTAAAGAATGGACAAATCTCGATTCATACCAGTGCATCTGAAGGGGTTCGAACCATCGATCTCCTGATCATTCGACCAAGACTGTGATCGCTAGACTATTACCCAGGATGCAAATTGAGACATTCAGTTATTGCTCGACGATCAAACTGTAACTAATTTTAATTTAATAATTCAAGAATAAATGAATTCAAAGTTGAATTTTAAATAAAGTTTAAATAAATGATTGCTGAGCGGTTAACATAAAGAAAGATAAACAGGCATATGACAGGTGTCGTTCTGTGATTGGTATGTGATGGATGAGGACTCATTTATTATGACGTCAGTACTGACATAGTCAGGTCCACTGGATTATCCTCTTCTTGGGCCCACTTTAAGGCCCATCATAACTTTGAGCAGTACGACATCGTCTTTGTTTTCAAAATCAGAACAAAACGGTATTGCTTTGATCCCAATGAATTTTCTTTAAAAGTGATTGAACCCAAAATAAACCGTTTACAAAAGATTTTACTACGAGAGATTTATTCAACTTAAAACGGCGTCGTTTCTTCTCGTTATTGTCTTCCATAGTTCTATGTGCTATTGTGCTCAACCAAAGGCATATTGTGATTTTGCTTATTAAAAAAAAAGGGCATATTGTGATTTTCACTTGATTTATTTTTTTTGCGTATTAATATTCAAAGAAATATATATATTCATTAATTTTCGAACGAAGAAATTAGTTTCTCTCTCTTCATTTCTCATCTGCCTGCCGGAAGACAGTTGAATTTTCTCGATTGGGTCGGAGGAGGGTCAAACTTGAGACAAAGGAGGATTCGATCGATTCCACTCTAGCTAAGGATTTGCTGACGTGGATTTGAATGGATGCATTACGGAAGCAGGCGTCGAAGCTTCGAGACCAAGTCTCGAACAAGGTATCGATCGTTTTAGGTCAATTAAACACTAATCGGATTTTCCATCTCGGGTTGTGCGTAGCTGTGTGCATTTAGTAGATCGGTTTCTGACGCTAGCTGGTAGAAATTGATGATTGATTCGTAGTTTGGTGAAATGAAGTTAGGGATTCCAGCTCAGGGATCTGTAATTGGATCGTAAGGTTGTTTTTCCATGGGGAATTTTGGAGGTTAGGAAGATTGATGGGTCCTGTGAAACGACAGTTAATATATGATTTGATTTGATTTGATTGCGTTGTATATTTTATGTAAGGACTCATCTGTGGGAATGTGCTGTAGTGTGATTGAGAGATTTGGATGTTGACCTGTTTGATCCAAGCTAGAATCTACATTTTCTAGCAATACTCTGTCAGTGGAGAAATATGCTCTTAATGTTACAACGGTTTTTGTTAGCTAGTTAGTTTATTGGGACATGAGAATCATTTTTGTTGATACTGAATGTGTACGGTTTTTTCCAGACCGTGTTTAAACAATTTGGAGCTGGTGGACATGGAGGCTCAGTTGCCGATGAGGCTGAATATCAGCTGCATCAAAGACTTGAAAAGCTGTACATATCGACCCGTACTGCCAAGGTTAGATAGCCTGTTAATTATTCTGTCGTTGTTGTACTTTGATGCTTCTTTCTCATTGAAGTTTATTGTGATTCTCAGCATTTTCAAAGGGACATTGTTCGTGGTGTTGAAGGGTACATCATGGCTGGCACCAAACAAGCTGAAATAGGTGATGCACTAAATGTGTTGGTGATTCAGTTTTAAATGATTTAGTTATTGGTAGTATTTAATATCAAGAGTTAAAATGTGTGTAACAGGAACAAAATTGTATGAAGATAGTAGGAAATATGGTGTTGAAAATACTTGTACTAGTGGTAGTACATTATCAAAAGCTGCCACAAAATTTAGTCAAGCTCGCGCTCAAATGGAAAAGGAACGTACAAATCTTTTGAAAGCACTTGGCACACAGGTGAGTTCAGAGTTGTATAATATCCCACATTCATCTAGGATATTTTCTGATTTTATATATAAAATCAAGCTTGTGCTCAATGGGTTGCTTCCAATAAAATACCAGGTTGCAGAACCTTTGAAATCAATGGTCCTTGGAGCGCCATTAGAAGATGCTCGACATCTTGCTCAACGATATGACAGAATGAGGCAAGAAGCCGAAGCACAGGTACCCTTTACCTCGCTTAAACGGAATTCTCGATCTTCTTGTGATTCCTATCATTTACTAAAATTTATGCTGGATGCAAAATGGTGTTTATAGTGTCTGTTTTGGGTTGAGTTCATATGTAGCTCGTCCTGTGTGCTTTGTTCAGGCGTCTGAAGTTGCCAAACGCCGGGCGAGAATGAGGGAACTCTCAGATAACCCTGAGCTGGTAATGAAACTGGAAGCCGCTGAAGCAAAACTTCATGATTTGAAGTCCAATACAACAACTCTGGGGAAGGAGGCAGCTGCTGCGATGGCTGCTGTTGAAGCCCAACAACAGAGGCTTACACTTCATAGACTAATAACTATGGTGAGACCATTTGTCTTGCAAAGCCACTAGGGCCTTTCCATAAATAGTATAATGTGAATTTTTTATAATAGTGTTTATCTACTCTCATTTCGCAATTAAGGTTGAGTCAGAACGGGCATATCATCAGAAGGTCCTCCAAATACTTGAACAGCTTGAAGGCGAGGTAATTCATCTAAGTAATTTATCGTTTTCTGTTCCTTGATTGTCGTCAGCCTAAATTGAGGGAGAATGATTGCACCTGCTTGTTCAGACTTCAGACCAACAACACCAATTTTTTGTATGTTCACCAAGAGCCGCAAGAGGTGTCACTGGACATACATCATACATGCATTAGCTGGCATTATGTTATCTTTTAATTAGTTTTCTTCTTCTTTCCCCTAATTATCATGCTTTTAGAACCTAGCCTTACTGTAGACACATTTAATGTTTGTTGGCATATTCATCCTCAGATGGTATCCGAACGCCAGAGGATTGAAGCACCTCCTTCTCCAAGTATTGAAACTTCAATGCCTCCGCCTCCCTCTTATGAACAAGTTAATGGTCTATTGTCTCCTCAATCAAACAATGGATCGACAGATGCCATGGGATACTTCTTAGGAGAGGTACATTAATCTTAAACCGTAATCCATCTAATGTACACATTCTGTCGGATTTTTCTGTTTCTCAGGCTGTTTACAAAATATTTTGGACCAGGCAATGTATCAGTATCAAGCTGTATCTGACGTAGAGCTGAATTTGAGCGTTGGTGATTATATCGTAGTCCGAAAGGTAAGTAAAGTGTGTATATGATTGTCACATAAGCATTGCAATGAGTAGATACAATGTTCCACAGGGATATAACTTCTGAGCAATGTGATCCCACTTATTACTTGAACAGGTGTCTAATGGTGGGTGGGCTGAAGGTGAATGCAAAGGGAAAGCAGGTTGGTTTCCTTACGGGTACATCGAAAGACGAGATCGAGTCCTAGCAAGCAAAATAGCAGAAGTATTCTAAATGCTTGTCAACCCTTTTCACAGTTTTGTGGTCATCCCGAGTTTGAGTAACCTCTGAACAAGAGTAATAGATGATCTGTTTGTCAAGGCAATAACCTTGTGTGTTTGTGATACATATCTTTCCAATCCAGCCGAGCTCTTTTCCTGATTTTGATGCACATAAATGATCGCTACCTGTATTGGCATGTTTGTACCAGCTTCATATAGCAAGAAACATTTGTGGGCTCTATTTTGATAGCGATGAGACCATATTCCTGAATGGTGTAAGAGAGAAATGTAATGTAAAGTTTTGGTTTCTTGTTCCTATTGGTTGGTGATGCTGCTAATTATTTCAATTTTATAACAAACATGTTCAAAAGAGGGCTTTTCAAGATGAAATGTTTGATGTGCATCCTCCCAGAGTCCTAGCCTCCTAGGAACAATTTGGAATTCGAGAGGTACACTATTTACATGCGCCCTTTTGGAACTTCTAATCCAAAACCAAAGAATTTCAAATCCGCAAAACTCTGAAAATCATTGTTATATGCTGCCGTATTTGAAGTTGAACAGTCAATCAGGTAAAAATTACCGAGTATAAAATTTGATTGATACAGCCTGTTCGGCATTTGATTATATCACACTTGAAAGGAGAACATTGCTTTAGGATAGTACTGGCTTAGGAAGCTGATTTTGTAATCCAACCCATCTCTGCATGCAGCAAATAGTAAACAAATATTTGCTTAAAACTGAACAAGTCAATGATAGAAGTCATTTCATTAGAAGTTGATTAATGGTGCACTTACAGAAACTCGTGTTGCGGCTGGCCAAAAGATAAGCTATTACGACTGACAGTATGATGAGCAGTATGAATATCTGAAGCAAAGGTTATGGTTACTTTAGTATCAGTTCAATCAAACAATGTCCAATGGTCAAGATAATGACTTACCAATGCGGAATTTGATTTGGAACCATCAACTATGTAAGATCTCCTGGTGCAATTCAAGAAGTGGGTATTAGGATGAAAAACACTTAAAATAATGACAGTGAATAACAACTGATGCATCTGCATACCGTCTGTTCAGGGTTCCTGAATCCCTGCAAACCTTCTGTATTGCTTCTATCCGGCTCAATGTGTTAGTGGCATTGGGATCACTTTTGTCAACCTAAAATAACCAGTGAGATAAACTTAACTTTTGTCATCTAGCTTATAACCATCAGATATAATCCCTGCAAACCTATTTTTTACTATTTTTTTTTACTGATGGTTCTATACTACAACCAGTATTTTTAACTGATGGTTCTATACTACAACCAGTATTTCACTTATAATCCATCAGATACAGATTTATCATTTATGAACTACACTGTGATGCCCTTTCTATTTTACCTTGGCCTTCAGCATGCAGGAGAAATCAAAGAAAGCGCCATAAACATCAGACATAGACTTTGTTCTGTCAATAACCTTGGCAGTGAGACCTAATTATAACGGTAGAAAAGGGTTAGTCAAATTAATTGTAATTAAAAATGTGAAACTAATGTTAAAACAATATGCATACAAAAGCAGAAACGGTTTGTGATAATTCAAAACCTTTGGGCTTAATAAGAATTTTAATGATTTCAATTAAGCATATCTTACCACGTCTCATTTTCACAACACCTCTGAAAACTTGGATGTTGTTGTAACATAAAGCAAGTGTTCCAATTGCCATTATCTGATACAACCATCCTGGCACGTAAGAATAGTGTACAACACAACACCAAGAATGGACAACGTAGATGCATGACAAACCAGTACTGACAGAACAAGCTACACGCCATAGCATCCATGAATTACATAAGCCATATGCAAACTGATATTGCATACCTGAGGGATAGCACAAAAACGAAATGTGGCCGAATCTCGCAGATTAGACATGTATTGCAGGCAATCTTCAGCGTGCAACAAAGCATTAGTGACCATGTCATTTAAGCACTCCACAGCCCTAGCTGAGTTTTCTTCTTCTTTCAAATCCTGTGAAACCACACAAAATGAACAAAGCATAAAACTTAATAGATGCATGCCATCATTTACATGGAGAACGACAACTAATCAAGTATGAATTTAGTTATAAATCACATGCAACATGAGTAATAATGAATATACGATACATGTGACAAACCACCAACAATATCAGTAATAATGAAGAACCGCTGTTGAAGTAGCAAACCTCAAGCTTGTTGACATATTTGCTCCAAATCTCACGTGGCCAAAACATGCGTGACTTGGGTATTTCATTTATATCCTCCAGATAGTCCCGAATTATATTTGTTTTCTGATATCACCAGAAAGGAAAATGTGGAGTGGTGATTATAAGATATTCTTATTGGGGATGAATATGACATCAGAAAACTCAGCTGTAATACCTGAAGAAATAAACCCATTGAATTAGATAGAGAGTCTGAAGCTAAGTCTTCCAACTTAGCAGCGTGAAATAGCTTCGATAAACCAAGTCCAACAAGTCCTGCCACATAGTGGCAGTATTCATCATAATCATCGATAGTCTCTACCTGCAAATATGGAGAGTATCATTCATATCCTATCATTTTCACATGGCACTATTTTAAGTGGTGTGATCCTACTCTAAGTGGCCATCTTCCTGTCCATATCTACATAGAAACTATAACACCCTTTCTATGTCTATTACACCAAACATGAAGACCAACCTCTTTGCAGATAAACTTTGCCATTCCTGCACCCATCCTCATCGTGATATCCTCTATTGCTTGCTGATACCTGCAGATTAGATATAGTTACTCTTACACAAAAATAATCATAGGCGTGTAGGAAGCAAAACACCATGACAAAGTGAACCAGTCTACTTTTAGCAAAATCTATAGTCTGAGTTTATTGCAGTAGAAAACTAACCCCCTTCCAAGCTCCGAGAAAGCAGTTGAAACTTGATGAAATTCATCCATGAGAACTTTGTAATGATTTGTACCACCTAGTCAAATGGTAAAGAATAGCTCAGCAACTAACCAGTAACTACATGAAGTCAAAAAACTACTTTATGATGCCGTGAAATATAAAGAGCAACTAATATACTGTAGACAAGTCACATACTTATAGAGCGAAGATAAATGATCAATCTTACATGCAAAATGCCAGTCACGATCATACACATGTTGGTGAAAAGCTATCAAGATAGGCACCTTGACATCTGTTGGTATACTTGTATCGTCCTCTGCAGTAAACACAAAAATTTGAATACCGGCACAATCAATGTCACGCAGACTATCTTTTACGAATTTCAACCTGCATTATTGTTAGCTTCAAACATACCCTTATATGATCTAATCTGAAAGTAATTAATACACTAATAAAAGATGTCAGATATGGGATTGTTACAGTAAACTCTCAAACATTAATGCATCCAAGTTTTCTAGAAGTTCATAAAAGGCACATATTTCAACTTTTGTATCAATATGCTAACTGAAGAAAAGCTAACCGACTGTGTCCAAGGCTCTGAGCACCAGATAAAAGATGCAAACCTGCAAAATTAAATCAGGAAAAATAAATAAATAAACATGTTATTAGTTATTAATGCGTAATAAACATCTCAATAATGGAATAGTGCAAAGGCATGTCCTCTGTCCACATCATAATATCTACCACCAGTCTGTCAAATCAGAATTCAATCAACCACAACATCCAACCAAATCAATTCAATTCAAATTCCAAAGTCAAATGCATCGACCAATTTCCAAAATCAGAAACCTCCAAACAATGTAACAACAACCGCCTAGACCTAAACTCACAGCATCCCGAAGCTCCGGTCCGAGCTGCTGAATGACGAGCGCGAAGCTCCTGGAAACCTTGTGCAACATGGTGTAGCAAAACGCCCAGTGCGGCTCCGGCGGGATCTGCTTCTCGGCTCGCTTCGACGCTACCTTGAGCTTCAACAGCGGGATGAAATCGTCCGGATGCTTCAAAATCGCTCCCAAACTCCCCATTTTTCCGACTCCGATTACTCAAACGAAATTATCTGGAGAAATTCGATTACTACGGAGCTCGACCCAGATCGGAGAAATGCGATCGGAGATTGGATCGAAGAAAACGCAGCAGAGTGTTTGTTATTGATAGTATGGAAATGCACCAAATGACGTTAATGTGAACTTATTTTAACAAATAAAACAATGGTTATATTATTATTATTATTATAGATTAGGAAGTAGGATCTGCCAGTCCCGATAACTCGGCCCGGCCCGGCCCGGCCCGGTCAAGTTGGGATATTTTTATTCACATTTGTAGATTGACATGTGACCAACTTTTTAAAAACTATTATGAAAGGTTATCGAATATTTCCCATTCATTTTTTTTTTGAAAATGATGGTAGAATGCATAGTTCGGCTTAGCTTATTGAAAAAATTGTGTCTCTTTCTATTTAAGCAATTGTCCTACAAGAATCATGACAAGAGCACAACAAAGGTATGATGATGTTTGATTGTCTTATTTCACAATATCTCAAATGGCTAACTAATGTACTTTACTTTAAACGAATATTAGTCTTGCAAACATTGAAAATGTTGTATTGTTGAACATTTAGTTAGTGGGTTATGGAGGAGCGCTCAAATGAGGCAGCAAAATTAGAATGAAACTGTGAGGCACGATCTCAACCACACATCTAACTCCCCCGTGCATTTGTGGCGCGCCACGTGTCCCAAATAGTAAACCCACTAACTTTTGAAAAGTCAACAATTGCGGCTGACACGTGGCTTCGCCACGTGCCTCGGATCAATTCCACAGACGGCCGAGATCGTGCCTCACTGCCTCATCCTACCAACTTGCCTCAACCGAGTGCTCCCCGTGGGTTATGAGCCTATTTGTTATTTAAACCAAAAATTTGAATTATGTTGGTAAATCGGAAAATTGGCTGGCGAGATGATGAAATAATAGTTTAACACTTTATAATCACACGCAAAATGATTACTTTTAGTTGTTTTTAAATATTTATATTCATGTTACCTATTGTAATATATGACATTATTGAGAATCGGGTAATAAATTTTGTCTCTTTGCGTTCGATATCTATCCATATTGCAATTGTGCCTGGAGTAGGTATTATGATAGTTAACCTTCTGAGAATTTGTCAAGTTACCCTCATTTTGAAAGTCAACCAACAAAAAGTGGAGCATTATAATATTTAGGGAAAAAATACAAAAAAAAAGTAATCGAACTATCAAGTGTTTTCAATTTGTTGCCCGAACTATTCAAATTTCTAAAATGGGTGCGAACTATTTATAATTTTTTCAAAAATGAGGTAAAAGCTAAAAAAATTAACGGAGATAACAATTTCATTAACTCTGATAATCTCCGATTACGAATTAAACATGTCATGCATGCCTCTCTGTTATCATTGACAGAAAAATCAAAATAAAGTGAAGTTATTTAGATAAAACAAAAGTATGCTGGGCAAAAAAGCTCTCCAATTTCATTTTTTTAACAAATGCCAATCATTTTATCGACTTCTTCATCATTTTTGCCAAGCATACTTTTGTTTTGTTTGAATTTGTTTTTATCTCAACAATAACGAGAGAGTAAGGCCGTGCATGTTTTAATTCGTAATTGGAGATTAATAGATTTAATGAAACTGGTATTTCCTTTAGATTTTATAGCTTTTACATTATTTAGAAAAATTATACATAGTCGCACCCATTTTTTGTTTGATGGGAAAAGTAGTACAGAAGTTGGACATTGACAACGCAATGACTCAATTCAATACCTAAACTCACAGTAAAGCACATGCCTACAGCGGCCACCCCATCCACTTCAGCAAATACTAGAATCCCCTGGCCATAACCGGAGAATTAACTGAACTAGTAAACTGCAACTCAGTCCGCAACCGGCTGAGAATACCAAATCAGTCCGTAAACCGGCTGAGACTACCAACTCAGTCCGTAAAAACGGTTGAGATCAAAACTAAACTAAACTACACTACGAAACTACACAACTAAGAAACACCATCCGGATGAACCGGTCAAAAACTACACTAAAATTAACTAAAACTAAACTAACATCCAAAACGATCACCGGCGCGACACCACAAGCAACCAGGAAGAGCCATAGCCGAGTCCACCACCATCACGAAGCCATCCCTGCCACCCACCGTCGCTCCCCCGCCTAAGCCTCAAGCGTTGATCTTTCACCAAACCTGCCGCATCCAACCAATCCACCCATCCGCGACCCACACACCACACCTAGCGAGATCGACGCCTGCCTTCAGCCCACAAAAACCACAGACCGGAGCAAACACGGCTAAACCGCAGGAACCACGCGCCCATCCAGAGACCAACCATCTGGCGAAAGCAAAGAGACGACGGGAGCCAAGAGAGGGTAGAAGAGAAGCAGCGCGACATCAGCAGCAGCGGAGGCCCAGCCGGCCCTACCGACGCTCTGCGTCCGCCGGCGGAAGGAAGAACAAATTGATTTTCGCTTCTTCTGTTGGGAGTTTCTGGAACGCAGTTGGACTGGCCTAAATCAAGAAATTAAGTGTTCAACTCCACAAAATACATATTTCTCTACAAATTTATGTAGCGTGTTTATAGTCGCACCCATTTTGAAAATTCGACTAGTTCAGACAAAAAATTAAAAAAACGTGGTAGTTCGATACCCCTTTTTATACTTTTCCCTGAAATTTAATATGGACGTAATGAATTGGATTCTTAAAGATTCCAAAACTTAGTGTGAGGATTAAAATAGAACACACAAGAATGATATCTATTTTTTCATAATAAAAATTTATTATTTTAAAGTTTTTACTTGAATCGATTTATTTGGTACTATTTTCTTTGAAACCAAGTCGTACATAAAGTCTGGTTGATTTCTGTTAAACACATTTTGTTTTTTTGATGGGCTGTTAAACACATTTAAAAAGTATAAATTTTGTGTAACTCCATCTATTATAAGTCACCTCGTAAAAAGATCGGTATCTTGGTTCGGAGATCACTTGGTCAAATCACTAAGTGTTACTGTAATCAAATAAAAAAAAATCACTACATGTAACTAGATATGAAATGTGTGCTAAGAGGAGCGCTCAAATGAGATCCCATGTTGGTGAGGTCGTGAGACCCCAATATTAACAATTAGATCAATTCCATCAAACTCATATGGTGACGACACGTATCCAACTACAAAAATCCAACAAAAGCAAAAAGTAAAATACTATTCCCTGCACCTTTAAATCTCAACCATTAGATCAAAATGATCTAAAGGTGTGAGATTGGCCTCACGACTTCACCACCAATAATACCCAACCTCATTTGAGCGCCCCCTGTGTGTAGGGGTCGCAATGGGCAGGGTAAGACCATTTTCCATTGACCCTATGAACAGTACATGACAGGGTAAGGGCAGGGTAGAGCAATTTTTCTAAACCAGTAGGGTACCCATGTGCAAGGTAATATTAGGATAGGGTCGGGTAGGATATGGTCGGCTAGGGTAGGGTCAAGTAAGACAAATTTAAGCATATTTTGGAAAAAAAAAGTCATAATATAAATGAAAATAGTAGGGTAAGACAGGGTGGAGGGCAGAGTATGATGTTAGGGTAGAAGGGCAGGGTAATGTCTATTTTCATGACCCTTACCCTGCCTTAGGGTAGAAGGGCAGGGTACGAGGATATGACAGGGCAGAGTACGGGTTGGACAGAGTAAGGGTGACCTAAAGACATTTTGACCCTAGGACCAAATGCCTATCCTACCTGTGTGCTAAAATAAAACTTGAATAATTATGCTGATACACTTATTTAATTTCCACAGTAAATAAAGACAGCATCTGAGGTTTGAGGTTAGCTCAGTGGAGCGCCTCACCAGTTGGCCTATGTCGCCACTGGTTCGAAACCTCGCGCTG
Organism: Rhodiola chrysanthemifolia; assembly: GCA_033675395.1. Lineage (NCBI taxonomy): Eukaryota > Viridiplantae > Streptophyta > Magnoliopsida > Saxifragales > Crassulaceae > Rhodiola > Rhodiola chrysanthemifolia. The sequence continues at coordinate 3,428,894 of CM066207.1, forward strand.
TCATAAGACACTAACAAAAAAGCGGGTACTAACTTAACATAACCAAGCCCCAATCAAAAAAAAAAAAAAAAAAAAAAAAGAGAATCTCAATTTCAAATTTGAATTTCTTTTTAACCAAAGTGTATCGTAATTTGTAACATGTAATAAAATTAAATAAATATGAGTATTTAATTACTTTTCACCGTCCCAACTCTCGAACCGGATCGCTGTAATTCCCGCTAAATGTCCAATTTTCAAACATTATCAACTTTCCTAATTTTAAACCGCACGGACTTCACTACAGCCCAACCGTCCAACTAATCAGATTCCGCCACGTCATCACCACCACTCTGGACAGCTAATTAATAACTCTACCCTCGTCCTTACATGTATTTATTATTACATATTCGATTTTGAAATAATTAAATCAAAATCAAAATTTGAAATCGAAATATCGCTATCCATCGTTCTCGGTGCTCTCTCTGTAACTCACTCAGTCGAGGAAGACGACGAAGACGACTGAGCTTTATCTCTCTAGATTCATGTGCTGAAATCAGGCGCAGGTGCGTGTGGAGTGAATGCAAAGCTTTGATAAAGCATCGGAAATGGCGGTGGAGTGTTGAGAATTTTTTTCGGATTTTTAAAATATTTTTTGAATTATTTTTGTACTTGTGGTGCTGTAGGCAGAGCATGTGAGCTCTGACACATTCTCTACTTCAACCTTCCGACTACTTGGCTGTATTGTTCTTCACGTTTATTCTCCGAATCGGCGGTGTTTGGGAACTCGTCAGTCATTCGATGGAGTCGTCGTCAACGCGAGGACGGAGCAGCTCGCCGACAGGTAGGCCAGCGAGCCCGCACTCGTCGGCATCGTCTTCGACTTCGTCGGTGATCACTGGATTGAACGCGGTGCGGCCGTCGTCGTCTTCGGCGTCGTCGATTCAGAATCTTGGTGGTGGGGGGTTAGAGTCCAGATCCGTGAGTTTGAACCGGAGTCAGTCGGATTCGATTGACATTGGTGCGAGGTATGGAGCACAGATTCAGAACGGGTTCGGATCGGGCGAGCTGCTTTCGGAGTCGATTGATGTGCCTAGGGCTGGGGATAGTATCTCGGTTACGATTCGGTTTAGGCCATTGAGGTGTGATGTTGCTGCAATCAGATCTAAATAATTATGGTTGGTGGTCAATCATATGTGTTAGTGTTGGTGATTGCTGATAGTCTGGTGATTTGGGATTTTGCAGTGATAGGGAGTTTCAAAGAGGGGATGAAGTCTGCTGGTATCCTGATGGGGATAAGATTGTTCGGAACGAGTACAATCCAGCTACTGCCTACGCATTTGGTAAGAAGATTTTTACCATATATCATTATATCGTACAATGATAGTGATAATGTGCATGATTTGAATCATGAGTGCAGTTCATGTCTGTAATATTTGAATCATTAGTACTATGATCCACCGGTAAAGTATCACAATCGCTAAATCCTTGTGATATCCTGAGACACGTAGTGACTCTAGAGCAATAGCATTGATGTAGACTTTTAGGTTGACATTTCCTTAAACTGTTTTCTGCATTGATGATAACATATCATTAATTATCAAAATGTGATATGTTTACATGTTATGGTGGTATCATATGACTTGTTATCTTTGAGCAGTGGCAACCCTCATAATACTGCTGGCATTGCCGATTGGTTTGGTTAACATGTCATTTTCTCTATAATCCAGATAAAGTTTTTGGACCCGATACCAACACCCCGGAAGTTTATGAAGTAGCAGCTAACCCCGTGGTTAAGGCTGCCATGGATGGTGTTACAGGTTAGTTATAAAAGCACATATACATTCATAAATTATTGCAAATACAGGAACAACCCTCTTTAGTACGTATGTGGTGATGTTTTTTTACGTAAGGCCTAAGGGACTATGCTGGTTACTATGCAATGCTGTCATTTTGATTGAATAGCATCTTAAACTGTTTTTTTCTTTTCGTGCCAATGCAGGAACTGTTTTTGCTTATGGGGTCACAAGTAGTGGTAAAACACACACAATGCATGTATGTTTAATGTGTTTTCCCTTTCCCTTCATGCTTTGTTAACTTTTGGATGTCATGCAGTCCCTGCCAATTCACATATTTTGATCATAAAGTTACTTAGTTGAGCTTCGACACCTTCAGCTACTGAATTGCATGTATATTTTGTTCATCTTTGTATGCTCATAGTTCACTGATATTTTCATTTAGAACTTGGGTCGACTACTTGTGTACTTGTTAAACCATATGCATATATCAAAACATAAAGAACCAACTTTCTCTGCTTGTACTTCGGAAGTTGCTCATTTGACATATGGGACAGACTCAAGTCCATATTTAAAATCCCTTTGGCTATACTGTGTAGAGATAGGGGGTCCTTAGCTCTTCATATGTGCTCATGCATTTGAGTTTAACAACATTTTTACATTCTTGGTGCATATTTAAGCATTCTTTACAGGAGTTTTTTTTTCCGTTGCTGTATATTGAACACGTGTTTCAGCTGAGTTCACCATTTGATGCGACTGCAATAATTTTTTTCAAAATTTTGAATTAATCTGTTTTCATGGCCTATTCAATCAGGGAGATCATTATTCTCCAGGTATCATACCTCTGGCCATAAAGGATGTTTTCAGCATTATTCAAGAGGTATGTCAGACGCAATTAGTTGTAGCTTTTCTGATAACAAATGTATCAATCAGTGACTTCACTATTTGTCAAAACTCTTGTGCCTCTGATTAGTATTTTTAGCAGTTCCTTTTCTGGTCCACTATTTAACAATGATCTTTCAATTGTGTAATGCAATCATATCATTAATTATTGGTCTCCGAAACACATGGGTCTCACCAGATAATGACTTAATTCATCATGTTTGGTTTTTCTAGCATTTGTCTTTGTACTTAATTTCACTTTAATGTCCTGTAATTTTTTTGCTAATACTTTCAAGGATGGTCATCCATGTGATATGACATAATTTCAATCATTTTAACATTTTCCTTATCAGACTCCGGGAAGAGAATTTCTACTCCGTGTGTCATATCTTGAGATCTATAACGAGGTATAACATTATGAGTAATGATAGTGTGTTTAATTATTTTGGTTCTTAAGTTTTTTGTTTTGAAGTCGTGACAAATGGAAAATGAACTTTTTCTACATTAATGTGGGTTGAAATTGTACTTATGTTTCTTATAACAGGTGATAAACGACTTGCTTGATCCAACTGGTCAGAATCTACGTGTCCGAGAAGATGCACAGGTTTGTTTTTCAGGCTTAAAGGTGTCATTATTATTTGTGTTTTAATTTTATTTTGAAGTTCTTAATTTGTTCTTGAACCAACAATTCAAGTTTATTATCCATGTTTCTTTTATAAACTGACTAAATTCCATATGTAAAATTGAAATATTATAAATCTGCTTATTGTGACGATGATCAGGGTACATATGTTGAGGGTATAAAAGAAGAGGTGGTTTTATCGCCTGGACATGCTCTTTCTTTTATTGCTGCTGGGGAAGGTATATCCAGTATTTTGGATTGCGTACTCAATCTGTTATAATTGCATCTCTAACTTGGTTTTTTTTCTCTCTTTCCCCCTTCCTATTGGCAGAGCATCGTCATGTGGGCTCAAATAATTTTAACCTTCTAAGTAGCAGAAGCCACACAATATTTACACTTGTAAGTTTCTGTAATGATAGTTCACTGCTCGTTTTCATTTCTCCATCAGGTCCCTGTGAATATAGTTGTTGACGGTAACAAAGATGCTATACAATAATTTCCTTGCACTTTGCTGATTATGGTTAAATTTCCAAAAAGCAACATCGACCTAAACTAAGTGACTTATTTATAGAACATGCAATTGAGAAGTAGAGATATCTGAGTGCTATGTACTTGCTGCCTATGAAATCATTTCGTACAATGGTATTGGTTCGAACACACCATCAATAATCTATTTGCTTGATGTATGTTCGTTTATGATTCCTTTAAGTCATCATCAGCAGTCTCATAATTTGCGTTGATTGAAATCTGTTGTTACTTCTCCAGATGATTGAAAGTAGCGCTACTGGGGAGGAATATGATGGAGTAGTCTTCTCCCAACTTGTATGTCTGATTTTCATTACTCTGCCTTACATTTTACTTAAAAGATCTTATTTGCTATCTAGTTATGCACCATTAGCTAATTTTGTCTGTTTTATAGTATTATTCATTCTCATTGTTTTCCTCTACGCGCAATAGAATTTAATTGACTTGGCTGGATCTGAGAGCTCGAAAACAGAAACTACAGGACTAAGGAGAAAGGAAGGATCATACATTAATAAGAGTCTTCTAACTCTTGGAACTGTAAGTTTTCTGTGTTAATATATGATAAATTTGTTGAACGTTTTTATGGAAATGTTTGAAGTCTTGCTCTCTTCGTTCGTGAGCACAACAGCTTTCATTATTGGTTTTGTTTTTGCACATGACAGATAAATTAAATGCAGTTGTTTTAGTCTCTCAAATATGAATATGAAATTCCTTTTTTATGCCTAATATTCATTTATACTGTCAATATAGAATGCTTTTCCTGTTTTACTCATTGGACTTTGTTGATAAAAGATACTACTTTTGAATAACTAGTAAATAATCACTGGGTAAGAGAGAAATCACTTTCTAGCCATTAACTCATGCACCATTGTTGTGTACGCAGGTAATAGGAAAATTAAGTGAAGGAAGGGCAACACATGTCCCTTATCGAGATTCAAAGCTTACTCGTCTTTTGCAATCTTCATTGAGTGGACATGGACATGTCTCGGTAAGTAAGGGACTGCAACTACTAACATAATCATTAGTGGGTTGATCAAGCATTTTTTTTACTTATCAGATATTGTAATATCGTAGTTGCACTTAAATTGAATTCTTATCTTCCTGTTATTTATTTTTGCAGCACTTGATGAACTTTATATGTATGTATGTCATGTTAGTTTCAAACTCTGTAATTTTCTTGCAGCTGATTTGCACAATTACTCCAGCCTCTAGTAATATGGAGGAAACCCACAACACATTGAAGTTTGCTAGCAGGGCAAAACGTATCGAAATCTTTGCCTCCCGGAATGTGGTGGGTTATATTTCAGTAAACAACTTATCATGACTGAGCTTACATAAAGCTATTTATGTGAAACTGTCAACTAACTTTTTTTGGTTTCATGTACAAAACTTCTTTTCAGATACTTGATGAAAAATCGCTTATTAAAAAATATCAAAGAGAAATTGCAAGCCTTAAACAAGAAATGGAGCAACTGAAGAGGGGAATGCTTGTTGGCGTCAATCATGAACAACTGTTAACGTTAAAGCAACAGGTTAATCACTTCTAATAAATTTGGTTTTGATAGGTGTAAGAGGCACTTCTTTTTCATCCATTTTTTGCTGACACTATATACATTTTACAGCTGGAACAAGGTCAAGTGAAAATGCAGTCAAGATTGGAGGAGGAGGAGGATGCTAAGGCTGCTCTAATGAGTAGAATCCAGAGGCTAACTAAGCTAATACTTATTTCTTCAAAAAATATAATTCCAGCACGCTCGAATGATGCGCCTACTCGTTGCCAAAGCCGTTCTGTTAGTGAGGATGGTGTAAGTTACTTCACACAAGATGCTGCTAGTGGAACTGTTTTACAGTAACTGACGTGTGATGAGAATCCATAATAAAGGAGAATTATTCCATGCAGACGGCGGACTGACTTATGAATGTATTAGTATGTCGGTCTGTATAATATTCATTGTTTCATCCAGTTTTCTTATGTTGATCTCTGTACAGGGTTCTTTGCTTATAGGAAATGACAAGGGAGAGAATTCATCCCCTCTCAGTGAAGTGGTATCAAATCCTTCACAGACTGATTCTTCCGGTAACTGCAATGGAGAGACATCACCATCCAGTAACACAGTCACAGAATCAGTTCCAACAGAAGAACTTATTAGTGGTCTGGATTTGCCCGAGGTATAATTTTTTTTGGCATGTTTTAATATGTATCAGAAAACTTGGTTTCCCTGTGGGAATTTTTCTTAATCCATCTATCATCTAGAAGGGTTAGTGAGTGAAAGAACTAGTTAACTCGACTGACAATTGGAAGAGAAGAGAGTAAGGTTAGAAAAAAACATTGATACTCAGAGCCAGACGGCCTTTATAAATTTGCAACAATGAAGTACACCATTTGACAAAACTCAGCTATGAATCGATGGCTTAATGCAAAAATGTAACATTCCTAATTTGAGTTGAAGAACAGAGCATTATAACAATTATTGAATCTGTAGGGCGAGGTGACAATGGCTGACAAGGTGGACCTCTATGTTGAGCAAGTGAAACTGCTCACAGAAGATATTGCTATGAGCAGCAGTACCTTAAAGCGTATGGTGGAGCAATCTGTAAATGATCCTGATAGCTTAAAAGTTCAAGTATGTTCTTTTGTTCCAATAATTGTTTGTCCATAATCATCACTTTGCTGTTTCATATAATAGAATAGTATTGATATTTCTTTTTTGTGCTGATATATACTTCAGACATCAGTTATCTCCGAAGTGTTGGTTAATCACTTGCTGTCACTTGTGTATGATTATAGGAGCATTACTTCATCTTCCATGGGCGTCCTCTGAGAATAGATTTGATTTATTGTCACTCTAGAGTTTTCTATCAATTAACACTCATGTTCTTTGGTTAAGCCTAGTTTTTCTGTTTTTGATCGAGTCTCTATAACTATACTACGGATTGCTATACTGGTTTTTACGCTCTCCTTTTTCTTTTGGAATTCCTTGTGATTTGCTTGAACTGTTCCTCCAATTATATTCCAGTTATTACAATTTTCTGCTTCCAAAAGCTCAGGATTAAGTGATAACCATCAAAGCATTACATCTTAATTTTATGATCATGCTTGCAGATTCAGAATTTGGAAGCTGAAATAGAAGAAAAGAAAGGGCGCGTGCAAACCTTAGAACAGCTTATTAATGAGAGTGGTGAAGCTTCTGTGGTGAAGGCGTCACTGGTTGAAATGCAACAAGTATATTACACTTTTACTTTTTCTAGTTCATTACCGTTCCAATTAAACGGAAAAAAGAAGTATCTCTTTCATGACAAGACCATTGAAATACCAAGTCATGTACTTGTACTTCACTACTTCGGTTATAGTACAGTTGCTATTATTTTGCAAACATAGAGTATATTTCCCCTGTTACTAACTGATCTTTTTTTCTCTGCAGACGATTACAAGACTGACGGCGCAGTGTGATGAAAAGAGCTTTGAGCTAGAGGTTGTAGTTCTGGAAAATTACTTTGATTACAGGAAACTATTAGCTTGTCAATTGAATACTACGAGTTAAAATGTAGCATACTTTCTGCATAGCATTATCTTGTATATTATTGAATTCAAGATGCCATTTTCCATGGTCTTAATTTTACTGTGTACTAATTATAATGGCTTCATCTATACAGTTGAGGACAGCAGACAATTATATTCTCCAAGAACAACTACATAACAAGGTTAAGACACATGACATGTACTCTGTTTGTTTTGTTTTCTGCCATACTTTTGTTGTGAGGTTGAATTTTCAATTTTTGGGATGTATGCATGCCTCTAAGAAGATGACATGTGTAAAGTAGGGGTACAAATACGTGGTTACACATGCTTTTAAATTAAAAAGGCAGGGAATTTTTGTCTTTTAGGCATTAGGACACCCCAACTTATTTTGTGTATATGCAGTCAGTTACCCATCTGACATTACTATCTTGCTGAATATAAGTTACGTACCCTTATACATAGTTTTTGTTTTTCTGTCTGTTGTCCATAACAGAATTCGGAAAATAAAGAGTTGCGAGAGAGAGTGAATGCCCTGCAGCAGCAGCTAGTTTCTGTTGTAGACAAGCTTAAATCACAGTCAGAAGATTTGGTGCCTGTTCGAGAATTAAATGAGGTGAAACGGAAACTGCAACTCAAGGTACCTATTACTCTGTTTTTCTCGTGTGTAACATATCATCAAAAGTTTTGATTTTTAAATGGTTGATCAATTACATGCGCGCTGAGGTATTCGTAATTATTTAGTGATGCCATTTCATTTGAATGATAATAGGTCAATGAAAATGAGAAAATGAGACTAGAACGCATTCAGTATGTAGAAGAGAACAGTGGTTTGCGTGTCCAGAACCAGAAATTAGCTGAAGAAGCATCGTACGCAAAAGAGTTGGCTTCTGCTGCTGCTGTTGAACTGAAGAATCTAGCTGGTGAAGTCACAAAGCTTTCATTACAAAATGCAAAGCTAGAAAAGGAACTAGTTGCTTCCAGAGCTGCCAACATACAATCAGCCAATGGATTTAACAGGCGGCACAACGAGAACTCAAAACCTGGTGCAAGAGGACGGCTCTCGAACCGAGCTTCTGACGTTCCAGACAACGAATCTGATGACTTTGACTTATGGAATCTTGATCAAGATGATCTGATTATGGAACTACAGGCAAGAAAACAGAAAGAGAAGAATATGCAAGCTACCATAGTAGAGAAAGAACTCTTAGAAAATGAATACAGGAAAAAGGTTGAAGACTTGAAGAAAAGAGAAAAAACTTTGGAGGGTGACTTAGCCAATATGTGGGTGCTTGTTGCCAAGTTGAAAAAAGAGGCAGCAGTGGTAATGCCACCAAAAAATAATGATGTCAGGCATCCTGATGGATCAAGCCAGTTGGCTGTTTCAAAATCAAATGACATCATGGATTCTTCTTTGAGGGATAAGGAGATCATGGTGGTACCAAAACCTGTTCAGAACCATATCCCAGATGAGCCCAAGGAAGAATCTCTGATTGATCGTCTAAAGGTAAGCTTTGTTCCTTGTTGTTTATATTTTGTCTTTGAGGTTCGTCAATTAAATGCTGGATATCAGTATGATACTATGGCGTCCTGTGCTCGTAAGCATCATGAGTAGGCACATGTCATGATAATGTGCATAATCAAGGTCTAAGCATCTCGATTTTCTCAGGCTCGAATGCAGGAGATGAAGGCAAAGGAGCTCAAAGCACAAGCAAATGTAGATATCAAAGATAAAGAAGTAAAAAGCATAGGAAGTACAGACATGAAGGAGAAAGAGGTGAAAAGCAATCCAATTAGCGATACAAAAGAGAAGGAGCTCAAAACATATGGAAATGGGGACATGAACTCCCATCTATGTAAAGTATGCTTCGAGTCCCCAACAGCTGCAATTCTTCTCCCTTGCCGTCATTTTTGTTGTAAGTTGGTTCCCCTATTCTCCTTAATCTTGCTTTTTCATATCCAATCTCCTGACATCCTTGTTTCCACAACTGCAGTATGTAAATCATGTTCTCTAGCATGCTCCGAGTGTCCCATATGTCGCTCAAAAATTTCAGACAGACTCTTTGCTTTCTCTTGAAGACAGCAATCCATGTACCCTTAAAAGCAAGGTAAGTCGAACAGATTGGTCACTTATTCACAGTGTGCCAACTTATCAAGCATCTCATTTTCTGTATTTTACATCCTTGCAGGGTTCTTGGTGTTGTTGTTGGCGGCCGGATAATTACTATTTACTGCAAAACAATCCGGCAGAATTCTTTAATTACTTGTGCAAGTGTAGTCTTTTCGTAAAGGTAAATTGATGTGTAGAGAACTCCTCTCTGCCCCCTCGCTTCTGTAAAATAATACTGCTAAAAGTAAAATTTGGGGGAAAAGAGGAAATACATATATTTCAAACTACTGGAGTCTTTACTTGCCCAATTCCTGGCCACATATACGGATATACCGCAATATACATTATACAATACTCTTCGCAGTCATCAGAATTCAGAAAGTTGTCATACAGTGATGCACGAATTAAACTTCAGGAAATGAGCAACATATTGTAAACCAATGATACAAAATCATTTGAATTTGAAAATCGCTATCAAGCAACTAGTCGTGTATGTGATAAAAATAACTTTCAGTAGGATCCTGCAAGTTGTCAAAAAACTCCTCAACATGCCACCCCGGCAGCGTCTCCAAATACTCCGATATACTACTACCACTCGCCGACACAGAGCTCACACTACTCGTATGCTCCGCCAACGACGCCGTTTCACGAACCATTTGCCTTCTTATTTTCGTACCCGAACCCGCCGAAACCGAAACAGACTGCTCCCGCTCCTGGTCGCACGAGATCTGATCCGACGACGAGAGCGGCGTGAGCTTCACTCCAGTCAACAGAAACCTACAGTGCTTCTTCGTCTGCTCATTCGCCATGTGGATCGGGTAATCACACTCTCGACAGAGGATCGCTCGGTCCTGTTGGCAGAACAGCAACGCGCGCCGCTCCTGCACAATTCAATTTCACCATTCATCTCGATCAACGACCCACACGATTGATCGATTGTCATCGGAATTGTGAACAAACCTGGCAAACGTCGCAGAGAGAAGACGCGACGGAAGAGGGAGATAGGACGAGGGAGAAGCGGTCGTGCCTGTGAGCCACTTTGTTGGCCCGGTGCACTCTTTCGTCGCATGTATTGCACAATGCCGCTTCATCAGCCGAGCAGAACATCACCGCATCTTCCTGATCGCAGAAATCGCATCGGATCTTCATCTCTCGAATCCTCGTCGAGTCAAAGTCAACGGGAAATCAAAAGCTCGAGATGGAAATGGAAATGTTGCTACTCAACTGGTAAGCAACTCGCGACTCATATTTATGCACGCTTTTGAACTTCAACTAATTCAGTATAATATGTTTGCTTCATTATTTAATTCCGTTGCTACATAATAATACAGCAAAAATGAACTTTTCAACAAATCTAATCCTCTTGCTCATTTATGATTGTCTAAACACTCTAGCTGGTTTTCAATGAACATGATTGTACAGCAGAATAAATTTTACATTTGAAAAATGTACATGAAAATAAATAATTGTTTCTTTTAGTGATTTTTAATAGTATTTTTTAAGTGGACTAATATCACAATTGATTGTTCAGTTTTTTTTATGGAGATAATGGCTATAATATTTAAATTCAAAAAAAAAATAGGTGAAAGATACTATTGTCCCATACTGACTTGTAGAATTTCAAGATGGATGGACGGTGGGATTGTGTTTGTCTGATTTTTGATAATATTCAAAAGCAAGCGGATGAGAATAATTCAATATCTTATTGGCATTGACAGATGTGTTTGTTTTTAAGCCGTGTTCAAATAGCGGATTATTAGTGTAAAAATGATGTTGATTAGGTCTGAAAGGGGGACACTAGAGGACAAAATAACACTTTTTGCAGGGTTAGCGGGGGAGATCTTCTTGGAGGAGCATCTTTGGAGATTAAATATTGTATTGTGAGGCAAAAAGGTGTAATCTGGATAAGCATGCATGTGTGGGTTTAAACGTTTTATATTGTGGTTGTGTGCTTGCTTTGAATGAATGAAATCGTTTTCAGATCCGAGTTCCCATGGGGTGTCCGTGTCTCTGTGGCGCGATCGCTTCCATTCAATTTCAATACCATGACATTTAATAGTTAGTTCCTACTGTTGCATAAATGTTAAGTCTTTCTTCATGACTTGGAAATAATAAGTTTTAGGTTACTATAATTATAAAGAACTGACCTGAACATCCAGTTAAATTGAACATTTTATGGTTACTCTTTTATGGAACGCCAAATTACCTTCCATGTTCCGGACACCAATGCCCTGTTTGGTTCATAGAAAGAATGTTATGTCTTAAATAACTTGTTTCGAACAACAACTTTTCCATTTATTTTTTCATTTGTCTTTTTTTTCTGGTTTCACAATTTCCTAGATACAAGCCAAGGGATAAGGAATATTTCGACCCCGATCTGATGTCACGGAAGCTTGTTGGAATCGGAGGTGATTCATACTGTCGCTGTGCTGGGAAGTCGTTGAAATTTGAAAGATTAGTCTGTTGAGGGATCCATCAGAGGGTTGCTGATGGGGGGAGCTAGTCGTGATTACGACTCAGATGAGGAGGTGAATTACAGCATTGTTGGTCTCCCTGTTTCTTGATATGGGATCCAGCAGAAACGCATCTGATTCAAAACATCTTGTTATTTACTTAATATTATTTGCTTCATAACATTAATGGTTTTGTTTTATATATAGTGCAGGTCAATAACAACTTTCAGTCATCTGGCAATGCAAACAAAAACTAACACTAACTATTGCTTCCCACATTTTTCTACTTCTGAAAAGTTAATATTTTCTCTGTTTCCTTTTTCTCATTTTTGCAGGTTCTTTTTCTTTTTATCTTTTGCATTGTACAAGTTACGCATAACTCATGCTAGATGGCCAGGTCACCTCAATGGATACTATCTCTAGACTACACATACCGGTATGTATCATTCTCTCTATTTCCGTGTCGTACCAGGAGAGGATCGATCATGCAAGGAAGTAATTCTGCAGTATCGGTTCACTGGTACTGAAACCTGCACCTTTCTCATTGCAAACAGAATCGAAATTTCTGTCCCTTGGTATCTTTGGAGAAAGGAGAATACGTAGGTTAGTCAATTGAACTAGAATTTATTTCCATGGTTCCATATGCCCGTTAACAATCCAAGACAAGATTTCACCATGTGGCGATCCTTCATGATGAACTATCTAGTAAAAGATAAATCATTCCGTATGTCTTGCGCATAGGAAAGATGCACCAGCATGCTGTTTCTTGTAATGCTGCTTGCATTGTGCTTCTATTCACTGAAAGTTTGTGGAGTGAAGATGGAAATGTTTGCTTCTACGATCTAGCTCGACCAAAACATACATGTGTGAACAATCTTCAGGTCCCAAAAAGTTCCATTTCCTTCTTCAATAAAACATACCATATTGTCCTTTCACAGAACCTCCATTTATTTTAATTCCTTATCCAGTGAACATTTTGCTCTCTGCAGGGCCACAGGTCCACAGTGCTTGGAACCAGGTGAAAACTTGCTAGCCTCGTTCAATTCTGATAGGCACTGTTATTATTTGGAAGACAGCAAAGAACGAACACTAGTTGACATTTCAACATACTTATAAATCCACAAATAAAACTGGCAGCTTCTGACCAGTCTGGAGCTTCATCAAGTAAAAGGTGTTCACAGAGACAAGGGCAAATCAAGAGAGGAAAAAAATCCAACTCAATTCATTTGATGTCCAAATCAACCAGCAAGCATGCTTACAATTTTAGCATCTCTTGTCCAAATCTATCAGTCTTTGTACGAATGGTAATATGAGTATCTGATCAGTGCTCTTCGATGCGAACTTCAGCTCCAGCTAAATCAGATATCTGCTGCTGCGGCGCTTCACGAGGATTTTCATTTGGCGCTGGAGTAGCAGCGCCTCCGGTTCCTGCCTTGTTCCGCTGCCTCTTCCTCGGCCTTGTGATAATGTAAACTGCAAAACTCCATCAAACAAAAAACATCAGCGCCGCCGCCGCTATATTTATTAGCATCGATTGATTGATTAAAGGGCTGAGAGATTTATATCGAACCTGCTAGAGCGCAGTTGGAGATCATAAGGAACCGGCAGGCCAGCTTTCCTCGCCGAAACTGCGTATCTGTCGCAATAGTTGAAGCTGCTGCAGACGACGATGACGCTCCTCCCATTTTCGAATTCCTTCTCCGTCTCCGCTCCAGAATTAGGGTTTTGATTGACCCAATGCTTCTGTTTTTTTTTTCCAATTCTGACAGGTTTGACTCTATTATAGTTATTAAAAGTATGTGCGATGGTAGTGAACAAATCCGTTGTAGTCTAGTTGGTTAGGATACTCGGCTCTCACCCGAGAGACCCGGGTTCAAGTCCCGGCAACGGAATTATATTTTTGCTGTTTCTTCTTTCTTAAACGACAGCGTATTTGCGTTTCCAACGAATCCAATCGCCGCTTCGACCTTTTTGACTCCAGAAATACTCAGCACCGTATTCTGGAAACCAAAACAATCAGAGACGACGCGAACCGAACAAGGTACACTTACTTAGGGTTTTTTGCTTCGTCTTCTTCTTTTCTCTGTAGCATCCCTTACCTTTAATTGCTGATTATATGAAACCCTAGTCGCTAGCAAGAGTTTTGTAAAAATTAAAATTCCCAATACGACAAGGGTTTCCGAAATATTTCCTGGTAGTTGCAACCTGTTGTCAAGCGGCCAGGATCAACTCTTTCAGATTTTATGAATTCCAATATTGCATATTTTAATGTGTGTTTGTATGGATTTCAGTGTTGTTTGTTAATACTTGTTTTTGCAATTGTGTTTCTTTTTTGTTCACTTGGCTGCTAAGACACTATTCTGTTTCTGTTAGGGTAGTAAAAAAATGGATGCAGACGGGGATGATGTTGTGATGGACGGAGTTGTATCTTCTGCGCTTTTTAGCTCATTAGAGGTCAGTGAGAGGGAACAAGCTCTTTCATCTGAAGACTTGGCTTGGGTGGATTCTTGCCTTGTTCCGGATTCTGATGTGCCGTCTGTGGGTAGCTGGGACTTGGTGAGAGATGCCTTGCTGGATGTTCTTAGTTCACAGCCTGTTACTAATTTCGAGTCTTCTGATTCCGGGATACCTCGGTCTCCTGTCGAACGAGTGCAACATGTAGATGAAGAGACTAATGGACTATTTGAAGGGGAGTTGGAGGAAAAGACTGATGAAATTGGTGATCTTGTGAAAGAGCTTCAATTTGGAAATGCTTTTCTGCCAACTTACAAAGAAGGTGTGAACGAAAGTAGGACTGTTGAAGAGGAAGACAACTTGGGATTTGTTCTTGATGAAGATGAGACCGAGCTATCAGTTGATGAGATATTCAAAGTATGGGAACTGGAATTACCTTCGGAAGAAAGCGATTTTGTCACCCAGTTAAACAAGGCGCTTAAATCCGTTGGGTTCAAGTCATCAAATCCGTTTGGAACTTCTTATGAAACATTTCCTTTAAGTGTTGATGATGTGGCTATGGCTAAATGGGAAGATATCAAAGATGAATCCCTGGACAATCTTATTGCTGGCATCGCAGATTTGTCCCTGAGTCAGTATAATAGCTGAAGAACTTTTTCGTTCTTTTATTACATGTTAATACAGAAGTGGTTGACAGCGTGTAATGTGTTTTTTCTTCTTCTGGAATTAGAGCTTTTTGGTCTATATATGAAAGCCACATATCACCGCTGTTTTAGCACTATTTTGTTAGTCTGATGCAATAGTAGTATACCATATATATTCGCGTTTTTGGTGTTTAGTTGGTACAGCTACAGGGCGAGGCTCTTATTTGATGCATATTGAAGCTGTAGAGGTTTTCAATTTTAATTTCAGGTTTGTCGTTTATCAGACGGTAAGTTATTAGGTGACTTGTTGGAGGCCCTGATCTGGTGTTTCTGTCTCTGTTACAGGCACTTTTTGCCAACGTAAGTGCATATAATGCAGTACCATAGTGACCGATGAGCTTCAGCAACATTGGATGTTCTTGTAGATTTTCTTATTTGTTCTCGTGTGGATGAATCAAATGCTAAATGCAGGAATCTTCTTCCTTCTATTGGATTAGAATATGCCGGAGTTAATTACCAGCCTCCAGGCCTTGGTTGATGCATCTCTCCTGAGTTACCCTGTTTGAAGGAACTTGTTGTCTGTTGATGTGCTTGCTGAGAAAAACCTGTCTCTGGTATCAAAACTGAAAAGGTGCTTATTAAGCTTCCATTCAATATGGTAAAATTAATTTTTAAAGCATCTTGCATCACTAAAGATATAGAAAATGTGGTGTAAAATAAATAGAATGAAAAATAAATGAGAAAGTCCTTTATATTGAATTTTATATTGAATGTTTTTTGGTGGTTATACTGAATTGTAAGTTATAAGTTTTTTAATATTTTAGTATATGATGGCATTAAGTGCAATAAATAAATCTGTAACTGTAACAACTGCAGTAATACTTTATTGTTAAATGGGAATAAAATCCTAAGCAGCGCACCTATTTGCTACCAAAACAAAAACGACGCACTTTTGTGGGTTTTAAAATAAAATTGCGTAGTTTTAGAAGGGTTTAGTTTTCAATTTAGGGGTTATAGTAATGAAATGACATAGTTTTGATATTGTTTTATCTAAACTACGTTGTTTACAAATCGTTTTTGTTTTGTTTGGCTGCACGAGATATGAATCCTGTTAAATGAATATCTATTTTTGAAAAGTCAGTATCATTTATATTCAGTAAACAATCTCATTAATCGATAATTTAATGTATATGTTATATCCTACTTGACAAAATGTCCGGACACAGATTAGTTATACTAGTAAATTTGAATATCAATCTTAAAAGTGTTATGAAAACTTTGTGATCGTAGTGAAGATGAAGTTTTAGGGAGAATAAAAACTTAAGGAGAAGTAGAGAGATTTTGTTGTATTGAATTGTGTTGAATTGCATTACATCTAGTCCCTTTATATAGGGCTAAGAAAAGAAGAAAATATCCCATGGAGAAAATATCTCATGTGGAGTAAATCAATTTGATTTTGATTTCTTGTAGCAAGTTGATATGTCAGGGAGCATGGGTCGTATTGTCACTTCCTTGTGGGCCATGGATGATAGATCAATATTCAACAATATTGTCGCTTCGTCGTTTTTGCTAGCTTGCTGGGGAAGTCATCCATTTTATGATATATTTATAACACTCCCCCTTGGATGACTTGCTACGTGTCTATGCTGCCTCGTTAAAAACCTTACTTGGAAAAACCCAGTGGGATAAAAACCAAGATAAGGGAAAAAGAGTGCAGCCACGTAAAACTCCCCCTGATGTTGGCAAGAGTGATTTCTTCATAAGTTTTGTAGCTTTCGCATGACGATGTCATGAACATGTTTTCTGAGTACCGAAGTTGGGAGAGCCTTTGTAAGAAGATCCGCTGAGTTGTCACAGGAACGAACATACTGAAGGTTGATAACATTGCTCTTTTCCAGCTCTTGGGTAAATGAAAAGAACTTCGGAGGGATATGCTTCGTTCTGTCACTTTTAATAAATCCTTCCTTCATTTGAGCAACACATGCAGCATTATCCTCATAAAGTGTGATTGGATCATTTGCTGGTAGAAGACCGTTTGTAGTTCTGATATGTTGTGTCATGGATCTCAGCCACACACATTCACGACTTGCTTCGTGTAATGCGATGATCTCAGCGTGGTTTGATGATGTTGCAACGAGTGTTCGTTTCTGAGAACGCCAAGAGATTGCAGTTCCTCCACATGTAAATACATAGCCAGTCTGGGACTTCGCCTTATGTGGATCTGACAAGTAACCTGCATCTGCATAACCAATCAAAACTGGTTTTGTATTGTTAGGATAAAATAATCATAAGTCAATCGTTCCTTGAAGATAACGAAGCACATGCTTGATTCCATTCCAGTGTCTTTTGGTAGGAGCTGAGCTAAACCTGACTAATAAATTAACAGCAAAAGCTATGTCAGGTCGAGTACAATTAGCAAGGTACATAAGAGCTCCAATCGCACTGAAATATGGTACTTCTTGACCAAGAATCTCTTCAGTTTCTTCACATGGACGAAATGGATCTTTGTCTACATCAAGGGATCTAACGACCATTGGGGTACTTAATGGATTTGATTTATCCATATTGAATCTCTTGATTATCTTTCTCGTGTAATTTGATTGATGCACAAGTATTCCACTTTGCATATGCTCAATCTGTAATCCGAGACAATATCCGGTTCTCCCAAGGTCTTTCATTTCAAATTCCCTTTTCAAGTAAGAGATTACTTCAAGAATCTCTTCATTCGTTCCAATGATATTTAAATCATCGACATAGACAGCGATAATCACACACCCGAATGTTGTTTTCTTAATGAAGACGCAAGGGCAAAGAGGGTCATTGACATATCCCTTTTGCAACAGGTATTCACTTAACCGGTTGTACCACATGCGTCCGGATTGCTTTAACCCATATAAAGATGTTTCTAGTTTGATCGAATATCTTTCTCTGGGCATTGAACTTGATGCTGCAGGCATCTTGAATCCTTCAGGGATTTTCATGTAAATATTAGTATCAAGCGATCCGTATAAATAGGCTGTAACAACATCCATAAGGTGCATTTTTAATTTTTCATGGACTGCTAGACTGATAAGGTATCGGAACGTAATTCCATCCATCACAGGAGAATACGTTTCTTCAAAGTCGATACCAGGTCTTTGAGAAAAACCTTGCGCAACAAGGCGAGCCTTGTATCTCACAATCTCATTTTTTTCGTTTCTCTTTCGGACAAATACCCATTTGTATCCAACGGGTCTCACACCTTCAGGAGTGAGCATTATTGGTCCAAAGACCTTGCGCTTGTTAAGCGAGTCTAGTTCGGCATCGATTGCCCTTTTTCAATCAGCCCAATCGTGTCTGTTTTTACATTCAGTCACCGACTGGGGTTCAGAATCCCATTATTTTCGTCCATGACTTCACATGCTAGACTATAAGAGAATGCATCATTGATGTTATCTTTTCGGTTCCATAGTATGCCTGTATTAGCATAATTAATCGAAATTTCTCGATCCTTTTCATTTTGTATTTCTACAGGAATACTTTCCTCCACCATAGGATCGTTTAAAATTGCTTTTCTTCCCCTTTTCTTTTTCGAGGATTTTTATTTTTGGAACCGGGTGGCCTTCCACGCTTTAAGCGTGTTGTGATTTCATGAGTGACTTTATTTTCCGGCTTCCCTTTTGGAATTTCAATTTGTACGGGAGCATTCTCAGCCGGTATGTGAGATTTAGTCACTCTCTTTGTGTCTGTAAATGCATCGGGAAGTTGATTTGCCATTTCTTGCAAATGTAAAATCCTTTGTACTCTACCTTCACAATCATCTGTGTAAGGATCAAGATGCAATAATGTTGGTACAGACCAAGTAATTTCTTTCTCCCCCTAATGGTGGGAAATTTTCCTCATCAAAGTGGCAATCAGCAAAACGTGCTGTGCAAATATTTCCAGTTTGAGGTTCAAGATATTTAACAATAGACGGACTTTCGAAGCCTACATAAATGCCAAGACTTCTCTGTGGTCCCATCTTTGTTCTTTGGGGTGGTGCAATAGGCACATAAATAGCACAACCAAAAATCCTTAGATGAGATATATTTGGTTCCTGACCGAATACAAGTTGTAGTGGGGAGTACTTATGATATGCACTCTGTCTGATGCGAATTAATGCCGCAGCATGTAATATTGCATGACCACATACCAAAGTAGGGAGCATTGTTCTCATTACCAAAGGCCTAGCAATAAGCTGAAGGCGTTTGATCAGTGATTCGGCCAGACCATTTTGTGTATGGACATGAGCAACAGGATGCTCAACCGTAATCCCAACTGACATACAATAATCATCGAATGTCTGAGATGTGAATTCACCGGCATTATCAAGTCTGATCTTCTTGATTGTATGATCAGGAAATTGAGCTCGTAATTTGATTATTTGAGCAAGCAATTTTGCAAATGCCATATTGCGGGTTGATAACAGACATACATGTGACCATTTGCTAGAGGCATCTATCAATACTAAGAAGTATCGAAATGGTCCACATGGTGGGTGAATAGGCCCACATATATCACCTTGAATTCGTTCAAGAAACATAGGTGATTCCGCTTCAACCTTTCCCGGTGAAGGCTTTCCTAGAGAACACGCTTTACATGGGAAAACATTTCCTTGAGGGATCTTTTGATCCTTCAAAGGATGCCCTTGTGAATTTTCAAGTATTCTTCGCATCATAGTTGAACCAGGATGACCCAATCGGTCATGCCATGTGGTTAGTGCTGAAGGTTTGATAACTACCATATTTGACTCAATTGCATTCAAATATGTATAATGCAATCCGGTAGGGAGCATTGGTAGTTTTTCTAAAACACATTTAGTTCCAGATTTATATGTTGTGAGCAACATATATTTCATGCTATTTTCAGTTATAGACTGAGTATCAAATCCATGAGAATATATATCATTGAAACTTAACAAGTTTCGTTTGGACCTTGGTGAAAATAAGGCATCATTTATCGTAAATTTTGTGCCATTCGGCAATGTAAAGTTTGTCTTGCCAATTCCCTCAATCAGGTCTGCAGGACCTGATATTGTATTCACAATTGCTTGTGTTGGTCTTATCTTTGAAAAATATCTTTTATCTTTCAGGATAGTGTGCGTTGTCCCACAATCAAGTATGCAAATTTCTTCAATGTTAATCCCTTTGTTGGCTTGATGATTATCTTTGTCCATATTAAAACTTTAAATAAAAACAAGGAATATGTTAAGAAAGGTAATGGAATAAAACATTGTACTAGTTTATTTCATATCTTAAAAGAAAACATGCAGATAAACATCGGACAACTTAGCTTCATTCCCAAAAAGGGGATTACATAGTCCCATTATCTGTGTGTTCATTGGAGGTGTCACCCAGATTCACAAAATCGGATGCATCAAAGTGGGTGGAGTCATTTGTCGGGTTCTCAATGAAGTTGACTTCCTTCCCCTTCCCCTTCTCAAATTTCTGATAGAGCTCGCATAAGTGCTTTGGAGCTCGACAGATTTTAGCCCAATGGCCTATGGTTCCGCATCTGAAACAAGTAGTTTCATAACCTTTCGAGGGGCTGGGGTCATTTTCCCTTTTGTAGGGATTCTCATGATTCCTCCCATCTTGATGGTTCTTGTGGCCATATTTGGTGATCTTATAAGGTGAATTATGAAAATAACCACCTCGACCACGTCCTTGACCATAACCTCGACCTCTCCCACGACCTCGACCTCGCCCACGACCTCGGCTATACTCTCGACCTTGAAGATGGTCTCTATGTTCAGTTCTGTTGAAACGAACAGCATTCGCTTCAGGAAATGCCTTTGAGCCAGTCGGGCGAGATTGATGGTTCTTTATGAGCAGCTCATTATTTTTCTCCGCGATGAGGAGACAAGCAATCAGTTCTGAATACCTTTCAAAACCCCGCACACGATATTGTTGTTGCAGGGTTACATTTGATGCATGAAATGTGGAAAAAGTCTTTTCCAGCATTTCATCATCGGTTTTCACATCTCCGCAGAACCTCAAATGAGTTACAATTCTAAACATTGCAGAGTTGTATTCACTGACTTTTTTAAAGTCTTGGAACCGTAAAGCGGTCCATTCATCGCGGTAAATTGGGAGCATCACAGCCTTTTGATGGTCATATCTCTCTTTGAGATTTTTCCACAGTTCACATGGATTTTTCACTGTGAGGTACTCATTTTTTAGATCCTCATGTAGATGACGGCGAATGAAAATCAGAGATTTTGCCATGTCTATTTCTGAGGGTTCATTTCCCTCCTTGATTGTCTCACTGAGACCCATTGATTGCAGATGTATTTCTATGTCCATTGTCCAGGACATGTAATTGGTCCCAGCAATGCCAAGGGGACTGAAGTCTAGTTTCACCAAGTTTGTCATGATGTTAACTAAAACAAAACAAATAATTTTTTTTATTAATTCAGGATATACAAGTCTACAAATAGTGTAAAGAAGAAAAAAAAATACATGAATCCTAGCATTGCTAAACCATTATAAAGTTCATCCGGTGTTAGATCCCCGGTGAGATTACAAATAGTGAGTACTATAATAATTATTGCAACAAAGATCAATAGTAAGCTAGACATTTTATTGCTTTGGAAATTTTGAATGTGTTTGAAGTGTGAAGTAGAAGAGAAAATGTGATTTAGTGTAGTTGAATGAAAACATATTAATAGGGAAAAAACTAGCTGTTTATAGCCGTTTGTTACCGTTGAGCACTATGTTACCGTTGTTACCGTTAGGGCACTAATATTAACAACGTAATATCATCAAATAAATTATACAGTTCAAAGAAGATGAAGTATTTAAAGTAAAGATAGTTACTTTGCAGATCACAACACTTTACTATGGGGCGGTAATCCGCACAGCATAATAATATGTTGTTATACATTAAGAAAGTAAAATAACTTGTAAGAAGTATTTAAAGTAAAACATACATAACCGTCGCCGTAACAAAGCAATGGAATTCTTAGTTTTTTCATCCAGAAAAACCCAGATATCAAGTCACAATCTGGAATTGTGAAAGAGGGAGAGTAGAGCTCCCTTTGAGGTAGTGAACCCCTTATGATATCCAAGTATTTCAGATGAAGAACTAAGCGAAAGTTGAGAGACAAGTTGTAAATCACATCATTTTGTTATACGGTAGCGTAGCCCCGTTGTATAACAAAATGACGTTATACAATAATATCGAAGAGAGAAAATTTCGTTATGTACCTTTGTTCGGAACTTACGGTATGGAAGTGGAGAGCGTTCGTGATGATAACGTGTTATGAAAATTTTGTGATCGTAGTGAAGATGAAGTTTTAGGGAGAATAAGAACTTAAGGAGAAGTAGAGAGATTTTGTTGTATTGAATTGTGTCGAATTGCATTACATCTAGTCCCTTTATATAGGGCTAAGAAAAGAAGAAAATATCCCATGGAGAAAATATCTCATGTGGAGTAAATCATTTTGATTTTGATTTCTTGTAGCAAGTTGATATGTCAGGGAGCATGGGTCGTATTGTCACTTCCTTGTGGGCCATGGATGATAGATCAATATTCAACAATATTGTCGCTTCGTCGTTTTTGCTAGCTTGCTGGGGAAGTCATCCATTTTATGATATATTTATAACAAAAAGTGCCTTTCTTCTTCTTTTTTTTAAATAGAAAAATGCACGCATTAGGTAGGTACCTAACCAAAATAAAAAGAAAACACAATAAAACTTTATTTTAAGTTTGACAATCTCAACTAAAGCAATCCTAATCGAACCATAAACTAACTTAATTTGAACTATTAAAGCTAAATTAAGTTTATAAGCAACATGATTCTGACCGTTGGAGCGAGTTAACTGCAATCCGACGGCCCAGATCAAAAGTTAAAAACAATAAAACATCATGGTCCCTAGATCTGAAACCGCGAGTCGCCACGTGTCGCGGTAGATGATAAATACAACAACTACCAGTCACGTGACATCCATCCGCTCTCCAGACCCACGCGCTCAGGGCAATTTCGTAAATTGGATTACTCCGGAGGGTAATTACGTCATTGATGATCTCGGTCTTCAACAAAGCGGACAAAGGTAAAACGTCGTCAGGGAGAAGACGAAGCTTTTACTTGAAGAAGGTGAGAAACGCATCAATGACGACAGCGGAAGCGACGAGCTTCGAACGGTGAGTGTTGGTCAAAACTTGCGCAACTTTGTTGTTGAAAAGCTGAGACTTTTGTTTCCGAGTGTTGTTGTTTTGCTTTACTTTCGTTCCGGAAGATGCGGAGGAGGTGAATGGAGTGTCTGCTGCACTTATTTGCGTCTTGATGGAGCTTTGAGTAGCTTCCGGCGCCATTTCGTGTCTTTTAGGGTAGATCAGAGGAGTGCGGTGGGAGGTTGCGCTGTGGTTTAATCGGTTTTGGTGTTGTTAGTGGTTTTAATGTTAAGGAGTTTGAAGCAGTGGCTTGAGTTCAACTTGTTTTGCTGAGAGGATTGATTAGGGTTTCTCTTCTTGAGTTTTTTCAGTTGTAGCAGTTTCACATCACGAGGTTCAGACTCCTGTATTCATGGATCTATGCCAATTCTGATTTTTGTGCTTCTCAGTGATTGGCAATTACTATTTCGTTTCCTTACAGAGCTTGAAATAGGATTAATTGTGTAGTCTGATCTAGGTTGAAATTTGTAGTGTGGATGGCGGATGGGGTTTTGGGAAGTGGGGCTTGACTTGTTGATGTTACTTTTAATCAGTGTTTAGATTAAACTAGTGCTGGGACCATGTAATGAACCCTTTTCCGTCAATTAATGTAATTGAGATGATGGATTAGAAAAAGGGGATTGGGCAATAGTTGCTTCGGCTCTAAGGTGAGTGTAGGCGGAGCCAGGTTGCCATTAAGGAAAGCTATCTGTAAAGTGATTAGAGTTAAAGTTGCGAGTCAGAAGCATGCTGGTCTGTTGGTTTCGTCACAGTTTATATAGTGAAATTGAAGCAACTACTTTTAAATCATGACTTCACTTGGATTGATTGCTATTAGTTGTTTATTGCATAAATAATGACATGGGTCAGCTTGTTGTTGCAGAAAATGAAGTTTCAATAGTTCTGGCCCTATTTCGTCTGGTAAGCTCCACAACAATGCCTGGACAACATTCATTCTGTCTCAAATTGTCAAACGTGAAAAGCTGATCCCAGCTCTTGCCCTCCAGATTGTATCTAAAAGGGATTTATATTTGTGGTTGTATCTTATTTGTTGTTATGATGTTGTGGGGTCGTGATGAAGGGAATAGTAGTTTAAAGAAATGGGAACAATAAGTGGAGACGAGCTTACAATCTGGGAGAAGTCACAAGCGAATATGGATGCCCAGGAGGAGAAGATTCTTGTTATAGTTAGACTGAGGCCTTTGAGTGACAAGGAGGCTGCGAAAAATGAAGTTGCAGATTGGGAATGCATCAATGATACCACTATCTTGTATAGGAACAGTCTGCAAGAGCGCTCTGGATTTCCAACAGCATATACATATGGTATGCAGCCGTTCAAATGTCTTTTAACTATCTGCAGATTCTTGTCCACGAGATACTATTTTGTGTGTTTGCATAAATATTACTAGTGCATCAAGTTTAGGTGTATGTTGGTTCATTGTTCAGTGCGATTGCATCACCGTTTTGTTCGTCTGTTTTCTTGAAAATTCTCTCCTTCGAAGTTTTCAGCAAATTAGGCTTGTTAAATGGTTCCGACACATCATCCAATTTGTGTGGTAGGTAGCTGAATGTACTTTGGGAATTCCGTTAAACTGTTTATCAATACTTTGTTAAACGACTACCAGTAGAAAACGACTACCATCTCAATAAATTCCCTGTTTATTGATTACGCCACTATAGAGCCTCTGCTCTAGGCATTGTTTGAAAGTGTATAATTACTTTCTCATGGGTTCATGCTTAATTAATAACTAATATTTTGTGACATTATTTCTTTGTTTATGATTTGGATTTCTTTTGCGTAGATAGAGTATTTCGAGGAGACAATAGCACAAGGGAAGTTTATGAGGAAGGAGCCAAAGAAATAGCTTTGTCAGTTGTTAGCGGCATCAACTGTAAGTTTACATTAGGATATCTATGGGTTTATGAGATATTGACAAGATATCATGGGTATTGGGTATATTGATATCTGACCGTTGCTGATGTCAAGTGAACATATTTGTCAGCTACCATTTTTGCGTATGGGCAAACAAGCAGCGGAAAGACGTATACTATGAATGGAATAACAGAATATACAGTTGCAGATATTTACGACTACATGCGCAGAGTAAGAGCTTATTACGCAATATATTATCATTTATTTGTGCATTGGCCTTCATTAAATTAAGACAATCTCAAGCTGTGTATACCGTTTTAGCATGAAGAAAGGGCTTTTGTTCGTAAGTTCTCCGCCATTGAAATTTATAATGAAGCTGTCAGGGATCTTCTCAGCACAGACGGTCTACCTCTCCGGATTTTGGATGATCCAGAGGTAAAGCCTTATACTCGCCCTAATTTTGCATTTCACTGATGAAAATACTCACGCATCGTTCATCTCATTCTTAACCAGAAATGCACGATTGTTGAGAAGCTCACAGAGGAAATTTTAAGGGATTGGAATCATCTTAAACAGCTTCTGTCAATATGCGAAGGTAGTTTCATTTCACCAAAGTTTCAGGAATAATTGAAATAAACAGTGACAAATGCTCATTTATGAGATCTTTTCAGCACTTCGACGAACTGGAGAGACGTCTTTGAATGAAACTAGCTCGAGGTCACATCAGATCCTGAGATTGGTATGGCTTTCTCTAATAATTCTCATCTGTGTTATGCGTAAAATTTGTTGAGTCTCTTCGGAAAATATATACTACAGACAATAGAGAGTTCTGCTCGGGAGTTTATTGGCAAGGACAAATCAACGAAGCTCTCTGCTAGCGTGGTGAGTAAATTTTCGTTGCCTCATTTTGATACAACTTGATTTTTGTTGCTTAGGTATCTTGTCCAAGGAAAAGTGAACACCTCATCATCAGTTCATCACTACTAACTAATAACTTTGTTAATTTCATTTCAAATCCTGGATAGAATTTTGTGGACTTGGCTGGCAGTGAGCGGGCTTCTCAAGCAATGTCAGCTGGGTCAAGGTTGAAAGAGGGTTGCCATATTAACCGTAGTCTTCTGACTTTGGGAACAGTCATCCGCAAGCTCAGGTAAGCTTTTCTGCTCACTCTGTCTTTCATCACTTATTTGATAAGAGATATTGACTGACAAATAAAGCATGCATGGTGTTTTTGTATGAAGCAAGGGTAAGCAAGGACACATCAATTATAGAGACTCCAAATTGACACGCATTCTGCAATCTTCGCTTGGAGGCAATGCGCGGACTGCCATCATCTGCACTTTGAGTCCTGCAAGAAGTCATGTGGAACAATCCAGGAATACACTATTGTTTGCTAGTTGTGCGAAGGAAGTCTCTACCAATGCGAGGGTCAATGTTGTTATGTCAGATAAGGCTTTGGTTAAACATTTGCAGAAAGAGCTAGCTAGACTGGAAAGTGAACTGAGAACTCCTGCTACAACCAATGCCAATCACGACTATGCGGCACTACTAAGGAAAAAGGATCTCCAAATTGAAAAGGTTTCATTACAATTCAACCCACAGAGCAAAAAAGGTTTACATGTATAGAAATTTGAAGCACGACTCTCCTAACATGTATGCGATTTCTGTATCCTGTAGATGGAGAAGGATATTCGAGAAATTTCTAGGCAACGGGATCTTGCTGAATCTCGAGTTGAAGATTTGCTACTGGTTATTAAAAATCTTCAATCATCAGAGAAAATGGTGAGCATGTCTGCAAGTGCACAGGTTTTTGTTATACTATCTCAAAAACCAAGTGAAATGCTTATTTAGTTATTTCGACCTGTCCGTAGGACGAACATGATCAAGAATGGGATGGCGATAGCTGTCGCATTCTGTCTGCAGCACCTCATGTTGGTTCTCTAAAGAACTCCGAAAATGACAGTAATGGCAGCTGCAAGGTTGTTAGATGCGTGGAACCATATGATTCCAGCCACGAGGATAGTGCTGCTTTAAATGATGTTGAGGATCCTTCATACGTAAATGGTCATCAGGACACTGATACCACAACTTCAATCAGTCTAGAAACGCTTCCAAATGCAAGTAACAGAGGCAGCTATCCCGAAAATCATTATACAAACAGTACCATGGGCCGGAGAATGCACGGCATGCAGAGGACAATTGATTATCTTGTTACAGAGAGCCAAAATGAGTCAGCTCTGGTGAGCTCGACCGAAGAGACGTTGAGTCACAGACCCATAAAGCCAGTAAAGCCGGGGAAAGGCCGGAGTTGCAGGACATTTGTGACAGGCTCGTCAACATCCTGCGTAGAGAAGGCAGAACAAAACGTCGGTAGCCACCCATCAACCACCCTTGAGAAAGGATTCCCTGGAAGACCGGAACCTTTACAAAAGAAGCTTATGCCATTACATTTTGAAGGCCATTCTCCCTCGCTTTCGAGAAATAATTCCCAGTCTTCAACTGAAAGCGCGTTTGTAGAGCCACGGGACCAGAATTTGAGGGCTTCTCAAGAAGATGGTATTCCCAGCATACAGACTTTTGTTAAAGGGCTAAAGGAGGCTCAGCTTCAGTTTGAAAAACAACTGGACAGCCAGGTATACAATCACTTTTTCTGCTTATCAGTTTCCGACTTAAATGAAATTTGAGTAACCGTGAAAAGGCTGATTATATTCAGGAGACCCCTTTGCATGAGAAGCTTGCTAGGGATTCCAATGATTTTCAATCGGAGTACTCGGACACTCCTTCAAATTGGTCTCAAGAGTTTGAGAGGCTGCAGAGGGCCATTATCAGTCTTTGGCAAAGCTGTAATGTTTCCCTAGTGCACCGAACCTATTTCTTCCTCCTGTTCAAAGGTGATCCTTCCGATTCAGTATACATGGAAGTGGAGCTAAGGAGACTAACATTCCTCAAGCAGACATGCTCTAGCGTAAATCAACTTCTAGAAGATGATCGTTCTCACTCCATTGCTTCAAGGTACTCTCTTAAGTCTTAACCACGTAAATACAACACAAATTCTCCTCATGTCCTCGAACTGTACATACCATGATTTAATGTTTCCATCCAGCGCCAAGGCTCTTCGACGGGAGAGGAAAATGCTAAGCAAGCTGATGCGAAAAAGGTATTCTGACCAAGAAAGAAACGCACTCTTCCAGAAATGGGGCATTGGCCTAGACTCAAAGAAAAGGAGACTTCAACTGGTTAACTCCATTTGGACAAATACCAATGACTCTCACCACATCACCGAAAGTGCTGAAATAGTGGCAAGGCTCATCAAATTCTCCGAGCAAGGCCAAGCCGTCAAAGCCACGTTCGGCCTCAGCTTCTCCTCCCCTCGGCCTAGGCGAAGATCTCTCGGCTGGAAAAATAGCAGAAGAGCCTCGTTGGTTTAGGCATCTAGTCCAGTGTGTGATTGTTTTGTAATCCAAACAGCTGATTTAGCTAGAAACCTTAATTATATGGAAGTAGCTCCATAGTTGTGTGAAATTACTAAAGCCCTTATTTATAGAAGATTTCGTTTGTACACTCTCTATTTATCTATTTTGCCTTATTAATTTGGTCAATTTTGATTAAATACATTAAAATTCAACAAACTTCCCAGTCCTATCTCCAGTCCAGTGTTTTTTTTTTTTTAAATATTTATTATGGGTTATGTCGAATACATCTTGTGTAACTTGTTTCATTTATAATAAATACAGTATAACACTGGGTGCAACGACGTCGTTCGGTAAGTAAACATCGAGAAGCTTCTGGAAGTTCCATCATCTTCATGATCGTCGATCGTATCATATATACGAAGCGACGTTACGAGAGCTTCATTTCTTTAAGCATCGAGAGATAGCGAAGAACGACGACGACGAATCTGCGATGAGCGGGATAGCGGCGTATGTGGCGCGGAGGGCGGCGCAGAAGGAGCGAGTGAGGATTCTGTACCGGAGAGCACTCAAGGACACGCTTAACTGGGCTGTGCATCGGCATATCTTCTACCAGGATGTACAAACCCTAATTCGAAATCTCATCTGATTCTTCTGTTTACTGATTGGTTATGTTGATTTTTCTGTAATCTGTATTTGTGATTTTATGGATTTGATGTGTTTTGGTTGGTGGTGTTTTCAGGCTTCGGACCTGCGCGAGAAGTTAGAGGCTAACAGACATGTGGTATGGTGCTATACTCAATAATCCCTCATTGACCTTTCTGGTTTAATGTTTAAGCTTTTGATTTTTGACATTGAGATTTTGGATCGAGTTTGTGATTTAATAATGTGGCTGATTGAATATATAAGACGTCGTTTCATGATATGGAGAAATTCCTTAATCCGCTTAATATATGCTTGTGAGTTGTGACAGACTTGCAATGTCAAGTGGGCATCAAATTGAAATGGTGGAGTGGAATACAGTCACTGGTTTTATGTATATATTGCTTCACTGTCAACCAAATAAGGGAGCAAAATTGATGTTTTTCATTGCAGCATGTCATGTTGGTTGCTTTGTAAGGACACTTTATATTTATGATTTCGCATCAATGTCCTCTTGAACAGAATTTGTTATCAATATCAGCAGGTAGTGGTAGCTATCTCTTTAGGAAGCTGAAGAGATAGCCTTGCATGCAAAAACTCCAACTTTATTTTGTTTAGTGTCGCGGGTTTCAGCATTGATTAGTTTAGGCCTCTAAGAAAAAGGTTCTTGCTTTAGCATATCATTTGTGAATGATCATTTTGTATGTATCTGTTCTTGTTCTGTAGTCAATGATTATGATATTTTTGATTAGTAGATGCTACCATGTAGATAACAGTGGTCATAAGGAAATTTTGCTAAATTATCTGATATAAGAAGTTTCCCCAAAATGCAGGAAGATCTTGACACAATTGATAGATTGATTGATCAAGCTGAAGCAACATACAATAAGTTCCGACACCCTGATCCTTATATTGGTCAGTATTTTCTAGAGTCTCCCTATAATATTGTATCTATGTTGAGATGGTCATTTTATACTTTTCGCATTGTGCCATATAGTGTAGCTGGACAAAGATCTGTAGATTGCGTCACAACATAAATTCTCTTAATTAGATTCTATGCTACTGCAACTGCAATGACTGAATTATTTGGTTTCTAATTGCAGTTCCATGGGCGCCTGGAGGTTCCAAATTTACTCGGAACCCAGCACCTCCTCAAGGGGTAAGTGTTTATGATTTGACTATCATTCTATTCTATTGTGACGAGCATGCATTCTTTCCTATTCCATCCTTTGCATCCCTGTTTGTGCATTATGAGTTTCGGCCTAAATATGCTAATTTAAGACCATTGTGTGATAATCCTGCACACCATGGAATGCCAGGAGGATTGTGAAACTTTTTGGTTGCCTTCTGTGGCATCTCTTTGATCTAAGGATGAAGAAGACTATCATACTATTCTATTCAGAAAGTTAGATGATACACTATTTTCCTTCTGTCTATCCTAAAAATACTGAGGTTGGGGAAACATCTCATTTATTCATTATATATGTACATATGATTTACCGTATCGAAGCGAAGAGCCACAATTCCAACATTTTGCTAAGAATGAGATTTCTTTACTGCCATGCTATTTTGTGTGACAGTTGTGAGTAATTATGTTCTATTTCTATCCATTCTATCTTGATTTTGACGCTCCCACATCCACTGTTACTTGCAGATTGAAATAGTGTATGATTATGGAAAGGAAGATAACCACTAACGTTTCAACCTCAGAGTACATATTAGGCTTTCCAGCATGATGCATTGCATTGTGAAGAAACAAGGGAAGCAGTGAGCAATTCAGTTAACAAGCTGTCAAATAATTGGCATCTTGGAACAATGTATGCCCTTGGGCCTTCGCTGCCTGTATTATTTATCTCGATCTACTTCAAAATGTTAAATGTATGATAGACAATCTAAAATGTTCCTTGTTGCCCAGTATGTGTTAGTCTTGCACACAATTGCTGGATTGCATTCCCAAATAACCAAACAGATTTTTGATCATCAAGTTAAATTCACAGAAAGATACAAGGCTAAGCAGAGCTTGTTTAGCTTTCAGAGTTGGTGTTTTCCCCCCTCCCACCAACCTGCACAGAAATATTGTGACCTATCTATCAGTCTCTATCAACACCAAACAAATGAGCCTCGCCATTTTTAAATAGCAAAGGCTCAAGAGTGCCACCAAATTTCAGGGGTTGATCCACCTTTTGTGCTTCACCAGATGTTACGCCTATTTCCTGCTCCAGGTGTTACTACAATGGCGGTTTGCCCCATTTACCTTCAATTTCTTGCCCTGGCCATGGTTATAGATTTTGCACTCGGGACGCCTGATGAAACGCTAGAAGAGGACGACGATGAGGAGGCTGATAGTCCTAGAGGTAAACTCCCTGGATTCAAAGGTATCTTTATATAAGCTGCCAGATTATTTTAACAATCCGATTCTTGTGTGCTTACAGATCCTTTCTGTGTGACCAAAAGAGGCACACCAAGAAATAGAACAATATGCAGAATCATCATCCGCATTTTTGTGATGTCTGTAACACTTCCAATTCTACTCTGGACTGTTTATATGGGGTACAAGCTTGTCAATAAGCCAAGAGAGAGTGAAGCTGAAAATGTAGATTTAATAGTTGGGATCATCACTATGGCATTTGGCATTACCTTGCTCCTCAATGGGATCATCATAGCCAAAGAATTATCACAAGAGCTATCAACTCTGACGCATCTAGCAGACTTTGGAGCTGATAAACATTCTAGGCAGCAATTAGCAGGCTTTAAAGCTTAAATGACAACACAATATCATTAGTTGTATTACCATTACTGGAAGAAACGAGTGTAATGATCTTCAAAACTTATTTTTCAAGCAACTAAGTCCACACTTGGCTCACAAGCAATCCAAAAATATAGAAGAAAACATGTAATCCACAACACAAAGGGTAAAATTGATGGGGGCTATGCATACCTTAATAACTTTACCATAGCTCAATAACACAGGTTACTCTTTCAAAATATGGCTGAGGGCCTTTACCCACAGCCCATCACAATTCACAACAACCATCATCAGTACAATGAAACATGACAGAGATATCTGAGCCATAGCCACTACTTCTACATTTCTTTTCTCTTGTACCTTCTCCGATCCTGATGTTGACACATTGCTAAGGTCACTTGTAGAGCAGTCAAATACCTGACTAATCTTTCCTAATCATTTCTCTGGATATCGTCAGTGTTCTAGGATTAGGTTGCTCCAGCTAAGGAGAGACCGATAAAAATGGAGGTGAGATTATTTGTTAAAGTAGTTCTAGTACCAACTTTCTATCAATAGCGAATCCTGTATTAGCTCAACAAAAACCATACCATAGATCCAACATAATGTATACATAACTTTACCCCGTTCCTTACTAATTGTGCTATGATATCATGCCAAATAATTAACCAGGTAAACAGAGGTATAAATCAGGTCTCTGAACTGATCCACGGCACTCTTGTAGCCCATCCGCAACATTTTAAACGCTACTATTCCACTATAAACACGGTATTCAGCGTCAGCCGATTGATCAATTAGGAAACTCAGAACCATGAAAGAGGTTGAAATCTAACATAGCCATCTCAACAGCCAAAATCACTTGGTCTGCCAAAACATCATAGAGTGCTGCAGCTACTAATTAACAAAAGGATATAAATAAGAAGCAATAGCCAACAAACTACTGATAACATATAATAACTTACAGCATAATTCTGCAGCTGATGTAACACCAATGATCTAGCTTAAAGCAGCAACCTTTGAGAATAGTATCATAATGTATTATTATTCAAGCCTCATTCAGAAGCATGGCTTTCGAATTCATCATCAAAATGTACATACAATCAAATACACCATAAGTCAAAAAACCAAAAACCTAATTTTCCGATAAACCAAATCCAGCAACAAAAAAAATCCAAAAGGAATCAAATGAGCTTGAAAGGAAGAGGCCACGGAGTAGACCTCGGTACCTCAACCCTATCCTTGATTCTCTCAATCATCTTGTCCTTCTTCGGCCTCGAATTACCGTATGATCCCTTGAACCTCTTCCCCTTTTTCGTCCTCTTATCACCTCTACCGCACATCACCGGCGCCGAATCCACCGCTACCGAACTCGCCGGAGACGACGACGGAGCTACCTTCATCATCCTCCTCGCCGCCGCGCCGCAAATCTGCCTCATCGTCATCATTGTCGCCATCTCCGAGCTCAGCTCCTACTCGTCTTCGTCCCACTGCTCCACCTAAACCCTCCCATCTCTTATTGGGCCGATAACATTCTCTCAAATTGGACCGGTTCTGAATTGGGCTGGCCATATTAATAAGTGCTTTAAATAACTAGACCGAAACCAAAGAGGACTTTGGGCCTGTTCTTTCTATGGCCTAAGTTTGACAATTGGCAGATTATATATATGGGTCTCAAGTGGACCGATTATTAAATGGGCTTTATTGGGCCGGGCTTGAGAGTATGGTTTTTGTGGCGGTAAATGGAACACGATTGGATGAGCTGGCATAACGGAAGAGAGGAGGTTGTGATGGCTGCCTCATCTTCAATTTGTTTCAGTGCCAGAAAGTGAATACAAACTGAGTTTGAAATTTTTTGGCCTAAAGATTTATTTTTTTGAAATTCTGATTTTGAGGATAGGGACAATGGAGTTGTGCAGAGGGACTGCATTTGCGTGGACGAACGCCATTTCAACATCTCTTCGTGGTAATCAGCAGATGCAGGTGAGAATGAATTCATTTGGTACCAAATGAAATTTTAGGGCTTTCAATGTTGAATTGGTACTACACTATTTTTAGGGTAGTTTAGTTTTGAGCTTATTGATGGATTGTGTAATTGGTGTTTAGGTGTGTGAGAGCAAGAGACTTAGGGTGCTGGTTGTCTGCAAAGCGAGCAACCCTGATAAGGTGAGGTTTGCTGACTTGAACTGGCTCATTGTGAATCAGTATTAGCTGGTAGACAGTGTTTCTATGATGTGGTATTTGCAATAACAGAGTTAGTATGATAACACTTTGTGCTTTTAATTATAGATGAGTAGCTTCACGCAACGCTGGTGATGCGGTGCTTATTTGCCGCATTTATTTTGGGGGTTTTTTTCTTTGCTGTTTATGTTTACTCATTTCTATTTTGTTGTTTTGGGGTGTCAGCTGACTGTGTCGATAACAGGAGCAACTGGCTTCATTGGTCAGCATCTTGTTAAGAAGCTACAAGCAGGTTCAATGAATGATAATGCGCTTTGAACTAAGATGTTCTTCTTTTATTCGCAGTTGAACTTATTGACATAATTAGTTTTTCTGTTTACTCCCGTCTCTATTTGCAGATGATCACCAGGTTCGAGTATTGACTCGCACGAGATCCAAGGGCCTAGTCATATTTCCGGGTAAGAAGGTATGTACATGTAGTCATTTCATTGATGTTACATAATTCCTAATCGCTGCGGGAGCCTTGACACTGCATATATCGGGGTTCCGACACTTGATTGCCATGGGTATGACTATGCAAATTTGTTGATACGACTGTTTTCATTCAGCCAAAGAATACCCCGGAGTCATAGTTGCGGAGGAAAAGGAATGGAAAGACTGTATACAAGCTTCAAATGCCGTTGTCAACCTGGCTGGATTACCTATAAGTACAAGATGGTCTTCTGAGGTTGACAATGCACCGTCTCTCTATCATCCATACAGTTGCAGTTTTTTATAAACATGTAAGATGTTCTTGACATTGCAGATTAAAAAGGAAATTAAGCAAAGCAGACTTCGCGTCACGTCAAAGGTTAGTAACTCAGTATCTTGCTCCGTTAAATTCTGTTGCGAGAAAGTGACTTATCTTTACTGTCATTACTCCATTGTAATATGACAGCAATGAGCGCTCTATTGTAGCCTTATTGATTTTATCTGTTGATCACGCAGGTTGTAGATCTAATTAACAGTTCCCCAGAAGCTGTCCGTCCTTCAGTTTTGGTCAGCGCAACAGCTGTTGGTTATTACGGTGGATTTCTTAGTTCTGAATCTTCTGATCTATTGTGTTTCAAATTAAAAAATTTCCATATATTTTAGACCTGGTTTTCTTATGAGTCATGCTTTTGCACATAACTGAACTAATGAAAACGGTGCCTTTATTTGGTTGTGCGGTCCTTTTATTCTCTTTTTTTGTAGTGTAATATGATTTTTTAGGGAGTAGCTCGATTCACGCATTTAGTTCTTTCAGAGATATCGTAGTGAAATCTAACTAACTGTTGAAGTTTGCTCGACTGATGCACAATCATAAACATCTGTAACTCAGTAAGCCAGTTTTGGCTTCTGATCAATCAAAAAAAAAATCTGTGACTCAGTAATAACTTCATCTTACTACTCATCAGGCACTAGTGAAAATCAGGTCTTTGATGAGCGAAGCCCATCAGGAAATGACTACTTGGCCGAGGTACTCAATAATGTTTGAACATTTTTTTGTTATTTAGATATATTTGTACATTTGTTCGATATTCCACCATTACTGTGTCGAGTAAGAATCTGTGAGTAATAGTCCAGGCTGTTTAAAATCTGTGAGTAATAGTCCAGGCTGTTTATGTCATCCAACTCAGATTAGCTATGCCAGTTCCAAATCATGTTTTGATCAAGTATTAGGGTTCGTTCACTTTTCAGGTTTGCAGAGAATGGGAAGGGGAAGCTCTGAAAGTAAATAAGGATGTCAGGTTAGCACTTATTCGAATCGGTGTTGTTCTTGGGAAAGAAGGCGGTGCTTTAGGTAATAACTTTCTCCATTTTAATTTAGCTAGGATACCAAGTATGTCAGAGTTTTCTAGTTCAAACACGCTTTGGACAGTTGAAATAATATATTTTTGAGGATCGTGTTGAACTCACTTATCAGTTCTAGTTTGGGCTTAGGCAGACTTTTTAGACTCAAAACTTGTGTTGGCATTCTGCAGCTAAAATGATACCTTTGTTTATGATGTTTGCGGGTGGACCTTTGGGCTCTGGAAAACAATGGTAAGAAGTTAGTTGTTATGTGGA
Source organism: Rhodiola chrysanthemifolia (assembly GCA_033675395.1). Lineage (NCBI taxonomy): Eukaryota > Viridiplantae > Streptophyta > Magnoliopsida > Saxifragales > Crassulaceae > Rhodiola > Rhodiola chrysanthemifolia. Next base: position 3,464,979 of record CM066207.1, read on the forward strand.
CTGGAAACTGGTTTGAACTGGGAAGATTTTTGTCACATCTATGGTGATATAAACAGGCGCATTGCATTTGCGATTGAACAAATAGAGATTTCGTTGATGATACAGGTTCTCATGGATCCATGTGGATGACATCGTTGACTTGATATATGAGGCTATCCGCAACCCATCATATGAAGGTAGATAATGTATCTGCTTTAAGGTTTTTGTAACATAGGGTCTGTTCTTTTGCACTTAACATTTCAGTAGTTAAGTTCAACATTTAAGACCTTTCTTAAGCATAAAATTTAAGTTAAATGTCAGTCTTGTCAGTTTAAAGTCAAGTACCTCTTTTTTTTTGTTCAAGTCTTTAATTCACTTCTCCTATTTAAGCTAAGTTAATTTATTCATTCAGTTCAGTTCAAAGGAATGCCCCATGGATAACAATGTACTTCCGCTTTTGTTGATAACCTCAGTATGTGTTAACTAACTTGCTCTGTATAACTGTCAGGTGTGATCAACGGTACAGCCCCTAACCCGGTGCGTCTTGGGGAGATGTGTGATCATTTGGGCAAGGTCATGGGCAGACCCTCATGGCTACCTGTTCCAGATTTCGCTCTAAAGGCTGTTCTAGGAGAAGGTGCTTCTGTGGTGAGACAGACTGGTTCTTTTTGGATTGGGTGGTATTTTCTGATGTCAAATGTTTTGGGAAAGTAATTTTCTGGAGGTGGGTTTGCAGGTGTTGGAGGGGCAGAAGGTCATTCCAGCTAGAGCAAAAGAGTTGGGTTTCAAATTCAAGTATCCTTACGTGAGGGAAGCATTGATGTCCATTCTCAAATAGCTGCCAAGAACTGGATGAACCACAAAGATGAAATAAGTTGAAACTCTTGAAAACATATATCAGGCATCTGAAGCAATAAGTCAAGAGCTTTCTTTTGTTGTTCGTTGAAAAAAGAGCAGTATCTATAATATTTAAAAGCACTGAGAACATGAGTCTTTGATTTGAGTAACCCCAAGAAATGAAATATACAATTTGCATTATTTGAAAGTCCTGTTAGCCTTTCAATGAGTACTTTTTTCCAGAGAATGGCTGGAACTTGGGTTCTTCTTTCTTCTCAGGTTCCGGCTTTGGCTTGCTCTCCGGTTCCTAAACAAGAGTAAACTGTTAGTGCCGATTTAGATTTAAAAATAGAAATTGAAAATCCAGAATTTGTAAGTTCCTTACTTTTGTTACTTTATCTTTTGGAGCAGCACGGCTGGAATTGGAGCCAAAAACAAGTTTTCCCTGTGTCTGACGATTGCCACTTTGGGGTGCTGTTGCTGAAGCCTGCGCACCTCCATTGCTCACAAAAGGTTGCTTGTCTTTAGAACCAGATGAAGAATTTTGTTGAGGCTCACTCTTCATTGGCTTCCCATCTAACCTTCTGCCTACTCCGGCGAAGACATTAAACTTTGGCTCTTCAGCTGGAGTCTCTTCAACTGCAAGCATAAAAAGAATCAGTCACACTTGCGAGTGAAAATAAAACAGGAAATTACAACAATAATATATATGCTATTGCGATCCAGTTTACAAAATTTGGTCAAACGAGTTGTGCATAGTTTGAAAGTTCAGCGAAATTTTCAACCGTTGTTGCACTTAAAATATTAAGATATACGGAATGATAAGAAAATTGCCTAATTTTCACATCATCATTATGGCACTTTGTTCCAAATGAAATCATTCCATTAATAAATGCAATAAAATGTGTCTAACTCTTCACAACTTTGATTCATTCACCATTCCAGTATTTTTTAAAGAAATCAAAACTTGAATACGTCTTTTGCAAGTTCGTAAAGAAAGGTTAGGAATATCACCTTTAGCTGGGGCCTTGCTAGCAGTAACAGGTGCTTGAGGTCTCTCTGGTTCCTTATAATCTAATGGAGGTGCAAAGTCGACTTCGCAATCAGTTTCAATGATACTGATAGCATGTGAAGGCTTTGTTTCTACAATATCTATATAATACTTCTTATTGTTGTAAGCGACCATGATACTATCACCAGTCGTCAAACAAGAAAAGTTTCTCAGTGTTGTCTCCAATCTGCATAGAGAGACGATCTAGATCAATAACAAAATTACACTTAATGGTCATTGCTTTCAGACTGTGACTCACGCACATGCTTTACATTAGTACATCCACAAACATCAAATAGAGAACAAAGAACTAAGTTCTTCCATCAAAGAAGATATAGTTGACACATCTTACATAGCTTTAGGATTAGAGATGTCCAAAAAGTCCATTGTATGAGGCTGCAACTTAACATATGTGCCCTTTGGCAGGGTTGCATTCTTCACTCGCACTATGTCACCCTCTTGCAGGAGCATGTTTTCCATCATCTATACAAAAATAATAACTAAAACAATTCATAACTGCTCATATAGGTTCACATGCCAATTAGGCAATTAGCAAGAAGGGAATAATGGTTAAGACAAGCTAAGAAGACCTACCCAGTAGGGCATATAAATCATGCCTTCTTCAGCAATGAACTCCAGCACACCACAATGAGATACTCGCTCCGCAGCAACATTTGTAAGCTCAAACAACATTGGATAATCAATATGCAGGGACGCTGTAAAACAACTGTCTATCGGTACCCTTGATGACAAGTAGTAATACTGTGAAACTACCTATCCTAATAACTATCCCGTGCTGCAATAAACTGCCATAAAATAAAACACAAACCAAAAAATATCAAGGCGAGACAACTAACCTAGGCGGTCCAGAGCTGATGGCGGCATAATGACTAAAAAACAAAGAACACAATTATGAGTATTAAACAGGAACAAAGCCTTATATGTAGAACAATAAAAAAACATTATGTGTATTGCCTTACTTTTGTCACCGCTCTCAAGTTGTGGCTGAAAGACAGAATGCACGAAACACAATTAGTATGTGTATACAGTCATGCGATAACAGATAACTCATACAACTAAGCTTATTTTTGAAAGTACTTCGAGATACAACAACTACGAAAGCATATTACTTGAAACATTGTAACATCAACAAAGGCATGTGCATACCCCATACCTTTTCAATGAAGGAAGCCGGGTAACATCTATATGTCTGCTCAAATGATGTCCCACGGAACGCATATCTATCGAAAAACTGCAACAAGCAAATCAAAGAAAACACTCTAAGGTCCATGGCTAACTGCCTAGCGCCCACAACCCTCTATTCAAATATACGACAACAGCGTACGGAGACCAACGTTCTTTATTCCCAAACATGAACACCTCTATTGGAATAAAGAGCTAAATGAAAATAAAGCAACAGTATAGAAACTCACCATTCTCTATAATCTCAAAGCTATCAAATTGGAATCTAAAAACTTCAGGCTTCCTGCAATTGTCCATAACCACAACAGTCAATCAGCAATCCACCTCGTAGAAACATTACAAGATTCAATCTTTCACTATGCGACTCAGAAACAAACCCTATCAGCAAAACACCGAGAAAAAAACTCAGATGTTTCAATAGACTACAAACAAGGAGCCCTATTAGTTACACATAGTTGAATCCAACAGCATGAATGAACTCAGACTCTATGAAACCGATTGGTAATAGAAATAACAGATGAAATCAACAGCCAGCCGCAGCTACTAGATCTGGAATCGCAATAAGATTAACAGCAATAAAATTAGGGCACGTACAATCGAAGGAGTTGCGGATGCGAGATTTTGAAGGATCAAACTAACCCCGCGAGCTGCGATGACGAAGAAGATGATGCGTATGTGTAAACCAATACGAAATGGAGCTGCTAAGATGCGCTTGTTGGTGTATTCACGTCACGCAAACTGCCACGTCATCGTCTGCCTCGCCGATCGAAATTCGCAACTCGCAAGGCTCGTTTAGATCACGGGCTTCGTCCGGCCCATAACAAGGCCCAATATGTTGAGAAGACTTGTAACAGCATGGCTTACGAAGTCGTTTTTACATGTTTATAATTTTGGTTGCGTTTAAACGACGCCGTTTGATATTTCATTATGCAGCATTTTGCAAATTTGAAAGTCACACTCATAATAATACAATTATTTTTAAGAAAAATGATACGGTGCAAAGAGCATATTTTTATAAAAAATACAAATCAATCGAAGTCCTTGATTTGTTCATTTGGAAAGATGACGTATTAAATCTCGTTTATGGTTAATTTCTCGGTAACGAATTATAAATTATTCGTGACGAACTTTGTCGTATTTTTGGTTTCTCGAAGACGAATTATAAACCAGTTTTGACGAACTTTACATTTTGTACCGACAAAATACTTTGTAACCAACAAAATACTTTGTACCTGATCTTTACCCTTAATTTTTAAATTAAGCTATTTAACTGAACAATAAAGATTGTAGCGCAGTTACAATTTTAAAACAAATTTTAACTATTTTTAGTTACTTTCATGAAATAAAATAAAAATCACTAAAGTGGTTCCATGGCTAAGTGCTATCTAGGCTCTTCAATCCTCAACTGAGAAAAAATGTCACTAGCAAAAGTCTCCGAGTCATTAAACCCCATAGAAACACCTTCTTCATCCATTTTCATACTAAGAGAAGGCAAATGCTGAACATTTTTGGTTTCAGAATCGAAAGAAATTCCGCTAGTCGTCGCCGAGCTATGCTCATAACAATGCTCGTTCGGTTCTGCGGTGTTTTGAAGCCGCAGCGAATACTCTAGCCACCAAATAACCTCGCCCATCGTAGGCCTATCGATTCCATCAGACTGCAAACACTTCGCCGCTATTTCGACGAAGACTCTTAACGAATTAGGATTTATTTTACTAGACAAAAAAGGGTCAATTATTTTCTCAAACTGCCCTTTTTTATGCCAAAGCATTCCCCATTCAGCTAAATTTATTTCCTCCTTTTGGTGTGAATTTTGTATAGCCTTTGATTGCACAAAAAACTTCCAAAAGCACAACTCCAAATGAGTACACATCTGATTTTTCAGTGAGCTGCATTGTCATAAAATACTCCGGATCCAAATACCCGAAGCTTCCTTTTATGTCGGTGCTGACGTGGCTCTGATCCATCAGCACCGACGAGAGGCCAAAATCCGCGACTTTTGCCTTATAATTCATGTATATTACAATGTTTGTGGACTTCACATCGCGATGGACAATTCCACCAACTGCTCCGGCGTGGAGGTAATGAAGACCTCTCGCCGCACCAATACCTATCTCTAGCCTTGTCCCCCACGACAGTCGCGATTTGTTCTCCGTGTTCTCGTATAAGTGTTCTGGTAAAGTCCCCTTTTCCATAAATTCATAAACCAATATCATCTCGGACATTTCATCACAGTAACCAATCAGTGACACTAAATGGACATGTCGGATTTTTGAAAGGACAATAATTTCGGTTTGGAACTCTGGCAGGCCTTGGCCATGTCCTGGCTCACTTCGTTTGACAGCTACTTTCATTCCATCTAGAAATGTCCCTCGGAAAACTTTTCCAAACCCGCCTTCACAAATCATCAACCGGCCTAACAAAACAAAGGAGGATAGATCCGTCAAACGATTCCAACGCAACTCTTTGCTCTAGCATAGAAAAGCTACTAGCGATAGAACTAATACCAATAACCAAACCGACTAAGAAAAACTGGTATAATCTCCTCCTTCGCTTGCTATGGAAGGCCTTCATGCCAACTTGGCCCACCATAAAGCGGCTCTTCTGCCAACTTCAAAGAAACATTCAAGCTCAGGCCAAACCTTTCTTGGAGCAAGCTTTATTTCTGGGTTCTGCTACTCCAATCGTCTGCTGCTTGCCAAGGAAACACGCAAACTCTAGAAAATGCATAATAAAGGACTTAAACGTAGGGACACCAACTAGTTGGAAGCAGCACAAACAATGAAACTACGCCGGAATAAGAACAGCCGGCTGCTCCTACTCCCATGGGCGTACCCCTTGGGGAGAAGCAACGGACGACGAACCCAAAGAAACCCCAAGAGCGTGATAGAAAAGAAAAAACTCTCATAAGCGGATCCGCTTAGAGAGACACAACTACGTAAAAGCAACAAAAAATTACAAATATATACACAAAAAGACTACGTCACAGCCCCCTCCAACCCACCCAACCACCACCCACCGCCGGCACCGCTTTCCAAGCTCACATACACCTCCATCACCCACGAGGCCCAAATCTAAGCCGGCCAGCCTCACGAGGCATGAATCGGACCAGATTTACAGTGGGGTATGAAGGAAAAGGGGAGAGGGAAGAGACCGACGTTGCGGTGGAGAGGGAGAAGGATGAGAAGGAAGAGGCTGACGAATGAGGAGAGGTGGTGGAGAGAGGGAAAGAAAGAGGAGAGAGGCGAGAAATCTCTCATCGTTGAGGCTTGACTTCACACCCTCTGAGGACTGTAGGTGCTCCACATTTATTTATATATTTGATTATTGAGGAGCGTTCAAATGAGGCAAGGCAAATAAGAATGAGGCAACGTGAGGCACGATCTCATCCATTCATCAACCCCGTGCATTGTGGGCGCGCCACGTGGCAAATAGTAAAACCCACTACCAACAGTAAAAAGCAAATAGTAAAATCCCACTACCAACACCTTTAAATCTCAACCATTAGATCCATATGATCAATGGCCAAGATCATACCCCACTTGCCTCATTCTTACAACTTTGTCTCAACCGAGTGCTCCCCTTTCATTATTATCTTATATTTTTAAATAAAAAATATTAAACTAGATTTTTCATAAAATATGAAAATCTGGTGTCACCAAATTTACACATTTTGGTTAAATAATTTAATGGTAGAATTTTTTTTTTGCACACATTCATAATCACAAAAGTATATTAAAAAAAGTACTTTATGGCTAAATTTGTAACTTTAAATTATTTTATCCAAATGTTCATATTTGATTTCACGAGCTTATATTTTCATTTTTTTTCCTCTAAAATTTTTCTAATCGATTTTCTCTGTCACCAGGTTTGCATTTATCAATGCAATCGAGGCCTTTGCCGCGCCAGACAACCCGATTCAGGATTTAAGATTTAGGATCACTGAGAGAAGCAATACTAATTGTGAGATTTGCTAGTAATCCTAAGGTTCATTAGTGCAAGGCTTGGTCTAGGTTAGAGCTGGGAGCTGCTGGGAGCAGCTGGGAGCAAGCATGGAGCAGCAGGGAACGAACTGGGAAGAAGGCATTTGCAGCAGGACAAAACTCGGTCGTTTTGCTCAAGAGGGAAACAAAGGTTTTGGTTTTCTGCTGGAACGCTGCCGTTTCGTCTGGAGCGCGAGTCAGGTAAGTGGAGCGACGACGTTTGCTCGAGGCGCGGAATTTTGTTATCCGTTACAGGCGAGACGTCGCCGTTTTGGGTAGAGAATTCGGTTTCAAGTGGAACGAAGCCGTTTCGGGCGAGCGCGAGGAAAGATTCGTTTTGGTCGGTACAGCATCGTTTTCGGCGTACAGCTCCTTCTTCGTTCTTAAGCTCAGTTTCTGCAGATTTAGGGTTCATCCGAGATTTGGGGAAAAATCGATTCGAGAGAGATTGTTCTTCGTCCTTCCGAAATTGAAGCTTCTCCAGTCTTCCTCCGTTCCGTGCGACCGTGCTGACATCCGATCTGCGTCTGATTGGTCTGACACTGAGGCGCCGCGACATCTGTTCTTCCGGCGTTGTGAGCTTCGGCGCTTGGCTACTCCGGGCGGCTATTCGACGAAGCTTCCTCTTCTCTGCTATTCAGGGAAGTCCTTTCAGTCTTCTCAGTGGTTATTCGTTGGGTGATTGATCAGTGGATAGGATAGGTTATAGGTTAGCCGAGTCTTGCATATAGGATAGGATCGTGTAATCCAAACACTACCAGCGCATAATAATATCGTTCTCAGGGTCTCTTCGAGGCTCAATCTTTGGGGAATTAGGCTTTGCCGAACCCCGTTCAACCTTGTGTCTTTGGTTTATATTTGTCCGCAAATTTTTCCGCAAACCTACTAAGCTACATAATTGAACTAGAACAAGTGTTGAGCATTGGTGTTTTGTGATTGTTTAAAGTGAGTAAGTAGAACTTATTTTCACATTGTGGTATCAGAGCTTCGTTGATCCTTCTGAAATTATATTGAAATCTCTTATATTGTGATTTCTTCTCATATAGTACCTGTTGCTATCTTCTTGTGCCAAGAACTTATCTGTGTGTCATCTGTTACTCAGGTGGCACTTCTCTAAGTCATGAATGACCCAAAGAATCAGATGTTCGATGGCTCTCAAGATTACTCCATCTGGAAGTTCAAGATGACAGCACTCCTCACAAAGGAGAAGTGTATACAAGCTGTCACTGAAGAATGGGCTACTGGACTTTCTGCTGAGAAACAAGCTGAGATGCAGGGGCAAGCTCACTCAGAAATTGTCATGAGGTTGAGTGATGAAATAATCAGACAAGTGGTAACATTTACTAACCCAAAGGATCTTATTGCTGCTTTGGATAAAATCTTTATCAACAAGTCTCTGCCTAGTAAAATGTCTTTGCTATGCAGACTGTTTAATTTTAAGATGGATGTGTCTAGGACTCTAGAAGAGAACTTAGACAACTTTCTTAAACTAACTCAAGACTTGGCTAGATGTAAAGAGAAAATTGCTGAAACTTACCAAGTTGTCATTATTTTGAATGCCTTGCCATCTCAATTTGATAATCTGATAGATGTCACGCAATATGGTAGAGATGAAATAACCTATGATATGCTTATTGATGTTGTTGTTCAGAAAAACTTATCACTAAAAGTGTTTAAGACAAGAGCTGGTTCTAAAACTGAATCTACGCATGAATCTAAGAATGAGGTGATGATGTTTAGGGGAAAACCTAAGAAAAAATTCAACAAGAACAAATCTGTGAGGCCTAATGCCCAAGAAAAACCTGCTGAGAAAAATGCTGATAAATCTGCTGTGAAATGTGAATATTGTCATAAACTTGGTCATTGGACTAAGGACTGTTTTAAGAAAAAGAGGGATGAAAAGTACAAGAATGGTAATAAAAATGAATCTGGTTCCACTAATGTTGTTGAGTCTGGTAAGCAGTATAAAAATGAGATCATGATGGCTGCTGAGGCTTCAGAAGAGGAGTCTAATCAGTGGATATTGGACTCAGGCTGCACCATGCATGCTACCCCAGGTAAGCACCTCTTTAGCAGTTTAAAACTCTGCAATGAAGGTGAGGTAAGACTAGGAGATCAAACTATTCTACTCATTAAGGGAATAGGTAATGTTTCCATGAAAATGCATGATGGTATTACTAGGACTATAACCAATGTTAGATGGGTTCCTGATTTAAGAAGAAGCTTGATGTCTGAATCTATGTTTGATGATATTGGCTGTGAAATCAACACTTTTAATGGCATGAGACAGGTTATTAGAAATGGCACTGTCTTAATAAAAGCTGTTAAGAAAGGTGGCTTGTACCATGTTATCTCCTCTAATGAAATTAATGTCACTGCTACACCTAAAACTGATAAGAAACTTGCAGAAACAAAGATATGGCATGATAGGCTAGGACATATAGGAAATCAAGGATTGAGCTGTTTATATAAAGCTGGAATCATTCCAGATGAACCAGTAAAACTGAATTTTTGTGAAACCTGTATTTTAAGCAAGAAAACTGCTCATACATTTCCTAAATCTTCCTTCACTGTGTCTAAGCCTCTTGAATATGTGCATTCTGACCTATGGGGCCCTGCCCAAGTTTCTACTCTTGGTGGCAGGTCATATTTCATCTCAATAATTGATCATTTCACAAGAAAGGTATGGCTTTACTTGCTGAAAAATAAGAGTGATGCTTTTGATAGCTTTAAGGATTGGAAATCTTTAGTTGAGGGTCAATCTGGCCATAAGGTTAAGTGTCTAAGGAGTGACAATGGGTTAGAGTTTTGTAACAAAGAGTTTAACCAATTCTGCACCAACCATGGCATTAAAAGAAACTTAACTGTCCCTAGAACTCCACAACAAAATGGAAATGCTGAAAGAATGAATAGAACCTTGCTAGAAAAGGCTAGGTGTTTATTGTTTAGTTCTGGTATGAAGAGTCATATGTGGGGAGAGGCAGTTATAACCTCAGCTTATTTGATTAATAGAAGTCCATCATCTGTTATTAACTTTAAAACACCTTATGAGATGTGGACTGGTAAGAAGCCTAATCTAAACTATCTAAAACTTTTTGGATGCACTGCTTATGCTCACATAACTCAGGGAAAACTAAAGCCTAGAGCCCTTAAATGTGTTATGCTAGGATACCATGAAGGGACAAAAGGATATAAATTGTTAGAAGTTCAACCTGGAGGTTATAGGGTCATTACTGCTATTTCAGTGACCTTTAATGAGACTGACTTCTATTTTAAGAACAAGCTAACATCCTCCACTGAGCAAGCAGGTACCCAAGAAGCCACTCAAGTCAGCTTCATACCTCAGCTGAATACTCAAGCAGCAGGGGAGCAGGAAGATGACCCAAATGAAGAAGAATTTGACCATGGACTGGTACAAGAAGTGGGGTCTTCTGCTCAAGAGGATGAATCCTCTGATGATCTTCCAATCACTCATGCATCTGATGGAATGGAAAGCAGTCATCACCCTCACTCTAGCAGTGGGGGAGGTAACCCTGAATCTATCTCTTACAATTCCGCAAATATTGAAGCAACAGTGGGAAATGATGATATTGATGATACTACTGTTGAAAATGCTGCTGTTGTGAATGATAACATGCCTATTGCAAATGCTCCTGATTTGTCTAACTATAGGCTAACTAGAGATAGGTCCCCTAGAAGGAGATTACCAAATAAGAAATATTCCGCAAACTTGACTGAAATGCTGAATATTGATGATTTTGCTTTGATGGCTGCTGAAATTGTAAAATATGATGTTCCTGATTCTTATAATGATGCTGTGAGTGGTAAAGAGTCAAAACAATGGATTAAAGCCATGAATGATGAAATTCAGTCTATGCATGATAATCAAACCTGGAAATTGGTTCCTAAACCTGACAGTGTAAAGGCTATTGACTGTAAATGGATATTCAGAATTAAGGAAGGGAATGACAGTGGGGAACCCCCTAGGTTTAAGGCTAGACTTGTAGCCAAAGGTTTTTTACAAAAGGAAGGAATTGACTTCAATGACATATTTGCTCCTGTAGTCAAATACAAAACTATGAGATTATTAATTGCCATGACAGCTGTTTTTAATTGGGAACTTGAGCAAATGGATGTTAAAACTGCATTTTTGCATGGAGACTTAGATGAGAGACTTTACATGAAACAACCTATTGGCTATATTGATAAACAAAAACCTGAGCATGTCTGTTTTTTGCAGAAATCTATATATGGTTTAAAACAGTCACCTAGACAATGGAATAGGAAATTTGACTCTTGTATGTTGTCTTTAGGTTTCATAAGAAGTCAGTATGATTCATGTCTCTATCTGAAAAATGTCAAGTCTGCTACTCCTCTCTATGTTGTGCTGTATGTGGATGATCTCTTGCTGATTTGTCCTTCCTTACCTGTCATCATGAAACTGAAAGAAAGTCTTAATAAGGTTTTTGACATGAAAGACTTAGGTAAAGCACAGAAAATCTTAGGGGTAAAAATCATAAGAGATAGGAAGAACAAACAGATTTTGTTGTCACAAGTGGACTATATTGATAAAGTTCTAACTAAATTCTCTATGAAAGATTGTAATCCCACTGTTATACCCTTAGGAGGGCACCTAGATATTTCTAAGGATGATTGCCCCAAAACTGACCTTGAAAAACAGAAAATGGACAAAATTCCCTATGATGTTGCTGTTGGTTCTATCATGTATGCCATGTTATGTACTAGACCTGATTTAGGCTTTGCTATAAGTGTTTTAAGTAGGTATATGACTAATCCAGGACCTAAACATTGGCAGGCTATGAAGTACTTGTTAAGATACATTTCTGGTACTAAAAATCTGGGCTTAATATATGGTGAACATGCTAGTAAAACCAACTTAACTGGATATGTTGATTCTGATTATGCAAGTAACAAAGACACTAGGAAATCTACTACATCTTTCTCCTTCACTTGGGCTGGAAACTGTATTACTTGGAAGTCACAACAGCAAGCTATAGTTGCACTGTCCTCAACTGAGGCTGAGTACATAGCTGCTGTTGAGGCAGCCAAGGAGGCAATTTGGCTCAAAGGTGTGTTAAATGAAATACAAGGTGTTATGTTTGTGCCTACCATATTTATGGATAGTCAAAGTGCTTTGTGCTTGTGTAAGGACCCTGTTTACCATGAGAGATCTAAACACATTGATGTTAGATATCATTTTATTAGGGACATGGTAGAATCAAAGGAATTTGTGTTTGAAAAGATTTTGGGTGAAAAGAACCCTGCAGATTTTGGGACTAAGATAGTGCCATTTAATAAATTTGATTTTTGCAGGAGGGCACTCAACATTGGAAAGGTTAGCTGATGAAGATCCAAGGGCCGATGACTAGAAACTCTTGAGAACTTTAATATTATGCGCTAGTAGAATAGGATTGCACATTAGGATTAGGAGGGCACTAATAATTTTCAGCATAATGTGTTGCACAAGGTTTACAGGGTCAATATGGGAGGGCACCTCACACCAGAAAACTATACACTCAACAGGTATTGGGAGGCAGATGATGCCTACTTGCACATACCAAATGCTGTTAAGAACAGCCACATTAACACAACAAAACTTCTCTGGAACTCTTCGTTGTCGGATCGCCTCATCGCTCCTGATCGTGTTTATCATACCGCTAAGGAACTGAATTTGGACTATTCGAGGTTCAAAGTTGCTAGAAATGTTAAGCATTTTGTCAGAGCACAATTTTTGCAATTATGCCATGGAAAATCACTAATGGCTTGGATAATGTTCCTTTTTACATTGATTTCGTCGTAGACTCTAATCAGACCGGAGTTATGAATATCAGCATTGGGTCGATTAGCGAGTGGCCAAGAAAGACTGCGTTTCTGAGTGGTTTGGAGATTATGGATACTGCTCAGGTGAACAAGAGTAAAACATTATGAAGTGTTATCGTTGGCTCGATCGTTGGAGGTGTTGTTGTTACTGTCATTTCGTTGGTGGTGCTGTTTTTCGTGTTACATCGTCGTAAGGTGAAAAGTACTAAAAGTTCGCCTTCGCGTTCGCCAGTTGTGAATTTCAGCCTTGGATTGAACTTGAAGATACCGATAGATGAGATTATTCGCGCTACGATTAGTAGCTTTTCTGTGCTAGAGCAAAGAGTTGCGTTGGAATCGTTTTGACGGATCTATCCTCCTTTGTTTTGTTAGGCCGGTTGCCTTTTCATATCAAAAAAAAAAAAACCTCAACGATCAGACTTTGATGATAGGGAGCGCAAGCATGCGCAATGCATGTGATATTCAACGGCGATGAAACGGCGCCGTTCGGATACGGTAACGTCTCATTACAGTCGACTGGCTGAAAGTGAAGTGAAGCGAAAGAAGATCAGACGATGATGGAGATAACTCTGAACAATGGCTACAAGATGCCGATCGTCGGACTGGGAGTTTGGCGGATGGAGCCGGAGCTTATTCGAGATCTCATCATCAACGCCATCAAAATCGGCTACCGTCACTTCGACTGTGCCGGTAAAATCTGCATCTCGCTGTTACCGACTGCTCACTGATTAGTGACCTAGTTTCATTTTTTTTATTATCTTCGAATTGAGATTATCTGATGTTTATTAGATGATTTTTAGAGACTGAGGAGGTGTGTGTAGTTGTTCTTTTTAGTAGAGTTTCTGATTTTGGGAGAGATTGACTTGTGCTTGAGAGATGTGGTATGAAGATTCTGATTTGATCAATTTATTATGTGTGCAGCTAACTATAAGAATGAAGAGGAGGTTGGTTCAGCACTCGCTGAAGCATTTGAGACAGGGCTAGTCAAGAGAGAGGATCTATTTATCACCACTAAGGCTAGCTGATTTGCCTTATTAGTGTTTAGTAGCTGCTTTTTGGATTTTTTCAGTGTTAATGTTTTTTTATAGAAAGTTTTGTAGTGATATGATGCTTGGATGTGCGCTGCAGTTATGGAATTCAGACCATGGGCATGTCGTTGAGGCTTGTAAAGACAGCTTGAAGAAGCTACGGCTGGATTATTTGGATCTTTACCTTGTTCACTTTCCTGTCGCCACAAAGCACACTGGTATATGTAGTTTTAGTTCTCACCTTTTGAATTTATAACATATATGGCACTCATTAGATTTTTCTTAATTTGGTATTTAGAAGTTGAAGCTTGAGTATAGTTAGGTCAATAATTATTATTGCAAGGGATTCAGCATCGAGCAGCATATATGCAAATAAGTGTGACCTAATGATACTTACAAGATAGGATCATAGGACTGTTATCGACCACTTCTAGTTGAAGTCCGATTGCTTGCCGACTATGGACTACGATGTTATGCGTCTTGTTATACTGTATTTTATAGGGGTGGGTTCAACTGGTAGTGCTCTGGATGAGGATGGGGTACTTGAGATAGACACAACCATATCTTTGGAGACTACCTGGCATGCCATGGAAGATCTAGTTTCCTTGGGTTTAGCTCGCAGCATTGGTATCAGGTAATTTTTAAGATGAATGTCAAACCAATTACAAGTGTTCCAGCAGTACACTCGTGAGATGTAGTCATTGTTGGTGGTGCACTACTGAAGTGGAAGTTTTCGTCGATTTCTGTGTGCTAATTTTTATTTCATAACTGATACATTAGAAAATAAAAATGGAACAAAGGTCCCTTTCGCTACTTGTGGTATCCAACTGATTATAGATAGGAACGGAAGTTGTGCTAGTAACTTGGTCGCTCTGAATCAGGTTTATCACTAACCACCTATTCATGAAACAATATTCGCTCTTTGCAGTAACTACGACATCTTTCTTACAAGAGATTGTTTAGCCTACTCCAAGGTGAAGCCTGCAGTAAATCAAATCGAAACTCACCCCTTTTTCCAGCGTGACTCGCTAGTTAAATTCTGTCAGAAACACAATATTTGTGTCACAGCCCACACTCCCCTCGGGGGTGCTGCAGCAAACACTGAATTGTTTGGAACAGTGTCATGCTTGGATCATCCCATTTTCAAAGTAAGTGGCTTCTTATAGCTTTGCCAAATGAATGTTGCTATTGTTGTAAAAAAAAATTTTAAGTCATCTTGTTTTTTCTTGGGCAGAAATTGAGCGAGGAATATAAAAGAACTCCAGCTCAGATCGTCCTAAGGTGGGGTGTTCAACGAGGCACTGTTGTCATCCCCAAGACATCAAAGCTCGAAAGACTGCAAGAGAATTTCCAAATATTTGATTTCGAGCTGAAAAAAGAGGACATGGACTTAATTCAGTCCCTTGACAGGAACTACAGAACCAACCAACCCGCCAAGTTCTGGGGCATTGATCTCTATGCATAGAGCTCCTATACGAGTTGAACTTATCTCTATTCTGTCAAGAACAAGTTGCTCTTGAGTCTTGTCATACTGATTAGCTCCAGACCTTGTGCATTAACATTTTTTTCTTTCCAGAAATTCCATACTTAGAATTGATTTCATGGTTTGAAACTACATCCTTAATATGTCATTTGTTTCAAATGTTTTCTGTTGAATTGAACTGTTTGTTGGAATGTGTTTTAAAAGATGTGAAGAAAATGGAGGTGCGCTTCATTTTGAGACCTAATTTGAGTGTGGAGAACACCTCAAAATAAGTTGATAAAAATCGGATTAAAATACCTTGCAATGAGAGGTTTGGAATCAAAGGTGGAATTGCCAAAATCGAAGTTAAATCGAATGAGTAATTGATGCTCAAAGTAGGACCAAAACCCATGTTCAAGTGATGATAGTAGGAATGGATGGGTGGATTGGTTTCATTTGGGTGAAACCTTATATCCCACATTGGAACATTATGAGTATGATTATATGTTTATATATAATTATGGTTTCTTACATGGTAAGATAATAAGCAAACGTCTCTCATAACTCTTACACCCCATCCCAGGGGTGCAAATCATCGGCTCAACGATGTCAGATTTGGCTTGATTGTTTTACGCGGGCCCGCATCATGCGGACACGAATGGTGATCGATTGCGCGGTTCGGTTTTGCAAAATTCTATTTCGGTTTTTGCAGTAAACCAAGTCAAGAACGGCTTGGTCTTCACATGATTTGGTTTCCTTTTGGGAACCGTTCTTCTCCACGATCTTATCAACTGTTGGTCAAACAGTCGGTTTAGACATCATGGGAAAGTGAAAACTGCTGTGTCATAGGGCAGTTCATGGAGTTCGCTACTCCTATAAATTGCAGTCTGCGCTTCAGTTCAAAATAATCCGAAAACACATAAAGCTCTCCTCCTCGTTTTATTCATTCGTATCACACGCGTCGGTGTTGATAGCCAAAGGCCAGCAAGGTTCGATCGGCAAAGCTTGTGCTGAGTTGTTGCCGAGGATCGTTTTATCTTGGGAAGCATTCTGCATGTGAGTCCCAGCACAGGGCGGCAATATTGCTTTAAGGAAAGCGTCAAACGTGACTCGATCCGACATTCCGACTACAGTTTGCAATCAATTAATTTTCATTGTAAATTGATTCTGTATTTCTGTTCTATCTGTGCTGTAACTTCAGTATTGAAATTCGCAGGTTATATTCAATATTCAGTGTTAATATTGTTAACAATCGCATGTTATATTCAATATTCAGTGTTAATATTGTCAACAATCTTAATTGAATTATATCAAACTTAGATTTTTATGAGATGAACTTAAATGGATTGAAAAAATGGTTTATTTAAGTAAAAAAAAACTGGGATTGTTAAAGTACAAAATCAATGGTTTTCTCTTCGTTGCCTTTTTATTTTGATTTGGAGGACAAATTACTTTCCAAAGTTAACAAAATTTGACTGAATTCAACCGAAATTCACTTCAAATGCAAATTTAATCAAAATGAACGATCCGATTGAATCGACGCGGAAAGGCATACGAAATCATATCGTGCTTGATTTGGTTGAGGATCAGTAGAACAAGTAGTAGTCGCCGTCTTCATGGTCATCCACTCTCGCAAAAGTCGGCTGCGTCACGATTCGGTGAAGATCTCGTCCAGCTGGTTTTTCGACAACGTGTGCAGAGGACGGCCATTGCCGACAAGAGGCCGATTTCGCTGACAAGGTATCGTTGCTTTTTAAGTAGAGATTCAGATATTCATCGCATTGCCGATTTTGCTGGCATTTTGATGCCCAATTTTTGATTTTAAAGATTTTGTTTTATTTGGGAATTAGGGTTGGCCGGGGCTTGATTTCGAATATTCTAAGGAGGTTTTGGATTTAGGGCTTGTCGATTGAAGATTTTAGAAGCTTGATTTTTGAAGGGGTTTGAATGGGAGACACACAGAGAGCAAGCAATGATGCGATGCAGAGACTCCAGTCCTCATTTGGGGCTTCATCTTGTTCGGCTGTGAAGCAGCACCCTTTAGCTTCAACTCAGCAGCTTGATGCGAGCTATTCCAGTAATTCTCACGGTAATGCACCTGGGCGGCATTTTGCACAGAGTTATGGCGTTGATTGTGCTAAAAGAGTTGGCATGCCGCCATCTCACCCCAGCCAGATTCCACCTATCTCGCCTTATTCACTGATTCCTAATTCACGCCAGCCTTCCCAAGCATCAAGTTTTCAGAACTTTGGTCAAGTTTCGTCCTTCTCTCGGTCATCGTCCCAGCCTTCGTTTACCAACCTTGATTCACTTCCACCTTTGAGCCGATATTCATATCCCGATTCGTCCTCAAATTTGTCTGATCAGGGTTCCAGGGAAGTGACAATGGGGGATAAGGAAAGTAGCGCTGAGAAAATGTTAGCCCAACCGAGTTTTATGGTTGGGAACTATGGATTCCATCGTGAGGAGGGCTTACCTCCTCGCAAAACTCATCGACGCTCTGTTAGTGACAGTGCTTTTGGATTTTCTGCGTTGATGGAGAGGTCACTCTCTACGTCCCCACACAATAGTTTGATACCTGCGCAGCACAAAGAAAATGTTGGCATCACGAATTCGGAGTCTGTCAATAGGGAATGTAATGGTGACAGTCGTAAAAATGGAGATGGGATAGGCGAGAGGAGGTTGGAGGGTGAAGTAATCGACGAGTTATTCTCTGCCTATATGAACTTGGACAGCGTTGAGGCAATGAATTCTTCCGAGAATAATGATAAACATGGAAATGGTCATATTGAGAATGGTCGTAAAAGTGACACCAGCGATAACGAAACCGAGGGAAGTATTAATGAAAGTCGTAATGGAATGGCAACCCATAATGCAAGCGAGGTCGTCGTAAAAAAGGAGGGTATGAAACGAAGTGCAACACAAGATATCACCCCTGCTACTCGTCACTATAGAAGTATTTCGATGGATAGTTTCATGGGAAGTATGGATTTTGGTGAAGACTCGCTAAAGCTTCAACCCCCGCCTTGCCCTCGACCTCTGAAACTTTCACCTAATCCATCGGTTGATAAGAATTCAAATTCTTTCAGCTTGGAATTTGGAAATGGAGAGTTTAGCCCGGAGGAACTGAAGAAAATCATGGCTAATGACAAGCTTGCTGAGATGGCTTTAGTGGATCCCAAGCGCGTCAAGAGGTTTGTTTTAAAAGCTGTCTAGGTTAATATTTTACTTGTGAGCTATCAAATGTCTATTCTAAGGCTCCGACATCTACAGGATTTTAGCTAATCGCCAGTCAGCAGCCCGATCCAAAGAACGAAAGATGCGTTATATTTCCGAGTTAGAACATAAGGTTCAGACTCTCCAATCAGAAGTTACTACTTTGTCTGCCCAAGTTACGCGCCTACAAGTAAGTTTTCCAACTGGAATCGTTTTCCACCACTACCCCGCAAGTTCAATCCCCAAAATAGTCATATTTTACTTTTTATGTCCTTCAGCGAGATTCTACTGCACTGACCAACCAAAATAATGAGTTAAGGTTTCGTCTCCAAGCTATGGAGCAGCAAGCGCAACTCCGCAATGGTACTACCCGTATCTCATGCATGATTTTTTAACCGTATTTATGTCCTATTACACACATTATCAAGCATTGTGTTTGTTGACACTAAAGTGAATATATTTCTTAAGAATATGATTTTAAGTTGGGTTCGAGTGCGACCTGTTTGTTCCTTCTTTATTCTGTATATAGGCCTGTACTTTATTCACGTTATTTGCATATCGTGCTCTCATTTTTCTGTTATTACTGTTCCAGCTCTAAATAAAACGTTACATGGCGAGGTTCAAACTTTGAAGCTAACTACACATCAGCTAGGATTAATCTCTCATTCCTCAAAAAGCATGGCCGATTCTCAAATGCACCAAATCGCAGACCCAAAACAAGAAACAGCCTAATCCCAAAGGAGAATGAATTACATACCAGCAATAATCTTTTTACTCAGCGGTTCCGGTCGTATGTTCATGATATGTTTGGTTGTGCCTTGGGGTGATGCTACACAGGATATGTTTTTCATTTGATGGAGTGATGCTATACAGGAATTGTTTGTCTTTGTAAAACTGTCTAGTTGAAAATGGTTGCTTAGCCTCATTATTTGTCCATTTGTTGTTACGTGTTTATGATGATTATAGTAATTGGTATTTGTTTAGGAATAATAGAGTGTTATTAAGAAACATTATGACAGAACAACAAGTCAGGATGGCCGAGTGGTCTAAGGCGCCAGACTCAAGTTCTGGTCCACTAACGTGGGCGTGGGTTCAAACCCCACTTCTGACAAACATTTTTTCATTCGTATTTTAAGATTTACCAATTTTTAATTTTATGATTATTTTGACTCCTAAGATTTGTTTGTAGCCTGCAGCACTTCACACAGCAAATTAGCCTTACTGCCTCAACATAGATACATCAAACTTAGGTTGCCTAAACAAAACATATATGAAATAGTTTAAAACAACCAGAAGATGTTTTGCATTACAATAATAATAATAATAATAACTAGGCTCTGGCAAGAAACTTCCGCATTAATCAAAACTCTCACCATCTGCGTCGCGATGCTTTCCGGACCAAAATTGAGACTACAAGGGTTTGCCGAGATCTGCTAAGGATTCTTTTCCAGTTCTAACCCAGCCACCATTGATGCTATCCAAGTCACCGCTAACTCCATCATCCACAAAATCTCCAATAGTTTTGATTTTCTCAGTTTCATCTACTGGCACAACTGGGTAATTCCCCGAGAAGCAAGCGTAACAGAAGTTTGGAGCGTCTTTACCCAACATCTTGTGTAAACTTTCCAAGGGCAAGAAAGCAAGCGAATCAGCGCCAATGTACTTGCAAACTTCATCCACTTGCTTACTAGAAGATATCAGCTCTTTTTTACTAGGTGTGTCCACGCCGTAGTAGCATGATCCGATGATTGGAGGGCTCGCAATCCTCATGTGAACTTCTTTGGCTCCGGCATCACGCAATAGCCTAACTATCTTGGTCGAAGTTGTTCCTCTCACAATTGAGTCGTCCACGACCACCACTCTTTTACCTTCTAACACTGCCTTCACGGGTGCAAGCTTGAGCTTGACGCCAAAGTCTCGAATTTTCTGCGATGGCTCGATAAAAGTCCTTCCCACATAATGCGACCTAATCAGCCCCTGCTGGAACGGGACACCAGCTTTCGCAGCATACCCAATTGCTGCCACGACCCCCGAGTCAGGCACAGCTATCACCACATCACACTCCACTGGCGACTCAGTCGCCAATATCTCCCCAATCGCCCTTCTCGACTCGTAAACTGATCTCCCAAACACCACCGAACTCGGCAATGCAAAGTAAATATGCTCAAATATGCATGACTTTGGCTGCGGATGATGTTCCATCAAACAAAACGACTGAACACCTTCACCATCCACAACCAACAGCTCCCCCGGCGCCACCTCCCTCTCATACTCCGCTTCAATCAAATCCAACGCACATGTCTCGGACGCAAAAACCACCGCCCCATTCTTCTTCCTCCCCATCACCAACGGCCTAAATCCATGCGGATCCCTCACCGCAACTAACTTATCCTCCGTCGCAAACACCATCGAATACGCACCCTGAATCTTCTCACAAGCCTCCACTATCCTTAAAAACAACGGCCTTTGCTTGGAAATCGCCATCAAATGCAACACAACCTCTGTATCCGATGTAGTATTAAAAATCGAACCATTGCCTTCTAACTCAGCTCTCAAAGCTCTATAATTCACTAAATTGCCGTTATGCGCAACTCCCACTGATCCAAATTTATAACCAGCAACAAAAGGCTGAACATTTTTCAACATAGACGAGCCAGCGGTGGAATACCTAACGTGCCCAATCGCGCAGCTACCCGGAAGCTGTTTCAGCTTCGATTCATCAAACACTTCAGACACCAATCCCATCCCTGTCACCGACTTCAAAACGCGATTCTCCACCGACACTATCCCGGCTCCTTCCTGCCCTCGATGCTGCAAAGCGTGGAGCGCTAAGTAACACAAACGTGAAGCTTCTGGATCTCCGTAAATCCCGACAACGCCGCACTCTTCCCTAGGTTTGTCGTCATCATCCTCGTACGCCGAATCGGCAAAATTGCCATCTGGTTCTGATCGAATCACGTCAGAGATGGGGTTTTGGGACCAAATTCGAAAAGGGGTTTTGCGGCTGTGGTGGGAGATTGATGGGATTGGGAATTGATCGATTGAGGGTTTTGAGAGGGTTTTAGGGTTTAGGTAAATTAGTGTTTGTGATGGGGTTGGTGTCGAAATGAATGATTTTTCGGTCATGGTGGAGAATGTGGCGAGGCGTGTGGCCGCCATTGAAGCTATCAGAAATTCTCCGAAGAAAAACAACAGTGGTGGCGTTGATGAACAAAAGATAGTCAACGAGTTGAATGTATCGGATTTAGCAAAGTTTAGGTTTTTTGTTTCAGAAAGAGAAAGTGTTTGGTAGAGATAGAGGCACCGGCGGTGAGATAAAATGCTCACTGCTGCTTTTAAACGGCGACACGTGTCTAGTTGTGTGGTATTGATTCTTTGATATGACGTGTGGTATTGATTCTTGGTGACTCGTGTCCGTCCTTTGGTTCTAGATTCTATTGGTTGGTCGAACCGCTGTGGTTTCCTTGGCTTCAAACGCCATCGTTTGGTTATTTGACTGCTGTAACTTCGTTGACTTTCACAATCGAATTCTGCCTGCAATCGCTGATCCTAGGGTTTTGTCGTCTTCATCATCCGCTCTAGCGCACTCGATTCATCTAAATGACGCCGCCTCCCGGGCCGTATTCCGGAAAGAACACACTCGCTCTGGTACGTTAACTTTCTTTTTAGTGTATTCAAATGCATGTGAAACGTTAGCTGAATCGACAGTCGGCGTTGTTGTGCTGATCGCTTGACGTTGTATGCCGATTCATGAATTTTCAGGTGGCTCGTGTATCTGCAGTTGCATTCGGACTTGTTTATGGAAACATGAAGCTCAAGTATCTTAAGGTACTTCAACATTGAATAACTTGCTGTTGTTCAGTTTCTGTGTGTTGTAGTATCTCAAATTGTGCATTTGGGTTTGGTAAAGCCTTACCATATTGCAGTTACATTAGGATTTGTAAGTCAAGTTAGTGTAGGATAGCGATTATGTTCATTTGGCATGCTTTCCCTATTTGATAATTGTTCAAATCCATAGTCGAGTTAGGTTCAGTCTTCAGTTTAATTTTTCTGACTCTGTTATCAAGCCGCATGGACAACCATATTTTTCCAAGAAAGTAAAATGAGGGCTTTACATGACTTGGTTATTTTGATGAGTGGAACATATCTGCATGGATAGACATCGCAGTCAGTTTTGGTGTATGTTTTTTAACAAAAAAGAAAGCATTTCTTCTTGAGATCGGAATCATATGTGAAGTGAATGTTATTAATATAACTTGAATAGCTTTAGGCACCTTCTATCTCAGAAAGGGAGTTTCTAGATGAAGGTGAGTTTATTTCAGAAGTTCGGCTCTTATAATTGTAAAACATTTGCTGGAAATATCGGTAACAATGTAACCTATTTATTAATAATTTTACACTGTCTGAATGTGTGTAGCATGTCAACACTAATTTTGACATTAAAAGTAAGATGCCTTGCTTTGATTGTGGTAGAGAAACATAGGATTGATCATCTATAATTGTCCAACAACTTAGGATTGATCATCTTTACCGAATGTGTCGCATATCATCTGAGTTTTTGCACAGCAGTAGTTTAGCATCTGATAACTCTTTTTCTTTCTGCCAATCATTCTTGTACTGGATACTTCAAAGGATCACAATCCCTCTAAAGTCATTGGTGTTAATTTCTTACCTTATAGTTGCAATTCGATCTGTATAATTGTTTCTACTCATATTTATGACAAAGCTCATAAATACAAGATAGTGACACAAATTCACTCCAATTCTGCCATTTGTTTGTCAGGCAACAGCCAAATCTCCCAAGCATCACTAAAGCTTAGGCAGCATTCTGTTCAAAGAAGGTCATGCCACCTGACAAATACCACGTTTTTTGCCGCCCATTGTTGCCCAAAGACCAATTGCCAGCTTTTCTTACTGTCATCATCCAATGTTGTTAATTCCATATGACAAAATTTCTTAATTTCTGTAGTTTTCCTTGTTGCTGGCACATTTATTATCCTTCCAAGTTCTTGGTTGCTCATTAAATGACCATTCTACCCTAAAATCACGATCCCAATATAGTGGTATTTTCGTAATTAGATTCAAAGACAAAGGTCAATCTCGGCCCAAACCGCCATTTAAATACAATTCTGATTCACTACTTTTCCCAACGGCATCTTTCTAAGCACAAAAGCCCTAACTCAACCACTGCCAAGAATGTCACCGGTGCCGATGAAACCCAACGTCGTCCGCCGCATTGTCAAACTCAAGGGTGCCTTAAAGCGGTGGCGCAACACCGCCGTCGCCTCCGGTCGCGTTCCTTCCGATGTCCCGTCGGGCCACATCGCCGTCTACGTCGGCGCTGGATTCAAACGCTTCGTAGTCCGCGCCGCCTACCTGAACCATCCGCTTTTCAAGCACCTCCTCGCGCAGGTCGAAGAAGAGTTCGGATTCGTCAACCAAGGTCCGCTCGTCATCCCCTGCGACGAATCGGAGTTCGAGGAAGCGTTACGCTCCGTTTCGTCGCCTACAGCAGCGAATCTTGAACTGCTTGAAACACGATGCTACAGCGGAGCCGATTTTTTCTCCGATCCGCTGCTGCTGGCGCACGATAAGTCTATTTACTGAAATTCGGGTGGTTCGGATAATCTCGGATGCACCGGATCAGCCAACAGTGAGTCGTTGTCCGTGTTCGAAATTAGGTTTCTTTTACAGGTAAGTTTCTTTTGAATTTGTTTATGCTTATTAGAATTCCTCAGTGCTCCTTAAATTCATATTTTTGCAGTTTGGGTGAGTTCTAGGAATTTCTCATGTCTTTGTATTCATCTTCGTTGATAATTGTATCTAGTAGTTACAGAGTCTCTGAAATTGCTGGATGAAATGGATGTCATCAATCAATGAAATTTACATATGAATTTTCAAGCTTTGGAATTTATTTCATTGGTTTTGAGTTTATTTCTTTAATCATCCATGGATTTCAGTGTCAATTATCTCGAAAATCAGAGCTTAAAACACTTATGACATTGATAAATTGCATATAGCTATTTATGGCTTGGAATATAAATTTTATAAGACAAATACAGGTAATGCTTATCACATTCTGATTAGCATGTTGAAATTTCCAGTCACGGATTGCTTAGTTGATATAATGTTATACTTATTTTGGGCCAGATTTTGATGTTGGTTATGAGTTTGATATGATATTTATTGGTAGTGTAATTCACATTATGATTGGTACGTTGGATTTTCCAGTCATGGATTTTTATGGATGGTTATATATTAAAGAACGTTAATCTCATTCTTATTTATATATATATCCATGCATAAACGATACCACATCGGATGAATAATCTTATGATACATCCGACAATAAATAATGTGCGCAATGTACGATTAATAATAATATTATACAAGCATAAGCTCGTGGCGCGGGGCACAAGGGATAAGATTAGGATTTATATAACTAATTTAGGGTATAGAGTTTTTTGATATGACTAACTAACGGCTAGTTTAATCACGTATTATCAATATGTTTCACTTTCTCATCATTATTGTTGATTGTATTGGTACCAAGTTGTAGGGGTCGGCATTTGGCCTGGGCCGAAATAAGTCCTAGGGCGCCCCAAGTGCGGCCCTAGCCCTACGCAAGCCTTATTATGACCCGATCCGAAGGGTTTAGGGTCGGGCTAAGACTTCGATTATTCGGGTCGGTCCGAAAAACGAGCTCGATTTAAAATCGTATATTTATTGATTTAAGGACGTTCTTGATATAAAAAGAATGTATTTTTCACATCCATTAAATCTCACATGTCCAAACTAGTAGCATTTGCGTTTAAAGAGTTATTTGTCGATTAATTAGTCATTCATTTAGGAACGAAGTTAACCCGAGCCCGACCCTAGCCCGAAAAACCCTATGAAACGAAGGGCCGATAACGATTTTAGGCTGATGAATTTTCCCAGGGTCCGATCCGACCCGACCCTAATGTATAAAGGACTAGGGCTAGGACTCACGAAAAGCCCTACTTGACCCGGCCCGGTCCTTTGCCGACCCCTGCCAAGTTGCATAATAGTACACTTACATGTTACTTTTGTCTCCAAATATATTGAAAATTTTGATAAAGCTAGGGACCCTTAATAGAGGTCACTCATACAATTGACATAATTAGAACATTATGACTTTCATCAATACTCATAAGTGAACCGGGATATTGAGATATATTATTCATTTAGAGTGTCTCCATTGGCCAAAAATAAAATAAAGATAAGAGTTCTTGTCTCGTGCATGATTTTGGCTAGGGGACCAAACCCATTTTATTTCTTTCAAGAGGGTAGTTTGGCATTTGTAGAAAAGCGTGGTCAAATTGTGAGTTATTATTGAAGTTAAGGGTTCAAATCCTGAGATGGTTGAAATGACTTCTTCTATTGAGAAGTGTTAGACCGAGAACGGTAGTATACAAAAAAAAAAGAATATATATATACAAACACCCATAAAAATGCATGCCAAATATGAAAATTTTAAAAAGTATTAAATTAATCAAACAAGAAAATAGCAAATAGGGAAGCATAGCAAGCCACTCATAGCTTGCCATTTGGTATTTATATACTTGGTCCAATGACATTTCACAATTTTGAATGTCACTATAAAAAACACAATCTAATTTTTTTTGTTATTGGAGGTTAGGTGTTAGTTGTTAATTGTTAGAGTGAGGACTTGAACCATGGACATCTTTCATGCCGGGAGGGGGGAGTGCCTCCACCTGACCACTCCACTTAGCCTCAAAAACACAATCTAGTTGATATCTTGATGATGTGGTGATGTTTATTCCTATGTCTTTTATAAGTAATCAAAAGAATATGTTTTTTTTATAGTAATCATAAGAATATGTTGTATGGAGGAAATTTGTCTTGTAGTCGGAATTTTGACATAGAAGACTCCAAGTTATCATCTTACAAGTGTCCCATTTCCGCAACACAAAAATACCTATAGGGTTATCTACATGTCTTGTTTTGGTAACATATGCTTGGCTTATTTAATAGGAGTAAATTCAAAAAAGTAAAAAATGCTTCTAGAACATTTTTTCAAGTAATAATTGTTCTATAAAAATATAACTCTAAATAAATGTAATGAGAATCTGAAATCTCACTCCCATCATCCATCTAATTTGATTCATTCATTCGCAAACTGTCTTGTACTTTTGAACTGAATTTTAACTAAATACACTTTTTTTATACCTTAATATACTTTCAAGTGAATTTTTGCTTAAATGGAAAATACACTTTCAAAAGTGCAAAACTTATTTTGAAAGTGTAAAAATACATTTTTAAATAAAAATATATATAACAATAAATAAGTGGATTTGATTTATATATCAATATTTGATATTCAGGTGATGAGGGGAGCGCTCGGTTGAAAACTCTTAAAAATTCGAGAATTTGAGAACCCAAATCTCACCATTAGATCATGATGCATTTTTGAATCTGCATGTGACGCATGTCCAAAAAGCAAAGTAAAAAAATGTGGCTTTAACTTTGCATTAAATGCATATTGGAAAATGTACATGGAACACGTGTCACCACCAAAATATATCTTGTATTTTGGAAGGTGGAAATTGGAGTCTCAAGTTTTCGAAAAAATAAAAAATTCTCATTTGAACGCTTCTCATGGTGATGATTTGGATAGATGATGAAGTAAGGAATAAGGATGGGTCAAAAGTGAGCACAAGAGTCAAAAGATTGTGACAATGTGTACATTACTACATGCTATTCATGTCCAAGTCCAACCACCATTACCTTGAATTATGGCTTTTTTTTCCATCTATTTGTTTCTAACAACATAAATGAGCCATAAATTTGGGTAAAAAAGTAGGATGAGCTAACTCCCATCAACCCCATTATTCGATTTTTCAACTGCAAAATCTACCAAAAAGATCTGTCACACAATCAGATCCAGTATAACGATAAAATTTATTTTTTTATAGCAAAAAAAAATATCAATTGTTTTTGGAGTATATGTCAATTTTTCTTTGAACAGAGATGAATGTAGAGAACAGAAGTGGCTTGGCTTCATTAAACATGAGTTCATCTCATAGAGGATGCACCCAAAAAAAAACATTACATTACTAGACACTGTCAGGAAGGGATCAAATCTGCTGAAATATTTTTACAGATCTAAAAATCATACACCAATAAATTCACAATCTTCACTTGCTGCATGGCTACCTGGTCTTGGGTCGACGGACTTATCGATCAAGACCTCAAAAAACTTGGGGAGCGAAAAGATGCGGAAAAACAAGCAGAGCACCTTAAATGCTCCAACTTATGTACACATCTTCTTCAAAAAAGGTGAAGAAAAGAAGGCAAATGATGCTTAAATCTGGGGCCTTAGGCCATCACAGGCTTTTTTATCATCCCTCAGCATCTTAGCATTATGGATGATGTTAAGGAGAGGAAGACCATCTCGTCGCAAGGAATAGTGAGACCCATGTCGTGATCAAAGCCAAACTCCTCCTCAGCTTGTCTGAGCAAGCACTGGAACTCGTAATGACCCAGGAAGGAAATCGGGACTATGTATCTTGATCTCTTTTCGCCCACATAGACCACAAAGTGCCCTTTGGGCACGTCTAGAGGTAGCCCATTTTCATCATTGTAGTTACTTTTCCTTCCGAGGCTGGAACATCTTTTGAGTATCTGTTTGATTACTGCAGATTGCGAGAGCCTGCTCGATCTTTTCTGGGCCATAATCTTTTTTTTTTTTTTCTAACTAGGGGAGAGTATGGGGAAGCTGGAAGGAGGTGAGGTGAGGTGAGGTAGTGGTGATTGGTGAGATTTGGAAGAGGGTATGATAAGGGTATTTAAGGATTCGGTGGAAGGGACAGTTTTGGGACCTTAATGTCAATAAGAGGGGCCAGCAAGTGAGTAGGAGACCAGCCAGTGGTGCCTTAGATCCCACTTTGTCTGTTGCTAAACTCATATCACTGGACACTACAGGTGGTGTGTCCTTTGTGCTCTAACTCCACATGACTAGCCTTCCCTCGCGTCATATTCAAGTGCCCTGGAAAAAACAAAGACAGACAGTAATTTCAGTAAGCCGTATTGCAAGTACATAGACATTAAAATACCTCAGCAATACGACAAAAGGTCTGTTAACGCTAATACCTAAATGTTTAAACACAGGTACGCGCAAATCAGCAGTCAGCACGAAGACATGGAAATAAGACTTTCTATTACATTTACATGCTTAATAAAAGATTTATACCACATCTACCTGTGTCTGGCACACTTGCGCTGGATGCTAATATTATATCCGCACATGTCTGAAATTTCCTGATACATCTGCATACTAATCTAATGCTGGGTCAGTCAGGATAATCTAAACAATACTATCAAGTCAGAAACCTCGGCCCAGGTAATTCTAGTTTTAAGATCATGTTGAGGTGTTCATGAGGTAGAACTGACTTGCAAAACGAGTGGCTGGTACGCACCTGAGAATAAAAGGGACCATGTTAGTTATTACTGTAATTAGCCACCAGACAAGATCCATACATGTTAAGCTGTTTTTGATATGGATCCATAAACGAGCCGTTAAACTGGGTTTTAATGGCTCTTTTATATCAGCGCTTCAAGAACATGCCTTGGCAAAAAAGAACCAGCAAACATGTTTCACAATGCAGATTGCAGACAGACCACAAGTTGTACAGATATTTTGCACAGAAATGAAACCAGACCCAATCGGTTTTATTTCTTTTTATTTACTTACTCGATTTAACCGTCAGTTGTGTAAAAAATTTCCTTGCAAGTTGTTATAAATTCAGTTACATGGGCTTTCCTTGTCCTGGTGGTCCTGCAGCAATAAGCACACAGAGATGAAAAAACCACCACTACCACCAGTTTAGAGAAAACCCGTAATCAGATTGTCAACCACTGAAAAATAGTCATCAATATCCGTTTAGTTTTGGTCCATAGCATCAGTTATTATTCCTCCATGGTCCAGGACTCAAAAGATCCGGTGGCAAAAAAGCTGAAACAGGCTTAAATGCGCAGATACGCTACATCCTTCACTACAGTACTGTCAACAACTTAAGCCTACAGATGCTCACAGGTATCTGTAATGCCAACTATTGAGAGCTGATATCCACATATCTTACTGTGCTTAATCTCATTATACTCGGCCAGGTCTCATTAAAGCAATCTAAGGAGCCATCAGTAAGAGAAGATGCTAACATTACTGGAATTCTATATAAGAAGGAAATAAATCTAACAGCTTGTACTGAAAAGAACAAGACAGTGAATGGCTGCAGGTCTTTGTCACTGGTAAGAACAGATGCATGTTCTGTGAATGAGAATGGTTGAGAGAAAAGAAAGAGAGAGGAGGGGGAGAGAGGACACCATCCTTACCAGTGACTCAGCATAAAAGAGGTTTACAGAAGGAATTTTCTTTTCTATTGAGATTAGTTGTGATGCAGACACTGACCTTGATTTGGCACATGCAGGCCATGTTACTTTTGTCTGTGTACAGAACCTGGAGAAGGTAATATCCGGTGAGGATCCTTCAGCGAAACTTCGGGAGTTTGTTATAACTGACTGTAACTGTCATTGCCCATCAGCCTGCCTTCAATCCTTTCCTCGCGCCTGTAGTTTTGAAGGGATGGTTTCAAATACTACAAAAGAAAAAGCCAATTATCAGTAAAAGAGAATATGTTATGGATGGATATGCCAGTCAGAAGCTAGCTTACCATATCCAGCTGCAGAATGGGGGCACAGATTGGCCTGAAATTAACAAGATACAAGATTTGTGTAAGCGTGAGACCTGTGGCTGTGGGTTGGTACAACAGAAGTCCAAGTAATTTCGAGCAACATTAATCTTGTAATTATATGATTTTTCTAAGCAAGTTAAGCAGTTAAGGTGCTTTGCAGCTAAATTCAGGCTTAAGTCTTACTGTTAAAAAGGATACATAGCCAGTTAGCCACCCAAGGCAGCACTTAAGGCATAGAAACACCTGACTTTGTGACTACATTTTGATAAATGAAATAGGCAAGTTAAGTCAGCATTATTCATGCATGGCAGGCTTACATGCTACAGCAAGTAGAGTGACTCAATGAAATCGAACCATGGAGAAAAAAAAGAGCAATGATTATCGAGAGTCGAGACCCACTGTAATTAAAGGCATGTCTTATAATTGAGAAATTTGACATACCACTTATATGGAACAAAATTGTACAGAATTGAACATGATAGCACATGCCATTTTTGTTACGACAGCAGCTGCCATGTCCTACAACAAACAAACGAAAATGAGAGGTCCCATGGTACAAACACAAGTTACAGGTGAATAATGTAAAGCTCACGGCATATGCAATCAGCATTAGTCCGCATAAAAACAAAAACTGAAATCGGAATAAACAAAAATGTTGACAGACAGTTAGTAGCAGTTTTATAGATGTATGCATATAAGAACCAGACTAGCCAAATAAAAGTGCTGTTTATAGTCCACTGAAGATACGTTTCTGTAAGAAGAACCAAACAGCATGACAGTAAACTAAACATTATGCAGCTAATAGCGCTACTAATAGCAATCTAAATCTTCTCATTCCATCGATAAAACCTGCCAGTTTTTTTTTTTTGATATATTAAAAGGACTTGAGCCCTATCAACAAAAAAAAGAAAAGAACTTGAGCAGGTCAGATAGGCTTTCCTCCGAAGCCACAAAAAACAATTCCCTTCACCAATATACAAATACACAATATCCCATCAATATGCAAGAATATCAGGACAAACGGAGTACCGATTTTGGTTTTCACAGAACAAAGTGCACAAAGAACTATAATAAAAATAAGGCACCATCGACTAGAATCCCTGACTGTCAGAGAGGAGATACATCTATCCATCAGCATTTATTGAATACGATTTCAATTAACGTACCAGGAGGAAAAGTGAATCCAGGAGGCAGTCATGGAACAATCGCATTATATTGAGATTGTATATGAGCTAGATAGATCACATGAGGCACCGAAAACAATCACTTATGGCCCCTGTAGTTTTCATGTTTTGGTTCTGCAGATGGAGCTCGGACAAGCCTGAGACAACTCCAAAAGGAATCACTATCTCCATCTTCATTGCATCTCTGATCAACACTTTATTTGGCTGTATCCGGTGCCTTTAACCAACTCCTTCGCTTGGATAAACTTCCTCAGACGGTTAATCTCGTCCCACTTTTCAAACATGCCATACAAGTTTGATAGCTTGAGATACAATCCAAAGTTTTCTGGATTGAGTTCTATAGCTTTTTGAGCAGCTAGTATACCGAGATCCAGATTTCTGTGTTCTAAACAGGCACTAAGGAGAGCTCCCCAGAGTTGCACGCTGCAGTTATTATTTGTTCCTTCATTAGGCATCTCAGACACCAGCTTACATGCCTTGTCCAGCTCACCAGCCCTGCATAACAAATCAACTAGACAACTATAATGCTCCGGTTTAGGCTGCAGTCCAAAGTCAGTTGACATGGAGTTGAAATATTTTAGACCTCTTTCCACTTGCCCTGTGTGGCCGCAAGCTGAGATTACAGTGAGAAATACAATATCATCTGGTATGATTCCTTCTCGTAGCATCCAGTTGTATGAAGAAATCACTTCTTTGTGACAACCATTTTTTCCGTATACTCCAAGCATCGATGTCCACAATACCAAATCTATGCGGCTGTTTATACCTTCCGCGATCCCAGCTAGATTGAAGACATTTTTCGCTGATTCCACTAAGCCACACTTTCCATACATTTCGATCAGAGAACTCTTCAAATACACATCAGTTTCCATCTGACAAGAACTCCGTAACACATATCCATGAACCTCTTTACCTAAACTAACAGCGGAGAGCCCAGTACATGCCCGTATACTGGCAGCCAGCGTGAAGTTATCATACACCAAATCCAACTTAGGAACAGATTTCACCAGTTCAAGTACTTCAAACCACAATCTAACCTCACCGTACGCAGATAAAAGCGCATTGACACACACAATATTCTTCACAGGAATTTCATCAAACACCTTCTGTGCATAAAA
The DNA here is from genome assembly GCA_033675395.1 of Rhodiola chrysanthemifolia. Classification (NCBI taxonomy): domain Eukaryota; kingdom Viridiplantae; phylum Streptophyta; class Magnoliopsida; order Saxifragales; family Crassulaceae; genus Rhodiola; species Rhodiola chrysanthemifolia. The sequence continues at coordinate 3,497,613 of CM066207.1, forward strand.
AACTCTACCCTTCTTCCCATACAAATCAACCAATCCACTCCCCAGAAAAACACTACACAACCAACCTGACTTCAACACCAGACAATGCATCTGCTCCCCAAATACAATCCCATCCGTAAAGCACGAAGCTTTCACCGAACTACACAACGCATATGTGTCCAATGGAACGCCATTTCCATGCATAAAACAGAACGTCTTCAACGCAAACAAGGACATCCCTTTCCGACAGAAATCAGACACGACCGCGTTGAACGGGATCGGGTTGGTCGGGTTCATCGTTTTGAACAGCCGCGAAAGTGCTTGGAAGCCGTTTTCGCTGATGCAGATCGCGTATGACTGCGCAAGCTTTGATGCTACATTTTGAGATAAGTAGAGCAGTCCAGTAGTGATCAAGCGGCTGTGGAGATTCTTAATGCGTTTAACATCTTTGGATTTGCAACATTTGCTCAAGAATTTGATTACAGAATCTGAAGTTAGGGTTTCAGAAAGATGAGTGATTTTTGACATTGAGTCTCTTATTACCAGCAATTCAATTTCAGCTTGTTCAATATTTATGTGCTAAAATGGATCAGAAATTTCACAGAAAAAAAAATGGAGAACTTATTTTGTAGCAAGGTTTTGAATTTTCGTAGCGAGGTATTATTCGAGGCGCGTGGATTGCTGGTTGAAAATTATTTCTGAATCCTCAGTCCTAAAGGATTACCTTTTCGCTTTGGGAAACTTCTGAGTAGAATTTAGGCCTTTGTAGTTGGAACTTGGCGAAGGATCTTTTGTTGTTTTTGATTTGGATGGGAAACTGAGGTAAGCTCAGCAGATTTTACACGACAAGTTATCTGTAACAATTCATCAGGAGCTGGTTTGCGCGTTTTTTAACGATTTCCAGTGAACAGGAAAATTCATCGAGTATGAGTAAACATTTCTTGGTTTTGTTTTTTAGTCGTTCTGGCCTGAACGGTATTTAGGCCAGAATGCTGCGAGTACAACTTCGAAAATTTTCAACCATTAAACTCTCTCGTTCTGCTGTACAAAGTCTAGATTTGGAGTAACTACAGGTTTGAGGCTTATCGAATTTTTTCAGACCAAGCCGTATATTTTATATACGAGACTGACAAAAACTTCTTCTCTGCAGTGGACTGTAAGCCCTCCAGTCGGGTGATCATACCCGAACTCCTCTTCAGACAGTCTCAGCATGTTCAAAAACGAAGGATGTTTCAAGAATGTGATGGGAACAACAAAGCGCTTTCTTTCCGTTTCTCCAACGTAGACCACTAAGTGCCCTTTAGGTACTTTGGTGGCGCCAGATGCTGAAAGAACCCGATGTACATTCTGCTTGGCCAGGACATTCTTCAACGAGAAAATACCCATTAGTCTCTTATTTTCGTGTAGTTTGTAGAAATTAAAGTAATGCGAGTTGGGAAGAATTGCGTTGTGGATTAAGTTTATATACAGATTAGAGGAAGACTTTGACTCGGATCTCGGGAAAAAACAGTTAGGGGGAAATACAAGGAATGTAGCGTGGAGTTACTGAAATGGACAAATTTCATGCTTAGTTCCTTGTTACCAGAAGTGACACGGAATTTGACGGTTGTGTAACAAATATGTGACTCAGAGGTAGTTTTATTTGAAAGATAACAGAAAAGCTGATTTATGCAATGAGGTAAGTATCAGGACAATATTGGCATTGCGCGACAAGAACAGTTTGGTAGCCTGACCAAGATTCTTCACTTCGTTATCTATGTAAAGTCAGCAATGCAGATTTCTTGGCTTTTACAAAATGTATGAAACTACTGTTTTCCGAGCTGGGACACTGATGGCAACAGACTAGACTGTGAGATACTCGAAATTGAGCTCAAGAAGGTCTTATCTGACTTTCTGCGCATATATAGCGAATATCTTCCTGGATGAATTTATGTTTTTGGGTCCAGGATTTGAGCCTGAAATGCTGTCTGTATTTACAGATACAGTCCCCCGACAAGTCTCTAAGTGATTATATCGTCCAGGTACTCTCAAATTTTATTGCTATTTTCTGAACAAGAAATACATTTAAAGTGACATTAGTTTTTCACCAAATAAGTTTTAGTCTTATATCCGATATTCAGATTTATTTATTTTATGAAGTCAAAATTACATTACTTTTTTACATGGGCTCATTTTATTTTAATAATCCGTACTCTCATATTACTAGCACTATTAGCTTGTTCAATTTTTATGTACTAAAATGGATGTCAAACTTCCGTCTAGAGAAATTTTTTGTTCTCATAAAAAATGGAGAAGTTTTTTGCAGCAAGGTTTGGAATTTTGGCTGGGTTAAGTATGTGACACAAATATCGCAGCTAGACGGGTTTTACTCAAGGCGCATTAATTGGTGGTTGAAAATTATTTCTAAATCCTCGGTGGTGTTAAGTCCTAAAGGATTCTTATTCGAGTCTGGCTGTGGGAGACTGCTGAGTAGCATTTAGACACTTTTCGTTGGAACTTAGTTTGCAGCATGAAGTGTTGCGAGTAGAACTTGGCAAATGGCCTTGTGCTTTTCTTTATTTGGATTCAAAACTGAGGTAATGGCCAGCAGATTTATCAGGACAAGTTATCAGTCATGATTCATCAGGACCTGGTTCGCGCGCTTTTAGCAGGTACTATGTACTTGAAAATTCAAGCAAAACTCCGGAATTTTTCAAGCAAAAAATTTTCATTTACAAAAGTGTAGACTTGGAGTAAGAAAAGTGCCTTTAGGCTTATCTAACTTTATCAGACTAATCCATATATTTTCGCAACGAGGCTGACGAAAACTTCTTCGCTGCAACGAACTGTGAGCCCTCCAGTCGGATGATCATACCCGAACTCCTCTTCAGAGAGTCTCAACATGTTCAAAAACGAAGTATGTTTCAAGAATGTGATGGGAACAACAAACCGCTTTCTTTCCATTTCTCCAACGTAGACCACTAAGTGCCCTTTTGGTACTTTTGTGGTGTCTGATGCTGAAAGCACCCGACGTACATTCTGCTTCGCAAGGACATTCTTCAACGGCAAGATACCCATTACTCTCTTATCTCGTGGTAGAAAATAAAGTTATACGAGTTTGGAAGAATTGCATTGCAGATTAAGTATTTATAGAGTTTTGACGAAGACTAGGACTAATTTTGGGGGGAAATATAGTTAGTGAGAAAAACAAGGACTGCAGAATGGAGTTACTGAAATGGACAAGTTCCACGCTTAGTTCCTTGTTGCGACAAGTGATGAATTGGGGCTTGGGAATAACGGAATTCGATGGTTAAGTAACAAATCTGTGACTCAGTGGTGGTTTTATTCAAGAGCTGATTTATGCAATGTGAGGACAAATCAGCATTGCACAACAAGAACAGTTTGATGACCAGACCGAGATTCTGCTGTTCGAAAACTTATGTAAAGTCAGCTCAGGAGCCAAATGAAAACAATGCAGGTATGTTGTCTTTTACAATATTTACGTCATTTTGACACTCATGGCATTTTGCTGCACTGCACCGGATATTTTTCCGTTCAAGGACGCCAATTAATTTACTTTACTAGATTAACTTATTTATTCTTCTAAATTAATTTTGTTTACTTCACCTGTCTTCTATAATATGAAAACAAAATTTATCTCAATATTTGAATTTTTGTTTTTTATTTACTGAAGAGAGGATTACAAAGTGTTACAGAAGAGCATATTTGTAGTCAACGGGATGATAATGTTCTTTGGGAATGATCTTCATATACAGGTAAAATGCAGCAGTAGCTATGCCAGGACCAACCCAAAAGACCCAGTGGCCGGTCCACAGATGGCCTCCTCGGACGAGGGCGGGGCCTAAGCACCTAGCCGGATTCATCCCAACACCTGAATACCCTTTCTTTCCAGTCAACGTAGTCGACACAAACAGCAAAATCCCAACCACCGCGCCAATGATCGAGCATATGATCAAGGGGCTGAGCCTCTTGTCGCGGCGGAGGTCAAAGGCTGTCCAGATGGATACAACAAGGAAAAGAAAAGTGCAAAAGATTTCGAGCCATAACGCTCGTGTTGTGTCCAATCCTACGGGTAAAGGGCCATTTGGGGTGGGAACAAGGACTGTAACCGTGCAGCCACAGAGCGAAAACAAGTCCTCCGTGGCTGAGCTGATCACGGATTTAACTGCAAGTGCGCCTAAAGTGGCGCCAACACATTGAGCCAGAATGTAAATAAAGGCTCTTGTGAAGGAGATTAGGCCTATGAGTGCTGCTGAGAGTGAGACCACTGGACTAATGTGGCCACCGGAGATCGGCATGATGCACAGGACCAGAGCTGCCACAGATACAGCTATCAGAACCGACATTAGAAGAGTTGGGTGCTGAGTTTCGATCTGGAAAATCGATATGACGATGGTGTCTAGCATGAAGACCAGAGCTGCTGTCCCAATTAGTTCCCCAAATGAAGCTCTCCATAACTGAATCACTCAAACAGTTCAGTTCATATCCATTTTTTGAAAGGTAAAAAAAAAACCCAAATTCAAGAAACTGATTACCTTCAAGGAGAAGAGTTCTTCAAATCCCAGTTTCTGCCCCAGACTAGCATGACTCCTCGGTTTGGCCGGCGCGTCAATTAGTCTCTTCTCAGACCTGCAAATTGACAATAACAGTTAACTGGTGACACTCTTTTCTTCTTCGTTTAGATTACTTGGAATTCAAGTTACTCACATTGGTGCAAAATGCTGTACTCCAGAGCTTCTTCATCCCCAAATCCAGCATTCATCTCTACTATACTGATCAAGCTTCTTGAAGCAGAAATGGCTCAAGTGATACACACATATCTATAAATGCCAGTGACGAGTATCTTCACTTCTCATAAGCAGACAGAAATTAATACCAACTGCCCATTGAGATATTTATTTAATTCATAAGCAGATAAGCAGGCAGCCAGGCAGAGTTCTTCATTGTTCAAAGTCAAACCCATTTCAATGTTGTTTTTGGACTAGGGATTAATCTGACTGGTTCAAGATTGAGACATGGAAATGCCCAGAGAGGATCAGACCAGTCCTACATATTTAATGGCATTCAAAGTTGGATTAGAGAGGCTGAAGTAGTGGTGGAATTGATTGAATTAGTTGTGGTTCAAGTGGTTGGATTGTCATCAATTTTTTGAGCTTAAGAGGGGTAAGGGTTTAGGGACAGTAAGGGACTTTAGTTGAGTTGTGCGACTCAAAATCATGCAAGAGACGGAGATGAAAAACCATCTTGTTTAAAAAGATGAATCGAAGTTTTCTGTAACACAATTTCCAAAGGAGAGACCAAGCTTGAAATGTACCTAGTTTAGTACACTTCAGGATGGGGATAAATGCAGGCATGTTAAATCTGCTCAAGTACTAGTTCAGATGTTATAGAAGAAATATATTCATTCTCCACCACCACCCTTTACATCCAGTTCTATGCAATTCAAGTGTAAAAAGAGAAAACAGATTACAGAGCATTAGGTGGGTAATTCATCGTTGACGGTACTGGGAAGTGTTCGTGTCCAGCAGCGTTGTCACCTGCCAGCATGTCTGATTAACCGGTTTTGCCTTCAGGTGTTGTCTTCCATAAGTTTAAACCACCCCAGAGGGGAGTCGCAACACGAGTTGTCCTCCAAACACACTGCACATCAATATAGTACAAAAGTTTTAATATCGAGATATTATGAGGACAACAAAGAATTTTCAGCTGTGGGATTGATATCCGACCTTTTGACATAATAGTAGCAGAAGTCGGCTAAGATGAATGTCTGGACGATTTCAGATATCAGAACCATTGAAGGCCACAAACCATAGCCAAGAGCTACCAGTAAGTGTCCCCTGGTGTCCAAAACCTGGACCGATATAGATGACAAATAATCAACATCAAGTTTATAAATGTGAAGACACATGACACCAAAACCAAACTTCTCAGGTAATTATCGTGAGTAACACCTGAAGGACCCAGTGAGCACAGCTTAAGAACCTTGCAACTCCCAAAGCGAAGACATAATGGGCTGTGAATGGTTCAACTATCTGCATAGATTAAAAAAAAGGTACAAGATTAGTTAGTGACCGGAGATGTTGTAAAAAATCAAGCTGCGAGTTGTTATTGTCTCTCTTTAGATATAACCTTTGTATTCTGCATGACTCGCAACTGAGGCAGCACTGAAACAGCTTCTAGATAAACACAAAACGCCCATGATATTCTGTTTACAATGTGATGTGAGGTTGATGGATGGATCAACAAAGCCAAACCCAAACAAGGTCCCAACTGCAAAAAAATTTGGAAGTTATATACATGTATGAGGCTTCATCATCAACACATGATTGTGCAAAACTATAGAGCGCCATATGCATGTGTTATGCAACACTTTGTTGCATGATTGACATAATGGACAGCCTTAACTAAGGATCAATTGCAGTGAGTTGTAGAATCTCCTATTCATTGAAATAAACCAGGTAACCAGTCAATGCAGTATGCTTAAATGACGGCCTTAACTGAATATGGGCAACAACAAAAACAAAAGAGATGATACACTTCAATATTTTAAGCCGTCACCTCCTTGTTCTGGAGAATACGTGATAGACAGCCTTAACTACAAACCAACACCGTAGTCGTGGCAACTAAGTAGGAAGGACTGATAGCAAAAACACATGCTCAGTTGACGAAGGAACGCTGAAGAGCATAGATACGACAGTCACATTTAATAGAACATGTAAAACTTTCACAGCTCTGGAAATATAGTTTTGCAACACCAAGAGAAGCAACACCAATTGACTCATTGCAGTACCCAAACCAAAGAAAAATCTAAATGTTACAGACAAGGGCACTGACCACATGATATATTGCAAAGTTGTCCTTCTCTTCCATGTAACTAGATCTTAAGTTAAATCTGATCATATAGATAACCCACAGGGTCGCACATAATGTAGCCATATCAAGCAGCGTGTGTATATCATACTCCATAACAAAGCTGCAGTACAGCCTCACTGCTAAAAATATAGCAGTTAATTCTTGGGTTTTGAGCGAAAGTCCTGCAAAAAGCATGTTCGGAAGATAACATTAGCCTTCAGCGCACAAAGATAACATTTTCTCCATCTAAGACACTCTCAAATTAGAAACTTAAGTTTGAAACACTTTTTCCATTTATGAAATACAAGGTCCTAAGAATCAAAACACATGCACAAATGGGCCAATAAAATTGAGAACTCGAATCAACAAGTTTGGCTACCTCTACTAACCAATAAACAAGACCGGCACACAATTATAACCATTTCACAAATTAGTGAGTAGTTTTGATTCTATTCACAAATCAATCTGTTTTAAGCATTCTTTAAACATTGACTCTCCACTTGAGCATCTCGCAGCAACCATTGCATCAAATAATCAATCATTTTCATGCTACTGGTAATCCAAAACTAACAAAGGAAACAAATTTACCAAAGATAACACTCCTGATTCTGCACAATCCAACAACTCTCGAGCTCTATACACATCACCACAATCAAGTACTCAAAACCCCCAATTTAAATCCGAAACCCTAACCATCCCCAACAGCTAAAAGCTACCAAAACAAAACCCTAAAAAGTAAAAAACCAAGCTTGCAAATCAACACACCAGCACAAGTCTTCTCCTTCATCAGCTTATAAATAAGCACGCCAATCCCAATCGAATGAACAGCCTCGGCAGCCACAAACAGGTTGTCATGATCATGTACCACAAACCGCAGCAAAACCAAAGCAGCCATGCCTGACACCACCGCCAAAAACGCCTTCACCTTCGGCGGCTGCCTTCTGACCCATGTCGTCACCGTGTGGATCGGTCTCTTCGGCGCTCTCATGGTCGCAAAATTTCCGTAAAAAGTCGAATCGAGATTCGGATCGGCTCGAAGAGTTTGGGGATCGGCAAGTGAGAAAAGCGTCGTCGGCTTTTCGCTTGTTGTTGAAAATTATTTAATTTTTAAAAAAAATCTGATAAAATGAAATTTGACACCGCCACTCCACTTTCTGCTATTGACACTATCAATTATTCATTTCCAATTCAAAAGAATTTTCTAATCCGAACATTTTTGTTCAAAATATATATAGAAAAAAATACAAAGAATCATTTTTCAGACTGTTTTGAGGAGAAGAAAATAAAAATTAATGAAAAGTTTGCCTCAAAATTATCTAATTTTAATTTATTTTAAAAAAATATAAAGTTCTTAAAAAACATGACATTGAGAAAAATTACACAAGTCTACATAACATTTTTATTACTGGAGGAGGTTCAAGAATCATAATTTTGCAAGAGTCTCTCTCAACTGATGATGAAAATGTACTGAAAATGAATCTGAGTGATCCTGGAGAAGAAGGCAAGAACAGCAAAGCTCCACCTTAGCATGTCCATGAGGCTGATCTCTTCATCACAGGTTTCTTCTGCTTGTCTTCCTCCAGGGAAACCATGCCGAGATGGGATGGGTCCTCTAGCATCATTTTGGCGACTAGGTATCCGGCGATTGACCAGGTTTGGAACTTGCGTGCCTGCTTGCCAACGTAGCGTCCGAGCTTCCCGTCGTAGTATTCAGGCCAGCTGTCTTTTGATAGTTTGGATTCTGCGAGCTCGATGGCTTTTCTGGCTATCTGGGGTCTTCCTGTCTTAATGCAAGCGGCCGTGAGTAGCCACAGCAGCACTGCGTTGTTATCAAGGTGAAACATTTCAGGTTAGTATTACAGAATCAGCTTCGCAGCTCAGAAAATTATTACCAACGTCGTACAATACGAGAGTTAAATAGCAAAATTTTGTAATAAGCCAATTCAGAGAGCTCGGTTTTCAGACGCACAGCAAATTTTTAATCAACAAACAGTGGGAAATTGTAGACTTTATTTGATTTGCATTGATGTAAAAATGAAAAGTGACAGATTTACGAAGATAAAATACCTGGCCAAGAGCCTCCATTGTGATAACTCCATCTAGTATTCTTAGGATCACATCCAGTGACAATCCTCCATTCGTGGCTTTCAATGGCAGGATAGCAGGCTTTAATTGGCATTTCACCGACCAATTCTTCCCATCTCGACTCTATAAGATCCATGATTGCAGTAGACTGTTCGGGAGTAGCCAAGGATGACAGAATCGCGATACAATTACCCAAGGCAAACCAACGGAAATCCATTCTGGCTGGGCTAACATTTCCAATGAAATAGCCTCCATGGTTGGGCATGAAGTCGAAGACCCAGTCAGGGAGAGAATCAGGAATTACATTGAACTTGTTAACTGCAGTGTGCGAGTATTCCTCCGTTTTGTATCGATATATGTCATTGAGTTGTTTCATATCTAGCCAAAAATAACTTCTCATGTGAAAGCTCAAAGCATGAAGGCGCTTCACAATTCGTTCCACAAATTCTTTCCCTTCGAGGTCATGCTTAAGCAAAGTTAAAGCGCAACGCAAAGCCATGAAGAAAAGTGCCTGAATCTCAATCGGATATCCGTACACACCCTATAAAAAAGGATATTGAAATCAGAACACGCGAAGAGAGAGATTCTAAATCTTAACCATTAGTATCCATTATAAGGGAGCAATAGGCTTAGAAATACTCACCATCCTCCTATCAATCATACAGCAGCCGTCAGCACATAGAAGTGTCGGGAATGTATCGAACCCTTCAGAGAGACACAGACTGAGAATAAGGCGCATACCCTTTTGGCATTCAGGCTTTTCTGCCAGGGTGGCGTCTCCGGTGGATTTTGTATATGCACGAAGTAATATGATCCACCAAAATCCAGAATCAACAGGAGCGACTCTTCCTATTGCACTTTCACCAAAATCTGCAATCAGAGTTTCAGTATTCCTCACTGGATCATGAAGCACTTTGAAGCTAGCGGGCATCACTCCTTCTCCTAATTTAAATTGATCAATTTTCTTCTCCCATGATTGAAGACGTAAAGTCTTCAATAAGAAGTTCTTGACTATTTCAGGCTCTCCATTCATCAAAAAGGCTAGTGCGCTTGGTACAAAATCTCTCACAAAAACCTATTTGAACATAATGAAAAGGTTAGCCTAATCAGAAGTTTAGGTTGTTCTCCGCTCGAGTATAAGATCAAAAGGCTAACCAACTTTCATAGGATACTAAAGTAGTAAAGCTCCGCAATAAATCAAACACTCCCATTTTAGGTTATATAGGGATGAAGCTACACTAACATAGCAATAGATGGCTGCCGTTGGAAGCACAATCTATGAGTACGGAATAACAGCATACGGCAAATATTTTTGATTCTGATAATGCATGATAACCAATAAGTAAGGAGTTCACCTGATCATAATTAAGCTCTTCATCAGAGTTATCTAAGGCTGCGATTGTTCCAACAGGTTGACCACGAAAATAAACCAACGATCTTCTCAAGGCCTCCCAAGCCTCACCAATCATGGGATGAGGTTCATACCCAGTTTGCGACCGCGGAGTACTAAAGCCAGACCTTCTGCCTGGAGAATAAACAGGTTCAAGGTGGTCCATCATCCGAAAGTGATGATCGGAAGTCCTCAGGGCGTGACGAGGCGAGAATCCAATGGACAATTCACTGAAAGACCTTTCATCGAATGATCTCTGTCTGTCTCTATCCACATTTAAAGGCCTGTGGGGTCTGTCTAACAATCTTGAGAAATCACCGTCGTCGATCTCGAACACTGAATGCAGCACATCACCGTTTGCAATTCCATTCTGCTCTACCGGGGGAGCAGACATTTCTTACCGAGGAGAAAGTTGCCAACAAATGGTTACTGGAGATCGCTAGTTCAGATACCTGCATTTAAAAAGTGTATGAAAATTGCTAACCGCACAAAATAATCAACTGATTGGTATACAGAAAATTCAATCACATCAATACAACTTGCCAAATCTGACAAGCATATGAAGGTCAAGTTCCAATAATGTTAAAGACCGACACAGATGCATCATGGTTGAATATGGGTATACGGAATATTGTACAATCAACACTAACTCATTCACCTTGAAGAAAAATATCTCCACAAGATTTCATAAACAAGGGAATCATTTATCAACAAGAATCCACCGATCATGGCACAAAAGAACAAAAACCCTAATCAATCAGTCACAATCGCTTCAGACTGAAGCCAGAAGCCCTAGGTAAACACAATGAAATCTCACCATCAAAATCTAACCAGCAAAGCCAAAGAAACCTCAAAAAAATTCACTTGAACGATTTAACAAACAGATGGCGCGCAGGAACCAAATCACAATTCTCACCTACCTAACAGTAAAAAAGGGGCAATTTTACAACCAAAAATTGAAGAAAAAACCAATCAAACCACTCGCAAAGCACCTCAAATGCTCAAAACGCCAGATACTCTCTTCAGTCTTCAATCCCTAACTGCTCGATTGACGCTCCAAGCAACAATCTTTCACGCACCCACTTCGAATCGGAGACGAAAATTTGCTGATCTGCGATCGAGGGTTATAGAGTGATGAAAAATGTGAGGTGGGTCATGAGATTGGAGTTGGCATAAGGGCATTGGGAGTCGGTCGCTTTCGCTGATATACAGCCAAGCTATGCCTGTGAACGATGGCGTCATTATACCAATAAACGATTAATAATGCAATCAATCATAGGCGAAGGGTGGTAGTAGGTGAAGTAGGGTTTCTTTTCTTCTTCTTTTTTTAATTGTTTCGATTTTTCGCAGGACGATTGTGTCCGGTTCTGCACGTGTACGATGACCTCTCAGTGCTTGTACGATCCATCATAGAGGGCTTCAGGTTCAGTTGCACTTTTTTGTCCTCTCTCTTTTTCCAATTTTTATATTGACTTTAATGTCTTTATAAAAATAATTTCACTACTTTTATAAAAATAAATTCCCACAAACAAGTATATTGTAAGAAATTTTCTTTTATTTATTTGTGATAACCGTTTTGTGATTTGTGAAGTTAATTGTGCCAATAATAGTTATTTTTTAAAATTAAATAAATCAGGAAATGTTGAAATGAAATTACATTAAAAATGTATTGATAATTTTAAAAATAAAAACTAAAAAGATCATACAATTCTTAAAACTATTTTATCTCTCTAACTTTACCCATCATAGGAAATTCACACGGTCCCATCTGAATTCAAATCGTGACTTGAACAATAATGACTATTGCTTTCACCAGGGACGAACCCAAAAACTGAAATAAGGGTGACAATAAAAAACAAATAGCGGCGTTGAAAAATAATTTAACATTATTTCAAAAAATTATATTACATTAAAATAAAAAAAAGTGTTACATTCATATCACGAAAAATTATTTATAATTGAATTTGTAGTAAATATTTTTACTATTTTTTTTTCAATGTTGACAACCAAACATTTCGATAAGAAATTATCTTTCATCGTGTTGCGATTCAGACTAAGATAATATAAGCTCTTTAAATCTCATCATTCTTACCAATGAGATACTACCACATTCTAATTTGCTAATCTCGAAATCATCATCAATTTTTAAGGCTTTATAACTTTGGAACATGATGTTCTTCATTTTGTAAATGAATATTTTGCTCATAAATTTTAGTCGTTTTATCTTGAAGAATGTAAAAAAAGAAGTCAAAAATAAGCTCAAATTGATAATATAAACTTTCAATTTGAACGTAGTTAGCCTATTACAAATAAGTCAAAACAACACAAACTAGCATATCCTAATTCTCGAATTCCAACTCACATATATTCCACCAAAAGTTAAATCAACACAAAAGTTAGAAAATCTCATATACTCGAAAAATAAAAAAAATTAATCTGGATAAAGGAGAGGGAATGACAATAAGGTGTCGGCTTAGGATGGAGAATATTTTTCTTGATACTGACGAACTATGTCGTCTTTTATTTTTCGGTTCGAAAAGTGACGAATTATAGGTTAATTTTGACGACTTTATATTTTGTACCAAAAATCAACTTTATAACTGATCTTGAATCATATCAATATTACATAACTGTTATTGTGATATATAAATAATATATCATTTTATTATATAGAAAAAACAATTTTTACAAAATAAAAGTTAAGGTGACGCATGTAATAAATTGATTTCGTCCCTGGTTTTCACTACTTGATCACGCCCCATATAAACAATAACAATGTATAGTCAAATGAGAAATGAGACTTTAAAAAAATGAGATATTGATGATGTAACAGGGTATATAAACTAAGGAATGGACCACTTATGCGGAAAGATGTTTGATTTTGATGTATTTCAGGCATTTGAAAATTGACTACCTAGTCCTAGCGAAGGGTACCAACATGGCCTTAAAATTATATAATCCAAGTTGCAATCAATCTGATGGAGTGTGGTGCAAATGATTGACTTCATTGGCTGACCTTTAAGTATAGTGAATGGGTCACTATCATTTAGAACGATGACAAAGGTCCTATTCCTAATTGGTAATGTGGTCATTTGATAGGCTATATAGACATTTAAACGGTTATTTTGTTTATGAAAGCGAAGTGGGCTACACGCCGACCTCGATTCTTATATATATTCTATCTTTTTTGTACGTAATATGATTCTATCGTAATTTAAATCCGTGACTTGAACAATGATGACCATTGCTCTTATCACTTGACCACGTTGGTGATGGACGTCATTCGAATTTTAGAGAACACTTTTCTCACTGTTACATTTGAGTCTAAGTGTACTATAATTAGATTGAAATAGTCAGCAAGTATCTTCTTCAATGTTGTCTTGTGTAGGATGTTGATTGAGGCTTGTCTGCCATGCTTCAAAATCACTCTTGTAGCGTTGATGTTTACTACAAGTCTTGATCAATCAAGAAGTTGGTTTTGATGATAATACGAAGACGCTATAATTTGGAATCATATACGATTAGAGTTCTCATTGTTTTTTTAAGTTAAATGATACCAAAAGCTTAGAGCATGTGCATCGTAACATTCTGAATTTCAACATGTCAGCCAGTAATTACTGCTAAAAATGTATATAAAATTAATTCACAATAACAAATGTTGAATAGGAAGATTCTGATCCAGCACTTCACACTAAACCGTGAACCAAATTCAGTTGAAATGATGTTCATACTAATTTTTTTTCATAATGTTGTGACTCAAAATGTGGAGACCATCTTATATGCATGACTATTTCCAACATAAGTCCTCATCACCTCTCTGAGTTGGTACAACATAGTAGTTACTATGTTCCTAAGCAATACAAATTAAACATTGTCCTAAAAACATCCCTTCCATGGCTCCCAACAAAAACACCTCCTCAATTTCCAACTCCTTCTCCCTCAACCCTCCGCCCCATCCGGTCTTGATCATCCTCGCAATCCTCTCCGTCTTCCTCGGTGCATCATGGTACTCGACGTTCGACTCAACCCGAGAGAGTGCAGGGGAACACCTCAACTGGCTCCTCCTTGCCACCCCGGTCGCACTGATCTTCTTAGCGCGTTTGGCTTCGAGCGTTGAGGATCCGGAGGAGTGGCTTTTTGGGACACCGTTAGAGCGGCGGTTAAGGAGCCATGGTAGAGTGGGTGGTGGTGGTGATTGGGGAACCTCGCCTTGGGCTGTGGGTGCTGCCATTTTGGTGGTGCTTGTATTGGTTCAGTTTCAGTCTAGTTTCCATGATGCTTGGTTTGGTTAATTTAAAACATCTGATTCACTAGGAACATGTCTTTTTGTGTGTAAGAGACTGTGTTAGCTAATTAAAGTTATTTTATATCCCACTGAAAATATATACAAATTTATATTCAATGCTGGAAGTATAAATTTCAATAGTAAATCGTCGGATTCATATCCGGTGCAGCCAAACGAAAAGTGACGATTTGGAAATGACGTAGTTTGGATAAAACAATATCAAAATTACATTGTTTCAATAATATGACATCTAAATTGAGAAATGAATCATTTAAAAAAAATGCAATTTTAACTTAAAACATACAAAACTACAACATATTATTAAATGAATAATTTTCGCTTGACTGCACCGAATCTCATTCCTAAATTATCAAAGTCTCACCGGTGAAGCTAATGATGCGGTCTCAATGAGAAGATGTATGTTTTTAAGTCAAAATAGATCTAAAGGTCAATTGAAATAGTGAAATTCAACATAATAATCAGAATCCAAGTTCAAACAAAAATGATATTTTTTTACAAAAATTCTCTCTTTTTTGAGCTACCACCTCAAATGAAGGAGTAACTTCATAAAGTAGTGGCCCATGAATTGTGGAGAGGGCTAGAAACCTACATGAATCATGATGTTCTTGACATTAACTTAGCCCTTAATCTAAGATTTATGTTGGGGTTAGTTGAATGATGTGTATTTGTTAAGCCAGGCCAAAACCTCAAGCCTTGAATCACTCATTTAGAGTTTCCCACACTTAACTAAATATTGTATCACAAGATACCAATCCGAACGAATTAAACAATCGAGTATTGGATTGTCCGATCCTTTCCTTTCAAAAATAAATAAATTAATGAGACTATTAAATAGCAAATTGCGAGACACCTCTGGTGGGCCGACGAGGGAGGCCATGGACGACTCCCTGGGCAGCTGAGGCTGTTGAGAGTCGGCCTTTGGTGGCTGACAAGAATGTCATGGCAAAAATGAGGACCAGGGGAATAGTAAAAAGAAGTAGCTGAAAGCTGAATATGTTCTGCTCCAATTGAGCCTTGTAACTGGTGTAATGAGAGAACGAGAGCAAAACAAGGACTATGCCGAAAATGGTGACGAGTTCGAGCGGTGGGGCGGAGCCATCGCGATCGGTGTAAAGCCAGTCCATGCCGTTCTGATTTATGTTGAATTTCAGTTGCAGGCTGGGTTACAAAAAATGATATTCTATGAAGAGGTCAGTTTTAAGGCACTGATGGACTTCAGAATAAGTTCTTTGCGTGTCCATATCCCTGGTAGATGACTTGACTTGCAAGTAAATTCTTTTTCAGCAACTTTTTTTTGATGGAAAATTACAACTTTAAACTACTAACAGCTAAGACAACAAAAGTAAGGCCTGTGCCAACTTTAAACTACTGGAAGAATGTGACAGAGACTTTGCAAGGAACGAAACTTTTGTCTTACAAAAAACCGACGAGAAATTTGCGATAACCAAGAATCTCAAAGACAAGGTTCTTATACGTTTGCCATCGTTTGATTTCATCAAGGGTCAACTTTCTTGCCAGTTACAGAGTTGACGATTGTTGCAAACTCAGGACACTGCATCATGAATGATAGTTTTCAGAACATATTTTTAAAAGGCATCTCAAACCAAGTCAATAACACAAGTAACAATTTTGCGAATGTTGTAACTTTTACCTTTATGGAAGCACCTCTGACGAGAAAATCATCAAAGTCTTCTTTCTTAGCAAGAAAATCACTTTTCAGTTCAATTGCTTCGCTCTCCATACCCTTCAGGAACATGCCCTCAGATAAAGTATTAACAGTGATGATGTTAGGTTTGACTCCCTTTTGAATCATTCGCCGATATTCTTCATTAGCTTCATGTATCATACCATGCTTGCAATACGCTTTAATCAATATAGTGTAGCTGACAACATCAGGCGCTATACCGTTTTTGTCCATGGAAACGAAAAATTCCTTCAAATCTTCAAGATTTCCTTCGTTATAGATGCAGTCCATCAACGTGTTGTATGTAAACACATTGGGCATTTGACCTCTTTGTATCATTAGTAAAAACAACTCCTTTGCTTCTGTACTTTTTCCCATCTTTGCTAGAGCATTAATCAACACGGTGAATGTAACGACACTGGGTTCAAGACCATGGTCCAACATCTCATGAAACAGAGCTTTGGCCTCCTCCCACTTACCAGCTTTGCACAAACCGTCAATTACCATAGTGTAAGTAATGACGTTGGGGCTTATGTCCTTTTTCTTCATTTCAAGGAACAATTCTTTTGCTTTATCTATAAGTCCATCCTTACAAAGACCATCAATAAGTGTATTGTAGCATATGAGATTGAGCTGCAAAACACCGCTAAGATCATGAGTCCCATCAGCTATCTGCTCGTGCAAGTTTAAGGCGATTCTGGAATTACCACTCGAGCACAATCCCTTAAGCAAAACTCCATATGTAACTATGTTGGGTGAAAGACCATGGTCCAACATCTCATGAAACATAGTTTGGGCCTCCTCCCACTTACCAGCTCTGCACAACCCGCCAATTACAGTAGTGTAAGTAATGACGTCAGGACTTATCTCCTTCTTCTTCATTTCTAGAAACAATTCATTTGCTTTATCTATAAGTCCATCCTTACAAAGACCATCAATA
Source organism: Rhodiola chrysanthemifolia (assembly GCA_033675395.1). Lineage (NCBI taxonomy): Eukaryota > Viridiplantae > Streptophyta > Magnoliopsida > Saxifragales > Crassulaceae > Rhodiola > Rhodiola chrysanthemifolia. The sequence continues at coordinate 3,514,849 of CM066207.1, forward strand.
AGTGTATTGTAGCATATGAGATTGAGCTGCAAAACACCACTAAGATCATGAGTCCCATCAGCTATCTGCTCGTGCAAGTTTAAGGCGATTCTGGAATTACCACTCGAGCACAATCCCTTAAGCAAAACTCCATATTTAACTATGTCGGGTGAAAGACCTTGGTCCAACATCTCAGGAAACATAGTTTGGGCCTCCTCCCACTTACCAGCTCTGCACAAACCGCCAATTACTATATTGTAAGTAATGACGTCAGGACTTATCTCCTTCTTCTTCATTTCTAGAAACAATTCTTTTGCTTTATCTATAAGTCCATCCTTACAAAGACCATCAATAAGTGTATTGTAGCATATGAGATTGAGCTGCAAAACACCACTAAGATCATGAGTCCCATCAGCTATCTGCTCGTGCAAGTTTAAGGCGATTCTGGAATTACCACTCGAGCACAATCCCTTAAGCAAAACTCCATATGTAACTATGTCGGGTGAAAGACCTTGGTCCAACATCTCAGGAAACATAGTTTGGGCCTCCTCCCACTTACCAGCTCTGCACAAACCGCCAATTACTATATTGTAAGTAATGACGTCAGGACTTATCTCCTTCTTCTTCATTTCTAGAAACAATTCTTTTGCTTTATCTATAAGTCCATCCTTACAAAGACCATCAATAAGTGTATTGTAGCATATGAGATTGAGCTGCAAAACACCGCTAAGATCATGAGTCCCATCAGCTATATGCTCGTGCAAGTTTAAGGCGATTCTGGAGTTACCGGTCGAGCATAAACCCTTAAGCAAAATCCCATATGCAATTATGTTAGGTGTGCAGCCCAAGTGAGTCTTCATTTTTTGAAACAGCAAAGCTGCCTCATTGATCCTGAGCTGCTTGCACAAAGCATTCATGAGAGAAGAGATATCAATGACATGTGGTGTATAACCCCATTTCAAAATGAGCCCTAAAACACCAAAACCATATCCTGCACACCCAATCTTGCTATAGCTGTTCATCAACATACTCAAACTGATCAAATCAGGCGAAAAACCTCTAGCCCTCTGCCTTTTGCAATACCTGATGTTCTCAAGATAACGCTCGTTAGGGTTTGATATCAGGTAATTGAAATATGTACCCCTAACTTCGGCGGAGCTCGATGAAAAGCATGACGAGTTTTCGTAACGGTTGGCGCTGCAAGTCCTGCTCAAAATTGAATCAAGTCGAAGCTTCTGCTTCTTCCAGCTGTGAATCGACGACGACGAAAAGCACCGCATTTGTTCAAACAGTCAAGATTCTCCGATTCAGAATTGTTGGAAGAAAACCCTAATTTTGCTGTCGTCTCTCAACTCTTGAAGTAAAGTGTAAAATGACAATATAAACGACACCGTGGGTGACATTAAAATTTTCAGACAATTTTCTTTTTTTTTTCTTTTCTTTAATGATGTGCGGCTAATTTGTTCGAACTCTTTCAAAACTACAGTTTCGAAATACATGAAACGGCCCCATCAAAAAAAGAAAAGAAATACATGAAACGGGCCCATCAAAAAATATATATATACATGAAACGGGACCGTATTGTAAGCCTTAGAACTTGCTTGCCTAGAATCAGAACTTCCTTAGAATCAGAATTTGCTCAAATGCAACTACAATTCTTTTCATGATCCTTCTTAGTTCAGGCCGAAGAAAACAATGTCGTTTTCATGAGGCTGCAGAAAGATCCCAACAAACTTCAATTTTCCAATTCTCAGACTCAATAGTCTTGGACCCTTTTGATTTCCTGAACAATCAAGAATTAACGTTGAACTTGAACTATGAGAGCTTGATGGTGTCCCTGAAGTCGATGCTCATCTGAGTTTTGCTCCAAGCGACCGTGATCATGAGCTGCTTTTGATTTGAGAGGGTGACCTTATACAGACTGGTAACGGCATTCAATTGACACAAAACCCATAAAAAATTATGGAAAAATCTGATCGGCAACAGCCCTTTATTTAAATCATGACAAGATATTAGCAATCCTAGTCCAAAGCTACGGCACTCGTCACAATGTAGCAAACTAGTGCCGTCAAGAATATGACATATCAGTAAAAATGGTAAGTTCCTATGCAAAGGAAATAACAGGTTTCAGTATGATAATTGAATTAAAATTTTTTTACCATATACATAAACTGAAGGGCACACCACCCCTATATGATAAAGTATCGGAAAGTTAGTACTTAGTAGCATATACTAGTGATTTAATGTGGTTATTATTTTTAAAGCACCATATGGCTCTTTGCTAAATCCCGGTCGATTCTTTGTTGTACGATTATCTAACAATCCATTTTCCTGTACCTTCCAACGGGTTAGTGAACTGTTGGTGCTCCCCTTTGAGGCAAAGTTGGAAGAAGGTTGATATATTCATGATATTTCTCTTCCTTCAACAGCCGGGTTATGACCATGTAGTCAATTGCATCATCTAACTTGATTTGTCTGTGTGCCATCATTTGAAGGAGTTCAATTACTTTGCTTGTGTCGCCGATCTGGCAAAAGCCATGAATAAGTGCACCAAATGTGTACGCATCTGGCAGAATACCGTTTTTTCTCATATCAACAAACAACTTCTCTGCCTCAATAAGTTGTTGTGCTTTGCAGAGTCCATTGATGAGAATATTATATGTTGTAACATTTGGTACCACACCATCGCTGGACATCCCATCGAACAACAATAGTGCCTTTTCTAATTTCCCAGCTTTACAAAGTCCGTCCATCAAACTGTTATATGTAACGACATCTGGTTTCAGCTTGCAATCACTCATCATATCAAATAACTTTTCCGCATCGACAATTTTTTCTGCTTTACACAGTCCATCGATGAGAATACTACAAGTCCTACAATCTGGTACCACACTGTCGCTGGACATCCTATCAAACAATAACAGTGCCTTTTCTAATTTCCCAACTTTACAAAGTCCGTCGATCAAACTATTATATGTAAAGACATCTGGTTTCAGCTTGCTACCACTCATCATAACAAATAACTTCTCTGCCTCCTGAATGTAACCGTTCTTGCAGAGCCCATCAACCAAAATGTTATAAGTACAGGTATTAGGAGTGAGATTGTGAACTGTTATTTCACTTTTCAGTTCGATCGCTTCCCTCACCATGCTCTTCAAGAGCATGCCCTCTAATAAAGCACTAATAGTAATGATGTTAGGTTTGACTCCCTTACGAATCATTCGCTGATATTCTTCAATAGCTTCATGTATCATTCCACGCTTGCAATACCCTTTAATCAATATACTGTAGCTGACAACACTAGGCGTTATACCAAATCTGTCCATGGAAACAAAAATTTCTTTCAGTTCCTCAATATTTCCTTCTCTGTACATGCAGTCCATCAACGAGTTGTAGATAACCACGTCGGGCATTTGACCGGTTTGTATCATTAGTAAAAACAGCTGCTTTGCTTCTTTACTTTTTCCCGTCTTTGTCAGGGCATTTATCAAAACGGTGGATGTAATAACATCAGGTGAAAGACCTTGTTCTAACATGGTATGAGACATAGCTTGGGCCTCTTCCCACTTACCAGCTCTGCACAGACCGCCAATTACTATATTGTAAGTAATGACATCAGGACTTATGTCCTTTTTCTTCATTTCTAGAAAAAATTCCTTTGCCTTATCTATAAGTCCATCCTTACAAAGACCATCAATAAGTGTATTGTAGCATATGAGATCCAGCTGCAAATCACCGCTAAGTTCATGAGTTCCATCAGCAATCTGCTCATGCAAATTTAAGGCTATTATGGAATTACCAGTGGAACATAATCCCTTAAGCAAAATCCCATATGTAACTATGTTAGGTGTGCAACCCAAATGACTCTTCATTTTTTGAAAGAGCAAAGCAGCCTCATTGATCCAGAGATCATTGCACAAAGCATGCATGAGAAAAGAGATACCAATGACATGTGGAGTATAACCCCATTTCAAAGTCAGCCCTAGAACACCAAAACCATAACCTGTACACCCAATCTTGCTATAGCTCCTCATTAACCTACTCAAACCGATGAAATCAGGCAAAAAACCTCTCCGTTTTTTAGATTTAATATCCTCAATATACGGCTGATCGGACACAGTAGCCCTACCTACGCTAAAACTCGATAATAAGTGTAAGGAAAAGCATATTTCGTTATGGTTACCGCTGCTGCTGCCGCCAATAATTGGAGGATGCTGAAGCTTCTTCAGATTCTTCCACCTGCGAATCGAAGAAAGCGACAACCACCGCATTTTGCTCGAAAATGTTGGTCGTTCAGAAAGCCCTAATTTTGAGGTCGTCACTGAGCCTGAACTTATTGATGCATTGCAGTTTCCTGCAGCTGCCTGTCTGCAAAAACGACACCGTCCGAATGAAAAAACGTTTTTTTTTCTTTTAGAAATTTTCGTCCAAAACAATAATTTGACACTGATAGAGGAGTTTCTGAGGCAGATTGAATTCGATTTTGGCCTTAAAGGTTTGAAATTTGGTGCAAATTTTAGTCCATCGTTTTGGCATATGTAAATTGTGTTGATAAAATGCTTCAGTGAAGTTCTTTCAAATTTGGAGCAACGTGAATTTGGTGTAATTTTTATTTTAGTCTATCATTTTGGCGTCTGTAAACTGTTTGATGAAATGCTTCAATGAAGTTTTTCGAATTTGGAACATCATGAAGTCCTACCAGATTCGTCAACTCTACAGTTTCTTTTTCAGCCTCCTCATCATCAATAACACCATTTCAGTATATATGACAAAATATCACTTGCCGTCATAGCTGAGCAGATTGCTTCTGAAATTTTCTTATAAACATTGCCTGCTTTCCAGGACTCACTTGCTGCCAAGAAAACTGAAATTTATTTTTTGTGTGGATAAACTGAAAACTTTGCAGCACCATATACCTGATCGGCCCCTTGTTCATAGTTTACATCGCTTTGGCTGATGCGCCCTTTATGCCAACAGAAATTGATGACTGAGCTGCAATTGCCTACCAAGCACCAAGTAGATTGTGAATCAGTCTAGCTGTGGCATCAATGAGATTGACGATGAATCTATCAGTATAATTATTAAAAGCATGGTGGTGTGAGAACACCTGTGTATGAGTGGCAATGCCTCGGATCTGAGCTCGACTCCCTTGTAAGATGGTTATCAGTTTTCTGAGCATGATTAGTTGACAAGCTAAGATTTTGGTAGCTGCCTACAAATGCACGTCAATTAGCTAATGTGTTACAAAAAAACAAAGCAATCATGTTAGACTTACAAAAGAACATAAGGCGAGCCATTTCAAAGCTTTAGTGAGTATTTATTGAATTGATAGAATAAGAACTTGATTGAGCTCATTTTCTTACTTCTTTAACAACCATAACTATCCTTTTATCAAAATCAAAGAAGAACTAGTTCCACAAACAGCATGGTCAATCATTTCAAAGCTAAACAAACCCTTGAATCGACAAAAATCTCTAACAGATTATGCAGAAATTCGATCCAGCTAACGACATTCAAACCTTCAAAATCACAACAATTATAAAAAGGGAATTAAATTCTAGGGCTACCTTTTGCAGTTGTCTTCTTGGAGAAGAAAGTCATGGCTAGGTTTACAGAAAATGAGATTCTAAGAAGAGGTCAGTTTTAAGGCACTGATGGACTTTAAAAGAAGTTCTTTGTGAGTCCATATCCCTGGCAGATGACTTGGCTTGCAAGTAAAGTAACTGAAAGTCCCAATAATCAAATTCTGCACAAATGAAGCTACAATTCTTTTTCAGCAACTTTTTTTTGATGGAAAATTACAACTTTCAAGTTTCAACTACTAAAAGCTAAGACAACAAGCAAATACAACACAAGCAAGAGCTGTGACAACAGAACGAAAATAACTGGAAGAAAGTGACAGACTTCACAAGGAACGAAACTTTTGTCTTGCAGAAAACCGATGAGAACTTTGCGATAACCAAGAATATCAAAGACAAGGTTCTCATACGTTTGCCATCATTTGTTTTCATCAAGCGTCAACTTTCTTGCCAGTTACAATGTTGACGATTGTTGCAAACTCGGGACCCTGCATCATGAATGATAGTTTTTAGAACACATTTTTAAAAGGCATCTCAAACCAAGTCAATAACACAAGTAACAATTTTTGTGAATGTTGTAACTTTACCTTCAGGAAATCGCCTCTAACGAGACAATCATCAATGTCTTCTTTCTTGGCAAGAAAATCACTTTTCAGTTCAATTGCTTCGCTCTCCATACCCTTCAGAAGCATGCCCTCTGATAAAGTATTAACAGTTATGATGTTAGGTTTGACTCCCTTTTGAATCATTCGCCGATATTCTTCATTAGCTTCATGTATCATACCATGCTTGCAATACGCTTTAATCAATATAGTGTAGCTGACAACATTAGGCGTTATACCCTTTTTGTCCATGGAAAAGAAAAATTCCTTTAGTTCTTCAACATTTCCTTCGTTATAGATGCAGTCCATCAACGTGTTGTATGTAAACACATCTGGCATTTGACCGCTTTGTATCATTAGTAAAAACAACTCCTTTGCTTCTTTACTTTTTCCCATCTTTGCTAGAGCATTAATCAACACGGTGAATGTAACGACATTGGGTTCAAGACCATGGTCCAACATCTCATGAAACAGAGCTTTGGCCTCCTCCCACTTACCAGCTTTGCACAAACCGTCAATTACTATATTGTAAGTAATGACGTTGGGGCTTATGTCCTTTTTCTTCATTTCAAGGAACAATTCTTTTGCTTTATCTATAAGTCCATCCTTACAAAGACCATCAATAAGTGTATTGTAGCATATGAGATTGAGCTGCAAAACACCACTAAGATCATGAGTCCCATCAGCTATCTGCTCGTGCAAGTTTAAGGCGATTCTGGAATTACCGGTTGAGCATAAACCCTTAAGCAAAACTCCATATGTAACTACACTGGGTTCAAGACCATGGTCCAACATCTCATGAAACAGAGCTTTGGCTTCCTCCCACTTACCAGCTTTGCACAAACCGTCAATTACTATAGTGTAAGTAATGACGTTGGGGCTTATGTCCTTTTTCTTCATTTCAAGGAACAATTCTTTTGCTTTATCTATAAGTCCATCCTTACAAAGACCATCAATAAGTGTACTATAGCATATGAAATTCATCTGCAAAACACCGCTAAGATCATGAGTCCCATCAGCTATCTGCTCGTGCAAGTTTAAGGCGATTCTGGAATTACCAGTCGAGCACAATCCCTTAAGAAAAACTCCATATGTAACTATGTCGGGTGAAAGACCTTGGTCCAACATCTCATGAAACATAGCTTGGGCCTCCTCCCACTTACCAGATCTGCACAAACCGCCAATTACAGTAGTGTAAGTAATGATGTTGGGGCTTATGTCCTTATTCTTCATTTCAAGGAACAATTCTTTTGCTTTATCTATAAGTCCATCCTTACAAAGACCATCAATAAGTGTATTGTAGCATATGAGATTGAGCTGCAAAACACCACTAAGATCATGAGTCCCATCAGCTATCTGCTCGTGCAAGTTTAAGGCGATTCTGGAATTACCACTCGAGCACAATCCCTTGAGCAAAACTCCATATGTAACTATGTTGGGTGAAAGACCTTGGTCCAACATCTCATGAAACATAGCTTGGGCCTCCTCCCACTTACCAGCTCTGCACAAACCGCCAATTACTATAGTGTAAGTAATGACGTCAGGACTTATTTCATTTTTCTTCATTTCTAAAAACAATTCCATTGCTCTATCTATGAGTCCATCCTTACAAAGACCATCAATAAGTGTACTGTAGCATATGGAATCCAGCTTCAAAACACCACTAAGATCATGAGTCCCATCAGCTATCTGCTCGTGCAAGTTTAAGGCGATTCTGGAATTACCAGTCGAGCATAAACCCTTAAGCAAAGTCCCATATGTAACAATGTTAGGTGTGCAACCTAATTGAGTCTTCATTTTTTGAAACAGCGAAGCAGCCTCATTGATCCAGAGCTGCTTGCACAAAGCATTCATGAGAGAAGAGATACCAATGACATGTGGTGCATAACCCCATTTCAAAATGAGCCCTAAAACACCAAAACCATATCCTGCACAACCAATCTTGCTATAGCAGTTCATCAACATACTCAAACTGATCAAATCAGGCGAAAAACCTCTAGCACTCTGCCTTTTGCAATACCTGATGTCCTCAAGATAACGCTCGTCAGGGTTTGATATCAGGTCATTGAAATATGTACCCCTAACTTCGGCGGAGCTCGATGAAAAGCATGACGAGTTTTCGTAACGGCTAGCGCCGCAAGTGCTGCTCAAAATTGAATTAAGTCGAAGCTTCTGCTTCTTCCAGCTGTGAATCGACGACGACGAAATGCACCGCATTTGTTCAAACTGTCAAGATTCTCCGATTCAGAATTGTTTGGAAGAAAACCCTAATTTTGCTGTCGTCTCTCAACTCGGGAAGTAATGTGTAAAATGACAACATAAACGACACCGTGGGTGACATTACAATTTTCTGACAATTTTGTTTTATTTGTTTTCCTTTAATGATGCAATTCCCCAATATCTGTTGTCCCTGTTTTTTTTTTATTAAGGTTGTCCTGTTTTTAATTACAAGAGAGACTGATCACGAAGCTCATAGTTTTTTTTTTTGGGATTATGGTTGGTGCACATAGGACGCCTTATTATCTAGTACATATATTTTTTATTGATCTCTGAAGTTCAAGTAAGGCATCTTGAAGGCAAGGTGGTCTGTTGGAAGCGGAAATGCATTAAGTGGGCTTCGCAGCTAGCCAGACTCATCCTGAAACCCTCTGTTGATAACATGAGGAACGGCTTGATCCTCAAAGCTCTCGAGATTCATTTACCATTAGTTCGAACCTCTCGCGTCGGGTGGGAGTGTTGGGAACCCGGAGAGTCGGGGAATTCTATGTTTATTGGCTTCTCTCGCAAAGATAGGCGTTGGGTGGGGGGAGCAGTGGTTCGGAACAGGGGAGGGAGGTTCTGCATGGCCTTTAAGGCGTCTGGGATTCATCAGAATGATTTTCAGACTCTTATTTGGTTTATCAATAAAGCCCTGGAAGAGTGCCAATGGAGCGACGTTCGCAGCATCCAAGGGTCTCATCCTCTATTTATCCACCTTCAGCAAGGGGATGACTTAAGTACTCCTCTGGATATGATCGAGGATCGGAGACGTCTTCAGGGGCTATGGCATGTGATTTTCCGTCGCATCTCTCCTCTGAGAAATGCTGCGGGTCTGGCCTTGGTTTATGGCAAGGAGCAAGAAGGCCCCATCTTATCATGGGATTGCCTTTGCTTGCCGGTCCGAAGGGCGCTTCAAGGGGATTTCCTGCAGCTCAGAAGCTCTAACGCGACGTGGTGGACGAGTAACAACACTAGGGCCGAGGATGACATTACGCACAGGTCGAATAGTTGGCGAGATCAGCACAGGTTTGAAGGCTTTAGAGATGATAGCGCGGCCTAGCTCTGTTGCTTTATTCGGTTTCTTTTTGTTCTTACGCCTCTTCGATGTTTTTAAATCCTTGAAAATTATGATCAAGGATTGGCATTTGAGGGCCTTCTGTTTTTTAGAACCTTGGTTCACTGGCTTTTGTACAAGGCTTGGTTCAGGCCTTTTTGAATTTATCAATAAATCCTCGCTGGCTCCGCCCAGCCTTATCTATAAAAAAAAAAAGTAAGGCATCTTGATCGGATCTGAAATCATCTGGTACATTTCTCTACTTCTGAAGCACAGGTCATGTTCGACACCTTTACCATGCATGGATCCGCACGTCCACCCCAAATTATCGGTACATTCTTAACACTTGGAGCGCATGCCACCTTGGGCACCTTTACCGTTGAAAGATATCCACGCGCGAGGCGTGAAGAGGAAGCATAGCGCGCGAAATGTGAAGAGGAAAGCATCCATGAGGGATGTAGGAAGCATCCACGTCTGAGGCGGGACGAGGAAGATGAAAAGGGAGAGGAAGAGAAAAATCTCACAAAATAGTGAGAAAGAGTGTCATAGGTGGGGCTTGAACCCTCAACCTTCTGAAAGCAAGGTTGAGATTCTTCCACTAGATCACACCCTTGTTGGCAAAAAAAAGCTGCATAGTTTAAACAGTTTATTTTGGTGGCAAAGTTCAGGTGGCAATAAAGGGGTACATTGGATCAAATCAACAATTTTTAGACAATCAAAAAAAGAAGGAGGGCTTGTGGTCCTGCCTGTTTATGTTGTGAATGGCGAGATGACTTGTCCATGCCAGAGGCGAAGTGGAGCTGCGGACTCGCGTTTATTCAAGTTTATCTATTTGTCTGTAATGTTCCCAGCTGGTTGATATTTCCCAGCTTTAAGACCTCGGTTGCCGTTGTCTTTGTAATTTACAGCTTATCAAAAAGAAAAAGAAAAAGAAGGAGGGCTTGGCTTCTAAAACTTCAAGTACTTAAATTTAGCCTTCCTTACGAAACAGAGCTGGAGAATAGCGCAGAACCTAACTTTTCTGGTTAGTAAACTTCTTAAAGCTAAATATTTCCCCAATAGTCACATTCTGGATGCAAGGTTGGCTAGTAGACCATCCTATGTTTGGCGAGCATTACACAAATCTTTACCTATATTGACATATGGATGTGATAGAGATGAACTCACAGGAAACTTAAAATGGTCCTTAACTCATCTGGAAACCTGGATATGAATTGTTTTTACACGAATACATCTTCAACATATTACATGAGTACTTTTAACACGTGTGCATATGAACCTCTTTGAGCACGGACCACGCAAGGCATCCACCCGGATTGATACTCGAATCGTTCACTGAAGCACAGATCATAAGACACCTCTTTATCTTGGAACCCACGAACATGTACCTCCAACCTCCACGCATCACTTGCACCGCAGGGCACAACACGTCCTCAAGGGATGGACAACACCTCCGAGAAGGAGGAACAACACGTTCACGCCGCGGCGGGACGAAGAACACCTCCACAAGGGAGGAACGCGTCCACGCATAGGCGGGACGAATAGCACCCCTCCACAAAATTGAAAGGAAAATGTCACGATGAGATTCGAACCCACAAATAATACATTGTAACAAATTTTCTTTTATTTGTTTTGATAACCTTGTTATGATTTGTGAAGTAATTGTGCCAATAATAGTGATTTTCTTTTAAAAAATAAATAAATCAGGAAATGTGAAATGAAATTACATTATTGCAGTAAATTAAAAATGTATTGATAATTTTAAAAATAAAAAGATCATACAATTCCGCCCTCAATCTTTAAAACTATTTTATCTCTCTAACTTTACCCATTATAGGAAATTCACACGGTCCCCAACTGAATTCAAACCGCGACTTGAGGAATAATGACTACTGCTTTCACCAAGGACGAACCCAAAAATTGAAATAAGGGTGACAATAAAAAACAAATAGCGGCGTTGAAAAATAATTTAACATTATTTCAAAAAACTATATTACATTAAAATAAAAAAAAGTGTTGCATTCATATCATGAAAAATTATTTATAATTGAATTTGTAGTAAATATTTTAACTATTTTTTTTCAATGTTGACAAATATTTCGATAAGAAATTATCTTTCACCGTGTTGCAATTCAGACTAAGATAATATAAATTTTTACAAAAAAAAGATGTTAAGGTGACGCATGTAATAAATTGATTCCGTTCCTGGTTTTACTACTTGATCACGCCCCTTATAAACAATAACAATGTAGAGGAGCGCTCAAATGAAGCACCCCTTCTAAGAATGAGGCAGTGAAGCACGATCTGAGCCACACATCTAAACCCCACATGTTTTGTGGGTGCGCCACGTGTCCCACTACCAAAATCCTGCACTATTCAAAAAGCAAAAAGTAAAAAGCAAAACACTATTCTGGTACTTTTCCCTGCCACATCATCTAATGAGTGGCCCATATCGTGTCTCACGTGGCTCATTCTACCAACCCTGCCTCAACCGAGTGCTCCCCTAACAATGTATAGTCTAATGAGAAATGAGACTTTAAAAATGAGATATTGATGATGTATGGGCATCGTTAATAGCACAACCTTTTAAAGATTATGAGTCCGATCTTTTATTTTACTCCCTTAGGCATATGCACCCGTTGGAGCTTATTATCTCACTGAGAACTTCCTCACGGAGCAATTTCTATTACTATTCAGTGAACAGTAACAATATTTCTGCATATTCTGTGCAGCAATGCCATCCTGCAGAGAACTTCATATTACTATTCCTGAATAAAAAATTATTATTTTTGAAAAAAAAATTCTCACCAATTTGATCAAACATGAATTATTTATCAATAAGAGCATTGATGTACAAAATTCTTAACTCCATTAAAATAACAATGACAAATGTAATCGGAATTCGAAAATATTCACAGTTTATCTAAACCTTGCAAATCAATCGAAGTCATGGAAGCGTACATTCAATTGTGATGCAGCGTGCGTGGTTAATGCAAGGAACTATAAACCAAAACCTCGTTGATATCGCAGAAGACCGAGAATTTGAGGTTAATATTCGTTGATCTCACAGAGATACCGAAACGCGAATTTGACCCACCAGACGAAGGAATTTGCCCTAAAAATGTCGAGCTCATGGCAAACCTATGAGTCTTGCTCAGAACGTCATTTCCACCCAAAAAACACTAGGCTTTCATCAAATTCTATAACATTACACGCCGCGCCCAACCATAACATTAACTGTCGCGTTCGCTTCAGACATTATTATTAATGTCAGCTTCGAACGCGGTACTAACGTTTACTGCGATCGCGCGAAACTTCCCTTACGCGTTCGGTGTGAATATTATGCCTTCACCGCGCCCGATTAAGACATTAGTGTCAAATGCCAAGGTCGGACGCGACCTAATGTAGCTGCCGAACGCGCGGAAGGTCGAGTACTGTTCATCATCTTCTCAAATCTGTCGATTGTTTGTTCCGATTGTTTTTTATTCTTCCATTGATGTCGAAAAGCATGGCAAGTGAGTTTTGAATGTTCAATTTAATCGATTTCGTTCAATTAGATTACAATTCACGCGACTCACGCGCGAGCTTCACTCGCGGAGATCGTCCGCTCAGCCGATCTCGTCGAGCATTTCTCGGAGGACGATCTCGTCCAGAAATCCTCGCCAAGCATACGACCTCTTCGAGCTTTTATCGCTGCACGAAGATGTCGCTTGAGGACGACCCCAAATCCTCCCCGAGAATGCACCGCTGCAGATGCTCTTAATAGTTCCTCGTGCTTGGTCGTCCATGAACGATCGTGAATTTTGGGTATGTGACGATTGAACTCACGACCGATCGTCACCAAAAAGCTTGCCACGTGGCATTTGTTGATTGAATACAAATCATATTATCATTTGTTAGATAAAACATAAAATCAAAACTTATTAAGACTATAATTGAAAAAATAGAAAGCAAATTTTTATAAAAAAATTACCAATAAATTTGTTTTTTCTAGCTTTACAAATAGAGACCCAGCTTTACAAGGATGACACGCACAAATCGAGAAATGATCCAATTTTTTTTGTAAAATGAATGCTAAGACCGATAATCTCATTTTTGACAATTTGACAAGGTTATAGAGAGATGGGAACGCGCTCGCGCATGGATCTAGATTTTCAAATCCTCTTTTGAACTCCGATAGTCTCGGCTGCTTTGTCCGTCAGGGACCTCCATGGCCGGATCGGAATCTAGTTCCTCTCCTTCCCATCTACCCGATGCTCCTCTTTCCGTAGGTCGGGTTGAGTCGGCAAAGGCGGTGCTCCGTCCGAGTGCTTCCCGTTCGTTAGCATCCCCGGTTAGTCCACCGTGTTTGTCGCCGCGTTTTCCGCCTTTGAAGCTGTCGTCTCGACAGATTGGAACGAAGGACGGGAAACCTTCGGTCTCGTTCTCCGCAAAAGAGATAGCAGCTGGAGCCAAACGATTTGAGTTCTCCCTCGTGGCGAAATTTTTTGGTGGGCGGCCTCCAATCTCAGAGATCCAGAAAGCCTTCCAGGCGTGTTGGAAGATTGAGGGCAGAGCCACCATCAGCGCCATCTGGGATCCTAGACACGTCTTCATCATCTTGGACTCGGAGGCTGATGCTTCGGCGGCCTTAGCTTGCCCTTTGCGCAAAATAGGTCCTAACATGTTCCGACTGTTTAGATGGACAAATGACTACAACCCTCGGTCAGAATCAAAGATGGCTACGGCTTGGATCAAGCTCCCCGGCCTTCCTCTGCCCCTTTATGAAAAGTGTTTCGTGGATGTCATGGTCTCGACATTTGGTAGACTCCTGTATATGGACGAGCGTACTAAGGCTGGCAATGCTTTGAGTCAGCTTCGTGCGTGCATAGAAGTGGATGTAACGAAACCCATTCCGAAAGCGATTTGGGTGAATCTGCCAAACAACTATGACTTCTGGCAATCAGTGGTGTTAGAAACTAGACTTTCCTACTGTTTTGGGTGTAAGAAGCATGGCCATTCGGTGGATGAGTGCAGGAAAGCGGCTCTTAAACGTGAGAAGAAGATTCAAGTTCATCCTCCCGAGCAACTCATTCCACCTGATCAATCCATCCCAAAGGCTGTCTTAGAAACAATGCAAGTTTCCAAGATGGGCAGCGATGACCGTAAACCGTCGGAGAATGAAGGTTGGGTGTTAGTCAATCGGCGAAAAGCTGCAAGGCCTGTCGTCCCTTCATCAGTTGATAGATCCAGCAGGGTTAGCTCTCAAGTCAATGGCTCTGAATCTTCATCTAATGAGCGTAGTCTGCCTTCACTTGCTGAGCAAGATTTTTGTCCGGAACATGGAGTTAAAGAGGAGGACATTGCCCCTGTTTCAGCTTTGACTTGGTATAGCAGCAGTGCCCAAAAAACTCCTTGTTGTAGCAGCAGTGCCCAACAAATTCCTTGGTATAGCATCAGTGCCCAAAAATTTCCTTCTCCAAATGGTGAGGAAATTCAAGAGCTGGGGGATGATTCAAGAGAAGAAAGTAAAGATCCCAAGGTAATGAAGGAAAAGAAATATAAGAGAAGAAAGAAGAAGGATCGCCTAGAAAGACTAAAAAGAAGCTATGTAGAGGTGCTGGTTAAATCTGAGGTTGCTTCCTCCGTACCCATTCAAGTGAAGGAAGTTTCAATGCCAGCCGAAGTTGCGATGAAAATGATACAGAGGAAGGAAGCAGAGGATATCCTTAAGTTTGCCAGGTTGGTAGGGATTAAAACTAGTGTGTCGAGTGAGGAAGCTATCCAGGTTCTATCGTCCAGTCTAGGAGAGAAGACGGGGAAAGGAGCAGAGGATGGAAAGGGAGACTTTAATTGTCTGAGGAGTGTAAGAATCTTCTCAAAGAGGAGCGGGAAAGGTGAGCCATAGCTTCTCTTGAGGTTGATGGCCAGAGATTTTTTGCGAAGTGTGGCTGGATCCCCTCGGCAGGCTTAGTAGAGCCTTGTTGGTAGAGTTGTTTGGTTTTCAGAGTTACCAGTGTGTCCTTTTCAGAGTCTGATGAGTTTTTTGAGAGGGTTGTCTGATGTAGGGAGGCTATCATGTCAGTGCTGTTATTGGATATCCCTAGTGTTTAAGTGCCCCTAGTGGTTCAGTGTCTCGAGTGTGCTAGTGAGAGAGCTCGTCTTGAGTTTCTAGAGAGGATTGAGCTAGAGCTTTTAGCAAGAGAGCTCTATCGAGTTTATTAGTTGTTTGGTACTCTGGACCTCAGTGTTAGTTGTAGTTTCGGTGGTTATAATCCACTTATGAATCAAAAAAAAGATTTACTAAGAACGAGTTCAATCTCGAGTCCAAATCCACCATCAGAGTTGAGTTCGCTACTCGGAGCTTGAACGTGGATGGAAAGATCATCAAATCTCAGATTTGGGACACCACTGGACAAGAGAGGTCACCGCTTTTTCTCACCCTTTTTTTTCATACCGTTCAGCCTTGCTGCTGCAGCGCCTGAATTGAGGGTGGATGTGAGAGATTTTTTGGTTGTTTTCCTTCTCGACTGGATTTGCTGGTTGGTTGTTGTTGATCCGATCGTGAGCGTCGGAGCAGTTTCTCTTTTTGCGGTGAAATTATCTTTAGGCGCTATTTCTAACAGCGATAGCGCCTTATAAAAATTGTCACGTAAGCTCATAATTCAGTATTATATCGAATAAAAACGACACTAGACAGAAGGCGCCGTTGACAACAGCGCTTTAAGGAAAGTGTGTATTTTGGAAATTGAATTTGAAGAGGGTGTACAATTGAAAATCAAATTCGATTTTTACTTAAATTAGAATTTTCTTCTAAATAGTGAACCAAATTCAGTTGAAATGACGTTCATACTGATTTTTTTCATAATGTTGTGACTCAAAATGTGGAGACCATCTTATATGCATGACTATCATTTCCAACATAAGTCCTCATCACCTCATGACTATGATTTCGAACATAGGTACTATGTTCCTAAGCAATACAAATTAAACATTGTCCTAAAAACCTCCCTTTCACGGCTCCCAACAAAAACTAGGGGTGGGCGCGGTGCGGGTTGGTGCGGTTTAAGGGTAAACCCGCAACCGCACCGCATAATCTGGTTTAAAAAAATTTCAAACCGCAAACCGCATTACAAAAGTAAAAACCAAATATGCACCGCACCACATTATGCGGTGCGGTTTGGTTTAAAAAACGCATTACAAAAGTTTAAAATTCTTAATTTTCTTATTCTCATATAAAAATAAATCCCAAATGTCAATTGTTATTTTTCTGCGGCTAACGATACTAAACTAAGGTTGTAAAACATAAGTATACTCTTGAAATCCTTCCCCATCAACGAATGAAAATGGTAGCTCATCTTTAACTATCATCTTGATCAATGTAAGCTTAGCATCATCCAAATTATACGCTTTAACTTCAAGAGTACCTCCGTAATCAAAACTTATGTGCTTCTGCTACAATTATTTGACTTGTTTACTTGCAAAAACAAAGCTTCAAACATTAAAATCGGATGTTATAAACAATGCTGAAACATTCAAATAACAAAATATGTACAAATCAAACCCTAAACATAAGAGCCAACCAAAATTTAATTAATTTTTGTGTTTTGGGTAAGGGGTTGGGCCTGAAATTTGATTTATTTTTTTAAACGTATTAATTTTGATTATTTAATTATTTAATAATTAATTATATATGCGGTGCGGTTTAAACCGGGTTGTTTAAGATAAAGAACCGTTTCCGCACCGCTTTATTTGGTTGCGGTGCGGTTTTTGACAAATCGGTTTTTTCCAAAAGCGGTGTGGTAAACCGAACACGCTTTTGCGGTGCGGAGCGGACGGTTTTTACAGTCGGTGCGGTTTTTGCCACCCCTAACAAAAACACCTCCTCAATTTCCAACTCCTTCTCCCTCAACCCTCCGCCCCACCCAGTCTTGATCATCCTCGCAATCCTCTTCGTCTTCCTCGGTGCATCATGGTACTCGTCGTTCGACTCAGCCCGAGAGAGCGCAAGGGAACACCTCAACTGGCTCCTCCTGGCCACACCGGTCACACTGATCTTCTTAGCGCGTTTCGCTTCGAGCGTTGAGGATCCGGAGGAGTGGCTTTTTGGGACACCGTTAGAGCGGCGGTTAAGGAGCCATGGTAGAGTGGATGGTGGTGGTGATTGGGGAACCTCGCCTTGGGCTGTGGGTGCTGCCATTTTGGTGGTGCTTGTATTGGTTCAGTTTCATTCTAGTTTCCATGATGCTTGGTTTGGTTAATTCAAAACATTTGATTCATTAGGAACGTGTTAAAAAAATTGATGTGTAAGAGATTGTTTTCCCTGGTTGAAATCATTTGATATCCCTCTAAAAATATTTACTAATTTATATTCAATGCTGGAAACATAAATTTCAATCGTAAATTGTCAGAATCATATCTTATGCAGCCAAACGAAAAAACATTCACTTGAAAATGACGTAGTTTAGATAAAACAATATCAAAAAAATCACTTTGTTTCAATAGTATGACCTCTAGGCTCTAAAGTGAAAACTGAAACATTTTCAAAATTATACAATTTTGACTTAAAACATACATAACAAAGTCATCTTATTAAATGAATATTTTTCGTTTGATTGCACCGAATCTCTTTTCTAAATTGTAAAATCTCACTAGTGAAGCTAATGATGCGATCTCAATGAATACGAGAGATGTAAAAACGATCAAGAGAAGAGCAGATGTATAATTTTAAAAGTCAAGATAGGTCTAAAGGGCTGAAACTAATGGAGATTTTTTTTATAAACATGTTCTCAATTTTGGAGCTACCACCTCAATTGAAGGAGCAACTCCAAGAAGTAGTGGCTCATGAATTGTGGAGAGGGCTAGAAACATACAAAAAAATGTTGTTGATAAAGGGCTAGAAACATACATGAATTATTATGTTCTTGATAATAACTTAGCCCTTAATCTACTGAAGTAAAAAAACATTGTTATTAGGTAAAGATTGTAGTTTAAGGATATGTTGGGGTGGTTGTATGATGTGTATTTGTTAAGCCAGGTCAAAAACTCAAACCTTACTTGAACCACTCATTCAGAGTTTCCCACACTTTACTAAATATTGCATCACAAGCTTAACCAATTCTATAAATAAGGGATTCGAATAAAACAATTGAGTATGGAGTTGTCCAGTCCTGTTTCTTTTTCTTTTTTGAAGGAAAAAGAAATCTATGTCGAGACTACTAACTAGCAAATTGCAAGGCACCTTTCTTGGGCCGACGAGGGAGGCGATGGACGACTCTCAGGGCGGCTGAGGCACCTTTCTTGGGCACCAAAACCATAAGCAGTACCCCCAATCTTGCTATAGCTCTTCATCAATCTACTCAAACTGAACATATCAGGCAACATCCCTATACAACTGTTCCTTTTATGAGATTGATTCAACCGCTTGTCATGTTCTGAACCACTTTAGCAGAATTTGGCTTTTGTTACGTAGAGAGTGCTGCCGGAGCGTGACACTTTGGCAACATGATTGGAGGAGAAGTTATTGTTATTCATTTTCTTATCGGTTGCCTTAGCTGCTAGGTCTCCCAGGACTAGCTAGGCCAAGTTCTGAATCAACCATGGCCACAATATGATACCCATCAACAGGATCTGTACCAGATAAGTATCTGGCTGCAGAAAGATCCCAACAAACTTCAATTTTCCAATTCTTAGACTCAATAGTCTTGGACCCTTTTGATTTCCTGAACAATCAAGAAAAAACGTTGAACTTGAACGATGAGAGCTTGATGGTGTCCCTGAAGTCGATGCTCATCTGAGTTTTGCTCCAAGCGACCATGATCATGAGCTGCTTTTGATTTGAGAGGGTGACCTTATACAGACTGGTGACGGCATTCAATTGACACAAAACCCATAAAAAATTATGGAAAAATCTGATCGGCAACAGCCCTCTACAAACTGAATGCTCAAATCATAACTATTTAAATCATGACAAGATATTAGCAATCCTAGTCCAAAGCTACGGCACTCGTCACAACGTAGCAAACTAGTGCTGTCAAGAATATGACATATCAGTAAAAATGGTAAGTTTCTATGCAAAGCAAATAACAGGTCTCAGTATGATAATTGAATCCAAATTTTTTTTTTACCATATACATAAACTGAAGGGCACACCACCCTTATGATAAAGTATCGGAAAGTTAGTACTTAGTAGCATATACTAGTGATTTAATGTGGTTATTATTTTTAAGGCACCATACGGCTCTTTGCTAAATCCCGGTCGATTCTTTGATGTACGATTATGAATTGGGTTTGGTATCTAACAATCCATTTTCCCGTACCTTCCAACGGGTTAGTGAACTGTTGGTGCCCCCCTTTGAGGCAAAGTTGGAAGAAGGTTGAGATATTCATGATATTTCTCTTCCTTCAACAGCCGGGTTATGACCATGTAGTCAATTGCATCATCTAACTTGATTTGTCTGTGCGCCATCATTTGAAGGAGTTCAATTACTTTGCTTGTGTCGCCGATCTGGCAAAAGCCATGAATAAGTGCACCAAATGTGTACACATCTGGAAGAATACCGTTTTTCCCATATCAACAAACAACTTCTCTGCCTCAATAAGTCTTTCTGCTTTGCACAGTCCATCGATGAGAATAGTATATGTTGTAACATTTGGTACCACACTGTCGCTGGACATCCCATCGAACAACAATAGTGCCTTTTCTAATTTCCCAGCTTTACAAAGTCCGTCCATCAAACTGTTATATGTAACGACATCTGGTTTCAGCTTGCAATCACTCATCATATCAAATAACTTTTCCGCATCGACAATTTTTTCTGCTTTACACAGTCCATCGATGAGAATACTACAAGTCCTACAATTTGGTACCACACTGTCGCTGGACATCCTATCAAACAATAACAGTGCCTTTTCTAATTTCCCAACTTTACAAAGTCCGTCGATCAAACTATTATATGTAAAGACATCTGGTTTCAGCTTGCTACCACTCATCATAACAAATAACTTCTCTGCCTCCTGAATGTAACCGTTCTTGCAGAGCCCATCAACCAAAATGTTATAAGTACAGGTATTAGGAGTGAGATTGTGAACTGTTATTTCACTTTTCAGTTCGATCGCTTCCCTCACCATGCTCTTCAAGAGCATGCCCTCTAATAAAGCACTAATAGTAATGATGTTAGGTTTGACTCCCTTACGAATCATTCGCCGATATTCTTCAATAGCTTCATGTATCATTCCATGCTTGCAATACCCTTTAATCAATATACTGTAGCTGACAACATTAGGCGTCATACCTTTTCTGTCCATGGAAACAAAAACTTCTTTCAGTTCCTCGATATTTCCTTCCCTGTAGAAACAGTCCATCAACGAGTTGTATGTAACCACATCGGGCATTTTACCGCTTTGTATCATTAGTAAAAACAGCTGCTTAGCTTCTTTACTTTTTCCCATCTTTGCTAGAGCATTAATCAACACGTTGAACGTAACTACACTGGGTTCAAGACCTTGGTCCAACATGGTATGAGACATAGCTTGGGCCTCCTCCCACTTACCAGCTCTGCACAGACCGCCAATTACTATATTGTAAGTAATGACATCAGGACTTATGTCCTTTTTCATCATTTCAAGAAACAATTCCTCTGCTTTATCTATAAATCCATCCTTACAAAGACCATCAATAAGTGTGCTGTAGCATATCAAATCCAGCTGCAAATCCCCTCTAAGATCATGAGTCCCGTCAGCAATCTGCTCGTGCAAATTTAAGGCTATTATGGAATTACCAGTGGAACACAATCCCTTAAGCAAAATCCCATATGCAATTATGTCAGGTTTGCAGCCCAAGTGAGTCTTCATTTTTTGAAAGAGCAAAGCAGCCTCATTGATCCTGAGATCATTGCACAAAGCATGCAAGAGAGAAGAGATACCAATGACATGTGGAGTATAACCCCATTTCAAAACCAGCCCTAGAACACCAAAACCATATCCTGTACAGCCAATCTTGCTATAGCTCTTCATTAACTTACTCAAACTGAACAAATCGGGCAACAGCCCTCTACAACTCTTCCTTTTATGAGATATGATGTTCTCAATATAACCTTCGACATAGTTTGATTTCGGATAATTGGACACAGTAGCCCTACCTACGCTAAAACTCGATAATAAGTGTAAGGAAAAGCACATTTCGTTATGGTTACCGCTGCTGCTGCCGCCAATAATTGGAGGATGCTGAAGCTTCTTCAGATTCTTCCACCTGCGAATCGAAGAAAGCGACAACCACCGCATTTTGCTCGAAAATGTTGGTCGTTCGATTCGACTTGTCAACAAGAAAAGAAAACCCTAATTTTGAGGTCGTCTCTGAGCCTGAACTTTTTGATGCATTGCAGTTTACTGCAGCTGCCTAACTGCAAAAACGACATCGTTCGAAGGGAAAAAGGTTATTTTCATGAGAAAGTTGTCTAAAACCATAATTTACTAATAAAATTAGAGTGATAAATACATGAAAACGGCCCCCTATTATAAGCTTTATGTTATGATATTATGGAATTGTAAATGCACATTTAACCTTTGGTTGTCTAAACCTTTGGTTATACTCATTTAGATCACCTCATAATACTCCTTGTTATTTATGTTAAAATGTCATACCCTTTCATCTATCTCATGTAATCCTATATATAGGTGTCTATGTTAAGAAGGATGAATAACAAGAATACATTCTCTTTACACATTTGTCTCATCTCTTGTTTCTTCCCTATTATATTATAACACGTTATCAGCACGAGTTGCTGAAAAGGTAGTGATCATCCCTCTCTAATCCGCTCTTCTATTCTTGTTCACAATGTGATGATGGCAACCATGAGTCCTCTTCGTAGAGATACTCAAAATAGCCTAGCATTCAAAAACTCAATTTTCATATTCATGTAATTGGTTCTATATTCACATGATGAATGAATGTGTAGTATATGATTTTGATTCACCCGAAGTGGAATCATATACATGTATCACTTGAAGTGGATACATGTATAGTTTATGTTTTTATTTTATTCCCCCGAAGTGGAATCACATACATGTATCACTTGAAGTGGATACATGAATAATTTATGTTTTTATTTTATTCCCTTGAAGAGGAATCATATACATATATCTTCTGAAGTAGATACATGTATAATATATGCTTTCTTTTTCTGTTATGAAGTAAAATCTATACATGTATCACCCTGAAGTGGATACATGTATAGTACATATTTTTCGATTCCCTCGAAATAGATTCATATACATATATCACCCGAAGTGGATATATGAATATTATTCTTTTTCTTTATGTTCATCACTTCACTCCTTGAAGAGAGTTCACTTCACTTCTTATATTTATTTACTTTTATAATGGTACGTTTTTATTCATATATCATATTTCGTATATTTAATCCTCTGGAGCGGATTCATAAGATCATACACACTTAATCCCCTGAAGTGGATAAGCACACATCATATATATATATTTATCCTAATGAGATAGTTAAAATCGTCCCCCGAAGAGGATGAATAGGTGTAAAATATATTTTACTCCTAGAAGAGAGTAATGTACCATTTTTCCTTTCATGTAAATGAAAGAAAAATAATGGTCCAAGAAATTATTTTTACTTAGATCATATCATCTCCTGAAGTAGATGATTATAAGTTCACTTCATGTTATATTTGATATAACCATGAAATTTCTCCTCAAATAAGTTGGATGTGTATGATCAATACTTAGTGATTTAAATGTTTTAATTTCATGCTTTAACTATTATATACATATCTACGTCGCAAAACTTTAGTTCATTGCCTTAATGTTTCCGGAAGAAACTGTTTTACATGGGTAAACTAATGTTGAACTCCTTTTAGCGTGTAACAACTTGAGAGATTCTGTAAAATAAAACACCAGCGCATCCCAGAAGGATTGTGCTTACTTCGTCATCATTTTCACGAGAGCCTGAAGCTCAAAACTTAATAGTCAAAGACCCCTCATATGCTAGAAGAGCTTAAATGATTATTTCAATCATTAGAGGACGGTCATTGTACCTCGTGCAATATATGAATGCATATGGATGCACTTGAGGATATGCGATTTTAATTAGATCTCGGATTATAATTCTGAACTATATTGTATTGTTTCAATCTCGAGACTATGTGAAGAGACTAATGAAGACGGAGATACATTAGAGAAAAGATTATTCGTCTCTCATGTTATCAACCTTGTACTCCAGCAGTAGTACATGGAACATGATTATTTTTCCTGTTTGTAGTTACTTTTTAAATTCGGTTTTAATGAGACAGATTTAATTTCCGTAATTGAAGTTATTTTATTTATTATGAATTTGGCAAGAGTTAAATTCTATTTCAATTAGTCATATGTATTGTTTATATTTCTTTATAAAAGTAATCAATCTTGTACTCCAGTAGTAGTGCATGTTGTTTTTCCAACGCAAATATCAATGGTGGGGAGCTATGTCTCGTTGATAGTGCCACTACTCATACTATATTGAAAAACCCGAAGTTTAAATAGTATTTCTGGAATAAGTAGTATTATAGAAGACTCCGGAAGAGTTTTTACCTTGTTACCTGAAGGAACGATAATAAACATCAATGATGCATTGTATTCTAGTGAATCACAAAGGAACTTACTTAGTTTCAAAGATATTCGTATATATAATTTTCATGTAGAAACCATGTGTGAAGATGGTAATGAACACCTACTTCTTATATCTTATATGACTGGCCGGAAGCAAGTCTTAGAGAAAATGAGAGCACATGCATCTGGTTTATATGGCACAAAAATCTACCCCATTGAAGTGTATGAAGTCACTAACATGAAGCAATGTTACCCGGTACGCAATTCGATACAATTCGCGGTACGAAAACGAAAACGGAAAACGCTATTTATAGTGAATTGGGTACGATGCATATAGGGTTGTTTTTTAATTTAATATTTAAAATGTATAATAAAATTGAATTGATGAAATGAAAAATGCAGAATATATTTCATATTTATTAAACTAAAAAAAACTAATTATTCATATTTATACCGGAATTATATGACATTTTTGATGATTATGGAGCAATATAAAACAATATTAATGTATTATGGGTACAAGTGTAATATTTTAAACTTTGAGGGTCCAATTAAACTAAACTAACAAATGCACTTCATCTTCCCATCTGTCTCGAGACGCTCGACAAACCCTAAGTGGGTTTTGTCGCCGCCGCCTGAGAAGGTGGTCCAAAATCGTCCACGCCTAACACTAATTCATCGTCGCTGCCTCAGATGCGTTTCGTTTTCGTACTGGTTCGCGATTTCACGCGAATTGGGGAGCGTTTCCTGGGCGTTTCGGAACGTCCGAACCAGGTCGCCGGTCGCGGTACCGTACCGCGAATCGGGTAACACTGACATGAAGTTAGTTGATAAAGAATTATTTTCTTTGTGACATGATAGACTCGGTCATCCTGGTGAATCAATGATCCGGAGAATCATTGAGAGTTCACATGGACACCCACTTAAGGACCTGAAGATCCTCCCAAGGGGTGACCTGACATGCACAGCTTGTTCACTTGGCAAACTTATATTAAGGCCGTCTGTAACAAAAGTAAACGCAGAATCTCCTATGTTTCTTGAAAGAATTCAAGGTGACATATGTGGACCAATAGCACCGCCATGTGGACCATTTAGATATTTTATGGTGTTGATAGATGCTTCAACACGATGGTCACATGTAAGCCTCTCAACGCGAAATGTTGCGTTCGCAAGGCTTTTAGCCCAAATAATCAAGTTAAGGGCTCATTATCCTGATCAACCAATCAAAAGAATCAGGCTAGATAATGCAGGAGAATTTACATAAAAGTCATTCAATGACTATTGTACATCAATTAGTATAGTGGTTGAACATCCAGTAGCTCATGTTCATACACAAAACGGCCTAGCAGAGTCGTTGATAGAGCGATTGCAATTAATAGCAAGACCATTGCTAATGAAGTCAAAATTACCCGCCTCTGCTTGGGGACATGCAATTTTGCATGCAGAAGCTTTGATAAGACTTCGACCGACCGCTTAAATAAGTATTCTCCTTTGCAACTTATCTCTAGAAGAGAGCCTGATATCTCATAGTTGAAATTTTTTGGTTGTGCGGTGTATGTCCCTATTTTCTCCTCCACAACGAACCAAAATGGGGCCACAAACGAGGTTGGGAATATATGTGGGGTTTGAGTCCCCATCAGGGTTTGAGTCCCCATCAATTATCAAATATCTAGAGCCATTAACTGGTGATGTATTTCGAGCTCGATATTCTGATTGTCATTTTGATGAATCGAAATTCCTAATTTTAGGGGGAGAAGAAAAGGAGATTCATAAGGAGGTTGTGTGGAATACACCTTCTATGTCGTTCTTAGATCCGAGAACAAATGAAAGTGAATTTGAAGTTCAACGGATCATACACTTGCAAAATGTAGTAAATAGGCTACCAGATGCGTTTACTGTTGCCAAGAAAGTGACGAAGTCACATATACCTGCTGAAAATGCACCAACTCGTTTGGAGATTCCTATAGTAACTCCAAACACAAACATTGCAAGTGATTCTCAAGTACATCGAAAGTGTGGGAGACCATTAGGGTCTAAGGATATAGTTTCCCGGAAGAGGAAAGAACACGCAAGATGTAAAACGGATGTCGAGATGTCAAATACGAACGTTAATGAAGTAAGGACTCTTGAAGAGTCTTTACCTAAGGAAACTGAAAATAAAGACAAAGATATTGATGACAATTTTGAAATGTCAATCAATTATGCCAACACTAGTGTGGGTTGGTATCGAGATGAGGTAAATCTCAATGAAATCTTTGCTTATTCAGTTGCCCTAGAGATCATTGGAGAAGATGACGATGATCTCCAAACCATATATGAATGTCGACATCGAGATGATTGGGAGAGCTGGAAAGAAGCAATTCAAGCAGAGTTGAAATCTTTAAATAAACGTGGTGTTTTTGGACCTGTAGCTCCAACACCCGAAGGTGTGAAACCAGTTGGCTATAAGTGGGTGTTCGTACGAAAACGTAATGAACATAATGAAGTTGCAAGATACAAAGCTAGACTGGTTGCACAAGGCTTTATGCAGAAACCTGGAATTGATTATTTGGAAACGTATTCACCTGTAGTGGATGCACCAACTCTAAGGTTTCAAGTTGCTTTAGCCGTTGTCGAACACCTCAAAATACAACTCATGGATGTGGTAACTGCATACCTTTATGGGTCGTTAGACAAAGATATATACATGAAAATCCCAGAAGGATTAAAAATTCCTGAAGCATTACAAGCGAAGCCTCGTCATATGTACTCCATTAAATTAAAAAGATCATTATATGGGCTGAAACAATCTGGTCGGATGTGGTATAATCGCCTCAGTGAATATTTACTAGCGCAAGGGTTTATTAATAACCAAATATGTCCATGTGTTTTTATAAAACGTACATAATCAGGTTATGTAATCATAGCTGTGTACGTCGATGATTTAAATATAATTGGAACTCCAGAAGAGATCCAATTGGCAGCAAACTATTTGAAAAGGGAATTTGAGATGAAAGATCTAGGAACTACGAAGTATTGTCTCGGCCTGCAGTTCGAACATAAAAATAATGGAATCTTTATCCATCAAGCAAATTACACCGAGAATATTCTAAAGCGTTTTAATATGGATAAAGCACATCCATTAAGTACGCCGATGGTAATAAGATCACTCAACATTGAAAAGGACCCTTTTCGTCCCCGGTCAAACGATGAAGAGATTTTAGGTCCAGAAGTACCTTATCTTAGTGCAATTGGGGCTTTAATGTACCTTGCCAATAATAGCCGACCAGACATATCATTTGCAGTTAATTTACTTGCAAGATATAGTTCATCACCCACTAAAAGACATTGGAGCTGTGTTAAACACATCCTACGTTATTTACGTGGAACAAGTGATATGGGTTTATTTTTCAAAGGAACAAATGGAGTACAAAATGGTGAATTGGTTGGTTATGCCGATGCGGGTTATTTGTCTGACCCACATAAAGCTATCTCACAAACGGGGTACTTATTCATGTATGGAGGAACAGTCATTTCATGGCGTTCGAAAAAACAGACATTGGTAGCCACATCATCGAACCATGCAGAACTGATTGCACTATACGAAGCTGGACGAGAATGTATTTGGCTTAGGTCATTTATCAACCATGTCAAGACCTCTTGTGGATTAGTGTCAGGCAAACTGAGCCCGACAGTAATATATGAGGATAATGCTGCTTGCATCGCCCAAATCAAAGAGGGATATATTAGAGGCGATAAAACAAAGCACATATCTCCTAAATTCTTCTCCACTCACGAGCTTCAAGTGGAAGGGAAGATCAACGTTTGCCAAATACAATCCAGTAAAAATTTGGCAGACTTGTTCACTAAGTCATTACCGACAAGAGTTTTTAAGAAGCTTGTAAATGACATCGGGATGTGCAGTCTGAAGGACTTGACAACTTGAGGGGGAGTTTTATAACTGTACTCTTTTTACTTTACTTGGTTTTTATCCCTTTTGAGTTTTTTTCAGGTCAAGGTTTTAACGAGGCAGTTCACCGAATAAGGAGTGTACATTCAAGGGGGAGTGTTATGATATTATGGAATTGTGAATGCACACTTAACCTTTGGTTGTCTAAACCTTTGGTTACACTCATTTAGATCACCTCATAATACCCCTTGTTATTTATGTTAAAAGGTCATGCTCTTTCACCTATCTCATGTAATCCTATAAATAGGTGTCTATGTTAAGAAGGATGAATAACAAGAATACAATTCTCTTTACACATTTCTATCGTCTCTTGTTTCTTCCCCATTATATTACAACACTTTAAACATTTTTGTAAAGACAACTTTTCAGCAACTTTTTTTGTTCATAATAATTTGTCTGAATGAATCTACTCAAATAAAGCGACAGACTGTAATAAAAAAAAGCGACAAACACCTTACAAAGACCGACATTTGGTCTTCTGAAAAAAAAAATTCGATAAACCAACGATCTGGAAGACAACTAGACAAGCTCTAATACATTTGTCATCGTAGCAATGCAATATAGACCATTAAAAATGGAAAATATTGAACTTAAATCATGAACAACAGAATGCTCATTATTAGACGATTAGGACTAAGAACACTATTAGATATCCCAATCAAGTCAACACTATTAAAAGTGAATGAAAGAATAAATTGACAAACAAAGTAGCACATGCACAACTTACCGTAAGTGTAACACTTGCTGATAACAAGATCACTAGACAAAACAAAATCAAATAGTGAAATAGTAGTGTATCCCAATAAAGAAGAAGTGCAATGTACGAATTAAACACCCCAACATGTGGCATATTACCTGAAGGGTAGAGATCGGGTAAAAATCCTATTTATTTATAAAAACTATAAATCTTAATGTTCAGACTTATTTGATAATGTTCAAACTTAACAAAATGTAAATGTTCAGACTTATTTTGTTTATAGTTTTTATATTTACATGTGATTTTTATTTGATGCAAACCCATGACTAAATCTATCAATAAAGTTACACAATAGTGAAAGGGACAACCTTCCAATCCCACACGAAAGACGAATTTTCCTACAATAAATTTAGCTACAATAATAAGCTGTTGACCAGATGGAGAACTGTGGAGCACAAATTATGAATTAACCTGTATTAAATAAAATAACAATGTCAGGATAAAATTATTTTCAGATTCTCTCAGAAAAATCAAACCTGTCGGACCTATCCTACTTGAGTCGAGAACAATTAAGAAAAGAACATGGAAGCCTTGCATAAATCCATGGTAAACAATTTGTTCTAAAGACACAACCAAATTAAAAGATTAATGTGCTAACCATTTAAATGATAAAATGTATCACTCCTATCACTATATAGTCTATATGGCGATTGCTTGAATCATTCACATCAGTATTAACTACAAATTACAAAGCGCGTCACGACTTTGCTAGCTAATGTTAGTGTTGTTACGAATATGCCATATCAGTGAAAAGACAAGTGCCTTCACAAATCAAATAATATGTTTCAACGTCACACTTGGATCAGAAATAATCACTACTACAGGCATAAACTGAAAAAAAAGAAAAAAAAGAAAAAGGTTCAAGCGAGGGGCGGAGCTAGGAACAAAAACTAACCCCGGCTAAAAAATAATGAGAGGGAACTCATTAGTTACCCATTGAACAACCTCATCCACATTCAAGATTCATTCTGCTAGAAGCTTAAATTATTAGCAAGTTAGTAGTATTCACCATAGTAATCTTCTTTGAGGCACCATGTGGCTTTGCTAAAGATGTTCACTAATTTTTACAACAATTATAAAAAGGGAATTAAATTGTAGGGCTACCTTTTGCAGTTGTCTTCTTGGAGAAGAAAGTCATGGCTGGGTTTACAGAAAATGAGATTCTATGAAGAGGTCAGTTTTAAGGCACTGATGGACTTTAGAATAAGTTCTTTGTGTGTCCATATCCCTGGTAGATGACTTGACTTGCGAGTAAAGTAACTGAAAGTCCCAAGAATCAAATTCAGCTCAAATGAAGCTACAATTCTTTTTCAGCAACTTTTTTTTAAAGGAAAATTACAACTTTCAACTACTAAAAGCTAAGACAACAAGCAAATACAACACAAGCAAGACCAGATACAACAGAACGAAAATAACTAGATCAAAGTGACAGACTTCACAAGGAACGAAACTTTTGTCTTACAGAAAACCGACGACAACTTTGCGATAACCAAGAATATCAAAGACAGGGCTCTTATACGTTTGCCATCGTTTGATTTCATCAAGCGTCAACTTTCTTGCCAGTTATAGAGTTGACGACGGTTGCAAACTCGGGACACTGCATCATGAATGATAGTTTTCAGAACATAATTTTAAAAGGCATCTCAAACCAAATCAATAACACAAGTAACAATTTTTGTGAATGTTGTAACTCTTACTTTTAGGGGAGCACCTCTGACGAGACGATCATCAAAGTCTTCTTTCTTAGCAAGAAAATCACTTTTCAGTTCAATTGCTTCGCTCTCCATACCCTTCAGGAACATGCCCTCTGATAAAGTATTAACAGTGATGATGTCAGGTTTGACTCCCTTTTGAATCATTCGCCGATATTCTTCATTAGCTTCATGTATCATACCATGCTTGCAATACGCTTTAATCAATATAGTGTAGCTGACAACATCAGGCGTCATACCCTTTTTGTCCATGGAAACAAAAACTTCTTTCAGTTCCTCAAAATTTCCTTCCCTGTGGAAACAGTCCATCAACGAGCTGTATGTAACCACATCGAGCATTTTACCGCTTTGTATCATTAGTAAAAATAGCTGCTTTGCTTCTATACTTTTTCCCATCTTTGCTAGAGCATTAATCAACACGGTGAATGTAACGACACTGGGTTCAAGACCACGGTCCAACATCTCATGAAACAGAGCTTTGGCCTCCTCCCACTCACCAGCTTTGCACAAACCGTCAATTACTATAGTGTAAGTAATGACGTCAGGACTTATGTCCTTTTTCTTCATTTCAAGGAACAATTCTTTTGCTTTATCTATGAGTCCATCCTTACAAAGACCATCAATAAGTGTACCGTAGCATATGAGATTCATCTGCAAAACACCGCTAAGATCATGAGTCCCATCAGCTATCTGCTCGTGCAAGTTTAAGGCGATTCTCGAATTACCACTCGAGCACAATCCCTTAAGCAAAACTCCATATGTAACTACGTCGGGTGAAAGTCCTTGGTCCAACATCTCATGAAACATAGCTTGGGCCTCCTCCCACTTACCAGCTCTGCACAAACCGTCAATTACCATAGTGTAAGTAATGACGTCAGGACTTATTTCCTTCTTCTTCATTTCTAGAAACAATTCCATTGCTCTATCTATAAGTCCATCCTTACAAAGACCATCAATAATTGTACTGTAGCATATGGAATTCATCTGCAAAACACCGCTAAGATCATGAGTCCCATCAGCTATCTGCTCGTGCAAGTTTAAGGCGATTCTTGAATTACCAGTCGAGCACAATCCCTTGAGCAAAGCTCCATATGCAACTATATCGGGTGAAAGTCCATGGTCCAACATCTCATGAAACATAGCTTGGGCCTCCTCCCACTTACCAGCTCTGCACAAACCGCCAATTACTATATTGCAAGTAATGACGTTGGGGCTTATGTCCCTTTTCTTCATTTCAAGGAACAATTCTTTTGCTTTATCTATAAGTCCATCCTTACAAAGACCATCAATAAGTGTACTGTAGCATATGACATTCAACTGCAAAACACCGCTAAGATCATGAGTCCCGTCAGCAATCTGCTCGTGCAAGTTTAAGGCGATTCTGGAATTACCAGTCGAACATAAACCCTTAAGCAAAGTCCCATATGTAACAATGTTAGGTGAGCAACCCAATTGAGTCTTCATTTTTTGAAACAGCGAAGCAGCCTCATTGATCCTGAGCTGCTTGCACAAAGCATTCATGAGAGAAGAGATACCAATGACATGTGGAGTATAACCCCATTTCAAAATGAGCCCTAAAACACCAAAACCATATCCTGCACACCCAATCTTGCTATAGCAGTTCATCAACATACTCAAACTGATCAAATCAGGCGAAAAACCTCTAGCCCTCTGCCTTTTGCAATACCTGATGTTCTCAAGATAACGGTCGTTAGGGTTTGATATCAGGTAATTGAAATCTGTACCCCTAACTTCGGCGGAGCTCGATGAAAAGCATGACGAGTTTTCGTAACGGTTAGCGCCGCAAGTGCTGCTCAAAATTGAATTAAGTCGAAGCTTCTTCCAGCTGTGAATCGACGACGACGAAAAGCACCGCATTTGTTCAAACAGTCAAGATTCTCCGATTCAGAATTGTTGGAAGAAAACCCTAATTTTGCTGTCGTCTCTCAACTCTTGAAGTAAAGTGTAAAATGACAATATAAACGACACCGTGGGTGACATTAAAATTTTCTTGACAATATTGTTTTTTTTTGTTTTCCTTTAATGATGTGCGGCTAATTTGTTCGGAACTCATTCTAAACTACAGTTTCGAAATACATAAAACGGGACCGTATTGTAAGGCCTTAGCTAGGGGTGTAAACGAGCAGATACACTCGCGAGCTGCTCGCGAACAAGCTCGGTCAAAGTCCGGTTCGATCTTAAACGAGCCGAGCACGAGCACAACTTTCAGACTCGTTTATTAAACGAGCCGAGTACGAGCAACCTACTGCTCGGCTTGTTTATGTTCGTGAGCCGCTCGTTTATATGCTCGATTAATACTCGTTTAAATGCTCGATTAAAACTCGTTTAGAGTTCGATTAAAACTCGATTACTACTTGAATTTTATATAATTATTAGTCAATATTCAATAATATCAATATAATTTAAAAGGATGCATAGGTATACTATTAATAATAAAACATGATACATATTGCTTGAGCTTTTTTAATTATAAAATACTCTAGAGCTTTTCGAGTATTCAACTGCTCATTTAAAGCTCCACTGAAGCTCGTTCAATATTCGTTTGAACTCATAAAAAGCTCAGTTTAAGCTCGTTAAATATAGATTATTATATTAAATTAATTAAATTAAAATACTCGTTTAAAGAGCTCGTGAAAAATTTAACGAGCCGAGCACGAGCACATATTTTTAATGCTCGAAAATACTCGGCTCGAACTCGTCAAATTTTAAACGAGCCGAGCACGAACAACCTGATACTCGGCTCGGCTTGTTTACACCCCTAGCCTTAGCATTTGTTGTAAAGACTAAAATTTTATAGAACTTGCTTGCCTAGAATCAAAATTTGCTCAAATGCAAGCTACAATTCTTTTTCAGCAACTTTTTGTGTTCATAATAATTTGTCTGAATGAATCTACTCGAAAGAGACTCAAGCTTTAGATGAAGAGGATAATTCCACCACTACCAGAGAGTTGCACACCGAGAAAAAATAATCATGTCTGCGGTAATATCTGAACCACCTCAAATTATACAAAATTTTGATACACCTCTTCCACTTCTTGTGCAGGATAACATTATCCAAGATGATCATAAAGAGCTAGAAGAAGAAGATGAGGATAAATTCAGCCGAATAGTGCCAGCCACATACGAGGAGGAAATTTGTTCTAACGAAGAAAACTCCACTCCTTACCTTTGCACATACTTGATTACTAAAAATTCTGAGGTAAGCGCTGAATTTAATATGGAATTACATATGACTCATATGCCTCTTGTGTTGTACTTGCAGGATGGTGAACCTAACAAATTACAAGAAAAGACAATTAGTTCACTTTACAATGTGGCTGCTAGTATCCCATTGTGCAGGACTAGAAACTGGATCACCAACTACAAACTATCATTCAAAAACACATTCGTGAGTTGAGAGCATCATAAGGAGAAAAAACAAGCTAGGTCTTGCAGGCATGTCTCTACAGTAGTTTCATTCGACCTACCGAGACATGACACATGTGGATGGAAACCGGGATGGACAAACATGAGAGCACCACTCGATGAGGGCTATGAGCAGCACAAAGGAGTAGAGAAGTTTGACCTCACACGACCATGTGATCCTAACTTGTGATCCCTAATGAGGTATCGTCGAGCCAACGACGTAAAACAAAGGCGCTCGCAGGGAGGCAGCCCGGTAAATTTTTGAGTTTTTCTCGTTTTTATGTCATTTATGTTTGTTTGAGTCTTGAGTCATGTTTTTCACATTGTCTTTTGGGAAAAGAGATGTTTTTCATGCAGGAAACATGTGCAACTCAGTGCGGATCGCTTCAACCCTCAACATTAGCTGGCCGCGTTTGGTGTTAACATTAAGGTAACGTCTTTATAAGACGCGGTACGTAACATCTGAAGAAGACGCGGTTGACCATTGACCAGCTTTGGCCGATTCGTTTGACCAGAATTCTCACCATCACACGACGAAACGAGGGGAGTGCATGTTCACTTTTATTCTCTATTTGTTTTCCCTACGTTTGTGTGTCTTGCATTGTTGTGTCTTTGAATTTAAGTCGTAACGTGAGGACACGACTTGTTTCAAAAGTGTGGGGTGGGAGAGTCAGTCAGTCAGTTGTGTTAGCACGTTTATTTTTCTTACATATTGCACTGTGTTTTCTCTCTATTTCCTGGTTATGCAGTATTGGATGTTGATGATGTGAAATAGATGATGTTGATTAGATGTGTTCCTCTCGTGAAATTTGAATTATGTGACTACATGTGAATTTAACCTACTACGTGTCCTTTTGAGATGAGATAAACAGGGATGTGGAGTTGATAGAAATGTCTTAGAGAGACTTGACGAAGCATTCAAAGAACCGAATCTCGAGTTATATGGTTATGTGGATTTCGTGGAGGCTAGCACTTCGAGACTTATTGGTTCAGAGTTGGCTCCGCCGCCGCAACGTTTATGTAGGTAGGCGGGACGGGAAAACAGACCGTCCTATCTCTAGTCCTCAGTAACCGGGAAGAGGTGAGTGACCCTCATCTTGACTCGCGTCAAAAAGGTCGAGGATGAGAAAGAGCGGGGAGGTATTTCCATATGCTCGCGGGCGATGATTGGACCTTCTTCAAAAGAAAAGAAGAAAAAAGGACAAGCAATTCACAATAAAGAAGCAAAGCTCAAGAAAAAAATCAGCCACGTTGTGAAGTTTTATACAATAAAAAAAAAGTGAAGTACATCGTTCATACATCAAGAGCCAAAGGCCAAAGAAAGTCACTACAAAAGCTGTCCAACAAAAGAAGAAAGAAAGCTCAAAAACCTTGAAGCTCGAATGAATCACGTGCAAGAGAAAGCAATGAAGTATAACAATATAGCTAGAGTTCGGAACAGTGAATGCAGATCATGGGTCTAAAGAGGACTATCTCCCATTCATCCGAATTGGTTTGAATTTCAGCTCAAAGGTAACATGTATATCAAGTTATTTCTATATGAAGCATGATGATTTGAGTAACGATTGAGTTATGCATAGAAAAGCGAATTTAGACTAGCAACACATATTCATGTGCATCTATTAAGGACGTCGAAGAAATTGTGGTGTTGCATTTATTTTCCTTCTATGACTTCATTCTTGTTCGGGACGAACAAGTTTAAGTGTGGGGTGGTTTGAGGAGTCGTATTTATACGACTCGTCGAATCAACTATTCCTATTTATTTCGACACTTTTATATGCGAACAGTTACTTTTTAGTATGATTTTGCATTCCAGGTGTTTCGGAAGCTCTAGGAGGAAGCGCGCATAAAAGATGACTTTTCATGCCAAAAACATCACAATGGCAGATCAGACCTTTGGACGCTCGACGGAGCGCTGGGAATGGACCGCTGATCAGAAAAATATGAGCCACATGCCGTTGCGTAGCTGACTCAATTCCCTACAACTCTCTAGTTCACACTAAGAGCATCCGAGGTCATTTGGATGGTCAAATAAATAGCCAAAGTCGGGACTCAGTGGGGACCGCGTTTCGTAGAGACATTAGCTCGACGCTAATGTCTAAAGGAAACGCGGCGATAACGTCAAGGCCAGACGCGGTGAGCTACGAGATGCTGATGTCAGCAACGCATTTGATGTTGTCAGCAAGCCGAAATCTGATAATTCTAGCCCAAAAACGGATTTAGAAACCCAAGTTTATAATTCAACCCAAAACCAGATTTGGGAATGCAGTTTTACTATATATTAAGGCTTTGGGTTAGGGTTTCAAATCACATATTCTACAAAGATCAAGACGGCTCTGGAGAAGACAAAGCACCTCGACGAGAGAGAAGATTTCTCTACTTTAATTGTGCGTTTTTCCATGATTATGTGTAGCTAAACCTTTAGTTCGGTTTATGGTTTCGTTCATTGTGACAATCGTTTTGAGACTTTTTACTTAATGCAATTTCTTGTTTCTCTAGTTCTTGTGCTTAATATTAAGGGCTGTATTGTGAAGCTAAGCTGAGACTTACCCGTAAAGCTTAGCCGAATAATTCAATTCTTCTCGTTAATACTCGTTTGAGACTTTCCCGTAAAGACGAGTAAGAACACCGAGATTAAATAATGCCTTTCCCGAATTATTGGATTTAGTAGAATTAGAAGTCTAATGTCTTACCTGAAACAACAAAGCAGCCTCATTGATCCAGAGCCGCTGACACAAAGCATTCATGAGAATATTAATACCAATGACATTTGGAGTATAACCCAATTTCAAAATGAGCCCATTATGCCAGCAGAAATTGATGACTGAGCTGCAATTGCCTACCAAGCACCAAGTAGATTGTGAATCAGTCTAGCTGTGGCATCAATGAGATTGACGATGAATCTCTCAGTATAAATATTAAAAGCATGGTGGTGTGAGCAAACCTGTGTATGAGTGGCAATGCCTCGGATCTGAGCTCGACTCCCATGTAAGTTGGTTATCTGTTTTCTGAGCATGATTAGTTATCGAGCTAAGATTTTGGTAGCTGCCTACAAGTGCACGTCAATTAGCTAATGTGTTACAAAAAAACAAAGCAATCCTGTTAGACTTCCAAAAGAACATAAGGCGAGCCATTTCAAAGCTTTAGTGAGTATTTATTCAACTGAAAGAATAAAAACTTGATTTAGCTCATTTCTTTAACAACCATTTCCACAAACAGCATGGTCAATGATTTCAAAGCTAAACAAACACCAGAATCGACATAAATCTCTACCAGATTAAGCAGAAATGCGATCCAACTAACGACATTCAAACCTTCAAAATCACAACAATTATAAAAAGGGAATTAAATTCTAGGGCTACCTTTTGCAGTTGTCTTCTTGGAGTGGAGAAGAAAGTCAATGGCTGGTGAAGATTCTCAATGCGACAGAAAATCAACGTACGAGTTACCGATCGATCGACCGACCTTAATTCGAATTTCTAGGCATTTTTTTTCTTCTGGAGCAGCGGGGCGGAGCCACAGCGATCGGGGTAGAGCCAGTCCATGTGGTTTTGATTTTAGTGATTTATGTTGAAGTTCAGTTGCAGGCTGGGTTTACAGACGATCTGGGTAGAGCAAGACAAATGCAAGCTACAATTCGTTTTCAAAAACTTTTCTTTTGATGGAAAATTACAACTTTCATCTACTAAAAGTTAAGACAACAAGCAAATACAACACAAGCAAGACCTGTGACAACAGAAGGAAAATAACTGGAAGAAAGTGACAGAGACTTTACAAGGAACAAAACTTTTGTCTTACAGAAAACCGACGACGACTTTGCGATAACCAAAAACCTCAAAGATAAGGTTCTTATACGTTTTCTGTTTGCAATCTTTGATTTCATCAAGAGTCAACTTTCTTAGCAGTTACAGAGTCGACGATTGTTGCAAACTCAGGGCACTGCATCACGAATGATAGTTTTCAGAACATATTTTTAAAAGACATCTCAAACCAAGTCAATAACACAAGTAACAATTGAATGTTGTAAATTTTACCTTCAGGGAAGCGCCTCTGACGAGACAATCATCAATGTCTTCTTTCTTAGCGAGAAAATCACTTTTCAGTTCAATTGCTTCGCTCTCCATACCCTTCAGGAACATGCCCTCTGATAAAGTATTAACAGTAATGATGTCAGGTTTGACTCCCTTTTGAAGCATTCGCCGATATTCTTCATTAGCTTCATGTATCATACCATGCTTGCAATACGCTTTAATCAATATAGTGTAGGTGACAACATTAGGCATTATACCCTTTTTGTCCATTGAAACGAAAAATTCCTTCAATTCCTCAACATTAGGCATTACTCCCTCCGTCCCATTTTGTTTGTCCACTTTCCTTTTTGGGTGTTCCCTAATGTTTGTCCACTTTCCTTTTATATACAACATCAATAATCAAATCAATCATCTCTTTCCTATTAAAAAATTATTTTTACTAAAAAAATTGTACTTTCCTTTTTTTATTTATCATTTATTTACTATACGGACCCACCTTCACATACACTCTCCTCCACTTTTCCTCTCTCATTGTCCTTTATTTGCTTTTCTTAATTCCCGTGCCCACTGTCCTTTTGGACAAACAAAATGGGACAGAGGGAGTACTATTCATCACCATCATCACAACCATCATCATCATCAGTATATTACTATTCATCATCATAATATTACTTTTCATCACCATCATCACAACCATCATCATCATAATATTACTATTCATCACCATCATCACAACCATCATCATTAGTATATTACTATTCATCATCATAATATTATTATTCATCATCATAATATTACTATTCATCATCATCATCACAACCATCATCATCAGTATATTACTATTCATCATCATCATATTACTATTCATCATCATATTACTATTCATCAATCAATATAAGTTTCAATTAATAATATCAATCACTATAAGTTAATATCAATCACTATAAGTAATATCAATCACTATAAGTTACTATCAGTTAAGATAAGATAAGATAAATTTCAGTTCAAATGGACGCCCCCTTAATATAAGTTAATATCAGTCAATATCAGTTAATATAAGTTAATATCAGTTAAGATCAATTAAGATAAATTAAGTTTCAGTTCAAATGGACAACCCCATTTGTTCGAACTCATTCGAAACTACAGTTTCGAAATACATAAAACGGGACCGTATTGTAAGCCTTACCATTTGTTGTAAAGACTAAAATTTTATAGAACTTGCTTGCCTAGAATCAGAATTTGCTCAAATGCAAGCTACAATTCTTTTTCAGCAACTTCTTTTGTTCATAATAATTTGTCTGAATGAATCTACTCAAAATAAAGCGACAAGGATTGACACTTTGGTCTTACGAAAAATAAAAGGATGCGAACTCTGAGATAACCAAAGATCTCGAAGACAAGCTTGTTATACGTTTGTCATTGTTTGATGCCATCAAGCGGCAACTTTCTTGGCAGTTACAGAGTTGACGATTGTTGCAAACTCAGGGCCCTGTGTCATAAATGGTGGTTTTCAGAACATATTTTAAATTCTTTGTGAATGTTGTGATTTTAATAATACCTTCAAGGAAGCACCACCGACGAGAAAACCATCAATGTCTTCTTTCTTTGCGAGCTCAGAGGAGTTGCCGCCATTTACAGATCCTGCAAAAGCAGCTTCATGGATAAAAAAACCAAAAAAAAAACATAGAATTTTTCACGAATCTCTAAATTGGCCATAGTATTCGAGTCTTTACCTCCGTAGATGATTCGTGCTTTTGAAGCAACTTCGGCTGAAACATTCTTCTTGAGCCAGTCACGGAGAGCTACGTGAACTTCTTGTGCTTGTTCAGGGCTGGCTACTTTACCGGTCCCGATAGCCCACACAGGCTCGTACGCAATCACTATATCATCCCAGCTGGGTACAAAGTCTGCACAAACTTACCCAGGTTAGCAAAAATAGCCATGAAATTAATCAACCGCAACACGAGAAAGTGACGAGTGAATCGTGCCTGCATAGGCTTTCAACTGCTGGAAGCAAACATCAAATGTTTTGCCTGCTTCTCTTTCTTCCAAGAGTTCTCCAATGCAAGCGATGACTTTGAGGCCCTCGCTCAATGCGTACGCAGCTTTCTTTCCTATGAACTGTAGAATCCAACATGAACTGATATATCATATTGTGTTCGTTATATTGATCAACACAAAAGTGTTGCGAATGTATACCTCGTCTTTTTCACCAATGACATGTCGCCTCTCGGAATGTCCGAGAATCACCCACTGGACACCAATGTCCTTCAATTGCTCCACACTACATTTCGAAAACAACGATGCTAGATAACAAAAAAATGACCGATTCCGCTACTGCAACTGACGTTTGTACAAGTTCACATTATCTGACTTCTACTACTAAATGTACCTGATTTCGCCGGTAAATGCTCCACCTTTACCGACCCATGAATTCTGAGCAGCAACCTCAACTCGGTCAGTTAGAGAGCTCTTCACTAAATCAAGATAAACGAACGGAGGAGCCACGACAACATCTGTCAATACAAAAAAGGTACTGACTACTGAGTACTCACGCTTGCTAAAAACACATCACGAAGAAGCACAACGGCATATGGACAAACTCATGACCATTGAGAATTATAAACTATGAAGTTGTCTTACCAACATCAGGCTCCAATGTCGCTCTGTTTAAGTCTGACACCAGCTTCTTAATAGAGTCTTTTGTCCCATTCTAAATATAAGAACAGAAAATAAACAATCTGATATAATGACACACAAACATACATGACATATCGAACCTGAGGTCATCCGAAGATTCGAATGACAATCAACATTTTTTTCTTTTTATATAACCAGTTAATCTTGGAAAAAGAACAGTGTGAGATACTTACACACTTCCAATTTCCACCAACAAAGAACTGCAACAACAAAAAAAGAGAAAAACTGTCAACAATAAAGTACCGAATAGACAAATCGCATACTGAAGAAAAATGTTGATAGATGGATAGTACACTGTACAACAAACCACAGCAATAGAAAAATCAAAATCAATGATTATGGCCAAAACATGCTTGTAGACCCTTTGACTAAAAATGACTTGAAACCTGGCTTGGCTCTGGCCAGATTGGAGCATAGACAAATTTCCATGACGTGTCACACAACATTGATCCACTTCAACCATCAAAACTCGCAAACAAATTTCCTCCTAAATCATAGTACAAAACCAGATAACCTTAAAGACTCAAACGACATCCAATTTCCCAAATTTCGACGGCCATTCAAAATCAGAAGAAACCTAAGCTCAGATCTGCAGTACACACACAAAAACATACATAAAAATCTCACCTTTCCAGTGCCGGCCATCGCCACCACTCCTCTACACCCCTTTCTCGACGACGCCAATCTAATACCCGATTGCACGTGCTGAATCAGCGACACAGATGACACCGAGTGGTCCAACGGCGACGCGGATCGGAGGCCAGCGTACGCCTTAGGGCCGGCAACAAGCTGCGACGAAGAGAGAGACAAAGCCATTCCTGCAACGAACTTGTAATTCGCTCAACTTGTCAGCTGCTGTCAGACGCACCTTTCTCTCTCTCTCTCTTCTTTTCGATGATTCGTTCTGCGATTCTTCGAGCGGTCGGAGTCGACTTGGGGTTTATCGCCACTGGATATGGGTAGGTGCGTCGCACAGGCCTCTCCAAACAGCGCGTGATAATAACGCGCTTGTTGGCTCATCTGTCGTTCAAGTTTGGTGACGAAACGACGTCGTATCTGTGGTAGGTGACACGTGGCGTGATCTGGTGAGAAGGTGGAAGATATTATTTTTTTTTGATACAAAAATGTGGAAGATATTGATCGGCTGGTTTTTGAGGGTTTGGTGAGTGTGTGTGGTGAAGAGGCTTTGCTGGGCCGTATACGTGCGGTCCATCTTATCCGTCACGCTCATCGCTCGCCGTTATGTTTCACGACGTTATAACGATGAAAAGTTCGTTGAGTCAGTACGATATATTTCTTTTAAGTACGGGGTGAAATTGTAATTTATGGAAACTAAAGAACGTGCACAAAAAGATTGGATTTCTTCGGCGTAGTCGCAATCGGAAGTGAAGCGATTTCGG
Source organism: Rhodiola chrysanthemifolia (assembly GCA_033675395.1). Taxonomy (NCBI): domain Eukaryota; kingdom Viridiplantae; phylum Streptophyta; class Magnoliopsida; order Saxifragales; family Crassulaceae; genus Rhodiola; species Rhodiola chrysanthemifolia. Next base: position 3,556,884 of record CM066207.1, read on the forward strand.
AGAGAGTCTCCGCGGCGAGGTTTGTGTGGTCGCCGGAGAGATGTCGGGCATGGGAGATGGGTACGTTGGCACGGCGCAGGACGCTGTGAGGATACGGAGGCTGGAGAAGCAGAGGGAGGCTGAGCGGAAGAAGATTCAGGAGCTGAAAAGCAAGTCGGCGTCAACGCAGGGCCAGCCTGGGCTTCTTCAATTCGGATCCAGCACTTCTGAGGTATGCTATGTTTCGCTTTTTCAATTCAATTTCTAGGGTTTATGTATTCTTTAATTTAAACTCTATTTCAACGAATTAGCTGCCACAATTCGTTTTTTTTTTAAAATTATATTTTCTGTAGTGAGTGAATTTTTGAACTGTGTAGTCTTTTTGGTCATGTGTGCTGATTAGTTGTAGTCCTTGAGATAATAAGAAACGGTTTTATTGGTCAATTGACTCTGTGGTTGTCTTTGTGGAGCTGCTTGTCAGATTTTAGAGACAGCATTCAAGAAGGAAACAGTTGGGTTGGTTACGAGAGAGCAGTATGTTGAGAAGGTAATGTTGGATGTTTTTTTGGCAAGAAAATTCAGGTTTTCATCTCTCAGGGATGGGAGTTTGTGCTGATGGTTCTGCTTTTCCTTTTTTACCAGAGGGTTAATATCCGCAACAAGTTTGAGGAAGAGGAAAAGGAAAAACAATTGAAGCTTCAACAGGAGTCGGTCTATTTGACGTTTTAGGATGAATTAATTTGGAAGCATGTGATTTTTTAATTTCAATTGCTTATAGGCCACTATATCTTTGATTATAGGGAGGACGAGCTCCAACAACAAAAACGTAAAAAGAGGAAGATCAAAGGGGGTTCCAGATTATCTTTCGTGGATGATATTGATAATGGAAGTGAAGATGAAGATGTTGAAGCTGGTAAGTTCTTATATTTATTAGTGCAAACTGAGGGATGGAGGCTCTGTAATTTAGTGATTACATATTGTTGGAGTCCCCAACATAATATACTCAGATAACTGTTTAAATTGATGTTCTGATTTATCAGCCATTTACTCCATGTAGACCCAAATGATGGAGTGAAACTGAATCGTGGAAAACTTGGCAAAGACCCCACAGTTGAAACTAGTTTTCTGCCTGACAGGTTCAACATCTGCCAATTTAAGTCAATGTTCTTTTATATCAAGTCATATATTCAAGCTAATTGCCTTGTTGGTGCTGATGATATTTTGCAGTGAGCGAGAGGCAGAGGAACAAGCAGAGCGTGAAAGATTGCGTCGACAGTGGGTTATTGAACAAGAACAAATTAAAAGTAAGCATTGTTCTATTGTTCATCTAAAAGAATTCAGTAATGTCAAAAGATGAGATCTTTTTTTTACCTCTTTTACTGTATCATGCAGATGAACCTCTAGAAATCACTTACAGCTACTGGGATGGAACTGGTCATAGGCGTACGATACAGGTTTGCTTAAGTTAACTGTCTTGTTTAAAGTTCCCAACCTGAATGTATTGATAAAACCTTTTGATTCTCCAGGTAAGAAAAGGTGATAGAATTGGAGAATTTCTTCGAGCTGTACAGCAGCAACTAGCGCCAGAGTTCAGAGAAGTTAGAACAACCTCAGTAGAGAATCTGTTGTACGTCAAAGAAGATTTGATCATTCCGCACGTGAGTACTTATTTAAGCTTTATCTTTATCTTTCCACGTCAGGGTCAGGATCCTAACCTTTTATACAACCTGATTTTTTTCTTTGAGTTCAGCAACACAGCTTCTACGAGTTAATTGTCAACAAAGCCAGAGGAAAAAGTGGACCGGTAATCTAAATGCTCGTTATTGGCTCTTTAGCATGCTTTTCTTGTTGTCTAAGAAAACAGATACCGGATTTATCATTTCGTTGTTTGTATTTTGTTTGTCATGTTATCTGCTACAGCTTTTCCATTTTGATGTGCACGAGGATGTTAGGACAACAGCCGATGCAACAATAGAGAAGGATGAGGTCTCTTAATTTTAACAAACAATTATTTATCAATGTGTGAGAACCATTCTTGATGTTGTGGTAGTTTATTTTTCTTAACAGTCTCATGCTGGAAAAGTTGTTGAAAGGCACTGGTACGAGAAGAACAAGCATATATTCCCTGCTTCCAGATGGGAGGTACGTCTGCACCCTATATTTTACTCTGGGTGTCGACTACTTTTATTCTTACATTTCATGTTGTTGTTGGATTAGTGTCTTGTCGTGTTCAGCTCACTGGCCTCCAAAATTTGCAGATATACGACCCAACAAGAAAGTGGGAACGTTATACCATACATGGGGATTGATCAACATCATTCGGTAGAAATTCTCATTCGAACAAGTCATGGCTACATTATACTATGGAGACCGTCCAAGATCGTGCAACATGTAATTTAGAAGGCCTGGCAACCTCTGATCTGAATCCATGCTCTATGCAATGTCGACTCGCTTTGCATCGGTTGTGTCCTGGCTTTGAACTTTTTTTTTCCCTGATAACAGGGCTTTGAACTTGTTCAGAAAATGCTTATTTTGACATATCCTTGAGCTGTGGCTTTGCCTTAACTACCATAAATTGATTCGATATTTATGTGAGTCAAATTTTGATCGTAACGCGACTGCTTTAAAAACGCAATGATGTCGTCAAATTTTTTACTAGATTGTGACTATCATATGTTTTCTCAGGAATATTAAATGTGAGAAAATATATAGAAAATCAAAATATGACTCCAAATTGTAATTTAAGTTCTTCTTTTTTTTTTGATTGATGGTCTACTATTAATTATATTATTTTAATTTTTTTTGATAGAATATTATTTTAAAATTTAAATACACAAATTTCAAAAATGAAATGAGCCGAAACATCTCTACCTCCAATATTAATAATAATAATAATAAGAGCCAGGGGGCGTTCAATTGAGGACATTAAATTTGGTGAGGACGTGAGTACAACCAATCACAACGTGCCACGTATGCAGAATATGATAGTGGGTTTTACTGTTTGCTTTTTGAATAGTACAGAATTTTGGTAGTGGGACACATGGCACACCCACAAAGCACGGGGTTAGATGGATGATGATCTAATGGATAAAATTTGTACCTACGTCCTCACCAAAAACACATGTCCTCATTTGAACACTCCTCATAAGAGCCAATTACATCTATATTTTCATTTGGGCCAATACATCAAAGTCCATATATATGTTTTAGCTACTTATTTCCACTTTAGGCAAATAAATACATAAATAATTTGTCCTACCTATTTAAATGAAAACCTAATTTGTGAGTTTATCATAATCTTAAAATCTTCATTTCGGTTTTTTCTGACGCCCGAGCGCCGGATCACAAAATCCTCCTGCGCTCTGTCAATTCCCGTCTTTCTGTCTCCGGCGGCGATGACGACGATCAGCCTTAGATTTTTCCTTCTCGCCCTCATCCTCCTCGCCGCGCCGTTCATCAAAGGTTCGTGCTCGTTTTCGGAACTCAGATCGACCCGTTTCTGTTCGATTATACATTGACTCCATTGCTTCGTTTCCTCCCCTATCAGTAGACGGTTTTTTTATTACAGTTATCCAGCCTTTGTTTTTAGATCTGTTGATTGTTTTGACGAGTTTGCATGTTGTGGATTATAGTTGATCGTTTTCGTTCAATACCATCTTTATTAATTTAAGTTTGCATTAGTCTGAGAATTAGGGTTCATTTGTGGAATGGTATTGTGAATATGGAATTCAAGTGACTGATTTGTTCTTGTGTTGAACAGGTGGCAAATGCGAGTCCGATGTGGATTTTGCTGAATCTGTTGATGAAGGAGGTGACATTGGAATTGTTGGGGAGGATGCCCAAGATTTTGGTGAAGAGAACTTTAGTGCGGCTGCTGGAGTGGAAACAACTTATGTTTTCCCAAAAAACAGTGAGAGAGGTGCGTCTGTTTACTGTCTATTTTTGTAGTGTTTTTGGAATGTCTCATGTATTGAACTGAGATGGGATACCTTTTTTTTGTTTTGAATAATTTTTGCAGTGGTGATGGCTGGAGAAGAGACGGAACTGTTGGCTGGAATAAGAAATAATGGTATGGGAACTGTATTTGTACCATCATATAAAAGTTCATGTTTTTATCAGTCCCGGAATATATTGCGTACTGTAATGATTCCACATGATTTCTCAACTTGGGATTTCACCCAACAGGAGAGTCGCCAGTGAATATTATAGCAATCAAGTCCAGCATTCATCTTCCGTACGACCATCGTTACTTAGTACAAAATCTTACTGTGCAGGCAAGCATCTCAATTCTCATCATTGGTTCGCTTTTAGATTTTGAATATAAAATGTCTTTGGCTGTTGCTGTTGCCTCGTTTGTTGTGCATAGTATTATTTTTCTCTAGAATTTAGGATTCACTGCTCATGGTGCTGTTTGATGCGAGCAAAACAGATCATGTATGGTTAATCATTTATTTTGTTTCTTGAGGTTGATGTACTTCTCATTCAGAACTATGTAGTATCACTGAAATTAGTAGCATGCTTTATAGATTATACACATTGTTATCTCAGCGAACTTATTACTGACACCTATTACATTTTTTCTGCTACTTATTTGCAACTTAATCATTCTTGAGATGTCACTTGGTTTTAGTGCCACATACTTTATTTAACACCTTTTATTTACACTTCAGACTTTCAACAATGCGACTGTTCCAGCTACAGTTACGGCTACTTACCCTTATGTATTTGCTGTCAGCAAGTACTTGCAGGTAAATCCATTACCATGAGAAGCGGCTTTGATTTTTAATTGTTTCAAGCGACTTAATTGTAGATCTTTTGCATCATTTTCTATCTTTAGCGCGTGTTTGTGACATAAATTGATTTACTTATGTACCATATACTTTTTCAATCAGCCTGGAGCCTTTGATCTTGTGGCCACTGTTATTTACGAGATTGATCAGACTCCTTACCAAAGTACCTTTTACAATGGTACCATTGAGGTAGTTGAAGCTGGCGGTGCTCTCAGTATTGAATCAATCTTCCTAGTTACTCTTGGAGTTGCCCTTCTTGTATTTCTTGGACTTTGGCTCGGTGGTCAAGCACAGAACTTATCCAAGGTAGCTTATTGCATGTGAATTTTGTTCACAGTACTCTAGCCTGTTAATCATTTTTCTTGATGTTGCAAACTTGTGATTCTACTTTTCTGTTAATTTTAGAAATCTTATTTGTTTTTTTTTGCCTTTTGGTTTTAGTAGAGTCCAATTGTGTGTTGTTGATGAAGGATTGAAGTTTTCTGTTTTGGTAGTCGTTTAAATCCATACATCCTCACAACCTTTGTTATTTTCTTCCCTCTCATGAACACCCAGAAATCAAAGAGGGCACTGTCTTCAAAGGTGGAAGTTGGAACTGCTACAAGAGATGTGTCATTGGATGAGTGGCTGCAGGTATACTTTTACGGTTACCAGCTCAGCGTCAAACATTTAGAACACACATGCGAACTTTATCATCACTTAACAAACTAGTCAAGAGTAGCGTCTCCAATCACATTGACATTTTTCGGTTTTTCCGTTGCAGGGAACTGCATACACTCAATCACTGTCCAGCAAGTCAAAGAAGAAGAACTAGACTAGCCGTCGGGCAGGGGAATCTCTGGATCCAGTCAATTCTTGTCAGGCTCATTAGGGTGGTAGCACCAATACATGAAAGTTATTTTATCTATGGACTCTATAACCAGTTTCCAATATAACTGCCATATCCTGATTCAATCTATGAGACCCATTTTTGCTGGAAAAAAATACCGTACTTTTAAATCTTTCCTTTTTCTCGTCTTTAGCCCCCCATGATCAGCATCCTATGCCCTGTTAAAGATCCAAACATTTTATCAGGCGACAGTCTTCATGTTCCTTCAACTCCAAATTCCATTTCAAACACTTCGCTAATAATTTTCAATTTAATATAAATAATATTCAATAATTTTAGATTTTGAAATAGAGAAAAATAATATGAAGAAAAACAACTTACGAACTTAAGTGAGAGAAACTCTCGAAGGCAAAGAAACCCTAGAAGAGGCGGCTCGTTTTCCTCCTCGCCGATCCGTCGTCGATTTTCCATGCTTTCACTCGCGGTTGTGCTAGTAAGTATGGGAGATGAGGTCGGAGAGGGCTTAGGGGAGGTGGGGGAGGGTTTGGTTTTTCTCGGAGTAGTTGTGAGATCTAGATCTGGAGTCGGTTCGCAGCTGTTGACCGGGTGCTGCTGGGATCTAGTTCATCGTCACAAGGGGAGGCGGCTACGGTCGGTTCCGCCTGATGGCGTGGGTAGGGGTTCCGGCGTGGGCCAGTATTTTGGGGAAGTCGTTCGTCGCGGGGTGTCTGCTGCTCGGGTGGGGTGTCCGGTTCGGTTGGAAGTTCGATTGGTGGTGGAGTGGTGGTGCTTCGTTGGCGACGGGGGTGGACTGGCTTGGGTGGAAGCTCTCTGGTCGTCTTGACAGTATGCAACGGCTCGGCACCGGATCCTTTAGGTCTAGGGAGTAGTTTGGCTGTAGCTTTATGATTAGTCTTATGGCGTGTTCCACCTTTTGGTGGTGTTTTCCATCGGTTGATGGTGTTTTCCCCCTTTGTTTAGGGTGGTGTCTTCCCATCTCTTTTGGTGGTGTTTTCGTCAAGGCTCTGTGCCTTTGCAGAATTTCTGCTTGTTTTCGATGGGGGTGCCGCTGTGGCCTGTGCTTTTTGTCTCTCGATTGTACTAGAATTGAGTCATTGTTTCGATAGTGTCCAACTCCTGTACGACATGTATCCATCAAAAAAAAAATAGAGAAAAATAATATTTGAGGCTTAGCGGGAAAAAGTATGCTTTGCGGGCCATCTTTTCTTTAAAACACGACCCGACCCGACCCGTCGTTCCAGTCAAGCTCGTTATAAACCCTAAAACTCTCACGGCACGGCTGAAGCTCTTTCCTCTTCTCGCGAAGCATCACTCCATCTGACCACTGACTCGCAACTTCATCTCTCGCTCTCCGGTCCTGCTATTTGTCGACTGCGAAGAAACACGTCGCAATGGCGACGACCGCACCACCCGCCGAAACAAGCTCCAAAACCGTCGACTCTACTCTTTGGTGGGACTCGTTCGCGACGTTGCTTTCCGAGCTCGAAAATATTCCTGTCACGGAAGACCTCCCGCCTAAGCTTGTAATTACCTCTTGACGCGCACAATTGATGTGGAAAATGAGTACGTTAAACTGAATCTGTGTTTTTTTCTTTTGTAGTTGGAGAAGGTGAAAGATAATCATGAATGGTTGCTAGACACTGTGACACGCTTCAAGCCTCCTAGCCAGAGTTCCAAGGAAGCTTTGAAAGCGCAGAAGGTGAAGATTGGATCACATGAGCTGAAAGTGCACCCTGAACTGCGAGATATGGCATTACAAATTAGTGAATTATTGGTGAGTTTATTATATTGGTGTCGGTGGTGTCATTTTTGGGTTTCTGAGGTTGTTTATCTGTTTTAGTAATGCATGTCAGTTAAGGTATTCCTGTAGTTAGCAGGATGAACGTTACGTCCCAAACACGGCTGAATTTTACACTAGCATAACTTGCTTATCAGTTGTAGTGTGTTCCTGTGGTGGGTTTCTGTGTAGTGGGAAGCCAAATGGATCAAAAGCTTCATTCGGGTTAGTATTGTGAAAGAGTGTATTTGCTAGGGTGTAGATCTGCCACGGATGAATTTTATTAATTAATGTGGTTTACAATATGTGCTTTATTCTGCTTCCCTAATTAAGTTATTTTTCAGCTTGTGTTTCTTGTTACTTAGACCGCCATCTAAGCCAATTATGTCAGCTTAGTAGAGTGTTTTTTTTTTGTCATTTCAGTGTCTTGATGAGGTGCAATCTTACATTCTCGTTGAGAGATCTGCTGATCAAGGCAATGAATCTGTTTACTCTGCTGGCGAAGAATTCATACACCTTGTAAGTGCTTCAGTCCTTCCCACTCTTAATGTGCACATGGCACTCACTTTCGTTAGTGTTACAAATGCATGATATGACACACCATGCCCTGTCATTTATACTCTGATATGCCATATTTGTATGGCTTTATCCATGCACAATCATGCATTGGTACTTGTTTTCCCCCATTACAGCAGAGTCCACTTTTTCTTCTTGCTCAGATTGTGGCCTTGCCAATTTTCCTGATTACATTTACATTACTGTAGAAATTCTTCAGAAAACTACCTCACCTTTCTTGGGGCCAACTGCATTTTTTAGTAACAACCATTCCTCTTACTTTTATTCTGATTCTTGTCAAAAGGTGCTGCTTCAGTATTACATGGAGCGTCAGTGCTTACTAAAATGCGTGCGACAGATTCTCTTTCATTCATGTAAGTTCATATCAAGCTATTATTACTTCGGCTTATCACCTTTGAGAAATCATCTGACTCTTTGTTCAGTTCCATGTCAGGTTTGTATTTATAAAATAAATGCTTTCATTTCAAAGTTCAAGATCCGGTGACTCTGTCATGTTGATTGTTTTTTGTTTTGTTTCCAGTCTACCATGTAGGTCAACCATGACAGTCTTTTGTTTACAAATTTGTTATTTTCTAGTCAGGTGTGTGATGATGCTTCTAATTTGTAAGCAGCTAACATCAGAAATTAAAACGGACACATTGTGTAGTAGATAATATAGGTGTACCAATGATAATATTTAAATATCATTTCTTATTCTCATGTCAAAAAGTCACGTAATTTCACACGTGCCTCATTGCTTAGATCACTCACTGACTAGGGTTTGCACAACTTTCCGAGGCACCGTTAATGCAGTAGATCTGAGCTTTATAATTTCAACTAGTAGCATCTCCTTGTATGTGAAAATTACAAGTATTCAACCTCTGGCTTTTGATCTCAGTCACGGTTACTTTTTGTTTGGAATACCTTTGGATTTAATGACCTTCCCGAACAAAAAGTAAAACAGACAATTGATGATTTTTTGGACGATTCATGTCTGCAGTCCATTTCCCATAGACTTAAAATTGTCTTGATCATAATTTGTACATAGTTAATTCAACTAATGATAGTATTTCTTAAACTGCAGTGTATGCTGGACTAGACTCAAATAATGCTAATGGTATCAAAATTGAGGCTCAGAGGTTCATATCTGATGGACTGGAAAACAAATATATGTTCATCCTACAGAATGTTATGTCTTGTAATTATCCTGAGAACTTGGTATGTTCAATGCATACAATTCAGTTTTTATTGTTTTCTAGATTCATGCTTACTGTAGTCCATAAAAGTCAACTTTTTCTTGCAAATGCCTTGATAGTCAATCCACTTATGACGACAACCACTTTGTAGAACATTATGGGTCGGCAGGCTGCGGATCAATTTTTCTACCCGCCTGTAAAAGTCATTTCGTCCACAACTCCGTCACCAACGTAATGATGTGGGAAGTGAATAAATATATAATATTACAGCTTGAATTCCAAGATCCTTAGTGGCTTTGTCGGAGCTTGCCCTTACCCTTTTGTTGGCTTCGTCTGGGTTTCTATGTCGCTGGTGTAATTTGTAGCTTTAACCGCTTAACAACTGTAAATAGTAAAAATAGAAGTAAGACCTTGTAAAGTTTTGAATTCCACAGTCACTATGGATATTCGATTCTAGATTGTGAACTGAAGTATGCAAAATAATTTCACGCATCAACCCTAGTTTCACATTTTTTTTTTAATCTCTATAGTTTTGCTATTTGCTATAAATGTTTGCTAAATCAGGTGTATGATATGGGACTTAATTGTAGGATGTTGACTTATTTAATTTATGGGCTGAAGAGATGCTGATAGAGGCCACTTTGGTTCTGGATACTCTTTTCTGTGCATATTATGAATCACTCTGCAAAATTACCAGTGAAAAGTGGATACGGTTTTGCTCCCTTTATAAGGTACACATTTGTTAAGGCATCTGGTTTATTTTCTTTCTTCATGGAAAATCATATCATTGGAGGATACAATGTGCAGGGAGTATTATCAGGCTCCTATAATTTGGGGAGGTTGGCAGTGTCAGCTGAAGCTGTTGGATCCATTAGTTATGTCAAATTTCAGCTGCTTCTGATCCTTGTTGAGACATTGAATCTGGAAAATCTTTTACAAATGGTTCATGATGAGATGCTTTTCAGGTTATTTCTTGTAAATTTCTATATTGGCCAACATAAAACTTTAAAAATATTTCTTTAGTATGACTTTGAAATTGGTATAGATGCAGCAGGAATCAGAATATCAGATACATTAATGACCTCCAATTTCCTTATTGGTTGGTTGATTCTTACTGGTTATTTCTGCTACGTAACCTGTTGTATTGTCCGTCAGGCAGGACTCTTCTTCATTCTCGTTGACTGATATCCTAGAGATGGATAATTTGATCTCAAGTTTCAGCGTTTATGACATAAAAGAAGCTGGTCCATTGTATCTGACGTGGGCAGTGTTTCTTTGTCTAGTTTTATCCCTCCCAGGATTAAAAGACAATGATCAGTTGGTAAGAAAGTTTCCTTTCTTTTCATATTGAATTATATCTCCTACAGCTTGTAGGTTATTAATGTCTGACATCATACAAAATACTTACCAGGAAATTGACCATGTTGGCTATGTTCGTCAAGCAATTGAAGTTGGATCATTGGAATATTTTCTTGAAGCACTCCAAAGTGACATACTAAGGAATTCAGATGTAAGCTGTGTTTGCTATGTAATTTCAATTTATCACAAGCATGCTTTTTACTTTTTGATATCTTCTAGTTTTTTGTAATTTTTTGAATTTGCTACAGGGACTCGTTGCTGGATATCGAAGTGTTTTGAGAACACTAGTTTCAGCCTTTATTGCATGTTATGAGATTAATCTTGAGGTACTCATACTATTTTTTGATCAATTAAAACAGTAATATGTAGCATTTCTGTGATATTTTTTTGGGTTGCAGCTTGAGGACAATACCCTTCAGCTGATTCTGAATATTCTCTGCAATGTCTATCGAGGAGAGGTGTGAAGTGAATTCACCATTTATTAGTATGATGTCCTCTTGTCTATCTTAAAGGTGTTTTCTCACATGTTGGATTCAGGAGTCCCTTTGTAATCAGTTTTGGGATAGGAACAGTATTGTTGATGGACCAGTTAGGTGTCTCCTATGCAACCTAGAGGGTGAATTTCCATTCAGGATTGTCGAACTTGTTCGCTTATTATCATCTCTATCAGAAGGCGCCTGGCCTGCAGACTGTGTGTAAGTTGGTCATCTTTTGTTTCCTAGAAAATGATAAAATAATAAATAGATCATAATTTTCATATGGTAAATATACGCAGATCTGTGTTTTTAGTAAAACTAAAATTCTTTGAAGACATTTAGGCTTGCCTCAGTAACAACTCTAGACTTAACTGTAGACATCTATTTGTTGGCATGTTGTGTCTGTTTTTGATTTATCATGTTTCATCTTTATGTTATGAATAGGTATAATTTCCTCGACAAGAGCGTCGGTATATCAACACTATTGGAAGTAAATAATGGCACCATGGTGGATGACATTTCTCAGACCGTTGAATCACAAAACCCTTTGGATGTCCCCGGGATTGGAGGTCTTTGTGTTCCTAAGAATACAAGAGGTCACATATTGAAGATGATTGATGATAATAAGGCTCTCGTTCGTTGGGAGGTATCTCACCTTAAATTCAACTGATCTTCGTTAGGTTTTGCCTTCGTTTCAATTAGATCCAGGATGCCAACTCACTTATGTACTATTATGCAATCTTGAACAAATTGGAGTTACTCATACTCAGACACACAAAAGATGCTACCCTTAGATGATTTTTTTCTGTCCTAACTTTTGGTGTGACATTGTGTTTGATCAACTGTGTCTCAGTGTTCCTCACTAATTTGTACCTTATATTGGCAGTATGCCCAGTCAGGGGTGCTTGTCTTAATCCTGCGCCTGGCTCAAGAACTATATACAGAAAACAATGAAGAAGTATATGCTATTCTTGATTTACTATGTCGACTGACAACATTTAACAAGGTACCCTGTGTTGAGAACTTTACTTGAGTATGTATAATGCTCTCATCGCCCTTCAATTACACAATAGGGAATGCCCTGAAGGCTTAATGCTTAGTATACTAAAGAAACACAGTGAGGTGTGGAGTGGTAAAGGACATTGAGGTCTCTCTTACATTTGTCCTACGCATTCGCACTGAAAATAAAAATGTGGTAGATTTCCCTTCTTTGCACGTGTCACGATGTGGATTCAAAGTGAGTAGTACAGGAGAACTGGCATCCTCCTCGCCCTTGAATTTTTACATTTATAAGGAACAGTTGTGTAATCTCATTTGTCTTGTTGCTGAAGAAGAAGAAAGGGCCTATCATTTGATTGATCCATTCATTTCTTGAGAGCTCATTCTACTAAGTGTACAGTGACACACTTCATTTTCATTTAATAAATAGTGGTTGTAAAAATCAGTATTCCAGTTGGATTTGTAGCTAAGGTTACCTTGTAATTACAAGTTTCTGACATTCACTCAGAGTATCTTGATGTTTCTAACCTGTTTTGAGCTATATCCACAAATGCTCGATCATCTTTTCGTGTAATTTTGCTTCCCTGTACCGGTGTACACCGTAAGTTTACGGTTCCCACAATATATTGATAGCAGCTTTCATCTTTTCCTATGTTTTCAGATTCATTGGCTTATTCATATGCATTACAGACAGTGTTCACCAAACCTAATGATTATAAGCGGACCAATAATTCTTATCTTATGTGATTTGTGTAGGGTATAAGCTATGCACTGATGAATATTCGGAACTCTATGCATCCTCAATCCACTGTGATGAATGGACATGCAGAAAACGATGTCTGGTAACCAAGCAGCCCTGTGTTTCGGCCTTCGGGTGTCCAACATTTCAAAACATTTAGCTGTCTTTTTTCTCTGATTTATTCTCTTTTATTATTGCAGGTGTCAAATAGATTTTGTGGAGATAATCTGCAATCTGAATAGGAGTTTGCCTCTTAGTTTAAGCAGTATTCGAATGATGGCGCTGAGTATCAACATTTTGGCAACACTTTTGAAAAGGTAATATATGTGGTTCAGTTTGTTTTTGTTTATTGAATCATATGGTATTTTTGTACATTTGAGAAGTTATCATTATCCAGATTACTTGGGCATATGGTTGTTAGTAACTGATTGAAGCTTCTCATAATGATCTTGTGTGTGTGTTTATTCATTCTTGTAGCTATAGGTTGGGGTCACCATTTGAAAGACATGAATGTAAAGTCTGTCTATTGATAACATTTGCTGAGAGACGTTACATACCTATTAGTAACAGTCACCATTATTCTTCCACTGTAGTAGCTTAGTAGGTGTTCACTCCATAGTAATATTTTTTTACTCAATAATTTGTCGTATTTAATTTTATTGCTTTGTTTTGATATTTATGGCTTACTATTGTTTGTTGAATTGATTATACCTAAGGAGCTGCATTTAATGTGTACATTACATGTGTTTTTTTGTATCTAAACGAATGATATATTTTATATCGCTTTGAACTGATCGGAACTGCTTTTATTTTACCATGATAGTTCACCAGCTCATGTGACTGCAGTCGCTCTGAAGACAAATTTTTTTGACATATCCTTCACAAACAGCACCCATGATGTGGGATTTAATGGATCATCAAGGTGAACCTTAGACCAGAAGTATAGTTCTGCGTTTTTATTCTCGTATATACTTCCCGCTAAAAGAATTTCAGCGTAAGGACAGTGATAAAAAGAAGACTTTTTGTAGTGTTTATACATGTTTCAGATGATGTTGTCCCTTGTTCTTACAAATCATGAACGTGTACTTTGTTCTCCAGGGAGCCATGGTTACTCTCTGGAAAGCTTGCAAAGATGCTTCTCCTTGAAAGTGAGCAGAGTGATAATCACTGCTCCTTGACCATTTCTGGTATGTATAAACATGTACATGTCACTGAATTCTCCATGAAAACACCTCTGCTTATTTTAATTTAGATTGATCCGTATTGATATGTTGCTGCATCTATGATTATTACCTTCTTTATTGTGTTGAGAATTCCTGCTAAATTCTCATATTCTTCTCCATGTATGTACTTGTCGCTGTCTTAACGCATTTAACATGTAATAAGTTGCTCGCCTTCTAAATTGTTGATTGTGTTGGCTGTAGTGTGATTCAGTGAGGTGCTTAATATGTTAAGCTTACAGCTAAGGACTATAGTTTCGTATTGCAGTGCTGGACCTTACATTGCAGCTTCTAGATACCGGCTTAGAGTGTGAAGTTGTTCATTCCCTAGTTGTGTTTTCTCTTCAATATGTGTTTCTGAATCACGGGCATTGGAAATACAAGGTCAACCATGTTAGGTGGACTGTCACCCTGAAGGTACGTACAACAATCTCACAGAGGCAGGTTGTTTACTTCTGAACTGAAAAAATCTGTATGTGATGCATGACTCTTGTCTGTTGACCACCCTGACCTGAAAAAGGTGGGTTTTACACTGCTCTGATCTTTTCGTCCAAGGACTTAGACCTACATTCATCTTAGTTATGCTTTGTGTTGATGTCAGTTTCAGCTCATCTGTTTGCTCGTCAAATAAGATCCTCTTGATTTTGTAAATTGAGCCTCTTTATGAAAAACACTATCCTTTGTGTACGATTGCAGAAGACATTTATTCGCTAATCTAATCATCTGTTTGTTGATGATTAATTTTATTCATCAGGTGCTTGAAATGATTAAGAAATGCTTAGTTTTGTTTCCACAAACTAGAAAGATTAGCGAGGCTGTTATAGATATGGTGCTACACGACTCTGCCATCCATAAAACACTTCTGCAAATTATCTGCACTTCTCCAGATACCTTGGAGGTACTTCGTTTTGTCGCGTCCACTTTTATGTTTGCACTTGCTATTTTTTGTAAGTTCCTAGTCGTCTTGTCTGTATATTTTTGTTCAAGGAAAAATGCATTTCATTTGCATCAGAACCTATACGTCAGTCGTCTATACGACAATGCTGAGATCGAGGGTTTGGAGCTCACTATATCTTCTGTTTTGGATGTTATTTTCATCATCCTTTCCAAATACTCGGAGGTATGACTGAAATACGTAAAGCAATCTCTCATATAGTGGTGACCCTGAGTATTCCCTTTTTTGTTACTGGAGATTTGTTGCCTTTTTATTCATTTCTCTTAATGGAACCCAATTTTTATATTCTGATGTAAATTGTGTAGTTGTAATCCTCTCCATTTTCCATTCCTTGCCATTGTGCTTTCTATATAATGAAACCTCATTTCTTGCTGAATTTCCAGGACTTGTCGCCTAGAACCCTGGTGTTTTGCCAAATAATGCTGTCATCAACTGTCAAGCCTGTTCCTGTTGTTACCGCTGTGTTATCTTTGGTCTCATATTTTCGAAAAACTGTAAGATATTCATCTAAATTGCTTTGACCTCTTGATTTTAGGATCAAATGATTGGCTTCGCTATAGCCGAATTAAGCTAAAGGATAACAGTGTTATACATATAAAGCTGCTCCAGTATGATGTGTCTTGGGGACTTTCACAACCTACGAAAAGACAGACATATTCTCAAAGAAAACACTTCACGTTCTTTTTCAGCAAATGTGTGACTCAGTATACAAACCATGCACATGCGCATGTAGTGCAGTGGCATATCACTTTCTAAAAGTCTGACGTTAATGGTCATTCAAAGCAGGCGATGCAAAAAATTGAGATCTGTGCTTAAATTGTTACTTGCCTTTTATTTTTTATAATAGTAGGACTTAATGTGTTACTCTTTTCATCTATATTATTCATCGATCCGTCTTTCACTTTCGAGTGTTTCTTGGTTGTAGGCAATACAAGTGGCTGCTGCTAGAGTACTATGTTCTTTATTTAGTATAGCAGATTATTCTCTACAGTACTTTCCCGGGCATTCATGTTTGGAGTTCGATGATAAGCAGGTGCTGCTCTCTCACATTGGCTCATTATTTCAACATCCAGTTTCAAGATTATGTTTGTGTAACTAAGTCACAAGTGATTCAGATTACCATGTTTAGGCATTCAATGAACAAAATACTGTGGAAGGAAACAATGTGGAGCGAATCTCTGTTCATTGCTTCCATTAGAGCTCTGACTTCTGCAGCATGTTATCAGGTTTATATCCTCTCCCTACTGTACTTGTAACATAATTCAAAAGCATTTGCTTCAAGTCAGTTCTTTCAGGACTTCCACGTTACAATATAGGTCATGTCAATTTGTCTTTAGTTAAGTAGGAATCTAAATTGCTGAAGTGTTTTCTGTACAGTGAAACTTGATGTAATTAACCCTTGTTAAGATGCTCCTTCTGTAGTGAAGAATTAACAAAGCTGACTTGATTGCATCCAAAATAAAGTGAACTTGAGCATGGCCATCATGTCAAGTTGGATTGCTTGTCATTATTAATTCGATAGGCATTCGCGTTGTATTGTTTTGCTTCAGCTAATGAGTATTCCACAGAAACAAACCCAAATACATAGCTCATGTTGCCTGCTGGCAGAGCATATGGCTAGCAACCATTTCTCTTTGAGGAAATCATGCTTCATTGCTTACTGAATTTCTTTTGCATACATTCATTAATTTGCTAGAATAACGCTTTGTTGCAGCCGGCTTTTCTAGTATCTGTGATTTCTTCTAAAGAGAGTGACGATGCCCATTTGAGAAACTCTGGTGCCAGCAAAAGGGCTGTGATTGACGGGCTTTTGCAGTACATTGAGAAATCGGACGACCTTATGAATCGGTTTGTGCAATCATTTGGCAGAAAGTTGTTTATTCTTTTGCATTATATCTTTTACTGACTGTTGAATATCTTCAGTGATCCCAGAACACTGCTGGTTATATTGAATTTCCTGAGGGAATTGTGGCGGGGAGCTGCTCAATATGCAGACATTCTACAATCTATTAAAAAATCAACAAGTTTGTGGAAGCATCTAAGTACCTGCCTTTCACCTGTTAACTCTGGAAAGGTTGATCACTATGCGGATGACCTAGTGGTATACAAATACCAATGTCAATGTGTTGTCATGGAAATAATGGCATGTGACATGTTCCAGCAAAAAAGGCTTCATGAAGCTCAAAATTTTAAACTAATATCTGAGTCGTCTACAAACGAGAAGATTGAACATTCTACTGGCATCACAGATATTCTTTTGAGTTTGCCTGAGAACTCAACCTTCGGGAATCTGATCAAGTCATCAGCCTCTTGTGAATACAAACACTCAATATTTACGCATGCTAAGGTGTTATTCAGATCCCTGTCTCTTTCATTACTCCAATATTATGATCCACAGCCACGCATACTCCCTCAATTCTTTTCCCGTTAATCCTGTTGTGAGAATTGTGATGTGTAGAATATAATAGGTATGATGGTTTAATTCCAAAAATGCGCATATTGTCGTTCTTTCACCAAATTTTGTATGAATATCTAGGGCTGTGGGAACGTGTCTTGGATTGTTTGCAACACTGAGGTTGCAATCCATTTCAGGAATTAATTTAAGCCATGTATTTATGCATGCCATGCTCGACCC
This sequence comes from Rhodiola chrysanthemifolia, assembly GCA_033675395.1. Lineage (NCBI taxonomy): Eukaryota > Viridiplantae > Streptophyta > Magnoliopsida > Saxifragales > Crassulaceae > Rhodiola > Rhodiola chrysanthemifolia. Next base: position 3,574,414 of record CM066207.1, read on the forward strand.
TAAACTTGATATATAGCTTAATGATGAGGAACAACAGTGGAGTATTTTTGTTGGAATAGGATCTGATTAATCAGTTTTCTGCTATTATAATCATCGTTAATCTCTGATAGGGCATTTTTGTTGAAGGCATTGATATAGTGGGTAGTGTGTGCTGCAGGTTGCTTCTAGCTTACTTTGTGTTCATGTGATGGCAAATTTGGAACGTGGAGACTCTGGAAGTTTGGCTGTGTCATTAATTGAGAAGATCAAAGTGATGTGCAAAAAGGTATATGGTGTTACATTCAATTAGTTTGACATACATTAAGGGTGTTATGTGTGTGTCTTACTGCAAATAAATGTTCCTTGGCTCAGATCAAAAAATATTATTGTTGACAAAGTTGCACCATTAACCTTTCACAATGATTCTTTTAAGCTTCAAACGCAAGGCTTCAATTTCCGCATCCATTTTATAGAGTTGTGTTGACTTCTCCTGATTTCGTGTTGCAGCTAAGTAGCCTGACTGCTTTTCACGGCCTACTAACTCGGTATTCTAAGCATCATTACAGGTACTGAACTACTGATTTCATCACATGCTAATGTCTTCTGTTAATAACTGATGACTTTCCTAACTCAATGGCGGCTTATAACCTTGAATATTCTAAATCATATATAGTTGTGCGTCATGATACAGTTATTTAATCAAACTTGAAAAGTTTGCAATCATGGCATTTAAATTCAGAAGCAAGCAGATTTGATCATATATGGTCATTTTCAAGGCATAACAAACTCATTCAGTTTTTTTACTCGATCTGTTTTGTTGATGCTGCACGTGCTAAGAAACTCTCTGTTTTCTTACTATAGCGAAGAAAAGGAGTTGCGCTATCTGATTTTTTGTGATATGTATCATCATCTTCAAGGAGAGCTAGAAGGGCGTAACATTACTTCTGGGCCATTCAAGGAGCTTTCACAGTTTTTACTTGATTCTAAGTTTTTGCGGAGTTACCACCTGCATAAAAATGATGAAGACATGCAACTATATGCCAAAGATTTACCTTTAGTGGACACAGAACGTTTAAAAGCACATTTAGGGCTAGAGATGTGGGATCAGTCAACATGGAAGGCAAGCAAATCAATTGCAGAGCAAATGTTGTCTTATTTGCAAGAAGCAAACTCGATGGTTTTACGATCTGCCTCCAGGATCTCTATGTTGAAAGCATTGCAACGTGTGTTGGCTATGTACAAACAAACTGTAAGTCTTGATATTCCATTTTTTATCTAATTATTAAGATGCATGATCTAACGTTGTTTGGAAATGTTAAAAGCTTTTGGTATGAGAAGAAATTATGTTAACGTCATTGAACATTCTAATTCTCGCCCTGCATTTTTAAATCACTATTCTTCTTTTGGACATCCATAATCATACATTCTTTGTGTTTGACAAAAGGAAAAAATGTCATACTTTATGACCTCGTTGACTTTTTTTTGTTAACCATGAGATCTAATGTACTGATTTCAGTCTACCTGCTTGTCTAGAATACTGAGAAGATGACGCCAACAACTAGGCTAATCTCTGAGGAAGTTGCAGTCTCTTGCATAGATCACATATGTCATTGTTTCCAGGGCACTTTGGACTCAATTGATCCAGTACTTGATGCTCGAGAAGATATCCTAAATTTTCTTGGTGCCCAAATTGAACTGTTGTTAATTCTCATCAGATATGCACCAGAAAAACTGCCTCCAACTGTGTGTGTTATGCTTATCAAGACATCTACTGTAGGCCTCAAACTTTTGAACGAGTTTAGGGTTGCTGGTTCTGACAGAGTCAAAAAGCTCTTACTTATGTTGGTTCTATCATCAGTAGAGTTCTCCTGTCAAAATTTAAGCTATTTTGAGAATTCCGAGGCTACTCCAGTTGAAGAATTTGCTGAGGTATCGCATGCTTGTTTGCCGCTACTGCCTGTACTGTGTAAGTGTGTTGAATCGGCTGACAGTTGTATCCTCTCACTGACCACCATGGATATAGTGCTTAGATATTTTGTTACTTCCAAAACTTGGTTTCCAATTTTGAAAAGGGAGCTAGTCCTGACTCAAGTTATGACCATACTGTTCGATAAAAACTCCCCAGATTCTATACCTGTTATTCTGAAATTTCTGCTGACCTTAGCACGTACAAGAGGTGGCGCTGAGATGCTTCTCACTGTTGGATTTTTTTCTTCGTTCAGAACATTGTTTGGTGACTTGTCTGATGGGATGCCTTTTTTGTACACTCGGACAGATAAGAGCTTATTAAAATCCTTTGATATGTCGAAGCAGCCTTACAGCAAATGGGGACTTGGTCTGGCAGTTCTCACGGCAAGCATCTGCTCTTTTGGAGATGCATCTCCCCAGGTTGATCTTTTGGAGAATGTGATATATAATCTCTTTTCTGAGAAACTTCATATCATCAAAAACAATCTTAGAGCACCAGATTTTCCTTCTGATGATCATGACAAGAAAAGGGCTCGAGCGCAAAGAATGCCAGTTTCGTTAGCCTGTCTGCGGGACACGGAGCAAACTCTATTACTTATGTGTGCATTAGTGAAATACTGGCACTCATGGACGAAGGTTATGAAGGATGTGAACTCAGATCTGCGAGAAAGAAGTATACATCTTTTGGCCTACATCAGCAGGGGTACTCAAAGAGTGGGAGAATCAGCTGGTAGGATTCCTCCTCTTTTATGTCCTCCTGTTACTAAAGACGAGGTTGATCTTAACAATAAGCCATCATTTATCAAGAGCCGAAACGGATGGTTTGCCCTCTGCCCTCTTGGTTGTGTTTCAAAACCTTTGACCAATGCTACCACATACATCTCCACAGCTCTTGCCGTCAAAGATAAGTCAAGTGGAAGCACTAATCAGACATGGTTTTCTGACATGACTGCAATTCAATTGTACAGGATTGCATTTCTTGTCTTAAAATTTTTGTGCTTACAAGCAGAGAGTGCCTCTAAAAGGGCAGAGGAAATGGGCTTTGTCGATCTTGCTCATTTTCCTGAGCTCCCTATGCCAGACATTTTACACGGACTACAGGTACATGTAGTGCCTTATATAAATTATTTTGTTGCCTAGTTAACACGACCAATGTCATGTAATGCCAACATGTCTATGACAGGATCAAGTAATTGCAATTGTAACTGAACTGTGCAAGAACAACAAGCCAAACCAATTCCCAACAGATGCCCAGAACCTATGTCTTCTTCTCCTGCAAATAATGGAAATGGGCTTGTACTTGGAACTATGTGTCTCACAGATATGCGGAATTAAATCCGTGCTAGGTCGTGTTGAGGATTTCTCCAAGGAAATCAAATCGCTATTTAAAGGTAATTTCAATTTAAATATGCTCCTCGTCATTCAAATAAACAGAGTCTCTTTCTTACTGATCTGTATATTTTTGTATCTCTCCGTGCTCTCGCAGCTGCTGAGGATCATTCTTTCCTGAACCCATCTATCAAGTCGCTAAAGCAGATCATCTCATTGTCGTATCCTGAAGTCCTGCAGTCTGAAAGTTACTTGCAACTCTTCTAAACATATAGCTAACCAGTTTCACAGACTTCTGGATAACATTGTATCATAACTCAGGTACTTGTAATTTCAAGTTACAGGGGGCTGCTGGCTTTTGTTAGAAAATTATGCGCAGAACGGCGCCGTTTGTTTTAACTATTGGAGCTTGTAATGGCTAGAAAATATGAATATAGTCGGCAACGGTCGCGGCTAACCATGTCACTTTCTCGAACCCACTCAATATGCCACGTGTCCCATATTAAACGGTCATAACTTGGCCTTTTAGAACGCTCCTCGCTTATAAATCCATCGCTTCTGAACTTGTATTTGTATATCCACTCCCACTCACAGTTTCGTCTTCTACTTCTTTGTAAGTAACTGAAAATGGTCAACCCTAAGGTCTTCTTCGACATGTCGATCGGCGGCGCCCCAGCCGGCCGCATCATAATGGAGCTCTACGCCGACACCACTCCCCGCACAGCCGAGAACTTCCGCGCCCTCTGCACCGGCGAAAAAGGCGTCGGCCGATCCGGCAAGCCACTCCACTACAAAAACTCTTCCTTCCATCGCGTGATCCCCGGATTCATGTGCCAGGGCGGCGACTTCACCGCCGGAAACGGCACCGGCGGAGAATCAATCTACGGCGCCAAGTTCAACGACGAGAACTTCATCAAAAAACACACCGGTGCTGGAATCCTCTCCATGGCTAACTCCGGACCTGGAACCAACGGCTCTCAGTTCTTCATCTGTACCGCTAAGACCGATTGGCTTGACGGTAAGCATGTTGTGTTTGGTCAGGTTGTTGAAGGACTTGACGTCGTGAAGACGATCGAGAAAGTTGGATCTGGATCTGGCAGATGCTCCAAGCCTGTGGTCGTCGCTGACAGCGGTCAACTCTGTTAGAAGACTTCATGCCACGTCACCTGATCTGGATTTCTGCTATCAGATCGATCTATCTTTCTGTGTCGTCTTTGAACTTCATTTTAATAAGTTAGAGTTTCATCTATCGATTGAAGATCAATCTACCTTTCCATTATCATCACTCTGTTATATTTTCTGATCAAAAACAGCATCAAAATCTGGTAAATTTCAGAAAAGGGATTTGCCTTGCTTTTAGCATTATTCTTCTTTAAACTGGACCTAAAATTAAATTGCAATTTGCTCTGAGCATCTCGACGTAGACAGCAGACAGGACATTTAAAGTCGCACTAAGTTCAAAACTGTGGTGGGGTCCATGTCTTCATAATTTGTCGAGTGTCACGCCGGCCTTGGAATAACGACAAAATATGTTGGGCCGGATAATGGGTCGATTAGTAATCATAATATGTGCTTGTTCGTTGGGCCGAGTATAAGACGGGTTTCTTTTGCGAAATGTGCGTTGTTGTGGTCTTGTGTAACTGTGATTGGTTGTCATTAAAATTAAACAGGGAGCGGGCAGAGTTGTGATGAGTTGTAAGGTGTCAGCGAATATGTGGGTGACACGTGGAGTGATAATAACCGTACGATTGAAATGTGTGGTATGTGATGCAAGATGGAGCGGGAAGTTTCTGACAAGACGACGACGATGACCGTAGCGTCGGCCAACTGGCGAAAGCTCGTTCATCTTCGAGCCTCTAAATCTTTCGCTTGATCGTCATCGTCTCTTTAGCGACTGCGATTACGATTCGTGTTTTTTTTTTTTAAGAGATCCGGGAATTTTGAGTTGAGATGGTGGTGTCGGACAACGCCAAGGGGCTGACGCTGGCGGTCTTGTCCAGTGTTTTTATAGGTACAAGTTTCATTTTAAAGAAGAAAGGCTTGAAGCGGGCTGCGGCTGCTGGGACGCGTGCAGGTGAGCTTTTTTTGATGCTCGTTCGTGTTTTGATTTGAGCTGAGTGAATATTTGTGACCTTCAGTTTGATTCCTGGTGGTACTTTAAATAGTTTATTTAATAACCTAGTAAGAAACTTATTGAAAGTTATAAGGACTCTTGAGTACTTTAGAATCGTCTTAGAGCTGTCTTTTTGTGGAGATTTTAATGTGGCTGCACTGCACATATAAGTAGTTGATGGCTGATGGGCTTTGCCAGATATGCCAGACATGGCTTAAATTTATATTTTGTACCCTTTGGAGAAATCATTTGCAGTCTTGCAGATAATTTTTAACTTTGGTAAAATGAATAGTAGAAGGATGCCGAACTTATTATCAAATATAAGAGTTCTTGTCTTGTTGACTGATGCAGTGATACCACTCGACTTGCGTTATTTTATGCTGTATCTCCCTTTATAATATTCTCTGTGGGAGAGGGGTTTCAACAGTATAGATTGTGGTTCATGTTTAGTCCTGATAGGATAGGTACTGTCTTATCCTAAAGGATGTTAGCAGGCAGATGTCTTCTTTTGCTGTTCTTTAGAGTTTAGATTTTCAGGTCATCTTTTGCCGTTCATCAAACAAAGACTTCAGATTGAATAAATACAATGTATGACTTCCTCGTAATAAATGATTCTATATATTTGGTAAAAGTTCTTTTGCTGAAAATAGATCAAGAAATATCGGCTACCAAATCAATAGAAAAATACATATCTTTGAACTTCCAATTCCAGCCCCTTTAGAATGCTACTATAACTACTGACTACTTGATGAAGATGTCGTTCTTCTTATAAATATATGCCACTGTCGCCAGTGACTTATATAGGGGTAAGGAATTAAACGTAAAAGGATTTTCATATGTTTGTTTCCATTGGGAACTATTACAAGGCTGCTCTTTCTACTAACAGACTCCTGTGGCCTCAGTATCTTCACATTGGTGAATTATATGGTTTGACTTGCTGAAAAATGGGAAGTTGTATATCTGATAGTGATGATGCTGGCAGTGTAATGATAACTTTTTTTTGTGTTATAATGGTCAATATTGTTAGCTTGAATGGCTAGGCTTCTCTTCGCTGAGCTCAGAAACACTTCTCTGAATTTCCCTCATGGTGAATGAGCTGTGTTTTTTTAACAAAGTGTTTTGTCTCTTATTACGTTAGGTGTTGGAGGTTATGCATACCTGCTACAGCCTCTTTGGTGGACTGGCATGGTGATGAGTGAGTAAATATGCACCTTTTGAGGCTCCATCTTCTTCTGAACAAGTTTTAAGTTTGGAACATGTCTTCAAACAACACCATCCCGATTTTTAATAGTGTTGAATTCTATTGCAACCCAGTGATTGTTGGTGAGACTGCAAATTTTGTCGCTTATGTCTATGCTCCTGCAGTCTTAGTTACTCCTCTTGGTGCCCTTAGTATAATAACTAGGTAAGTTGCCTCAGTAGTTACTGGCAATGTTCTATTAACATGTTAATCCTGTTAGGATGATTCTGATAAATCTGAGTAGTGCTATTTTGGCACACTTCTTATTGAAGGAAAAACTCCCAAAACTAGGTGTTCTGGGGTGTGTTTCATGTATCGTTGGATCTGTTGTTATCGTGATTCATGCACCAGAGGAACATATTCCCAAGTCTGTTCAAGAGATATGGTCACTGGCCACTCAACCAGGTTTGCACCATCTTCAGTTTTCACGTCAATTGATTTGTTACATGATCTCTCGGCTACGAAAAGGCTAAAATCCATATGGTTGTTTGCAGCATTCCTTATATACGTAGCAGCCACTGTATCTGTAGTGCTGGCGTTGGTGCTGTACTTTGAAGCTCGTTATGGGCAAACAAATGTACTGGTTTTCTTGGGAATATGTTCTTTGATGGGTGCTCTTACGGTAATGACACATTTATCTTACCACAGTTTTCGTACAAATTTCCTTCAGTTAGGGATTTTCGTCATGCATATTGAGATGCCTTCCTTGCAGGTTATGAGTGTAAAAGCAATCGGAATTGCCATCAAACTCACTCTGGAAGGGATCAGTCAACTTGCCTACCCTCAAACTTGGTTCTTTTTTACCGTTGCAGTTGTTTGTGTCGTCACACAGTTGAATTATCTTAATAAGGTAAATTATGATTTGAAGAACTTGATCGTTGATACTTTTTAAAGCTCTGCCAGAGTTTTCATATTGTACTCGTCTGCAGGCACTGGACACATTTAAGGCAGCAATTGTTTCTCCCATATACTACGTGATGTTCACTACTCTGACTATCGTCGCTAGCGCAATAATGTTCAAGGTAAATTCCAATATCCCTTCACCGTGTAATATATGACTAGAATCCAGAACAAAGAAACTAATCGGCTTGTTTACAAAATTCTCAGGACTGGTCAGGTCAAGATGCTAGTGCCATTGCCTCTGAAATATGCGGATTCATCACAGTCCTCTCAGGAACTATCATATTGCACGCAACAAGAGAACAGGAAAGCTCATTGACAGGTAACAACAATACCTCTAGAAATACATTGAAGTGAGTCGAGTTTCAGTAACACCACATTAACATATAACGGCAATGCAGGAAATGGAACATGGTCCGAGGACGAGGAATCGACTAAAGATGTCAGCCAGCATTACATCTCCTTGCGCAGCTCTGATCATATCGAACCGTGAACAATGAAAAACTCCGGATTACATTGAAAAATCTACTGACTCAGGTTAGTCCATAGAGACTTGCTTCATGAAAAAAGGGTCAAGAACGTAGCTTTGTAGGACACACAGAAGCCCTGTATACATGTATCAATGAAATCCAGTAGTTCTCATAAGATGCATCCTTGTACAATTAATTCATTTTTCCTTTCATTTTTCAATATATTTTTTTTATAAATGCAGTAGTAGCCTCATTCTTATTTATGCTAAATTTAGTTTTCATTTAACATATAAACATTTTTGCATATAAAAAAAGAAGTCTTTTACTTCGAATGGTTGGCATATTTCCATGACAAATCAGATGCCATCATGCCACTACTACCAGGTGGCATACTTCAGTATTAGCATCTTTGCATCGGTTACTATGAAACAAAACTTTCAATTCATGAATTTAAATACATTTACTTAAATCAATTTAATCCTAAAATCAGAACAATTACGTTATTAAAAACCTCTCATACAAAAATCAAAATAATATCAGATAAATAGAAAGTCGGAGAAGCATTATGAGCCGTCGGATGTGATCGATCTGACACCGTAAATAAATATCAAATCCCCATAGCAGCATCTCCTTCCTCGTTCATTTTCCTAAACGAAAACCTAAGAGAGAGAAAGCGAAGGCGAATCATCGTGAGAGAGCTTGGATTGAGAGATTATTCGCAACAATGGCGGCGACCGCTTCAGCATGGGCCACCAAGCCAGGCGCATGGGCGTTGGACGCCGAGGAGCACGAGGAGGAGCTTCAGCAGCAGCGCAAAGCCATGGAAGATTCCAAATCCAATTCGTCATCTGTCGCAGCGGTGACTGCCGATTTCCCATCTCTTTCGGCCGCTGCGGCGACCAAGGGGAAGAAGAAGAAGGGACAGACTCTGTCCTTGGCTGAATTTAGTAGTTACAAAGCGCCGCAAGCGAATCAGGCTAAGGGATTGACTCCGGGCGACTTGATGAAGCTGCCGACTGGGCCGAGGGAAAGGACGGCGGAGGAGATGGATGCGTCGAGGATTGGGGGAGGGTTTAGGTCGTATGGGATGGGGAGGTCTGGCGGCGGGGATGGAGATAGATGGGGTGGGAATCGGGGATCGGATGAGCCGAGGAGAGAGTCGAGGGAGCCGTTAGGGCCGAGTAGAGCGGATGAGATTGATGATTGGGCGGCCGGGAAGAAGTCGTTTGGTGGTGGGAATGGTGGAGGGTTTGAAAGGAGGGAGAGGACAGGTGGAGGTTTTTTCGGCTCGGATTCTAAGGCTGATGAGTCTGATAGTTGGGTTTCGAAGAAGAGTTTTACGCCATCTGAGCCTCCGAGGAGATTCGGGTCGTCTGGGTTTGAAAGGGAGAGGAGAAGCTACGAGCCGTTCACGTCCAATGTTGGTGGAGTAGATTCGGATACCTGGGGGAGGAAAAGGGAGGAGAGGGTTGTCAGTGGGAGTGAGAATGGGCAGGGGGGATCTGTTGGCGGGCGGCCAAAGCTCAATTTGCAGCCTAGGACATTACCTGTGGTTACTGAGAGACCTCAAAGTCCGAATGTGGTTGCGAGGCCGCAGAGTCCTAGTGTGGTTGTGACGCCGCAGAGTCCTGATGTGGTGGTGAAGCCTAGGTCTTTCAATCCATTTGGAGAGGCTAGGCCTAGAGAAGAGGTTCTGGCTGAGAAGCTTGAAAGTTTAAAGATTAAGGAGACTGGTTCTGCTGGTGCTGAGGGAAGTGATAGGCCGGGTTCCGCTAAAAAAGGGTTTGGCATGAGAGGGAGTTTAGGGGAGGAGAAAACTGAAAGAGGCTGGTGGAAGCCTGAGTCTGAGGACGCTCGTCCTACAAGGTTTGTGTGTTAGGTTTGCATTTTTTTTTCATTTTTCTTGTCGTTAAGTCCATGCATTTATACACTGATTTGGATGAGTTAGTTGTTCCATATTCATCCGTGATAGTTCTGGATAGATGCTTTGTCCGAAATTTTTGCTATTGACTTTGTGGATAAAAATATTTACAAATCTTGGTTTGTTGCATTGTGAAATAGCAACTATATTAAGTTTTTCCTTCTTTGTTAATTGGCTGTTGTAACAACGTGCAGACCTTGTAATGAAAGCTGTTGTGTGGTATTTGAAGTGTGTAACCTGATTGTATGTGGTTGTTGCAACTGATTGTGCCCTGGCTCAACTGCTGTGCTGAGATATGTTCCCACTTGTTAAAAATATTTTCTGATTAGATAATAGAAAGCCTGATAAGCCAATTGAGTAATGCATTGCTGGTTGAGGAAGTACAGTTGGATTATATGGTGCTCGCATTGAAATGTGTAGGTATTAGCTCCTATCCAGTAAACACAAAATTTTATTATCTTTATTTGTTCCGTGCATGTGTTTGATGACAGCATTGGTACGATTAAAGTGGTCATATATATTTGTTCTTTGTTATTGTTTGTAAGAATAATTGTCTCCCACTATCTACTGGCTTGCATTGTTTTGAAATCTGGATGTCATTGTAGGAAGTTATTGTCACATCTCCTGAGCATATTACTTCCAGTGGAAGACGGAATTCTTTTGTTTGTGCTGTGATTCTATGATTCGATGAGTTGCACTTAACACTTATATTTCTATGGTGTAGTGCTGACAAGTCCACTGAAAAGATAGAGGAAAACGGAAACACGGGCAAGAACTAAAGGAACTACCCCCATTTTGACCTAGAATTTTGTGCGAACAACCAAGAAGGCCTTCAGCAAAAGAAAAGTCGAAATTGAAATTTTGCATGGATGATTTTGTTACCTGTTCTGTTCTTTCATGGTTTCATTACTGGCAGTAGTAATACTGGTGCTACACATTTTACGGACACTTGTTGTAGTTCGTCACAGTTAACTTATCAAACTAGTATTTTTGCCACTCCTGAAGACCTAAGCAGCACTATTGATCTTCTCTATGTAAAAGTTCATCCTGTTACTGATGTTCCATTATTACAATTGCAACTGGGTATTAAAGAAGCAGGGACCAAAGACCAAGTCACTCTAGTCTTTCCGTATTACTTCACATCCTTCTTATTGCTAAAGGCAGGAAATATCAACAACAGCAGCGTCAAAACAGACAAGGATGTTGTGATCTTATCACCATTGTTGACGAAATGGTATCTCCAGCCATTATGAGTTAGTTATCAGTTACCGATTTAAATTCTCTTTACTTGACACATCGATCTATGTCTCTTCTATTAACTCCTTTTCTCTGACTCTGGATTAGTATCATAGGACCTTCTTGCCATGCCTGCTTCAACGTCTCCTAATCATGCCACAACTTAAGAAAACTATCCCATAAATTCACTAGAGAGAAACACCATCTAGACCAATTCTCGAGACCTTTGGCTATGACTCGATGGGTGGCAATAGATAATCATTTCGAAATACGGAAATGTCCACAGAATCATAAATGGACGCAGTTGGAAGTTATAAAAACACAGACCTGGCTTCATGGCAAATGAGGCGGATGACTTTCTTTGCAGGTTTCACATGTTGGGTAACCAACTTAGCTCCTTGTATATATATCTCCTGTTTTTCCTTCTAATATCATAATTCCTCAATACCTTTGCAGCTTCTAAGCCTCATGGATTCAGTGTGCAGGACTTTGTTTGCAGCTTTTCTACTTGTTATTGGCGTAGCAATTCGTGGAGCCCAAGCACAAACAACGGTGACTGGTACAGTGTTCTGCGACCGGTGCAAAGATGGGAAGCTCTCAGCATTAGATTATCCACTTGCAGGTCATGACCCATGCCCACTTTTATTTTCATGTCCACGTACCTCATTCCTTCTTTGTGCTTGTCTGTACAAGAACTGCCCGGAGCTTGAGGATTGATTTGTTTAACGCTTTTGCAGGATCAAACATCACTGTTACCTGCGTGGGCGCAGATGGGCAGCCCTCGCTGATCAGACAAGGAACTACTAATCTTCTGGGAAACTACATGATGAGGTTTGATGGAACACCGGATTTGAGTAACTGCTCAGCTCAACTTTCCGGTAACAACAGTCAGCAGGGTGCAAGAGCTTGTGGTTTGGCAGCTGGACCTGCTCAGAAGGTTAAACTTGCATTTAAGTTGTTCAATGTGGGGATGTATACTGTGGACTCTTTGCTAGCTCAACCTGCTCAGCCTGCATCAGCTTGCTCAAACTCATCTTCCCCAACTGCCGGAGTGAAGGCCTCAACACCCGCTATCAGGCTTCCACCATTGCCTCGTCTGCCTTCAGCTCCTCCGCTGCCCTTCATTGAAGCCACAGCCTGTCCCGACAAGTAAGTCCTGCTATAATCTCAACTACACGTTCTATCTCGGAGTTTTTCTTAGAAATGACCCAAAACGAGTTTGGAATATTAGAAATGGCTCACGCGAGTTTGCTCTTTCAAAAACGACTCATTTGTAATGAAACCGGATCCCCAGGATCCGGTATTATGTGCGCGTTCGAATGAGAAAACTCCACAGGTTGAGTTTACACATAACACCAGATCCTGGAGGTCCGGTTTTATAAAAAAAAACACAGAAAATTGGATCCTGGGGATCCGTTTTCATTAAAAATTGGTCATTTTTAAAAGAGCAAACTCGCATGGGTCATTTCTAATATTGCAAACTCGTTTTGGGTCAATTTCAATAAAAACTCTCTATCTCGCTATCTACGCATAATCACAAATCTGATACTTGTTGCAGGTATTGGACAAATGCACAATACAAATGTTACTGGAGAGCAATAAACCCGGACACCAAGGTAGCTGTGGCGTTCGGACCCACAGCAGCCAAGAAATACGGAACCAACATCTCCCTCTGGCAAAGCCTCCACGGCAGAGGAGACACATACAAAACTCTTCTAAGGGAAGCCACAACTGCTTACCTCAACGCCTTCAACAGCCTCCAGTTCCCGTACAATGCAGTCTCCGTCGTCCAGCGCACAAACAACGCTCTGTCGGGCTCGCCAAGACTCGCTCTCCTCACTGCTCTGAAATTCAAACGAGCTAATAGTGGATATGGAAAAATTCCCTGCAAGCTTACACCCTGCAAATGAGCAAATCCAGTCATAGTATATGTATTATAAGTACTGAGTGTAGTATGAATCATCAGGCTATTATATGATGAAAAATAAATGAGTTCTTTGTTCGTAGTAAAATCCTCATCTAATAGAAAGTTATTTAATTTGCAGTCATCATGTTACTACAAAAAAAATGCATGCACAATCTCAAACTCAAGACTGGAGATTTTATAAACACTTAAAATATTTCTAAAACTCAATCCAGATTCCAGACAGGATCATCTGCCACTAGTAAAAATTTCCCAGTTTACAATTAGGAAATCTGCAATACTTAGGGCATAATATCTTATTCTGAGTGAAAACGGGCCAACGAACGGAGGTAAAAAATACATGCCCATACTTATGGGCTTTTTAGGCCTTCCGGATTCGTTTAGCAGGCTGAATCAGCTGATGATTATCTTTTAGCAGTTGATAATTATTTTTTAAAATTTTCTTTCCTAATTCGTTTTTATATTTTTCTATTTAAACCCACATTAGGTTTCAATTATATATATTATTTTCGTATCAATAAACCTTCGTTTTCTTTGTACTTGGAGAATTCCAAATCTTTTTCCGATTTCATTGTTGGCGAATTCATCTATCTTATTTGTCACGCTACATCAATCGCTCCATTCCTTATCAAAAAAAAAATCAATCACTCCATAAAGTAATCTAAAATGGCGTCAGATCCATCACTCGGATTTTTGACCCGGAAGGACACGGAGGTGAAGCTTCCGCAGCCGACTAGGGTTAAAAACAAGACCCCAGCCCCTATCAAGATCACCGCTGAGCAGATTCTACGCGAAGCCCGCGAGAGGCATTCAGCCGAGATACGCCCTCCCAAGCAGAAAATCACCGACCCTACTGAGCTCGCCGACTACCGACTCCGCAAGCGGAAGGAATTTGAGGATCTCATCCGCAGGAATATAAGCGTCTGGATCAAATACGCACAGTGGGAGGAGTCGCAGAAAGACTTCGCCCGAGCTCGATCAGTTTGGGAGCGTGCCTTGGAGGTCGATTACAGGAATCATACACTCTGGTTGAAGTATGCTGAAGTGGAGATGAAGAACAAGTTCATCAATCACGCTCGCAATGTGTGGGACCGTGCTGTATCCTTGTTGCCCAGAGTCGGCCAGCTCTGGTACAAGTATATTCATATGGAGGAGATGTTAGGGAATGTAGCTGGTGCAAGGCAAGTGTTTGAGAGGTGGATGGGTTGGATGCCTGATCAGCAGGGCTGGCTTACCTATATCAAATTTGAATTGAGATACAACGAGATTGAACGCGCCAGGGGTATTTTCGAGAGGTTTGTGCAGTGTCATCCCAAGGTCACTGCTTGGATTCGATATGCCGAGTTTGAGAATAAAAACGGGGAGATACCACGTGCTAGAAACTGCTATGAGCGCGCTGTGGAGAAGTTGGCTGATGATGAGGAGGCTGAGCAGCTGTTTGTTGCTTTCGCTGAGTTTGAAGAGCGGTGCAAGGAGACTGAAAGAGTTACATGTATCTATAAGTTTGCGCTTGATCATATTCCCAAAGGGAGAGCTGAAGATTTGTATAGGAAGTTTGTGGCATTTGAAAAGCAGTACGGAGATAAACAAGGAATCGAGGATGCAATAGTTGGAAAAAGGAGGTTTCAGTATGAGGACGATGTTAGAAAGAACCCTCTACTTTTGGGTAATGCTATCGGCAAGGCACCTAAAGATAAGTTATTCAAAAAATACATTGAAATAGAATTACAGCTTGGCAACATAGATCACTGCCGGAAGCTGTATGAGAAGTATTTGGAGTGGTCACCTGAAAACTGCTACGCATGGTCTAAATATGCAGAGCTGGAAAGATCTTTGGCTGAGACTGAACGAGCCAGAGCTATCTTTGAGCTTGCAATTGCTCGGCCATCATTGGATATGCCAGAACTGTTGTGGAAGGCATACATTGATTTTGAGATATCTGAACGCAATTTTGATAGAACAAGAGAGCTGAAAGAGGAAAGAGCCATGCTCTTGGAGGAGCGGAAGAAGATGGAATCTAGGTCTGGTGATGTAAGTCTAGTCCAATCCAAGATGCCAAAGAAACTCAAAAAGCGGCGGCAAATTGAGAATGAGGATGGTTCATCTGGGTTGGAGGAATACATTGATTATTTGTTTCCTGAGGAGACCCAGACTACCAATCTCAAAATCCTTGAAGCTGCATATAGATGGAAAAAGCAAAAGGTTGCAGGGGACCATGATTGATGACAAGGTGCTGCTTTTTTCAATGTTTTGCTGGATATTTATTTTGTTTATCACAATGATGGAAAACAACATTTAGTGGTAAACAGATTGACCTGAAACTGAAAGTGTATAATTGACTGAGAAAGAAGTTTGTTTTAAACTGCTGTTAATGTGTTGCAACAGTGTATTTTATTATGATAAGTGAGTATATGGTTACGCTAGGTTCAAATATTAGGTTGATTGCACAGTACGACACCAGCAAGTATTTTATTATGAAGTTGGTTTATTTTGTTTATCAGTTTATCACAATGATGGAAAACAACATTTAGTGGTAAACAAAACATTTAGTTGTACAGCCTCTGTTTTTTTATGTGTAAATGTTGTCGGTTTCGGTCGGATTTTGTGTTTCCTACCTGATCGGTGGGGTGTTCCCGTCAGTTTTGGTGGCCTGTTTTCGGGCTGAGATGGAGTTGCTTATGATATGTTATAAGCATGGGCATGTTGGTCTTTTAGCTGTGAATTAAGTGTTGGTGTCTTTTATCGGCCAGCTTTGCGTTGTGCTCATCTCAGGGCGAGAGTATATTGTAGCGTGTTTGGCGTCATCTTTATCAAAAAAAAAAAAACAGATTGAACTGAAACTGAAAGTGTATAATTGACTTGAGAAAGAAGTTAGTTTGAACTGCAAACAAAAAAAAACCTCAGCTTCTCCTAATTTTACAAATCCAATGCCAGGACATGGTATTTACATCTTTGTTTTTTCATAACATTTTAATTTCTACAAACTAAAAAAAGAAATTATAATGTGTGCCAGCCCACAGTTGTGTTTCCTGCAAATTTAATAAGTTTTCTTTTTTGATATATTAAAATCGATAGTGTGGTTTGGACCCCACAATAACCAGCTCTACCGTCCCAAATACAACTCTCAGCCCACCAAAAGCATTTCAATACGCAAACTTAATAAGTTTATGAATTATTCTAATGCATCCTCCCCAATTAAGTGGCTTTTACACTCTTTGGTCTTTAAGCCATGTTGTTGATGTTAATTAATCAAACAAACTGTACTGTTCAGGGTCAGGGTTATATTTTCAATGACTAAATGTTTCAAGTCCGATTCACGGGCTACTTCTGAGTAGGAAAATGGCTACAGAGAATCGGAAAACTTACTTTGAGTTGATCTTTCTGCTTCTAGTTTTCTGCTGCTTCACATCGAATTCGATCAGCACTACACACTTCAACATCCATGAAGCTACCATAGAGCAAATCCATAGCGCCTTTGCTCAGTCCCAGCTCACAGCCAGGCAGCTAACTGACTTTTACCTACACCAGATCCAAACCCTGAACCCCACATTACGTGCAGTCATAGAAGTCAACCCCGAAGCACAGGAACAAGCTGATGAAGCTGATCAGCAATGGAGGTGCAAAAAGACGAGGCGTCAAGGGCTTGGATTGCTACATGGGATACCAGTGCTGCTCAAGGACAGTATAGCGACGAAAGACGAGATGAACACCACGGCTGGGTCTTATGCTTTGCTGGGGTCTAAGGTTCCTCGGGACGCTATGGTCGTGGAGAAGCTGAGGAGAGCTGGAGCTGTGATCTTGGGCAAGGCTAGTCAAACTGAGTGGTATCAATTCCGGTCACTGGAGAAGATTCCTGATGGATGGTGTGCCAGGAGTGGACAAGGAGTGGTGAGTGATGGTTCCTCTTGTTGGCTGACTTGTTTTTGAATCTTGAATCCTGACAATCTTGTTGCTAATGTGTAGAATCCTTATGTTGAAATGGGCAACCCTGGCGGGTCGAGTAGTGGGTCAGCCATATCCGTGGCTGCGAATATGGCTGCAGTGTCTCTGGGGACTGAGACAGATGGTTCTATCCTACTCCCAGCTGACAGGAACTCCGTTGTGGGGATCAAGCCCACTGTTGGACTCACTAGCCGCGACGGGGTCGTGCCACTTTCAGCTCGAATGGACACTGTTGGGTTAGTTTCTGAATTTTGACATCTTGGCCGTCATGCTTAGTATATTTTGCTATGCCGAACTTTGTATGATACTGATCTGTCCTGGCATTTCCGAGACCTTCAAAAGGCCTATATGCAGGACTGTATCAGATGCTGTCCATGTGCTGGATGCCATAGTCGGATATGATTCTAGAGACCCCGAGGCCACCGCAGAGGCTGCTAAGTTCATACCAAAAGGTGGGTATATCCAGTTCCTTAACAAAGATGGACTCAAGGGGAAGAGATTAGGCATTATCAGGACTCCATTTATAAATAGTTACATCAATGATTCCTTCGCAGTTCCTGCATTTGAGCGACATATAAGCACTTTAAGGTATGCCTGTGATGTTATCTGATAGCTCCCTTTGAATGTAAGCTATTTAAGCGCATGGGCGCTAATTTTTGGTTACCTGTCCCTCAGGCTGCGAGGCGCTGTAGTTGTGGATCATTTGGCGATAGAGAATGTCAATGTGATCCTGGATCCATATAAAAGTGGTGAAGCGATTTCCCTGGTGTCTGAGTTCAAGCCGTTGTTCAATAAATATGTAGAAAATCTCATCAGCTCACCTGTGAGGTCTCTGGCAGACATTATTGCCTTCAACACGAATAACCAAGTTTCGGTTAGTATATCTACATCAAAAATTCTGATCTATCGATAAATTTGTAACAAAAACCCACGATTGTGAAAACTTCACATATCAACAAAACTTAGACAAATTGATCAATGCAGGAGAAGCTAGAGGAGTATGGCCAGGATACCTTCTTAGTAGCTGAAATGATGAATGTATCAGAAACTGAAGTAAGTCAGGCCGTTGACACAATGAAGGGCTTGTGCGAAGAGGGGTTGGAGAAGATAATGAAGGAGAACAAACTGGATGCAATTGTCACACTAGGCCCAGGAGTTGCCACAGTGCTGGCCATTGGCGGTTTCCCTGGAATATCTGTTCCAGCTGGACATATGAGCAATGGAATGCCATTTGGAATCTGCTTTGGAGGATTAAGAGGTTCGGAACCAAAGCTGATTGAAGTTGCATATGGGTTTGAGCAAGCTACCTCAGTCAGGAGGCCACCATTCTTGAAAACATCCAATTGTGATGATCATTTTCAACTTCAACTGTAGTCTGTTACTTTTAAAACTTTATCATGGTACCATCTAGCCGACCTGGTAACACTGAATTGTACTGTCGCCATTAAGATCCACTTACACGCAGAATCTGAGCATTTAAACTGGCTTCGACCAGCTACCCCTAGCTTTCTCATTCCCTGCAGAAATTAAGCCTTGAAATACAATCCCTACAAGCTGACTCCTAGCTGCAGATGTTGTGCAGTACAAAAGCAGTTTGAATGAAAATACAACAGAATTTTTCGTCCATTTTTTCTAAATAAAAAAATGGAAGAAATATTATTTTCAGAGTTAATTTATTGTCCTAGTTGACCATGAACCAAGGAATCTAAGTTTGGAAGTAACCCCATGCTAGTTGACTCCTTGCTGCAGATTTGAATAACAAATCAGTTTGAATAAAAATATGATAAATGGAGGCGATTTATTTGACATATGACATTATGAACCTCGACTTTAACACAAGTAGCTCTAAGTCTTAAATTATAATTGCTGAGTTATTGGATGTATCCAGATCCAGTGCAAGGGAGTTGTCAATCAATACTGATAATCAACCCAAACTGAAGATTTGCAGGAAATCCAGGCATGGAAAGAGATGAGCACATAACAAATTTGTTCTTCATCTACCTCATTTTTTCTTCTGATTTATTTTTATCCAGTTTATGCATCCAATATGATTTCAAGATCTATGATATTACAATAGAACAAATCCACAATGCATTTGCTGAAAACAGACTCACCTCAAGGGAACTCGTAGACTTCTACCTTTGCCAAATTGAGACTCTGAATCCCAAACTTTGCACAGTCACTGAAGTGAATTCAGAAGCTCGGGATCAAGCTGATGAGGCAGATTGCGAATGGAAATTTAAGAATCAGGATCGTGGGCTTCTTGGTTCACTGCATGGAATTCCTGTGCTGGTAAGAGATAGCATGCCGAGTAATGCAGGTGTGGTAGAAAAACTTAGAAAAGCTGGAGCTGTTATTTTGGGTCAGGTCATTCCTGTGGAGAATTCACTAAGTGACACAAAAAAGGCACAGAATGACTGGTGCATAAAAAATGATCAGAGCATGGTGAGTTCAGTTTACCATCTTCTTCGTGCCTTTTTTTTATAGTTATCTTGAGATTCTTTTCAATGACACAGAACCCATATATTGCGACTGGTGATCCGTGTGGGTCAAGCAGCGGCTCAGCCATATCGGTGGCTGCCAACATGGCAGCAGTGTCACTTGCAACAGAGGTGGATGGCTCCATTGCATGCTCAGCTGATCGAAACTCAGTTGTTGGTATAAAGCCTACAATAGGACTCACTAGCCGGGCCGGCATTGATTCCCTTCTCACTCGACTAGGCACTGTCGGGTAACTTTAACTTTTTCTGCAAACTAAATAAAACCCTCCAAATTTGTGTGGAGGACTAGAACTAACGAATCTCTTCTTTTCTGTTGATGCTGAAAGTCCTATAGGCAGGACTGTCTCGGACGCCGTCTCTGTGCTGGATGTCATTGTAGGATATGATCCAAGAGACCCTGAGGCAACAGGAGAGGCTGTTAAATTTATACCTAAAGGTGGCTATAAACAGTTTCTAAATAAAGATGGACTTAATGGGAAAAGAATTGCCATCATACGAACTCCATACCTTGAAAGCTTTCTCAAAGAATCCATCACAGCTTCGATGTTCAAGAAGCATATGGACACACTAAGGTACGTTTCAGAACTGAAGCTAGACAATTCCTGGAATATGCATCAATCCATCAAACAAGAGTTTATGCTAGAAGTAGATTTTATGGTTTGACATATCAGGCTGAGAGGTGCAACCATAGTCGATAATTTGGCAGCAACCAACACTGACCTGATCTTGGATCCTTATAAAAGCGGTGAGACGAGAGGGGCACTGATCAGGCACAATGTCATTCTGAGAAAGTTCCTGGATGATCTTAACAGTTCTTCATTAGCCCCACCTGTACTGGTTAGCATTCAACTGAACAAATTGTGACTTCATCAGACCAGTGTAACTTTGTGACCCTGTCATCCAGCTGAACAAATCTTTCAATGCAGGATATGACAGAGGATAGTCAAATTCAAGCAGAAATTAGTCGACTTGACGCTGAGATGAAGAGAGTTAGTGAATTCGAGGATGAATTTATTAGGGTCCTTGAAATTGTAAAAAATGTGAGCTGCAATGCATTTGAAAAGCTGATGCAGGACTATGAACTGGATGCTGTGGTCACTCTAGGCAAAGATGCTTTTGAAGTGCTGAGAATGACTGGGATCCCGGGAATCACTGTTCCAGCTGGGTACGAAGCTAATGGAATGCCATTCGGAGTCTGTTTCAGCGGACTGAGGGGGTCAGAACCAACACTGATCCAAGTTGCTTATGGGTTTGAACAGGCCTCCCACGTCAGAAGGCCGCCAATGCTCTCCAAATCGTTTAACATAGAAGAGCATCTGCACTTACCCAGTTGGAAGTATACTAACAGCAGTTCTGGTGGCGCCTTTCCTGGTTGTCTGGCAGGAATTTTATAAGTAAATTGCAAGTCTCACAAGGAAACTTTCAGCAACAAAGTTTTACTGTTGAACTAGATATCGTTATATTTTTTATAAAAAAAAAAAAAACTAGATATCGTTATAAAGGTTGGTGTTATACAGAAACAAACAAACTACATTTCTCGTAACTTAATTCATTCATACATATACAACTTCACAAACAGTTACATATGATTACTCACCAGCTCCTAGCAGCTTGGCCCAACTTCCAAGCTCCATGGATCTTATGCGCTGGAGCATGTTTGTAGCTCCTCGTTTAACCATTGTGGCATACGCTTCAATTTAGCCCAATTATAAACCCTAATTCGCAGCATACTCTCTCCCTGCAATTCAAAACGGTTAGTCAATTAGCAACAACATCCCTGCAAGTTCGGAACCTGTAGTTTCAAAATACTAAACCTCACTTGTCATTGATCTCTCTGCTCTTGATCAAATGTTGCTTCACGTTAAACTCAAAAAAGCAAACGTAACGGCCGATCAAGCAATACAAGCCCTAGAAAAGTTCAATGGATTAATTAAAAAGGGGTTTTCAGAATGTTATCATTAAGGAACGACGTCGTTATGGTACGTGGTGTTGTTGATCATTGACTACAATTTCAAAAGGTTGGGGGTGGTTGTGAGTACAAATTAGGAATGTTGGTAGTGAATTTTCAATATTTATCGACACGTGGACCAAAAAGCAAATTTTCAGAATATTTTACAATCTTAGGTAAACCTCTTTTGAAAATAACAACAACACCCTCCATCTATAAATACTACCGCTACACACCCATTAATCTTCACTCATCCAAAGAGAAAAAACAGAGCAAGAGGAACAACAACAACAATCAACATGATGTTAAGTCGAGCTCTTTACGCTCTTGTTCTGGCCGTCATGGTAGCAGAGATTATCATTTCCGCATCGGCATCGACTCCCCAATGGGCCACTAGCATCAAGACCGGCAAAGAAACAACGACAAACCTCAAATTCTACTTCCATGATACGCTAAGCGGGAGCTCCCCATCAGCGGTGCGCATAGCACAAGCACCGGTGACAGGGAACTCCAAGACTTTATTTGGCGCTGTTTTGATGGCGGATGACCCGTTGACCGAAGGACCTGACCCGAAGTCGAAGCTAGTGGGACGAGCTCAAGGACTGTATGGCTCGGCTTGTCAATCGGAGTTGGGTCTGATCATGGCTATGAATTATCAGTTCACTGATGGGGAGTATAAAGGGAGTTCGTTTAGTATTTTGGGACTGAACCAGGCGATGAGTCCGGTGAGGGAGATGCCAGTGGTGACCGGAACGGGAAAGTTTAGGATGGCTCGTGGGTATGCTTTGGCTCATACGCATTGGTTCGATAAGGCGACCGGAGATGCTATTGTGATGTATAATGTTACAATTATTCACTAAGCTGTATGTCACTTGTGCCACTTATGTAATACTCGTTGTCATTGATAATACTTATTTCCATGCCCAATGTAATGAGAGTTTTCACCTTCCAAATATTCATCGAGACGTTGAATGTCACTCGTGTTCGAAATCATTGTGTCACTATTATCTTGATAAAAGTGAAGAGAGAAAATGGTGTTAATAGTATATGTAAATAAAAATGCTAGAGCTTACATTTTTAATAATAAATATTCGAAAATAGAGAATTTGGATATTAATCAATGAGACTTGTGAAGGTAAGTGTTTGGTGACCTAATGTGATGAGAATTAAATGATCTTATTGTTCTAGTGGTTTGGAAAAAGGAAATTGTTCTCTTTGAGTCATTTGTTCTAAAAGTAGTGATATAGGATGACTTATAGAAAGTTCTCTTTAAAAAAAATTTGTCAACGTACATTTAATTATGATGTTCTGGTGAGATTCGGTGTATTAATGTATATCATTTTTTTTTCAAATGCATTTGGAGTTGAGGAAACTATTTAGACAAGATATAAAAGAAAGGTATACAACATTTGAAAGGAAGTGTAGTGCAGTGCAATATTAAAAATTAAGCAAATAAAATGCTTTATGCCAAAAGTATAGAATTTGTGCTGGGATCTTTAGTCATTCCTACTTGATTGTGAATTTTCAATATCTATCAACTGGCGGGACCAAAACACAATTTCTAAGAATATTTTACTACCTTGACAACATGTAGGTAAACCTCTTTTGAAAATTAAAACAACGTCCTCCATCTAAAAATTATACCTCCCCACACACCCTAATCTTCACTCATCAAAAGAAAGATGTGGCATTTTTTTTAATAAAAAAGGAAGTCCAGAACTATTGACAATTTTCAATTGAGGGTCCAAATTATCAAAATTTTCAATCAATGACAAAATCAAAAATAAATTGACTAATTTTCAAACAAAAAGCACCGTAGCTACACCATGATTGAATTGCGAACCCAGTCATGTGAACATCGTTGAAAATAACCCAATGATCTCATCATAAACACTTAACGTATTTAATCGATTTTTCTTCTTTAACACCAATAGACATTTTTATTGATTCGTTATTAACGTGGTTCACATGATTGAGTTCGCAATTTAATCACGGTGAAACTACAATGCTTTGTGTTCGAAAATTAGTCAGATTATTTTTGATTTTGCCCTTGATCGGAAAAATTGATAGTTTAGACCTTCAATTGGAAAATGTCGGTAGTTCGGGGCACCAATGTGTACATTCCCCTTAAAAAAATTTGTGTACTATTTGTGTAACGACCCGACCGGAGGACCCGATCCGAATCATTATAAGCCTAGCATGTCCTAACTGTCATGTCATCGCCCTCCACTAGGTCACCACAACCTAGAGTCTATCACAAAAGACCATGGTAGATTGGTGACATGAGAGCTAGTAGGCTAGTTTATTAAGCTTGCACACACAGAACTTCCCAGCGATGTGGAACATAATTTGGGATGTTACAATTTGAGTATTTGTAATAAACTATATTACCAGTTTAAGGTCCTAAAGTTGAGTATTATCTTGATTTACAGCTACTTGTATGGGCTTTGAAGTTTATTTCTCATGCTAAAATTTGTCACAATGATCATCAAATTCAAAAGTATGGATGACCTCCAAGGTCTGCTAATCAGGTTTCTCAGCATGTAAATCATATCCACATATCCTTCCCCACATGGTTGGTACTAGACTACTAGGGAGGGTAGGTCCTTCACCAACCTCCATTTTTATGACCTTTGTTTTGATCTCTTCAATTCAAAATATTTGAAACTTTGTGTGGCCAAAAATGCATAACACAAATATCCATTGTAGCTCTTAGCCTGTTATAAAAAAAGAAGAAGAAGAAGCTCTTAGCCTAGACAAAACTGCGTCGTTTTAAAGGCATACAGTGATGATACAGTAGTGATTGACCACCAAATCTTTAAGTTCAGATAAGTCCAGAAATCAACAGGTTGGCAAGACAATAACTAAGCATCCATTTATTCATCAATTCTCCAACAGCCATACAGTTGGATTCACAGCTCACAAACTGATTTGCACATTCCACCAATCATGCTTCCATGCCGGCCCACATTATAAATAAAACAAAACATGTCCCTTCCCTTGTCCCAAACCTCCATTATAATAATTCATAGCTAAGATTTCATTGTTCATTCACATTGTACAAGAATCAGCCAGTCAGTCAGTCTCTGATCATCAGAATTTCGAAATGGGCGCTCAGGTGACAAAGCAGGCCGAGAAGCGAAAGACGATTTCAACAGAGAAGAAAGCGCTATGTGACCTTCATGAAAACTGTGGTCAGGATTTTCCTGGCTCAGACTACCATCCATCCGATAGAAAAAACTGGATGGCTGGCCTAAACCCGGAAAAAGTCCACATAAACCAAATCGTCTGGCCAGGAACTCACGACTCTGCCACGAACAAAATTGGCGTCCCGGGCATCACTAGGCCATTTGCTCAATGCCAAAACTTGTCCATATACAATCAGCTCGTTAAAGGTACTCGAGTTCTCGATATTCGCGTCCAGGAGAATAAAAAGGTATGTCATGGGATTTTAGTTACTTATGGGATTGATGTAGTGATAAATGATGTCAAGAAGTTCTTAAGCGAGACCGAGTCAGAGATTATAATTCTCGAAATCAGGACCGAGTTTGGCCACGATGATCCACCTGAGTTCGAAAAATACTTACAAGAACAGCTTGGAGAGTTTTTAATCCATCAAGATGATCAGGTTTTTCAAAAGACCATATCGCAGCTGCTGCCTAAAAGAGTGATCTGCGTCTGGAAGCCTAGCAAAGCGCCGCAGGCTAAACACGGAGGCCCTTTATGGAGCTCTGGCTACTTGAAAGACAACTGGATTGACACTGATCTGCCTTCAACTAAATTTGAGAGCAATTTGAAGCATTTGAGTGAGCAGCAGCCGGTTTCATCGAGGAAGTTTTTTTATAGAGTGGAGAATACAGTCACGCCGAAGCCTGATAACCCGGTCCTGTGCGTTAAGCCTGTTACGGGACGCATTCGGGGATATGCGAGGCTTTTTATTACTCAGTGTTTTGCTAGAGGCTGTGCTGATAAACTGCAGATATTTTCTACTGATTTTGTTGATGCTTGTGTTGGACTCACTTATGCTAGGATTGAAGGTAAGGCTTGATGTCTGTGATCATCCATCTCTGTTGGAGATTATTTGTCCTTTCCGAGTCTCTGTTTGTAAATTGTGTGAAAATCTTCTTATCAAATTCCAAGTGAGTTTCCTTCTCTTGTGTCACAAAGCTCTAATCTGTGCAGGGAAGCTTCTCAAAAGCTTTTTTTTATTACTATAACTTATAAGAGTGCTTAATTTGAGATTCGCAACGAGCTGAAAGTGTATTTGGGATTTATCAAAAACATCCAATCTTCGTTTGAGGTTTGTTATGATTGGAGGGACCTTGCTCACATGGATTCCACGTAGCAGTCACATCGATATTTTTTAATTTTGGCACAAACCACTAAATACGATGTGTGTTTTGAAATGAAACTCTTTTGTTCTTATTTCAATAATTGACGGTTTGTGCCAAATAAAAAAAATGCCTACGTGGAATCACATAAGAACTATATTGATATCAATTTGATTTTACAACAAACGGCTAATAGCCTAATACAATTAGCCGTTTATAACAAATCAATATGTAAAAAATTATCAATTCAATGACATTTTCGTAAGAACTCTGCCATTAAATGACAAATATCTCTTATAAAAATAAAATAAATCAAATTTATTCAAATTCGCAATACAACAATGGGACAGACAGACAACAAAAGAAGACATACTGGGCCAAGGCAGCGCTCAATAACATTGCTTGTCAGATTCAAAAGCCCAGGACGAATCCTGGTTTACCAGCCCGGCCCAATAACAATGTAATGAATTAAATTTACGTACTGAAATCGAGAAGCGGAATGCGATTTCAGAAAACGAGTTTGACCATTGACTGGAGGTTGACTATCTTTGACCACTTTTTAAAGTTTTAAATTGTTGTCTGACAAAATTGGACCTTTAACTTACGCATTGATAGCAGCGCAGGTTAAAAAACTGGTCCCACGGCCTGAAACCATACGAATCACAACAGTAACCAGACCTCAAAAATATACAATTCAATGCTCACGAGAAACGAACGGTCAGGATTTTTAAGATTATCATCGAATCTCGAAAACAACCCGAACCGTTCGATTACCTATACTGAAATCCAACGGTTGATTTATATTATTAATAAGTAATGGGACCCAAAAATGCACTTTTCAAAATTCAATTCTGTTCATTATAATTAAAAATATTATCCAATTTTATTGATCTAATTAAGCCCATATTTGTTGATGACGAAAAATATCATAAGAGTTCAGATATTTGTCACGAAAATAAGGTAAAATATCGCTTACAAGCAATTTATTTTTAACATGTAAGTAATAAATCTTTTATTAGAAACAAATCAACTTTGAATTCTCAAATGAATTTTATAAATTAAATAATCTATTTGTAGAATAAAGTAGATAAGTTTTATATTAGATTAATTTGATTTTTTTTTTCAAATTAGGGAAATAATGGATATTTTACGAAGATATTATCTGACACGTGGCAGTAGATCCTGCGTTCAAGTCGCTTATAAAAAAAGCGAGAATCGGTCAGCCTCTCCACATTTGCGTTTCGATCTCACTGAAGAAAACCGCGTTCTAGGGTTTCTCTTTTCTTTCTCGATCTGCAGATCTTTGTCGACGGCCGTTGTGATGGCTGAGAAACAGACTGGCACTGTCAAGTGGTTCAATGACACCAAGGGATTCGGTTTCATCACTCCGAATGATGGCGGCGAGGATCTGTTTGTTCACCAGTCGTCGATCAAGTCTGATGGATTCAGGAGTCTGGCGGAGGGTGAGACGGTTGAGTTTTCTGTTGAGAGCGGAAGCGATGGAAGGACGAAGGCTGTGGATGTGACTGGACCGGATGGTTTGGCGGTACAGGGTGGAAGAGGCGGCGGCGGTGGTGGTGGTGGTGGAAGAGGTGGACGGGATGGTGGCGGTTATGGTGGAGGTGGCTACGGAGGTGGTGGATATGGAGGAGGAGGCGGTGGATATGGTGGAGGAGGAGGTGGATATGGTGGAAGAGGTGGTGGTGGCGGTGGTGGTGGTGGCGGTGGTGGTGGTTGCTACTCATGCGGTGAAGGTGGACACATGGCTAGGGACTGTCCTCAGGGAGGAGGTGGTGGAGGAGGAAGGTCTGGAGGTGGAGGAGGAGGCGGTGGTGGCGGGGGAAGCTGCTACGGCTGTGGTGAGTCTGGGCACTTTGCTAGAGACTGTCCTTCTGGCGGTGGTGGCCGTTGAAGAAGCAATTTGTTTCTGGCTACTGCTCATTGGTTTGATCTTCGTCTCCGTATTTTATCTGTCTTCTATATTTTGCTGAACTTATCTATTATTGGTCCTGTTTGTGTCTCTCTGTTTGTCTAAGTCGTTTTTGTCAACTCAGGCTCCGACTTCATTCTTGAGTTCCTGAATTTGTTTTCTCATTCAAAATCTCTAATGGTTCATGTGCTCAATTGATTGAGCGTAGCATTGAAGTTCCATTTCTCAGTTTCTCATTTTCAATAGAATTTATTATCATTTTTATAATATCATGTTGTCCATATCTCAGGTTTGTTTATAATGTGTAATTAAATGGTGTTGGGGACCATGTGATTTCATAATTACATTTCATTCTGATCAAATGGTCAAATAGTAATTAAATGGTAAACAATTTAATGCTTAATTGATGGCTGATGGCATATGTACTATTGGGAAGATAATTGGCTTTAATGTCATTTTGTCCTTATTGTTGTTCTGTTGTCCTGTGAAGTTTTAGTAATGGGGTTGTTGTGTTACATTTAAATTTTATCAGGTTGGATGGTTTCTGTATTTTGTTAAAGGTGGATGATGATCTTGGAACTTGTTATTTGTTTGGGGATATACATTGATGTTTGATCAGTGACTGACCCACTATTACAAGTTAGACCTAGTTATAATGACCTTTGACCCTATGTTGGGTAAATATAGACAATGCTGAAATTGAATGTTTGCAGAAAATGGAGAACTGACAGTCTGACACTGGTCCCTGCGTTCAATTATGCTCTAAATTTGATGAAAAAGTTCACAGTCTAGTTATGTAAAACTCACCCCAGCCCAGGCCAAGCCGGCCTCCAAATCCAAACCCAACCTGCAACTCCCCCACAGCCACAAGCCCACAAGTATTCACATTCTGCATTTCATTGCACTTCCAATTATTTATGGTTTTGACCAAACTCTTAACTCACTGGCAGCAGGAGACTTAAAAACTGAAATGTTGGCAATGGCAGGGATATGTTATCATCAATTTTCAGCATGTTTACCTTGCGAGTGATATTCTAGTCTAGCTATGCTTTGTTGAGTCCAGTTCCTGTCCATTGCAGTGACTCTAAAAGAGCTTTTGAGTTCATTTTTTAGGTTTAGGACTTCACACGCATTAAAAGTGTCCTCTGCAGGCTGCTCTGCATCTCTTTATTGTAATTATTTGCTGCTCTTGTGGACCTGGGTAACCCATCATCGTCCATAAATGACTTCTTTTCTTGCACAACCAATTATTCAGTCCATTTTCAATAACATGGGCGATGCTTCTGGTTAGGGGTGGACAAATCCCGATCCGATAATCCGATCCGATCCGATCCACTTAATGTCGGGTTAGGGTTGAGTCTCGGGTTACTCGATTTCATAAGTAATATAAAAAATACTAGATTTTTAATGAGATTCAAACATTATACCTCATATGAATAAAATTTATTTGTGTTCTCGTGATATATCACACTACATATGAATATGTAAATGATTTGCAATGAAAAATAAAACTGTAATAATAAACTTTAAAGTATTTATATCATGATAGATGACCATTAATATTTTATGCCTTTTAAAAAATTTAGTTTTAGGGTTGGGTTCGGGTTCACATAATTGACCCGATCTTTCGGACCGGATTAGGGTTCGAATAAATGATCCGATCATTATTTCGGACCGGGTTAGGACCAAGCACAACCCGTCCCTCACCCCCACTTCTGGTCCAATATCATCATCACCTCTCCCTTTCTTTTTTTTATTTTGTATGTGCCATTTCTCCGCATGAACTATAATTAGACCATAATATGTTCCATTTTCCACCACCCATGTAAACACAAGGAAAAAGTAAAAAAGGGTTCGAACTGGCACTTCTTTCCCAATTGAAGTCCGTTAGGTGGCAAAATCAAAAAATCGAAGTTAACGGCTTGAATTAACTCCGTTATTCAATATTTAAATTAACAATTAAATGTTTGATTTTCTTATTATGTCCTATATGGTAAATTTTGTGAAATTATAAATAATTGATTTAAAATTAATATTCATTTGTACTATGAGATGTATGGGAATTATAATATTATAATAAAATAAAAATAAAAAAATTCAATGAGATATATAAATGAAATTAAAGAAAAATAATCATTTAATTGTTATTTTTAATGTTGATTAACGGAATTGACTAACGGGATGAACTCCATCCATTCACTTTAACGAATTTTTTTATTTCGTCTTCTAATTGGAAAATATAGTAATTCGTACCTCAATTAAGAAAGAAGTAAGAATTGATAGTTAGAAGCCCTTTTATACTTTTCAGAAAAGGAAAAAAAAAATCCACCAGCAAGAAAATGTTGCAGGTGCTCAAGTATATGTCTCTCATCTCTCTTCCACTTTTATGTTCTTCAAAATATGACAGTCTTCATCTCCTCCCAAATCCAAACCCTCACTCTACTTTCAACTTCTCTCCTCCCAAATCCCAATCTTCATCTCCATTTTTGCAGCATGAATCTCCAAACATCCTCAACCATCCTCTTCCTCTCACTCATCCTCACTCTCACCATCTCATCAGGTACACAATTCAAAAGATCAAACCTTTCACACAATTACATTTTAAAAATCTCCAAAGCTCTAACCTTCTTCACAACTTGCAGGTGTCAATGCCGCTACATTCACTTTCACCAACAAATGCAGTTACCCACTTTGGCCCGGAATCCTCCCCAACGCCGGCAGCCCCCGCTTAACCTCCACCGGCTTTCTCCTCTCCCCTTCAACCTCCCGCACCTTCCAAGCCCCCGCCTCCTTCTCCGGCCGTTTCTGGGCCCGCACCGACTGTAACTTCGACCCTACCTCATCCTCCCCCACCGCCTGCTCCACCGGCGACTGCGGCTCCGGCCAGGTCCGTTTCAATATTTTCCTTTATTTAATTTTTTATATTTAAAACATTATCAATATTAAAATCGATCGATCGCCTGCACAATCAAATTGCGAGTACAATAGGACGTCGTTTTATTCGATTTTAACGACACTCCAAATTATTTCTAAAAATAAATTAATTTCAACAATGATTTAATTTCTAAATTATGATTATTTTAATAAATATTTTTTAACAAGGTTGAATGCAACGACCTCGGCGCCACACCGCCAGTTACGTTAGCCGAATTCACTTTATCAAACTCCAACGGGTTGGATTTCTACGACGTGAGCCTCGTCGACGGGTACAACGTGCCGATGGAAATCGAGTCCATTGGCGGGAACGGCGCGTGTGGCTCGACCGGATGCATATCCGATCTGAACAGCTTGTGTCCGGACGAGCTCAGGGCTGAAAGCGGTGGCGCGTGTAAGAGCGCGTGTTTGGCGTTTGGGAGCGCTGAGTATTGCTGCAGCGGTGCGTTTAGTACGCCGGACACTTGTCGACCTTCGGCATACTCGGAGATGTTTAAAACGGCTTGTCCGACGTCGTATAGCTACGCGTATGATGATGCTTCCAGCACGTTTACTTGCTCCGGGGCTGATTATACCATCACGTTCTGCCCTTCTTTACCAAGGTACCTCAAACTTTTAGCTACGGTCCTTTCGTCGCTAAATTTTTACTAACACTTTACTCATTGATTCGTAGCAAGTACTTTTTGTTTATTTGATTGAAAGCTAAATTTTTCTAGCAACCTTTTCGTTGCGGTTGTCGAAAAAAAAAAATGGGGCCAAATAATATAGAGAGTTAAAACGGCTTCGTAGCTAAATTTGTCACTAACACTTTAGTCATCGTTTCGTAGCTAATACTTTTTGTGTATTTTGATTAAAAGCTAATTTTTATCATTTCATCGCTAGTGCTAATCATTGCGTCGCTAATACTTGTCATTGCGTCGCTAATGCTTATCATTTCGTCATCAATACTTATAACTTCAAGCTGTTGTAGTCAAAAGTCGTTGACGGACACAACCCCTACACCGGTTACGGACCCTATGAGCGCAGCTAGTGTCGCGGCAAGGTCAACTGAGTCCGGTAGTGCTATTGGAGTGATTCCGGATGGGTCATGGCTAGCCGGCTTAGCAATGGGTGGCTCAAGCTCGACCAACTCAAGGTCATGCTCCATAGTCCATTTTATCTTCGCATGTAGTTCATCCTTACTCTTCATTGTATCATCACTTTGAATCAAATGGCCATTTTCTAGAGGAAGAAAAACATTTAAGGCTACATGTTTTGAGTATATATTTGAGATGTCATGAAATAAAAAATTCAATTTAAATATTTAACACATACAATGGGGTTTATGAATATATATTTGAAATATAAACGATTTTTGATAATGCGGTTAAAGATTAAAATGGTCCAGAAAAACTAAATACATAACTAATTCAAAAATTGTTGAATCATAGATAAGAACAAATTATTTAATTTTCCAAGTGAATGGGCAATTGATTATCATTCGCACTAATCTAAACGGGTCAATATTTTCTTGGTAATGATTATCTCCATAGATTAAGGAGTGTGATTCTGGGGGACAGTGATACGCTTTAAGTCTAAAAAGAAGACAAATGAGCATTTTCTTGCCCACCATTTAATCTTTTTGGTTGATTTATTATTAAACATTCTGATCCAAAAGAGCCCTAATTTTGTGCTTAAAGTTTAGTCGCTTGGTCACAATCAAAAAAAAAAGAAGAAAAAAAAAGTTGGTCGCTTGGTGTGAATCCTGAACTTCAAAAGTGCAGCCTTTGCTCTACAAATATGCCGCACTTCGTAATACAATTCACTCAATAATGTATACTGTTTTTTTTAATGAAGAAATACAATGATTCATGACATTTTAATATATTAATATATAGAGTGATAATCTTTATCATTGGTACATGTATCTGTATCTTAAAACACAGGTCAGGTCCGACACCTTTACCGTGGATCCACGAATATCTTCTCACAACATCATTGGCAGGGACGGATCCAGGAATTTTTCGGATCAGGGGCGAGATAAATATTTTCGAACCGGGGCGGATTCAACAATTAATTTTCATACTAGAGGGGGCATATAATCAAAATGACCAGGGGAAAGATGTAAAAATCATTCAAAAATACACTGCATTAACCTAATATTAAAGAAAAATCGAAAAATCGACCCGGGGTAGCTGCCCCCTCTCCCTCATTACTGCATCCGCCCCTGATCATTGGTACATTCCTCGCCCTTAACATCTAAAGCACATACCGCATCAGGCATCAGCGTCCTTAAACAATAGGGCGATCTATATTATATTATATTTAAAGATACATTTTTTTGATTTTTTGTTGTTGTTGTTGTTGGAGATACAATGTTTTTGATTATTAAGCGAAATAATTTATTAAAATACATTAAAAAATAATATTGTATTGGATAGTTCTTTCATCACTATTTGGTTACATTTATATATAGTTATATACCTTGCTGAATGGGCCGATAGAATCATATGGCCCATTTTAGGTCGGCTGATTAGACTAATCGGGTTGGGTCCATATAACATAGTTATTCGGACCATGTATTATGGGTCGGACAAACCCATATAAAAACGGGTTTGATGTTCGTATCTGAATCTTAAAAAGTCAAATTACAAATTTCAAAACCATTTTTTAATTAAAGACGAACTACTTGCTTTGATCTTCGCCTGAAACCGATCGGAGAAGATTCCGCCGGTACGGTATCTGACGCCGGCGATCTGATATTGCGTCATCGGAAGTAGACGAAGCACGGATATAGTTTTTAGCTAGTCGTTGTGATATGAGTCGAGATCGGGATTAGGAACGAAAATGCGTCGGGAGATCTCTGCGTTAATCACTCGTCGAAATGTTATTGTGCTCCTCGCCGCATCGTTTCTCATCATCTTCGTTTTATCCGTGTCTCAGCAGGTAGAGTGAGTTTCGGTTTCTGAAATAATTATGAGGTTCCAATCGCGTCACAAATTTTATTCATCTTTCGATCTGCGACTGCGAGATTAGGGTTTTTGAATGCGTTGATGATATTTAGATGTGTCTGTGTGATTGGAGCAGCTAGTTTCAGGATGCATGGTTGAAATTCGACTAGCAGTAGCCAAATGTGCCGGTATTGTCGCTGAATGGAATGGCTATTTTAGAGTGATACACAGCACTATAATTGTGATTTGCTTCAATAAATTTATTATGATTAGAATAAATTAGCTTCTGGTAGGATATTATGTCTAGTTTTAAGTATTGTTGACTTGATATTATTGCAATGTTTGTTCTTAGAGAGCCAGCTCTTCGTTTTACTCTTCAGTGAGTTCATTGGTAGATTTGTAAACCTAAAGGCTTCTATTTTTTTTGTTTTTGAATTATGAAGACATCAATTTTGTCGTATACAATGTTTTGATGTGTCCATTATCTTAAGCTTCGGTTCATGACATGGCACTGTTATCCATTCCCTGTGTTTCCTGTTATGCAGTTGAGAAATGAGGTGGAAGAAGATCCAGAAATAACTCACCGGGTATTCTTGGATGTCGATATTGATGGTCAACGTCTAGGTAATCCTATGTGTTTCTCCTCGCCATTCGTGAGGCTTTTATTCATGCCAAGATGTGTGTTGTTCAATTATTTTTAGTTTATGTGAATGAGAAAGGAATCGTTTGGTCCAATTATAAAAATCTGTCTTTTTTTTTTGTTTTAGGCGGCTAGAGGTAGGTATCAATTCACCCAAAAGACACAACTTAAAGAACTGTAATTAGGTTTCTAGGTTGCGGTTGGTACTATGCATTCTTAGTTAACGTGTGAGTGATTCACGCAGTGGCAAAATTAACTGCACTCTACCGCCACTAATACATTTGAACACACTTTAAAGTTAATAGCGAAGAAGAGGTTTGATTTACTGTAGTAATATGTGAATGTGGCCTTTTGTGTATTTTTATTATTTGTACGGATATGGCCAGCAAAATGTTTTACCCTGGTGAATCAGAATATAAGTTACACCTGCAATTTATGTGAAATTCTCTGCATATTTCATTATGTATGTTTCATAGTTCTCTGTTATCTGGCTGGTCAACTCCTGATGTTTTCTGTTTGAAATTAAAATTTTGCAGGTAGAATCGTCATTGGTTTGTACGGCAAGGTTGTTCCTTTAACTGTTGGTAAGTAACCATAGCTGAATAATCATCCTAGTCGTCAACTTTATTGGTTAATTCAGCATCCCCATAACATGTCTAATAGCTGCTTTTCAGTTTCTATTTTAAACATCCGTCTATCTAGCTATCTCAAGATTAGCAAGTCGTAGACTTTTAACTAGATTACATTATGCAGTTATATCAGTTTACAGATTTATGAAATATTTGTCATTAGTTTTGACCGTGCCTTCTTTATAATTTAATGCCATCGAGTGTCACCATTTAATCGTTTTTACAGCCTAGGTTGAACTTTGAAGTTGTGCTTTTTCTTTTCTTCAATGTCCATGTTCCCATTTTAATGCTCATTTTTGTCTGTTGACATTTGCACTTTACAAGTAAGATGGCATACTAATTCTTTTTTCCTTCCTGCAGAAAATTTTAGGGCTTTATGCACAGGTACAGTTATATCCCAAATATGGACTAGGAGATTTTATGTTTGTTTGACAAAATTGTTTATTTGCTGGTCTAACATGCCTTTTCAAATTCAGGTGAGAAGGGAATTGGAGCTAAGGGGAAAAGACTTCACTACAAGGGAACGCCTTTCCATAGAATCGTATCTGGTTTTGTGGTTCAGGGTGGGGATATTATTAACGGTGATGGTACTGGAAATGAATGTATATATGGTGGTACCTTCCGTGATGAGAATTTTAAGATAAAACATTCACATGCAGGTCTACTTCTTTATTTTCTTGTTCCCGGTGTTTTTTCCAGTCAGTTTTCTTGTTTGTTTCTCTCATAATCCGCATCCTTACATGTGCCCCTCACATTATTTCATAACCATTAGAGTTGTAGCATTTTCGACATGTTTACGACCGTCTAAAGTGTGCAACCTTCTCCTGTTAGGTGTTGTGTCCATGGTGAATTCAGGACCGAATTCAAATAATTCACAATTCTTCATTACCACAATCAAGACTTGGTGGTAAGCTATTTCTTCACCAGTGTATACTTACTAGCAACGCAACCCGTATATCTTCCATTACTTTTGGGTTTGACAAAATCCTAGGCTGGATGGGGAGCATGTAGCATTCGGCAAAGTCATTCAAGGCATGGATACTGTATACGCAATAGAAGGAGGAGCAGGAACTTACAGTGGAAAACC
Organism: Rhodiola chrysanthemifolia; assembly: GCA_033675395.1. Taxonomy (NCBI): domain Eukaryota; kingdom Viridiplantae; phylum Streptophyta; class Magnoliopsida; order Saxifragales; family Crassulaceae; genus Rhodiola; species Rhodiola chrysanthemifolia. The sequence goes on from CM066207.1 coordinate 3,610,366, forward strand.
AAGGAAAAAGGTCATAATTGCTGATTCCGGAGAAATACCCAAGAGCGAATGGGATAAAGATAGTTAAGACTTAAGATATACACACAGAAAGTCAAAAGCCTACTTGAAGTCATCTTGTTACAACACATTTCACTTAGCATTTTTACTGTTCCGAGGCTCTTAGACTCATGTAAACTTTTAGTTTTTGAATTAGCTGTTCAGAGACACTACTGGAAATGTGTTGTATAACGGATAAGGTGCTGCCCAGAACATCTTTTTTCTATTATTACTACAATGAAATAGTGAGCATATTAAATACTATACCATTTTATTAAGTTTTTTTTTTGAAGGTTTAAACACCTAAAAAAACACAAGCACTGGGAAACCCAGGAAAAACAGAACAAAGCAATGACTAACAGGACAGCCATCTCAGGACCGAATAACTGAGGAAATACATAAGGGAATAGCTGCTCGACTGCTCCATCTCCAGCCTTCCTCTTTTGCCTTTTTCGCCAACACATCTGCGCATTCATTAGCTTCTCTTGGGATAAGGCTCACGTTCCATGAATTGTTGGCCTCTAGCCTGTCTTTGCACCACTGCAAAACCTTCCAATCCTGGCTTCCGAAACTCACTCCTTGCATCAAACCATTCATTACTTGCACATTGTCGGTCTCAAAAGCAACCTTGGTCAGATTCTCATTCTCGGCAATTCTCATCGCGCTGGCCAAAGCTCTCTGCTCAACCTCCAGGCAGCTTTTCGCTCCGTGCACTGGAAACGCCTCAGTAAAGCAAACAAAGCCTCCCTCGTCTCTGCAGATAACTCCCACACCAGCTCTTTTCGAAGTGCTATCCCACGCCCCATCAACGTTCATCTTCACAACATCCTTTCTCGGTTTTAACCAACGGGCACCCTCGCTGAGATCTGTGACGACCAACTTCTGTTCTCCGTGCTGAAGACTCCTAGCTTGCTGACAGACATAGCTCGCTGCCATTAAAGGGCACTGACCATTAGTGCCATGCAGCAAGTTATTCCTGTTGAGCCAAATAGTTCTAGCCCCCCTGCAGGATCATGTTCACCTCCAGCTTGTCATGGTTGAAAATACAATACCAGAGCCAGTCGCCCGCCTCTTGGAAGTTGTATTGAAGGAACCTGCATTCAAAGGGCATCTTCTTCCAGAACACTTGAGCCCACCAGCAGTAGAGGATAGTGCACTGCTGTCTCCCCTGTCCAGCCGCAGACTGGACATTTACGGAGCTCCTCTAAGCCTCTCTTGGTAAGGTTAGTTGCGGATGGAAGAAAGTCATGGTAGAGGCGCCAGGCAAAGAGTCTCTCTTTGGGTTGCACATTGGATTTCCATATGGTTTTCCAGAACTGGTTGACCTTCCTCCTATCCGCTTGCTCTCCAGCTTGATTCGACTCTAATCGATCTTCGAGATTCTTAAGGGCTTTATATGCTGACTTGGTAGAAAACTTCCCGTCTGCTTCAATCATCCATCGGACCTCCTCCCCATTATCAGGTTCTTGTATCCACTGCTTCACTTTCTGTCCCGCTGTCCAGATGCTTCTCCAGACCATAGAGGGCCTGTAACCAATCTGACAAGTAACAGGTGAGGCTTCTTTATAATACCTCTCCTTCAGCAGTTTACTTACAAGGCTATCCGGCCTCTCCATTAGCCTCCAAATCTGTTTCGCCAGCAGGGCATCGTTGAAGATAGTAAGATCCTTAAAGCCCAAGCCTCCCTCCAATTTTTCTTTGCACAGTCTTTTATATCTGCACCAATGAATCCCTGATCGGTCTAATTCTTGACCTATTATTCACTTCATTCGATGATGGATTAGGTTTGTTTTCCGGACATTTTGTTATCATTTAACCTCTTTTCTAGTGTTTCAGGTCATATATCACATTCCTAATACTTTTGGATTGATTCGAAGCAAAGCAAAGCAATTGGCGAAGATTTGGGCGAAAACGGGACAAAACAGGGCAGATTGACCTCTCCGTAGTATTTTGCATGCCCAGGGCGCATACGATGTCCAAATGAGTCCAAATTTAGCTTGTTGGAAAGCTATTTCAAAGGGCTACAACTTTGTAGTTTACGCCAAGATCAAATTCGGAGGTTAAGACCATGAAAAAGCCGCCCGAAGTCTCTGCCAGTTTCCATGGCCGTGACAGCCGTGACAAAAACACAACGTCACGGGTGTCACGGCCCCCTTTTGTCCCAGAGCCATTTTGGAGCATGCCAAGCATGCCGTGACATGCCGTGACATGTCTAAATGTCACGGTAGTCGCGGCCCAGTCGGAGACAGTTCTAAAAACGATTTTTGGGCTTTTCTGGATTGATTTTTGGGAAGTTTCCTAATATCGTTTTTGGGCTTTTTGGCCTTTTGGAAAGCTATAAATAGAGGGTTAGCTGACTAAAACCAGGGGATGATACGAGAATTGTGTGTGCTTATTTTGGAGAAAAGAAACCCTAACTTGGGAGAAGACAGAGTTCATCGCGAGATTGAGGATCAACGAGCTACATCGTCTACGGTTAACTCGTCCTTATTTCTTTCTTATTACACTACTTGTGGTTTAATCACCATGAATAGCGAGTAGTCTTCTTAATTCTGGGATCTTACGGATCCCGTGCTATGTAACCCTAACTCTCATGTGATCAATTAAAGTTGTTATTTATGCGATTCGAATATTCAATTTCACTGTGTGCTTAATTTTATCGTTCTATGCATGTATTTACATCAAAGGGTATGTTTGCATTGGTAGAACGTATTTAGATTAATTACCGAAAGATGGATGGGTCCTAGGTATTAATCGGATTACATGAAATTGATATTAGGTCATGTTTACATGATTCAATAGGAAAACCTTTAGTTTAATAAATCGAAATCGTTGATAATCCGTGGATGGGCGGCGTTCAACGATTGAGATTAATCTAGACAATGATCCGTGGATGGGCGGCTTGTCTAGTGTTATTTCGGTTATATTCCATATTCGACAGCATGAATAATTGACGTAGAATGATTGCATGATTAGTGGGGTTAGCACGGGTGAAGTACGGATTCTGGAATTCTTTCTCTGATTAAGTACAAACCATTTAATTTCTGCATATTATTTTCTGCAAGTTTCATCACAACAAAACCAAAACCTCTTTGAATCGGAATAGCTAAATAGGTCACATTGTTTGCTAGTAATCACACACCTGTTCCTTGGATCGACCCTTGACTTACCAAAGTTTATAAATTTTGTTTGACTGCAATTCGACCCCTAAAACTTATAATTTGACGACTATAAAGGGTTAAAAATACGCTTGTCAAAATGGCGCCGTTGCCGGGGAGCAGCGTTTAGTGTGATACTAGATTTAACGCGTGTAGTTTAGACTATTCCATTCTTTTTATTACTTCTTTGTACATACTCTATATACTTCTGACCTTCACTAATCACCTTTATTTTGAATGTTGCGAGGATGTTCTCTTTTGGTCATCAAGACGCCTACCCAAGGGAAGAGCCATATTCATACGATACGAATTGGGAAGGAAATCAGCATCAGTTTTATGATCAACAGTATTATCGAGATGACCGTTATCAAGATGACCACTATTATGAGAGTTACAAGAACCAGCCTCAGCAACAGCAACAATATCAGCTCTATGATCAACATTATTGTCAAGATGATCCTTATTATGAGAGCTATGAGGACCAGTCACAACAGCAACACCAGTTTTATGATCAACAGTACAACTATCAGCCGCAGCAGCCCAAGCAACAAGAATCTGGCAGCTCATCTAGCATGGAGTCCATGATGGCTAGTTTCATGGCAGAGCAAGATAGGCGAGCTCAAGAGCAGGATAGGCGACTGACAGCACTCGAGCAGACAATTGAGCAGGTCAGCATCCAGAGCAAGCAACTAGCCATTCAGAACAAGATACTGAAAGATCATTTAGAGCAACAAGCCATTGCAGCCGCCAATGAATGCAAAGATGAGGGCATCGAGATGACAATAGTCAATCATCAAGAAGTTAAGTCTATGAAGCATATTCATCTTCAGCTTTATTTCGAATCGACGTGGAAGATGATCAGGATACGAGAATGCTCTCTACACCAGAACAACCTGTTTGTGAGGATGGTTTTGAGGCATTTAGAATGGTTGCCAAGGCTTACACTGAGTTGGAGGATGATGAGTTTTGTACTGACGACGTCTCAAAATATGAAGATGCATCTCCCTCCACTACGAGCGCTTCTACAGGTCATTTAGATGAGCAGACAGAAGGGAACATCAATCCACCAGTTTCTCTGGGCGCTGATGAGCTATCAAAGGATTATATGTACGAAGACTTTGTTGATGTGTACCTCAGCTCGATTACAGAGGATCCTCGCATACATATGAATGTGATATTAAAGGAAAATTTTGAAGTATGGGAACGTGAGTTCCTAGCTAAAGAGTACAAGGGAAGTGTTCTTACTGGAGCTAGCTCTGAATATATATATATCTTGATACACAGCCTCCAGACAAGTTTCGACAGTTCTTGCCTTACGTCTTGAAACTGTTGTTTGGGAGTTTCTACAGTCCCTTGGTTCTTAAGGGTCTTAAATTTTTGAAGGGACTGCATGCTCTACTTAACGTTCATGTCATACTAGATGGACGTAAATTTCAATGGGATTTGAAGGTGGATTGACACTACCTCCCTTGTTGAGTCTCGCCAAGACGTTAAACTAGGTCTCTTCGGGGAGTAACCCGCGCTGTGAGTTCTATTTCATTGCATTTTTCTTTTGCATTTTGTACATTGCGTATGACCCTTGCAGGAATCCAAGTGTGGAGTGCCCCTTCACGATTTTTCGATGCTAACCTATCACTTGTGAAGCTCTTTGTGTCATTCTCTATACCTATCAGCTCACAAGTCGTGTTTCACTCACCGGTCATCGTTTAATCGCTTGGATATCGCGCCATCACACACGAGTGAAGTTCCTATACGCTTATTTTCTCTTATATTTCTTCGCTTAGGGACTAAGCTTACTTTTAAGTGTGGAGTGGGTAGCGCATAGTCACATGCATTGCATTTCACGTTCACATGCTCAACAGTCTATGTATTGCGATTGAAATCCTTGTTTTCTACGATACTCCTTGACTGATTGACATTCTTTTGGATTCGAAGTCTAGGACTTGAAATAGTGAAAATCGTGTGCGTATTCTCTTGAGTCAGTATCACTGCTAGCCTTTGCCTATCACATGTTCTACGTATTTCTTAAAGCATGTTTGAGACTTGAAATTAGTAGGCACCGGTTCAAAAATGTCAAAAAACTTAAATATGCGTCTCTTTTTCTAGGTGACCTTAGTACTAGTATGTGTTTCTATATACTTGTTGTGATTTGCATGCACCCGCCTTTACTTATACACTATGTCAAGTTTTAAGTGTGGAGTTAGACAATTGGCCTTCAAGTTTTCCCTCAAGAACAAAGTTCTTTATTTTCAAAGGCCCCAAGCATACTTGTTTTTGAAAGAAAACCAGTCTCAAAAAAAGGGAAAAATAATTTCGTGAAAACAAAAGCTTTGAAAAATGTTCTGCGAGAGCAGAAAAATACCAAGGACCTGGTGAGAAAGTCGCCCCTTGTGTATGGAAAACACTTTTGAAACGATTTCTGCCCCTTTTGCTTGACGTAGTGTAATTCCATCTTCTCATTGCGTGCAAATCGTAACTTGTCTTGCAATTTCGTATACTAGAAACTAAGGGACGATCCTCGTGCTTGCACTGAAATTTTGATGCAATTTTCGTACTACTTATCAGAAAATCCTTAAGCCGAGCTCCTCTTCTCTTACGGGTCATTGCCTAGTCCTTGGCACTTGAGAATGAGCTTTGCGCCAAGAGCCCGTGGACTATCCCTAGATAGCATAGGTGAATGGCGAGCATGTTTTGTGTAACTATTCATGTTCTTATTATGTTGCTAAAGAACTATTTAGAACGTGTGATTAGTCGTTTGCTAGCCGTGTGTACTGACCGTTTGAATGCATAACCTGGTTAATCTATGATTGTCTGAAACCTTTGATGAAGATGTTTGACTTGAAGTCGAGGTAACACGATGAATCCGAGGTATGACATGACTTTACTGTGACACGTTGAGCATCATTCATGCATACACGTTAGTTAGTTGTACAGGGATTTGTAGGTAGTCCCATTCCTGAAAACCTTCACGAGACTATACTCGTCCTACTAGGGCAGCCTAGGGGTTTAAAGGCTTGATGCATATGCTAAATGCATTCGTGTCCTCTACGACAGTGAGTTATCTTTTTATTTTTTGTTTTAGTTAGAATTGATCACATGTCATTTGAGTGGGTAACTGTTCTGCGATTTATCGACTTGTGCTTAATGTTTGTTCGGGACGAACAAATCCTAAGTGTGGAGTGTTTTGATCGGTCTAATTCTTGACCTATTATTCACTTCATTCGATGATGGATTAGGTTTGTTTTCCGGACATTTTGTTATCATTTAACCTCTTTTCTTGTGTTTCAGGTCATATATCACATTCCTAATACTTTTGGATTGATCCGAAGCAAAGCAAAGCAATTGGCGAAGATTTGGGCGAAAACGGGACAAAACAGGGCAGATTGACCTCTCCGTAGTATTTTGCATGCCCAGGGCGCATACGATGTCCAAATGAGTCCAAATTTAGCTTGTTGGAAAGCTATTTCAAAGGGCTACAACTTTGTAGTTTACGCCAAGATCAAATTCGGAGGTTAAGACCATGAAAAAGCCGCCCGAAGTCTCTGCCAGTTTCCATGGCCGTGACAGCCGTGACAAAAACACAACGTCACGGGTGTCACGGCCCCCTTTTGTCCCAGAGCCATTTTGGAGCATGCCAAGCATGCCGTGACATGTCTAAATGTCACGGTAGTCGCGGCCCAGTCGGAGACAGTTCTAAAAACGATTTTTGGGCTTTTCTGGATTGATTTTTGGGAAGTTTCCTAATATCGTTTTTGGGCTTTTTGGCCTTTTGGAAAGCTATAAATAGAGGGTTAGCTGACTAAAACCAGGGGATGATACGAGAATCGTGTGTGCTTATTTTGGAGAAAAGAAACCCTAACTTGGGAGAAGACAGAGTTCATCGCGAGATTGAGGATCAACGAGCTACATCGTCTACGGTTAACTCGTCCTTATTTCTTTCTTATTACACTACTTGTGGTTTAATCACCATGAATAGCGAGTAGTCTTTTTAATTCTGGGATCTTACGGATCCCGTGCTATGTAACCCTAACTCTCATGTGATCAATTAAAGTTGTTATTTATGCGATTCGAATATTCAATTTCACTGTGTGCTTAATTTTATCGTTCTATGCATGTATTTACATCAAAGGGTATGTTTGCATTGGTAGAACGTATTTAGATTAATTACCGAAAGATGGATGGGTCCTAGGTATTAATCGGATTACATGAAATTGATATTAGGTCATGTTTACATGATTCAATAGGAAAACCTTTAGTTTAATAAATCGAAATCGTTGATAATCCGTGGATGGGCGGCGTTCAACGATTGAGATTAATCTAGACAATGATCCGTGGATGGGCGGCTTGTCTAGTGTTATTTCGGTTATATTCCATATTCGACAGCATGAATAATTGACGTAGAATGATTGCATGATTAGTGGGGTTAGCACGGGTGAAGTACGGATTCTGGAATTCTTTCTCTGATTAAGTACAAACCATTTAATTTCTGCATATTATTTTCTGCAAGTTTCATCACAACAAAACCAAAACCTCTTTGAATCGGAATAGCTAAATAGGTCACATTGTTTGCTAGTAATCACACACATGTTCCTTGGATCGACCCTTGGCTTACCAAGGTTTATAAATTTTGTTTGACTGCAATTCGACCCCTAAAACTTATAATTTGACGACTATAAAGGGTTAAAAATACGCTTGTCAATCCCCTTCCCAGCTTTGTTGTTGCTCCACCAATAGTTAGCGATCATACCTGCGATTCTCTTAATCAACGACTCTGGGATCTTGAAGCAGCTCATTGCGTACGTGGGCATGGCTTGTACCACAGCTTTGATAAGCACTTCTTTACCGGCAATTGAAAGCGTTTTCTCCTTCCATCCTTGAAGTTTCTTCCATATTCTGCCAACAATATCTTTAAACAGTTCAGTTCTATTATGCCCGATCGCGACCGGTAGCCCCAGATACTTCGACATAGTCTCAACCTGCTTCACTCCCAGCACTGCACTGATTCTCCGCCTATCACCATCCCCTACATTCTTTCCGAAGAAAATCTCAGATTTGGCGAGGTTCACCTTCTGTCCTGTCAGAGCCTCATACTCCTCTAAAACCTTCTTGAGATTGATCGCATTCTCCAGTTCCGCACGCAGGAAGAAAATGTTGTCATCTGCAAACAGCATGTGTGTAACTTCAGGGGCTCCTCTGCAAATTCTCACTCCTTTCAGCTTCTTCAGTCGCTGGTACTCCTTAACTTTCATATTCAACCATTCCGAGCAGATCAAGAAAAGGAAGGGGGACAAGGGATCTCCTTGTCTGATTCCTCTTCTGGGTTTCACTTCTTCCGTAACATCATCATTCATTCGGATAACATATGACACAGAATTAATGCAAGCCATCACCGTACTGGTCCAAGTCTCAGGGAATCCCAGCCTTCGCATCATCTCCTCTAGGAAATCCCATTCAACTCTATCATACGCTTTACTAATATCCAGCTTTAGCGCAAAGTATCCTCTCCTCTGTCTGCCCCTCGTGCGGATGTAATGGATCAGCTCCTGGGCAGCAACTATATTGTCTGATTGATCTTCCCTGGGACAAACGCGCCTTGGTTATCCGAGATGATGGCGGGAAGGAGAGGTTTGAGTCTGTTGGCTAACATCTTGGTCATGATTTTTGGTCCAACGTTGCAGAGGCTAATCGGTCGATACTCACTAACTGTCTTCGGATTCTTGACGTTCGGGATAAGAGTAATCAACGTCTTGTTCAGTCCATCCTCCATCTTCCTATCGTTCAGCATTCCGAGAATCTGCGTTGTGACTTTCCATTTAACAATACTCCAGTTCTTTTGGTAGAAGAGAGCTGAGAAGCCGTCAATTCCCGGCGCCTTTGTCGGATACATTTAAAACACCGCTTCCCTAACCTCCGTTTCTGAGTACGACCTCATTAGATCATTCCTCATCTCCTCAGTTACCTTGCCTGGAATAAAACTCATCCAACCAGCCCAGCTGACGCCTGAGTCACCCCTAGCTGATTTGAACATCTCCTCATAATATCTGACGACTAAGTTACACAGCTCCTCTTCCTCTGTTATCCAGGCTCCTTCACTAGACATCAACTTCTCTATTCTGTTCACCTTCCTTCTGTGTGAAGCTCTGTGATGGAAGAACCTTGTGTTGCGGTCTCCTTCCCGAAGCCAGTCCACTCTCGATCTTTGTTTCCAGAATAATTCTTCTCTAAGAAACCACTCGTCCAGGTTTCTGGTGATTTGAATCTCTTTTTCTATGGATTCATTTGTCCTTTCTGCTTCTTGAATTTTACCCAGCTCCTCCTGCAGCTCCTTGATCTTCCCTTTGACCTTCCCAAAGTGTTGCTCATTCCATATCTTAAGGCCATTCGCACAGGTTCGTAAGCAGTCAGTCAACTTCTGGTTATTTCTTGCGCTATCCTCCCACATGCCTCTCACTGTGTCTCCAAAATCTCTGTGTCTGAGCCACATGGGTTCGAACCGGAAGGATTTAAGTCTTGAATGCTTCCTATGAGTTATCCATCTGATAACCAAGGGGGCATGATCCGAGCAGCCTGAGACACCATGCCACACCTCTGCCTTTGGGTATCGCTGTCTCCAGTCACTATTAGCAATAGCTCTGTCTAGCCTCGCCCTCATCTCCCAAGCACCTTTCCTCCTGTTGGAAAAGGTGAATTGCGCACCCCTGAAGTCAATATCGGACAGATTGCAGTCTTGCATCACCTCTCTGAATTTCTTCATCTGCCATTCACCTCTGATTCTCCTCCCTTTCACCTCCCAGCCAAACAACACCTCATTAAAGTCCCCAAAAATGAGCCATGGTTCGTCCATCATCCTGTGCAAAGATCTGATAAGTTCCCACGACTCCGCCCTTCTATGGGTCATCGGGTGGCCATAGAACAGCGTCATCCTGAAATGATCTTCACCTCCAATAACAGCATCAATATGGTAGTCCGAATAGCTTCTAATTCTCAAGTCAATCTCATCCCTCCATAGCAGCATCAGACCCCCCGCTTTACCTCTACTTTCAACCACAAAATTGTTTTGGAAACCCACCTTCAATTTCACCTGATCTGCCCTGCCTTTCCTCGCCTTCGTCTCAACTAATCCTACCACTACGGGGTTGTTCGCCCTTACCAGACTTGCAAGGGCCCTGACCGTCGCAGCCCCCCAGGCCACGACAGTTCCAACATAGGGCCGTCATTGCTCCCGGCCGGGCTGCATCGCAGTCCCCGCCGATCCAAATTGTGATAGCGCCGATTCCTTACTCGCCCCCCCATCAGTTCTTACGGCTCCCTTCCGCTGATAAGGGTGGAATCTCGGCTTGCCCTCCTCCCCGATCGTCTTCTTTGCTTTCTCCTGCTTCCTTTTCCGGGCCTCCGTCCCCTTGCCTTTCGCCTTCTTCGCTAACCCTAACTCCGAAAAAGGGACTTCCGCATAGGCATCCTCAAGCCCATTTTCATTTTGGGTCGCAGCCGGCCCAGCAAACACAGACGCCAGCTGTTTTTTTGAAATCCCTCTGTTCCCGCCCTCTTGTTGCTGCTCTGTCCAGTGTTGCAGACCTCGTACAGGGGGATGCGCTTCTCCCTTCTCTGACACTGCTAAGCGTACCTCGACCTCCATCAGACTTTCACCAATTTGTGTCTCATCGAGCCTTGTGTCTGTTTCATCCAGCCTAGACTGTACCTTCTCCTTCCCTTTTGACTTACCCTCCTCACTACCCTGCTCCGGCACCTTCTCCTCCGCTGGCAGACGTTGGTCTGCACGTATTTCTTGTTTCCTCGTATTTCTGGCTGGTTCATTCATCTGGTTGCTCCCCACCTCCTTCCGTAGCATCTGATTAACAGGCTCTGCCTCCTCCATGCAGCTTCCCCTTCATGGCTTAGTCTTCCACACGATGTAACAGGCTATACCATTTTATTAAGTTGTAAACAAAAGTTTCATAAATAATATAACGATGTCTTTTATTAAGGGTCTGTTCTTTTGAGCTTCATTGCATTGGAATTTTATTGTACTGAACTTAATTAAACTGTATTGAGTTTAATTTAACTGTACTGAACTTAATTAAACTGTATCGAGTTTAATTTAACTGTACTGAACTTAATTAAACTGTATCGAGTTTAATTTAACTGTACTGAACTTAATTAAACTGTATCGAGTTTAATTTAACTGTACTGAACTTAATTCAACTGTATCGAATTTAATTTAACTTAATTTTACTGAAATTGACAAATATATATATTCAATATATTTTAAGTATATTTTTATGATTATATTTTAGAAAGTACAAAATATAATATTATGTAATAAAGTATTGCACATGAGTCATGCCTCAAGTGTCAGATGGGCGCCAAAATGATATAATTACGACTACCTTCACTTTGCACAACTTCATTCACATGCTTAATTTTTCAATACCCATTTTACCTAACGAGACCGTGCTGTGAATAGCTGATTCAAATTTATTTGATAAACAGCGAAAAGAGCAGATGAATCAAGTACGCAACATAATAGCGTTTCAAATTATTGAGGATTGTCCAGATGATGTAGTGGAAATGAACATGGATGAAGATGATGATATGTAAATGTTTCCATTTGTACTGCACAAGAACGTCATTGTACGTTTCTATGTAAAATATATATCGTATTCATATGTTTATTTCCATATGTTCTTTAAATTCATATCAAGTGCAAAAAAGTTTACTTCCATTTTAAAACGAATGCAATAGTTTCCGAAGAGGTGTGGACACAAACTTGAAAAACCGTTATATCATATATATCTTACGATTTTTCAAAAATTATTTAAAAAATTAAAAAGAAATTAAAAGTTTTGAATAATAGGGTTGGAAACTATAAAAACTGAATTGACTAATTAAAAATAAATTAAAAGTTTTAACTGTATTGTACTTAATTTAACTGTACTGAACTTAATTAAACTGTATCGAGTTTAATTTAACTGTACTGAACTTAATTAAACTGTATCGAGTTTAATTTAACTGTACTGAACTTAATTAAACTGTATCGAGTTTAATTTAACTGTACTGAACTTAATTAAACTGTATCGAGTTTAACTTATCTGTACTGAACTTAATAAAACTGTATCGAAGTGCAAAAGAACGGCCCCTAAGTTGTAAACAAAAGTTTCATCAAGTTGTAAACAATGGCTATTCCGTAGCATCTGATTAACAGGCTATACCATTTTATTAAGTTGTAAACAAAAGTTTCATAAATAATATAACGATGTCTTTTGAAATTCGCCTAACGCTTTCTCAAACGATGTCACTTTGTGCCGCTGTTTCACACCTTTCAGGCGCAGCAATTCATCAATTTTAGTCGAGGGACTACAGCGAAATTAGGGTTTTCTTACGACAGTAATGCGGTGGTTTTCTTCTGCGTCGATTCACAGCTGGAAGAAGCAACAACTTCGACTTACTTCAATTCTTAGCAGCTGTAATCACGGTAACCATTACGAAACCTCGTCATGCTTGTTATCGACCTCCGCGGTAACTAGGGCAGCGTCCAATTATCGGAAATCAAACCCTGTAGAAGGTTATATTGAGACCATTCGATCTCAAAAAAGGAAGAGTTGCAGTGGGATTTTGCCTGATTTGATCAGTTTGAGTTGGTTAATGGGGAGCTATAGCAAGATTGGGTGTACAGAATATGGTTTTGGTGTTCTAGGGCTCATTTTGAAATGGGGTTATACACCACATGTCATTGGTATTAATATTCTCATGAATGCTTTGTGTCAGCAGCTCAGAATCAATGATGCTGCTTTGTTGTTTCAAAAAATGAACACTCACTTAAGTTGCAAACCTGACATAGTTACATTTGGGACTTTGCTTAAGGGATTATGCTCGACTGGTAACTCCAGAATCGCCTTCAATTTGCATGGGCAGATTTCTGATGGGACTCATGAACTTAGCAGTGATTTGCAGCTTAATCTCATATGCTACAATACACTTATTGATGGTCTTTGTAAGGATGGACTTATAGATAAGGCAACGGAATTGTTTCTAGAAATGAAGAAAAAGAACATAAGTCCTGATGTCATTACTTACAATATAGTAATTGGCGGTCTGTGCAGAGCTGGTAAGTGGGAGGAGGCCCAAGCTATGTCTCATACCATGTTGGACCAAGGTCTTTCACCTGATGTTATTACATTCACCGTTTTGATAAATGCTCTAGCAAAGATGGGAAAATGTAAAGAAGCAAAGCAGCTGTTTTTACTAATGATACAAACCGGTCAAATGCCTGATGTGGTTACCTACAGCTCGTTGATGGACTGCATGTACAGAGAAGGAAATATTGAAGAACTGAAAGAAATTTTTGTTTCCATGGACAGAAATGGTATGACGCCTGATGTTGTCAGCTACAGTATATTGATTAAAGGGTATTGCAAACATGGAATGATACATGAAGCTATTGATGAATATCGGCGAATGATTCGTAAGGGAGTCAAACCAGTCATTATTACTATTAATTCTTTATTAGAGGGCATGCTCTTGAAGGGCATGGTGAGCGAAGCGATTGAACTGAAAAGTGAAATAACAGTTCACAATCTCACTCCTAATATCTGTACTTATAACATTTTGGTTGATGGGCTCTGCAAGAACGGTTACATTCAGGAGGCAGAAAAGTTATTTGATATGATGAGTGGTAGCAAGCTGAAACCAGATGTCATCACATATAATTGTTTGATTGACGGACTTTGTAAAGCTGGGAAGTTAGAAAAAGCACTATTACTGTTTGATAGGATGTCTAGCGACAGTGTGGTACCAGATGTTACGACATATAATATTCTCATCGATGGACTGTGTAAAGACGAAAAAATAATTGAGGCGGAGAAGTTATTTGATGATATGAAAAAAAATGGTATTCCTCCAGATGTGTACACATTTGGTGCACTTATTCATGGTTATTGCAAATGCAGTGACAGACACAAAGTAATGGAACTTCTGCAAATGATGGCACACCGACAACTCAAGCTGAATGATGCGATTGACAACATGGTCATAACCCAGCTGTTGAAGGAAGAGAAATTTCATGAATTTCTTAACTTGCTTCCAACTTTCCCTCAAAGGGCACCGGCCACAGTTCAATAACCTGTGGGTTAAGGTACAGTGCTCCATATGTTAATTGTCTTCTGGATGTCTGTCTGGTTCCTGTTTACAAGATCCACCCTTGTTTGCCATTGAACTGAAGTCCCTACTTCCTACCACCCCAAGAGTAAATGGGGTAAAGATGGTGGACATATGCATCATCTTTTATTTATGACAGAAAGTTAAGGCCTACTTGAAATTGTGTCTTTCATACAGCACTGGCTCCTTGTAAACTTTTAAAATGCTGTTCTCTTTTGATTATCAGGAACAATCTACATGATATGTTGATACTTGTTCTCAGCTATGATACTGGTCATTATTTGCTGTTCCCAATTTTCATTATTTTAACATTCTTCTTTAAATGTAGGTGATAAGGGAACACCTTTCCTTCGCATTGCATCTGGTTTTGTAGTTTGGGGTGGAGATATTTATTATTGGTGATGGTACATGAAGCGATTGTATGTATGGAAATTACCTTCCGTGATTTGAATTTCTAAGGAAAATATACACATGCATGTCTGCTTCTTTTTTTCCTTGTTCCCCTTAGTTTTTCCTTTCAATCTTAAAGTTTACAATTACCGATGCCTCACGTTCTGTTTCATATCCAAAATGATTTATATACATCTAATATTAGTATTTTGTGTGTGAAGAATATGTGTATTCAGTCAAAAGAGAGACTATACAAAAGCCAAACCAAAACAACCACACCACGCCTCTCGCCGCGATGCAAAAATAGTGTGGCACCAGCTAAAGCAAAACTTTTTGGCTAACAAGGGACTGCTGAGCTCTGATCAAATTCTAGTCACAAGCAGCCAACAATAGCTGCAGCTGGTCAAGACATGCAGAAAATAGCCAGCTTTTTTTTCCGAGCAGTTTGCGACGTCCATGGTGAAAATGGGAAACATTTCGCAGTTTTTTTTTTGATGGGGTTATACACAGTATTTTGATAAGCTGTTTTTTTTATCATCAGGAACCATTGACAAGAACAAGAAATGACAAAATAATAGGGAAAAGCTCCAAAGCTCGTCAAACGATGTCGTTTGGTATCTTCCGAATAATAAATTAGTAAACAAAAGTTTCCCCAAAAAGAAGGAAAAATCACCAGTTTGCCCCAAATGCAAACTCAAATCACTCCTATACACCAAACCAAACTCAAATCACCAATCTACCCCACTTTTTAACAATTCCGGTTTCTCGGGAACCGAAACTCTTAATTCCGGTTTATCTCCTACCGGAATTGTACAAAAATAATGATGTGACTGGATTTTAAGCGTACGTGGATCGAAAACTTACATGTAGGATTCCGGTTTACGGGGAACCGGAATTCTTCAAATTAAAAATTATACAAAGCTTTGAATGCTGTTTTCGATGAAAAGAAAGAGAAAAAAAACCAGGCGCAAGCTTCAAAAAAAAAAAAAAAAACAGGCGCAATACTGCTTTTAAAAATAATACTGCTTTTATAATGCTGTTCGCAAGCTTCAAAAAAAAAAAAAAAAAAAAACAGTTGCACTTTAAAGCAGGCGCAAGCTTCAAAAAAATTAAAGCAGGCGCAAGCTTCAAAAAAAAAAAAAAAAAAGCAGGCGTGAGCTTCAAATTAAAAGAAATAAGAAAAAAATAAAGTAAGATGCAGGTGCACTGCTTTTAATGTTGTTTTTAATGCTTATACTGTTTTTATACACAACTTTATACTGCTTTTAATGTTTTCAATGCGCTTGCTTCTCTCCTCAGTACAAATTAATAATTTTTAATTTGTAGAATTCCGGTTCTTCAAAAACCGGAATCCTACGTGTATATTATTTTGTCTCGTTTCTATACACGTACGTCTAAAATCCAGCCACATCATCATTTTTGTACAATTCCGGTATAATAGAAACCGGAATTAAGAGTTCCGGTTTCTGAGAAACCGAAATTGTTAAAAAGTGGGGTAGATTGGTGATTTGAGTTTTGTTTGGTGTATAGGAGTGATTTGAGTTTGCATTTGGGGCAAACTGGTGATTTTTCCCAAAAAGAAAGGGATTCATATAGTCTCTCCAAACGGCGTCGCATTGTGTTGCAGTCGCACATTTCAGGCGCTGCGGTTCATCGCCTCATTTGAGGAACGACGTGGTAAATTAGGGTTTCCTTCCGACAAATCGAATCGAACGATCAACATTTCCGGACAAATGCGTCGGTCGTCGTCGTCAATTCATAGCTGGAAGAAGCAGAAACTTCAAGTTCCTTCAATTCTCAGCAGCAGTAGCCGCGGCAACCATTACGAAATCCCGTCACGCATGTTATCGAGCTCGGGCGTAGCTAGGAGTACAGCTTCCAATCATCGGAAATCAAATCATGTCGAATGTTATATTGAGAACATCAAATCTCACAAAAGGGAGATTTCTAGAGGGTTGTTGCCTGATTTCGTTGATTTGAGTTGGTTAATGGGGAGCTATAGCAAGATTGGGTGTACAGAATATGGTTTTGGTGTTCTAGGGCTCATTTTGAAATGGGGTTATACACCACATGTCATTGGTATTAATATTCTCATGAATGCTTTGTGTCAGCAGCTCAGAATCAATGATGCTGCTTTTCTGTTTCAAAAAATGAAGACTCACTTATGTTGCAAACCTGACATAGTTACATATGGGACTTTGCTAAAAGGATTATGCTTGACTGGTAATTCCCGAATAGCATTAAATTTGCATGAGCAGATTGCTGATGGAACTCATTATCTTAGCCGTGATTTGCAGCTGGATTCCATATGTTACAGTACACTTATTGATTGTCTTTGTAAGGATGGGCTTATTGATAAAGCAATGGAATTGTTTCTAGAAATGAAGAAAAAGGACATTAGTCCTGACGTCATTACTTACACTATAGTAATTGACGGTTTATGCAGAGATGGCAAGTGGGAGGAGGCCAAAGCTATGTATAGTGAGATGGTTGACCAAGATCTTTCTCCCAATATAGTTACATTCACCGTTTTGATTAATGCTCTAGCAAAGATGGGAAAAGGTAAAGAAGCAAAGGAGCTATTGTTACTCATGATACAAAGTGGTCAAATGCCTGATTTGGTTACATACAGTTCGTTGATGGAATGCTTGTACAGGGAAGGGAATATTGAGGAACTGAAGGAAGTTTTCATTTCCATGGACAGAAATGGTGTAACACCTGATGTTGTCTGCTACAGTATATTGATTAAAGGGTATTGCAAGCATGGTTTGGTACATGAAGCTAATGAAGAATATCGGCGAATGATTCAAAATAGAGTCAAACCTACTATCATCACCATTAATGCTTTATTAGAGGGCATGCTCCTTAATGGTATGGTGAGTGAAGCGACTGCACTGAAAAGTGAAATAAGAGCTCACAACCTCACTCCTGATTTGTGTACGTATAGCATTCTAATTGATGGGCTCTGCAAGAACGGTTACAGTCAGGAGGCAGTGAAGCTGTTTGATATGATGAGTGATAACAAGCTGAAACCAGGTGTCGTTACATATAGTAGTTTGATTGATGGACTTTGTAAAGCTGGGAAATTAGAAAATGCACTATTATTGTTTGATAGGATGTCTAGCGACGGTGTGGTACCGAATGTTACGACATATAATATTCTTATCAATGGATTTGCTAACGAAGAGAAATTTTTGGAGGCAGAAAGGCTGTTTGTTGAAATGGAAAAAAATGGTATTGCTTCAGACTTGTACACATTTGGTGCTCTTATTCATGGTTATTGCAAAATCAGTGACACGCACAAAGTAATGGAACTTCTTCAAATGATGTCACAGCGACAACTCAAGCTGGATGATGTGATTGACGACATGGTCATAACCCAGCTGTTGAAGGAAGAAAAATATCATAAATTTCTTAACTTGCTTCCGACTTTCCCTCAAAGGGTACCACCAACTGTTCACTTATCCGTGGTTTAAGGTACGGGGCAGTGCATCTTCATGAACCCAATTTAGAATAGGTCAAAAAATAAATGACCGCCCATTAGCAGAGCCACATGGTGCTGAATGTGCACATTTATATCTGTAGTACATGCTACTAACGTGCCAATACTTTAACCTTATCATAGGAATAGTGTGCCCTTGAGTTTTTCTTTTCAGTTTTTGTATATGGTAAGATTTGTTTTGATCCAATTATAATACTGTGACATAGTATCTGTTTTGTAGAGGAACTTATCATTTCACTGATATGTCATACTATTGACTTTGACGGCACTGATATGATATCAGCTTCCTACATTGTGACGAATGTCTTAGCTTTGTAGTTAATACCGATGTAATGATTCGAGCATTTATTTTCATTAGTTTAGACTGTGGACTACGGTTTCTAATTTCATGTCATGGTTTAACTAGTTACGGTTTGAGCATTCAGTGATAGTTATGCTTTAAGTATTATTTTTTACACTGCCCATGTTGCTGTGTTACTGATCATTGTTTGATGTTCCAACTACAAGTAAAATGGCTGGCTAATTTTTAATTCTTCCCTGCAGAAAATTTCAGGGTTCTGTGCACAGGTATATAAACAAGCCAAGTATGTTTCTGTCATATAGGGCTACTTGATTAAATGGCTGTCTAGCAAAACTGTTATAGATGGTTCTTATCCCCCTTTTCAATATAGAAAGGTAAAGGCTTTACTATAAGCATTCACCTTCCCATTGGATCTTATCTGTGTTTTCTGTTCAAGGCGAAGATACTGTTAACAGTGATGTGATGTGAAGTGGTTGTATAAATTGCGATACCTTCTATTATGTAGATTCTCAAGGTACTGATGCTCCTGTTTTGGTTTTCTATAGAAAGGTCTGATTAGTTTACTTTTCCGCTCCTAGACAAATTAAATGAAATGAAACTTGACAGGCAAACATGCTTTGCTTAACGTTTTTTCAGAATAGAATCCCGAAATTTGCTGGAAAAATAACAAAATGTATACTTTGTATTTTCTTTGAAGTCCCACAAACTTGAGAATGCTGGTGAAACAGAAATATTACATACATCGCAAAATATTTCACAACTTTATTGAAATGCGCTTTAAGTCAACAGTACTGATATTCCTTTTGGGGTCCTCTTCAGGAGCTGGACTTGCAACCAATGGCTAGTCTGGCATCTGCTTTGTCACCTGAGAGCCCCTCCCTCAGCCATGTGGAGTACCCTCCATCCATGTTAGTCGGATTCTCATATCCCTGTGTCCATATCGATTCCTATGTCAGTTTTCATCTTTCACGCCAATTAAATATCAACCATGTGTTTCAGAGATCAGCTTACTGCATTGAGAAGATCAATGCAGGCACGCAGAGATCGTGCTCCTCCATTGCAACCCTGCCCATTCATGGTTCAATTTTTAGCTTACACAAGTTCCCCATCTAAGAAAACATGTATGAACGATCAGTCGCAGAGGATAAAAGATGTGTACCACTACAAGCTGATCCTCCTTGTTGCAAACCAAGGAGACCTCGTTGAGAAACTCGGGATTTACCACCTTTCCTGTGTGATTCATAGAGATATCATCAAAACCTCAGAAGTTCTGACAGAAATATGATCTGGTCAGAACTAACCTTGTTCCGTGAAGAAAAAGTATGGAACATTGACAGCATCATTAACATGGCTCTTCTCAAACTCCTCCGCAGTCCTACATCACCAGGTACACTCAGCTGACTGGACGATTCTACATTCCAAGATCTTTCAGTACATGTAAAAACTCAGGCCTACCTGACATCCAAATACTTGTATCCTACCTCAAGGAGGCCTTTAGCAGTATACACATCAACAGTCTTCACATCTTCACTCCTGCAAAATCACCAAAAGAGGTTTGTCAATGCACCACATCATTGACAATAATATCACTTACAGGGACAGGGTGACTTTACTTCTTGGCAGCCATTGTTATCGACTTTTGTAGCTTTTGCTGTGAAGTTTGCTGTTGATGGTGATCGAGGGTATGCCAACACTTTATTTATATGCAATTTCAAATGCCAATTTTCACATATTTTGAGAGCATTGACTTTTAACATTTCAAGATAATCCAACAAGTTGGTGATTTTAGATCAGATCATGGTGTGGTGACATTTCTTTCTTAAACTAGTCACCTGTCATTGTCCCTTAATTTTCTAATATACAGCTAAACTTTTGAATTATTGTTGATAAAAAAATTCCATTTGATTTCGTCTATGGTATTCCAAAAAAAAAAAAAAGAGTCTTATTCAGCCAAGCTGTCTGTCTATGTCTTTACTTTATCAAGAGAAGTTGCCCATCCATGCCACCATGATACTAACACTAATGCATGAGAATACTTCATCGAGAAATGTTCTGAGCTTGGTCGTTTTACATCTGGTGAAGAGCAAGTCTGGTACTGTTCTTGCCTCCATTTGCAAGTAAATAATATTCTTTTAAAGACATCTTAGTACTCACGGTCTGAAACAGTCCGGCAATGAAAGGAAGTTGTGTATCATGAGAATCCCTGGCATACACATTCAGCAGCAGCTTCCAGTGCCCACCGAAGCGTGCAATATGGTCAAAGCCTTCGTAAGTTAAATACTTTACTATATGGTACCGAAAAATCCCACCAGATGCCAGGTGGCCATATCAATATACTGATACCATCTGTCTCTTTGAGCCATTATTATTCAGCACAACCTAGCTCTCCCGGGGTTTAATAGTGATTCAGACATCCTCCATCCCTGCACAATGTTTGAAGCGCATATTGAGACTAACTCAGTGTAATATAAACAATTTAACTGGAAAGGACATCACTGCTGTTGACCTGTTCCGAGGCCTTATTCTTGAAAAGCTCATAAGAAGCTGAAACCATGTTGCACGAGTCCGCAATATGATTTCTTAAGTCAGCCGTGGGCATTAATGCTAAGCACTCATTTTGTAGCTTCTTTGAGGAAGGCTGTATAGAATTGGATGATCGGATGAAGTGTAGAAGGACATGAGCCTATAACATAGAGTGAACTTTGTCACATATAACAAGTATAATTGCAGGAAATAACTTGATACCACAACCCAGAGAGACTGCTCACATGGAATGCTGCTTTTAGAATGTCATCTGACTTCGCCTGATCCTTTAACAGTGCATACACTTTACCCTTTGAAGGATTGTAGGTCACTAGATATCTTTCTTGCTGATACGTCAACGGAAAAGAAAAGGGTTGTCATTCAAAAAACAGTCACAAAACCAACAACATGGATCCATGGAGGCCGTTACAATTTTAAACAACACTTTATTTGTTGATACACTGCAAGGAGGCGAGTTTCATAAAATACAAACCTCAAAGAAAGGCTGAATGGCAAGGTAAGGAGTAGGGTCTTGGAATGCCTCTTTGAATCTTGGACCTAACCAACAATAAGAAAGGCATCCTTAAACATCATTATCTTTTTCTACTACATATACAAGCTGGCCAATAATACCTAGAACAATGGGTCCTTCTTTCCAAGGAAAGCTGAATACACTCTCCTTCAAGTTCCCCTCCTGCAAAGAAGGAACTTGACCTACAAATAAATTGTGCAGAATGATAAATATGCACAGCGAATCGATGAAGAAAAAAATTAAGGTCTACAGTGATGATATTCTCTTATTTTTTCTATAAATGAAAAAACTTCAACATATCCCACCGAAAATTTGTGCAAGAAGAGAAAACCACGGTGAAGAGATATTATCATTTATCAGTATAATAAATTGCAAAGCTTTTTACATGGAGCAATCATCTCAACCTGTCTTTAGAAATGAGTCAACTGCCACTGTGAATCTTTCACGGTTCAGTGTGTGAAGGACAACAGATCTTACCTGAATAATCACAATCATCATAAATTAGAAGACTGGACAATTACCCGAATCATCTAATTGAGAAATCTAATTCATGTAAGGTTTAGTGACCCACACCTCCTTATAGGAGCTGAAAACGTAGCCACAGGAGAGGAGACCAAACGTCGTAAACAGCGAGGGATTTCTTTTAGAGATCAAAATACTGAGACCAGTTCCAAGCTACAAAAACAAGTATATCACAAATATAACCACTGCATTGTTTTCTGCAAGTACACTGGTGCCAGGTTAACATGTTAACATAATAAGCGCAGAGGTAAGAAGTGTAATGACAGAAAGCACTTAGAGTAAGCTTTGTTGCCACATATCTTTTATTCAAGTGGTGTTTCAATAAAAGAAATCAGAAAATGACTCACACTCACTGCAGCATATTAATATGAACTAAGTTGTGAAATACCAGATCCGCTATGTTACCAACGCACTCTCCTTTAGCAGTGACGTCTCCGATGTTCTCCCCTTTGGCAAAGGCTTTATATATAGGTGTACGGGTCGACGTTGATGTCACAGCAGCAACATTCTGTGGAGAATTCAGAAGAAACAAAAGGTGACCAAAGATGGCACCATAAACTTTCACACATATAATAATTGAATTACTTTGTAGGACATAATAAATGATCGGGTAGTGTTACCTTTGCAACATTAGCAGCACATGCCAAAGGCAGGAAGAATTGGGGTGCAGCTGCTGTTATCAACTCTACCCCAGCGCCTAACTCCATGAGAAGATCTCCGGCAAAACGCAACTGAAAGACAAGTTCAAGAGCAGAGGGAATTGAATTGCGGCCACCTATAAATGACAGAAAATTCGGCCATACTGGTACAAAAAGAAAAAGATCTCGACCTGTTTTAGATCATAGTCAAATTTTTTTCCTTGGCGAGCAAAGAGCATCTTTCCAACACGGCCGGCACCATCCTATAGGTGATGATAAAATCCAGGTCAAGGAGCATTGTATATCAAGAAAAAGAAGCTAACTTTGTTGTTTGAATTATATTCTATTGTTCATACTTCATATCAGCGACAATGCAAAAAAACAAACAAAACAAACAAAGAATGCATGAATGCCTTAATAATCCAGTTAATAGCAACAGCTCCAGCTGCCCTATTCCTAGAGACGCCAACAGATGCTAGGAGTGTCTGGGTGGTGAAAACACCCATAGCTCCGCCGAAGAAGTGCTGAAGAAAAGCAATAGCATTTTTGTTAACATGGATAGAAACAAAAACACAAAGAGTGGAGTATGGATAGTAATAGACTAGTAGTAGTACCTTCAAGGCTCTCCAAGTCATGTAAGGAACATAGGAAGGGATGACACTGTCGGGAAATCCTTCAGGGACAACATATGACCTTACAAAGGAAAGCAACTCCTGCAGAAACATTTAAAATAAATAAATAAATAATAGAAAAAGGGTTTAGGAGAAAGAAGAAGTAATAAATAAATAAAAAGTTAGTTAATTACATGAGCAGGAGATTGGGGAGTAGTGTGGAGAGTGATGGCGCGAATTGATGGAGTAGGACGATGATGATCATCGAGGACGTAGTTCCAGCGCCGCCCATCCACCTCTTCGGAGCATAGGAGTCTTACTCCATGGAAAGTGCCTGAAGTAGATTGTGGTGGTGTAGAGGAGGAAGAAGAAGGGGATGATGCCAGATTAGCGCTGATGCGGAGCGTCTCTCGTACGAGGAGGAGCCGAGCATCCGGAGCATCAGTAGTCGCAGTAGCTGCGGATTGCTTGAGTTTCATATGCGGACGAGCCATTGATTCGTAGATCCAAATTCAATTCCAATTGCGGAGCCGAGGATTCGAATTTAATCGAATCGACGAAGAAGAAGAAGAAGAAGGGTGTGTGTGTGTTTTGCTTTGGAAGTAACGAGAGCAGCGGAAGTTAGTTGGCCTACAAAAATTGCATTGCAAACTCCGATTGCCGTAAATAATTTTTTTTATTTTTATTTTGATAAACGATTGCCGTAAATAATTAATTAAAGTAAATTTGATGTGTTGCGTTTCTCTTCAGGTAGGCTTTTTTGTGAACAAAGCCCAGCTCAATAAGATACAACGCGTCGCGCGCCTCTTCACGTGGTTTCATTTTCCGCACTCAATTCCTGCCGATCGCTCACATATTTGAATTTGAGTTTCGACGTCGTCTTCGTCTTCTCGCCAATCGCAAGGTCTGAATGCGTTACTTGATCTTCGGCTTTATAATTTTGCTTCCTGAATTTTTGTTTTGAGAATTCCGTCCGCTACCTGTTTGTTATAATGCCTCTACGAAGTTGAAGTAAGTTTGCGGAGGTAGAATGTTTGTTAGCTTTGTTGAGTTGATTATTTTCTTTCTTTTTCGTGTTAGGTGTGAGATTCTCGTGCTTTGATTTGTTTGTTTCTTAGTTGAGGAAAAAAGTTGTATAGAATTGGTGTGATGCTTTGGTGAAAGTTTATATACAGTTTTATTTGCTTGGAAATGACATCAGTCATGTCTTATTTTAGAGACTAGGTTACTTGTTGATATTTAACTTTAACATTATGTTTTGTCTGTATTTGGAGCAATTTTTTGAACACAGCAGCAATGGCTAACTTATGTTTTATGTATAGAATATTGTGGCGTGAGATGCGAAACAATGTACGGGGAATGTCTTAGCTGTGGTCAGAATATGAAGGAAAGTAATGTTCGCTGAAGCATATATGTTACGTTAATCTCAGTGATGAGGATCTTTCTTAGGAGTGGTTTGTCAGTTGCTCGGGGGTCATATGTTACTTCAGGGATTATTTATACGGGCTCCCTCGATTGTCTCTACACCCATAATCTACATACGCGTTCGGAAGGGCGTGGTATTGTATATATCAGACGTTTTTGTAATTGTTCTCAGCAACATAGTCTAGGTTGGGACGGTTCATCTCGTGACATTTTGCTACAAAAGCTTGAAGCTGCATTGGTTGATCATCAAATTGGTGATGCTTGGGAAGTTTTCAATGGTTTCAGGAAATTGTATGGTTATCCTGATCGCTCAGTTATGTGTAAACTGGTTACTGCAATGTCTTATTCAGCAGAGTCATGCTGGCTTCGTACCGCATATGATTTAGTCTATGGTATTTCAAAAAATAAGTCATATTTACTCCAACATGACGTTCTGGCCAAGCTATCTCTATCATTAGCAAGAGCACAGTTGCCTATTCATGCCACCATGATACTAAGACTAATGCATGGCAAAACTTCATTGACAAATGTACTGAGCTTGGTTGTTTTACATCTGGTGAAGAGTAAGGCCGGTACTGTTCTTGCCTCCAATTTTTTGATTGAAATTTGCAACTTCTCTGGACAGGTAACCGTGGATAAGCCTAGACCTAAAACGGATTGGAAACCTGATACAGGAACTTTTAACCTTGTTCTTGATGCGTGTGTGAGATTTGAATCGTATTTTAAAGGGCAACAGCTGATAGAGGTAATGGCACGAAGAGGAGTTGTGGCAGATGCACATTCACTGGTCATCATTGCCCAAATTCATGAGATGAGTGGTCAAAGGGATGAACTGTTGAAATTTAAAGATCAAATTCATCCAGTCCCCATGTCTCTACTTCACCATTATCAACAATTCTACAACAGCCTTCTTAGTTTGCATTTCAAGTATGGTGATCTTGATGCTGCTTCTGATCTCGCCATTGAGGTCTACAAAATGTGGGAGGATCTACCTATTACAAATGTGAAGAAAGGACCCCAGAAGCCTTGCCTTGTCCCAATAGCCTCGCAAAACCTGAGATCAGGGCTAAAGATTCAAGTACATCCTGATGTATTACACAAGGATACTGTCTTAAAATTGCCAACTGAACATCAACTTATTAATCACAAAAATGGAAGACTAGTCCTCAGCAACAGAGCAGTAGCTAAGCTTATCCACGGCTACAAGCAGTCTGGGAGAGTTAATGAGTTGTCAAAAGTGGTCACCAGAATCCATAAAGAATTGAGTTCGTCAAAAGAAGCGAGTTTCTGCTCAGATGTCTTAGAAGCATGTCTCTTTTCAGGATGGCTAGAGACAGCCCATGATATCATTGACGATATGGAATTGGCTGGAACTCCCTTGCCTCATGAAGCATACATGTCACTCATGTCAGCTTATTGCAAAAGAAAGATGCTTAGAGAGGCTACAGGATTAATACATCAAATGAGGACAGCTGGTTTCGATTCCAACCCTCCTGATGAGCAACTTGTCTCTACATTTTTTACTGATGGTAGTTGCCAATACTGTCAGCAGAAATCTAGTTTGGGTGAGTCATTGGTCCGGGAGACACAACAGGAAAAGGCAAGCCTCTCAGTACTTTACAAGTTCAATTCGTCAATCTACTTTTTCTGCAAGGCGAAAATGATAGAAGATGCAGTACGGTCATATAGGAGAATGCAATCTATCAATATTCAACCCACTGTCCAAACTTTCACTAGTCTATTACTAGGGTATGCTTCCCTGGGAATGTATCGCGAAATGACAATCTTGTGGGGTGACATTAAGAGGAGTTTAGAATGTGAAAGTTTACTTCCGGACAGGGATCTGTTTGAAATTTTACTATCAAGTTTTATTCGTGGAGGATACTTCGAACGGGTGATGGACATCATCTATTGCATGAAAAAGCAGAATATGTTCATAGACAGGCAGTCGCACAAACATGAGTTTCTAATGCTTCACAGTGATCTTTACAGAAACTTGAAGGCCTCAATGGCTAGAACTGAGGCTCAACATAAAAGGATACATTTTGTGCAGGAGTTTAGAAGATGGGCCGGCATCAGCTAAAGATCAGTCATAACAGCGAGTTTCCTACTCCAAAGTCTTAAAATTCTCTTGATTTAATTAAAGGCGACTAGAGGGGCTCATAGTGAATCATACTTGGCATGAGAGTCTGATAGACTAGAACACGGGGCACAGAGTGTTGGTATATATTGGAAGTATGGTCCTTGGATCTCATGGTAGGGTGTGATCTTCCTGAGCTGGCAGATATTCTTTGCCTTGGTAAACACACTATTGATGAACCACATGCCATTTGATATTGCACCCTGCTCCATCTTTCTGGATCTGTCCATGCCCAACGGGGAAAACTACATGGTATGAAAGTAAATAAAGCGAGAGTAACGTAGCCATATGCAAACTACCAAGAGGTATGCAATGAACGTTTTCTATGGTTTTTGCTAGTTACAGAATACAAAGTTATGTTATCAAATTATTTGATGCAAGTAGGTTATCTCGATTTAAAAAAAATTGCCATGTTTATTGAACATGAATTAATGACTTAGCCCTAGCTGGCTGTGGCTCATTGTAAATACCTCTTCGGTGCTGCTAGTGTTTGTTTATCCTCTTTCTTTTTTCAAGGAAGTGCACTTGAATCAGCAATACTAGAAAGTGAATTAATTAGTCCAGGTCCAGGCTATTACATTTTTGAGCATTGACTTATTTGAAGTAGAACTAATACACGACTTTTTGTTGCTCCATGATTCCCCATTACCAGTGAAATAATAATAAGGTGTTATGCATTTACTTTTGAGTGATAAGGAAACATCCACTTCTACAATCAATGGATTCCAGCCCTATTTTGAGGACCCTCTGGCCTGCTAAAGCCCAAAACACATACTCTAGATCCTTTATTCTTGGTGATCCTAGCTACCTGTAAATAGCTTCTAGTTATCCTTCCCTTTCACTTTCAATTTTTTAGTGAGAAGTTTGATCTATGAGAAATTTATACATATCTTTGTTTATTCATTTTCTTAAGATCAATTGTTTTGTCTATTAGTAACTCTTGACCATCTAGAATGATTAGTTGATCTGATTCCAGGCCTGTCATTCGAACGTGAAAAAAAGGTAAACAAAGACCTTCAAGAAGATGTATAGCCTAGTTAAGATCACCCAAGAGTGGCCTCTCACGCATATGGTATTGTGAGGGTGATTCAATTGATTGCAGCTAATAAGGAGTCCTTCAAAATGTCATTTCTTTCTGAGATCACGGGAAGATTGAAGTCATTTTCAGATAAGTGTAGACTTATATGAGTGGCTGTGGGAAAAAAACAAATTAAAAAGCACCATGGAAGCTTCTACTGTGTGGTACCTAACATCATTAGAAAAAGAGGGAAGTGATCCTTTTCAATATGTGAATGGACAATTATTTGTTTATTACTATCAATCATATTTTTTATGTGCAAGCTCTTCTAGATTTTAATTTTTCAATTGAGGACTATAACTTAAAATCTCAGGCACCAATTCAATAGCTACTTGACTTTCTTTATGACTTACTTGCCATACTCATACTGCTCAGGTTCCCCATTTATCTACTGAAATGTCACTTAGGTAGCATCATCAGTTCCTCATCAGTTATTGATGCAACTAGTAAAGTGGGTATGGGCTAGCGTTAAGTGATGCGCAGGTAGTTTGAATTCTTTGAAACTTTTCTGTGTGTCTATCTTGTCGTCTGTGATTTTATTAAATGTAGTTCAAACTGAAAATTTTGAGTTACTTGATGTTGCCATTTGGCTGTACCTACTTTTGTCTGTTTTAATGGGAGTGAAATGATACAGGTTCATGGGATAAAGCCAACAACAACCTGTAGAAATGTCAAACCAAAACTGTTAGCTAGTTGTTTCAATTTTACAATTGGACCGGCTCTCACAGTGACATGGCCAGGAATGAATGCTTGTTGGTGGATATTGCATTTAATTATGTGGCCATCTTCCACCTCTCACCCCCCTTCTTTTCCTGTCAAATTGCTAGCTGATGGAGCAAATCAAAAGGCACTCTGCTATCAACATTACATCACCCTTCTTAGGTATGAAGCACCAACTCTTATATTCAAATTTTATCTCACACCGTTTTGGCTCTCTCTTATAAATTAATATCTAATGACTTGGTAATTGGTACACATATGCCTGATTAGTGATTACCTGTACATGTGTATATGTCTCACTTAGTGCTTACCCATTTCTCTAATCTAGAAACATTAAAGAAAGAAACACCCATGTTTGATTTTCACATGATGATCTACCTAAACTAATAAATAAAGTGTGGGGTTTGGTTTGGTTAGTTGGTTAGTTGGGTCATGAGATCAAGGTATAATTATATGGTAGGTTGGTGGGAACTGGAAAGAAAGTTGGTTTATGGCACTTTATACTTTATACAGACAGTTGTTAGTTCTCTCACGCATATGATAATACTCTGTCTTTGTGTGTATTGATTGAATTTCTGCAATTTTTTTCCTCAAAGACTACTTGCTAGTGGGTCTTAAAAAGGATGATAAGTCTAATGGTTAACCATAGCCTCTCCTTTCCTGCTTTTCTCCTCCTTTCATCTCTTCTTTAGCTTATCCAGTTTTGAAAAGATCTAATATGGACCCTCTTTCCTTCTTCCATTAGCATATGAAGACAAATTTAGGTTGTACCTTATGCATACAAAACCAATACTTCACAGCAGTTCCCTTCTGAAACTAGAATGATGGGTTGAGTTTGAGCATAGGCCTTTGATGTGTTATCACTTATCACAGTATTGATTGGGTTCATTAATTTGCTTTTGAATAATTGGAATTGGAACCATGTTCTATTCCTTTAAAAAAAATTAGTCCTTCATAAGATATTTACATGGAGAGGCCAAAGTCATGTAGGTAGAATCAAAGAAACTGCAAGTCACTCTGCATACCCATAGATGAAGCAGGACATGGCTATGCTCATTAGGTATGAAATTAGGACTGATTTTAGTATATGGACGGCTTGGAATTACATTACAAATGAACAAAGAGTGAAAGTTTGAAACCTAAAATTCATATCCTCCATATCGATCATAACCCAAAACCCAATTTGATCATGATTTTATTTCATCTCCAAGCTTCTGTAATCCAAAACACCACCTTTCAATCCTAGGAAATCATGATGAACAGTTACACTGTTTCTGTTAACACTGCCATTACCACAACTGCAGTCTTTGCTGTTCTTTAACCCCAAGCTGCAAGCGAAGCAGACTGCAGCTTGATTTCTTCCACTCTTCAATACTGCCTCATTCTGCTTGTACTGGTAGCAGCTAGGTGGGCTGATTTTAAGCTCAAGATTTAAGTCTGGAATTCCTTGTTGTTGTTGTTCTTGGATAGGAAACTGCTCAACTTTGCATTCAAATATACCTCTGACCATGCTCTTCTGATCCTCTACTTGATCTCTGCTTACAGCATTCATGTTGTTGTTGGATGCACCAAATGAAATCGTCGTGGTGGTGTTGGTGTTGGTGGATCGCTCTGGTGTGGATGCATCATTGATGCTCCGGTGAGTTGCTGGATCTATTCCTCTGTTCAATAGCTTTCTCCTTATATGTGTGTTCCAGTAGTTCTTGATTTCATTGTCAGTCCTTCCTGGTAATCTTCCTGCTATAAGTGACCATCTGAAATCAAACAAAAGTTCATTCTTAAATTAGTATGACAGAGGAAACTGAATCAGATTTGTCAAATCTAAGTCTAGCCAAATCCAGAACTCAAGAATTTGGGTTTTGGAAAGGAGGCTTACTTGTTGCCGAGGAGGCTATGGAGTTTGATGATGAGCTCATCCTCTTCCTCTGTAAAGTTGCCTCTTTTCAAATCAGGTCTAAGGTAGTTGATCCACCTAAGCCGGCAACTCTTGCCGCACCTGAGTAGGCCAGCAGCCTTAGGCAGGGATCTCCAACACCCCTCCCCATGAGCTCTGATGTAGGATATCAGACGATCATCCTCTTCTTTAGTCCATGCCCCTTTGTTGGTATGAGCTTTCTCACAACATGGTGACCTCCCCATTTTAGGACAGAATCAGAGTCTCTAGTGTTGATTGATAATCAGGGATTGGGGTCTCTCTGTTTTTCCCTCTGCCTTTGATAAAAAGATGTTTTGCTTTTTGTTGGTGAAGAAGCTCCAAAGGGTGTGTGGCTTGCTGGGTCTTGTTGAGGACTTCAAATGAGGGTCTTATATAACTTTTGACTATATGGATCTAGAGGTACATAATGTGTATATTTTAAAAATATATATATATAAATATGATAAATTATGTATGCTGCACATGAAGATGAGATGAAACAGATCAAATTGTTATTGCTTCTAGATGTGAGTTGGTGAGAATAGGTTTAAAAGATGGCCTAGGCATTTGTCATCATCATCATCATATACTTTATAATAATGAAATGCTGCTACTACTATTACATTACATCTTTATTAAAGTCAGTAAAAAGGACAAGTTTACTTAACAACTGAGTGATTAGATACAACTTTCAGGTAGGTGTCTGTGTCTGCCCTAACTCCCCTCCCCTCTCCTCTCTACTTTGTTTTTAATTACAAAGCTAATGCAACACTACTCCCTTAACTTGAAGCATACACTAAGATTGTGAAATTAGATTAAGTTAAAAGTATAAATATCTTAGCCAAACCCAATGGCCAACATGTACCAGAATACATGTAAGGGCACATTAATGACAAGTATTATTGTAAAGAAAGCTGTTGGAACTAACACCATTGGGCATGGGTCCCTCTTTGTTTGGTTTTTTTTTTTTTTGATGTACTCTTTGTTTGGTTTTAAGGACAGGACAGCTCTTTCCTTGTTTTAATTTTTCCACCCTTTTGGCTTATTTTCTCTGTATATATCACTTGTATGAAAAACACAGGCATTTGAACTTTCCAGTCATATGTTTCCAGATCCTTACATAGTTACATACAAAAGATTATCAAGCAAAACATTCCAGTGAAAAATGGGTCAGCTTTTGATTTCTGGGTTATATTCAGAATTCATTGCCATTTACTTTCCCTTTTTTTTTTTCTTGATGAGGCTGTTACCATTTACTTTTAACATAGGGTGGAGTTTTGGACTTATGTAGTAGTGTAAAGCTTTGGAGATTGATCCAGGGGTAGTAGTTGAGGCCTTTTTATTCTATTGGATGCATACATCATCATGTTGGGAGAGGGAGGTGAAAAGTAATGTTTTGGTATCAACTTTTGGAGGGTTTCTAGAAGGTGGTATCAGTTGGGTGAAATTGCAAATTGATTTGAAAAGGAAAGGTCTTAGAGCCATAAATCCGTGAACATCATCAGATTAAAGTTAAACAGCAACAACAACAATAATAATAAAAGAAGATATAGTACTATTAGTGGGAGTGTGGTTGTTGGATGTGTGGCCTTTGGTTCACCTTCCACTTCTTCCTCTCTTTTTTTAACCTCTCCTCCAGTTTAAAAAACCTTGTGTGTGGTTGAAGTTTAGGCAAGATGCATAAATGGTAGGGGCAGAGTTTGCTTTTCTTCCATTTCTATCCATTTACTATATGTAATTTGGTTGTTGTTCATTGCTATATACATTCACATTGCTAGTTCCTACCACCATCATATTCTTTCTATTTCATCAACCTCCTACACTATTTCACTTTCATTTAAATCCCAATGTTTTTTTTTGATAGAATTTAAATCCCAATGTTGATTGATGGTTGATGGAGATGAATTATAGTTGATTGAATGATGATGATAAAGAGGGGTAGTTCAGTCATTTTATTTACATCATAATTTCACCAAACTTTTTTTATTAACTACTACTACTAAGGTCTAAGTACTAGCTCCCTTCTGACAGATCTGACACTATGCTGCTGTTGATATTTCTAGATGGAAACAAAAACACTAACACCTCGCTCTGCAGTTGTTGACTATATTGGAATTGAAATTGAATCTGATTTGCTGCTTCATGGAATTTCTTCCCCAATTCCTCTTTTGAGACCAATGGTTTCACTACCTTGCTATATGACACTCCAGACTCCACCACCAACATTATCTAGCTCCAATCACCAGCATTGGAGAATGTGAAGAATATGAAAAAAAAAACAAGAAAACTGGAAGAATTCTTCCACTGTCACTCTCTCTTCTGGTAAGGAATCAATTCCTCCACATCTTTACTTTCTAATTTCAATTAAGCATATGCATGCCTACACAAACATGTATTAAAAATTTACTTGACATTATTCTATCGACATGTAGGGCTGTGGAAATGTGGGTGGTGGAGTTAGGTTGAACAGGCACTGCTGCATTGATATGAATCTCTGTTTGCCAACCACATTTAGATGTGGAGAAAAAATAATAAGAATCATATTAAATGAACAAACCAACCATGGTAGAGGAGAGTCCATTTGAGTAAGATGGGGAAATAAAAAGTAGAGAGTTGTGACAGGGATGTCAATGTCATGTGCTTAGGGCAATGAACACTGGTGGGGTCCTTTAAAACTGCCCTTACCTACCTACCAACTTTTACCCTACACCACCACCACCACCATTTTCGGTTCGGTTCTCTCTGTTTTCATTCCCATCCCATGTGAGCAACAACAACCTCTTTTTGCTATATCAACCACCAGTGTACCACTTTCTCCTCTCTTTTTTTTAAAATCTGATCTTAACTCCCTTCCCCTTTCTCATGTATATCAAACTGATTTCTGATTAACATTCTCGAAACATTCATGTGTAGCATGTTTTGTATTTGACTATTGAGTGTATATAGCATGAAGTTAATGTGGCCATTATATATATATATAGTGTAATGTTGACAAGAGATAAAGTGTCAACATGATGGGTCAATGTATGGAAATATCGAATGTATCTTGCTAGTTTGTGACTTCACTTCATGAAGGTCAGAAGGAACATACTGAAGTGCGTGCGATAACACAATGTGAAATGTGTATATACACATTACTCATGAGGTTAATATGTCATTGTAAGGGCTGACAATTTGAATCAATCAAATACATATAAATACATGAATTTTTAACACTCCAAAACTTGATTGCGCTAGACAAGTAATTGTGGTTAGGCGAACGAGTCATTAAATGAGAAGAGTGCTAGCTGGAGAGGGAGATTCAACCAACCAACAAACTATAACTCAACTTTGACTCGACTTGGCTATAAAACGAAAATGGTAGGAGCGTACGGCAAAAATTGTCTATAATAATTCATTACATGATTTTAACTTATCTGAAGTAAATAGATAAGCATATGGGAAAGAAAGGGGGAGAATTAATTGTTACCTAATTGATTGTTCCATCCTAGAGCTTTGTCTTGATGTGAACTGTCACAAACAAGAAAGAAAGAAAGTTAGGTGAATAGATAAGCACTGGAATCTGAATGCAAACGTATTGAGAGCATGGATGGATGTATTTTCACGTGTATGCAATTATTCATAGACCTGTGGAGAGAATGTGCAAAGTGGAGTGGAAACAGATCATTCATTCATCCTAAGTAAATTGATTTGGAAATTATTGGCACGTTTTTAGTTCAGACAGG
Organism: Rhodiola chrysanthemifolia; assembly: GCA_033675395.1. Lineage (NCBI taxonomy): Eukaryota > Viridiplantae > Streptophyta > Magnoliopsida > Saxifragales > Crassulaceae > Rhodiola > Rhodiola chrysanthemifolia. Next base: position 3,644,736 of record CM066207.1, read on the forward strand.
TATGGCGATTGAGATTAATAGTGCGTATTAGTGAAGGGAAATCATTCAAGTTGAGAGATTTTGAATTCAATTGCCAATAACTGACTTGCCTAACAACCTTCAATGATACATGCAGCATGTGCTCCCTTCCCTCCACCTCATTCATGTTATTACGCTTCATATACTTCGCTTAAAATTTGTTTTGACAAACAAGACCTAGACTCATAGGGCTGATTAGAAGTACACAGATAACTTAGAGCAAACAAATAAACACCCCGTGTATACCTTAGCATATAGCTCGGTGAAATGCAAGATCTACATACCAATAAAGCCTTGTCAGTTGGAAGCCTCAGCAAACCTTCTGTTTCCCCTTTAAGCAGCTTCCTGATTGTGCATAATTAATGATGAAATAAGTTGGTGTCTGCCTCATGGCAATTCCAAGATTACAACTTCAAGAACCAAAACAAATCTAATGCTGAAGATATCTCTATTTATCTACTTTTTTAGCAATCCAAAATTGTTTAGGCTTACACAAAATAAGTGTTATCAAACTTCAGAGGTTCCTCTGTCCATGGGCCTTCAAAACCTGATATCATGATGTGCCCTTCCCTGGAAACAGAAAGCACCTTGACGTTCAAAATTACGCTTAAATAAGATATCTGTTTTAAAAACTACACAATTCACATATTAAAGAAGCATATGAATAGGATATTAATACCTGATTGTGGACTTCTGATAGTACAATAATATTGACGCCAGATACCCCATCCGAAGGAGGACACCCTTTACCTGTGATGGACCTGAGCTGAGGCAAACTTATCGGTAAGACTTGTCACGTGGCCATTCAGATAAAATAAACTAGTCGATTAGGATCCTCACAAGTGATAACTAGTCAAGACAAAATCTAAAAATGACTGTAGACAGAAAAGTTTTTTTCTCGGCCAGAAGTGTTAATGCACCTAAAATTCATAATATTGACAACATTTCGCAATGACATGTCAAATTGTGTTACAACTCCATGAGCAAAAAGAGACTATAATAAGACATACAAATACATTTCACAGCTAGTGATCTTATGATTATGATCATAGGATGATGAGTAGGGACAAGCTGTGTTCACGGGGCACAAAGACTTGCTCAACTCTGACTTTAATGCGCCATTCACAATAGAATGATGCATTTCTGTTAACATCTATTGCTGTGGGAAATCATATAATAATTACCATCTGCCTAATTATGCTTCATTTCAGTATGTGAGGTTACAGCACGAAAGAAAGCGAAAGAAGGTTACAGCACTAGAAATTATACTTTCAAAAACATAACAAATGTTAGTAAAATCTCCGGATTGAGAATCCGGTAAACATCAAACCTGCCTCTATATCTAACTAAAAGAAACAAACTGACCATATAATTCCTTGAAACACACTTTACTTCTGCATAAGATAGACATACTGTCAAAGTGAGACACATACAAAGCTTTTCAATGGCACACTGACCTGATACAAGTTTGTGTGTTAGCTTAGGGTATTTAGTTTTCACTCTGCAATACGACAAACGAGCTATTGAATAAAACATCTGCAGTATCTCCCTTTAAAGTGACACAAGAGGCAGAAGACATGAAATAGAAAAATGGCATGAAAGATATATAAACTTCTCTAAAATATACCACTCAGAACAATAACAGGAAGAACACATGCAATATGATTGAAACTCGAAGTAAAAAGTGTTTTCTCAACCACCAAATCGTCCTCTTGCGTATTGAAACATTCAACTGGAATACTGGGTGTCAACCTGGTTTTCTAAGACTTCACAGATATTACAAATAGTGAAGTAACATCATAGGCAGCATAACATTCCAGCCGGTAATTAGCTAACACAGTCAAATCCATTCATAACACACCTTCCCATTCTAAGATTCTAAGACCAATTTCTTATAAAAGAAATTCAACTGAATTTTCAAAAGAAGATATTATTCCAACCACACACTAAAACAAATACACATCAATATCAAAATACTACTCACCGCTGAAATCAAACAGCCACTTCTTCAAGGCGTTTTTGCACTATGTCTGTACTCTTCTATGTTCCGAGTCCATCCGTTCGGTCCGCCAGTTTTGTCTACAGTTGTAATTCAAACCACTCCAACTCAACCTCAAATTCCTGGACCTGGATCCTTCAAACAATCAATCAAACACACTTCGATAAAAGGCGCAACACATCATCTCATCGCATCCACAAAGCAAACTAATCACCAAAAGTTACTATCCACACACCACCACCACCACTTCAAACCAGCAATCGGCATCTATATCTCCCAAAACAACATAAACACGAAACGATGCAAAATGAATTGAGGCGACAGAGAGCAAGTGGAGCTTACGCAAACGCATATTATTGGACCTGGATCCTTCAAATAAAATTGAACAAACACGGAGGCGCAAAACATCATATCATCATCGGAAGTCGCAACCACAATGCAACCTAATCACAAAACATTACGACTCATTACACACCACCACTTCAAACCAGAAATCGACATCTATATAATCGAAACAACTTCCTATACGCGAAAACATGTACAACGAAGTAATGCGATTTAACAGATAGTGGAGCTTACGCAAGTTAGAGCATGATCGGAGCAGTTGCGCTAGCGATCGCGATCCGACCGCGGTGATACCGATTAGCCTTGTCGATTTTCTTAAGATACTCGGTGTTCACGGCCTGAAAATACGTTACATATTATCGACCAAACTCTCTTAGTCGCCGGCGACCGGAAAGTGAGCTGCGAAGGATTTTACTAGCTCAAATTTTCGCAGCGAGTTTTGAAAACGGAACAGAAGTAGTGAAGCACGCAGAAGCTACCCACGACAGAATGCAAACACGGCCGTCAAACGACGGCGTTCGATAAGCGGGCCACTTTGGAAAGCTCGTACTAAATGGGCCTATTGGTCTTTTCATTTGAGGCCCTTGATAATCTCGTGCTCGATGTTGGAAATTTTCACAAACTATATTTTTTTTTTAAGGTTGGAAGGATTGATGAAATATCAAATATATGATCCTATAAAAAAATAGTAGAATTTATGGATTTAATTCCTTGTTTTCTTTTAATATTTTTATTGCTCTTTATTTTTTCCTTTTCAGTAACTTTCTTTTCTACATATTAATCCATTTTCGATATCATAGGATAATGTTGCTTAATTAGCCAAATTAAAATTAGAAATTTCATAATCAAATTTTAATAACACGTGCACGGTTTAAAACCCTCTACTGTATTTAAAATCTTTTCTGCAACCTTTACAGGACCATCCTCATCTCAAATTTTATTCTCAGCTAAAATAATGGCTTCATCTTCTGTTTTCATCTGCATTTTTCTTGCATTAAATATCGTTCTCAGTCCAGGTTTGTCCTTTTTTTTTATAAATATTATATCACCCAAAGTATTGATATATTCGTCATGCTTCTCGTACTTGTACTGAATATTTAATTTATCGATAATATACATGAATATCCCTCTGACCTTAAAAATGTAATTTAAATGTAGATGTATACATTTTATATAGTGAAGATCATGTACAAAGCATATTTTTAATGCAAAGTTTATCAAAACAGCTGGATTATAATTTATCGCCGAAAAACTAAAAGTACAACATAGTGGGCATACATGATTTAATCACATCCGTCCAAATGACCAAATCAAGGGTTGTGATTGATTTCTATTTTTTTACACAAATATGTCATTTGCACCGAATCCTTTTACACATTTCATTTTTTTTTTCCTCACTTGGCCTAGCATCATATTTTAGACTTTTAGTTAATTTTATTTATAATATAAATATGTTTGCATTGTGCAGTTGTTCATGGAATAATTGGTCTCAACTATGGAATCCAAGGTGATAACCTCCCAAGTCCATCTCAAACCATAAGCCTTCTACAATCGAGAAACATCAACAAAATACGCATCTTCGAGCCAACTTCAGCGATTCTTGACGCACTACGTAACACAAATATTGCTGTCTACATCGGTGTTAATAATCTAGACTTACAGCCTCTAGCTACTGATCCAACTTACGCGACGAAATGGGTGCAAACTAACATCGTATCATATGCTGGTTCGATCGTGATCTCTGGCATAGTCGCGGGGAATGAATTCATTCCCGGTGATTTGGGTCAGTATGCACTTGGAGCCATGATTGGATTATATAATGCATTGCAAGCTGCCAATATAAACGTCCCGGTCACGACTGCAGTGCAATATAATATAATGGGAGTGTCTAATCCACCTTCAGCCGGAGAATTCGGTTCTGACTCAATCGATGATTTGAAGCAGATATGCGGATTTTTACAAGAACACGGATATCCGATCCTGGCCAATATCTATCCATATTACGCGTATACCGGTGACTCGTCCATCGGCACGGACTACATTTTCTTCCAGTCAACGTCACCCGTTGTGACAGATGGAGATTTTCAATATTTTAACATATTTGATGCTATGATTGATGCGATGTACACCGCTTTGGAAAAGGCTGGCGCACCGTCGATTGATATCGTGGTGGCCGAGACGGGATGGCCTAGTGGCGGAAACAATATTGCCACTACTGACAATGCTCAGCTATACAATCAGAATGTCATAAATCATGTGAAATCTGGCGCAGGCACGCCCAAGAGGCCGAATAAGGAGGTGGAGACTTACATTTTCGCCATTTATAATGAGGACCAGAAGCCCGATGGAACTGAGCGATTCTTTGGATTGTACAATCCGGATCAGACTGAAGTGTATCATATTGACTTCCCAAGCCCAACATTATGGGAATGAATGAACAAATGAATGAATGCTCCATTTCTAAGTATTGGATCTCATTTCAATTGTAGGTGAGGGATTTATGTGTTAATGTCATTTAATTAAGATTAATAAAACATGATGTTGTACTATTTCATTATTAATAAGATGTCGTTTTAGTTTATTGTATTGATTGATTGGTTTTATTGCATGTTGATACAGAATCATATTATTCGTGATAGGAATTGAATCCGAGAACTGAAGGTGTATTAACCACCACTTAACCATCGTCCATCAGATCATTAAAAAAGATTTCTAAAACGACATTATTTAAAAAGTTATTGTTATTTGCTTTGAAACTTTGGATTTGAATTGAAATAAAAAATGAATGAAACTTGTAAATTTTAATGGCATGTCATAGGTTCATTATTGTGAAAAAGGATCCGGTGCAAATAACATATTTTTGAAAACATATAAATCAATAACAGTCTTTGATTTTGTTATTTGGACAGATGATATTAAATCTCATTGTATGGATGATTTTTCGGCGACGAATTATAAATCACTTTTGACGAAGTATGTCATACTTTTGATTTTTCGTCGACTAATTATAACCAACTTTTGACGAATTTTATAATTTACACCAAAAAAATAATTTGCACATGATGTTTACTATCATTATTGTTATATAATGTCATAAGTTTGCAATGATAATAACTAACAACTATTAAAAAAAATTGTCTATTGCGTTTAGCCGGATATTTTAGATGTTTGGTTCTGAGGCGGTCCACCGTACCGTTGTGGCCTCCGTCCTGGTATTTGAATATCTATTAACAATTAACATAATTGTTATTTGTGTTCATTTTTCTTAAAAATATATATTTCGAGCTCCCTCCGTTCTCTTTTTTTTTTTTTTTTTTTTCCCTAGTGAGAGGAGTTGTAGTATTTGTAGGGACTTGAACCCGGACTCCCTCCGTTCTCTTGAAATAACAAAATCAGAGTAAAATATTGAAATTTTGGTAATAAAATCAGATAGGGAAATTTCTGAGAAAAATAAATAGTTACACTGATCGAGAAGAAAGTGTCGGCCCATAATGTTCACATGCTAGATGGTGAAATTTCTCAGAGATTATTTGTTTTTTCTAAGGTCGGAAGGATTGATCAAATATATGACGCTATCAAAAAATAGTACGTAGAATTTATGGATTTATTGCCTTATTTTAAATTCTTTTCCTCTTTATTTTTTCCTCTCCAGTAAATTTCTGTTATCCGTCTTCTGACCATACATATTTTATCCATTTTCGTTATCCTCGGATTATGTTGCTTAATTAGCCAAATTAAAATTAGAAATTTTATATCCAGATTTTTATAACACGTGCAGGATTCATATCCCTCTACTATACACCCTTTACAAAACCATCCTGTTCATCTTCAGTCTCCCTCTGTATTTTTTTTGCATTACATATTGTTCTCAGTCCAGGTTTGTCCTATTTTCTCACGTATTAAATCCCCAGAAGCATTGATATCTTTGTCATGTTACAAGTGTTTTTTTTATTGAATTTTAAATTTAACGATAATACATGAATAACCCTCTCAGCCTGAAAATATTTTTTTTATATAGATGTATACATTTCATATTTAAAATGGTATTTTTCTTTTCTCACACTTGCCTTCACATCCAGTTATAGTTTTTTTTTTTTTTTGCATTGTGCAGTTGTTCATGGAATTGGTCTCAACTATGGAATCCAAGGTGATAACCTCCCAAGTCCATCTCAAACCATAAGCCTTCTACAATCGAGAAACATCAACAGAATTCGCATCTTCGAGCCAACTCCAGCGGTTCTTGACGCCATACAAAAAACAAATATTGCTGTCTACATTGGTGTTAATAATCTAGACTTACAGCCTCTAGCTACTGATCCCACTTACGCTACAAAATGGGTGCAAACCAACATCGTACCGTATGCTGAGTCGACTATCATCTCTGGCATAGTCGCCGGGAATGAGATCATTCCAGGCAATTTGGGTCAGTATACACTTGGAGCCATGATTGGATTATACAATGCTTTACAAGCTGTCAATATAAACGTCCCGGTCACGACTGCAGTGCAATATACTATAATGGGAGTGTCTAATCCACCTTCAGCCGGAGAATTCGGTTCTGACTCAATCGATGACTTGAAGCAGATATGCGGATTTTTACAAGAACACGAGTATCCGATCTTGGCCAATATCTATCCATACTACGCTTACACCGGTGATTCTTCAATCAACGTCATAAACTACATTTTTCTCCAGCCCAACGCTCCCGTTGTGACAGATGGAGATTTGCAATATTCTAACATATTCGATGCGATGATTGATGCAATGTACACCGCTTTGGAAAAGATCGGTGCATCGTCGATTGACATCGTGGTGGCCGAGACAGGCTGGCCTAGTGGTGGAAACGATATTGCCACCCCTAACTATGCTCAGTTATACAATCAGAATGTGATAAAACATGTGGAATCCGGTGTAGGGATGCCCAAGAGGCCGAATAAGAAAGTGGAAACTTACGTTTTTGCCATTTATAATGAAGACCAGAAACCGAATGGAACTGAGCAGTTCTTTGGATTGTACAATCCGGATCAGACTGAAGTGTATCATATCGACTTTTCAGCCCCAGTATTATTGTAATGAATGAATGCCCATTGCCCTGTGTTGGATCTCATTTAAATTATAGGTGAGTGATTTATGTGTTAATGTTGTTAAGCAATAACTACATTTGAAATAGGACGTTGTACTGTTTCATTATTAATAAGATGTCAGTTTATCTTTTTGTTTTTTTATATTGGCGGGTTCATTATATTATATGTTGGTACAAAATTAATATTATTCATTGTCAAGAATTGAATCTGAGATCTGAGGTGTACTGTACAACATCTCAACTATCAGTCACTGGCCATTCTGATTGCACTAGTACAGAACGCTTAATAGACAGCGCTTTGCAAAAACGATGTCTTTAAAAAATATAACTTTAGACAGCACTTTATAAACAAGCGCTGTATAGTGAACATTAGACATCGCTTGACCAGAAGCGATGTCTATTATATACTTTAGACAACGCCTTTCCACAAAGCGTTGTCTTATGTCTAAACTTTTGAGAGCGCCTGACCATATATAAGCAATGTGTAATGTTCCTATTAGACAGCAGTTTTGGGTTAAGCGTTGTCTTATGTATTATTACTTAAAACTCAGTACAATCACCCATCTTAATTTTCTATATATTTTTCGCTTAGGGACTAAGCTTCCTCTTAAGTGTGGAGTGGGTGTGAATGCATTCTAATTAAATCATCCATGTCTAGGCACTTGCATATTTGATGCACTAGCTTACATTTGAGTACTCGAACTTCCAAGGAATTCGCATTACCCCAATACTCGACTTTCTAGTTTCACTTCTAATGACTTGATTTTGAATCTAGGATCACCATGACTTTTATGAGTGCATAATTCCTAGGCGTCAATGTTGTTGTTATCTTTTGTCTATCTAATGATTTAGGCAACCTTTTTGCATCACTTGTAGCATAAAATTAGCAAGCGTGATACTTTTCTTCTCTTAAAAAACTTAGTCATTGCTCTTAGGTGATCTCTATTCTTTCATATTGTATGCACACACCATTCATATCCTTAGTACATTGCCAACTCTTAAGTGTGGAGTCAATATGGGTGAAAAATTAACCCCAACAAATATTTTTTGAATATGCAAGCACAAGCCAAAATAAGGCAAGCTACGAAAAAAAAGAGAAAAGCAAAAAAGTTTTTGCAAGCACAAGCCAAAATAAGGCAAGCTATCAAAAGAAAAAAAATCGTGAAGCATATCTTGGGCAAAATGCCTTGAAAAAAGGGAAAGAAAAAATGAGGCACGCATTTAAGTTTCGCAATGTCCTTTCCATCATTTCTTTTAGAGTGTGTGCATTGTTATTCGAGTAGAGGAATGAACCTTGTACTAGTACGTGAGCTTGACTTTGTTTGAGATAGTTTTGAAAATGAAGTGTTAAGCTCGTCTTTCCTCATGGACTATGGACTTAGCTCCTAAGACTTGAAAATGAGTTTTGTATCGTTAGCCCATGGACGATCCTTCTTGATCGCATAGGCACGCGATTGGCACGTTTATTTCTGTTTCTAAGGATCATGTTTTGAGTATCGTGCGAAAAGGTTGAATGAATTGTTAGGTTAGTCATTTGATTGTCTTTGAATGTGCATCTTTGTAAAGTCATTGGTGCTTTGAAATTCTTTTGAAAAGGAGTTAGTTGATGTGCATGGGGTATTGGTTGTGTATTGCCTAGATAAATGAGGAACTACCTTTTTCATGCATTAGTTAGCCGCATATGAGATTTGTGAGTATTCCCCTTTCTGAATACTCTCACGAGACTACAACTCGTCTTGTAGGGTAGCCTGTAGGTTTAAAGGCTTGATGCATACGCTAAATGCACTCGTGTTTCCTACCACAGTGGTTAGGATTTAGTTAATGTTTGTCGGGACGAACAAACTCCAAGTGTGGAGTGTTTTGGTGAGCGTAAATTTGTACTATATTTATGCTCCACATTTAATTGATTTTTGATCATTTGCTTTGTTTTTATGACCTCTCACTTTATGTGTTGGTGATTTGTAGGTGAAAATAAATTCAATGCGAAATAAAGTATTTTGCGGGAATTTGGGCGAAAACAGTGCAAAAATAGGAGGATTGGCATCCTTACTTGTTGCACACGCCCAGAGCTCATATGGTATCCGAATCCATTGATGTATGGCTTGTTGGAAAGGTGAGATGAAGGAATACAACTTTGTAGTTTGCACCAAGAGGAGTTGTAGCCGTTACGGATGTCAGAATATGAGTACAAGAGGCAATCTCAATTTGTGCTAGTGTCACCCAGATTAGTTGACACAAGCGACACAGATCAGCTAGAACTCAGAAAATTAACCTCTTGCATTACCCATGTCACTTGTGTCACCTAAGTTGAATGGGCCAAAAATAATATCACTAGGTTTTTGGAAAAAAGAAAAAAAAGTAGGGGAAATTGAACATGAAAGGAGGAAGAGGCAGCCGCCAAGAGATTGGAGAGATTTTAGTCGACAAAAGGGGAGGATCACGACATTCCACTCAAGTTTTGATAGTTTAAGGTACATTTCCAATAGAAACCAATAGCGCCGAAAGGGTGAGGTTCATACTTGGAGTGTGCAACTATTTTCCAATCAATTTAGGTAAATCCATGCATGCTAGCTAATAAATTCGTTTCAAATGTTAGGTAAATGAAGTAGTTCCCCGAAATATATCTTGAAATCGACAAAAACCTTTTCTTATTTTCATTTATTTTGAATTCTAGAACAAACCAAAAACTCTTTTGGACTAGGATAAATAGAAGCATAACCTTATATAGTGCACAAGTTTACAATTACTCCCTTGGACGATCCGGTTCTTACCGGCTTTATAAATTATTTTTGACATACAAAATATTACACGTCAAGTTTCTCATCAAACATTTCTAGCCTGATTTCGATGATGGGACTCACTCACCTTCACTTGGGCGCTAACCACCAGCAAGTTATTTGCTTCAATGCTTTGATAAACCAACTAACTCACTGCCAAACAAATAACCAAATTCAGCAACTTCATCGTATCAAAATTCAGCAATCTCACCAGCTATGTACAAACTTACTCACTAAAAATCAATGAGAGTTATGAACCCTAACGATGGTGAAAATCAAAACTAGACAAATTGCAACCCTAACTGAAGAAAAAATCACAAATCAAGTGCATACAAAAATCGAATCCAGTTCGGATGAATGACGACGGAGATGAATACAATGGAACCCTAACTAAATCGATATACCATAAGCGATGACCGGCGCCGGATATTAATCGATGAGAAGGATTCAGTTCGGTGCGGGCACGAAGATGATGGTGAAAATTCCAAGACGAGGTAATTTTCGAGTGTAGATCTGAGTTAACTGATTTTTTTCAAGTGAAAAGTAAGATGGGTGAGTGTCCTCAATTTTACGTTTTACGTAAGACAACGCTAAACCTAAAAGGGTTGTCTAAAGGTTATACATAAGATAACGATTTTCTAAAGGAACAATCGACAGCGCTTATGGTCAAGCGATGTCTAAAGTTTAGACATAAGACAACCATTTGTGTAAATGTGCTGTCTAAAATACATAATAGACATCGCTTATGGTCAGGCGATGTCTAATGTTCACTTTAGACAGCAGTTGTTGTGACAGCGCTTCGCAGAAACGCTGTCTTTAAAAAAATGTAACTTTAGACAGCGCTCTAAAGTTACATTTTTTAAAGACAGCGTTTCTGTGAAGCGCTGTCTATTAAGCATTCTGTACTAGTGCTCCAATTTTCATTTTTTCCATAATTTCATGTGTATTTTTAAAAAAAATTCACATAAATTTCATAAAAAGTCCTAGTAGTTTAGAATCTTGATATGAGCTTCAAAGATCAAAATATATGTGCTAGATGATAAATATTATCGTGATATGTATTGAAATGCTATGAATTGTTGTACCCATCATAAACAAAAGTCTTTATGCTTGCAGGTTATCATCATGACGATTTGAATAAAATTGATTTTAGCTCAATCTCAAATTGACTCGATTCAAATTTAAATTCCTGATGGACTTGATAATCAATTGAAAACAGAGGGTTTAACTTTAGGCTCCCCAATTTGGGTCCGGATGCCAACAGGGATGGTGGCATGTTAGTTAAGGAGTCCACCTTAAGATGGCTGGATCCTTACGCTCTGGGTTGAAGTCTTGGGGCCACCCATTTTTCATAATTTTCTTCCTTCCTTTTACTTGTCCCGCCTCGCGCGTGGCGATGCTTCTTTCATCCCTCGCGGATGCCTTTCTCGACGTGTGCGGATTCATGATAAAGGTGTCGAACGTGACGTGCGCTTCAAAAGTAGAGAGATGCACCAGATGCTTGCGGATCCAATCAAGATGCCTTATTAAAAGCTACGGAGATTAATACATAATCATATATACTGGATGCTAAAGCTCATATGCATTGTAATGTTCAGAGTTGTTGTACCCACCTACTATCAAAAAAAGCTTCGGCCGGATCGGGTGTGAATCATTATTTACTTGCGAACCAACAAACTTTAGGCTCTTTTCCATATATTTTAGGTGTCTTAGGCTAAAGTTTGCGACGAACTTTCTTTTAGACTAAAGTTTGTGGCGAACTATCAAAGTTCATGAAAAAGAGTCTAAAGTTTGTTGATTCGCATGTTCTCAAGTAAATGATGGTTTTCATTTGATCCGCTGCCTAACTTTATAATCTCTTTTTTATGCTAGCTTTTAATGTTGTTTATTTCCAATATTAATCCGGGGTGTTTAGGCAATCTTTGGAGTAGTATACAATGCGTCATAGAAATTTAACTATTATTTAAGTCAATTAAGCGTGTACACTTATTAAGACATAAATTTGCTCTTTACCTTGAAGTTTGTGATACGCTCAATTTTAGAGCATAAATAATGTTTGCCTGTCATTTTATTCATCAATTTATACACAATGTCCAACAATGGACTATCCAAAATTTTTATAACACGTGCAGGATTGATATCCATATGTAGTATGTAAACTCTACACCCTTTACAAGATCATCCTCATCTCTAATTTAACTTGCAGCAAAAAGAAAATGGTTTCGTATTCAGTCTCCCTCTGCATTTTTCTTACATTACATTTCGTTCTCAGTCCAGGTTTGTCCTTTCTTTTAGAGCATCCCCACCATTAATAAAAAAAATATATCATCCGTTTCTCTCATCTAGTCATGGCTCATTACTAATTTGATCATGTACACCCCACTCATGACCAATCAAAAAAAATTCATCATCCATCTCCCATACCCATATAATCTTATCAATGGAAAAATGAAATTATTTAAACATACATTAAAATATGACATCATGAATGTTTATTTGTAGAGCTCATAAAATTACGATTGTTGATATTTTCTATTTTATTTTTGACTCTTTAATTTTCAAGATATATGATTACAAGTTACGAATTTAATCTGAATTTTTTTTAAAACAGGACATGTGTTATGTTCTGGTTGGTTGTTTCTCATGATCAAAAATTTGTATCTTGTGACCTTTTTAGTGTTTGGTCATCCCATGATTAATTTATTATGATAAAAAAATCATGGTGGGAAGACATGAATGTTATTTAAATATAGATATATACATTTCAGGGGGGCGTTCGATTGAGGACACCTCCAGAAATGAGGACGTGGGGACTAATTTCAGCCGTTGGATGATTCATCCAACGGCTCCACAACGTGCCACGTGTCCCACTCACTCCATTTGCGTTCACACTACGAAGTAGTGGGTTTTACTATTTGCCACGTGACGCGCCCACAAAGGACGGGGTTTAGTGGGGCACGTGGCGCGTTGTGATTGGTTGTACTCACGTACTCATTTCTGGATGGCGTCCTCAATTGAACACTCCTCATCATAGTTGTGAAAACCGGACCGGTTGGACCGGGAACCGGTCCGGTGACCGGTTCGGTTACGTGATCGGATCGGTTATGCAACGACTCGGTCAAACCCGGTCAAGAACCGGTCAAACCCGGTAAAAACCGGTCAAGACCCGGTCGGTTGAACCGGTTGACCCGGTGGGTTGACCCGGTTGACCCAATTTTTCATTAAAACGTGATTTGATCGGTTCAATCGGTTCGATTTGGTTTGAAAAAATATATATATGTAATTTGACTTGGACAAGACTCGAACCTAGTTTTCCTCTATAATTATCACCAAGCTAAACATGATTCTTGTTTTATTATTTGTTTCAATAATGTATATTCATTTATCAAATCTATAAAATTTATTACTTACTATCAATTTAGCTAGAAATTCAATAAGTCTTAGAAATCCCTTATTGTTGTGACTTACAAATTAAGACTAAAATTGTTATTGTTGTATTATTGATTTGTACTTTATTAAATTCTAAATTTGTTATCCTATGTTATTGTAATCAGATCATAAACATGTTAGATTTATTCAAGTTATAAATATGTTAAATTATAATATCATATATAAGTTTATTATTTTATTATTTTTAATTCATGCGGGTCAAACCGGTTCGACCCGGTTGAACCACTGACCCATCGACCCAGTGACTTGACCGGTTCGATGACCGGTCCGGTTTTAATAACACTGCTCCTCATACATTTCATATTTAAAAAGATATTTTAAAAACCTATAAAAAAAGAAGATATTTTAAAATCACTGGCCCTCACTTCCGATTTTAGTTAATTGTATTTATAATGTAAATATTTTTGCATTGTGCAGTTGTTCATGGAATTGGTGTCAACTATGAAATTATAGATTATTACAATCACACAAGTCCATCACAAACCATAAGTCTTTTAAAATGGAGAAATATCACCAAAATCCGCATATCATCGAGCCAACTCCAGCAATCCTCGACGCGCTACGTAACACCAATATTGCAGTCTACATTGGTGTTAGTGATCTAGACTTACAACCTCTAGCTACGGATCCCACTTTTGCGACAAAATGGGTGCAAACTAATATCGTACCATATGCTGGGGCGATCGTGATCTCTGGCATAGACGTGGTAAGTGATCAACCAATTCCCGGTGATTTCGGTCAGTATGCACTTGGAGCCATGACTGGATTATACAATGCTTTGCAAGCTGCAAATATAAATGTCCCTGTAACGACTGCAGTGTCGTATAGTATTGTAATGGGCGTGTCTAGTCCACCTTCAGCCGGAGAATTCGGTTCCGACTCAATCGTTGCCATGAAGCAAATATGCGGATTTTTACAAGAACATGGATATCCGATCCTGGCCAATATCGATCCATACTTTGCCTACTTCACCAGTAACTCGTCGATAAGTAAGGAGGACTACTATGATCCACACTTTGCCTACACCACCAGTAACTCGTCGATAAGTAAGGACTACATCTTCTTCAACTCCACATCGCCCGTTGTTACAGATGGAGGTTTGCAGTATTTTAACATATTCGACGCCTTGATTGATGCAATGTACACTGCTTTGGAAAAAGCTGGTGCACCTTCCATTGATATCGTTGTGTCCGAGACAGGCTGGCCTAGTGAAGGAAACAATATTGACGATGCACATCTATACATTCAAAATGTGGTAAATCATGTGGAGTCCGGTGCAGGCACGCCCAAGAGGCCAAACAAGAAGATTGAGACTTACATTTTTTGCCTTTATAATGACGACTGCCAAAAGCCGGGTGATAGTGAACTATTCTTTGGATTGTACAATCCGGAGGATCAGAGTGAAGTGTTTCATATCGACTTTCAACCCCCGGCAATTGGGAATGAATGAATGAATGGCCAGTGTTAAATAAATCTCATTTCAATTGGTGGTGAGGGACTTGTCGTTGTTGATGTTGTTAATTAAGGAATAACTGATTTGACTGCAATTAAAATGATGTCTTTTGATAAAGATTATTAATGTACGACATTGTACTGCTTCATATTTATTATTAATAAGATGTCGTTTTAGTATTATTTTTTTATTGGTTTATTCATTATATGTCGGTATAGAATCAATATTATTTGTCATTAGGAATTGATTTTGAGAGAACTCTTAACTCAAATTTGTATACGCTAGAGAAAAACGGGAATGCAGAAAAAGTGGAATGGCCGCCCTCGGCCAAGTCAGGCCACCGAATCCTCATAAGAAGGAAGGTGCTGTGCATTCTACAGGTGGTGCATGACAACCAAGGGGTCGTTCCTTCGCAACAGTCATCAAAACAACAAATGAAACCCGATTCCCGACCATCCAGTTTGCTGCTTGGCAAATATGGGACAAAGGAAGGCAAGCCATCCATTTCATTCTCTCCGGCAGAGCTTCAAGTCGGAGTGGATGATCGGTCGAATTCTTGACCTATTATTCACTTCATTCGATGATGGATTAGGTTTATTTTCTGGACATTTTGTTATCATTTAATCTCTTTTCTAGTGTTTCAGGTCATATATCACATATCTAATACTTTTGGATTGATCTGATGCAAATCAAAGCATTTGGTGAAGATTTGGCCAAAAACAGGACAAAACAAGGCAGACAGACCTTTGCGATGTATTTTGCATGCCCAGATCTCATACGGTGTCCAAATGAGTCGAAATTTAGCTTGTTGGAAAGCTAATTCAAAGAGCTACAACTGTGTAGTTTACACCAAGATCAGATTCGGATGTTAAAACCACGAAAAATCCAAGAGAGAAGGATCTGAGATGGTGAACCGCCCGGCTCAAATAGTGCACCAATCTGAGCCGGCCGGCTCCAGCTATCAGTGAGTTTGAGACCTTCGGAGCTTGCCAAACCGGCTGGCTCACGCCAAGGCAAAGCCCTGAACCGGCCGGCTCGCCGTCGGGGCATAATTATCTGATTTTTGGACATTGTTTCCTAATTTCATTTTTGGGCTTTTGGAAAGCTATAAATAGGCAACCAGCATACTGATTACGGTGTGCTTGGATAGAGATTAAAGAACCCTAACTTGGGAAAAGACAGAGATCATCGCAAGAGATTGAGGATTCAACGAGCCACATCGTCTGCACGGTTTCCTCGTCCTTAACTTCCTTTATACACTACTTTTGGTTAACTTACCATGAGTAGTGAGTAGTCTTCTTATTCTGGGATCCTACGGATCCCGTGCTATGTACCCAACTCTTCATGTGATCAATTGAACGTGTTTTCATTAATGCAATCGAATATTCAATTTCATCGTGCTTAATTGTATCGTTCCTGCAAGTTTTACATTGAATGAGATGTTTGCATGCTAGAACGTATTTAGGTTATTTACCGAAAGATGGATGGGTCCTAGGTATTAATCGGAATCGCATGAAATTGATATTAGGTCATGGTAGCTACAATGGTAGTACATGAATTAATAGGAAAGTTAACTTTCGTCTGAAAAACCTTAAGTTTAATAAATGATCTGTGGATGGACGGTTTGTCTAGTGTTATTTCGGTTTATTTCCATATTCGATAGCATGATGAATTTACTTGACATGATTGCTTGATTAGTGGGGATAGCACGGGTGAAGTACGGTCCTGGAATTCTTTCTCTGATCAAGTACAAACCATTTATTTTCTGTATTTATTTTCTGATGTTTTCATCACAACAAAACCTTTAATCATTCGGAATAGCTAAATAGGTCACTTGTTAGCTAGTACTCACACTCGTTGTTCCTTGGATCGACCCTTGGCTTACCAAGGTTATAAATTTTGTTTGACTGCAATTCGACCCCTAAAACTCTTAACTTGACAATATAAAGGGTTAAAAATACGCTTGTCAAAATGGCGCCGTTGCCGGGGAACAACGTTTAGTGTGATATTAGATTTAACTTGTGTAGTTTAGACTATTCCACCTTGTTCGTTACTTGACTTTTTCTGCTTTTTCTTGCTACATTCACTCTTCCCTTGGCTTTTTGCAGATACTGCTTAGTACATGCCACGGAAAACACCCAGGCAGAAGAAGAAGGTTCAAGTATCAGATGAGGACTCATCGGACCAACGAAGAACTCTTCGCGGGGTCCAAAACGAAGCTCGACAACTCCGAGCACTGAATCGCAATTTCGCAGCACTCAATATGAATCAGAATCAAGCATTGATGAATGAGGTGGTCGACAATGAACAGCAGCGTCCCGTGCATCAACCAGTGCGTAGGACCCTTGGAGATTACACTGCTCCACGTGTCTCAGGATTCCAATCTGCCATTGCACTACCTGGTATAGCCAACAACACCTGGGAACTCGGTGTAACCAGCAATAGAATAGTCGCATCTGGTAGTCCTGTTTACTGGTCCAACCATTAGGATTAAAACCGTTTCTGAAAAATAAAATTATACTAATAGACGGCGATATTCTGATATTTTTAACATTCACCGCTTCAACTAATTTATAATTACAGATTCACCCCTCAAGTATCTATAATTTCAACATCACTAAAATTTGAGAGTAGAAACTTTTAGCTCCTTCAATAACCATCCATCCATTTGAATCCCTTTCCGCTCAACTTATTAGTTATTTCAAAAAAAGCTGTCAACTTGCTGATCAGGTAACTTTCTAGGGTTCTGATTCTCCCTTCATTTTCCCTTTTATCGTCCCAATCATTTGCTTTTGGACATCAACCCCGTTCTTTAGGGTTTCAATTGGCGTTGTATTTGACAATGATTTGTTTATTTCAGTCAGGTAATTACTTTAGATTTCGGTTGTTAATCGATGAATCTGGTCCGATGAGTGTTTCTAGGGCTTAATTGGGTGAGTATTGATTTTTCTTAGAGTTCTGGAAATTTCTAGGGTTTTGTGGAGACTGATAAATTTAAATGGGGATTTATGTTTTTTGGTGAAAGTTTAGAGCTTTAGGTGGATTTTGAATTTTTAGATTTGGGATTGTGATAGTGCAGAAGTTTGATTTGGCTACTTACTGGATGATGTAGCTGATTGATTTTGCAATGGATGACGGGGAGCTTGATTTTTCGAACCAAGAGGTCTTGTCTAATTCGATTATGGGGTAGATCGGTTGTGATTGTTCAATGGACGCCTTGTTTGACGAGATAATGAAAGATATGCATGCTTGCACTCATACGCATACTTGTAATCCGCCTGGGCCAGACAATGAACATACGCATACTTGTTTGCACGTGCACACAAAGATTGTGCCAGCGTCGACTGAGGAGAAGACCACCACGACAGAGGACACTGCTGAGTCTGAAGATAAGAAGAGTAAGAGAAGGCCATTAGGGAACAGGGAAGCGGTTAGGAAGTATAGGGAGAAGAAGAAAGCTCGAGCTGCCTCGTTGGAGGAGGAGGTTGTGAGGTTGAGGGCTGTGAATCAGCAGCTGGTGAAGAGGTTGCAGGCGCAGGCTGGTTTGGAGGCGGAGGTGGCTCGACTTAAGTGCTTGCTGGTGGACATTAGGGGGAGAATTGATGGGGAGATCGGATGTTTTCCGTATCAGAAGCCTGTTAATCTCAACACGAATGGTGGGTATGTTGTGAATCAGTGCAATTTGCCGTGTAATGATCAGCTATATTGTCCGTCTCTTGAAATAGGGAAAAACAGTATGGGAAATGGATTGGATGTTTGTGGATTCACTGGTTGTGGATTGGATGATCATCGTTGTCTTTCTAATCCAAATGTAGAACCGACTGATCTTCCTCCTCGTGGTGCTAGCGCTTCTGGTGGAAACACGGCAAAAGGTAGAGTTACAGGTTCTTTATCTTTTTTCTGCTTTTGAATATATTCCAAGTTCTTGTCATCTTGGTTTGCTAGCTCTTTTAGAACTAATCCGATTAGCCATAAATTAAGGCTCCACTTTGGTTGGATCTTAAATTTATTTTACTACAAGTGAATTAATTTTTAGCTGTGTAATTTTTTGACAGGCGGTGGTCAAGCTGCAAATGTTGAAATAATTTAGAACTCAAGGGCCAAATCAACGCCTGCCTGACCGACCCCCAAGGAATTAGAGCGTTTACTGTCACATTTTGCTTCCACTGTGTGAAGACTGAAGTGTTCTTTATGTTCCCCTTTCTTAGCTCAAAACTAGCTAGAGAAGTTCAACTCTGAAGACCCGTCGTTAATCCTGTAATGAATATTTTGGCTCAGTGCAGTGAAATGGGTTGTTTTATTTTTGTTCTACTAGAGAAAATAGACAAGTTCGCTGTTATCATTTAAATGAGATAAACTGCCATTGATTTTAAACAGTGCCTGAACTATTATCATTTTTACCAGTTTGAGGTACCTGATCGTATTTTTCAGTGGCACTTGCAGGCCTTCATATGTATGTAAATAAAACTAAGTAAAATATATCAGCAGACAAACAGGGCCTCCAACGTGCAACCAGACCCTACAATGCAAATTGAAGTTGGTTAAGACTTTATGCTTGCATGTAATCATCATCCTCGCGGTAAATGCTCTCTGCCAACTGCCAAACTTGGAGTGTATTGTCTTCCGATACACTTGAGATAACCCATGGCTCGTTCTTATTCCAGGAGAAATCTGATATCTTGGCTTTATGACCTCCGTGAGAAAACAGAAGCTCTGGAGGGCCATCATCAGCTTCCCCTTCCATTTGCTCTTCCCCAATCCTAAAAGGTTCAACACGATTATGCAGAACAGCAATTTTCGTGATATCAAACTTAAAAGGCAATAAGTTTCTGTAGAACTGGTAGACATTGTGGAGTAAAATACATTTTAAGTGATGCAGAAAAACGAAAATTAGTCACAAGTACAGGATGGAGTACCTATTGAGGTCCCAAATCATCAATCTCCTATCATCAGCAGATGAAGCCAACACACTTTCATGATTAGGATCCCACTCGACCTGAAATACCTCCTCTCTGCAAAGGTACATCTTTAGTTATCAAAGATCGCAAAACAGACTTTTAGCATAGTTAATCTCAGCCAACATCTCAAAGTAAGCAATAAAGTGAACCCACCAACTTCACAAAGAGGGAACTAAATCAAATATCATTCGCATCTTACAGATGACCTGATAAAGCGAGCTTAAATTGCTGCTATAGTTCATATGAGTAAATGGAATAAATTAAGAATTGGCAAATATATATTAGGATGTGAGGCAAAGAGCGTACGTATGACTGCCTAATAAATGCAAGGGGCTAGTAAGTTTCCGCAAATCAAACAAACCAACTGTAGTGTCAGAAGATGCTGTTGCCAGAATCCATTCATTGAACGGGTTGAACGACAGATAGTTAACCTGCATTATTTTCAATAATTAAAATACAATCAAAACACAAAATAACACAAAGCAAGCAAATCTATGGTCACGGAACTTAACTTTTGTGCCATTTCATGAATATGAAATTGTGCCAGATTATTATTATTAAACTATTACAGCCAACAGATTACTCTGCAAGAAAATTATATCTGTACATTTTATCAAAGAGAATAATAAAACATCAAGCAGCCAATTACCTCCCGGTCATGAACGATCACGGAGTGCTGGGGTTTATCAGTACGCAGATCCCATATCATCACTCTACAATCATCGCTTGCTGATCCAAAAATATTTTCATTCTTGGAATGCCAAGATACATCTTCAACCACACTTTCGTGAGCCTGTAAAAATTGATAATAAAACTAATCATGCACAAACACCAAGTATGCGATGTAAATTAAACATAAGAACCAGTAATACCTCATAAACATGCATAGGCTCAAGCACTCCATTTCCCGGAGTACCCAACACATCCCACAAACAAATTCTCTTGTCGTTAGAGCCACTAACAAGGTACCCTTGTTTAAAGGGGTTCCAAGACAATCCATATCCCTCTTTCTCATGACCCCTCAATCTCAAATCAGGATTGCAAGAATCATCTTGCTCTGGATGTTTGGAACAGTCAAACACATACACCTCAACACCGCTAGTCTTTGCAGCAATAAGAGCTGGGTTTTGCGGCATACATCTCCCTCTATTCAATTCACCATCCACATGTATCTTCTGCTTAATCTCAACCTATTACATCAAACAGTAAAAACATTTCCAATCCAAGCAGTGACATTTCATCAAACAGCTACCATGCATACAACTACAAACCAATCTAAGACCATTTCTCTCATATTGTTCTTCAAATTTCATTCAAACTGTAACCACTAAATTAAATGAATGCGAATAAAAGTAGACCATGCGCGTAATTGTAAATTAGGGTTTTCAGCAAGCGCGACCTTGGGAATGTCAGACTCGGAATCCGGAATGGCGACCGACGCATCAGCAGGCAGCATGACGTCACCAACCAATAGATAATTAGGGTCTCCATCCGTATGCGTCCCGAATAGCAACTTGTGCGCCGCGAACGGTCCAATCGTCGCTGGCGCCGATGGCAGCCACTGGACAGTTAGCGACGGCCACTCCAACGGATTCGATATGACCAGATCGTATAGAAACGGCGTGTTCTTCTTCCACACCTCGTACTCCTCCTCTACTTGCTCCGGCCCCGCTGCTTCGCCTTCTTCCGCCATCTCTTCCGCCCCTCTCTCTCTCTCTCTAGATTTCTCTCTCGCCGCTCGCGCTCTGATTTCTGGTCAAACAATTTCCCGCCAAAGTAGAGCACTGAAAATATGGGCTTAATGGACTCTCGAACAAATTAATGGCCTCAAACACCGGCCCAACAAATGAGAAAAAGTCGATTAAAGGTTAACGGCGTGTTCTTTTTATATATTAATTGAAATTTATTTATTTATAAAAAAAAATGAAATCTACTAGCTTAACTTTGTTTTTGTACACTTTATAAATATATTTATTTCAATTTGTTCCTTTCGTAAAAATATAGGGTAAATTATAAAGCATTGCTTGGACTACCACCTGATTTTAAATTAGGTATCAATTTTTTTTAATTTTCAATTTAGTGATTTTTTGTATTAATTCGTACATGTTTCAATACTATTGATCATATCTCCAACCACGATAAAAATAAAGTTGATCAAATTTACTAACCATAAAACTAAATTGGTAAGTTTTCGACCTTAATTCCTCAAAAACACATCGAATTCGTAGGATTAGGATCAGGTGCAAAACCCATATTCTTGTAAAAAAATACAAAATAATCACATCCCTTGATTTTGTAATTTCGATGGATGAGATTAAGTGAAAATAAATAAATATAAATTCAAATTGATATTAGATTATGGGTAAATATGGAATACAACATCATTACTCTCTCTCTCCTTACTTTCTCTCTCTCCTCCTCTCGATTAAAAAATTCAGATCTGTGGACGACGACGACACCATGGACGACAAAGCCGACGACGACACCATGGACGACAAAGCCGACGCTCATCCATGGACGACGACGGTTGCTGCTACGAGAAAGCTTTTTGACAGAAAATCCATCATTCCCTTTGATCGATGGATTCTTCTTGGGATAAATATGGTCGCTGCGTTTCCCTCGATTCGTCGTCCGAGATGAAGGCGCATGAAGCTTGGTTGTCTCAGAATGTCATTTCGGCCAAATACTCATACAAGTTGTAGGGGAAAACATTGACGAATTATAGTCCACTGTTGACGAATTATAGCATAATTCGTCGAATTTGCACTACAATTCGTCAGGGGTCGTGTAATTTCGACGAATTATGCTATAATTTGTCAAAAGTAAACTACCATTCGTCAATAATTCGGTAGTTTCATTGTATAATTCGTCATCCCATTTTATAGTTCGTCATAACCATTATATAATTCGTCATAACTTTTATAGTTCGTCATGTCTGGGACGACGACTTATGTATAACTTTGATGAATTATTCAATGGATGGTGATTTTAGGGTGATTTTTGAATGAATCGCGACTTGGTCTTCGAGATTTTAGGGTTTCCTAATTCGCGACTTGCTTTCCTAATTCGTCGGAATGAATCTTGACTTTGTTTCCTAATTCGTCGGGCTGTTTTTCTAAATTTTTTTATTTTGTTGGTCGGCTATACCCTTTTTAAGAAGAGATACACGAATTATGTTCAATTATTAATTAATTTAATTCAATTAGATTCAGCCTTCGGATTAACAAAATGAAGGGATAAGATGAGTTTGTATTTTGCACAGGATATGGGCTTTGCACCAGATCCGGACTCCGAATTCGTAAACAAAATGTATACAAATTGATTCAAAAATCACTAAATTAAAAATTAAAAAAATCCGATACCGTTTTTGCAATTAACCGAACTTTTTAATATTATATATCTCAGTACAGTTCAATTCATCTCATTATAATTGAATTCTATCTGTTAGGAAAAAACATGTAAGGGGAGCACTCGGTTGAGGTAGGGTTGGTAGAATGAGGCACGTGAGGCACGATCTCGGCCTTCGCTACGTGAGTTGAGCCGCCATTTGCGTTCACACTATTATTGGTAGTGGGTTTACTATTTGGACACGTGGCGCGCCACAAATGCACGGGGGCTAGATGTGTGGCTTAGATCGTGCCTCACGTGCCTCATTCTAAGGGTCTGTCCACTTTGACTGAAACTTAACTGATCTTAACTGAAATTAACTTATCTTAACTGATCTTAACTGATCTTAACTTAACTATAACTTATAGTGACTTATATTAACTTAACTTCACAGAAGGGCCCCACCACCACCACCGCCGGACCGCCGCCAGAGGTGTCTGTCGGAGGTGGTCGCCGGAGGTGGCTGGTGGCAGCAGGCGGTGGTGGTCGCCGGAGGTGGCTGGTGGCTGCCGGTGGTCTAACTTAACTTAGCTTAACTGAAAATCACTTAACTTATCTTAACTGATCTTAAATGATATTAATTTATCTTAACTTAACCGTCAAAAAATAGAATCAAAGTGGACAGAACCTAATTTTGATCCCTCATTTGATCGCTTCTCAAACTTGTAATACCTAATGTATGTACTCACACAAATATCAGAGATGTATTTTTGGTGCGTTCAAATTTCAATCATGCAAGGAAAATTATTCCAATCGAGTCGAACGATTTACATCTTTGGAAAGACATAAGGGCATCCTTAGTGATGATCTTAAAAAAAAGATCATCACCTTTTCTATTCTTCCCACAATCTTTTTACATAAATCTCCCTTAATAGTGAACAAATAAAAAAAAGATCGTCAAGTTATTTGGAGCATGTTACAGTCACTTCCAACCAGCTGTCATCCATTCTTTTACTTTCTAGTGCCTTTGTTTCACATAAATTAAAGAAGCTGCAGCAATCACCATCAAAAAAAAAGAAGAAGCTGCAGCAAAATAATATAAAATATGGATGAGCAGGATCGTGAGTTCGATCGTTGCATACAAAATTTTGACGATCGTTGTTGAGACGATCTTGTTATTAAGGAGAAAAATAAAAAGATTGGGTCTACAATCTTTGTTTTTCATCCTATTAAGGATGGCCTAATATCAAATTGTGCACCAAAAAGCACGTAAATATCAAATAACACATCAAGCCAGCTTATATATGGGCCCACCACTAAAACTTATACTGTATTTTCTATAATAACAAAAACAAACAAAACCTTATAAAAAAACTTTAGTGAAAATATCTTACAAACATGAAAATATCAAAACCATGCCATAATTCAAAAACATTCCAATTCACATGACAACACAAGCCTGAGGATTTTCCTCGCTGAACGCGGTGGTGTATCGCACTTCAGTCGAGCTGGCTCGAGCCAGCTGGTTATACTGCGGGTCGTAAGCGTTACGGACATAGCCAGACGGCGCCTTTTTATCATACACACCCGGCGCGTAAGGATGCCCGACGACGTCGTACGGGACGTAAGGCCAGAGCTCGGCTGGCTTCCCGGTGCGGTGGCGGATGCGAGACACGACCTTGGCTGGATCGACGTAGCCGATTACGGTCACTTTGTTCATCTTCTGCTCGATGTTGACTGACGTCACGCCCTTCATACCTTCCACTGATCCGCGCACGCGCCGCTCGCAGCCCTCGCAGTCCATCTTCACCTTGATCTCCACCGTCTGTTTCACATGATCCAACGGTCACGATTAGTTCTAAGGAATCGAGAGTTATAGTTTATCAATTAAGATGAGGCCTCGTTTGGCAATTTTAACTTTTCATGGAACAATAAACGAGAAACTTATACGATAATCAAACACAGCATAATCAATCAATTGATAAGGCAGCGTTTGGGGGATTTTAATTTTTGTGAAACCAAAATCGAGAAACGTAATTGGTAATCAAACACGGTCTTAAAGCTATATGAATCTAACTCTGTTTTGCTCACCTGAAGCTGGTTGCCCCTTCTATACTTCTTGCGGTCGTGTCCGCCGCCGCAGTCGAAGTGATCGAGAATACCCATTTTACCACAGCGAGATTCAAATCAGCTGGAAAGAAAAGTAGATTCAGAGAAGCTTTTGGGATATTTAAGAAATGAGGTTTTGTGGAGAGCCGAAATTAGAGTGAGTGGAATGGTGAGCTGATTGAATATATAAATCGAAAGATGGGAAAGAACTGATGGTTGAGGAATCAGAGCCGTTGGATCTGTCGGGTGAAACAGAAAGCAGGGGATGACACGTGTCATGATAATATCTTAACATAGAAAGCAAGTGATACGTATAATAAGGTTTTGATGTCGGCTTTGTATTGGTCGTCGTTTGTGTTGATTTTTTGACTGTCAGGTCGACATGTGGGCTTTTTATATGTGCGAACGAACATTAAGGTGGGTCACGCTAGTTTGGGCTAAGCCCAAATGGGCCTGTAATTTTATTGAAGTACCGCTTCTTTCCAGTTTCCATATGATAAAATTAAATATTTTAAAACTGAAATTTCAATAATACAAACCAAAATTACATAATTTGGCAACTCGCAATAGCTATTTGTTCAGCAGCTTCTAAAGTTTTTTTAGTTCCGCAGAGCACCTTCAATGCCTGTAAAAGAAGTAGAATTTGAAGTTTCAAATTTACACAGTCAAATTGTGTATATAAAATATATCAAAAAAAATTATGAAAATTAATAACGTGTAAATGCGTACTTTGTCCCGCTTCGTATATAATACGATATCTTCCTCGTCCTGCACAAAAAAGAAAACAAAGAAGACAAAATCAATAAACTTCGGAATCACTATTAATTATTATTTTTTGATATGCGCTATTAATTAATTAAGAGGTATAATTAGCATTTGTCTCCAATCAAAAAATAAATAAATTAGCATTTGTCAGAAATAGAGTGAGTTATTATTGATATGAGGTCAATCAGTCTTTAAATATAATGAATATCACTTACCATGATTGGTTGGGTTGATGAATTGCTCGGTATAGACTCGAGCATCAGTAACTTGAAATCCAAGAAATCGGCATGCTGATGTTTGAATTTCTTAGATGAAAGGCACGCAGCACAAAGATCAAAAGTTTCGCTCTTCGTAGCAAAACATGTGCTGCAGGTCAGATGGCGCTGCCCAATCAACTTCGCTCCACAACCATCGCAGACGCATGTAGCGAAAACCATATAAAAGAAAGCGATGAACTCGTTAAAATCCAACTTCCCGTTCCCATCCCTATCCATACTTGTAAAGACTTCATCGGGGATTAATAGCTTGGAAAGGAGTTTATTCCCTTTTATGAAGGCGGAGAACTCCGCGACATTGATGCTCGAGTCGCCATCGGAGTCCATGTGATTGAAAAACTTCGTGGCGAGGGCTTTAACCTCGTTGGAGCTTTTGTTGTAGAATTCTAAAGCTTCTCGGCGAAGTTCCTCCATTATTGCTTATTGGTGTGTCCTCTCTACTTTCGCATAATGCATTTAAATAGGTTGAAAGCACCATCAAAAAAAAAAAAAAAAAAAAAGGTTGAAAGTTCTCTTTTGGGACACTTTGAGTCCACTCTGGTGTGCTAGAGACTTCGGGTTGACTCGGTCACCTCAAGTCTGTGAACTTTACTTTGTAGAAAATAAAGGACTAACGTACCATTAAGATAAGGTTACTCTCTATCCAGAAGTGATCAAATGAAGCACCAAAATTAGAATGAAGTACGTGAGGCACGATCTCAACTACACATTTAATTATTCGTGTATTTGTGGCGCGTCACGTGTCCAAATAGTAAACATACTACCAATCGTAGTGTGAACGCAAATGACGGCTCAACTCACGTGACTTCGCCACATGTCACAATAAATGGCCCAGATCGTACCTCACGTGCCTCATTCTATCAATTCGGTTTCATCCGAGTGCTCCCCACTCTCTATCATCACAAACATTGTATAAATTAACTTGGTTTCCACTAGGGCTGTTTTCATATGATGCTGACAATACGCTCCCTGTCCATTTATATTAGTTTGAGTATTAAATTATTTGCCGTATTTAACTGATAAGGAGCGTTTGGATGAGAATCTTCTTATAATTCGAGTCTTAAAATTCAAACTCCCAACCACTTGGGGATCGGACGATTTACGTCTTAGCCCTTGACCGATTGTTCTACGCTCTGATGGCATGATAATTAGGTCAATATGTGTGATAATTAGGTCAAGATGCATCTTCGAATCTACATTAGACACGTGTATTACTAACGAAGTTAAACTTGGTGCGTTTTCAAAGATGGATAAGAGATTTCAGATTTTCAAAATATTAAAAAATTATCATTTGAGTGCTTATCTGTCCGATTACACAATATTATTGGTAACATGCTTTCTGCAGAAAGAACATATATCTCACAGTAAGTTTAAAACCCAATCAAATTAGAAATTAAAATTTGAGATCATGCCATTTTTGAAAGAAATAAAAACAAAACAAAAAGTTATGAATAAAAGTGTCCTGGTGGCTTCAAAGTTCAAACAGTTAAAAGAACAAATTAGTGACTTTAAATAATTTTAAAGACATGAAATAATTTTAAATTAGCTAGGGATCGGGAGTGCTTGTTTTCAGACTGATTCTGTGGAAGTTTATCGTGCCATTTCCTTGGGAGTAGGCTGGGCAGATTGGTGCTTTTCTTTTCTGGATGAGGCTTTTAATCTTCTGAGATCGAGACTTGATTGGAAGATTCGATTTGTTAGCAGGGAACCGAATGGCATTGCGGACTGGTTTGCTTCTAAGGCATGGACGGATGTGTGGAATTGGAACAGATTAGACGCCATCCCTTTTCTTCCTAGCTTTCTGTTGTAATCTTTTATTTGTTTTCGTTTGTCTCGGTTGTAACAGGTTTGGTTTCCAATCAAAATAAATAAATAAAAGGAAGCTTCTGCCGAAGGGTCTCGGCAATTCCTTTATCTGCCTTATAATCAATCACGTGATATGCATGTGCCTGGAAACTCGTAATCTAGTTATTTTTTTTTTGATAAATAAGAAAGCATACAAAGACTCGGACAAAGTGACCGGACAAACACAGCAACGCATAAACCAATAACACCAGGGACATAAAATAAAAGCCAAGAAACCGCATTCCAAGGCGCATCAAGCAGAGCAATCACTGAATATGGCCGTCACGTCATGAAGCGCACCGAAGTCTAACTATGCCAAATCGGCCAAACTGTGGAAGCGACTTAGCAACACACTTCACTCCTTCAATAAATCGCCGGCCGAATTTCCTTGAAAATAAAGCCACTAATAACCGGCTGCACAAGTGGGCGTCTGAAAACCGACTGCCAAGCAATGGTAGCTCTCCACCCGAATTCCAGAAAACGAGATTGAAGAGGACTTGGAAGCTAGGACAGGTTAACTAGTCGGGAGCAGTAAAAGCTCCACTTCGCCTCTCGCCACGGAAGGTGAACAAACCACCACAGAAAGCAGCCTCCAATGCAACAAGTACAACCAGCGCAAGCTACACTACTCCTAAAACTAAAACAACAAACGAAACTACATCTAATAAAACAAGAAACGCAATAAAAGAAAACAACAGCCTAATACAGTCCCAAAACAATCACCGGCAACGCGCTGAAGACACCGACCCTAAGCAAACCAAACAGCATAGTCGACCGACAAAAACCCAGCAGGCGCAACACCCCAAGCCGACATCCACCACGGGACACAACCCCAGCCGCACACCACACCACAAAAAGCCGACCCAAACCCCACCACCATGACCACGACCCACAATCGATCCCCTCAACCACAACTCCCGCCCAACCCTATCACCCGCAGCACAACCCGACGACCGGCAGCACAGCAGCAGGGCCGGCCGGACAGCGGGACAAGGCGACAAAAAGGAGCCGGAGGCAGCCAAGGACGGGAGGGCAACGAACGGGCGGGACCAAGCGACGAGAAAAGGGGAGCGCCACCTGGGAATCGACATCCCCAAAAAGAAAAGCCCAAGGGCCAGGCGACAGCACCCGCCGGCGGGAAGATCAGCAGCTCAACGGAGAAAGCTCTTCGGGAAGATTCGGGAGATTTTCAGAGAAGAGAGAGAAACTAGAAGATTGGGGGTTAAAAAATGGGGGATTTAAATTTTCGTGAACTGAAAATCGAGAAACAAACTCCGTAATTAAAGACGGTCTTAAGAGCATCTGCACCGGTTGAGTTTTGGAGGACGTGCTGCTGTGTTGGCGCCGACGTGGAGAAGCTGCTGCAACAATTTCGGATGCAACAGAGTCGAGAAGGTGCTGGAATGAGAGGACGTCTGGTAGCACCTGCTGCTGGGTGGTTTTGGTAATGCTAGGGTTTCACATGATGCACAAAAAGGATGGATTTTGGTATATTTGGGCTTTCAATTGGATTTGGGGTTAATTTTAACGAAAATTGAGTGTAATTTAATAGTTTAAATGCTCAATTTAAGTAAATTAGTTCAAATTGAACTTTGATGATTAAATTAACTCGCATTTTCAATTATGTTTCATTTATGTCATTTTACCGTCCACTTTAACTTGATGATCCAATCGTCCAATTTTATACAATTTTGATGGTTATCTAAAAATCTAAGAGTATACACGTGTAACGTAACAATTAATCGAAAATCTTATCAAAAATCTCGACCAATAATTCACACAATAATTTGATATTTTAAAAAAATTAAATTTATTTTTTAATAAATAGTGCAAGGAGGTGTTAGACTTTGCATCGCTGTATAAACAAATCTTCTAACATTTTCCGCTTGGATGAATAGTGTGAGAAAGTACTAACCGAGGAAGTGCTCCGGAGATAGTACCTCCTCGACGGATACATATGCCGCAAGATGTGTGAATCTAGCTTTATTTTTGCTCACCTGAAGCTGCTTGCGCTCTTTATACTTCTTGCGGTCGTAGCCGCCGCCGCAGTTGAATTGATCGAGAAGACCCATTTACGAGATTCTGATGAGCTGGAAAAGTAGATTCAGATATGCTTTTGGCCTTTGGGGATATATATTTTTTTTATTGGAGCTTTTGGGATTTTTTTTTATAAGGCTTTTGAGATATTTTTGAAATGAGGTTTTGAAGAGAGGTTAGCAGAATTAGGGGTGGATGCGGTGCGGATTGGTGCGGTTTAAGAGTAAATTTGTAACCACACCGCATAATCTGGTTTGGAAATTTTTGAAACCGCAAACCGCATTGCAAAAGTAAAAACTAAATATGCACCGCACCACATTATGTGGTGCGGTGCGATTTGGTTTAAAAATCGCATTACAAAAGTTTAAAATTCTTTATTTTCTCTTTCTCACATAAAAATAAATCTCAAATGTCCCTTGTTATTTTTCTGCGACTAAAGATACTAAACTGAGGTTGTAAAGTATGAGCATACTCTTGAAATCCTTCCCCATAAACAAATGAAAATGGTAGCTCATCTTTAACTATCATCTTGATCAATGTAAGCTTAGCAGCATTAAAATTATACGCTTTAACTTCAAGAGTACCTTCATAATCAAAACTTATATGCTTCTGCTACAATTATTTGACTTGTTTACCTGCAACAACAAAGCTTCAAACATTAAAATCGGATGTTATAAATAATTCTGAAACATTCAAATGACAAAAGATGTACAAATCAAACCGTAAACATAAGAGCCAACTAAAATTGAATTAATTTTTGTGTTTTGGGCATGACCTTGGCCTAAAATTATGATTTGTTTTTTTAAAGTAATAATTATTGGATTATTTAATAATTAATTATATATGCCGTGCGGTGCGGTTTAAACCGGGTGATTTAAGATAAAGAACCGCTTCTGCATCGCTTTATTTGGTTGCGGTTCGGTTTTTGACAATTCGGTTTTTTTTCAAAAAACGGTTAACCGAACACGCTTTTGCGGTGCGGTGCGGACGTTTTTATATTCGGTGCGGTTTTTGCCCACCCCTATACAGAATGATGGAGGAGCGTTCAAATGAGGCAAGCCAAATAAGAATGAGGCAGTGAGGCACGATCTCAACCACACATCTAACCCCCCCGTGCTTTGTGGGCGCGCCACGTGTCCAAATAGTAAACCCACTACCAACAGTAAAAAGCAAAAAGCAAATAGTAAAATCCCACTACCACATCTTTAAATCTCAACCATTAGATCAATATCATCAATGGCCAAGATCATGCCTTACTGCCTCATTCTACCAACCTTGCCTCAACCGAGTGCTCCCCCAGAATGATGAGCTGATTTAATATATATATAGAAAGTTGCAAAGAACTGATGGTTGAGGAATCTGAGCCGTTGGATCTGTCGGGTGAAACAAGAGCAGAGGATGACACGTGTCTGATAATATCTGGATTAGCACACGACGGAAGTGAATCGTGTAATAAAATTTTTTTTTGATGATGTCGGCTTTGGTATTGGTCGTCGTTTGTGTTGACTTTTTGACTGTCAGGTCGACATGTGGGTTTTCTATATGGGTGAAGGCTGAGGTGGGTCACGGCTATTTTGGGCCGAGCCCATTGGGCCTGTACTTTTTTTATTGGCTGTGAATTAGAGAAACACTTCTTTTGCAGGTGGGTTGTAAATAAATTTTGAAGTTGAATTTGATTCAAAAACTTTTGAATTGAAATTACATAATTTGGCAACTCGCAATAGCATTAGCAACTTCTAAAGCATCAGCAACTTCTAAAGCTTTTAGAGTTCTGTCAAGCACCTTCTGTGCCTGCAGAAAAGTAGAATTGGAAGATTCAAATTTACAGACAGTTGATATCGCTAAAATCATTCAAATTCGATCCAATTGAAAAATAATCTTAATTTTGTGTTAAACGACATAGGGTCAGTTTTCCTTAATGCATGTCAATTTTACTAGCTCAACCGATTAACTCTTTGACAGCCAATTGTAAGTAAAAGATATAGATCGAGGCCAGCAAAGTAAATTTTTGGTACAAAATACAAAATTCGTCAGTTTTATTTTATAATTCGTCAAAATTCGAGCCGAAAAACAAAAAAGACGACATAATTCGTCGTGTTTAATTTATAATTCGTCACACACAAAAAAACACCCAAAAAATCAAGATTTAATCTCATCCATTCAATCACAAGATCAAATGATATGATTAGTTTGTATTTTGTACAAAAATATCAACTTTGTACCTGATCCTTTTCCGTAAGATATATAATAATTTGGGAAGAATGACTTTTGATATTATTGGTAATAGTTAGCCTCCTAATTAGATAGGAATGTAAATCATAAATATGGAAATTGTTAAAGATAAAATATGGAAAGTTGAAAACAATAAGTAGAATATAGCAGCACATGCTAAAGACACCATAAATTAATATATCTCTAATATTACTAATATATCATTAATACTAAGGTAGCTGATAATTGTCCTAGTTATTTCTAGCCATAGTTAAACAAAAATTTATTATTTATTTGTCACTAAGATATGCCAAATTAAAATATATCAACAATTATGATAATTAGTAATGTGGAGATGCTTACTTTGTCCATGTTATCTTCCTGCACCATTGATTGGGTTGATGATTTGCTCGGTACAGATTCGAGCATCAGTAACTTGAAATCCAAGAAATCGGCATGCTGATGCTTGAATCTCTTAGACGAAAGGCACGCAGCACAAAGATCAAAAGTGTCTCCCTTCGTAGCAAAACATGTGCCGCAGGTCATGTGGCGCTGACCCATCAACTTCACTCCACAACCATCGCAGACGCACGTACAGAAAATCACATAAAAGAAAGTGATGAACTCATTAAAATCCAACTTGTCGTTCCCATCCCTGTCCAAACCTTGAAAGACTTCAAAGGTGATTGATAGCCTGGAAAGGAGTTTATTCCTTCTTATGAACGTGAAGAACTCCGCGCAATTTATGCTCGAGTCGCCATCGGAGTCCAAGTGATTGAAAAACTTTCTGGCCAGGGCTTTAACTTCATTGGAGCTTTTGTTGTAGAAGTCTAAAGCTTCACTGCGAAAATCATCCATTGTTGGTGTGTGCCTTCTCTACTTCACATATTGCATTTAAATAGGTCGAAGGTTGTCATCAAAAAGGAAAAAAAATGTCGAAAGTTAGGACATTTTGACTCTGAGTCCACTCTGGTGTGCTACTGCTAAACACTTCGGGTTTACTTGTGGAAAATAAACGAATCTGCACGGATCCGAAAATCACATAATAAAAAAAATATCGTTTTTGCAATCACAATATTTCACTGCGCTGCACCTGCACGGATCCGAATCTCACAAACATTAAATAAAATTTGTAAGTTTAGTAAGGTTAAATTTGTAAGTTTGGTGAATGCTTAAATTTGGAAGTTTTGATAAACAAACTTTTTCATTTTCATCAATGACATTAAAAAAACACATGCAGTAGTGGAAACAGAACATTACACATGCAGTAGTAGCTTGGTGGCTTCAAAGTTCAAACAGTTAAAAGGACAAATTAATTGCTTATAAAAAAGGACAAATTTATCCAACGTGCCATTAAGGCCATCCACACCGAGGGGAGCAATAAGCAATAATAGAGAGATTTTATTCCTTATTGCTCTCATGTATCAGGTGAGTAAAAAAAGAGCAAAGAGCAATGCTTGATAGGTGAACAATAAGTAAGGCCCACATATAGTTATGAAAATAGACAAAAGAAAACTACTTTTTGTTGGCTTTTACTTTTGAATGAAATAAAAACAAACAATGTGAGTATCGGAACAAGTCTAATTAGTCAAATTCAAACCCACAAAATAAAATAAAAAATATTATAATCTAAAAAAATAAGAAAATGTTAGAAAATTAAATAAGTAGGTTGAAAATACTTCAGAAAAATTATATAAGTATGTGGGAATACTAGAAAATAAATTACAACAAAGAAAACACAACTAGAAAATACTTCAGAAGAAATGCAATAACATGAAAAAACAACATATTTATTGAAATAAATTACAACAAAGAAAACAAAAAGTCTTTTTTGCATATTACTTTTAGCTCTGCTTCGCTACATGACTTTTATGAGAAAATGCTATTTTTACTTATTGTTAATTGTTTATTGCTTCCTTACTACGGATGCCCTAAGATAAAGATTAATTTTGATGGCTTGGTGGCTTCAAAGTTCAAACAGTTAAAAGGACACATTAGTGACTTTTTTTTTTTTTTTTTTTTTTTTTTGATGGAGATACATTGGTGACTTTAAATAATTTTAAAGGAAAAAAAGGCAGCACAGCACACAGATTTCCCCCCAAATCCTTGTTTTCTTCAAAACCAGGAGCAGCGCCGAACTCTCCAATCCAAATCAATCACGTGATATGCATGTGCCGAACAGTTAAAAAATAATAATTTTAATGGAAGCTTCTGCCGAAGGGTCTCGGCAATTCCTTCATCTGGCTTATAATCAATCACGTGATATGCACCTGCCGGGAAACTCGTAATCTAGCTAATGGAGCCATCAACAAGGCAACTTTTGGGTCCACAAAAAAAACAAGGCAGCCTCAAATTCTCTTATCCGTTCAAGATCAGATTTAGGTTGTGTTCAACCGGAGACTTAAATATCTTAGGAGACAGTAACTGTGACAGAATACAAAGAAGACACGCAATGTAATTCCTAGTTCGGCATCAGGCCATCAGCCTACTCTGGGGGCTTCCCACGTCCTAAATGGATGCAAATCTTTATTGAAAAGTATAGAGCTACACGTAGACTTACTCTTACAATCTCCCGAATGTAAACGTCTAGCCTCTATCACTGCTTCACTCAGATTTGTGATCTCGGACCCCCCTCGATCCCCTTGGTTCGAAACTCCCTTCCGAACGTGCTGGATCTTCTCCTAAAGCTCGGATGCTTTCTTCCAAAAGCGAGTAATGGTCTTCCGTGTGTGCAGCGGTCAGTTCAATAAGAACAGTCTGATCAGCACACTGAACAGACTGCTTCAGCGTCGTTGATTTTCCAGTGGGGAAAACTCAGCCGGTCGTCGCTCTTCTTCTCTCAAATCTCACGAATGCTCTCGTGTGTATATCTCTTAGAAAAGAGACGGATCTCTTGGACGCCCTAGCCTTCTATTTATATGCTTCGCTGGAGTTCAAATCTGTTCCAGATAATCTGTCAAATGTTTAGGAAATATGCCTAAATATTTACTAGATATCTTATCTCCAATCTTTAGGAAGATCTTTGTGATATCTTCCTTTCCAAATCTTCAAAACCGCCTTCTAACAGATAGGATATTCTTTCGAATATCTGATCTTCTCAGTTCGTTAGACGACTCCAACTGATCAGATCTTCGATCTTTAGAAACTTTCGGTTTAGGAAACATCCGTGTGTCTGTTCCACGCTGTACTTCCGTTCCAGTCTTCGGTTGAACTCTTCTTGAAATCCTGCTTGAACTCTCTAAAGACTTTTTGCCAAAACCATGTCATTCATATGAACATCAATCTCCCCCTTGGCATTTTTTGCAAAACCAGATCTTTAGTCTATCTATCTAGACTTTAGAGATACTTAAGGGAACAAAACAGCCACCTCAAATTACTCCCCTTTTATCCATAAATTGGCAAGGGGTCAAATCATAGTTCAAACATAATGAAAAGTGTACCAGAACAAGTACGAGAAAAAAATGTGTCAAGATTCAAGGTTTTTCATTTTCAATCAATGACATTAAAAAAAATACATGCAATAGTGAAAACAGAACATTACAAATTGAGACCAACATTAGAAAAAACAAACGGCAGGTCTGGTCGGAGGATTCTCGTGCATAGACAAATTACATAATGCTGCACTTATTTATTGCGTCGATAATAATCTCCAACGTAGTTTGAATGCCCTTGAGCAACGTTTTCACCTGGAAAAGGATTGAGGTACAAGTTTAAATATAAATGACAATTAGTATCTATTGTATATTTCAAATTAAATCACATATAAAATATATCAATATTTATGATAAATTAATAACACGGAGAAGGAGATGCTTACTTTGTCCCGCTTCTTAGATGACCGGACACCTTTCTCATTCCGCATGAAAATAATAAATACTAACATTAAATGAAACCGCACTTTTGTGAGCCGCGCGAATGATCCGCTTACTTCATGTTTTTCTATGGTATGTTTGTAATCTAGTACATATATATTGACAGTCGAACACACGTACAACTAAAGAACTTGACCATTGATCAACTCTCCTTCTACTCATTTACTTAGTGATTAGTTGTATATTAAAAGGAGCTTATGAACTATCCACGAATTGAGATAGGAGTGACAAACCAAATGTATTGCAATGTTAATAAATTAATATTATTTTTAAAAAAATTATTATCTTGAAATTAAGTAATCTTCCTACTCTGAAATTTCATTAGTTTTTCATTTGAAGAGATTATAAATAGTTTTTTTATATACTTTTTTAATCAACGCACGAACAAAATTCACCAAAAACAGAGTTTTGAATTTGAGGCAAGAAGAATTCACGACAATATACCTTCGAATATCCATGAGCACATGGATCAGTAGTTGCCGTTTTCACATAAAAAAAACATATAAAATCAAATCTTAAAATCGAAGTATAATTTGTTCAAACAACACAAACCAACGATCCATGTAACTGAATTTCAAAACATATAATTTAATCCTTAAAAAAAACACCATGTATGGTTCAATAACACATAAATTTGTTACGAAATTTCATGATCAGAACAGTCAATTTTGAAACATTTTATAATTTAGTTTAATCTTGTTAGTTGACATACCTTTGGTGTGGTGGGTGCATCCCTTAAATCTTCTTCATCAGAGGACTCCTGGTCTCCTTGTGATGCTATAGAACCGAACACCAGTGCCTTGAAATCCAAGAAATCGCTATGCTGATGCGTGAAATTTTTAGATGAAAAACAAGTGGAACAAAGATCAAAAGTATTGGTCTTCGTAGCAAAACATGTGCCGCAGGTCAGCTGGCCCTGCCCCATGAACCTTTTACCACAACCATCACACAAGCATGTTGCGAAAATAGCATAAATGAAAGTGATAAACTCGTTGAAATCCAGGCTTCCATCCCCATTTATGTCAATACTTTCGAATAAGTCTTCGTTGGTAATGAATTTAATTCCATTAACGCAGGCAGCGAACTCCGCGACATTGATGGTCGAGTCACCGTCGGAATCCATGAGATTGAAAAATTTCTTGGCTTGGGATTTAACTTCGTTCGAGCTTTTGTCGAAGAATTCTAAAGCCTCTGAACGATATTTCCTCTGCGTCCATTATTGGTATGTTTTTTTTTTCCTGCTTCTCGAATATTATTATTATTATTTTGTGAGATCAGAATGCATTTAAATAGTTCGACAGGTCTCTTGTGAAAGCATTTTGTTTCCACTCCGGCAAGGGCCAAGTCTAATGGAGACTTCATTGACTCTCAAGTGTATGAAGTCTTCTTGTGAGACAAAAAGTGAATCTAAGAAACAATTTACATTTAGATAAGATAACCCCAAATAATCGGAAACATCCAATAAAATTCTTGTGATGATTTAATCTTCACAGAATACAGACCACAAAATTTTAGAACGAATTTCTTTTTTAAAAAAAAATACAGAATAACGATATTCAAATTTTTGATTTTAAATCTGCCATCTTTTTGGAATTGGTACTACATGTGTATTTTGGTGCATTTTTCTATATGGCGTTGAAAACACGGTCACATTCGGGTACAAATCCGTTTTTATTTGAAAACTACAAACCTATGAATATTGTGTCGGTCTTGTGCATAATATTTAGTTAAATCAAAAATTTTGTGAATATTGTGGAAATCTGATGAAAAATAGTTTTGTGAACTTTATCGAAAATCTTATAAATTTTCGAAAATGAATTGGAGTGTTAGATAGGTTCAACCAAAGGGTTATATTGTTTCTAAGTTTCAACGAATAAAACAGCTTTATATATGATTCAATCTCATGGAAAAACATCTTTTTGGAATGGCTACTTGGTGTGCTTGAGTAGTGTACCGTGTAGTGTAGGCAACATTGGGACCAACTTGAAGTCAACTTGGAGTCGTTTTGTTGGAATGTTACCTTACCGCAAGTTGTTCAATTCATGCCAAAATCATTAATCAACCCCAAATTCAAGCCAAGTTAGTCCAAATTCTTCAATGGGCCGAACAGGATGTTTGTGTAAAAGGCCATTCCAATTGACCAAATGATTTCGTATCTCATACGCCATACGGTCAGGCTAAAAACAATCAATTAAAAGAAGCGTCGTTTTAGTTAGTTGTATGTTAAAATTACGTCCGTTTTGTACTTCTTATATATATAAAAAACAACTAAAAACACATGTTTGAACTCTTAAACTGCGTCGTTTTGAATCCATGTACATGAAAATGACACCGATTTCGTTTTGATAACAAATTAATGCGCTGCTTGGGAATTCATTCGGACTAGTAACAGGTGGGATTGGCACTTGAGACTGAATATATCAATTTGAATAAATTGATTCTGGTTCAGTCACCAATTGATTCGATTCAAATATAAAATGGTGACGAACTTGATAATCAATTGAAATTTTGTTTCAAAGCTAGCTAGCTAGCCATTACAAGACACATACAATACATGTGGCTGGCTGTTGGTGCACTGTTCCTGGAGCGCAAAAGACAAGGCCAGTTTAATATGACTAGGGAAACAGTACCAGGAGCCGAAGCAGCAAGCTGGAGCGCTGGTATGTGTTTAGGTGTACATGGTCCTGCCAATACAAAACACTTCTCTGCCACAACTGCCCCATATTATGTTTTAGACACTACTCTTTCTCTTTGGGTTTTTTCCCACTCTGATTTTGCAAACTTGGTCAGAAATTTTAATAGTAATTTGAGGATTCGCTTTTTTGGGTTTTGTCTTTGTGTACTTACCAGAGTCTGGGGGTCTTTGTTTTATAGTACTTGGTGATATGATTACTACGAAAAACTTGTGCTAATTGATAGTCGATACAATAGTCATTAAATTTGAAAATCAAAATTTTGAAAAAGTAGGATATCTAATTTAAAATCGGGCAATAGTCAAAATAAAATGTTTGTAATTTATAATTGTTTTTAGTTATTAAGATCACGTATTATTCTCGTAAGGACCTGAGATATTCAGACATATGGCGTACCATATTTTATTCTTCAAAGGAAACGTTGTTTTTTACTCATCAAAAAAAAATGAAACGTTGTTTTTTCAAATAAAAAAAATAACAATTTAAATTTCCCAAGTTGGAATTGAGATTTAAAGTTAAATTTGATTTTAATAACATATGCAATGGGATCATGTGTTTTTTAATGCCTCCGATTTCCAAATTGACAATGCCTCCGATTTCCAAATTGACAGCCCCGCTTTCTTTTTCTCCTCTTCCCCCACCCCTCTCCGATCCTCTTCCACTTCCTCCATGTTGCTCCGTTGTCCCCCATCGTTCGTCCTTTTTTCGGCCTCAATCTCTACGCTCCTCCGGATTTTTCGTCGTGTTCATATTTGCTGCTGGAGTGGTGCGGAATTGATGACTGTTGGAAGGGGAGCTATGGCGGCGTTGGCGGTTTGACCTGGTGGCGGTTGGAGGGGATGGCGGTTGGGGTCTTTTTTGGGTTGGGAAGTGGGAGCTTTTTGACCTCAGCCTTTACGGTCTGAGCTGTTTCTGTCGTGTCTGTTTGGACACGATTTTTGTGTACATATGTTTATGCTCTACCGGTCTTCGGCCGGTATTTTCGGCAGGCGGATGTTGCTTGGATGATGATCAGTGGTGTCCTGCCTTTTTTTCATGCTGTGAATGACGAGACGATGTGCCCATGCCAGAGGCGAAGTGGAGCAGCAGACTCGAGTTTATTCACGTTTTTATCTTTTATTGTCTGTATTGTTTCCAGCTGGTGATTCTCTCCCAGCTTTAAGACCTCGGTTCGCCGTCGTCTTTGTACTTTACAGCTTAAATCAAAAAAAAAAAAAAAGAAGATATTTACGCACAAATTTTGACATAGAAAATGATTTCATATTTTTTAGAAAATTGTGAAAAACATAGTTCCAAGTTTCCGCGTCTTGTATGGTTTTCCTTGCACGCTGTAAAAATCTCATCGCAAAATGCAATCAATCTCATTATGGATTACAATCCCATAATTGTTGCTCAATATTTAAACGGTTATTTTTTTTTTTCATAATATGGTATTGTATACATCTTCTCAAAATTAGGAGATTATATGTGCATCATAATTCTATCAAAAAATATGTGCCTCATAATTATTAAACAATGTTTTCTTTTAACGTGCAACGTTTTCAATTGTAAATTGGACGGTAATGTGTACCGTAAATTACAAAAATATTATCTGTGTAATTTCCAAAATTCAATAAGGTATTGGTAGAGGTGGCAAAATGGATGGATGGATGGATTCATGGATGGATTAAACGGTTCGCGGATTAAATGGATTTAATCCGTTAAGATCCATTAGTGTTAATGGATTAAACGGATGGATCACTAACGGTTGACGGATTAGCGGATGAATCCATTTGATCCATTTAATCCGTTTGATCCGTTTCATCCATTACATCCATTTAACCCTTTTAATCCATTTAGTGCATTTACTCATTTAATCCATTTATTTTAAATGTGTATCAAAACTTTTTATGACTGGTAGGATGTATAAAGATCATTATTGAAACTAAAAAATTTAAATTGAGCTATTTCTAAACACACAAGATCAAATTGTCGTATTTTACTAATTAATTTTAATTCAATTTAGACCTTTGCTGCTTTACAACAGTGCTGGGAGCAAATAAAAAATCCGATGGAAGCAAGCTACATATCGTTGCGTAGATAACTCAAAGCTCTACAACTCTCTAGTTTGCACCGAAAGCAGAAGGGGTCATTTAGAAGGTCGAAACACGAGCCGAAGTTAGACATAAGTGTGTATCGCTACGAATTCTGCAGTTGCGCAGACTTTGGCTCGTGTTTAAACCTTTTAAACGACTTTTTCTGCTCTCGATGTAAACTAGAGAGTTGTAAAGCTTTGAGTTAGCTACGCAACGACGTATACCTCGTCTCGATCCGATCTTTCGTCTGTTTTCAGCACTCATTTGAAACATTAAAGGTCTAATATTCCGTTAACGGTGTTATTACAATAATATTATTATTACATATGTATTTTAATAATTTAATTAAAAAGATAAAATATAAAAATCTGTTTGATGGATTAATGATAAATATTTTTGATGGATTAATAATTGCTTAATGGATTCATCCGTTTAATCCGTTTACTAATGGATTGTTAATGGATTTGGATTGATTCAATCCATTAACTAAATGGATAGATAACGGATGGATTTTCATGGACGGATAATGGATAAATTTGCCACCTCTAGGTATTGGGATGATAATTTTTGCATCAAATTGCATATATTTTATCAAAGAATTCGATTTTTTTATGAATTTTGAGGTCGAAATCTTTGAATTCACTGTATGGTTAACTTATTTGGTTGAATATATTTTTACTTTCATTGGTGATATGATTAATAGAATCGAACATGGGCAAATTTAAACAAAAGTCATTGAATTGTGTGAGGTTTCTAATTCTCCTTTTGCTTTCTCCTTAGGTTAGATACCAAGCCAATGAGTCGTAGATTAGGATCATGTCCATTAGAGGATCCTGTATAGAGTTATAGGCTTGCAGGTTCAAGCTTGAAGGCCAGCAAACGGAGCTGAATCGATCAGAGGAAGCTGCAGGAGCTGACCTTGAGGAGAAGCAGCTGAAGGGCCAAAACGCAGTCGTTTTGGTTTGGAGGCAAAAGCTGTTAAGTCAGTTAAAGCGAAGCTGCGTCGTTTGGTTAATAACGGAGAAGTCGGTTTGAGCAAAACGCGGCGTTTCACTGAAGTCTCTTTAGTGGAACGTTGTCGTGCGGTCGAGCGCGAACGACGGATTCGAATGGCCCAGAACGATGCCGTTTTATTCGTCTTCTCAACATCGCATATAAGCTGGATCAAATTGGGATTTAGGGCACTGACTGAAAATTCGAAATCCAGAGATCGATTGAAGCGATTCTTGAAGCGTCCGAACTCGTGAGCTAGCCAGAGAGATTCGTATCGTCGAGGCGCATTCCGAAGCATTGTTATTGCAGCTCGGAGCCTGCTGATTGACCAAGGCGCAACTGCAACTTGGTGCGGACAACCGGTCGACTGACTTTGGACGTCCGACGGCACAGCGCGGGTCTTCTCACTCAGGGAAGTACCAGTTCTCTGTATTCATTCGTGTCTTCTGTTCCAATTAGACTAGGGTCCGGTCTTGGCTTATTGGCTTGGTTAGGAAACTTGTAAATTGTGCAAAACTCTTTTGGGGATTATAGTGGAAATTGGCGAGCCTCCCCGACCTGGGGTTCCAAGCAGTAGGGTTTATTCGAAGCTTGTAAAAAGTCTAAGTGTTCATTACTTTCAGTTCTCACAAGAATTTGCCCAATTGAACAATTTTCATAACTTTGACCTAAGTTATCTAATTGGAGGTAATCGGATTAAGGGATATTGAGTAGAATATATAACAAATTGAAATTACAATAGTCTGGTATCTAATTTGAAAAGATGAGGTAGTTTCGATGATGTTTTTATAATTTACCCTAATAATTAGGGATGCACAACCGGTCCGGTCCGACCGGTGGACCGGAATTTTTTGTGAAAAAATAAAAGTGGACCGAACCGAATCACCTTAAATTTACGGTCCGGATCGGACCGGTGGATCAGAAATTCTGAAAATTATGGACCGTGGACCGGACCGAGATTTTTACGGCCCAATTTTTACATCCCTACTAATAACGATACTCACATGATATATTGAATTTCATTTAAATTAAATACTAAGAATTTAAAAGAAATCGTACCACAACAAGCACGAACTCTATGACGTTTCGAACATTAAATTTAGGAGATATGAATGAAACTAGCTTTCAATAGTAATATTCTCCCAACAGCCAACAAGCTTTTCTGATAAATCATACAAAGTGAGATCACTCAAACATGTTAATAAGTTTTTTAATAAAAAAAAATCGATTCAGAATAAAATCATGCATGGGGAAAGAAATGCGTGAAATTCTTTGTCATGGTCTTTGGCATTGCATAATTTTTTCATGCAATATTAATGATAAAACTAACCTGTATAAGTTAGCAAAGCATCACACAAAATATATGCAAGCACATACTTACAAGCATGTTGACCAAATTCTAATGCGCCTTCTAATCCACATTTTTATGATCATAATTTCCTTTAAAAATTTGTATCAAACATGAAAAGATTGCTAACCTAAGACTAAGAGTCATTACACATTTTCAAAAGAATGGGATTTTTTTTTGGACTCTTTGGATTTGGGTTTCCTTTTTATTAATATAATGGGAATCTAAAATGTTGTAAATAAAAGAATTTATTTTCAACTATCTAATTTTCAATTGACATCTATTTAGTTTTTGAAATTCTAAAAATTGTATTATTACTTAAGAAAGAAGTAACAACAAACATTATTAACAACTTCATTAACTAGAACATTTGTTCTTTTAATATGAGCATTTAATGAGAGTTCAATTATTTGTATAAATATAGGGCGAAGTGAGTGGCTCGGTGGAAGGGCGCTCCCCCGGTGACTTAGAGCTCCCGGGTTCAAGACCCTATCTAACAGATACTAACTTAACATCAACATCCAATCAAAAAAAAATTTATTTGTATAAATATTGGAGAGGAGTTGAAGCGTATAACTATGCAATTTTTCATTTAATAAGCGACAGAAAAAAAAAAGTGAATTGAATTAAATTAATGGAATTTAACTAAAATTGTTAAAACGTAATTTTGAAAATGAATCACTTTTAAATGAGAAGACATAATGTACAGTACATCAATTCTCACATTAAAATGTATGATTCTTATTTAAATGTGACAAAAGTTGTTAGCAACTTTTCAAAGGACTAAAAGTCTTATTTAAACTTCCCAAATTTACATAGAAAAACGGTCAAATTTTGTCCATTAGGGGATAAAAAGGGATGAAACTGAAATTCATATGATCGATTCAACCAATTCAAATTCATTGACAAAATTTAAATTTCCCAAAAAAAACTAGTTGAAATACGTT
Source organism: Rhodiola chrysanthemifolia (assembly GCA_033675395.1). Lineage (NCBI taxonomy): Eukaryota > Viridiplantae > Streptophyta > Magnoliopsida > Saxifragales > Crassulaceae > Rhodiola > Rhodiola chrysanthemifolia. The sequence continues at coordinate 3,689,316 of CM066207.1, forward strand.
GATCAAATCCAATCCATTCAATTACTTGAAACAAGGATCAAATCCAAAATGTGACAAAATCAACCCATTCACTGATAAACCGAGATATATTCAAAGAAAATTAGAAAGATTCAAATTTCCAAAATCAACGTAAATTCACTGATAACAGTTAAATTTACTACATATATAAAACAGATAATAATTAGTAAAAACACATCTAATCTTAGAATATCAATATCGTTGAAATGAAAAAGTTTATTATATGACAAAAAAATCTTATTTTTATAAGGAAAAACAAATTAGAGAGAAAAAAAAAAGAAGAAGAAGGTAATTCCACATTTCCAGCTGTTGTTAATTGGAGTGAAAATCTGAAGCCATTCACTCCTTCCACCAATTCATCTTCTGCAATCTGCACCATTTTCATTTTTCCGTACCTTCTTTCCTCGCTTTATTTATATCCATTCACACCCAACACTTTCCTCCAAATCTCTCTCCTCGTATTCGATCCGCACACATATAAATACGAATCACTCATATCCATTTTTCTGCACCGTCTCACATGGCGGTTCAGGCGCAGATGTATGCAGAAAGCTCTGCGTTTCCGATGTTTCGCACGCCGCCGTTCGTCGGCGGAACGGTGACGCAGCATGATGATCAGATGTGTTTGAATTTACAGCGGCAGCAGATGCAAACGCAGCCGTTTCAGAGTCGGACTTCGACGTCAAGGAATTCACAGTGTCTGAATGTAGACGATACGGCGCCGTTTTCGGCTTCGGTTGCTGGAAAACAGAGCTTTGAAATCGATCAGTTTATTCTCTTTCAGGTTAGAATTTGCTACGTTTTTTTTGTTCCGTCAAATTTAATGTTACCTGTTATTTAATTTGGTCTGGTTTGATTTTGGTTTTGGTGAAACAGACCGAGCGGTTGAGGCTGATTTTACGAGAGCAGACGAAGCGAGAAATCTCAGAGCTGTTGAGAAAAATCGAGACACGAGCTCGCGTTTTGCTGAACCAAAAAGACGAAGAAATCGCGAGAGCTTTAAACCGAACATCACAACTCGACTCGCTCCTCGCCAAATTACAAACCGAGAATCTGACGTGGCAGCAAATAGCGAAACAGAACGAGCTCCACGCAATCACTCTCACAAACACAATCCAACAACTACAACACTCCGCCGCCGTAGCCGACCCAGAAGCGCGTTTCAATTATAACAACGCGGCGGCGGTGGAGGACACGGAGTCGTGCTGCGACGAGCAACAGAGCGGTATGAACGGCGAATTAAGAAGAGTCTGCAAAGCGTGTTGTACGAGAGAGATTAATGTGGTGTTACTGCCGTGTCGACATCTCTGCTGTTGCACGATCTGTGACTCGGTGATTGATTTCTGCCCTGTTTGTCAGACAGAGAAGAAAGGTAGCATTGAGGCTTTGTTGTCGTGACTGTTCCAAAATTGAGGTCTGCTTTTTGTTCCTGTCGTGTCGGCATCAGCGATCTCTAGTAGTCTACATCAACCAGCTACATGCAAAGCAGCTTAGAACTGTAGATTTTCCATATCTGTAAACAACATCTTCTGACCAAGAAACAGAGCAGCAAATAAAGCACATCTTTTTTCCATTATTCTAGATGCTGCAAATTAGTAGAACATTTTATTAAAAGTCTCAACAAAATTCATTATTTTTTTTTGATAAGCAAGAAAATTCATTATAACTAAAATATCAGGAAGAAAAAAACGATGTTGTGGACGAGATTGATTCGTATCGTTTTTCCGATTCAACCAGGCTTGACTAGTACAGCTCCTCAGAAAAAACCTATTTACAATTCCGAGTCAATTTCATCGGTTCATTGATTCTCGAGCGGTTAATTATTATTATCATCTCGATAAATTCAATCGCCAGTAAATGTGAATCATCAGAGGAGAGCAGTTAAAGCAGTCAATCAGCAACTGTTTTAAGCGGGAGATCGATGAGGCGCTTCACGCTTTGCTGGATGGATTTTGGATTGTTGCGTGTTTTCTTGTGCCTGATCGTAGTCATTGTCCTTGCCTCACTTTCCGCCATCGCCTTTAATTTCTTTTCGTTTGTACGTATCCTCTGTGCAGTTTTTGTATGTTGTTCCTCTTTATCCAACCACCCCGTTTCGTGCACGGGTACGTCCAAATCTGCTCTTTTGTTTTTATCGAAAGCGAACGAGTCAAACCTGATACGCCGTCGTGCGAATCGTAGCGTGGCAAGACACGTGGCGACGTCGGGGGATGGCAGTCTTTGTAGTGTCGAAGTGCCACGTCAGCGTAGTGGGTTTGATTCGTGGAGATCGGCCGTCTGGATAAAGTAATTCGAACTTCAAAGGTCATGTTTGGATGGGCCGATAAGTATAACGCGAAAAGTGTTTTTGGGTAATTAGCCAATTGGGCCGATAAATGGGCCTGTGATGGCTTTGGGAGCAGAAGGAGACCAGCGAGCGATTTGCAGAAGGGCTTTGTAGTGTGGATTAGTGAGTTGGATCGGAATGCTGATGCAGGTAGGATTTGAGACGAAAATAGAGGCAGGGAGATCAGAAGAAAATAAGGGAGAAACAGATGAAAGTTGATATTGAAAAAAAACAATTTGCTAATTTATTCCTTGCTCGACACACACACACCTGCATGATTTATAATAGAAATTTTTAACTAGAGGGAAGTCGAAGAGATACTCTCAAGGAATTTATGTACAATCAAGATAAGGTTTATCTCTATCGATATAGATCAGGTAAAATCATATTTATTTATAAAAACTCTAAATTATATAAAAGTTCAGACTCAACATAATGTTCAGACTTATTTGATAATGTTCAGACTTATGTGATAAATTTTCAGACTTAACAAAAATTTAAGACTTAACATAATGTTCAGACTTATTTGATAATGTTCAGACTTAACAAAGATAAATGTTCAGACTTATCTGATTTATAATTTTATATTTAAATGTGTTTTTTATTGGATGCAAACCCTATCTCTATCACCACAAACATTAATAAAATTTGTAAGTTTTGATAAAGAATAACAAAAGGCAAACAGTACTGAAAACAGAACATTACAAACTTACACCAACATTAGAAAAAGAAAATGCACGTCTGGTAGTAGGATTCGCGCATAGACAAACCAAGAAATTCCTACCAAATCACCTTGCGCAACATAACATATTACTTTTGATTCTGCTGATTATATCGCACAGCTGCGAATAATATGACTTAGTTTAAACTGAATTTTAATAACACGTACCCGAATTACAAAATGCTGCAATTCGGTACTCCGTTGATAATCTCTAATGTAGTTTTAATTCCATCAAGCACCTTTCTCACATTTTTCCCTGGAGAAGGATTGCGGTCGAAGTTTTAAAATAAATGACAGTAATATCTATTACATCTTTCAAATTAAATACTATAGAAAATCAATCCTAATTTTCTACGAGATACCAAAGGGAATCTAAGATACCATTAAGATAAGGTTACTCTCAATTATCAGAAACATCCAATAAAATACAAACCACAAAATTTGATTTTCAATTTGCCATATTTTTTAATGTGGAGCTTCATGTGCCTTTTTCCTTCATGATGTTGACAACACGGTCATATTAAGGTAGTACAAATTCAGTTTATTTGAAAATCACAAACCTATGAACATTGCATTAGTCTTTTGAATAATATTTATTCAGTAAATAATACCATCGGTCTCAGAGAGTATTAGATTTAAATTTTGTGAACATTGTCGAAATCTAGTGAAAAGTAATTTTGTGAGTTTTATCCTAAATGATGTGAATTTTTGAAAATAAATTGGGCCATAATTAGACGAGTCAACCAAAAGATTATGATTGTTTCTTAGTTTTCCTATATAAAACAATTTTATTTAGGATAAATTATAAAAATATTACTTGGACTATCGCCAAATTTTAAATTAGATACGTTCTAATTTTCAATTTAGAGACTTTTGCATAAAGTTTACTTCAATAGTCCAAATTCATATTTTTGATTTTTAAATTTATAATACGTTGTTTATTACGGTCAATACAAAAACGATCTCGTTCTGAAATCAAATTACATAAAAGATTTATCAAAACTAGTACTGAGAGGCTTGTGGCAGGCCAAGTCGAAATTCTTCAATGGGCCGAACAGAACAAGCCCATTCCAATTGACCAAATTTGGTCCAGACTAGTAACTGGTCCAAATTCTTCATGAATGTCATATTCCTCAAAAAAAAAAATATAGCTTTAACACAACTTTATAGATAAAGACAACTGCATACCCACAAGGGTACAATACCAAATTTCCAAAGCACGACTGTAAACGGCACTCTCGCATTGTGTAATGTGAATGGAGCGCAAAAAGACAAGACGAGTTAATAAAAACAGTATTATGAACCGAAGCAGGCAAGCAGGAGCGTTGGTATGCGACTAGAGGTGTAGGGTTTGAACAGATGCTGAGTAGGTGGCCCTCACATGGTCCTGCCAATACAAACACTTCTCTGCCACACAACTACCCCATATTGTATTTGACACTATTCTTAGGGTTTTTTGTTTCCCAATCTGATTCTGCAGACTTGGTCAGAAAGTGTAATTAGTAATGGGAGCAATCGCTTTTTGGGTTTCGTCTTGATCCTTTTTTTTTTTTTTTTTTGATTAAAACTTACAACGGCGAACCGAACACTTAAAGCTGGGACAAGTTAACCAGCTAGGAACAGGACAGACAGGAAAAAAAATAAACATGATTAAACAGGAGTCCGCCGCTCCACTTCGCCTATGGCTTGAGCACATCGTCCCGTCATTCACAGCTGGGAAAGGCAGGACCACTTGAATATCATCAATGCATCGTCCGCCAGTGATCCAGTCTCCATTTATTTGGACACACGGGGCACAACAACGAAAAAGAAAATACGAAATTACAACAAATTAAACAAAAAACTAAAAACACAGATCCACAGCCCCCTCCAATCCGCCCATCCACCTCCCCCAACCCATCGCCGGTACCTCATCCCACACTCACCTCCACCTCCACCACCCACAAATCCAAATCTGATCCAACCAGCTGCATGTTGCTGAAAATTGGATCAGATTAGCAGTGAGGGAAGAGATATGAAGGGAGAGGGAGGAGGCCAGATTTGAGAAAGGAAGGAGGAGGAGGAAGAGGCTGAGGAGGGAGGAGGAGGGGGTTTGTGGGTTGTTGGAGGAGGAGAGAAGGGGAGAGAAAGAGAGAAGAGAGAAGAGAGAAGGAGGAGCTTCAATGAAATGAATGGACGGTGAAGCTCGGGGTTTCGTCCTGATCCTGATGTAACTACTGCAGTATTTAGGAACAATTCTCCTTTAAAATCAACTATTTAGGAACAATTCTCCTTTAAAATCAACTAATCAAGGCCTATATGAGGTCTCATACTAGGTGTTACATATCGTACTTTTTTCAATTTAGTTATTTTTGCAATAATTTGTATATATTTTGTTTTTAATTTGAGATTTCGAGAAATTTTAAGGTTGAAATTTGGCTACATGGTTACTTAATTTGGTTGAATTTATTTTTATTTTTATTAGTAATATGATTAATACGATAAAAAATGTGCAAATTAATGCAAACGTCACTAAATTGAATATTGAAAAAGTATAATGATTTAAGATCATACTAATTGCAATAGGATCGTGTGTTTTTAATATTTGAAGTTAAAAAATTATTTTAATTAACATATGCAATAGGATCGTGTGTTTTTAAATGTCTCCGATTTCCAAATTTCACATGCACGCTTTTACCAATATATTTACTCAGTTAATTCTTAATTGACATAGAAAATCATTTCATATTTTGAGAAAATTGTTAAAAACATATAGATCCAAGTTTCCGCGTCTTGTATGATTTTCCATGCACTCAGTACAAATTTCCTCACATGCAATCTGCAATTAAACTTTCGAATACATTCCAATTATTGTTGTATCATAAATATTAACAGATGATCGATACTGTTTAATGTGCAACGTCTTGCATTGTAAATTGCAACGAAAACCTTGTGTTTCCTTCCTCACTGAGGTGTTGCATAATGCAGATGAATGTTGCTGTCTCACCTATTCTTTCCATGTACACGTGGAGGCAGTGGCGGATCCAGAGCTTCATTTGAGGGGGGTCCTAAATATTTTTTTCTAACAACAATGATATAAGTCGAATCGGGCAAAAAAAAAAGGTCTACTAATCATCCGGCGATTTTTTTTCCGACCAAAAAGGTCTGCTAATGATAAGTCAACCTTCTGAAGCTCGTAAAGGTGTCATCTGATGTCCATTGAAGATGATCTACATATGCATCAAAAGCTAATTGAATATTCTATAATTTTCATGTTTAACTCAAGATGAAATTCGGAGGTTAAGCCGATAAAAACAGCAACCAAAGATAAATAATTAATTGAAATTTGCCGAAATTGAGGGGTCCGACCCAATGTTCTAAAGGTCATAGAGGCGTCATCCGGTGTCCGTTGAAGATGATCCATATATGTATAGAAATCTAATTGAATTCTCTACAACTTTCGTGTTTACTTAAAGATGAAATTTGACAGTTAAGCTGATAAAAACAGACACCAAAGATGCATGATTGATCGAAATTAGCCAAAATCGAGGGGGTCCGAGCCAACCTTCGAAAGCTCATAGAGGTGTCATCCGGTGTCCGTTTGAGATGTTCTTTATATGGGTAGAAAGCTAATTGAATGTTCTATAACTTTTATGTTTACTCCAAGATGAAATTTGGAGGTTAAGCTCTCAAAAATAGTGACTGAAGATACATGTTTGATCAAAATTTTCAAAAATATATATGATATTATATATAAAAAAAATTTTGCCGAGAATCGAGAGGGGTCCTGGGCCGCCCCAGGCCCCCTATATCCGCCACTGTGTGGAGGTGCTAAGTGGCTAGTTAAAGCTCGTGGGTTTTAAGAGAGAGACGCGCTTCAATGGAAACAATTCAAGTACCTAATCCGGGTTGGTGCCGCTCTCCAAGAATCTAAGTTCACATGTCCCCGATATAATTCTCATGCCCTCTTTAGGGTTTAAGAAAGACAACTTTTATTTGAATAAAAAATACTAGCTTGTGCTATTTTCCTGGTGGATTCCAGAGTTATCTTTTCTGGTGGATTCCAGAGTTTTTGTTCGAGTTCACGCTTGTGAATTAGATCACATATATCCTAGTTTAGCGCTTGCTATTCCTTTCAAAATTTCCGACCGCGTCAGTCTAAGTTCACATGTACTCAATATAGTTCTCATACAATATGATTGAAATATATTTGAGTGATGATTGAGATGTGAGTTTTTGTTCGAGTTCACGCTTGTGAATTCGATCACATATATCCTAGTTTAGCGCTTGCTATTCCTTTCGAAATTTCCGACTGCGTCAGTCTAAGTTCACATGTACCCGATATAGTTCTCATACAATATGATTGAAATATAGTTGAGTGATGATTGAGATGTATGATTAGTTGTATGAAATGTAAAAACCCACTATCAAAAAAAAAATATAGTCTCTCCAACATCCAACAAGCTTATCTGACGATAAATCATTTAAAGTGAGATTACACTTAAAACATGTTGATAAGTTTCTCCTAAAAAATTGATGCAGAATAAAAATAAGCATTGAGATAGAAATGCGTGAATTTCTTTGTCATGGTCTTTGGCGTTGCTTAGTTTTTTCATGCAATATTAATGAGAAAACTAACATGTAAGTTAGCAAATAATATCACACAAAATATATACAAGCACATACTTACATGTTGACCTAATTCTAATGCGCGTTCCAAGTTCCAATCCACATTTTTTTACACTAATTTCCATAATAAGTTTTTATCAAACATGAAAAGATTGCTGCTAACCTATGATTATTTACTAATTTTCAAAAGAAAAAAAAATTTATTTTCGACTCTTTGAATTTTTGTTTCCTTTTTATTAATATATTAAGAATCCAAATCCAATGGGTTAGATAAAATTATTTTCAACTATCTACTTTTAAATTTACATCTATTTATTTTTGAATTTCTAAAAATTGTATTACCCCTACTTAATTAAGAAAGAGGTAACAACATACATTATTAAATTACCACTTCATTAACTATATTATATGTTCTTTCAATACATGCATTTAATGACAGTTCAATTGTTTGAGTAAATATAGGAGACGAGTTGAAGCGTATATTTATGCAATCTTTTTCATTAATAAGTGCCAAAAAGAAAAGTAAAACTACAATATGAAACCAAAGAACTAAATTGAATCAAATTAATGGAATTTAACTAAAATTGATTAAATTTAATTTTGAAAATGAATCACTTTTAGTTTTTTTTAAATTAAAATTCATTTATAAAACAAGAGAGTCTCAACAAAGGAGGACAGCTGAGACAGACAACAAAGGAGAGCTTCACCCTCAAGCGGAACGCAGTGCCTATCGTTGGGTATGCCTTAAAGAATAAAAACCAAACAAAGACTTGCCTAGGCGAACCAGGAGCAAGAGTCAGATCATCTTGAACATGAGTTGGAAAAGTTGGGAAGGAGGAGTCATCCAAGTAATTACAAACCTAATGATCACAATAACTTCTGCCAATATTTCTGTCACTGAGGATGGAGTTTAAAACAAAGGCTGGAGGATTGTTCTCATGCGCACCCTGGGCAACAGCCGAAACCCAGGCAATAGTTGCTCCATTCACCATGGGACAAATTCTCACAAATCTAATCTCAACAAACTCATTCCTGAACACCCGTTGTCGACAGAGCTCATTCCATGTCACTTCGTCCCCACAACCATCAGCAATCCATCTCATGAAGGGGCTGGAGCACACAACCAAATTAATATGAAACCCTTTATTGCTAGTAGATGTTATAACATCACGACAAAGGCACAGCAGGTCACCAAATCTAGCTCCACACTCCAACCTAGCAAGGAGTCTCAGCCAATAACCACACTAAAGATGGTTCTAGTGCATTAAATAATAGCAGCTGCTACCAGAAGTATGCAAAGGCACCTTGATCCATCTTCTAGAAGTATGAAAAGGCACCTTGAATCAGTTGAGAAGAAATAATGTGCATGAATTTTCACATTAAAAATGTATGATTCTTATATAAATGTGACATAAGTTAGCAAGGACTAATATTTTTTTTAGTATGGGTTACAAGATCTCATACAAACCAAGTACTACACGAATACAATTTGTATATATTACATGATCAATTATCACTCGGGTACAATCGTTATACTTTTTGAGCACGGCCACGCCAGACACCAACCCGGATTGATACTTGAATCGTCCACATTGAAGCACATGTCATAAGACACCTTTATCTTGAAACCCCACGATCGCATACATGCACTTTCAAGCAGCAAGCAAGCAACACCTGCGGATTTGAGGGGCAAAAAAACACGTCAACAAAGGACGGACAACACATTATACATCCACGCCGAGGCGGGACGAAAAACACCTCCGCGAGAGAGAAACAACGCGTACACTCCGAGTCGGAATATCACCCCTTCACAAAATTATGGAATGGAAAATATATGTCACGGTGGGGTTCGAACTTTTGACCTTGATATTGCAATAAGTGTTTTACCAACTCAACCACATTATTAACTACTAAAAATCCTATTTAAACCTCCCAAATTTACATAGAAAAACGGTCAAAATTTACCCATTTGGCATAAAAAGGGATGAAATTGAAACGTTAACGCATATGACCGATTCAACCACTTCAAACTCATTGACAAAATATAAACATCCAAAAAGAAAAAAAAACTACTTAAATACGTTGATATCAACCCCATTCAATTTTTTTTGATAGAGTAACCCCGTTCAACTACTTGAAATAAGGATCAAATCACAAATCCAAAATGTGATAAAATCAACCAATGCACGGTGCATTGACCAATCATGCACAAATCCAAAATGTGATAAAATCAATGCACCATCGCATTTTACTCGTTTTATTCGCATCATCATGATTCATGACCCTTTCAATTTTTCGAAAACATCCAAAATCAAATCGAGAGTTATTCAAAATACAGTTAGAAAGATTCAATCTTCCAAAATCAACAATCACCATTCGAATACAACTTATATATATTGTATGCGAACTTTTCTTATTGGATACATGTGATATTTGAATCTTGGAGCACAGGTCGCACGCCACCACATGCATTTGATATTTAAATTGTGTCAATAGAAGCACCATCCACGAGCATAAGCTTGCAATTAGCCCCTCCACGCGCACGTTCACGAAAGGGATGAATTCACTTTGAAATCCACGAGCATAAGCTTGCAATTAGCACCTCCATGTGCACGTCCACGAAAGGAGGAATAACACTCATCACAAAATTGAGGAGAAATATGCTACTCAAGGGAGTCGAACCATTGACCTCTTTACAATGTCAAAAGTTCAAGCTAACTCGACCAACACCTATTTTACAATTTATTCTCCTAATTAAAATTGATAATTATTAATAAAAACACAACTAAAAAATTGCAAGAAGTTTGAAATGGTTCCGCCACTCACTTTTAGTCACGAAATCTTCATCATTTAACCCCACCACGAATTAAAATTTATTCCCAAAATCCCCATTGTTTACCAAAATTTAATATGAAAATATCACTATGGTTGAAAAGAGTAAACATTATGCACAAAGTATATTTTTGGTGCAAAATATAGAGTATGTAAAACCTAGTTTATAATTCGTCGCCAAGAAATCAAAAATACGACATAATTCGTCACAAATAATATATAATTTGTCACAGAAAAATTAACCATAAATGTAATTTAATACATTATTTAATGCGATATCATTGGTTTTGTACGAAAATATGTCAGTTGCACCGGATCGAGTTTGTCGTTGAAAAATCTTATACGGAAGAACATCTAATTTTTGTAGAGAAAAAATAAAAGGAATAAAAGGAAATGACAGTTGTTGTTGTTGATAGGAGTGAAAATCTGAAGCCATTCACTTTCCTCCTTCCCCTAATTCATCCTCAGCAATCTGCACCATTTTCCGTACCTTCTTTCATCGCTTTATTTATATCCACCCACACCCACAACCTTCCTTCAAATCTCTCTCCTGGCATTCAATCCACCACACATATATATTTAAACGCAGCAAGCCGGACACAAATCACTCAACCATTTTTTCTGAAAATATCTTCGCGGTTCGTGTCTCTTGATCTCAGTCTCACATGGCGGTTCAGGCGCAGATGTATTCGGAAAGTTCTGGGTTTCCCATGTTTCGCACGCCGCCGCTCGGTGGTGGAGCGGTTGCGCTGCATGATGATCAGATGCCAAAGCTGCCGTTTCAGAGTCTGTCACCGAATTGGAGGACTACACAGTATCTGAATGTGGACGATACGGCGACGTTTTCGGCTTCGGTTGCTGGAAAACAGAGCTTTGAAATCGAGCAGTTTATTCTCTTTCAGGTTAGAATTTGCTACGTTTTTGTTCATCCGATTTTGACGTTAGCGGTATTTTCTTGGTCTGGTCTGATTTTGGTGAAACAGACCGAGCGGTTGAGGCTGATTTTACGGGAGCAGACGAAGCGAGAAATCTCAGAGCTGCTGAGAAAAATCGAGTCACGAGCTCGCGTTTTGCTGAACCAAAAAGACGAAGAAATCGCGAGAGCTTTAAACCGAACATCGCAACTCGACTCGCTCCTCGCTAAATTACAAACCGAGAATCTGACGTGGCAGCAAATAGCGAAACAGAACGAGATCCACGCCATCACTCTCTCAAACACCATCCAACAACTACAACAAACCGCCACCGTGTACGGCGGCCAAGCAGGAGCGCGTTACAATTACAACAACACGGCGGCGGTTGAGGACACAGAGTCGTGCTGCGACAGACAACAGAGCGGTTTGAATAGAGTCTGCAAAGCGTGTTGTACGAGAGAGATTAATGTGGTGTTACTGCCATGTCGACATCTCTGCTGTTGCACGATCTGTGACTCGGTGATTGATTTCTGCCCTGTTTGTCAGACAGAGAAGAAAGGTAGCATTGAGGCTCTGTTTTCGTGACTGTTCCAAAATTGAGCTCGCTCTGCTTTTTGTTCCTGTCGTGTCGGCATCAGCGATCTCTAGTAGTCTACATCAACCAGCTACATGCAAGCAGCTTAGAACTGTAAATTTTCCATATCTGTAAACAACATCTTCTGACCAAGAAACAGAGCAGCAAATATAGCACATCTCTTTTCCATTATTCTAGATGCTGCAAATTAGTAGAACATTTTATTAAAAGTCTCAACAAAATTCCATTATTAATTCAACTAAAATACTGTGCAATATTTCTGAATAAATTAAAACAATGTCGTCGACGAAACAGATTGATACGTATCGCGCTCAGGGCTCAGGCTTGACTAGTACAGCTCCTCAGAAAAAACCTATTTACAATTCCGAGTCAATTTCATCGGTTCATTGATTCTTGAGCGGTTAATTATTATTATTATTATCTCATCAATTCAATCGCCAGTAAATGTGAATCATCAGTGGAGAGCAGTTAAGGCAGTCAATCAGCAACTGTTTTAAGCGGGAGATTGATGAGGCGCTTCAGTCTTCACGCTTTGCTGGGTGGATTTTGGATTGTTGCGTGTTTTCTCGTGCCTGATCGTAGTCAATGTCCTTGCCTTACTTTCCGCCATCGCCTTTAATTTCTTTTCGTTTTTAGTTTGTACGTATTCTCTGTGTTTCGGTTCTGTTTTGTTTTGTAATATGTTCCTCTTTATCCAACTACCCCGTTCCTTGCACGGGTACCGTCCAAATCTGCTCTTTTGTTTTTATCGAAAGCGAACGAGTCAAGCCCGATACGCCGTCGTGCGAACTGTAGCGTGGCAAGACACGTGGGGATGGCGTTTTTGTAGTGTTGAATTGCCACGTCAGCGTAGTGGGTTTGATTCGGAAACCGTTTGACCGATCTTCGGGATAAAGTAATTGTAAAGGTCATGTTTGGATGGGCCGATTAGTATAACGCGATTGGGCCGATAAATGGGCCTGTGAAGGCTTTGGGAGCAGAAGGTGACCAGCGAGCGATGTGGATGATAGAGTCCGACGCAGTTGAGGTTTTGAAGCTTTGCATGTGTTGTATTTTTGGCCGATCAACGTTAACGTATATTTGAATTGATGTTGCGGACAATTCTGAGTGGATTTGATGATGGAGGATGGTAGGTGGCGATGAGATTTAGGGCTAAGAAACTACCTACTTACTCCTGCGATTCGGATGGAATATTTAGGTCTTCAATTTTAGTAGTTTGTTTTCTTTAGTTCTGTTGATTTTTGATGGATTTTGTGTCAATCGATGGTTTGCTTCCATAAGTATTTTTTATTTGAAGCAGTGTACTTTTATCAGCTTTGTCTTCATTGGTTTAGATGAGATGGTAGAACTAGCCTTGGCTAACTTATTGGAGAATATCTGCTTTATTGTTACAATGTACATTGTTTTCTAAAATTCCATTCATTTTTCAAATTCTGGGTCTTGCTAGTGTCATATTCTTTTAATGCTCCTATGTCGACTTTCAGTTTAATTATTGTTACAATGTAAGACGGTAATTGAAATAATGAATGTCTACAGATAGGACGCGTAACTTCCTGATCTCAATTAGGAATACATTTGATTTTTTCTCAACATTGAAACACAATGGGAGCTCCCTTTCGATTAGATTCCTGTCTGAATGTTCAGATGTTCGAGGCTGCATTTTAGTAAACATTTAAATGCATCATTCATTCATTCATCTCTCTTGATGCAAGTTCAAATGCTAGCATATTAATTTTCCAACTTCATTAGTGATGCTTGGTCAAACACAGAGGTGAATGCTCTGCATTGTTTGTGCTATAAAGTGTTACAATGGTATAAGATGTGTGAGACCTTTTTATGCATCATGATATATATACTTTAACTCTTTTCCGTTGGAAATATGTTTGTTAAGTCTTTTGAAAAGGTCTTGTACATTATGTTAGTTCTTGTGGAGCGAGCTAGTTGTGTACTTTAATAGCGTCATCATAAGAGCTCTGCGGCCCTTTCTCCTTTATCTTTGATATAGAATGACTGTTTCTCGACCACTAACTTGACTGAACATTCCATTGTTGACCTGGTTTTTCAATGTCTTTCTTCTCAGGTTATAACAACCAGACCACTGAAACCAGACCCATCTCTATCTGGGCTGCTTTTGTTAAGTCCCCCATTGGCTCCGCCAGGTATTTCCTAATCTCTTAATGCATTACAGGTAACTTTAACCTTCTGGGTCTGTCTTTTTTTGTCTTATAAATAAAAAAATGGTGACCAGCAAAATCTTATATAATTAATACGAATATGTACGTTCATGATGAGATTTGTATTTAGAGTTTTTTTTAAAAGATATAATGGTTTCTGGATAACACTAGTGATTGTAATCAAATCATCATCTTGTATGATATAAAAATGTTTCTTAAAGCTAAAGTTGAACCAAATGTGGAGGGGTCTGTAATGCAATGTAACCCTCTCTCTCGCTGCTTCTTATCCTTTTTGTTCTACAAAGACGTGGACTTGTTTGTTCTCCCTTATCACAAAGTGCCTCATTGGCTGATTAACCCCACTTGTCTTGAACATTCCAGATGTTTTTTTAGCAATAATTTGATGTTGATAATTAGCCAGATAACATATGAACCCCATCAAACACGTTGGGACAACAAAATTCCAGTAGGCTCTATAGTCCTCTTCTTAGATAAGGATTTGTTCCCTTGGCTATCTCCACTCCGAGATTTTGTTACCTTGGAGGATGCCTCAACAATCATGGAGTTGTAAGCATCACAAAGCTGAATCAGAAGATCTTTAAGCTCAGCTGACTTCTTTCTAATATCATCAATCTCCATCTTCAGCCATTTCTTGCATGTAGATTCGAAGTTTCTGAGCTTGTACCTTGGGTTTAACACCAAGGCAATCAACAAAAGCTGATTGCAGTCCTCTAAGGTGGCAAAGTATTTCTCATACTTCCTCTTCATACTTACTGCCATATCCATTAAAATCATTTCAGTCTCCGACCCGGTGCTCATTCCCTCCTGAGGAAATAGTCCATCAATCTCAGCTCTGATACACACAATATCATGAAAAGCTTTCCACGATGTTGGTTTGGTTGAGGCGCTGATCCTCATTGTCACATCGTAGAATATCTTCAGAAACCTCACAAAAGTTTCAGCCTTCTCCCAATCATGTGTAACCGGTGGTCCTACTCTTTTCCCCTTCCCTTTCTTCCTTGCCTGAGTTCCCTCTGCTGCATTACTTGCATCACCAGTCAAATTCACTTCTCCCAACCCAAGCACCAAGTCTTCTTCGAATTCAAGGTCCTCATCCTCCTCAAAGTAACCCCTGTACTTCGTGCCTTCTTCCCTTGCCAATCTATCAAAAGCCTTTCTGAGTTCTAATGCAGTTGATAGCATTAGATAGGTGGAGTTCCACCTTGTTGGCACATCGAGGATGCACACCTTCTTACACTCCACCTTCTCTTTCTCCATACACTTTTTGAACTGCTGAAGTCTTGCCCCACTGCTCCTCACATATCTCACAGCATTCCTAATTGAACCAACTGAATTTCCCATTATCAAAAGACCAGCTCGGACAATGAGATTCAGAGTGTGTGCAAAGCACTTGATATGCAAATAAATTCCACCAACCAAAGGTGATATCTCCCACCCTAACATCCTCTCCCTGATGTAATCAATCGCCACCTTGTTGGCGCTAGCATTATCAACTGATATGGTCAACACTCTATCCACTCCCCATTCTAGCAAACAATCCTCCAACAAACACCCTATGCTTTCTCCACGATGGTTAGGAATCACCTTAAAACTAAGAATCCTCTTCTGCATTTTCCAAGCTGAATCAACAAAATGGGCAGTCACCACCATGTAGTTGATGTTCTGCACCGATGTCCAAGTATCGGTGGTTAAGCACAAGCAATGACCCTTAAGCTCTTTCGTCAGCTTCGCCTTTTCAGCAGCATACATCTTCAAAAACTGCTTGCAAATCACCCTCCTCGAAGGTACATGCCAATCAGGCACAGCATACCTGAAAAAACAATTCAGTCCAATTCAGTCCAACAACATATAATTCAGTCCAACAACATACAATTCAGTCCAACAACATATAAAGTATAAACATGTTCAGTCCAAGCATAAAAAGTTAAAAACAATTCATACAAGTTCAAACTTCATCAATGTGATGTGACAATATACCTGCAAAAATATCTAAACCCTTCTTTCTCGATGAAGCTAAACGGAAGTTCATCCATGACTATCATCTTCACAGCTGCTTCTCTACACCCTTTATCACTCCACTTAACAGTCACCAACTCTTTAGCCCCAGTACGGCCAGTAGAAGTGAGTTTTTGCTGCCCATCATTTGTCTTCACTCTCCCTGGATACTTCTTGCAAGCATTATCGATATGTCGTTGTAGACTACTAGTCTCATTCCCATACGTATCGCAAGCTAAATCCTTAGCACAATAGTTACACTTAGCTCTAACCACTTGATGAGTTTGCACCCTCTTACCATTCTTCATCCCATATACTGGCTTTTTAATCTTCTTGAAGTGCCCCCAAACCACGATCTTCCATCAGGCTTTTCAGCAGCTTCTGGCGCTTCAGCAGGTTCACCAACTTCTTCAGCTTCTTCAAATTGTTCAGCTTCACCAATGTTCTGCAGTGCTACTGAAGAAGGACGCTTCCTTTTAATTCCAGAGCCTCCGGTCGCGGTACTATCCAATGTCAGAACATTTTTTGAAGCATCCGCACCCAAATTTGAATCTGAATCTGAATTGGAGCTCGAATATTGTGATGCATCCATCTCTGCACAATATTCAAATCACTGAATGAACAAATGGATTCAACAAATTGAACCGAATACACAATACAGCAAGTCAGCAAGCATGAACCAAAGACTTGATCAATATTCAAAACAATCAAAAGGATTCGAATTCACTGAATTCACTGAATTCAATTCAGGACTGAGACTCTGAGAGGATAAACAGTACCCTAAAGGCTTGAATTTGAAGGCTTGAAGCCTTGAACTCGGATCCGGAGACAACCACCACGCCTTCGCTCGGGTCGGAGAAAGCAGGCGACGCCTGGGATCGGGTCGGCGACGCTGAGAGAGTTCTGGTCGGCGATTTGGAGGCTGAAGACTGAAGAGGCGAGAGAGTTCCGGTGTCTGGTTGTCGTTGAACGAAATGAAGTGAGTTAGTGAGGCGAGAGCGAGACACTCGAATTAGGTTTTTTTTATTGACCAATCATATGCTGACAAGTGGCAATCCATTAAGCATTCGGTTCGGGTCGGGCTTTTGGTCCGAGAAAAAAGCAAACCCGAGACCGAACCGAATCTCACCATTCGGTTCGAGTTTTTTTCGGTCCGAGAAGAACCGACCCGTTCGGACTTTTTCGGTTCGGTCTTCGGGTTTTCGGGTCTGGACGCCCGGGTCTACTTTGTAGTGTGGATTAGTGAGATGCAGTTGAGGTTTTGAAGCTTGTATTTTTGGCCGATCAACGTTAACGTATATTTGAATTGATGTTGCGGACAATTCTGAGTGGATTTGATGATGGAGGATGGTAGGTGGCGATGCGATTTAGGGCTAAGAAACTACCTACTTACTCAGTGCGATTCGGATGGAATATTTAGGTCTTCAATTTTAGTAGTTTGTTTTCTTTAGTTCTGTTGATTTCTGATGGATTTCCATAAGTATTTTTTTATTTGAAGCAGTGAACTTTTATCAGCTTTGTGTTCATTGGTTTAGATGAGATGGTAGAACTGGCCCTTGGCTAACTTATTGGAGAATATCTGCTCATGACTTTCAGTTTATTGTTACAATGTACATTGTTTTCTAAAATTCCATTCATTTTTTCAACTGCTTGTGTCATATTCTTTTAATGCTCCTATGTCGACGTTAAGTTTATTGTTACTATGTAAGACGGTTGTAGCGTCACAATATTTCGTATCAAATACAAAATAATGTTTTACAAATGATTTATGCTTGAGAGCAGAAGTTGTGTTCGTTATCTCAAATGCTTCCTCTGATTCTACGGTGTTGCTTGATTCGGTCTACTCAGCTTGATGTGTGCGGATGAAGGCGTAGTGCAACGTGTCTTGCGTAGCGAGGGTCTTGATGACTTGATCTCACGTGCGCAGTGAAGTGAGGGTCGCGGGGACTTGGTCTCACGTGCTTGCGTTGCGGTTGACGGCCGCGGGGACTTGGTCTCACGTTTCTGCGTTGCGGAGTGAGGGTCGCGGGGACTTGGTCTCACGTATCTGCGTCGCGGTTGGATGCTTTGGCAGACGGCGGATGAAGGCGTAGTGCAACGTCTCTTGCGTAGCGAGGGTCTTGATGACTTGATCTCACGTACTTGTCGGTTGCTGGCGGCTGACGCTTCCTTTTAGAGCTCTCTCCTCTCTGTTTTCTTCTCCAACTTCAGAATGTCCTCATTTGTGAAGTGAAATCCTCTATTTATAGAGTTCACTAGTGGGCTTGAGATTGGGCCCGTGCTTTGGGCTGAGTTTAACTCATGGACCGGGCTTGTAACTTTGACCCAAATATCCCTTGTGGGCCAGCCCATTTATACTTTAATAATCTTGATTTGGTCCTTAAACTTTTAGTGCCTACAAATTGCCCCCTCATGATCATGTTGTGCGACACATTTTGAGTGTCTCAGCGCGACGTGATCGTGAGTGATTGACTTGAGAGTCTTGTGGATGTCGAACTTGTCGTAAGAGCTTCCACGTAATTTACTTTTTGAGTCACCATGTCGTTCTCCAACTTGACGGTTGACTGAGAGTTTTGTGAACGTCGAACTTGTCGTAAGAGCTTCCACATAATTTTTTTTTTTGAGTCACCATGTCGTTCTCCAACTTGACGGTTGACTGAGAGTTTTGTGAACGTCGAACTTGTCGTAAGAGCTTCCACATAATTTTTTTTGAGCCACCATGTTGTTCTCCAACTTGACGGTTGACTGAGAGTTTTGTGAGTGTCGAACTTGTCGTAAGAGCTTCACTTTTTCTTCGTGTTTGTCATTTGTTGTCTTCCAACTTGGCGAATGACATCTCTTCGAACTTCAAATGAGAATTTTTTTTCTTGTATTGATCCCCCTTTTTTTTTTTAAAAACGTGAACAGTAACTTCGGCTCGTGAACAGTATTTCCGGGATGAATAGTAATTTCGGGATGAATAGTAACTCCGGGATGAATAGTAACTCCGGGATGAATAGTAATTTGGGCCGTGAACAGTAATTCCGTGCGTGGCGATTCTGGAATCTTCTGGAATGACTTGCCAACTAAGTTAGCTTGAAGATAAAGCAGAGTCGGTTAGATGAGATTAGGAAATATTTCCTAAATCTACTTGGTTTGATAATACTTGGGCATAATCTTTAGGAATTGGCCAGCCCTAATTCTCTCTATAAATAGAACCTCAAGTCAAGAGTTCAAGCCATCCCAAAATCGAGAGCTTCACTTGCGCTTGGAGAATATTTGAGGCGCCAAACTTGTTCCCAGCTTCTATATTAGGCGCATTCTTGTCTGCAAGCAAGTATCACTGAGTATGGTTTTTTTTTTTTGACATTCCTCAGCAATTAATTTCATCATCAGCTTCAACATTAGCAATTTTGCCTCAACATCGATATTTTCTGAATTTCTTCATCCTAGCGAATTTCTTTTTCCTTTTTTTTTTTCACAAAAATTTGGCTTGTAAAATTGTACTCGACATGGTGCCCTTCCCTACCCAAATTTGGGTCCAGCTCCTGCCGAATATCGAAGTCAATCGAGTGTGACTAGCTAGGGTTTCTTCGCTTCGCATAGACTGTTGATTTCTTTTGTGCCTGTCGGCCATTGCTTTTTTTTAGCAACGTGACTACATCTTGTCTCACTGATTTTCTTTTCCTTGTTCATGACTAGGCCACCTTCTATCTGCAGTTGCCGATTTTACTGCTCTGGCGTTGATGCGCTGTTGTTGACGGCACTTTGGCTTGTTGTTGAGAGCCCAAACCGCTATCCTTCTTTGCGTAAGACTGCTATCCATCGAGGGTAGTTTCACACTTTGAATTCATTGTGTAAGAAAACTAAGCTTTTGAGGATTCTGTCACCAAGACTTACGAGTCTAAGGAAATTGGTTTTTAAGTGAGACCGTTTGTGACTCCTCCAATTTCCTGGGAATTCCTTACTTGTCTTAATTTCTTCGACATAGTCGTTTCATTTTGTGACGAACTCACGGTGCGATACAAGTCTCTACCAAAAGAAGGGAGGCGCAATGGTGCTTTTCTTGGACTCGGAGGAGAATGGCCAGCTGTTTCTGAACATCGCGTCTGACTCAAAGGCTATGGAAGACAACATAAAGCAGAAATTTCATGTGTTCCCGTCGATGTTGCGCCCGGATACAGGCTCGAATTCAGGTGCCATGAAGAAGATTTTTCCGCCCGAGCTAACGTTCCCCCTTCGTGATGTAGTGCACGGTGGCCCTGCTTACCTCTTGAAGAGTCTTTTGAAGGAAAAGAAGTCGGAAGATACTCGACCCTCTTTGCTTGGTCGAAGGATTGCCACGGGCATTGTGCGGTGGGGTCCCAATTGTTTGAAGATCATTGGAGACTTCACTTATGTTCCTCTTTACTGGGAATGGACTGAAGATGTGATAGCGCGCTGTTCCGCACGTTTGAAGAGGTTCGGAGGGTTGTCGTCCCAGTGCCAATTGGTGATGCCACGGATGAGACGCTTGTCGATAGTGGAGGACAGAGTCCTATACGGTCGGTGCAACATAGCCAACAAGTCTCCGATGCTTCATCTTCTTCCGGGCGACTGCAGGGCAACAAAGTACCAAGCGTTGGGGCTGTCACTGCTTCACCTTCCTCATGCCAAACTGTCAAGATGACTGACCAGCTCGTGAGGGTTCTCCTTCAGAACCTAAAGGAAGCTCCCTACGCAGAAGTCACCGATGTAGCTGCGCGTGTTATCCATCTCCTTGCTAGTCTTCAAAATGTTGGCGATGACACCTCCATTCTTCAGGCAGCCGTTGATGCGTATGTAAAGAGCGTTGCCAAATTCTTTGCAGTCCAGCAGGGTGTTGTTAGCAACTCAGCCCGTCATGCCTGTGAGATTTCTGCGGTTGAGGGCAGTCTACGTTCCGCTCGAGCGACTTACAAGGGCACTCTCCAAACTAGCAAGAGTTTGGAGAGACATGGAGAAGTAGTGGCGCAGGCAATAGAGGGAGCTGAAGCCAAATTACGAGCTTTGCATGATGAGGCAAAGAGCGTAAGACACCAGCAAAGCCGACAAGTGGAAGTAATTGTTGCGGCCGAGTCGAACGTTGGTGCACTTCAACAGAAGTTAGACGAGTTGAGGACTTTTCGAGCAAGCTCTGATGACTTGGTGCAGGTGAAGCGTGAGTTGGATCAACGCACGAAAGCCATCCATGCAGCTTTGCTTTAGAACCGTCAGACTATTTTATTTTTTTAATTTTTGATAGACTGCACTTGACATTTTTTTATCAAGCTACCTACGTACTTGCAAAGCCACGTGCGTGGCACTTTGCAAGATCAAGTCAACGTAGTTCATTTTTTTATTTTTGAGCCGTTCACAGTTTATACTCTTGCGGGCCAGGAGTGTCGATCTTTTTTTTTTTGTTTTTTTTTTTGAGCCGTTCACAGTTTATACTCTTGCGGGCCAGGAGTGTCGATCTTCACCTTTAGGAGTAGTAGCGTTTTAAGAACTTCCCATTGATTGGTCCGACGCGTAATCCTTCTTGATCCACGATCTTGTATGCCCCTGAGGTTGCGTTGACACCAACTTTATCGAAGTAATCCTCTGGAAAGAAGTCTTCTAAGGTGATGGGACTTGGTGGAATCTGCTTCAAAGGATCAATAGGCAGTATATGTGAGCTCAGACTCCTCTTGAGTCTTTTCTTCCCTTTCGCCTGACGTAGTCTCTCCTTGGTCACCTGGTTCTTCTTTCGGTGGGCAGGTTCTGGTTGTGGACTGACTTGCTTCTTTGACCTTCTTCGAGTTACAAGAGTCCATCCTTCATCATCCTCCATGCATTCAACCTCTTTCGTGATCCTATACGTTTCGATTCTTTGTGGGTTATAATCGCATCTCAACTTCTTTGATTCAGCTTCAATAGATGGCTTTGATATCCACACTTTTATTGGCTCAAGGGTGCCAAATTGGACTTGTTGCATGTACCATTCTTGTGGCTTGCAAAGTGAGTCGCAACTAGTCGTCACGGAGGCGTGGTTTGCTTCTATCGTCTCATCTGTGTCAAGCTCGACGCGTCCTTCTTTGACTAATCTCATTATAAGCTCCTTGAGAGTGACACAGTTTTCGATACTGTGACTAACCAATCTATGGTAGCGACAGTATTTGGGATCATTCGTCCTGTTGACTTCATCTGGGCGTTTTGCTTCTGGTAAGTTGATGATGCCTTTTTCCAACAGGTCGTCGAGCATGCCTGACAGATCCGAGTCAAGGAATGGATACTTCTTGGCTTGTAATTCTTTCAGTGTAGGCTTCGTGCGCTTGAAGTCTCTTGAGGTGACTTCGTTCCTCTTCTCCTGCTTTGGTTTCGATGATATCTCCACAGGATCGTCGTTGGTGCTGATGGCCATGGCCTCGTCGATGATCGCCTTTGACGAGGATATGCGATTCCTTCCATGTCCTTTCACGGTGATTTCCATGTCGTGTGCGCGTGTGGCTAACTCTTGAAAATTCCTAGGTTTGATACCTTTAAGGATGTATAACAAATCCCAGTTCATTCCATCGATGCACATTTCTACAGCTGACGTCTCGCTGATGCGATCTTTACATTCAAGGCACAATGAACGCCAGCGATTGATATAGTCAACCACAGGTTCTTCTTGCCATTGTTTCGTAGTCGTTAGTTCACTCATACTGACAACCCTTCTGGTGCTATAGAATCGGTTGAAGAATTCATCCTCCATCTGACTCCAGCTGTCAATAGACTCTGCCTCCAAGTCAGTGTACCAATCGAAAGCAATGCCCTTTAGAGATCGCACAAATTGTTTGACCAGCAGATCCCCTTCAGTTCCGGCGTTGTTACACGTTTCTATGAAGTGGGCAACATGTTGCTTTGGACTTCCTTTTCCGTCAAACTGTTGGAGCTTGGGGGGCTGATATCCCTGTGGCATGCGCAGACCGTCTATCCTCTTGCTGTAGGGTTTGGCACAGCGTGCACCATCAGAAGAATCTCCACTTAGCTGGCTCTTGACCGCGTTGGCTATCAGCACTTGAAGTTGGTCTTCGTTGCACGCAACACCTCCGTTCCTGTTGTTTTCTACAGGGATCATCTTATTAGCGTCATCATCTTCTATCGTTGGATTGACTTCTTCAACCTTTTGTTTCCCGAGCCCAACCACCTCTCTCTGGAGCTCTTCAAGCTTTTTGTTCTTCTCCTGGTTGTCTTTCAGGACTAGCTCAAGCATCTCTCTTAGTTCTTGCATCTGCTCCTCCATGGTTTTGGTGCCTATGGTCATGACAGAAGCTACGCAGGGTTTGGGTGTCTCGGCTTGTTTTGGCAGAGCCACCTTCGTTTTTGGTGAGGGTGTTCCGTCAGCCTTCGCACTCTCCTTGTGTCGTGGGGAGTTGGAGGCAATCAGTGCCGTAGCTGCAGCCATGATGGAAGCAACGGTATATGTGCGTTCCCTCCTTGGCACTTGAGAAGCTCGTAGGCTTGCAGCAGCGGCGTTGACAGCCATCCTCTGAGTCATCCCTCTTGTGCAGATGCCGGTTGGTTGAGCCATGGTTGCGGCGTAAGTCTTCTTGGGAGTTTGTGGACTGGTAGGTTGAGCAGACATCTTAGCTTTAGCGTAGGGATGAGAGGTAGAGATCTTCACGTCGGGTTCACCAAAATTTGTAGCGTCACAATATTTCGTATCAAATACAAAATAATGTTTTACAAATGATTTATGCTTGAGAGCAGAAGTTGTGTTCGTTATCTCAAATACTTCCTCTGATTCTACGGTGTTGCTTGATTCGGTCTACTCAGCTTGATGTGTGCGGATGAAGGCGTAGTGCAACGTGTCTTGCGTAGCGAGGGTCTTGATGACTTGATCTCACGTGCGCAGTGAAGTGAGGGTCGCGGGGACTTGGTCTCACGTGCTTGCGTTGCGGTTGACGGTCGCGGGGACTTGGTCTCACGTGTCTGCGTTGCGGAGTGAGGGTCGCGGGGACTTGGTCTCACGTATCTGCGTCGCGGTTGGATGCTTTGGCAGACGGCGGATGAAGGCGTAGTGCAACGTCTCTTGCGTAGCGAGGGTCTTGATGACTTGATCTCACGTACTTGTCGGTTGCTGGCGGCTGACGCTTCCTTTTAGAGCTCTCTCCTCTCTGTTTTCTTCTCCAACTTCAGAATGTCCTCATTTGTGAAGTGAAATCCTCTATTTATAGAGTTCACTAGTGGGCTTGAGATTGGGCCCGTGCTTTGGGCTGAGTTTAACTCATGGACCGGGCTTGTAACTTTGACCCAAATATCCCTTGTGGGCCAGCCCATTTATACTTTAATAATCTTGATTTGGTCCTTAAACTTTTAGTGCCTACAACGGTATTTGAAATGAATGTCGTAACTTCCTGATCTCAATTAGCAATACATTTGATTTTTTCTCAACATTGAAACACAATGGGAGCTTCCTTTCAATTAGATTTAAATGTTCGAGGCGATATTCTTTGCATTTTAGTAAACATTTAAATGCATCATTCATTCTCATCTCTCTTGATGCAAGTTCAAATGCTAGCATATTAATTTTCCAACTTCATTAGTGATGCTTGGTCAAACACAGAGGTGAATGCTCTGCATTGTTTGTGCTATAAAGTGTTACAATGGTATAAGATGTGTGAGACCTTTTTATGCATCATGATATATATACTTTAACTCTTTTCCGTTGGAAATATGTTTGTTAAGTCTTTTGAAAAGGTCTTGTACATTATGTTAGTTCTTGTGGAGCGAGCTAGTTGTGTACTTTAATAGCGTCATCATAAGAGCTCTGCGGCCCTTTCTCCTTTATCTTTGATATAGAATGACTGTTTCTCGACCACTAACTTGACTGAACATTCCATTGTTGACCTGGTTTTTCAATGTCTTTCTTCTCAGGTTATAACAACCAGACCACTGAAACCAGACCCATCTCTATCTGGGCTGCTTTTGTTAAGTCCCCCATTGGCTCCGCCAGGTATTTCCTAATCTCTTAATGCATTACAGGTAACTTTAACCTTCTGGGTCTGTCTTTTTTTTTTTTGTCTTATAAATAAAAAAATGGTGACCAGCTAGCTACAAAGTCTTATATAATATGAATATGGACGTTCATGATGAGATTTTTTTTAAAGACATAATGGTATCTGGATAACACTAGTGACTGTTATCAAATCATCATCTTAAAAATGTTTCTTAAAGCTAAAGTTGAACCAAATGTGGAGGGGTCTGTAATGTAATGTAACTCTCTCTCTCTCGCTGCTTCTTATCCTTTTTGTTCTACAAAGACGTGGACTTGTTTGTTCTCCCTTATCACAAAGTGCCTCATTGGCTGATTATAACCCCACTTGTCTTGAACATTCCAGATGTTTTTTTAAGCAATAATTTGATGTTGATAATTAGCCAGATAACATATGAACCCCATCAAACACGTTGGGACAACAAAAACCCATTCACCAAAAGTCACACCACCACTCACCACATAAACAACATTTTCATCAAAAGAAACAACAAAACAAAGGCTATCTAGTAAAGCTAATATAGTAGAGCATCTTAGACCATTTTGGCATCTTCATTTTCAAAATCTCTTTGCTTTATTTTGCAGGTTGTATATTAAAATGGTAATAACATATTCAAATTTTATTTTGTTTGATTGGATAACATATTCAAATTTTGAAGACAATGAAAGTGGAAGAAGGTAGAGGGAACTGAACTAAAACTAACCAACAAAAAATGACCGTTGTGGGATTGAGAGTTGGGAAGTGGTTGTATACTTGTATGCCAGTCTGACCTGGACCAGGACCACCCCAAAACCCTCTGCAGCCCTCCTCTCACGTGGACTCGCTGTCTCTAGGTCCATACCTTAAAACAACATTTACAATATTCACAAACCGACCCCCAAATTACTCTTAAATTCCACTTCACACCCCTCACCACTCCCTTCATAAAAAAACCCCCACAGGCCACAGTCACAGAGTGAGCTAAAGGTTAATTTGAAGTTGGGAAGAAAAATGGCGAAGGAGGCGATCCAGGAGGCGCAGACACACCACCCCAAAGACTACACCGACCCACCACCAGCACCACTCCTCGACCTAGCTGAGCTTAAGCTCTGGTCCTTCTACAGAGCTCTCATTGCTGAGTTCATCGCCACTCTTCTCTTCCTCTATGTCACTGTCGCTACTGTTATTGGTCACAAGAGCCAGACCGACCCCTGCGGCGGCGTTGGCCTTCTGGGTATCGCTTGGGCCTTTGGTGGTATGATCTTCGTCCTCGTTTACTGCACCGCCGGCATCTCAGGTACCCAAAATCACTGCCGGTTTGAAACTGTTTTTAATTGAGTGAATTCTGCTAGTTTCAAGTTTTGATTTTGTTGTTGGGTTGATTCAGGTGGGCATATCAACCCGGCGGTGACGTTCGGGCTGTTTCTAGCGAGGAAGGTGTCGCTGCCGCGCGCGGTGGGGTACATGGTGGCGCAGTGTCTGGGCGCCATTTGTGGAGTTGGGTTGGTGAAAGCGTTCATGAAGCATCAGTACAACTTGCACGGTGGCGGTGCTAACTCCGTCGCATCTGGCTACAACACCGGCACAGCTTTGGGAGCTGAGATCATTGGCACCTTTGTCCTCGTCTACACCGTCTTTTCTGCAACTGACCCTAAGAGAAGCGCACGTGACTCCCACGTGCCGGTATACACACTGTTCACAACACTTTTGTTACTTTGGAGCTGTGAAAATTTAGAGCTTTGTTGAGTGAGAATTGGGACGATTTTTTGTGTGTGCAGGTTTTGGCACCGCTGCCTATTGGGTTTGCTGTGTTCATGGTGCATTTGGCAACTATTCCCATTACTGGGACTGGAATCAACCCTGCTAGGAGCTTTGGAGCTGCTGTCATCTACAACAGTGAGAAGTCCTGGGATGACCATGTGAGGCCTCACACCTGAATTCTCAAATTTTCACAACCCAATTTAGTTTCTGAACTGTTTGAATTGATGGGGTGTTTTTTGTTTGTTTCTGATGTGCAGTGGATTTTCTGGGTTGGACCAATGGTTGGAGCACTTGCAGCAGCAGCATATCACCAGTACATCCTGAGAGCTGCAGCCATCAAAGCTTTGGGATCCTTCAGGAGCACCACCTCCAACTAATCAAATCTTCAGCCACATTTGATCAATCTCAATTTGTTTGTTTGCTATGATTATGTGTGTTTTTTCTAGCTTAAGAGGTTTGATGATGATTAGTGTGTGGTTTGTGTCTATCTCCATGTGTTCTGTTTTGTACTCTGTTGATAAATTCAATCTTCCATTTTCTTGTCCAGCTCCATGTGACTGAATTATTAGACCTGATTGCGTGATGACACTCTGTCCAGTCCTCAACTTAAATGGGTCTTGTGTCAACAAAAAAAAAAAAACACTTGAAATGGGTCTGTACAAAAAGGTACCATGTTTGTGCCCTGTCTCAAGTTAAAGTAGAGTACAACAAATCATTGCTAAAAGAAGGAAAAGTGTAGTAGTAATGGGGCTGGGGGGATGGAAAGAGATCAGTCAATCACATGGCTTACGGCCTCATCCTTGTGCAATTTCAAGAACAAGCTTGCACCCCATATACAATCCCAAACTGTACATTCAGGGATAATTTATATGACCACAGCACCAAAAGAAGAACTGTTGTTACCCATGTCGACAGACCCAGCCCAGATGCCAGA
The DNA here is from genome assembly GCA_033675395.1 of Rhodiola chrysanthemifolia. NCBI lineage: Eukaryota > Viridiplantae > Streptophyta > Magnoliopsida > Saxifragales > Crassulaceae > Rhodiola > Rhodiola chrysanthemifolia. The sequence continues at coordinate 3,717,190 of CM066207.1, forward strand.
GTTGCAGAGTTTAGAAAAATGCATCTTATCTCATTGGGCCGGGCTTTGTTCAGTAAAGCCCAATCGATCGAAGAGTAAGCCCATCACATGATTACAATTTCCTCTGATTGACTTGAAATGTTCGAAGTCAATACTCTTCTGATATGTGAAAAATGTCAATTGGCAACTGTATATAAATAAAGTGTTAGCATTACTCTTGATCACCATCAACAGCATACTCAAACTGGGAAACGACCCCTCTTCAACCGGATTTGATGTTTTCAAGGTACCAATAGTTAGGGTTTGATTTCCGATGATCGGACACTGTACTCCTAAGCTACGCCTTAGCTCGATAACATGCGTGACGGGATTTCGTAATAGTTTCCGCGCCTACTGCAAGGAAGTCGAAGTAGTTGCTTCTTCCAGCTGGGAATCGTCAACGACGACGACTGCATTTATTCGAAATGTCGATTGGCATGATTCGATTTGTCGGACCAAAACCCTAATTTTGAGGTGGGGTTATTTAATTGATGAACTCCAGCGCCTGAAGAAAATATAACCACATGGTCAGGTCCAGCTGTTTTGTTTCGGTATAAGATGATGCAGTTTTGTGTACAGAGTAGAATAACTACCATCACTTTTCTTTAAAAATCAAAACTTTTAATATCAGTATGATCTACGCTCCTTAATTTTATCAAATACAATAATTATTTAATTACAATATATATAATGAGAGGGCATTGGTAATTGCAAAATGTTCCGATATGAAACAGAATGTGAGGCATAGGTATTACAAATTATAAAATTGAAAGGCAAAATTATGAGAAACTAGGCAAAAAAGAAGCAGAAGTGCATGTGTATGTTTTACCTTAAAAAATCAAATCTCGGAAGGTAATTTGCATATATACAGTCGCTTCCTGTACCATCACAAATAAAAATATGTCCACCCCGATCTAAAATACCAGATACAGTGCGAGGGGAAGGTGTGAAATCTTTTCCGATTAACTCCAGTTCCCTTTTGTCAACTGCATTTAAAAAAGCATGTTAAAAACACTGGGAATAGCAAACAATGACCATCATAGCAATATAGGACATGACAAATGGAAAATATTATACTTAAATCATGAACGACAGAATGCTCATTATTACGGTTAGGACTAATAACAATATTAGATAGCCAAGTCTACACTAATGAAACTGAATAAAAGAATAAACTAACAAACGAAGCAGCACACACACACAACTTATTAAAAGTGTAACACTTGCTGAGAACAATATGACTAGACAAAACAAGTTCAGTAAGTGCAACAGTACGAAACAAACACCCAACATTTGACATATTACCTGAATGGATCCATTGCATCTATCAACGATGAGGATAAGTATTCAGCTTCAGTTACTAACGAATAGGGAAAGTAACAACCTTCCAATACACACGAATCTACTGACAATAAGTTTAGCTACAGTGATAACTGATAAGCTGCCGACCAGATGATGGAGAACTGTGGAGCACAAATTATGACTTAAACTTTATTAAATAATATAACAATGTCAGGATAAAATTATTTCTGATTCTCTCAGAAAAATTAATCCTGCCGGACCTATCCTACAAGAGCCGAGAACAATTAAGAAAAGAACAGAGAAGCCTACACATGCATAAATCCATGGTAAACAATTTGTTCAAAAGACACAGCTAATATAAAAGTTTAAAGTGCTAACTATAAAGTGTACTTAAGCAGATGTCTAACCCATTTAAATGACAAAATGTATCACTCCTATCACTATAGAGTCGATATGGCGACTGCTTCAATCATTCACATCAGAATTAACTACAAAGTACAAAGCTCTGGCATGCGTCACGGCCTCGCAAGGTAATGTTAGTGTTGCGAAGAATATGACATATCAGTGAAAAGATAAGTGCCTTTATGAATCAAATAATATGTGTCATTGTCACAGTGGGATCAGGAAAATTTATTATTATAGGCATAAACTGAGAAAAAAAAGGGGCACATTACTCCAATGGAAGAGGCCTAAAAAACAACGAGAGGGAACTGAAAAGTTACCTATTGAACAACCTCATCATTAAAGATTCCTTCTGCGTGAAGCTTAACATTATCGGAAAGTTAGTAGTATTCACCATAGTTATATTCTTTGAGGCACCATGTGGCTCTGCAAAAGATGTTCACTAATTTTTACCTCAGTCTATATTTGGTTTAGCACCTGAAAATCCACTGTCACGCACCTCAAACCAAGGGTTAGTGAACCGTTGGTGGTACCCTTTGAGGAAAAGTTGGCAGCAAGTTAAGAAACTCATGATATTTCTCTTCCTTCAACAGCTGGGTTATGACCATGTTGTCAATCGCATCATTCAGCTTGAGTTGTCGGTGTGCCATCATTTGCAGAAGTTCCATTACTTTGTGTGTGTCACTGATTTTGCAATAACCATGAATAAGTGCACCAAATGTGTACACATCTGGAGGAATACCATTTTTTTTCATATCATCAAATAACTTCTCCGCCTCAATTATTTTTTCGTCTTTACACAGTCCATTGATGAGAATATTATATGTCGTAACATCTGGTACCACACTGTCGCTAGACATCCTATCAAACAATGATAGTGCTTTTTCTATTTTCCCAGCTTTACAAAGTCCGTCAACCAAACTACTATAAGTAACGACATTTGGTTTCAACTTGCTATCAATCATCGTATCAAACAGCTTCACTGCCTCCTGACTGTAACCATTCTTGCAGAGCCCATCAATCAAAATGCTATAAGTGTAGATATTAGGAGTGAGATTGTGGAGTGTTATTTCACTTTTCAGTTCAATCGCTTCGCTCACCATACTCTTCAGGAGCATGCCCTCTAATAAAGCATTAATAGTAATGATGTTAGGTTTGACTCCCTTACGAATCATTCGCCGATATTCTTCAATAGCTTCATGTATCATTCCATGCTTGCAATACCCTTTAATCAATATACTGTAGCTGACAACATTGGGCCTCATACCATTTCTGTCCATGGAAACAAAAATTTCTTTCAGTTCCTCAATATTTCCTTCTCTGTACATGCAGTCCATCAACGAGCTGTAGGTAACCACATTGGGCATTTGACCGCTTTGTATCATTAGTAAAAACAGCTGCTTTGCTTCTTTACTTTTTCCCATCTTTGCTAGAGCATTAATCAACACGCTGAATGTAAAAACATCGGGTGAAAGACCTTGATCCAACATCTCATGAAACATAGCTTGGGCCTCCTCCCACTTACCAGCTCTGCACAAACCGCCAATTACAGTAGTGTAAGTAATGACGTCAGGACTGATGTCCTTTTTCTTCATTTCTAGAAACAATTTTTTTGCTTTATCTATAAGTCCATCCTTACAAAGACCATCAATAAGTGTATTGTAGCATACGGAATCCAGCTGCAAATCACCACTAAGTTCATGAGTCCCATCAGCAATCTGCTCATGCAAATTTAAGGCTATTCTGGAATTACCAGTGGAACACAATCCCTTAAGCAAAATCCCATATGCAATTATGTCAGGTGTGCAACCCAAATGAGTCTTCATTTTCTGAAACAACAAAGCAGCCTCATTGATCCTGAGTTCATTGCACAAAGCATGCATGAGAGAAGAGATGCCAATAGTATTCATAGTATAACCCAATTTCAAAACCAGCCCTAGAACACCAAAACCATAAGCAGTACCCCCAATCTTGCTATAGCTCTTCATCAATCTACTCAAACTGAACAAATCCGGCAACAGCCCTCTACAACTGTTCCTTTTATGAGACTTGATGTTCTCAATATAACCTTCAGTATAGTTCGATTTCGGCTTATCGGACACAGTAGCCCTAGCTACGCTAAAATTCGATAACAAGTATAAGCACATTTCGTTATGGTTACCGCTGCTGCTGCTACGGCCAAGAATTGGAGGATGCTGAAGCTTCTTCCAGCTGCGAATCGAAGACAGCGACAACCACCGCATTTCTTCCAAAACGTTGGTCGTTCGATTCAAAGACTTGTGAAAAAAACCCTAATTTTGAGGTCGGAGCCTGAGCTTATTGATGAATTGCAGTTTCCACCTATAGCTACCACGACACCGTTCGAGTGGAAAACGTTATTGTCATGACTCATGAGAAAATTTATGGTTTCATAGTATTGACATTCACTAAACGGTGCCGTTGCATGAGTTTGAAGCTTGGAGTGGAGCAACTAGTCATCAATTCTTGTAAAATGGATTGTTCTTGTTCATAATAAAAAAAGAAAAAGAAAAAGTAAAGGCGTTGTAAAGACAGAACTTCAAGCAGGTTTCAGATTTCCGCCTAGAATGCATATGTCAGCTATCCTTAATCCTTATCACTCACTATATGCGGTAGGGACTTCAGTTCAATGGAAAACCTGAGCGAAACCTCTAGGCTGGACGGATATCATGGTATGGAAGACTCAAACACAGAAATATTATGTAGCCCCATCATCAGCGCACTGCTTTATAGGAGACATGGAAGTAGTACCGAAACAATCAAACAAGCTTATCTTCGATGGGGAGCCTGCTGAGCCTACACAGAATAAAATTGTTATCAGGAGAATGTCAAGGCATAAGATAGAGATCATGAAGACTAGTAAGAGATGGAGCAATGTGACGAGGTAGACTTGTGAAACAATCAATGCTCAACTCTACTGTTTTCTCGTGTATTTTTGTCGCTTAAACTAGGCAGGAGTCGAGGTGGTGTTTAGTTTATCCGATTCTTGCCTTGCATTTTGTAACTGGTTGGAAAGGGATTGAGCCCACTCTGCAGCAACAAATCATGAAGCCTAAGGATACAAGATGACTAGACAAACCACAATCACGAAGTGCAATAGTACTAAATAAACACCCAAAAATTGGCGGTCCTGTCAGCGGCGAAATGTTCCCCATTTTCACCATGGGCGTCGCAAACTGCTGGAAAAAAAAGCTGGCTATTTTCTGCATATGCCTTGACCAGCTGCAGCTATTGTTGGCTGCTTGTAACTAGAATTTGATCAGAGCTCAGCAGTCCCTTGTTAGCAACCAAGTTTTGCTTTAGCTGGTGCCATACTATTTTTGCAATGCGGCGGGAGGCGTGGTGTGGTTGTTTTGGTTTGGCTTTTGTATAGTTTCAGTTAAAAGGAAGATAGAGAAGTTGATGTATTGTATGTATTGAATGAATCGTGAGTTACATATGAGAAGAAGTGTTTATAAAGAAAATAAAGATACAAGACAAGATAGTGAAGTCCATGGTGTTCTCCATTGCTATCCATTATGTCCACTAGTGAAAGGTGCTCCATTAGTGAAGGTGAGGTGTTCTCCATCATGTACAATGACATGTTCTCCATTATGTATAATTAATCTACACTCCCCCTCAAGGTGGAGCGTATATATCATATATGCCCAACTTGACAATAGATTCCACAAATGTCGGTCTTGGTAGTGCCTTTGTTAATACATCCGCAAGCTGACCTTTAGAGCTAACATACGGAACTTCAATTTCCTTTTTATCCAACTTCTCATAGATAAAATTTCTATCAATTTCCACATGTTTTGTTCGGTCATGTTGGATTGGGTTTTCTGCAATCTTAATTGCCGACTGGTTATCACAAAATAATTTTATAGGCCTTTCAGAAAAGAAACCCAACTCCCCCATAAGCTTCTTCAACCATAATAATTCACAAATTCCTTTCACCATTGCTCGATACTCAGCCTCTGCACTTGACAAAGAAACGACCTTTTGTTTCTTGCTCCTCCAAGTAACAAGATTACCTCCAACAAATGTAAGATAACCCGACGTTGATCTTCTATCTCCTTTTCCAGCCCAATCCGAGTCACAATATCCAAAAATATCTGTATTTCCATATTTTGAGAACAAAAGACCCCTTCCTGGTGCCGACTTTAAATATCTCAAAATCCTTATAACTGCATCCATATGTTGTTTACCCGGATTATGCATAAACCTGCTTACCACACTTACGGCGTATGCAATATCGGGTCTAGTATGAGATAAATAAATTAATCGCCCCACTAACCTTTGATATCTCTCTTTGTTAGTTGGAGTTTGATCAGTACATTCTTCCAGACCATGATTTTGCTCCATAGGGGACATGATCGGCTCACAACCAAGCATCCCAGTTTCCTCTAACAAATCAAGCACATATTTACGTTGTGATAGAAAGATGCCTTGATTGGAGCGGCTAACCTCAATACCTAAGAAATAGTTTAGCTTTCCTAGATCCTTCATTTCGAACTCGGTAGAAAGATGATCCTTTAATGATTTCATCTCCGTGAAATCATTTCCTGTTACTATCATATCATCTACATATATTATAAGAGCTGTAAGTTTCTCACCCATTTTCTTCAGGAATAAGGTGTGGTCTGCATCACACTGTTTATAACCATACTTCTTCATAACAGATCGAAATCTATCAAACCAAGCTCTTGGGGACTGCTTTAAACCATATAAAGCTTTCTTCAACTTGCACACCAAACCACTAGAATTTTTGAGAGTATCATATCCCGGTGGTAATGACATATATACTTCTTCTTTTAGATCTCCATGAAGAAAAGCATTTTTTACGTCGTATTGTTGTAAGTGCCAGTCGAGATTTGCAGCCAATGACAGTAAAACTCGTACAGTACTGAGTTTTGCCACAGGAGCAAAAGTCTCAGTGTAATCAATGCCGTAAGTCTGAGTAAAACCTCGAGCTACAAGTCTAGCCTTGCGTCTATCAATCGAACCATCTGAATTCTGTTTGATGGTGAACACCCATCTACAACTTATTGTTTTCTTCCCTTCTGGTAGTGGTGCTAATTCCCAAGTTTCATTCTTTTGAAGTGCTGCCATTTCTTCTTCCATAGCTGCAGCCCATTTTTCATCCATTAATGCCTCACTGACCTTATTAGGAACATGCATTGCTGACAAAGCATTGACAAATTTCTTCGAAGACTCGGATAGTCTATGAGTTGACACATAATGGGCAATTGGATATTTGACTTTCTTTATAGATTCCGGTGAATATTTCTCTGCTGGTACTCCACGATTACTCCGTGGTGGTAGCTGATATCTATCACAATCAGCAATCTCATAATTATTGTTAGTATTAATTATGAAATTTTTACTTACCTCAGAGTTATCAGATTGGGGAGAATTAGGCATGGAGACTGCTACTGAGAGAGAGGGTTCGTTAGTGAGAGAAGGTTCTTCAGCATCATTACCCACATCAAGATCAGTAACATGAACATCATTGATGGTACTAGCGACATCAACATCTTCACCCAATCTTTCAAGATTGTTAGTTGAACCAATTTCCACCATCATATTATCTGGAAACAATTTGATCCAATCCACATCTTCTGCATCTTTATTCTCCCCCGGAAGATGTGAGTCCAATATGAGTGAATCAAAAAACATCTCATGTTCAGAAAATGTGACATCCATGGAGACATAAAATTTACGGCTTGTCGGATGATAGCACTTGTATCCCTTTTGAAAAGGATGATAACCCACGAAGACACACTTTAAGGCACATGGATCAAGTTTTGTACGTAGATGCTTTTGCAAGTTAACAAATGCAACGCACCCAAAAACCCGAGGAGGAATGGTGAGATGAGAGGGAATGGCCACAAAAGATGCAAGTTTGTCTAATGGTGTTTGAAATTTCAAAACACTTGTGGGTACACGGTTAAGAAGATGGATAGCAGTAGTGATGGCTTCTTCCCACCAATGCGGTTTCATATTTGCTCCTATCAAACTCGCCCGCGTGATTTCAAGTATTTGTCTATTTTTTCTTTCGGCTACACCATTTTGTTGTGGGGTATTAGGACAAGTGGTCTCATGAAGAATGCCATGCTCCTGGAAATATTCTTTCAAACACTTGTTAATAAACTCTCCGCCATTATCAGAACGAATAACTTGTAAGATAGCAGAGAATTGTGTCTTGATCATCTTATGAAAATCTTTAAAACGGTCAGCCACCTCACTCTTATGTTTCATCAAATAAAGCCAAGTCATGCGAGTGCAATCATCTACAAATATAACAAACCATCGAAAACCGGAAGTGGATGTAATTGGAGCTGGTCCCCAAACATCTGAATGTATCAATGAGAAAGGCACAAGTTTCTTACTGGAACTAGGTGGATATGGAACACGGTGACTTTTTGATAAAATGCAAGTTTCGCATTGAAAATCTGAAGGTTTGTTTTTGGTAAATAAAGAAGGAAACAGATATGCTAAATAGCCAAAAGAAACATGGCCCAACCTTTGGTGCCATAACCAAATTTGATCTTGTTCACCATAAGCAGAACCTTTTGTGGAAAGAGAACGATTTGTAGAGACATCATCAACATAGTACAAACCCTCTCTCTTAGTACCACGCCCAATTATCTCCCCGCTGCTGATATTCTGAAGAAGGCAAAAATTTGGATAAATTAATACTAAACTGTCATAAATGGTGGTCTGCACATCAAAGAAGAAGATTGAATTTTTTGTCATGTGGGACCCACATGTGGGGCCCACACTAAAGAAATTAGTGAATGAATTGCAGTATAAATAGAGGTGTTCGGGTGAAGGAAAAACACACCCCTTCACCTCTCCTTCTCTCTAATATTTCAGTGCATTTGAGATCAAACGAGTCCCAAAGTTTTTCCATATTCTCCAAGATAATTATAACACGTTATCAGCACGAACGCTCTCCACTCCCATACCATAAGTTTCAATAAGAAAGTAAGTGTTTTCCTCACTTGTCTCTCAACTGCTGCTAGCTTAGTTCTTCATCTGTTCTACTTGGATATCATAAGGGGTTCACGCCTCAAAGGGAGCTCTACTCTCCCTATTTCACAATTTTCTGATTGTGTTGATAACTGAGTTTTTCTGGATGAATAAACTAAGAATTTCTTTACTTTATACTTTGTTTGGAATTCAATCCTATTACGGCAACGGTTATGTATGTTTTACTTTAAATACTTTTTACAACTTGTTTTTACTTTCTTAATGTATAACAACATATTATTATGCTGTGCGGATTACCGCCTCATAATAAACTGTTGTGATCTACAAAGTAATGATTAACAACTTATTTTACTTTCTTAATGTATAACAACATATTATTATGATGTGCGGATTACCGCCCCATAGTAAAGTGTTGTGATCTGCAAAGTAACTATCTTTACTTTAAAGACTTCATTTTCTTTAAACTGTATAATTTATTTTATGCTTATTACTTGTTATTGTATAACATCATATTATTATACAAAGGATGGCTCAGCCACCGTAAAATAATATGATGTGAATTACAATTATTTTACTTCTTTATTCCTATGGTTAATAGCATTTATACTATACATGTCTATCCTCACATGGTAATTAATTGCATTACGTTTCTAATTAAATCTTAGCATAAATTAACCCATGCCAACGGTAACATGCCCAACGGTTAAAAAAAAAAACAGTAACATACCCAACGGCTATAAACGGTCATAAACGGCTAGTTTTTCCCCTATAAATTCGATTTCATTCATCATACAAAAATCACACTCATTCTCTCTTCTACTACACAATCTTCTCAAGAAAAGAAAAAGAAAAAACCTTGCCATAGAATGTCTGCTCATCTAATGCTAGTCTTTATTTTTATAATTATTTTTGTACTTACTGTTTGTGTCCTCACCGGAGATATTCCGACGGATGATTTTTATCATTGTTTAGAAATGCTTGTAATAATGTATGTCGTTTTCTTCTTTACAATATTTGTACAATTTTATGTTCTAAATTGATCTAATAAAAAATTTTCTACTTTTAGTTGCCACCATGTCAAACCTCGCAAAACTTGAGTTCAGTCCACTTGACATCTCTGGGAAAAATTACATGCCGTGGACAATAGACATTGAGACATATTTGGACTCAATGGATCTTCATGAAACAATCACTGAGGGGAATACCTCATCAAAAGTGGATAAGGCAAAATCTCTGATTTTCCTTCGTCGTCATCTTGACGAGAATTTAAAAAATGAGTATCTCACTGTAAAAGACCCGAGTGATTTATGGAAAAATCTGAAAGATAGATTTGATCATCAAAGGGATGTGATGCTTCCCTTATATCGGGATAAATGGGCCGCTTTACGGTTCCAAGATTTTGCGAAAGTCAGTGATTATAATTCCGAGATGATCAAAATTGTGAGCCATTTGAACTTTTGTGGAGATAAGATAACTGATGCTGAGATGATGGAAAAGACTCTATCTACATTCCATGCATCAAATGTGACCTTGCAGCAGCAGTATCGTGTACGTGGTTTTGAAAAATACCATGAGCTGATTGGTACTCTCCTAGTAGCGGAAAGAAACAATGAATTGTTGATAAAGAACCACCAATCTCGCCCAACGGGCTCCAGAACATTTTCTGAGGTACATTTCGCCAACACTAATGAGAGTAGACCCATGAACTATTTTCAGGGTCGAGGGCAAGGCAGAGGTCGTGGACATGGACGAGGACGAGGTCGAGGCCGTAGTTTTGGCCAAGGGCGTGGTCGAGGTGGTTATCTCAATAATCCACCTCATAAGATCGCCAATTATCACCAAAGGAGACAACAAAATAACTGGAACCATGAGAACTCCCACAAAAGGGGAGGTGGTCCAAGTTCATCAAAAGGCCCTGATGAGGCCAATTGTTTTAGATGCGGATGTAAAGGGCATTGGTTTAAAACCTGCCGAACCCCTGAACACTTATGCAAACTCTATCAAGAGTCCGTGAAGGGAAAAGGAAAGGAGGTCAACTATATTGACCAAACTCCTATGAATGAGTTTACTCGACTTGGAGAATCTGATTTCAACAATGAACTTGTTGATACAGTTGGGGATTGTTCAAATGCAAATGAGATCAATTTTATTGAGAATGATCCCGTGAACGAGTACACTCATCTTGGGGAACATGATCCTAGAGAGGTCTTCCTTGGTGATATAACTGGAAAAATGACTGGTGGGAACTGAAAGGGGAAGTTGTATAAACCCATGGGAATGAAGCCAAACGGTCCGATGTCTTAATTTGATTTTCTTATGTTATATGTACGTTTTTCCTTTAAGCATAACTATGTTTTCTCATATGTAATAAAATATGTCTGCCTTTTCATCTATCTTATCATTTGCTTGTTTACTTAAAGCTTTGAAATGGACAAAGCCAAAGTCAACCAAAGGATTAATATTGAAGAAATGTGCATACTTGATAGTGGAACAACGCACACAATCCTGAAGGATAAAAGGTTTTTCTTGATGATAAAACCAACACGAACCATTGTGAATACAATATCAGGTCCTGTAGATCTGATTGAAGGAATTGGCAAGGCTAACTTTGCATTGCCAAATGGCACAAAGTTTACAATACATAATGCCTTATTTTCGCCAAAATCCAAACGAAACTTATTGAGTTTCAATGATATTTATTCTCATGGATTCGAGACTCAGTCTATGACTGAAGGTAACATGAAATTCATGTTACTCACTATGTATAGATCTGGAAAGAAATACATAGTTGAAAAACTACCAATGCTTCCCACTGGATTGCATTACACACATATAAATGTGATTGAGTCAAATGCGGTAGTTATGAAATCTTCAATATTAACCATGTGGCATGACCGATTGGGTCATCCAGGTTCAAGTATGATGCGAAGAATTATTGAAAATACGCATGGACACCCATTGAAGGGTCATAAAATCCCTCAAGGAAATATTTTTCCATGTAAAGCTTGTTCTCTTGGAAAGCTTATCATAAGGCCATCACCGGGAAAGGTTGAAACAGAATCACCTATGTTTCTTGAACGTATTCAAGGTGATATTTGTGGACCTATTCACCCACCATGTGGACCATTTCGATACTTTATGGTATTGATAGATGCATCTAGCAAATGGTCACATGTATGTTTGTTATCAACTCGCAATGTGGCATTCGCCAAATTACTTGCCCAAATAATAAAATTGCGAGCTCAATTTCCTGATCATACAATCAAGAAAATTAGACTTGATAACGCTGGTGAATTCACATCCCAGACATTTGATGAATATTGTATGTCAGTTGGGATTGTGGTCGAGCATCCTGTTGCTCATGTCCACACACAAAATGGTTTGGCTGAATCATTGATCAAACGCCTCCAACTTATTGCTAGGCCATTGATAATGAGAACAATGCTTCCTACCTCAGTATGGGGTCATGCAATATTACATGCCTCTGAATTAATTCGCATCAGACCAAGTGCGTATCATAAAAGTTCTCCACTACAACTTGCATTTGGTCAAGAACCAAATATATCGCACTTAAGAATTTTTGGTTGTGCTATTTATGTGCCTATTGCACCTCCTCAAAGAACAAAGATGGGACCACAAAGAAGCCTTGGGATATATGTAGGCTTTGAAAGTCCATCTATTGTTAAATTTCTTGAACCTCAAACTGGAAATATTTGCACAGCACGTTTTGCTGATTGTCACTTTGATGAGGAAAATTTCCCACCATTAGGTGGAGAAAGAAAACAGTTTGAGAAAGAAATTACTTGGTCTGTACCAACGTTATTGCATCTTGATCCTTACACAAAAGATTGTGAAGGTAGAGTACAAAGGATTTTACATTTGCAAGAAATGGCAAATCAACTTCCTGATGCATTTACAGACACAAAGAGAGTGACTAAATCTCACATACCGGCTGAGAATGCTCCCGTACAAATTGAAATTCCAAAAGGGAAGCCGGAAAATAAAGTCATTCATGAAATCACAACACGGTTAAAGCGTGGAAGGCCACCCGGTTCCAAAAATAAAAATCCTCGAACAAGAAAAGGGGAAGAAAAGCAAAGCGATCCTATGGTGGAGGAAAGTATTCCTATAGAAATACAAAATGAAAAGGATCGAGAAATTTCGATTAATTATGCTAATACAGGCATACTATGGAACCGAAAAGAGAACATTGATGATGCGTTCTCCTATAATTTGGCATGTGATATTATGAATGAAAATAATGGTGATCCCGAACCACGGTCTATTACCGAGTGTAAAAATAGACACGATTGGTTTGAGTGGAAAAAGGCAATTGAGACTGAACTAGACTCGCTCAATAAACGGAAAGTTTTTGGGCCTATAGTACTCACACCTAAGGATGTGAAACCCGTTGGATACAAATGGGTATTTGTTCGAAAGAGAAACGAGAAAAATGAGATTGTAAGATACAAGGCTCGCCTTGTTGCACAAGGTTTTTCTCAAAGACCTGGTATCGACTTTGAAGAAACGTATTCTCCTGTGATGGATGGAATTACGTTCCGATACCTTATCAGTCTAGCAGTCCATGAAAATTTAAAAATGCACCTTATGGATGTTGTTACAGCCTATTTATACGGATCGCTTGATACTAATATTTACATGAAAATCCCTGAAGGATTCAAGATGCCTGCAGCATCAAGTTCAATGCCCAGAGAAAGATATTCGATCAAACTAGAAAGATCTTTATATGGGTTAAAGCAATCCGGACGCATGTGGTACAACCGGTTAAGTGAATACCTGTTGCAAAAGGGATATGTCAATGACCCTCTTTGCCCTTGCGTCTTCATTAAGAAAACAACATTCGGGTGTGTAATAATTGCCGTTTATGTTGATGATTTGAATATCATTGGTACCAGTAAAGAAATTCTGGAAGTAATCTCCTATTTGAAAAAAGAGTTCGAAATGAAAGATCTGGGGAAAACAAAGTATTGTCTTGGATTACAGATTGAGCACATCCAGAATGGGATATTTGTGCATCAATCGAATTATACGAAGAAGATAATAAAACGTTTTAATATGGATAAATCAAATCCATTAAGTACCCCAATGGTCGTAAGATCCCTTGATGTGAACAAGGATCCATTTCGTCCATGTGAAGAATCTGAAGAGATTCTTGGTCAAGAAGTACCATATTTCAGTGCGATTGGAGCTCTTATGTACCTTGCTAATTGTACTCGACCTGACATAGCTTTTGCTGTTAATTTATTAGCCAGGTTTAGCTCAGCTCCTACCAAAAGACACTGGAATGGAATCAAGCATGTGTTTCGTTATCTTCAAGGAACGATTGACTTAGGATTATTTTATCCTAACAATACAAAACCAGTTTTGATTGGTTATGCAGATGCAGGTTACTTGTCAGATCCACATAAAGCGAAGTCCCAAACTGGCTATGTATTTACATGTGGAGGAACTGCAATCTCTTGGCGTTCTCAGAAACAAACACTAGTGGCAACATCATCAAACCATGCCGAAGTCATCGCATTACACGAAGCGAGTCGCGAATGCGTGTGGTTGAAATCCATAACACAGCATATCAGAGTCACAAGCGGTCTCTCTTCAGTGAATGATCCAATCACTCTTTATGAGGACAACGCTGCGTGTGTTGCTCAAATGAAGGAAGGATTTATCAAAAGTGATAGAACAAAGCATATCCATCCCAAATACTTTTCGTTCACCCAAGAGCTGGAAAAAGACAAAGTTATCAGCATACAATATGTTCGTTCTGATGAAAACTCAGCAGATCTTTTTACAAAGGCTCTCCCTACCTCAACATTCCGAAAACATGTCAACGACATAGGAATGCGAAAGCTGCAAAATTTATGAGCACATCACGCATGCCAATGTGAGGGGGAGCTTTACGTCGCTGCACTCTTTTTCCCTTAAGTTGGTTTTTATCCCAATGGGTTTTTCCAACTAAGGTTTTTAACGAGGCAGCCTAAATCGTTTGATGTGCATCCCAGGGGGAGTGTCATAAATGGTGGTCTGCACATCAAAGAAGAAGATTGAATTTTTTGTCATGTGGGACCCACATGTGGGGCCCACACTAAAGAAATTAGTGAATGAATTGCAGTATAAATAGAGGTGTTCGGGTGAAGGAAAAACACACCCCTTCACCTCTCCTTCTCTCTAATATTTCAGTGCATTTGAGATCAAACGAGTCCCAAAGTTTTTCCATATTCTCCAAGATAATTATAACATAAACAATTTAATTGTGAGGTTACTTGGGGAATAGATAATAGATTATTAGAGAGAGTAGGAATCAGCAAGGTGTGCTCCAATGATAACGATGGAGTCAGATCAATTTTTCCAGCTCCAGTAACAGGGTATGATACTCCATTAGCATTGGAGATGGAAGAACATTTAGGTAAGCACTGATCACGCAAAATAGTACCATCAAAAGTCATATGATTTGTGGCACCGGAATCAAGAATCCATCCATGATCCCTTACTGAATTACTTGCAACCAAAGCTTTACCTTCATTACCTGAGTGCTGCAGAAGATTCAGATCGACCACAGAATGAGATACACTTGTGGGATCTGTCTCTAAGGAAGAGGAAGATGTCATGGTACACAAGGCTGCTTTTCCTTTTCCTCTTGCCTTTAGTCGCTCTTTATGTTCATTCCACCATTCGGGATACCCAATTTTTTTGAAACATGACTCCATGAGGTGTTTGTCACTTCCGCAATGAGAACATTTTCCACTTACAGACATTGAAGAACCTTGCTTGAGAAGGGAAGGTTGAACAAATTTCTTAGCCGCCATAGCTACTTGAGAGATATCTCCTTGATTCAGCATAGTATTACGACGCTGCTCTTCTCGTCGCACTATTGAAAAAACTGCTTCAGTACCGGGAAGTGGATCGGTACGAAGAATTTCGCCTCGAATTGAATCATATACATCATCAAGACCGGCAAGAAACACATAGACTCGTTCTTCTTCAATTTCAGTTGTCCGCACTTTGATAACTTCTATTTGGGTGAACGGTATTGGTTTACGATGATCAAGCTCTTGCCAGATAAATTTCAGATCTGAAAAATATGTGGATACATGTCGTCCTGCCTGTTTTATCGACATGGCTTTACGAGATAAATCATATATTATTGATTTATCGGCACCTTCATAGAAAGTGCGGGAGGCAGCATCCCATACATCTTTTGCAGTAGACAGGCGAATGAATAACATCATCACATCTATTTCCATAGAATTGATAAGCCATCCTTTCACAATAGCATCATTCATGATCCATTTATCGTATGTTGCATCACTTTCATCAGGTTGTTGAGTTGCACCGGTAATATATCCCTTCTTGCCTCTCCCAACAATAAACATTGTCACAAATTGTGACCAGACATCATAGTTAGAACCACCTTTCAATTTGATCCCACCAGGAATTGACATGGGTTCAGATGCCATTGTCAAGTTCATAGCTGATGGAATAACAAGAGCATTCGGTGTTTCCATTGTAAGGTAGAATAAACAAACAATATGTTTGTTAAGGTAGAGCAGTAGGCTCGTTTGGCTCTTGATACCAAGTTAAAAGGAAGATAGAGAAGTTGATGTATTGTATGTATTGAATGAATCGTGAGTTACATATGAGAAGAAGTGTTTATAAAGAAAATAAAGATACAAGACAAGATAGTGAAGTCCATGGTGTTCTCCATTGCTATCCATTATGTCCACTAGTGAAAGGTGCTCCATTAGTGAAGGTGAGGTGTTCTCCATCATGTACAATGACATGTTCTCCATTATGTATAATTAATCTACAGTTTCTCTTTTGACTGAATACACATATTCTTCACACACAAATTCACAAAATACTAATATTAGATGTATATAAATCATTTTGGATATGAAACAGAACGTGAGGCATCGGTAATTGTAAACTTTAAGATTGAAAGGAAAAACTAAGGGGAATAAGGCAAAAAAGAAACAGACATGCATGTGTATATTTTACATTAGAAATTCAAATCACGGAAGGTAATTTCCATAAGTACAATCGCTTCATGTACCATCACCAATAATAAATATCTCCACCCCAAACTACAAAAACAGATGCAATGCGAAGGAAAGGTGTTCCCTTATCACCTACATTTAAAGAAGAAAGTTAAAATAATGAAAATTGGGAACAGCAAATAATGACCAGTATCATAGCTGAGAACAAGTATCAACATATCGTGTAGATTGTTCCTGATAATCAAAAGAGAACAGCATTTTAAATGTTTACAAGGAGCCAGTGCTGTATGAAAGGTGTATGAAAGACACAATTTCAACTAGGCCTTAACTTTCTGTCATAAATAAAAGATGATGCATATGTCCACCATCTTTACCCCATTTGCTCTTGGGGTGGTAGGAAGTAGGAACTTCAGTTTAATGGCAAACAAGGGTGGATCTTCTAAACAGGAACCAGACAGACATCCAGAAGACCATTAACCCACAGGTTATTGAACTGTGGCCGGTGCCCTTCGAGGGAAAGTTGGAAGCAAGTTAAGAAATTCATGATATTTCTCTTCCTTCAACAGCTGGGTTATGACCATGTTGTCAATCACATCATTCAGCTTGAGTTGTCGGTGTGCCATCATTTGAAGAAGTTCCATTACTTTGTGCGTGTCACTGATTTTGCAATAACCATGAATAAGTGCACCAAATGTGTACACATCTGGAGGAATACCATTTTTTTTCATATCATCAAATAACTTCTCCGCCTCAATTATTTTTTCGTCTTTACACAGTCCATTGATGAGAATACTATATGTCGTAACATCTGGTACCACATTGTCGCTAGACATTCTATCAAACAATGAGAGTGCCTTTTCTAATTTCCCAGCTTTACAAAGTCCGTCAACCAAACTACTATAAGTAACGACATTTGGTTTCAACTTGCTATCAATCATCGTATCAAACAGCTCCACTGCCTTCTGACTGTAACCGTTCTTGCAGAGCCCATCAATCAAAATGTTATAAGTACATAAATCAGGAGTGAGATTGTGAACTGTTATTTCACTTTTCAGTTCAATTGCTTCGCTCACCATACTCTTCAGGAGCATGCCCTCTAATAAAGCATTAATAGTAATGATGTTAGGTTTGAGTCTCTTATGAATCATTCGCCGATATTCATCAATAGCTTCATGTATCATTCCATGCTTGCAATACCCTTTAATCAATATATTATAGGTGACAACATTAGGCGTTATACCAAATCTGTCCATGGAAACAAAAAATTCTTTCAGTTCCTCAATATTTCCTTCTCTGTACATGCAGTCCATCAACGAGTTGTATGTAACCACATCTGGCATTTGACCACCTTGTATCATGAATAACAACAGCTCCATTGCTTCTTTACATTTTCCCATATTTGCTAGAGCATTAATCAACACGGTGAATGTAAAAACATCGGGTGAAAGACCTTGATCCAACATCTCATGAAACATAGCTTGGGCCTCCTCCCACTTACCAGCTCTGCACAAACCGTCAATTACTATAGTGTAAGTAATGACGTTGGGGCATATGTCCTTTTTCTTCATTTTAAGGAACAATTCCTTTGCCTTATCTATAAGCCCATCCTTAGAAAGACCATCTATAAGTGTACTGTATCATATGAGATTAAGCTGCAAATCACCGCTAAGATCATGAGTCCCGTCAGCAATCTGCTCGTGCAAATCTAAGGCTATTCTAGAATTACCAGTGGAACACAATCCCTTGAGCAAAATCCCATATGCAATTATATCAGCTTGCACCCCATATACAATCCCAAACTGTACATTCAGGGATAATTTATAGGACCGCAGCAAAGCACCAAAAGAAGAACTGTTGTTTACCCATGTGGACAGACCCAGATGCCAGAGTTGCAGAGTTTAGAAAAATGGATCAAAATTGATGAGCGTGCATCATATCTCATTGGGCCGGGCTTTCTTCAGAAAAGCCCAATCGAAGAGTAAGCCCATCACATGAGATTTGATGTTTTCAAGGTACCAATAGTTATGGTTTGATTTCCGATGATCGGACACTGTACTCCTAGCTACGCCTGAGCTCGATAACATGCGTGACGGGATTTCGTAATAGTTGCCGCGGCTACTGCAAGGAAGTCGAAGTAGTTGCTTCTTCCAGCTGGGAATCGACTACGACTACGACAACGACCGCATTTATTCGAAATGTCGATTGGCACGATTCGATTTGTCGGACGAAAACCCTGAGGTGGGGTTATTTAATTGATGAACTCCGGCGCCTGAAGAAAATATAACCACATGGTCAGGTCCAGCTGTTTTGTTTCGGTATAAGATGATGCAGTTTTGTGTATAGAGTAGAATAATTACCGTCACTTTTCGTCAAAAATCAAAACTTTTAATATCAGTATGATCTACGCTCCTTAATTTTATCAAATACAATAATTATTTAATTACAATATATATATAATGAGACGGCATTGGTAATTGCAGAATGTTAGATGTGTATAAAATGTTCCGATATGAAACAGAATGTGGTAATTGCAAATTTTAAAGGCAAAATTATGAGGAACTAGGCAAAAAAGAAGCAGAAGTGCATGTGTATGTTTTACCTTAAAAAATCAAATCTCGGAAGGTAATTTCCATATATACAGTCACTTCCTGTAACATCACAAATAAAAATATGTCCACCCCAATCTAAAATACCAGATACAGTGCGAGGGGAAGGTGTGAAATCTTTTCCGATCAACTGCATTTAAAAAAGCATGTTAAAAACAATGAAAACTGGGAATAGCAAACAATGACCATCATAGCATGATAGCAATATAGGACGTGACAAATGGAAAATATTATACTTAAATCATGAACGACAGAATGCTCATTATTACGGTTAGGACTAATAACAATATTAGATAGCCAAGTCTACACTAATGAAACTGAATAAAAGAATAAACTAACAAACGAAGCAGCACACACACACAACTTATTAAAAGTGTAACACTTGCTGAGAACAATATGACTAGACAAAACAAGTTCAGTAAGTGCAACAGTACGAAACAAACACCCAACATTTGACATATTACCTGAATGGATCCATTGCATCTATCAACGATGAGGATAAGTATTCAGCTTCAGTTACTAACGAATAGGGAAAGTAACAACCTTCCAATACACACGAATCTACTGACAATAAGTTTAGCTACAGTGATAACTGATAAGCTGCCGACCAGATGATGGAGAACTGTGGAGCACAAATTATGACTTAAACTTTATTAAATAATATAACAATGTCAGGATAAAATTATTTCTGATTCTCTCAGAAAAATTAATCCTTCCGGACCTATCCTACAAGAGCCGAGAACAATTAAGAAAAGAACAGAGAAGCCTACACATGCATAAATCCATGGTAAACAATTTGTTCAAAAGACACAGCTAATATAAAAGTTTAAAGTGCTAACCATAAAGTGTACTTAAGCAGATGTCTAACCCATTTAAATGACAAAATGTATCACTCCTATCACTATAGAGTCGTTATGGCGACTGCTTCAATCATTCACATCAGAATTAACTACAAAGTACAAAGCTCTGGCATGCGTCACGGCCTCGCAAGCTAATGTTAGTGTTGCGAAGAATATGACATATCAGTGAAAAGATAAGTGCCTTTACGAATCAAATAATATGTGTCATTGTCACAGTGGGATCAGAAAAAATTATTACTATAGGCATAAACTGAGAAAAAAAAAGGGGCACATTACTCCAATGGAAGAGGCCTAAAAAACATCGAGAGGGAACTGAAAAGTTACCTATTGAACAACCTCATCCACATTAAAGATTCCTTCTGCGTGAAGCTTACATTATCGGAAACTTAGTAGTATTCACCATAGTTATATTCTTTGAGGCACCATGTGACTCTGCTAAAGATGTTCACTAATTTTTACCTCAGTCTATATTTGGTTTAGCACCTTAAAATCCACTGTCACGCACCTCAAACCAAGGGTTAGTGAACCGTTGGTGGTACCCTTTGAGGAAAAGTTGGCAGCAAGTTAAGAAACTCATGATATTTCTCTTCCTTCAACAGCTGGGTTATGACCATGTGGTCAATCGCATCATCCAGCTTGAGTTGTCGGTGTGCCATCATTTGAAGAAGTTCCATTACTTTGTGCGTGTCACTGATTTTGCAATAACCATGAATAAGTGCACCAAATGTGCACACATCTGGAAGAATACCATTTTTTTCCATATCAACAAACAACTTTTCTGCCTGAATAATTTTTTCTACTTTGCATAGTCCATCGATGAGAATAGTATATGTTGTAACATTTGGTACCACACCGTCGCTTGACATCCTAACAAACAATAACAGTCCCTTCTCTAATTTCCCAGCTTTACAAAGTCCGTCAAGCAAACTATTATATGTAACGACATTTGGTTTCAGCTTGCTATCTCTCATCATATCAAAGAACGTCACTGCCTCCTGAATGTAACCATTCTTGCAGAACCCATCAACCAAAATGTTATAAGTACAGGTATTAGGAGTGAGATTGTGAACTGTTATTTCACTTTTCAGTTCAATTGCTTCGCTCACCATACCCTTCAAGAGCATGCCCTCTAATAAAGCATTAATAGTAATGATGTCGGGTTTGAGTCCCTTATGAACCATTCGCCGATATTCTGCATTAGCTTCATGTATCATTCCATGCTTGCAATACCCTTTAATCAATATATTATAGGTGACAACATTAGGAGTGATACCATTTCTGTCCATGAAAACAAAAACTTCTTTCAGTTCCTGAATATTTCCTTCCCTGTAGAAACAGTCCATCATAGAGCTGTATGTAACCACAGTGGGCATTTGACCCCTTTGTACCATTTGTAAAAACAGCTCCTTTGTTTCTTTACATTTTTCCATCTTTGCTAGAGCATTAATCAACACGTTGAATGTAACCACACAGGGTTCAAGACCTTGGTCCAACATCTCATGAAACATAGCTTGGGCCTCCTCCCACTTACCAGCTCTGCACAAACCGTCAATTACTATAGTGTAAGTAATGACGTTGGGGCTTATGTCCTTTTTCTTCATTTTAAGGAACAATTCCTTTGCCTTATCTATAAGTCCATCCTTAGAAAGACCATCTATAAGAGTACTGTAGCATATGAGATCAAGCTGCAAATCACCGCTAAGATCATGAGTCCCATCAGCAATCTGCTCATGCAAATTTAAGGCGATTCTGGAATTACCAGTCGAGCATAATCCCTTAAGCAAGATGCCATATGTAACTATGTCAGGTTGGCAACCCAAGTGAGTCTTCATTTTTTGAAACAACAAAGCAGCATCATTGATCCTGAGCTCATTGCACAAAGCATGCATGAGAGAAGAGATACCAATGACATGTGGATTATAACCCCATTTCAAAACAAGCCCTAGAACACCAAAACCATAACCTGTACACCCAATCTTGCTATAGCTCGTCATTAACTTACTCAAACTGATCAAATCAGGAAACAAACCTCTACAAATCTTCCTTTTATGAGATTTGATGTTCTCAAGGTACCAGTCGTTAGGGTTTGATTTCCGATGATTGGACAATGTACTCCTAGCTACGCCCGAGCTCGATAACATGCGTGAAGTGAATTCGTAATTGTTGCCGGGGCTACTGCAAGAAAATTGAAGTAGCTGCTTGTTCCAGCTGTGAATCGGAGACGACGACAACCACCGCATCTCTTCAAAATGTCGATTTCCGATTCGATTTGTCGGACGAAAACCCTAATTTCTAGGTCGGGCCTAACGTGTCGATTTATCCCAACTCTTTTTTTGTGTGAAACTTTATTAAATGTGATTTTGGAATATATCTAACGGCATCGTTTTGTTGGCTTTGAGGCTGTAGCCAGGTATAAAACGTTTCTTGTATTCCTTATAAGAAAAAAAAAAGAACAGATTGTAAAAATGGGGGGAAACGGCAGCGTCTAACCCAAACTGTAACAATGAGCCGGGCTTTGTTCAGAAAAAGCCCAATCGACGAGAAACCCAACACATGATTACAATTTCCGTGGATTTAAACTAAAAGATAAATGCAAGTGAGAAGTGAAATTATGTTCAGAAATGAGAAATATTCTTAGTGGTTCATCTTAGATAATTCACGGTATATTAGAAATTACGTTTATCAACATGATTTTCGTCAATTTAGGGACAATTTGGTCACGATACGAGGATGAAGACAAGCAACGTCTTATACCATTCATCACCGCCGGTCGACGTGTCATCAACGACTAAAATGCGTGACAATTCAACAGTTTAACTGTATATTTAAAAATTGAGGGACAATCAAAGGTGACTAGTTTAAGAAAGAAATGTCACCATGATCTGATCTAAAATCACCAACTTGTTGATTATCTTGAGATGTTCAAAGTCAATGCTCTCAAAATATGTGAAAAATGGCATTTGAAATTGCATATATAAATAAAGTGTTAGCATACCCTTGATCACCATCAACAGCAAACTTAGCAGCAAAAGCTCCAAAAATCAACAACAATGGCTGCCAAGAAGTGATATGAATGTGCATTGACAAACCTCTTTTGGTGATTTTGCAGGAGTGAAGATGTAAAGACGGTTGATGTGTATACTGCTAAAGGCCTTCTTGAGGTAGGATACAAGTATCTGGATGTCAGGCAGGCCTGAAACTTTACATGTAGTGGAAGATCTTGAACCATAAATGGGCAGGGTTGCAATGGTGGAGCGCAATCTCTGCTTGTGTGCGTTGATCTTCTCAATGCAGTAAGCTGATCTCTGAAACGTTAAGCAACTGTAAAGCTAATATTTCATTTCCTGTACTTTGTCTCGGAGCGAAAAAGTGAACTAATCAGACCTTTCTATAGAATATCAAAATAGGGCATCAGTACCTTGCGAATCTACATAGTAGAAGATATCACCATATATATAAACCACTTCACATCTCATCTCTGTTAACAATATCTTCGCCTTGAACAGAAAAACGGATACAATCCAATGGGAGGTGAATCCTTATAGTCAAGCCTTTCCCCTTCTATATTGAAAAGGCATATAAGAACCATTTCAAACAGTTTTGCTAGACAACCATTTAACCAGATAGCCCTATATATGACAGAAAACCCTGAAATTTTCTGCAGGGAAGAAATAAAAATTAGCCAGCCATTGTACTTGTAGTTGGAAGTTGGAACATCAAACAACGATCAGTAACATAGCAACATGTGCAATGAAATAAAACAAGGAACTTCAAGCATAACTATCACTGAATGTTCGAACCATAACTACTTAAACCATGACATGAAATTAGAAACCGTAGTCCACAGTCTACGCTAATGACAATGAATGCTCAAATAATTCACATAAGTATTAACTACAAAGTACAAAGCTCTGGCACAGGTCACGTCACGACCTCGCAAGCTAACGTTACTGTTGTAAAGAATATGACATATCAGTGAAAAGGTACGTGTCATTACATATCATGTAATATGTTACATTGTCATAGTTGGATCAGAAAGAATTATTACTGTAGGCACAAACTGAAAACAAGGGCACACTACTCCAATGGCAGAGGCCTAAAAAACAACGAGAGGGAACTTAGAAGTTACCTATTGAGCGACTTCATCCACATTAAAGATTCCTTCTGCGTAAAGCTTACATTATCGGCAAGTTAGTACTATTCACCATAGTTACATTCTTTGAGGCACCATGTATCTCTGCTAAAGATGTTCACTATTTGTTAGTTATTACCTCAGGTCTACATTTGGTTTAGTAACTGAAAATCCACCGTCACGCACCTTAAACCACAGCTTAGTGAACTGTTGATGGTACCCTTTGAGGAAAAGTTGGAAGCAAGTTAAGAAATTCATAATATTTATCTTCCTTGAACAGCCGGGTTATGACCATGTGGTCAATCACATCATTCAGCTTGAGTTGTCGATGCGCCATCACTTGAAGAAATTCCATTACTTTGGGTGTGTCACTGATTTTGCAATAACTATGAATAAGTGCACCAAATGTGTACGAGAATACCATTTTTTTACATATCAACAAATAACTTCTCCGCCTCAGTTATTTTTTCGGCTTTACACAATCCACTCATGAGAATACTATATGTCGTAACATTCGGTACCACACGGTTGCTAGACATTCAATCAAACAATAATAGCGCCTTTTCTAATTTTTCAGCTATACAAAATCCGTCGATCAAACAACTATATGTAACGACATCTGGATGAATACCCATCTTATCAAATAATAATAGTGCCTTTTCTAATTTTCCAGCTTTACAAAGTCCGTCAATCAAACTACTACAAGTAAGTATGTAACGATATTTAGAGGCTAATGCATGATGATTGTTGCTTGCTGCTTCGGAACTAAGGAAAGTTGCTAAACTAAAACATGTAAAATGAAGGCGCGCATCATATCTTATTAGCACACATCACATATGCATAATTACACGGTAAACGAAATGTTGTAAAGAAACTCAGCTAAATTTATAAATTGAATGTGTTTTATATGGCAACTGCTTGAATCATTCAAAGCAATATTAACTACAAAGCTATGACACGTCTCACGAACAAGAAAGCTAATGTAACATGACATATCAGTGAAAAGATAAGTGCCTTAAACCATATACCTTTAACGACGGACTAGTGAACTGTTTGTGTGGTGGTACCCTTTTGAGGGAAAGTTTGAAGCAACTTCAGAAATTCATGACATTTCCCTTCCTTCAACAGCTGGGTTATGAATTATGACCATGTCGTCAATCCCTTCATTCAGCCTGGCTTGTCGATGGGCCATCATTTGAGCAAGTTTTTTTACCTTGTGACTGTCACTGATTTTGCAATAATCAAATGTGGACGTATTTGGAGTAATACCATACTTTTTCATTTCAACAAGAACCTTATCCGCCTCAATGAATTTTTCTGCTTTACAGAGCCCATTGATAAGAACATTATATGTTGTCCCATTTGGTACCACACTGTCACTAGAGGCTAGACATCCTATCAAACAATAATCGTGCATTTTCTGATTTCCCAGCTTTACAAAGTTCGTCAATCAAACAATTATATGTGATGACATCTGGTTTCAGATTGCTATCACTCATCATATCAAAATGCTTCACTGCCTCCTGAATGTAACCATTCTTGCAGAACCCATCAATCAGAATGTTATAAGTACATGTATCAGGAGTGAGCTTGTGGACTGTTATTTCACTTCTAAAATCATTTGCTTCGGTCACCATACCCTTCAGCAGCATGCCCTCTAATAAAGCATTAATAGTAATGATGTTCGGTTTGACTCCATTTTGAATCATTCGCTGATATTCATCATTAGCTTCATGAATATTACCATGCTTGCATAGCCCTTTAATCAATATACTATAGCTGACAACATTAGGCGGTATACCCTTTCTGTCCATGGAAACAAAAACTTCTTTCAGTTCCTCAATATTTTCTTCCCTGTACATGCAGTCCATCAACGAGTTGTAAGTAAACACAGTGGGCATTTGACCGCTTTGTATCATTAGTGAAAACAGCTCCTTTGCTTGTTTATTTTTTCCCATCTTTGCTAGAGCATTAATCAACACTGTGAATGTAACAACACCAGGTTCAAGACCTTGGTCCAACATCTCACGAAACATAGCTTTGGCCTCCTTCCACTTACCAGCTCTGCACAGACCGTCAATTACTATATTGTAAGTAATGAGATCGGGACTTATGTCCTTTTTCTTCATTTCAAGAAACAATTCCTCTGCTTTATCTATAAATCCATCCTTACAAAGACCATCAATAAGTGTACTGTAGCATATCAAATCCAGCTGCAAACCACCGCTAAGATCATGAGTCCCATGAGCAATCTTCTTGTGACAATTTAAGGCTGTTGTGGAATTACCCGTCGAACACAATCCCTTAAGCAAAATCCCATATGTAACTATGTCAGGTGTGCAACCCAAGTGAGACTTCATTTTCGTAAAAAGCAAAGCAGCATCATTGATCCTGAGCTCATTGCACAAAGCATTCATGAGAGAAGAAATGCCAATGACATGTGGTATATAACCCCATTTCAAAGTCAGCCCTAGAACCCCAAAACCATAACCAGTACTGCCAATCTTGCTATAGCTCTTCATTAACCTACTCAAACTGATAAAACCAGTAAAAAACCCATTGAAACTCTTCCTTTTATGAGATATGATGTTCTCAATATAACATTCGACACAGTTTGATTTCGGATAATCGGACACAGTAGCCCTACCTACGGTGTAGCTGGATAACAAGTATGATGAGATTTCGTTATTGTTACCGCGGCTGTTTCTGCTGACGATTGAAGGAATACGAAGTAGCTGCTTCCTCGAGCTGTTAATCGGAGACGACGACAACCACCGCATCTATTCAAAATGTCGATTCTCCGAAGAAAATCCTTAACTTTTAGGTCGTGCGCAGGGCCTGAAAAGTGTTAAGCGGCATCGTTTGATGGTAGAAAAGAAAAAGTTAGTCTAAAATATTTCAAATTTTTTTATGAAAAACTTTTGTTTAGGAAAAAGATTAGTTATAAAGTTGATTTTTTTTTTGGTCAAAAATATAAATAAATCATAGTTCTTGATCTTGTGATTTGGATGAGAGTAATTTCTGAATTTGGGTGCATTTGCTAGGTAACGAATTATATGTAAAAGTTACGAACTAAGTATTTTCATTTTTCGGCGATGAACTATAGGTCGATTTTGACGAACTTTGTCGTGAGTACTAAAAATCAACTTTGTAACTTGTCTAAACCCTCTACATTTTTATTAAATGTAATTATGGAATATATCAAACATCATCGTTTGGTTGGCTTTGATGTTGTAGCCAGGTATCAAACGTTCTTGTATATTATTCCTTATTCTGAAGTAAGAACCATTTTCATTAAACTACATCGGAGATACAGTTTGACTATCTAGCCATGCGGCTAATGCATGATGCTTGCTGCTTCTGAACTAAGGAAAGTTGCTAAACTAAAACATGTAAAATGAAGCTGCGCATCATATCTTATTAGCACACATATGCATAATTCCATGGTAAACGCAATGCTGTCAACAAACTCAGCTAGATTTATAAGTTGAATGTGACTTATATGGTCACTGCTTGAGCCTTGAATCATCCAAAGAAATATTAACTACAAAGCTATGACACGCCTCACGAACAAGAAAGCTAATGTAACATGACATATCAGTGAAAAGATAAGTGCCTTAAACCATATACCTTTAACGACGGGCTAGTGAACCGTTTGTGTGGTGGTACCCCTTTTGAGGGAAAGTTTGAAGCAACTTCAGAAATTCATGTTATTTCCCTTCCTTCAACAGCTGGGTTATGAATTATGACCATGTCGTCAATCCCTTCATTCAGCTTGGCTTGTCGATGGGCCATCATTTGAGCAAGTTCTATTATCTTGTGACTGTCAAATGTGGACGTATTTGGAGTAAAACCATACTTTTTCATTTCAACAAGCAACTTCTCCGCCTCAATGAATTTTTCTGCTTTACAGAGCCCATTGATAAGAATATTACATGTCGTCCCATCTGGTACCACACTGTCGCTAGACATCCTATTAAACAATAATAGTGCATTTTCTGATTTCCCAGCTTTACAAAGTCCGTCAATTAAACAATTATATGTGATGACATCTGGTTTCAGCTTGCTATCACTCATCCTATCAAACAATAACAGTGCCTTTTCTACTTTCCCAGCTTTACAAAGTCCGTCAATCAAACTACTATATGTAATGACATCTGGTTTCAGATTGCTATCACTCATCATATCAAAATGCTTCACTGCCTCCTGGATGTAACCATTCTTGCAGAACCCATCAATCAGAATGTTATAAGTACACGTATCAGGAGTGAGCTTGTGGAATGTTATTTCACTTCTAAGATCATTTGCTTCGGTCACCATACCCTCCAGCAGCATGCCCTCTAATAAAGCATTAATAGTAATGATGCTAGGTTTGACTCCCTTTTGAATCATTCGCTGATATGCTTCACTAGCTTCATGTATCATACCATGCTTGCAATGCCCTCTAATCAATATATTGTAGCTGACAACATTAGGCGTTATACCCTCTGTCCATTGAAACAAAAACTTCTTTCAGTTCCTCAATATTTTCTTCCCTGTACATGCAGTCCATCAACGAGTTGTAAGTAAATACAGTGGGCATTTGACCGGTTTGTATCATTAGTGAAAACAGCTCCTTTGCTTGTTTACTTTTTCCCATCTTTGCTAGAGCATTAATCAACACTGTGAATGTAACAACACTAGGTGAAAGACCTTGGTCCAACATCTCACGAAGCATAGCTTTGGCCTCTTCCCACTTACCAGCTCTGCACAAACCGTCAATAACTATAGTGTAAGTAATGACGTCAGGACTTATGTCCTTTTTCATCATTGCAAGAAACAATTCCTCTGCTTTATCTATAAATCCATCCTTACAAAGACCATCAATAAGTGTACTGTAGCATATCAAATCCAGCTGCAAATCACCGCTAAGATCATGATTCCCATCAGCAATCTGCTTGTGCAAATTTAAGGCGATTCTGGAATTACCAGTCGAACACAATCCCTTAAGGAACGTCGCATATGTAACTATGTTAGGTGTGCAACCCAAATGAGTCTTCATTTTCAGAAACAGCAAAGCAGCATCATTGATCCTGAGCTGCTCGCACAAAGCATTCATGAGAGAAGAAATACCAATGACATGCGGAGTATAACCCCATTTCAAAATCAGCCCTAGAACACCAAAACCATAACCAGTACAGCCAATCTTGCTATAGCTCTTCATTAATCTACTCAAACTGATCAAATCAGGCAACAACCCACTGCAACTGTTGCTTTTTTGAGATTTGATGTTCTCAATATAACCTTCGACATAGTTTGATTTCGGATAATAGGACACATTAGCCCTACCTACCGTATAGCTCGATAAGAAGTATGATGAGATTTCGTTATTGTTACCTCGTCTATTTCTGCTGACAATTGAAGGAATACGAAGTAGCTGCTTCCTCCAGCTCTGAATCGGAGACGTCGACAACAACCACCGCATCTGTTCAAAATGTCGATTCTCCGATTTGATTTCTCGGAAGAAAATCCTAATTTCTAGGTCGTGGGCATCCGTAGGCAATGAGCAGTAAAAATAGCATGTTTTTTTTATTATAAAAGTTACTTAGCAAGTAGAGCTAAAATCATTGAGCAAAAATGACTCATTGCTCTATATAATTTAACGCAGCAAGAGAACAAAGAGATATGAGCAAAAATAGTAACATTTCTATAATTTATTCCGGAGCAATGAAAGTAAAAAACAATACTCATAACCATTCAATTATCCGACATTATCTTCTATTATTTTTGTTTCAAGATTCTTTAAATTTTTTGATTTTTTTATTTTTTATTTACAATTATTTCTTAAGTTTGAATTTGAATAGTTGAATGTGCGTCTAACTTAATTTTATGACATTTTTTATTTTATTTCTTTCAAAACCAATAAAAAGTAGATTTTATTCTCTTTGTCGTGATATATGCATGCGGGCTTGCTTTCATTTCCAATACCTTCTCCATTATTGCTCACCTATCAAATATTACATTTTGTTTTTTACACACCTGCTGCATGAGACCAATAAGCAATAAAGTCTCTCTATTATTGCTTATTGCTCTCATTGGTGTGGATGCGGCGAAGCGCCTGAAAAGTGTGAAGCGGCACATCCTAGCGACGCCGTTTAGGGGTAGAAAACGTTCGTTTCAACTCTTTTTTTATGGGAAACGTTTGCTTACATCTTTTTTTTGATAGGAGAAAGTGTCATACAAAGACCTGGAAATAAAGTAGAAACAACAACAGCAAAGTAATCGATCAACAATTCCAGGAACAGAACATCCAAACAGGAAAAGTAATACATGCAGAGGTAGTCAATCCATCTACTGCTTTGTTATCTTAGCATAGGAAATGCTCCAAGGTCCAATCCATGTCAAGCTGGTGGCATCGTTTGATCGGCTTTGAAGCTATAGTCTGGTATCAAACGTTTCTTGTAGATTTTTTTTGTTTTTATGATGGGGCTAGTTAGGTTAGTTAGTACCCATTTATTTTTTGAGGTTATGAAGATTTGAACCAGTAACGAGGCAGCCCCTGGTGAACTAGCTCCACTGAACTGAAGCTCAATCCTCCTCGAAGAATTTTTTTTTTTTTTTTTGATAGACCTCGTAGATTATTCCTGATGAAGGAAAAAAGAACAGATTGTCAAAATTGGCGGAAACGGCGACGTCCGATGGGATAATATGTTAGAACGGCGTCGTTCGGTTGTATCTGATGCGATTCGAAACCAGGCAATAGCATCGAAAATCAAATCTGAGAAAAGCCGCTTGGACTGCTCGCAATTCGCATCACCTTAATCCGATTTCTCATCGAATCATCATCGCGTCGGCACTCATTTGGTTGGTGACTCAGTCGAAAATTGGGGTGTTCGGAGCCTTTTTTCATCCCGCGCGGATTGATTTGCACGTCAGATAAAGTGCAACTGCTGGATTTCAGCTGCATTCAGATTCGAAATTGTTAGTTATGTTCGGAATTGATATTATGTTTTTTTTTTGGTTTGGTATTATGAAAGTACAACGTTTGTGCTCACTGTGTGCGATGCATTTGGTTTCGTGTGAATTTATTTTAGGAAGAAAGATGAGATTTTGAAGCTAGGGTTTGTCATTTTAGATGGAGGGTAAAGATAAAGAAACCCAGCGCGCGTTTTCCACAAAATTGATTCGAAGAGGAGACCGAGACACTGCTTATCAACAAATTAGAGGTATGCAGATTATGCAAATTAGAGCTAAAATTTGCTGATCATCGAGATGTGGGTAATGTGTCATTTTGTGGTATGTGTTTATATTTCTGTGTTTAGATGCTGAAGGGGGTTCGGGTTCGCCAGCGAAGTTTCCGCAGCATTATCCATTGAGGATTCTGTGGAAAAAGGGGTTTGTTCGTCTGGTATTAGTTGCTGGCATTTTATGGATGCTGCTTATTATGGTTGTATTGTTGTTTCATGTATGGTCTTGTCAGTCCTCCCTCGCTTTTTTCTCAGGTATGTTTGACTGTGTGAGATTAGTAGCTAAAAAGTGCAAAACTATAATGGTTTTTGAAATGTGTTAATAATTTTTCATGGAGTTTGTGTTGCAGCTATTTGTAATAGAGATGGAAGGGTTTTTATAATGCTAGACACAATGGGATTTGTTCCAAAGCCACCCCACCGTATGTTTCATCCGCGATTTATTTAGAATTGTGTGATTCAGTGAATTTTTTGACCAATGAAATGTTGTTTTTTTTAAAGGTTGTTCGATTCCACTTGCAAATAATGTTGACAATGTAGCTATTCCTAAGGAAAGAACTCCTGATGTGATTCTCGAGAACCTGTCATATATTGAGGAAGATGATCCGAATAACGGTACTGAGTTGTCTACCCCCTTATTTGGAGGATATCAAACCTGGGTCCAAAGAGACCAGAGTTTCAAACTCAGCAAAACCATGAAGGTGAGATTTGTATCAAATGTTTTCTTTCTTCTTCATTTTTTTTTTTTTGCATTTTTACATTGCTAATGTAAACAAAATTTATATTAAGGAAAAATATATGTTTTATTAAGAAATTGTGTATTTGGCAGCAATGGGTAGCATTACAAATTATGAGAAATAATTTGCTACTTTGTTTATTTTGCACTCCTAGGTGCATTGCGGATTTATCCGTGGCGGTGGTGCTGAGATGTCTCCTGAAGATATCAATTACGTCATGAAGTGCAAGTTTGTGGTTGCATCTGGCATTTTCGATGGTTATGATGTGCCTCATCAGCCTACTAATATAAGTCAGCGGTCAAGGGAGCTATTTTGCTTTCTTATGGTGGTGGATGAGGTTTCCCTAGATTTCATTAAAAGCAATGCTACTGTCAAGAAACACAAGGACGGTGGGCTATGGGTGGGTATTTGGCGCCTGATTCCACTTAAAAATCCCCCTTATGATGAGCCGAGAAGGAATGGGAAGGTTCCAAAGATTTTGACCCATAGGTTGTTTCCTCAAGCAATATATAGTATTTGGATCGATGGTAAAATGGAGCTTATCGTGGATCCTTTGCTTATGCTAGAAAGGTATTACTCATCATGATTGTAATTACACACCCTTTTGCTCACAATTATTCTTTTAGTATATAAATAGTTTATACTTAACTCGGGTCTGTCAGAAGATTTGTTCTTATTGTTTTTATTGTCAATCATTCTTTTAGTATATGAGATACATTTAAACGATTCTTGTATTTGGTTAATCTGCTTGGTAGTTTGGAGCCACTAATCTTCAGTTTTCTGACACCCAAAAGTAATTACATAGTTGCTATTTAGAGTGACTGGGATCGTCAAACTTGTGTGACTTGCAGATACTTGTGGCGTGGAAAGCATACTTTTGCAATTGCTCAGCACAAGCATCATCACAGTATTTATGAGGAGGCTGATGCTATTAAAAGGAGAAAACGCTATGCTCGACCGCTGATTGATCTCCATATGAAAATATACAGGTATGAGGGAATGCAACCTTGGAGCATACTAAAGAACACAGCCAGCGGTAAGATATTTTGATTAACCAACTCTCTCTTTATTGTTTGCTTGTTACTCATCCTAGCAGATCAATGAAACTGCTGGACTTGTTCCTTTAACAATTGGTTTCTGGATTGCAGATGTGCCTGAGGGAGCCATCATCATACGCGAGCACACGCCTCTCAACAATCTCTTCAGCTGCCTGTGGTTCAACGAGGTGAATTTATTCACACCCAGGGATCAGCTGAGTTTTGGATACGTCGTGTACAGGTTAGGTGGTGGTGCATTCAAGTTCCACATGTTCCCCAACTGCGAGTATTATTCACTATTCGTGTTGCATCCCCATACTAGAGAGCACTCATCGAAAATCGAATGGGTGAAGGACGTGAGAGAGCTCAATAAGAAAAATACAAACTTGAAAGAGACTAGGGGAGGTTTGGGTTTGTGGACTCCTTATCCAGGAGACCTTAATTCAGTTGTATTACCTCCTGTTGCAAGAACATCCAAAGCTGGATAAATTCATGAAATTTCAACCATCCTATTCATCAACTTTTTGACCAGTTTGTTTAATTCAGATTCCTCCACTTAAGCAAAAATTTCTAGTGAATGAGTCCATGGTAGAACTATCCAACATTCATATTGACAACAAATTTTGATAAATAGTAAATCCAAATTACACAGGCAGTTCAAGGTGGGCATTGCTTCTTCTTTTTTGACAACTCTTTGACAAAACAGATGAAAAGAATTATATAAAATACAGCTGCAGGTCTATCCAGAGATGATCCTCATTGAACCATAAACACAGTTATGTTCACCTGACCATTGTTTCAAATGGGGGCTAACCCTTATTGGAGAAGTACACGCAAAGAGCCGAAGGGAGCGAGGAGGGTGTAGCAGAGTGGATATAAAAAGATGGGAAGCGTGGCGAGTGTCTTGTTCCATTGCGTACTTAATTACCAGCATCGCGGCTGTAATACTGGTCGAGGGTTTTGGCTGGAATACGGTGAAGAAGCTCACGAGGAAAGATACGGAGCAAAGTCCACGCCAAGTCAAGTGATTGGAAAATGCTGCGGGTATCATAGGCTCCTTGTGCGACGAATTTCCTCTCAAATTTGTCCAAGAACTCCAAATACAACTATTAAAAAAAACATTGAAGAGGTCTGTTAGTTCAGTTATTACATGTCTAAGCAATTGAATTTCTATGACTTTGAAAATCAATATATGTAAAATACCAAGTCCTCAGAAGAAAGAGCTTCTTCTCCGACCACAGCTTTCATGGCCTGTACATCCTTCCCAATAGCATAATTTGCATACAGCTGATGGGAGAGGAGAGTATTACAAACACATAAAGTCAAACCACGTGTTATACATCAATTTGGTAACTCGTCGAACCTGGTTGGACACATCAGAATGGTCCCTGCGAGTCATTCCCTCACCAATGGCACTCTGCAAAAAGACAGCAATGATCGTATCATAAACTGACCCCAATCTAAGAATGCGCTGAAGAAATGGAAATTAAGATCATAAGCAAAATTAAAAAAAAAGTATAATAATAAAAATAACCTTCATCAGTCGAGACAGCGATGGGAGGACATTGATAGGGGGGTATATCTGTACAAATAAATGGCGAACTTATTACCTATACGTTCATCAGTCGAGGCAATGATAGGAGTTTTGATGAAAAGTTTTGAAACAAGACAAAGCATATTGATCAAGCTAGACATCCATTGTGCAATCTTATGGCACGAATTGACTCTCTTATCCATACAAAACCAAGACAAATAACTAACACCATACCTGTCTATTGTGGAGCTGTCTGTCGATATACACCTGTCCTTCTGTGATGTAACCAGTAAGATCAGGAGTAGGATGCGTGATATCTGGTTCATTGGAAAAAATTAGCTCAGGGATAATTCCGGTTCACTTTCACAGCGAAAGTATAAAATTGACCTTTTCGCATTACCATCATTAGGCATAGTGAGGATTGGAATTTGAGTGATGGAACCCTTCCGTCCTTCGATACGTCCAGCACGCTCATAGATGGTGGCCAGATCGGTATACATGTACCCAGGATAACCACGCCTTCCGGGCACTTCTTCTCTAGCCGCAGACACCTGCAGTAATTTCTTCAGTTATCGCATACCCATTTACTATTTTAAAAAATAAAATAAAAGATATTTATCTCGTCACTCTTTTATCACTCAGTAGATTGCTAATAAATTCATCCAGGAAATGATTAGTCACCTCACGTAGAGCATCAGCATAAGAACTCATATCTGTTAGAATGACCAGAACATGTTTGCCGCACTCATAAGCTAGGTACTCTGCAGTGGTCAAGGCGATACGCGGAGTGATGATACGCTCGATAGTAGGGTCATTTGCCTGTGCAAAAATAATACACTTTACCAAAGATGCCTCTTTTACAAAAGTCAGCACACGAAAATCACGAGAGCTTACCAGATTGAGAAATAGTGTGACTCTTTCCATAGAACCATTTTCCTCAAAATCACGTTTAAAGAACTGTGCAGTTTCCATGTTAACTCCCATAGCAGCAAAAACAATGGCAAAATTGTCGTCTTCTCCATCCTGTGGTAATGAAGTATAAAAATTTTGGTACATTGTAGGTTTTTTAGCTTATGAAGGGGACTTATAGTAAATTTTTAAAGCTCGATAAAAGTAAATCTAATAATACCTCCAACAAATTATCAGTTTTCTCCAGACGTTTTACTAGACCAGCTTGACGACAAATCTGCGCAGCAATTTCATTGTGAGGAAGACCCGCAGCCGAAAATAGAGGGATTTTCTGTCCTCTAGCAATTGAGTTCATGACATCAATTGTAGAGATCCCAGTCTGGATCATTTCTTCAGGATAGGTTCGCTCACTAGGGTTGATAGAACTTCCTGACATTCACGTTAAAGAAAGAAAGGTGTCTGAGTAGCATGCTAAAAAGGATTATTTTTATGAACGTGACTATTAATCAAAGGCCATTTCTAACCAGATATATCCAAGTATGCCTCTGGCAAGATTGGCGGACCATTATCGATTGGTTTGCCTGAACCATTGAAAATACGACCAAGCATATCCAACGAGACTGGAGTTTTCAGGACCTGCAACGATAGGCTAATGTTCATTAGAAGACAACAAAAGGCTAATACTAATTCGCAACTATACTTCAAATGGCTGACGAAAACAAAAGGCTAATATTCTCACCTCCCCAGTAAACTGGACGGTCGTGTATTTGTTGTCAATTCCGGAGGTTCCTTCAAAAACCTGCCGTCAAAATATTATTCCAAATTTCTTATTATACTTGGCAAATGTATAGCTAGAAAAATGATACAACTCAAGTTTCAAATGCTTACCTGCACCACGGCTTTCTCTCCGTCGACTTCCAGTACTTGGCCACGGCGAGTAGTTCCATCTCCCAAACGAATGTTAACAATTTCCTGATACTTAGGTCCCTAGATAAACCAATAATACTAGCATTACATAATGTTCACTCTAAAAATCAAAAGATAAAAAACAACTAAGATCAAGTAGAAGACCGAAAATCCTACCTTAACTTTCTCGAGAATAACAAGTGGTCCGGCAACACCAGATACGGTCCTGTATTCTGCAAAGAACGCAAATACACAACTATCAGCTTTGACTCATCTATAAACCCCAAAAATGTCAAAGGCTAAATTAACCAATATGAGCTTACCCATTCCAACCTCCAAGCTTCCCTCCTCCAAATCCACGTTGTTCGGTACGGCACCCATCTTTCTTTCAACTGAAAACATATTCAAAATGTCAACCAGGTGATCAAACAATCCAATCACATTTCACTATCAATCCCAAAGCATCAATTCAAAATGGATCGCCAAACTAAATCCTCATCCTAATAATTCAACAGAAGCCCTGATAAATAAAAGACACCAAAATTCACAATCACAATTCAATCACGCACACAATCCAATTCAATCATCAATCGACGAACAGCATCAGCCAACTCTGCGAATCCGATAAACCCATTTGCAGAGTCGAAAAAATGGATCGAATCTGGATCTGGACAGTTACCAAAATCAATAAAGCTCGTACCTTTCGGCTTTCGATCACGAGCGAATCAGCAGCGTCTGATGATTGATGCGTAGGTGGGAGGTGAGGCGAGGTCAGAACAGATCTGAGCAGCACGAAAAAAAGCTTATAATTTTGTTGGCTGAAACACGATAACTAAATAAATAATAAATGAGATTTATTGCCTAAAATCCAGAGATTTGAGATCAGAGTGGTGGGCAGTGTTTATGCGCGATCGGACAAACGAAGACGATGACGAAGCTCATCTGCACCGGTGTCATTACTTCACCACGTCGTACTCTGTGGCCATTTAGATACCTCCACGTGGCAGATTATCATTCGTTGGACCGAATTCTCGTGCGCTTAATTGTTACAGTATCATATAATTGTTAGTGGGCCCCGTTGAGATCTGAGTCCAATCAAACATCCCGCAACCTTCCTGCCTCCCGTCTAAAGTTCAAATTATGAAGTTATTCACGGCGTCGTTTTAGGCTCAGTTTGGTTCACTTGACCCTTGATTCGGTTCAAGAGTCCACTACTCCTTTGAAATAACTGAACCACGAAATTATTAAGCCCGAAACGACATCATTTTGATGATGACAGTCCGTACCAGAGCTTAAACCACATCTGAAAGCTAAACCGGTAAATTACAATTGAACCAAGTACAACCTGTTCTACTACAACAGTCTCTCAGAAGCAGGGGGACAAAACACATCCTAAAAACTCCACAACAACAATCTTAAAATGAGCAGCAACATAACAACAAGTCAACTCCAGTAGAGAAAAAAAACACCAAGTTGAATCTGTCTCAGCGAGCTGCTTCGACGAGATCTCTAGTTGTACAAATAAGACTTGCTTTTGTTCGTTAACTGTTACCTGAGGCCTTCTTGATCCGATTGGCAGTGGGAGTTTGAATTTTCGATGGACGATGGCTTCTCCTGTTCATGAGGGCTCCCGACAAGTTGGTTGTACATTTTCAGCGACCCTTGGGAGAAATGGATTAAGGACTCGAATACGCTGCAGAACCCAGTTTGGAGGCCATTGAGGGTGATGTGCTGAGTTTCTTGCACGCATTTCTGATGCTTCTGTTTTTCCAAATCGAGTTTTTTACGAAGTGTGTCTAGTTGGTCATTCTTGTCGGATAAATTCTCATCTGCCTCGTAATGTTCTGTCTCGCTTTGGTCGTTGGTGAGTTTAATTGCTAGGACCGGGTTTAGTACCTGCTTCTCGTAGGAATGGAGTCGTTTCTCGTATTCTTTTGCTAAACTGTCGACTTTACGTTTTTGTTGAAGCTCTTCGCCTTGTCTAAGCCACAAGGCTCTGACATCCCTTGCAAACCCTTTCATGGCAAAGGTCACAGATTGGTCAGGCAAAACCTTAAATGACTCGAGCCAGGAATGCATTGTTACGAGTAATGGAGGGCCGTTGGAGTGATACATCGCTGGAGACGACGAGGGCCTTCGCTTACTACTACTGTTGACCTCGACTTCTGTAGCAACAAACTTGGCTAGCCAGTTATAGAGAGCTTCTATGTATTCCCTTGTTGCTGCAATATAGTCCATAAAACACGTTCGCCAGCTATGCAGCTCGATTTGAAGCTGAAGTGTTGCAAGTCGATGGGAATCGCTGCAGAACTTCCCATAAGTCGGACAAGTGAAAGACTTCACTTCGGAAAGTATCCGATTCTGGGTTTCATGAGCTTCCAATAGGACCTTCCAGTTCCGCATTAGCCTGAGAAAAAAGACAATACTTTAACATCGCGATGATAAGCAAACAAAATCAATTAATTGTCGAAAATGCTTGAATTCCAACCCTTGAAGAAGCTCGCATATTTGAGGTTGCAACTCTTCATCTCTCAATTTGTCTATTCTTCGGGAGATTGATTCAGCACTTCGAATCGCAACCAGGATTCTAGCGTATAAATCTTTTACTGCAGCTCTCGTCTTGTCCGTGGCTAATACGTCATCACCTCGTACATCATGGTGTTTCAACTGAGAGCATTTCTTTTCATAAACCTTGCGTGTATTGTCTCCAGCCTGCAAAGCCATAAGCCGCAACATAAGATACAAATGAAACCGCCGCATCGCCATGCTTATTAGGTCATTACTTAAAATTTAGAAGGGCAACAATAGGCATCAGAATTGACGATAATATACCTTAACTTCTTCGTAAAGTTTCTTTTCCCAAGCGTACAGTCTCTCCAGCGTCAGAGAGTGGCTTCCGGAATCCATTCCCTCGTATGTATCAGAGACATCATTCTTTATCTCAGTCCACGCCGAGGAGCTCTTGGAACTGGAAGCCACGAGACTCTGACAGGATGAAGGTCGGGATGATGTTGACCGATGCCAAGCAATAGAGAGAAGCTTAGTTGAGTTCTCTGCAAATAATTATTTACGACAACATCGTTTGCAAATCAATATTAGCAACGGAAAAAAAGACCGGAAAATTTAAATGACCAATATTCCACTTTAACAAGTAGCACAAGGTTGATCAAGTTCCCGCCTGTTTAACAAGATGAAAACTACAAAAGAAATTGTGAAAGCTAGCAGGACCATCGAGCCCCACTGGTCCTCATCTTTCCCCAAATCTATCACGCAAAGCTAACTAAAATAAAGGAGCTCCAAAGGAACAAGTGCGAGAAAATTTGGAAAACATACTTTATGACACTTGGAGCAAACTGAGACAAATTGTACATCTCGCAAGGTATAGAATCTAAAAATGGTGCCGCAAATCCAGCTTTGGACTGCCTTTTCATTGTGCCATAAGATATATTCACTCAAGGCACTACTTATCTAACTTAGCAACATTTGAGCGGCCCTTGTATGATGTTCGACTCTTCGGTAAAGCTTCATGTGATCAATACGTGAAAACCTTAAGCAAAGAGATCGATGATAGTTAAAATGTAGGTTTGAGGATGAACGTTACCTTTGATTTCCTCCAAATTTGAGTGCAAATGAGTTCGGGTGGCCTCGAGCATCCTGGAAATCTCCTTGCCAGAGTTATAAGCCTTGAGAAAATAGTCCTCAATGTCTTTTAGTGCTTCCAAAAGCTCTCTACCATCTTCAGGGGCGTCAATAACAGCGAGCCCTTTCTGCTCACCACGACAAGCCTCACTATTACTCAAATCCTCATTACCGTTAACATTCAACGCTCTCTCATTCCTGTCATTTTCCTCCACCAAAACCACTTTTTCATCAACGCATCCCTCGTCCTCCGAGTCTCCTTCCTCTTCCAACTCTGGAATGCCTTCCTGCTCCCTCACCGCCTTCAAATCCTCCTCGCTGATAACTTCTGGCCTCACGCTTTCAAACGGGTTGAAAAAGTCCCAACCGAAATCTCCATCGGCAGACTGGATTGGCATTGGTTGCGGTATTTGCATATAGTAGTATCCATTCATATGCTGCTCCTGCTGAAACTGATTCTGATGCAGCTGGTGGTGGTGCTGAATCTGCTGATCTCTCTCCATTCTCAGCTCCTCACCATCTCCATCTTCTGACCCAGATGATGATTCTGACCTAATCTCAACTGGGTCACAACCAATGGCCTTCTGACCTCCCTCATTTTCACTCTGCTGTAAAAACTTAGGGTTTGTGTTTGTGCTAATCACATTTTCCAAAGGCTGAGACTCTAATCCTGACTCAGGGAAGGTGATGAGGAATGGAGCTGTGGGTGAAGAATGGCGAGCTACAAACAACTTAATAGCAGCTGAAACTGCAAATAAAGACTTGTTATACCTGCTGTGAGATTCTGCTAAAGCATACCTTCTTTCAACAGCAAGCTTCAAATAGCTCTTCCTTTCTCTCAAAATGGCTACAACTTCCTCTTCTTGCTCCAGCTTTGATGCCACACACCCCATCCCCTTGTAAAATCTCTCCACCCAAAAAAAAGTTCAAATCTTTACAACTTACAACAATCTGTCTACTCTTCAGATATGATAAAACATAAAAATGAAACCTTTTTGGTAATAAGTGGTTAGGGTTTTGGAGAGAAGAGGCTACAAAGTGGCTCAAAAAAATATACCCTCACACATTTCCAACATCCCTTCCTCACCAGATTTTTTTGTTTAGCTACAAAGTGGCTACAAGGGAGAAAAGGCCTAGTGGGGCTGTGAGACACTGTTGTCTTTGTGTCTCTCTTTTTTGGAAAATCAAATGTTTAGCAGCAAAAAGAACACAATGAGACGCAAAGAAAAGTTCTAAACTTGTGAAGATTAGCAGGGAGATTAAGATTAGTGAAAGAATCAGAGATGAACAGTGACAAGGGTTTTACAGGAACAGTGGAGGGAGGAGAGGAGGTGTTTGTAGGGGCTCGAGACAAAGAGGGTCAGAAATTGAAATGGGGGTTTGGCAAATTTAATACTCAAAAAATCACACCATGACATACATTTATGTTAAAGTAAGCTGTATTGTTGTACCATTGTTGGTTACTGCATTTCAGAGAGAGAGAGGGAGCTTCAGGCCTTCAGCCATTCACTCACTCATTCAGTTTTCTGTGTTTATGTGTCCCTCTCTCTCTCTCTGTCTTAAAGTTCAACTTTTTGCAGAGAGGAGGAAGACAAGACTGGTGAGAGAAAAGAGGAGTCAAACTCAAAATCAAAATTTAATGTACTTTAAAAATTATTCAATGCACATTTTTAATAATAAACATCAAACACACAATAATTATTGTCATTTTGGTATTTCCCAAGCTGATAAACCCATCAAGCAATGTCTTGTATTGTATTGTGTTTGTACTTATTGTATTGTATCTCCTCCATTAATGAAGCTTAATTTATTCAATTTCATCTGCAGAGTTGTAACTGTCTTCTATCCATCAATTCAAATTTAAGAAGCACAGATCCAAGTGGGGTTTGCATTTGCATAGATTTTTACATCTGGGAAAATTTTAGGCTTTAGCATCAGACATATCTTAATTGGATTTGGAGATTAGGGTTTAGGATTTTGTACTGTTTTTTGGGAACTAAAAATCTAAATGAACCCCCCATTTGAGCTGTGAAATCACTGTCAATTTCAGACAGCTCAAAATTAGTACCTTTTATAGTATTTGAAATGATGAAATCTTCATGTACCAGAAGAAGCCTGTGAGACCAGTAATGAGTTGTTTTTTGAAGTTTCTGAGATTTGGGGTTATCATGTTTTTGTTCCTGCAATGAGTTTCTTTCAGTTGGAAAAAAAAATCAAAAGATGAATTAAGTAGTGGGGTTTTGTGGATTAACGAGAATATGCTCTGACAAATTTGCAGTGGTTAGTAAAAACTACACAGCCTTAAAAACACACACACAAACAGAGATAGACTCATGCACAGTGCACACTCTACCTGCCTACCTGGTCTTCAAAGAAAATTACTTTGGTTCCAAAAAAATCAACTAAAACTTCTTCTTTTTCATTTGCCCGTTTTGAGTTTTATATATTTCAAAAAGGTAAACGAGTTTTTTTTGATGGAAAAAAGGTAAACAAGTTTGTCCTTTCAATATATTTCATTTGTCCGGTATTCAATAATAGAGATAGACGAAGTACTAATATTTACCGACGAAGTGAGTTTGGCCTGGTGGTAGGTACTCACTATCTGGAATCAAAGGTCCCGGGTTCGAGTCATCCCATGGGTAACTGAAAATCCATTGATAAAAAAAAAAGTACTAATATTTACCATTTTCGTAAAATATTGGTGCCATAGTATTGATATTTTGCTGAATGAAACGTGTCTGTAATCAACGTGGTCCATATAGGTCTTAAATGTGTCACATATTTAATTCAGCAAAATATCGGTACAAACAACTATTATTTGGCGCAAATTGGGAACACCAATACCTGATTATTGATATTATTAAAAATAGTGCAAACGAGATATGTCAAACTGATTTATCATATTTGAGAAGTGATTAACTCGAAATGGGACAAAAGAAAGAAAAATAAGATGTACTAATTCTGTATAGTTTATAATGACCTTATCAATTTAGAAAAATACAATTCTATTAGTTATCATTAAAGGGTTTGGATCAAATACAAACCATAATTATAAATAAAAACTACAAACCCACCAAAATATTTTCACGTGTAAATATCGACCAATCAGAGTTAATCGAGTTCGGGGTACTTTTTGTAAATAAAAAAAATTAACCCAGACTTCTTTAAAAATGCATAATATATAGCAAGGGTATAATCGTCCTAAAATTTGCTTAAGTCTGATCATCTTACGCTTAAGTCCGATTATTTTGGTGTCGCGCGTCCAGCCTTAAGTCTGATCATCTTGCGCTTAAGTCTGATCATTTGGTGTCGCGCGTCCAGCCTTAAGTCTGATCATCTTGCGCTTAAGTCCGATCATTCCCAATTTAAGTCAGATCATTCCAAGTTAAGTCCGATCATTCCCAATTTAAGTCCGGCCATTCCCAATTTAAGTCCGATCATTCCAAATTTTGGTGTCGCGCGTCCAGCCTTAAGTCTGAGAATTCCAAATTTAAGTCCGATCATTTATGACTTAAGTCTGCTCATTCCCAAGTAAGTCCGATCATTCCCAATTTAAGTCCGATCATCTTGCGCTTAAGTGTGATCATTCCAAGTTAAGTCCGATCATTCCCAATTTAAGTATGATCCTATTGCGCTTAAGTCCGATCATTCCCACTTTAAGTCCGATCATTCCCAATTTAAGTCCGATCATTCCCAATTTAAGTCCGATCATTGTAAGTTAAGTCTGATCATTCCCAATTTAAGCCCGATCATTTCTGGCTTAAGTCTGATCATTCCAAGTAAGTCTGATCATTCCCAATTTAAGTCCGATCATTTCTGGCTTAAGTTTGATCATTCCAAGCAAGTCCGATCATTCCCAATTTAAGTCCGATCATCTTGCGCTTAAGTCCGATCATTCCCAATTTAAGTCCGATCATTGCAAGTTAAGTCTGATCATTCCCAATTTAAGTCCGATCATTCCAAGTTAAGTCTGATCATTCCCAATTTAAGTGCGATCATTTCTGGCTTAAGTCTGATCATTGCTAAAGTAATAGTTTAAGTCCGATCATTTCTGGCTTAAGTCTGATCATTGCTGTTTTTTAAGTCTGATCATTGTTGTTTTTAAGCTGATCATTTCTAGCTTAAGTCTGATCATTAACAACTCGAGGACTAAATTGA
The DNA here is from genome assembly GCA_033675395.1 of Rhodiola chrysanthemifolia. Lineage (NCBI taxonomy): Eukaryota > Viridiplantae > Streptophyta > Magnoliopsida > Saxifragales > Crassulaceae > Rhodiola > Rhodiola chrysanthemifolia. Next base: position 3,761,667 of record CM066207.1, read on the forward strand.
AATAACATTATTAGTTTTATACCCCTCAGTGTAGAATGACTATAATACTCATCCGTGTGTTTGTTCGAGATTTCGACTAAATGGGACACGTGTCACCACGAAATTTGATTTGTAATTTTTATATATAAGTCGGTTTGTATCTGAACCGCACCCATCATTAAATAGTATGATTATCAAACCAGATTTGAAAATTGTTGTATCAATTTTTTTTTATAATAATGTTGTTACCCGGTTTGTTAGGTTTCGGGTTGAATTGATTGGACCGAAGGGCATTGAGCCGAGAACCAAAATAATCTTATGTAGGCCGGCCCAATAGCAGGTTGCATTGCTCCAGCTCGGAAGCGAAATTCTCTTCGCCGAAAAATCAAATAAATTTTCAGTCGTCTTCGTCTGTTAACGGAGCGACAACAAGCACCACCAATCGATCACTTTCAGGTATGCTTAAATGCAAGAATGTGTATAATTCGCGTCGAGTTTGGATTTTGTGAGCAATTTGATGTAGCTGGGTGGAAAGTCGGCAATTTTTTAATCTGTCTTGCTGCGGAAGAAATGTAGTTAACGGCTAGGTGACTAATTTTGAACTGCTTCAGATCGGTTCGAATTGGTGCTCCGGAGTTTTTGCTTGTTGATTGATTACATTTTGGGGATTTAGGATTTTTATGTTGTTGGGATTGAACTGAGGATGGTTTTTGTTTGGTGATTATTTAGGGTTTGGAAGCGAAGATGACTATGGATGTAGAGATGAAGGAGACCCAAGGTCCTTCCAATTCGGTTGCTAATGGAAATTCTGCAACTTTGCAGCGTAAGGATTTTTCTATAAAAGCTACCAATCAGTCGATCACTAGTGTTACTTGAGTAGTTTGATGTATAAGGATCAGTATACTTGAGTCTAGTATAATGTCTAAGTGACTGTAACATTCGATTCGATGATGATTGAATTTGGGTGGTCAGAATTGAAGGAAAGTGCATCACTCATTGAGACTGGTGCGTATGCTCGTGAGGTGCGGAGGATTGTACGAGCTGTGCGCCTAACTATGCTATTGAGGCGTAAGGTTAATACATCAGTGCTTTCTTCTTTTCTTGGCGTCACTCTTGCCCCGGGATCTGAAGTTCACAGCAGGTTGTTATCGTTACTGTCAAAGGTAATAGCTTTTGGGTATTGCTCTATGAAGTTGTTTTTTAGCTACTTGTCAAATCATAGAGGTGGTTTTGTAAAGTCTGTTGCTTGTCTGGTTTGATAAACTTCTGTTTCATTTCTTCGAACTAAGCTGTTATTAAGCATGAAAAGATTTGAAAGACGAAAATTATTTGAGATTGTTTCTGTGCTCCGGCGTTTTCTTTATTCTATGCACGTTATGGTCGCAGGAAGACGAGCATGATATGGAAGTTGATACAGCAACCTCATTCACTGCTGTTCCTGCTAAGCATCCCTTGCCAGAGCTTGAAATTTATTGCTATCTTATTATACTGATATTTCTGATTGATCAAAAGAAATATGATGAGGTATATCTATTTTAAACACAGCTAATGGTTATGATCATTCTTCTTTGTGGAAGTAACAAGTATAGTATGCCCTTATTTGGCCCAGGCTAAGGGTTGTGCATCTGCTAGCATTGCACGACTGAAGAACCTTAATAGGAGAACAGTAGATGTGTTAGCATCCAGACTTTACTTCTACTATTCACTCACTTACGAATTGACGGGAGATCTTTGTGAAATCAGAGGGTGAGTTGTGTGAATTCTGTTTTGCATAGGCGTATGCGTATCATTGACTTCATTGATGTGTACATAGTCGATACTTCTATGAAATAAAATAAAGAACTTTGTATTAGATTTAAAGTCTTGATCTTGTCAACTCACATGCGCTAAAACAGGAGCCTACTTTCGCTCCATCGCATTGCAACCTTACGACATGATGAACTTGGCCAGGTATGTTCATTTGTCTCGACAAAACTATATCCTTGGCGTTGCAATCCATGATTTCATTTTTTTTATTCCTTTATACCAGGAAACACTTCTCAACTTGCTACTTCGAAACTATCTGCATTATAACTTGTATGACCAAGCGGAGAAGCTAAGGTCAAAGGCACCTAGATTTGAAGCTCATTCAAATCAGCAGGTAATCTTGATGCACTGACATCTTTCCTCGCCCATGTGTGTTGTGTCCGTGGACTTTTTGATTGTATTAGATCGTCAAAACTCTTAACACTGTCTAAGGGGACCATTGACATGAGATCTTGAATTAGAACTACATTATGTTTTTTTGTGCTAGTTGAGAACAAGTAATATAACGGATGTTCATGATTTATATAAGTACTCAATATCTACTAAATTATTTTATTTTATTTGCATCTGATGAATTGTAATGGTACATACAGATTTGAGTCACTATCTTTCACGTCTAAATCCCTCTCCGTTTTCAGTTTAGCAGATATCTCTTCTATTTGGGAAAGATAAGGGCAATTCAGTTGGAGTATACTGATGCAAAGGATTCTTTGCTGCAAGCTGCACGTAAAGCTCCTGTTGCTGCCCTTGGTTTCCGGGTTCAATGCAATAAATGGGCAATCATTGTACGCCTACTCCTTGGAGAAATTCCCGAGAGAACCGTGTTCATGCAAAAAGGCATGGAAAAGGCATTAAGGCCATATTTTGAGCTCACAAATGTAAGTGGAGTTTCCCTCCAAAAGCACGGTGCCCATTTCTTGTTCACATAACTTGTGATCGCGACATAAACATAGATTTTGGTTCATACAGGCTGTGCGGATTGGAGACCTGGAACTGTTCAGGACTGTTGCTGATAAGTTTTCGAGCGTCTTCAAGACAGATGGAACTCATAATTTAATAGTACGGCTTCGCCACAATGTCATCAGAACCGGGCTGCGCAACATCAGCATATCATACTCCCGTATTTCATTAGTTGATGTTGCCAAAAAGCTCCGGCTAGACTCTCCAAACCCTGTTGCTGATGCTGAGAGTATTGTAGCCAAAGCCATTCGCGATGGTGCCATAGACGCAACTCTGGATCATGCAAATGGGTACATGGTATCAAAGGAGACTGGAGATATTTACTCGACCAATGAGCCACAGCTTGCATTCAACTCCAGAATTGCATTCTGCCTTAATATGCACAATGAAGCTGTCCGTGCACTTCGATTTCCTCCAAATTCCGACAAAGAGAAGGAGAGTGCTGAAAAGAGGCGAGAGAGACAGCAGCAAGAACAGGAGCTTGCAAAGCATATAGCTGAAGAGGATGATGATGAGTTCTAATGAAGATGCGAAATTGCTTCAGGGTTTAGGCTCAAGTTTGTTCGAATGAACTATATCCTGCTCTCTGGTCCAAGTTATGGTTCTTTGGCATAGAGCTTTGATGTTTCCAGGTCTATCAGTACAACTGTTGTTCAGCCTAAGAACATGTACTGTTTAAAACGAAGCTCGAATTTTTGTCCCAACCCCTGATTATTCCAGATTGTTTCCCGTTCTATGAGATTGTCAGTTGTGCTTGTGTTGCAAACCATGTTTCTAGATCCATGCTTGGTTCTAGTGTTAAAATTCTGAAGAAAGAGCTTCACGTGGTTTGTCTAAGCTAGGAAACATTATAACTTGTTCCACCGATTGATACAGCATAAATTTTTTGCCACTGTTCAGGACACTCCAAGGAAGGGACTTGTTTCAGAAAATGAAGCACACAAATTTTGATGTTCAGTTAAATTCAATTCATCTCATTTATTTTCAAAAGAACACACTGTTACATACATTGCAAACTTGACATGATTGCTATTTCAAGTGCTGAACATAAATAGCCATATATCCGCCCTAAAAATGATAAGGTTAACAGCATTGTAGAACAAGCAGTATTCGAACAAAATGAATACCATCAGCCATTTCTTTGTTATTAGCAGTGTCCCTATGAAACTTGTATTGATGACGTGAAGGTGTCTCGGCAAATTACTCACTTGAATCCATCTCCTCAAGTCTTGTTACATCTGCAAACAAAACCTCCAATTTTAAGAAAAACGCCAAAATTTCAATATTAAAATACCTTTGGAAATTCCAAATCATGCATTTCATGCGCCAAATGGTTATAGTCGACAACAGGTACTTCAACCACTCGAATACCTTCATGCCAACAGTTGTCCCAGACTATTCATGTAAATGTCCTTAAAGGTGAACATATAATCAAGCAACATTTTGTGATCTGGGTATGAAGTTCTTTCAATTCAACACATTCTTAAGAAAGCACTACAAGTCTCTATAACTATTTGAGTCCATATTAACTGATAGGAACCTTCTAAATTCTAAGAGCAGATCTTTGTTAAAACACATATGGAGATCTTTTAGCTTTACATCAGGTCAGAAATTCCCTGAATCCAATGTAATCACTTTTGCCATGCAAAAAAAGTCAAACCATATGGAGGCTCCTGGTCATGAGTAACAAGTCAATGTTTCGCAATGATTAGCAGCAACAACCACAACAACAGATCATCACTAATGACACAAGATTAGGATGAGGGAGGATCACCTTCCGTGTTCTACATGATGCTCCGTCTAGCCAAAATCCTCGCAATCTGAGGCGTCAGCAAAATCGTAATCGGAACCCTAACTGGAAACAAAGCCTTGTTCAACAGAACTGCCGCCGCTAGAGCTCCACCGCTACTGGCAGCAATTTCAGCCGTTTTATTCCGTTTCTTCACCGCCTCAACACCACCATCAGCCACACGACCGCGCTCATCGGTCACGAGATCATCCAAAACAACTTCCGACGGCGGAGGAGGAGACGTGATTTGCTGAGTCACGTCATCCGCTGACGAAGTGCCGACGCCGATTTTCTCTAGGACCGATTCGACATCGACATTGTTCTTAATGGCGACGTACAGTCCGGCGATGGATGCAAATGAAACTGAGCAGTGGACTCCAACGGCGACCTTTCCGTACTTTCCGATAAACTCTCGGAGTTTACCTTTTGCTGTCCACCACGCCATCTATCTGAAGATCGAGCTGCGTGGCTGGAGATTGACTTTTAGGGTTTTGGTGCGTTCTAGGGTTTTTTAATCTGCGGAATACGTGGAGAGAAAGCACGAGAAGATGATTCGTGTCCTAGCGAGAAAGGACGACGGCGTTTTCGTCTCGCTTTGGTTTTGGGCTTAACTAGGATATTGGGCTGAGGAGGGTGTTGTTGAGTTAGACGAGTTTTTTTTTTTTGAGGGATGTTGTGTTAGATGAGTTGAACGGCACCAAATTATCGTTCGACATATTAAAATTTCTAATTAGCAAAAAAATAGTAAAAAATAAATTGATAGGTTAGTTATATAGTAATTAAATTTCTTATTCAATCATGTAATCCTTTGAGAATGATTTGATAATCCTATGATACACTCTAACGTACTAAATTAATATTTATTGTTTAAAACACATAGATGTATTTACGAAGTAGGTATCAAAACGGAGGCGTTTACGTGATCGTGTTAGTAATTTAAGTGCGATATAGATAGATAAATACATCATCCATGTATAAAAATTGGTCCGTTTATTTCTGACTTTGCTTCAAATTAAAATTTTTGATAGTTTAGATGACAATTTAGAAGAAGTCGGTTAGTTGGAATCAGAAATTTATACATTTCCCTACTATAATTTTTTTTGATTGTGAATTTACATCGAACATTACAACGAAAATATACACCATTTTTCGGATAAGCATATATTTCTAGCGCATTGTGGCACCACCTCGTGAATGCAAAGTAAAAATTCTAACACTAAAACCACATCCTAATTGACTTTTCCCTACTATAATTAGTTAAAAAGTTTTCAACGACATGAAATGAAACAAAAGATATTTGTTTGTACTAATAAGTGATGATGCAGATTTGACACTAGGCAGATCCAACGAGATGCAATGAATATTCTTTAAATGCATGAATAGTTGAATACGATTGACACGTACTGCTCCAATTTGGCCGTTTGGATTTTTTTTTTCCTTCCTCTGGAGTGATTTTGAGCCACGAGAACCAACGAACGACTCCAGATTCGGGCCACTCCGACGGACGAGAATTCGACACGCGTCTAGGTTGTTTCTAATCCATCACAACTGTTTATCCAGGGTCCCTTATCCATCTACGTCATCTAGGCCTAGGGTATTAAAATTGCTGGCGTTGTGTACTGTGCTTCACCAATTTTGGGTTCTAGGGTTTTCCTGGTGGCTTTTTGATGGGTTTTGAGTTCTTGGTGTAGGTCATAGTTGGAAATCTGCATGTGGTGATTTGAGGTATGGTTCAGCTTAGCTATGATGTTTTGAGTTTATGAGACATTTTGATGCATTTGTTTGAAGGTTTGAGTTTAGGTATGATAGTTGGAAAATTTATGTTCTGTTGTTCATTTAGGGAGCTTTGTGTGGTTAACTTTTACCTGCTAATATTTCTATGCTTGTTGTTTGCATGAATTCATCACACTTTGCTCAACTTGAATGATTCTTTAGTTTTATGTAGTCTCCATTTGCGAGTTTTGACTTGTAACTTAGCTTACTTTTACTTTTAGCATGTATTGTAGTAGATATGATATGATTCTTGTAATTGTGTTAAGGGGCTTTCGAAAGAGTTGTTGTATTGTAGTGATTCGTGACAGAGATTTTTGGTGTTTTCTAACTCATGTTTTCAATTTGTTGTAGAAGGTAGATACTGGTTTTTTTAAAATTTGATTGGGACTTGATACATCTAATGGCGCTTACTGCTAGTGGTGTAACCAATGGACGAGGGGTCATAGATACGACAAACATCACACTGCGTGGAATTGTTAATTTAGTCACCAGATCATCGCAGCTTGTTGAGCTGCAAGTAAAGAGTAAACAGGTTGAGCTGCAGCGAAGGAACAATAGGCATAACTTAACTGCGACTCCGCACTCTTCTAACTGTGGTTTATTAAACAAATTTGGATCAAGAGGTAACCATGTCAAGCATGGATCATCTTTCTGGTGTTGCTCAGCTGGAATGCCTGATACCGAGACTGAAGAATCTGTTCAGAATCATAGTGGCTCTCGAGATGTTTATGGGTAGGTGTTTTGTTTTGACATTTAAGTAAGTCATACTGGGTGTACCACTGTCCTCAAAATATGTGTCAGTCAAGTAGAACTAAAACCTCTTTCTGGAGTGTTACAGATTACTTGGTCATGACATTGGTAGTTTTTCTATGGTAGTTGATTAAATCATTGTTGTCGAAACAAGTGTCCTTTCTTTGTAGAAAATTATTAGAAGTTTTGTTATACAACAATGGGTCTTCTGGTATACTAACTTTTTGTTTGTTATGCACACAGCCGAGAAGGGGACGATGATCCGTATAAAACCAACCGTTCAACAGTGGGGTTAGCTGATGCGTGTAAATTCGTTTACAATGATGCGAAGTTCGTGAATGATAGGGCCCGCAACGACATCTTCTTGCTTTCCCGGTAATCATTTGTTATCATATCGACCATGTTACATTCAGTTTACAAATAATGTAAACAAGTTCCCGCGCTGGAGAACTACTAGGCAGAAACTGAATGTTTTTCTGCCATTCTTTTTGTATAATGCCTTGAATGTGATATCTTAAGTTCCTAACTAGAGTTAGACTACGGTTTGCACATGTATTTTGATGATCCCTTGTTGTCAACCTGCCGTGCTTTTCTGTGTATTCGGCTTCACACCGCCTTAGAAATTTATACAGTTTGTATTTTACTATATAGTGGAAAGTGGCTTTAGTAATTGTAGTCTAAGCTTGGTTTGCTCATGCATGAACTTGTTATCCCCCCTTCTTTTAATCTCTCATGTTTTTTTGCAAATAATTTTCCCCTTTTAGCAGAATCCTGACTCGTCTTATTGAATTAGTTTTTATTTACATTTATTTTTGTCTCAATTAGGGGCATAAGGAGACTGGACGCCCGAGCACGACAAGATGTTGCTATTCTTGGACTAGAGTTTCTGAAAATTGATGGTAATGAAACTCCTAATGGCATGTGACTAATCATTGCATAATGGGAATTACAAAACACCTCAGTGGGAGCTAATTGATCAATTCATGAAATCGGAGCTAATTGTCTGTTTGAATCGTGTCATTCATTGTGCTTGTTTTAAACTATCAGGAAATTAGAACGCTTGACAATTTATGTGCTGAATTATGTTTCTTTATATTTTGTATAAGCTCGTGCAAGAGAGGACACGGAAAAAATTGATCGCGGTGTGAAAGAAAAGGCTGAACGCCTCCACATCATTGGAAGTGTATGTATACTAAGCAGTTTCGTTACTGGATTGGTTAGAGAGTAATTCTCTTGTTTATTGTATTTATGTTTCATAAATATCGCCCTTTCTCAGAAATTGAAGGAAAAAGCTCAAACTAGGCTAAAGAGTGTTGCCGAGAAGCATTGGAATGATGGAGCTTTAGAGGTGATTATTAGCCCTTCTTTTTTTGGATTGTGAAAGCATTGCTGGGTTATTGGGGACTAAGAGTATATCTGTTCAAATTTACTCTTATATATACGTTTTTCTTTCCCCTTTTGAAATCCTCGTCTCTGTTTGGTAATCGTTCTCATGGCTCTTGATTTATAATTGGCTAGCGTATTCATAAATTGAACTAGTAACTGCAATGCCTTTGGCATCCTGAATTATCTTTTGAAGATTATTTATGTTCTCATCATCACATCTAATACATGTGGGCTAGAGACTTCGATACACTCATTCTCATGAACATCAAAGGCTAATAACAAAATATTTTGCATTAATATTGCTAATTACATTTCGGCAAAGAAAATGTTATTGATAGTAGTGTCATTCTAGTGCCAGTGACAGATTTGCCAATTCAACAAAATATACCATTGATATCATCATTTACCTTTCTTGTTGATTACATATCAGTATTCACATATTTAAATTTTAAATGGGCTTTGAATCTGATTATCTGCTGATCCTATAGGACAAACGCAATCTATGTATCACCCGTTAAAAAACTTTTTTGTGCATTTTTTGAAGCTGTTTATTTGCTCCTTAGGCTGATCTACGCCGTGCTGACCTACGAGCTAAACAACGTGCAATGGAAGATGCATTGACAGCCCTAGAGGTAAGCTGGCTTCATGTTTTGTTAAACTTGATTATTACTACTAGAAAATATGATGATAACAAACTTCAATCTTTTCCACTCGGCAGTATGCTTGTCACGATCTACCCACTGATGTGATCATACTTTATCTTTTGTAGTTTGTCAAATATATCCATGATATGATGGTCAGCAAGGTGTACAACTTGTAAGTTGAATCTATAGAACTCTCTATTCACTTCTATTGTGAGTCAACTATATAGTAAGTACATTTTATTTTGCATGTAGCCCGGTGAATCAAAAGAAGGATTCTGTATCAACTGGTAATCCGATAGGACGGATCATGCTTGAAAAGAACGGAATAAATCTTGATTTTGCAGAGGTATCTGCTGATCGCATCTCGGCCATAGAGGTAGCGATCCTAGTCATGATATACTGTACATGTGATGCAAGTTGCAAACAAACAATATGATTTCTAAGCATACAGGAAGCATACTGGAGTATCGCTTCTGCTCTCTACGATGCTGATGGAATTGACTACACTGACCCCGAAGACGTATGTCGTGGTTTTGTGCATAAAGTAAATATCACTCATATCATTTGCTCCTCCGATGAATCTATCTATTTGGTGCAGCTTGAGTTGCTGGTTACGACCCTTATAGATCTTGACGCCATGGATGGGAAGAGTAGTGTTTCTCTGCTAGCAGAGTGCTCGAGTTCGCCAGATGTTAACACACGGTAATTTGGGTTGAAATCCTCTTTCAATCTCATCTCACTTTTAACAATACCTTTGAAAGGATGTGTAATTTGCTGTTCTATTCACTGTACAGTAAAGCGCTTGCTAATGCGCTTGCTGCTGCTCCATCCATGTGGACGCTGGGAAATGCCGGAATGGGAGCTCTCCAGGTAACAACATACTATGTAATCACAACCTTTGCGGTAATTCAATTCCTCATCTCTTGCCAACCAACTCATTTTCTTCATTTAACCAGAGACTGGCAGAAGACAGCAATCCTGCAATCGCCGCTGCAGCCTCCAAAGCCATTTACGAACTAAAAAAACAATGGGAAATTGAAGAGGGCGATAGCTGGCGATTCACTATGAATCAAAACCCTCCGTTGGCAGATTACAACCCCGAGGCAGATTCTGACTCAGACGACGAATGAAACTCCAGACCCCCAGCTACCTTCCGACTAATACATATTAAAAATGCTCAACGACGGATATTACTCATCCTAGGCTAACTCTTTTGGGTCCACGGTACAAATAAGCTCCTGCAAGCAAAATACCTTACCATCGCGCTCGGGCAATTAGCTACTGTCATATTCTCAATTGGGGGAATCAGGAACTTGTCGGATCATTAGAACTGATATTGGTTTTCAGCGCAATCTACAGAAAATCTAAGACGAATGGAAATTATCAGGGCTTGAATGTTGATAGCTTGTAAATGTAGCCAATTTCATTTTCATGATCATGAATTTGAAACAGCTATATCCTCTTATATTCCATTGTATGTAAATGTCAGCTCCTCCAGTTTGGCTTCTGAATTGAAAAATCATATTTAAACAGGTCAGCAAAAGTGGACTCGAGCAAGAATCATCACTTTCATTGCCAGGCTGTCATCAGCACATCATTATTTAATTATATAAATTAATTCTAAGAAAAATGAATTATTATATTAGTCTAAAGCACCAAACAAGCCCTAAAAACATTCCAAGACGCCAAAAAAAGTTAATTACATTTTCATGTTACCAAATCCAAAAATTACAAATCCACGTTTACTCTTTAGCAAAATTACAAGCTATAAGAATTACTATTCTTCGTCGATTCTTCTCCGACTCTCGATTTTGTCGGAATCGCTTCAGCTTCTAACCTCATCGGCGCTTGAATCGAATCCGCAGGTTGATTTATTTGTATCAGAATCTTCGGGTCAACGAGAATCATGGCAGCTGCTGCAGCTACTGCGCCGTGGCAGCCGCAGGAGGAGGGATTCAAGGAGATCTGCGGATTGCTAGAGCGCCACATATCGCCGACTTCGAGTGATAAGTCTCAGATTTTGCAGCAGCTGCAGCACTATTCGCAGTTTCCAGATTTCAATAACTACTTGGCTTTCATACTCGCCCGCGCTGAGGTTGTAATCCGATTGTTGATTGTTGCAGTACTTGTTGATTAGGGATTCTGGTGGTGTGATTGAGTTGGATTGCTCGAAGTTGGAGACGAGTAGGGATTTTTTGTTTTGTAATGATTGATTGGATTTCTGGATGACTCTTGAGCATTCTGATTCAGAGTGGATGAGAGATTGAGTTTGATGGAGTTGGTGATTGGTGGGAGATTGTGTGAATCTGATTGTCAAGAATAGTCTTGTTACTGAAAATATGATTGAATTTTACATGTGAAAGTATTTCTCGAGATGAGCGCTATAGTTTGAAATGACTGGTTTTGGGGTGGACGGAGGATCACTTGTTGTTTTCTAGCAGTAGAAACGATTTTCTGTTCAAAGGTCTTATTGCTATTTATGCCTGTTATTAATACTTATTTATATAATCTGACGACTACTTAGAGAGACTAAGATTGTATGAAATCCTGCAATGTTTATGTTTATTAATTCATCATCTGTTTGAATGTCAGAATGTGTGAGGCCGTTTGTAATCTTGCTAGGCATGTAGAAAGGAGAGAAAAGTGTGTGCTGAGAGTTAATGTTTGGCACTTTGGACATTGCGATTAGATATGCAGTGGTTTAACAAAGAACGACAGACATTTATTTGACATTAAGACATGTTTAATTTTCTAAAATATAAAGTGAGTTGTAAAGCTCACAGTTATTCCAATTGGAATTTTCATGCAGGGAAAGTCAGTTGAAGTGCGCCAGGCTGCTGGGCTCCTATTGAAAAACAACTTGAGGGGTTCATTTAAATTGTTGCCTCCAACACATCAACAATATATAAAATCTGAGCTTTTGCCTTGCTTGGGAGCTGCAGATAGGCACATCAGGTCAACTGTTGGGACTATTATAAGTGTGATAGTTCAACTAGGAGGCCTGGCTGAATGGCCAGAGTTGTTAAAAGCCCTTGTGACATGCTTGGATAGTAGCGAATTAAATTACAAGGAAGGTGCTATGGATTCTTTATCCAAGGTAAGCTTTTCTTAGTATTATTGGAATGGCAGCTGGGATTTGCGTTTCTTTTATAGTTCAGTAATTACTAAATAGGAAAACACCTAAAAATGCACACAACTCTAGTTCCTCGGAAGAACATAAAACTAGAACAGTACTATATCAAACATTGGCTATGCAGAGGCCTGGTGTCAATAATCCACCCTACTGTTCTTCACTACTTGCCTCATACGGCCTTTTGCGATGCTAATTCGTAGTCCATAATCTATTAACTGTGTGGTATCTCAGCCCAGTAAGAAACAGTTAGTCTGAGCAAAGACCTTAGAATCCTTCATGTTATATCTCGTCTGATATTTTGTAAGACAAAATTTGGCATGTATACAGATATGTGAAGACATACCTCAAGTGTTGGATGCTGATGTGCCTGGACTGAATGAGCGGCCTATAAATGTACTCCTTCCCAGATTATTTCAGGTAGTCCACCTATAATGTGTTATTTACATCTGCATCTTTAAATAGAAACCGGAATGAATATCATGGGTTTTATGACTCTTTGCAGTTGTTCAGCTCACCACAGGCCTCCCTTAGAAAGCTATCGTTGGATTCTGTCAACCAGTACATCATGCTGATGCCCACAGTACGTATTTCCTAGCAACCTTGTTCTAGTTTTTAGAATTTTGTCTTACACAGCTGCAATGACTTTTTTTTTTGTTGAAAGGCTTTATACGTAGCAATGGATCAATATCTACAAGGCTTGTTCACTCTTGCCAATGATCCCGCTCCTGAAGTGCGGAAACTGGTGAGTATATTATTTTCAACTGACACACCTTACAGTGGAACAAAAATGTTCCTGCAGCTACAAAATGCTACACATGTGGCACACCATTTCATCATCTGTTGTTTCAGTGTTGAATGTGCTTCGGCCTTCGATGCATTTTAGCAGCAAGCTCGAATGTTCACATCATAGATTTCAAGCTCATTTTTTGTTTACTTTCTCTTCTATTAGGTTTGTGCCGCCTTTGTTCAGCTAATTGAAGTCCGCCCTTCATTCCTAGAGGTTAGATTTTAGTTTTCCACAGTATTTGCAATGGTCATTTAACAGCCTCAATCTCTAATTTGGATGCCAATGTTTATATTTATTGCAGCCGCATCTCAAGAATGTCATAGAGTACATGTTGCAAGTCAATAATGATCCAGATGAAGAAGTTTCTCTCGAAGCTTGTGAATTTTGGTATTTGATACAGTTTTCGATTGCCTCTGTCATGACAGACGCTAATCCTTTTTCAGTAGTTACGCATCTGATATTTTTGCCAAGTGATCGTTTCACTCTCAGTTTATTTCTCTTCAGTAGAGATGCCAATGTCAATGTAGTTGATGTTCCATATATAATAGATCCAACTTAAACTAATCTTGGCATATGGAATTCTATATGTTGTTTGAAGGCATATTCTGCCATTCAAATTGTTTTCTTGACATTTAAGTGCTTATGCTATTTGGTTGTAGGGGTGAACTTTTCATTTCTTATATTGATTTGTCGATCAAATTTTCATTTGTACGTGTTTTTTACATTTGTTAATTGTATGGTCTTTATTCATCATCATGCAACCTTGATGAACTGCAGGTCTGCATATTGTGATGCTCAGTTACCACCCGAGAACTTGCGTGAATACTTGCCACGACTGATTCCAGTGAGTATTTAGCAATAGTTTTATTTGTACGTTCCTTTTGGGATCGACTCCTATCACTTCTAATATGTCATATCATCCGTGAAGGTTCTATTATCAAATATGGTTTATGCGGACGATGATGAGGCACTTATGGATGCAGATGTGAGATTCTCCTGGCATTATTTTTTATTTCATACTCTTCTTTCTGATTGCAAGTCTGACTAGAATGTATGATTTCAGGAAGATGGATCTCTTCCAGATAGAGATCAGGTATCCTTTTATAATTGAATGTTTAGTTTGTTTCTTTTATCTGGCAGTTCACAATGCAACTTTTTCTCTTTGCGTTCACATTACTGAAGTCACTCCTTGGTTTCAGGATTTGAGACCTCGTTTTCACACATCACGCTTTCATGGATCGGAAGACAACACTGAAGATGATGTATGAACCCACAGTCTCTTTAGGAATATCGATAACTAGTTGCCGATTTCTCTACTCTGTCCAATACAATGCATAGGATCGCTTCACATCCTTTCCTTTCATGAGCATTGTGCTGATTTTCTTGTAGGATGATGACATTGTCAATGTTTGGAATTTACGAAAATGCAGCGCTGCTGCATTAGACATATTTTCTACGGTCTTTGCTGATGAGATTCTTCCATTTATGATGCCTGTAGTCCAGGTCAGCATTATCTCTGCTCCAACGCTTTCCACATTATTCCTGACTGGCCCTTGCATGCTGAGCTGATAGCCTATTGTCTTGCAAAGTTCAGGGTTCCTCTCTATAGTTGATCTTTGCATGTGAACCAATTTTCTCATGGATAATGGCATATCGTTTTGAATGGTTATTAACATCAATATACCTGATGCTCATGTTTGGTTTGTGGAAAATCTTTCCATTTAGCTACGTATCATATATAAAAAAACAACACTACACACATGGCCATGCCACTTGCTCAATGAATCGGTTAACCAATGTGGTATCTAGTCTTTTTGTATTTGTGCTTTTAGTTGATATGCTCATTCATCATCTATCATAGGCAAAGTTGTCTAGTAACGATGATGCCACCTGGAAAGAAAGGGAGGCTGCTGTTTTAGCTCTCGGTGCTATAGCTGAAGGGTGCATCAATGGTCTTTACCCGCATTTGCCTGAGGTAAAAACAACCACCTGCTGATTCTGAACATATATAACATGTATTTTTTATTGGTGGTTGTGATGATAATGTTGAATTTAGATTATAGACAGATTGAACTATGTTGTCATATATGTGAATTCCCATTTTAAAAATATATATCATTTCAAATGGAGACATTTAGTGACCCCATGTTGAACCCGGATCAACCAATGATACATTAACCCAGTTACCTGACCGAGTAGATCAACAGGTCGAGTTTTACATTACTGGTCTAGCATTTTATTAATTGTGTTTATAGTTATTTTTTGGCTGGTTTTTATACTTAAACTAGGATATGTGTAGTAAGCTCTGAATATTATATCGACATATAATCTTCCTCTTCTATTTCTTAAGTGTTGCCATTGTGGTTTCACCTAAATCGTCACTGATTATCATATGGAAAATCTTATTGTTTAAAAGGTATTATGTTGTCTTTCTGCTTATCACTATTTTTTGTTAATTTATTCCTGGTGCAGATAGTGGCTTTTCTAATCCCTCTTTTAGACGATAAGTTTCCCCTGATACGAAGTATCTCGTGCTGGACCCTCTCTCGTTTCAGCAAGTATATAATCCAGGTACAAGGAATTGCTTTGTTTACTGCTTCTATTCAACAAATTTTCACGATCTTTTTTGCTGTGTTGCTTCTTTCGCCTGATCATCACCAGGTGTCTTTATTGTATCTGTGACTGATTAAGAATATTCGTTTCTTAAATGCAAGCAGAATAAGAGAGCAACTTTTCTAAAAACCTGCAAGGATAACTGGAATATCTGTTTTGATGTCTGACTTGTAATATTTTTGTTAAAATGATGTTTCTGTTCAATATGTTTTTGTATGATGTAGTCCTTACTTATTTGATGTGTTTCGTTGTCACCTCTGTTGTCCTCTTTGTTAAAATTGACCCATTTGCTACAACTGGAATTGAAATAGCATAATAGAACATTTAAATTGGAAAAAAATCTTCCCCATTTTTCTATTTAGTCACAGTTTTTGAGTTGGAATACATATTGTCCAAGTGCCAAGATCTCATGGTTAGTAAATGTATTTTGGAGACTCATTCAGGTATGCTTAAACAGGGAAACAACACCCATTTTTCTTTGGATCAGAGAAAAGGAAGTAGAATTTAAATTATTCATTTCCACAGTTAATTGTTTAACCATCAAAATAATGGCTGGAAACATTCATCACATGTTTATCGGACTCATGGGGACACAAGAAACAAGTTATTATATCTGTGTTTCATTTCAGTGTATTGGAGATCAAAAAGGCTATGAGCAATTTGACAAAGTTCTTTTGGGTCTTCTGCGGAGGATCTTGGATCCCAATAAGAGAGTACAAGAAGCTGCTTGTTCAGCTTTTGCTACTCTTGAAGAGGTTCTTTCATACTGTTACATTTAGTTTTAACTTAATGTAAGTACATGTTTTTCATAATGGTTTTTTGTTGCAGGAGGCTGCTGAAGAATTGGCACCACGGTTGGAAACAATTCTTCAGCATTTGATGTGTGCTTTTGGAAAATACCAGGTAACAGGCTCACGTAAAATTTATGTCTTACTATGTGCAAACAAGATCAAAATGTTGATTATTTAATGAAGACATCGTTATTATGATTCAATCAGAGAAGGAATCTCAGAATTGTTTATGATGCAATTGGAACATTAGCCGATGCTGTTGGCGGGGAGCTGAATCAAGTAAATTTTTTTTTCTTCTAATGTTTTGTGTTCTCCTACTTTTTCTATTAATGAATGCATTGCATTATCTGAAAACACTAAGCACAGAATTATTATAGAAGAAGAAACCATATTGATACTTTGAAGTTTTGTTTGTTCTATAGCCAAAATACTTGGACATTCTCATGCCACCACTAATCTCAAAGTGGCAAGCACTGTCTGATACCGATAAAGATCTTTTCCCGCTGTTAGAGTGTTTCACATCCATCGCACAGGTAATATCTGTTGTCATGCTATTTTTACTAAATATTAGAATTACGAGGCCATACATGTCTTGTGATGAAAGGCAAGTTAATATAATCCTATACAGCCACTAGGCATGAGGTTTTCTGAATATTTACAAGCTCTGCTGACAAAGATATATGTTTGACTTACTAATTTATCATTTTTATACTTCACAGGCACTGGGGATGGGGTTCTCCCAATTTGCGGAACCTGTATTTCAGAGATGCATATTGATCATACAGGCTCAGCAATTAGCAAAGGTTTGTTTTAAAGTAGTTAGGCCGAATGCCTTAACTTAAATTATCGTGTCCCTACTCCTGATTTGACAAATCTCCTTATCTCATATGGTTTATGAGCAGATTTACTATAGTGATATATGTGAATCAAATATCTGTATTTCAGTAGTTTTGTTGTCACTGTTGTTGATTCAATTATTCTTACAAAATTTTAGTCTGATTCGTCATTGATTCATGGTTCAAAAATCAAAATTCAATTGCAGAGCAACCCAGCTTCTGCTGGACTTCAGTATGATAAAGAGTTTGTTGTTTGCTGCCTCGACCTGCTCTCCGGTCTTGCAGAAGGCCTAGGTAGTGGGGTAGAAAGTTTGGTAAGCCCATTCTTCAAAACAGACATAGTGAACTGAATTTTGGGACTGTTGTTTTCAGTATGTTGTTCCTCTTTTCTCTTTTTTTATATATTATTATCTATAGTTCTATACCTTCTTTTTTTTACCAAGTATATTATCTGAACTTTAATCGCACCTCATTGTTTTGGTGGGGGAATGAACGTTACATTACATAACTTTGCTCACAGCGTTGTGTAAAATTAGTTGTTACAGATTATTATGGGATATTTCAGACCAATTGACATATCACGTTCAAACACACACACTTACAAACCGTCTTTTAATATTTGCTTGTTATAACCTGCATTAGCCCCATCAGTAACATTTTTGGAGATGATCTCTTCTGCAGGTCTCAAAGAGCAATCTCAGAGACTTGCTTCTGCAATGCTGCATGGATGCTGCGTCAGATGTCCGTCAGAGTGCATTTGCTCTTCTTGGCGATCTAGCAAGGGTAAGCTCTGTGGTGCACTTGTGTCACCTCAGATAAGAATCAGAGATCACTCTCGAACAAATACTAGCGTCTAAGTATGAATATTGAGTATGTCTATGGTGCGATCCCTTATAAAGTTGCCAATGAAAACTCCTAACTGTACTCTTCCATAATTTGTTGGATTATGACATTATATATTTTGCAGGTTTGTCCAATCCATCTGCACCCTCGGCTGTCAGAATTTCTTGAGATCTGTGCCAAGCAATTGGTAATTGTGTGTGGGTTGATATTCAAGCTTTGGTTAGTTTGTGCTTATCAAGTTTAGTATTTATGCTAGTCGTCTGCCTGCAGGATACTCCAAAGTTAAAGGAAAGTATTTCAGCTGCAAATAATGCGTGCTGGGCTATAGGTGAATTAGCTGTAAAGGTAAATTACATAGTGTCCCATATTATTATCATTGCTACCTCATATTTGGCTTATTATAAATGAAAAAAGTTTAACTCCAGGTTCGCCACGAGGTTTCTCCTATTGTCATGACAGTTGTCACATTCTTGGTCCCTATACTTGTGCATGCTGAGGTTAGTAAATTGTTTGCTTTATTCCTCATACAATTCATATCCTCTCAAGTATTTATTCCAATTCCTGATTATGAACAGGAGCTGAACAGATCGCTGATAGAAAACACTGCCATAACTCTCGGGAGGCTTGCTTGGGTATGTCCAGAGCTAGTGGCACCACATATGGGTCATTTCATGCAACCATGGTGTGCCGCTCTATCAAGGTAGTCCACTGAACACATAAATTCTTCTATTGTTTACTAAAAGTTTACTTGAATGGGAATTTTTTTTTCTCAAATATGTTTAAAAATTCATGATGACAATCGCCACTTTCAATGTTTCAGAACAATGTTACTGCCTTTCTCTAGTTTCTCATAAGTTAATGTATGCAGGATACGCGATGACATTGAGAAAGAAGATGCTTTTCGAGGTCTATGTGCTATGGTATGTATATTATATGTTTCCTTTCTGTACATTGTACGCCGTTTTAGCAATAATTGTTTATTTTGTACGTTGACAGATCAGAGTGAATCCACAAGGGGCACTGAGTTCACTTTCTTTTCTATGTCAAGCCATTGCAAGTTGGCATGTAAGATCAACTTATGCCAAATAAAAAGACGAAAAAAAATTGGAAGTACTTTGTTTGGTCCTAGTAACCTCAGATGCCTTTTTGCAGGAGATAAGGAGTGAAGACCTACACAATGAAATTTGCCAAGTGTTACATGGTTATAAACAGGTTTGTGAAGTCCGCGTTCTTGTATCTATTTTTGCAATCGATGTGAACATCTACTGATTTCGTAAACATATAACTATTCAGATGCTTGCAAATGGAGCGTGGGAACAGTGCATCGCGGCCCTTGAGCCTGAAGTGAGAGACGGACTGTCAAAATACAGGGTGTAAATTTAACAATATCAGTCTTCAAAGGCGTTGAGGCGTCGTCAATGTTCAAAAAAAATCTCATCTGTCGATCCATATAGATTTATCCAGCTGTGTCCGTTCTGGAGCTGTGATTTGTGTTCTATACAGACCAATATTATTGGTCATTATTACGAAGTCTCGCAAGAACTGGATGTCCCGAAAAGCCTGCAGCCGCAATGCACTTCATAATTGCAGCATGCTTGAAAGCGGGCAGACTCTGTATCAAATTTTGCATTCATGATTGCCTGATTTGGTCTATTGGAACTTCACCTGAGTTTGGAATTCTTGTATCCACGTTATGTCCCAGCTTCAGTGCTAGTCCGTCGGTCTGTCTGAGTCACATTTGTAGCTACATTCACCTATTATTATTCATTTTTTTGCTTTGTCTTTCTGTCTCAAATATTCATTTCGGTGAATTACTGTAACCCAAAATCAGGTAAGGCTTTAAGGGCAAAGTGAGTTGGCTCACTGGTTGAGCGCTCCACCCGGGCATGAGGATCCCGGGTTCAAGTCCTTATCAGCGCATCAAAAAAAAAAAGAACAGATGCTGCAACTTTAGTGCTAAAGCATTCAATCAAAAAAAAAAAAAAAAAATCAGGTAAGGCTTTAAGGGCTTTAAAGTGAAGCTTGAAATCAACCGAGGCGAAAACATTTTGTATTTACAGTTTGACCCAACTATTAGACTACATTTACAAATTGACCACTTTTCGATCGAATATAAGAACCCGATATTTGGAGAGCGGGGCTAGAATACAAATTGACTACTTTTCGTTTTTATACATACACTCGGTTCCCTAAAGTTCTAACAATATACTATATGTCCCCTCCCTAAAATCATTACAAAAAAAACTGTCCCCTCAAGTTCAAACAATGTACAAGAACCCTTAATTACAAAACAAAGTGGTCTCCTCGAGGTTCTAACTTTCTACACTTAACTCCCAGAAACTAATTACTAAACAAACTCGGCCCCTCAAGTTTTGAAACCGTACACTTAGCTCCCTGAAACTAATTACAAAATATACTCAGTT
Source organism: Rhodiola chrysanthemifolia (assembly GCA_033675395.1). Taxonomy (NCBI): domain Eukaryota; kingdom Viridiplantae; phylum Streptophyta; class Magnoliopsida; order Saxifragales; family Crassulaceae; genus Rhodiola; species Rhodiola chrysanthemifolia. The sequence goes on from CM066207.1 coordinate 3,782,180, forward strand.
CCTCAAGTTCTAAGAATATACATAGACCTCCCTGAAACTAATTATAATATATAGTCGGTTCCTCAGGTTCTAACATTGTACATATCCTCCTTGAACTATTTACAAAACAAACTCAGTGCCCACAAGTTCTAATATTCACATTAAACTCCCTACAGTTAATCAGAAACAATCTCGGCTCCACCAAGTTCCAATAATTACACTAACCTCCCCAAAGTTGATTATAAAACAAACTCGGGCTCCATCAAATTCCAAAAAACAAAAGGTTTCTATATTGCTAAACGGATTAGGCACTTGACTCTGATCTAAAAAAATAAAGCTGGGGATATTACATGTTGTTGGTCTTAAGAGAATATAATAAAATTTTATCCATATAATTTTCTGATGCTTGGACACATTGAAACTTGTGGGCAAACAAACTGACTTGGTCCCTGGGTTTGTAGGCTACTGCAGAGAAGCATTCATATGATTACAATACAATGAAAATGAATATTTCAACCAGCAAATTATACTCAACAGATGAGTGGTTTTTCAGACCAAGTAGAACAGATATGTACATTAGATAGATAGATACTTTTGAGTTTACAAATTGTGAAAGAATGTGTTATATACAAATCACATATGAGCCATAGTGAGGAAGAAACTATGCATTATGCTGCTTATATAGATAAATGATAGATACGTATGTACGTACAATATAGGTGGTTGTGACCCTGGCCGTGGCCTGGAAGAGGAGCTGATGAGATTGGATTTAGAAAACACCCAGATAAGGATAAGCAACGGAATGGCCTGGAGAAGAAACTGGAATTTTGTAAAAGCAACTGTTTGGTACATAAGAAGAAGATGCCCTTTTCTTTTTGTCAAGAGTCCCAATAGCAGGCTGATTCAGGTAGGCATATTTGCTTTTAGTCCACCTGCAAATTCAATTATTTGAGTCAATAGACTACTTTGGATTGGAATCTTTTAGTTTGGTAACATAACATGCCTCAGATTTTAGGGGACATGAAAGTCTACATACCAATCCTTGATTCCAACACTTGATTCTTCTGAATATTTGTCCATGTTTGTGTCGTCGAGTGATTCTTCAAAGCGCTTGTAGACCTCCTCCTGTTATATACCACCAAGGCTTAGTTTTTAATTGACGGCACGAAACTGAATCCTTAAAATCTATAGCAGAAAAGAACAGGTATATATGTTCTTACTGTAAGATTACGAGCCCTGATGCGAGCTGCTGCCTTGATTGCTGAAAACAGATGATCATCTTCTTCCATATGTTTATTCTTCCAATACCTTTCGATCTCCAGCTTTGTTATACTCTTAGTAACAATCTTCCTAGGCTTAACCCTACGCTGCCGGGAAGGTAGACTCATTTGATGATTCTCAGCCTTCCTTTCTGCATCTGGTTTTCCATCAAACTCAGCCATTGATTTCATCTCTTGTTTTCTTGCTCTTTCTTCCTTTCTTTTTCCTTGGTTTGACGGCCAAGTATGTTCCTTGTATTGTTGATTTATTGATGACTGCAAGTTGCGTGACAAACTGAGTGATACTTGATGGAGACTGGTATAATGGGTCACTTTGTTGCTTAGTTAGCTCCCACCAGTCATCACCAACAACTAGTCTCTCAACCTAACGTCCAAAATAGTATCTACAAATGGGGGTCCAGACCACCCAACTATTCTCTTCCATTATTAGCCAAGGAATCTCCATGTGATGGGCTCATAGGAGTTTCAGGCTTTACACCTTTTGGGCTCCAGCAGAGATTCTAGAAATTAGTGAGGTTATGTCAAGCCCCGAAATCCCAAACCCCAAGGACGTGAGTAAGAAATTTACATTACTTGTAATACAACCTTACATGGTCTTTCTTACAATCATACTTAACTTCCCACCTTTATATACACAAAAAGGGGGTTACATAAGCCACTATCATCAACCATCACTTAGCCGTATACCACATTATAGTACACAAAAGTTGTAGGCACACAAGTCTCCGACTCTTTAAAACTTCAACTTACTTCTCAGAAGATCCTGTAAAATATTTAGGAGTGAGTTTGGGAACTCAGTAGGAAAACTTAATTTCAACCGTTAGTCCACAAGTTACATGCTCACACAACATACAAACGCATATAAACAATTGTGTGAGTGATGCACGTGATATGCAATGATTGATGGTTTAATCATGTTTCGCATTATTCAAAACTGGTAGACTTTTCACGACGCGGAAAGCTACCGGCCACGTTTCACACCGGTCTGGCACTAACCATCATCCCATTCGCGGGATCTTCCTGCAGGGTTTAGGGGCTTCAACCCAAGGATATCTCGTATCCCGTTTCACATCCTTTCATTAAAAACATCTTCCTTTCAAATACATGAATATCATGCGTGAATGCTTATGTTATGTAATAATATGCATAAGTATCACAATATAGCATGTACTACGAAATACAAACACGAATCATGAATACAATACTTACAAACAAGGCTAATATCATAAAAGCTAAGCAAATCATTCACAATTGACTTCAAAGATAAGCACCAATATAAATACTTTGAAAGATTACTTTCTAAACTATCTTGTAGGAATCTGAGCCTAATTCCCAGGGAGGCAAATGAATGCGCAGACCTGTTGGCGAAAAAGGCGCTAGGAGGAAGATGGAGCTGGAGGAATCGATTAGCAGTCCCTCTATGTGTTTCCTCGGTCCTGTTTTGAATGTTGTATGTGTTTTGAGTCTGGTCTTGGTCTGTTTCCTGGGTTTCCCAGTGCGTTTGTTTCTTATTGATTCTACCATCAAAAAAAAAAAAAAACTATCTTATAAGGTATTTTAGGACATAAATTCAAGATTTCAAACTGTTATACAAGCCTATTTACCTTGGTTCTTGCTTTTATAAGTTGATTAAGTCGTTAAGGAACATGATTATCATTTGCAAATGACTCTAGTGAACTCTATATGTAATTCCACCATGTAAATCCCTAATTTCAGAATTAAAAACATATAAATCGGCAACTATTACATAACTCAGATTGCATATAAATTTGTTTTTAGCTTTCTTTTACATCTTATAACCTATCTATGTGAATTTAGTACATACATGTCCATTTCAATGCATTATTAGCTCTTTCATGAAGGAAAACAATCTTTTTAAATTTTAAGCATTAAACTCATGTTCTTCATATTCTAGTACTTAGCAAGCATAATTTCAGCACATGGACAGCAACTAAAACAGTGGATAGAACTCAAAAGAAAGCCTAAAATAACTCAAATACACATCAAACAAGTACTACATATATCAAGATCATCATACAAGAGCATAAAACTCATAAACTAAGAGAAGAGATTAAGACTTCCTACCTATTTTCTCTCACAAAGTTGCTGTCCAGATTTGTTTTACAAAGCTTTTGTTGATTTTCTCTCTTTTCTTGCCAGTAAAAATGACTCCTACTATGGCTTATATAGAGAGGATGCATTAATGAAGCATTTAATGGTGGGTTTAGGTGTCCTACCACTTGTCCACATTGTCACACTTCAATAAATACATATATGAGTCACCTAATGGTAAGTTTTTAAGTGAAGAAAAGTGCCTACCACTTGTCTTCATTATGTCATGGCTTTTCAACTCAACATTTATTTACTTAAGAAAAATCTACTTATTTAATCTTTAAAAATTCAGGTTCTTACAGGTTAGCCTATACGAGATCACAAGCAAATACAAAATACCTACTCTGCCTTGGCTGATGCAAGAAGCCATGAGCACGAGCCGTGAAGTTAGCTTCCAATCATATCCAAAATTAGGCAGCCCCACGCAGGTAATAAAGTACTTTGTAAAAGTTGGTGATCATATGCAAAAAATGGCAGCTGCACAGGTAACCACAGACTGCAAATCCTTTGTTGTGGTAGGAGGGATGTGACTCGGACCAGACACTTCAAAACCAAGGCATCCACCAAATATACATTTTCCCAAGGTTTTTGTGTGAAACGGCTTCAGCAATTAACCGACGCGCTTGACCCTCGACAGCTAGTGGCAGTGAAGGTGCTGCTCCAACACCAACCACTACTCCTCGCAGCCGTGCTTCTATATTACTTATGGCTCTCTGTATTTTGTAACAACATATTTTATAAGAGACTTAGTTGCCTGTAACATCTAAATTGACATTTTGAGAGACTTAAGGCAGAAAAATGAGGACAATGTGTGTAAAAGAAAGAATAATATCTAAAAATAATAATGGGATCGAACCTGAGCATGAGGATTCTGTACTTCTACTCCACTGGACTTGTGAGACTTTGTCCATTCCACGAGTGGATCGTGAATAAATGTTTCAAGAATACTCATTAGAGTCTCTCTATGTGTCCGTAGGACTGTAAGTGTAATTTCACATACTTTCAGAAAAGCTCCTTCATATCCAGTAATGCCCAAACCATCAATGATGTTCTGAAGATCAGATACAAAAATTGTGACAATCAGAAGAAAATGGGAAAGTGAATTTTGATAAATCATAATTTATTCACTCAACTATAAGTTTGAGTTATGCGTTACCTGAGTTAAACGAAAAGGCACCAGCTCAGGCTTCTCCAACTGCAAGCCTTTGTCAAACAAGCAACTGAAATCGACATGTACACAGTCACCAGTGGTTGAATCAAACAGAATATTTTCACCATGGCGATCACCTAGGCCTACAATGTGGCCAACCATACACCATACTGCTGTAGTGTGTGCATATGACAATCTGGCACGGAACCAGGCTGCTGGCTCAGAAAAAGTGTTCAGAAACCACTTATGGAACACCGGTGGGAACAGTGGGAGAATTTTTGTCGCTAGCATTTCGTCTTCGGGCATCTTACCTTGAAATTGGTCATAAATGTGCTTGATATGGGGATTTGTCTTCTGTCTGTCAAATTTCCCACAAGTCATATAAATGTCTTGAAGTATATGGCGTAGGCCACGAGTATGAGGCACCCATTCTACCATCCCACAGTCCTCGGTTAGAGGAATCACTGCAAATGTTCGCATGTAAAGCTTCCTACGCCGGCTATCAGGATATTTTGATAATAATCGGTTGATCATTGCAGTGAACTCCATCATCCGTGCATCTTTTCTAAGGTCATCTTTTGGTTTGCATAGGAATGGGCGCTCAATACCATCACTGCCCATTAGAACCACCTGAAAAAACATAATAGAGCCAATGGTTATTGAAAATCGACAATATTTGTCGGCGCAGCGTATCAGTAAGTACTTGCTTCTTCTCTACTATGTATGTACATCTGAAAATTAATATGGAAAGGCATACTTTTTTGGGACGCTGAAGGGATGATAGGATCTCAGCTTCATCGCCTATCCCTGAAATGGTTGGAATATCTGCAGCAGAGAAGATACCAAAGGGGCTTGAGTCGCACGTAGGAAGATTGACAGTGAGAGACTGTTGGAGGGGCATTATAATATCTACAGGCATCATCCTCTTGAGAGCACTAAATTCAGTCAGGATATTTATTGTCCTCGCCTTTGGCTGGCCCGAATGAAAACACAACTTGATTAGATGATCTACTAGACTTGCGAACTGAATAAACACACTGCTACCACCACTTGACTGGCTGGAACCTTTCCGCGCGGCCTGAATAATTTCCGCAGCTGCTTCTCTTCTAGATGGGACTGTAGACTTCGATACGGCAGCCATAATCCAAAGAGCTTGTTGTGGATATTGTCGAAGTACAGAAGTGATAATGACTTTGACCAATCTCACAACTTCATCGTTCTGATGACATATTCGAGAAACTAGCTGAGGCAAAACAGTCAGCCACTGATATGTTGGCAAGTCCTTCAAGCAACCCCTCATGATACTCATTACCTGCAAAGTCACGATAAATATTTAAAAACGAATAAGTGAATCAGAAAAAAAAAATTCAGAGACTTTACTACCCTGGTGTGAATATTCTTCAGATCCTTATTGGAGGAATTACTTCTTTGATAGATAATCCCAAACTCAAACCAAAGAGTTAACAGCCGTGGGAGTGCTTGAAATAGATACTTGTGCCCCCTATGAAGCCCTTTAGCATAATACAAAAGCACATCAGGTAGATGTACCCACCAGCGCTTCTCAGTATTGGAATTAGTTGGAGAAACAACAGATGACGATGCAAACTTTGAGACCACATCAGAATATTCTGTTTGGCGTTGCCTGGCATCAGCTAGTAACTCATCACAATATTTTGCAGTATAAAAGTACCCTTTCTCCCACTTGGGCTGAAGTTCCCGCACCCTGTTATAAAGACTCATCACATCTTCCTTCTGTTTCTGCCCTGTGTAATGGATCCACCTAGAATACAAGAGTAGAGTCTTTGCAATATTCCGGTTCTCATCCACTGCTTGACTATCAAGAATTATGGGTAGTGTATTTACTGTAGCCGTTGGATTGCTAGTGATTGACAATATCACTGCAGAGCCCACTGCCTCTCTTGGCAGTTTCAACAGGAACTGCTGCAACTCTGAAATGGCACTATCAGATCGTCTAGTACCCCAAAGAAGCTTGGCCTTTTCGAAGTGCACATTAGGCGCACCAGAAGCTTCTGCCTCAGAAATTGCCCATTTTGCTGCTTCATAGTGTCCAGCCATACGACAAAGCTTTGCATATTGAAGCCAACAGTTCCCAACATGTGCATCAAGGCCACTGGCACCAAAGACAAGTCTTCTGAAGGATAAAAGTGGTTCTCTAGTCCACAGTGATGGCTGTGTAAACCGAAGCCTATTCTCCAAGTTCTCTATCAAATTTGAGAATCCAGGGGCATCCATTTGAATAGACTTGTTTAGAAAAAAATGGTCAGGGAGAAGAGAGTGGAAGTCCTCTATTTCCCTCAGCATATGCAATTTTACCACAAAAGGGTAAGCCCTTGAGTAAGAGTCCATGCCTGCAGCAGCAAGAGGAGCAATCAGAGCTTGCTTGGAGAGAGCTAACTTTTCAGCAATGGAGAATTGATCTTTTCTCATCATTGCCTGAAAAGTCTTTGCAACATCAATATCAAAGGTGGCATTAGTCTCTGATACGCTGCATAGTACCCCTTCCTTATTAGCACCATCAAGATACTTGTCCATTAAATCCCACCTCCCGAGCCTCCATGCTGCCTGCAAACCTTGGGTGCACCATGTTTTTTCATGCTGAGGAACATCAGCAATTAGCCCATTTACACAGCTGACCATGACTTGAAGGTGGCACATGTTGAGTAAACAATTAAGAACATCTGAATGCCTTTGAACAGAGGTTGACTCCATAAGCAAAGCCTGCTCACAAGAGATTAAGACTTCCGCCCAGTTCCCTGCCTTCTTGTTAATTAACAGTTGGTCTTGCAGGCTTCTGGATTTACGTAAACATGACAAGCCAGATATGCCATCGGGCTCATCCATGCAGCTGTAAATTTCCATCATGAATGAAATATCATCATCATCAAAAACATCACTCCTTGCAGCTGCTGGGTTAAACGAGCCCGACTTCTCCCTGACATGAGACTCAAAGTACATTAGAGACCGCGCATAAGCCTGACATCCAAATGAAGCCTTTGCAAGGGTCACCTTTGGAATTACAGCTAATAGCTCAGAGACATATTTACACTGCACAAGGCGTGGGTCTTTATCAACAATAGAATCATTACCACCATCTTTAAGTTTCAATCCATGCTGCTTAGAGTTGGATTGAAGTGGCTTTGAAAGAGCTATTTCCTTTTCCACATCGTCCACCCATTGACCTAAATTATCAAGAAGGGTGAACACAGCTTGGATGCAAACTTCACTCTGACCACCACTTCCACCAGTTGATGCAGTACCCGCTTTCTCTGTAGCAACTGCATTAAGCACAGTTAAAATCTCATCAGCTATTCCTTTACGTGCATTCTCAGTGCCATAGCAAACTGCATTCAAAACCAAGTATGGCAACAGATATGTTGCCGTTTGCATATCATGGCGCACTATAGCTCGACAAGAATTGAAAATTTGAGACCGGGATCCATTTGCAAGCTCAGTGAGTTTTTTAATCCAATAGAATATCCAGCATCTAAATGATAATGAGGGTCGATATATTGGTCCAGTATGTGCAAAATCAGACACATTTGGAAGCTGGAATCGGGAAGTCAAGCAAGGGGCTATTATCTCTTTGACATAATTTGAAAAACGTCCCCACAACCGCCGACCCCTGCAACTCATCTCACTTGATTCACTGGTGCTCCTGGATTTAGAGACATACGTCGTGTTAGAGTTTACATCTGCAGACCTTTGTGATGCTGAAGTAGCAACACTGTCGTCAAGAGATGCCTCACAGCCTGCAATTTTTAAAAGCTCTTGTATAGCCAGTGCGGCAGAGTCATGAACTATAGTATCAGGTGCGGCTCTAAAGGCCCTGGCTAGATGTTTATGGATTAGCTCAAAGATAAGATCATCATCTGAACATTCAATTTTAAATCGTTGAGTTGAAAAACCCTTTACTTTGGCAGGATCCACTGCACCGAGAGCTCCAAGACAGTCAGCACATACCAACTTCAATCTCAGTCCCAACTTTGTTCTTGATTCTTCAGCACAACCTCCGAGTAATGAAGTTATCAGGGAACTCAGAACACCCATTTCAGAGTCAAGTTCCCCAGTAATCATAGCTGTGGCATCATCCCTTCTAAGGTTTAACAGTTTCCTCAACTCACAGGCTGCCATGTACCTGACGTTTACGTTCTCATTGTTCAAACCATCAACCACATCTCGCAGTTGTTCCTTGAAAGTAATTGGTCCCCGCGTTTCATGTAAAATCGTGTTTAATTCTGCAAGAACTGGAATACTAGGTAATGGTGGAAATTCCCGAATGTGCTGCTTTAAGATGGATTTATTGTTAAAGACAAGTTCTTCTAAAATACTAACAACTTTATTCAGATGTATTGAGGGACTGTCTTCCTCTCTCTCCAAGAAAGGAACGAGTGCCGCAAAAACTTGAGATATAACATGTTTAATGCTCGACGGGGATACCTTGGCTAATTGTTCAATGAAGAAATGCAAAACAGTGAGACCTTCACCTTGCAGTGCCTCCTTATTGATTGCATGCATGAGAAGAACCATAAGTTTTGGCACATAAGTCCCAAGATAACAACCCATCATCTCAATCAGCATCTCTATTCGTTTCAGTGCTTGCTTCTGCAACAAAATATTCTCAGAATGCAGCATTTTTCTATCGATGCTGTTAAGGAGATACACAAAATTAGTTTTCAAGAAATTAGGGAGATCTTCATTGCCAGTCAGAACTCTAGCAACTTCTTTGATCATCTGAGGTACCCTAGCCAACCTGCAAGCAAATGACAATAATCAGTTTTCACCCCAAAGTTAGAAATTGAATTCGGTAACAAAACGTAGCTATTCGTCCACATAGTAAAAAATAACTGTTAAATACAAGAACAAAATCAAAATGTCAGGACATAGTTACACAGCCTGGGATTGGGTATCTGGCTCTCTATATCTAGTTCCCCAAAAAAGAAGTAGAAGTTTAACATAATTGTGGGAGAAAATCTGAACTGAGAAAAAAGAGTTCACGCTCGAACATGAGACTTGAATGTTTTGAAAGTAATAATTATAGTATTATACTGTGACAGAAACATACTCTAAATGAAAGCATCAGTTCAGTAATTAGTATTAGATGGCTAATATCTAGAAGAATAGTAGCACATGTATCACACAATACGGGTAATGATACTTAAAAAGTAGCACATGTATGAATAACTCATCAAGACCTTTAACCTCTTAAAACACAACTTTTTATACCCACTGAATAATGCCATAAATTCAGTTAACAATAACCTTTGTGTAATCTTGTCTGAATCGTCATCCAAGAAGCAGATAATTTCATCCAACAGTGCATCTAATGCTGCATTAAAAAGTTCTTTACTGTCTAACCCAGTCTGAGCATGGTAGAACTGCAACGCTGAGGATAAATCTCGTCCATCCTCTTGATTTAATGCAAAAGCCAGAACTTTCGGAAGCCAATGACCTATCAAAGGCGCTATCTCCGTGTTCAAACATTTAGCCAATTCATATAGAGTGGTCACTGCAAGATCATTTTCTTGATGAGCGACCACCAGCTTTGGAAGAACATCTGGTATCATTTTCTTTACAAGATCTTCTGTGTCAGTGCCAATAACAGCCTCCGCAAACTCTTTAATCAGCGTTGGCTGGCTGTGGAGTCTGAATGATAGATGATTAAACAGCTCACTCTGAATATGTCCAACTTCTGAAAGAATTCTTTTGAGTCCCCCCTTGTTGTGGAAGAAGCTAGATCTGTGAATAAAATTTGATGCAGTCAACTGGACCAATTTACTGGCATTATCTAGTTGATCAACTAATAGTATGAGAGAGCCCAGGAAAAGAGGATTGAGCACATCGACCCCAATCATGATTTCCGATGCAGACTCCATTAGAGAAACGAGTACCAAAGGTTCTTTTGCCGTCGCCAAAGCACGTTTGATTATGTCCAACAATTTTTGTTCTTTGGTTTTACTGTCCAACTCTTCGTCTGAAAACAAAAGAGTTAAAACAGAATCCTCTGTAAAGAAACTGATTTGGCTGCAGAAAGCCTCTCTAACGGCCTTCTTTTTGTGAAGCAGCAAGAACTCAATGCATTTTATCCAATCAGATCGCGTTATATGCATATTTGATGCAGGCCCGTGCATCAAGATTCGTTTAATCACACTCACACAAGCTACCTGGACCTCTTCTGATGAATCGTCATACAGGAGGTCAAAAAAGACGGACTGCAAACAGAAGAAATCACATTCCGAAACAATGTCATTAACATGTAAGTTAGCAGGGTGATCAGTCGCAACACACATCTGATTGTTGTGTTGAACTCCATAGTCGCATCTTGAACACCAAAATCTTCTCAACAAGACATTGGCACTCGGAATTTGGGTATCGTCACTCAAGAATAATTTGCACTTGCTTCCAACATCGCCAACAGTACTATATGATCCATATAGACATGACAGGTAACCAAGTGTACACGGAAACAATTTTTTCACATTCTCAAGTTCATCTTTACGCAATGACCTGCCCAAAGAAGATATCAGAAATGCATGAATGTTGTACTATGAAGACATTTTACAGATGCATTCATGGACTAGCATAATCCAAATCGAAGTCTATGTATAGATAATTACTTAAGTCAAGACTTCACAGATTTAGATGAAGCTTGTTTTTGTCCCATGGAGAAAAAACCCCATTATGAGAGTTTTGGAAGATCTGAAACCATGTTCATCAGTGCACAATGGTGTAGCTGTCATACATTTCCTTTAAAACCTCGCTTTTTAATGAAGTAAAAAGAAATAAAAAGAGTCCCGCATCCAGTTGCATAAAAATTCTAGGCAGATGACTCAGCTGATATGTCTCGTGTCACAAGAAACTAGAAAGCATATATGCATGAGGAAAACTGGGTCTACTTATGTTTGAGGTTCATTTTACCGTGCATAATTTCCAATGTTATAACGGTCCTGACTTTTCTTTTTCACAATGTTGTAGATTGTAGAACAATATACATATATAAAGAAACCCAACCTTACAGATATATTATGTACTTACTTAAGATTCTTGAAAACTTGTATTAGTGCACCATAACCAGACCAGACAACTATAAGTGGCATTGAACTGATTGCTTCCATCCGAACACATTCTGATTCATCCAGTATGCTCAAGTCCCAGACTTCAAAATCACTTCCCAATTCTGAAAGTCTAATTTTGGAAAATACTTGAACAGATAAGCACTTTGATTTCCATGAAGGATGCTGTTCATCCAGTGTAGAAGCACATATCCATGGAAGCTTAAGGACTAATTTCAGATCATCATCCAAATTTCTAAAAAGCTGATCCTGCTTTGAAAGCTGACCTGTGAATCATATAAACATCACCATATAGCCATCAAATGTCAAAATGTGAATTTGAATAGATCAAAAAGCTCAGCCTTACAAAATTTGAGAGAATCCAATTGAAGTCTCGTACTCTCGTTCATAAATTATAACTTCGAAAAAACAGAAGAAAAATCCTTCAGAGAAAGAGAGGCATACTTTGTGAGATCAGCACAGTATTCACAGCTTCCAGATAAAGAGACAGATCAAGTTCCACAGTAGTCCCTTGCCGTACCTTCAAAAATGGAAATGTTTAAGTCATCGAGAAAAAAAATACTTAAAGATATAAGTTAGTGACCCTGGAACTATGAACCACCTTATTAGATATCCAAGGCAGCCATGCATACAGATCCTGATAAATGCGGCGAAACATAGTGGTTTTAGGATACTTGGAAAATGATATACAAAGCACGCTAAGGGCAGCTAATGCAACTTCTGGTTTTAATCCACCAGTATTAATATCCAAAGGCGTCAAATGTTCAATAAGTTTTCCAAAAGCTTCTCGCATGCGGCTGGCATATTCTCGTTCTCCGCCATCTTGATGAACAACATAGTCAACTGAACCCATATCATGAGTAACATCGCCTCTCTTCTGCCGTTTACAGTTTTTAGTTTCCACATCTTGAAGGTATCTTTTCTCTCCTACTCTACTAAACTGATCAACACTGGAAGTTGATACACCCATCACATCACAATCATTTAATTTCTCTCCTACACAATCAGGACCAAGTCTGGACAAGGCTACCTGAAAGCAATTTACCAACAGATAACAAGATTCTCGATGATAAATCAACTGCACGAGAGATTCTGGCATCCATATATGAGGAGGGCATAACGTAGCGATGCGCGAGTACATTTTACATAAAGCCACCTGAAATCAAAGTGCATGCCTTAGTGAAAATAAAATGAATACAGCATGATGACGAAAAACAACATAACACCTTTCTGAATTTTGAATTCCTTTTCTAAAACTGCTTAAAAGAACGCCTATGCTAACCTTAAGGTCGTGACTTTGTGTGCTCAGAAATGTTTGGGAAAAAACGTTAATTAAATCGACAGCTGTCAGCTTCACCACCTCATCAGGACAGCTTGAGTGGAGGACATGAAGACAATTACCCAAGGAAGAATCATATTTCATACTCCTGCAGATCAAAACATCAATCATGTATGTTGCTGATAAGAAAAAAATGAAGGTTGAATGAAGTGTACCTGAAAAGGGGTAATTCTTCTTCTTCATTAAGGATGGTTGATGCTATTCGAATTAAGTGTTCATATGGAACAATGTCATTAGTTACTATCCCACTGACAATTCGAGCAAAATCAAAACATGCCTGGTAAACAGAAACATTAGACACGTTGTACAAATGCAAGCAAGCAACAGAAATTAATGTGTATCAGTGACTTATGAGATGCTACGCACCATGTGCACATCAGCATCCCCGAAATGGAACAAAGTACAGACATCATTGAAGAAGAGCAGGTTGATGAGTCCTTGAACATATGAAGCTCCCTCGTCTAAGCATTTCTGAATAAGCTTGAGTATCCAAATTGCCAGTAGATGCCAACTTCGTTTGTCTGTTAGGTCAACCATGATACCAGACCCATCTGTAGGTTTGATGCATGATGAGAAGTCACTGATCGTTGCAGTGTCTCCATATATTGAAGCTAAGGATTTTCCAAAGCACTCCAGAGACACCCTCTTATCCTGAGTGCCATCTATACTTACCCCATCATGGAATGATCCAACATACACAAGATCTGCATGAAACAATGAAGAATCATCAAACTTCTGTTTATACAATACGAATCAATTTCAACAGATTCAAAGTCCAACAAAATGAGAAAAAAAATGTTCACCTCGAATGAGGGACATTGCATCCGTGAAGAATTGACAATAAGCACGTCTCTCCCCGGTTCGCAGCAGTGATACTAGTGATCCGAGCGTTTCAAATATCAACCTATGTTTCTCACTACAATACAATAGAACTTACTTATCATAACAAAGTTCCAGTACAACTACAACATATACCCTGAAAACACTCCCAAAAGACACTTACCTGAATGCCGGATCGGCAAGAAAGGGGATAACTCTAGCCATCACCGGCAATACCGCGCCAGCCTTTCCATGAAAAAAAACACCGGGAAACCTCTTTGCACAGTGTGATACTAGCTTCAGCACAGCAATCATTTCTCTCCCATTTGCTACAATAAAATAAATAAATAAATATGTACACATCAAAATTTCATATAATATAAGCAACTTCATTAAAACAAAGCAGGAGTACTTCCAGCGCTACTAAACCCTAAAACACATAATTTCAATCTAAGAAAAAATAAAAATAAAAAATCAGAAACTAAAGGGAACAATTTTCTATGACGAAATGGAGAAGCGAGCGAGGACCTGAGGGTGAAGGGACAACATAGGCGTTAAGTAGATTGGGAATAAGAGCGCGGAACCGAGCCTCAGTTGCAGCATCGTCAGCGTTGTTGGACGGAGTAGCTGCTATGCGTTCACGAAGCTCGTGAACGAGGCTGGACAAGTTGGCCATGGAGCTCTCGTCAAGCTTGTGCGACACTCATTCGCTGTTGCGCCGTTCCCTCCGCATTTTCGAATTCTTATTACAGTTCGATTGTGGCTTCTCGGAGAAGGCGCCGACCGATTTAATTGGAGTGAAGTGAGAAGTTGGAAATTCGAATTGTTGCCCTTTAGTTTCGATTATTATGATTGAGTCCCATTTGCTTTTCTTTTTTTGACTCCGCATTGGATCGCAGATCCCATGGATCTCTGGAACCCTCGGCCGAAGATCGCGGCGGCCGAGCAGCCACATCTCCCTGACGATATCATCTTCATCATCCTCACGCGCCTCCCTGCAAAATACGTGCTCCGATTCCGGTCAGTATCCAAACTATGGAACACCTTAATTTCAAGCCCAAGATTCACTCGCCGCCACTATTTAACCGCCAACCCTATCACCTTCCTCGCCGCTTTTCCAGTGAACTCCAGGGGCTCGTTTTCCGTCGTATGGATCACCATCGACCGGGAGGCGCAATTGGTTCGCGTCGATCGCGATGCTTATGATCGGAACTCGATTAGAGAATTGACATGTGCGCCGCCGCGCATTGTTGGAGATTCTTGTGATGGTGTGTTTTGTGTGGAGTATAGGAGGAATGCTGCGTTGTGGAATCCGGCCACAAGAGAGATGAGTGTTGTGGAACTTGATTATGGTCGGTGGTTTGATTTGGATTCGAAATTGGTGAGGTGGGTTGGATTTGGATCAGTGAAGGATGAGAGAAGCAATGTAGTGAATTTCAAGTTGTTGTTGGTGGTTACAGATGATGAAGAGGAAAAAGAGCCAATTGTCCATATCCTGGTTTACTCGCTGAGGTCAAATTCATTGAACTTGGTTAAGTTTCCATGTTTTCTGCTTCGTAATATTTCTAAGAATGGTTCAGTTTACTTGAAAGGAGTTCTTCATTGGTTGGCCAATGGTGGTGAAGGGGCAGAGACTGCGTACATTCTGACATTTGATTTGGTTAGCAAGATGTTTACGAAAATTGACTTGCCGCGCACTGATGGGATCAATATACAAGACAAGAATCATTTTCTCACAGTGCTTGATAATCAGTATTTGTCATTTGGGATGGTTGATCAGGCGGCGCGGTGTTTAAATATGTGGGCACTACATGAGATTGATGGTCAAAGATCGTGGGTCAGACGTGAAAAAATCGAGCCTTTGATGAAGGCTGGTTTGATGGTGAAATATTGCGATCGCATTAGAGGAGTGATTACACAAGCTGATTTCAATGGGAGGTTTTGGTATCATGGTCGGGGTAATGCCAGCTTGCATGATACTGGGTTGTACGGGCTTACAAAATGGTTCGCGTATTCAGAGAGTTTGGTTTCTTTGAAGAGAATTGCAAATGGCCAAGTAGACAATCTAGAGGATAATGACTTATAATGTCTTTTTTTTTTCCTTCATCCGAATGGTTCTCATCACAGCCATTCACAGGTATGGTAAGGAAAGCTTATTTGGCAACTTACAGTGTTTTATGCTTTTAGGTGTTAAATTCGTATTGCACTGTACAAGATGATTGGCTGAACTAATCCTTTGAAGCTGCTTGAGCTTCTGAAATGTGATATGATATATCTTTTATGCTTATTAAAAAAGAAAAAACAAGATTTGATTAAAAAAAATTTCAATCCTAACCCACCAAAACATCTTTGACCCATTAGAATTCCATACTACGTAGTCTCGAGCGTTTGATAATTACAACTCATGTTAACACCGAGTTGCTTTCTGATGGATTTACATTCGATTCAGTGCAATAAAATACTATTAAAACGACGTCGTTTATTTATATTTCAAAATAAAATTATTAAATAAAATAATATTGTATTTATTGAGATGCGCTGCACCAAATCTTGGTTAAGTTTACTATCGAGGAATGCGGTCCGATATAAATCAAAAAAAAATTATATTAACTGTAAACCTTCTCAAAAGTTAATACGTGTCAAATTTGCCGAAATTTCGTAATTGAGCACGGAGGGGTAATATTGTCTTTTTGTATTTTCTTAATTAATTTTAATTGAATTTAGACTTTCGTTGCTTTAAATGAGTGCTGGGAGCAAATGAACATATGATTGAGGCGAGCTATATATCGTTGCGTAGATAACTCAAAGTTCTACAACTCTCTAATTCACATCGAGTTCAGACGAGGTCTTTTATATGGTCGAAAACGAGTGGAAGTCAGACATTAACGTAACCCGCTACAAATTCTGCACCTGCGCTCACTTCGACTCGTGTTTCGATCTTGTAAACTAATTTTTTCTACTCGCGGTATGAACTAGAGAGTTGTTGAGCTCTGAGTTAGCTGCGCAATGACGTATATATTGTCTCTAACGGATCTTTAATGTGTTCCCGACCCTCGTTATTTATACTCTCTCATATGTTATATATTTTTTAAAAAGTCTGTTTTAATTTTTTCTATTTATAAAAAATGTCCCGAATTATGATTGGTTGTGAGTGTCGATTATAATTCTTAGGTGATTTATAGTTTATATATTTAAATATGGTTTGTATTTCATTCTTTACTAAAATGTACAACACAAGCATTAAATTTACAAGAAAAAGGACAAGGAGAACACAAGGACATGATGTCCTTTTGTTTCAAAAGGATACTTATGTCCCTTAGTTTTAAGGATACTATGTCTCATAGTTCAATTTCCCGACTACAGGATAAACCGATCTCTCGCATCTATTTTCAGTTTTGCACTCGAGGTGCCCAAGTAGGAGGAAGTCTAGCCGAATTGGGACCAGGCATTTGCACATCATTTCTCTCCTTCTTGCTGATACGATACTTACGATAGTCGAGATCAACGTCTTTGAAAATCTTTACCATCTCTTCAACCAACTGAGCTCGTCGTTTAAATCTCTCGCCCATATCTTGAAAATTTATAGTGTGACATAGCCAAACAGAAAATTTCACCATCTCCAGCTCCTCCACGTCCCTCATCACGATCATCGGCGATGACCAATGCTCTTTTTTATGCTCGATGTAACTGCAGTTAGAAAACATCGAAGGCTTTACGTTAAACACTTTGTTTAAAATAAGCGCTTCGATTCAAAAGGGGGAGAAGATGAGGTAACTTAATTACCTCATAATTCTTTGTTTGATTTGCGCGATTTTCTCAGCTGGAGTGGCAATGTGCACGCGGAAATCGATTGCATCGCCCATGTCAGGACTTCGGTTAAAGTTGTGGATGCCTTTCATTGCTAACATAAAGTTCATATATGTGACTTTCAGATTGTCATCTCTTAGGAAAACAGTCGACAAGATGTTCATTTCCTCGACGACATACTGCAAAACAGCGTATGAAATGTTTCGTAAACAAATTACAATTTTTTTCATCAGTAATTTCGTTTTTTTTTTCTGAAAATTTTGATTAGATGATTTTTCGTACCTCTTTTCCATCGATTTCGCATCTGTCACCGACGTCGAATGGATGTACGATGAATAGGAAAACGAGAGCCTCGAAAATGTTCTTCAACGTATTTCCGAAAATGAAAGCACAAACCACAAGCTGAGAGCCAAACACAAGAATAAGTTTTCTAGTGGTTACTCCAAGCATGGTGAGCCAAATGAGTCCAATCACTACGGCAACTACGACGTTCACCATCTGGTGAAGCCGCTTTACTGCAGTTTTCGTATCATTTAATGTCAAAGATAGCGCTCTTCGTTCGCGGAAGGCATTGACCTGAGTCAGGCAAATAAGTAGCTGTTATAAGGAGTACAGCTGATATTTTTTAAGTACAAAATCTGTAGAAAGAAATTTATGCAGTGATTCTTACCACCCAATTTTTCAGACTTGATTTGCTGATTTTGCCGGTTTCAGATGCTCCTTCGAACAGACTCAGCGTCTTTTCCGCTTCATCCTTTCCCATGAATCTCATAAGATCCTCGAGCCAGATGTACCTGTAAATGAGTCATGATAGTGTGAGTTTTCTTCTTATACTTCTGAGCATTTGATCCAATAATAAAATTTGTATTTTGTACGAAAAATGTAACTGAAAGAGGGCTTACTTGGAGCGAGGTTTAGCGACATTGTGGAATATTTTTTTAGCAGCGGCCTTGGCCTCGCATTCGTTTCTGATCTGCATTTGTTTCTCATTCTCCTGCGCCGTGTCTAGTAACTGCTCATCCAAGGTAGTCAAGGATCCATAACGTACGATGTTAATCAGCCGCTTCATATTCCACGCCGACACATTCTTATGATTCATCTTATGAAAATGATCAATAGGAATTCCCTGATCATCCTGCTTTCCTGGAATTGCTCCAGACAACATATGACTGCTCTTGACATTTGTTGTCCCCTTCTCCATTTCCCGGCT
Organism: Rhodiola chrysanthemifolia; assembly: GCA_033675395.1. Taxonomy (NCBI): domain Eukaryota; kingdom Viridiplantae; phylum Streptophyta; class Magnoliopsida; order Saxifragales; family Crassulaceae; genus Rhodiola; species Rhodiola chrysanthemifolia. Next base: position 3,800,967 of record CM066207.1, read on the forward strand.
CTTCCGAATCACATCGCTTTTCGCAAAAACAGCGGCTTTAAGCTCAGGCGTAATATCAGCCCCAGCATTCTGCAGCCTCTGCACATCCTCCACAAGCCTCGCCTCCTCATCATCAACGCGCTTCATCTCCACCAACGGAGGACCCGACAACGCCTCAATCACATACTGGTTAAACAACGACTCATGTATCCGATCAAAGAACGTACTAACATGAAAATACGACGCAAGAACCTTCACAATCAACGCCTTGACAAGCCATATAATCGTCGCGAGCAACAAACATATCAAAATCATACTAACGTACTCGAAAGGCTTGCTTCGGTTTTCTTTACCGATTCTCTCATCGAACAATAAGTGCCACGAGAGTAACACCATCCCGAGCCAGAGACAGTTTTGCACCGATCGACGCAGTCCATAGACGAAGTATAACAGCCTCTTTCTTAGCATGAAGTTGTGCATTATACAAAACACAACTACTCTCATCATCCAACCCGATACAAGTCTTCCGCATATTATAGCTAGTCCCAAAACCTCCCATTTCCAGAGCTCTAAATCCCACATCGTTCGGTTTCTCAGGGCGGGAATGGTGACGCTAGAAATCAAAGCAGCAATGATCACAACAAGGCTTATTATTTCAACTGCTGTTGCTATTCCTACCGTTTTGAAATCTTCGGGTAAATCAGCGTCTAGAAATGGATCTTCCTCTTCGTCCTCGGTTCGGCACGAAAAGAACCCGGACCGGATCTGCTCGGACTTAACCCGACCTGATTTCTTGTCATCCGGGTCGGGTTGAACCCGCTCTAACAACCTGGATCGCGGCTTGTTCCGCAGCAGCCAGGATTTTCGGACATGGACGTCGTTTGAAGTGCATTTGACAACCTCGGAAACGTCGACGTTTGAATTCTTGCAGTCGGTGTTCTTCTTGCTCGCTTCTGTTGTTGATGCATTCGAATTCGAATGCGAAAAGGTCACTTTAGCCTCTTTGGAATCCTCCGGCGCGGGATGCAGCAGCAGATCATCCATATCGAGCGAGATATCATCCGACGTCGTTTTGAGGTTCAAAAGCCGGCCGAGAGGCGTCGACTCGTCTAACTTAAACCCTCCGCCGTTCGCGGCGGCGCTGTCGTCGTCGTTCCAGAATTTATAGCTCGACTGACTCGACAGCTGACCGTCCGCATTCTCGTCAATATTGGATGTAACGTCTTTCTGGTCGGAGAGCTCCTCTTCGTGCGCGAGCAGGATCGGGAGCTGCTCGTTCTTCGATTGCTCCTTTCTGTTGCGGCCGTGTTGCGCTGACATCAGCGATTAGCGGATCAAAAAAATTCAAAGTATTGTATGATTAATTTTTAAGAAAAAAATAGAATTAAAGAAAAAAGGGTTTTTTGCGGAGGAGTAGGAATTTTTTAAATATTAAAATAAATATGTAGATATTGGAAAATTAGAAGAAAGGCATTGAGGATATTAAAAAAGTTGATGAATTTGCAGGGAAAGGCATTGAGGAGTTTCTTATTAATTGATTTTTTGGGGGTGAGGGGTTTGAAACTGGGAAGTTGGTATGGGTGTTTATTTTCTTTTTTGAGATGTTTTGCAGGTGAATTTGGAAGGGGAGGCTTGTCATTTGTGGAAAGAATAGGTTGTCAGGGTGTTAAGGAGGTTTTATGTTGGGTAATTAGTTGGTAAAAAGGTTGTTGTTAGATTCATACATTTATGAATTAAATATTTAATGTATATTTGTAGGATGTTATCCTAAATTTGGACATCAAATTCACATTGTATCTATTTAAGATTAGTTTTGAAAATTTAAACTAATCCTAAATGAATACAAGGTGAATGTGAGTCAAAAAAATTTAGGATAAATGTTAACCACCAGACATGGTTTTATGGAAACCATTAGGTTAATATTTGTACAGACGGTTTGGATTCAAAAGGATTGAACTTAGTCGATGTGGGACAAAAATTTAACAGAAACACTTTGCATTTGTGTGCCTTGAGAAGGTTGGAATAGAAAATTTCAAGCTACTACTCCGTACATTAGTTTGAGCTGGCTTCATTCCTAGTCGCCTATAAATTGCAAGTCAACAAACTGCAACGTTATTCATTATTATAAACAACTTTCGTTTGATTTATTAGGGTTTGATCGGACGATCAACCCTCCAAAAAGTGGCGTATGTGAGATTACCCCAAGTTCTTAAGTAGTTAAGTTCAATTGTATATCCTTAATTGATTCTTTGTTTAAGATTGACAGAACGGTGTTGAATAAACTGAAAATAAGGATAGATTCAATTTTAACGTGGTTCGAGGACTGCCGTATTCCATGGAGCCTCGAGGCAAGCTCAACTCAACAATCGACTATATGTCAAATAAGGTTACAAGTTGACACAATTGTTCTTAAGGTGATCTTGCAAGCAAATTGGACTAAGCTATGTCAATCCTATGCACCTTACGGTTAAGAGAATACAAAAACAGTAAAGACTTCCCTGACAATGACTAGAACACACGCCTCGTCACAAATCTGACTTCGGCTCTCTGGTCCAAGCTCGCAGCTTAACAGTTAACACATTCTTACTTTTACGCGTGTTGTGGCCGAATGATAACGCGAAGCCTTCAGCCTTGTGTTAATAACTGTCCCAATACCGTCTGTGGATTACAAATCAAGTGTTATTGTTACAGCTCCAACCTCTGGATACGATTGAACCGCAACGAAATTGAACCAACTCATAATTCGAACCATCAAAATAACAAATTTGCAATTGGTCCAGAAGATTAAATTATCAGATAACAAATAGAATGAAACGATCGACTTCAATCTCTAATTGCTCTTATTTGCGTTCCTATCTTTAAGCAGAGCATCTCCCCAGTTGAAGGAGAAATTGAATGATCCAATGTAACATATGTTCACCAACCATCCTCTCTAAAGTCTTCCGGCAGCTCTCCCGCACCTGAGCGCGTTCGGAGGAATAGGCATCTCGTCTCGATCGGAGCCAGAGTCAGTGTAAACTCTCAAGTACAACTGCTGCCCCAAGTATTGCCTCCCCCAGTTCTGGCTCCTCAGATTCCACATTCCGACGTTGTCCAGCGCTACGTAAATTGCTGTCCATGATCGTGGATACACCTGCACCGTGCTCCTCCCTAGAGCATCCGCAAGGTTGTATTGGCTCTTACTCGCATCAGACCACCTTCCTCCATCCATCCTATGTAAAAAAAAGGTTAGCCTTCAGCTCGAGTATCAGTTCAGTTCAGTTTAGTTGTATCGTGATCAAGTGATCAGTTTAGTTCTTACCCGACGACGAATAATTTATACCCGTCCAGATGCCAACTCTGGAGGATCTTCTCGCGATTTTGGAACACAATCTCGACAAAAGCTCGATGATCAGCACCCATGACGGACGTATCCATCCGGATATTCCTAATATTCCCTTGAGGCTGGTCAGTGATGCTCCCCACTCGAAACACGCCGCTGATGTTGTAATAATCAGCCAGTTTCAGGGGAGTGTCCGTCGCAACATATGACACTCCGTTCACAGCATACCTCTGCTTGCCATTTACCTGATTAGCTGCATTGGCCAACTTGATAGTCCTCGTAACAGGAATCTGCCCGTAGTGATACGAGCCTTGAGGATTGGGCCTCGGTCCGCTAGCGGTCAGGTTCGTCCTGAAAGATCTTGCTTGGTTGATTGAGAATTCGAACCCGGTCGGGGCTGGAGGGAGAGGGTCGGATGGGGTGTTGCTGTCTGAGTTGCTGTAATGGAGGATGCCCGTTGCGGTGTGGACTTTGGTGGTGAACCTGGTGGAGATCACGATGTGGTAGGCATTGGGAAGCTGATCGGCCGTGACGAGGACAGATAGGGATTGGCCGACATGGACGTCTACGGAGGTCAAGGACTCCTGAATTGTGTGTGTCCCTTCCACTTCAACCAGCTTCATTGTATGTCCTTGGATCCTGAAGTTGAGTGTGTTCTGCAGTCCCACATTGGCTATCCTCAATCTGTATGTCCTGCCTGCACATAAATTGACCATTTAATATATTTCGTAACATTTGCTATGTACGCGCCAGTTATAAATTACTCTACTGAATATCTTATCATCAACATGTCGAGTACCTGGATCAACCTCGAATCTGGCACCAACGGCTTGGCCATTGATCAGAACACCTTGAGAGAAGGGCAGTCGCCTCCCAGAGTCAATCACAGCCTTAAGTATCTACAAAAATGACCCAAAACCAGAGTCAAATTCAAAATGCTCTCCAAAGGATTAAAACTTGAGCTGCAAGGTAACTCACATTATGATCAGTCCTGAACCAGTCTCCAATAAGCAAGTCAAACTCGCCCGCCGGAGGATCAAAGGGCACCGGAATGAGAGGCCGGCTGAGGATCTTGATGAGCCCGAATCCACCGGCCGCCTTGTGGAATTCTGTCGATGGGAAGTAGAAAAAGGTCCCAATTTGGTCCTTGACTTGTAACTTGTAGGTGAAGTTACCTCCAGGTGGGATAGGACAGTTTGTTCCTATTACACCGTCTTGGTATGAATTCCTCCTATGCTGTAATCCATTCCTATTCAGTATTTACAACTCCATTATTAGAATATTTTCAAATAAATAAATGAGGGTAAAACTTTTAAAGTAAAAATGAAAGAAAATAATAAAATACATTTTGTAATATTGATACTATTAAATATTAATGCGCGTAGTTTAATTCTGCAAAACAAAATAATAGCCGGTTATATATCCAATTAACTTTGTATAATTCAATTCCCATATGATCAAAATTTCTATTAAAAAAATCCCGTATGATCAAACTAAAAGATAAAAAAATATACAGATAATTTTAATTTCAATACTAAACTAATTTTGAGATTGACTAATGATTATATTGGATCTGAATCTTTCGGTATAATTTAAATGGTAGTTAGAAGTGTTGATATGAATTTGATTAATTATTGTGCGTTCAAATAGCTAATTAAATCAATCTAAATGAGGTGTATGCATATTTTAAAACATCAAAAACAATTTATTTTTACTTTTAATTTTTTGTTTGCTTACCAAGTTAACAAAAAGGGCTCGTTGAGGCGATTACGAACATTGATGATGAGATTATCATTCGTAACCGAGTAAATCGCTGGACCGGGGAACTGCCCGTTTATCAAAATCACCTGCCCGCGAAAAAAATCAAAACAAAGTTACAACAAAACACAGCCGTCACCCTGCCCGGTAATCAGAAGATCACCTGACCGTAAAAACCCTAACAAAACAGAGCAGTTAAGATATACAGCTTCACTCCAGTTGAAATGGTGATCAGCCGGACTGACCTGCTGGGGGACGCCGAGTGGAGAGCGAACGCCGTACGTCACTTCCCAGTCGAAGAACCGGTAGGGATCCTCGGCCGTAGCGGTGGCGACGATGAGTAAAACGACGACGTACAGGCTTGGATTCAGACGAGGCATTGGGAAGGAGCGAGTGAGATGAGAAATTGGGACGACGCGGAGTTTGATTAAGAACAGAGGTGTGTGTGAATTTATAGTTGATGAGGAGAAGAAGGGTGAGTTTTGTAAATATGTGAAGTTTGGGAACTTGAGCGTAATAAGTCGAGAATGAAATGGCTGCGGAATTTTGGGAAACGAATTAGAATTTAAATGGAAAAAAATAAGATTAAGTGTGAATCTACGCCAAACCGGTACACAATCGTACGCGTTATTTTAAAAATCAAATTATGAATTTAACTAGTTCTCGCTTATTCAATAATTAAAATCATATATGAAAACTAGCCAAAAAAAAAACAATTAAAAAAAAAATCAAAAACACATCATTGCATTTACTATATTTATACTAAAAATGATATTATTTCTAGTTTTGACGGTGTATTTTTGAAATTTATTTAAAACTCTTAATTTTTAAAATTTGATGATCAAAAGCAATATGTTTTCTTTTTTGACTTGTTCTCGGTTACCTTAAATAAATAAGGACTCTCCGAAATAATGAGAAAAAGTTACTTTTTCTGTTGCGGAAATGGTATTTGATGAATATTTCTTTTCTAAAAGGAAATGTATATACATAAAAAAATATTTAGATTTGCTAGTTCCAGAAAGAAATATTTAAATTTTTTATTCAAGAAAGAAATATTAAATTAAAAGGTAATAAATTTGAGTTGATTTGGTACCCAATGTTTTGCAATTTTAGATGCATTATGAGTTTCAAAAATAATGATTAGCAACATGATCATATAGATAATAATCAGTTGATTGATAATTTAAAGCAAGGTAATTAGATGCGTGAAAGTTAGCAAAAAAATTGACCAATCGAATCCAGCAGCGGCACGGCATAATAAAATGGTGTATGTGTCAAAATGATATCATTTTGATCATAATAGTGTTGTTTTGATATATTTCAAACAAAAAAACATATCAATCAAAACGACGTGGTCTTTATTGCAATACCAGTATTTGGATATGCTGCACCGAATCTTTTTTTTCGAAAAATTTGAAGTGCTTTAATTTGGAAAATGCATGGAGCTAGCTGGTCGTGGTTGTTGCTTGTTGAACATTGATACTTGTTGCAAGCTGTAAATGAGTGTTCAAAGTATGGCGTTTAGGTCTTCCCCGTGATTATGGCTAGCTGGATACATGTTTACACGGACTCTCCAAGGATGAAGATACATGGATAGATAGATAGTGCCTAACTCGGCCAGCTTCCTTTACGATTTATCACTCTGTTGGTTGCCTATCCGTATTGGCATTAATTCGTGATGAGTTGAGTCGAAGCTTATGAATCAGAATTGGACTAAAATGATTGTAATTGTGTGTTGTTTCATAGAAGTGTTCAGCGTCACAGAAAATAATTTGCATCTGATCGATCCATCAATTTATTTCACTGTCAAGAATATTTTCCGCCGTCTCAATCGCGTCAGCGTCGAGTAGAATAGGCAGCATCCCTGTAACATCCATGTCTGCGTCAAAGAACATAACATTCAATGAAACAGGGCAACAAAAAGAAAACAGAGCATTGGGACTTGGGCTGAAATGTAGATGCGGCCTGGACCGATGAGTGTAGAAGTTGTAGGGGAAGATAGCCCACATTATTCGGTTAGCGCCAATTACTTAACGAAACGAGTCGTCTTAACTGTGAGCAAATACCAAGTCATTGAACAAAACGGCGTCGTCTATTTCTGTGGCCAAGCATAAAATTGGAACGCCCATTTTCTCGGATAGAACGTGCAATTGAAAGGACTCATATCTTGACGAGAGTGAGTTTAGCCTGCTGATAGGCGCTCACCATCCGGAATTAAAGTTTTTCGGGTTCGAATCATGCCGTGGGCAATGTCCCTATTAATAATAAAAAAAAAGGACTCATATCTTGTACAGTTAATATTTATAGTCATTTAAAAATAATATAGTTTTGATAAAACAATATTGTATTTACGTCTCATTAATATAATCCATAAATTAATAACTGAACCTTTTTTCAAAACCACGTAGTTTCGACTTAATACTATGTAGTTTTATCTTAAAACACTTTAAACTGCATCTTTTATTCAAATTGCTCTAAATAGCTTGATTGCACCAAATTTTATTCCCAATTTAAAACCAAATAAAATGAAAATTTTCAATGAAAATTTAGAATTCAACTCCATAATGGTGCAGAAATCATGAATAAAAAATGTCCTTAGATGATCAGAAAGTTGGCACTACAATTGTGCACGCTCCACTTAGTCGACCTTAGCTAATGCTAATGATGATATGAAGCTCTACAAAGCCACCGCCTATTGCTTTAGATACTGCTTAAATGATGACCCATTTAGATCAAAATGATACTGATGACTCTTAATTTATGTAGTTTGGGACACTTTGGTTATGTGGTTGATTGTTAGGCCAAATGCCCTTGTCTTTCCTCGTCAATATTACTTTTGATCCGTAATAATGATCAAAGATGATTAGATTTGGAATATTGATTTGAGAGCCTAGCTAATGCTCTCACGAACCCAATACTATTCAAATGATCGCAATTATAGTAAATCTAGCTGTCCTATGTTTCTATGCATATCTTGAATAAAATTTTCTTTTGCCATAATTTGAAGTTTGAGTTGGATTTTGCTCCGTCTCTAATGAAATTGAGATACCGAAGGTGTAGGTTTTTGTTGGGATCGGCTCAAATAGAAACTGATATTTTTTTATTCGGGAAACCGTCCTTCGACTAAAACGATTTCTCAAAACTATGACATCTACAAAATATATGTCAATATTATGATAAATATTATAAGAAAAAGAGAGAATCAATATATTGTAAGGATTATTATTTTAATTTTTTTTTCTTAATGGTTGTCCCAATGACTTAAAAATCAGGACAATCAGGTGTCAGACGTTACCAAAGATTTATCACGCTAGAAAGTGTTTAATAGGAATCGAATCCGGATATTTTTATTTCCAAAAACAGGACTAGTGCTACTCTACTCCTAACACTCATCTCGACTCCCATTTTTACATCCGATTTCTTGACTTGTATGTGGATTGAAAGTTGAAACCCAGCTGTTTGTGTGTTGTCTAGAGTCGGCAATCATAGTTTGTTACTTGAACCTCATACACACACACTCACACTTGAAAAAAGGAAATTGATAACTTGATGACCTGGACACCTCTTTTTGCTTATCTTTTATTCCACCGCCATTTTATATAAATGCCTCATTTTGATGCTCAACTTAAACCAAAGTTCAGAAATGGCTTGTTCCTCTATGTCACTTGTGTCTTCCTTATGCTTATGTTTCCTGGTGGTTTCTGTTACTGCTTGTGACCGCTGTTTGCACCAGCCCAAGGCTGCATACTTCTCCAACGAAGACGCGCTAAACCGTAAGTGACCCAGATAAAATTATCATTTGTGAGTCAAGATCAGGTGCAAAACTGATTTTTGATGCAAACTACAAACATATAATTTAGAATACATTTCCTACGAACTATGCCACGACTTTATTCATATGAATTATAGGACACTTTCTCGACCTATGACATAACTCAACAGGAGGGGAACCATAATTCGTCGGTTTATAGTTTGGATCTTTTTCCTATCTTTTGTTGTAAATTCATGATTTTGAGACTGACCCAGATGCACTTTGAAGTTTTTATAACTGGGTGATGAGCCTTTTTGTGATTTTTGTATATAGATGGGGCGTGTGGGTATGGCTCCTTGGCCATAGGCTTCAACGGCGGGCACTTGGCGGGCGCTGTGCCTTCCATTTTCAAGGATGGTGCTGGGTGCGGCGCTTGTTTTCAGGTCTAACTTTTTTCTCATAAACATATGTCACTGAAATAACATTGTACTGATGTTTTAAATTGTTGCCAGATGAAATGCAAAGACTTAAAAATCTGCAGCAAAACTGGGACTAAGATCGTCGTCACCGACCTTAACAAGAGCAATGAGACTGACTTCGTGCTGAGCAGCAGAGCTTTCAGGGCCATGGCAGTTGCTGGGATGGACAGAGAGCTCATTCGAATGGGGATCGCTGATGTCGAATACCGAAGGTCAGTATTAATGTTACATGAAAACCTGCTTCTGAAAAAACACATGCAAATATTAGCCTTGTGTTTCAAATTTAAACTGATGAATTTACCCACTACATATCCACTCACATATATGATACAATTGTCAACTAGCCTTGAATGAACTTGCCCTACACTAGTGTCCTATTGTCTGTTATCAACACCTAATAAAATGGCCACAGCCACAGATTCATATGTTCACAATCACAACTACACATGCACAACAGGTCCGGTCCCGGTCCGGGATTCATATGTTCACAATCACAACTACACATACACAACAGGTGTATACGGGTTTACGGTCCGGTCCAAATTTGTGCATCCTAATAACAACGGTCCGATCCTAGAATTGGGATCTCATGCAGCGCATCAAAATGATGCAAGTGCAAAAAAATGTCGTTTCGATTAAAATAACGTCGTTTTGTCCTATTTTAACCGAAAAAACTACACCGTTTTTATTTGAAATTAGGTTGTTTTGCCACTAACAGTATGTATTTGGATTCACCGGATCGGATCTTTTCCCCCCTATAAGAAATTACAACTTGCTTCAATTTGTCTTTTGTATTTTGCAACAGGGTGCCTTGCAAGTACAAACAGAACTTAGCAGTGCGCGTAGAGGAATCAAGCCAGAAGCCATACTACTATCTTGCTGTCAAATTCCTCTATCAAGGTGGTCAGACGGAGATCATGGGCGTCGATGTAGCTCAGGTATGCATACCTCAAGTAAAAAGCACATCATGAGTTAACTTAGCGTCAAAAGGAGACGTCATAAAAAGCAACTCAATTTGTAAAAATCATAATTTGAAATGAAACAGGTTGGGTCAGGAAACTGGGGACACATGAGTAGGAGTTTCGGAGCAGTGTGGGACACGAGCCGGGTCCCTGAAGGACCGCTGCAGTTCCGATGGAACGTCACGTCAGGATACAATGGGAAGTATGTGTGGGCTAAGACTAAGAGTGTATTACCCCAGGACTGGAAGACTGGTCAGATATATGATTCAGGAGTTCAGATTAACGACATTATTGCGCAAGATGGATGCAATCCTTGTGATGACAGTCGATGGAAGTGATGAAAAACAACTCAACTGCAGCTGTAGCTGTCTTCATAAACTACTGCAAAAGATAGTTACATACATAGAGGCTGTAATAATGTGTTGGACTTTTTTTTGTTTTTTTGATCGAATAATGTTTTGGACTTGGAGCTAAATAACATGGATGTGTCTTCATAATGTTTTTTTGTTTTTTTTGTTCACAACACATTGCCATTTAAAGCCCACCCTGCATTCTTCTTCAAAAGTGGTGGTGGAATGCCCAATCCGAAATGTAAGCTTAAGAAGAGCCGGATCTTTTCAACCTTAAACAGAGCAGCCAACTATGTATTGCTTTCCAGAGGAAATGTAGGATTCTTTGACATTGTCTAACCATGACTTGAGACGGATTCAAATTAATTATTTGCAAAAAATAATAATAATGTAGATGAAATAATATCAAAGTTATATAGTCTTATCGCTCCGATTGTGATTGAACTGAAATCACAAGGTCTTATGCTAAGCATTTTGACAGCTTGTATCGTGCTGATGGATGCCGATAGTGCCGTCGAAAGATAAAGCGGCTGATGCCGCAAATTTCTTCACGGATAAACCCTACCTTTGTTTGGTTTATTTCTTTCTATTGTATGATTCAATCTAATCTCCTGTTGGGTTTTGGAGTATAACCTGGTCAGGAACAATTGATGAGAAATGTTACAGTAGACAAGCTTGTCCTCGGGAGTGGCGAAGCCAGAGGTGGGGAGCACCCCATTACATTTGTTGGTAGAAAACTAACAGTGGTGGTTCCTAAATAATTGGAAACATTCTTATGATTATGACAATGACATTTGGATTTAAAAAAAAGATGAGAACTAATTTTTTTTAACATCCATCTGATTAAATTAATAAACGGTTAAGATTTGTACCGATTTACATTAAAATTCGTATTTATTTAATTATTAAATACGCTTAAATGGCAAAATAGGAATGGAAAAATCATTCTAAACCGTAATACCGCGTTTCACTGACGGTAATCACTAAGCTTCAGATAGTCAAATCAGTCACTGCGAATCTTTGATTCTTTGTGAAATCCCCGACTAACGGCGACAAAGCGAAACAGTAAAATGGCGGACAAAGCGAAGCAGAGAAACACAACCAACCAATTTTACCGGTACGTCGTCGACATAATATAGGGTTTGTAGCCTTCCGATTACGGTTGTGTCTACGAATGTTAGGGTTTACTGGTGTCTACGAATGTTGCGGTCGTGTCTACTTACAATTGAGTCTATGAATGTTAGGGTGTACGGGTGTCTACGAATGTTAGGGTTTATGGGAATCTTGAAGGGCAAACTTGAAAACTTTACAGTTGTGTCTATGAATGTTAGGGTTTATTGATATTCTTAAACGTAATGATAAAATGCGTAGCATTGTATACCAATATGCATAGCCACTACTAACATAGTCAGTGACTTGCTAAAGGGAATGATGTGTTAATTTACCAACATTCTTTATCAGTAACTACCAATTTTAAATATAATGCTACACATTATATTTATTGAGATTTCAAACCAACACAATTACCAATTTATTTCACAGTCAAAAAAACAGAGCATTGGGATTTTGGCTGACATGTTGATGCGGCCTGGACCGATGAGTGAAGACGTTTTAGGGAAAGATAGCCCACATCGTTCGGTTAGCTGTTAGCAGCAGAGACAACGCCAATTACTTAACTAAACGACGTCGTCTTTAGCTGTGAGCAAATACCAAGTCATTGAACAAAACGGCGTCGTCCGTTTTTGTGGCCAAGTACAAAATTGGAACGCCAATTTCCTCGGATAGAACGTGCAATTTGAAAACCAAATGCGGTCAAATAAAATAAAATGAAAATTCAAAATTCAACTTCATAATGGTGCAGAAATCATGAATCAAAAATGTCCTTAAATTTTATCAAAAAAAATGTCCTTAGATGATCTTCAATATGGTGATGGTTGACTTGGTTGAGCATTAGACTTGCAATAGCAAGGTCAATCGTTCGAATCCCACCGTAACAATTTTCTTTTCATAATTTTATGAAGGGATAATATATACAAATATATTCATTTAGTACTTGATTTGAATAAGTGGTTGTAACCCCAATAAAAAAAAATCCTAAATGATGAGAAAGTGGGGACTACAATTGTGCACGATCCACTTAGTCCTTAGCTAATGATGACATGAATGAAGCTCCACAAAGCCACCGCCTATAGCATTTAGATGCTGCGGCTTAAATGATACTGATGAGGGCATTCACATTCCACACTGATATAAACAATAATAGATAGACTTTATTGTTTATTGCTCTCATACAGTAAGTGAACAAAAAGTAGTATTTGATAGGTGAGCAATAATAGAGAACGTGTTGAAAATGAAAACAATAAGTGGGGTCCGCATACATATATTAAAATAAAGAAAATAAAACCTACTTTTTGTTAGTTTTGAAAGAAATAAAAATCAGAAATGTCATAAAATAAACGTTAGACGGATATCCAACTATTCAAATTTAAACTCAAAAAATAAAAAAAAATAGAAAATTTAAAGAATCTTGGGACAAAACAAAAAAAAATGAAATAATAGAAGTGATAATGTACGATAATTGAATGGTTATGAGTATAACTTTTTGCTCTCTTGCTGCGCTAAAATATGTAGAGCAAAGAGTCATTTTTGCTCATTACTTTTAGCTATGCTTGCTACATGACTTTTATGGAGAAATGTTATTTTTGCTTATTGAGCATTGTCCATTGCTCTCTTACTACGGATGCCCTGACTCGTTTATCTAAAAAAAAAAAGTTTGGGACACTTTGGTTATGTGGTTGATTGTTAGGCCAAATGCCCTTGTCTTTCCTCGTCGATATTACTTTTGATCCGTACTAATTATAAAAGATGATTAGATTCGGATTATTGATTTGAGAGCCTAGCTAATGCTCTCACAAACCCAATACTATTCAAATGATCGCAATGTTGGAATTAATGCTTAAACAACAGTTGAGTTGAACAGAAGTTAGTGAACAATTACATGAATGCATTGAATAATTACAGGAATGCAGATATGAATTAAAACAGACCAAATTGGATGTCGATCGAGTCGCGTTTGACGTTGTCCTTAAAGCAAGATTGTCGGCCTAAATGGTGCTGGGACTCGCTGACAGTATGCTTCCTAGGATGAAATGATCCTCGGCAAACTCTTGTGCACTAAAGCTTTGCCGATCGAACACTGATTGGTCTTTGGCTATCACCGACAAGTGACTACGAATGAAAACGAAAGGAGGAAAGTTGTTGTTTCTGTGTTTTCTAAGTGAAGAATGAGCCTAATTTATAGGAGAGGTCTGCTCTGCCTCATAACTCCACGGCTTCATAGACCAAGAGCATTGTGAGACCAAAAGTGAGCTCGAAATTGTCAAGGGTTGCTGATGTTTCATAAACCAAGTGCTTTGGGAAACAAAAATGAACTCGAATTGCCAAGTGCGGTTGATGTTGCATTGGGAAACCAATAAGGAAACTAAATAGAGGAATTCAGGTTTTTCATATCTGATTTGATATCCAAAAATCAAAATAGATTTTTGCAAAAACGAACCGCGCCACTGCGGCTAAACCGATGCTGCATTTGTTTCCCTACGACGCGGGCACACACATTGGAAGCTAAATTCGACACCGGATAATATATGTTGAGGGTAATTATTTTAATTATTTTTTCTTAATGGCTGGCCCGATATCACAACCATATTACCATATGACAGGCGTTACCAAAGATTTATCACGCTTGAAAGTGTTTAGTAGGAATCGAATCCGGAATATTTTTATTTCCAAAAACAGGACTAGTGCTACTCCTAAAACTCATCTCGACGCCCATTTTACATCCGATTTCTTGACTTGTATGTGGATTGAAAGTTGAAACTCAGCTGTTTGCGCGTTGTCTAAGAGTCGGCAAGCATAGTTTATTACTTGAATCTCATACACACACATACCTTTCCTATCCGCGTAGTGGTATTTGCTTCTCTTAGCTCACCTATAAACATCATCTGTTGTTTATTTTCAACAGGCACATAAATGCAGAAGGTAACAATCTTAAAAATAGCTTCCTTTCACACTTAAAAAAAAAAAGGGAAATTGATAACTTTTTTTTATTTTATAAAAAGGAAATTGATAACTTGATGACCTGGACACCTCTTGTTGCTGATCTTTTATTCCACCACCATTTTATATAAATGCCTCTTTTTGATGCTCAACTTAAACCAAAGTTCAGAAATGGCTTCTTCCTCTATGTCACTCGTGTCTTTCTTATGCTTATGTTTCCTGGTGGTTTCTGTTGCTGCTTGTGATCGCTGTTTGCACCAGTCCAAGGCTGCATACTTCTCCAGTGCCGATGCGCTAAACCGTAAGTGATCCAGATAAAATTATCTTTTGTGAGTCAAGATCACGTGCAAAACTGACGAATTATAGTACACTTCCTTCTAATTGTGCCACGATTTTATTCAAACGAATTGTATGTCACTTTCCCGACATTTGACATAATCATAGGAAGTGTACTATAATTCTCTGTTTAAAGTTTGGATCTTTTTCCTATCTTTTGTTGTAAATTCATGATTTTGAGACTGACCCAGATGAAATGTGAAGTTATTTTTAACTGGGTGATGAGTGTTTTTGTGATTATTTTGAATATAGATGGGACATGTGGGTATGGCTCCTTGGCCATAGGCATCAATGGCGGGCACTTGGCGGCCGCTGTGCCTTCCATTTTCAAGGATGGTGCTGGCTGTGGCGCTTGTTTTCAGGTCTCACTTTTTTCTCATAAACATATGTCACTGAAAGCATTGTACTGATGTTTAAAATTGTTGCAGATAAGATGCAAAGACTTGAAAATCTGCAGCAAAACTGGGACTAAGATCGTCGTCACCGACCTCAACAAGAGCAATGAGACTGACTTTGTGCTGAGCAGCAGAGCGTTTAGGGCCATGGCCGTTCCGGGCATGGACAGAGACCTCGTACGGATGGGGATCGCTGATGTCGAATACCGAAGGTCAGTGTTAATGTTACATTTATAAAAAAAATAATCCACATGGACAAGTCCCAAACTCATTCGACCAAGAATGTGACCGCTAGAATACTTACTCCATACAATATCCACTCATTTTACATCAAAACCTGCTTCTGTTTCTCAAAAAAAAAAAAAAACCTGCTTCTGAAAAAACACATGCAAATTTTAGCCTTGTGTTTCAAATTCAAACTGATGGATTTTTTCATGAATGGTTTTGTTATACCCACTACATATCCACTCACATATATGATACAATTGTCAACTAGCCTTGAATGAACTTGCCCTACACTAGTGTCCTATTGTCTGTTATCAACGCCTAATAAAATGGACACAGATTCATATGTTCACAATCACAACGGTCCGATCCTAGAATTCGGATCTGGTGCAGCGCAGCAAAATGATGCAAGTACAAAAAAGATGTCGTTTCGATCAAAATAACGTCAAACGACACCGTTTTTATTTGAAATTATGTTGTTTTGCAGGGTGCCTTGCGAGTACAAACAGAACTTAGCTGTGCGCGTAGAGGAATCAAGCCAGAAGCCGCACTATCTTGCTGTCAAATTCCTCTATCAAGGTGGCCAGACGGAGATCGTGGGCGTCGATGTAGCTCAGGTATGCTTACCTCAAGTAAAAAGCACATTATGAGTTAACTTAGCGTCAAAAGGAGAAGCAACTCATCAATTTGCAAAAATCATCATTTGAAACAGGTTGGGTCAGGAAACTGGGGATACATGAGTAGGAGTTTCGGAGCAGTGTGGGACACGAGCCGGGTCCCTGAAGGACCGCTGCAGTTCCGATGGATCGTGACGTCAGGATACGATGGGAAGTACGTGTGGGCTAAGAGTGTGTTACCCCAGGACTGGAAGGCTGGTCAGATTTATGATTCGGGAGTTCAGATTAACGACATTATTGCGCAAGATGGATGCAATCCTTGTGATGACAGTCAATGGAAGTGATGAAAAACAACTGCAGCTGTGGCTGTGTCTATAAAACTGATGCAAAAGATAGTTACTTACAATTTACATAGAGGCTGTAATAATGTTTTCTACTTGGATTTAAATAACATGGACGTTATTGACTTTTTTTCCTTAAAAAAAATCGGTAAGCACTTGACAACTCCAGACTCATACCGTAAATATTAACTGTTACATTTGGTTACATGAACTTTGTATCGGCTACCTGATGTTCTAGTACAATGTTGGCAACAGCTAGCCGATATGTATTTGATTTCAAGTTACTAACAAGAACATAAATATCCTTTTTTCTTTTCTTTGACGGTAAGTTCCTCCATTGCTCTTGTCTCACACGCCCAAGCAAGCTGGCATCGCAGAAGGCGCAGGCTTCTGCTTTCTTGCTGTCCATAAATATACAACACCGGTTTTGAGTATAATGTGGAAAGAAAGACAAATGTAAATGAAGTAGACTTAAGTATTGAAAATTACCTCCCACGAACAAAACCACTTGTGACAAATCCAATTGGCCAGCGATGAGTCTGCAATAAAGTTGGGTCATCCGGTATCTGGAGTTCCCAATGAGCAGGGTATCGCTCAATGAAATACGAACACACTGAAGATTGTGGTATGTGTAGTCGTTCTTGTTCACCATCCAAGCTGCTAGACGAAAATAGGATCTTAATGTTATATACAATAAAAATATAAAAAATTAGGATGAGCAAGATTATCAACAATAAACCGACATTGTAAATTTAGGAAAGGCGTGAGATTGGATAGTGGTAACAACCTGGACTTCCATGATTGTATGTCGGACAAGAATGGTGCATAGACAACAGCTCCATCTGCAAAAAAATCCTTCCCTGTAAGCATGGAGAATAACCCGAACAAAAAACAAATTCTGGTCTTTCTTCGGTAGTGCAGTACCGCATTGATTCTGATCAAAATTCTCGCTAAGCACCCACTCGGATAGCTTTTTTTTGTTTGTTGAAAGTGGAAATAGAGGTAAGTTTAGCCCGATACTCTGATTTACAAAACAAGCCAGGTTACTGGATGTCCTTCCTACAGTGCCTGAAAATCGAGTTTCATCATCATGGCTTTGGTGAATACTATCTGAAGCTACCCCATCCGATTCCCTTGATTGACCATTAGTGTTAGAGGATATTGGTTTAGATAAATCTGTATCTAGGGCTAGTTGGACACAGTTCCATGGTGATGAAATAGGCACTCGAATAGGTCTCACTGCCTGAGGGCGACGGTCAGCCTCCAAATTAAACTTAGCAGCTTCAGATGCCTTGTAGGATGCATATGCATTGCAATCAGGAAAATCCAAAGGAAAAAATGGGAGACCCACCTGCAAATTTTGAAATAATGTAAGACTTTTATGACGGAGACGAAATAAATGACTGGAAATGAAAGGCACTCACTTCAGACGCGATCCAGTGTTTTTCTCTCAGTCCAATCGCATGAGCCCCATTCAAAAATGAGAGGCATCCAAAAAGTCTTGGCCCAGCTTACCGGGAGAATAATAGTCCATCTGCAACCAAGTGCAAAATTAGCTAAAGCTGAAGTAATTGCTTTGGTTAATCATCATGCCAACTTCAAAAAAAAAAAAAAATTGTTTCGCCTAAGATCTGTAAATTAGTTCTAAAATTCATGAGGAGCATAATCATCCATGAAAGAAACCGAGAGATTACCCGGTATGCGAGCCCTCTTTTACAAGCATAATGGGGCACGAACTTGGCTGCTTCAACTTGGCCAAATCAACTGAAGCTTTTGAACTCAAGCTGGGAATGGCATAAGATGTCAACCGAAGGTTGTGTTTCTCCATGGAAAGACTGTGCTCGTCCACTGGAGGGCAAACCCCACTTTTGGCATCCCACAAAGTTCCATTACTAAAAATGTCATTTGCATATGCTGGTGACGATACACTGACATTATCATATTTATCCAATGGTTCTGTTTTAGCAACACGGCCTTCATCTTCAACATTAGGTGTCTTGCATAAGCTGGGTACATGTGCGTTACCCTCGGAGGCCAGCACACTAGTTCCAACTGATAAATCACGGGGATCTCGGACAGTGAGAGACATGATTGAATGAGACGCTGATGTGTCCTCACTTTCAAGGTTAAGAGACTTCACCTGGTGAGGGTCAGAGTGGGGCTTTAGGACGGAACAACTGTTTAACTTCCACTTATTATCCGAACTGCACCACACAACCCCATCAGGCAACTAGTTTATTATGCTTACTAAAAAATGTTGAAGTATTGAATTTAAAGTAAATTCGTAACTCACCCAACAACTTTTAATACTTTTTGGAGAAGCTGCCATGCCTTAGATCCCATAACTTCAAATTTTGTAATTTTACCGCCAAGTGAGGACAAGGTAATTGCACTCCCAGTCTCATTCATCTGCAAGGAAAGATTGCATGGTATATATTACTCAAAGAAGAGCACCAAAGTTCATCAAAGTCGGCCGCTTTGCAACAAAGTTGATAATGATTATCAATTACTCACAAAACATAGCAACACTGAGAGCATAAGAGGAGAGTTAAAGAGAAAATTACCAGCCTTGAAGAAGCTAATTTCAGAGCCTCGAAACCTTCGTCAGCTCAACCACAGCCTGAATCTCAACCGGCCGGCTCAGACCCTCCGAGAGTTCAGGCCGTTCAGAACAAGTCTCAACCGGCCGGCTCAACTGATAGCTCAGCCGGCCGGCTCAAATGGTCAGAGAGTCGAAGACCCCGAAGCTGTTTTGGACCGACCGGCTCAACCCAAGGCTAAATTCCCAACCGGCCGGCTCAAACCCTCAGAGAGTTCGAGTCTTCGCGGAGCAAGCTCAGCCGGCCGACTCAACGTCAAGGCCAAATTCTCAGCCAGCCGGCTCGCCGTCGGTGCAGGATTTTGGGCTTGTTTCCTAATTTCGTTTTTTGGGCAATCTGGCCCAGAAACGGATATAGAAACCCCAAAACTTATAGATTAAGAGGGGAGGCATGTATCTAAAAAAACATACATTCCTACATTCGAGACGGCTCTGGAGGAGAAGAACGCGAAGCTTTCGACGAAGAGAAGAATTTCTTATTACTTTCATACAAAATACTTGTGCCTTTTGTTATGGCTATGAGTAACTAAACTTCTAATTCTTAATGCTATTTTATGTTTCTCTAGTTCGTGTGCTTAATTTCAAGGTTTGAATTGTGAAGCTAAGTGGATACTTGCAATGGTAGAGCTTAGCCGAACGATTCAACCCCTATCATTAATGCTTGTTTGAGACGTACCCGTAAAAACAAGTAGTAGCACTTAAACTCGATAATACATTACCCGGATTATTAGGTTTAGGAGAACTAGAAGTCTAATACCTTACCCGGATTACATTGTGGTGTATTGCCTGAAACAGAATACTTTAGGTGATAACCTTAAACGGAGTAACCACACTTAGGAACATGAAATTAGATTATTAGCAGTCAATGATAAACGTGTCACAATAGAAACCCTAAGCTGAATGCTTTCTCTGATTGAATTCTCTTCGCGTTATTTCCTCTTGTGCTTTTTACTACACTTGGTCACAAACCCCCTTTCTTTATTGTTTTTAGATACAGCTTCAACAACACCAGCTCCCTTGGGTTCGACCCTGCTTGCCACTTACTAGTTTCACGCAGGAGATTATAAATAATTAAATTTGACGCGTCAGACGACGTGCGTCAACGGCAAAGTATCAAACTTATACCCAAGTAGCAATATACATAAACAATTCAATGACACGCTTTCAAACATTACATAATATATGGCACATGTAACTTACTTAGGTCAAATAGAACTTTTATAAGAAGATAGCGGTGAACAACATAGTTTGGCAACTTCTTATAAGCTATGTTCATGAAAAAAGAAAAAATTAACCAATAAGAAACCTAAACAAATACATGGGATACTTTCGATCATTCAAATCAAAACATTAAATCAAGTCACAGGTAATAACTTACCTGCTCAAAGATACAACGAGACAATGCCTGTAAGGGACTCACGAGCAACTTAATAAATGAATTTGTCTACGAAAATATGCAGACAACAAATCATACGTCAATACAAAAATCCATCTCACAAAACCAATTAAAAAACATATATAATCAATTGAAAACAAAACCCAACCCATCAAAAAATCAAATTAATCTGGCAAGAGAGGCTTACGTATTCGAAGCACAATCAACAACAAATCGACAGTTTGGGCCTTGGTATTGGGAGCATAAGCGCCGGCGATGAGCGATCGAATGGAAGCAACCCAAGCAACAAATCTGTTTCAAATCCATACGAATAACAATCAACCAATCGAAGCCAAAAACTTGAAGCTCAGAGAAATCTAATACATAAGTGGATCAAATTTATGAATAGCTCAGAGAAATTTAAATTAACTAGTCATATACATAAGTGGATTGAAATTTCGAAAGACTCCAAAGACACTATCCTTTACAATTAGGAAAAATGATAAAAAGGGGCTACGAACTACCATCTATTGACAAATCACGGTTAGAACTATAGAAAATGACAATTAAGGGGCAATTTTAAAATCTTTTAATTGGCATATAAAAATTAAGTGGCAATTTCAACACATAATTGATGCCTTGATTTTTATATGCTTGTTAATTGTTATATGTCAAATAAGAGATTTTGAAATTGCTCCTTAATTGTCATTTTATATAGTTCTGACCGTGATTTGTCAATATGTGATAATTCATACCCCCTCTTTGTCATTTTTCCCAATTATATAGGTATCTTATTAACTATTCTAGCAATCCAAATATTTTTACCTTGAGTCTCGTGCATATAAGTTTTCTTAACTTTTAAGAAGGAAGATGCACGACGAAGAAGACGGTGAGTTAATTTAAAATTTGAGGTAAAGCTCTTCGAGAAAATGACATCAGTTGAAATTTTATTTGGGATTCGCTATAAACCGTTAATCACATCAGCGGTTTGTTGTGAAACAAATCAAATCTGATGCCGATGTGTGACTCCCAATGTGGATTCCACGTAGACATCTTTTTTGGCAGAAACCACTAATTGTACTAGCAGTATGCGGTAAAAGAAGATCAAATGATATCATTTCAAAATAAACCGCTAATTTTATTAGCAGTTTCCGTCAATACAAAATTGTTAATAAAATTAGCGGTTTCTGTCAATACAAAATTAAATATTATTAACGTGGCTCAGCCATGTTGACGTTAGATTTCATTTCACAACAAACTGCTAACGGGAATAAGGATTTGTGACAAAACTCAAATAATTGTTTAACGGATGGTATTTTCTCAACAACATTATCACCAAGTGGCAAATCTCAAATCAAAATTCATAAGAAAAACATAAAACAATAAATATAAAATCCTTTGATAGGGTTCCACTTCACCGACTCTTATTCATATTTTCTACCTTTTTTATTTTTAATAATTTTGTGTTATTAGTTATTACACGAACTTTTCTAAATATATTTTGATTCTGGTCTAAATAAGTCGTATATAAGGGCATTTGCAGCAAGGTGCGAAATATTTTATAATAGAGAAATTTTATTGATTATTACTCTCATGCAATAGAATATAGATAAGCAAAAAAGAGCAAAAAGTAATCTTTGATAGCAAGTAATAATGAAGAGTGTTAGAAAGAGAACCAATAGGGGGATCCACACACATTTATGAATAAAGAGAAGGAGAAATTTGTCTTTTATTTGAAATTGTTATTAGTATTACTTTTGTGCTTTCATTGCTGTAAAACAAAATATAGAGAAGTTGTTATTTTTGCTCTTAGCTCTCTTGCAGCGTTAAAATATACAGAAAAAAAGAGATATTTTTGCACGTAGCTTTAGCTTTTGTCTACTAAAATATTTTTAGGGAAAGATGTTATTTTTGCAGATTGCTCACATCTGGATAAAGTGCCCTTTTTTTTTTTAAAGGAATTGCTGAGCAAATTTATTGTAATGACGGAATATCTTTTGGAACCACAAATTCAGGAGATTGAAAATTCAAACTGAAATTCTCAATAAACAACTTTCTCAAGCAGATATGGAACGGTGAAGTTTAGCCATGCCAAAAGCAGCAGCTGATGCAGCAGCCCCTATAAATGCCGTTTGAATAGCACTTCTAAAGGGTTTGTTGCCTGTAAAATAGCCCGTGAAATGCTTCTCCTTGTGGTGGTCGAGGAGAAACTTATGCTTTTGCTCCGTTATAAAGACCTTGAGAATGTACTTATTATTAACCTTTTGAGCTTCAGCCAGTATTAATGACCCTCGGGCGAGTGTATATTTTCCTCCAACGAACAAATTACTATAACCTTGTTCATCAAGAGCCGGAACAGAAATCAAATTCTTTTGAAGTCCCGGTGCGTGCCACACATCTTTGAGCATCATATTAAATCCTCTGCCGGTTCTTATGCACACGTCTCCCCATCCTAAAAGTTCTACTAGTTCACCATTAGCAACTTTAGCAAATCGTTGTGTACAGCCAGTTGGAGTGTAGGACGTGAACACGGATCTATCTTGTGCATAGTGGTGCGTGGCTCCACTATCAACAACCCAACTGATCTCTTTGCAATTGCTGTTGGGAAATTCCTTTGAGTTGGATTTGGCAGAACAGTTTCCCATATTCGAATGTGGCTTGACCCTTTTCGTCTATGTTCACAATTCAATGTTTCATCAACTCGTTAAAACTCACAGACCACGCAAATAAATGCAATAATCTCTTCGTTGCTACAATATATCGCGAAAATCATACCATAAGAACTTCAACAAGACAGGAAAACACACAGTGTACATGTATGGTATGATGATAGTAAGGGAAAGCACAGCATTAAATTAAACTAGTATTCAGCATATAGTATATACAGGCCCGGCTCAAGCCTATTGGAGGCCTGAAGCCAAAATTTTTTTTTTGGGCCTTCTCATATACAAAATGATGGGGCTTTGTTTTTTGAAGTGGGTTTTTATTTAGTTTAATATGTTAATTTTACTAAAGATTTTTTTTTTCCGCTTCAGACTAATGTGTGAGCCTTTTTCTGTCAGAATGATGTGGCCTTTTCTGTCAAAATTTGGCCTTTTCCTCTTCAGAATGACAGCTGAATTTGGAGTTCTTTGTACGGCTCAAGGCTATCTTCAGAATGATGGGCTTTTTCTGTCTTTAATTACTAATGAATTTTTGTCAAAAAAATGTGGCCTGAAAATCCTGCTTCAGTCGCCTTAAGGTGAAGCCGGGCCTGAGTATATAATACCTGAAGATCACTGCAGTTAGAACCCTGAGAATGACATCTGATTTTAATTTATAGCATCTACAAATAAATTATTAGGAAATCAGAAATACAAAATTATATAGAAATAATACTAAACAGATAATGATGAATGTTTAAACAGCTGAGTTTTATTTTTAGGAATTATTTCAGCCACCAAATATATGAGATAAAAAAAAAGGTTAGAATTGTCCAATCAAAAAAGAAGAAGAAGTTAGAATTGGGAAAATATATATTTACACCGCCAGGCTATTCAAAACCAAGTCGTTTGATTGTTGAGATGTTTGTGACTGTTGTCTGATTGTTATTGTGTTGATCGCAATTTGGTATCTCATACAGTCTCCTTCTTTCATTTATTTAGCTTTTTTTTATTATTGGAATATGGCTTAGAACGAGTAAAAATTAGTATAAAGTATATTTTTGGTGTAAAATGTAAAGTTCGTCAAAGCTGGGTTATAATTCAAGAAAATTTTCTAATTTACTCAAACGAAAAATTAACTTCCATTTCTACTCAATCTCTCAAATTGGTTTCCTTTTTTACTCATTTTGTTAAGACGAAGTTGATGCTTTGTTAGAGATTTTAGGGTATATGTGTTTACAAAACATGTTTATACGATGTTAAGATGTTTGGCGAAAGAAACAAGAAATTTCCAGGTCAATTTAGCTTGGCTTTGAGTTTTGTGCCGTGAGTTTCGCGCCCAAGCAAGACATTATTGAGCGCGGCTTGATAATGTTGATATAGGGCGCGCGACATTCGGTACCGCGTCCATTGAAGACGTTAGGGTTGTGGCGCGTTCAACGCCTAATGCCTTAAATGGGCGTGGCTGTAACACGAAGGCTGAACGATTGGCATTGCGGTTACTGATTTGAATGTCGATACTTATTGACAAAAATTGGAAAAACGAAGTCAATTGGTTATTGATTTCGGCACTGAACGAAGGAGATGAAGAACTTGTCTGAAAATTACTCCAATTGAAATCAATTCTCAGATTGACTCGATTACAACCTTCAACTATTCACTGTACTAAATATTTGTCTTATTCCAGTACAAATTTCTGGATACCCATCGGAAAGAAATCTTGTATTTGGAAAATGAAATTGATTCACGATTCAAACAAGTCTTTGTTGATTCGAAGCCCTGAAAAAGTCCCAGCACCTATAATCAAATACAAGAATTTCTCTGAATCAACTTCAATAGCGATTGGATTAGTTCGAGCGATGATGTTGAATCTGGAAACATAGACAAATTTGAAGGAAATTGATTTTGACGATGGCAACAGAAGAAGAAGGCTTCAAAACCGAATCTGCCAGCGAAGTGAGCAAGATGAATTTGGTATTCCTTCTTGCCAATTCTTTTGATCGTTCTCGGTTGGGGAATCCCCGGCTGAAGGAATCGCAGACATGTTTGGATTCAATTGGGATAAGATTTGGTTGAAAGAGTTGCAGTGGATCGATTTGGAATTAAAAGCGAGCAGTGGTGACGCATCCGATTCATTCAGATGCGGTGGAGATGTTTTACTGTGCGAAACGGTGCGAGTTGGACGCGGAAAGATTTTTTCTGTTATGATCAATAGACAAACTACTCGCAAATTTGGTGATTTTACTAATGAAAATGTTGCTCTTATAAACAGCTTAACCGACATCCACTAACGGATATACCATTCATCCACTACTAATTGACTAATTAAACGCATAATAAAATCTATATTTAACACCATCTCTTAAACTAAATATTCAGTTTACAATGGTTTTAGAATGAACTTGTCATGGTACAGCTTGGTCCGCGCCTTGTAGTCTGATTGGCTCTCATAAGCCTCTAGGCGCAACTCCTCAAGCTCACAGAGCTGTAACTTCCTCTCCAATCCTGCTTTCTTTAAATCGAAATTGCCCATCTTAAGTGCCCAAAAGGCCTTGTGCTCTAGCTCGACTGAGAGGTGACATGCCTTCCCATACACCAATCGGAAAGGCGAGGTGCCTATCGGTGTCTTGTAGGCTGTCCTGTACGCCCAAAGTGCATCATCTAACCACTGACTACAGTCCTTCCTAGTCGGCTTCACCATCTTTTCTAGGATCCCCTTAATTTCTCGGTTTGAGATTTCTGCTTGTCCGTTCGTATGGGGATGATAAGTTGTAGACGTACGATGGTGAACATGGTACTGTCTCATAGCAGCTGCCATCAGTCTGTTGCAGAAATGTGTCCCCTGATCACTGATTATGGCTTTAGGCACTCCGTATCTGCAAAATATGTTAGTGCGAAGAAAATCCACAACGGTTTTAGCATCATCGCATCTAGTAGCCTTAGCCTTCACCCATTTAGACACGTAATCCACTGCAACAAGAATATACAGGTAACCAAACGATGCAGGAAAAGGACCCATAAAATCAATCCCCCATATGTCAAAGACGTCATCAACTACAATAGGTATTTGGGGCATCTCATTCGTAGCAGAAATATTACCTACTCTCTTGCATCTATCACACTTCTTACAATGATCATAGGCATCTTTGAACACATGTGGCCAGTAAAAATCGCTATCCAAAATTTTCCTGCTAGTCCTATTGGGGCCAAAATGGCCACCACATGCATGCTCATGACAGAAACTAAGCACAGAAGCAATTTCATCATCAGGGATACACCGCCTAAGTATTTGGTCTATGACAAGCGTATTTTTAACCCTTTATAGTTGTCAATTTATATGTTTTAGGGGTCAAGTTGCAGTCAAACAAAATTTGTAACCTTGGTAAGCCAAGGGTCGATCCAAGGAACAGACATGTGTGAATACTAGTTAACAGGTGACCTATTTAGCTATTCCGATTTAACAAAGGTTTTGTTGTCACGAAAATTGCAGAAATTAAATAGCAGAAAAATAATGGTTGTGACTATCAGAGAAAGAATTCCAGAATCATACTTCACCCGTGCTAACACCACTAATCATGCAATCATGTCACGTAAATTATTCATGCTATCGAATATGGAATTAAACCGAAATAACACTAGACAAGCCGCCCATCCACGGATCATTGTCTAGATTAATCTCAATCGTTGAACGCCGCCCATCCACGGATTATCAACGATCTCGATTATTAAACTAAAGGTTTTCCTATTAATTCATGTACTACCATTGTAGCAACATGACCTAACATCAATTTCAAGTAATCCGATTAATACCTAGGACCCATCCATCTTTCGATAAATAACCTAAATACGTTCTAGTATGCAAACATCTCATTCAATGTAAATACTTGCAAGAACGATAAAATTAAGCACAATGAAATTGAACATTCGAATCGCATAAATAAAAACGTTTAATTGATCACATGAGAGTTGTGTACATAGCACGGGATCCGTAGGATCCCAGAATAAGAAGACTACTCACTATTCACGGTAAGTTAACCACAAGTAGTGTAATGATAGAAAATAAGGACGAGTTAACAGTAGACTACTCACTACTCACTTGTTTTTCTGTGTGAATCTTTATTGAAAAATTCCTTTATCAATCTTACAACATCATACATATAACAATGTACAACAGCTGGAAGTTCAAAACAATATTATTATTATTGCAACTCTCCTACATGTGGCAAGATCGTTGCAGGTTAACAGTAGGAAGAAAATGTGAACTTTTACATGAACTCTGTATCGGCTGCCTGATGTTCTAGTACAATGTTGGCAACAGCTAATCGATATGTATTTGATTTCAAGTTCCTAACAAGAACATAAATATCCTTTTTTCTTTTCTTTGTCGGTAAGTTCCTCCATTGATCTCGTCTTATGCGCCCAAGCATGGTGGCATCGCAAAAGGCGCAGGCTTCTGCTTTCTTGCTGTCAATAAGTATACAATACCGGTTTTGAGTATAAAAAGACAAACGTAAATGAAGGAGACTTAAGTATTGGGAATTACCTCCCACGAACAAAACCACTTGTCAAAAATCCAAATGGCCAACGATGAGTCTGCAATAAAGTTGGGTCATCTGGTATCTGGAGTTCCCAATGACCAGGGGTTTGCTCGATGAAACACGAACTCACTGAAGATTGTGGTATGTGCAGTCGTTCATGTTCACCATCCAAGCTGCAAGATGAAAATAGGATCGTAATGTTATATACAATAACAATATAAAAATTAAGATGAGCAAGACAATAAACCGATATTGTAAATTTAGGAAAAGCCTGAGATTGGATAGTGGTAACAACCTGGACTTCCATGATTGTATGTCGGACAAGAATGGTGCACAGACAACAGCTCCATCTTCAAAAAATCCTTCCCTGTAAGCATGGAGAATAACCCGAACAAAAAACAAATTCTGGTCTTTCTTCAGTTGTGCAGTACCGCATTGATTCTGATCGCTAAGCACCCACTCGGATATCATTTTTTTGTTTGTTGAAAGTGGAAATAGAGGTAAGTTTAGCCCGATACTCTGATTTACAAAACAAGTTAGCTTAATGGATGTCCTTCCTACAGTGCCTGAAAATCGAGTTTCATCCTGGCTTTGGTGAATACTATCGGAAGCTACCCCATCCGATTCCCCTGATTGACCATTAGTGTTAGAGGAAGAGGATGTTGGTTTAGATAAATCTGCATCTAGTGCTAGTTGGACACAGTTCCACGGTGATGAAATAGGCACTCGAATACGTCTCACTGCCTGAGGGCGACGGTCAGCCTCCAAATTAAGCTTAGCAGTTTCAGATGCCTTGTAGGATGCATATGCATTGCAATCAGGAAAATCCAAAGGAAAAAATGGGACACCCACCTGCAAATTTTGAAATAATGTAAGAACTTTATGACGGAGGCAAAATAAATGACTGGAAATGAAAGTGTAAGTACCTCAGGGGTTGATGATGACAACACCTAGGTATTTGATCTCTAAGCTAAGTGTGCAGGTTCAAGAACTAAAGACAGCATGTGAGGTACCAGAACTCGCGGAGCGTGGTCAACAAGCAAAGTCAAAGAAGTAGCCGTTGCATTCAGGTAGAGAAGATCGTGGAACAAGTACACACAACGCGGTTGAGAGCATATCGCGAAGCACAGCAGCTCGTGGAGCTGAAGGACCGAGTCTTGGGTTGTTCCGAGATTTGCGGACTGGAACCCAGGGAGAAAATCTCGGCAGTTGAAACCACGTGGAGAGCACGACGAGTGGAACCACAACAGAACGTGAGCATATCATGGGAGATAACCGTTGAAGACCAATAAGACATACAAATACACATCAGACCAAAGAGACAAGTGCGCCCGAACATTACGAAGTTGTTTTCACTTGGAGTTCTGCAAACACTAGAGCATTAGTGAGTTTTGAGAGCTCAGCTGTGATAGCGGTGAAGGCAAGTCAGGATTGAACAAGCTCAGGTACAGAGACCTTCGGCATGCTTGTTCGGGAGACTACGATACCGATCTAGGATTGGTAGGGCTGTAAGTAGTTTCCACATTTGTGATCGTAGTAGCTGTTGCTATTGCATGTGTGCAAAGTATAAGTATTTTGTACAGTCTATTTATCAATAAAAGGATATTTAGACATATCAGTTTTCCGCTGCATTATATTAAGTTCCAGAACCTGCAGGCGTAAACTAGGTTCCTAACAGTTCTTAGTTTAGCTTTAACACTAATCAACGATCCTATCAATTGGTATCAGAACCGAGAGGTTCTAGATCTTGATTAGTTTGCAGGTATGACAAGTGATTCCTTGTCAAATCCCCCGAAGTTGAAACCCGGAGAGTACGCAACCTGGGTTGTCAAGTTTGAATCTCATGTGTTAGCCACAGATGGTGAAGTAAGGCAAGTGATTGAGCAAGGTCGGAAAGTCATTCTGGATCCAACCGATGCAACAAAAGAAAAACCGAGGGCATCTTACACAAAGGATGACTTCAAAAGCATTGAGAAACCAGCTAAAGCTGTGAAGGTTCTTCACGCAGCTTTGGAACCAGGAGATATGCAGAAGGTTTCACACCTTAAATGTCCAAAGGAAATCTGGCTCACACTCAAAAGAATCTATGAGGGATCAGAAGATGTCAAGAAGAACCGAGTTCTTGCTGCCCAAACCGAGTTGTTTAATCTGAGGCAGGACAAGAACGAAACTGTTCATGAGTTTCACTCTCGATTTCAAGGCTGTGTCTCAAACCTTGCAAATCTTGAAAAGAGATATAAACAGTGGGAGATCAATCATATGTTCCTTCGTGGATTGAGCCCAGAATGGAATGACATTGTGAGGACTATGCAAGCCATGGCCCACACCAAACAGTTGACCTTGGAAGACCTGGTTGCTAAACTGGACAGCAACATGCTGCTTGATAAAGATCGAGAACCACAGAAGGCCTCTCGACAGATCGCATTGGGCAGCAAGGGTGAAAAGTCGAAGAACTCGAAGGACAAGGAGTCTACTTCTAAATCTGATGATGAGCTAGCATTACTGACACAGGCGCTCAAAGTTGCCAAGGAGAAACATGGCGAGGTTCAGGAACCTCGTAGGTTTTCAAAGCGCAGTACGACCAAAAAGGGTGAATGCTTCTACTGCAAAAAGAAAGGACACTTCCAGAGGGATTGCCGCAAAAAGAAATATGATGATCAGAAGGAGAAAGAAAAGGAAAACAAGTCCAATGATGATGAGTCTAAGAACAAGAAGGCCATGTGCGCTTGGGGAGGAGCTGACGATTCTGCAACTGATAGTGACCTTGAACTGGAGCTCAAGTATCAGAACTCAGAAAAGGGCGATGTATGTCTTATGGCTGCAGAAGGATCATCTTCTGACTCTGAGGTAACTCTCTCTTCTGTGAATTCAATTTCTTCAAATACTAATTCACGTTCAGGGTTATTAGATATCATTAGAAAATTGGTAGCTGTGAATGATAAGCTCAAAGACATCATTGCTGAGCAAGATGGCAAAGCGGGTGAAATGTTTGAGGAAAATCATCAGCAAGCAATCAGAATTCGGCAATTGGAGAAACAACTTGCAAGTGCTCGGAGACCTACAGCTAAGACACAGGTTCTGGAACCTGTTGAGTAGGAGGTGGTATTAGCTCCTAAGGGAAGGAAGTCCAAACCCGGACTTGGTTATGGTAAGGTGACCATACTGAAGCGACCGCAGAAGGCTGATGAGCCACGCAGCACTCCTCGACCAGAAGTTGATCTTCATGATGCTGCAAAAACATATGGTAAAGGATTCCATATCTGGAATCGGTACACAGAGAATAAGCACCTTGGGAGCATCAACTTCAGTAAACAAAAGAGGAAAATTGTTGAATGGAAAAAGACAAACTTCAAGGAGGAGAAGATATGTTACCATTGTGGTCAGATCGGACACTTATGGAACAGATGTCCAGGAAGAACTCTTCAAAACAAGGTTCAGAAACCTCACCAGACAGGCAGACAAACTTCCGTGAAGAAGGTTCCAAAACCTAGCACTCAGAAGAGGGTTTCAGAACCAAGAAAACCAAACAGATGGAATCAAGTTTCTGCTACAAACACTAACAGTTTTTCTGATGTTCATACTAACTGCAATTCATCTAGTTCTAATCATAGACCCAAGGCAGCTAAGCTGGTTTGGGTTCGTAAGAACTAATCTCATGTTTGCAGGAGAAGGGAGGAAAGCATCCATGGATGGTCGACAGTGGGTGCTCAGGGCACATGACCGGAAGTGTGAAATGGTTCTCTTCTCCTCAGCACCATTCCGGAGGTACTGTAACCTTTGCTAACAAGAGCAAATGTAAGGTCTTCGGAAAAGGTATGATCAAATTAAACAGAAAAATTAGTGTAGATAAAGTAAGTTTGGTTCATGGTTTGAAGTATGATTTGCTTAGTGTTCACCAGTTGTGTCTCAAAGGTAAAAACAAAGTTGTTTTTACGGATGACGGTTGTTATGTGAAGTGCATTGCTACAGGTAGAATCCTCCTTAAAGGTTTTGTTGAAGATGGCGTCTATCTCACTGACTTGAACTTCAATCCGGAGGAGTACCTTTGTTTGGCTTCAAGGACCGGGAACTCTGTGTTGTGGCACAGACGCCTAGGTCATGTCAACATGAGGTTGCTGAAGAAGTTGCACAAGCTTGAGTTGGTTCGTGGTTTACCCGAGGTATCAGAAGGTCTGGAACATGTGTGTGACGCATGCACCAGAGGAAAACAGACAAGAACCTCATTTCCAGTTAAGAATGTGGTCAGCACCACTCGACCTTTAGAGCTGGTTCATATGGACCTTTGTGGACCCATGAGGACCACAACCAGGGGAGGTAACAAATATGTGTTTGTTTTAGTAGATGACTACTCTAGGTTTACCTGGGTTATTTTCATTGCTAACAAAACTGATGTTTTCTCTGAGTTTGAATACTGGGTAAAGGTTACAGAAAAGAACCACAGTCAGAAATTGGCAGGTATTAGAACCGACCATGGAACTGAGTTCGAGAACTCGCAGTTCATAAGTTGGTGTACCAATCTTGGTGTGCAACATAATTTCTCAGCTCATAGAACCCCTCAGCAAAACGGGGTTATGGAACGCAAGAATCGTACCTTGCAGGATATGACGCGCACAATGCTTCTAGATAGTGGTGTTCCTAAGAGCTTTTGGGGAGAAGCCATGAACGCAGCATGTCACGTTCTCAATAGAGCTTACCTAAGATCTATTTTGAACAAGACTCCATACGAGCTTCTTAAAGGTAGAAAGCCTAATATATCACATCTTAGAGTATTTGGTTGCAGGTGCTACATTCATGATAACGGGAAGAACCAGCTTGGCAAGTTCGACCCAAGGAGTGATGAAGGCGTGTTCGTGGGATATGCCTCGGATAGCAAGGCTTACAAGGTTTACAACAAGAAGACTCGGAAAGTGGAAGAGAGTGTGCATGTGGCTTTCGATGAAGGAATCATGGCAGAGAAATCAGTGGAGGTTCCTGACCAACAGGATTCAGCTGATGAGATTTTTGTGCTAACTCGTGCCAATCAGATCATTGATGAAGCTGACGAGGTTACAGAACCAGAAGGTGCTTTAGTGGAACCTGCTCAGAACGCAGAAGGAATACTGGACGAGGAGTCTGATAATGACATTTCAGAACCTGAGGTGGATCAAGTACCTGATGGCAGTCAACATCCAGACGTGGATCAAGTGTCAGAAGGTGAAGAAATCCAGGAAGAAATGGGAGATGTCGTACCCTTGACAAGAGATCAGAGGTCCAGACGACCAAGTACCAGACTTACAGACTACCATTGTTATGCAGTAGTTCAGGGGGAACGAACCCTCACAGCGTTCGTGTCCCTTGTGGAACCTAGCACGGTTCAGGAGGCTCTGAAGGAACCAGATTGGGTTCAGGCCATGCACGAGGAGCTACACCAGTTTGAGAGAAACAAGGTGTGGAGACTAGTACCTCGGCCAAAGGATAGGAAGATCATTGGAACGAGATGGATTTTCAGGAATAAGAGGGATGAGAAAGGAGCTGTTGTTCGGAACAAGGCTCAGCTGGTAGTCAAAGGGTACAACCAGCAGGAAGGGATCGACTATGACGAGACCTTCGCACCAGTGGCACGGTTAGAAGCCATTAGACTTCTCATCGCCTACTCAGTCCAGTTTGGCTTCAAGCTACATCAGATGGACGTGAAGACGGCGTTCCTGAACGGAAACCTGAAGGAGGAGGTTTACGTTTCACAGACACCAGGGTTCGAGAACCAGCAACATAGCGACTGGGTTTATGTACTTGACAAGGCACTCTACGGTCTTAAGCAGGCACCAAGGGCATGGTATGAAAGATTGTCCGACTTTCTGATAAAGCACGGATATGAGCGTGGAACTGTGGATAAGACACTGTTTCTACTCAGAACTAAGAATCATCTTCTTATAGTTCAAGTGTACGTCGACGACATAGTGTTTGGCTCAACCAGCAACGCACTAGTCAAGGAGTTCCAGAACCTTATGGAAAGCGAATTTGAGATGAGCATGGTAGGAGAACTCACATTCTTTTTGGGACTACAGATCAAGCAAGAAGCAGATGGGACTCAGATTCATCAGCAGAAGTACTTGAAAGAAGTTCTTCTGAAGTACGAGTTGAATGGTTCTAAAACCATCAGTACACCTAGCTCTCCAGCCGACTCACTTTCAAAAGAGATGAATTCACCGCCAACAGACCAAACTAAGTACAGGGGCATGATAGGTTCTCTCTTGTACCTTACAACCTCTAGACCTGATATTATGTTCAGTGTGTGTCAATGTGCCAGGTACCAAGCTGATCCGAGGAAAGCTCACTTGACGGCTATCAAACGGATTATGAGGTACCTGAACGGGACGAAGGACTTAGTGCTGTGGTACCCTAGGGACAAGTCCCTGGTACTGGAAGGCTTCTCGGATGCAGACTATGCAGGAGATCGAGCAGACAGGAAATCAACATCTGGGATGGCTCAATTTCTTGGTTCGTGCTTAGTTTCATGGGGGTCCAGAAAGCAGAACTCGGTAGCTCTCTCAACAACAGAGGCAGAGTATGTGGCAGCAGCAGCGTGCTGTGCACAACTTCTGTGGTTACAAAACCAGCTAAGTGATTTGGGTCTATCCTTTGATAATGTTCCTATTTACTGTGATAACACCAGTGCAATTAGCGTAGCTAAAAATCCGGTACATCATAGTAAAATGAAACACATTGAAATTAGACATCACTTTATTAGAGATTGTGTTGAAAAGGGCTTAGTCTCTATTGAGTTTTGTAGGACTGAGGATCAAGTAGCGGACATCTTCACCAAGTCCTTACACAGAGAGCCTTTCGAAAAGCTGAGGATAGCACTTGGCCTGATCTCCACTTAATGAGGTACTCTTAACCTTTCTCTCAATGATTGGTTAGAATAAGGTTCCTGATCCTCCATTGTTGCCTGAAGTATTGGAACGTCTCTGAGGTCTTTGTGTGATAACATGCAAGTATACTTTTACTTCTCAATTAAAGGTTGTGTGTTCTCTGTATGTGCTTGGGATCTTTCATTCTTAAGCCTTTGTACCTTCCGGATTTTGCACCCCACTAAACCCCATGAAGGAAGTGTACACAGCCACCTTAGCTCATACCTTATCGAGGATGTCCAATGACCCTTTGCTAATGCTGGACTACTGCGACTAAAGGTACATATATCTTGAGTGATTATATTGAGTGTTTCGTTGTGATGTTTGCAAATCTAATGACCCTTATGGTTAAGTCAACCCATCACAACACCCCTTGAGAAGGATATGGCTTGGTATTGGTACTGCATTCACTCAGTTTGGTTCCAAAACCAGTTCAGATATTGGGTTCAGAATTGATGAGGAGTTCTTAGTGGGAAACCAGCTCGGAGATGTGTATGATTTGGTGAAGCTTCAGGAGTGGGAACATCTCTTCAGAGATGATGAAGAGGTTGACAAAGAATTGGTGATCGAATTCTACAAGAAGGTCTCCAAAGTGGAGAAAGGAACAATTGTCTATCTGAACTTCGAATTCAAAGGCTTGACGCGTGGGAGGAAGAGGAGTTTTTGTGATAATTGTGAGTGCGTGAATCTAGGAGAAAACCCTAGCTATCAAATCGGAGTTTTGGTACTCATAACTCATCACTTCAACCTTCAGTGCTCTCTCTCCCTCTGAAATTTCTCAAGTTCTCGATCAATCCAACTCAATGGCTGCCAACAACAACGACTCCAACTTATCGATTGAGGAAATCAATCAGGTGATTCAAGAGCAAGTGGTTGCTCAGCCGGAGATTTTGCCATCAACTGAGGAGATCTCTCAATCTAGATCTGAGGCATTGAGCACAGAAGCAAACAAAGAGAAGTGTTGCTGAGATCAAGGAAATGTTGGCGGATTTAAAATCTGATGTTGGGAAGATGTCCACCGGTCAGTGGATGATTGAGGAGGAAGTCAATGGACTGAAGAAGGTAATTGAGGCAGGGTTTGCTGATCTAAGGAGCAGAATGTCTGGAACAAGTTCCAGAACCTGACTTTGAGAATGCAAGTACCGCTGCCAGTGATGTCCTTGCCCAAATCCTTCAATCCCAACCACATCCTATCCCAACTCTTTGTTTCTGAACTACATTTTGTTTGTGATCCATGCACTGCGTTGAACATTGCTTTTAATTCTGAAGTTCTAGTTACTTACATGATTATTTGCATGCTGACCAACCTTACTTATGCTAACATTATTGGATTAGCTAACCCTATTTGATGATGCCAAAAGGGGGAAAGTGTTAGTAGCAACCCATTGAGGGGGAATCGGTCAGGTATCTGTTCCTCGACCTCGAGAAAGTCTTTCTGCTGTTTGACTGAGGGGGAACGTAGCAGTCGGGTTCTGAAACTTCTAATTGACTTTGAACATGTTTGTCAGGGTGTTTGTCATCATCAAAGGGGGAAATTGTAAGTACCTCAGGGGTTGATGATGACAACACCTAGGTATTTGATCTCTAAGCTAAGTGTGCAGGTTCAAGAACTAAAGACAGCATGTGAGGTACCAGAACCCGCGGAGCGTGGTCAACAAGCAAAGTCAAAGAAGTAGCCGTTGCATTCAGGTAGAGAAGATCGTGGAACAAGTACACACAACGCGGTTGAGAGCATATCGCGAAGCACAGCAGCTCGTGGAGCTGAAGGACCGAGTCTTGGGTTGTTCCGAGATTTGCGGACTGGAACCCAGGGAGAAAATCTCGGCAGTTGAAACCACGTGGAGAGCACGACGAGTGGAACCACAACAGAACGTGAGCATATCATGAGAGATAACCGTTGAAGACCAATAAGACATACAAATACACATCAGACCAAAGAGACAAGTGCGCCCGAACATTACGAAGTTGTTTTCACTTGGAGTTCTGCAAACACTAGAGCATTAGTGAGTTTTGAGAGCTCAGCTGTGATAGCGGTGAAGGCAAGTCAGGATTGAACAAGCTCAGGTACAGAGACCTTCGGCATGCTTGTTCGGGAGACTACGATACCGATCTAGGATTGGTAGGGCTGTAAGTAGTTTCCACATTTGTGATCGTAGTAGCTGTTGCTATTGCATGTGTGCAAAGTATAAGTATTTTGTACAGTCTATTTATCAATAAAAGGATATTTAGACATATCAGTTTTCCGCTGCATTATATTAAGTTCCAGAACCTGCAGGCGTAAACTAGGTTCCTAACAGTTCTTAGTTTAGCTTTAACACTAATCAACGATCCTATCAATTGGTATCAACGATCCTATCAACGATCCTATAATAGTCCACCTGCAACCAAGTGCAAAATTAGCTAAAGCTGAAATAATTGCTTTGGTTAATCATCATGCCAACTTCAAAAAATAAAATTGTTTTGCCTAAAATCTGTAAATTAGTTCTTAAATAGCAAGGACTTGAGTTCATGAGGAGCACGAACTTGGCATCCATGAAAGAAACCGAGAGATTACCTGGCATGCGAGCCCGCTTTTACGAGCAAAATGGGGCACGAACTTGGCAGCTTTAACTTGGACAAATCAACTGAAGCTTTTGAACTCAGGCTGGGAATGGAATAAGACGTCAACCGAAGGTTGTGTTTCTCCATGGAAAGACTGTACTCATCTACAGGAGGGCATACTCCACTTTTGGCATCCCACAAAGTTCCATTACTAAAATTGTCATTTGCAAATGCTGGTGACGATATACTGACATTATCATATTTATCCAATGGTTCTGTTTTAGCAACACGGCCTTCATCTTCAACATTAGGCGTCTTGCATAAGCTGGGTACATGTGAAGTTTTGAATTTAAAGTAAATTAGTAACTCACCCAACAACTTTTAATACTTTTTGGAGAAGCTGCCATGCCTTAGATCCCATAACTTCAAATTTTGTAATTTTATCGCCAAGGGAGGACAAGGTAATTGTACTCCCAGTCTCATTCATCTGCAAGAAAGATTGCATGGTATATATTACTCAAAGAAGAGCACCAAAGTTCATCAAAGTCGGCCGCTTTGCAACAAAGTTGATAATGATTATCAATTACTCTCAAAACATAACAACACTGAGCGTATAAGAAGAGAGTTAAAGAGAAAATTACCAGCCTTGAAGAAGCTAATTTCAGAGCCTCGAAACCTTCGTCAAAGGCAGAACCATGTACCCATATCCACAATTGCTGATGACGAGAATGATGCTTCAGACTATTTGAGTCATCACATTCTTTTTTATCACATAGCTCATCAGAGCGAGTCTTTTGTGGTTGTACTGGGCACCACATATAGGTGACTGGAGCAATTGCTTGAGGAGAGAGCGATCCAACATGATAAAGCTACACAGGATACCAATAGCTCATGTATTTTTACAAAATATTATTTAAAATAAAAAGTGTACAAAACCCAATTAATGAGCCTACCATGGCAGTTCCATAAATAGTTCCAGAAAGTACAGGACACACATCTTCATTTTTCATCTCTGAAGGAGCATAAATCATTTTCAGAACCGATAATAAGGAAGTCTGAAAGCAAGAAAAAAATGTATGAGTCGAAAGTGAACAATCACAAAATTAAGCATTCAAAGTACAGTATAAGCGTAGCACAAGTTATTATTTAGGCTGCTGAAATCCTAGCAATGATCAAACAACAAATAATCAAACTAAAAGTCTAAAAGTAGCAAACAACAAGCCATTATTGATTCTACGAGACAACCACTATCAACAACCACAAATAAAAGAAGAATTCTTGCCTCTAATCCCTCCAGCTCAACACAAGTATAACAGCTCGCATCATGCACAAGTGCGCCCTGGTTGTACCACTTCAGTAAAGCTCTGGAGCCCCTCCCCCTGCCAACAAAAATACATAGGAATAGATAACAGACTCAAAAGCTTTATTTAAGTTAAGTGAAAGACTGAGGGACTTTCTTCCAATACACACAAGTTGTGCAAATAATTACTCACATACAAATTACTAAAAATTGCAACCTCAACTTGCTTTTC
The DNA here is from genome assembly GCA_033675395.1 of Rhodiola chrysanthemifolia. Lineage (NCBI taxonomy): Eukaryota > Viridiplantae > Streptophyta > Magnoliopsida > Saxifragales > Crassulaceae > Rhodiola > Rhodiola chrysanthemifolia. Next base: position 3,839,655 of record CM066207.1, read on the forward strand.
AGCACATGTATTCCATCTAATTTGTAAATGACATCTTTTGAACCATTAATACGAAGATCAATACCTGCCCTGCAATCCTAGAGGAAGATGGAACCCCCACAGCTTTGTCATAGTGAAGCGCTTTGCATGCCAAACATGAGTCCTCAGCCTCTTAGTCCCATCCCCAGAGGTCGAAAGACCTCCACCGGATTGTCTCTAAGCTCCATCCTGCGTCGAACACGACGCGACACCTTCTTCTGACCCTCCACCTGCAAATTTTGAATTAAATGACTGGAAATGAATGGCACTCACTTCAGACGCGATCCAGTGTTTTTTCTCTCGTTCCAAAATGAGAGGCATCCAAAAAGTCTCGGCCCAGCTGTCCATGAAGAGAGATCTTCACCGAATCGTGACGCAGCCGACTTTTCTGAGAGTGGATCTGGATGACCATGAAGATGGCGACTTTTTAGGGCAATTCGCTCATGAGTGAAATTATCTTAAAATTGTCTATTTTGGAAACTGAATTTGAACATGGAGTAGAAACGGAAACCAAATTCTTATTTATAGTCTCCGTTCCATATAAGAGGTTTGGCATTGGATGCTGATCTTTACTCTCAATCTATGGTTTTTAGTTTGAAGTCTTGGCCATCTGAATCAAGCACCTGGCTACTGATTTTGTGGATTTGATATTGCTCGCAATTTCTCTCGCTGTAAGTACCTTATTTTTTTTCTCTGATACATTATTACTCATTATCAACTATATCTGAATCTTCTCCCGTGCATGAAAATTATAGCCAAGCTGCCTTTTTGGGTACTCAAAACAATCAACAGATCACAATTATTTACTGAAAGGGAGATCTGGCATGGCTGAACTTAGTGCTTCCGTTGCTTTAGCAACTGCTGTTGTAAAGTTGAGTCAATTTCTACAGGAGCAAGCAGCCGGCTTCGTGCTGGATGTAAAGGATGATGTCGAAAGGCTTATGAAAGAGCTGAAATGGATGCAAGCTTTTCTCAAAGATGTAGAAAATAAGGTACATAGAAGTCATTTAATTCGACAGTGGGTGTCTGATGTCGAAGATCTTGCTTGTGATTGTGAAGATGTTATCGATACTTTTGATCTTGAATTAGGAGAACGAAAGACACATGCGGGCTGTCTAGGGGCCATATTGTCTAGCTGCTGCTGCATCTCATATACAACAAACCTCCATAACTCTTACAAGTTAAGCCATCAAATTAAAAATCTCATGGCAAAGGTGCATGCAATTTCGAGCATGCAAGACCGTTATGATCTCAATGCAGTGATAAGGGACCTAATTTGAGCATCCCTACCTATGAGGTCCTAATGCCTAATGGAAGCAAAACTGCAGTCACACACACTAGTTCTTATGTTATAAATCAGCATCTTACTATAGTCGATGTACTATTAGTACATGAGTTTCAATTTAAACTGATGTCAGTTGGAAAGTTGGTCTCTACATCTAACTATACTGTGAAATTCTGATGTCAATACGATCCACACATTAAAAGGTAGTCGTAATCAGTACCGGGTAGCCCTATATTTTTTTGCTCGAAAATCTCTCATATTGCACGACAAGTTCGCACAAAATCTTCCTGCTGATTCGTCCATCCCATAATGTATTCATCAGCCTTTCAATTAGATCGTCCCATACCGATCTAATTGGATATGCGGTTGAGATAAAGTTTCCTAAAATCTCTCACGCAATATCCTCATATCTAAACCAATTCCAAATCTCGTTACAAGTATTTAAAACTGATCTTGGGCAATCTTCCAGCATATCTATGCCATAACCGATCTTGGGAGCAAAGATCCACCGAGAATATTTATGAAAATATTCTCGTCCTCAATCCGAGGTACTGCTTCCTTCAGAGATCCGTGCAATACTCTGCACACTCAAGTAGCCGTTACTTTTAGAGTAACCTGAATCCAAACCCCTTGCTTGCTCTCTCTGTCTCCCATTCAAACCCCTTCAAGCTTCTAAAATCCCCAATCGACAAACCCTGAATCCAAAACCTCCTTAAAATATTCGAAATCAAGCCCCGGCCAACCCTGATTCCCATACAAAACAAAATATTTGAAATCAACAATTTGGCATCAAAATCGGCAATGCGATGAATATCTGAATCTCTACTTTAAAAGCAACGATACCTTGTCAGCGAAATCGACCTCTTGCCGGCAATCCTCTACAGTCTGCACACGTTGTCGAAAAACCAACTGGACGAGATCTTCACCGAATCATGACGCAGCCGACTTTTCCGAGAGTGGATCTGGATGACCATGAAGACAGCGACTTTTAAGGGCAATTCGCTCATGAGTGAAATTATAATTTAGGTGTTGTTAAAAAAATTGATACGTAAGCATATAATTCAGTATTATATCGAATAAAAACGACAGCAGGTATAAGGTGACGTTGCCAACATCGCTCTTGGCATAAGGCGACGTTGACAACAACTTTTCCTCCTATGATACGAGGGGAGGGTTAAAGATTGATGATAATTTAGATTGATAGTAAAGATAATTATATGAATTCAATATTGATAATTCGGCTAAAATCTTACCTTCTGTCCATGTGTATTCTGATTCAGGAGTTCAGATTAACGACATTGCGCAAGATCTTGGATGCAATCCCTGTCAATGGAAGTGATGAAAAACAACTCAACTGCAGTTGTCTTCATAAAACTACTGCAAAAGACAGTTACATATAGGGGTGAGCAAACAGTAAATTACCGTTTTACCGTTTACCGATTTACCGAAATACAAAATTCTATTCCGTTTACCGTTACCGATTTTACCGAAATTTATTATTTTTCTAATTTTTTTTAAATATATATTATAAATCTTATAAATATATATGTTGATTTTTTATATATATAAATGTTTTTTATAAAAAAATTCTTTATAATACATATAAAATTTATTTATTTATTTATATTTTCGGTAAAACGGTAAAACGGTAAATTTACCGATTTCAAAATTTATTCCGTTTACCGACTTATTTTTACCGTTTTACCGTTGGTAAATTTACCGTTTTACCGATTTACCGAAACAAATCGGTTCGGTAACGGTAAATTCAATTCGGTAAACGGTAATTTACCGAAGTTTGCTCTCCCCTAGTTACATACATAAAGGCTGTAATAATGTGTTGGACTTTTTTTTTATCGAATAATGTTTTGGACTTGGAGCTAAATAACATGGATGTGTCTTGACTGATGGATTACACTGATTGTTCACAACACATTGCCATTTAAAGCCCACACTGCATTCTTCTTCATAAGCGGTGGTGGAATGCCCAATCCGAAATGTAAGTTTAAGAAGAGCCGGATCTTTTCAACCTTAAACAGAGCAGCCAACTACGTATTGCTTTCCAGAGGAAATATATGATTCTTTGACATGGGAGCACTCTATTGAGGTAGGGTGTCTTTGACATTGTCTAACCCTGACTTGAGACGGATTCAAATTAATTATTTGAAAATAAAATAATTTAGATGAAATAATATCAAAATTATATAGTTCATATGGTATAACTCCAAATTAAAAATTGAATCATAAAATGATCAAAGTCTGTTGTTGGTATGCTTTCTCTACTTCTTGAATAATATTATTAATTATTTTGCGAGATCAAAATGCATCTAAATAGGTGGCCGACAGGTCTCTTGTGAAGCGATTTATTTCCACTCCGACCAGGGCCTAGTGTGCTGGAGACTTCATTTATTTCCACTCCGACCAGGGCCAAGTGTGCTGGAGACTTCATTGACTCTCAAATGTATGAAGTCTCCTGACTCCTTGTGAGACAAAAAGGGAATCTAAGGTACCATTAAGATAAGGTTACTCTCAATTATCAGAACATCCAATAAAATACAAACCACAATTTTTTTTTAATGTGGAGCTCAAGGTTGCAGAAAACGCTAGGCGGGCATCGGGCGGAAAGGGTCTCCAAAGGGCCTAGGTGGGGATTAATCGGGACCTAGGCGGGGATTAATCTGTTTCGAATTTTTTAATATTTTTAAATATATATACAAAAATATATCATATAGTGTTGTATCAATATTACTTTAATCTGAAATTAATACTTGAAATGATAGTTTAATATAGTAGTTTCAAATATGAGTCATAAACTTCTAAACTTAAAGAATTTAAAATTTTATAATTGATATTATGCCTGATTTATTGTATGTTATAAGGTAATGGGCCTAAATTGGGCCAATTTAAAATTAAAACAACCGAATAAAAATATATTAAATATAAGTCATAAAAATATATATTAAAAAAAATAAAAAACCGCCTAATGAAATAAATCGGAACGAATTCAAGAAAACGGCCGCCTAGGCGTGGTGGAGCTACATGTGCCTTTTTTTTTTTCCTACATGATGTTGACAACACGGTCATATTAAGGTACAAATTCATTTGATACGAAAATTACAAACAGCAAGTTGTGCAATTCATGCCAAAATCACTTTCGGGTCAAATTTGGCCAAATTCATATTTTTGATTTTTAAATTTATAATACGTACGGTCAATACAAAAACGACCTGGTTCTGAAATTAAATAAGAATTTATCAAAACTACTATTGAGAGGCTTGTGGCAGGCCAACTTGTAAGGAATAAACGAACCAGCAATGCCAACATGCAGGAACAATACGTCGACGAAATGGATATACTCCTCACAAAATTGAGGAAAATTATGCTACTCAGGAGTGTCGAACAATTTATCAAGAATTCAAGCCAACTCGACCAACACGTCTTTTGTAATTTATTCTCCTATCTAAAATGGGTAAATGATTAATGAAAACACATCTAAAAAATTGCAAGAAGTTTGAAATGGTTCCACCACTCTTTTGCAATTTAGTCACGAAATCTTCATCATTTAGGGTCTGTTCTGTAGAGCTTAAATTTCATGTTTTTTGGTGAAGTAAAGTTAAATAAAGTTCAGTAGAGTTAAATAAAATTCTGTACAGTTAAATTAAGTTAAATAAAATTAAATAAAAAATTTCAGATTTTAATTTTGCAGTTCAATATGATTAAAAACTTAAATTAAACACCTTTATTCAAAAAAATTATTATTTTAAGTTCAGTAAAGTTAAGTAAACCATATCATTTGTAAATAAAGTTAAGTAAACCGAAAAATTAACCATAAATGTGATTTAATACATGATTTAATTTCATCCGTTCAAATAACCATATCAAGCGATGTCATTGATTTTTTACGAAAATATGTCATTTGTACCAGATCCATTTTGTCATTGAAAAATCTTATAGAGAAAAAATTAAAGGAAAAGATTAAATAAATAAAAGGAAATTCCAGTTGTTGTTGATAGGTGTGAAAATCTGAAGCCATTCAATTTACGATTATTATATGAATTCAATGATTGATAATTCGGCTAAAATCTTACATTCTGTCCATGTGTATTCTGACAGTTGGAACAGTCGGCACCGAATGCTCTTAATTACTTTCAATCAAAATGGTTTTTATGTTTTGAAGTCTTGGCCTTCTGAAGGATGAAGCACCTAGCAGCCATATTGCTTTTTTGGATTTGATATCGCTCGCCGAAATCTCTCGCTGTAAGTCGTAGCTTGTTTATTTCTAATTTGTTATTATACTCTCTCTATCTCAACAATATCCGAATTTTCTCCATCGATTGAAATTTATAGCAAGCTGCTTTTTGGTTACCCAAAACAATCAACAGATAAATATTATTTATTGAAAAGGAGATCTGGCATGGCTGAACTTCGTGCTGCTGTTGCTTTAGCAACTGCTGTTGCAAAGTTGAGTCACTTTGTATACGGGCAAGCCCGCGTCTTGCTGGATGTAAAGGATGATATTGAATGGCTTATGGGCGAGCTGAGCTGGGCGGAATCTTTTCTCAAAGATGCAGAAAATAAGCTAGACACAAACCATTTGATCCAACAGTGGGTGTCTGATGTCACAGATCTTGCTTATAATTGTGAGGATGTTATCGATACTTTCCTTATTGAATTAAGAGATCCAAATACAAATGTTAGCTGTCTCGGGGCCATGTCAAACTGCGTCTCATATACGACGAACCTCCATAGCACCAGCAAGTTAAGCAGCCAATTAAAAAAACTCCAAAGAAAGGCGAATAATATCTCAATCAGGCGAAATCGTTATCATCTGAAACCCGATAATGCACATAGTACGGATGGAAATTTGATGGATCTAAGAAGAACGACTCCCTATGCCCACGATGAACATATGGTTGGTCACGCTGAGACTATAGACCTTTTGACGGCTGAACTTACAAATGGAGAATCAGGCCGTTTTATTATTTCCATCTTCGGAATGGGTGGCCTTGGCAAGACAACACTTGCTAGGAAGTTGTTTGATAAGTTACGACAACAATATTTCAAATCCTGTGCTTGGATTTGTAAGCCACAAGTGTCTGATGCCCGAGCTTTACTCTTACAACTCATTAAGTCAATGATCAAACCAAGCAAAGAGGATCTTGAAAGTTTGGACTCAATAGATTCAATGGAATCATATCTGCACAACTTTTTGAGTGGTTGTCGTTTTCTATTGGTGATTGATGATCTATGGGAGAGGGAAGCCTGGGATAGTTTGAAGAGAGCTTTTCCTTACAACGTCAATGGAAGTAAAGTTCTCATTACCACTAGAAATATGAAGGTGGCTGCAATAAACAAGGCATATGTACATGAATTGAGATATCTTAATAGAGATGAAAGTTGGAGATTATTCTGCAAGAAAGCTTTCCTTGATGATAATGATATGATGACTTCTTCCCCCATAGCACATCATGTTGGGAGAGAAATGGTGGAAAAGTGTTTGGGCTTGCCACTAGCCATTGTTACTTTAGGTGGTATTCTGTATACAAAGCCTGCTACACCTAGCGAGTGGACATTGGTTAAGGATAATTTTTGGAAGGAATTGGAAGAAGACTCGATGCATATCAGCGCCGTATTGTCCCTTAGTTTCAATGACTTGCCATATTACTTGAAACCATGCTTTTTATATGTAGGCATGTTTCCCGAACACTTTGAGATTCCTGTATCAAAGCTGATCTTATTGTGGGTGGCAGAAGGTTTTATTAAATCGGAAATGGGATCGTCGCCTGAATCTGTTGCAAAATCTTATTTCAATGAGCTGGTGGGACGAAGTTTGTTTCAAAAAAAAGGTGAAGACTGGATTGACTCGACATTTAGAGTACATGACCTTCTACGAGACTTGGCTATCAAGAAAGCTAAAGAGATATACTTCTCTGTTTACTGTGATGAGGAAGATATGTATAAAAAATTGACTGAGGCTGCACCACACAAAAGATTAGCTTCTTTTCATCCCACTTTTCCGAGCTTACCAAGTAGGTATACCAACCCCTCTCTTCGAACATTATCCATAGGTGTAACAACAGGAAAAGACCATCATATGGACGGTCCTCAATTCCGCATACGCTCTTATGATGTGTTAAGATCAGTTCATAAGCGTTTTGGTTTGCTCAGAGTCGTTGATATTCAGGTTCATTATGGCGACGGTTTTATGCCCCAAATATTACCTAGTGAGATTGGTAGCCTAATTCATTTGAGATACCTTGGCCTTCACCTGTTTAAGAGTGCAGTAAAGGAGCTGCCTCATACCATATGTAACTTGAAGGCTCTTCAAACTATCTCTGTAAAATCCGATCCAATATTGTCATATTTGACCCTACCGAAGAATATGGGAAAATTGCGAAGTTTGAGACACTTAATTGGAAATTTTGGCTTGGGTGACTGGATTGAAAAGTTAGTTGGTCTAGAGACATTGCAAGAGATTACATATGAGCAATGGTGTGGCATAGATACCACAAATATGTTCAATCTTCGTCACCTATCCCTCGCCAATGTTCCTCAACTTCAAGACAGTCCTGCAAGATTTTATGAAAAGTTTCAAACCCTAATATTGCTTCAGACGTTGTCTTTGGAAAATCCAGAAGTATTTGATCTGGCTTCTATTTCTGTTTCAAAAATCTTCAAATGTTGCTCAATTATCACCCGCTTCAAATCAAGCGGAATCAAGTTTGAAAATTCATCAAACTTGCATGAGTTTGCAAGAAATCTCAAAGTACTTGACATAGTATATTATAAGAACCCTGAAGATGATCCGATACCCTTGATTGAAAGACTCCCTGCACTTCAAGCTTTACGAATGGAGTATTACAGTGCGTATGACCAAATGATTGTTTGCTCTGAAAATGGGTTCCCTCGACTCCGAACTTTGGTTATTGAAATTGATCACAACGTGACCTTCTCAGTGGCAGAAGGTGGTATGCCTCTGCTTACATGTCTGAAGACTAAAACTTCTCACAACTTGAAGGCACCACAAAGATTGATGGATTTAATTGTCATGTTCTGAAACACTATCATTTCTCTTCCTGCAATCTGAAAAAACAAAACTCTTTCCAGCAAGTCCAGGTATCTCTATATCTGTCAATCGGATTCTTGGCATCTTCGGTTTGTGTTTTCTCATTCGCATCTTGTTTGATAAAAATTTGGTTTTACTTTTCATCCTTGTTGTAATATCCCGTGTGAAGCATGTGTGTGATCAACAACTCCTCCCTTGATATCTCTTTTTTTTGTCTTCCCTTGAATAATAAACAGATTGCTCGTGTGCTTCTACTTGTTTTTGAGTGTGAAACTTTATTGAAAAATTCCTTTATCAATCTTACAACATCATACATATAACAATGTACAACAGATGGAAGCGTGGACACAGAAGTTCAAAACTTACATGATCGTTGTAGGTTAACAGTAGGAAGAAAATGTGAACTTACATGAACTCTGTATCGGCTGCCTGATGTTCTAGTACAATGTTGGCAACAGCTAATCGATATGTATTTGATTTCAAGTTCCTAACAAGAACATAAATATCCTTTTTTCTTTTCTTCCTCGGTAAGTTGCTCCATTGATCTCTTCTTATGCGCCCAAGCATGGTGGCATCGCAAAAGGCGCAGGCTTTTGCTTTCCTTCTGTCGATAAGTATACAACACCGGTTTTGAGTATAAAAGGACAACTGTAAATGAAGGAGACTTAAGTATTGGGAATTACCTCCCACGAACAAAACCACTTGTCACAAATCCAAATGGCCAGCGATGAGTCTGCAATAAATTTGGGTCATCCGATATCTGGAGTTCCCAATGACCAGGGGTTTGCTCGATGAAATATGAACTCACTGAAGACTGTGGTATGTGTAGTCGGTCATGTTCACCATCCAAGCTGCTAGACGAAAATAGGATCTTGATGTTATATACAATAACAATATAAAAATTAAGATGAGCAAGATAATCAACAATAAAATGTGAACTTACATGAACTCTCCTACATGTGGCAAGATCGTTGCAGGTTAACAGTAGGAAGAAAATGTGAACTTACATGAACTCTGTATCGGCTGCCTGATGTTCTAGTACAATGTTGGCAACAGCTAATCGATATGTATTTGATTTCAAGTTCCTAACAAGAACATAAATATCCTTTTTTCTTTTCTTTGTCGGTAAGTTCCTCCATTGATCTCGTCTTATGCGCCCAAGCATGGTGGCATCGCAAAAGGCGCATGCTTCTGCTTTCTTGCTGTCAATAAGTATACAACACCGGTTTTGAGTATACATTGTCAAACGTAAATGAAGTAGACTTGAGTATTGGGAATTACCTCCCACGAACAAAACCACTTGTCACAAATCCAATTGGCCAGCGATGAGTCTGCAATAAAGTTGGGTCATCCGGTATCTGGAGTTCCCAATGACCAGGGGATCGCTCGATAAAATACAAACTCACTGAAGATTGTGGTATGTGTAGTCGTTCTTGTTCACCATCCAAGCTGCTAGATGAAAATAGAATTTTAATGTTGGATACGATAACAATATAAAAATTAAGATGAGCAAGATAATCAACAATAAACCGATATTGTAAATTCAGGAAAAGCATGAGATTGGATAGTTATAAAAACCTGGACTTCCATGATTGTATGTCGGACAAGAATGGTGCACAGACAACAGCTCCATCTTCTAAAAATCCTTCCCTGTAAGCATGGAGAATAACCCGAACAAAAAACAAATTCTGGTCTTTCTTCAGATGTGCAGTACCGCATTGATTCTGATCAAAATTCTCGCTAAGCACCCACTTGGATAGCCTTTTTTTGTTTGTTGAAAGTGGAAATAGAGGCAAATTTAGCCCGATACTCTGATTTACAAAACAAGCCAGCTTACTTGATGTCCTTCCTATAGTGCCTGAAAATCGAGTTTCATCATGGCTTTGGTGAATACTATCTGAATCTACCCCATCCGATTCCCCTGATTGATCATTAGTGGCAGAGGATGTGGGTTTAGAAAAATCTGCATCTAGGGCTAGTTGGACACAGTTCCACGGTGATGAAATAGGCACTCGAATACGTCTCACTGCCTGAGGGCGACGGTCAGCCTCCAAATTAAATTTAGCAGCTTCAGATGACTTGTAGGATGCATATGCATTGCAATCAGGAAAATCCAAAGGAAAAAATGGGAGACCCACCTGCAAATTTTGATCTAATGTAAGAACTTTATGACGGAGGCGAAATAAATGACTGGAAATGAAAGGCACTCACTTCAGACGCGATCCAGTGTTTTTCTCTCAGTCCAATCGCATGAGCCCCATTCAAAAATGAGAGGCATCCAAAAAGTCTTGGCCCAGCTTACCGGGGGAATAATAGTCCATCTGCAACCAAGTGCTGCTTTGGTTAATCATCATGCCAACTTAAAAAAAAAAAAAATTGTTTCGCCTAAGATCTGTAAATTAGTTCTAAAATAGCAAGGACTTGAGTTCATGAGGAGCACAATCATCCGTGAAAGAAACCGAGAGATTACCCGGTATGCGAGCCCTCTTTTACAAGCATAATGGGGCACGAACTTGGCTGTTTCAACTTGGCCAAATCAACTGAAGCTTTTGAACTCAAGCTGGGAATGGCATAAGATGTCAACCGAAGGTTGTGTTTCTCCATGGAAAGACTGTGCTCATCCACTGGAGGGCAAACCCCACTGTTGGCATCCCACAAAGTTCCATTACTAAAAATGTCATTTGCAAATGCTGGTGACGATACACTGACATTATCATATTTATCCAATGGTTCCGTTTTAGCAACACGGCCTTCATCTTCAACATTAGGCGTCTTGCATAAGCTGGGTACATGTGTGTAACCCTCGGAGGCCAGCACACTAGTTCCAACTGATAAATCACGGGGATCTCGGACAGTGAGAGACATGAATGAATGTGACGCTGATGTGTCCTCACTTTCAAGGTTAAGAGACTTCACCTGGTGAGGGTCAGAGTGGGGCTTTAGGACGGAACAACTGTTTAACTTCCACTTATTATCTGAACTGCACCACACAATCCCATCAGGCAACTAGCTTATGCTTATTAAAAAATGTTGAAGTATTGAATTTAAAGTAAATTCGTAACTCACCCAACAACTTTTAATACTTTTTGGAGAAGCTGCCATGCCTTAGATCCCATAACTTCAAATTTTGTAATTTTACCGCCAAGTGAGGACAAGGTAATTGCACTCCCAGTCTCATTCATCTGCAAGGAAAGATTGCATGGTATTTATTACTTAAAGAAAAGCACCAAAGTTAATCAAAGTCGGCCGCTTTGCAACAAAGTTGATAATGATTAATCAATTACTCTCAAAACATAGCAACACTGAGAGTATAAGAAGAGAGTTAAAGAGAAAATTACCAGCCTTGAAGAAGCTAATTTCAGAGCCTCGAAACCTTCGTCAAAGGCAGAAGCATGTAACCATATCCACAATTGCCGATGACGAGAATGATGCTTCAGACTATTTGAGTCATCACATTCTTTTTTATCACATAGCTCATCAGAGCGAGTCTTTTGTGTGGTTGTACTGGGCGCCACATATAGGTGACTGGAGCAACAACATTATCACCAAGTGGCAAATCTCAAATCAAAATTCATAAGAAAAACATAAAACAATAAATATAAAATCCTTTGATAGGGTTCCACTTCACCGACTCTTATTCATATTTTCTACCTTTTTAATAATTTTGTGTTATTAGTTATTACACGAACTTTTCTAAATAAATTATGATTCTGGTCTAAATAAGTCGTATATAAGGGCATTTGCAGCAATGTGCGAAATATTTTATAATAGAGAAATTTTATTGATTATTGCTCTCATGCAATAGAATATAGATAAGCAAAAAAGAGAGCAAAAAGTAATCTTTGATAGAAAGTAATAATGAAGAGAGTGTTAGAAAGAGAACCAATAGGGGGATCCACACGCATTTATGAATAAAGAGAAGAGAAATTTGTCTTTTATTTGAAATTGTTATGAGTATTACTTTTGTGCTTTCATTGCTGTAAAACAAAATATAGAGAAGTTGTTATTTTTGCTCTTAGCTCTCTTGCTGCGTTAAAATATACAAAAAAAAAAAGACATTTTTGCACGTAGCTTTAGCTTTTGTCTACTAAAATATTTTTAGGGAAAGATGTTATTTTTGCAGATTGCTCACATCTTGGACAAAAGTGCCCTTGAGAATGTACTTATCCTTAATCTTTTGAGCTTCAGCCAGTATTAATGACCCTCGGGCGAGTGTATACTTTCCTCCAACGAACAAATTACTATAACCTTGTTCATCAAGAGCCGGAACAGAAATCAAATTCTTTTGAAGTCCCGGTGCGTGCCACACATCTTTAAGCATCATATTAAATCCTCTACCGGTTCTTATGCACACGTCTCCCCATCCTAAAAGTTCTACTAGTTCACCATTAGCAACTTTAGCAAATCGTTGTGTACAGCCAGTTGGAGTGTAGGACGTGAACACGGATCTATCTTGTGCAAAGTGGTGCGTGGCTCCACTATCAACAAGCCAACCGATCTCTTTGCAATTGTTGTTGAGAAATTCCTTTGAGTTGGATTTGGCATAATAGTTTCCCATATTCGAATGTGGCTTGACCCTTTTCGTCTATGTTCACAATTCAATGTTTCATCAACTCGTTAAAACTCACAGACCACGCAAATAAATGCAATAATCTCTTCGTTGCTACAATATATCACGAAAATCATACCATAAGAACTTCAACAAGACAGGAAAACACACCGTCAAAACTCACAGTGTACATGTATGGTATGATGATAGTAAGGGAAAGCACAGCATTAAATTAAACTAGTATTCAGCATATATTATATAATACCTGAAGATCACTGCAGTTAGAAGTAGAACCCTGAGAATGACATCTGATTTTAATTTATAGCATCTACAAATAAATTATTAGGAAATCAGAAATACAAAATTATATAGAAATAATACTAAACAGATAATGATGAATGTTTAAACGGCTGAGTTTTATTTTTAGGAATTATTTCAGCCACCAAATATATGAGATCAAAAAAAAAGTTAGAATTGTCCAATCAAAAAAAAGAAGAAGTTAGAATTGGGAAAATATATATTTACACCGCCAGGCTATTCAAAACCAAGTCGTTTGATTGTTGAGATGTTTGTGACTGTTGTCTGATTGTTATTGTGTTGATCACAATTTGGTATCTCATACAGTCTCCTTCTTTCATTTATCTAGCTTTTTTTTATTATTGGAATATGGCTTAGAACGAGTAAAAATTAGTATGAAGTATATTTTTGGTGTAAAATGTAAAGTTCGTCAAAGCTGGGTTATAATTCAAGAAAATTTTCTTATTTACTCAAACGAAAAATTAACTTCCATTTCTACTCAATCTCTCAAATTGGTTTCCTTTTTTACTCATTTTTTAAGACGATGTTGACGCTTTGTTAGAGATTTTAGGGTATATGTGTTTACAAAAACATGTTTATACGTTGTTAAGATGTTTGGTGAAAGAAACAAGAAATTTCCAGGTCAATTGAGCTTGGCTTTGAGTTTTGTGCCGTGAGTTTCACGTCCAAGCAAGACATTATTGGGCGCGTCCGGTTAAGACATTAACCTAGTAAATGTCTTCGCTGAGCGCGGCTTGATAATGTTGATATAGGGCGCGCGACATTCTGGATACCCATGGGAAAGAAATCTTGTATTTGGAAAGTGAAATTGATTCACGATTCAAACAAGTCTTTGTTGATTCGAAGCCCTGAAAAAGTCCCAGCACCTATAATCAAATACATGAATTTCTCTGAATCAACTTCAATAGCGATTGGATTAGTTCGAGCGATGATGTTGAATCTGGAAACATAGACAAATTTGAAGGAAATTGATTTTGACGATGGCAACAGAAGAAGAAGGCTTCAAAACCGAATCTGCCAGCGAAGTGAGCAAGATGAATTTGGTATTCCTTCTTGCCAATTCTTTTGATCGTTCTCGGTTGGGGAAGCCCCCCGGCTGAAGGAATCGCAGACATGTTTGGATTCACTTGGGATAAGATTTGGTTGAAAGAGTTGCAGTGGATCGATTTGGAATTAAAAGCGAGCAGTGGTGACGCATCCGATTCATTCAGATGCGGTGGAGATGTTTTACTGTGCGAGTTGGACGCGGAAAGATGTTCTGTTATGATCAATAGACAAACTACTTGCAAATTTGGTGATTTTACTAGAATGAAAATGTTGCTCTTATAAACAGCTTACAAATAGTAACCGACATCTACTAACGGACATACCATTATTCCAGTACTAATTGACTAATTAAACGCATAATAAAACCTATCTTTCACACCCTCCCTTAAACTAAATATTGAGTTTACAATGCGATCTCAACACTCCTTGGCTGGGTTGCTCAACTATTTCATGTTGACTGGTAGAATGAACTTGTCATGGTACAGCTTGGTCCGCGCCTTATAGTCTGATTGGCTCTCATAAGCCTCTAGGCGCATGACAAGCGTATTTTTAACCCTTTATAGTTGTCAAATTATATGTTTTAGGGGTCAAGTTGCAGTCAAACAATATTTATAACCTTGGTAAGCCAAGGGTCGATCCTAGGAGCAATGCGTGTGAGTACTAGTAAACGGTGCGACCTATTTAGCTATTCCGACTGAATTTTGTAAAAAGGTTTTGTTGTCACGAGAATTGCAGAAATTAAATAACAGAAAATTAAATGGTTGTGTTTAAATCAGAGAAAGAATTCCAGAATCCGTACTTCACCCGTGCTAACCCCACTAATCATGCAATCATGTCACGTTAATTATTCATGCCATCGAATATGGAATAAAACCGAAATAACACTAGACAAGCCGCCCATCCACGGATCATTGTCTAGATTAATCTTAATCGTTGAACGCCGCCCATCCACGGATTATCAACGATCTCGATTTATTAAATTAAAGGTTTTCCTATTAAATCATGTAAACATGACCTAATATCAATTTCATGCAATCCGGTTAATACCTAGGACCCATCCATCTTTCGGTAATTAACCTAAGTACGTTCTACCAATGCAAACATACCCTTTGATGTAAATACATGCATAGAACGATAAAATTAAGCATACAATGAAATTGAATATTCGAATCGCATAAATAACAACTTTAATTGATCACATGAGAGTTAGGGTACATAGCACGGGATCCGTAGGATCCCAGAATTGAGAAGACTACTCACTATTCATGGTAGTTAACCAAAACAGTGTAAAGAAAGAAATAAGGACGAGTTAACCGTAGACGATGTGGCTCGTTGATCCTCAATCTCGCGATGAATTCTGTCTTCTCCCAAGTTAGGGTTTCTTTACTCCAAAATAAGCACACACGTCTAAACTGGTCGTGTTTCCTTTTATAAACCGTCCAAAAAGGCCAGAAAAGCCCAAAATCAATTTTTGGAAATCAGCTGAGATAATTCTCCTGACGGTGCCCGTGACCCGGCTTCGTCACGGTCCAGAACGGGCTGTCACGGGCAGTCACCAATCTTCGCATCTCCTGACCCATCCCGTGACGCCCGTAACGCCCGTGACCAATGGGTGCGTCACGGGGCGCTCAATTGCTTCAGTTCTTAACCTCTCCTGACCCATCCCGTGACGCCCGTAACGCCCGTGACCAAGGGGTGCGTCACGGGGCTACGGCCCTTATGCTGGATTTTGACTGAATTTCCTCGATTTTTCGTCATTTCGTCGTTTGCTGGCTCTGAATGATTGAAATACCTGAAACACTAGAGAAAGACATCAAATAGAGACAATTTGCCCGGAGAACGAGCGTTATCCTTCATCGAATGTAGCGAATAATCAGTCGAAAAACTGACTGATCAAAACACTCCACACTTAGGATTTGTTCGTCCCGAACAAACGTCAAATAAATGGCAGAGTAAATACACGAGTGAACATAATGCTCAACGACCATATGTTTCAAAGCTACCCACTCAAGTGACATGTGATCAATTCTAACTAAGATGAAAATAAAAAGAAAAACTCATAACTCACTGTCGTAGAGGACACGAATGCATTTAGCGTATGCATCAAGCCTTTAAACCTCTAGGCTGCCCTAGTAGGACGAGTATAGTCTCGTGAAGGTTTTCAGGAACGGGACTACCTACAAATCCCTGTAGAACTAACGTGCATGCGTGAATGATGCTCAACGTGTCACAGTAAAGTCATGTCATACCTTGGATTCATCGTGTTACCTCGACTTCAAGTCAAACATCTTCATCAAAGGTTTCAGACAATCATAGATTAACCAGGTTATGCATTCAAATGGTCAGTACACACGACTAGCAAATGCCTCATCACAAGCTCTAAATAGTCCTATAGCAACGTATAAAGAACACGAATAGTTGCACAAAACATGCTCGCCATTCACCTATGCCATCTAGGGATAGTCCACGGGCTCTTGGCGCAAAGCTCATTCTCAAGTGCCAAGGATTAGACAATGACCCGTAAGAGAAGAGGAGCTTGGCTTAGGGATTTTAAGAAAAATAGTACGAAAATTTTGCATCAAAATTTCAGTGCAAGCACGAGGGTCGTCCCTTAGTTTCTAGTACATGAATTTGCAAGGCATGTCATGATTTGCACGCAATGAGAAGATGGGATTACACTACATCAAGCAAAAGAGGGCAGAATTGGTTATTCAAAAGTGTTTTCCAATACGCAAGGGGCGAATTTTTTTCACCAGGTCCTTGGTATTTTTCTGCTCTCGCAGAATATTTTTCAAAGTAAAAAGCTTTTCGATTTTCTAAAACTGGTTTTCTTTCAAAAACAGCTATGTTTGGGGCCAATGTTTCACCCATCTTTCGAAAATTAAGGACTTTGTCCTTTAGGGAAAACTTGAAGGCCAATCGTCTCACTCCACACTTAGAACTTGACGTAGTGTATAAGTAAAGGCGGGTGCATGCAAATCACAACAAGTATAAAGAAACACGTACTAGTACTAAGGTCACCTAGAAAAAGAGATGCATATTTAAGTTTTTGAGAATTTTGAACCGGTGCCTACTAATTTCAAGTCTCAAACATGCTTCAAGAAATACGTAGAGCATGTGATAGGCAAAGGCTAGCAATGATACTGACTCAAGAGAATACACACACGATTTTCACTATTTCAAGTCCTAGACTTCGAATCCAAAAGAATGTCAATCAGTCAGGGAGTATCGTAGAAAACAAGGATTTCAATCGCAATACGAAGACTGTTGAGCATGTGAACGTGAAATGCAATGCAGGTGACTATGCGCTACCCACTCCACACTTAAAGATGAGCTTAGTCCCTAAGCAAAGAAATAAAAGAGAAAAGAAACGGATAGGAACTTCCCTGTGCGCGAGTGCGAGATCCATAGAGATTGAACGATAACCGGTGAGTGAAAGCGGCTTGTGAGCTGGTAGATATGAAAAATGACAGGAGAAAGCGTCACAAGTAATAGGTTAGTCATCGTTAATCGCGAAGAAACCTGGATAAGGGGATGCCAACGAAGGAAGAGGTAAACGATGTGAGTAAGGATATATAACATAGCCAAAACAACTCAAACATCGAATAACATGGAGATAGTGAAAAGCATCCAAAAAGTCAGCGTACAAAGATGAATATCGTGAAATGCGGAACAGCTGATAAAAGCGACAAAAAGAAATCATAGAGAGTGTAGTGCAAGGAAACTAAGAAGCTCCATCATCGGCGGCATCAATATCAGAATTAAACATCTGCTCAATACTATCGGAGGCTGCAGCACCGGTGGGACGAGAAGGGCCATCCTCGCGGCCATGTGGAGCAGGTGGTGGCTGGCTGGGGGGGGGGGGGGGGGTCGACGAACTCAGTCTCGTCTACTATAGCCGTAATGGCACCCTCCGCCCACTGCTGATGTCTAGTGGTCTGAGCTCTGAACTCTGCAAAGTCGGCAGTGAGCTGGGCGAGGTGACCAAACGATCTGTGTATCGGAATCTGCCAGGTCATCATCTGGCTCTGCTGCGCTAGGATCTGCTCCTGTGCCCGAATGATCTGGTACTGCTGGTCGAAAAGCCTCAAGTGGGAGGTCTCCAGGCGCTCTAAGCGCTCCAAGTAAGAGCTCGGGAGCTGGGCATCGGGTGGAGGCTGCGCTGGAGGAGTAGGCTGCGCTGGAGGGTTCTGTGTCTCGTCCATGAAAGCATCCTCAGGTGGAGGTTGGGCTGCGCCCTCGGGGTCATTTGCGGTAGGCTCCTCGAAGTCAGGCTCTGGAAAGGGGGCATTGCTCGGCCCCTGGTCCATGCGATGACGCTTCTTCTCAAGTCCCTTGCCTTTGATACCGGTGTCTGGAATGGGCTTGTGGTCCCATGTCAAGTCCTTCTTAAGCATGTGACAAGCGATCATTTTCTTGGTGTCTAATTCCCAGACACGAGCGTTCATAGAGTCCCCAAAATCGAAACCCAGCTCTTCTCCCAATATAGTGACATAGAGGCCACCGCTGATGGCGCCATTAACATTAACTCCAGTGAGCTGGCGCCAATCCAAGAAACGAGCGGTCAAGATGGCAAACCAATCAACGGGGAGGCCACGGCTCATAGAAATCATAATGTTGATGTCTTTCTCATTGCACATCGTGCCACCCTCTTTGCGGACATTAACTGCCATGGCGATCAAGCGGTGGATAACCTTCCAATCACCACGCTGAATGCAGGTTGCTGGATGCGTGGCCAAGTACGGTTCGTCGAACCCTGAGATAAACTGCCAGAACTCATTGTGCTCGGCATCTGAATAATGAGCATCACGACCATCCATAGGAAATCCCAATAGACGACAAACCTCGGCTTTATCCAACGAGAACGGAGTGCCATTCAACTGAAAGTTCCATCGGGAAGCACCCGAGCCATCCCGCACGGGGTTGAAAGAGGCCACAAATTCATATAAAGCGGCCGGATGCGTAGCAGCCTGACGAGAAAATATAATGTCCAAACCGGAGGCAATGAACATGTCCCGTACGGGATTCAAGACACCCATATCACTCAATGACCGAAAATGCGGAATTAAGGTTGGTCTGCAAAATTTGAAAGTCCAGAGATTATCGTATACCTGCTGCATCTCCTCAGAGGGAAAAGTGGGAGTGCCCTGGTGGTTAAAAATCCGACGAGCAGGGGCAGCCGGAGGTGGTGGAAGGGCAGGGGGTGCTGGGGCGGACGTGGCTGCTGCGGAGGATGCCCGGGAAGCCCTTGTTCTGGTTTTCGGAGCCATGGAAGTATATGCGGAGGAGTTGGGGATTTTGGGGATTTAGGGTTTTGAGAAAACCCTAAATCGGCTGGGACTGAGGGTGGAGACGGCTCGGACTGAGGGTGGAAGGTCAGGCGGACGACTGGCGGACGAGAGGCGGATGAGAGGCGGTCGATAGGCGGACGGGCGGCGGATCGAACGAGCGGACGATCGGATGAGCGGGAGTTGCGTGAATTTTTTTGTTTTGTTTTTCTGTCTTCGATTTGAATAAAGAGGAACAGACCCCGTGACCTGCCATTGGTCACGGGGTGAACGGTCTGCACGGGCTATCCAAAACTGAGACTCCTTCTGAGTGTGCCCGTAACGCCCGTGACGGACCTTTGGTCACGGGGTGAACGGGCTGATATTGAATAATCAACCTACTGAGCACGCCCGTAACGCCCGTGACGGACCTTTGGTCACGGGGTGAACGGGCTCCAACCTGCAGACCAGAAATAGCACGCTGTTCAAGACTCGTTCCGGGACGCATCGTCTTTGGAGATGAATGGTCCTGCAGTGGGTATACACAAAGCATACAATGCAAATGCAACTAGCTAATACTTACAGCGCGGGTTACTCCCCGAAGAGGCCTAGTTTAACGTCTTGGCGAGACATAGCTGGGTCTAGACAGACTCATGACGCATAAGAAACATTCTCGGAGAGTCCTGTAGCTAGGATCCCTCCCCGAGAAGCAGGTTATCGGTAACGCCTTCTGGAGGTGCCAGATGCTTGAGTACGTGGTAGTGCTTAAGGCGTTGCCCATTGACTACCATAGTTTTACCTCCTTCTACGCTGATTTCTACATGCCCGTCTGGATATGCTCGCTCCACTGTGTAAGGGCCACTCCATTTAGTACGCAGCTTGCCAGGAAATAATCTAAGGCGGGAGTTGTATAGAAGAACTCGCTCGCCCTCGTTGAACTCTCGGCGCACTATCCTCTTGTCATGCCACTTCTTTGTTCTCTCCTTATAAATGCGGGCATTCTCGTAGGAATCCAGTCTGATCTCATCGAGCTCGTGTAACTGTAACAGTCGCTTTTCTCCGGCTGCCTTTATGTCCATGTTTAGCTCTCTAATGGCCCATAATGCCTTGTACTCGAGTTCGACCGGCAAGTGGCAGGTTTTTCCATAAACAAGTCTGAAAGGACTCATCCCAATGGGCGTTTTGAATGCAGTCCTATATGCCCACAGCGCGTCATCTAGCTTGGACGCCCAGTCCTTCCTGTGGCTCGAGACCGTCTTTCCTAAAATGCTCTTGATCTCTCTGTTGGAGATCTCAACCTGTCCACTAGTCTGAGGGTGATAGGGAGTGCCAATCTTGTGGTAGACACCGTACTTCTTTAATAGTGTTTCGAAATTTCTCTCCTTGAAGTGAGAGCCACCGTCACTGATAACTGTTCTGGGCACCCCGAACCGAGGGAAGATCACCTTCTGAAACATTTTTATAACTACCTTGGCGTCGCAAGTAGGAGTAGCAACTGCTTCAACCCACTTAGAAACGTAGTCGACTGCTACCAAGATATACTGATTACCGTAGGAAGGTGGGAATGGTCCCATGAAGTCTATCCCCCAAACATCGAAAAGGTCCACTGCGAGAATGCTCTGCTGTGGCATCTCCTGCTGTTTCGAGATATTTCCAGTCCTCTGGCACTGATCACAGGCCTTGACGAATTCATGTGCATCCTTAAATAGCGAAGGCCAGAAGAAACCGGACTGCAGGACCTTTGTAGCTGTTTTCGAACCAGCTCCATGTCCACCGTATGGAGATGAATGGCAGCGCTCCAGAATATATGGGATCTGGTCCTCGTCGACACAAGTCCTGTAGAGACCGTCAGCACATAATCTATAAAGAAAAGGGTCATCCCAGAAGTACCTTTTAACATCGGAAAGGAATTTCCTCTTCTGGTTGTGCGAGAGGTCGGGGGGGTGGATTCCACAGGCCAAGAAGTTGACGAAATCTGCGTACCACGGGACGTTATCCACATCAATAAGCATAAGCTGTTCTCCTGCTAGAGAGTCAGTCATCGGGAGCGTGTCTTCTTCGCGGTCGAGCTCTGCTAGCTCGAGGCGTGACAGGTGATCTGCAACCAGATTTTCTGCACCCTTCTTGTCTCTAATATCGATATCAAACTCCTGGAGGAGGAGGACCCATCGTATGAGACGAGGCTTGGAGTCCTTCTTGGACAGCAGGTATTTGATGGCAGCATGATCAGTGTAAACTGTGGTCTTCGAACCAATTAAATACTGCCTGAACTTCTCGAAAGCATAGACGATGGCCAGCATTTCTTTCTCAGTTGTAGTGTAATTGACTGCTGCTCCGGCGAGGACCTTGCTGGCGTAGTAAACTACGTGCAGCTTCTTGTCGACGCGCTGCCCCAAGACTGCTCCTACTGCATAGTCACTCGCATCACACATTAGTTCAAATGGCAGCTCCCAATCGGGAGGCTGCACTATAGGAGCGGAAGTAAGAGCAGTTTTTAGACTGTTGAAAGCATTAAAACAAGAATCAGTAAATTTAAACTCAGCTTCCTGACAAAGTAGATCAGTGAGCGGCTTTGCTGTCTTCGAGAAATCCTTGATAAATCGCCTGTAAAACCCAGCGTGCCCAAGAAAACTCCTGATCCCTTTCACGTCTTTTGGTGGGGGCAGCTTTTCAATTACCTCTACCTTTGCGCGATCAACCTCGATACCTCTGTGAGAAACCATGTGTCCAAGCACTATACCTTCCTGTACCATAAAGTGACACTTCTCCCAGTTCAAAACCAGGTTAGTGTCAACACAACGACGAAGAATATCAGTGAGGTTAGAGAGACACGAATCAAATGAGGAACCATACACCGAAAAATCATCCATAAACACTTCCATGGTGTGTTCCAAGAAATCAGAAAATATCGCCATCATGCAACGTTGAAATGTGGCTGGTGCGTTGCAAAGACCGAAGGGCATGCGTCTGTAAGCGAATGTCCCGAAAGGGCAAGTGAAGGTGGTCTTCTCCTGGTCCTCGGGGTGTATAGGGATCTGAAAGAACCCACTATACCCGTCGAGGTAGCAGAAAAACTTGTGCTTAGCAAGACGCTCTAACATCTGATCAATGAAAGGCAAAGGAAAGTGATCCTTAAGGGTAGCCTTATTCAATTTCCTGTAGTCAATGCACATACGCCAGCCAGTTACAGTACGGGTGGGAATTAATTCATTGCTTTCATTGCGTACAACAGTTAAGCCTCCCTTCTTAGGGACAACGTGCACAGGACTTACCCACTTACTATCAGCAACAGAATAAATGATGCCGGCATCTAATAATTTCAGAATTTCTTTCTTAACAACATCATTCAATTTGGGGTTCAGGCGTCTCAAGGCATCCCTACTAGGTCTAGCATCGCCCTCAAGGTTAATTCTATGCATGCATAAATCAGGGCTAATTCCCTTGAGGTCGTCTATGGAATACCCTAGGGCTGGTCTATGTTCTCGCAAGACAGCGAGCAATTTCTGGGTCTCTACATCAGTCAAGGATGCATTAACAATCACCGGGTAGGTTGAGTTAGGGCCCAGAAATTCATACCTGAGACTTGCAGGTAGAGGTTTCAGCTCTACCGTGCAAGGTTCCTTACCTGCTTCTCCTGCGGCATCAGCCGCATCCGCGCCCTCTATGCCTATAGCGTAGACATCCATCGGTATCGGGCAGCCTGGTACAACCTTGTAAGACTCAATAGATGTTAGAGAAATGGGCTGGTCAATATCAGCAGAGTCGAGCACATCACAGTCAGCTAAAAGACTAGGAGTTCTGCACATGTCAGGTAAATAAAAGACAACACGTTCGCTGCCTACTCGCAAAGCTATAGATCCCCTATCCATGTCAATTACTACCCTAGCCGTGTAAAGGAATGGTCTACCAAGTATAATGGGAATATCGGTGTCCTCTGAAATCTCTAGCACAATAAAATCAGCAGGGATGTAAATATTCTTCACCTTGACGGGTACGTCTCTCAGAATCCCTTTCGGGAGTCTACAAGAACGATCCGCAAGGCGAATAGAGATGTCAGTAGGACATAGATCACCCAAGTTTAGTTTAGAATACAGAGAGTATGGCATGATAGACACACTAGCACCCAAATCACATAAAGCACGACGAATTGTAAGGCCACCAATATCACAAGGGATAGAAAAACTCCCTGAATCCTTAAGCTTAGGTGGCATGGGCATGTGCATGGCAGCACTGCACTCCTCACTTAGAGCTACTGTCTCGGTTCCATCCATCTTCCGTTTCCCAGTCATAATCTCCTTCATGAATTTGGCATATGTTGGAATTTGCGTGATTGCATCTGTGAAGGGCATAGTGATGTACAGAGTACGAATCTGGTCCACGAATTTCATGAACTCTTTGTCTCTTCTAGCACCCTTGAGACGCTGAGGGAACGGGACCGGAGGCTTATAAGGAGCCGGCTCCACTGTTGGAGCAGAATTTTCAACTCGGTTTTCAGCTTCTAGCGATGATTCTGCTTCAGCAGGGGCAGAATTGAGTGCTGATTTTTCTGCTCCTGTTCGAGCGGCCTGAGCTGGTATCATCTCGATTTGTTTCCCGCCTCTGAGCGTGATGGCGTTGACCGATTCCCTAGGGTTGTGCTCTGGTTTTGAAGGGAGTTTCCCTTGTTCCCTGGTTGCCGAATCTGCTTGTTGAGCCACCTGATTCCCTATCATTCGGATCGTCTGCTCAAGCTCTTTTACTCGCCGGTCCTGCTCTTGAGCTCGCCTATCTGCCTCTTGAGCTCGCCTATCTGCCTCTTGAGCTCGCCTATCTTGCTCTGCCATGAAACTAGCCATCATGGCTTCCAGGCTAGAAGATCCGCCAGTCTCCTGTTGCTTGGGCTGCTGCGGCTGATACGAGTAGCCACCTGAATTTTGATTTTGCTGCCCTTGCGACTGGTTGTTGTACTGAGACTTTGGCTGATAGGAAGTATTATTCTGCTCTTGAGCTCGAACGTTGTATTGGCCTCGTGGCTGATACGGTGCATTGCCCTGCTGCTGTTTGTAAGGGACATTCGGAGGTGCTTGATTCTGGGGTTTGTAGGACAGGTTAGGATTATTCCTGTTCGGATTATCCCATCTGTTTGTGGGTGGTCCATAGCTGGGACCAGCCCCTTGATTATGCTGCCCGATGAAGTTCGCGTCCTCCTGAGTACCGTTGTTATCATCTGATCCGATCACTGGACAACTATCGGCATAGTGAGAAGGGGAGCCGCAAACCTGACAGTACACGCCAATGTGGGCGACGTCTGAGGACTTCAGGGTGTTTGCTAGCTTCATACTTTGAATCTCGGTGGCGAGTATCTTCATCGTATCAGCTAACCGAGCTATGTCATTAGTGCTCTCGGCTTGGCATAAATCCTGCACACCCTTCCTGTCCTTAGGATTACCACGATCACTCGTCCAGAGATGGTAGTCTTGGGCTGCCCTTTCGATAATTTCATAGGTGTCCTCTAGCGGAACTTGGTTCAGTCCCCCACCTGCTGCTTGATTGATTAAGGTACGCATCCCCTGATCGATCCCCTGATAGAAGGTGTCAATAATCTGCCATTGCTCTAGATTGTGGTGTGGGCACATCCTCGTCAGCTCCTTATACCTCTCCCAAGAGTCGTACAGAGTCTCACCATCGATAGAGCGGAACGAGATGATTTTGTTCTTGAAATGAGCTGTCTTTGATGGTGGGAAGTATTGTTGGAGAAAGGCTTCGGCCAGCTTGTCCCAGGTGGTAAAAGTACCATCAGCATGACTGTCCAACCATCTGCTAGCCTTGTCGGACAATGAAAACGGGAACAGCCTGAGGTAGTAGGACTCTGGAGGGACTCCGTTTGTTTTCACCGTGTTGCACATCTGGGTAAATCGCTTGAGATGCTGGTGAGGATCTTCATTCATTCGTCCAGTGAATTGATTGTTTTGTACCATTTGAATGAGACCTGTTTTGAGCTCCCAAGAATTGTTAGCTATGCCCGGTGGTGCAATGGCGGACTGGAACCCAGTAACACGAGGAGTAGTGTAATCTCCAAGGGTTCGGCGCGCTGGTGGCTGCACTCGTGGTGGCTGGTCGTCGTCGACCCTGTCATTCAGCAAGTTCTGATTCGCAGCCATTGTTGCGTAGTTGCGGTTCAGTGCTCGTAGCTTCCGAGCTTCGTTCTGGGCCTGACGATTGTTCTTTCGTTGGTCCGGTGTGTCGTCGTCCGAAATCTGAATTTGCTTCCTCCGTCGGGGTGTTCTCTTTGGCATGAACTACCTAGTACCTGCAATAGCCGAGAAACACCGTGAGTGAAGGAATTACAGCAGAAAACAGATATCAAACGAGGTGGAATGGTCTAAACTACACACGTTACTCTAATATCACACTAAACGCTGCTCCCCGGCAACGGCGCCATTTTGACAAGCGTATTTTTAACCCTTTATAGTTGTCAAATTATATGTTTTAGGGGTCAAGTTGCAGTCAAACAATATTTATAACCTTGGTAAGCCAAGGGTCGATCCTAGGAGCAATGCGTGTGAGTACTAGTAAACGGTGCGACCTATTTAGCTATTCCGACTGAATTTTGTAAAAAGGTTTTGTTGTCACGAGAATTGCAGAAATTAAATAACAGAAAATTAAATGGTTGTGTTTAAATCAGAGAAAGAATTCCAGAATCCGTACTTCACCCGTGCTAACCCCACTAATCATGCAATCATGTCACGTTAATTATTCATGCCATCGAATATGGAATAAAACCGAAATAACACTAGACAAGCCGCCCATCCACGGATCATTGTCTAGATTAATCTTAATCGTTGAACGCCGCCCATCCACGGATTATCAACGATCTCGATTTATTAAATTAAAGGTTTTCCTATTAAATCATGTAAACATGACCTAATATCAATTTCATGCAATCCGGTTAATACCTAGGACCCATCCATCTTTCGGTAATTAACCTAAGTACGTTCTACCAATGCAAACATACCCTTTGATGTAAATACATGCATAGAACGATAAAATTAAGCATACAATGAAATTGAATATTCGAATCGCATAAATAACAACTTTAATTGATCACATGAGAGTTAGGGTACATAGCACGGGATCCGTAGGATCCCAGAATTGAGAAGACTACTCACTATTCATGGTAGTTAACCAAAACAGTGTAAAGAAAGAAATAAGGACGAGTTAACCGTAGACGATGTGGCTCGTTGATCCTCAATCTCGCGATGAATTCTGTCTTCTCCCAAGTTAGGGTTTCTTTACTCCAAAATAAGCACACACGTCTAAACTGGTCGTGTTTCCTTTTATAAACCGTCCAAAAAGGCCAGAAAAGCCCAAAATCAATTTTTGGAAATCAGCTGAGATAATTCTCCTGACGGTGCCCGTGACCCGGCTTCGTCACGGTCCAGAACGGGCTGTCACGGGCAGTCACCAATCTTCGCATCTCCTGACCCATCCCGTGACGCCCGTAACGCCCGTGACCAATGGGTGCGTCACGGGGCGCTCAATTGCTTCAGTTCTTAACCTCTCCTGACCCATCCCGTGACGCCCGTAACGCCCGTGACCAAGGGGTGCGTCACGGGGCTACGGCCCTTATGCTGGATTTTGACTGAATTTCCTCGATTTTTCGTCATTTCGTCGTTTGCTGGCTCTGAATGATTGAAATACCTGAAACACTAGAGAAAGACATCAAATAGAGACAATTTGCCCGGAGAACGAGCGTTATCCTTCATCGAATGTAGCGAATAATCAGTCGAAAAACTGACTGATCAGCGCAGCTCCTCAAGCTCACATAGCTGTAACTTCCTCTCCAATCCTGCTTTCTTTAAATCGAAATTGCACGTCTTAAGTGCCCAAAAGGCCTTGTGCTCTAGCTCGACTGAGAGGTGACATGCCTTCCCATACATCAATCAGAAAGGCGAGGTGCCTATCGATGTCTTGTAGGCTGTCCTGTACGCCCAAAGTGCATCATCTAACCTCTGACTCCAGTCCTTCCTAGTCGGCTTCACCATCTTTTCTAGGATCCCCTTAATTTCTCGGTTTGAGATTTCTGCTTGTCCGTTCGTATGGGGATGATAAGCTGTAGACGTACGGTGGTGAACATGGTACTGTCTCATAGCAGCTGCCATCAGTCTGTTGCAGAAATGTGTCCCCTGATCACTGATTATGGCTTTATGCACTCCGTATCTGCAAAATATGTTAGTGCGAAGAAAATCCACAACGGTTTTAGCATCATCGCATCTAGTAGCCTTAGCCTTCACCCATTTAGACACGTAATCCACTGCAACAAGAATATACAGGTAACCAAACAATGCAGGAAAAGGACCCATAAAATCAATCCATATGTCAAAGACGTCATCAACTACAATAGGCATTTGGGGCATCTCATTCGTAGCAGAAATATTACATACTCTCTTGCATCTATCACACTTCTTACAAGGATCATAGACATCTTTGAACACTGTGGCCAGTAAAAACCGCTATCCAAAAGTTTCCTGCTAGTCCTCTTGGGGCCAAAATGGCCACCACATGCATGCTCATGACAGAAACTAAGCACAGAAGCAATTTCATCATCAGGGATACACCGCCTAAGTATTTGGTCTATGACAAGCGTATTTTTAACCCTTTATAGTTGTCAATTTATATGTTTTAGGGGTCAAGTGGCAGTCAAACAAAATTTGTAACCTTGGTAAGCCAAGGGTCGATCCAAGGAACAGACGTGTGTGAATACTAGTTAACATGTGACCTATTTAGCTATTCCGATTTAACAAAGGTTTTGTTGTCACGAAAATTGCAGAAATTAAATAGCAGAAAAATAATGGTTGTGACTATCAGAGAAAGAATTCCAGAATCATACTTCACCCGTGCTAACACCACTAATCATGCAATCATGTCACGTAAATTATTCATGCTATCACATATGGAATTAAACCAAAATAACACTAGGCAAGCCGCCCATCCACGGATCATTGTCTAGATTAATATCAATCGTTGAACGCCGCCCATCCACGGATTATCAACGATCTCGATTGTTAAACTAAAGGTTTTCCTATTAATTCATGTACTACCATTGTAGCAACATGACCTAACATCAATTTCAAGTAATCCGATTAATACCTAGGACCCATCCATCTTTCGATAAATAACCTAAATACGTTCTAGCATGCAAACATCTCATTCAATGTAAATACTTGCAAGAACGATAAAATTAAGCACAATGAAATTAAACATTCGAATCGCATAAATAAAAACATTTAATTGATCACATGAGAGTTGGGTACATAGTACGGGATCCGTAGGATCCCAGAATAAGAAGACTACTCACTATTCATGGTAAGTTAACCACAAATAGTGTAATGATAGAAAATAAGGACGAGTTAACTGTAGACGATGTAGCTCAATGATCCTAAATCTCTCGCGATGAACTCCGTCTTCTCTCCCAAGTTAGGGTTTTTCTTCTCCAAATAAGCACACCTTTAATCTGGTCGAGTCCTCTCTTTTATAGCCGACTTGCCAAAAATCATCTAAAATCGGGATTAGGAAAGTCGTGACACTGACTTTGTCATAGGTTGTCACTGGACATCACAAGATCTTCAGAATGCTGTCGCTACAGCCAGGTCCCGTGATATATGCCTTGTCCCGTGACAGGCCTTGTGTCACGGGACGTCACGTGCTCCAGAGATGTTGTTGTTACGGCCAGGTCTCGTGACATCTGCTTTGTCCCGTGACAGACCTCGTTTCACGGGGTCTTCGATTTGTATGGCCACGTCCTTGTCCCGTGACGCGTCCATTGTCCCGTGACATAAGGGAGGTGTCACGGGGTCTTGTCCCAAAAGTGCTCCATTCGGTCGATTTTGTCATCTTTTCACGTATTCAAGTCCACATCGAGTCATCGGGTAATTCAAGCCTGAAACGCTATGAAAAGAGATTAAATGGTAACAATATGTCCCGAAAACAAACCTAATCCCTCATCGAATGAAGTGAATAACAGGTCAAGAACTCGACCGATCAAAACACTCCACATTCAGGATTTGTTCGTCCCGAACAAATGTCGAACAAATGGCATAATAAATACAAGTCCACATGAGGCTCAACAACCATACACTCCTAAGTAACCCACTCAAGTGTCATGTGATCAATTCTAACTAAAACAAAAATAAGAAGATAACTCACTGTCGTAGAGGACACGAATGCATTTAGCATATGCATCAGGCCTTTAAAGCCCTAGGCTGTCCTAGTAGGACGATTATAGTCTCGTGAAGGTTTTCAGAAATGGGACTACCTACAAATCCCTTATACAACTAACTAACGTGTATGCATGAAATGATGCTCAACGAGTCACAGTAAAGTTATGTCATACCTTGGATTCATCGTGTTACCTCAACTTCAAATCAAACATCTTCATCGAAGTTTTCAGACAATCATAGATTATACGAGTTATGCATTCAAACGATCAGTACACACGGCTAGCAATCGACTAATCACATGTTCTAAATAGTTCTATAGCAACGTATAAAGAACACGAATAGTTACACAAAACATGCTCGCCATTCATCTATGCAATCTAGGGATAGTCTACAGGTTCTTGGCGCAAAGCTCATTCTCAAGTGCCAAGGACTAGGCAATGACCCGTAAGAGAAGAGGAGCCTGGCTTAAGAATTTTTCTGAAAAATAGTACGAAAATTTGCATCAAAATTTCAGTGCAAGCACGAGGATCGTCCCTTAGACTCTAGTATATGAATTCTCAAGATAAGTCATGATCGCATGCAATGAAAAGGAAGAATCACACTACATCAAGCAAAAGGGGGCAGAATTTCTCTTCTTTTTTTTTGTACACAAGGGGTGACTTTTCTCACTTTGCCCTTGGTATTTTTTCAAAAAAAATTCTGTAAAAACAACTATGCATATGGTCAATTCTTCACCTTCATTTGAAAATTCAGAACTTTGTTCTTGATTGGGGGCCTATTTTTTGCCCCTCTTTTGACTCTTTTTTTTTCTTTCTAACTCCACACTTAAAACTTGACATAGTGTATGAATGAAGGCGGGTGCATGCAAATCACGAGAAGTATAGAGAAACACATACTAGTACTAAGGTCACCTAGAAACAGAGATGCATATTTAAGTTTTTGACATTTTTGAACTGGTGCCTACTAATATCAAGTCTTAAACATTAAACTTGTTCGTCCCGAACAAGAACTAAGTCATAGAAGGAAAATAAATGCAACACCACAATTTTTTTTTTCGACGTCCTGGATAGATGCTACATGAACATGAGTTGCTAGTCTAAATTCCTCCTTTCTATGCATAGCTCAATCGTTACTCTAATCATCATGCTCAACATAGAATTAACTTTGATACATGTTACCTTTTGAGCCGAAATTCAAATCAATTCGGATGAATGAGAGATAGTCCTCTTTAGACCCATGATCTGCATTCACTGTCCCGAACTCTAGCTATCTGGTTATACTTCATTGCTTTTTCTTGCACGTGATTCATTCGAGCTTCAAAGTTTTCTGAGCTTTTCTTCTTTCTTTCTTTTTTGTTGGACAGCTTTTGTAGTGACTTTATTTGGCCTTTGGCCTTTGGCTCTTGATGTAACAATGATGTGCTTCACTTTTTGTTGAGTGTAGAACTTTCACAATTTGGCTGATTTTTCTTGAGCCTTGCTCCTTTGTTGTGAACTTCTTGTCCTTTTTCTTCTTTTGAAAGAGGTCCAATCATCGAACGCAAGCATATGGAAATACCTCCCCGCTCTTTCTCATCCTCGACCTTTTTGACGCGAGTCAAGATGGGGGCCCACCACCTATTTTCCCGGTTACTTCGGACTAGAGATAGGACGGTCTGTTTTCCCGTCCCGCCTACCTACATAAACGCTGCAGCGGCGGTGTTAACTCTGAACCATATCATCTCGAAGTGCTAGCCTCCACGAAATCCACATAACCATATAACTCGAAATTCGGTCCTTTGAATGCTTTGTCAAGTCTCTCGAGGACATTTCTATCAACTCAACATCCCTGTTTATCTCAACTCAAAAGGACACGTAGTAGGTTAACTTCACATGTAGTCACACAATTCAAATTTCACAAGAGAAACGCATCTAATCAGCTCGTCTATTTCACATCATCAAATTCAATACTGCATATCCAGGAAAAAGAGAGAAATTTCACACTTTCAATTTTTTCTTCTTCAAAGGGAAACATGCTGACACTATGCAGGTGCAAAAAATAAACGTGCTGACACAACTGACTGGCTCTCCCACCCCACACTTTTGAACTAAGCCGTGTCCTCACGGTACGACTTAAATTCAAAGACACAACAATGCAAGACACAAACATAGGGGAAAACAATAGAGAATAAAAAAATGAACAGGCACTCCCCTCGTGTCGTCACGTGACGGTGTAAATTCTAGTCAACTAAGTCGGTCAACGCTGGTCAACGGTCCACCGCGTCCTATGTACACTTTAAGTTCCGCGTCCGCTTTGGACATTAAGTTAATGTTGAGTTCGAACGAGGTTCTCTAATGTTAAAGGCGGACGCAAGCTGCACTGAGTTGCACCTGTTTCCTGCGTGAAAAACATCTCCTTTCCCAAAAGATAACGTAAAACATGACTCAAAACTCAAATAAACAAACAAAACAAAAAACGAAAAATTTGCCGGGCTGCCTCCCTACGAACGCCTTTGTTTTACGTCGTTGGCTCGACGTTACCTCTTTAGGGATCACAAGTTAGGTCATGGACGTGTGAGGTCAAATTTCGCCTCAGCTGTTCCTTCAATCTGCCCGAAATCATCGTGTAATGATGTGCTCGATTCGGTTCTCCATCGGTCAGGCGGGTTCGCCTTCACATCCTCTCGAATCCGCGAGGACACCTTGCTCATGGCTACTTCATCTACTGCACATCTCGTCTCGTCTGGTGGGTCTGGAATTAGGGCACCAAGGTATGATTTATTCACTATATCCGGTGGTTTCTTCATGCATGGACGGTCGACCTCCTCATAGATATGGAAATTTGATGCCTTGCCACCATACGCAAGTGACAATAAGCCTGAGCCCATGTCAATCTTGGCCTTGGTGGAGAAGAGGAATGGCCGTCCTAAGATAAGCGCTGGAGGATCATCGTCTCTAGCATCTCCCATCTGCAAGACATAGAAATCTGCAAGAACAACAAGGTGTCCTACTCGGAGGGTTAGATCCTCTAGCAAACCAACAGGACGAATACATGATTTATCTCCTAACTCTATCAACAGTTTAGGAGGCTTCAATGGTCCCAATTTCAAAGAACAATATACAGAATATGGCATGGCATTAACAGCAGCACCCAAATCAATTAAACAGTGATGTATCTGAGTCTCACCGATACCACAGGTGACTGTGAAGGCACCTGGGTCTTTACTCTTTTCAAGTGGTGCCTCGTGACTCGCTGCAACTAGGCGCTCTATCATTGGGTCGTTCTGCTCATGCCTCACTTCCAATCTGCCTCCTAGCTCATCCTTATCGATCATATGATCCTTAGGAGCTATTACCTGCATAGAACATGAAGGAAAAGGGTCAGTTTTGGGGTGCATATCAGTGTGGATCGCGTTCGCTGTGGACGTTATGGGCACGTTCGACCTTAACATTATGGGCGCGTTCGCTTCAGACATTAGCGTGGAGCTAATGTCTCCTTCGAACGCGATCCGCACTGACTCAGGCTCCTTTTCGCTGTTTTCTGCACCAATGTGCCCGTCGAGCCCGAGCATCTTGTTCACCCAATATGCAGACTCTCTTAGTGTTGCGTCCACATCCACTACTGTCAATGTGCTGACATTCCCTCTCGGATTCGGCACTGTCTGTGATGGTAACCTTCCTGAATCTCCCTTCAGCTCAGAAATGGTGTGGGCTAAGTTGGACATTTGCTTAGACAGCTCTGCTAGAGTGCCCTCGGTCTTTACCTGATTTTGATGCATGGTGGTGGCGAGGTCCTTCACGATGTCCTCCAGGGACTTGCTCGATCCTTGCTGACTCGGGCTTGCCTGGTTGTAGCTCTGTCCTCGCTGCTGATACTGATTCTGATTGTTGTAGCTGCCCTGCTGTTGGCGATAAGGCGGTCGGTACTCAATGATAAGCTTCTACGGAAGTCCGAGGGGTCTCAGGCCATCGAGCAGGTACTCAATGATAAGCTTCTACGGAAGTCCGAGGTTGCAGCAGCTCTGTTCCAGTTGGATGAACTTCTCTAGATATTCGTACATTGATTCGTTAGGCCCTTGTCTAAGATACTGTAGCTGCTTGCGAACCTGCATCGCCCTGCCCGCTGGGTAGTATTTGTTCAGGAACTTCCTCTGCATCTGGTCCCATGTCTGGATGCTACCTGAAGGCAGAGACAAAAACCAATCATTAGCGGCATCAATTAAAGAGAAGTAAAAAGCTTTTAACTTAAAGTCTTCCACTGTTTACTATGACCTTCTACGAGACTTGGCTATCAAGAAAGCTAAAGAGATATGCTTCTCTGTTTACTATGATAAGGAACAGATATTTAATTTGACTAGGGCTGCATCCCACAAAAGGTTAGCTTCTTTTCATCCCACTTTTGCGAGCTTACCATATGGGTATACGGTATACCCACTAAAGTAACACCGTGCTTCTTATACCGTATACCAACCCTTCTCTTCGAACATTATTCATAGGGTCAACAGGTGTAACAACAGGAAACAACCTTCATATGGACGGTTATCAAATACATTCTGATGAGGTTTTAAGATCAGTTCATGAGCGTTTTAGTTTGCTCAGAGTCCTTGATATTCAGGTTCATTATGGCGATGATTTTAAGCCCCAAGAATTACCCAGTGAGATTGGTAGCATGATTCATTTGAGGTACCTTGGCCTTCACCTGTTAAAGAGTGCAATAAGGGAGCTGCCTGTGCCTGATACCATAGGTAATTTGAAGGCCCTTCAAACTCTCTCTGTAACATCCGATCTAATACTATCATATTGTACCCTACCGAGTACTACGGAAAAATTGCAAACTTTGAGGCACTTAATTGGAAATGTTCACTTGGGTGACTGGATTGGTAAGTTAATTGCTCTAGAGACATTGCAAGAGATTACATATGAGCAATGGTGTGGCATAGATACCAAAAATTTGGTCAATCTTCATCACCTATCCCTCACCAGTGTTCCCCAACTTCAAGACAGTCCTGAAAGATTTTATGAAAAGTTTCAAACCACAAAGAAGCTTCAGACGTTGTCTTTGGAAAATCCAGAAGTATTTGAACTGGCTTCTATCTCTGTTTCAGAAATCTTCAAATGTTGCCTCGATATCACCCACTTCAAAACAAGTGGAATCAATTTTGCAAATTCATCAGACTTGCATGAGTTTGCAATAAATCTCGAAGTACTTGACATAGTATATTATAAGAACCCTGAAGTTGATCCGATACCCTTGATTGAAAGACTCCCTGCACTTCGAGCTTTATGAATGGTGTATTACAGTGCGTATGACCAAATGATTGTTTGCTCTGAAAATGGGTTCCCTCGACTCTTGGTTATTGAAATTGATCACAACGTGATATTCTCAGTGGCAGAAGGTGGTATGCATTTGCTTACTAGTCTGAGAACTAAAACAGTAAAACTTCTCACAAAATAGAAGCACCGCAGAGATTGATGGATTTAATTGTCATGTTCTGAAACACTATCATTTCTCTTCCTGCAATCTGAAGAAACAAAACTCTTTCCAGCAAGTCTAGGTATCTCTCTATACCTGCCAATCTGATTCTTGGCATCTTCATTGTGTGTTTTTTCATCAGCATCTTGTTTGATAAGATTTGGTTTTACTTTAAATATGATTCCCTATTCCTCGTTGTAATATCCCCGTGTGAAGAATGTGTGAAGTGTGATCAACAACTCCTCCCTTGAATAATAAACAGATTGCTTGTGTGCTTCTACTTGTTTTTGTGTGTGAAACTTTATTAAGTCGTCCTAGCTACTTAATTAATATCACATAAATCTTTTTTATTTCTAAAATTTGAGGTTAACCACTGCTTACTGAAGCTCCTTTGTCTTTTAAGATCTGTATCTTGAAAATATCCTTTATCATTCTTACAACATCATACATTTAACAATTTACAACGGATGGAAGCATGAACTGAGAAGTTCAAAACAGTAGGAAGAAAATATCATAAAAAACAAAAAAACAGTAGGAAGAAAATGTGAACTTTTACATGAACTCTGTATCGGCTGCCTGATGTTCTAGTACAATGTTGGCAACAGCTAGCCGATATGTATTTGATTTCAAGTTCCTAACAAGAACATAAATATCCTTTTTTCTTTTCTTTGTCGGTAACTTCCTCCATTGATCTCTTCTTATGCGCCCAAGCATGGTAGCATCGCAAAAGGCGCAGGCTTCTGCTTTCTTGCTGTCAATAAGTATACAACACCGGTTTTGAGTATAAAAAGACAAACCTAAATGAAGGAGACTTAAGTATTGGGAATTACCTCCCACGAACAAAACCACTTGTCACAAAACCAATTGGCCAGCGATGAGTCTGCAATAAAGTTGGGGCATCCGGTATCTGGAGTTCCCAATGAGCAGGGGATCGCTCGATGAAATACAAACTCACTGAAGATTGTGGTATGTGTAGTCGTTCTTGTTCACCATCCAAGCTGCTAGATGAAAATAGGAACTTAATGTTGGATACGATAACAATATAAAAGATGAGCAAGATAATCAACAATAAACTGATATTGTAAATTTAGGAAAAGCGTGAGATTGGATAGTGGTAACAACCTGGACTTCCATGATTGTATGTCGGACAAGAATGGTGCACAGACAACAGCTCCATCTTCAAAAAATCCTTCCCTGTAAGCATGGAGAATAACCCGAACAAAAAACAAATTCTGGTCTTTCTTCTGATGTGCAGTACCGCATTGATTCTGATCGCTAAGCACCCACTCGGATAGCCTTTTTTTGTTTGTTGAAAGTGGAAATAGAGGTAAGTTTGGCCCGATACTCTGATTTACAAAATAAGCCAGCTTACTGGATGTCCTTCCTACAGTGCCTGAAAATCGAGTTTCATCATGGCTTTGGTGAATACTATCTGAAGCTACCCCATCCGATTCCCCTGATTGACCATTAGTGTTAGAGAATGTTGGTTTAGACAAATCTGCATCTAGGGCTAGTTGGACACAGTTCCACGGTGATGAAATAGGCACTCGAATAGGTCTCACTGCCTGAGGGCGACGGTCAGCCTCCAAATTAAACTTAGCAGCTTCAGATGCCTTGTAGGATGCATATGCATTGCAATCAGGAAAATCCAAAGGAAAAAATGGGAGACCCGCCTGCAAATTTCGAATTAATGTAAGAACTTTATGACGGAGGCGAAATAAATGACTGGAAATAAAAGGCACTCACTTCAGACGCGATCCAGTGTTTTTCTCTCAGTCCAATCGCATGAGCCCCATTCAAAATGAGAGGCATCCAAAAAGTCTTGGCCCAGCTTACCGGGAGAATTATAGTCCATCTGCAACCAAGTGCAAAATTAGCTAAAGCTGAAATAATTGCTTCGGTTAATCATCATGCCAACTTCAACAAAAAAAAATTTGTTTCGCCTAAGATCTGTAAATTAGTTCTAAAATAGCAAGGACTTGAGTTCATGAGGAGGACAATCATCCATGAAAGAAACCGAGAGATTACCCGGTATGCGAGCCCTCTTTTACAAGCATAATGGGGCACGAACTTGGCTGCTTCAACTTGGCCAAATCAACTGAAGCTTTTGAACTCAAGCTGGGAATGGCATAAGATGTCAACCGAAGGTTGTGTTTCTCCATGGAAAGACTGTGCTCGTCCACTGGAGGGCAAACCCCACTTTTGGCATCCCACAAAGTTCCATTACTAAAATTGTCATTTGCAAATGCTGGTGACGATATACTGACATTATCATATTTATCCAATGGTTCTGTTTTAGCAACACGGCCTTCATCTTCAACATTAGACGTCTTGCATAAGCTGGGTACATGTGCGTCACCCTCGGAGGCCAGCACACTAGTTCCAACTGACAAATCACGGGGATCTCGGACAGTGAGAGACATGATTGAATGAGATGCTGATGTGTCCTCACTTTCAAGGTTAAGAGGCTTCACCTGGTGAGGGTCAGAGTGGGGCTTTAGGACGGAACAACTGTTTAACTTCCACTTATTATCTAAACTGCACCACACAATCCCATCAGGCAACTAGTTTATGCTTATTAAAAAAAATGTTGAAGTATTGAATTTAAAGTAAATTCGTAACTCACCCAACAACTTTTAATACTTTTTGGAGAAGCTGCCATGCCTTAGATCCCATAACTTCAAATTTTGTAATTTTACCGCCAAGGGAGGACAAGGTAATTGCACTCCCAGTCTCATTCATCTGCAAGGAAAGATTGCATGGTATATATTACTCAAAGAAGAGCACCAAAGTTCATCAAAGTCGGCCGCTTTGCAACAAAGCTGATAATGATTATCAATTACTCTCAAAACATAGCAACACTGAGAGTATAAGAAGAGAGTTAAAGAGAAAATTACCAGCCTCGAAGAAGCTAATTTCAGAGCCTCGAAACCTTCGTCAAAGGCAGAAGCATGTAACCATATCCACAATTGCCGATGACGAGAATGATGCTTCAGACTATTTGAGTCATCACATTCTTTTTTATCACATAGCTCATCAGAGCGAGTCTTTTGTGGTTGTACTGGGCGCCACATATAGGTGACTGGAGCAATTGCTTGAGGAGAGAGCGATCCAACATGATAAAGCTACATAGGATACCAATAGCTCATGTATTATTTTTACAGAATATTATTTAAAAGAAAAAGTGTACGAAACCCAATTAATGAGCCTACCAAGGCAGTTCCATAAATAGTTCCAGAAAGTACAGGACACACATCTTCAGTTTTAATCTCTGAAGGAGGCTCTAAGACCATTTTCAGAACCGATAATAAGGAAGTCTGAAAGCAAGAAAAAAATGCATGAATCGAAAGTGAACAATCACAAAATTAAGCATTCAAAGTACAGTATAAGCGTAGCACAAGTTATTATTTAGGCTGCTGAAATCCTAGCAATGATCAAACAACAAATAATCAAACTAAAAGTAGCAAACAACAAGCCATTATTGATTCTACGAGACAACCACTATCAACAACCACAATAAAAGAAGAGTGCTTGCCTCTAATCCCTCCAGCTCAACACAAGTATAATAGCTCGCATCATGCACAAGTGCGCCCTGGTTGTACCACTTCAGTAAAGCTCTGGAGCCCCTCCCCCTGCCAACAAAAATACATAGGAATAGATAAGAGACTCAAACGCTTTATTTAAGTCAAGTGAAAGATTGAGGGACTTTCTTCCAATACACACAAGTTGTGCAAATAATTACTCACACACAAATCACTGAAAATTGCAACCTCAACTTGCTTTTTTGCACATGTATTCCATCTCATTTGTAAATGACATCTTTTGAACCATTAATACGAAGATCAATACCTGCCCTGCAATCCTAGAGGAAGATGGAACCCCCAAAGCTTTGTCATAGTGAAGCGCTTTGCATGCCAAACATGAGTCCTCAGCCTCTTAGTCCCATCCCCAGAGGTCGAAAGACCATCCACCGGATTGTCTCTAAGCTCCATCCTGCGTCGAACACGACGCGACACCTTCTTCTGACCCTCCACCTGTTCTAACGAGCCAGTGTTACCAAATCCCCGCCTCTTCCTCTTTCGACCATTTTTCTTCCCAAGTCTATCGTCGTGCCCAGTTGTTCTTCTCCTACTGTTCCTCTGAGACCTAAAATCATTGTTCAGTCTATTAGCCACAATTGATTGCAGCGATTCTAATTCAGGCCCTCGACTCTCAGCAAACTTCTGCACATTAATACTCCGAGGCGCTGCAGGTGGTTTGCTTTTATTGCTCATCATTCCGAGTATAATTTTATGCTCCTACCAATAACTTAAAAACTGCATAACACAATGCAAACACACTTAGTAGATATTCCAGAACCAAATTACCAACAGTCTTAAATTCAATTATATATTGAAATTTTTTTGCTCATCATCCAAAGATCAAAACTTGCTTTTTCTTCATTACCAAAAAATTATTGAAACCAGCATATGTGATCATTCAAGGTCACCAAATTTAAACAACTAAAAATCTTAAATTTCAGAATCATCACCTCTCATTAAACAAAAAAAAAATATATCAGTATTTCAAAAACAAGAAATCCACCCACATAACAAACCTAAACCTCAAACCCAAATCCCCTAAACAAGCAATTCCAGTCCGTTGTTATAGAAACCAACCAATTTATTGAATCCATGAAATTTCAGGTTCCAAGGACGCACCTTTCAGCTCGAAATCGAGATTGAGGAACTCCACAAGAAGCTCCGCTTCACTTGCAGTATGCAGACGGCCAGTCTCAAATAACTAGGGTTTCGAAAGCACAGATATCTACCTCATATGAAAAACCCAATTCGCTGCGAGCAGCTAGCAAGCCAGCAAGGTCGAATTGCAGCAGAAATCAGTCGCTGAAGTCGACTGCGGAAATCGCACAAGCTAACTTCAAAATAATTTTTCACGTCGTTATTCTTTCTCGATTTATTTTTTATTAATCAGTCTCTCGGTCTATCAGAGCTTTCCCGGAGACGTTTCAAAATTAGGGTTTTGTGATTCTCGAAATTGAACTCTTTTTTGAAAGAGATTGATTTGGGGTTGGGGACAAGTCAGAAATCAGAATACAACCCTACCTCGACTCGGCCCAGTTTTGTCCGATAATTCTGCAATAATTTAACATTATTAGTTAATTATTTTAATACATGTATCGAATCCTCCAGGGTTTCCAAATATGTGAGTCTCGGTCCGCGCACATCATCAAATTGAACCGGGTATACCAAATTGAGCCGAGTTAAGCGCAGATATAAAAGTAGACCCAATTTCATGATTCAGCCCAGCCCAATCAGGCCGAGGAACTACAGCTGTGGATAAAACGGTATCATTTTATTATATTTCAAAAATAAAATCAATTAAAAAATACGAGAACCCAACATAATTATATAGACAATGTGATTTCTTTTTCTTTTTTTTTGTGGAAAGAAGACGATGTTATTTTCTAAAGATTAGGAGATAGTGGCAAATAAAGATAGATGGGGGTTTCATGAAATGAGAAGATGATGGGAGCAAATAGAATCTTGGAAAATGTATTTTTTTGATAATCAGCAGATCTTGATTAGCTAATTAAGCTACCACAGCTTTGTGGAAAGTTATAACTTACTATGTAGCACAACTGCGCATCTCATAAACATTTAACAAAGAAGCTCACTTTTAATTATATGTCTTCTTAATTAATATGTGTGTTTAATATAATAATATCATTTGGGTGTCCTCAGTATAGATCTCTATCTCTTCTTTGATCTCATCTTCAATTTACTAGGGAGTGTTCAGTTGAGAATCACCGTATAATTCGTGAATTTGAGAATTTAATGTTGGAAAAATTGTGTTTAGAATGTGTGAAGAAAATAGAGGTGCGCCTCATTTTGAGACCCAATTTGAGTGTGGAGAACACATCTAAATAAGTTGATAAAAATCGGATTAAAATACCTTGCAATAAGAGGTATGGAATCATTATCAACTTGCGGGGCAAGTAAAACTTGATGGGCAAGTCTCTGGACCACTATATAATAAGGGTTTGCGCTTCACTTAGAAAAACACAGAAAAACGCAACAGCTCTCCTCCTCTTTCGTAGTAGTCAGTCAGTCGGTGTTGATAGCCAAAGATACAGAAAGGTTCGATCGGCAAAGCTTAGTGCTAAGACTGTTGTCGTGGATCGTTTTATCCTTGGAAGCATACTGCTAGAGAGACCCAAAGCACAGTAGGGCGGCAATCTTGCTTTAAGGACAGCGTCCAACGTGACTCGATCCTTCATTCGGTTTGCAATTGTTACAATTCAATTCATAATTTTTATGTTATGCAGTTAAATTGAATCTGTACTACCACTGTTGAATTTATTTGAATAACAGCGTTGCATATCTATTTATTTAGTGACTTCATCGATATCTGTCTGTTATATCTGTACTGTGTGCCCAACATTTAATATAAATATAAAGGTGTCTCATTAAGCGTTCCTCGTGATGAATATATTTAAACAGTAATAACTGAAAACAGAAATGTAAAGACGTGAGA
Source organism: Rhodiola chrysanthemifolia (assembly GCA_033675395.1). Taxonomy (NCBI): domain Eukaryota; kingdom Viridiplantae; phylum Streptophyta; class Magnoliopsida; order Saxifragales; family Crassulaceae; genus Rhodiola; species Rhodiola chrysanthemifolia. The sequence goes on from CM066207.1 coordinate 3,881,386, forward strand.
TTTATTAGAAACAAAAATCATAATTTCGCCCAAATCGAACCAACAATAATAAAAATATAACTCTGATTAACAGTTCAATCCATCACGTCTATAAACACAACAGTGTTTTATATGATGGTCCGAAAGCTTGGTTTTAATCACATGGATGTTCCTAAATACTGATATTATTATAACAGGTACGTCACAGCTGCATCCATGTAGCTCAAGTGCTCAACTACCAGCTGGAAGAAGATATTAGAATACACTTAGCTAGGGGTGGTGGTGACTTCTCTTTTTCTGCGAAACTTTTATACCATTTTTTTGCGTGTTGGAATCTTCAATGCTTTGTATATGAATATGATGATGATTCCACTTGGTATCTTCCGGTGATTCATTGGCTCAATTTTAGTCAACTCCTCATTGTTTAGCCTATCCTTAGATCAGACGATAAGATGTCCACAGTACTTACCCTAATAATGCTTTGATTTTTGCTTCATAAACCTTATATAACATACCCCAATTATGTCTTAATTATTTGCTTGTCAATATCGTGCGTGGGTAGAAGTTTGATAAACTAGCCCCTTTTAGTTATTTTAGTCATAATCATATTACGATTTTTTAAAGATGGACTTAGATTGTGGCCAGTAATTTGAAGGATGGTAATGGGCTAGTGCGGTAAGATACAATTTGGTCAGATTGGAGTTATATCAACCCATTGATTCATTATCTCAGTGACATAGTTAGATCGATTATCAGATTGGTTTTTACAAGATTGATCTGAGGACGATGATAAGAGACAATTGGATATACAACAAATCCACTCTTTCATTTCAATGATCAAGATCTGAATTTTTACTCAACTACATGCGTGTGGTCCAGTTGACCCTATGGTCAAAATTATGCCCATAGGGTAATCCTGATCATATCCTTACTCTATCCTGTTCGGTCTTCTACCATATATGTACTCTGCCCTGTAAGCCTTAGGCAGGGTAAGGGTCGTAGAAAAAAAAAATCACACACTACCATTCTACTCTGCCCTCGTGCATATTATCCTACCCTGCCCTTGTACCATGTCCTACCCTATCATTTTCATTCATATTATGAATTTTTTTCTACAAAATATGCTTAAATTAATCTATTTGACCCTACCCTACCCTACCCGATCATACCCTTTCCGACCCTACCCTAACTTACCCTAATATTACCCTGCCCATGGGTACCATACGGGCTTAGGAAAATTGCTCTACCCTGCCCTTACCCTGCCCTGTACTGTTCATAGGGTCAAGGAAAAATGGCATTACCATTTACCTTGCCCATTAGAGGTAAGGGTAACCCGTACCCTACCCATTACCGACCCTACGTGTGGATTGCACGACTTTCACATATTTTCCAAACAAATAATCACATCTTCACGTTTTCTAGGTCATAGTTTAGTTTAAATTGCAGCCAACAAAGAACTAAACAACAATGGTATCAAAAGCTTGAAAAATAATAATACGCTCACTAAAAATAGACCACGTCATAAAAATTAATTAAATTTCTTAATAATTCTTACTAATTAATTCATTTTTCAATATTGATTCATTTTTATTATGTAATATGTAATAGCGGTCATACATAGTATTGATCAAATCATTATAGGTTGACGGTTCAAACCCTAGATACATTTTAAAAGAATAATATGCAAAAAAATAATAATTATCTTATTTGGTCTTTATTTTGTAGTCCTCACAAGCAACGAAAATCGGTAGGGTTTCGTACAAACATTTTTCTTCTTGTAATTGAATGAAATGGAATCCTAAATCAATAATTAATTCATACGTCATCACCTAATTATTGAAAAAACCCTCCAACTTCAAAGTACAGAAAATGCACTTGTCTATTTGAATGTGACCTACAAATATTAATATGTATATATGCAAATGTGTGTGTGTGCTCCAGCCTCCAACACAGTATAATAATGTTGTAGTTATTATAAAAATGATAAAATAATATTGAATAGAAAAAAAAATGAAGTAGAAAGTTTCTCATATGTGTAAGCTGTTTGCAGAATACAAAAATGTGTAAACAACGACAAAATGAAGTTGTTGGTTGGTGGATGGCTTTTGGCATCGACGCGGCAAATCGTTTGCATGTCCCCCTGCAATTTTGAGAGACATTTTTGCTTAAGAAAAAGTACAACTTAAACTTAACTTAACCCACCCCCTACTAAATCATCATCATTCTTATAACGCTAACCCTTGGATTGATTAATTATTATTATTAGATGTGACGCTAATTAATCTAATTATTATATGCCCATCAAAAGTTGATGACTTGAGATTCCACACAAGGCTCTTTCAACAATCCAAGTAATTGTTTTTGTTGGATATTTTTGGATATGTGAACCCTAACATGGGAGTCGAGGTGTCCTTCAAAATACGTATTATCCGGTAGGAGGATTAATGATCTTATGATCATATTCTTGGTCGATGATTAAGAGATCGACGTTCAAACTCAATAAACATATTTAAATGTATGAGTCTGAAGTTGTTAATTTCTGATGTAAAAAAAAAAACCTGTCAATTTCTTGCATTTTATAAAAATTCGGTGCAGCGCATCCGAATGCTGTCAGTGACTAAGCATCGTCGTTTTAATCGAAGCAACATCACTTCAATTAAAATATAATTTAAAATATAATAAAACAACGTCGTTTCGATCGAAACGATATCAATCAGTAGTAGCATTTTGATTCATTGATCCAGATCCGAATCCATCAAAGATGTGCATCAACACCATATTTGGCGTAGAGTTTGTCTCAGGTACCCTGAGTTTGCCTGATGCCCATGAGAGAAAGTGTCTTTCAAAATTAAATATAGAAGAATTTTTGCAGACCACATAAAAGGAAGAAACTTTCCACTTTTTTAAAGTGTAAGTTGCTGAGGTCACGACAAAACAAACTATTTCTTTTTTTGTTAAAAGATTCCCCAACAAGCAAACCTTTTATTCAGACGCTCTGTAAAACATACTCAAAACTCTTTCCATCCATCACTCTCTCATTTTGTTTGACCTGAAACCAGAGTTGAGAGAGGAACAACAACCACCAGAAGGTGTGGATGGACAGGAGAGTAGAGAGCTGTAGAGTTTTGGACACTTGTTTTATTCTCTAGGATTCAGTTTATGGTGGCTTGTGGGGTCAAAAGCCTTAGTGGAGATTCCTCACTTTATACCCTAAACAAAAATACTTGCTCTGTAGTTGTACTTGTATACCCACCCTACAAATCTAGGGATATAACCACTTGAGTCTCTCTGTGTGTGTAGAAGTTGCTTCATACTTTTCTGCCTTTAAAACTTGGGGAAAGGGGGAGCAAATTGGTCTCTGAATCACTACAGCCAGATTTGAATTACTGGGCAAAAACCCTTTCCAGATCTCAATCAATCTCACTACACAAAGTTCAATCAAAGTGAAAGTGAGAACCTTTTGCATCCTTTCTCATCTCCTGGTTTGTTGTTAATTTTGTGTCATTTGAAGACTGATTGAGATTTGGGGTTCCTGAATTTTTTTTCTGGGAATTATTGAGCATCATGGCTTGCTTGATGAATCTGTGTTCTGGTTGTTTAATATATAGTTGCTGACACGGAGCCAGAAGTCTTCTCATGTGGGTGTCAATAAGTGCTTTAATTTTGTGCTTCCATGTCATCTTCGAATCTGCTCTGTTAGCTTAGCTTTTGAGTTTTGACATCTTGGTAAACTTAGAAAACCATCATGGGTAGATGTTCTATTAGTGCTGTGATTCTTTCTCTGAAATGCATTTCTGATTGCAGTTGAAACAGTTTTTGCTGACAAGGTTTCTGCAACTCGAACAGATTGAGATCAGTAAGATCACCAAGACGAGCAGAGGAGAGGCTCAGAGGCTCCTCGCTGGAAGTTTCCGAATTTGTTGTTTGTAAATATACCTCTTCGGTAGTTTGGCTGTCTGTGTGTCAAGGACCTGCTCGGTTGCTTGGAGTTGGATTGTGGATTTAATGGATGATGATTCTCTCAGCCCGAATACAATTCTCCCAGCTAGTTCCGTGGATACTGACTTTGTAAATGAACTTCTGCTTGATGGATGCTGGGTAGAGACGACAGATGGTTATGAGTACAACAGCTTATTATCGCCTCCGGTGAATTCCGAGCCACTAGTGAACTCGTTAAATAGTTTGCCAAGTTTCGAGGCTCCTGACAATGGTGCGGACTCCATCCATGACAAAGATACACCAGTAGGAAGAACAGAAACTTCAAAACCTCTGAAGAAACGACCATTAAGATATTCACAAGTGGAGGATCCAGCGAGAGCACAGATGCATGATTGGGGAGCAATCCAGAAGTGGACATCATCTGGTATAGCAGAGAGTTATTTGGTAGATAATAGCGAACCTAGCAAGAGGATCTGGATCGGGCCAAAGGCAAATTCAAGTACTTTTCCTTCTGTTAGAGACCGATTAATGAATGCAATAGGATACTTGTCAGAAACTACCCGAGACCAAAATATTCTAATTCAAATATGGGTGCCGGTAAAGAGTGGAAACAAACAAGTGCTCACCACAAGTAACCAGCCGTACACCCATGACCCCAACAGCTTAAGTCTCGCCCAATACAGAAATGTATCCGTGGGCTACCAGTTTCCAGCCGAGGAGAACTCAAGACTATCTGCTGGGTTGCCTGGCCGGGTTTTTCTGGGTAAGGTGCCTGAATGGACTCCTGATGTAAGATGTTTCAACAAAGAAGAATACCCCAGAATTGCATTTGCACATCAGCTGAATGTACAAGGATCTTTGGCACTTCCTGTTTTCGAACAAGGCAGTGGAACATGCTTGGGAGTTGTTGAGATTGTTACGACATGCCAAAAGATCAATTATAGGCCTGAACTTGAAACCGTCTGCAAAGCTTTAGAGGTTTCTTTGAAACTTTATTTTCATGTTTTTGTGACAAGTATATCTTGCTTTCCTAAATCTTTCTGAAGCCAATTGTCACCCAATTGTCTCTAGTGCTTTACTGGCTCCCAGCTTTGTTATCTGAAATTCTGTCGAAATCATTTGCAGGCTTTTCAGCTTAGAAGTTCAGAAATCACTAGTCTTCAAGATTCAAAGGTAACCGAGGCAGCACCAAACGTACCTATATCATCATCGTCAAATATTCTTGTTTGTGGTCTTAAACCAATTTTCTAATTCAACAGATCTTGAATGATTCTTATGCGGCTGCCTCACCTCAAATCAATGAGTTCCTGGCCTATACTTGTAGCGCACACCATTTGCCTCTTGCTCAAACCTGGGCACCATGTACACAGCACAGTGGCGAGAACACTACTCAATGTATGTCCACTGTTGATGCAGCATACTATGTGGGTGACCAGAAATTTAACGGTTTTCATGAGGCGTGTTGTCAACAGCACCTGCTTGGAGACCAAGGGATAGTTGGGAAAGCATTCACCACAAATCAGTTATGTTTTGCCCAAGATATAACCAGCTACAGCAAGACGGATTATCCACTTTCCCACCATGCAATTCTATTTGGCTTGCGTGCTGCAATAGCAGTACGTGTGCGCAGCATCTTTACTGGGTCAGCAGATTTCATATTGGAGTTTTTCTTACCAATAAGCTGTAAAAGCTTTGAGGATCAACAGCGAGTGATAGGCTCTGTGTTAAACATCCTTCAGGCTTGCCAGAGTATGTATATTGTTACCGATAAGGACCTGCAAGACGAGTCATCAGCTCGGCCAGAAACTGTAAATGAGAATTATGATGGAAATGCTACTTCAAAATTGAACCTTTCGAAGAAAACTTCTCAGGAGAACTCATCATGGATAGCTAATATGATGGACGCTCAAAACAAGGGGAAAGGAATCTCCATCTCACTGGACACCACAAAGGAGGAGCCTCGTGAAGAATTTAAAATGACAACCTCTTGGGACGATGCTGAAGATGAGTCCCATCATGAATCGGTATTTGAGGATTTTGAATTACCTCAACAGGGATCCAAAGACGCTGAAGATGGTGGAGTCTCCTCCTCTTTTGGTGGGAACCACCCATCAGGGAGCAGAAAATCAGGTGAAAAAAGACGGACGAAGGCAGAAAAGACTATCAGCTTGCAAATTCTTCAAAATTATTTTGCCGGGAGCCTGAAAGATGCAGCTAAAAGTCTTGGCGGTAAGTATCTTCTATCTACTGCTGTTCTTCTGCCTCATAACGAAGGCTGTCATATAGGGAAAAAAAAACAAAACACGAGTAGCAAGATGACTGTTAGGCTGCAATAATCCCCAAATTCAGTATAGCTTGCATAACAAACTCTTACCGGACACTGTTTGTCTGAGTAAGAATTTCAAGGTCAAATAGGTATCAGAAGCTCACTATTAGAATAGTAGAGTTGGGACTTAACTCATGACATTGATTGGTTAAACTTGTGAGCATTCACTGACATTTTTTAAATTCTGCCATATTCCTCAAGTAGTAACTTTGTCATTTCAACTTTTGCAGTTTGCCCGACAACATTAAAGAGAATATGCAGGCAGCATGGGATTAGTAGATGGCCTTCTCGAAAGATTAAGAAGGTTGGCCATTCTCTCAGGAAACTTCAACTCGTGATGGATTCAGTACAAGGAGCAGATGGCTCTATTCAAATCAGCTCATTTTATTCACAATTTCCAGAGCTAGGCTCTCCGAATGTGTCTGGGGCTAGCTCCTCTGTACCAAAGCTGACTGATAGACATGTCCAACAAAACCCTCGTCAAGAGGCCTCTCTGAACCCATTATCATTAACAAGAATAAATGACAATTCAGTTCAGATCACCCATCAGCTTGAAACTGATTTGATCAGCCCCGTCGACGGGACATCAAAATCCCCCTCCTCTTCCTGCAGCCAGATATCAACCTCCAGTTTATGTTATTCAACTGGAGCAAAACAGGACCCGTTGGCGGTCAATACTGTAAGCGGTTTAGATGCTATATACGGTGAATCTTCAGATATTGCAATAAAGCGGACTTGCAGTGAAGCTGAGCTACAACAGCCGTCCAGTCACCATGTGATAAAGCTTCTGGGAAGATCACAAAGCCACAAGTTACTTCCTGAGCAACCTCCTCTTGAAATGCTACCTCCCTTGCCAAAAAGTACCGGTCGAGTCTTGAGAGATAATGGTGCTTTCAGACTGAAAGTCACCTTTGGTGAGGTAAAAGTGCGGCTCAGCCTGCATCATAACTGTGTCTTTACAGAATTACAGCAAGAAATAGGCAAGCGTTTTAACATTGATGATATCAGTAAGCTCCATCTCAAGTATCTGGATGATGACTCGGAGTGGGTTCTTCTGACTTGTGATGCTGATCTTGAAGAATGCCTAGACATACATAAAGCAACTCAGAGTCAAACCATCAAGCTTTGTGTGCTTCATGCTCCTCATACCAATCTTGGAACTTCATTTGGTAGCAGTGGCCTTTCCTAGTAGCCTTCAGACATCTACTTATCACGAACAGAACTAGAAGTATTTGTACATTGCCAATTGAGGCAATTCTCTTTACTTAATAAGTCTCGGGTCAAGCAGTGATAGCACCTAGCTGTCACCACAGCTGCTGGAGCAATTTTTATGGACCAGCGGGTTTTAGAAACACTTCAAGAGTACCATTTGTTGTTGTAGATTGCTGCAGTCTGTATAAATGTATCAGATTGTTCTCATTGCAAAAAGGTCCCTTTGTACACAACTTCACAGTCCGCACAAAAAAACTGCCTGCTTTACTCCTTGAATATTTTTCTAATTTATATAAAATGGAAATCTTGTAGATGAACTGTACAGTAGCTCCATATGAGCGACCAAGACAAAGCAAACTAGCCATCTTGTGTCACTGCATAGAAGTATTGCTCCGGTATGTGTACCTCTACCCAAAATGATGCAAAACTCACTGAAATTCTTAAAACCAGAGGGCTGATATTTCACGTTCTCTCCATGTCAATTACATTCTTTAAAGGACAGCATCGTATAGAACCTGGTCGCCCAGCTTATAGTCAGTGCATAAACACAGAATATAGCCTCTGAATTGCATCTGAGAGTCTGGACAAACACAAATCCATTCATACAGCAGCTTCAGATAATTTTTTATCAAGCAAGATACTAGCCAGGAATCCTGATGAAGTTGATGCCAATGAAATGTTAAGTGGTATGCATACAGAGGCAGCAAATGTTTTGGTAGCTATTTGGTTTGAGAAATTGAGGCAGTAGAAACCAATTTGCACACCTAAGAGTTGTCTTCAGCAGCTTCAAGCTCCTTCCAACTTTTCTGTAGAAGCTAAAGACATAAGTGTGGTTTTAAGAATATAATTTCAGGGTTCTAGACAAGTTTTTTTTTGAAACTACGCATCCAACCCGCCAGTGTGGAGTTTCAAACCTGAGGTGTGAGGGAGCAGGGATATCAGTCACTACCACCCGGTCACACCCTCGCAGGCTGATTCTAAAAACAAGATTGAAATTAAAAGTCGGAACACAAAAAAAGAAGAAGATAAAAAAAAGTAATGTTAGTCCATTTTGGCGTATCTCCCATTCAATAGACTGTCATTCCACTTTTTTAATCATGTTTTATGCCGTGCCGTGAAAAGATAGTCAGCAGAAATGATTTCCATGTTACATGATGTTCAGCCAATGTAAATTAGTTTCCTTGATTACCTTTAATTCTCTTTCCACAGCATGAAGTCGGTCAATCCATTAGCCACTAATAATGCAAGAGCTGCTAAGTGTTTGCGTCAGCAATTGAAAAACTATATCCATCATTCTTAAAACATAGGATGCTCACTTTTAGGTTACAAACCAGATACATAATTCTGACCCCAGCCTCTCTGGACACGCTTAATAGTTCGCAGAGCTAGAGCACTGCCGTCATCCCTGCAAAAGTGGCATAACTTAAACAAGTTATTTCTTCACAAAATCAATGGAATGAGTCATGTAAACTGAATCAGTTCTAAATTAAATGCCAAGATACCATTGATTAACAATAATCAATCGCACAACAGTCTGCGACTAACAGAATATGATTTTAGGCCCAGTTTTAACTAAAGTAATGCACTGAGGTTGATAAGGGTTAACCATACGCTTTTGCGAATAGAAGGTCAATTTCAAAACTAACAAACCAGTTAGCTCCTGAAAAATTTCAAAGTATTGAGATAAAAAAAAAGGGTTGACCTGTGCACAATGTTTCTCCATTCACTCCCACCATAATCAAGATTTGGCTTCTCTGAATCTGTTTTTCTCTTAACCTTGATAATTCGATTTTCCACTTTACCTTCTGCAGCCATTTCCATCATTTTCTCTGAAAGTTTATCAACTGCCTGCCTTTTGCCTACCTTCCCCAACTCATCAATAACCACCATTATGCACGCAGGATCGAATCGATAGCCTTTACTGACCATCATATCGATAAGGTTGTAAGCAATTTCTGTCTTACCATCCTTGCAGAGTTTGTCTATAAGTTCTTTATAGAGGAAGTTACCCAGATAATAAGACCTTTCAAGCACTTCTTGGAAAATGTCTTTAGCATCTGAAACTTCACCTCCAAGTAATAGCTCATTAAATAGCAAGCTGTAAAGTGCTTCCTTTTGCCCACAGATGCTTAAACCAATCTCAAATGTCTCCCTGGCTAATTGAAAATCACGTTCGGCGCTGAAGGCTTTAATAAGTATCTTGAATGAAGAGATGTCCGGGCTTATATTCTTCTGCAACATTTCATCCAATACAGCTGCAGCATCTTTCGTTTTCCCTCCTTCACATAAGCATCTGATTAAATAATTGTAAGTAAAAACATTTGGAGAAACACCTTTCTCTCTCATCTCGTCTAGCAATCCATAAATTTCAAATACTAGTCCCTTGACACCAAAGCCCATGATTAAGGAGTTATAAGTATGCAAGTTCTTTTTAAGACTTTTTTGCTCCATGTTCTTGAGGACCTTAAAAGCTAATGATATCTTTCCTTCCTTGCAATATGTGTGAATGAATATGTTATAAACAGTTGGGTCAGGATGCAAGCCCTTTGTCATCATCTCAGCAAATTTTTTCTTGGCATCATCTATTCTCCCAGCCTTGCAAAGTCCATCAATTATAATAGAATATGTGACCAGATCAGGCATGCACTTATTCTCATTGGTAGCATTATCTTGGAATCCAGCATAAGAGTTACCCAGTTCACTAAGAGCAGCACTACCTTCACTCCACATTCTGTCCAATATCTTGACTGCTATCTCCAGCTTCTCATTCTTGCATAAACCGCTGATAACACTATTGCATGTCACAGTATCCACATCATACCCTCTCTCATTCATCTTCTGAAGCAGTGACTCTGCTTCTGATATCTTACCTTCTTTCCATAAGCTATTCAGCAAAATGTTGCATGTGTAATTATTAGGGGAGCAGCCGTTACCGATCATCTCATGCAGAATACAGTTGGCCTGCACAACTTTTCCTTTCTGACAGTATCCATTGATTAACGTGCTATAAGTTATCGTATCTAGGGGAACACCACTACTCATCATTATACCCATGACCCGTCTTGCATCATTGAGCATCCCAATTTTACACAGACCGTCAATAACTATATTATAAGAATAGGTACTCGGTTCTACACCTGCATCAACCATCTCTTTGAGAACCAGCTGCGCATCAACCACATTCCCTTCCCTAACCAAGCCCAACATAAAAATGTTATAACTCTCTACACTCTTAAACAATCCATTCTTCTTCATAGTCTCCACCAACGCCTTGGCATCCTTCATCATACCATCCTTACAAAACCCTTCTAGCATCAAGTTATAAGTAATCACATTAGGGCGTGGCAGTCCCAAGTCCTCATCTATTTGCATATCCCGGAAAATCCTAGAAGCCTCCAACACATTACCATCCCTACAAAGAGCCGAAATTCTAGAATTGAACGTGACAACATCAGGAGTAATCCCTTCCTCCCTCATCCTCTCCACTAACATCTCGGCTTCATCATTCTTCCCTTCCTTACAGAAAGCAGAGATAACAGTATTATACATAACCCTATTTGGTGATAGCCCAAAACTCGCCACGCTATCCAAAAGCTGTATGGCTTGATCAACAAGTCCCAATTTGCAATATCCACGAATCAATAACCCGAAAGTAAACTCATTTGGCATACATCCCTTCTCAGGCATTTTATCAAGCACATTACGAGCATCAACCAACAGACCCGAATCACAAAACCCCCAAATGAGAAGATTGAACGTATACGTCTCCGGCTCAACTCCCGCCACAACCATATCCTCATACAACAAAGGGACATTCTCCACACGATCACCTTTAAGAGACGCCTCCATAAGAACATTATAAACAACCACCGGCGGAGGCCTCTCCGGGAAGTGATCTCTAAGAGACTTAAACTGAGCGAACCCCTTCTCGGAAAGACCCGATTTCGCTACAATCACAGCAATTGAAACGAGCCTGTTGAAACACTCGTCTCGGTGTTTGGACACTAGGAGGTTGTGTAGTTGGTCGACTTCGGAGTGCATCCCGGCACGGATTAGTTGACGGGCAATCTTCGGCGCCGATTTGATGCATTGCGGAGAAGAGACGACGCGCTTGAAAAGATGCCATGCGAGCTTGGGATCGCTGCTGTTGGCGAGAGCTCTGCACGCTTGTTCCATGTCGAGCAAGGCGTCGCCAGCGCTATGGCGGTTTAGACGTCCGACAAGTCGCGCAAAGTGACGTCGTTCTGCCGGAGTTGAAGCCCTAATTTCCAGCCAAAGTGACATCGTTTTGCGTAAGTTAGCCCAATTTCGCATCGACAGGCTGGCTACGACTTGGCGGCTCCGATTCACAGACTTTTTTTTTTTGATTGGGCTCCGATTCACAGACTTTTTTTTTGACCGATTCACAGACTTGAAAACTCTGAATGTAGGGCTGCAAATGAGACGATGTACTCGTGAATAACTCATGAGACTATTCGGTCAAAGCTCGACTCGATTATAAACGAGTCGAGCACGATCACGATATTTATGTTCGATTATTAAACGAGTCGAACACGAACAAAGTGATACTCGACTCGTTTAAACTCGTGAACAACTCGTTTATATACTCGATATTAACTCGATTTATTACTCGTTTATAATTTATATATTTATTTATTTCACATTATATCAATATAATTTCAATTTGAGTATTAAACATGTGTATTATTTTACATGAAACGATTATTTCACATTCTTTATATAAATATTTACTATTATATTGTTCAAAACTCGTTAATAAGCTCGATTAAAGTAATTTTGTAAACTTTAAAATACTTTTTCAGTGAAAGCTCGTTTCAACTCGTGAAAAGCTCGATTAGAGCTTGTTTCAACTCGTGAAAAACTCGACTAAAGCTCGTTAATAGTAAATATTCACATTAATTTAAATTACTTTAATTACTCGTATAAAACTCGAACTCGGCTCGAAACTCGTGAACATTAAACGAGTCAAGCTCGAACACAAATTTTCAGAACTCGTTAATACTCGGCTCGAACTCGAACTCGTCAAATTTTAAACGAACCAAGCTTGAGCAACCTAATACTCGACTCGTTTGCAGCCCTATCTGAATGCGACACGACATGCGTCTATTCCGAACCGTTGTGAATTCGAGATTTATTCCGTTTTGAAAATGGACCGAGCTTAATAAGACCGAATCAATCAGCCTGGTAAATTTATGCTACTTGGATCTCATACAAGCTGCTTTAACCGTACATATACAATGCTTGCGTCAGCAGAGAGTGTTACTTGTCGAAAGTTACGTGTTTGGATTTTCAAGTTGAAGCCACATATACAATGCTTACGTCAGCAGTGTGTGTTACATGTTAAAAGTGAAGTGTTTTGTGAAGAGGATTTTCAAGTGGATGCAGAAGGTTCATCCAAAATATGTCCCTTGATGGATGCGAGTCGTGATGGAGGACCAAACATACTTAACACAACCTGAAATGGGAGAAAACAGCAGAACATTAGTCTGGTTGGGAACGTTCGGAGACAGCATTCTGAGTTTAATCAACTTACTGGCAGAAAGACGAGCCCATGCAAGAATCCGATAATGACCAATGCCAGGTACATTTGAAAGTAGTAAACCTATGATATAACGTAAAAGAAAAGGCAGGCGTGAAAATCCAGCTATTTGTGGTAGAATGAATAGTTGAGAACTGAAAGATGACGTACCACGAAAATCTCAGATCTTGCGAAGCAAAGAATGATGACTCCAACAAGTTTTGTGAGAGTGATTCCGCTGCAACGGGAAAAATAAAAATGCCTCAGATTGAAGAAGTCAAAACCTTTTAACTCATCACTGGATGCTCATAGAGTTTTACAACAAATTTTCGACTTTATTAAAATCAGGAACACTCCCTGCTTGTTATTTTACATTTTCGCGACAGGGAAAAAAATCTTTGACCAACCTGAATACAGAAGCTCCCATGGTTCCTAGAGCCTTGGTGGCTCGTGTATTCCGATCCCCATGACTAATCTGTAGGAAAACAGGATAAGTACTGAGGCGACAATCGGAATGTACTTGATCAGGCATGTTTAGGCTACACTTGTAATAATATAATAAACTTGTATAGATAATTGGAAACTAGCATCAGTTATAAACTGACCGTGAAGGCATGTACTATATGCACACAGAACTCAACAGCGATCCCGATGGACATTATGAGGTTTACAACAGAGACTGCATTTAGTTGAATACCCAGAATTGCCATCACACCCTGATAAATCAATTGGAGGATTACGCATTAGGAGAATATCGAATTCTACAATTGCGTATGACAGATGAAGTGGGCCGCTTTTAGCTGTATTCCACTTAGATTGTCCATTTTTAGATCTGTAAAGATCAAATAGAAAGTTACTATACTAACAATGAGATAATTACCATGAGGTCGACAACGATCATGGCCAGCACCAATAGAATAATCACCGAGGCCCACACACTGTAATTACAGCGAGAGATCTGTTAGTTTAAGCTCGGTTGATTTGATATGTGAAATCTAATATAGGAGCCAGTATTGCCATACATACCTGGACGTAATGACTGCGCAAACAATAAATATGGCAGCTGCAATGCCATGAAACAAGTCAATGGACATCTTGAAAAAGAAGTTCAGGAATATTCAATCTAACAAACAAGAATTTATATCTGATTCGAGGAATACCGAGAGCTATGCCGATGTTGATGAGAGCTGTTTTCCATATGTCCAAGTACTGCTCGAAGAAAATGTAGAACACTGAATATGGGAAGATGTCGATCTGCACAATCATAGATTGACAAAAACAGTTATAGTGGAATAAAAGCACGACTAGGAAATACATTGGCCAGGAACCAAACCCTGAGGGAACATTTTGATGTCAAGCAACTTTCTCTGTTGTAGGAGAGGAACCAAAATAAGCATAGTGATGTCGTGAAGTTATACTCACCTTCAAGGCTTCCGAGACCCTTGCGCTAAACTCTCTTGCAGCTCGCAATGAATTGACATAGTCACCCTGAGAATTTGACCAAAGATGCCAAGAATTACAATTACTAAAGAAAATGTCTTTAAGAACCCGAGAAAAGAAGAGAATGTGACAAGGAAGATCGCTGCACCTGTCTGTTAAGTGGGGTATGATATGTACGGAACTCAGAAGCTTTGATCACGCCACCCTCATAATCTAATAAATCATTAATTAATAAAGCCAGTGAGGGTGACATTTCAAACCGGATTTGAATATCTATGAGTTATGACGCAATTAAAAAAAAATAACAAATGGACTACACGATCTAAATAGAAAATGTGTCCTGTACGAAACTAAGTAAATTTAAAGTACCATTAAGATCAACACTATTTGTGTATGCCCCATGACCACCCTTCGCGCAATCAGCTGACGGCAAAGCATCAAGGAACCATGGAAGCTTTTCCTTAAACTGATACGTAGATGGACGACCTCTACTCAAATCTGAATGGAGGAAGCACTGAAACATAACACATATTAAATGTTCGTAACATCTAATGTCCTTGCCGTGGATGCTTATCATGCATTCGAGGTCGGATAATCAATGTTAACGCAAAGAATACCGTTGTACAATCTTTGCATGTATCTCCAACTCCACATTGCCCTTCCTCAGGTGAACAGCATGGTGGCTGGTCAAAAGTTGAAAGCTTGAGTGAGTAGTTTTGAGGTAAATAAACCCATTTTGTACAGGGAGCTAGAGAAAAGTATGAATACGAAATGAGAAGTTCTTCAATGATAAGAAACTGAATCGTAATAGCATAGAGGGATAACCTGGTCATCCGGTGGACAATAAGAACCATTGACAAATTTACGACAACACCCGAATGCCTCTGGCGATAACCACACTAGGAAATCATCAAGCCATGAAGCAGCAGGTTTGGCAATGTAGCTTGAGTCGGGTCTTAATGACGCTCTTGATATCTGAAGATGTTCATCAAGGAAGATATTGTTATATGGAAATTGTAAATGCTTGAATTCATTTCAACTAAAATAAGCAAAAGCAATATGATGGTAGATATTACGTGCCTCATTTAAAAGAGAGTTCGCATCACACTGGCTGATTGAGCATAGTTTATTTGTATGACTTGACTCCACACTGATCAATATCAAGATTAAGAGAACGTCAAGCTATGCAATCAGGACAAATAAATGATTATACATATGTAGCCATGTTGATTTTATTATTTTAAAACCAATCCACCTATAGCACAAATACAGAACCAGCTGCAGTTGCCGCTGATTTGTCATTTGCAAGATCAAAGTGATGACTGAATGTTACCATAATATCATGTCAACAACTTCAATTTACGCATACATTACTACAACGATATACTCATATACCTGTAGTTGTAATCTCGGACAACAAAATATAACGGCGGTCCAACTCTGAGGTACTCTGAGATATTACTGAAGTAGCCCTGCTTATTTAAACAATGGCTCAGAACAACACAAATAAGAATGAACACATGGAAAAACTTTGATATTAAAACGAAGCATTAGCCGCATTTGTCAACCTGAAGATATGAGTCCCTAGGAAGAACGATTTGTTGCTCCAACCCAGCTTCGATTCTAGTAGACAATGCCTATAATCATAATAACCAACATAAGACTCCCTAGCATGAGAAGCACAACCACCATAAAACACAATCAAGTTCTACAATAAGACCAAGAAATACTTACAATACTTGCTAGCGAGAAAGCCAGAAAGACAGCAAGGACAACCAATTTAACAGCCCAAATCCCAAGAACAGGTGCGTGGATTTCCTAAAAGATATATGAGTACCGTGTCAACGACAAATTCTTTCTAAAAGAGCAAGCAATAGCTGCAGATAAAGTTGTTATAAGTATGCAGTTGGAGGTATTCACAGTGATCATATATAATCATTCATTAGTTTATGTTTTCTTGAAGCAAACCTTCAAGAATCATCAGCAAGAACGAGTTGCAACATAGATCGAAAAATAAAAATTGTGTGCTAAAATTATAAAATTAGCACTCGATGATCTGACAAACAACCTTCATGTATCGTTCCAGCACACCAAGCTTTCTCTGGTTCAGATCTGCAACGCCGCGGTCAGACTTTTCAGTCTTCTTTTCAACAAAAGTCTTCAAAAAGAAAATATATTGCAAAAAGAAAGTCCAACTCTTGCACTTGATGGCAGCATGCATGAATGTGAAGTGTTTAAGCCAGCTCTGTAGTACTTCACAACTCAAGACACAACTTATCACTGTTCTTATACTGGGATTGATGTCAATCCAAATTCAAGGAAGTCAATGGAAACTGACTGATTACTTCTTTCATCCGAATCCCGTCCCACAGCATAAACTTCTCAAATGCCGTTCTTACAGGCTCCAAATGCACCGCCATTTTCAGGCTTGATAAATCATTTAGAGACCAATAATAATCAAGTTTTATTTGACACTCGCTTCCATTGTTATTTTTTTTGCATAATCCAACATTATGAGTCACAAAGGCATGTTTATAAAATAAGCACCATAGACCTGAAAATAAAAGCACGAACCTGTATTTGATTCCTGGGATGAATGAACCTTTAAGCAAGGAAAACAATCAACACGGTTATCTTCAGCTCTCTGAAAGTCAAAAACTATCAGCGCAACAAATGCAGTCACTTGCAAGACAAAATCCAAAAAGACCGCCAAAGCTGAACAAGTGAACCACAGTCAGCTAGTGCATCACAAATGATGGTTAACAGAGTTAAAGGGGAGAGTTACAAACCTGCAAACATGGAAAAGACACGGCATGCTGGCATCGGAATAAAACTGCCAACCGCAAATGCCAAAACCTCAGATAAGCTAGCCAAGGTTATCGATGGGCCAACTTGAACCAAAGCATTACTTATCCGTGTTTCTAATGGCATATCCAATGGCTGTCGTTTTACAGCATGCACCAATATACACATGTTATCTACTCCAACCTGACAGTTCCAAAAAATGAGTTTTATATTTATAGTATGAACAGTTGTATTCAAATGTGCACGTTTTGCTGAAGCAGTCTGGCGACGGAAAGAAAAATCTGAACGTAAAGAGAAACCGTGAAGAAGTTATTCTTCAGGTAACTTACTGCTAAAACCAGGAATGGTATGACTTCCATGATGATTAATGTCGATTTAACTTCAATGGCACTGAAAAATCCAACAGATCCAAGGACAGAGAGCAAGACAACCATGACTCCACTGAGACCAAGCATGACCTGATAAAGAATATTCAATACCATTCACAATCACGCATCAAAATGTATAACAGTATAAAGTTGAAAAAGTTAAAACAATAACAGAAGCGTGTAATTAGTATGACAGCCAATACCAATGCTAATTGAAATTAATGCATGGATAGAAATGCAATATGCATAGAGGTTTCCGTAAGTACCTTGGTTGAAAGGTAGAAAGTCGACAATCTGGTTGTATCTCCAAGGGTCAGTGATATATAAGCAAACATTACAAGATAGCTAACCTGACATGTCACGAGAATCAGCAGAGGAAACAGTTAGAAGGTTAAAATACAGATATGCAACAACGGATCACTACAGATACAGCTATTATCGAAGTATTATGATACTAGTGACTCACAGCTATTGTAATAATGTCAGCAGTGCTTTCTCTTTTCAATTCTTCTTCGATAGAGCTTTCAGATGAGAAAGTTAGAGTGAGGTTGGTGGATTGTACCATTGGTAACAGCTCATCCTGACAACATGTATGAAGCATTGTAAGTGGAAAGATTACATGAAGTTATTATCGAAGGATGAAAAATTCAAGATCAATATTTTGTCTCGGCTAAAGAATACCAAGCTTGCCCGAGAGGCTGACACAGTTTACTGAATTGTCAAGTAAACAAAGAACATTATGTAACATGGGACGCAAATAACCTTGACTAGCTGAATAAAAGCTTTCTCCCATGCCACCGCCTTCACATTCCCATTTCCATCTTCATCAACCGCATTATTTACTGGATATGTTACAACAAATGCAGAAGCCTACATGACCAGTGCATCAGCATACATGTCGAACTGGATGTACATAACTTCATCGTCAATAAAGGAAAAAATACCTCTGAAAAGTTGTTCCCAGAAAATCCCCCCAATGCTGTACTTGGATCCAGTGGAGCTTGAAATGCACTCAAGCATGTGTCTGCAGTAGTGTAATGCTGAAAATGCAACGGGGAAAAGCAACAATTACTTTCACAAGCAGCCATCAACAACAGTACAGAGGGTACGTTGTAAATGTTTGATTTCTAAGAACATTAGTGTGATGGAAAGAGCATCATTATCTATACCTGGAAACAATATTCAGCATGATCCACACCACCAAAACTATCAAAATTTTCAGGGTCCATCTTATAGTACTGCCAGAACACAATCAAACAAAAGTAAGAAAAAACGAGACATGTAGCCAAAATTATACATTAATAATTAGTCAGACCTTATAGTCGAGAAAAAGGATGGTAAATGAACAAAATCAATTCAGAAAAGTAACCCCTTTATAATATTCCTCTACATGTGAAGAGGAGTACATATATATAACTAGACAAGTCTCATGTGATATTACTAGCTCGCAGTATCCTAGGTAGGAACAACCTGCAGGATACTTTGGGTAGCACAATCATCACCAAGGGGCTTCAAGCAAATGTCTGTTAAGGCTACCAATGTTCCAGAATAATTTGCACGAAGTGCATCAACCTGTTTAACACAGTGAATAAGGGTCTTGCTCACAGTATTAAGCTACCTATACAACACAAGCAATTAGTTACCTTTTGCTGCATATCAAAAAGTAACTGAATATTATCCTCTGTGATAATACTGGGTGGTTTTCCACCCTTCTGCTCTGGTACAGTGGCTAATATAAGCTAAGAAAACACATTAAACCAAGTGGCTCGTGAGTTTTGGATGAAATCCCATACACTAGGATTCATGCAACTGAGGACATAGTAGAAAAACATTCACACCTGCTGAATCCTGTAGAAGGGTGCCAAGTGGCTATCAAAGAAGTGTTTTTCTTCTGCAGCCCGGCTTCCATGACCTACCCACAACTGCACAAGTTTTTGTGTCACTGAAACATGAAAGCTGATGACTGCAACAGAAAGCAATGAACAGGGAGCAATGTAAAAATGGAAACTTTTGCCTCCGAAAATAGTTTTGACGTAGCTCATACTGTATCCTTCAGAAGAATGCTAAACTGAATCTTTTGTCCTTCGCGTGTAGAATCTTATTGGCTACCAAATAAAAGAACCTTAAAATTGAATTCATGAACTTTAAGTCCATAAATTTGAAAGGATGTCTAATTAAATCCTAAATTGGTGTAAATGTCAATGGTAATAGATGTGGTCGTGGCAAAAGTTGACTACTAAAACCTTACGAGCATTAACTACCAAATTCATTGAATAATTTTCGTGATCCTCAAGTGTTCTTTGAATGCTGCTTAAACAAAATCTCTGTGAATAATTTGGAATAATATACACTCTACGATACCTTCTCTGGACGCGTCTCAACATTGAATCGCAACAAACCGAGACAAAGTATAAGAACAATGGCCAGTGATGAACACAGCACCAGGGTGGGATTCCTGGCAACCCATAACCCGTATCTCCTACATAACACCATTAATTGGTCACTGTATATAATGCACGTGATATGTGCCAATACTTTAATCAAGATTTTATAAGCTCTGAAGAACTTTAGAGGCACTCTACAACATATGGGATTAAAAACAGAAAAAGGTCACCTGTAAAAACTTGAAATGTATTTTTGAACGGTAGGAAGATCGGTGTCATCTGTTCCAACGAATTCCTGATGATGAATAAAGATAGACAATAAGTACCAGATGCACACGCGTTTTCAAAGTTAACGAAGTATACACTTACAAAAACAAATGCATAATTATGAAAATATATGATTCCTAATTTTGAACAGCGCAGAAGGTTTTTTTAAGAAGAAAAATAGTTATCATGAAAAATAACAAAGATATAAAATAAATAATAGCTTCGTCGTGAAAGCATCTACCTTTAAGGTGTCACCCTTTTGCTGAACACCAGTATCAATTTCACCTTCATCCATAGCTTTCAATAATGGCTTTGTTGTAGATGAAACTGTTCTCCTTTCACTGGTCCGATGAAACAAACCCCATCCAAAAAATAACGAAACTAAAACAATATACAGAAGTGCCAGTGAAAACTCAACGCACTTGACCTGCAAATGGAAAGTGAACCTATTGGACAACCACATATTTGCAAAAAATCCTTAACATACTTCATTTGGCTAACTTCCTCCAAAAATGGAATGGAAGGAAATTGTTCCTTGATTCTAAATCTCTTACCTTCAAAGACCCTATACTAACGGAACAGGTATCCTTCTGTTCAGGAGGAGAAGGAGGCTCCGAATCAGAGCACACAGGAGCTGAAGGACAGTCACCACAGGAGCATCCAAGGGAAGTATCACCACATGAGTATGCAGACACATTCATAAGCTCCATCGGAGATGCATCAGGGACACTGGACTTAAAATTTATTGCATAAGGGGAACCAGGATAATAGAGTTCTGCTTGCGCACCAAGAAATGCAAACCACTCTGGTGAAAGACATTTGAAAAAGGATCAGATGTTTGCACATAGCATAGTTTTCAAAATGTAACAGTTAGAGCTCAATTAGTTTTTTTTTTTTTGCACAAGCATTCGACATCCCCAAAATTCTAACATTTAGCACTGTCATCAAAAAAAAAAGAAGCACTGTCATCATATATGGGACCGACATCTTTATTCAAGTTGACAATATCTGTAAGCACTATGCAGATAGAATGATCATTTCAAATTAATAACTTCACAGCCCAATATAGGATGCACAGAGTTATGTTAAATTTGAAGCATGTTGATAAAAACTATCATCCAAAACTGCCTCCACTAGTTTTACTTTAGAAACTCATATAGAGAGCCATCTATGACATGAACATTATTGATAATTTTTGGCGATCAGTAGGCTAGTCAGATAACCTATGCTGTATCTGCAAGGTCACCAATATTGAGTGAACGGGCAGTGCCAGACATATACATAAATGTCTTACCCTTGAAATTCGTAGCACCTGCGCCAATAAATTGTATAGCCCTTGTATTCATAGTACCAAATTTTACTTCTTTGCAGGAATCAAATAAGCCTTCCCCATAGAGGTCAGTAACATAAAAATCGATTGCATCCACCGTCAGGTTGCCACTAACCTGCAGAGCAAAAAAAAAATGAGGAACGTATAAATACTGGCAACAGACTATCAGTACAAGCAGTATGATAATCCACTACCGCCGAACACTAGGGCAAATTGTGGAACGGAGTTTAGGGGACCACAAATCATGTGATCTGGAAATGATGAACATAGTAGCAATAAAGTTAATCCAAACACTTAGAACTATATAATTTGGTAAATAACTGTTTAATCAAAATCACCTCAACAATAGAGGTCACATTTATGAATAAACTTTGGTCAGGAGAGCATGATAGCTCACAGAACAAATTTAAGAAATTCCTCAAACATGCTGGACAACCAACAAGAAAAGGGATCGCCTGCAAGGTGAAAATCAAATGATTAATCTGAATCAAAACATAAGAATTGTGATGCATGTAACTCAAAAGTACAATTTTGATGTTCTATGTATCCAGATTATAGTTAGTGTTCATACTTGTTGAACTTGAGCGCGCAACGTATCAAATTGTGTCTCCGTGCAACATACGTTTCCACTTATCGCGGGGCATAAGCTTTGAATCTTGGCAGAGAATAGCTCATCAGGCTGTATATAGTTCAATCACTAGTCAGTTCACATTTCATTATACAAAACTACCAGACTTGAAGTAGAAAAACAAAAGAAACATCAAGCAAAAGCATGACAAACATGTATGAAGTCATATACCTTTACCGAGGGGGTCTCATAAGGGCAGTTCAGAACTTTACCATCTTCCCGCTCTCCGCATATGTCATACATTGCACAGTAACCTTTTGAATGCTTTGTGCTGTAAAGAGTAAACATTATTATGCCAAGACAGCAAAATAATCAACAATAATAATGTGAACAGTAAACAGAGAAACTGGTGAACAGAGAAAAAAAATCAACAAAAGTTGCAAGATGGTGAGCCTATGACAGTAAACAGTCTAATGAAACCGTAACACCGAAACACACTAGCAAAGAACTTCTAAGAAACTACAGCTCTGTAAAGGTCAAGAAGCCAAAGTATAAGCTTGTCACATTACTCTCTCCAAGAAAACTGAAAAAAAAACATTGAAGAACATTTCCACACATCACTAAAAATAGCCTAATTCCAAAAACCCTACCTTGCCACGTCATGTGCATACACAAGAGACCGCGATCCACCATCTCTAGTTCTTGAAAAACACACCTGCAAACACCAACCCTAGGTTCTTGAATAATCTTTAACTGAGTCAATCAAGATCAACCCTAAGTTCCACCCTTTCAATGATACCATAAATAGTAACAGACGGCAGTTTACAATCAAACAATTTCAAAGACAAATAAAGTTTAACTACAAACAACAGTTTTCTACCAAACTGCGCTTGTATGTGGTGTGAACTCACGACAAGTCGACGACATGCGTAAGACAGGGTATTATGATTCAACAAAAGTGGTAACAAATTCTAACCTGGATGAATGAAACAAGGCAAAGCCAGTAAATAAGAGAACTCATTTTCGAGCGGACGAAACTCATCGTGTTCATCTATGAAGTAACGAT
Organism: Rhodiola chrysanthemifolia; assembly: GCA_033675395.1. Taxonomy (NCBI): domain Eukaryota; kingdom Viridiplantae; phylum Streptophyta; class Magnoliopsida; order Saxifragales; family Crassulaceae; genus Rhodiola; species Rhodiola chrysanthemifolia. The sequence goes on from CM066207.1 coordinate 3,904,609, forward strand.
CATCTGAGAGAGAGATTGAATGTTTGGTAGCTCTGGTTGAAGCAAATTTTTTTAAAGTCAAAGCACGAAATGAGGTTGTTTGAGTTAAGCTCCAAATCGGTTTAAAATCCGGGTTTGTTCAATTCCGATACGAAAAGCAACGTGGAACTCCCTTGGCCGATTTCGCAAGAAACGTAGTAAACCGTAATCGAACCGAAGCTAAATTGGTTCAACCACCTGTAAGTGTATCGTATCTCATGTGACGGCGTCGTTCAAAGAGACGAAAGATTGCAATTGCAGAAATGAAGTAGGAAACTTGCATATTTTGATAAGAACCGAGGACTAAAACTTGCTGCTGCATTTAGGAAATATTGGAGCATAAAAAGGGAACAAAAATTACTGAATGATTTTGCAGTGTTGAAGATACGGATTATCAGAAGTTAGATATCTAGACCAGTAAGATTTGTATTTGCCGATGGCCAGATCGAGCCACGGTTTGTAGTTCCCATTGTAGTGGACAACAGCGGCATTTTCTATCTCTGTTATGTTCAAGGCAGGGTCGTAGCCGAGTCCTAAAACGTGCCAGTTTCTTTCCAGTGGGAATGTCAGGTTGTAGAAGGTGATCAAGCCTGGAGGAAGAGAGCCGAGCTTCCAGAGAGTTCTGTCTTCATTCTGTTTCCAAAACAAGATATCAGTTAGTTTATGATGAACGACAGTGCAAGTTAAGAAAGTAATGCTTTCAGCTTACCAGGCTTTGCCAATGATGGTATATGCCTGTGATGTCTCGCTTCCTCCACTCTCGTAAGTCAAACATGTTCATGCCGAAGGCCCAGCCACATGCATTTGAGTCAAAGTTTTCGTATATTTTTGGGTTTGAGAAGTTGAGATACTTGTCAAACCGGTGGAAGCTCTCTTTGCATGTCTCAACTGCGCCGTTCACCATTCCTTTCATATTAACTGACCAGAGCGGCGTCAGATCCTTCTGAACCACAATATCATCATCCAGAAACAAAATTTTGTCCAACTTGGGATACACTTCAGGAAGGTAAAATCTGAGGTGATTCAGCATAGACAAGTATTTTGGATTCCTGTACTTGAGATTGTCAGCCCCAACAGATAGGGAAGAGGAGAGGTTAGCCTTGAAGTAGTAATCTTTCATACGGGCAGACTCAAGTTGCCGCAGAACAACACAGTAAGATGAGTTGAGCCACTTGAAGTCGTCAATGTTCTCAACATGAACAGTTGCTTTTGGAGAAAGATTGGCCAGAAACCACATCTTCATTGCAGCGAAGTTCAGTTTGTCTGTAACTACATGAAAGACGTGCTTTTCCGGCTCTTTTGTGTGTTCCAAAGTAGAATTAACTACCACCGACGTCGCAAGCACATTATCTGAAAAAATGGCATAATGGTAGAGAGAAGGATCTTCAACTTTGGTCCTGTCTATATCCTGCCTTTGAGAACCTGGCAGATCATAGTAGTCCGTTGATAACAATAAAGAAAGACAGTGCAAGGGCTGGGTGACAGTTTTTGCTGCAAGCTGTGTCAAAAAAGAGCTCTTTTTCTTCATGGCATTTATATCATCTTCGGTTGACTGGATTATTGCTCTTAACTTCCTCGCCACTGTCAAGCAGTCAAACAGCTGGTCTTTGGCAACAGATAGAGTATGGCCCATTGCTTTTGCTCGATCGAGTGCACTGAGTAACACAATAAATAAGAACTTCAAATAAAGGACAATAATCTGTATAGTTAATGACATAAACTTTTAGAAAAGCAATATATACCTTGCATCAAGCTCAGCATCAGTTGTTGCTTCACCAATAGCATTGCGACTTTCTCTGGATTGTTTCATGAGCGAAGTGTAAAGACTAGTATCATTCTTGGCTTTGGCAATTGTTGCGTAAACTTTTGCCATTATGATCTGATCGCGCATAAGTCTTAAAATTGAATCAGAGTTTGGGTTTTCGTAGTCTCTCCTCCATATGCTGTACTGAGTCTTTGCAGTAGTGTCTAGGTTCCGGGACCTTTCAATAGCGGCTTCTTGCATCTGATTGTCCATCTCTTTGTCTTGCCGAATTAGTTCCGCAGTACGCAACATTTGCCTTTCTTCTCGTAATTTCTGTGGACGGGGCAACTTTAACACGTGCAGTGCAACTGAGGAAAATGCTAACACACAATTAGACTGAACTGACAATCACCTTGCGTAATAGCTTCACAGGCCTGATTGCTGATTTCCCAAAATGCTGTATTCTATCTCCGTCTAGCTGATCATCCACAGGAGCATGAATATCATCTTTAAGTTGAATCCGAGGAGGTAAAATGGCATTCACTTGCTGAAAAGGTTCCATCACAGAGAATCACTGATTTTGAACTCTAACAAATATATGATTACTAGTAATTTACATGGCCATGTAGCGCTTCATAGAGCATATAAATGCCTAACAAAACAGACCATTTACCTGATCATTCAGTTGGGGAAGTTTACCTCCCAAAGGGTTTTCCCAAATCCAGGAAGCAGATAGGTCCTCAGCTTTCACAGTACTGGTTCGGACGATACCTGAGATGTCACTGTACGTAACAATGACATTTATATCCTGTGTGGATTTATGTGGACATGAGCAGCTTGAAAATGATATCACTCTGCGGTGAAAAACGTTTTTCCGTTACCTTTTCATCTGAATAATTACGAATCCCAGCTGATGTAGTTCTTAGACCTTGTTCCTGTTTAACATCACAACAAAAATAGTCAAAATGTATAAAATCCGTTAGGGTGACTAGTTCCCTAAGAGTGAAACAAACTCATATTCCCCTTTAACTAATACAAATGAAAAAATATGTGTAAATATCAGATAAAATGTTACCTTCCCCTTACTGCATCGTTCGCAGCTGCATAAAAGCTCATTCCCTCCAAGTCGTTTGAATCTGGTGCAACATCAATAAAGTGAACTTAGCTAGACAAAAAAGGTAGTAAATTTATAATTTCCACACATATCGAATTTCCCAGTAGTCTCACAGTATTGAAGTATCAGATGCTGACACATCACCAGCTTGAGCCACAATGAACATGATCTGCGACAATGGGGTTGAACACATCAGTGGCAAGCTTAGAAAAGCACGCGGTACAGGAAAAGATGCACGAGGCTCGTTTTTGTGTTGGCTTATTTCCTATTTAAATGCCAATATTTAATTGTTTTTGGTATTAATTGCCTTATAGCCCAGAAAACTTAATGAGCTTTTACTTTATCAAAAAAACATGATCTGCAAACTTGATGCGGTAAATTTGAAGGCTACCCCCACGGAAACAGGAGTTCAACGAGGATTCGATTCGAGTACAAACTCATTCATGTTCATGGCACACAGATGCAGAAAAGAAACTAAGGTGAGCCAATCCACTATGCAATTCACATAGACTTGTTGATACATAAATAATGCCTGATGCAGTTCCATAAGTGGCAATCCTTTCATGTCAAAACCAAAAGGCATATTCTCAAAAAATGTTATCATGTCTAGTCCTCAAAGGCATAATCGAAGCAAAAGTATCAAGCCTCTTAACCTCGACCAAACAAAGGACATACCACTATTGCTATTGATCTTGTAAAACAGATAAGCAACAAATACTGCAAGATACAATAAACTAATCCAAGCAAACAAAAATTCTCCAACCAATATAACATTCGATCGAGATAACAAAATCCAAACCCTAATTATACACCTAAAATCACCAATCACGAACAACAAACACAGCAACACACCAACCCTAACAAAAAAAACAAAAAAAACACACACACACACACTTTCGCTGATTCTCAAACTATCCACAGCGTCAAGATCACGGCATTCTCATCCTAACACATCCAAACTCACAATTGAGACATAAGGCAGTAGTAGCCACTGGTTTTCCCTCCGCGGTCTTCTTCCACTACTCCCCATGGCGCGGAAAAGACCGATTCGCTCAACCACAGTGACGCATCCAGCGCAGGTTCACATCCACTACTTTATTGGATTCCAGCCGAATCGGTTCCTGATCGGATCGATCGCCTCTCGCTCGTCGTCGTCTTCGTTCTTCTGTTGGTTTGAAATGCTAGCTAAAGTGCGCTGCGGGTGCGCAAAATTAGATGGAAGTAAAATTCTGGAAAAAGATGAAAAATGCTCCGAGTGTCAGAAACGACGCCGTTCCTTTGAAAGTGCCCATCATTCGGATTAACAATTTTACCATAAATTTTGTAGGAAAAATGTAAATTCCAAACTCCTAAATTTTCAATTCAATTCAGTTTTAGATTGCATATTAATTTATTTTCGATTTTTTTTATGATGAAGGGTATAATTCGTAACTTTTTAATACATATCACGATAGCTTGATATGGTAATTTTATTGATGGACCTATTAACGTATTAAATCGATCTTTTTCCGTTAACACCAATACACTTTTTTATTGAGTCGCTATTAACGGGATTCACATGATTGAGTTTGTAATTTAATCAAGGTGAATCTACGGTGCTCGGTGTTCGAAAATTGGTCAATTTATTTTTTATTTTGTCCTTGATTGGAAAAATTGATAGTTTGGACCTTTAATTGGAAAAGAGCGGTAGTTCGGGGCACCAATTTGTACTTTTCCCTAGCTTTAATTATCTATTACATACATATCAATCTTCGAAACTATATTAAGGCATCTCGAGCAGATCCGAAATTATTGGTACACATATCCATATCTTAAAGCACAGATCAGGTCACGTGCACATCTACTCAGAAAATCACGAATGAAATAATGATGTCCTAAGATTCGAACCCGAGTGTAAGGATCCAAAATATCTTTAACCAACATGCCACCACCCATGTTGGTGATATGAAAGAATATGGAATTATTTTTTAAATTCGACAAACATTTATACACGAAAAACTTGATATGGTAATTTTATACTTATACATGGAAACTGAAACATTACCTCACAACATATGCAACTAAGTAGACATGCACTTTTAAACACTACCAACTAGCAATCTCTTAGTCCAAACCCTCGACTTCAACCTCACATCACTACTAGGGATGCACAACCGATCCGGACTGGTGGATCGGAATTTTCCAAAATTTTGGACCGTGAACCGGACCGGGGTATATATGGATCGAACCGGATCGATGGATCGGATTTTTTGTGAAAAGTGGACCGGATTGGACCGAATCCCCTTAAATTTATGGTCTGGAACGGAATTTTACGGTCCGGTCGGATCGATGGACAGGAAATTTTGAAAATTATGGACCGTGGACCGGACCGGAAATTTTACGGTCCGGTCTGGTCCGGTATCAATTTGTGCATCCCTAATCACTATATCACTGTCCTCAAGCCACGTCCGTTCGCGGGGATCCAGATCCGCTCCTAGCCTCCGCATAGGTGCACTTGCATGGATTACAAATGCACCGATCTCCACACGAACATCCATCCGCGTGGAGAAAATTGAGACTCCACCGCCCGAAGGCTTGGCCGTCTCGCACTTGCAAGAGCTGCCACCAGGACACGGCACCGGACATCCGCAGTCGGTGTTGCACAGGGGCGGATGCACGTTGGATGGAGGGGGGCAGCTGCCCCTAGTGATTTTACGAAAATATTCTTAAATGTAGTGTATTATACGAGTATGCCCCACTAAAATTTGTAATTACAGATATGCCGAGTAAAATTTGTAATTTGCCCCAACTGGAAGCACCTCACGTGGAATGTAGACCTGTTTTGCTACCTAGCAAAGATGATGGACCTACTCTGAAAATGAAGGGCTCATGGCACCCGTATGCAATTGTAATTAATGGAGAAGAACTTCCTGTTCCAAATCGGTTTCCGGTCACACACTACGACGGGCAACTCCTCAGATCTCCTCTCCTATCCTCTCCTCTTCCGCGTCATCCTTCTCAATATCGTGATCCTCAGCTTTCCGACGCTGCTCTTCCCCGCCAATGACTTTGATTTTCGAGAATCCAGTTCGACTCCTCTATCCGACTCGGCAAGACAACGATCCTCCTTCTTCATTGACGAATCCGGCACAGGACAACGACGATGCCGATCTTCTCCGTCCTCGCTAATGATAGAAAACACCAAACAGGGAAGCTATTTAACTGTTCTCTCCAGCTCACAACAGCAAAAAAAATAATTTGCTGTACAATGTTGCTCTAGTCACAATAAATCCTGTATCCGCCACTGACGCAGACGCATGTACTCTTCTTCAACATGTCCGACATTTTCACGATTGTTAGTGAAGCGAGTTCTTGCGCGAATGCAATTGTCACACATTCTTGTGCTTATGTATATTCTCGGTTTGGTTTGTGATGTTGTGACCTGGATAACACGTGGCGTTTGGAGAGCACACGTGGAGATGTCGGCATGACTTGCCACTTGTCGAGCATACGTTTGATTCTTTATCTTACTAAAGTTTGGGCTTTTCGATGGCTCGGAGTGAGACACTGGGCTTTTAGGTTAGCATACGATTTGGCCCATCGTACACAAAACACATGAACAATTTATATCTTCTGGAAACGACGACGTTAGTTAAAAATTACAAGCAGAGCCTTTGTAGGTTCAGCTTCAGGCTACATGTAGAACACTGGTAACGACAACGTTTGAGCTTCATATTAGTTTCCAAAGGTTCAACTTTCAAGGATGCTGAAAATTGCAGCCATTCGGAGTTCAAAAGATATCTGTTTTGCAGCAGATTTTTCATCACAATGTAAAACACAGTCAACATCAGATCAAACACTTGCATCGTATAGTACAACAAAATGCAATACATTAACAGATACATGGCGGGATCAGTAAGTTTTAGCAGTCTTTGCTTGCCTGACGAACTCAGTGATAACATCAAGAGGCATGTCCTTAGACGGCTCGCTGGTGCCATTTTCGTTTTTGCTAGTGCCGCGAGAGGTTCTTGATGTTTTGGGTTGTCTTTCAAGCTAGTATTTCATTTCCTGCAATCTGTCTCGGAACGAAAAAGAGAACTAATTAATCAGACCTACCTTGAGAATCTACATAAAAGTTGTATAAAGAGAAAACTTCATGTGGCCTAAAGCCAACTATCGTTAATCAAAGAGGATGTTTAGGTCAGCTATATTTATCCCATTTGCTCTTTGCTATCTTTCAGGATTAAGCAACTCTGACTTTTCTCAATGTATTATAGTGTACGTGCCTTGAATAATGTTACATCTTTAAAAAAATGTGAAAAGCTCACCATCAAGCCTAAAATTTCGTCAAGTGGGGCATATGCTATTCTCAACAGATGTAACTACAAGTAGTAACTACTAAGAGAATGGCGTACAAGAATATCTTACCAAATTTTTAACTGGGTCATGAATTCACCAAGGACACATCACCTAAACGAGAAAGTTACAAAATAAGACGTTAGACAGGCATATGTAGATAACAGAGGCTGCAATTACATCAATTATTAATGAAAATGACAGGCAGGGGTAGGGAAATGTTCAAAGGAGTAATAAACAGTAGAAGTAGGCCTGCTCGATAATGTTATCTTAAGATTCTCAACATTGAGGGTATCACCATATCTACAAGATGTCACATCTCTGTTAACAATATCTTCGGCTTGATCCAATCAGAAGGTGTTTCCTTACAACGAGGTCTTTCCCTCTTCTATATTTAAAAGGCTTACCAGAACAAAGAAGAAATGTTTTACTAGGCAACCAATAATCAAACAGCCATAATAGATAGTAGCATAATTCAGCAGTTTATGTACCCATGCCAAAAGCCCCGAAATTTTCGGCAAGGAAGAAACAAAAACTAGCCAGCCATTTTAATTGTACATGGAAATTGAGAACAGCGAACAATGATCAGTAACATAAAAAATGGAACTTTAATCATAATTATTAAATGAATGCTCGAATCATAACAATTTAAATCATGAAAATATAATAGAAAACCTAGTCTACAGTCTAGACTACTGACAAAAAAAGCTCAAATCATTCACATAAGTTCAAAGTTATGGCAGTCACAATGTAGCAAATTAGTGCCGTCAAGAATATGACATATCAGACAAAATGATAAGTGCCTCTACAAAGCAAATAACATGCCTCAGTATGATGATTGAATAAAAAAATCTTACCATATGCATAAACTTAAAAATAAGCTGAAGGGCATACCACCCTTATGATAAATTATCAGGAAGTTATAAGCATTTACTAGAAATTAAATGTGGTTATCATCTTTGAGGCACCATATGGCTCTCTGCTAAAGCCCAGTCAGTTATTTGTTGTTCGATTCTGAATTGGGTGTGGTATCTAACGATCCATTTTCCCGTACCTTCAAACACGGGTTAGTGACCTGTTGGTGCCCCTCTTCGAGGAAAAGTCGGAAGAAGGTTAATATATTCTTGATATTTCTCTTCCTTCAACAGCCGGGTTATGACCATGTCGTCAATTGCATCATTTAACTTGATTTGTCTATGCGCCATCATTCGAAGGAGTTCAATTACTTTGTTTGTGTCGCCTATCTTGCAAGAACCATGAATAAGTGCACCAAATGTGCACGCATCTGGAAGAATACCAATTTTTTCCATATCAACAAACAACTTCTCTGCCTCAATAAGTTTTTCTGCTTTGCACAGTCCATCGATGAGAATAGTATAAGTTGTAACATTTGGTACCACACCGTCGCGAGACATCCCATCAAACAACAATAGTGCCTTTTCCAATTTCCCAGCTTTACAAAGGCTTACCACCATCAAAAACGGTTTTGCTAGAAAACAATTAATCAAATAGCCATATATGAAAGTAACATAATTCGGATATTTTGTACCTGTGCCCACCAAAGCCTTGCGATTTTCTGCAAGAAGAAACAAAAATTAGCCAGCCATTTTACATTTTTACTTGTACATAGAATATGAGAACAGTGAACAATGATCAGTAACATAAAAAATGGAACTTCAACTATAATAACAAATGAATGCGTGAATCATAACTATTTAAGTCATGACACAATATTACAAAGACAGCTCAAATCATTCACATTAGTACAAAGCTATGGCACTTGTCACAATGTAGCAAACTAGTGCCGTCAAGAATATGACATATCAGTCAAAATGGTAAGTGCCACTGCAAAGCAAATAACAGGTCTGAGTATGATAAATTGAATCAATTTTTTTTTTACCATATACATAAACTGAAGGGCACACCGCCCTTATGATCAGAAAGTTAGTAGCATTTACTAGTGATTTAATGTGCTTATTATCTTTAAGGCACCATATGGGTCTCAGCTAAGGCGCGGTTGGTTCTTTGTTGTCCAACTCTGAATGGTATCTAACAATCCATTTTTCCGTACTTTCAAACACGGGTTAGTGAACTGTCGGTGCCCCTCTTTGAGGGAAAGTTGGAAGAAGGTCAAGCAAACTATTATGTGTAACGACATCTGGTTTCAGATTGCTAGCACTCATCGTATCAAAAAGCGTCAGTGCATCCTGAATGTAACCATTCTTGCAGTACCCATCAACCATAATGCTATAAGTACAAATATTAGGAGTGAGATTGTGAACTGTTATTTCACTTTCCAGTTCAATCGCTTCGCTCACCATACCCTTCAAGATCATGCCCTCTAATAAAGTATTAATGGTGATGATGTCAGGTTTGACTCCCTTCTGAATCATTCGCCGATATTCTTCAATAGCTTCATGTATCATTCCATGCTTGCAATACCCTTTAATCAATATATTGTAGCTGACAACATCAGGCGTTATACCATTTCTGTCCATGGAAACAAAAATTTCTTTCAGTTCCTCAATATTTCCTTCTCTGTAGAAAGAGTCCATCAACGAGTTGTATGTAACCACGTCGGGCATTTGACCGCTTTGTACCATTTGTAAAAACAGCTCCTTTGCTTCTTTACTTTTTCCCAACTTTGCTAGAGCATTAATCAACACGTTGAATGTAACTACGCTGGGTTCAAGACCATGGTCCAACATCTCATGAAACAGAGCTTTGGCCTCCTCCCACTTACCAGCTCTGCTAAAACCGCCAATTACTATATTGTAAGTAATGACGTCAGGACTTATATCCTTTTTCTCATTTCTAGAAACAATTCATTTGCCTTATCTATAAGTCCATCCTTACAAAGACCATCAATAAGAGTATTGTAGCATATGAGATTAAGCCGCAAGTCACGGCTAAGATCATGAGTCCCATCAGCAATCTGCTCATGCAAATTCAAGGCGATTCTGGAGTTACCGGTCGAGCACAATCCCTTAAGCAAAGTCCCAAATGTAACAATGTTAGGTGTGCAACCCAAATGAGTCTTCATTTTTTGAAACAGCAAGGCAGCCTCATTGATTCTGAGCTGCTGACACAAAGAATACATGAGACAAGAAATACCAATGACGTGTGGAGTGTAACCCCATTTCAAAACCAGCCCTAGAACACCAAATCCATAACCTGTACACCCAATTTTGCTATAGCTCTTCATTAACCTACTCAAACCGATGGAATCAGGTAAAAATCCTCTAAAACTCTTCCGTTTTTGAGATTTAATATCATCAATATAACCTTCGACATAGTTTGATTTCGGAGAACCGGACACAGTAGCCCTACCTACGGTGGAGCTCGATGACAAGCATGACTGGGTTTTGAAATAGTCACCGCCGCTACTGCTGCTAAGAATCGAAGGAAGTCGAAGTTGCCGCTTCTTCCAGCTGCGAATGGACGACGACGATAACCACCGCATTTTGATTGGTCGATTCGATTTGTCGGAAGAAAGCCCTAATTTTAAAGCTCAGTGATACGAACTGCCGCGACTGAAAAATGTGAAATGGCAAGTCTAGTTGCAGCTGTATGCCTGTACCGATATAAAACGCCGCCGTTTTTCTGCAGACGTCAAACGACTTGGCATTTTATTTATTTATTTATTATTTTAAAGAAAGTGATAATTGTCATTCAAAAATAGTTCAGGCACGCTGGGTTACATAACTGAAGTTATTTCATGTTCTAGCCTACGACAGCAATGTGTAAGCGACCATTCCCGGTTGATGTACCTGATCGACCGGTTATCATGTTTGACATGGATTCCTTGAAGCGTGAAGATGACTATGCAGTGGATAGATTGACTCAGTCTGTTTGGATTGCTTGTCTTGCTTAGATGTTCTGTTCCAATGAGCTTTGTTATTATCCTTTCTCTTCAGATCTTTGTATGTCTTTTCTTCTATAAAAAAAAGCATGTGGTACACTGGTTCTGCCTCTGATCAATTTTCTAAAATCTTCATTAATTTATGTACAATTTATATAGCTAGTAACAACGTTTAATCTGTTAAAAGGGGAGGGATGGACTGGGCAGTCAGCCAACATGTAGAACACAATCGTCTGGGAACGACGACGTTTGTGCCTTGATTAGTTCCAACTACGCCGTTTGCTGATATTCATAGTTCCAAAGATATCTAAAACTCAAAGTAAATGTTTTACAGCAGATTTTTCATCACAAAGTAAAACACAGTCAACATCAGATGTAACACTAGCATGAGTTTTTAGCCAACGTACCCCACTTATAAACTCAATTCGTCCAAATGTATTACTTCAAACTCAAATATCTGAAATACTTCATTAAGCCAACTAACGTTGATCAAAGATGATGTTTAGGTCAGCTATATTTAACCCATTTGCTCATTGGTATCTTTTAGTAGAAAGCTACTAAATGCGATTTCGTCAAGCCAAAGATGAAGGGTGTAAAATAACAGCTTACCAGGTTTTTAACTGGGTCTTAAATTCACCATGGACACATCGCCTAAAAGAGAAAGTTATAAAATCAGAGGCTGCAATTACATCAATCATCACAGAAAATGACAGGCAGGTGTAGGGAAATGTCGAACCACAATTATGAGGGAGAAACAAAGTAACAATGAAGAGCAGATGTAGACCTGCTTGATAATGTTATCTTAAGATTCTCAACATGGAAGGTTTCACCAGAAATACAATCATTCCATGTCGTTAACAATTTCTTCGACTTGGAAAAAAACACTGATAGTATTCAATTGGAAGGTGTTTCCTTAAAGTGAAGCCTTTCCCCCTTCTATATTGGAAAGGCTTACAAGAACCATCAAAAACAGATTTGCTAGACAACCGTTAATCAAATAGCTGTAGCCCTGTATGACAGCAACATAATTCGGCTGTTTATGTACCTGTGCCCACCAAAGCCCTGAAATTTTCTGCAAGGAAGAAACAAAAATGAACCACACATTTCACTTGTATATGGAATATGAGAACAGCGAACAATGATCAGTAATATAAAAAATGGAACTTTAACCATAATTATCAAATGAAGACTGGTTTGGTATCTTTAAGGCACCATATGGCTCTTTGCACCATACTCTTTCCCACCGTACCTTCAAACATGGGTTAGTGAACTGTTGGTCGCCCTCTTTGAGGGAAAGTTGGAAGAAGGTTAATATATTCATGATATTTCTCTTCCTTCAACAGTCGGGTTATGACCATGTTGTCAATCGCATCATCTAACTTGATTTTTCTGTGCGCCATCATTTGAAGGAGTTCAATTACTTTGTTTGTGTCGCCGATCTGGCAAAAACCATGAATAAGTGCACCAAATGTGCACACATTTGGAAGAATGCCATTTTTGTCCATGTCAACAAACAACTTTTCTGCCTCAATAATTTTTTCTGCTTTGCACAGTCCATCGATGAGAATAGTGTATGTTGTAACATTTGGTACCACACTGTCACTAGACATCCTTTCAAACAGTAATAGTGCTTTTTCTAATTTCCCAACCTTACAAAGTCCGTCAATCAAACTACTATAAGTAACGACATTTGGTTTCAGCTTGCTATCACTCATCATATCAAATAAATTTTCTGCTTTGACAATTTTTTCTGCTTTACACAGTCCATCGATGAGAATAGTATATGTTGTAACATTTGGTACCACACTGTCACTAGGCATCCCATCAAACAACAATACTGCCTTTTCTAATTTCCCAGCTTTACAAAGTCCGTCAATCAAACTACTATAAGTAACGACATTTGGTTTCAGCTTGCTATCACTCATCATATCAAATAAATTTTCTGCTTCTCCAATTTTTTCTGCTTTACACAGTCCATCGATTAGAATAGTGTATGTTGTAACATTTGGTACCACACCGTCGCTAGACATCCTTTCATACAGTAATAGTGCTTTTTCTAACTTCCCAGCTTTACAAAGTCCGTCAATCAAATTACTATATGTAACGACATTTGGTTTCAGCTTGCTACCACTCATCATACCAAATAACTTTTCTGCCTCCTGTATGTAACAGTTCTTGACGAGCCCATCAATCAGAATGTTATAAGTGCACATATCAGCAGTGAGATTGTGAACTGTTATTTCCCTTTTCAGTTCAATCGCCTCGCTCACCATACCCTTCAAGAGCATGCCCTCTAACAAAGCATTAATAGTAATGATGTCAGGTTTGAGTCCCTTATAAACCATTCGCCGATATTCATCAATAGCTTCATGTATCATACCACACTTGCAATACCCTTTAATCAATATAGTGTAGCTGACAACATTAGGCATTATACCTTTTCTATCCATGGAAATGAAAACTTCCTTCACCTCCTCAATATTTCCTTCCTTATAGAAACAGTCCATCAACGAGCTGTATGTAACCACAGTGGGCATTTGACCGCTTTGTACCATTTGTAAAAACAGCTCCTTTGCTTCTTTACTTTTTCCCATCTTTGCTAGAGCATTAATCAACACGCTGAACGTAACCACGCAGGGTTCAAGACCATGGTCCAACATCTCATGAAACAGAGCTTTGGCCTCCTCCCACTTACCAGCTCTGCACAAACCGTCAATTACTATAGTGTAAGTAATGACGTTAGGACTTATGTCCTTTTTTCTCATTTCTAGAAACAGTTCATTTGCCTTATCTAGAAGTCCATCCTTACAAAGACCATCAATAAGCGTATTGTAGCTTCTGACATCCAGCTGCAAATCACGGCTAAGATCATGAGTACCATCAGCAATCTGCTCATGCAAGTTTAAGGCGATTCTGGAATTACCGGTCAAGCATAATCCCTTAAGCAAAGTGTTATACGTAACAATGACAGGTTTGCAACTCAAGTGAGTCTTCATTTTCTGAAACAACAAAGCAGCATCATTGATTCTGAGCCGCTGACACAAAGCATTCATGAGAATATTGATACCAATGACATGTGGAGTATAACCCAATTTCAAAATGAGCCCTAGAACGCCAAAACCATATTCTGTATACCCGATCTTGCTATAACTCCCCATTAACCAACTCAAACCAATGAAATCAGGCAACAACCCACTGCAAATCTTCCTTTTTTGAGATCGGATGGTCTCAATATCATTTTCGGGTGAGTTTGATTTCCGATAATGGGGCGCTGTAGCCCTAGCTACAGTGGAGCTCGATGACAAGCAAGACGAGATTTTGAAATAGTCACCGCCGCTACTGCTGCTCAGAATGGAAGGAGGTCGAAATTGCCGCTTCTTCCAGCTGCGAATCGAAGACGACGAAAACCTCCGCATTTGATTGGCCGATTCGATTTGTCAGAAGAAAGCCCTAACTTTTGAGGTGTTCCTTCGGCGCCTGCACTGCAAGATGTGAAACGGCAAGGCTAGTCGCAGCAGTTATGCCTGTATCAGCGTAAAACGACGCCGGCTTCTTTACTTGTATAAATTAAAATGGCTTTGGATTAATAAACAACACATTTAAATATAAAAATTATAAATCAACGAAGAATTCGATGACACTCTTAACCAATCATAATTCGGGACGCTTTTGTAAAAAAATAAATTAAAACGCACTTATTTTAAAATATATAACAAATGTGATATAAACGTCCTAAAAATTATTCAGACTTAACAGATACATAAGTTAAGTTTGATCATTACCATTTTAAGTCTGGACATTATCAAATTGAGTCTGATCATTTTAAGTTTGATCATTCAGTACCTTAAATGACAAGTTGTTGATGGTTGAATAAAAATACAACACGAACAATTTGCAAAGAGACGTTTATGTTTACACTCTGTGATTGTCAGGTTATATAAGAAGGTTGCAATCTGTGTGATAATATTTAATAAGAAGCCGTGGGATGTCTACATGACCATCCAACTCATTGCATGGTCATATAACACCTACACAGAATACGTTTAAGAACAAATAGCTTACGAGATTAGGCTTTTTACGAGAAACTACATCCAGATCTTTACTCATGCCAAGAACATCAAATATGAGAGTTGATGGAGCCCTGATACTAAAAATGTAATTGAATGCAAACACTATACTCCAAGAGAGTCCGACCTCTCTGCGCAACATCCCCAAAAAGCACAGCTGATTCACAGTTTACACGACCTTATACATTTCTTTATTACCAAAAAGCGAGTTGTTCCTGCCCAACATGGAGTCTTGATCCTCCCATCGGCTCGCCTTCTTCCTTTGTCATTTTCCCCTTTTTATACTGATCTGTAGAGCTTCGACGCTTCGATTTCTGGCTCTGAACCCCCATTGCTAGGTCCTGTCTTTGTGATCTGGTTCTGGGTGAGATGATGGGCTTCTAGGTTAGCATATGACTTCGGCCATCATGGACAAAATCCATTGAACAATTTATATCTGCTGGATATGACGACGTTTAACCTGTTAAAAGGGGAGGCAAAATGCGGTCAGCCTACATGTAGAACACAATCAGCTGGAAACGACGACATTCAAGTATGTTGAAAATTGCTGATATTCAGAGTTCCAAAGCTATCTCAAACAGTCAAACTCATGTTTTTCATCACAATCAACATCAGATTCATCACTAGCATCATAGAGTATAACAGAATGCAAAACATTAACAGATACCTGGCGGGATTTTTAGCAGCCTTTGCTTGGCTGACTCCAGCAGAGAAGAACTCGGTAATAACTACAGGAGGCATGCTTTTAGTTTTATGGCTTGCTGTTGCCATTTTGTTTTTGCTAGTGGCGTGAGAGGCGTGGTCTTCTTGCTTTGGTTTGCCTTCCAAGCTAGTATTTCATTTCCTGTAAACTGTCTCAGAACGATAAAGAGAACTAATTAATCAGACTTTTTTGTAGATAACTAAAACAAAAGCATCGGTACCTTGAGAATCTACGCAAAAGGTGTGTAAAGAGGAAACTTCATGTGGCCTTAAGCCAACTATCGTTAATCGAAGAGGATGTTTAGGCCAGCTATATTTAACCCATTTGCTCTTTGGCATCTTTCAAAATTAAGCAATTATGACTTTTCTCAATGCAGGTGCAGCTCCTCCTATTGCGTATTATAGTGTACATGCCTTGAATAATCTTACATCTTTTACCAAATGCGACGAGCTCCCCATCAAGCCCAAGATTTTGTCAATCCAAAAATGCGATTATCAACAGATTTAACTACAAGTAGACAGAAGAGATGCAGCTAAAATGGAACGAGAGGGATAGCAGTTAAAGTATCCCCAAGACCAATTGTTGTTCATGGAATGTTTGTCAATTCGGTCAGCAGCTTCCCTTCTGATAGTGACAATGCTCCATCCCGGGTGTTTCATGTGCCATTGTGTTTGTTCACCAGGAGCTATATCTCAAGTCTTTGAACTACTTGAGAGCAATCCGATTCAAAGATGATGCAGTCAGCTTTCAAATATATTCCCAATTTAATTCCTTCCAAGACTCCAACCCCTAAACTTGTCCTGCAGTAGACTGAATCTTTAGCTCTGATTGATAATAATACTCTTCCTTCATGATCCCGAGCTATGATACCAACACTCCCCTTGCTGCCATTTGCGTCCCAGGTTGCATCACAATTTATCTTTATTAAACCAGGAGGTGGTGGCTTCCAAACAAAGTCCGAATACGACAATAAACTTCCAAGTGACATGGTTGCAAGCTCTCATGTATTCCGCTGTCAGAGATACGATTCTGCAGGCTACTGTAAAGGAGAGTTTACTATGCTTGACCTTGTATACCAAAGACCAACTAACATAAAGCTGCTTGATGAACTGGGGAGTTTGGTACAGCAAAAGTAAATAACGTCTGCTAGGTTGTTACATTTTTGTACATTGATCCCTTCCCATACTGCTGTGGACCACCAACATTTGAGGAACAGATGATGCTCTGTTTCAATAACATAAGGGACAGCTAAAACCTTTCCGTAAGTTCCGGATGTACAAGTTAGTGCCTACAGCAAGCGAGACATATGCTATTCTCAACAGATGTAACTAAAAATAGTAAGCAACTAAGAGAATGGTGTGAACAAAAATAGGTTACCAAGTTTTTAACTGGGTCTAGACTTCACCATGGACACATCGCCTAGAAGAGAAAGTTACAAAATCAGAAATTAGACAGGCATATGAAGATCAAAGAGGGGTTGCAATTACATCAATCATTCCAGAAAATGACAGGCAGGGGCATGGAAATGTCGAACCACAAGATTCTCAACATTGAAGGTTTCACCAGATATACAATCACTCCATGTCCCATCTCTGTTAACAACTTATTCGGCTTGGACAAAAACACGTATAGTATTCAATTAGGTGTTTCCTTAAAGTGAAGCCTTTCCCCCGTCTACTTCTATATTGAAAAGGCTTACAAGATCCATCAAAAACAGTTTTGCTAGACAACAATTAATCAAATAGCCATATGTGAAAGTAACATAATTCTGCTGTTTTTGTACCTGTGCCCACCAAAGCCCTGAGATTTTCTGCAAGAAGAAACAAAAATTAGCCAGCCATTTTACGTGTACATGGAATATGAGAACAACGAACAATGATCAGTAACATAAAAAACGGAACTTCAACTATAATTATCAAATCGCTTGAATCATAACTATTTAAATCCTGACAAGATATTACAAAGAAAGCTCAAATCATTCACATCAGTACAAAGCTATGGCACTTGTCACAATGTAGCAAACTAGTGCCTTTCAAGAATATGACATATCAGTCAAAATAGTAAGTGGAATCAACTTCTTTTACCATATACATAAACTGAAAAATAAACTGAAGGGCACACCGCCCTTATGATAAAGTATCAGAAAGCTAGTAGCATTTACAAGTGATTTAATGTGGTTATTATCTTTAAGGCACCATATGGCTCTCAGCTAAAGCCCGGTTGGTTCTTGGTTGTCCAACTCTGAATTGGGTTTGGTATCTAACAATCCATTTTCCCGTACCTTCAAACACGGGTTAGTGAACTGTCGGTGCCCCTCTTTGAGGGAAAGTTGGAAGAAGGTTAAGATATTCATCATATTTCTCTTCCTTCAACAGCCGGGATATGACCATGTAGTCAATTGCATCATTCAGCTCGATTTGTCGGTCTGCCATCATTTGAAGGAGTTCAATTACTTTGTTTGTGTCGCCCATCCGGCAAAAACCATGAATAAGTGCACCAAATGTGCACACATCTGGAAGAATACCATTTTTTTCCATATCAACAAACAACTTTTCTGCCTGAATAATTTTTTCTGCTTTGCATAGTCCATCGATGAGAATAGTATATGTTGTAACATTTGGTACCACACTGTCGCTAGACATCCTTTCATACAGTAATAGTGCTTTTTCTAACTTCCCAGCTTTACAAAGTCCGTCAATCAAACTACTATATGTAACGACATCTGGTTTAAGCTTGTTATCACTCATCATATCAAATAACTTTTCCGCATCGACAATTTTTTCTGCTTTACACAGTCCATCGATGAGAATAGTATATGTTGTAACATTTGGTACCACACCGTCGCTTGACATCCTAGCAAACAATAACAGTCCCTTCTCTAATTTCCCAGCTTTACAAAGTCCGTCAATCAAACTACTATATGTAACGACATCTGGTTTCAGCTTGCAATCACTCATCATATCAAATAACTTTTCCGCATCGACAATTTTTTCTGCTTTACACAGTCCATCGATGAGAATAGTATATGTTGTAACATTTGGTACCACACCGTCGCTAGACATCCCATCAAACAATAATAGTGCCTTCTCTAATTTCCAAGCTTTACAAAGTCCGTCAAGCAAACTATTATATGTAACGACATTTGGTTTCAGCTTGCTATCTCTCATCATATCAAAGAACGTCACTGCCTCCTGAATGTAACCGTTCTTGCAGAGCCCATCAATCAAAATACTATAAGTAAACAAACTAGGTTTGACTCCCTTCTGAATCATTCCCCGATATTCTTCATTAGCTTCATGTATCATACCATGCTTGCAATACCCTTTAATCAGTACATTGTAGCTTACAACATCTGGCGTTGTACCTTTTCTGCCCATGGAAATGAAAACTTCCTTCAGCTCCTCAATATTTCCTTCTCTATAGATGCAGTCCATCAACGAGTTGTATGTAACCACATTGGGCATTTGACCTCTTTGTATCATTAGTAAAAACAACTCCTTTGCTTCTTTACTTTTTCCCATCTTTGCTAGAGCATTAATCAACACGGTGAATGTCACGACACTGGGTTCAAGACCATGGTCCAACATCTCATGAAACAGAGCTTTGGCCTCCTCCCACTTACCAGCTCTGCTAAAACTGTCAATTACTATAGTGTAAGTAATGACATTAGGACTTATTTCCTTTTTTCTCAATTCTAGAAACAATTCATTTGCTTTATCTATAAGTCCATCCTTACAAAGGCCATCAATAAGAGTACTATAGCTTCTGACATCCAGCTGCAAATCACCGCTAAGATCATGAGTCCCATCAGCAATCTGCTCATGCAAGTTTAAGGCGATTCTGGAGTTACCTGTCGAGCACAATCCCTTAAGCAAAGTCCCAAATGTAACAATGTTAGGTTTGCAACTCAAATGAGTCTTCATTTTTTGAAACAGCAAAGCAGCCTCATTGATTCTGAGCTGCTGACACAAAGCATTCATGAACATATTAATATCAATGACATTTGGAGTATAACCCAATTTCAAAATAAGCCCTAAAACCCCAAAACCATATTCTGTACACCCAATCTTGCAATAGCTCCTCATTAACCTACTCAAACCGATGAAATCAGGTAACAATCCTCTACAACTCTTCCGTTTTTGAGATTTAATATCCTCAATATAACCTTCGACATAGTTTGATTTCGGATAACCGGACAGTGTAGCCCTAGCTACAGTGGAGCTCGACGACCAGCATGACGAGATTTTGAAATGGTCACCGCCGCTATTGTTGCTCAGAACTGAAGGAAGTCGAAATTGTCGCTGCTTCCAGCTGCGAATCGACGACGACGATAACCACCGCATTTGATTGGTCGATTCGATTTGTCGGAAGAAAGCCCTAATTTTTGAGCTCAGTGATATGAACTGCCGCGACTGAAAAAATGTGAAAAGGCAATGCTAAACTTAAGTAACATTAATTCTATAAAAAAAACTTATATGTAAATCAAAATGAGCTTCTTTTTTTTTATAACATTAATTCCACTATGGGTTCGAAGCGTCGATTATTCGAACAAGACTATGACCGGTAGAACATTATCCATGATACAAAAAATTTGGCCGAATCGATTTGTCGGAAGAAAGCCCTAATTTACTTGTATAAATTAAAATGGCTTTGGAATAAATAAAAAGTACATTTAAATATAAAAACTATAAATCAATGAAGAATTCGACACGTGACACTCTCGACCAATCATAATTCAGGACGCTTTTTGTAAAAAAATAAATTAAAACGGACTTATTTAAAATACATCACAGATGCGAGGGTATAAACGTTCTAAAAATTATCCAGACTTAACAGATGCATAAGTTAAGTCCGATCATTACCATTTTAAGTCTGAACATTAATAATTTAAGTCTGATCATTCAGTACCTTAAATGACAAGTTGTTGATGACTGAATTATTATTCATAAAAATATGACACGAACAATTTGCAAAGATACGTTTAGGTGTACACTCTGTGATTGTCAGGTTATGTTAGAAGGTTGCAATCTGTGTGATAGTATTTAATAAGAAACCGTGAGATGTCTACAAGATCATCCAACTCATTGTAGGGCCATATAAAACCTAAACAGAATACGTTTAAGAATAATTAGCTTATGAGATCAGACTTTTTACGAGGAACTACATCTCTAGCAAAGATCTGGATATGTTATGCGCGCTCAGGTCCTAGTAAAAATGAAACTATTGTGGAAACCTAACTCATGCCAAGAACATCGAATAAGGGAGTGGATGGAACCCTAATACTAAAAATGTAATTGAATGCAAGCATTAAACTCAAAACATAAGTCTGATCATTTTAAGTTTTATCATTCCAAGTTAAATCTGATCATTCCAAATTAAATCTGATAATGTCAAGTTAAGTCTGATCATTATGTCTGATTATTCCATGTTAACTCTGATTTTTCAAAGTTAAGTTCGATCATTCCAAGTAAAATTTGTTCATTCCAAGTTAAGCCTGATTATTTTAAATCTGATCATTCCAAGTTAACTCTGATCATTATTTGCAATGATTATAATGTCCTCTCCGTATTTTATCAATGATTTCGACGAAATTATACACATGTCAGCTTGAAATTGAATTTTTAATTTTCATATATAAAACTGATTTTTACCTTAACTGCTCTCAATTAAAATTATGTGCAAAATGTTCTTTATTATATAGGTAAATTTCGCAATAAAATACCATAAAAAAATTCAGAAAAAGAAAAGTTTGAACAAAAAAAAGTACGGTTGAGTTTTCTTGTCAACACTTTCTCTCTCCTCTTCCCCAATAATATGAAGCTGAACTAATCAGTCCGACCTCTCTGCGCAACATCCCCAAAAAGCACAGCGGATTCACAGTTTACATGACAATATACATTTCTTGATTACCAAAAAGCGAGTTGTTCCAACCCAACATGTTTCAACATGGAGTCTTGATCCTCCCATCCTCTTGCCTTCTTCCTTGGTCATTTTCCCCTTTTTATACTGATCTGTAGAGATTCGACGCTTCGATTTCTGGCTCTGAACCCCCATTGCTAGGTCCTGTCTTTGTGATCTGGGTGAGACGATGGGTTAGCATATGACTTCGGCCATCATGGACAAAATCCAATTAACAATTTATATCTGCTGGATATGATGACGTTTAACCTGTTAAAAGGGGAGGGAAAATGCGGTCAGCCTACATGTAGAACACAATCAGCTGGAAATGACGACGTTCAAGAGTATAACAGAATGCAAAGCTATCTCAAACAGTCAAACTCATGTTTTTCATCACAATCAGCATCATAGAGTATAACAGAATGATAAACATTAACAGATACCTGGCAATATTTTTAGCAGCCTTTGCTTGGCTGACTCCAGCAGAGAAGAACTGGGTGATAACTTCAGGAGGCATGCTTTTAGATTTACGGCTTGCTGGTGCCATTTTGTTTTTAATGTGGAGCGAGAGGCGTGGTCTTCTTGCTTTGGTTTGCCTTTCAAGCTAGTATTTCATTCCCTGTAAATTGTCTCAGAACGATAAAGAGAACTAATTAATCAGACCTTTTTGTAGATAACTAAAACAGGAGCATCGGTACCTTGAGAATCTATGTAAAAGGTGTGTAAAGAGAAAACTTCATGTGGCCTTAAGCCAACTATCGTTAATCAAAGAGGATGTTTAGGCCAGCTATATTTAACCCATTTGCTCTTTGGTATCTTTCAGGATTAAGCAATTGTGACTTTTCTCAATGCAGCTGCAGCTCCTCATATTGCATATTATAGTGTACATGCCTCGAATAATCTTACATCTTTACCAAATGTGACGAGCTCCCATCAAGCCCAAGATTTCGTCAAGCCAAAAATGCGATTATCAACAGATTTAACTACAAGTAGAAAGCTACTAAACGAAGGGTGTATTATAATAGCTTACCAGGTTTTTCACTGGGTCTTAAATTCACCATGGACACATCGACTAAAAGATAAAGTTACAAAATAAGACGTTAGATAGGCATATGTAGATAAAAGAGGGGCTGCATTTACATCAATCCTTCCAGAAAATCACAGGCAGGGGAAGGGAAATGTCGAACCACAAGATATGAGGGAGAAACAAAGTAACAATGAAAAGTAGATGTAGACCTGCTTGACAAGACCCTCTCTGTTAACAATTTCTCCGGCTTGGACAAAAACACGGATAGTATTCAAGAAGACAAGAATGCTGGATTTCACCCAAGTATCTTCACACAAGAAACATTCACCAAAAGCTACTGCAAAATGGAGAGAAGAAACAACAACCCTGTTTTGGATGAAAAACAACAGTTCTTCATTTTTCACACATTTTCAAAATGATAAGTGCATCTACAAAGCAAATAACATCTCTCAGTATGATAATAGAATATAAAAGATCTTACCATATACGTAAACTGAAGGGCACACCACCCTAATGATAAAGTATCAGCAAGTTAGTAGCATTTCCTAGTAATTTAATGTGGTTGTTAACTACGCACCGCTAAAGCCCGGCCAGTTATTTGTTGTCCGACTCTGAATTGGGTGTGGTATCTAACTATCAATTTTCCCCGTATCTTCAAACACAGGTTAGTGAACTGTTGGTGCCCTTTGAGGGAAAGTTGGAAGAAGGTTAATATATTCATGATATTTCTCTTCCTTCAACAGTCGGGTTATGACCATGTCATCAATCGCATCATCTAACTCGATTTGTCTATGCGCCATCATTTGAAGGAGTTCAATTACTTTGTTTGTGTCGTCGATCAGGCAAAAACCATGAATAAGTGCACCGAATGTGCACACATCTGGAAGAATACCAATTTTTTCCATCTCAACAAACAACTTCTCTGCCTCAATAATTTTTTCTGCTTTGCACAGTCCATCGATGAGAATAGTATAAGTTGTAACATTTGGTACCACACCGTCGCGAGGCATCCCATCAAATAACAATAGTGCCTTTTCCAATTTCCCAGCTTTACAAAGTCCGTCAATCAAACTACTATATGTGACGACATCTGGTTTCAGCTTGCTATCACTCATCCTACCAAACAATAACAGTGCCTTTTCCAATTTCCCAGCTTTACAAAGTCCGTCAATCAAACTACTATATGTGACGACATCTGGTTTCAGCTTGCTATCACTCATTATATCAAACAACTTCTCAGCCTCAATAATTTTTTCTGCCTTGCACAGTCCATCGATGAGAGTAGTGTATGTTGTAACATTTGGTACCACACTGTGACTAGACATCCTTTCAAACAGTAATAGTGCTTTTTCTAACTTCCCAGCTTTACAAAGTCCGTCAATCAAACTACTATATGTAACGACATTTGGTTTCAGCTTGCTACCACTCATCATATCAAATAACTTTTCTGCCTCGACAATTTTTTCTGCTTTACAAAGTCCATCGATGAGAATATTATAAGTCCTACAATCTGGTACCATACAGTCACAAGACATCCTATCAAACAATAATAGTGCCTTTTCTAATTTCCCAACTTTACAAAGTCCGTCAATCAAACAATTATATGTAACGACATCTGGTTTCAGCTTGATACCACTCATCGTGTCAAATAATTTCACTGCCTGCTGTATATAACCGTTCTTTCCGATCCCATCAATCAGAATGTTATAAGTGCACATATCAGGAGTGAGATTGTGAACTGTTATATCCCTTTTCAGTTCAATCGCCTCGCTCACCATACCCTTCAAGAGCATGCCCTCTAACAAAGCATTAATGGTGATGATAGTAGGTTTGACTCTATTTTGAATCATTCTCCGATATTCTGCATTAGCTTCATCTATCATTCCAAGCTTGCAATACCCTTTAATCAATATATTATAGGTGACAACATTAGCTGTAATACCCTTTCTGTCCATGAAAACAAAAACTTCTTTCAGCTCCTCAATATTTCCTTCCCTGTAGAAACAATCCATCAACGAATTATATGTAACCACGGTGGGCATTTGACCGCTTTGTATCATTAGTAAAAACAGCTCCTTTGATTGGCCGATTTGATTTGTCGTAAGAAAGCCGCCGCAAATGACAAATGTGAAAAGGAAAGGCTTGAATGCCCGTTTCAGAGTAAAACGACGCCGGCTTACTACAGACATTAAGCGAGTAGCTTTACATGTTACTCCTATTATACAGGTAAATTCGCAGTAAAATCGATAATAAAATTTCAGAAGAAGAAAACTTTTGATAAAAACAATCATTGTTGAGTTTTCTGGTCAGCATTTTCTTAATAATCTGAATTCTGAACACAGCCGACCTCTCTGCGCAGCATCCCCAAAAAGCACTGCTGATTCACAGTTCACCTTCACAAGCCGTTGAACATTGCTTAATTCCCAAAAAGCGAGCTGCTCCTGCCCAACATGTTCGAACATCGAGTCTTGATCCTCCCATTTGGCTCTGAACCGCCATTACAAGGTCCTGTCTTTGTGATCTGGGTGAGACGATGAACTTTTAGATTAGCATATGACTTCGGTCATCATGGACAAAATCCACTGAACAATTTATATCTGCTGGAAATAACGACGTTAACCTGTTAAAATGCAGTCAGCCTACATGTCGAACACAATCAGCTGGAAACGACGACGTTTGAGCTTCAAATTAGTCCCAAGTTCCAACGACGATGTTCAAGGATGTTAAAAATTGCTGACATTCAGAGTTCCATAGATATCTCAAACTCATGTTTTTCATGACAAATGTAAACCACAATAAACATAAGATCTATCACTAGCATCGCATAGTGCAACAGAATTCAAAACATTAATAGATACCTGGCAGGATCAATTAGTTTTAGCAGCCTCTGCTTGCCTGACTCCAACAGAGAAGACCTGGGTGATAAATTCAAGAGGCATGTCCTTTGTTTTACGGCTTGCTGGTGCCATTTTGTTTTTGCTAGTGCCGCGAGCGGCATGGTTTTGTTGTTATGGTTTGGCTTTCAAGCTAGTATTTCATTTCCTGTAATTACTCTCAGAACGAATAAGGAGAACTAATTAATCCAACCTTTCTGTAGATAGCTAAAATGAGAGCATCGGTACCTTGAGAATCTACATAAACGGTGTATAAAGAGAAAACTTCATGTGGCCTTCACCCATCTATCGTTGGTCAAAGAGGATGTTTAGGTCAGCTATATTTATTCCATTTCCTCTCCGGTATGTTTCAGGATTTAGCAATTATGACCGTTCACGAACAGTCATAATTGAATGATCACCAAAGTTTAGCTAGACAACCATTAATCAAATAGCCCTATATGACAGCAACATAATTCGGCTGTGTATGATGTACCTGTGCCCACTAAAGCCCTAAAATTTTCTGCAAGGAAGACACAAAAATTAGCCAGCCATTTCACATGTACATGGAATATGAGAACAGCAAACAATGATCAGTAAGATAAAAACAAATGGAACTTTAACCATAATTATCAAATGAATGCTCATAACTATTAAAATCATGACAAGATATCAGAAATCTTAGTCCGCAGTCTAGGAATAGACTAATGACAAAGAAAGATCAAATCATTCACAATGTTGCCGTCAAGAATATGACATGTCAGTAAAACTGATAAGAGCCTCTACAAAGCAAATAACATGTCTCAGTATAATAACTGGATCAAAAAATTCTTACCATATACATAAAACTGAAGGGCACACCACCCTTATGATAAAGTATCAGCAAGTTTCTAATGTGGCTGTTATCTTTAAGGCACCAAATGGCTGGTAAAGCCTGGTTTGGTATCTTTAAGGCACCAAATTGCTCTCTGCACCATACTCTTTCCCGTACCTTCAAACACGGGTTAGTGAACTGTTGGTGCCCCTCGTTGAGGGAAAGTGGGAAGAAGGTTAATATATTCATGATAATTCTCTTCCTTCAACAGCCGGGATATGACCATGTCATCAATTGCATCATCTAACTTGATTTGTCTGTGTGCCATCATTTGAAGGAGTTCGATTACTTTGTTTGTGTTACCAATCTGGCAAAAACCATGAATTAGTGCACCAAATGTGCACACATCTGGAACGATACCATTTTTTTCCATATCAACAAACAACTTCTCAGCCTCAATAATTTTTTCTGCTTTACACAGTCCATCGATGAGAATAGTATATGTTGTAACATTTGGTACCACACCTTCGCTTGACATCCTAACAAACAATAACAGTCCCTTCTCTAATTTCCCAGCTTTACAAAGTCCGTCAATCAAACTACTATATGTAACGACATCTGGTTTCAGCTTGCTATCACTCATCGTATCAAACAACTTTTCTGCTTCGACAATTTTTTCTGCTTTACACAGTCCATTAATGAGAATACTATAAGTCCCACAATCTGGTACCACACTGTCACTAGACATCCTTTCAAACAGTAATAGTGCTTTTTCTAACTTCCCAGCTTTACAAAGTCCCTTAATCAAACAATTATACGTAACCACATCTGGTTTCAGCTTGCTACCACTCATCATATCAAATAACTTTTCTGCCTCCTGAATGTAACCATTCTTGCAGAACCCATCAACCAGAATGTTATAAGTGCACATATCAGGAGTGAGATTGTGAACTGTTATTTCACTTTTCAGTTCAATCGCTTCGCTCACCATGCCCTTCAAGAGCATGCCCTCTAATAAAGCATTAATAGTAATGATGGCAGGTTTGACTCCCTTACGAATCATTCGCCGATATTCTTCAATAGCTTCATGTATCATTCCATGCTTGCAACACCCTTTTATCAATATACTGTAGCTGACAACATCAGGCATTATACCTTTTCTGTCCATGGAAATGAAAACTTCCTTCAGTTCCTCAATATTTCCTTCCCTATAGAAACAGTCCATCAAAGAGCTGTATGTAACCACAGTGGGAATTTGACCGATTTGTACCATTTGTAAAAACAGCGCCTTTGCTTCTTTACTTTTTCCCTTCTTTGCTAGAGCATTAATCAACACGTTGAATGTAACTACACTGGGTTCAAGACCATGGTCCAACATCTCACGAGACATAGCTTTGGCCTCCTCCCACTTACCAGCTCTGCACAGACCGCCAATTACTATAGTGTAAGTAATGACGTTAGGACTTATTTCCTTTTTTCTCATTTCTAGAAACAATTCATTTGCTTTATCTATAAGTCCATCCTTACAAAGGCCATCAATAAGAGTACTGTAGCATATGAGATTGAGCTGCAAATCACCGCTAAGATCATGAGTCCCATCAGCAATCTGCTCATGCAAATTCAAGGCGATTCTGGAGTTACCGGTCGAGCACAATCCCTTAAGCAGAGTCCCAAATGTAACAATGTCAGGTGTGCAACCCAAGTGAGTCTTCATTTTTTGAAACAGTAAAGCAGCCTCATTGATTCTGAGCTGCTGACACAAAGCATTCATGAGAGTATTAATACCAATGACATGTGGAGTATAACCCCATTTCAAAACCAGCCCTAGAACACCAAAACCATAACCTGTACACTCAATCTTGCTATAGCTCCTCATTAACCTACTCAAACCGATGAAATCAGGTAAAAATCCTCTACAACTCTTCCGTTTTTGAGATTTAATATCCTCAATATAGCCTTCGACATAGTTTGATTTCGGATTACCGGGCACTGCAGCCCTATCTACAATGGAGCTGGACGACAAGCATGACGAGATTTTGAAATGGTCACCGCCGCTATTGCTGCACAGATTTGAAGGAGGTCGAAATTGACGCTTCTTCCAGCTTTGAATCGACGACGATGATAACCACCGCATTTTGATTGGTCGATTCGATTTGTCGGAAGAAAGCCCTAATTTTTTAGCTCAGTGATATGATCTGCAGCGCGTGACAAATGTGATACGGTAAGGCTAGTTGCAGCTGTATGCCTGTACCGACATAAACGCCGCCGTTTTTTTTTATGCAGACGTCAAACGTCTTGGCATTTTAATTTATTTTGGGTAAATTACAAAAATAATTGCATGCATTAACCCCTAATTTCAAATTAGTTATCAGAGTTTTTCAATTTATTGATTTTTGTATCAATTCGCACATGTTTCAATCATATTGATCATATCTCCAACCATGATAAAATAAAGACCCAATTTGTTAACCATAAAACCAAATTCATAAGTTTTCGACTTTCATTCCTCAAAAACACATCGACATTCGTAAACAAAATGTATGCAAGTTGATGCAGAAATCACTAAATTAAAAATTAAAAAAGACAGGTACCCAATTTGACATTAACTCATTTATTCATTATTTTTTATAAAAGAAAGTAGTAATTGTCATTGAATAAGCACTGGGTTACATTTACATTAGTGAAGTTATTTCATGTTTTAGCCTAGGACAACACTGTGTAAGCGACCATTCCCTGTTGATGTACCCTGATCAACCAGTTATCATGTTTTCTAAATAACATGAATTTGCCCATCTGTTGCATTTAGTCTTCCACGATGAGTAAGTAGTCAGAATATCAAATTCCTCGACGGATTCCCATTTTATCGTCCCGGTTGAACCCTAAACTGGCAATTTGAAGTTGATTTGGGTAAATAGAATTATGATTTGAGTATGCAGTGTATATTTGGAATTGTTGAAGCTGTTTTAGGTTTGGATGCTGGTGTCTCCTTAGAGATTCGAGTATTCGACTTCTTTCTGGTGTATTCTTTTAAAACGATACAAACTAAACAAGGCACATATTTATTTATTTTGGCTTGTTAGTCTTGCGGGTTAGTTTTTTTTGTGTAGCTTCAGTTGTTTTTTTTTTGCAGCTTGTTTTTTTGCAGTCATGTTGTATGTGTCTTGTGGTTACTGTCATGTTTTGCTCTTTATGTTATGCTTTTTTGTAACCAAGTTAAAGATGATGTTTCTCAATAGTTTTATTTTTTTATGATGCTACATATAAATGTTCTACTTGTTTGGTCCTCTTAATGATTACAGACATTACTCATTTGCTTGTTTAGGTGAGAGCTGTGTTGGTTAGCCATAAAAGAAAAGTGAAAAGAAACTAAAGTGGAAGAACCAAGATATGACGTCATCCAAAAGCACACTAAAAGACAATAACTGACAAGTCTAATTCCCTGTAAAAATAAATTCTAGAAAATAAGTCGGGAATGGTGGATACATTGAGGACTAGGTTCAATTTTGAAGACGATGAATACAAATTTATCTAGAGGACAATGAATACAAAGCTTCAACTATTATCCATTGATCATATCATTTAGGTTCAGAGAAATATATTCGTGGAGGCGTTCATCAATCATCGCGTGAGAATCATTGATTTTTCAAAAGACGAAGTCTTCGTTGTACTAGAATAAAAACTCAATATTTATTTCTTACGACGTCGTATGATACATGTTAGGTAAATTATACGACTGCAGTTTTACGGCGCGAAGACAATCAGCGGAACAACAACGTTTGAGCTTCAAATTAGTTCCAACAACGTCGTCCGAAGAAGTTGCAAATTGCTGACATTCAGAGTTTCAAAGATGTCTCAAACTCATGTAAAACATAGTCAACATCAGATCTAACACATGCATAAAAAAAAACAAAAAAAACATCAGATCTAACACTGGCATAAAAAAAACAAAAAAAACATCAGATCTAACACTAGCACCGTTACAGTACAACATAATGCAAAACATTAACAGATACGTGGCAGGATCAGTTAGTTTTAGCTTTAGGAGCTTCTGCTTGCCTGACTCCAAAAGAGAAGAACTGAGGCATGTCCTTGGCTTTACGGAATTTTGTTTTTGCAAGTGCCGCAAGAGGCGTGGTCTTGTTGTTGTGGTTTGGCTTTCAGGCTAGTATTTCATTTCCTGTCTCAAAACGGAAAAGAGACCTAATTAATCAGATCAGACCTTTTTGTATATAACCATAATGAAAGCATCTGTTTCATCGAGAATCTACATAAAAGGTGTTCTAAAGAGAACTACTTGTGGCGTTCTAAAGCTGTAACATTTATCCCATTTGCTCTTCGGTATCTTTCAGGATTAAGATATTATGACTTTTGTCAATGTATTATAGTGTACATGCCTTGAATAATGTTACATCTTTACCAAATGTGACAAGCTCACCATCAGACCTAAGATTTCGTCAAGCGAGGCATGGAATGCTCAACATATGTAACTAAAAGTAGTAAGCTACTAAGAGCATGGTGTAAAATAATAGCTTACCAAGTTTTTAACTGGGTCTTGAATTCACTATGGACACATCGCCTAAATGATAAAGTTACAAAATCAGCCGTTACACAGGCATATGTAGGTCAAAGAGGCTGCAATTACATCAATCATTGCAGAAAATGACAGGCAGAGGTAGGGAAATTTCGAAGCACGAGATATGAGGGAGAAAGAAAGTAACAATGAAAAGTAGATGTACACCTGCTTGATAATGTTATCTTAAAGTGAAGCCTTACCCCCTTCAACTTCTATATTGAAAAGGCTTAACAGAACTATCACGAACAGTTTTGCAAGACAACCATTAATCAAATAGCCCTATATGACAGAAACATAATTCGGCTGTGTATGATGTACATGTGCCCACCAAAGCCCTGAAATTTTCTGCAAGGAAGAAACAAAAATTAGCCAGCCATTTTACTTGTACGTGGAATATGAGAACAGCGAACAATGATCAGTAACATAAAAAAACGGAACTTTAACTATAATTTTCAAATGAATGCTTGAATCATAACTATTTAAATCATGACATGATATTAGAAATCCTTGTCGACAGTCTAGACTAGTGACAAAGAAAGCTCAAATCATTCACATCAGTACAAAGCTATGGCACTCGTCACCATGTAGCAAACTAGTGCCGTAAAGAATATGACATATCAGTCAAAATGGTAAGTGCCTCTGCAAAGCAAATAACAGGTCTCAGTATGATAATTGAATGGTCTCATTTTATTTACCATATACATAAACTAAAAATTAAACTGAAGGGCACACCACCCTTATGAATAAAGTATCAGAAAGTTAGTAGCATTTACTAGTGATTTAATGTGGTTATTATTTTTAAGGCACCATATGGCTCTTTGCTAAAGCCCGGTCGATTCTTTGTTGTCCGATTAAGAATTGGGTTTAATATCTAACAATCCATTTTCCCGTACCTTCGAACACGGGTTAGTGAACTGTTGGTGCCCCTCTTTGAGGGAAAGTTGGAAGAAGGTTAAGATATTTATCATATTTCTCATCCTTCAATAGCCGGGATATGACCATGTAGTCAATTGCATCATTCAGCTCGATTTGTCGGTCTGCCATCATTTGAAGGAGTTCAATTACTTTGTTTGTGTCGCCCATCCGGCAAAAACCATGAATAAGTGCACCAAATGTGCACACATTTGGAAGAATACCATTTTTTTCCATATCAACAAACAACTTTTCTGCCTGAATAATTTTTTCTGCTTTGCATAGTCCATCGATGAGAATAGTATATGTTGTAACATTTGGTACCACACCGTCGCTTGACATCCTAACAAACAATAACAGTCCCTTCTCTAATTTCCCAGCCTTGCAAGGTCCGTCAATCAAACTACTATATGTAACGACATTTGGTTTCAGCTTGCTATCTCTCATCATATCAAAGAACGTCACTGCCTCCTGAATGTAACCATTCTTGCAGAACCCATCAACCAAAATGTTATAAGTACAGGTATTAGGAGTGAGATTGTGAACTGTTATTTCACTTTTCAGTTCAATTGCTTCGCTCACCATACCCTTCAAGAGCATGCCCTCTAATAAAGCATTAATAGTAATGATGTCGGGTTTGAGTCCCTTATGAACCATTTGCCGATATTCATCAATAGCTTCATGTATCATTCCATGCTTGCAATACCCTTTAATCAATATATTATAGGTGACAACATTAGGCGTTATACCATTTCTGTCCATGGAAACAAAAAAATCTTTCAGCTCCTCAATATTTCCTTCTCTGTAGATGCAGTCCATCAACGAGTTGTATGTAACCACAGTGGGCATTTCACCGCTTTGTACCATTTGTAAAAACAGCTCCTTTGCTTCTTTACTTTTTCCCATCTTTGCTAGAGCATTAATCAACACGTTGAATGTAACCACATTGGGTGAAAAACCTTGGTCCAACATCTCACTAAACATAGCTTTGGCCTCATCCCACTTACCAGCTCTGCACAAACCGTCAATAACTATAGTGTAAGTAATGACATTAGGACTTATTTCCTTTTTTCTCATTTCTAGAAACAATTCATTTGCTTTATCTATAAGTCCATCCTTACAAAGGCCATCAATAAGAGTACTATAGCTTCTGACATCCAGCTGCAAATCACCGCTAAGATCATGAGTCCCATCAGCAATCTGCTCATGCAAATTCAAGGCGATTCTGGAGTTACCGGTCGAGCACAATCCCTTAAGCAAAGTCCCAAATGTAACAATGTTAGGTGTGCAACCCAAATGAGTCTTCATTTTTTGAAACAGCAAGGCAGCCTCATTGATTCTGAGTTGCTGACACAAAGAATAAATGAGACAAGAAATACCAATGACGTGTGGAGTGTAACCCCATTTCAAAACCAGCCCTAGAACACCAAATCCATAACCTGTACACCCAATTTTGCTATAGCTCTTCATTAACCTACTCAAACCGATGGAATCAGGTAAAAATCCTCTAAAACTCTTCCGTTTTTGTGATTTAATATCATCAATATAACCTTCGACATAGTTTGATTTCGGAGAACCGGACACAGTAGCCCTACCTACGGTGGAGCTCGATGACAAGCATGACTGGGTTTTGAAATAGTCACCGCCGCTATTGCTGCTCAGAACTAAAGGAAGTCGAAGTTGTCGCTGCTTCAAGCTGCGAATCGAAGACGACGATAACCACCGCATTTTGATTGGTCGATTCGATTTGTCGGAAGAAAGCCCTAATTTTTTAGCTCAGTGATATGAACATCAGCGCCTGACAAATGTGATACGGTAAGGCTAGTTGCAGCTGTATGCCTGCATCTTTGGAAAACGACGCCATTTTATTGCTAACGTCGTTAAACGATTTAGCTAAATTCAAATTATGTGTAAAATTAAAATATAATTATATACGCCAATAAAAAAAATTCAGAAGGATTGCTGAGTTTTCTGGTCAGCACTTTCTCTCTCCTCTTCCCCAATAATCTGAACTCAATCCGACCTTTCTGCGCAACATCCCCAAAAAGCATCGACGTTTATACATTTCTTTATTCCCAAAAAGCGAGCTGCTCCTGCGCAACACGTTCAAACCTCGAGTCTTGATCCTTACATTTCCTCTCGCCTTCTTCCTTTGTCATTTTTTTTATCTTCCCGTCTTTTTATACTCATCGGCTGAGCTCGGACGCTTCGATTTCTGGCTCTGAACCGCCATTGACGAACTGGGTAGGTGATTTTGATGCTAGATCTTGTCTTTGTGATTTTGGAATTTGATTGGTTTTTCATTGATAAATATTCGTATTTTGTTGTTGGAATTTGGGGAATTTGATGATTCATGGTTAGATTTCTTTAGGGTTTGATCCAATTTTTGGATTTTGGTGTTTGCTGATGATCCAAGATTGGATTTTTAGGGTTTAGATTCGGTATGTATTTGTTCTAATTTGGGGATTTTGATGTTGCTGATGGTTCAGATTTGGGGTGATCCAATTTTGGGAATGTGGGTACGATTCGTTATTGATTTTAGGGTTGGATGCGAAATGGATCTGATTTTGTTTGATGTAGCTTGTGATCATTGTGGTTTGTCTGATAGATGTTTTGGTTTTGTGACAGGTTGGTTTATTGATGTGAGGTATTTTCGGATAATTTTTTGAGTTTCGAAAAGTTGAAGAAAGTGGGATTTAGATTTGTTTGATGGGCAACGCATGCCGAGGATCTTTCAGAGGGAAACTATTCGAGGGCCACGACCAGCCCTCGGATCGTATCAATTCAAAGAGAAACACGTCATCTGAGCGTTCGAACTCTGATCACTCTCCCACCAGTCTCACTTCTCAACAACTCATTTCTCAAGAATTTGTGAAAGATAGCCCTAGGAAAGGTAACAAAGCGTCTGCGCTGAGTGCTAGCAAGAAAGATATCATCATGAGACGAGGGGCGGAAAGTCATGCTTACTATGTTTTGGGTCACAAGACTCCTAACATTCATGATCTTTACAACGTGGGGCGTAAATTGGGACAAGGGCAGTTTGGGACTACATTTTTATGCACGGAGATTTCCACTGGGAACGAGTATGCGTGCAAGTCGATATCGAAAAGGAAACTTATTTCTAAAGAAGATGTGGATGATGTTAGGAGGGAGATTCAGATAATGCATCATTTGGCCGGGCATAAAAATATTGTAACAATCAAGGGCGCTTACGAGGACCCGACGTCTGTTCACATTGTGATGGAGCTTTGTGCTGGAGGTGAGTTGTTTGATCGAATTATTCAAAGAGGGCATTACAGTGAGCGAAAGGCGGCTGAGCTGATAAGAATCATTGTTGGTGTTGTCGAGGCTTGCCACTCCCTTGGAGTTATTCATAGAGATCTCAAACCCGAGAATTTCTTGCTTGTTAATAAGGATGATGACTTTTCTCTCAAAGCCATCGATTTTGGACTCTCCGTTTTTTTCAAACCTGGTCAGTGTTGAATATCCGTTATTAAATTATTATTGTTATTCTGATGACATCCCTCCCATTAAGAACGTTCTCATCGCTAACAGTTAACTTAGTGAAATCATTGTCATTTCAGGTCAAGTATTCACTGACGTGGTTGGAAGCCCATACTACGTAGCCCCGGAGGTACTTCAGAAAAATTATGGACCAGAAGCTGATGTCTGGACGGCCGGAGTGATTCTTTACATATTGCTTAGCGGTGTTCCGCCCTTTTGGGCAGGTAGGCCTGCTAGAACTTAACCTCCAAACACTTCTTTTATATCCATACTCGACCTGAAACTCAATGTTCTGAACTCAGAGACGCAGCAAGGAATATTTGATGCCGTGTTGAAAGGCGTCATTGATTTTGACTCAGACCCGTGGCCACTAATATCAGACAGCGCAAAGGATTTGATTACAAAAATGTTGTGCATGAAGCCTTCACAACGGCTAACGGCTCATCAAGTTTTATGTACGCTGATGTCCATCAGTTCGTTTATAAATAGTCATGAACACTATTTCTTCTGGTCTTTTCCAAAATGGTTTTGTTCTTACACTCTTGCTGTTCCTTTCAATCGTAGGTCATCCATGGATTTGCGAAAATGGCGTTGCTCCTGACAGATCACTGGACCCAGCTGTTCTCTCCCGTCTTAAAAATTTCTCTGCAATGAATAAGTTAAAGAAGATGGCACTACGGGTACGTTTTTCAAACTGACTAGTGAATGATTTTTAAGCGTTGGACACGCAATGAAATAGGACTCATCCTGAATTGCGGTATCTTGATATTATCAGGTAATTGCTGAAAGTCTATCGGAGGAAGAGATTGCTGGATTGAAAGAAATGTTCCAGGCTATGGACACTGACAATAGCGGTGCGATCACGTTTGATGAGTTGAAGGCTGGTTTGAGAAGATACGGGTCCACCTTGCAGGATACTGAAATACGTGATCTCATGGATGCGGTAAACCTCCAGATTTCGCTAATAATAACATTGTTATCTTCTTACAGAAGTCATTCCTGTAATTTGTGGCAAGCACGGGCACAGTTATCGTCGAGCAACTAAAATATGTTTGTTTTTTCAGGCTGACATCGATAACAGTGGAACTATAGACTACGGCGAGTTTATAGCTGCAACTGTTCACCTGAACAAACTAGAACGAGAAGAACACCTGGTTGCAGCTTTCCAATATTTTGACAAAGATGGAAGCGGATATATCACTGCTGACGAACTCCAACAGGCTTGTACGGAACATAACATGACAGATGTGTATCTCGAAGACGTCATAAAAGAAGTAGATCAAGATAACGTAAGCTCAAACTCATACCCATCTGACCTTGACCCAAAACTTCAAATAGGACTTAAATTTGTCGATAATTTTCAGCTTTAGATCCAGTTTTAGAAGCTGATGTATTAATGTATTATTCATTTGTGTCCAGGATGGACGAATCGATTATGGAGAGTTTGTGGCAATGATGCAGAAGGGAAATACAGGGATAGGAAGACGAACCATGCGGAACAGCTTGAACATGAGCATGCGAGACTCACGTTCACCTCGGGCACAATAGCACTTCAAATTTTCGTAACGGTATTGAAATAATAGAGCTCCAACTGAAATATACCGCCATATAGAGCTGATTCAGGCCATATAGCGTCGTCCTGAGGACTCACACAGGCCGTTTACAATTCAATTCATCGTTGGGCAAAGCCAGCAAACTCTACTCAGCTCTAGGGACTTGCATTTGGAGGATTTCTAGCTTATTAGCTTGATGTGAATTCTGTTCTTGCAGTGTCACCAATGTCGAAATTCTGCTGGTTTTTTCAATGCCAAAGAGATTTTCATATCTTTCAGATACATACATGTTGATATCAAGTGTAGACTTAATTATATCATATATGATCCTGCTGAGAAGATCATACTTTTCAGGAAAGATAATGGCATGCATAAAAATAAAAAGGATTTCCCCTGAAAGTCGGAAACTTCAAATCTGAAACATTTCATTACACATCGAATATGAGAAAGAAATGCACTGCAAATATAAGTATTCGTAACAAGACTAGTTAAGAATTTATACCACAAGGAGGACCAAGACGATCACAAGCATAAAAATAAAAAAGATTCCAAGTCGGAAACTTCAAATCTTAAGGCAATTTCATTTCATGTCGAATGTGTAGAAAAAGTACACAACAAATTGAGTATTAGTAAGAATACTGTTTAGGAATTAATACCACAAGGAGACCAATGCAAGTATGCAACCTGCTTTCAGCCTGTTTTGTGAAAAAAATAAAGAAGAATATTACTTCTTTGCCTTTGCAAACCTTAAGCATCTATACTTTTCGCCACTAACAGTGATCTCAAGAGCTCCGTCTTGATTATCTTGATTCGAAGCCGTTCCCATTAGCACACTCTTCTCTTTCTCCAGATTCTCCTTTTCCACTTTCAGCCTCGCTTCCTGCCTCGCTATCTCAGCCTGTTACATACACAACACATCAATGTCATCCTCACATACCCAACTTCAACTACTTGCTAAAACTAGTTCCCTGACATCTAAACACACAAATGGTATGGAAGCAAAAATCTAACATCATGACCATCATCTGAGTCCCACAGCTCCAACTTCGAGTCCTAAACTACCTGAAATGCCTGACCGAGTAAATATTCTAGAAGTATCATTTTCGCAAATGCCTAAAGACAGTTGCTGTTGGATGAGGATTCGATTTTTTCCAAATCAATTGTTTACACTAGTGGTACAACTACAACTACAAACAGGCGCTAATCGGACACTGAACTAAATTTTCTTTTTCTGAGAAACTGCATTTTGAAACTCATAATTTAAAATATGGAAGGTTCAAAAAATTGTTTCAACATTTTCACAAGAGATTTTTCAGGTATTTTTTTTTCTTGCAGAAAAAGTTTGGTAAAATTGAGTGTAGATGATGAAGTTGTTACCTCGCGACGGGAGAGCTCAGCCTTCCAAGCAGCCTCACGCTCGGCGACTTCACGTTCGCGTTCTTGTATATAACTCTGCATCTCGCGCTCCTTCATCATCCGGTCCTGTATGTCCGCGTCAAGCGCCTCCTTCAGCTCCTGCACGAACTTGTCCACCACCGCTTTGATCCTCATCGACATCTCTGAAGTCTGATCTCTCTCTAGCTCCAATCAATCCACTGATCGCATCTACAAAGCTCAATCAATCTCAGCAACAACCGATTCCTTCTGCGGAACAAACCCTAATTGGGAAACGATTCTGCTTCAAAACGACGAGCGGATCTGCGTTTGAACCAAGCTACGGCGCCATTGTTGCTCAGGTTTGAAGCTTTTATTAGTTGATGATGTTGATCTAATTCTGGCTGTTGGAGGCAGCAGGAAAACTGTTTGATAAAATGACGCAAATAACACCAGGTTTTGGTGGAAATCAAGCAAACAGTGAATCTACAAATATTATTTTACAGGCTTATTTCAACAATACTGAAAGCTAAGTTACAGATGGATAAAAACTGGAGCGGCAATTTCATATTCGTCTACAAGGACACAACAGCTGAGGTTGATTCATAACTCGTCTCTTGGCTGCTCAGCGAGAGACTGCTCAGCATATGTCGCGTAGGCTTTGATAATGGATGTGTAAATATCAATTCCCTTCAAGTACTCATCCTGGTGAAGGAACTGCAGCAGGAAGGAAATGTTAGTAGTAGTTGTAACATGTAATTATGCTTATAGGAAAGTTTGAAGAAGATCGGTTTTACCTCATTATGGTCGTGAAGAAGAATGGGTGTATTGGCCATTGGAGAGAAGCCTATTGCAGGTAGACCAATTTCGCGGAAGTAACGAGCATCAGTTGAGGCAGGAAAAATCTCTGGTTTAGCAAGTTTTCCATTTGATTTTTTTACAGCTTCCTCCAACAAGAGCCACCAAGGATTGGAGCTGTCAGTCGCCGTGAGAATTGGTCTCCCAGATTTATCAAGCACTGAGACCTTCTGTTTGTACTGTCAGAAAAGAGACAAAAACACATTAGTGACTATGGCAAATTTCACATCGAACAAAACAAAATTTTGATTTTTTTTCCTTGTCATCACTCAGGTGATATGTTTTTTTTTTTAAGAAATGGAACAAACAACTTCATTCCCAACTTGTGTTCTGTGAATAAATGAAAGCATGAATGTGATATACACTGAAACAACAGCTGATGAAAAAAACCAGTACCAAATGAATTATCATCTGTGTGCAAAGCCAGAGATATCTCATTAATTAAGCAATAAGAAGTACACGACTCACATAGAATGTCATGTTCCGAGCAGCAGGTGCCCATTCCTCAGCTATTCGCTTCTCTAGCGATACTTGATCATATATCGGCGGAACACGGATGTCAAAACCTGCTTCTGCTTCAGATGGCTGCAAATTCATCACAAAACCCTGGCAGGGGGAAATAAAACTACATGAATTAGCACCACATCTTGATATCGATGAAGGAAGTAAATAAACTTTAAAGGAGAACCAAAATAATTTAGAGATCATGATCTTTCGCTGGAAACCAAAAAAAAAAAACTAATG
The DNA here is from genome assembly GCA_033675395.1 of Rhodiola chrysanthemifolia. Classification (NCBI taxonomy): domain Eukaryota; kingdom Viridiplantae; phylum Streptophyta; class Magnoliopsida; order Saxifragales; family Crassulaceae; genus Rhodiola; species Rhodiola chrysanthemifolia. Next base: position 3,944,582 of record CM066207.1, read on the forward strand.
AATAGCTTCCTCAATGGATCATCATTGGCATCAAATTTTCAGCAAACGGATTACTCAGTGTCGCATCAATATGTTTGACGAAAAACATATTTAATGAAGCTTCCGCTTCAAATTGCTTTGTTTGAATGCGAGCTTCTACACTAAATTATAAGATCTTCTATGCATAACGAAAATAGTTGTTTAAGAACAAGAAACCTTAATGGAGTTCCATCGTTCATGAGAACTCTGGCATGAGAGAACGGAAGAACATGTGAAATACTGAGTAGGTTCAAAATAGTAAAAGAAATAGAGCTCACAGTTGGAGATGGGGTTCCAGCCTTCAGAAACACCATATTAACCGAAACCACCTCGCCTTCCGCTTTCAAACCAGCTTTCACCATATCGAACTGTGACTCCCTAAACTTTCTGACACTTTCAATGCTTTTCAACAAATTCTCCATGGCCGTGTTGTCATACAACTTTGCTCCATGCCCAGGAGCACCTGTGGCCTTTATTACTGTCCACATTGGACTTCTCTCAGCATAAAACACCCTGTAATTCTCGTCTGGCGATGCCAGCCCTGCCCACACAGACAAAACTTCTCTTAACCAATATACACACGAATCGGCACAAAAAAATCAAAATACTTAGTCTTACAATTTGCAGCTACAGAGGCAACCAAGTAAGTCTACCCTACTGCAGTCTACTAGCACAAACTCACTTCAAGAAGAAACACTACCTTCATCCAGCACAATCCCAACATTCATCTTCTTAAAAACATCAGAGTGAGCCAGCTTCTCAGCTCCATCATGTCCACCAATCTCCTCATCCGGCACAAACGATAAGTAAACATCCCTCACCGGCTCAAACCCCAACCTCTTCAGATTCCTAATCGCTTCCAAATACTGCATCCCAACACACTTCATATCCTGAGATCCTCTAGCGAAAATCCTCCCCTCCGCATCCACCTCCGCCTCAAACGGATGCAGACTCCACTTCTGATGCTCCGCCGGCACAACATCGGTATGCGAATTCAACAAAATCGACTTCAAATCGCTCCTCTTACCAGGCCACTTGAGCAGCACGAGCGGCTTCCCTTCCACGAACTCGATCGTCCGCGATTCTAGTGATAGCGATTTAGCCTGCGCGTTGATGAATTCGGCTGCTGCGTGGTAATCAGGGTTCGGATGTGCCGTGTTGATACGGAGGTAGTTTTGGAACCTGTAGATGATTTCGGATTGGTCATCGGCGACTACTGCGGCGATGAGAGAGCAGGCGACTGCGAATCGAACGGAATTGATGAAGCTTCGATTACTTTTTAGCCGCATCTTCGCGAGCGGGTAGATACTATGATAGGTCGGCGACGGAGGATGCTGACGTAAGCTGTTCGGGCGAGGAGTGGCTGGAATTGGAGGCGTGAAATGTAAATAAGTTTTTTGATGAAAAATGTAAATAAGTTTTGAGTGACCATTTATATGAAATTATGAGCTTTTTTTTTGTTTTTAATTTTGGCAATAATTATCCGAATCTTAATTCTTAATACAAGCCTTGAAAAAATCATTTTATCAATATTTGATACATTCTTAATCTTGTTGTGTTAAAATTCGGTGAGTTTTTTTTTTTTGTCCGATTTTGCAAACTGAATCTCACTTTTGCCCTATTTTTAAAGGAATTGATTTGGGCTTGAGTGAAACCGGTTTCTCCCAAATCGGTTTTCTGACTGTGTGCATTCGTGGCAAAACTTGGTCCTACGTGGACCAGAAGAAAGTGTGAAACCGGTTTGCGCAGATTCGGTTTGATGAAAAATTATTGAAACCGATTTTCGGAGAGCCGGTTTCAAGAGAATTGCATGAATTTCAAACAAACATGTCAGGCTTTTCAGACCAGGCAGGCTTTTCAGATGATTTTGATGGCAAACCGATTTGGGGTGAATCGGTTTCAATAGAATTGCATGAATTTTCAAACATGTCAGGCTTTTTCAGACCAGGCAGGCAGGCTTTTCAGATGATTTTGATGGAAACCCGATTTAGGGCGAATCGGTTTCATGCGAAACCGGTTTCGGGAGAATCGGTTTCTTGCGAACGATTAAACACAATCAATAAAATCATACTCAACGATTCAATAATTATTCGAACGATTAAACACAATCAATAATAATTCAAACAATTCAACACACTTCACAAATGATTCAAACAGTTCAACTAAATACCACCCAATTCAACATTTAAACACAAACATTACAACTAATTAACACTCAATTAAACAAATAGCACTCAATCACAAAATTAACACCCAATTCACCCATTAACAACCAATTTAATAATTCAACACAAACAACACAATAAATTACCACCCAATTTAACAATTTCAATGCAAACAACACCCAAATCGAATCTAATTCAACACCAAAATCGAATAAAATACAAACCGGTTCGGGGGAATTTGGTTTTACGATTCGGGGCCACGTCGGAGTACGTTGGTCAGTCTTATGAACAATTAAGGCAATGGTGGTGGTGGGTGAGATCAGGAGTGTAAAAGAGTCGAACTGAGCCGAGTATTAGATTATTGAAGATCAGTTCTTTTAAAATTGGACGAGTTCGATCCGAATATTGTCGAGTATTAAAAATATGTGTTCGAGTTCGGCTTGTTTAATTTTCACGAGTTCGAGCCGAACTTGAACTTTATACGAATATTTTAATTAAATTAAATTAAAATAATTATTTATAGTTAACGAATTTTTCAAGAGTTAAAGCGAGTATTCAACGAGCTTCAATCGAGCTTTCTCTAAAAAGAAATATTTAAAAGTATATAAAATTACCTTAATCGAGCTCATTAAGCTTCAGACAATATAAGTAAGTATTTATATGTAAACGAATATATAAAACGAGCTCAAAAACGATCACATACACGAGCTGTTCGTGAAGATAAACGAGCCGAACATAAGTTGACTCGTACTTTGCTCGTTTAATAAACTAGCCTAAAAATTATATTCATACTCGCTTGTTTAAAATCGACCCGAAATTTGACCGAATTTATTCGCGAGCAACTCGCGACTGTATCGATTCATTTACACCCCTACGTCAGAGCAATATACTAGGATTATTTATGATGGTACATATTCAAAAAGTTTATATAACACTGATATTATTAATAATAAGTTTTAAAAAATCCGGTTCATAAAAGTAATTTCACAAAAATGAAATTTAATTTGATTTCTTTATAACAAATTTAGTAACGCTGTGTACTCAACAAAAAGTTTTAATTCAAATCGTAAATACTAAATATAATCGAATAAATCAATTTCACAAAAATTCCAAAAATACAAATTAGCATAACTAACCATCCCTTATACACGGCAACACGACAAAAATATGCGTATAAATCCATCACTACCATCCAATTAAAACACGCCACGTCATCAAATACTTTCAATCTGACCATTATACCCTCCATCATCTCCATCAAATTACACAATCAACCCTTCACACATTCGCAAAATCCAATCACCGAAATCCATGGCGTCTCCTCCCTCCGCAAGCTATAAATTCACCATCCAAAATTCCCAACTGAAACCAGAACCTCCGATCAAAAAAGACGGCGACGACGCCGTTATGATGAGGACCGAGGCGAGGAAGCTGGCCATGTTCAGCACGCGCAACATGAAGCCTCTATCCACAATCGAAGATCTCGACCCGATCATGGCGAAATTAGGGTTCCACTCCACCGTTGGTCACTCTACTCCACCACCAGCCTCCGCCGCTGATCCTGGAGAAAACACGTTCTTGGGCTGGCGCGAGTACGTGTTTAATTCGAAGTGGACGAGAGTGAAGTCGCTGGACGATACGCCGCCGAGGGCTCTGATTCCGTATCCGATAATCGATGGATTGCATGAATCGATTTACGCTGAGTTTGTTAAAGCGGTTGAGTTTTATCTTCGGTGGCACGACGTGACTGAAATTTTCCACGTCAGGTAAAGATGGAATCTTTTTTCATGCAATCTCGATTCACTGTTTTCCGAATTTGAAAAGATTTGACTTTTTATTGACCTTTTGTTGACTTTCATTGACCTATTGCTATCCTGCGTCACAACTCGACTGAAATGATTTTCATGCCATCTCAAATTCTGTTTTCCGTATCCGAAAAGATTTTGACTTTTATTGACCTAAGCTGACCTTTTTCTTGACCAGAGGGGTGCCGCTTGATCGGGTTAAGGATCGGGGAAAGGAGTGGCAGTCGATGCAAGAAGGGGAGATTCTCGTGTTTGTGTACAGAGAAGTACCGATGATGGATTTGAAAATTCGAGAAGTCAAGAAGATAGGAAAAGTCAACGACGTTTACCGGCCGGCAATGAGGCAGGGTGATGATGGTTGTGAAGTGGGTCGTTTTGTTGATTTTAGCAACATTGTTACTAAGACTAGTAAGAGATGAGTCTTGTTAGTCACAGTCGGTGACAAAGTTGAGATGTTATGTGAAATGAAAGCTTCTGATTTCTTGCTTTATTTGTTTTGTGCTCAAAGAAAAAGACTCCAAATAGCACAGTCAAGTGTTATACTTGTATCAATCAAAACATCGGTGTTTTTATATTTTTCACTAAGCTCTAACCTCTGACAGGCGACAGCTAATTGTATCGCAAAACAATATTTTCGATCTTCCAACGCAGGCAACTAGAAATGTAGATTTTGCAAAACAATATGAAAAGGAGCTGTATGACGACCTTACCATAGAATAGTAATGGTCATCAAGATTGCAGCCACTGACCCAAAAGGCTATTGAGCTCACTCAAATGCAAACCAAAGCAACAGTTCTTATAGATTTGTCTCTTCAACAGGGATTTCCTTGGATTTAACCATAAAATGTGATTCTGGTATAACGAACTCTACTACCGAAAATGCCAGTTAGATCTGTATTTTCCGTTGCTAACCAGTCTTGAAACAAGTATATCATCAGAGTTGAATGGTCACGTTTGACAAAATATTACGACATCTCAGTTAATGGCGGTGCATTAGCACCATCTCTTCCTCATCTTTCAGAAACTCCAAAGACTCCCCATAGTACTTCTTTGCTTCCTGTCTCAAAACAGCTGATTCACCAGTTTCTCCATGTGCTTCCAAACCATTAATTAATATCCTGAACGATGACCGATCAGGCTCACACCCTAACTCCTTCATCAAGTAGAAGCAATCCACAGCGAGCACATTGACCTTATTGCTCACCAAAGCTCTTAGCAGAAAATTAAATTCCTCAATGCCAGCCTCAATCCTATGTGAATCTACTTTCAAACAACTGTACAGAAACTGAACCTGATCAAACAACTCATTGGTAGCAAACACTGCGATCATGTCTGCAAGCAATAAAACATGCGGCTTGTACCAGAATTCCCTCCTGATATCTTCAAAAACCTACATCAGCAAAAACCCACAAATCAGAAAACATAAATCTTGTCTTCGAAATCTAAAAATCGCATTTTATCAAGAAGGTTACGAACGGCAAAATGATAGACTAAAAAGTGCACCAAATTCCCATTGCTCCAAATTCCAAAAAAACTTCATTGAAGCATTTCATCAAACAGTTACAAAAGCCAAAATGATAGAATAAAAAGTGCACCAAATTCCAGTTGCTCCGAATTTGAAAAAACTTCATTGAAGCATTTCATCAAACAGTTTACAGACGCAAAAATAATAGATTAAAAAAAAGTGCACCAATTCCAGTTGCTCCAAATTTGAAAAAACTTCACAGAGACAGTTCATCAAACAGTTTACCTATACCAAAACAATGGACTAAAATTTGCACCAAATTTCAAACCTTTAACGACAAATCGCATTCATTCTGCCTCAGAAACTCCCGCAGAACAGCTACCATGTCAAACTTCAACAACCGGCGGAATCTGGAATCAATAGCTCGCTGCAGCAACTCATCATCTCTCTTAGCCCTCTTCAAGGCTTGAACAGCTTGTATAGCTTCAATACTCAAATTCCTCCCTCTCTGCAACGGCTTCCGATTCTTGCTTCTGTCCCTCATACTTATCCGCATCCCTCCGTTGCTCCTCCACGGCCACGATCCGCCGCCGGCCCCAAATTTGACACAGCTTAAACCTCCGCCCAATTTTAGGGTTTCGAAAAAAGGGGAAGAAAGCATTGGTACTGACCACCGGCTCGAATTTCCAACTGCGTAGATTTCGAAGCTAGGACCACTCTCGCTTCGCCGGAGAATAATCTCTGAGAACAGCAAAACGGTGTCGTTCTTTTTCTGTGTTCGCCTGTCACTCTATCAAATTATTGTTTTATATACAAAACTGTGTCATGAAAAAAGCGTTTTCCAACCGAACGGTGTCGTTTTTGCATTGAGGCAGCTGCAGGTGGATACTGCATTTTACTGTATCAAAAAGCTCATGAACCGAGACGACCACAAAATTAGGGTTTATTTTTCACAAGTCGAATCGAACGACCAGAAGAAATGCGGTGGTTGTCGCTGTCTTCGATTTGCAGTTGGAAGAAGCTGAAGCTTCAGCATCCTCCAATTGTTCGCAGCAGCAGCAGCATCGGTAAACATAACGAAATGTCCTTCTCTTTAAACTTGTTATCGACCTCCGCAGCAGCGTCCGATAATCGGAAATCAAACCCTGTAGAAGGTTATATTGAGACCATCCGATATCAAAAATGGAAGATTTGCAGAGGGTTGTTGCCCGATTTCATGGGTTTGAGTAGGTTAATGAGGAGATATAGCAAGATTGGGTGTACAGAATATGGTTTTGGGGTTTTAGGGCTTATTTTGAAATTGGGTTATACTCCAAATGTCATTGATATTAATATGTTCATGAATGCTTTGTGTCAGCAGCTCAGGATCAATGAAGCTGCTTTGCTGTTTCAAAAAATGAAGACTTGCTTGAGTTGCAAACCTGACATAGTTACATTTAGCACATTGCTCAAGGGATTGTGCTTGACAGGTAACTCCAGAATTGCCTTAAACTTGCATGAGCATATTGCTGATGGGACTCATGATCTTAGCGATGATTTGCAGCTGGATGTCAGAAGCTATAGTACTCTTATTGATGGCCTTTGTAAGGATGGACTTATAGATAAAGCAAATGAATTGTTTCTTGAAATGAGAAAAAAGGAAATAAGTCCTGACGTCATTACTTACACTATAGTAATTGACGGTTTTAGCAGAGCTGGTAAGTGGGAGGAGGCCAAAGCTCTGTTTCATGAGATGTTGGACCATGGTCTTGAACCCAGTGTAGTTACGTTCAACGTGTTGATTAATGCTCTAGCAAAGATGGGAAAAAGTAAAGAAGCTAAGGAGCTGTTGTTACACATGATACAAAGCGGTCAAATACCTACTGTGGTTACATACAGCTCTTTGATGGACTGTTTCTATAGGGAAGGAAATATTGAGGAACTGAAAGAAATTTTTGTTTCCATGGACAGAAATGGTATAACGCCTAATGTTGTCAGCTACAATATATTGATTAAAGGGTATTGCAAGCATGGAATGATACATGAAGCTATTGATGAATATCGGCGAATGGCTCATAAGGGAGTCAAACCTGTCATCATTACTATTAATGCTTTATTACAGGGCATGCTCTTCAAGGGCATGGTGAGCGAAGCGATTGAATTGAAAAGTGAAATAACAGTTCACAATCTCACTCCTAATACCTGTACTTATAACATTTTGGTTGATGGGTTCTGCAAGAATGGTTACAGTCCGGAGGCAGTGAAGCTGTTTGATAAGATGATTGATAGCAAGTTGAAACCAAATGTCGTTACTTATAGCATTTTGATTGACGGGCTTTGTAAAGCTGGGAAATTAGACAAGGCACTGTTGTTGTTTGATAGGATGTCTGGCGACAGTGTGGTACCAGATTGTAGGACTTATAGTGTTCTCATCAATGGACTGTGTAAAGACAAAAAAATAATTGAGGCGGAGAAGTTATTTGATATGATGAGTGATAGCAAGCTGAAAGCAGATGTCGTTACATATAATTGTTTGATTGACGGATTTTGTAAAGTTGGGAAATTAAAAAATGCACTGTTATTGTTTGATAGGATGTCCAGCGACAGTGTGGTACCAGATTGTAGGACTTATAGTATTCTCGTCGATGGACTGTGTAAAGCAGAAAAAATTGTCGAGGCAGAAAAGTTATTTGATATGATGAGTGGTAGCAAGCTGAAACCAGATGTCGTTACATATAGTAGTTTGATAGACGGACTTTGTAAAGCTGGGAAATTAGAAAAGGCACTATTGTTGTTTGATGGGATGTCCAGCGACGGTGTGGTACCAAATGTTACAACATATACTATTCTCATCGATGGACTGTGCAAAGCAGAAAAAATTATTGAGGCAGAGAAGTTGTTTGTTGATATGGAAAAAAATGGTATTCTTCCAAATGTGTGCACATTTGGTGCACTTATTCATGGTTTTTGCAAGATAGGCGACACAAACAAAGTAATTGAACTCCTTCAAATGATGGCACACAGACAAATCAAGTTAGATGATGCAATTGACGACATGGTCATAACCCGGCTGTTGAAGGAAGAGAAATATCAAGAATATATTAAACTTCTTCCGACTTTTCCTCAAAGAGGGGCACCAACAGTTCACTAACCCGTGTTTGAAGTGCGTGACAGTGGATTTTCAGGTACTAAATCAAATGTAGATCGAGGTAAAAATTAGTGAACATCTTTAGCAGAGCCACATGGCGCCTCAAAGAATGTTACTATGGTGAATACTACTAACGTGCTGATAATGTAAGCTTCACGCAGAGGAAATGTTGAATGTGGATGAGGTTGCTCAATAGGTAATTTTTGAGTTCCCTTTCGATTGTTTTTAGGCCTCTGCCATTGGAGTAGTTTGCTCCCTTTTTTCAGTTTATGCCTGTAGTAATAATTATTTCTGATCCAACTGTTACAATGAAACATATTGTTTGATTTGTAACACTTGTCTTTTCACTGATATGTCATATTCTCCATAACACCAACATTAGCCTGCGAGATAGTGACGTGTGCCAGAGCTTTGTACTTTGTAGTTGATACTGATGTGAATGATTCAAGCAGTCGCCATATCGACTATAGAGTGATAGGAGTGATACTTTGTAGTTTATCCTGACATTGTTTTATGATTAATACAGTTCAATTCATAATTTGTGCTCCACAGTTCTCCATCATCTGGTCGGCACCTCATCACCGTTGCTTAAAATTATTAGCGGTAGATTCGTCATTCATGTGTATTGGAAGGATGTTCCTTTCACTGTCGGTTAAATATTTATTCTCATCGTATAACTTTATTGATAGATGTCGCCATTCAGGTAATATTGGGTGTTTATTTCTTGCTTTTGCATTTCATGATTTTGGTTTGTCTAGTCATCTTGTAACTTTAGGCTCCATGGTTGGTTGCTGCAGAATCAGAATGTTGAGCACTATAACTATTTCATCTCTTCACATTGCTCCATCTCTTAACATTCTCCTGTTAACAATTTTATTCTGTGTAGGCTCAGCAGTCTCCCCATTGAAGATAAGCTTGTTTATATACTTCCATGTCTGGTAAACAGCAGCGCTGATGATGGAATATCGAATGTCTCTGTGTGTTTGACTCTTCCATACCATGCTATCCGTCCAGCATAGAGGATCCGTGCAGGTTTTCCATTGAACCGAAGACCCTAACGCCTATAGTGATAAATATAGTTGACATATGCATTCTAGGCGGAAATCTGAAACATGCTTGAAGTTCTGTCTTTACTACGCCTTTCATATACCAGTTTACTTTCTTTTTTTATTAGGAACAATCCATTTTACAAGAATTTTTTTTTTTGGATATGGCTAAAGTAGCCTGAAAAAACAGACAAGAGGACTTAAAAAGACTTTACATTAAAATGTAATGTAGGCATTGCATCAAGTCTAGTCCACTGGCTTCCGGAGCATCTGAACGAACGAGTAATGGAGTCAGCGGCAACATTCGCCTCTCGTTGAATCAAGACAAGGTTCTAATTTTTCTCCTGTAGAAGGATCCTGCTGCATCCTGCTGCAGTAAGTGAACGATTCCTTGTGCCACACTGAATCAATAATCTTAGTGTTAAAGCTGGTGACAAGGTGATAGCAGTCAGATTCAAAAATGACATTCTTGAGCTGCATTTCCTGTGCTAGTTTCAAAGCCTCTTTCAGCGTAGTGCCCTCAATGTCTATTACATTATCGCACCAGGGTGACTTGAAAGCCTCTAACTACAGCGATTACACCATTATGGTCTCTTGCCAGCATTCCAATACCACCTTTCCTCGTCTCGTTGCACCAGGAGCCATCAATGTTGATTTTAATAAACTGTTTAGGAGGTCTGCTCCACTCCAAGCTATTGGAAAGTCTCAAAGAGGTGGCTAGGTCTTTTAGATATAAAATCTGAGAAAAATGCCAGAATTCTGTGGTATGCTAACCGAGGATCAAAAGTGTGTTTGTTTTGGACAGCCAGATTCCTATTGTACCAGGTGTGAACCAACACGCGACAATTATCTTCATGAAATTTACTATAATCATATGTTGATGACAGAAAAATAAGAAGTCGCTGAAGTTGTTAAAATGGTTTATATACTCAGACCCTCTTATATTCAGCAATTGCCACCAGGAATCCGTCCACCAGCAGTGAGAAAAGATATGCATTTCATCCTCAAAATGAAATTGACAAACCGGACAAGATGTATTGCTTATAATATGATGTCTAAGCTGTTGCGCACCTGTTGGGAGTGGCCCATGGAAGCCTTTTCAGACAAATAATTTAATTTTGCGAGGTAAGGGAAAGCTTCTTAACAGTTTTCCAAAAGGCCTTTGTTTGGGATTTGTCTGACTGTTCTGAGAACTCAGGCCTGTGTTGGCCCTCCAGAAGTTTCGCAACTGCATGCAGATTTTACAGAGAACACAGAGCAGTTATTAGCACACCAAAAAAGCTCTCATGTTGCCAAGTTTATGTTGGCACCATAATTAAGAATAGGCAAAGCAACATGGATGGCACACCAAGCCTTGGAAGGCTTATAGCCCAACCTGGAGTCCAGGATATGATTCGAAAAATACTTTGTTCTGAAAATTTGGCTAACCAATAAGTGTGGGTGGGACTGGATACGCCACGCCTGCTTTGCCAGAAAAGCCATGTTGAGGCATCTCCAGTCACGAAAGGCTAGCCCTTCTTCTTCTCGATTCTTTTTCAGAGTCTCCTGCTTTACCCGATGTACACCTCGTCTAGTACGCCCATTACTCCACCAGAAAGAATGAATAAAGCTCTGAATAGTTGACTCCGACAATAAAAAGATGGACAACCAATACTGTGGAAGGGCATTTAAAACTGCAGAGATGAGTACTTCTTTTCCTCCGATGGAGAGCTTGCAGTTCCGCCAACTATGAACTTTATTTCGGAGCTTTTCGATGATTGGCAGGTAAGTCTCAGTCTTCTTTCGGTGGCATTGCAGAGGTAGACCCATATATTTAGATAAATGTGGCACAATCTGAACTCCCAATATATTAGTAATTTCAGAACGAACACTGGGAGGACAGTTCTTACTGACAGCCATTTCAGATTTGCCGTAATTAACTGTTTGTCTTGAAATCTTTTTGTAACATTGTAAGAAGACATCCCGTAATGCTTTAATAGTTGAGGAATTGATTTTCATGAATATGAGACAGTCATCAGCAAACATTAGGTGACTTATAGAAGAAGGGGATCTTCTTTATGCCCTGAATGAGGCCCAGGTCCGCATAATGTTTAAGCATATAGGAAAGTCATTCGGTGCATAATATGAATAGATAAGGTGACAAGGGGTCGCCTTGTCGGAGACCCATACTGGGGGAGAAAAATTCAGATATGTCACCATTCACTCTTATGTAGTAGTTGTCAGACTTCACATAACTAAGGACTCTTGCTACCGACATTTCATTAAAGCCCAATTGCAACAAAATCCCACTCTATCATATCGTACGCCTTGGCCATATCTAACTTAAGAGATGCGTAAACTTGTTGTTGCTGATTTTTAGATTTGTGAATAAATTGGGAAAGTCATATTGTAGAACCTCCCAATTTTGTTAGAAAAATGCCGCGGAGAAGCCGTCATGACCAGTAGCCTTGTCTGGATTGATTTGGAACAGAGCTATGGTAATCTCGTCCGCCGTATATGGAGCTAGAAGCAGTGTTGTGAAAACCGGACCGGACCGGCCGGTTCGACCGGTTGGACCGGGAACCGGTCCGGTGACCGGTCCGGTTCTCGAATCGGATCGGATATGCAATAAACCGGTCAAACTTGGTCAAACCCGGTCAAGAACCGGTCAAACCCGGTCAAACCGGTCAAGACCCGGTCGGTTGAACCGGTTGACCCGGTGGGTTGACCCAGTTGACCCAATTTTGATTAAAACGCAATTTGATCGGTTCAATCGGTTCGATTTGGTTTGAAAAAATATATATTTAATTTGACTTGGACAAGACTCGAACCTAGTCTTCCTCTATAATTATCCTCTCTCCTTCCACCAAGCTAAACATGATTCTTGTTTTACTATTTGTTTCAATAATGTATATTCATTTATCAAATCTATAAAATTTATTACTTACTATCAATTTAGCTAGAAATTCAATTAGTCTTAGAAATCCCTTATTGTTGTGACTTACAAATTAAGACTAAAATTGTTATTGTTGTATTATTGATTTGTACTTTAGTAAATTCTAAATTTGTTATGGTATGTTATTGTAATCAGATCATAAACATGTAATATTTATTCAAGTCATAAATATGTTAAATTATAATATCATATATAAGTATATTATTTTATTATTTTTAATTCGTGCGGGTCAAACCGGTTCGACCCGGTTGAACCACTGACCCATCGACCCAGTGACTTGACCGGTTCGATGACCGGTCCGGTTTTAATAACACTGGCTAGAAGCATATGATTGTGTTCGTCTGTTACTTTCCTAGGAACTAGTATGAGGTATGGCTGCAACTCCTCTTTGCCAAATAGATTGTCTGAACTAGTATGAGCTTTGTAATAGTTGACAATAATTTTGCTTAACCTCCTCCGGAGCAGTAGTTTTTGCGGCATTACACGAAGCTTCTCTGTCATACATATGTGCTTATCCATTTTACAGGAATTGATGACTAAAAATTGTTCTTGTTCCACTCCGAGCTTCAAAGTCATGCAACGGCACCGTTTAGTGAATTTCAATACTATTAAATTATATTAAGGTGTAAACAGGGGCACGAGTTATCGCACTAATATTCTCATGACATTAACGTTTTCCACTCGAACGGTGTCGTGGTAGCTATTAGGTGGAAACTGCAATTCATCAATAATCTCAAGCTCAGAGACGACCTCAAAATTAGGGCTTTTTCTTTTGTTCACAAGTCTTTGAATTGAACGATCAACGTTTTGGAAGAAATGCGGTGGTTGTCACTGTCTTCGATTCGCAGCTGGAAGAAGCTTCAGCATCCTCCAATTGTTGGCAGCAGCAGTAAACATAACGAAATGTGTTTTTCCTTATACTTGTTATCAAGTTTTAGCGTAGGTAGGGCTACTGTGTCCGATAAGCCGAAATCAAACTATATTGAGAACATCAAATCTCATAAAAGGAAGAGTTGTAGAGGCCTGTTGCCGGATTCGATAAGTTTGAGTAGGTTAATGAAGAGCTATAGCAAGATTGGGGGTACAGGATATGGTTTTGGTGTTCTAGGGTTGGTTTTGAAATTGGGTTATACTCCACATATCATTGGTATCTCTTCTCTCATGCATGCTTTGTGTCAGCAGCTCAGAATCAATGAGGCTGCTTTGCTGTTTCAAAAAATGAAGACTCACTTGGGTTGCCCACCTGATATTGTTGCATTTGGGACTCTGCTTAAGGGATTGTGCTCGACCGGTAACTCCAGAATCGCCTTGAATTTGCATGAGCAGATTGCTGATGGGACTCATGATCTTAGCGGTGATTTGCAGCTCGATCTCATATGCTACAGTACTCTTATCGATGGCCTTTGTAAGGATGGACTTATAGATAAGGCAAATGAATTGTTTCTAGAAATGAGAAAAAAGGAAATAAGTCCTGACGTCATTACTTACACTATAGTAATTGACGGTTTGTGCAAAACTGGTAGGTGGGAGGAGGCCAAAGCTACGTCTCGTGAGATGTTGGACCATGGTCTTGAACCCAGTGTAGTTACGTTCAACGTGTTGATTAATGCTCTAGCAAAAATGGGAAAAAGTAAAGAAGCAAAGGAGCTGTTTTTACAAATGGTACAAAGCGGTCAAATGCCCACTGTGGTTACATACAGCTCTTTGATGGACTGTTTATATAGGGAAGGAAATAGTGAGGAACTGAAAGAAATTTTTGTTTCCATGGACAGAAATGGTATAACGCCTAATGTTGTCAGCTACCGTATATTGATTAAAGGGTATTGCAAGCATGGAATGATACATGAAGCTATTGAAGAATATCGGCAAATGATTCGTAAGGGAGTCAAACCTGACATCATTACTATTAATGCTTTATTAGAGGGCATGCTCTTGAAGGGCATGGTGAGCGAAGCGATTGAACTGGAAAGTGAAATAACAGTTCACAATCTCACTCTTAATATTTGTACTTATAACATTCTGGTTGATGGGTACTGCAAGAATGGTTGCATTCAGGATGCAGTGAAGCTTTTTGATATTTTGAGTGATAGCAAGCTGAAAACAGATTTCGTTACATATAATTGTTTGATTGACGGACTTTGTAAAGTTGGGACATTAGAAAATGCACTGTTATTGTTTGATAGAATGTCCAGCGACGGTGTGGTACCAAATGTTACAACATATACTGTTCTCATCGATGGACTGTGCAAAGCAGAAAAAATTATTGAGGCTGAGAAGTTGTTTGTCGATATGGAAAAAAATGGCATCGTTCCAGATGCGTGCACATTTGGTGCACTAATTCATGGTTTTTGCCAGATCGGTAACACAAACAAAGTAATCGAATTCCTTCAAATGATGGCACACAAACAAATCAAGTTAGATGATGCAATTGATGACATGGTCATATCCCGGCTGTTGAAGGAAGAGAAATATGATGAATATCTTAACCTTCTTCCAACTTTTCCTCAAAGGGTACCACCAACGGTTCATTAACCCATGGTTTGATGTGTTTGACAGTGGATTTTCAGGTACTTAACCAAATGTAGATCGATGTAAAAATTAGTGAAGATCTTTAGCAGAGCCACGTGGTGCCTCAAAGAATATTACTATGGTGAATACTACTTACTTGCTGATAATGTAAGCTTCACGCAGAGGGAATCTTGAATGTGGATGAGGTTGCTCAATAGGTGACTTTTGAGTTCCCTCTCGATTGTTTTTAGGCCTCTGCCATTGGAGTAGTTTCCTCCATTTTTTCAGTTTATGCCTGAAGACTGAAGTAATAATTATTTCTGATCCAACTGTGACAATGAAACATATTATTTGATTTGTAACACTTGTCTTTTCACTGATATGTCATATTCTTCACAACACTAACATTAGCTTGCGAGGTCTGGACGTGTGCCAGAGCTTTGTACTTTGTAGTTAATACTGATGTGAATGATTCAAGCAGTCGCCATATCGACTGTATAGTGATAGGAGGAGTGATACATTTAGGTCTCGCCGATCGCCTCAAGGATCCCTCAAGGATCCGATTTGAAAAGACAGCGGAGACGGAGCTCTCGCCGATCGCCTGAAAATTATCTACGAGGTTGGTCAAGTTTTCCATTTTGTTACGATCGTTATTTGCCTCGTGTTTCAACACAGCCTCGTACATCATCCGTTTATGCATTGCTGTGGTGAAGCGGTGTCACTGAGAATCTATGTCGCTTGCATGTTCAACGAAATGCTTCAAAGAGAATTTGAAGGAAAAACCCATCTGGATTGGCGAAAATGGCGCACTAAGTTGACTGGTCTAGATTTGTGTTGGTAATGAGGAAGACTGCAGGTAGCTGGAGCCCTTCATGACTAGAATGATGCGGACAATCTACCTTCCGAAAGGTCAAGTATTTGCTTCTAACATTCAACGAATAGAGGGCGAAATGCAATGTTGAAGTGTTTTTAGTGAAATACAATACAAGTATACATGACAAAGTTGAAAATATAGCAACTGACATAGTTGAAATCAGAATTTACCAGTATCGTACATTTGCCATCAGAAAATATAGCTACTTTATGTGTAGTTGTTCTTTACCGCAAGAATCACCCCTATGGAATATGGCTTCAAAAAATAATACTTATTTTTAATGAGAAATGTAATTCACCTATCGTAAATTAAATGTGGTTGTTCATAATTCTATGTAGGTTAGAATGGATAAATCATCATCTGAAACTATAGGATGAATATCGGATTACTTGTTATGCAAGTGATCTAACCATTTTAAATTTTGTAAGAACCAAAGCCTTAACTCCGTTCTCTGTGAATAAAAACTCATGACCGGAGAACAATGAACGAAATATAATTTGATAAACTGGAAAATTCTTCACTTAAGAAAACATAAAATGCGACAAAACCATATAAAAAAAAGATAATTAAAAACTTGAAAATATCACTAAAGTAGGCCCTAAATTGTAAAAAGTTCTCAAGGTGGATAACATTATGGCAAGTCCCCTCTATAAACTCTGCCTCTTCCATTGATATCGTCCTCGTAACTTTCACCATTGTTTCGGTTACTCGATCCGCTCACACTACCATTCCCATTCCCTCGCCCATAGGTTGTATTCGTATATCCGTCACGATTACCATAAACAGACCCACGATGACTAGCAACATTTGTATACCCGTCACGATTACCATAAGCAGACCCGATATGACTGCTGCTAGCTCTGTTACTCACACTGCTATTCGCCCCTCTAGCACTTACATTGCTTCCATTGTTGTAACCGTATTGGTTGTTGTTATTGTATACGTTGTTCTGACCGTATCCGTTGGAGCCTCCTCGAGCGACATTACTGGCATTGCTCCCTCCTCGAGCAATATTGCTGGCATTGTTATTATAAGTTCCGAGGTCCTCATAGAAACCTCGATGTGTAATATTGGTAGGTCCAGTAAACGGGCTTGGTAAGTTGTTTCTTTCATGCACGGTGTTTACAAAATCCAAAAAAAGCTGGTACTCCTCGATCGTCGGGTATTGCGCTAATAACGCATTCATATCATCCTCGCTGCTACTGCCATTGGGATTCCGAGTTCCATTGCTTGCCCTGGTTCTTCTATCATTCCTGCTCCCGTTCCCAGACATTCTGCAAACACATACATACAAGTTAATGCAAAAGTTACTAAATTATTCCAAATAATATTTTCGTAATTCATCACAAAAGTTAAATACTCGAAAACACGTCAAATGGACATACATACAAGCTGATGCAAAAGTTATTAAATTAGTCCAAATAATATTTTCATAATTCATCCCAAAAAAGATTAAAAGACGTCAAAGGGACATAAAAGACACGATCTTTTATAGTGTAAATGTTCATAATACGATGTTTTTCTTTTATGAATATAATACGATGTTTTTTTGTGAAGAGTTGTGATGAACAAATACCTGAGCTAACCTGAGATTGCTTGAGCTTAAGGCGGACGGACTGATATGAGAGTCGAGGAGTGTTTTGCTGTTTGTTGCTGTCTGATGTTCAGTGTATAAATAGTGGAAGTGTCTTAAATATTTTGGAAAGAAATAAATTGTAATAAAAATAATAAGCTGCCTAAAAATTACCCGGCTAAATTTCATGTTTCGAAATTTGTCTAAAACTATTGCTAGGTAGATTTTGAAATCTAAGATATGTGATCTGAGAATTATATTTCTCCTTAAGATATATCTACCTAATTAATCGCCAAGCAACATATATATGAAGAATTTTCTCCTTTATATAATTATTTCTTTATATTTCAGAAAATTAATTATGTCATTCACATACTAAATTTTGTCAATAATATTTTTGCAGATGTATTATTATGCATTCGTGAGATTCCGTATCAAATGAGTTTATTTATATTTCCTAAATTAAGTATGTTTTTCACATCCTATATTTTCTCAAAAGATATCTCTCTCCTGGATATATACTTGGCCTTCTAACTCTTATTTAATTTCCAAAGTTATTAAATCACATGCCGAATTTTGTAGTAAATATTTAGTCCAGTTAATTATATTAGACACTACAAGCTGCAAAATCTACCAAGCAATATTTTAAGAGAACTCTCCAAAAATGAAATTTTGTCAGGTACTGTAATATTTATTTAGCCAGCTTAATTTTATTTTCTTTTTATTATATACTCGTTTCCAAATTTAAAATTTCCTCCATGTATTTAAACGTTAAAACCCTCCGCCTCGACAGGTCCACAAATAATGGCAGTGTGAGTAGCAAAGCGAGCACGAGCAACAATCGGAGCGGGTCTGTTTTTGGATATCGCAACGGATATACGATGTGTGAGCGAGGGAGTGGGAGCAGATCGAGTAATAGAAAAAATGGTGAAAATTGCAACGATAATATCAGTCTAGGAAGTAACTATCATCAGTGGTACTGGCCACGTAATATTATTACCTTTGGATTGGAATCGAAACTTTTTGTATTATTTTGGCTGACGAATTTTGTAATTTATCTTCACTTTCATCTTTCATCTTTCAAGCACTGTTTTTTTTTTTCTTCAGAAAATAAATGTTTTTTTTTTTTGAAAGCCTCTTTCAAAACAAACTTCAATTGATAACATTGCTTGCATCACAAGAAACGTTTTGAAACTCAAATGGCTTCTTTAAAAGATTTTATCCCAAATGTCCACGAGTCTCTGCAAATTTCACCTCTTTCTGTAATTAAGTACATTTTTAGACACGTTTTTGCAATTGGAAAGAGATGGAACGAAAATGACATTTATGTCTCCTCCGTGAAAACCTAGAACGATCAGATTAGGAAACACAGCGGAGACGGAGCTCCCGCCGATCGCCTGAAAACTCTCTACGAACTTGGTCAAGTTTTCCATGTTGTTACGGTCGTTATTTGCCTCGGGAGGACCTCTGTTTCAACACAGCCTCTTACATGATCTGTTTATGCAGTGTTGTGGTGAAGCGGTGTCATTGGGGAATCTATGTCGCTCGTGTGTTCGATAAAATGCTTCAAAGAGAATTTGAAGGGAAAAACCCATCTGGATTGGAAAAATGGTGCACGAAGTGGGCTGATGTAGATTTGTGTTGGTAACGAGGAATAGTGCAGGCCTCTTACATGATCTGTTTTTTTTTGTGTGAAATACAATACAAGTACGAATAATAATGTTGAAGATATAGCAACTGACTCGGTTGAATTTATGATTTGCCAGTCTCGTACAATTGCCATCAGAAAAGGACTCTAAATAAAGCTTGTCGTAGTGACTTTATTTTACTGCCTCCTACATTTTGCCATTAGGAAATGATTCTAAATGAAGCATCATCGTACCTTGAGGTAGCCCTGTTCGACGAAAGAAGCAATGCAGTCATCAAACATCTGGCTCAAAGACTTGGAACTTGAGCCCTAAGTTCCTGATCTTGTTCGTGTTGAACTGGTAGTAAGGCCTTTCCATTTGCTTGAAGCTGCCAGAAAAGCAAGGCACTTCATGTTTACATAACTCAATAGGTTATAAATATTCAATAGCTGGCTGGAATTGGAAGGGTTACTGGGATTCTGAACCTGTTGGGGATTGGCAGATTTGGATACCATTTGGACAGCAATGCAACGAGGCATCATTGTCAAAATATTGCGACATCTCAGTTAATGGCGGTGCGCATTAGTACCACCTCTTCCTCATCTTTCAAAAACTCCAAAGACTCCCCATAGTACTTCTTCGCTTTCCGTCTCAAAACAGCTGAGTCACCGGTTTCTCCATCTACCTCCAAACCATTAATTAATATCGTGAATGACGACCGATCTGGCTCACACCCTAACTCCTTCATCAAGTAGAAGCAATCCACGGCGAGCATATTGACCTTAGCAGAAAATTAAATTCCTCAATGCCAGCCTCAATCCTATGTGAATCTACTTTCAAACAACTGTACAGAAACTGAACCTCATCAAACAACTCATTGGTAGCAAACACTGCAATCATGTCTGCAAACAATAGAACATGCGGCTTGTACCAGAATTCCCTCCTGATATCTTCGAAAACCTACATCAGCAAAACCCACAAATCATCTTGTCTTCCAAATCGCTTTTCTTTGAGGCATTTTACCAAGAAGTTTAAAAATGATAGACTAAAAAGTGCACCAAATTCCCATTGCTCCAAATTCGAAAAACTTCATTGAAGCATTTCATCAAACAGTTACAAACGCCAAAATGATAGACTAAAAAGTGCACCAAATTCCAGTTGCTCCGAATTTGAAAAAACTTCATTGAAGCATTTCATCAAACAGTTTACAAAACCCAAAAATGATAGACTAAAAAAAAACTGCACCAAATTCCAGTTGCTCCAAATTTGAAAAAACTTCACAGAGACAGTTCATCAAACAGTTTACCTATGCCAAAACAATGGACTAAAATTTGCACCAAATTTCAAACCTTTAACGCCAAATCGCATTCATTCTGCCTCAGAAACTCCCGCAGAACAGCTACCATGTCAAACTTCAACAACCGGCGGAATCTGGAATCAATAGCTCGCTGCAGCAACTCATCATCTCTCTTAGCCCGCTTCAAGGCTTGAACAGCTTGTATAGCTTCAATACTCAAATTCCTCCCTCTCTGCAACGGCTTCCGATTCTTGCTTCTGTCCCTCATACTTATCCGCATCCCTCCGTTGCTACTCCACGGCCACGATCCGCCGCCGGCCCCAAATTTGACATAGTTTAAACCTCCGCCCAATTTAAGGGTTTGGAAAAAAGGGGAAGAACGCATTGGTACTGACCACCGGCTCGAATTTCCAACCGCGTAGATTTCGAAGCTCGTCGTTATCATCGGACCACTCTCGCTTCGCCGCCAGAGAATAATCTCAGAGAACAGCAAAACGGTGTCCGCTTGTCACTCTATCAAATTATTCAAAAAAAATTATTATTATATCAAAAAAAAATTATTATTTTATATACAAAACTGTGTCGTGAAAAAAGCGTTTTCCATACTAACGGTGCCGTTTTTGCAGTGAGGCAGCTTCAGGTGGATATTGCAATTTTATCAAAAAGCTCAGGAACCGAGACGAACACAAATATAGGGTTTATTTTTTGAAAGACCAACATTTTGGAAGAAATGCGGTGGTTGTGGCTGTCTTCGATTCGCAGTTCGAAGAAGCGGAAGCTTCAGCATCCTCCAATTCTTGGCAGCAGCATCGGTAAACATAACGAAATGTCCTTCTCTTTAAACTTGTTGTCGACCTCCGCAGCAGCTAGGGGTACAGCGTCCGATAATCGGAAATCAAACCCTGTAGAAGTTTATATTGAGACCATCCGATATCAAAAAAGGAAGAGTTGCAGAAGGTTGTTGCTCGATTTCATGGGTTTGAGTAGGTTAATGAGGAGCTATAGCAAGATTGGGTGTACAGAATATGGTATTGGGGTTTTAGGGCTTATTTTGAAATTGGGTTATACTCCAAATGTCATTGATATTAATATTCTCATGAATGCCTTGTGTCAGCAGCTCAGAATAAATGATGCTGCTTTGCTGTTTCAAAAACTGAAAACTCACTTGAGTTGCAAACCTGACATAGTTACATTTAGGACATTGCTCAAGGGATTGTGCTTGACCAGTAACTCACGAATCGCCTTAAATTTGCATGAGCAGATTGCTGATGGGACTCATGATCTTAGCGGTGATTTGCAGCTAGAGACCAGATGCTACAATACACTTATTGACGGTCTTTGTAAGGATGGCCTTATAGATAAGGCAAAGGATTTGTTTCTAGAAATGAAGAAAAATGAAATTAGTCCTGACGTCATTACTTACACTACAGTAATTGGCGGTCTGTGCAGAGCTGGTAAGTGGGAGGAGGCCAAAGCTGTGTGTCGTGAGATGTTGGACCATGCTCTTGAACCCGATGTGGTTACATTCAACGTGTTGATTAATGCTCTAGCAAAGATGGGAAAAAGTAAAGAAGCAAAAGAGCTTTTTTTACAAATGGTAGAAAGTGGTCAAATGCCCACCGTGGTTACATACAACTCGTTGATGGACTGTTTCTACAGGGAAGGAAATATTCAGGAACTGAAAGAAGTTTTCATTTCCATGGACAGAAACGGTGCAACTCCTGATGTTGTCAGCTACAGTATATTGATTAAAGGGTATTGCAAGCATGGAATGATACATGTAGCTATTGAAGAATATCGGCAAATGGTTCATAAGGGAGTCAAACCTGTCATCATTACTATTAATGCTTTATTAGAGGGCATGCTCTTGAAGGGTATGGTGAGCGAAGCAATTGAACTGAAAAGTGAAATAACAGTTCACGATCTCAGTCCTGATACCTGTACTTATAACATTTTGGTTGATGGGTTATGCAAGAATGGTTACATTCAGGAGGCAGAAACGTTATTTGATTTGATGAGTGGTAGCAAGCTGAAACCAGATGTCTTGACATATAATAGTTTGATCGACGGACTTTGTAAAGTTGGGAAATTAGAAAAGGCACTGTTATTGTTTGATAGAATGTCTAGTGACAATGTGGTACCAGATTGTAGGACTTGTAGTATTCTCATCGATGGACTGTGTAAAGCAGAAAAAATTGTCGATGCGGAAAAGTTATTTGATATGATGAGTGATAGCAAGCTGAAACCCGATGTCGTTACATATAATTGTTTGATTGACGGACTTTGTAAAGCTGGGAAATTAGAGAAGGGACTATTGTTGTTTGATGGGATGTCTAGCGATGGTGTGGTACCAAATGTTACAACATATACTATTCTCATCGATGGACTATGCAAAGCAGAAAAAATTATTCAGGCAGAAAAGTTGTTTGTTGATATGGAAAAAAATGGTATTCTTCCAAATGTGTGCACATTTGGTGCACTTATTCATGGTTTTTGCCGGATGGGCGACACAAACAAAGTAATTGAACTCCTTCAAATGATGGCATACCGACAAATCAAGCTGAATGATGCAATTGACTACATGGTCATATCCCGGCTGTTGAAGGAAGAGAAATATGATGAATTTCTTAACTTGCTTCCAACTTTTCCTCAAAGGGTACCACCAGCGGTTCATTAACCCATGGTTTGAAGTCCGTGACAGTGGATTTTCAGGTACTAAACCAAATGTATATCGAGGTAAAAATTAGTGAACATCTTTAGCAGAGCCACATGGTGCCTCAAAGAATATTACTATGGTGAATACTACTAACTTGCTGATAATGTAAGCTTCACGCAGAGGGTATCTTGAATGTGGATGAGATTGCTCAATTGGTAACTTTTGAGTTCCCTCTTGATTGTTTTTAGGCCTCAGTCATTGGAGTAGTTTGCTCCTTTGTTTCAGTTTATGCCTGTAGTGATAATTATTTCTGATCCAACTGTGACAATGAAACATAAAATTAGATTTGTAACACTTTTCTTTTCACTGATATGCCATATTCTTCACAACACTAACATTAGCTTGCGAGGTCTTGACGCGTGCCAGAGCTTTGTACTTTGTAGTTAATACTGATGTGAATGATTCAAGTAGTCGCCATATTGACTGTATAGTGATAGGAGTGATACATTTAGTCATTTGAATGGGTTAGACATTTGTTTAAGACTCTTTATGGTTAGCACTTTTAAACTTTTAAGGAACAAATTGTTTATCATGGATTTATGCATTTGTAGGCTTCTCTGTTCTTTTATTAGTTGTTCTGGACTCTTGTAGGATAGGTCTGGCAGATTTGATTTTTCTAAGAGAATCTGAAAATTATTTTTTCCTGACATTGTTTTATTATTTATTACAGGTTAATTCATAATTTATGCTCCACAGTCTCCATCATCTGGTCGGCAGCTCATCACTGTAGCTAAAATTATTGTAGGTAGATTCGTCATTGAGGTGTATTGGAAGGTTGTTTTTAATGATAAATGTAATACTCCTATTGTAAATTAAATGTTGTCGTTCATAATTCTATAGAGTCTAGAATGGATAAATCATCATCTGAAACTACAGGATGAATATCGGATTACTTGTTATGCAAGTAATCTAACCATTTGAAATTTTGTAAGAACCAAAGCCTTAACTCCGTTCTCTGTGAATAAAAACTCATGACCGGAGAACAATGAACGAAATATAATTTGATAAACTGGAAAATTCTTCACTTAAGAAAACATAAAATGCAACAAAACCATATAAAAAAGCTAATTAAAAACTTGAAAATATCACTAAGTAGGCCCTAAATTGTAAAAAGTTATCAAGGTGGATAACATTATGGCAAGTCCCCTCTATAAACTCTGCCTCTTCCATTGATATCGTCCTCGTAACTTTCACCATTGTTTCGGTTACTCGATCCGCTCACGCTACCATTCCCATTCCCTCGCCCATAGGTTGTATTCGTATATCCGTCACGATTACCATAAACAGACCCACGATGACTAGCAACATTTGTATACCCGTCACGATTACCATAAGCAGACCCGACATGACTGCTGCTAGCTCTGTTACTCACACTGCTATTCGCCCCTCTAGCACTTACATTGCTTCCATTGTTGTAACCGTATTGGTTGTTGTTATTGTATATGTTGTTCTGACCGTATCCGTTGGAGCCTCCTCGAGCGACATTACTGGCATTGCTCCCTCCTCGAGCAATATTGCTGGCATTGTTATTATAAGTTCCGAGGTCCTCATAGAAACCTCGATGTGTAATATTGGTAGGTCCAGTAAACGGGCTTGGTAAGTTGTTTCTTTCATGCACGGTGTTTACAAAATCCAAAAAAAGCTGGTACTCCTCGATCGTCGGGTATTGCGCTAATAACGCATTCATATCATCCTCGCTGCTACTGCCATTGGGATTCCGAGTTCCATTGGTTGCCCTGGTTCTTCTATCATTTCTGCCCCCGTTCCCTGACATTCTGCAAACACATACAAGTTGATGCAAAAGTCACAAAATTAGTCCAAATAATATTTTTGTAATTCATCCTAAAAAAGATCAAATACTCGAAAACACGTCTAATGGACATACATACAAGCTGATGCAAAAGTTATTAAATTAGTCCAAATAATATTTTCATAATTCATCCCAAAAAAGATTAAAACACGTCAAAGGGACATAAAAGACACGATCTTTTATAGTGTAAATGTTCATAATACGATGTTTTTCTTTTATGAATATAATACGATGTTTTTTTGTGAAGAGTTGTGATGAACAGATACCTGAGCTAACCTGAGATTGCTTGAGCTTAAGGCGGACGGACTGATATGAGAGTCGAGGAGTGTTTTGCGGTTTGTTGTTGTCTGATGTTCAGTGTATAAATAGTGGAAGTGTCTTAAATATTTTGGAAAGAAATAAGTTGTAATAAAAATAATAAGCTGCCTAAAAATTACATGGCTAAATTTCATGGTTCGAAATTTGTCTAAAACTATTGCTAGGTAGATTTTGAAATCTAAGATGTGATCTGGGAATTATATTTCTCCTTAAGATATATCTACCTAATTAATCTGCAAGCAACATATATATGAAGAATTTTCTCCTTTATATAATTATTTCTTTATATTTCAGAAAATTAATTATGTCATTCACATACTAAATTTTGTCAATAGAGTATATTTAAATTTTGTCAATAGAGTATATAATTTTCTCCTTTATATTATTATGCATTCGTGAGATTCTGTATCAAATGAGTTTATTTATATTTCCTAAATTAAGTATATTTTTCACATCCTATATTTTCGCAAAAGATATCTCTCTCCTGGATATATACTTGGCCTTCTAACTCTTATTTAAATTTCCAAACACATGCCGAATTTTGTAATAAATATTTATTCCAGTTAATTATATTAGACACTACAAGCTGCAAAATTTACCAAGCAATATTTTAAGACAAATCTCCAAACATGAAATTTTGTCAGGTACTGTAATATTTATTTAGCCAGCTTAATTTTATTTTCTTTTTATTATATACTCATTTCCAAATTTAAAATTTCCTCCATGTATTTAAACGTTAAAACTCTCCGCCTCGACAGGGCCACAATTAATGGCAGTGTGAGTAGCAGAGCGAGCACGAGCAACAATCGGAGCGGGTCTGTTTTTGGATATCGCAACGGATATACGATGTATGAGCGAGGGAGGGAGCAGATCGAGTAATAGAAACAATGGTGAGAATTGCAACGATAATATCAATCGAGGAAGTAACTATCATCAGTGGTACTGGCCACGTAATATTATTACCTTTGGGTTGGAATCGAAACTTTTTGTATTATTTTGGCTGAAGAATTTTGCAATTTATCTTCACTTTCATCTTTGAAGCACTGCCACTGATTTTTTTTTAAAAACAAAATATAAGTTTTTATTGCCACTTTCAAAGCATCAAATAATAAGATTGCTTGGATCACAATAAACGCTTTGAAACTCAAATGGCTTCTTTAAAAGAGAATTTATCCCAAATGGCAAATGCCCTGTTTCTGTAATTAAGTAAATGTTTAGACACGTTTTTGCAATTGGAAAGAGATGGCACGAAAATGACATTTCTGTCCTCCTCATAGCCGTGTCGTGAAAACCTAAAAGGATCCGATTTGAAAAGACAGCGGAGACGGAGCTCTCGCCGATCGCCTGAAAATTATCTACGAGGTTGATCGTTACGATCGTTATTTGCCTCTATATCATCCGTTTATGCAGTGCATTGGTGAAGCGGTGTCACTGAGAATCTATGTCGCTTGCATGTTCGACGAAATGCTTCAAAGAGAATTTGAAGGGAAAACCCATCTGGATTGGAAAAAATGGCGCATTAAGTTGACTGGTCTAGATTTGTGTTGGTATTGAGGAAGACTGCAGGTAGCTGGAGCTCTTCATGACTAGAATGATGCGGACAATCTACCTTCCGAAAGGTGAAGTATTTGCTTTCAACATTCAACGAATAGAGGGCAAAATGCAATGTTGAAGTGTTTTTTGTGAAATAAAATACAAGTATTGAAGATATAGCAACTGACAGTTGAAATCAGAATTTACCAGTATCGTACATTTGCCATCAGAAAAGGACTCTAAATAAAGCTTGTCGAAGTGACTTTATTTTACTGCCTCGTACATTTTGCCATTAGGAAATGATTCTAAATGAAGCATCATCGTACCTTGAGGTAGCCCTGTTCGACGAAAGAAGCAATGCAGTCATCAAACATCTGGCGCACAGACTTGAACTGGAGCCCTAAGTTCCTGACCTTGTTCGTGTTGAACTGGTAGTAAGGCCTTTCCATTTGCTTGAAGCTGCCAGAAAAGCAAGGCACTTCATGGTTACATAACTCAGTAGGTTATAAATATTCAAGAGGCTGGAATTGGAAGAGTTGCTGGGATTCTGAACCTCTTGGGGATTGGCAGATTTGGATACCATTTGGACAGCAATGCAACGAGGGCATCATTTTCCAGCACGTCGGAGCTGCAGAGGAATCTGCCACGGGCATCATCCTGCTCGAAAACCAGAATGTGGCAGAGCGCTACGTCGTCTATGTGGACGTACCCCATCCTACCGTGCCACTCGAACCTATGCATCTCCCCTGTAGACCAGGACTCGATTCAATTATCATATGTTTTAAGGCAGTTAATGATGTAGAGCTTGTATGATGCTGGGAGTCAGAACTTAAAACCTTTGAGCAAGCCGAGGACGTCAGAAGCAGTGGAGCACAGCTCAGGTGGCAGACTAGGCCCGACGACAAATGAGGGCAGGACAGTGACTAGATCAATGCCGTTTTGGCTGCAGAACTCCCAAGCTGCTCTCTCAGCCAAGGTCTTTGACAGGGCGTACCAAATCTGAATCAAACAAATTGGGCATATTCAGAGATCAGTACTGCCAAGAAATGTAAAAACGGTATAATTGGAATTCAAAGTGGACCTGAAAGCGTTGACAGAGGTCAACTGAGCTCCATGAGCTCTCGTCGAGAGGCACATTGGGATCAAAATCAACTCTAGCGCGCACAGCTGAGGAAGAAGACGTGAGCACAACACGCCGGAGCGAGGGGTTCCTTTTGCAAGAACGTAGTACATTCAGGGTGCCAGTCACAGCAGGCTCCACCATTTTAACCTGGTCAAACAAAACAAGACTCAGGTAATTGTCTTGGCAAATTTGAATCATTTCATATCATCAGCAAATTTTATTATTACTAATTTTTGCTGAAATCTTAATTTTTGTCCCTATCAGGAATCGAACCAGGTTGATTTCGAAAGGTTCATTGTTATGAGGCTTGATGAGCATATAACCAGTAACTCTAACTCACCATGGGATCAGACACAGCGCCGAAAACGGGCGAAGCAGTGTGGAAAACTCCTACACATCCCGCAACAGCCTCATCAAAGCTACCTTCCTCAGTCAGCTCTGCTCTCATCAGCTTTAGCCTCTCCTTTGCCCCATCCAGTTTCCACAAATGTGCCAGCTTCTTCTCATTTGCCGGATCTCTGACCGTGCCAACTACTTCGTAATCGGATTGGAGAAGCCGCTTGATAAGCCATGAGGCGAGGAAGCCTGACGCTCCGGTAACGCAAACTCTTCCCTTGGACTCCATCTCAGGTTGAGTTTTGCTATTATGATTTTGAGATTTTGTAGATGTTGGGACTGGGGGGAGGCATGTAAAGATCAGAAGGTGAAGCATGTCAAGTTTGTGACATGTTTTTTATGATGTTGAGACAGCGTCATGCAGAAACTACTTCCACCCAACTATCCAATTCAAGAAAACATGACAATGTACATGCTTGCTGGGACATGTTCTTGGGGGCCAAGCAAGTGAAAAATCCTACACATTTTGAGGATCTCATAGTCCGGTCAGATATGTCTTTTTTTTGTGCTAGCAATATTTGACTGCGTAGCACCAGATCCAAATTCACATTTTAGTAGCTAAATAAACTTTTTTTTTTGATGAAAAGTAGCTAAATAAAGGATAATAATACTAGCTAACATATGTAAAGGACGATAATGCACTAGCTCTCAAACTCATATATGGTAGGATTTATGAAATGGGTGATTTTATTTATATATTAATTTTATTAATTTTGCTTGTATATTATTATGTTCAAAGATTTTATGTGAAAAGTTAGTAATGTGAGAAACTCATAATATTACTGTCAAAGTAGTAACATTCTAATTAAAGATTTTTTTTTGGGATGCTTTGCTGTACCTTCCTGTCGAGCATCGGGCGGTCTGGCCATTTTTTGGAAACATGGTACTGAGGTTTCCATTCGATCTTATTCCAAGTACCATAT
The DNA here is from genome assembly GCA_033675395.1 of Rhodiola chrysanthemifolia. Lineage (NCBI taxonomy): Eukaryota > Viridiplantae > Streptophyta > Magnoliopsida > Saxifragales > Crassulaceae > Rhodiola > Rhodiola chrysanthemifolia. The sequence continues at coordinate 3,973,842 of CM066207.1, forward strand.
TGATTTTTTGGTTCATGAAAATATTGTAGTTCGCTACACTTTATTTTATGGTGCTCCGGTTGTTCATATGAGATGGCATAGTTGGCTTCTACTGCGAAAACTCGGTGCACGTAATCAGTGGCCCTGGTGTGTTTTTGGAGAATGAAGTCCTAAAAAGCAATGAAGTTTTGAGTTGTAGTCACCATAGACGGCCCCAAATGGAGCAGTTTAAACAGGCTGGCAGACTGTTCTTTATCAGATTTGGGATTTCGTGAGTACAAATTCACATATTCTAATAAAAGAAGAGGATTGAATGAAGTCAAAAGCAGATTGGACATAGCTCTTATTAATAGGAGTTGGAGGAACTTATTTCCGGAAGCGATTACTCAGCATATTCACACATACTCTTCTGATCATATGGCTATCTACATTAATATGAAAAAGTCATGCATCCTTCAAGTTTGAAAAAATGTAGTTAAGAGACGATAGATTTATGAAGACAGTTAGAGAATCATGGGAATCAATGAGTAATCAGAGGTGGAATTTTGAGAAAAAATTGTCTGTCCGCAGCAAGAAACTATAAGAATAAATTTGGAAATGGTCAGTCCAAATTGAAGCAGCTTAAGGCAGATTTGGCAAAGACTCAAGCTGAATTTAGGAATGAAGCAACTATAGACAAGGAGCACAAAATTATTCAATTGATGAATGGTTGATAAGAGAAGAAATCGTTTGGAAACAAAGATCAAGAATTTGCTGGTTGAAGGAAGGAGATAAAAATTCAAAAAAAATTCATGCTTTTGCATATGGGCGAAGAACGAGGAATTTTATTGCTAAGCTTGGAAGGGAGGATGGTACTTATACAGACAAGTCGGAAGAGATGGAGGATCTTTTTTATAATTATTACAATAACATCTATTGCTCGCAGGGCCTCTCCTCTCAAGAAGATCTTGACAAAAGTTTGCAGTGTGTTCCTTGTAAGGTAACTGGTGATCAAAACTCTATATTAACTGCTCCATATACAGCAGAGGAGGTGATTAGAGCAGTCTTGCAACTTCACCCAGATAAAGCACCTGGCAAAGATTGTTTTTCTAAATCTTTTATTCAGAGCTGTTGGGATATTGTAAAAGATGAATTTATTGCAGATTGTTTATCATTTCTGAATGACGGAATTCTTCATGAAGATACTAACGTCACCCTGATTACTCTTATTTCAAAACAGAAAGAAGCTGATCAAGTTAACCTCTTCAGACCCATCAGCTTGACAGGAGTGAAGGCCAAAGTCATTTCGAAAGCAATGGTGAACAGACTGCAAAGTTTTCTTGGAGAGGTAATCTCATTAGAACAATGCGCCTTCGTTAAGCGTCGACTTATTTCTGATAATTCGATACTGGCCCAAGAAATAAACCACTTTATTAGATCCACTTCCCAAAAGCATGTCTATGGTTCCCTCAAGCTAGATATAGCCAAGGCTTATGATAAAGTAGACTGGTTATTTCTTCAGAGCATGTTACTTAAACTTGGATTTACGGAAGTTTGGGTTGACAAGGTCATGAGTATCGTCACTCAGTGACTTACAGTATAAAAGTTAATGACCATTATACTGAAGTGTTAATCCCACAAAGAGGACTCAGACAGGGAGACCCCCATTGTCTCCCTATCTCTATATCATGTGGGCTGAGTGGGTTGATTGATGGGATTAAGATAACTAGAAGAGCCCCAACTATTTCTCACCTTTTGTTTGCCGACGACAGCTTACTGTATTTTAAAATTACAGAGAACAGTGTTCAACATATGAGGCAGCTGTTAAATGAATATGAAGTTGTATCTGGGCAAGGAGTAAACTTTGCGAAATCTGAAATCATGACAAGTAAAAATATATCTCAGTTTCTGAGGAGTTGCATTTCTGACAATTTGGGAGTGAATATTGTTGATTATCATTGTAAATATTCCAGGCCCTCCCATTGCAGTTATCTAGAAAGAGAAGTGACACATTCAGTGGCATCATCGATAAACTTTATGGAAGAACTCAGAGTTGGAAATCTATCACCCTGTCTATCGGTGGTAGGCAAGTTCTGATCAATTCAGTCCTAAATGCTATTCTTCCTCAGTACTGGCTTTCGTGTTTTTTCCTTCCTGATAAAATCATTCAAAAGATACACAGCTGTATTAATAAATTTTGGTGGCAAACAGCTGGGCAAAATAAAACAATCCATTTGATCAAAGCTGATGCAATGAGGAAAGATAAAGATGAAGGAGATCTAGGCTTCTATAACTTCAGATGGGCTGAACCTGGCTTTTCTAGCAAAACAAGGTTGGCGTTTAATTAAGCAACCAGACCTCCTAATCTCAAGGGTACTTAAAGCCAAACATTTCCATAACTGTACCCTTGATTGATTCCCATGTTGGGTACAGACCGTCGCCTTTTTGGCAAGGCATTCAAAAGGCTCTTCCTATCATAAAACATGGCATTTCTATTGATAGTCAGACAGGAGAAATAAGATGGAAAGAAAATAACAAAGATATGTTTCATATCAAAAGTGCCTATAAAGTTGCCAGAAGATTATCTGAGGCTAGTAATTTGGGATAGAACAGTCGGATAATAGGCATTTGAAAAGATTCTGTAAGCAATTATGGAAGCTGCCTATTCCTCAGACGATCAAGATTTTCGTTTGGAGAGCATATCATGGAGGGTTGCCAACTGGAACTCAACTGAGACGAAGAAGGTCGAAAGGTTATCTTCATTGTTATATTTGTAATTATCAATGAGAAGACGAAATGCATATCTTTATGGATTGCTGGTGGAGTAGAAGTACATGGGAGCGGATGCATTTGGACTTCATTGATGATTGCAGAAAATATAATAGCATTGCTGATGTTATTTACTACGTATTTACAGCAGTAGACACTGAAAAGTTATGCATAGCAATCATCGTATTTTGGTTTATTTGGAATAACCATAATTTAGTAGCTCATGGAAAGACCTACCATTCCCCTGATGTGGCCACCAGAAGAATCATGATGCTTCACAATGAATTTTTATCCAATAACGCAGACATTATGCAATACTTGGATGGATCTTCTCTCTCATGGGTAAGACCAAAGGGCATCTTCTTCAAAGCTAATTGTGATGCATTTTGGGATCCATATACTAAAGGAGGAATTGGAGTTATTATCAGAGATGCCAATTGAACTCTTATTGGCTTGTCAGCAAAGCACTTTCCAAATTGTTCTGATGCCTATTATGTGGAAGGATTAGCTCTTAACGAAGCTATGGTGCTGGCAGAGAAGTTAAAGTTGAAACATGTTTTTAGACTGATAGTAATAAGGAATTAGTGTTATCTATCAATTGCAAATTGGATCATAAAGTGGGGAGAACTGAATGATATCTTAACTGGTGCGAATGCTGGAAAAGGTGAAGCACTGGAATTTTTTTTCATAAGGCGGGGGCAAATTTGGCTGCGGATGACGTGGCTACTATGTAGCACGGAAACCTGTACATGGGTGAGGTACCGGTTTCGGAAACTTGGAAACCTCCGGAAACCTTAGTTGACCGTTTCTGAAACGGTCAACGAATCAGAAACTTCTAGGACATGACAAGAAACAACCTCTAAAAATCCAATTTTGCATTTTATTTTGGAAATTTTTAAAAAAACATGAATTTAAATGATAAATTAAATTATTTTAAACTAAAATTTGATTATTTTAAAAAATCATAAAATTATTTATATATTTAGTACAGCGGTTCCGGTGGTTTCTTTTTTCCTTATTTTCGGATTTGCGGTTTCGAGATTTCTTGCGGTTTCCGTTTCTGTGCTACATAGGTGGCTAGGCATGCGAAAAATGCGAAATAGTCATGGTCGAGACTGGATGCTATTCCTTTGCTAACTAATGTTGTCCAGTTCTTCTAAGTCCTTCCTGTTGCCTTGGTTGACTTGTATAGCCTTATAAAAAAAGATTTTTTTTTTTTGATTGTGAATTAAAGATTATATTTTCTATATTAGCGAAGGTGAGTGTTTTTTACTATGCTTGTCACAAGCCCAAGCCCTCGTCACACGACATCATCAAAACTGAAAATGTTGGAAGATCCTTAACTTGTTGGGCCTCTTTAGATTTCAAGAAATGAGCTGTAAAGCCTTGGTGGGCTTAGATGGCTTTTGTTTAGAATCGTCTACTCTACTTTTGTAGAAATTAAAAAAAAAAATTAACTTCGTGTGACAATGTCCAAAAATTATTGTCGGTGCAACGTGGGATTAAAAAATTATCAGCCAAATATACAGCTTAACAAACATTTATATAATATTAATAAATTTCTGAAATAGACCCAAAAGCAAACATCTAAAATCGCTCACTAATTTATTCAACGACCTCAATCAGTCGACATTTCTTTTCAAGTTGGTCTAATTTCAATTTTTTGTATTAAATCACAAAGTATGCCACTGATTGCTTACTTTTCTTAAACGTCATGCCATTCAATGTTTTTGGTAGGTCTTATTATTTAATTTTTTTTATGAAACATGTGGTCTCTCGTGCATATATTATAGGGAAAATGACAAAGAGAGAGATATGAACTACCACCCATTGATAAATTACGGTCCGAACTATGAAAATTGACAATTAAAGGCAATTTCAAAATATTTGAATCCTCAGTTTCACAATTAAGGACAAGAAGGTTTTTTTAATTCATTCGTTTAGTTAACTTTGTGAATTTACGGAGTGATATTCCTTCAATTAAGTGTTATATGAGGATAAATTTTTTAAAAAATTACCCTCAACTGTTAATATTTATAGTTCGGTCCGTGATTTGTCAATGGGTGGTAGGTCATACCACTCTTTGTCATTTCCCTATATTATATGATACGTAGTTTCTTTTAAGTTGAAATAGCAATAATGTTGTTTTTCTTAAATAATGTCTTTTTACATCATATGATAGTTATTTTCTTAGTAAAACAATTAAATATCTTATCCAATAAGTTATAAGTATAATCAAAACTCGATGATAAACTGTCTTATTGTATATCCCAAATATTAATAGTGTTTTTCTTTATGTCATTTTCGTTTTGTATTTTTTCGATCACATCAATGAATAATTATTCTTATGAGAACATGTGACACAAACACAATAATATTCTACTCTAACCTTTTGATTCTCGTGTTTGACTAAACGATATATTGTTTTAACTTGTTGTATAAAATAAAATAAAAATAAAAATTCATATCTGATTTCAATTGCAAAATATGTCTAGATATTTCAAATTTCATATCTCACATCTCAGTTACCAACCATTCATTTTTGTTGATACGTATTTTCTGTGAGATTTATCTTTCATTTTTTGTCAGAAGGCAGCTGTTATACCCTTTTGTGGGCCATACACTGGGCCTCAATACCAAACAGTACTTCTTTAATTGGGCCATGAACATATGATGAATTCATTTCTTACACTGTACTCAAAAATTTTGTGTCAGAATATTTATCTCCAACAAAATTTTCAAATGTCACACAATAATTCACACACAACGTTGCTTCCCAATAATATTTACTCCACAAAATACTGAATTCAATTTCATAAATTTTGTAACTTTATCAAAAAAAAAAACAAGGGAATGAACAAACAAATTCAACACAGCTTATGTTTATTTATTTGGTTATTTTCATATGTTACTTGCTAATTGCATTACGTGATACTAGCTTCCAAATTTAATTTGTCGGTCAAAATGCTCATTCATAATACGTCCGAGGATGAAGTTGCGATGCGAATATTCAATATTCTCCTACCTAATGACACTCTCATTCGAACCACTTTTGCTAGCAAATAAAAATAGAATAATGTTACATATGCTAACTGCCACTAGTTATGATCCAATTACAAACTATTTTTAAAACCTGTTCAGTGAATGGAAAACTTATCAAAATTAAATTTAAAATTTTATAAATTGATTTTTTCCATATTGTTGAGGAGTCGTTTTATTCATCCAAAATATTTTTAAATAATAAATTTCAATACAAAAAATTTTCGAAAAAAGAAAGAAGAAAAATAAATCACTCGGCGGAAGCGGTGTGAGGATTGAGACTACAAAACAAACAAACCGCTTAGCTGTCCAAACGCGTGGGTCCCACTCTCTTCACATCCAAACACACACTTAGCTGTCGTTTTACTCTTTTACCCCCACCCAGCAGTAACTGCAACTCCTCTTGTTTACCGAAGTGTCGGCAGCCAGTCAGATCGCGGTTCTCGGCTGGCACTGACACTCGCGCTTTTTTAATATTTATTTATTTTATTTTATTTTATACTTAATTCATGTTGGTCAAGTCGCTTAATCATCATTAATTATTTATTAGTTTTCGTTATTTTAAAATTAATTTTAATTAATTTATATATTTGAGCTTTTGAGTCCGAGTCTCTCTCGTCCACATTTTCGCTACCGACGAAGACGACGCTAGCTGGAGACTTAGAGAGAGAGAGAAGTGAGCTGAGCGGCGCCGATCGACTCATCGGATTCGTACGCCGCTACATTCGATGAATTCGATCGCCTTGAGCGATTAATTCGATCCGGATTCGGTCGATACGATTTTTCTTTTCTATTTTCGACATTTTGATTCGAGTGTTGAATTTGGGAATTAGGGATTCAGTGAATCGTGGAGTCGTATTGTGGTTTATTTGGACTGAATTCGGTGCTGCAGTGGAGTTGACGGAGTGAGTGAGTGATGTGGTGAATTGGATATTGTTGTTGTTGTCGTCGTGTGGTTGGGATTTGTGATTTGGAGTGGCTGTGCTGGATTTGGTTTCCAGATCTGGAGATTGGAGGCGGATTGGGGTAGTTTTTTTTGTTGATTTTCGGTAATGGAGGCTAATGCGGGGTTGATTGCTGGGTCGCATAACCGGAACGAGCTTGTGGTGATTCGTCAAGATGGGGAGTTGGCTGTAAGTGTTTGCGTGTTTACGTTCGTTTTTGTTTGCGTGGTTGATATTTTTCATTTGTGGTGGTAGTGTGTCCGATTTGTGAATGTGAGGTTGTTGATTTAGAGGATTTTGGTTTGAGATCAGCTTGATCTCCTGTTGTTGGTTGTAGATTTTGTAATGATATGTTAATTTGGGTTTTTGTGTGGGTGCAGAGGAGACAATTGCAGCAATTGACTGGACAGACTTGCCAGATTTGTGGGGATGATGTTGGGTTGAATGTGGATGGGGAGCTATTTGTTGCGTGTAATGAGTGTGCTTTCCCCATTTGTAGAACCTGCTATGAGTATGAGCGTAGTGAAGGAAGCCAGGTCTGCCCCCAGTGCAAAACCCGGTTCAAACGTCTTAAAGGTTTTGATTGCTATTAGTAGTTTGCATTCTTTTTGTTAGCATTTATTGTACTGCTTTGTGTATTTATGCTCATTTTATAATGGTTTGTTTGCCTTAGGTTGCACTCGAGTTGCTGGTGATGATGATGAAGATGACATTGATGATCTTGAGAATGAGTTCAGCTTTGCAGGAAAGGATAGGCAGGACATGCATATTACTTCGGAGAACATGATGCATGGCCGTTATGGTTCTGATGGTCACATGCCTCATGTTGGGAATCCGATGCCCCAAGTGCCTCTCCTTACTAATGGCCAGATGGTAATCCTTCACTATAATCATTCCCTCAGATCATTCCCCTTCCTGACGAGTTAGGATATAAGTTGCAAGCATTCTGCAGTAGAATAACTTTTAATCACAGAAGGTCATTGTACTTGACTTACGATAGCTTATGTTCACTGATTATTTTCTGGATTTCAGGTCGATGACATCCCTCCCGAACACCATGCTCTAGTACCGTCATTTATGGGAGGTGGAGGGAAAAGAATTCACCCTCTTCCTTTCTCTGATCCTAGTGTACCTGGTAATCATATGATTTGAAACTGTAATGCCCGTTTTTCATCACTTATAAAATAGCTTTTTGTTGATAAATTGTTTTCCTGCAGTCCAACCAAGGCCAATGGATCCATCTAAAGACTTGGCAGCATATGGCTATGGCAGTGTAGCTTGGAAAGAGAGAATGGAAATATGGAAGCAGAAACAAGACAAACTGCAGTTGATGAAGAGTGAAAATGGGGGAAAAGATTGGGACAATGATGACCCTGAGTTACCGTTGTAAGCACTAAAATTTTCTTCCATACAGTTTGCTGTATATCAAACTTAAGAGTTTACTTTGTGAGCACTTTTCAGAAATCGATGAACTTATTGGCATTTGGCATATATAACTAGTTGCTCTTCTAAAGATGGCCTACTTTCTCACCATGGGTGACCCATTATCTTAGCAAATTTGGGACATCACACTGGTTGATAGTTGTAGCTTTTGTTCCTCATGGTTTTCCCACTCTTTTTGCATGTGGTTATGATCAGCATGGATGAAGGCAGGCAACCATTGTCAAGAAAATTACCAATTCCTTCCAGTCGAATCAACCCATACAGGATAATAATTCTCATACGTCTGGTGGTTCTAGGCTTTTTCTTTCACTACCGAGTCACAAACCCAGTGCAAGATGCTTATGCCCTGTGGCTAGTGTCTGTAATATGTGAGATCTGGTTTGCTGTTTCCTGGGTCCTCGATCAGTTTCCAAAGTGGTCTCCAATTGAGCGGGAAACTTACCTAGATAGGTTGTCCTTAAGGTGTGTGCCTATGAAGTTGTGTATCATGTTCCTTAACTTATGCACTAGCCATTTTACAGTGGATGATAACTTTATGGGATTTTCAGGTATGAGAAAGAAGGTCAACCATCTCAACTGGCCCATGTTGATTTTTTCGTCAGTACTGTGGATCCCTTGAAAGAACCTCCTATTGTCACCGCAAACACAGTGCTGTCCATTTTATCTGTGGACTATCCTGTTGACAAGATCTCATGTTATGTGTCTGATGATGGTGCGGCTATGTTGACATTTGAAGGACTGTCAGAAACATCAGAGTTTGCAAGGAAATGGGTGCCTTTCTGTAAAAAGTTTAACATTGAACCACGCGCGCCCGAATTTTATTTTGCTCAAAAAGTTGATTATCTGAAGGATAAAGTTGTGACATCTTTCGTTAAGGAGCGTAGAGCTATGAAGGTATACATATTTATCCGGCAATCTATACTAATATAGTTTGCGCAACACGGTTATCATGCATAGATGTATCTGGTGTCATATGATTTGCTAGATGGATAAGGTTCAAGCATCCACGCGTCCTTTTGTAGCCCGGTGTCCATGTTTCATCCGTAAATATCAGGCTACAGGTGGATTATGTTTACTAGTTTGCTGGTACTGATTGTCTTATTTGCAGAGGGAGTACGAGGAGTTCAAAGTTCGGATCAATGCATTGGTTGCAAAAGCACAAAAGGTTCCTGAGGAAGGTTGGACCATGCAGGATGGGACTCCCTGGCCTGGGAACAATGTCAGAGACCACCCTGGAATGATTCAGGTATGTGTTCACTATTGGTGCCAACCACAGTATTATACTCTTCTTTACTGGCATATATTAACTCTAGTGGAACCGGCAACAGGTATTTCTTGGTCAGGAGGGAGGTGTGGATACAGACGGTAATGTCCTTCCACGATTAGTCTATGTATCTAGAGAGAAGAGGCCAGGATTTGACCATCACAAAAAAGCTGGTGCAATGAATGCTCTGGTGAGTATTAGTTGATGGTTTGATGCTTAGATCTCGCGTTTCGTCCATTTGACATCTATATTCGATAACATAGGTACGCGTGTCAGCTGTTTTGACAAATGCGCCATATCTTCTCAACTTGGATTGTGATCACTACATCAACAATAGTAAGGCTCTAAGAGAGGCTATGTGCTTTATGATGGACCCATTGTTGGGGAAGAAAGTCTGCTATGTTCAGTTTCCCCAGAGATTTGATGGGATTGATCGGCATGATCGATATGCTAACAGGAATACTGTGTTCTTTGATGTAAGTGGAGGCATTTGTAGAGCTGTCGCTGACTACAATGCCTTGTCTTTTAGCATATTGTTGGACGTTAAGCATTATTGTAATGGCTCTCTGATTATGTTTCCTGTGTTTCATTTTGCAGATCAACATGAAAGGTTTAGACGGTATTCAGGGACCAATATACGTTGGAACTGGATGTGTCTTTAGAAGACAGGCATTGTATGGTTTTGATGCTCCAAAGACAAAAAAAACTCCAACGCGAACCTGCAATTGTTTGCCACAGTGGGTGTACTGCGGATGCTGTTGTGATGGGAAAAAAAAGAAGTCGACGAAGTCTAAGTCAGGGTCAAAGAAGTGGCGTTACTTTAGAAGAGATTCAGAAGCAAACCTAAGCTCTGCAGATGCTATGGAAGAGATAACTGAAGGTAAACACCCCCACACTGATTTTTTCCCATTTGGTTCTCTTAAGTGTTCAATATGTAGATGACATGCAGCAAGCGGCTTACATTTTCCTCCTTTTGCTAATTTAAAATATCTTTATGGTTAGGTACTTCGGACGAGAAATCTGCCATAGTTTCTGCAGAAAAATTGGAGAAGAAGTACGGACAGTCTCCTGTTTTTGTTGCGTCAACTTTACGAGGAGATGGAGGTTCCCTAATAGGTGGTAGCCCAGCTTATCTGTTGAAAGAAGCTATTCAAGTTATCAGTTGTGGCTATGAAGACAAAACTGACTGGGGCAAAGAGGTATAGATTGCTTGACTATTTTTGGCAATTGCGGGGTATCTAAATTCACGAAGTTAATAATTTATCTAGCATTACCAGTGAATAGGTCTGTCAGGTAATCAGATTGATCTAGTGACTATCATACGAGGCAGTTGGTATATGGTTCTGATTAGTCTTGCAATGCCATCCAATTTAACAGCTTCTAAACTGAATTTATTTATTTCTGATTCAACTAGATGATTTTGTTTTGATTTTTTGCATCATGGAGGCCATTATATTTACTCCAATGATCTTTCTCATACAGGTTGGGTGGATTTATGGTTCAGTTACTGAGGATATTTTAACAGGGTTTAAGATGCACTGTCACGGCTGGAGATCTATATATTGTATACCTGCCCGTCCAGCATTTAAGGGGTCAGCACCTATCAATCTTTCTGATCGTTTGCACCAAGTTCTTCGATGGGCCCTTGGATCTATTGAAATATTCTTCAGCAAGCACTGCCCTATCTGGTATGGTTATGGTGGTGGTTTGAAGGGATTAGAACGTTTCTCTTACATTGGTGCAACTGTCTATCCATGGACGTCGATTCCACTAGTGGCGTATTGTACTATCCCTGCCATCTGCTTGCTCACTGGAAAATTCATTACCCCAGAGGTATAAGATATGGGCTCACGCGTACTGCATGCTTATCTGAAATTCTTGAATTGCTTTGATGCTGATTTTCTTATTTACTTTCTTCCTTTTACAGCTCACAAATGTAGCAAGTCTGTGGTTTATATCCCTCTTCATTTCCATTTTCGCCACTGGTATCCTTGAGATGAGATGGAGTGGTGTTGGAATTGATGAATGGTGGAGAAATGAACAGTTTTGGGTTATTGGAGGTGTTTCAGCTCATTTGTTTGCAGTGTTCCAGGGACTTCTGAAAGTCTTGGCTGGTGTTGAAACCAATTTCACCGTGACATCAAAATCTGGGGATGATGAGGCATTCTCTGAGTTGTATGCATTCAAGTGGACAACATTGCTCATCCCTCCAACGACAATTTTGATATTGAACCTAGTAGGCGTTGTTGCTGGAATTTCCAATGCCATCAACAATGGATACGAGTCATGGGGTCCCTTGTTTGGTAAGCTTTTCTTTGCGTTCTGGGTGATCGTCCATCTGTATCCTTTCCTGAAGGGTCTCCTAGGTCGCCAGAACAGGACGCCAACCATTGTTATAGTGTGGTCGATTCTCCTTGCTTCCATTCTTTCCCTCCTGTGGGTTCGTGTCGATCCATTCTTGGCGAAGTCAGTGGGTCCCGTACTCGAGGAGTGTGGTTTGGACTGCGATTAAGTGCCTACCGGTTTCGCATCTTAGTGACATACAGTAAGGCTGCATAGACCAACGAAATTGAATGTCCTATGGAATGACAGGTACGCTCTTACCATAAAAATTGATGTGAAAAGCCAACATTAGAGTGTGAGTTTGTACATGGAAAAAATGCCCCGAGTTGCGGTCTCCCTTTTACTGTCTCATTTTCCCTGTGGAAATATGTTCGTTCAGGTAGATAGTGAAGTGTTAGATTCTTTATTATTTGGTGAAGAGGGAGCTATTGTATGTCAGCCCCCTGTTATCATCATCATCATATTGTTCGTCATCAGAGCTGCTCTTTTTGTGCTCCCAAAGTTTTCAGTAGACTGCTGCTTCAGTTTGGCTCTTGTTCACTGTTCTTTCATTTTCAAAGGTTTTGTAATAAGTTAAGAAAACTGTAATATGTGTACACTGTAAACAAAGCATTGAAATTGTATGTTGTTGTTGTTGTTCGTCCTTGAATTGAAATGGTCGTCATGTATTATTAGTTGATGAATGTTAGTTCTACAAATATTACACTGTGCTTACTTCTCAGATTGTTTTCCTGTTACCAGATGATTCAGCTGTGTTGTGTTTCAGGTGTTAAAAAATTGTCGCCCATTTTAGAGTATCCATTCACAGACAATTGTAGATCACACCTTAAAGCCCTTGAGCAACTATTTACAGTTTATACCTTCCATAAATCATGAGCAAAGAATCACTTTTTTGTTTAGATAATGCACAACATAATCTTAAACACTGACATCACCTCAGAGGCTGTTTTAAGTGGAATGTGCAGGAGTTACCATCAGAAGGGGATAGGCATAGTTTCCCAGTTCAGGTGGCAACTGAACTGCATGATAAAGATATGAGATTCCCAACTTCATGTGCCTAGGCCGCGTGTCTACATGTATCTTTTTCATGTGATCCCTGAGCCAGAACATCATCTTCTATGCACACGAAATTGTTCTGTTGTCAAGCTTCTCATTTTGTAGGGGGGACATATTCACTCATCGCGAAGCATCTTCAGCATAAAGATAGTGATTTCCTTATAAGATGTTGAGGGCAGATGGAAAAGGAAAAGCACTGTAGAAGAGTGTGGCCAGGGACTACCTATATATTTCTTCAAAGAGGCCGGAGCTTCTTGGAACACGATGCTTAAGCCAAGACCTTCCCTAGCTGTAGCGACCCTGCATCAACCTAAATGTCAGTCCAATGTGGTTCTTAAAAGCACGTCAGATGCCGTGTATCCATACGGCATTCATTAATGTTCAGGCTGCAGTGAATTGCTGCATAACAAAAAGTAGCTAGTAGTAATTCAAAGGGGAAAGAGCTGGAGAAGAACCTGTAGGCAAGACTGATACATTCTTCGTCTAACACACCAATAGGGTGTTGTCTTAATTCTTCTGCTTGATCAGAAACAACTGTAAGGTGACTCAAATTATGCTCCTTCATCAACTTTTGAGCAGAATGGAGGTCCATGGTTGGCATAACTGTCCACAACACACGACATCTTTCGCCACTTAAAGAGCACATCTCAGATACTAAGAGATTCTGCAATGGGGCTTAAATTTAGTAAGATAAGAATATGGATACAAGTGGTAGAATAAAATTGAGCAGATTACCTCTGGTTTTATGGTTCTTGCTTTTATTGATTTGCTGAACTCCTGAATGTCCCCAAGAGTCAATAAACCAACCAGAAGGTTATCTCTATCAACAATCACTGCACAGGACTGCTTTTCAGAAAGCATGAGAGTCACTGCTTCAGCCCTGTGATACAAAGATCTTCTTTCCCAAATCGTTGATACAAAGATCTTCTTCATGGGACAAGGTTTGTTGTTAACATTTCGTTTTGTGTTTTAGTGCTGGTTGAAATCGATTTGCAGCTGATTTCATGGGTGATAGGGTTGCTGTATTTGTTGTCTATTAGCGCCACTTCATGGGACATGTTGATAGGGGGTTGCTATCTTTGTTGTCTTTTAGCGCCACTGCACAGCAGCAGAGGCTACTGAGGATTCAAGGGTATGTTTTGAAGGATTCAGGTACATGATGTTTTTGAGTCTTTTCTTAAAGAACTGCAGTTGTTCATTAGACAGGTTTTAAGATGTGTTCTTTTGTTGATTTTTAGGTGAACAAAACTGTAAGTGTTCCTGCTTTTGTGATTGTCTGTTTGATTCGGCGTTAGGGCAGTTTAAGCACAATAGGTTGTCCATTTGGGGAGGGCTGTCACTTTGCGCACTATGTTCCTGGTGGTTACAGTGCTGTTGCTCAGCCGTCTAATATGGGACCAGCAGCAGTTGCATCCATTTGTTGGGGTGAGGTTCAACTTTTGAATTAAGTTTAAGACATTTTTCAGGGGTTTAGGACGGTTGATACTTGCTGGCATTCAGTAATTCTGATACAAGCTTTGACGGCGTAGATGTCAAGCTTTGAAGCTTCATGCGTCGAAGCCTCGACGGTCGGCAGCACCCTTTTTTCCAAGTAAAATTTCCAAACACACGAGGCAGTTGGCGGATTCCTTGCAAGCACTTGAGGAAAAATTGATTGCCTTCCTAGCCATGAAGCCGGATCATAAGATTGTTGCATTTGTAGTTGCTACAGCTTGTAATTGATTGACTTTCTATGAAATGCAGTTGAGATACTGTGAGAAATGTGTAAACCTTTGGTTGTTTCTTGTACTTGTCATTTAGTTTAGTATGGCCTATCATGTTTTATTTGTGCTCTTGCAGTTTTTTTTAATGAAATTGAATTGTAAATCAACCAGAGCTTTGTGAGGCTTCTCAGTTTGTTAACGGTGCAATTGTTAACGAACGTGTATTTATTTGTGTTTTTTTAAACGAGCGTTCAGTGATGATAATTATTTAACAGTGGAAACGAACGTGCATTGAAATGTGTTTTTAAGAAACGAGCGTGCAGCGATGAAAATGTTCTAACCAAATAAACAAACGTGCATATAATTGGATTTTTTTTAGAAACAAGGGTGCAATGATGAAAACCAAAAAAAAATTAGAGTGACAAGTGATGAGTGATTATAATCCCTTGAGCATTGAAAAAGCATGTTTAATTGATTGATCGGATGAGTAAGAAAATAATATTAAGTAATTTTATTATTATTACTTGATTTCTCATATTTACAATTTTAATATTGAAATTAATTGTTTAATTGATTGAGTGGAACGAAGGTGCAGATGAGTTAATTGGTTGATTGGAACGAAGGTGCATATGGGTTATCAACGAGGATGCATTCTGAAACGAATGTGCAGATGTGTTATCAACAAGAGTGTAATGACTTATCAAAACGAAATTATTATTAAGTAATAATATTGATATGTCAATACACCCTCATTGAAAAAGCATCATTAATTGATTGATTGGATGAGTAAAGAAATTATTATTACTTAATTTCTCATATTTACAATTATTGTCAAGTTAAAAATCTCATTTGCTATTTATAGGCTTTATTTTCTTCGAGTGTCGTGAGTATATTTCCTAGCTTATTGTGTATCCATTCCGTTCCAATACAATAAATTAGTTGTTTTCTTTTCTTCCTATAATGTCTACCAAAATTAGTAATTGGTAATATCTGTAGGGATGATGTGCCACATTTATTATATTCCAAAATTAGTTGTATATTTCCAGAATTGTGTGCCACATTTCTTATGATTCTGTAGGGATTAGTAATATCTTACAAATCATAAAGACTAAGTCACATTTACATGGCTAATCACATAAATCTGATTGGCCAAGTAGAATTAATCATGTTCTTTGCAGTGTGACATATACAATAAAACATTTGCGAAGTGAGTTGCCAAGGTGGTTTGGCGCTCTCCCGGTGTTTGTAGCGACCCGGATTCAAGTCCCTACCAATGCATCAAAAAAGAACAGATGCTAACATTTGAGCCTAAGCACCCAATCAAAAAAAAAATCTCTCAAAAATGGTGGACAAGCCGATTAAACTTTTTATGGCAGACATGCATGATAAATAAATTAAGAAGCATTTATAATTAGTTATCCGAAACTGGCACGCTCTTTTAATTTCACTTTATTGTAGGGTACAAGATCTGAAAAAAATCGAGAACGAGGGAGCCTGTTGTCTGTTGAGTGGATGAAAAATCAAGCCCGTGATATGCAGCATTATTGAAGGGTGATATGCAGCATTATTGAAGCTGGGAACAAACAAGAAACCTGACCAATAAAATAAATGGAGAACCAGATAAATGTGCTTCACGTTATTTGTACATATCAAATATTGTGAGTTGGGTCTAGTTATGTCAACTCGAACATGACATAGAGAACTAAAATGACATGGTTCAGATATCAAGATATACTTACCGCCATTTTGAATTTGAAGGTAAAAAGGACGCAGTTTGGCCTAAACAACACGAAACTGAGATCCTAGTCCATACACAATTTATCTACATCTACGTACTATATAGCATGTGACTAGAATGTGTTATAAAAGAAGCAGATGACTGTAGCAGCTAACACACAAAATCAACTATAGCTAGTGACCCCAAAATGGCTTCAGGTAGTTGGTAATTTCAACGGTAGCAATCCTGACCGATGGTCTCTCCATGCACTACACCAATTTACATCATATGATACATTTTTCCCGCATCGCATAAACAGTTAAAAAGATCGCATATACTTTATGCGACTTTCAATGTGTCACGAAAAAAAGGTTGCGAAATCGGAGTAGCGAAAAGTATACGCGATAAATGAAAAAAGCACATGTCGCGTTAAGTTACACTCTTATGTGACAATTGTTATATATATGAGCGTCATATTTCATACGCTGTATAATCCAAACATGATAGTATCGTATAAAAGTTGTTTCGCGACCAATATTGAATATAGAGGTGTCGTATAATAGGGAATTTTCGACATATATTGAATACAAAATTGTCGTATAAAAGGTATTTCGATTAATGTTGAACATAAATGTGTATACATAACAGTGTATACGCTGCAAACATTACACATAAGGGTACACAACCACTTGTCCAGGTGTGTACCCATCCAAAAAATACAACGACGTATCCTCTCCTCAAATGCATCCTTCATTTCCTGAAACTCGTCTTTTTGCTTTTGAAGTTCAACTTTCAGTCCAGAGTTCCTTGCACCCCTGCAACACTTGACGAACCCTTTCTTCGCATCTTTGCCTACATGTACACATTGAAAAGTGTAAATAAAATGACAATAACACAGTGCATATGGACTGTGACTGACAAGTAACAACTGGCTTATGAGTTTTGACCACTGATTTAAAACTCACTTTCTTCGTTGGCCCTGAACTCAAGTCATTAGCAGACTTCGCTCTGCTCCTATTATCCCCAATCCAATATTCACAAAAACGCAAATTAATTACTACTAAAAAGTTCACGAGTTGACAAAGTAGGCAGTTGACGCGCGTCGTCTGACACGTCAAATTTAATATTTATATCTCCTGCTAAAAGCTAGTAAAGCGGCAAGCAGGGTCGAATCCAAGGGAGCTGGTGTTGTTGAAGATTTAACTGTGAAAACAATTAAAACGGGGGTTGTGAGCAAATAAGAGTGCAAAAAAGAAAATAACACGAAGAATCCGATCAGAGAGAATATTCAGCTTAGGGTTTCTATTGTGACATGTTTATCATTGACTGCTAAATATCTAATTTCATGTAACTTTCTAAGTGTGGTTGTTCCGACAAAGGTAACAACCCTAAGTATCCCGACAATGGTGATAAACCACAATCTAACCCGACAAAGGTATTAGACTTCTAGTTCTTTCCTAAACTTAATAATCCGACAAAGATATTATTTAGCCTAGGTGTTACGATCTACGTTACGACAATGTTTCCAGTAGATATTAACGATAAGAATTAATTGTTTGATTAAGCTTTGCAACAAAGCTTCCACTTAACCTCACAAATTAACTAATGGAATACGCACAAGAACTAGAGAAACATGAAATAGCATTAAGAAAAGAGTCTCAAAACATAAGTCACAATATGCGAAACCCTAAACTGAATTAGGAGTTTAGCTACACATCATTGAAATAAAAACACAAATATGCATGATGAAAGTAGTAGAAAATCTCTTCTCTCTTGTCGAAAGCTTGCGTCTTCTCCAGAGCCGTCTTCTGAACGATGGAATTCTAAGATGATGGAAATCCTAACCCAAGCTTCTTATTTATAATAAACTGGGTTTCCAAATATGGTTTTGGGCTAGAATTATCAAATTTCGGCTCGCTGACATCATCAAACGCGTTGCTGACATCAGCATCTCGTGGCTCACCGCGTCCTGCCTCTACGTTACCACCGCGTCTTGTGTTGACATTAGCGTTAAAGCTAATGTCACTACCAGACGCGGTCCTCTCGGAGTCTGATTCCTCCTTGCTGTGCGCAGCTCTGACTTCAACACTGGATTTGACCTTCTATATGACCTCGACTGCTCTCGGTTTGAACTAGAGAGTTGTACGGAATTGAATCATCTATGCAGCGACGCGTGGATCATATTTTTCTGCTCAGTGGTTCATTCCCAGCACCCCGTCGAACGTCCAAAGGTCTGATCTGCCATTGTGGTGTTTTTTGGCACAAAATGTCATCTTTTATGTGCGTTTCCTCCTTGAGCTTCCGAAACACCTGAGATGCAAAACAACACTAAAAAGTAAATGTTCGCATATTAAAGTGTGAAATAAATAGGATTAGTTGATTTGGCGAGTCGTATAAATACAACTCATCAAACCACCCCACACTTAAACTTGTTCGTCCCGAACAAGAACAAGTCATAGAAGGAAAATGAATATGACACCACAATTTCTTCAACATCCTGGATAATGCTACATGTGCATGAGTTGCTAGTCTAGATTCCGCTTTTCTATGCATAACTCAATCGCTACTAAAATCATTATGCTCAACACCGAATTAACTTGATACATGTTACCTTTGAGCTGAAATTCAAACCAATTCGGATGAATGGGAGATAGTCCTCTTTAGACTCATGATCTGCATTCGCTGTTCCGAACTCTAGCTATATGGTTACACTTCATTGCTTTTTCTGGCACATGATTCATTTGAGCTTCAAGGTTTTTTTAGTTCTTCTTTCTTCTTTTGTTGGACAGCTTTTGTAGTGACTTTCTTTGGCATTTGGCTCTTGATGTATGAATGATGTACTTCACTTTTTGTTGTTTAAAACTTCACAACGTGGCTGAATTTTTTTGAGCTTTACTCCTTTATTGTGAATAACTTGTCCTTTTCCTTTTTTTTGAAGGAGGTCCAATCATCGCCCGCAAGCATATGGAAATACCTTCCCGCTCTTTCTCATCCTCAACCTTTTTGACGCGAGTCAAGATGGGGGCCCTCCACCTATTTTCCCGGTTACTTCGGACTAGAGATAGGACTGTCTATTTTCACATCCCGCCTACCTACATAAACGCTGCAGCGACGGAGCAAACTCTGAACCATATAGTCTCGAAGTGCTAGCCTCCACGAAATCCACATAACCATATAACTCGAAATCCGGTCCTTTGAATGCTTCGTCAAGTATCTCTAGGATATTTCTATCAACTCCACATCCCTGTTTATCTCAACTCAAAAGGCATGTAATGGGTTAACTTCACATGTAAAAGCACAATTCAGATTTCACGAGAGGAACATATCTAATCAGCATCATCTGTTTCACAACATCAACATTCAATACTGCATATCCAGGAAATAGAGAGACATTTCATACTTTCAAAAAAAATTAAACGAAACATACAGACACTATACATGTGCAAAAAATAACAATGCTGACACAAAAGACTGACTGACTCTCCCACCCCACACTTTTGAACAAAGTCATGTCCTCACGGCACGACATAAATTCAAGGACACAAACAATGCAAGACACACAAACGTTGGGAAAAACAAATAGAGAATAAAAATGAACAAGCACTCCCCTCGTTTCGTCGCGTGATGGTGTAAATTCTGGTCAAACGAGTCGGTCAATGCTGGTCAATGGTCCACCGCGCCCAGTGTAGACGTTAGGGGTGCTTAATGTCGTCGTTCGGTGAGGCACTAACATTGCATGTGGGCGCGGTGCTAATGTTAACGCTCGGCGCGATCCGCACTGAGTTGCACCTGTTTTGACCTGCAAAACAACTTCTTTTCCCAAAAGACAATGTAAAAAACATGACTTAAGACTCAAATAAACATAAAACGACACAAAAAATGAAAAACACAAAAAATTGCAGGGCTGCCTCCATGCAAGCGCCTTTGTTATACGTCGTTGGCTCGACGATACCTCTTTAGGGATCACAAGTTAGGATCCCATGCGTGTGAGGTCAAACTTCGCCTCAACTACTCATGCACTCTGCTCATAGCCCTCGTGGAATGGTGCTCTAGTGTCTACTCTCCATCGATCAGGCGGGTTTGCCTTCACATCCTCCCGAGTTCGCGAGGACACTTCGATCATATCTACTGATCTAGTTGCACAACCAGTCTCGTCCGGTAGGTAAGGAGATATGGCACCAAGATATGGTGTGTGGACGATGTCTGGTGGCTTCTTCATGCATGGGCTGTCACCGTACTCACAAATATAAAAGTTTAATGTCCTGCCACCAAACACAAGTGACAATAAGCCCGTGTCCATGTCAATCTTGGTCTTGGTGGCGAAGAGGAATGTACATCCCAAGATTAGCGTTAAAGGATCATCATTTCTAGCATCTGCCATCTGCAAAACATAAAAGTCTGCTGGAACAATAAGGTCACCTACATGAAGGGTTAGATCCCATAGCAAATCGACTGGACGAATACAAGATTTATCTCCTAACTCTACCAATAGTTTAGGAGGTTTTAACGGTTCCAGCCTCAAAGAACAGTACAAGGAATATGGCATAGCATTAATGGCAGCACCCAAATCAATTAAACAATAATGTATTAAGGTCTCACTAACACCGCAGGTGACTGTGAAAACACCTGGGTCTTTACACTTTCCAGACGGTGCCTCATGACTCGTGGTAAGTGGGTGCTCCATTGTTGGCTTCTCCGGCTCGTTTTTCACCCCATCTCGTCTCCTAGTTCATCTTTATTAATCACACGGCCTTTGGAAGCTCTTACCTGCACATAAAACGAAGGCAAAGGGTCAGTTTTGGTACATGTATCAGAGGGGGCCGCGTCCGTAGTAGACATTATTGCCGCGCCCGGCTTAGACATTATGGGCGTGTCTGCTTTAGACATAAGCATCGAGCTAATGTCTACCGTGGGCGCGGTAAACACTGTTTCCGATTCGTTTTCTTCATTTTCTGCACCCGGTTCGTCTACCACTGCCAATGTATTGATATTTCCTCTCAGGTTAGGCACTGTCTGTGACGGTAGCTTCCCCGAATCCCTCTTCAGCTCGGAAACAGTCTGGGTTAAGATGAACATCTGCTTAGACAGCTCCGCTAAAGTTCCATCGATCTTCACCTAATGTTGTTGCACAGTGGTGGCTATCTTCTGGTTGCTAGGCCCTGCCTGGTTATAGTTCTGCCCGCGCTGCTGATACTGGCCCTGATTATTATACCTTCCTTGTTGCTGACTGTATAGCGGCTGGTAATACTGCTGCTGCTGGGGCTACTGGTGTGCATGGTTGTTATAATTCTAAAATTCACCCACTGCGTTGATATTGGCCTGTGTATCCTTCTGTAAACTAAGGCAGGCATTTGTCTTATGATTTGTTGCACCGCAGAACTCACAAGGCTTCACCCAGACCACCTGATTCGTTACTAGCATCTTCACCATCTCCATCAATTCCTTCAGCTCATCAAAAACTGGTGCAGCTTCAGCCTTGGAGATGTACTTGCTCCTACTGAACTCGTCTTGGCGGCATGCTTCCTCTCTGAATCTAACGTTCTCGGCCACTTCAGCTATCAAATTCCGTACTCCTGCTGGGGATAAATTCATGATCGTGCCTCCAGCTGAGGCATCCAATAAGTACTCGATTATCAGCTTCTCATGGACTCCCAGGTTGCAGCAGCTCTGTTCTAGGGCAATGAATTTCTCCACATAGTCGTACATCGACTCATTAGGCCCCTGCCTGATATCTTATAGTTGCTTTCGAACCTGCATCGCCCTGGAAGCTGGGTAGTATTTGGCCAAGAATTTCTTCTGCATCTGGTCTCATGTCCTGATGCTTCCTAGAGGAAGAGACAAAAACCAAGCGTGAGATGCGTCAGTTAAAGAAAAGTGAAAAGCTTTTAATTTAAAATTTTCCACTGAGACTCCGTATGGTCGGAGAGTCTGGCAGATGTCATGAAGGGTCTGCAGATGCTTGGTGGCCGACTCTCCTTGTCGTCGTGAAAACTTTGGCAGGTGAAGCGCTACTGCAGTCTTGATTTCAATCTCGGCCAATTCTGGCCCCTCATCGATGCACCATGTCTGATTCTGAAAGTTAGGGGCAGACAGCTCCTTCATGGTGGACTCGTAGTAGTAGTTTTCTTCTTCTTCTAGCTCCACGTTGACTGGTGGCTGTGGTGGTGGTGGAAGCGGCTGCCTCGCGCCAGCACCATACTCAACATTCTGTGCAGCTAGTGCCCTCTGATTCAGCTGTCGAGCCAGCCTTGCTGCATTATTTTCCCTGTTGGAGCACGTATCTCTCGTTCCGGCTCATCATAGAATGGAGGTATCCCCTCGTTTTCAATAACTGGGCCGATCTCGTTCTTGTTGTTATTATCGCCGATCTGACTACCTGCACGAGACATTGCAAACAAGTAGCGAAGTACAAAAAATAACTAAATAAAATAAAACAAAAAATAAGAAAAAAATAAAAAGAGCAACTTCACCGAAGCGCACCTCCCCGGCAACGGCGTCAAAATTTGACGCGCATCGTCCGACGCATCAAATTTAATATTTATATCTCCTGCTAAAAGCTAGTAAAGCGACAAGCAGGGTCGAACACAAGGGAGCTGGTGTTGTTGAAGCTGCAACTGTGAAAACAATTAAAAGGGGGGTTCTGAGCAAATAAGAGTGCAAAAGAGAAAATAACACGAAGAATCCGATCAGAGAGAATATTCAGCTTAGGGTTTCTATTGTGACATGTTTATCATTGACTGCTAAATATCTAATCTCATGTTTCTAAGTGTGGTTGTTCCGACAAAGGTAACAACCCTAAGTATCCCGACAAAGGTGATAAACCACAATCTAACCCGACAAAGGTATTAGACTTCTGGTTCTTTTCTAAACTTAATAATACGGCAAAGGTATTATTTAGCCTTGGTGTTACAATCTACCTTTATGACAAAGTTTCCAGTAGATATTAACGATAATAATTAATTGTTTGATTAAGCTATGCGACAAAGCTTCCACTTAACCTCACAAGTTAACTCATGAAATAAGCACAAGAACTAGAGAAACATGAAATAGCATTAAAGAAAGAGTCTCAAAACATAAGTCACAATATGCGAAACCCTAAACTAAATTAGGAGTTTAGCTACACATCATCGAAATAAAAACACAAATATGTATGATGAAAGTAGTAAACAATCTCTTCTCTCTTGTCGAAAGCTTGAGTCTTCTCCAGAGCCGTCTTCTGAACGATGGAATTCTGAGATGATGGAAACCCTAACCCAAGCATCTTATTTATAATAAACTGGGTTTCCAAATATGGTTTTGGGATAGAATTATCAAATTTCGGCTCGATGACATCATCAAATGCGTTGCTGATGTCAGCATCTCGTGGCTCAACGCGTCCTGCCTCTACGTTACCACCGCGTCTTATGTTGACATTAGCGTTAAAGCTAATGTCTCTACTAGACGAGGTCCTCTCGGAGTCTTATTCCTCCTTGCTGCGCGCAGCTCTGACTTCGACTCTAGATTTGACCTTCTATATGACCTCGGCTGCTCTTGGTGTGAACTATAGAGTTGTAGAGAATTGAGTCATCTACGCAGCGACGCGTGGCTCATATTTTTCTGCTCAGATGTTCATTCCCAGAACCCGTCAAATGTCCAAAGATCTGATCTGCTGTTGTGGTGTTTTTTGGCACAAAATGTCGTCTTTTATACGTGTTTCCTCCTTGAGCTTCCGAAACACCTAAGATGCAAAACAACACTAAGTAATTGTTAGCTTATTAAAGTGTCGAAATAAATATGATTAGTTGATTCGACGAGTCATATATATACGACTCATCAGCAGTCTTGAACTGATTAAGCTCACAATACCTGGAATCCCATCTCCAAGGAGACTAAATCGCTCTTTAACAGAAAAGCTTTATGTTGCAGTGATTCATGAATCCCAGCACTGAACTCATCCACACTCTTATTTCTACAAAGCCAATTCATAAATCAAATCAGATAAACAGACAAATCAACAGAAACTGAGAGACACCAAGCTCCAACTGAGAGACAAACAGTTTCTGTTTGATAAACAACTTTACGTTTATCAAAAAAGGAACAGCCACATTTTGACAGAAAAGGAACATCCACAGAATCTCTCATTAGGATAAACAACTTTCTGTTTGACACAAAAACTACGACAGAGCCAAGTTTTCTTTGACAGAAATGGAGGAGTTTCAGGATCGGATCTGGGCAGAATCGAAGAGGAGAGTTAGGGTTTCAGCTGAGAGGATGAAAGTTAGTTTTGGCTGAGAAATGGAAGAGAATAAGAGGAGTAGGCATCAACTTAGGGTTTCTGGTTTGGGGATATTTGGGCCAAGCCTTATTATGTGACCTATTTGTCACGAAAACGTCGCTTAAAGCTATCAGAAAAAAATTGAAACTGAAATTTCATTTCCCTCCAATCTGAAAATTGCTTTTGCCCCCAAAACGAAATAGTATTAAGCGGCGTTGTTACCTAAATTTGTGACGTAAACTATACCGAACAGAATGAACAAAACAAAGGTGAGTACTCAACTTATTGTTTCAAAAACGCACCAATGAGCCATATCAAGTTGTTTCGGACTCTAACTCACCAAAAACAACCCCAACAGACCTGCGCTGCTGCTCTCCCTTTACGCATCCCTAAAACTTGAACGTACACTACTTCGACAAGTATATGAGAATGTAAGTTTATACCTTCAAAAATTGTGCCTTTCACATGAGGATCTGACCAAAAACTTATGAAAAAACACTCTCTGGGGCTGCAGATGATAATGTTCTATGACAAATGAGGTCGTTTGCTGATGAGTTTCATAAGATTGAGGTATGACAAGGATGTGTCACCTTTGACAACCTTTTTTCCCGTACAAAATGCCATACGCATTCATCAAAAAAAATGCCATACGCAAAAAAGAAGAGACTCATAGAATGGCAGAGGCAAATAGTCTCCTCCCATTCATCAGACGTTGAGGGAACAACCTCCGTCATCTCTTCCTCACGGAGTGAACTAAACAATTGATTGGGAGTGTTGGGCTCAATGCCCTGGGGGAATTGAACGCATTTACTCTAAAGGTGAACATATGGGGGCAGTTCCGTCTTCGCCTCTGCTACTTGTTGATCGGATCCCCTTTAACAAAACCTTAGGCTCAAGTGACTGTAGCCAAAGAAGCTCTATGCCATAGAATAGATTCCGTTAGTGGCGAAGCCTCGCAAGCAGCTACAAACCGGATGAAGGGCCACTTGGGTGTTCAGTTCTGCATTTAATTTTTACGTTTATGCAACTTACTTTGGACATAAACGTCGCGTAATCCATAAACGGTAGGTCGCCCTCTTTAATGCCGAGTAAATTTGAAACTAAAAGGGGGTTGGTCATGCCAGCGCTTGCTTCTGGGATATAATTTTGTATGATTAAGCGACATGCTTCCAGTTGTCGCTAAATTTAAGTCGCGTTAACACCTTAATGTGACAACACGTTTTGCGTCGCATATTTATTCTATTACGACAAACATATCAAACCGTAGTCGTATAAACCGATTGATGCGACAAAGCTATTGCGACAAGGTTCAAAGTTTGTCCCTAGGATGTAAAATGGTGTAGTGATGGAAAGACCGCTATCGTCACCGGAAGAACCCAAGGCATCGGGTCAAATCAGTTATACCTACCTGATTACATTTTGTGTTTTATTTGATTATGAGAAACTTATTAATGCTTTCTTTGAATGTAGGCATGTGATTGTGGGGGAATTGGCTGGGTTCGGAGCAACCGTGCATACATGTGGTCTTTGTAGCCAAGAAGAACTCGATGCCCAACTTGGAGAGTGGAAGGCCAGAGGCTTCACGGATGATTATTCGCGGAGGGAATTTGATAATATCTTCCACACCACGTATACGGGAAGTGGGGAAGCTTACGGATCTTATTATTGTGGGTGTTGATGCACAGGCCATTACTCTCGATACATGTACTTTGTAAACACACTTAATTTATTTTAATGATGGAGAAGTGTTAATTTAATTTGTTGATTCATGCGATGGAGTTGATGATCATGATGATAGTGGAAGAGAAGAGGCGCATAATACACAAGTTGAAGAGCAGATGGAGTTCACACAGACGGAACTGTGGAGAGGGGGGCGGGTGCGAAGGGAGTCATGATATTCGTATATACGCGACATGGGGAAGAGGGCTTTTTGAAAAACAACGGCGTGAACTTGAATACATGATATTGAGAAAAGATGAACTAAAAACAACATAGATAGTTTAACTCGAGTATCGAGTTGGACAAACCAGTTTGTTGTTCCAACTTCGTAACATCACAGGAACCGATTTCAGAGGAACCGACATCATTTAAAATTGAAATTTGCGAGCCATTGTAGGGTAGTTGATCTAACAGGACTGGAATCGAATACCTACAATGGCTACGAACCCAGTACCTGTGAGATCAACTACCCTACACTGGCCACGATTTTTAATTTCAATGATGTCGGTACACCGAAAACTGGTATCTTTTATCCGGACAAGAAGAGAGATGATTTAATTTAGGGGTCGACAATGGGAAGGACTTGCCTCAAAATTTTAAGCCCTAGGGCTGGCCTTAAGCCCTACTATTGATAGGGCTTTTAGGGTCGGGTCGGTCCTGCCGTTAATTTAAGGGCCGAGCTTAGAAAAGAAAATATTGGATACAATTTATATTGCATAGTTTGTATCAATTAATGTAAAGAATATCGGAATATTGATAGCTGATCAATACAAATTAAAGTTACACATTTTATTTAGTGATATGTTACAAATTATAGATGAATAAATGTTATTTGAATCAATTATGTGCAATAATATCTGATTGAGTAATAAACAAAAATATTATATATTTTATTTTAGCATAAGGTTATTGATTGAAAATGAATTCAATTAAATTATAAATAGAAAGTATATAACTAATTAAATATTTTGATAGATATCGAAGAAAAATTATACATGAAAATCAATAAGTATATTGATTCATTAAGTTATAAGTAAGATTAACATATTTTGATAGGCTCAACGATCGGGCGTTTTAAGGGTCAGTCGAGTCGAACGAAATTAGGTCGCGCCGGGTCGGTCCTAATTAGGTCGTAATTAGATCGGGCTCGAGGGTCGAACAGAACTTGAAAATCATGATTTATGTCAACCTTAAGCATTTAGGGTCGGGCCGGCCTTAGGTCTCGTGGGCTGAAGGGTTTCGATTAGGGCTTTGGAGCCTCAGGGCTCAATGTTGACCCCTACTTGAATTGTATGTTTGAAATGATGAAACTGAGGTTGAATTTATAGTAAAATAATAACGGTTTCCTAGGAACCGGGAACATCGCAATACCGGTTTCCCTTAAATCGGTACTCTTCTGGTCTAGTCAAGTTCCAACCGCGTCCGTCGTGTCTGAAAAGCCTGTTCCATGAAATAGTTTTGTTGCAGAGGATACCGGTTTCCCCCAAACTTATATCTTTCTAGTTTAGTCACACCCCAAATGGGCGTGATGCCCTGACCATTGAAAAGCCTGTTCGACTAATCCCGATTTTGGAGGCACCGTTATGAATATATTCCCAGTTCCTCGGGAACCGATATTAGAGTTGGATGTCATGCTGACACGGATGGGGTTCGGTTGGTTCACATAGGCCCCAAACCGGATCACATCAGCATTTTTTACCAATGCCGGTTCCTAGGAAATCGATATTAGTAAAAATCGTTATTATCGATTTCTCGCCTACCGAAATTGTAAAAAAAATGAATAATACCGAATCCTGAGGAACCAGTATTAACTAAAATTGAGCATTTCAGTTATTTGAATTTTGGAGAGTGCATTTGAGTGATTTGAATTTTTGGAAAAGTGACCGTTTGTATAGAAACTCCTTTTAAGTTCACTTTATTGTAGCCTGTAGGGTATAAGATCCGAAAAAATCGAGAACGAGGGGACCTTTTGTTCGGCACATCGTACATAAATAATAGTTGTTGTCTGTTAAGTGGTTGAAAAATCAAGCCCGTGATTATGCTTCATTATTGAAGGGTGGGCGTGTTGTACGTCACGTTTTGCACCGTGGTCCAAACTCCTAACTTTAGTAACACCTCGCCAGACGGCCTCAGTGAGCTGTACTTTGTTTGAATCATAGACACTAAAGCCGAGTGGCACAAACTAATCTAACATGACATATAACCAATAGAGTGATGGTTTACTGATGTGAATACTCTAACCGTTGTTATAAAATCAATAATTCAAGTTTTAGCGTGATATATTCACGATATGAGTCTGAAGTTGTCCAATCTTTGTCACTAAAAGAAGAGACCTGACCAATAAAATAAATGGAGAACCAGATAAATGTGCTTCACGTTATTTGTACATATCAAATATTGTGAGTTGGGTCTAGTTATGTCAACTCGAACACGACATAGAGAACTAAAATGACATGGTTCAGATATCAAGATATACTTACCGCCATTTTGAATTTGAAGGTAAAAAGGACGCAGTTTGGCCTAACTGAGATCCTAGTCCATACACAATCCATCATCCATCTACATCTACGTACTATATATATATAGCATGTGACTAGAATGTGTTATAAAAGAAGCAGATGACTGTAACATCTAGCACACAAAATCAACTAGCTAGTGACCCCAAAATGGCTGCAGTAGTTGGAATTTTCAACGGTAGCAATCCTGGCCGATGGTCTCTCCATGGAATGACTGCTCTCGTCACCGGAGGAACCCAAGGCATCGGGTCAGATCAGTTATACCTACCTGATTACATTTTCTGTGTTTTATTTGATTATGAGAAATTTCTTTGAATGTAGGCATGCGATTGTAGGGGAATTGGCTGGGTTCGGAGCGACCGTGCATACATGTGGTATTTGTAGCCAAGAAGAACTCGATGCCCGACTTGGAGAGTGGAAGGCCAGAGGCTTCAATGTCACTGGGTCTGTATGTGATCTTACCATCCCACAGCAGCGTGTTCAGCTGATTGAGTGCGTCTCCTCTAAATTTGGTGGCAAACTCAACATCCTAGTATGTATACAATATATATCCCTTCATAATCACAATTCCTTTGTGTGTTTTTATTGGTTTATAAGGAAGTTCTCGACCGAGCGATACCTGATGCATTATGTTTTTGTGTGTTATCTTTCAATTATAATGGCAAGTAGATTATTGATTTTTTACTTAATATGAGCACAGGTAAATAATGCAGGGATTTTCATAGGTCGAAAGACAGAGGAATACACAGATGAGGAGATTACCAAAACCATGGACATAAATTTCATCTCAGCGTACCAATTATGCCAAATGGCTTATCCACTTCTCAAGGCATCTGGTTGTGGGAACATTGTCTTCATGGGATCAGTCGGGGGTGTGGTCTCGTCTAGTTTCGGGTCCATCTATGGCGCTTCCAAAGGTTGCACTGAATAAGTTAGTTTTAATGAGTCGTGCAAAAGTTGTTTTTTTTTTTATGCAAATTATAAACCGGCGAATTATGTCATGGTTTTTTTATCAGATGAATTATATGTCACTTTACCAAACTATGACATAATTTGTATGAAGTATAACATATAATTCGTCAGTTTGTAATTTATTTACACGTTTGCACCTGATCTTTTTCCTAGTTTCAATATAATTTGGATGATGTAAGCAAATTGACTTGCAACTAATATTAAGTGTCTCTCTACTTTGTAGGAGCAATGGATCAGTTGGCCAAGATTTTGGCTTGTGAATGGGCTAAAGATAATATCAGGAGCAACAGCATTGCGCCTTGGATTATCAGGACGCCACTATTCAAAAATGTAGGTTGCGATCAAAAAAAATAAAATGTATATATATATATATATATATAGGAAATTTTGGAAAATGATTTTTTTTTTCTTTTTAAAATTTGTATTTCAGATGCAGGTGAGTGATGAGTATAGAGATGCAATTGAGAGTAGGGCACCTCTGGGTCGGAGAATTGGAGAGCCTGAGGAAGTGGCGGCCCTCGTAGCATTTCTTTGTCTGCCGGCAGCTTCATATATAACCGGACAAGTTATCTGCATTGATGGTGGCGTGTCTGTTGACGCGTTTCGCTTCCCTTATTAATCATATTCATATGAGCTATCGACTATCGTTTATTATCTGTTTATGTTAGAGACCATTCATATATGTGTCTCTTTATATTTCCGTCTTTTCATATCTCAACTTATGCTATTTATATAAGCTGCTTTGCCTGTATCAAAAGCATATGATTTTTTTTATTCCGATCGTTTTAATCTTGTGATCGTTTTTTGGGCCTAAAACACCACCACCCAACACCAACCCGCTTCCGTTTTGATCTTCTTCTTCTTCTTCTTTTTTGTCCGTTCAATCTTGCTTTGTCCGAAATCATCTTTCACAGCAACTCAGCTTCTACCAGAGGACCTCTTGTTCATCTCAGCAGACTTCACCTCAATGGTCAATCCACTTGGACCAAAAGACAATACCATAGGAGGCACGGTTACAACTCCAAACTTGTAAACATCCTGAGGAGGTAGATGAAGGGGCTTGTCTGATGGTCTTTTGGACTATGTGAAAATTTCAAGAAGGTTTCATTTCACAGAGGTGTCTGTTAAACGTGGTGAGATTGCCTGGTATTCATCCAACTTTTATTACAAAAAACTATGTGGCTGGTATAGTTAAACTCTTTTGGGTATTTCCTGGATTTGGATGAAAGGTCAAAGGCATGTTCCACCTTAAGATATGCAAGAGTGTGTGTGGAGACCAGATCCCTGATGAATTCAGAATTTCCTTATCATATGGGAGATTTTTTCTGGCAAAAAAATTGAAGTTGAAGGAAGTCTTTCTTACTGCTCTCTATCTGAGTGTAGGAAGAAGAAGCCAGCTATGTCTGATTCTCAACCCAGGCAGACTGCTGCAGTGAATACAAACAAGATTGATGAGACTAGATCCTTGGCAGTTACAATGGACAGGAGATAATAGGAAACAAATGTAGCAGCCAAAATTACAAAGAGAAATGGGTAGAAGTCGAGATGAAGAAAGGTGCTAGCATGCAGGAGTGTTAAGTTCCATAGCAATAATCCTAACGACCAGCTGATACAAGAAGGTTTGCAGGATAATTCTGATAACAATGTTGAGACTGATCATAGGGAGGAATTCCCATTTAATAATACTCCAGATGTCAGTACAGTGGATATGGGTGAGAAAAACGGAAAATCCAATAGTATTCAGGAGGATATATGATCACTGATGGTGATTTTTCTTTAACAATGGTGGTCCACAAAGAACAAAATGTTCATATTGGACGAGAAATTTAGGCAATCAGTTTTGCCAAGAATATTCCAGTCCTCATGCAATCAGCTGCAACTAAGGAGAGAAAACTTCTGGAGGGTACCATCATGATCCAAAGTTGCTCCCCATAAAATTCATTCTCAAAAAGACTGAACATCCCAGAGTGTCCCTTGAGAGTCTGGCTAGATTGAAGAAATTAAATGCAAACTGTGAAGGTGAGAAGAGTTCTAGTTTAGGAGGCTCAGTGGTGTATATTGAAGAGTCTACTAGTTCATCCAGGAGCCACTGAACATTTCAAAAAAGTCAGACTGGGAGTACGTTAATGATGATGAGATAGTTAAAGCGTTGGATAGAATAGCTTCAGAAAATGGAGCAGATGAATCTATGTCTCAGGATAATGGGACAGATAAATCTAATGTTAAAAAAGTTACGTAGCAAGTACTCCCTTCAGGAGAGTGATCAATGATGATTGCAAACACATTATGTTGAAATGCTCGAGGCATCATGAATAAAGGTACTCTTGACTATCTTCAATCCATTCTTTCTCAGCATAGGATTGATTTATGTGCTTTTATTGAACCTATGTCCACTGTGGATAATATTGATAAGCTGGCCCAGTAAGATGAAATTTGAGAACTACATGCAATTTATTCCTACTAATACTCAGATTTTCAGGAAATTTTTTTTTCTTCTCAACACATTACGGTGCAAGTTCATATGATGCAAGAAGAAATTGATTTTCTTTGCAGTTTTATTTATATATGGTTCTTTGGATGTTAATATTAGAAGGGAGTTATGGGAGGAGCTGAGTAGTGTAGCTGCTCAGTTTGATAAACCATGGATGATTTGTGGTGATTTTAATACCATCCTCTCTTGGTCTGAAAAAAAGGTGGAAATAAAAACAAGCCAGAGCCATCAGAGAGAGTTCAATGAGTTCATTGCTAAGGTGGGAGTTTCTGGATGTTGATTTCAAAGGGAATCCCTTTACCTGGTCCAATAATCAGGAAGGTTCTTCTCAAATTTGGGAGAGGTTGGATAGATGCTTGATAAATGGTTTAAGTATGGCAAATTTTCCAAACCTTGAGGTTTAGCATTTGGCCAGATTATGCTCTGATCACTGTCCTCTTTTGATATGTTTCGATGGTGAAAGCAGAAAGAGTAAGACCAACTTTAAGTTCATTGGAGTCTGGATAGATCACCCTGATTTTCAGAACTTAGTCAAAACAAATTGGGCTGATAAGGCTCATGATAATCCCCTGATAAATTTTGCTCTAAAACTGAAGAGAATTAGAGGTATTCTGCATGAGTGGAATTGGGAGAAGTTTGGATGATGTGAATAGAAAAGTTAAGGAGATGTCTGCCCAAGTGGAACAACTGGAGAATGAAGCACAAAATGGGAGCAATGATGTTATCAGGAACATGATTTAAAAAAAGCTAAAGAGGATCTCTTTATCTGAGATTTCAGTTTGGTATGCTGGAGGAGAAAACCAAAAATAAATGGATGCAAGAGGGAGACAGAAATACTTCATTTTTTCACGCTTCCATCAAGGCTAGATGTATCCAAAATCAAATGAGACTGCAACTGGAAGATGGTTCTCATACAGAGGAAGATTCCATCATTGGAAACAAGGCAATTTCTTATTTCAAGAATTTATTTGGCTCCTTTCCTATTCACAACAATTTCTCTGTTGATATTGTGGTGAAGCCCATTATTTCAGAAGATCAGAATAATACCCTGACTCAAATGCCAGATGAGGAAGAGGTTAAAGCTGCTATTTTCAACATGAATCCCACGAGCTCTCCTGGGCCAGATTGATTTACAGGCAAGTTTTACTGTTCTTTTTGGAATATTATTAAATTTGATCTTATAGCTGCTGTGAGAGGTTTTATTCTTGGTCTTCAAATTCCTAAACTAATTTCCAGTGCTAATATCACTTTGCTGCCTAAGTTGAAAAAGGCATGTTCTTTTGATCAAGTTAGACCTATCAGTTTCTGTAACTTCATACATAAAATTCTGTCTAGAATCCTAAATGACAGATTGAAAGGAATTTTGCCCTGTTTGATTAGCTGGGAGCAAGCTGGTTTTGTTGAAGGGAGAAATATTCATGAATGTATAGGATTGGCTCATGATTTGGTTAAAGACAGCAATAACAAGAGTTATGGCTGAAATGTGGTTGTTAAACTAGACATGTCCAAGGCCTATGATAGACTTTCATGGAGATTCTTATTGAAAATTCTTATTCGTGATTTTATATAGGTACCTTCAGGTTCGGTTTCAAGCTGCGCATGGAAGTTGATGACCTTATTGAAGGGTTGATCTCTGCCCTTCTTTTATTGAATACTGAAGGTTAATTAGACACTGAATTGTATTCAGAGTTGTCACCCTGATATTTGTTTTGTGGGTGATGATGTTATCACAAGTGGAAGGAAAGTCAAGTTTCTTCTTGGCACAACTAAAATTGTTAAGATTGATAACGAAATGAATGAAGCAGCTGAGGCCTTGTGCTCTCGAGACACGGTGGCTGGCTGGTATTTTCTATTGCAGTAGGGAGTTGCCCCAAACGGTTCAAGTGGCTCTCGTTGGGGATTATCTAAAGCTGCCCATCTGGTGTAGAATTCCTGTTAAGTGAACTCCTGAATTTTATGGTGACCATGAAGACAGTTGACTTTGTGTTTCTGTTGATTTTTCAGCTAGAACTCGCCAATAAGTATGGTGGCTTTGTTCAGCACTGCCTTGGAGTTATTTGGGATGTCTTGGCTCTTATTTGGTGCAGTTTTCTGATGTGCAATCTCTTGAAGATGCATGCTTCTTTTTGCAAGGTGATGTTTGTCGTTTCGTTTGAAAGATCATGCTGTCAGCTTCAGTACATTTTCGTTTTTAATTTTTCAGGGTGTATGTTCGTCCCTATGAGGCCTTCTGCGAGAGTACCGAGCGAGGGTCATTAGTATTGTTGGAAAAAATGTGTGTTAAAGGTTTGAAGAAAATGTTGGTGCGCCACATTTGAGACTTGTTATGCAAGTAATCTAACCATTTGAAATTTTGTAAGAACCAAAGCCTTAACTCCGTTCTCTGTGAATAACATGACCGGAGAACAATGAACGAAACATAATTTGATAAACTGGAAAATTCTTCACTTAAGAAAACATAAAATGCAACAAAACCATATAAAAAAAAGCTAATTAAAAACTTGAAAATATCACTAAGTAGGCCCTAAATTGTAAAAAGTTCTCAAGGTGGATAACATTATGGCAAGTCCCCTCTATAAACTCTGCCTCTTCCATTGATATCGTCCTCGTAACTTTCACCATTGTTTCGGTTACTCGATCCGCTCACGCTACCATTCCCATTCCCTCGCCCATAGGTTGTATTCGTATATCCGTCACGATTACCATAAACAGACCCACGATGACTAGCAACATTTGTATACCCGTCACGATTACCATAAGCAGACCCGACATGACTGCTGCTAGCTCTGTTACTCACACTGCTATTCGCCCCTCTAGCACTTACATTGCTTCCATTGTTGTAATCGTATCGGTTGTTGTTATTGTATACGTTGTTCTGACCGTATCCGTTGGAGCCTCCTCGAGCGACATTACTGGCATTGTTATTATAACTCCCTCCTCGAGCAATATTGCTGGCATTGTTATTATAAGTTCCGAGGTCCTCATAGAAACCTCGATGTGTAATATTGGTAGGTCCAGTAAACGGGCTTGGTAAGTTGTTTCTTTCATGCACGGTGTTTACAAAATCCAAAAAAAGCTGGTACTCCTCGATCGTCGGGTATTGCGCTAATAACGCATTCATATCATCCTCGCTGCTACTGCCATTGGGATTCCGAGTTCCATTGGTTGCCCTGGTTCTTCTATCATTTCTGCCCCCGTTCCCAGACATTCTGCAAACACATACAAGTTGATGCAAAAGTCACCAAATTAGTCCAAATAATACTTTTGTAATTCATCCTAAAAAAGATTAAATACTCGAAAACACGTCAAATGGACATACATACAAGCTGATGCAAAAGTTATTAAATTAGTCCAAATAATATTTTCATAATTCATCCCAAAAAAGATTAAAACACGTCAAAGGGACATAAAAGACACGATCTTTTATAGTGTAAATGTTCATAATACGATGTTTTTCTTTTATGAATATAATACGATGTTTTTTTTGTGAAGAGTTGTGATGAACAGATACCTGAGCTAACCTGATATTGCTTGAGCGATGTTTTTTTTGTGAAGAGTTGTGATGAACAGATACCTGAGCTAACCTGATATTGCTTGAGCTTAAGGCGGACGGACTGATATGAGAGTCGAGTAGTGTTTTGCGGTTTGTTGATGTCTGATGTTCAGTGTATAAATAGTGGAAGTGTCTTAAATATTTTGGAAAGAAATAAGTTGTAATAAAAATAATAAGCTGCCTAAAAATTACCTGGCTAAATTTCATGTTTCGAAATTTGTCTAAAACTATTGCTAGGTAGATTTTGAAATCTAAGATGTGATCTGGGAATTATATTTCTCCTTAAGATATATCTACCTAATTAATCGCCAAGCAACATATATATGAAGAATTTTCTCCTTTATATAATTATTTCTTTATATTTCAGAAAATTAATTATGTCATTCACATACTAAATTTTGTCAATAATATTTTTGCAGATGTATGCATTCGTGAGATTGATCTGTATCAAATGAGTTTATTTATATTTCCTAAATTAAGTATATTTTTCACATCCTATATTTTCTCAAAAGATATCTCTCTCCTGGATATATACTTGGCCTTCTAACTCTTATTTAAATTTCCAAACACATGCCGAATTTCGTAATAAATATTTATTCCAGTTAATTATATTAGACACTACAAGCTGCAAAATCTACCAAGCAATATTTTAAGACAAATCTCCAAACATGAAATTTTGTCAGGTACTGTAATATTTATTTAGCCAGCTTAATTTTATTTTCTTTTTATTATATACTCATTTCCAAATTTAAAATTTCCTCCATGTATTTAAACGTTAAAACTCTCCGCCTTGACAGGTCCACAAATAATGGCAGTGTGAGTAGTAGAGCGAGCACGAGCAACAATCGGAGCGGGTTTGTTTTTGGATATCGCAACGGACATACGATGTATGAGCGAGGGAGTAGGAACAGATCGAGTAATAGAAACAATGGTGAGAATTGCAACGATAATATCAGTCGAGGAAGTAACTATCATCAGCGGTACTGGCCACGTAATATTATTACCTTTGGATTGGAATCGAAACTTTTTGTATTATTTTGGCTGACGAATTTTGCAATTTATCTTCACTTTCATCTTTCAAGCACTGTTTTTTTGTTCTTCAGAAAATAAATGTTTGTTTTTTTTCCTCTTTCAAAACAAACTTCAATTGATAACATTGCTTGCATCACAAGAAACGTTTTGAAACTCAAATGGCTTCTTTAAAAGATTTTATCCCAAATGTCCACGAGTCTCTGCAAATTTCACCTCTTTCTGTAATTAAGTACATTTTAGACACGTTTTTGCAATTGGAAAGAGATGGAACGAAAATGACATTTATGTCTCCTCATAGCCGTGAAAACCTAGAACGATCCGATTAGGAAACACAGTGGAGACGGAGCTCCCGCCGATCGCCTGAAAACTCTCTACGAAGTTTGTCAAGTTTTCCATGTTGTTACGGTCGTTATTTGCCTCGGGAGGACCTCTGTTTCAACACAGCCTCTTACATGATCTGTTTATGCAGTGTTGTGGTGAAGCGGTGTCATTGGGAATCTATGTCGCTCGTGTGTTCGATAAAATGCTGATGTAGATTTGTGTTGGTAACGAGGAATAGTGCAGGCAGCTAGAGCCATTAATTAGAATGATGCGGACAATCTACCTTCTGAAAGGTGAAGTATTTGCTTCGAAGATTCGAAAAATCGAGGGCGAAATGCAATGTTGAAGTGTTTTTTTTTTTGTGAAATACAATACAAGTACGCATAATAATGTTGAAGATATAGCAAATGATGTTGGAAAAAATGTGTTAAAGGTTTGAAGAAAATGTTGGTGCGCCACATTTGAGACTTAAAAATTGAGCGTGGAGGACACCTCGAATTGTCTTGATAAAATTATATTAAAATACCTTGAGTTTAGAGGTATGAAATCGAATGTTGAATTGTCAAAAACGAAGATATATCGAATGAGAAATCGATGGCCAAAGTAGGACCAAAACTCATCGAACTTGACTTTGGTAGGGATTGATATGAAGTTGAATTTCACTTGGTTGAAAGCTTATATCCCACATTGGAAACTTAAGGGGAACAATTTGTGTTCTTATATAATGTCAAGTTCATGCTTATTGAATTGTCTAAGCAAAGGTCTTCCAAAACACCTACGCGCCCGCCCAGGGGATGTAAATCATCGGCTCAAATCCGCCAA
Source organism: Rhodiola chrysanthemifolia (assembly GCA_033675395.1). Lineage (NCBI taxonomy): Eukaryota > Viridiplantae > Streptophyta > Magnoliopsida > Saxifragales > Crassulaceae > Rhodiola > Rhodiola chrysanthemifolia. The sequence goes on from CM066207.1 coordinate 4,011,758, forward strand.
ATTTGGACTGACTCGTGTGCGCCCGCATCATGCGGACATGAATGGTGCTCGATTTCTCAGCGGGTTGCTTTTTCGCTTAATTCGATTTTTAATCTTTTGAACCAATTCAACAAAGACTGAGTCAGTCTTCGGCAGTTGCTGATCATGGTTTTTGCTTAATTCGATAGTTGCTGATCAAGGGGCAGTTCACTATAAAATGGAGATCAGTGCTTCTGTAAAGAAAGACGAAAAGAAAAACACACAGAAAACACATCTTTCACATCTCGACTTCATTTTTGTTTCCGATCAGTGGTGATAGTGAAAGGTTGAATAAGTTCGTACAGCAAGGCGACGGTGCTCAAGCGCTTGCTGTGATTCTTTCATCCTGGGAAGCTCGTTCCCATCAGACCCAGCACCTACGGGAGGCAATACAGCTTTAAGGACAGCGTCATCGACGTGACTGAATCAACATCTCGGTTTGCTGTCCTTTCTCCTACTCTGTTTTAAGTTCATGTGCTTGCACAGTCTGCTTACTGTTATATATGCTTGAACAGTCTGCTTACTGTTATATATGCTTGCAAAGTCTGCTTACTGTTATATATGCTTGAACAGTCTGCTTACTGTTATATATGCTTGCACAGTCTGCTTACTGTTATATATGCTTGAACAGTCTGCTTACTGTTATATATGCTTGCAAAGTCTGCTTACTGTTATATATGCTTGCAAAGTCTGCTTACTGTTATATATGCTTGAACAGTCTGCTTACTATTATATATGCTTGCACAGTCTGCTTACTGTTATATATGCTTGCACAGTTTTAAACTGAACTATTTGCTTACTGATATATCTACTTGCACAGTTTGAAATTGCTTACTGTTATATATGCTTGCACAGTTTACTCTAAAACATATGCCTGCTCAGTCTGGTTACTGATATGAATGTTCTGTTTCATTAAAATTGCATGAGTTACATTAATATTCAGATATAGAAATATCCAACAAGTATTGATGTCGATTTTGTCACACATCTTTATTTCCAAGTGCAGTTTATCACCACGATGATGGCTGCTGCGTCAGCCGGAGGCTGGTCTTTTGTGTTTGGCTTTGTTTTTGGCTTTGTTCCAGGTACTTTTTGCTCTGGTCTGTTCAGCGTTTTTAAGGGGTATAGAGTACATATCTATCCTCTGGCGCTTGAGGACTCTCCTGTATGAGCCACGACTCAGGATTTTTTGAGTCTTATTATCTAATAAAGCTGGTGACATCGTCCAGTTTTTTTTAGGGAAAAGTACAAAAAGGGGCCCCGAACTACCACTCAATTCCAATTTGAGGTCTGAACTACCACAATTTCCAATTAGGGGCAAATTCAAGATCTATTTTGAAAAAAGTACAAAAAGGGCTCCGAACTACCACAATTTCCAATTAGGGGACAAATTCAATAAATATCATCTATATATTTTTCATGGTATATTTTGAACTTTTAATTTTATTGTTATATTTTTATTTTCTTTAAATTTCATACTACAAATGAGTATTATTTTTAAATTAATTATTCACAAATTTATAATTTATCATATAACATGTATGAATAAAAATAAAATAATTTGTTTCTTAATTCATATTGTTGAATAAATTTATATAATTTGACAATTTGCATATAGTAACATGTATTACAAATTAAATTATTTTTTTACTAAGAAAATGAATATAAAAATAATATAATGAAGTATATATATATACTCATTGGGGCGCGCTCAAGTGTTATGGGTGCTTAGAGTGTTATGTGTCATCTCGATTCTGATTGGTTGAATGGATGCGCCACCTGAAAAGCACGGGCCCATTAGAGATTGGACATTGCTTTTGGTAGTGGGACCAATCAAATTCAAGATAACACATAACACTCTAAGAAGCTATAACATTTGAGCGCTTCTCTATACTCATTTGTAGCATGAAATTTTAAAAAATTAAAATATTATTAAAAATTTATTATTTTTAATATTATTTTAATTTTATTATAATATTATAATATATTTTTTAAATTTCTTGAAGTATATATATATGGGTTAAGATCTGGTGAGAAGTGACTTTAATGTGAGAAATAAGAATTTATCATGTCCATTGATATTTGTTAATCAACCGCCACGATTAGTTGATAATATTTACCAAAATTAACCTAATCTACGGTTACAGGGTTAATTTCGTCATGCTTCAACCACGATCGCTGATCGGAAAAGGGACGCTTGTTACGACAATCGGCGGCGGAGGGTAGAAAACGATCGGCTTTGGAGTTGCGGATGATGAGAAATCGAAAATAGAAGAGGGTTGGTCGATTGAACGGATTGAACGGATGTTGATTTCTGTATGAGTTGTGTTACGATAATGCCCTTTACATCATAATTAGCAATTAATTAAATGTTAAATATGCTGATTATTAACAACCATAGGATCTTAGATCTAATGGACTAAATAAATTCTTATTTCTCACAAAAACAGCAACTTCTCACCTGATCTTTTTCCATATATATATATACTTCATTATATTATTTTTATATTCATTTTCTAAGTCAAAAAATAATAATTTAATTTGTCATACATGTTATATGATAAATTAAAATTGTGAATAATTAATTTAAAAATAATACTCATTTGTAGTATGAAATTTAAAGAAAATAAAAATATAACGATAAAATTAAAAGTTAAAAATATACCATGAAAAATATATAGATGATATTTCTTGAATTTGCACCCCACCCTAATTGAAAATTGTGGTAGTTCGGACCTCAAATTGGAATTGAGTGGTAGTTCGGAGCCATTTTTGTACTTTTTCCAAAATAGATCTTGAATTTGCCCCCTAATTGGAAATTGTGGTAGTTCGGACCTCAAATTGGAATTGAGTGGTAGTTCAGGGCCCCTTTTTGTACTTTTCCCTTTTTTTATAAAAAAAATCTGTTCCTCTTTTCCTAACGGTTTGATTCCCAATTTTTTCAAAGTTTTGAATTTGTAGAATATACCTAGTTCAATTGTTGGTATATCACTCTTCTTTTAAACTATTTTTAACCATATTTTATTTTCTGATTATATTCATTATTTCTTCACAAATTATGTGATAAATCATACTCTTCACCATATAATTATAGTCTCCCTTTGGGGATGTTTAATTTTTTTTTCTTTAAATTCAGTCCTAACCCGACTTCGATTTTGTGTCCGCTCGAATTAAGTTCTTTTCAAAATAAAATCCAAAGCAGCGCAGCAATTTGCTGTCAAAATAAAAAAAATATAGTTCTGTAAGTTTTAAAATAAAATTTGTAGTTTTCAAAAGGGTTCAGTTTTCAACTTAGAAGATATATTAATGAAATGACGTAGTTTTGATATAATTTTGTCAAAACTACATCGTTTTCAAATGTCTGTTTTTTGCTTGGTTGCACGAGATATCTAATCTTTTTATATAAGGTTCGGGTCACCCTCATATAGGGTCGAGTGAGTTCAACCTGACCCTTTGGTGAGGATTTTTTTTCCTTTTTGCCCTGGTTCGAAACTCGAATCTCGTTTTTACCGTATTTCAAACTGAAATATCACTTTTGCCCTATTTTTAATAAGATCGATTTCCCCAAACAAGCTTGGTTCATTTTCGATAAAAATCGGTTTGGGCGAAACTGGTTTGATGACTATGTTCCTGCGGTGCTTGAATTGGTCCTACGTGGACCCAATGAAATGAAATTTCTGGCCACGTGTAAAATCAGGATAGGGATAACCGGTTTCCTGCGAAACAAAATTAGGGCATTCTTTACTTTTCTTCCCCGTCGGCTTTCTCCCCTCCTCCGTCGCTCCGCTGCTCCCCCGTCCATGTTAGTTTGATCGGATTCCGCTGATTGTGTTAGTCTCGATCCGACTCCGCCCGTGTTAGTCCGATTCATCAAACCGGTTCCCCCGAAACAATTTTAGAATAGATTCCCGGTCTAATCATATCGATTTGAAAAGCATGCATAGTCTGAAAAGCCTGGCAGGTCTGAAATGCCAGCCAATTAAATAAAATTGGTTCATCGAATAATTTTTGATATCAGACCTGTTTTCCCCGCTCAGGTTTCACACGTGGTCAGAAAATGAATATCGTTGGGTCCACATAGGACCAAAACAAGCCACGCGGGATCATAGTCATCAAACTGGTTTCTCCAAACCGATTTTTATCCAAAATGAACAAAACCAATTTCCCTCGAACCGATCTTATTAGAAAAAAGGGCAAAAGTGATATTTCAGTGTGAAACACTGTAAAAACAAGAATTGAGTTCCGAACCAAGATAAAATGGGGAAAAAATGTTACAACTGAAAGCATCATTCTTGTGCTTTATTACAAGTACAAGCCCTCACGGTTAAATACATGAGAATTGAAGGGGCGATGTGTAGTTAGCAATAGTTCGCAGCTGTCGACAAAAACCAGAAATCAAATCGAACCAGTTCGATCGACGAAGATGATCGTCTGCGTCGCCGTCGTCGGCCATCAGGTGCGTCCCTTCACTCTCCATCCATTTCTCTACGACTTTTTTTAAGTCTTCGATTCTGAACAATCTGCTCTACATACAGAGCTTCACGGAGGCGGATGACGCCCTAAAGCTTCACCATATAGTTCATTGCTCCTTGGATGTAGTGGACGAACGCGGTCTGTCATTTTGGGTTATTGGAGGTGTTTCAGCTCATTTGTTTGCAGTGTTCCAGGGACTTCTGAAAGTCTTGGCTGGTGTTGAAACCAATTTCACCGTGACATCAAAATCTGGGGATGATGAGGCATTCTCTGAGTTGTATGCATTCAAGTGGACAACATTGCTCATTCCTCCAACGACAATTTTGATATTGAACCTAGTAGGCGTTGTTGCTGGAATTTCCAATGCCATCAACAATGGATACGAGTCATGGGGTCCCTTGTTTGGTAAGCTTTTCTTTGCGTTCTGGGTGATCGTCCATCTGTATCCTTTCCTGAAGGGTCTCCTAGGTCGCCAGAACAGGACGCCAACCATTGTTATAGTGTGGTCGATTCTCCTTGCTTCCATTCTTTCCCTCCTGTGGGTTCGTGTCGATCCATTCTTGGCGAAGTCAGTGGGTCCCGTACTCGAGGAGTGTGGTTTGGACTGCGATTAAGTGCCTACCGGTTTCGCATCTTAGTGACATACAGTAAGGCTGCATAGACCAACGAAATTGAATGTCCTATGGAATGACAGGTACGCTCTTACCATAAAAATTGATGTGAAAAGCCAACATTAGAGTGTGAGTTTGTACATGGAAAAAATGCCTGAGTTGTGGTCTCCCTTTTACTGTCTCATTCTCCCGGTGGAAGTATGTTCGTTCAGGTATATAGTGAAGTGTTAGATTCTTTATTATTTGGTGAAGAGGGAGCGCTATTGTATGTCAGCCCCCCCTGTTATCATCATCATCATCATATTGTCCGTCATCAGAGCTCTGCTCATTTTGTGCTCCCAAAGTTTTCAGTAGACTGCTGCTTCAGGTTGGCTCTTGTTCACCGTTCTTTCATTTTCAAAGGTTTTGTAATAAGTTAAGAAAACTGTAATATGTGTACACTGTAAACAAAGCATTGAAATTGTATGTTGTTGTTGTTGTTGTTCATCCTTGAATGGAAGAAATGTTCGTCCTGTATTAGTTGATGAATAAAGCATTAGGCTGTTACCGGATCTACAAATATTACACTGTGCTTACTTCTCAGATTGTTTCTGTTACCAGATCTTTCAGCCGTGTTGTGTTTCAGGTGTTAAATAATTGTCGCCCATTTTAGAGTACCCATTCACAGACAACTGTAGATCACACCTTAAAGCCCTTGAGCAACTATTTACAGTTTATACCTTCCATAAATCATGAGCAAAGAATCACTTTTTGTTTAGATAATGCACAACATAATCTTAAACACTGACATCACCTCAGAGGCTGTTTTAAGTGGAATGTGCAGGAGTTGCCATCAGAAGGGGATAGGCATAGGTTTCCCAGTTCAGGTGGCAACTGAACTGCATGATAAAGATATGAGATTCCCAACTCCATGTGCCTAGGCCGCGTCTCTACATGTATCTTTTTCATGTGATCCCTGAGCCAGAACATCATCTTCTATGCACACGAAATTGTTCCGTTGTCAAGCTTCTCATTTTGTAGGGTGGACATATTCACTCATCGCGAGCATCTTCAGCATTAAGATAGTGATTTCCTTTTAAGATGTTGAGGGCAGATGGAAAAGGAAAAGAATCCAGCACTGTAAAAGAGTGTGGCCAGGGACTACCTATTTCTTCAAAGAGGCCGGAGCTTCTTGGAACACGATGCTTAAGCCAAGACCTTCCCTAGTTGTAGCGACCCTGCATCAACCTAAATGTCAGTCCAATGTGGTTCTTAAAAGCACGTCAGATGCCGTGTATCCATACGGCATTCATTAATGTTCAGGCTGCAGTGAATTGCTGCATAACAAAAAATAGCTTGTAGTAATTCAAAGGGGAAAGAGCTGGAGAAAAACCTGTAGGCAAGACTGATACATTCTTCATCTAACACACCAATAGGGTGTTGTCTTAATTCATCTGCTTGATCAGAAACAACTGTAAGGTGACTCAAATTATGCTCCTTCATCAACTTTTGAGCAGAATGGAGGTCCATGGTTGGCATAACTGTCCACAACACACGACATCTTTCGCCACTTAAAGAGCACATCTCAGATACTAAGAGATTCTGCAATGGGGCTTAAATTTAGTAAGATAAGAATATGGATACAAGTGGTAGAATAAAATTGAGCAGATTACCTCTGGTTTTATGGTTCTTGCTTTTATTGATTTGCTGAACTCCTGAATGTCCCCAAGAGTCAATAAACCAACCAGAAGGTTATCTCTATCAACAATCACTGCACAGGACTGCTTTTCAGAAAGCATGAGAGTCACTGCTTCAGCAAGTAATGTGCTAATTAAAACAGTTGGAAATCTAGATCTCATGGCCTGTGATACAAAGATCTTCTTTCCCAAATCGTTGAGACTGAGAGGTGACTCATCAATGCAAAGTGAACTTTCAATTTCGCACAGGTCACTTTCAAAGGAAACTGTTTCAGAAATTGACCTAGTTATTATCTCTTGAACGCTACTAGAAAAAGTATCTGCTTGTTCGCTTGTAACCACTTTAACATTCTTGGCGGCCTCACTGTTTCCTCTCTTAGACTGTCCAGAAGTAATCCATGAGGACACGCCAACAGCTCCCAGTAATGGTAGAACTATTCGGTAATCTTGAGTCAGTTCAAAAAGAAGCAGCACTGAAGTTAATGGTACCTGACACACTCCAGCAAGAGTTGCAGCCATGCCAACCTGCACCACAAACTCTGAAATTGTCAGGCCTCTTATAATCTATCTAAAATTTTAATCGAGTCATGAAGTTTTTCAGTCCTCGTAATACTTAACTATTTTTTCTATTTGTCATGTATCTAGTTTATTCAATGAAGTGAAAATAAATAAACACCCTCAACTTCTGTTACTTTATATAACAAAATCACAAAAAGCAATACCAAGCCGTATGCTTGTGGGGATGCTACTTCCAAGATGGAGAAGTCAAGTATTCCGTTGGGCTGTGTTACATAACCTATCACTTTCCCGTAGGCCATTCCAGTTGCTGCACCGATATAGAGCGATGGGGCATAATAACCCCCCACCAAGCCAGAAGCCCGACACAATGATGTTGCAACTATCTTAGCTGCTACCAACTGAACTAGCAGTTCAGCAGACAAACCATTCATAAATGGTCTTGATTCCAATAGAAGATCCACATTCTGAAAGCCCCGATAGAGAATCTCAGGGTACACTAAAGCAATCAACCCACAAGCTAAGCTACCCGTTACAGGAAACACTGCCTTAGGTAGTCCACTGGCCTTCTGAGCGTTGTCAAAGATCATCATCACATAAGAGGTACACCTTGACAATGCCAGGGATACCAGACCGCACAAGAGACCAAGTAAGAGATACAAGGGCAGTTCTGAAAGATTCGAGATCATTAATATTGTGGATTAACATGAATGCAAGAACACCCGATAGCAATTATCACTTTGCATGAGAATTATGAGAATGAAGAATAGAAGATAAAAGCATTTACCACTGGGTGAACGGAAATCATATCCTGGGACCTTGAAAGCTGGCTCGGATCCAAGACCGATCTCTGAGATAACAGAAGCTATAACAGCACTAAGGATAACCATGGAAGTGGTATTTGGAAGGGACTGGGATGAATCAGATGGTGATGGCCACAAAACAGACTCTACGGCAAAAAAGCATCCAGCAACTGCAGCATTGAACCCTGTTGGAGCACAGAACACACCCAAAAAAGTCATATCTGACGGGCCTTCAATTGAAAACCTACAGATGAACCAAAGAGAGTAGAGTAGACAAGAACTAAAGTTTTAAACACTACAGGAGAGTCAATGAACCAAAATCCTAGTGTAGTTTCTCCAGAGATTTTTGCCAATACAACATTATTCCTTTATGAGTAATGCGATTTCGTTTAGTGGCCGCTATTTTCTTGGTTTTTCTTTCTAAAAAGACTTAAATGCTCTAATAAAATGGGAACATTTTAACAGATGGTGCAACTAGCAGAGTAGAACTATGGGAGCAGAAAAACATTTTCTTCAAGGTTTTATCTGAAGGCATCAGACAGCTGCAGGCTATGGGTGTATGAACAATGGCAGAACAAAAACAAGCAGTGTTCATAACATTCAATCACAACAAGAAAGTGCATGTAGAAAATGCCTGCATTAAGAGTCCAAACCAGAAGCTATTCCAGCAGCTGATCCAGCAGCCACCAGAGACATCCTTTTCGGTGCACCAATTTTAAAAAGAGTACCACATCCCTTTGCGACAGAAGAACCAATTTCAACGCTGGGACCTTCAGGCCCTAATGAATTCCCTGTCCCCAGAGTTACAGAAGCCGCCACAGCCTTCAAAAATGATTTCACCGCTCCCTTCATGCTAAACTTCTCTTCCTCATTTCCTTCGCTCTCAATACTACTCTGGAGTACACTCAACATGCTGACAACAACACCTCCAAACAAAGGCACTAGTACTATCCGCTGCCATGTGTCCTCAATTGGCTGGTTTCTTAGCCATGACGCGCCTTGGTAGGGTATTCCGTCCCAGAAAAAGTCTCTTATCTCATGCACCTAGGTTTTTTTTTTTTCAAGTTCACAATGCATATGAAAACATACAGGTTCATCAATCACCAAAATTCAAAAAATAAAATAAAAGAACTGAAAAAATAAAGAAAAGAAAAATACTAACAGCATTATTGAAGATGACGACAGCGACGCCAGTGACCAAGCCAACGACGCAAGCGGGAACAATGGCCGAAATCCCTTGAGGAAAAACTATATCGATCTTCTCAGACTCATTCTGTTGCAGACGACCAAACGGCTTTCCTTCACCATCGATTGGTGACGTGGACTGCTTCGATTTCGGAAGAGCAGATATTCGCCTAACTTTCCAACTGAAACCTAATTGAGATTTCGAGCGACGGTGGTTGCAGTACACGGTGTTGACTCCGATGGCGAAGGGAGAGAGCGAATAGGAGGAGGACGATGAAGTTTGTGCGAGATTGTTGAAGAAGGAAGGTGAAGAGGACTGTGTAGACATTGACCGGAGCTGAAGACTCCGCCGGAGACTGCTCGTCGGAGCCGGGAAGATGTTCAGCTGTATGGTCTGCCGCCTTATCCACAATCCATTTCGAATTTTCTGGTTTTCATATTCTTATATGAGCTCCTGATTTCTTCATTTTTATTTTTAATATATATAATTTTTACACTATATATATTAATCCAACAATCAAAAATTCGTTTATAAAAAAAAACAAAAAATTTCCAATGTACTCTCGTAGTTAAAGTTTTTTTTAATACAAAAATTCTACTTTCTTAGAACAAAAAATACAATTGCAATAACAAATAAGATAATAAATATGAGATATTATAATTGAAACTTTACATTTTCAACGTCGATAAGTAGAAACTTTTTCAAATAAAATCAATAAAAATGCATTAGATGAAAAAAGATGTCTGACAAACTAATTGATCATTAGAATTCAAACTTCTAGGGATGAATAAGTGATTTTCCACATTTAAAGGTTTTGGGCGACATGAGAGAAGTAGAAAATCATACAGCAAAAATCCACACTGAAAGTGTTCGGGAAACAAGTTGATTTGTTTGTTTTGTGGCTTACAGGAAGGCATCCTTTTCGAGTAGCTTGAGAACATCAAGCTGATTGTTCAGCTTGGCGACGTCGATGGGGGTCTTGCCATCCATGTTTTGGAGAGTGCTGCAGAAGGGAGAAAGAGTGAGTGTTTGGGGTTGGTTTGAGAGTAGAGTTAGGAATGTGGGGTGATTGGTTGGAAACTTACACTGCTGCACCATTCTCCAGCAGCAGGGCGACACACGCTTTCCTGCCGTAGCCAGCTGCATAGTGGAGAGCCGTGTTCTTGTTATTGTCCAAGGCATCCACCTTTGCCCCAGCTTCTAGAAGAACTTGAGCACACTTTTCCTAAGAGAATGCATAACCAAACAGTTCCTACTTATTGATAGTAAGAATTGTTCTCGTCTAAAATCTGGACAAATATGCACTTTAAAATTAAGTACATGTGTGCAAGTTGAAACATCTTTGAGGTCTAGATTACATTTCAGTTGCTGAATCACTGTCAGAATGCTCAGGCTGAAGCTGTGCTGATTAGAAAATTTATTAACTAGATCATAAGAGCAAGGAAGCTTATGGACAACTACACACTGATGACTATCCACCATACGATTTTCATATGAAGGTGCAATATCTTAGAACTAAATTAAGCTTGAAGTCATGAATTGATACCTCCCCATATCCACATGCAAAGTGCAACGCAGTCCTCCCTTCTGAATCTTCTTCATCTTTGTCAGCACCAGCGGCAAGTGCATTTTTCAACCCCTGGGTAATATAATGACATACGACTTTCGATAACGGCATCAAGTAAAAGTAATGAGTTTTTTATACAGCTCCACAATTCCATCATGACAACAATTAATAATTAAACAACCAGGTCATAGAGCATATGAACAGTGACATACTAATGTCTTAGGAACTTCATGTCCAATGAAATTAATGCAGCCCCAAAAGGAGGTAAAATTTTAAGGACAGCTTTCATTTAGTAGTTCTTTATGGGATAAAATGTGCATGGTTAGTTCATTTTTAAAGGCAAACAACATATAGTAATCCTATTAATAATTTTAGTGCTTCTGATTTATCCATTAGAAATCACAAATTATTACATTTCTTATTTCTCGATAATAATAACAAGCATGTCATGAATCAAGCAACATTTGGACAGTACAGTATAAATGTTGCCCTCACCTCAACATCTCCAACACTAGCAGTCTGATGAACAATGGATTCATCTTCATATCCCGATTCTTCTCCTCCTTCCTCTGGTCCAGATATATCAGCAGAGGTAGCTGCATCTCCAATAACTCCAACACCCATGGCCTCACCCAACTTCTGTAACACATCCTTATCATTCCAGTACCTAAAGGACAAACAAAACTTATTTATTTGTGTTCAAGATATTAAAATATGAGGCACGGGTAGGTGTATAAGGCACGGGCACTTTTAACCTGAGCTTATTCTTTCTCCAGAGTATAAGAGACAATGATGCATGTAACGAAAAAATCTGATTGACAGCGTGGAAAAAGATCTCAGAACACAAATTCATCGAATGAGATTATAAATTAACCTCATCATAGCAGCTGGACCACCAGTTTCGATCTCCTCCAGAATAGGTTTCAAAGATGGATCATCCTTCATACGTGCCATTCTTTCTTCTAACTGCTCTTTCTGTGCTGGATTACTCAAACTTTCAAGCATAGTAGACATGGAAGGATCCTGAGTAAAGTTGGGGCCATATCAGGTAAGGGGTCCACATATACATAGAGATAACTGCAAGAACGCTGAAAGATAAACTCTATTTCACCTGCATCATCGCACTACCAAGACGCTCTGCCATGGTCATAAACTGAGGGTTTTGCATAACCTGTTGCATGGTAGAAAAATATTGTTGCTGATCAAACTGGGGAATTCCAGCTTCAGGTGTGGAGCCTTGAAAAGTCTTTTGCAGTTGTTCAGCCATTTGATTAAATGTAGGATCTTTTGCAATCTGCTCAGCTAACTCCTTGATGCTTGGATCCTGAGAAAACGAGAAATGACAAGAGTCACGACAGGCTATCATCTTTCAGTAACAAATTACAGAGTTCAAACTTCAAACATGATGCATTCTTTATCAAGGTTCCTAAATATATTAAAGCATTGCATGGGCAAAGGATCTGATCTCTCAATCAGTCATTAATAAACCAGACTGACATAGAGGTGTCAGTAGAAGACGCTAAATAATATTAAAATCAAAGTAAAACAAAAACAAAAACTGAGGTCACTATCTAAATTACAAGTTTCAAAAATATAAAGGAAATACATTTGCACTGTATCAAATTCTTACAGCTGCCAATAAATTCTTAAGTCACACCTTTGCAGTGCTAACAATATTACTATTTGATCCCACCTTCTTCTCTTCTCAAAGCCCTTTAAGGTAACTAATTTTAAATAAGTAGTAAGGAAAAAAGGTCATAATTCCTATTCATAGAAGCATGAATGCTATAATGGCAGGGGCACCTAGAGGTCTCAAGTAGCCTGAGGCCAAATACGAAAAAGAGGCCTTGTTAAACTAAAATAAGTATCATCGTATACATTAAATTCAAAATATAATTAATCATGTCAATTAGTTCACTCTTACATTTACAATATAGATTGCTCAAATCTACTTGGGAGTGAAAAAATATAGTTGGATCTACTATATATAAAAGACAATCGATTCTAAACAACTCCTGTATATATTTTTATGTTGCATTATCAGCACGTTGTTCAAATCTCCTACGTGGAAAAAGAAAATCATTTTGATCTACCTTTCTTTGTTAGTATTCAATTTCACTTTTTCTTTGATTTTTTGACTCAGCAAGTTCCAATTCTAATGATTTCTTAATTTTATATAGTACAAAAACAACATTGAGGCCGGCATTGCATAACGGACAAAATTAACTAATTAGCTTAAAATGCTACAACATACGGAAAAGTGAATTACATTAAGGAGGCCAGACATCGCTGAGAAATCAAAAGGATTAGCTGGAAACCCAGCTTCAGGGAGAGGAGAAGTTCTTCCTTGACCAGGATTAGTCTCTACAGAAGATGACTCCACCTTGGCATCAGTCTTCGCAGGTAAACCTATTGTAGTTTAGCACGAATGAATTACAGTACAGACGAAAAAATCACTTGATGATTAATATCCAAAAATGCTAAACAATATAAAAGTAAATAACCACACTCCCATTCTCATTTCCACTAACAACACTGCCATCTAGACAATAAAGCAGCTGAATCCAAATCCTACAACTGCCTTATTCTCACGTATGTAGTAAATTTCAAACTCCAGCCAACCTAAATGTCAAGAACCAGATAAAATAATCCCCTAAAAACCTAACCAATAATCAACACATAAAAGTTCCATATCCGAACTAAAAAAATATCACAAGCTGATATTCGCAATCTCAATCAGACCTAACAGCTAGAAAAAAACAAAATCACACAGAAATTACCTGCCGGAGCCTCCTTCTGCGAGTTCGAAGCCATCTCTGCAGTACAAAAAATGACACTCTACAAATTATTTCTGAACAATCAAACAATTGGTGATCGAATTAGTGAGAGTAAATCTAAGATCACGGAACAGAAATCAAACCTCGGAGAAGAAGATAAGGAAGGCTGAATCAGAGAAAGATGATCTGATTGGATGGTTTTAGAGGTCAAAACTCAAAAGAGGGATGTGAAATCGAGGAGAATCGATAATGTAAATTATAGAACTCGACGCCCAATTTCGTAGTTTTTTTGTAGTTAAAATGACATTTTCGTAGTTCAACCATTTATAGACGACGTCGTTTAAATTCGCTACACGCACTACGAAAACACTGTATAACTAATCTTTGGTTTATTACTTTATTATTAGTAAAATATAACCATACAAGGAGTTAGTAAGCACGGACAATCGGTGCAGAGCAGCATTTACATTGATTCAATAGCAACTGGTGCCACTTTTTGAGAGATAACTGTGTCAATACATGAAAGACAGGGCTGAGGATACACGAGATCCGAAAACGATCCGTAAGCATTCCAACAAAATGATCTTGTTGTATCCTCCGACGTTGATTGAGACACGAGCTGTATGTCTTCCAAATAAATACCCTGACATGGAACGGTGTCGCTGCAAGCAAAGCGGACTGCTTCCTCTGACGCTGAAGTCCCACGAATGTCGATAAATGATATGTTCGCTACTTTGACAGCACTAGTCTGCAACAAGTATATGCAACCAAAAAATCAAACAATCTATATATATGAGTCAACAAGTCTATTCAAGTCGATAAAAGATGTTCCTTGCTTGCGTGGTAACATATGGGATTCAAGAGAGTGACAATAAGTGATCGGTTACCTGATTCAAGCACGGTGAAGATGAATCGCAGTAAAATTGATCAACTATTATTGGATGCGATACATTCTGCATCCGAACATTCTTGAAGGTAATCTTGGTGGCTAGTCCACTACCTCCCTAGTAACAAAAAGGTAAATAATTTTAGCAATCTCACATATCCGCGCCATTCAATACTGGTGTAAATAATTTCGTGTATCAGTTCTAAGTATTTTAATTCCGTGCATATAACTTTAAATTTTACATGTGACGTGTAATGAGTTCATATGGAATTTTACACGTAAACTCAATCATTTATGACTTATGACACGTTTAACTAAATGAATATTAGCGAAAAAGTAAAAGTACCTGCCAAGTCTTAATCCTCAGTCCATTCTGTGTATGTGTGAGAGAAACGGATTCGACAAGTACATCACGGATCTGATCAGACGTGTTTGATTTCCCCAAGCTTCCAACACTACAAAATGAATTTTACAGCAATAAGTGTAAGCATTCTCAACGTCAACACTTCAGAGTTCAGACTTATTTTTTGCCAAGAAGTTAGTGAGGTTCACCTTATACCATGACCTGGCCCGCACACGACGTCGCTGATTCGGATTCTTGAAGAATTGCCAACGATAGAGATACAATCATCGCCTGCATCAAAATAGAAGATACATAGCATGAACATTTTTAGTTCTGCAAAGTCAACAGACAATTTTGGAGAGATTAAGAATAAATAATTACGTGAAAGTAAAACTGACATCCAAGAGTAAATACCTGTTCCGATCAAGCTTTTCTTGACTTCGACGCCACTGGATGAACTAATATGTATTCCATCAGTATTTGGGCTTGTACCAGGCGCAATGACACTGAGATGGGTTGCCTTAACGTGAACACAACTAGTAAATGCCATGTGCATTTGTTGACTGTCGACCATTTGTAAATTCCTTACTTTCAAGTGCCTGCATTTGTGGAATGTAATGGCCTGCAGCGTTTTTGTATTTCAGGAACCAATAACCAACTGAGCTAATAAGTATGCATTGAATAAAAATATAGTGATGGGAAAAAAAATGTACCGTAGGCGCAGGTCGGCAACGCTGCAGAAGAAAATAAAACACGGTTATAGCTAAACGTAACATGAATACAAAAAGCGGCACCTCTATACGAGAAAGTTATTTGGTTGAGCAAACATTGATTACATTAGTCGAATTTCTCTTGCAAGAACGAGCCCACCATTCAGCGCCCATTCCATTTACAATACCTCCGCCATCGACTGTGAGTTGCTTTATATTGATAAAATAAAGCCACCTCCGTCGATTGAAGCCCTTCCATACATCAGGATTATCCGGAGCAAGTAGAGTTCCAGATATCTATAAGCATATAAACATTAACACATTTATTGTCGAGAAAAAAATTCATGGTCGAACAAAATAACACTTTGCATGAGTACGACAATTAGCCTGTTATGTACCGAAACTGTAACTTTACTTCGACAAGGCCCAGCAAAATCAATCGGTCCAACAAGATACTTGCTACCCGTCGGCAGTAAAATAGTTGACCGCCCCGTGAACGAACAAGCAATCTTCCACGCATCTTTAAGTACCTTAGAAAATAAATACAATATGTTCGGTTAAGATATTACAACTTTCCCGAGTATAACTATACAACATAATCATCTATGAAATACATGACAATTAAATTCAAATGACTATCTTCTACATATCAAATCAGGCATTCAGGTCCTTTACTTACATTCCAGATGAATCAACAATACCTCACAATTTCTGGCTAAACCGAAACTTGTTTTCCACAGTCTATGTACAAATACATTTCCATTTCTTCATAATCACATAACAAAGACTAGGCATTGTCCTAATTTCGTTTTTTTTCCTTCCAATAAAAAGACTTAATTTTCAATTCTGTGTAACTGACTAATTTTCAATTTTACTAATCTACCAAAATCAAATAACTCTAATTGTTAAATTAGCATACAAAAGATCAAAACCTATGAGGGCATTTTCAGTATGATTGGGTACCTGGGTGACGTCGGTGAGTCCATCTCCTGCGGCACCGAGTTGATGAAGATCGAGAAGAAGAGCCTTTTTGGAGAATTGAACAGAAGCTGAGATGTTAAGACCGTCGGAGTGTGCCGGAAGGAGAGCTGAGAATAGGAGGAAGAGTGAAATGATGACGAATTTAATTGGGATTGGGAAATCCATCATCATCATCATTTGATCAATGTGATACTAATAATAATCAGGAATTTATAGGGTTTTCAAGGACTTTGACATTTAAGGTTTTTGATTTCTTTAATGGAAGTTTTGGGACTTGTTAAAACATGAGACTTTTTGTTTAATCTGAGATCCAAATATCACTACGCAACATGTCTGTTTATTTTTATATTTATATTTTCTAAAATGTCAGAAAAGATTGATATGATTTTTATTAAAAGATTGATGATTGTTGAGGTGTTGGTCGGTAGTGTCACATGTTTAGTTTTGGTGATTGTACCAATTTTTTTTATTGACTTCTATTGTTTCACTTGATTCCTTTAGTTCTGTTTGGCTCCATAGACACTGATGCAAGTGTGTACAAATAGATTTTTTACGGGGATTTTTTTTTTTTTTGATGGGGACTTGGATTGATTAGGTTAGTATCCGTCCGATTTTTTTTTGTTGATTAAAACAAGTGCCAACAGGGCAACACGAGGAAACAAGCTGTCCACGAAGGGCATCACTCCCAAGAAGGAAACGACAAAACAAGACGGTCGGCCGACCGCAGTGGCCGACACTACATAACCTACTGAAACACCGTCGTGCCTTTCGAAGATAGCAGGAGTCGAACTCCTGATACCTAAAAAAACTAAAAAACAATAAAAGCTCAAACCTAAATTTGTTACGGGGATTTAAATTGTTGTAAATATAGAGTTTTATCTCATTTGCTCCGTTTTGAATTTTAAGGCTGAAGTTTCTCGAATAGGGTAAATGAGTCTGGCATATTTCGTTTGCTCTGCTTTTAATAAGATCGGTTAGTGTGTTATTGGTATTCCTCATTTTCAGAGGATTTCGTCACACAAGGTACCAGTATTACTCAATTTTAGAGAATATTGGTATGGAGAACCGATATTTTACGAAAATAAGTACGTGTGGAGAATCAACATGATCCTCATAGGTCCCATACTTATTTTAGTAAAATATCGGTACGGAAAATTATGGAATACGGATTATTCACATGACGGTCTTATTAAAACAGGACAAACGAGACACGCTTTTTCGCCATATTTAAGAAATCTCAAACGGCGAAAGAGGTGTTGGTTGAGTAGGCTTGAACTCTTGACAAAATGGTTTGATTCCCTTGAGTAACATATTTCTTCTCAATTTTGCGAAGAGTGTTATTCATATGGTGATTAACATGTACGTATGAGATGTAAAAATCTACTATTA
This sequence comes from Rhodiola chrysanthemifolia, assembly GCA_033675395.1. Lineage (NCBI taxonomy): Eukaryota > Viridiplantae > Streptophyta > Magnoliopsida > Saxifragales > Crassulaceae > Rhodiola > Rhodiola chrysanthemifolia. Next base: position 4,029,694 of record CM066207.1, read on the forward strand.
AAAAAATGAAAAAGGGAAAGAGTCTATTTAATATTTATTATTAAAAATAGAGATGTCTTTCGGATAAAAATGCAAATTTATTATTTATAAAAGTTCGGGTACTGCCCTGTGTCAATTGTGCGGTCCGACCCGGTCTCCGTACTAAGCACCGGTTTCTAGGGTTTTGGTTCAGACGATCTGAACTGCGAACGGTAAAGATGAAAGGAAACTCGAAGCGACGAAGAGACGGCGATGATGGAAGCGACGACGACGGCGCTGGCGAAAGGCCGTCTAAGAGAGGTGGAGGAACCACTCACGACGGAGGCGACATGGCGAAGCTGAAGAAAATCATCTTACCGTCGATGATTAAGAACAAGGACAAGAGAGCAGAGCTTCATGCGAAGTTGAAGCAACAGAAGAAGCTCGAGAAGAAAAGGAAAGCTAAGGCTCGTGAGGCTGCTGAAAAACGAGCTCTCGAGCTCGGCGAGGAGGTTTTGTTTCGAATTTCTATTTTTTTTTTTTGTGAATTTTGTCATTTTATCATCTCCAATTTATAAGAAATAATTTTATTTTTTTTAATTTTGTGCAGCCACCTGCCAGGAGTGTTCCGCATACAATTGAGAACACTAGAGAGCTTGATGAGACTGTTTGCCAGCCCGATGATGAAGAGGTGCTACTCTAATTCTTATTTTGGCGTTGTGATGTATTTGTTTGTGTATTGTAGAAATGAATTTTAAGGATGCAGCAAGCGTTGAAATTTTGTTTATTTCTGGCAGCTATTTGTTGGTAATGATGCTGATGAATTTAGCTCCGTCCTGAAAGAAGAAAGGCCGGCGAAGATTTTGATCACTACTTGCCGCTTCAACTCTACTGTATGCATCATGTTGTGTATCTATTTTATTTTGTGTTTACTTGAAAAATATTTAGGTGTTGATCTTTCTTTCGGTTTATTATTGTGTAGAGGGGTCCGGCTTTTATTGCGGAACTGTTAACTGTGATCCCAAATGCTCATTATTACAAAAGAGGAACTTATGAATTGAAAAAGGTACATCAATCTCATGTACCTTTGAGATTTTCACTCACCGGGATTCTCAGATGCAAATTTTTAAACATTATGATCAACTTCTGATGCAGATTGTGGAATATGCCAAAAAGAAGGATTTCACATCTTTAATAGTAGTCCACACCAACCGTAGGGAACCAGGTAATTTTGCATTTATTTAGTTTGGAAAACGAACACATGAAAATGCTATCCATCTTCTTGAATTGTTTTTCTTCTGTCGATTCTAGATGCGCTCATAGTGATGGGCTTGCCGGATGGACCTACTGCCCATTTCAAGCTATCTAAGCTCGTTTTGCGCAAGGACATTAAGGTCAGTTGATCAAGTTGTGTTGGTCAGAGAACAGTTTAGAGCAACATAAGAAAGCAGTTAACTTTTTGAAAAAAAAATTGGATTTATAATATTAGCATATTGTTGCTGCCCTGCAGAATCACGGAAATCCGACCAGCCACAAGCCTGAATTGGTGTTAAATAATTTTACTACTCGCCTTGGTCATCGAGTTGGCAGGTTTGACTCCACTATCTTGCAACCCTGAATCGCATTTGAATGAGGATGAACCCATTTTCTGCACATGTTGCCAGGTGCCTTCTAAATACTCCAATATTATATATTCTTCTGCATTGTAGGTTGATACAGTCGCTCTTTCCACAAGATCCTAACTTCCGTGGCCGGCGTGTAGTAACATTTCACAACCAGCGAGATTTCATATTCTTCCGTCATCATAGGTGAGAATTCTGTGTAGTTACAGGTTTTAAATTACCACAGGAAACAAGCGTAGTAGACCAGCATTTCTAAGTTTCAATACAAACTTGCAGGTACATATTTGAAACAAAGGAGAACAAGCTAAGTACATCAAAAAGTAAAAAGGGTACGGACTCAAAGGAAGAGAAAGTTCCCAAAGAGAAAACGATTGCTCGCCTTCAGGTATTTGGCCTTAGCTAAATCTTGATACCCATTCTGCTCCTTAATGCATTAGGCAGTCAATAATACGATTCATCCATTGAAAAAGTTGGAATACTTATTCATACTGTACATATTTAACAACGTCCAAATACCATTGTGCAGGAATGTGGTCCCCGATTCACGCTTAAGCTAGTAAGTCTGCAGCATGGAACGTTCGACACCAAGGGCGGAGAATTTGAATGGGTTCACAAGGTAAGTGGCCTTTTGTAACTTGTCTCATTCATCCTGAGTATTGCACACTCCTTCAAACTCACATCTTGCTCTGCTTTCCAGCCTGAAATGGACACCAGCCGAAGAAGGTTCTTCCTATAATCTTCAATCCCAAGTTTTGATCTAAGCTCTTTAGCAGACTACTAAAGATAATGCACTCTTCTTTCCTACCCCGGAAGAACATCAGAACATCGATTGTATGGGCACAGCATTTATGTAACCCAAATTACAATTTTATCAATGGAAAACTGCAGAGGGACCTTCAACTACTGAAACCTTTAAGCCATAATCTGATGTCAGACGTGTATCATTGAAATCAAACAGTCAAATTTTGGAAACTGAATTTTGGAAATTTTTAAGTAAATGATTTTGGAATTAAACCTTCTAATCCTGCTCTTTTATCCAATCTTGATTGTCATCAGCACATCTTTCACTAAACAGAACGGATAGTTTAGAAAGGAAACAACAGACAAATTAAAATGATACACTAACAAGCTGATAGAAACGATAAAGACAATTAAAAGCTCTATAAAAGTCAGGGAGCACTGGAGCTAAGGCCATAAACCATCCCAAAGGAGCACTGGAGCTAAGGGATACCCTAGAGCAGAGCTTAGGAAGCGGAAAACAAAAGGGTGTATCAGAGTATTCCAAGTGTCTCATGTAATTGGCTTATGCCTTTTCGACCTACAAGGTCCTTTATTATATCAAAAAAAAAAAGTCAGGGAGCAAAATAACTGGGAGACAAGAAAAAATCCTTCAAACAATGTTGGAAAAGATGAGCATTAGCCATAGATTTCTCCACATGAGAGTATATAAGAGTGTGAAAAGAGTTCGGAAGTACTACGGTTCCGAATGAAGTCAGGTTACTGGTGACGAAACTGTTCAAAATTCAAGTAGAGTCAGTTACCTGGTTTGTTCTTCATAATTTTGTTCATTGACTTCCAAAACACCTATGCCCAGGAGGATAACCTACCAATTTGTAGCAGTTGTCTTTCAGGTGGCCCCTAATTCCACAATAGCCGCAAACATGAGTTCTTCTGCTTCTGCTCTTCCTACTTCCATTTCTGTTACTGCTTCCGTTTCCTTCTCCAGTGTCGGCATCATACATTTGGTTTACCGTGTTCACACCAGAGGCCTCAGCAGCAATTTGTTTATGAATGTTTCTCAGCATTTCATTATCCAAGACCTTGGAAAAAACAACGTCCACACTAGGAAGCGGGTCAATGAATAGAATATCACTTATCAACACCGCCAAATAATCATTCCGATTCAGTCCTGTAAGGAACTGCATTACTTTATCCGACTCCCGTCTCTTCTTCCATCTTTCCAAACTTGAACACTCTTCGCCTGGCGCACACTTTGTACTACTACCAATTCCATCCAAGCAATCCAACTCATCCCACAGTGCAACCCAACTCCCATAATACTCCCTCAAACTCATCTCTCCCTGCACCAACTCACGCAACTCTCTGAAAATCATATACTTCCTAACAATTCTATTTCCATACACCCTGCTCAGTTTCTCCCAGGCTTCACAAGCATGTTCGCAGTACACGATTTGCTTCTCGGTTTGTTCAGAAACCGAGTTCCATATCCAACACAATACCAGTGCATCACGCTGTTCCCACTTCGAAAGTCAATCAGGATCAGACGGCTTCACCTCCTTCCCATTCACAAACCCTAACATGTTTCTCATACCTAGCACACTCTCCATCTTCTTTTTCCACAGAAAGTAATTCCCCTCTCCTGTCAACACCTCCCTCACCAGACGCTCGCTAGGGTTATCAAACAACATTGAATCTGAATTTTCCATATCTGAACAAGTATAAGCAATTTGCGAAAATTAACACTTAAACAACAACTACAGATCAGAGACGTGAGAGTGAGACTGAGACTGAGATCACAGTTTACCAGAAATCGGAGGCTTCTACGATCGCGTATGGACAGATGATCCGAAGCGAAGCAGTTAGCAGAAAATCGCCGTGAGAGTGAGAGAGAGAGAGAGAGACGAGCGTCGCTTCACTACATCAATTTCGCATTCAAAAAGAGCCGGTGGTTTTATACTCACACACAAACTCTCTATTTACAAAACAATGACATAATACAATACTATTTACAAAATGAGATATATTAGGAAAGTATGGGGAGCACTCAGTTGAGGCAGTGTTATAAGAATGAGGCAGTAAGACATGATCTTAGTCATTGATGATATTGATCTAATGGTTGAGATTTAAAGGTGTGGTAGTGGGATTTACTGTTTGCTTTTTACTGTTGGTAGTGGATTTACTATTTGGACACGTGACGCACCCACAAAGCACGGGAGGTTAGATGTGTAGTTGAGATCGTTTCTCACTTTACTGTAACGTGCCTCATTTGAACGCTCCTCAGGAAACTATTTACATAACAGTGCCTTTCCAAACCAAATTAAAAATCACCATGGAGCTGAGCCGCTGAGGAGTTAACCGCAGAACAGCCCAAGTTCATATGAATGTAGGTAAATCTGAAACAACCAACAACAGTGTTATTTTTTTTATTTTTGATCAAGGGGACTATTGCTCCTGGGTGATTCGAACCCGAGACATTTGGAATCGAGTGATGACCGCCTACCAACAAGCTAATTCACTCTCGTCAACAACAGCATTATTAAAATACGAGAAACTAAAAGTTTTTTTTTATTATTCATAGAAGCCTGTAAAGACTTCAAAAAAAGAAAGAAAAAAAAAACCCTGAGGCACAAAACCCCAGACCCACTAAACTCTAAAGAACAACTCTAAAAAAACTCCAAACAACTCTCTCTCGGCTCTCACACACACACTAAAAGTATTTTTTTCTAACAGAAATGTCAGATATATGCTTTATATTAAGTATCAGGGAGCAAAATAACTGGGAGACGAAGCTAAAATTCATTAAACAATGGTTGAAAAGATGAGCATTAGCCATAAATTTGATTCATGTTCTCCACAAGAGAGTAGATAACAGTGTGAAAATAGCTCCGAAGTACTAAGGAGTTGATCGAGTAAGGCTAGGATTTCAGTGACCTGTTCAATAGAGAATAAAGTCAGGTTACTGATGTGTAAACTGTTCAAAATTCGAGTAGAATCGCGATTACCTGGTTTATTCTTCATATTTGGTTCACTGACTTGCTGACTGGCACGTCAATAATACTTATGCCCAGGAGGATAACCTACCAATTTGTAGCAGTTGTCTTTCAGGTGGCCATTAATTCCACAATAGCCGCAAACATGATTTTTTCTGCTTCTGTTCTTCCTCTTTCCGTTTCTTTCTCCAGTTTCAGCATCATACCTCGCCGAGTTCACACCAGAGGCCTCAGCAGCCAACTGGTTTACCAATGTTTCTCCGTATCTCAAGGTTCAAGGCCTTGGAGAAAACAAAGTCCACACTAGGAAGCGAATCCATGAGTAAAATATCACTTATTAACACTTAGTAAATGTTATAAGCCAGTCCTGTAAGGAACTGCATTACTTTATCCGACTCCCGTCTCTTCTTCCATATTTCCAAACACGAACTCTCTTCGCCTGGCCCACACTTTATACTATCAATTCCATCTATGCAATCCAACTCATCCCACAATCTAACCCATCTCCCATAATACTCTGTCAAACTCATCTCTCCCTGCACCAAATCACGCATCTTTCTGAAAATAAAATACTTCCTAAGAATTCTATTTCCATACATCTCGCTCAGTTTCTTCCAGGCTTCACAAGCATTTTCGCAGTACACTATTACCTTCTCGATTTGTTCAGAAACCGATTTCCATATCCAACACAACACCAGTGCATTACGCTGATCCCATTTCGAAAGTCGATCAGGATCAGACGGCTTCACCTCCTTCCCATTCACAAACCCTAACATGTTTCTCATACCTAGCACACTCTCCATCTTCTTCTTCCACAGAAAGTAATTCTCATATCCTGTCAACACCTCACTCACCAGACACTCGCTAGGGTTATCAAACAACATTGAATTTGAATACTCCATATCTGAACCAGTACAAGCAATTTGCGAAAGTTAACAACACTTAATAGCAACTACAAATCAGAGACTTGAGACTGAGATGAGATGAGATGAGATCACAGTTTACCAGAAATCGGATCTTCCCAGATCGCCTCCGGACGGATGATCCGACGCGAAGCGGTTAGCAAAAAAGCGTCGTGAGAGAGAGAGAGAGACGAGCTTCGCTTCAATACATCGATTCGTATTCAAAAAGAGCCGGTGGTCACCTCAAAAAAGAAAAAAGAAAAAAAAGAGAGCCAGTGGTTGATATATGTACACATAAACTCTCTATTTACAAAACTATGACAGAACAGAAAACTATTCACAAAATGAGGCATAGTAGGAAACTATTTACATAACAGCGCCTTTCCGAACCAAATCACCATGGAGGTGAGCTGATGAATAAACAGAAAAAGGCCACTTCTGCGCTTGTAACAGTGATATGATATACTCATTTTCATATAGGATTCAACTAGGAAGGCGAAATCAAGGACGAGGAGAATTATAAATTGAAATACAAAACTTGACCAAGAGGCCATCATAATTCATAGCTAATAGATGTCAAGAGCGAAAGTCTAGGCTGCAATATAAGCTAAAAGATTGTTTCAATATGTAGTCAAATGGTAACTATGACTAGTAATTAGTATCGCAGAAGCATATTCATATCTAGGACTAAGCAAAGTTTTCCTCATGTTTCAGACCCCAATACGCTCAACCATCAACAAACCTGAAACTAGAAAATAACAGCATCTGCATATAGTACGTGGTATTCTCAACAGATGTAACTATTTTTGACGACTCGGTATTTACTAATTTTATAAATTATTTTTGACGCTCAAAATATTACACGTCAGTGACAAGCAAACCATCGAGCGTAAGATTTCGTCAAGCGAGACATATGCTATTCTCAACAGATGTAACTAAAAGTATTAAGCTACAAAGAGAATGGTGTGAAAAAAAAAAATAGGTTACCAAGTTTTTATCTGGGGCTTGACTACCTACATCATGGACACATCGCCTAAAAGAGAAAGTTACAAAATCAGAAATTAGACAGAAGGGCTGCAATTACATCAATCATTCCAGAAAATGACAGGCAGGGGCAGGGAAATGTTGAACCACAAGATACCAGGGAGAAACAGAGTAACAATGAAAAGTAGATGTAGACCTGCATGATAATGTTATCTTATCATTCTCAACATTGAAGGTTTCACCAGATAGACAATCACTCCATGTCCCATCTCTGTAAACAATTTATTCGGCTTGGACAAAAACACATATAGTATTCAATTAGAAGGTGTTTCCTTAAAGTGAAGCCTTTCCCCCTTCTACTTCTATATTGAAAAGGCTTACCAGACCCATCAAAAACAGTTTTGCTAGACAACAATTAATCAAATAGCCATATATGAAAGTAACATAATTCTGCTGTTTTTGTACCTGTGCCCACCAAAGCCCTGAGATTTTCTGCAAGAAGAAACAAAAATTAGCCAGCCATTTTCTTTAAATCATGACAAGATATTATAAAGAAAGCTCAAATCATTCACATCAGTATAAAGCTATGGCACTTGTCACAATGTAGCAAACTAGTGCCGTCAAGAATATGACATATCAGTCAAAATGGTAAGTGCCACTGCAAAGCAAATAACAGGTCTCAATATGATATTGAATCAAATTTTCTTTACCATATACATAAACTGAAAAATAAACTGAAGGGCACACCTCCATTATGATGAAGTATCAGCAAGTTAGTAGCATTTACTAGTGATTTAATGTGGTTAATATCTTTAAGGCACCATATGGCTCTCAGCTAAAGCCCGCTCGGTTCTTTGTTGTCCACTCCGAATTGGGTTTGGTATCTAACGATCCATTTTCCCGTACCTTCAAACACGGGTTAGTGAACTGTCGGTGCCCCTCTTTGAGGGAAAGTTGGAAGAAGGTTAAGATATTCATCATATTTCTCTTCCTTCAACAGCCGGGATATGACCATGTAGTCAATTGCATCATTCAGCTTGATTTGTCGGTCTGCCATCATTTGAAGGAGTTCAATTACTTTGTTTGTGTCGCCCATCCGGCAAAAACCATGAATAAGTGCACCAAATGTGCACACATTTGGAAGAATACCATTTTTTTCCATATCAACAAACAACTTCTCAGCCTCAATAATTTTTTCTGCTTTACACAGTCCATCGATGAGAATAGTATAAGTTGTAACATTTGGTACCACGCCTACCACACCGTCGCTAGACATCCCATCAAACAACAATAGTGCCTTTTCTAATTTCCCAGCCTTACAAAGTCCGTCAATCAAACTACTATATGTAACGACATCTGGTTTCAGCTTGCTATCACTCATCATATCAAATAACTTTTCTGCCTCGATAATTTTTTCTGCTTTACACAGTCCATCGATGAGAATAGTATAAGTTGTAACATTTGGTACCACACCGCCGCTAGACATCCCATCAAACAACAATAGTGCCTTTTCTAATTTCCCAGCCTTACAAAGTCCGTCAATCAAACTATTATATGTAAAGACATCTGGTTTCAGCTTGCTATCATTCATCATATCAAATAACTTTTCTGCCTTGACAATTTTTTCTGCTTTACACAGTCCATTGATGAGAATATTATAAGTCCTACAATCTGGTACCACACTGTCACTAGACATCCTTTCAAACAGTAATAGTGCTTTTTCTAACTTCCCAGCTTTACAAAGTCCGTCAATCAAACTACTATATGTAATGACATTTGGTTTCAGATTGCTATCACTCATCATATCAAATAACTTTTCTGCCTCGCCAATTTTTTCTGCTTTACAAAGTCCATCGATGAGAATACTATAAGTCCTACAATCTGGTACCACACAGTCAGAAGACAACCTATCAAACAATAATAGTATCTTTTCTAATTTCCCAACTTTACAAAATCCGTCAATCAAACAATTATATGTAACGACATCTGATTTCAGCTTGATACCACTCATCGTATCAAATAACTTCACTGCCTCCTGTATGTAACCGTTCTTGCCGAGCCCATCAATCAGAATGTTATAAGTGCACATATCAGGAGTGAGATTGTGAAATGTTATTTCACTTTCCAGTTCAATCGCTTCGCTCACCATACCCTTCAAGATCATGCCCTCTAATAAAGCATTAATTGTTATGATAGTAGGTTTGACTCTATTTTGAATCATTCGCCGATATTCATCAATAGCTTCATGTATCATTCCATGCTTGCAATACCCTTTAATCAATATATTATAGGTAACAACATTAGGAGTTATACCATTTCTGTCCATGGAAACAAAAACATCTTTCAGTTCCTCAATATTTCCTCTAACGAAAACACCATTAAGAAACATGCCCTCTAACAAAGCATTAATGGTAATGATGTCAGGTTTGACTCCCTTATGAACCATTCTCCGAAATTCTTCATTAGCTTCATGTATCATTCCATGCTTGCAATACCCTTTAATCAATATATTATAGGTAACAACATTAGGAGTTATACCATTTCTGTCCATGGAAACAAAAACATCTTTCAGTTCCTCAATATTTCCTCTAACGAAAACACCATTAAGAAACATGCCCTCTAACAAAGCATTAATGGTAATGATGTCAGGTTTGACTCCCTTATGAACCATTCTCCGAAATTCTTCATTAGCTTCATGTATCATTCCATGCTTGCAATACCCTTTAATCAGTATATTATAGCTGACAACATCAGGCATAATATCGTTTCTGTCCATGGAAACAAAAACATCTTTCAGTTCTTCAATATTTCCTTCCCTGTAGAAAGAGTCCATCAAAGAGTTGTATGTAACCACATTGGGCATTTGACCACTTTGTATCATGTGTAACAACAGCTCCTTTGCTTCTTTACTTTTACCCATCTTTGCTAGAGCATTAATCAACACGTTGAATGTAACTACACTGGGTTCAAGACCATGGTCCAACATGTCAAGAGACATAGCTTTGGCCTCTTCCCACTTACCAGCTCTGCACAGACCGCCAATTACTATATTGTAAGTAATGACGTCAGGACTTATGTCCTTTTTCTTCATTTCTAGAAACAATTCATTTGCCTTATCTATAAGTCCATCCTTACAAAGACCATCAATAAGTGTATTGTAGCATATGAGATTAAGCTGCAAGTCACGGCTAAGATCATGAGTCCCATCAGCAATCTGCTCATGCAAATTTAAGGCGATTCTAGAATTACCAGTCGTGCATAATCCCTTAAGCAAAGTCCCATATGTAACTATGTTAGGTTTGCAACTCAAGTGAGTCTCCATTTTTTGAAATAACAAAGCAGCTTCATTGATTCTGAGCTGCTGACACAAAGCATTCATGAGAATATTAATACCAATGACATGTGGAGTATAACCCAATTTCAAAATAAGCCCTATAACCCCAAAACCATATACTGTACGCCCAATCTTGCTATAGCTCCCCATTAACCAACTCAAATAAATGAAATCAGGCAACAACCCTCTGCAAATCTTCCTTTTATGAGATTTGATGTTCTCAATATAACTGTCGACATAGTTTGATTTCCGATTATCGGACGCTGTAGCCCTAGCTACGGTGGAGCTCGATGACAAACATGACGAGATTTTGAAATGGTCACCGCCGCTACTGCTGCTTAGAATCGAGGGAAGTCGATGCTGCTGCTTCTTCCAGATGCGAATCGAAGACGACGATAACCACAGCATTTGACTGGTCGATACGATTTGTCGGAAGAAAGCCCTAATTTTTGAAGCTCACTGAGATGATCTACAGCACCTGAAAAACGTGAAACGGTAAGGCTAGCTGCATCTGTATGTCTGTATCAGTATAGAACGACGCCGGTTTACAGCAAACGTTTAACTATTTAGCTTCTTCTTTTTTTTTTCGATGGAGTTCAACTATTTAGCTTCGCTTGGACGTATAAATTAAAGTTAGATTTGGAATCAAATAAAAATAAGAATTATATATAAAAATAACAAAATTAACAAAATACTATTATTTGATCGGAGGTCAGATCTGGTGCAAAGTCCAAATATGGTGCAAAATACAAACTCATCGTCATCATTCATTTGGATAATCATGTGGTGTAGATTAAATGAGATAAAACAATTAATAAATTAATTTTGGGCGTATATGACTCTTTGAAACGCATAATTGACCACACACAAAAAAACAAAATTCATCTCTCTCTCTCCTCCAGATCTGAAACCCATTTGCATTTGCATGAACAAACCCATATCTGAATCTCTATTGTCATTGCTCAAATCTCAGATTCCACCGACGACGACGCTGACGCCGACACTCCACACTCGTCCTCCTCAGTTCCGGTCGAGTTTGGTGTTGATCGGGCACGAATGAGGCTGAGCGACGCTCCGGTGGTGGTGGTTATTATATAAGTTTGAAGGTGTATAGTCATGACGAACTATAAATTGGCATGACGAATTATAATAAATTGGATTTAATTCGTTCAAATTGAAGGAGTAAAAATTCGTCGAACTCAGTTTTTCGCACTCTGGATCAACTTCGACATCAATGGAACTCAACCCAAAATGCAATCGACAGTTTTCGAACAGATTAATTCGAAGATGGTCATGACGAACTATAAAATGGTTATGACGAACTATAAAATGTCGTGACTAATTATACAATAATAGTGCCGAATTCTTGACGAATTTTAGTTTGCATTAGACGAATTATGCGAATTGTACTACAATTTCTCAGAATTCTTGATGAATTATAGTGCAATTTTGACGAACTATGACATAATTCGTCAAAATTGGACTATAATTCCTCATCTCCTACCCTTCATCACATGCATCGCTCACACACCAACATCGCCTCCATCCAATTCGACATCTCTTACAGCAGACACGACGCCTCCTCCATCCAATTCGACATCTCCTACAGCAGACACGGCTACATCCAGTTTGCCGCGTGGTGAAAGTGTTGATCTCTGAACGCTGGCTCATATTCTTATTCTGTAAAAGAGGTATCCGGATCCTGATAAGGCTTCCTGTAAAATAACAATAGCAATCAAAAGCAACTTAGTCGTGGCAGAAACACAACAACACTCACATACACGACATCACAAAATTTTGAATCAGAGGCATTAATTCACCAGCATTATGCACGCCCTCAGGAGATGAGCTTTGCTTTTGCCTCCTGCTGCTATTCTGGGTGCTTTCAGTGGAGTCTGAAGGATTAAAAACACTGAAATTCACCTTCAGTCACGTCTCGTCATTCAATAGACGAAACACTGAAAATAAAAACACAGCAGACCCTCCGATGCTCCAATCGGCCACGATGTAAAAGTTACTTCGGATGATAATGGATCGACTGAAACGGCTTTGATATTGCGACTTCAACAATGGTGATTCAATCGCCAAACACTGCTTCACGATAAACGATGCACGAATTGTCGAGTAACAAACCCAGATCTGATTGCACGCGACGAATAAGGAAACTGCAAATCAATTACGATGAAACAAAAATTAAACAAATATATTAAGGATGTTGTATGTCATATTTGCCCCTATTCAAATAACAATTTGAATTTACATTTAATTAATTCCACATAATCTCATCCATTGAAATTACAAATAAAGGGTGCTGATTAGTTTGCATTTTTTACAATAATTAGGACTTTGCACATGATCCCTTCTCTTGATCGATCATAATTAAGGATACTTTTTGTAAATAAAAAAATTTAAATGAACTTATTTAAAAAAATGTTAAAGATGCAAGGGTGTAAAAATTATTCAGACTTAACAGATGCATAAGTTAAGTATAAATATTATTGTGTAAATCTGTTTTAAGTCTGATCATTACCAATTTAAGTCTAGACATTATCAATTTAAGTCTGATCATTAACGAATTTAAGTCTGGATATCAATTTAAGTGTATTTTAAGTCTGGATATCAATTTATGTGTGTTTTTAAGTGTGGACATTACTAATTTAAGTGTGTTTTTAAATCTTGACATTACTAATTTAAGTCTGGACATTATTAATTTAAGTTATTAAGTCTGTTTTTAAGTCTGAACATAATCAATTTAAGTCTGAACATTACCAATTTAAGTTTGATCATTACCAATTTAAGTCTGGACAGTATTGAGTCTGTTTTTAAATCCGGACATTACCAAATTAAGTCTGATCATTACCAAGTTAAGTCTGATCATTACTAATTTAAGTCTAATTATTCTAAGTGAAATCTGATCATTACCGAGTGAAATCTGACCATTACCAAAAAAGAGCCGGTAGTTGGTTTTATATGCACACATAAACTCTCTATTTACAAAAGCATGACAGAACAGAAAACTATTTACATAACAATGCCTTTCCGAACAAAATCACTATGGAGCTGAGCTGATCCACTTCTGCGCTTGTAACAGTGATATGATATACTCATTTTGATATAGGATTAGATAAATCAAGGACGAGGAGAATTTTAAATTCAAATACAAAACTTGACCAAGAGGCCGTCACAGCTAATAGATGTCAAGAGCGAAAGTCTAGGCTGCAATATAAGCTAAAAGATTGTTTCAATATGTAGTCAAATGGTAACTATGACTAGTAATTAGTATCGCAGAAGCATATTCATATCTAGGACTAAGCATAGTTTTCCTCATGTTTCAGACCCCAATACGGTCAACCATCAACCAAACCTGAAACTAGAAAATAACAGCATCTGCATAGAGTACGTGCATTGCCCTGTACCACACTTTTTTTTATCTGTCGCTCTCTTCACGATACAGGATTGTAGCGAAGGTTCTTCTCATAGAAGTTGATCAACTGCAAAAGAAAAAAACAAAGAGAACGGAATCAACAGGGGTGACGTTGATTGTGCTTATGCGTAACAGCAAGTTCGATGGGAATTCGAGGAAACAAATGATTAAATATACAAGATGTTTACCTGCAGCGGATAATATGCCTTCATAAATTTGTTGTCAACTAGTACTTCTTTGCCATCAGACCTGTCAGATTGACAACATGTTATACGAAATGGTATACAATTTGCGCACAAACCAAGCTTCCATATTAAAGAAGCTAAAACATGTTAATGTACTCCATGAATTCATGGCTTGGGAGACAAACAGAGAACCAACTACTTGAACAGAACGCAATGGGTGAAATAAAGTCCAAGCTTTTACTTGGAGCTACTCTTATGAAGACAGACTTGAGAACATTTTTATCGACTGAATGTGTGATTTGCTTGAATTGATTGAATCTTGATTGTTCGATGACGATGGCTTAATTAAAGTCTAACGATTTTATACTCAGTTTTTTAATTAACTAACTTTTTTTTAACCATGTACAAGGAAAGCTGTTAAGGCTCAAAGGCACTAAGAATATATGTTATGGCATTTATTAGTAACTCCTAGTTAGTTGTGCTGTTAATTTACAGCACTGTATACACAAACACATATCTGTTATAACAGTCAACTGTATCAATTGAAGATAACTAAAAACTACTTCAGCCTTGATATATATAACTAAGTTTACTAGGACTGTTGTACATTGATCAACAGAAACCCAATTAAATAGTTATCAGTTAAACATCCATAAAAATAGTTACCAAAAAAAAAGCATGATACTAAAAAACTGAGTTTCACTAGATATCATGAGTGAGAACCCTAATTGATGAGATGATACATGAAATAGTTACTAAAAAGCATATGAAATTCAGTTAATGTGTCAAGACTCAAGCATAAGAGTCAATTGACTACCTGACTGCAAATAATGTGCACATATAAAAAAGTTAATTGTGAGAGGAAATAGGAACTCAAGAACTAACCTCATGGCCAAGAATGTCACCACTACATCATGGACAGTATTTGATTCAGGCGGGGCGTAACTAAGAGGCTTGATACAATAACAAGCTGATAGAAACGATAATGACTTAATTAAAAGCTCTATGAAAGTCGGGGAGCAAAATAACTGGGAGACAAGAACAAATCCCTCAAACAAAGTTGGAAAAGATGAGCATTAGCCATAGATTTCTCCACATGAGAGTAAATAAGAGTGTGAAAAGAGTTCGGAAGTACTACGGTGCAGTTCGAGATTGATTGAGCAAGGCTAGGACTTCAGTGACCTTTTCAAAAGAGAATGAAGTCAACGAAACTGTTCAAAATTTGAGTAGAGTCACAATTACCTGGTTTGTTCTTCATATTTTTGTTCACTGACTTCCATAATACCTATGCCCAGGAGGATAACCTACCAATTTGTAGCAGTTGTCTTTAAGTTGGCCATTAATTCCACAATAGCTGCAAACATGATTTTTTCTGCTTCTGTTCTTCCTCCTTCCGTTTCTTTCTCCAGTTTCAGCAGCATACCTCGCCGAGTTCACACCAGAGGCCTCAGCAGCAACTGGTTTACCAATGCTTCTCCGCATCTCAAGGTTCAAGGCCTTGGAGAAAACGAAGTCCACACTAGGAAGCGGACCCATGAGTAAAATATCACTTATTAACACTGAGTAGTGAACGTTATAAGTCAGATCTGTAAGGAACTGCATTACTTTATCCGACTCCCATATTTCCAAACACGAACTCATCTCCATATTTCCAAACACGAACTCTCTTCGCCTGGCGCACGCTTACTTCCATCTAAGCAATCCAACTCATCCCACAATCTAACCCATTTCCCATAATACTCTGTCAAACTCATCTCTCCCTGCACCAAATCACGCATCTTTCTGAAAATAAAATACTTCCTAAGAATTCTATTTCCATACATCTTGCCCAGTTTCTCCCAGGCTTCACAAGCATTTCCGCAGTGCAGTATTATCTCCACTATTTGTTCAGAAACCGAGTTCCATATCCAACACGTCACCCCATTTCGAAAGTTTATCAGGATCAGCCGGCTTCACCTCCTTACCGTTCACAAACCCTAACATGTTTTTCCTACCTAGCACAAACTCCATCTCTTTCTTCCACAGAAAGTAATTCTCGTCTCCTGTCAACACCTCACGCACCAGACACTCGCTAGGGTTTTCAAACAACATTGAATCTGAATTTTCCATATCTGAACCAGTACAAGCAATTTGCGAAAATTAACACTTAACAGCAACTACAGATCAGAGACGTGAGACTGAGATGATAATGAGATCAAAGTTTACCAGCAATCGGTTCTTCTTCGATTGACAGATAATCCGAAGCGAAGCGGTTAGCAGAAAACCTGATGCAGGACAGAAATAAGATGAAGTTGGACAGGGGAATCAGAAGAAATTAGGGAAAGAAATAGATGAAAACAGATGATGAGGGGAACAATTTACTAATTCATTCATAACCCTTTTGTTGATGGATACATTAATTTATAAGGAAATTCTAAAGCTACAGTTGCGCCACTAACCCCATGCTGCACTTACTCATCCACGACTGCCATCTTCCACCTTTCCCACGTCCCTTTTTCCTGGTACATCTCCCAACAACTCATCATGCGTAACAAATGTGCTAGCTGGGTATCTAGTGGACTTAGTCTTGTTCAGCGAACTCCTCCGATCAACTCGGGATTCTGGTTGCGCAACAAAACCGCAATATGAGAGAAAGACGAGCGTCGCTTCAATACAACGATTTGTTTTCAAAAAGAGCTGACCACTATCGAAAAAAAAAAAGAGAGCTGACGATTGGTTTTACACGCACATAAACCCTTTATTTACAAAACTATGGCAGACGAGAAACTATTTACAAAATGAGGTATAGTAGGAAACTATTTACATAACAATGGCTTTCTGTTATGGAGCTGAGCTGATGAGGAAACAGAAAAGCTTCAATTTATGTCATACAGGGTTATTGAGTAAGAGAAACTTAAAGCATTTTTTAAACTGAAATGTCAGATATATCGTTCATATTAAGTATCTGTCTCTGTCAATCCATATGTTCGACTATTTCTTTCCTCAAAAGCAAATTCCTGTAAAACAGAAAGGATAGTTTGGAAAGAGGAAACAACATAATAATTAAAATGATACAACAACAAGGTGATAGAAATGATCATAACTTGAAATTAAAAGCACCATGAAAGTCAGGTAGCAAAATAACTAGGAGACCAAGAATAAATCCGTCAAACAATGTTGGAAAAGATGAGCATTGGCCATAGATTCATGTTCTCCACATGGGAGTGAATTAGATTGTAATGGACAGGTGGTCAGTGGCACCAGTCATCAAGTAAAACGACCATTTATGAGGGACAAGCTATGGTATGTGAAAAGAGTTCTGAAGTACTACGATGCGGTTTGAGATAGATTAAGCAAGGCTAGGATTTCAGTGATCTGTTCAAGTGAGAATGAAGGTCACGGTTACTGGTGGCGAAACTGTTCGAAATTCGAGTAGAGTCACGGTTACCTGGTATATTCTTCATATTTTGTTCACTGACTGGCACTTGTATAATACCTATGCCCAGGAGGATAGCCTACCAATTTGTAGCAGTTGTCTTTCAGGTGGCCACTAATTCCACAATACCAGCAAACATGAATGTTTCTGCTTCTGTTCTTCCTACTTCCATTTCTGTTACTGCTTCTGTTTCTTTCTCCAGTGTTACCATCATACCTTTGGTTCGCCGAGTTCACTCCAGAGACCTCGGCAGCAATTGGCTTACCAATGTTACTCACCATCTCATGGTCCAATACCATGCGAAAAACAACGTCCGCACTAGGAAGTGGGTCAATGAGTAAAATCTGAAGTATGAAAAATGAGTAATTCAGTCCTGTCAGGAAATGCATTACTTTATCCGACTCCCGTCTCTTCTTCCATTTTTCCAAAGCTACAAAGGAGAAAGAAGTCAAAATGGAAGAAAAACTTAAAGTATAACAGACGTCAGAGGCTATCACAAACAAGGAAAAACCGTGAGACAGATGGTGTGGAAGCCGAGGGGGGGAATTCAGAAGACAGGAATCAGAACATAGAAGCAGTAAGAAGTGAGACGGAAGAAGAAGAGAAAGAAAGAGGCAAAAAGAGGGAGGAAGCAATACTGACATACCAAGTAGCAATGAGTCTGGGATTGGAAGGGCTGGCGACAGACGAGGAGATGATACAACAACTGATGGAGATGGCATAAAGAGAGGAGAGAAGGGAAGAGGAAACACACAAATCATAGCAAGATGCATATAATCAGCTGGAATGTTAGAGTATTGAATGGAGCGAAAAAACAAAAGATGATCAGATCGCTGAGGCAACAAAACCAGATGGATATGATGTTTATACAAGAAACAAAGATAGCTAAGTTTGATGAAAAAATGGTTAGCCTGCTGTGGGGAAGGTATCCGGTAAACTGGTCGGCATCGGAACCGGAGGGGAGGAGTGGTGGTTTATTGATCTTGTGGAGACCTGAGTACTTCGGAAGATGGAAGATTCAAAGTGAATTCACTAATGAGGGCAGCGATGGAGATAAAGAGAGCAAAAAACAAATGGGACACTCTAAATTTCCAAGTATGGTCTGGGCTAGCACCCCCTAAAGTCGAAATGCTTGTATGGAGAATATACCACGAAAGTTTACCAACGAAGGACAATTTGGCGAGGAAGGGAGTTTTGAGTTTATCTCAGAATCTGAATTGTGATCTGTGCAATCAGCATGCGGAGACGGCAGATCACTTGCTTCTTCAGTGCAACTGGAGCTGGATTTTGTGGACATGGTGCATAAGGTGGTGGGGCTGTTGTTGGGTAGTGCCGCACACGATGAAAGATTTACTTCAGGGATGGGTGATCCCAAGGACAACTAAGGCGATAAGAGATTCTGGAAAACGTTGAGTTATGCAATTATATGGACAGTCTGGGAAGAACGGAACAGAAGATGTTTCACAGATCAGCGTAGAAGGGTAGAGGAGGCAGGGGAAGTGGTAAAAACAAGATTGGCATGGTGGATAAAGTTCAGGAACTCAGGAAGCCCCTACACTTTAACAACCATAAGGAGATGTATAGAGGAAGTAAGGAATAATCAATAGAGCAAGGGAGGCGTAGGGTACCAAGAGCAGATGAGAAGAGGTGGAATCAAAAGTATCAAAAAATCGGATGTGGATGCAGTGACAGTGGAGTATGGAAGGGAGGACAGTTTGGTGGGATACCAAAAAGTGTTGAAGATGAATCTACGACAGTAAAAGGAGATAGATGGGAGATTATGGCACTAAGTACAGAAAGGGAAGAATAGAAGATTCTAAACAGAGTGTAGCGGAGGAAGAGAGAGCGTCAAGAGTCATAGCAGAAAAGTGAAGTACCCAGAGCTGTGGCAAGCGTTCGAAGAGAAATCAAACGCATTCCTTTTCCCAAAGCGAGGTCGAGATCGCAGATATCCAATGAGCGGGACCGAGGGGTTGCTAAAACAGGAATTTAGGGAATTGATTAGAGAATTTACGAGCGGAAAATTCCAGTGCGATTGTAAACCGGCTACATTTGTGTTTTTGACCTAGATGGTCCTTTTTAATACTCCCTCCGTCCCATATTTTTCTTCTCACTTTCCTTTTTGGGCGTCCCAAAATTTTCTTCCCATTTCCAAAATAACTTACTTTCTCACACTCACAACCACCTTATTTAATCATTTATCTTCACACTTACTTTATCACACTCACAATAACTTACTTTATTATTTTTCTTAAAAACTGTGCCAAATCTCAAATGAGAAGAAAATACCGGGACGGAGGGAGTATATCAAAAAAAATGAACACTCTTCGCCTGGCACACACTTTATTCTATCAATTTCATCCAACTCATTCCACAATCTAACCAATCTCCCGTGATACTCCTCCAAACTCATCTCTCCCTGCACCAAATCACGCATCTCTTTGAAAATATTATACTTCCTAAAATTTCTATTTCCATACATCCCGCTCAGTTTCTTCCAGGCTTCACAAGCATTTATGCAGTACCGGATTATACTCGCAATTTGTTCAGCAACCGAGTTCATTATCCAACACATCACCAGTGCATCACACCGATCCCATTTTGAAATTCCATTAGGATCGGCCGGCTTCAGCTCCTTCCCATTCACAAACCCTAACAAGTTTCTTTGACCTAGCACAATCTCCATCTCCTTCTTCCACAGAAAGTAATTCTCCGCTCCTGTCAACACCTCTCTCACGAGACACTCCCTAGTGTCTATAAACAACATTGAATTTGAATTTTCCATATCTGAACCAGTACCAGCAATTTGCGATTGCGAAAGTTAACACTTAACAGCAACTACAGATTAGAGACGTGAGACTGAGATGAGTCACACTCACAGTTTACCAGAAATCGGCTCTTCTCCGATTGCGTTTGGACAGACGATCCGAAGCGAAGCGGTTAGCAGAAAATCGCCATGTGAGAGAGAGAGACGTGCGTCGCTTCAATACATCGATTTCGTATTCAAAAGAGCTGGTGGTTTTATACGCACACCTAAACTCTCTATTTACAAAATAAGGTATAGTAGGAAATTATTTACATAACAGTGCCTTTCCGAGCCAAATCACCATATAGCTGAGCGGATGAGAAACAGAAAATCTTCAATTCAGGTCACATAGGGATTATTGTGTGGCTGTAGGTTCTAGGAGAATAAACACCTCACTTCGCTTGCAAGCCGAGAATTGAACCGCAGATCAATCCTAGTAAGGGGAAATCAAGGACGACGAGAAGTATACATTCCAAGACTCTAAACTTCACCGAGAGGCTGTCACAGCTAATAGATTGTCATGAGCGAATTCAAGGCTGCAATGTAAGCTAAAAGATTGTTTCAATATGTAGTAAAATGGTAACTATGAGTACTATCGCAGAAGCATATCCATATCTAGGACTAAGCATAGTTTTCCTCATGTTTCAGACCCCAATACGCTCAACCATCAACAATCCCGAAACTAGAAAATAACAGCATCTGCAAAGAATATGTGCATTGCCCTGTACCACACTTTTTTTTTATCTGTCGCCCTCTTCACGATACAGGATTGTAGCGGAGATTCTTCTCATAAAAGTTGATCAACTGCAAAGAAAAAAAGACAGGGATGACCTACATTGTGCTTATGAGTAATAGCAAGTTCAAATGTTCAATGCGAATTCCAAGAAACAAATGATTAAATATACAAGATGTTTACCTGCTGCGGATAATAAGCCTTCATAAATTTGTTGTCAACTAGTACTTCTTTGCCATCAGACCTGTCAGATTGAAAATATGTTTTAGGAAATGGTATACAATTTGCGACAAACCTAACTTCCATATTAAAGAAGCTAAAACATGTTTATGAATTGCATGAATTCATGTGTTGGGAGACGAACCAACTACCTGGACAGAACACAAGGGGTGAAAGTGAAACAAAGTCCAAGCTTTTACTTAGAGCTACTCTTATGAAGACAGACTTAAGAACATTTTTATCAACTGAATGTGTGGTTTGCTCGACTTAATTGAATCCCGATAGACTATAGTTCCATGACGGTGACTTAATCAAACTCTAATGATTTCACTTTCAATTTATTTTACTAACTTTTTTCTGTAAAGGGAAAGCTGTTAAGGCTCAAAGGCAGTAGGAATATATGTTATGGCATTTATTAGTAACTCCTAGTTAGTTGGCTATTAAATTTTTTTTTTTGTCGCAGTTGTGCTATTAATTTACAGCACTGTATACACAAACACAAATCTGTTATAACAGTCAACTGTATAGGCTGAAGATAACTAAAAATTACTTCATCCTTAATATATATAACTAAAAACTACTTCATCCTTGATGAAAAATAAAGTATCATACCACAGTTAAGAAATCAACAGAACCCCTAAATAGTTGTTAGTTAAACACCCATAAAATAGTTACTAAAAACACGATACTAAAAACTGAGTTTCATGAGACTTCATGAGTGAGAACCCTAATCGATGAGATGATACATGAAAAAGTTACTAAAAAGGCATACGAAATTCAGTTAATATGTCAAGACTCAAGTATAAGAGTCAATTGACTACCTGTTAATTTATATAGCGTGGACTTCGCTGATATGGTAGTCGTGACTGGGCTACCGAACATAGGCCTGCAGGCATGCACTCCAACCCACACTCAAGGCCCAATTGCACATGGCATGATTAATGGGGAAACCCTTGAGCGGGTTGTTGGTGGCAGGGATTGAACCCATGACATCCACTCTTTAACATGACCTTGAGGAGTACATGCACTTTATGTTAATTTATATAGCGAGGACTTCGCTGATATATGGTGGGCTGGGAATGACCATCCAGACACCACCAGAACAAGGCCTGCAGGCATGCACTCCAACAGCTCATATGGTTAACATGTTACCACATGGTGCATGTTAAAGGGTGGGAGATCTCAAGTTCAATCCCCACCAACAACCATGCAAGGATCCCTAAATAATTATGCCATGTGTTTGGGCCATAGTTGCCCCCATATGAGCTTGGGCCTTGAGTGTTGGTTGGAGTGCATGCCTGCAGGCTTTGTTCTGGTGGTGTCTGGATGGTCAGTCCCAGCCCGCCATATATCAGCGAAGTCCTCGCTATATAAATTAACACTACCTGACTGCAAATAATGTGCACATATAAAAAAGTTAATTGTGAGAGGAAATAGGACTCAAGAACTAACCTCATGGCCAGGAATGTCACCACTACATCATGGACAGTATTTGATTCAGGCGGGGCGTAACTCAGAGGCTTTATAATTTCAGTGATCTTATGATTGCTAGCCGGAAAACTTGGCAAACCTAAGTTTTCATGAACCGGAGCCTCTTCTAGTCCTGGCACTGGATCAAACTCATCATCTGGTGTATTATGTGAATCTGGGTCTGGTATGAACCTTCTAACTTTACCTGATTTCCTTTTCTTTGATCCAGTGATGTGGTGGTTGCTTGGAGTTGTCGCTGCATTATTCACTCTAACTGCCTCTCGAGGTTGTGGACCATTGTTCACTCTAGCTGCCTGCTGAGGTTGTGGACCATTTCGCATTCTAACAGCCTGCTGAGCTTGTAGACCATTGTTCACTCTCACAGCCTCCCGAGGTTGTAGACCATTGTTCACTCTCGCAGCCTCCCGAGGTTGTGAACCATTGTTCACTCTAGCAGCCTCCTGAGGTTGTACGCCGCTGTTCACTCTAGCGGCGTCCTGAGGTTGTGAACCATTATTCACTCTAGCAGCCTCCTGAGGTTGTGAACCATTGTTCACTCTAGCAGCCTCCTGAAGTTGTGAACCATTGCTCACTCTAACAGACCCATCAAAAACAGTTTTGCTAGACAACAATTAATCAAATAGCCATATATGAAAGCAACATAATTCTGCTGTTTTTGTACCTGTGCCCACCAAAGCCCTGAGATTTTCTGCAAGGAAGAAACAAAAATTAGCCAGCCATTTTACTTGTACATGGATTATGAGAACAGCGAACATTGATCAGTAACATAAAAAATGGAACTTCAACTATAATTATCAAATGAATGCTTGAATCATAACTATTTAAATCAGGACAAGATATTACACAGAAAGCTCAAATCATTCACATCAGTACAAAGCTATGGCACTTGTCACAATGTAGCAAACTAGTGCCTTCAAGAATATGACATATCAGTCAAAATGGTAAGTGCCACTGCAAAGCAAATAACAGGTCTCAGTATGATAATTGAATCACATTTTCTTTACCATATACATAAACTGAAAAATAAACTTAAGGGCACACCGTCATTAAGATAAAGTATCAGCAAGTTAGTAGCATTTAATAGTGATTTAATGTGGTTAATATCTTTAAGGCACCATATGGCTCTCAGCTAAAGCCCGGTCGGTTCTTTGTTGTCCACTCTGAATTAGGTTTGGTATCTAACGATCCATTTCCCCGTACCTTCAAACACAGGTTAGTGAACTGTCGGTGCCCCTCTTTGAGGGAAAGTTGGAAGAAGGTTAAGATATTCATCATATTTCTCTTCCTTCAACAGCCGGGATATGACCATGTAGTCAATTGCATCATTCAGCTTGATTTGTCGGTCTGCCATCATTTGAAGGAGCTCAATTACTTTGTTTGTGTCGCCCATCTGGCAAAAACCATGAATAAGTGCACCAAATGTGCACACATTTGGAAGAATACCATTTTTTTCCATATCAACAAACAACTTCTCAGCCTCAATAATTTTTTCTGCTTTACACAGTCCATCGATGAGAATAGTATAAGTTGTAACATTTGGTACCACACCGTCGCTAGACATCCCATCAAACAACAATAGTGCCTTTTCTAATTTCCCAGCCTTACAAAGCCCGTCAATCAAACTACTATATGTAACGACATCTGGTTTCAGCTTGCTATCACTCATCATATCAAATAACTTTTCTGCCTCGACAATTTTTTCTGCTTTACACAGTCCATCGATGAGAATAGTATAACTTGTAACATTTGGTACCACACCGTCGCTAGACATCCCATCAAACAACAATAGTGCCTTTTCTAATTTCACAGCCTTACAAAGTCCGTCAATCAAACTATTATATGTAACGACATCTGGTTTCAGCTTGCTATCACTCATCATATCAAATAAATTTTCTGCCTCGACAATTTTTTCGGCTTTACAAAATCCATTGATGAGAATACTATAAGTCCTACAATCTGGTACCACACTGTCACTAGACATCCTTTCAAACAGTAATAGTGCTTTTTCTAACTTCCCAGCTTTACAAAGTCCGTCAATCAAACTACTATATGTAATGACATTTGGTTTCAGATTGCTATCACTCATCATATCAAATAACTTTTCTGCCTCGCCAATTTTTTCTGCTTTACAAAGTCCATCGATGAGAAGACTATAAGTCCTACAATCTGGTACCACACAGTCAGAAGACAACCTATCAAACAATAATAGTATCTTGTCTAATTTCCCAACTTTACAAAATCCGTCAATCAAACAATTATATGTAACGACATCTGATTTCAGCTTGATACCACTCATCGTATCAAATAACTTCACTGCCTCCTGTATGTAACCGTTCTTGCCGAGCCCATCAATCAGAATGTTATAAGTGCACATATCAGGAGTGAGATTGTGAAATGTTATTTCACTTTCCAGTTCAATCGCTTCGCTCACCATACCCTTCAAGATCATGCCCTCTAATAAAGCATTAATTGTTATGATAGTAGGTTTGACTCTATTTTGAATCATTCGCCGATATTCATCAATAGCTTCATGTATCATTCCATGCTTGCAATACCCTTTAATCAATATATTATAGGTAACAACATTAGGAGTTATACCATTTCTGTCCATGGAAACAAAAACATCTTTCAGTTCCTCAATATTTCCTCTAACGAAAACACCATTAAGAAACATGCCCTCTAACAAAGCATTAATGGTAATGATGTCAGGTTTGACTCCCTTATGAACTATTCTCCGAAATTCTTCATTAGCTTCATGTATCATTCCATGCTTGCAATAGCCTTTAATCAGTATATTATAGCTGACAATATCAGGCATAATACCATTTCTGTCCATGGAAACAAAAACATCTTTCAGTTCCTCAATATTTCCTTCCCTGTAGAAAGAGTCCATCAAAGAGTTGTATGTAACCACATCGGGCATTTGACCACTTTGTATCATGTGTAACAACAGCTCCTTTGCTTCTTTACTTTTTCCCATCTTTGCTAGAGCATTAATCAACACGTTGAATGTAACTACACTGGGTTCAAGACCATGGTCCAACATGTCAAGAGACATAGCTTTGGCCTCTTCCCACTTACCAGCTCTACACAGACCGCCAATTAGTATATTGTAAGTAATGACATTAGGACTTATTTCCTTTTTTCTCATTTCTAGAAACAATTCATTTGCCTTATCTATAAGTGCATCCTTACAAAGACCATCAATAAGTGTATTGTAGCATATGAGATTAAGCTGCAAGTCACGGCTAAGATCATGAGTCCCATCAGCAATCTGCTCATGCAAATTTAAGGCGATTCTGGAATTACCAGTCATGCATAATCCCTTAAGCAAAGTCCCATATGTAACTATGTTAGGTTTGCAACTCAAGTGAGTCTCCATTTTTTGAAATAACAAAGCAGCTTCATTGATTCTGAGCTGCTGACATAAAGCATTCATAAGAATATTAATACCAATGACATGTGGAGTATAACCCAATTTCAAAATAAGCCCTATAACCCCAAAACCATTTTCTGTACGCCCAATCTTGCTATAGCTCCCCATTAACCAACTCAAATCAATGAAATCAGGCAACAACCCTCTGCAAATCTTCCTTTTATGAGATTTGATGTTCTCAATATAACTGTCGACATAGTTTGATTTCCGATTATCGGACGCTGTAGCCCTAGCTACGGTGGAGCTCGATGACAAACATGACGAGATTTTGAAATGGTCACGGCCGCTACTGCTGCTCAGAATTGAAGGAAGTCGACGTTGCTGCTTCTTCCAGCTGCGAATCGAAGACGATGACAACCACCGCATTTGACTGGTCGATACGATTTGTCGGAAGAAAGCCCTAATTTTTGAAGCTCACTGAGATGATCTACAGCACCTGAAAAACGTGGAACGGTAAGGCTAGCTGCATCTGTATGTCCGTACGACCAGGGGTATAAACGAGCCGATACACTCGCGCTGCTCGCGACGAGTCGAGCACTAACACAATTTTCAGACTCGTTTATTAAACTAGCCGAGTACGAGCAACATACTGCTCGACTCGTTTATGTTCGTGAGCCGCTCGTTTATATGCTCGATTAATATTCGTTTAAATGCTCGATTAAAACTCGTTTAGAGTTCGATTTAAACTCGTTTAGAGTTCGATTAATACTCGATTACTACTTGAATTTTATATAATTATTATTTAATATTCAATAATATCAATATAATTTAAAAGGATGGATAGGTATATTATTAATAATATGAATTATAATAAAACATGATACATATTGCTTGAGCTTTTTTTAATTATAAAATACTCTAGAGCTTTTCGAGTATTCAACTGCTCATTTAAAGCTCCATTGAAGCTCGTTCAATATTCGTTTGAACTCATAAAAAGCCCGATTTAAGCTCGTTAACTATAGATTATTATATTAAATTAATTAAATTAAAATACTCGTTTAAAGCTCGAGCTCGGCTCGAGCTGGTGAAAAATTAAACGAGCCGAGCACGAGCACATATTTTTAATGCTCGAAAATACTCGGCTCGAACTCGAACTCGTCAAATTTTAAACGAGCCGAGCACGAACAACCTGATACTCGGCTCGGCTCGTTTACACCCCTATGTACGACGCCGGTTTACAGCAAACGTTTACGTATTTAGCTTTTTTTTCTCGATGGTGTTCAACTATTTAGCTTCACTTGGACGGAGAAGCGATCAAATGAGGCAGGATTCGGTAGAATGAGGCAGTGAGGCACGATCTCGACCGTACATCTAACTCCGTGCATCTGAGGCGCGCCACATGTCCAAATAGTGAAATCTCACTTCTTTGAAAAGTAGTGTGAACGTGTTTGGCGGCTCGTGACACGTGGCTTCGCCACGTGCGTCCGATCAACTCCATCAACCACTCGGATCGTGCCTCACTGCCTCATTCTACCAATCCTGCCTCAACCGAGTGCTCCCTCACTTGGACATATAAATTAAAGTTAGATTTGAGATCAAATATTCAAAAATAAGAATTATATATAAAAATAAAAAAAATTAACAAAATACTACTACGTGTAACAAAATACTACTACGTGTAACAAAATACTCCCTCACTTGGACGTATATAAAAATAAGAATTATATATAAAAATAAAAATAAAAGATGCGAGGGTGTAAACATCCTAAAAATTATTCAGACTTAACATATGCATAAGTTGGGGGGCGTTCAATTGAGGACATGTCTTATGGTGAGGGTGTAGGGACTAATCTTGGCCATTGGATGAGGTTCATCCAATGATCCACAAGCTGCCACGTGTCACATGTGGTAGTGGGTTTTACTATTTGCTTTTTGGTAGTGGGTTTTACTATTTGCTTTATTGGATTTTGGGAACTTGGACACGTGGCGCGCCCACAAAGCACGGGGGGTTAGATGGATGATGATCTAATGGATGAGATTTGTCCCTACGTCCTTACCCTAAGAGGGTGTCCTCATTTGAACACTCCTCTGCATAAGTTAAATGTAAATATTATTGTGTAAATCTGTTTTAAGTCTGATCATTACTAATTTAAGTATAAACATTATCAATTTAAGTCTGATCATTACCAATTTAAGGCCATGTCCACTTTGACTCTATTTTTTGACTTCTAAGTTAAGATAAGTTAATATCAGTTAAGATAAGTTAAGATCAGTTAAGATAAGTCACTTTCAGTCACTATAAGTTAAGTTAAGTTTCAGTTAAGATAAGTTACTTTTAACATACTATTCATCATCATCATCATACTATTCATCATACCATCATCATCATCATACCATCATCATCATCATACCATCACACTATTCATCATCATACTATTCATCATACCATCATACTATTCATCACACTATTCATCATCATACTATTCATCATACCATCATCATCATCATCATCATACCATCACATTATTCATCATACCATCATACTATTCATCATCATCATACCATCATACTATTCATCATCATACCATCACACTATTCATCATACCATCATCATCATCATACCATCACCATCATACTATTCATCATACCATCACACCATCATCATCATACCATCATACTATTCATCATACCATCATCATACCATCACACTATTCATCATCATACCATCATCATCATACTATTCATCATACCATCATCATCATACCATCATACTATTCATCATACCATCATCATCATACCATCACACTATTCATCATCATATCATCATCATCATCATACCATCATCATCATCATCATACTATTCATCATACCATCATACTATTCATCATCATCATCATACTATTCATCATCATCATCATACCATCATACTATTCATCATCATAATATTACTATTCACAACCATCATCATCATAAAATTACTATTCATCATTATAAAATTACTATTCATCACCATCATCACCCCCATCATCATCAGTATATTACTATTCATCATCATCATAAAATTACTATTCATCATCATCATAAAATTACTATTCAGCATCATCATCATAAAATTACTATTCAGCATCATCATCATCACAACCATCATCATCATAAAATAATACTATTCATCAGTCAATATAAGTTTCAGTTAAGTTAAGATCAGTTAAGATCATTTAAGATAAGTTAAGATCAGTTAAGATCAGTTAAGTTAGTTAAATATAAGTCAAAGTGGACGGCCCCTAAGTCTGGATATCAATTTAAGTGTATTTTAAAGTCTGGACATCAATTTATGTGTGTTTTTATATCTAGACATTACTAATTTAAGCCTGGATATCAATTTAAGTGTGTTATTAAGTCTAAACGTTACTAATTTAAGTCTGGACATTATCAATTTAAGTCTGGACAATATTGAGTCTGTTTTTAAGTCTGAACATCATCTATTTAAGTCTGAACATTACCAATTTAAGTCTGATCATTACCAATTTAAGTCTGGGCAGTATTGAGTCTGTTTTTAAATCTGGACATTATCAATTTAACTTTGATCATTACCAATTTAAGTCTGATCATTCCAAGTTAAATTTATCATTACCAAATGAAATCTGATCATTCCCAAAAAAAAAAAAAAAAAAAAACCGGTGGTGGGATTTATATGCACACATAAACTCTCTAGTATTTACAAAAGCATGATAGAACAGAAAACTATTTACATAACAATGCCTTTCCGAACAAAATCAATATGGAGCTGAGCTGATGAGGAAACAGAAAAGGCCACTTCTGCGCTTGTAACAGTGACATGATATACTCATTTTGATATAGGATAAATCAAGGACGAGGAGAAATATAAATTCAAATACAAAACTTGACCAAGAGGCCGTAATAGCTAATAGATGTCAAGAGCGAAAGTCTAGGCTGCAATATAAGCTAAAAGATTGCTTCAATATGTAGTTAAATGGTAACTATGACTAGTAATTAGTATCGCAGAAGGATATTCATATCTAGGACTACGCATAGTTTTCCTCATGTTTCAGACCCCAATACGCTCAACCATCAACCAAACCTGAAACTAGAAAATAACAGCATCTGCATAGAGTACGTGCATTGCCCTGTACCACACTTTTTTTTATCTGTCGCTCTCTTCACGATACAGGATTGTAGCGAAGGTTCTTCTCATAGAAGTTGATCAACTGCAAAAGAAAAAAACAAAGGGAACGGAATCAACAAGGGGTGACGTTGATTGTGCTTATGCGTAACAGCAAGTTAGATGGGAATTCGAGGAAACAAATGATTAAATATACAAGATGTTTACCTGCAGCGGATAATATGCCTTCATAAATTTGTTGTCAACTAGTACTTCTTTGCCATCAGACCTGTTAGATTGACAACATGTTATACGAAATGGTATACAATTTGCGCACAAACCAAGCTTCCATATGAAAGAAGCTAAAACATGTTAATGTATTCCATGAATTCATGGCTTGGGAGACGAACAGAGAACCAACTACCTGAACAGAACGCAGTGGGTGAAATAGAGTCCAAGCTTTTACTTATAGCTAATCTTATGAAGACAGACTTGAGAACATTTTTATCGACTGAATGTGTGATTTGCTTGTCTTGATTGTTCGATGACGGTGACTTAATTAAAGTCTAATGATTTTATACTCAGTTTTTTTATTATCTAACTTTTTTTATCATGTACAAGGAAAGCTGTTAAGGCTCGAAGGCAGTAAGAATATATGTTATGGCATTTATTAGCTAGTTAGTTCTGCTATTAATTTACAGCACTATATACACAAACACATATCTGTTATAACAGTCAACTGTATCAATTGAAGATAACTAAAAACTACTTCAGCCTTAATATATATAACTAAGTTTACTAGGACTGTTGTATATTGATCAACAGAAACCCAATTAAATAGTTATCAGTTAAACATCCATAAAATAGTTACCAAAAAAAAGCATGATACTAAAAAACTGAGTTTCACTAGATATCATGAGTGAGAACCCTAATTGATGAGATGATACATGAAATAGTTACTAAAAAAGCATACGAAATTCAGTTAATGTGTCAAGACTCGAGCATAAGAGTCAATTGACTACCTGACTGCAAATAATGTGCACATATAAAAAAGTTAATTGTGAGAGGAAATAGGAACTCAAGAACTAACCTCATGGCCAGGAATGTCACCACTACATCATGGACAGTATTTGACTCAGGCGGGGCGTAACTCAGAGGCTTGATAATTTCAGTGATCTTATGATTGCTAGCCGGAAAACTTGGCAAACCTAAGTTTTCATGAACCGGAGCCTCTTCTAGTCCTGGCACTGGATCAAACCCATCATCTGGTGTATTATGTGAATCTGGGTCTGGTATGAACCTTCTAACTTTACCTGATTTCCTTTTCTTTGATCCAGTGATGTGGTGGTTGCTTGGAGTTGTTGCTGCATTGTTCACTCTAACTGCCTCTCGAGGTTGTGGACCATTGTTCACTCTATCTGCCTGCTGAGGTTGTGGACCATTTCGCATTCTAGCAGCCTGCTGAGCTTGTAGACCATTGTTCACTCTCACAGCCTCCCGAGGTTGTAGACCATTGTTTACTCTCACAGCCTCCCGAGGTTGTAGACCATTGTTCACTCTCGCAGCCTCCCGAGTTTGTGAACCATTATTCACTCTAGC
The DNA here is from genome assembly GCA_033675395.1 of Rhodiola chrysanthemifolia. Lineage (NCBI taxonomy): Eukaryota > Viridiplantae > Streptophyta > Magnoliopsida > Saxifragales > Crassulaceae > Rhodiola > Rhodiola chrysanthemifolia. The sequence continues at coordinate 4,061,593 of CM066207.1, forward strand.
AGCCTCCTGAGGTTGTGCGCCGCTGTTCACTCTAGCGGCCTCCTGAGGTTGTGAACCATTATTCACTCTAGCAGCCTCCTGAGGTTGTGAACCATTGTTCACTCTAGCAGCCTCCTGAAGTTGTGAACCATTGCTCACTCTAACAGCCTCCTGAGATTGTGAACCATTGTCCACCTGAAAAGGAGCGACAAGGTTATCTGCTCGAATTTCATCATTTGAGATACTCCCTCTAAACTCAGTAAGCTTCATGTTCAAATCGTTATCTTGACTCAGCTGAACTTCTGAATTAACAGCTACATCATTCTCACTATATTGCTTATTATCAACCGCACTGATATTATACTCTGAGGAAGATGGGTTTTCTGCAAAACTAGTATCATCGATCGGAGTGGAAGTAACAGGTGAGTTGACTGCATTCCGGACCCTCCTGCTTCTTTGGTTATAACTGACTGCAGTTCGTGGCTGTTTCCTTCTGATTTGAGCATGAATCACTCCAGATTTGCGCTTCCGCCTTCTTTGAGTTCCCTTACCAGAACTCAACCTGAATAAAAGAAATAAATGAAAGTGTTTCATGACCAGAAACAGCATACACAATCTTTACAGTTTACAGAGCAATAACCTTGTCAGAAACTGAAACATAGTGAATACCTAAGTTACAACCAACCCAATCTATGTGAAAATAACAACACATCAAACATCATAAACAAACTTACAGAGACATGTTCAAGTATAGAAACAAGATGATCTCCACACACACACACAAACGGAAAAACATCCTAACAAAGTTACAACTTACCTATACAGTAAGGAACAAAAACGAGACAGAAACACAGTTATATAACTTATAACTGTAATAATCGTGATTTCACGACGAATCGCAGTGCTAAAGTCCATAGCTCACTATACCATGTTTACATGTAATTAATTTTGATACAATTAGGCTCACAAACCATTGAGTTGTAAACGGCGCCGTTATAACACTTATTTCAAATCTCATTAATTTGCTAACGGCGCCGTTATGACACTTATTTCAAAACTCGTTAATTTACAAACGGCGTCGTTATGACACTTATTTCAAAACTTATTAATCTGCAAACGACGTTGTTATGAGACTTAGTTCAAAAACCATTAATCTGCAAACGGCGTCATTATGACACTTATTTCAAAACTCAGTAATTTGCAAATGATGTCGTTATAACACTTATCCCAAAACCCATTGAGTTGTAAACGACGGCGTCAGAACACTGGTAACAACCAAAACAATCTCAATGAAACTAGCAATAACACCAAACATCCAACACAATATCATTTTCGTGTCAGGAACAACAAGGACAATCACGAATACGAATACCACCTAAATAATCTTGATACTAAAAGAAACTCATCAAATGTCCAAAACAAAATAACGAGCATCAATCAATATCAGCAAAAAAATGAACAGCTCAGTTATTACTTATGTTGTGTGATCTTCAACACATCAATAAAACATTTACCAAAGGTACACCGTACAGGCGTACACCCATAGATAGAAGTAGCAAGAAAACGAAAAACACAGTTACAACCAGCACAATATCTTCAAAAACAGCAAGGAGACGAAAAAGATTGTCACAGCCAGCACATCTCTACAAAAACAACAACACATCCAATAGCCTTTAAAAAATTTCAGTCCACAATCTAATCAGGCACAACAACAAGAATGAAAGCCAGTAAAACAGCTAACTAGAAACTGCATTATATCCACTAACCCAATTCAGTCATACTCATACCAACAGTCATGAATTATTACCTCTCTTCAAAAGCTTCAATAACATCAGAACATGATTGTAAATTCTCTATGGGCTCCCATGTATTAGCCGTCTCTGGCCAGTCACGCCTAACCACACCAAAAAAATTCCAATCAGGCATCTATGGGTTATAAAATACACCAAAATAGACAAAAGGCACAATGAAATACGCACCATTTGATAAGATACTGAATCACTCCCTAAATTTACATCCACCGTCCCCCAACACCAACAGCAATTCAGCATGACGAGAAAAGCAGGCATAGTTAGGATTCTAGGTTATCAAAAAATTGAAACTAATTGCAAACATAAATGACAGCTTAAATCACCTTTCGAACCCTTTTCCTTCTAACAGCTTCAATTTCATAAAAGCCCTCATCCAGCTTCGGCCTACCAGCATCAGCCACGACGTCTTCCTCCTCCCCTTCCCCTTCCTCAGTTTGATCCTCAATCTCCCCATCCACTCCTTCCCCCAATTTCTCCCCAACCCCTTCCCTTTCCCCTCCATCTCCCTCATCGCCGCCTCCCACCACCACCTCCTGATCTCCACCAAGACTAACCACAATTCCAACACTCTCCATCTCCTTCCCGACAACGTTTCTCTCCAGATTTTTCTCAACTCCGTTTTCAATCCCCTCACTCATCACTCCGTTACCGATCGTCGGGCTCAATCCCTGGCCCTGATCGGTGCCTCCGTCTCCGACCGATCCCATCGTCCTCATCCGACAGTCGTTCTCTCTCTCACACTCTCTTCCTCAATCGATCTTTTACCTGATTTGAGCAAACAATCTGGACAGCTTCAAAGACTGAGGTCTCACGCCTGCCCTACCTGCCCGAATCTCCTACCCTCTGCCCGCACTCTCTTGCCATTTCTCTGATGCCATATCCAACCAATCTCAATCAAACACCTGTTCTTGTCTGAAGCCCAATAAGGTTTGGGCCGTATTCTTAACATTCGGCCAAATCATATATTTTCTTTTTTAACAAAATCTAAAATATTATTTAAAAATGAAATGAATTTTTATTATTGAATAAAAGCCGTCGCTAAAGGTAGGTGAGGATTCACAGCTTAACATCAAGAACAAGAATCATAAACAGATTTAAAATTGTTTTTACCAAGCTTGCAGTAATTTTGAAGAAAAGGTTAGTTTCTGGGTATCCGTTGGATCGTTGATTGGTTTATGATAGCGTGTCCGGTCAGCTATGTGGGCACTGGGTTTGCTTTGTTGTAGCTGTTTGGGTGAGAATGTGAGGAGTTGAGCGTTGTTGATTGAGTGATGCATGATGCTGTCCAGATTGAATTGTATTTTTGCTGATGTTTTGTTTACTGAGCTTGGAAAAGGGATTGTGATTTTGATTGTGATTGTTGCAGTGAAATGATTGCTGGTTATAGCTAGGATTCGAACGGGGCAGAGTTTCAGTGTTATTGAGGTTGTCCGCTACATGTTTGTGGAAATGTCTGAAAGAGATTTTATTGAAGTGATTATTACCTGGTGTGTTATGCATAGAAATTTGACTCTTTTTTTTTTTGTGTTTGGTAGTGTTTTAACGATGATATGGTTGTGGATGGAAGTTAGATGAAATTGGCGAGGGGATGTTTATGCTGCGTGGAGGGAACATTGTTGCTCAAATTAGTCAGTTTCATCTAAATCTTGCACCGGTCTCCCCCGTGGCTTGCGAATTGATAAAGAAGCATTGTCGATACAAATCAACATGTATTGAAGTTGATGCAATCATTAGAATCATTAATGAGCATCCATTTCCTGAGAAGCCGCTCACTCCCACACTCTCTCAGCATATAAAACCATCGGCACTTGACAAAGGATTCACAGAAAATATTCTCGGTCGCCTGTTTGCGTCGCATTCAAATGGCCTTAAAGCCGCTGAGTTTTTCAGGTTTTGCGTCTCACATGGCCTTAGTCCCCCGAGCCCTGATGCTTTTGAGAAAACGTTACATATCCTTACACGGATGAGATACTTCGACAAAGCTTGGGAATTGATGGAGGAGATCAGCAAAAACCAGCCTTCCTTATTGACCCTCAAGTCAATGAGCATCATCTTGGCTAGGACCGCAAAGTTCAAGTCTTATGAAGACACTATGGAAGCCTTTGAGAGATTAGAAAACAATATATTTAAAGGCAGTGAATTTGGTACTGAGGAATTCAATGTGCTGCTTCGCTCCTTCTGCACGCAGCGACAAATGAAGGAGGCCAAGTCAGTGTTTGTGAAAATGCATACACGGTTTGCTCCTGACACGAAGACCATGAATATCTTGCTCTTAGGGTTCAAGGAATCAGGTAATATCACCGCTGTGGAACTTTTCTATCACGAGATGGTTCGGAGAGGCTTCAAGCCCAATGGCATAACATACGGCATTAGAATTGATGCCTACTGCAAAAGAGGTTGCTTTGGAGACGGTTTGAGGCTCCTTGAAGAAATGGAACTAGCTAATTGTCCACCAACGCTCGAAACAATGACTACTCTGATACATGGTGCAGGTATTGCTAAAAATTCTTCCAGGGCCAGACAACTCTTTGATGAGTTGCCCTCCAGAAACCTACAGCCCGACGTAGGCGCTTACAATGCCTTAATGAGCTCTCTCATAAAAGCAAGAGACATAGATTCTGCTCTAGCCTTGATGGATGAAATGGAAGAGAAACAAATTGGCCATGACAGCTCTTCATACCACACCATGTTTTCAGGTTTGATGAAGACAAACGACACCGAAGATGTCATCGAGCTCTATCAGGGTATGATTAAAAGAAACTTTGTCCCCAAGACACGAACAGTAGTCATGTTGATGAAACACTTCTGTCAAAACAGGCGACTCGATATGGCAATGGACCTTTGGAACTACTTAATCTTAAAAGGCTATTGCCCCCACAGCCATGCCCTGGATCTTTTGGTCACCGGGCTTTGCGCTCGTGGGAGAGTGCTTGAAGCGTTCGAGTGCTCTAAGCAAATACTCGAGAGAGGCAGACATATGACTGAAGCCTCGTTCCTGATGCTGAAGAGGTTTTTGGTACAAGGTCGTCAAAGAGACAGACTGAATGAAATTGAGAGTTTGATAAAGAAACTGCATTCTGTCTTGCCCCCTCCAGATGGACCTTCTTCAGCTTTTAAACCTCTGTTAGCAGACTGCAGTCCTGCTTAAAATGTTGTATGATGAATTTCACCGTTGAATAGAAAGCTATGAGGGCATTTTGTTACTTGTTATGGATTCAGCCTTCAGGGTTTTAACAAATTTTATAGATGCAAAACAATCTCAAATGTGAAACATTAAACAGAAAGAAAAATGTTTGAACAAACTGATGTCCACATGCTGCAAAATCTTCTAAGACAAACAAACATTGGAGGAAGACTTATTCGACTGGAAAATGGAGACCGAGTGACCTTAACTTGAAAAATGAACATATAAGGCAAGGTGCCGGATGACGACGATCAACTGCTTTTCTTTTCTCCGCTACTGGTTGATGGGGCAATCTTCTTTGATGTTGCTTGAGAGTACAAAAAGGTCCCAAATATGGCAATGGCTGATCCCAGTGCATTCAGAGGCCTAACTGGATTTCTGAAAACCAAAATGGTCGACACAATGACAACCACCCTCTTCATGGTATTCCCAACTGAGAATGTCAGCGGACTGATCTCATCAAGAGCTTGATAAGACGACTGATTGTAAAGATGATAGAACACTCCCGACAACATAACCCACAAGTAGAATGTGTTTGGATTCCCAACTGCCTGAAGTGCCTGGCGATACCCTTCAACCCACTGAGATCCCTCCACGAAAATGGCGACAGGGAAGAGATAAAAGAATGACAATATACTAATCCACCCGTACAAATTCAGCCCATTCACTTCCTTAAAACTCTGCAAGCTTTTCTTCGAGTAAATATTCCTCAAAACAAACCCTACATTGCTGATCAACGCTCCCCAGAGTCCTTGGAAATTAAACGAAACCTCAGTGACAGCAGCTAAAGAAACACCAAGCACAATCGGCACAATCGAAAGCCATATCTTCAAGGGATAAGTGTCACCAAGGAACGAAGAGAACACAACCGAGAACACAGGCTCGGATGACTTGATCACATGAGTGAACGAAACCGCAACCTTAGAGAACGAAACACATGCAGAAATATGTCCTATTGTGTGAAACAATGCCGGTCCAAGCAACGCAATAACAAACTCTTTAGAGATTTTAGGACATGGTTGGATCTTCAACCCCCACAACACCAACATAAAAATAGACCCGACAAGTAGCTGAAATGAGGCAAGAAGCCAGGGAAATGGGAACAAGTTCAAAACTTTCTTGTTGTAAATATTAAACACAATGTTCTGAAAATACCACAGCCCAAAGACGACAGCCAGTTGCAGCGTTTTGCTTTTGGGCTTACCCTCCTCAGGCTCTCCTTCCGAAGACTCTGCTGCCGCCTTAACTACCTGCAACTCATCTCTTCTCAAAGGTGAAAACTTGAACAACGGATCAGAGATCTGATAAGGGGCTTTTGAAGAAGATCCAAAAGGGTGTCCGAATCCATCGGCGCCGCTCAATCCGCGTGTTTGAAACTTCCCCTCATCGGAGATCTGAGAAAAAACCCTAGGCTTTAACCCAATCGAAGATCTGTTGGCGACATTTCGACGAGTGTTTGCAAACAATTGGTGTTTGGATTTGCTGAGAGTGAGATTGGAGGTGGGTGGGACGAGGTTTAGTGCCAGCATGACTGATTGAAATTTGAACAAAAACGATCTTTCAAAGATTAAATTAGGGTTTCAGAGAAGCTGCGATCTCTCTGTCTCACTCTCTCCAAGCAGATTTCTCAGTGGCCAGTGCTTGAAATAGAGAAGGACTGGTGGAACGAGAGGAGGGGTTGATGACGGCGACAGTCAGACTGAAGTAGTTGGAATATCTCAATTTTGTTTACATTAACATTTTTGAGACGTACGAATGATGTTCGAAGTGCCGGATATTCATTTTTATATTATTTTTTTGAGAAAATAATTACTTTATTTTTATATTTCTGAAAAAGGAAATAAATCCATCTCTCAGGTGCAAAGGCAGCAATAGCGCCAAAACAATGTCATTTAGCAATATTGTAAAAAAATATCAATCGGAACAACACTGTTTTATCCAATCACTTGGAGTATCTGATTGCATTGCACATTTGCACCTGAAACCTGGTGTCAAATGAGACTACTTCAACTCAGAGAATTCTAACATGGCTTGCGAGGTAGGCTTCAGACTTAGCACACCATATCGTACTTCTCTTTGATTCTCTTCAAGCACTTTATGGCTGATTGAATGTCCATTCTATCTTTTGCGAAATCCATTGAGCATGATAACCCGACCTCAACAAACGACGTCAGGAAGGTATACCATTGGTTTTTGAATTCTTCTGGATTCCTTTGTGTCGCAGTGGCTTCGCGTAACTCATTCACCAAACATTCGTCAACGATCTCATGTACATGATCTGGTAAGGCTCTTTCACAGAAGCTCCTAAGGCTCATTTGATTACTGAACATGTCATCAGTTGGCCTTTTCCCAGTGATCAACTCAAGCAAGAGGATTCCGTAACTGTATATATCCCCTTGTGGTGAAATTGCTGCACCCATTCCATACTCTGTCATTCATAAAATGTTGCAATCATCACCAAAATGTTACCTCCAAAAAAAAATCAGATTGTATGTAAAAAGTGAAAATGGAGAATATGTCTTACCAGGGGCAATGTAACCGATAGATCCCTTAATTGCTGTAGACAGGGATTCACCTCCGCTGAGATTCTCTGTGTTAAGCTGAAACATCTTAGCTAATCCGAAGTCACCGACACGAGCAACCATGTCTTCATCTAGAAGAATATTGCTAGGCTTCAAATCACAGTGAACAATGGGTGTCTCACAGCAGTTATGAAGATAATCCAAAGCGCAACCCACATCTATAGCAATTTCCAATCTCTCCGCAAGAGTCAAAACTCTCCTTGGTTCTCGTTGCTCTCTATCATTAAAATATAACCAACTGTCAAGACTTCCGTTTGGCATGAAGTCGAACACTAGAGCTTTGAAGTCATTTCCTTGGTGGTCTAAACTCGAGCATGAAGTTATGATCCTTAACAAATTCCTGTGCCTGATTCTTCTTAGTACCTTGCATTCAGTTTTAAAACTTTTCATAGCTCCATGCTTTGACAAATTTAATACTTTTACGGCAATTGTTTTTCTTTCATTTCCATCCAAGATGCCTCGATAGACGTCTCCAAAACCTCCAGTGCCAATCAAATTAGATGCTGCGAAACCCTTGGTGGCTTTTAAAAGTTCTGCATAAGTGACTCGTTGATACCCTTCAGTTAACTTGTTCGTATCGTTTTCTTTGTCCTTTTTACGGCACCAGAAGAATATAAATATGAGTACAAACAGAGAAAAGGATGTAATGACACTTATAGTGATGCCAATGACAGCATTGCCAGAAATTGTTTTCCCTTTCCTCGGACGCAAGCATGGCTGAAGGTGTGCTTGTGGGAGCCCTCCGCAAAGTCCACGATTTCCTACAACTGAAAATTCAGCTATATTCTGAAACAAGGGAACCTCGCCTTGTAAGTGGTTGTACGACACATTCAAATGTTTAAGGCCTCGTATTTCAACTAAATTCTTTGGTATTACTCCGGATAAATTATTGTCGGAAAGATCCAACCACTTCAGCCCTGTCAGTCTGCCCAAAGCTACTGGTATGCTTCCTTTAAAAAAGTTTCGAGCCATGGATAGAGTTTCCAAGCTCGATAAGTCCCCTATTTGAGCTGGGATTTCACCAGAAAATTTATTACCAGAGGCATTTAAAATGGTCAAGTGTATCAGCTTCCCAACACTTGGAAATATACCACTGAAGGAGTTGTAAGACAGTTTACACGACACAAGGTCCTGAAATTGAGTAAATTCATTATCCGGTAGATTTCCACTAAGTTGATTCCTCGAAACGTCCAAGTGTTGCATACGTTTACAGTTGCCGATGGTTGTTGGTATAACACCATCAAATGAGTTCCTAGACAGATCCAGATCGTATAATCTGGTCAGGTTACCGATGGAAGACGGAATTCCACCATGCAACTTATTTCGATCTAGATACAATATAGATACACTTGTGAGCCTTCCAATAGACTTGGGGATGATACCAGTGAGTAAGTTATTACTGAAATCAGCGACCGCTAAACCAGAAAGCTCACCTATCCCTTCAGGTATAGATCCCGTCACGAAATTTTTATATATCTTTAACCCGTGAAGTTTAGACGTAAAATTCGCAACAGAGTTTGGAAGTGAACTAGAAAACCTGTTCCAGGACAAAAACAGCTTCTCCAATTTTGTGCAGTTGGTGAGCGAATCAATAAAGTTCAAATCACCTGATCTCTCACCTCCTAGATTGTTTCTGCTCAAATAAAGAAATCTAAGGTTTTCGAGCTTTCCTAGATTGTCTGGAACACGCCCCGACAAGTTGTTCCTGGCCATTTGAATCCCAGTAAGCCCGGAAATGTTGGCCAACGAAGAAGGAATTGTTCCAGTGAACCTGTTACCCCCTAAGCTCAAAAAAGTTAGTTTTGGAAATGCAATGTCCATGTCTCGCCCCAATGTTCCTGTGAAGTGGTTCTTGGCTATGTCCAATATATCGAGAGACGATGATATATTATACAGCGCCGAGATCGTTCCTGACAAGTCGTTGTACACTAATGAGAGATTAGTAAGTTTCGATAACCCTTGTAGACAATCTTGATTAATTTCTCCACGAAAAAGATTATGCCCGAGACGAAGTGATGTCAACAATGACATGTTCCTAAAGAAACACGGCATCTCTCCGATAATATTGTTACGCGTAACGTGGAACGAAGTTAGTTTCAACAGTGAGCCCAATTGCAGTGAAATTCTTCCAGTAATTTTATTTCGAGAAATGTCCAGCTTTAGGAGATTTGAGCAGTTACTTAACTCTGCTGGGATCCATCCTTCGAATGAATTCCCATCCAACCGCAGATACTGAAGTCTCCGTAGTTGGCCAATTTCTTTTGGTATTTCACCGTGCAAAGAGTTGTTAGTGAGATACAACTCTCTTAGGAAAGTGAGGTTACCTATTGACGCTGAAAAAGCTCCATTTAGCATCTGTTCGACTAGATCTATTGCAGTAACCCTTTTGTGTCTCTTCCCACATGTTACCCCTTTCCATTGGCAGAAATGCAGAGAAGAGTTCCATGAATTTAGAGAACTTTCATCTGATGGAATGCTACTTCCGATAAGCTCATCTCTCAGTGCCATCAATGCCATTCGGTCATTTTCATTCTCTTTTAATAATATGGAAGCTGAGCACGCAACTAAAATGGCTGAAAGGATAATGAAAATGCGTATACAAGAGCATCTCGAGTTCATGTTTACCTTGGTTATAATTTTGCTGAATATGAAAATCCCAGCTAGCTTGATTCCTCAAGCGCACATCATCTTTTTATCTGTTCTTGCTGCAAAATTAGCTGCTGACTCTAATATATCACAAGTGTTGCAACCACAAATAAATAAAAGGACTCAGGTTGCGAATTAGACCACATGAGTGTGCTACATAGAGCTAGCTTTCCAAGTCTAAGTGAACTTTTTCAATAATGGTGTGCGCTTGGTTTGTTTTGTGATGTATATGTTTGTCTAATGGCACAAGAACAAGTTGTAGATTTCATCCCCATATAATTTAATTATATATATGATTCCTTTAGACCTAACTTTTAACATATTGGTGGAACAAGCCGACACGAAGCAAAGAAAACGAAACTAATCCAATCCAGATAACAGAACGCACCTGGTTTCACTCAACTTAAAGCAAAACCGCAACTCCTAAAAACATGCTTGCACTTCACTGTAAGACCATGGCTGCTCAATCAATTTGACAATTACTTCCTATTACATAATGACTTTTCAAACCCTGTTAGCGAAATGTGATTGAGAAGAACGTGAAAGCAGAATTCCCCAAAACGAACTCGACAATACCTAAATCAGTGTCCAGCGACGCGATTCATATCTCAATCAATTTAAAATTCATTAATTGAAATTTGAGAGATAATATCTCAATCAAAAAAAATTGAGAATTTTATCTTATAAAAATCAGTGTTCCAGAAATCGGCCAAATCGGGGATTAATCGGCTGATTTCTCGAAGCCGATCCGATTTTACCCTAATCGGATAGAAAAATCGGGGAAGTGATTTGGTGTCCGATTAATCGGACCAATCGGCGATTAATCGGGCTGGGCAACTAAATGTTAAGGAATAAACTTAGAGGACTTTTTTGTAATAATTAAAAATTTTAAAATAAAATTAAAAATTAAAACAAGTAGACTTGATTTATTGACTTGTTTATGTATTTTAACTTTAACTAAGTTTCTGTGACTCGATTTGAGTTGTGTTATGACTTATGACTTTGTCATGTATTGGAAGTTGTATGGATTGTTTAGTTTTGACATGCACCATGTTTTATTTTGATTTCAATTTAGAATTTACAGGTCAACAAATGCACCTATAGAAAGCATTTATATAACTATTTTTTAATTATAAACATAAAAATAGGATAAAAATAAAAAACCGATTAATCCCGATTAATCCTCAAGAACCTTGTCCGAACGATTAGCGATTAGCGATTTCTCTAACCTTCATAAAAATATATACTCTACAAAACTAACTCAATTTATTTTAAGATTATTGGCGACTAAAGCTGCGGAGAGAGAAAAGCAGGGTCAGGAATCCGGGTCTGACATTTCGGGGCGGGTCACGAGCTCACGGTGACGGCATTCGTTAATTGGGCAAATATATATTGGCGGGAACTTATCATACTTAACCATCGTCCAGCAAAGAAACGACGTCGCGCGAGATCAGCTTCGGCGAAAATGCGGTCCGTACCGGTATCGACGGACGACGATCTGCAGTTTTCAGAAACATGATGACTCGTCGATAAGCTCTCGCCATTTCGTATTTGATTTCATTTATTAGTTGAATTGTGATCATGGCAGCAACAAGGATCTGCAATTCGTATAGTAATTTATACTTCCAGTTACAGCCGATGCAAGTTTCAATTTCTAAAGCTTTAAATCGAAGCAAAATCGGATTAGAAAAGTTGCGCAAGATCCATTCCCTGCTGATTACCACCGGTCTCGAACGATCGGTGTTCTTCGCTGGGAAATTGATAAGCAAGTATGCTCATGTGAGTGACGTCGCATCATGTTTATCGATTTTCCAATCCATGATGCATACTGGGAATATTTATTTATGGAATTCGATTATCAGAGCTTATAGTTATAACAAGCTTTATGTTAAATGTATTGATAAGTATACTGAGCTGAGGAGCTTGACGCTTCGGCCTGATACGCACACTTTTCCGTCGGTGATCGGTGCGTGTGCTGGTTTGATGGATAGAGTGATGGGTGAGGCTGTTCATGAACATGTTAAGGAACTAGGGTTTGGTTCGGATGTGTATATTGGAAATGCTTTGATTGATATGTATGCGAGGTTAGGTGAATTGGGTAATGCACGTAATGTGTTTGATGATATGGTTAGCAGAGATGTTGTTTCTTGGAATAGCTTGATATCTGGGTATAGTGCGAATGAGTACTGGGTGGAGGCATTGGAGGTTTATAATCGGTTGAGAGGGAGCGGGATGATTCCGGATTTGTTTTCTGTGTCGAGTGTTTTACCAGCTTTTGGAGGAATGGTGGCGGTAGATGAGGGTGAAAGTGTTCATGGTTTGGTTCATAAGATTGGAATTGATGTGGATGTGGTTGTTAGTAATGGGCTTCTGTCTATGTATCGCAAGTTTGGGAGGTTGATGGATTTCAGACGGGTATTTGATGAAATGGTTGTTAGAGATGTTGTGAGCTGGAACACCGTTGTATGTGGCTTGTCTGAATTTGGACTGTTTGAGGAGCCTATTTTGTTCTTCAAGCATATGGTGTCTGCTTTCAAACCGGATCTTCTAGCTTTTACTTCTTTGTTTCGTGCATGTTGTAACTCAGGAGACATCGATTTGGGGAAATATGCTCATGAATATATGGTGAGGTGTGGCCAAGAATCTGATACAGTGGCGTCCAATGTTCTTATTGACATGTATGGAAAACATGGTGATCTGTTGGCTGCTCGGGATGTTTTTGACCAACTGACCTCAAAAGATCAGGTCTCATGGAATTCAATCATCAGCTGTTATATTCAACATGGCTGTTATGATGAAGGGGTGAAGCTTTTCAAAATGATGAAGATCGAAACTCAACCGGATTCCTTCCTATTGGTAATGCTCATGTCTCTGTGTACCCATTTAGGAAACAAAAGTTTTGGCATCCAACTACACTGTGAATTAATGAAGATGGGGTTTGACACTGATATCTTTATTGGTAATGCCCTGATTGATATGTATGCAAAATGCGGAAATGTTGAAGATTCGTATCATATATTCAGAAGCATGAAAATCCGTGACAATGTGACGTGGAATACGATGATTGTTTCTTCTGTGCATTCTGGTGACTGTTTTACAGGATTGGAAATTGCAACTGAAATGAGGGCCGAGGGAGTGATGCCAGATGCTACAACAATGTTGTGCATCTTGCCAGTGTGCTCCTTAGTTGCGGCAAAAAGACAAGGGAAGGAGTTACATGGCTGCATTTACAAGTTAGGGTTTGATTCAGATGTTGCAGTGGGCAACGCACTGATTGAAATGTACTCCAAGTGCGGTAACTTGAAAAATGCTATCTGGGTATTTGAGCTAATGAGGGTTAAAGATGTAGTGACCTGGACTGCGCTGATTTCTGCCTATGGAATGTATGGTGATGGACAGAAAGCATTGAGCACTTTTCACGCTATGGAAGCAGCTGCTGTTGCTCCTGATGCTATTGTATTTATTGCCGTCCTGTTCTCCTGTAGCCACTCCGGTCTGGTAGATGAAGGCATAACTTGTTTTCACAACATAAAGAAAGTTTACAACATGGAACCCAGGAGAGAGCATTATGCTTGCGCAGTGGACCTTCTCTCCCGTTCGGGTCGTTTATCAGAAGCGGAGCAGTTTATCCTTTCAATGCCTATTGAACCGGATGCAAGTATCTGGGGAGCTTTACTCAGCGCTTGCCGAAAATCGACTGACACGGGCATAGCAGAGCGTGTATCGGAGAGAATAATCAGTATAAACTCTAATGACACAGGGTATCATGTCTTGGTATCAAATGTATATGCGTCTTTAGGGAAATGGGATAAAGTGAAAAGAGTTCGCAAATCCATCCAAGACAAAGGTCTCGAAAAAGACCCTGGATGCAGCTGGATTGAGTTACACAATAAGGTCTATGTGTTTGGAGCTGGGACTAATGTATTCCAACAGTATGAGGAAGTCAATAAGCTCTTAACTGAACTCTCTGGCCTGATGGCCAAGGAAGGGTATGTGGCTGATCTGGAATGTGTTTTACACGACATTGAAGAAGATGATAAGAGGAATATGATATGTGGGCACAGTGAAAGGATTGCCATTGCATTTGGTCTGTTGAATACTAAGGCAGGTACACCATTGCAAGTGATGAAGAACCTTCGAGTTTGCAGCGACTGTCACACTGTAACTAAGTACATTTCAAAAATTGTGCAAAGAGAAATCTTGGTTAGAGATGCCAATCGGTTTCATCTGTTTAAAAACGGTGTCTGTAGTTGCAAAGATCATTGGTAAGAAGGGTAATGACTCGGAAAAGAAAGGAAATATTTTCTGAGATTCAGCAGATGGGGAAGTGATAAGTGCATGAAACTCTTCTTTGATTATGGCTGTGGATAAGCAGCAGCACGTTACATGGAAGTTTCATAAGCACTTAAAGGCCGGCTTTTTAAGGCAATAAGGCTCAAACTGGCATCTCCTTTTCTTAGTTAAAGTTCTCCAATAGCACAAAACCTCCAATTTGGACATGATGGTTGTTCCCAGTTGTAAATTTTGAGTCTATCTGGATGACTGGTCAGTGTTGCGGGGCATATTCGTCATGCGAAATAAAATAAAAGGCAATTAGGGTTACGCGGGTCGACATTGCTCTCAGACATGATTTTTTCTTTTCATGACTACGTCGGCCGCGCGATCGAAAGCAACTAAATTCCGATCGAAGAGCAGCAGAGCAGCGCTCAATTGTGAACAATCTCTCACTCTCTTTCGCACTAATTTGTTACGCGGATGAAGATGTTTGGTTTAATGGGTTGTTGAAATTCAGCCGAAACAATTTGTTTCTGTCATTCATCATTCCAGTGTCGTGACTCAATTTTGTTTTTCTAGTGCATAATTCGTAATTAATATGCACGAATTTAACCAATTTGGCTTTAGTAACGCAAAAACTACGAATTTTGTTCTTTAAGTCTATGAATTTTAATTTTTTAAGGTTTATCATTTTTACATTACGAAGTTTGTTCTCTAAGTTTACAAATTTATTTAAACAGAAATTGCTTGTGCAGTTGACGTTACAGACTGACTGATGTTTAAGATAATCGTGCCTATGCTTTCAATTTCAAAGACTTAAAAATCAAATATAGAGCGGTCCCCGGGATATCTGGAGTAGATCACCTGAGCTCGGCATGACGACCTAGAGCACTTCAATAGCTCTGACATTAAGGTGAACTCTGCCTCATTAAGAATATCCTTTCGCGGGCCAGAATAGTGAGTATCAAATCCAGTCAAATACATAGTTTTCAGGACGGGGGAGCTTGATAGTACCATTTTAACGAACATGATTCCGACTTTACTTCCCAAGAGCCCTTTCATCTTTATTGTTAAGAGACTGTTCGGAATTTGGGTTTCACTTAGCTCCATTTCAAGCAACTGTAAAGCGGCCTCATCCTCAACAGTTTGTGATGGAAGGATCTATAGCATGTCACAAAGAGACTGATTAGTTAGATTTTATCCAATAACTTATTCTACATGCAAGAGATCGTGATAAAAATGAGGAAAAAATGAAACTAGAGACTTCTCTTACCCCAAGATTCAGCATTTGCAAATTAGGCGAGCTTTTTAATATGCAGAGGACGAAGTAAATGCACTGGGGTGACGAACAAGCAATGTCTAGTAAAGTAAGACTCTTGTGGTTATGAAGAGTGGTAGGAAAGCTTGTCGGAGCATCTTGAGGCATAGCCTAAATCAAATGACAGACAGTAAGCAACTAATGACACCAGAGAACAGCGAAAGGGAAAATTCATAATATAGAAATGTTGCTATAAGAAATACCTTTATACATTCGAGGGGGCGCAGAGTAACCGTCTCGACTTTTGGCACTAAGCCAAAAACATCAAACAGGTCACAGAAATTCAATCTACCTTGGCTGCTAAATTGGAGTGAGATGGCGGTAAGACTGCAAACATTCTTCAGTTTGAGGAATGCATTCAGCTTGTAATGGACATGTAGAAAAAGGAGTCTAGGGGCATCAATAACCACGGGATGTGTGCAGTATGTGCAATCTAGGGACAATCTTTCGAGCAGGGGACACTTTGAAACCAAATTGCTGATAACACCTCCATCTAGGAAACCTTTCAAATCAAGGCTAAGGAGATTAAAGAATCCTCTGAAATCCTGAGGAGGGTGAAGATAGAATTCTTCCAAATTTAATTTTAAATGCCGAAGCTCATTGCACTGAAAAACGTATGATGGCAATCTGACTATCTCTACATTTTCGGCTTCAATGATAAGTTCTTTCACCGTATTTTGGGAAATGAAAAGCATCCATGAAGTGAGGTCTAGAGGAGATTTTACATTGCAAAAGTATGGAATATGAAGAACAAATTTGTGAATGGGTCCAAGGTGAAGTAACATAATTTTACCAATGGTGTTACTGTAATCAAGTTTCAAACTTGCATTTCCTAAGCCGCTTAGTCTTCTAGACTCGAAGAAACGGTGCACAAAATAATCATCAAACACAAGGTTTGGTATTCTCCTCCACTTGTGCCTCCATCCCTTTGATAATATGCTGGTTGCAACAACATCATGAATAGGTATGCGATCCAAAATACAGTCAATAATGATATTATTAGGAAGATCGCTGATTCTATCTGGTAAGCTGCTGTCTATAACAATTTGCTCGCTATCCATTTCGCGGTTATCTACAGTTTCAATAAATGGACAAACAACAGTCAGCATCATAACAACACACACAAGTCCACAAAGAAAAGGATTCAAGACAATTTCATAACCTCTCTTACTTAGTAGTAGTACTACTAATCTGCAAAACAGATTGTGAAGAAGGGAAAGTAAGGTTTGATGAAAAGACTATAAAAGCTTGCAAATTACCTCCTTGCCGTAGCACTTGTGTGCCCTCTGGCTCTCTCTCTATCTCTCACTTCATCTTGCATATGAGAGAGACCTTTTAATCAAAAAGCTCCAGTTTTACATCTCTTGACCTTTGATCCCATTTGAACCAACGGTCATTATTTAATCCCACTAGGTGTATGAACTATGAAGTCGTCCCACTAGGTATACGAGGTTGCTTTTTGAAAATGCGAGCTCAGTAGTGTCTGAGAGCATCCTCACCGATCACTAATTTGGTCATAAGAAATTGTTATGGGAGAGGACTAAAAAATTTGTGAACTACACATTAATGATTTTTTGGGTCATAAGGAGTGATCAAACTTAAAATTAGTAAAACTTAATCTATTCAACTTTTATAGTTTATACCCTGTTTTGGGTCACTAATTTTTTGGTCAACTTAATCTATGATTTTGTGGGTCACTAATTTTTTTTCTTTTCGATTCGGCACAGTGAAATCACTTCAACTTGCATATGAGAGATGTTGAAAATTGATCCACCACGTGGGTCAAACAAAGTGTGCCGCCAACCCCCCCATATTCTCCATCTTCCTCAATTGTCAAATAAGTCTGCAACAAGATGAAACAATTGAGAATTTTATCTTATATACAAAACTATTAACTAACTCAATTTATTTAAGATTATTGGAGGAAAAGCAGACCGAGTGGGTCAGGAATCCGGGTGTGACTTTTCGGGGCGGGTCACGAGCTCACGGCATTCGTTAATTAAGCAAATATATATTGGCGGGAACTTCTCATACTTTGCCATCGTCCAGCAAATAAACGACGTCGCGCGAGATCAGCTTCGGCGAAAATGCTGTCGACGATCTGCAGTTTCGACGCACGACTCTTCAATAAGCTCTCGCCATTTCGTATTTGATTTTATTTATTAGTTGAATTGTGATCATGGCAGCAACAAGGATCTGCAATTCGTATAGTAATTTACACTTACAGCCGTTGCAAGTTTCGATTTCTAAAGCTTTCAATCGCAGCAGAATCGGATCAGAAAAGTTGCGCAAGATCCATTCGCTGCTGATTACTACCGGTCTCGAACGATCGGTGTTCTTCGCTGGGAAATTGATAAACAAGTATGCTCATGTGAGTGACGTCGCATCATGTTTATTCTCCATCTTCCTCAATTGTCAAGCAAGCTTTTGTTGAAAGTTGATTCAAGTGGGTCCTTTGTAGCACCCACACAAAATTGAAAACCAGCAACCCATTTCTCCTATAAAAGGAAGTGAAACCGAGCATCTTCATCATCCCCTCAGCCATGGGCGGATCCACATTGAAGTTAATGGGGCAGTTGTCCCCACTCATTTTCTTAATTTTTCAATTTTAATAGGATAATTGACTTAGTTCATTAATAATTCTACCCCTATGATTCAATACCATGCCCCCAATAATTCAAGAATAAATTTAAATTTATATAATTTGATGACCTATTTAAAAGTAATTGAACTTTATCTTGAACAGGGGAGCACTCGGTTGAGGCATGGTTAGTAGAATGAAGCAGTGAGTCACGATCCGAGCCACTCATCCAGCCATCAAACGCACGCGGCTCACAAAGCACGGGGTGGATGTGTCAGATCGTGCCTCACTTACCTCATTCTAATTTGGGTTGCCTCATTTGAACATATCTTATATATTTGTAAGATTTTTAAAACGGGAGATAGATGATCATATCTAGATTCAAAATATATTTGATTTAAATAGTCAATAAAGTATTTGAGTGAAGGCTTTTTATTCTAATACTCTAATTTATCTAAACATTTTACTTAGTGTCAGTCCGCTTTCAGATGAGTTCAATATAGATTAATACTCACTTTTATAATAATAATAAAATCAAATTTTATAAACAATAACCCGCACACCCCTACCAAATCCTACATAGGCGAATTCGACAAAAAAATCCTCGAAAAGCTCCATTTCGCCAAAAGCAATTCAGAAAAAAATATTTTGCCCCCAGTCAAAAAAAAGTTCTGGATCCGTCACTGCCCTCAGCTTCTCTCTTCTTCAGTATACATTTATGTTTTCAGAGTTTATCTCTCTAGTATTTCCTAGCTAGCTTAATTGTACGAGTGTGTTTCCGTTCCAGTACAATAAATTAAGTTGTTTTCTTCCAATACAGTCCGCCAAAATTAGAGAGAATTGTGTGCCACATTTATTGTGATTCTGGGAGGATTAGTAATAATCCTACATTTGGCCTCAAAGCGAGTGTTGAGTACAAAATATCAGGAGCGATATTTTTGTATTGTGGTTCAATTATGTCAAACACAATTCCACTTCAGATACCAAAATTTAACGGGCAGAATTTCAAAAATTGGTCTATCCAATTTAAGGCATTTTTCCTATCCGAAGATTTATGGAGTTTGGTCGAGACGGGCTACACCGAAATAGTCGGAAGAGCTTTTGACGAGCTTGAGAAGGAAGATAGAGATTTGTTGGCGGACACCCGTAAAAAAGATCAGAAAGCATTATTTGCGATCTTTCAAGCTATGGAGGAACCGATATTTGAAAAAATATCAGAGGCAGAGACATCCCACAAGGCATGGACTTTTTTGCAAAACACATACAAAGGTGATGAAAGAGTCAAGCGGATGCGTCTACAGACACTGAGGGGAGATTTCGAGTCACTCCGAATGACTCACTCGGAAAGCGTGTCGGCATACTGTGATCGGGTTTCAAGCGGTCGTTAACAACTTGAATGTTATTGGGGAAGCGCTGGAGGAACAACGAGTCGTGGAAAAGGTATTACGCTCGTTACCCGCTAAATTTGAATATGTCGTGGCAGCTTTTGAAGAGGGACACGATATATCAAAAATGTTGATTGATCGACTCATGAGTTCGCTGTGTTCACACGAGCGGATGAACCAGAAAGCGAACGGCTCTAGTCAGGAGCAGGCTTTGCAAAGCCGAGTCGAAGTTCTAACTCGCGGAGGTTACCGTGGAGGTCGAGGACATGGACAAGGCCGAGGAGGAGGCCAAAATTACAACGGTGGACAAGAAAAGCAAGTAGCAGCAGTATTCAGCGAGCCCTAGGCGGTCATACTGGAGGACGTGACAAGTCAGGTCCAGTGTTACCAATGTCGGAAGTTCGGACACTACAAGTCCGAATGCCGAGCAAATGAGCGAGTGGAGCAAGCTTATGCTTCCGAGGTACATGATAATATATGGTTCTAGCATGCAAGACAAAGGATACTTGTGGAGGCTACACTGACGTGTGATACCTTGACTACGAATGCATCAACCATATGAGCGGGAGAAAGAAGTTATTCTCTCACTTCGACGAATCCGCTCGCGCTGAAGTCAGTTTTGGAAATAAGTCACAAATCCAAGTCATGGGCAAAGGCGGCATCCAAATACAGACTAATGACGGTACATATACAACTATTGCTAATGTGTACTATGTACCAGGGGTGGGCTAGAATCTACTTAGCTTGGGGCAACTATCGGAGAGAGGTCATTCCATTTCTATTTGAGATGGTGTTTACACAATTGAAGACAAAGACCGGAGGATCGTTGTGAAGGTTCCTATGACAAAGAATCGAATGTTCCCATGGGTTCAACAAAAGGGGGTTGAAGTGAACTTCCAGACGATGGTGAGAGACAGCAGTTGGCTGTGACATCTCAGATTTGGCCATTTAAATTTCAACGGACTGAAATTATTGGCTGCAAAGAAAATGGTGACAGGATTACCGGTGATTCAGATTCCTAGTCAACCATGTGAGGCGTGCTTGCGAGGGAAGCAGCACAGAGAGCCGTTTCCAGTTGGAAAGGCGAGACGAGCGAACCAACCGTTGGAGCTGGTTCACACGGATCTATGTGGTCCAGTGGAGGTAGAATCTCTTACCGAAAAGCAATACAAGATGACACTTGTTGATGACTTTTCAAGAAGGACTTGGGTCTATTTCTTGAGAGAAAAGTCGGAGACTTTCCACACATTCAAGGAGTTCAAGACATTTGTTGAAAAACAAAGTGGCTACACTCTGAAGGCGTTGAGATCAGATAGAGGAGGAGAATTTACTTCAAATGAGTTCTCTATTTATTGCAGAGCCGAAGGAATCAGAGGACAGTTGACTGCAGGCTACACACCTCAGCAGAATGGCATTACTGAGAGGAAGAATCGCACAATCTTTGAGATGGCCAAAAGCACGTTGAAGCACCTCATCAGAATGATTTTGAGGATGAAAGATAAAGTAATAGAGAGGGATAGCCAAATATTTTTGGTCAATGATGTACATGGTCTAAACAACTTGTGTAAGTCTTCAATTTCTGTGATGAGGTTTTTGTTTGCTCTGACATTTTTTTTGATAGAACAAAGGTGTACAAGGACCAGGAAACAAACCCACAAATGAAAATAAACAACAACACTGAAAAATGTAGCCAACAAACACAGAAAACTTGGAAATGTAATCCGTGTTAAGCATGTTCATCCATCAGCTGCTGAAATATCTTCACAGACGAGGGGCTTCAAGAACCAAAATATGCCAAGATGGCCAAACAGACGAAACGGCTCGAAAACCAACTTCAAAGCACCAATCAAGCGCCGACCACATTTCTTCAAAGAAATCCAGTAAGACAGGAGCCTGCCACTCCAGCTGGAAACCGCCAACCTCCAACCCGGGACAGGAGCGAACACCCGTAAAGAGCGTTGTCATCACCCGTAAAGAGCGTTGTCATCACGGAAGATGGAGATGAGAAGGGGGTGGGGAGATGAGGCCATGAGGAGGGGCGATGAGGGGAGGAAGAAGGCCGGAGAGAAGACAAACGGAGGAGTGAAGGGAGTCGCCGCTTGAATTAGGGTTTCCGGCTCGCTGGGTTTGTTGGGGGAGAGAAGGAGGAGATTTCGGATAGAGTGAGTGGTTGTTTGCTCTAACATGATGTTAAGTAAATTGTAGAGCATTGCCACCAATGAATTTTTGGGTCATAAGAATTAGTCATAGGAGGCGACTCAAAAAATAGACATGATACCAATGACTTTTTGAGTCAACAAGCATGACCAAACATGAAATTGGTCACCGGGTAACCAAATTTAACCAACTTTTAAAATTTGGTCATGAGGTGGGCCCGATATAAATATGAATGAAACAATAGAAAATTGACACTCGCTAGATTAGTAAAACTTAATACTATACTTGTAACGATTTTATCTTACAAATTACAACTCTAAAAAAATACAAAATTTTTTTTATTATTGATTATATTATTTCGAGATCTATAAAATGATATGCATATTTTTATATTTTTAAAAAATAATTCAGAAGTCTATAAATAGGACCATAGTGCTAACATTATTTTTAATCATTCTCTTTTGTTTCAACCATACTTCACGTAGCAAAGTCTAAATCTTCAAGAAAAAATGTCTCATATTGCAAGTGAACAACTCATGTCTTTCTTAAGTCAAATTTAAATGAGCATGTTTGACAACGATATAGAAATAATACTCAAGAATAGGGACATGAAACAAAATTTATGCGTATAATTTTTTTAAAAAATTAAATAATATTTATCCATTTATTTAGATATTTGATGGCCTTGGTTTAATTATTTATCCATATATTAATTATTTATCCATATATTTTAAAGAATTATGATGAGTATTTAAAAAAGTACATGAAAAAGATGATGAACTTTTTAGTCATTTAGTTGGATGTATATGATCAAAATGATCATGAGACATGACAACAATATATAGATGATGAATGAGGAAGTGATAGAAAAAGAGAGAGGGATGCCGAACTTTTTTTGATCATTGGTGTCATGATCTAAAGCAATATGGGATTTAAATCATTAACGGTTATTTTATGGCACTGAACTAATTTGGTGTTAAGTTATAGTATTTCATGCCAAATAAATGTTTGTAAGCCTTTAACACTCAACTAAAGAACCACTAACATAAACTAGGAGACTGTCTTTAATCTCAATACAAGAGTTTGAGAAAGACATGGAAGAGACCCTCTTCATAAAACATTCTCATGTTTTCTAAAAATGGAATCATTTTTGCAGTTGATGTTACAGACTGTCTGACATTGAAAATAATCTTGCTTATGCTTTCCAAAGAGAGAAGTTAAATATGGAGCAGTCGCCAGGATATCTTGCGTACATCACCTGAGCTTGGGGCGAAGGTCGTTTGCACTTCAACAGCTCTGACATCAATGTGAACTCTGCCTCCTTGACGATATTTCCAGTTAAATACAAAGTTTTCAGGACGGGGGTGCAAGACAGTATCAGTTTAATGAACATTATTTCAACTTTACTTCCCGATAACCCTTTTATCTTTACAACTATAAGGCTGTTCAGAGTTTGGGGTTTCTTTATCTGCATATCCAGGAATTGTAAGGCAGCATCCTCCCTAATATATGCTAATCGATGGATCTACAGCAAGCCATAAAGAGACCGTAGTCAATGTGTTAGATTTAAACCAAGAACTCATTCCACATGGAAGACATCAATATAGAAATGAGGAAAAAGGAAAACCAGAGACTTGGCAAACTGATTAACTGACTTCTCTTACCTCAAGATTCAGCTTTAGTAATTTAGGCGAGCTTCTTAATATGCAGAGGATGAATAAAATGCACTGCGGTGAAGAAATATCAATCTCCAGTAAAGTGAGACACCTGAGGTTATGAAGAGTGTTAGGAAGGCTTGTCGGAGCATCCTGAGGCATATCCTAAATCAAAAGCCAACAAGTAAGCTACTTTAACCAGAGAACAGAAAATTGAAAAATCATAAAATAGAAATGTTGCAATAAAACTTACATTTATTGCAAATAGGCAGGAAAGAGTAACAATCGCGACATTCGGCACTGAGCAAAAAATATCAAACAGATCACAGAACTTCATTGTACCAAATCGGAGTGAGAGTGAGATTGAAGTAACTCTACGAACATTTTTCAGTTTTAGGTATGTGTTCAGGGGGCACCCGCACCATAAAGAAAGGAGTCTAGGAGCATCAATAACCAAGGTATCTCCATCGGCTACACGACTTATTGCCAATCTTTCAAGCAGGGGACATTTTGATACCAAATTGCTAATTTGATTTCCATCTAGTACACCCACCAATCCAAGGCAACGGAGATTACAAAATCCTCCGAAATCCTGAGGAGGATGAAGATCAAGTCTAGGAACTACTATTTTCAAAGACTGAAGCTCACTGCAATTAAAAATGTATGAAGGCAACTTGAATTGTGCAGATAGAGCTTGAATTGTGAGTTCTTTCACCTCCTTTCGCGATATGAAATGCATCCATGAAACAAGTTCTAAATCCAAATCATTGCAAAAGGATGGAATATGAAGAACGAATTTGTTAATGGGTCCAACTTGAAGTAACAGAATTTTACCAATGATGTTACTGTACTGAAAAGGTATTCTAACTTCTCTTCGTGACCTAATACCGGCAACATTGTCAAAAAACTCATTATCAAACACAAGGTTTGGTATTTTCGTCCACTTGTGCCTCCATTCCTTTGATAATATGCTGGTTGCAACAGCCTCACTGATAGGGAGACTACCCAAAATACATTCAATGATATTACAGGGAAGATCACTGATTCTATCAGTTAAGCTGAAATCTGTAGTCTTTATTTGCTTGCTACCCATGTTTGTTGCCTACAGCTTCAAAAAGTGCACACAAGAAATTGATTCAAGACAATTTCACAAACACTTTGATGCAGACTGAAGAACAGAAAGAAAGATTATCTCCCGCATTCGCAATTTCGTGCCCTAGCTTTTTCACTCATCTCCGAATCGCGAATAATACAATAAAATAAATAAATAAACGAAAAATGCCCGCGGTGTTTCTTTTTGAGCCGGGAGGAAAAGCCCAATTACTGTTCGTAGATTCGGTCCAATATTTATAAATTGGGCCGAGAACGTCGGTTCATTCGGCTTTAATTGAACCGTTGACTGATAATGGCTATACATAGACTTGGCTTCGTCTTTGGGAGTTTTTGTGTGCTGATGTAGGGCTGAGCATTGTTCGGTAAATTTCGAATTAAATGACATATTGTTTAAACTTCAATTTTAAGCTTCAATTTTTGGACACGTTTGAGATATAATAGTGTAGATTATAATTTTGAATTATTCTTGTGTTTTATTGTTGTTAGATGATTAACTATTATTTTTGAATAATTTTAAAATTAGGAGAAAAATTATTAAAAAATAATTTGGTAAATTCGGTAAATTTACCGAATTTACTGAAATGTCGGTAAAACGGTAAATTCAGTTCGGTAATCGGAATAAAAAACTTAAGTCGGTAAATTCGGTAACGGTAAATTCGGTAATTTACCGAATGCTCAGCCGCTGATGGAAACGATTGTTTTGGGATTGTGGCTGATGAGAGGACATGAAGTTGCAGCTTAGTAGTCTCTGAACAGGTCGTGTAAAGTCTTCAATTTCTGTGCTGAGTTAATTTTGTCTTGTGCTGTCCTGTTAGTCTCTCCTCTCAATATGCTGATCAATTTTGAACTGCTTGTAGTAATGTTTATTACATTATTTAAATGGATATGAATACAACTTCGTTTATCTAGTATTATGATGTTTGTGTATGATTGAAACACTTGCTTTAATTTTGCCGCCGATCTTTATGTTATTCATTCATAGCGTCTAGCAAATATTTATCAAATTAGATACTAGTAGATGCTGAAATTATTTATTGACACTGTGAAACTGCCTTTAATATGGATCACATAGATTGCTCATTTGTTTGTTTGTTTGTTTCATTACCTCTTTCATTTCGGGCTTGGGATTAATATTCTTAAGATTTTAATTCTATTAATCCCATTTTCAGGCTGTGTATCAGAAACATGGAAACATTATTTTCCGAATAACGGCACAGAAAGCAAAAGCATCAGATCAAAGTAAGGCAAAGTTTTACATGAATGACTGCTGCTTCTAGACCACTGATAGTAATTGCTAACACCTTGCCCTTTTGTTTCTTTGTGGATGCGGTTAGAACTTCTGGATTTCAAGCTGACCTCGCCTTGATTTCAAGTCAGTTTTTCAAAACAGTGGTAGTCATCATATATCATGTTGGACGAAGTTGATGGGCGATTTGTCAAGTGTTGTAGATTGGAGCAGCTGAAATATAAGATATCATCTACATGTGTGTGTTCCTGCCTGCTGGCTGATTATGCAGGGAAAAGTTTAGCTATAGTCGTTCGTGATTATTTTAGCTTTTGTCCAATGACTTTAGCTATTCATTTGTCCATAATACTATGACAGGACATAATTTGGGAACATTTTAATGTGTGAAACAAAAATGATTTTCATTTCATGCATCTTGTTAGCTTTTTGTATTTCTTTCTTTTGTTTACAAATGAACAGTGGAAGAGACCCTCTTCATAAAATAAACGCTTTCTCACACTGGAATCGTTTTTGCAGTTAATGTTACAGACTGTCTGACATTGAAGATAATCCTTCTTATGCTTTCAAAGATGAGAAGTTAAATATAGAGCTGTGGCCAGCATATCTCAAGTACATCACCTGAGCTTGGGCCGAAGGTCGTTTGCACTTCAATAGCTCTGACATCAATATGAACTCTGCCTCTTCGACAATAAATTCTCCAGTTAAATACATAGTTTCCAAGACAGGGGTGCAAGATAGTATCAGTTTAATGAACATGATTTCAACTTTACTTCCCGATAGCCCTTTTATCTTTACGGTCAAGAGGTTGTTCAAAGTTTGGGTTCCCTTTATCTTCATGTTCAGGAATTGTAAAGCAGCCTCCTCCCTAATGTATGCTGATGGATGGATCTATAGCAAATCATAAAGAGACAGTAGTCAATGAGTTAGATATTAACCAATAACTTATTCTACTTGGAAGAGATCAAAATAAAAATGAGAAGAGACAAAGGAAACAGAAGACTTGGCAAGTTGATTAACTGATTTCTCTTACCTCAAGATTCAGCTTTTGTAAATTAGGCGAGCTTTTCAATATGCAGAGGATGAAGTAAATGCACTTAGGTGAAGAAATATTAGTCATCAGAAAAGTAAGATGCCTGTGGTTATGAAGAGTGGTAGGAAGGCTTGTCGGAGCATATCGAGGAATATCCTAAATCAAAAGGCAACAAAGTAAGCTACTACTGACCAGAGCACCAATATGGAGAAAACTCACAAAATAAAAACGTTGCAAGACTTACATTTATTGTACGTAGGGAGCAAAGAGTAACAGACCCGACATTCGATAGTGAGCCAAAAATATCAAACAGTTCACAAAACTTCATTGTACCCAATGGGCCAAATAGAAGTGAGATGGTAGTAAGACTATGAACATTTTTCAGTTTGAGGGATGCAGCCAGGGAGCAATATATTGGTACGTAAAGAAATGAGTCTAGGAGCATCAATAACAAAAGAATGTCCGCCGGCTACACCAATTATTGACAACCTTTCAAGCAGGGGACATTTTGAAACCAAATTGCTAATTTGAGTTCCTTCTAGTAAACCACACAAATTAAGACAGCGGAGATTACGAAATCCTCCGAAACCCTGAGGAGGATGAAGATCAAGTCCACGGGCATATATTTTCAAAGACTGAAGCTCACTGCAATTGAAAATGTATGATGGCAACTTGATTTGTGCAGAGCGAGTTTTAATTGCTAGTTTTTTCACCTCCTTTCGCGATATGAAATGCATCCATGAAACAAAGTCTACATGCAAATCATAGCAAAAGGATGGAATACTAAGAACGAATCTGTGAATGGGTCCAACGTGAAGAAACAGAATTTTACCAATGATGTTACTGTACTCAAAAGGCACTGTAATGTCTCTTTCAAGCCGATAACCGATGATATGTTCGACAAACTCATTATCAAACACAAGGTTTGGCATTCTCGTCCACCTATGCCTCCATTCCTTAGAGAATACACTGGTTGCAACAACATCATGGATAGGGAGGTGATCCAAAATGCATTCAATGATATTACTGGGAAGATCACTGATCCTATCAGTTAAGCTACTACTGTCTGTAATCTTTATTTGCTTTCTACCCATTTTTTTGTTGTCTACAGCTTCCAAAAATAAGTGCACAACAGTCAGCATCATAAAAACGCACAAGTCAACAAGATAATTACACAAACTCGTTGATGCAGACTGTGAAGAGGAGAAAGAAAGATTACCTGCTCGCGACCAGCAATTGACTTTATCCCGCAGTCGTAATTTCGTGCCCTAGCTTTTTTATTTTTATTTTAACTCATCACCGAATCGCAACTTATTCGAATATTACAATAAAATAAATAAATAAACAGAAAAGTGCCTTAGCTTTCTTTTTGAGCCGGGAGGAAAAGCCCAATAACTGTAAACCACCTCGTAGATTAGGCCCAATATATATAAATTGGGACAACCGATGAAGGCCCTTCGTTGACTGTGCGAAGACGATCATTGAAGCTTCTCTGCCGTCGTCGGTGCCGCTCATGAACGCGACCACCGCAGAAACAGGTACTCTGTCATCTAATTTTTAATTTTATGTTTAATTCTTTCTTTTGGAGTTTTTGTGTGCTGATGTTTTACGGAACGGATTGGTTTGGGATTATGGCAGATGAGAGAACATGAAGTTGCAGTAGTGGAGCTCAGTAGTCTCTCAACGAATCGTGTACGTATTTGATTTCTGTGAGGATATATATATAGAGGAGTGTTCAAATGTTATAACACTTTTAGAGTGTTATGTGTTACATCAATCTCAGCCACACATCCCAACTCCGTGCTTTGTGGGTGCGCCACGTGTTTAAGTACCCAAAATCCAATAAAGCAAAAAGCAAACAGTAAAATCCACTACCCAAAAATCCACTATTCCGACACTATTCCTGATTGGTTGATGAAAATCAAGGAACCAATCAGAACGAGGAACACGGGCACTACGGTGCACCCTCAAAGCACGGGGGCGTCGGGTGTGTGAGGGTGCACCGTAGTGCCCGTGTTACTCGCCTCTGATTGGTTCCTTGATTTTCATCAACCAATCAGAATCGATATAACACATAACACTATAAGGAGGGTATAACATTTGAACACTCCTCTATATATATATATCTACAATTTGTTCAACTGCTATCATCAGCTGCTTGGCATATTCCATCTTTTGAGTTCAACAGCAGGCCAACCAACTAATTTAGTAATTTCTAGAAGCTCCTTTTCCAACTCAAATCTATGTAAAACTGCTTCTGGCAGTCTCCTGTAAACTCCTAAGTAAATACAACATACCCATAGAATATTTCTGTCTGAGACTGTGTAAGCAAAGAGCTTATAATCTAGAGAGTAAGCGATGAGACTCATCTGAAGTTGATGCCGAATGGATAAGTTCTTGAACCTTTGCCATGGCATTTTCAACTTGACCAGATGCACATAAGAAATCCAACATCTGGAGAAATATATCTAGGATAAAGGAGCTAGCTAGTATCAGAATCGGACAATCCAAATAGCTGAGCACTTTGGATCCACTTCAATGGCTCTAGAGAGAGTAGCGAGAGATCCTTATTAGTGCCCTCAAACTTATCAATTTCCCAATCAAGAATGAGAAGAGCCATCTCCAATGAGGATTCCACGTCAAACGTGCTATTTTCAAGCTTTGCCAATGTGCCTTGACTATGAAGTAACCTCAGATTACTCTCATTAGCTAGAAACCACAGATTTCCACAGTGCCCACATAGTTCATCAATTAGCATTTTTCTCTGAAGTAACCTCGAAGCGGCTATGGAAGTAGGGAACTTCTGACGGATGCTACAAGCAGTACCACGTCAAATCGTGTTTTTATCTTCGTTAACTTTGATATGCTGCAAGCAACACTGCTCATCATTGCATTTCCCTTGTAGCTCGCAAAGCGGCCAGAATAACTTTGACAGACAATACTTGGTTATCTTCCGATGCAGTGAACTGAGTGTTCTCTGAACAGTTGTCACTTCATTTGAAATTGCTCATATTGCAAAAAAGATTTACAAGATTTTCAGCTTGTAGTATCACTGACTTACAGAACGACAAATTCAGATTCTTAATGCAGGCAAATGTGCTCCTCAAAACAGAATTAGGCGAGAGGGCAGCACTTTTGAAAGACAATTGTGTGTCCCAATTATAAGATCTGGATCAACTACACGACTGGAAAGTTTGAGTTTTCTCTTCTTTGGACAATTCCAACTCACTTGTGTACACCTCTGATTTCTGACTGCCTATATCATTTTCAGCTGTTCTTTCAACAGAAAGTTGCATGCTCTGGATATCACAGCTTACTTTTTGTGAGAACGAAAGTCGCAAACGTAGTTCAGATTTTAACTTTGCTTCTTGAAGCAGAGAGTCCAGTCGGCGGGAATGCCGGGAAATGTTCTAATTACATCTTCATCACCCGGGCCACTTTTTGTGTGTGTGGAGTTTTTGTGTGCTGATGAAAACGATTGTTTTGGGATTGTGGTAGATGAGAGGACATGAAGTTACAGCTGTGGAACTAGTAGTCTCTGAACAGGTCGTGTAAGTCTTCAATTTATGTGCTGAGTTAGTTTTGTCTTGTGCTTGTTAATCTCTCAATATGCTGATCAATTTTGAACTGCTTGTAGTTGTAATGTTTCTTTAAATGGATATGAATACAACTTCGTTCATCTTAGTATGATTGAAACACTTGCTTTAATTTTACCGCCGATCTATATGTTACTCATTCATAGCGTCTAGCAAATATTCACCAAATTAGATACTAGTGGCTGCTGAAATTATTTCTCGACACTGAGAAACTGCCTTTAATATGGATCACATAGATTTCTCATTCGTTTGTTTACATCTTTCATTGCGGGCTTGGAATTAATATTCTAAAGATTGTTAATCCCATTTTCAGGCTGTGTATCGGAAACATTATTTTTCCGAATAGCGGCACAGAAAGCAAAAGCATCAGATCAAAGTAAGGCAAAGTTTTACAAGAATGGCTGGCTGCTGCTTCTAAACTACTGAAATGAAGTCGATGGGCAATTTCTCAAGTGTTGTAGATTGTGGCAGATGAGAGGACATGAAGTTGCAGCTTAGTAGTCTCTGAACAGGTCGTGTAAAGTCTTCAATTTCTGTGCTGAGTTAATTTTGTGATCAATGTTGAACTGTCTGTAGTAATGTTTATTTAAATGGATATGAATACAACTTTGTTCATCTTAGTATTATGATGTTTGTGTATGTTACTCATTCATATATAGCGTCTAGCAAATATTTACCAAATTAGATACTAGTGGCTAACTGAAATTATTTCTGGACACTGTAACTGCCTTTAATATGGATCACATAGATTTCTCATTCGTTTGTTTGTTTAATTTCATCTTTCATAGCGGGCTTGGAATTAATATTCTAAAGATTGTTAATCCTATTTTCAGGCTGTGTATCAGAAACATGGAAACATTTTTTTTCCGGAATAGCGGCACAGAAAGCAAAAGCATCAGATGAAAGTAAGGCAAAGTTTTACATGAATGGCGGCAAAGTTTTACATGAATGGCTGGCTGCTGCTTCTAGACTACTGAAATGAAGTCGATGGGCAATTTCTCAAGTTTGCAGCAGCTGAAATATAAACTATTATATACATGTGTGTTCATGCTGGTTGATTAATGTTCGTGTGATATTTGATAATCGTGATCATGGAGGAGAAGTTTAGCTTTTTCCAATGACTTTAGCTATTCATTTGTCCATATACACGATGCCAGGACATAATTTGGGAACATTTTTTTTTTTGAAAGGGCTGGATATACAAGGGGTTAGTTAGTGTATCTGTTTGTATATTATGACAGCATGAGGAATGTTAGCTTTTTTGTATTTCTTTCTTTTGTTTACAGATGAATGGTAGTAGAGACCTTCATAAAATAAACGCTTTCTAAAACCGAAACCGTTTGTGCAGTTAATGTTACAAAATGTCTGACATTCTTGCTTTTGCTTACAAAAATGGGAAGTTAAATCCCTATCAAAAATCGGCTGAGTGGTAAATCGCTCACCCCGGGCATGTGGCGGCCTGGGTTCGAAACCCATTAAGTCCCTATCAAAAAGCGCATAAAAAAAAGAATTAGATGCTACACTTGAGAAAGAAGCTGCGCAATCAAAAAAAATATATATATATATAGAGCTGTCCCCGAGATGTCTGGAGTACATCACCTGAGCTTGGGGTGAACGACGTTCCCACTTCAATAGCTCTGACATGACTGTGATTTCTGCCTCTTCGACCATAAATTCTCCGGTTAAATACATAGTTTCCAAGACGGGGTGCTAGATAGTATCAGTTTAATGAACATGATTTCAGCTTTATTATCTTTACAATTAAGAGGTTGTTCAGAGTTTGGGGTTCCTTTATCGGCATGTCTAGGAATTGTAGAGCAGCCTCCTCCCTAATGTATGCTGATGGATGGATCTACAGCAAATCATAAAGAGACATTAGTCAATGAGTTAGATATTAACCATGAATTTATTCTACATGGAAGAGATCAAAATAAAAATGAGAGAAAAAGGAAACTGGCAAGTTGATTAATTGATTTCTCTTACCTCAAGATTTAGCTTTTGTAAATTAGGTGAGCTTCTCAATATGCAGAGGATGAATAAAATGCACTGCGGTGAAGAAATATCAATCTCCAGTAAAGTAAGACTTTTGTGGAAATGAAGCGTGGTAGGAAGGTTTGTCGGAGCATCTCGAGGAATATCCTACATCAAAAGCCAAGTAAGTAAGCTACTACTGACCAGAGCACCAATATGGAGAAAACTCTCAAAATAAAAACGTTGCAAGACTTACATTTATTGTACGTAGGGCCCAAAGAGTAACAGACTCGACATTCGGTAGTGAGTCAAAAATATCACAGAACTTCATTGTACCCAATGGGGCAAATAGAAGTGAGATTGTAGTTAGACTAGGAACATTTTTCAGTTTGAGGATTGTAGTTAAAATCAACCAGCGATTGAATTTATCCCGCAGTAGCAATTTCGTGACCTAGCTTTTTCACTATTCTCCGAATCGCAACTTCTTCGAATATTACAATAAATTAAATAAATAAACAGAAAAGTGCCCTGAAGTTTCAGCTATGTTTCTTTTTGAGCCGGGAGGAAAAGCCCAATAACAGTAAACCGGCTCGTAGATTAGGCCCAATATATATATGAATATAATTTGGGACAAAGATCGGCATTAATTGAACCGTTGACCTATAAAGGCCCTTCGTTGACTGTGCGTAGACGATCATGGAAGCTTCTCTGCCGTCGTCGGTGCCGCTCATGAACGCGACCACCGCAGAACGGAGTATCGAGCTCGTTAAACAGGTACTGTCATCTAAATTTTTTTCAATTCATCTTTTTAATTTTATGTTTAATTCTTTTTTGGAGTTTTTGTGTGCTGATGTTTTACGGAACGGATTGGTTTGGGATTGTGGCAGATGAGAGAACATGAAGTTGCAGTATTGGAGCTCAGTAGTCTCTCAACGAATCGTGTACGTATTCAATTTCTGTGATGAGGTTTTTTGGCTGCTCTGTGAGGATGTCAAGTAGCTTTAGGGCAATTGGGGATTGGAATCATTAGGTCTGGTTTATGGTGCTGAGTTAATTTTGTCTTGTGCTGTTACGGTGTTGCTGACGTGATCAATTTCGAATGCTTGTAATGTTTCTTCAAATGGATTTGAATACAACTTCCATCAGTTTTAGTGTTATAATGTTTGTGTATGATTGAAAACACTTGCTTTAATTTTTAATGTTGATCCATATGTTACTCATTCATATAGGGGGCGACTGAAATTATTTCCTGATGATGTGAAATTGTCTTTAATATCGATCTCGTAGCTTTCCCATCCGTTTGTTTGTTTCATCACCTCTTTCATCGCCGGCTTGGAATTAATAATCTAAAGATTGTGATTTTGTTAATCCCATTTTCAGGCTGTGTATCAGAAACATGGAAACATTTTTTTTTTCCGAATATCGGCACATCAAGCAAAAGCATCAGAGCAAAGTAAGGCAAAGTTGAATGGCTGCTGCTTCTAGACCACTGATAGTAATTGCTAACACCTTACCCTTCTGTTTCTTTGGGGTTGCGATCAGAACTTCTGGATGTTACTAAAGAAAAAGAAGCAAAAACTGAACTCACTTTGATTTCATATCATTATGCTCAACAGTGGTAGTCATCATATATCAAGTTGGACGAAGTTGATGGGCGATTTGTCAAGGGTTAAAGATTGGAGCAGCTGAAGGATACGTTATTACTACACGTGTCTGTTCCTGCTGGCTGATTAATGTTCTTGCGATATTTGATACTCATGATCATACAGGAGAAGTTCAGCTATGCTATTCATTTATCTATAACAAGATGCCAGAATATAATTTGGGAACAATTTTTAATTTGTTAATAAAATAAAAAAAATCAGTTGATGCATAATGTTAACTTATTGTATTACTTTCTTTTGTTTACAAATGGGCAGTGGGCTGATGAAAGTACCAACATAAACAACTACTACTACTAGACTGTATTTAATATCAATACAAGAGTTCAAGAAAGATGGAACAGACCCTCTTCATAAAATAATTTCACGCTTTCTCTAAAACAGGAATCGTTTTTGCAGTTGATGTTACAAACTGTGTTACATAGAAGATAATCATGCAAGACTTTCAAAGACTAGAAGTTGAATATAGAGTTGTCGCTGTCGTCATCATATTGCAAGTACATCACCTGAGCTTGGGGCGAGGGTCGTTTGCACTTCAGTAGCTCTGACATCAATTTGAACTCAGCCTTCTTGACGATATTTTCTCCTGTTAAAAACATAGTTTCCAATATGGGGGAGCAGGATAGTATCAGTTTAATGAACATTATTTCAACTTTACTTCCCATGAGCCCTTTTATCTTTACAGTTAGGAGGCTGTTCAGAGTTTGAGGTTCTCTTATCTGCGTGTCCATGAAGTGTAAAGCAGCCTCCTCCCTAATATTTGCTGATGGATCGACCTATAGCAAGTCATAAAGAGATCGTAGGCGATGAGTTTACATTTTAACTAAGAACTTATTCTACATGGAAAAGATCAAAATAAAAATGAGAAAAAAAAAGGAAACTGAAGACTCGGCAAGTTGATTAACTGACTTCTGTAACTCCAAGATTCAGCTCTTGTAAATTAGGCGAGCTTTTCAATAGGCAGATGATGAAGTAAATGCACCCCGGTGAGGAAATATCAATCTCTAATAAAGTAAGCCTCTTGTGGTTTTGAAGAGTGGTTGGAAAGCTTGTCGGAGCATCTTGAGGCATATCCTAAATCAAAAGCCAACATAGTAAGCTAACTACTGATCAAAGCACCAATATGGAGAAAATTCACAAAATAAAAATTGTTGCGAGGCTTACATTTATTGTACGTAGGGAGGTAAGAGTAACCGCCCTGACATTCGGTAGTGCGCCAAAAGTATCAAACAGATCACAGAACTTCGTTACATCAAATCGGCCAAACATAAGCGAGATGGCAACAAGACTATGACCATTTCTCAGTTTGAGGAATGGACCCATGGAGCAACCAATACGTAAAAAAAGGAGTTTAGTAGCATCAATAACCACAGTATGTCCGTCGGCTACACGATTTATTGACAATCTTTCAAGCAGGGGACATTTTGAAACCAAATTGCTAATTTGAGTTCCATCTAGTAGTAAACCCGACAAATCAAGGCGACGGAGATTACAAAATCCTACGAAATCCAGAGGAGGATGAAGATCAAGTCCACGGGCTTGTATTTTCAAATACTGAAGCTCACTGCAATTAAAAATGTACGAAGGCATCTTGATTTGTGCAGGTCGGGCTTGAATTGTAAGTTCTTTCACCTCCTTTCGCGATATGAAATGCATCCATGAAACAAGGTCTAAATTCAAATTATTGCAAAAGGACGTAACATGAAGAAAGAATTTGTGAATGGGTCCAACGTGAAATAACAGAATTTTACCAACAGCGTTACTAAACTCAAAAGGCATTGTGATTTCTCTTTCTCTCCGACCACCAATGATAGTATTGACAAACTCATTATCAAACACAAGATTTGGTATTCTCGTCCACTTGTGCCTCCATTCCTTGGATAATATGCTGGTAGCAACAGCGTCACGGATAGGGAGACAATCCAAAATGCAGTCAATGATATTACTGGGAAGATTACTGATCCTATCAGGCATGCTACTGTCTGTAATCTTCAATTTTTTGCTATCCATTTTTGTTGTCTACAGCTTCAAAAAGTGCCCAACAGTCAGCATCATAATAAGACCATACCTCCTCGCGGCTTCCAATCAACCAGCGCTTGACCTTATCCCGCAGTCGCAATTTCGTGCCCTAGTTGCATTTTGACTCATCTCCGAATCGCAGCTTCTTCCTCATTTTGCTGTTTATAAAATAAATAATTAAACTAAAGCAGGTTTTCATTTTGAGCCGGTAGGAAAAGCCCAATACAATAATAAATGTACAGCGGTCATAGATTCGGCCCAATATGTATAAATCGGACTAGACCGTCAGCTCAGTCGGCTTTAATTGAACCGTTGACCGATAAAGGTTCTTCGTTGACTTTGCAAAGACGATCATGGAAGCTTCTCTGCCGTCGTCTGTGCCTCTCATGAACGCTACCACCGCAGAACGGAGGATAGAGCTCGTAAAACTGGTATTGTCATCTCATTTTTAAATTTTTAATTTAATTGTTTTTGGAGTTCTTGTGTGATGTTTTTTTTTTAAACTGATGTCTGATTGTTTTGGGATTGTGTCAGATGAGAGAACATGAAGTTGCAGTAGAGGAGCTCAGTAGTCTCTCAACAAGTCGTGTAAGTCTTCAATTTCTGTGATGAGTTTTTTTTGTCTGCTCTGCTCTGTGATGATTGATGTTGAGTAGCTTTAGAGCAATTTAGGATTTGAATCATTAGCGCTTATTTATACATTGCTGTGTTAATTTTGTGTTATGCTTTTAGTTTGCCTCTTTTTCTGATTTTCCTCTGTGAAAATGTGCAGCTTTTCGCTGACGTCCATCACTTTGTTCGATATAGTATCATAAATGTATCATGTATGTGTATGATTAATACACATGCTTGGATTTTTTTGGGGGATCTATATAGTGCTCATCCATACCCTCTACGTGATCAGTTAGATTGATGGCTTAACGTTGCGCTCAAATGACGCTCATAGATTTTCAAACTGTATATTATTAGTTGTTGTTTAAATTATTTCCTTTAGCTGTGGAAGTGACCTTAATATCAATATGGTACATTTCCCTGTCTGTTGATTAGTTTAGTTACCTCTATTATGGCATGTGTAGAAATAATAATCTAAAGATTGTGATTCTGTTAGCGAGTAACAATCTATCCTTTTTATAGGCTGTGTACCAGAAACAGGGAAACATTTATTTCCTAACTACTGCATAGAAAGCAAAAGCATCTGAGCAAAGTAAGTCGGAAGTTTTACATAAATGCCTGATCCTTCTACATCACTATCACTGATAATATTTGCTAACACCTTCGCCCTTTTCTTCTTATGGATGGCAATCAGAACTTATGGATGGGATTAAAGAAAAGATGCAACATCTGAACTTCCCTTGATTTCAGGTCATTAAGCTCAAAGCGGTAGTCATCATATATCATGTATGCTTTATTGAAATTTGTAGTGAATGTTTCTTATTTGGATAGCTTCGGCTTCCAGAGACAGCTGGGATTTTTTTATTAAAAAAAATGTGTCTTCTTTTTGTTTTGTTTTCTAAAATTGTTTGGTTCCTTTTCCATCCAGTTAACAAAGGTCACCAATGATGATCAATTTCACTACTGCTGCTGACCAGATCAAGGATATGCCAGTATCTGTGTGTGTGTTCCTGCCGGTTGATTAATGTTCCGCCGCTGATTATTCGACACTAATGCATTATTGGGGAAAGTGATTAATATATGAAGAACGATAATTCTTTTTCCCATTTCAAGCATCTTATTAACTTATTGTATTTTTTTCTCTTATTGACAACTTGATGGTGGACTGGTTAAGGCAAAGTTATTACAAGAATTTGCTAACACCTTGCCCTTTTGTTTCTTTGTGGTTGCGGTCAGAACTTTTGGATGTGACTAAAGAAAAGATGCATAGGCTGAACTCGCCTTGATTTCATGTAATTATGCCCAACAATGGTAGTCATCATATATCATGTTGGACAAAGTGGATGGGCAATTTGACAAGGGTTGATTGGAACAGCAGAAGGATACGCTATTATCTAAATGTGTGTTCCTGCTAGCTGATTAATGTTCTTGTGACATCTGATACTCCTAATCACGCAGGAGAAGTTTTATATTGTGAATAACAAAATAAATTTTCATTTCAGGCATCATGTTAACTTACTGTATTTATTTATTTGTCTTTCTAACATAAACCACTAGTGACTAGACTGTTTTTACAACAGTTCAGAAAGACATGGAAGAGATCATCTCTTTTATAAAACATTTTCATGCAATCTAAAACAGGAATCGTTTTAGCAGTTGACGTTACAGACTGTCTGACATTGAAGATAGTCAGAAATTAAATATAGAGCGGTCGCCAGGATATCTTAAGTACATCACCTGAGCTTGGGGCGATGGTCGTTTGCACATCAATAGCTCTGACATCAATGCGAACTCTGCCTCCCTGACGATATTTCCAGTTAAATACATGGTTTCCAAGACAGGGGCGCAAGATAGTATCAGTTTAATGAACATTATTTCAACTCTACATCCCAAGAGCCCTTTTATCTTTACAGTTACGAGGCTGTTAAGAGTTTGGGGTTCCTTTATCTTCATGTCCAGGAATTGTAAAGCAGCCTCCTCCCTAATATATGCTGATGGATGGATCTATTGCAAGTCATAAAGAGAGACCGTAGTCGATGAGTTAGATTTTATCCAAGAACTCATTCGACATGGAAAAGATCAAGAGATCAATATTGAAATGAGGAAATTGGGAAACTGGAGACTTGGCAAACAGATTAACTGACTTCTCTTACCCCAAGATTTAGCTTTTGTAAATTAGGCGAGCTTTTGAATATGCAGAGGATGAATAAAATGCACTGCGGTGAAGAAATATCAATCTCCAGTAAAGTAAGACTCTTGTGGAAATGAAGCGTCGTAGGAAGGCTTGTCGGAGCGTCTTCAGGCATATCCTAAATCAAAAGCCAACAAGTAAGCCACTAATGATCAGAGAACTGCAAAATGAAAAGTCATAAAATAGAAACGATGCATTAAGACTTACATTTATTGCACGTACGCAGCAAAGAGTAACATTCACGACATTCGGCACTGAGCCAAAAGTATCAAACAGATCACAGAACTTTATTGTACCCAGTCGGCCAAGATTGAGTGAGATTGTAGTAACTCCATGAATATTTTTCAGTTTTAGGAATGATTCCGGGGGGCAACTGATAGATAAAGAAAGGAGTCTAGGAGCATCAATAATCAAGGTATCTCCATCGGCTACACGACTTATTGACAATCTTTCAAGTAGGGGACATTTTGAAATCAAATTGCTAATTTGAGTTCCATCTAGAGAACCCAACAAATCAAGGCAACGGAGATTACAAAATCCTCCGAAATCCTGAGGAGGATGAAGATCAAGTCCACTGACTCGTATATTCAAAGACTGAAGCTCACTGCAAGTAAAAATGTATGAAGGCAACTTGATTTCTGCATGTGCTTGAATTGTGAGTTCTTTGACCTCCTTTCGCGATATGAAATGCATCCATGAAACGAGGTTTAAATGCACATCATTGCAAAAGGATGGAATATAAAGAACAAATTTATGAATGGGTCCAACGTGAAGTAACAGAATTTTACCAATGATGTTACTGTACTCAAAAGACATGGTAAGTCCTCTTAGTGGCCCATAACTGACAATATGGTTAACAAACTCAATATCAAACACAAGGTTTGGTATTCTCGTCCACGTATGCCTCCATTTCTTCGATAATATGCTAGTTGCAACCGCATCACGGATAGGAAGGCGATCCAAAATGCACTCAATGATATTACTGGGAAGTTCACTGATTCTATCAGTTGAGCTGAAATTTGTACTCTTTATTTGGTTGCTATCCATTTCTGCTGTCTACAGCTTCAAAAAGTTCACAAGAAATGGATTCAAGACAAATTCAACAACTCTTTGATGCAGAATGTGAAGAATAGAAAGAACGATACCTTCTCGCAGCAAACAATCAACCGGTACTTGACTTTATCACGCAGTCGCAATTTCGTGCCCTAGCTTTTTCTCTCACTTCCGAGTCGCAGCTTCTTCCTCATTTTGCCGATAATAAAATAAAGGGAAAATGACAAAGAGGGGGGTGTGAACTATCCCCATTGACAAATTACGGTCCGAACTATGAAAATTGATAATTAAGGACAATTTCAAAATATTTTGCTCCATATATAGCACTTAATTGATGAAGTCATTTAATTGATGAAATATCAAAGTTAACTAAATGAATGAATTGAAAACACTTTCTTGCCCTTAATTGTGAAATTGAGGATCAAAATATTTTGAAATTGCCCTTGATTGTCAATTTTCATAGTTCGGACCGTGATTTGTCAATGAGTGATAGTTCATACCCCTTCTTTGTCATTTTCCCTAAAATAAATAAATAAATGAAAAATGTCATGAAATTTCAGCACAGTGTTTCTTTTCGAACCGGGAGGAAAAGCCCAATAAGTGTAAGCCAGGCTCGTAGATTCGGCCCAATATTTATAAATTGGGACGAGACCGTCAGTTCAATCGGCTTTAATTGAACCGTTGACCGATAAAGTCTCTTCGTTGACTTTGCAAAGACGATCATGGAAGCTTCTCTACCGTCGTCGGTGCCGCTCATGAACGCTACCTCCGTAGAAAGGAGGATCGAGCTCGTAAAACAGGTACTTTCATCTACTTCTTTTTTTTATTTCGTAATTTGATTTTTATATAAATAAAAAAATTTGGAGTTTTTGTGTGCTGATTTTCTATGAAACGGATTGTTTTGGGATTGTGGCAGATGAGAGAACATGAAGTTGCAGTAGTGGAGCTCAGCAGTCTCTCAACAAGTCGTGTACGTAGCTTTAGGTCAATTTAGGATTTGAATCATTAGCGAAGCGCTTATTTATATTGTGCTGTGTTAATTTTGTGTTATGCTTTTAGTTCACCTTTTTTTCTGATTTGCCTCTGTGAAAAAAGTGCAGCGTTCTATCACTTTTGAGTTGCTTCAAATGCTTATTGAATTGATTCGAATGTGAGTTTGTTCAATGTGGTATTATAAATGTCTGTAAATGATTAATAGACTTGCTTGGACTTTTATTGCGGATCTATATAGTGCTCATTCATACTCTCTAGGTGATCATTGAAGATTGATGGCTTAACGTTGCGCTCAAATGACACTCATAGATTTTCAAACTAGATAATAGTTTAGTCGTTGTTGAAATTATTTCCTGAAGATGTGGAATTGTCCTTAATATCAATCTGGTATAGTTCCGTCTGTTGATTAAAAGTTAGTCACCTATATTGTCGTAAGCCATGAAATATTATTCCAAAGATTGTGATTCTGTTAACAAGTGACTAGCAATCCTTTTTACAGGCTGTGTACCAGAAACAAGGAAACATTTATTTCCGAACTACTGCACAGAAAGCAAAAGCATCTGAACAAAGTAAGGCGAAGTTTTACATAAATGCCTGCTACTTCTACGTCATTGATAATATTTGCTAACACATTTGCCCCTTTTTTCTTTGTGGATGCTGTCAGAACTTCTGGATGGGATTAAAGAAAAGATGCAAAATTTGAATTCCCCTTGATTTCAGGTCATTAAGCTCAAAGCGGCAGTCATCATGTATGCTTTATTGAAATTTGTTGTTAATGTTTCTTGTTTGATTAGTCTTCGGCTTCCAGAGACAGCTGGGATTTTTTATTTAAAAAAGAAAAAAAATGTGTCATCTTTTTGTTGTGTATTCTAAGATTGTTTCGTTCCGTTTCCTTCCAGTAAGTAAAGGTCACCAATGATGATCACTTTCACTACTGCTGCTGACCACAACAAGGGTATGCGAGTATCTGTGTGTGTTCCTGCTGGTTGATCGCTGATATTCGACTCTAATGGTTATGCAGGAGAAGTTTCGTTGATCACCCTTCTCTATCAAGACATCACAATGCATTATTGGGGAAAGTGATTACTATATGAAGAACGAGAACTCTTTTTCCCATTTCAAGCATCTTATTAAGTTATTGTATTTTTTTCTCTTGTTGACAAATTGATGGTGGACTGATGAATGTATTTCATGCCAAATATAAGTATTTAAGATTTTCACCCTCCATCCGAGAACTATTAACATAACTACAAGGCGGTAATCTCAAACATCTTGCATCTGCAGGTGCCATACGAGAGCTAAAGCAGATCTTTGTTTACTAAAACAGGAGTTGATTGGATATTGACGTTAAAGACTGCCATTGAAGTTAAACATTCTTTCAAACGCAAAAGTACCAACACAGACTACCTGACTGTCATCACAGGAACACTTCAATATTTTTCTAAAAAACGAATTACTTTTGCAGTAGCTGTTACAGATTCACATGCTTTCAGTAACTAGAAGTCAAATATAGAGCTGTCCCCAGGATGTCTTGAGTACATCACCTGAGCTTCGAGTGAACGTCGTTTGCACTCCAATAGCTCTGACATCAATGTGAACTCTGTCTCTTTGAGAATATTCTCTCCGGTCAAATACATAGTTTCCAAGATGGGGGAGCAAGATAGTATCAGTTTAATGAACATTATTTCAACTTTACTTCCCAGGAGCCCTTTCATCTTTATAGTTAAGAGGTTGTTCAGAGTTCTGGGATTCTCTGTCTGCATGTCAAGGAAATTTAAAGCAGCCTCATCCTCACTAGTTGCTGATTGGCGAATCTATATCAAGTCATAAAGAGACTATCGTCGATAAGTTTGATTTTATACATGAAATTATTCTGGCATGAAAGGGAGAACAAAGGAAAATAGCAACTTGGCAAAGCAGCCCGAGTCCCTTACCCCGAGATTCAGCTTTTGCAAATTGGGCGAGCTTTTTAATATACGGAGGATGAAGAAAATGCACTGTTGTGAATGAAGAGCTATCTCCAGTAAAGTAAGACTATTGAGGTTAAGAAAAGTGGTAGGAAGGCTTGTCGGAGCATCTTCAGGCATACCCTAAATCAAAAGCCAACAAGTAAACTATTAATGATCAGAGGATTGCAAAATGAAAAAGCATTAAATAGAAATGTGGTAATAAGACTTACCATTATTATATGTAGGGGTCGTAGAGTTACAGTCTCAACTTTTGGTACTAAGTCAAAAGTATTAATCAGATCATAGAAAACCATTTTATCATGTTTGCCAAAGCGGAGTGAGATGGCAGTAACACTGGGAACATTCTTCAGTGTGACGAGCGTCTTATTGGAGCAATATGTATGCAGAAATCGGAGTCTATGGGCATCAATAACCAAGGGATGTTTGAGGGTTACACGATATAGGGACAATCTTTCAAGCAGCGGACATTTTGTAACCAAATCGCTAATTTCAGCTCCATCTAGGAAACCATACAAATCAAGGCTAAGGAGATTACAAAATCCTTTGAAACCCCGAGGAGGATGATGACCAAGTGTACGGATTCTTAACTTTAAATACTGAAGCTCGTTGCAGTGAAAAATGTATGACGGCAATCTGATTTGAGAATGTCGAGCTTCAATATTAAGTTCTTTCACCTTACTTTGGGAAATAAAAAACATCCAAGATCCGGGGAAGTCTAAAGGCAAACTATTGCCAAAACGCGGAATATGAAGAACAAATTTGTGAATGGGTCCAAGGTGAAGTAACAGAATGTTACCAATGATGTTGCAGTACTCATGTTTCATCATTGCAGGTTCTCCTTGAGTCCTACGAACGATGACATCATCCACAAACTCCTTATCAAAAACAAGGTTTCCAATTCTCCTCCACTTGTGCCTCCATTCGTCAGATAATACGCTGGTTGCAACAGCATCACGGATAGGGAGGCGATCCAAAATGCAGTCAATGATATTACTGGGAAGATCACTGATCGTATCAGGTAAGCTACTACTGTCTGTAATCTTTATTTGCTTTCTACCCATTTTTTGTTGTCTACAGCTTCCAAAAAAAAGTGCACAACAGTCAGTCAGCATCATAACAACCCACAAGTCAACAATAAATGCTTATGATTCAGTGGTCAAATTGCGAGAAATGTGAATAATTACAAATGTCGCTCAGTTATGCGCTACAACAATCCCACCCTGACTGAAGACCTGTAATGCGTGTAGCGCAGTTCAGACACACGCATTATTCTTTCTCATCCCCTAAGACTGGAAAATGCAACTTATCAGAGAACCAATTGTTTGATTTACATACCACATCATCAGAAACTAGATTCTCTCGCTTTTGCCAATGTTACATTTCTAATTCCACAAGTAATACAGCTCATGATTGCATTTTCTTTACAATTGAAAATCAACAAAACCCTCCTGATTCTCCGTCAACTAGTCACAATTCGAGAACAAGAATATAGAGCTAACGGGACAAAAAAAATCATGCTTTCTCTATCATACACATAGAGACATAATCACGCAGCTTTACAAACTTCAACTGAGCGAGGTCTAATTGCTTACCGGTAGGTGGTTTTAAGAGCCGTGAAGAAACACGCCTATTTCGTAAAAAAAATCACTAATCGCAACTGAAACTTACCAAGACTGATACACATGTGAACTGATTTCCTAACTCATGAGGTCTAATTGCT
This sequence comes from Rhodiola chrysanthemifolia, assembly GCA_033675395.1. Classification (NCBI taxonomy): domain Eukaryota; kingdom Viridiplantae; phylum Streptophyta; class Magnoliopsida; order Saxifragales; family Crassulaceae; genus Rhodiola; species Rhodiola chrysanthemifolia. The sequence goes on from CM066207.1 coordinate 4,106,341, forward strand.
TACCGGTAGGTGGTGGTTTTTGCTGGCGTCGCTGATCTGCGCACAAAACCCTAAATTTCAAAATTCGATGCCAGATTTAAATTCAACACTAATAAAATTTACAGAAATATTATTATTTTTTAATAATATATTGTTTTGGATTATTAAATACGCGGCGATTATCATTTTTGGGGGCAAGCTAAAAAAATTGTGAAAAAGCGATCTTGTCGTTTTTTTTATATATTTTTATTCGTTGATTTCCATGAAAAAAGAAGGGGTCCACAAATCTCATCACAACAAGTAGTCCCACGCTTTCATCTCCTCATAAATTGCATTCTGTTATAAATACATGAAAAGCCCTGAATTAAGTGTAAACCGGCAGAAGATGGATCACAAGCTTATCTGATGAAAGTCAGTAGACAGAAATGGGTAAGGTAAATTGGTAAAAGTATCATATGAATGCCTGCTGCTGTCTGCTGGACCACTTTAATTTCGCACACTCTTTCATCCTTTGTGATGTGATCAGAATTTTACTGGATGCCAAGAAAGAATCGGATTTCACCTTGATTTAAGGTCATTTAGCACACAAAAGTAAGCTTTCTCAACAATAGCAGGTGTTCTTCATTACTTGTAGCTTATCATTTTTCCATAACGGCAGGTATATTGAAAAATGACTATTTTCTAACAGACTATACATGCATGACTGTCTTCATACGCCATTATCATAAATTATAAAACTGGAATTGATGTTGCAGTTATTGTTACAGACTCAGATGAACATGGTTTCAAAGACTAGAAGTCAAATATAGAGCCGTCTCCAGGATATTTTGAGTAGATCACCTGAGCTCGGCATGAGGGTCGGGGGCACTGCAATATCTCTGAAATCAATGTGAACTCTGCCTGGTTTTGAAGATTCTTCGCTCCACATAAATTCAAAGTTTTCAAGACGGGGGAGCAGGAAAGTATATGTTTGATGAACATTATTTCAACTTCACTTCCCAAGAGTCCTTTTATCTTTACAGTTAAAAGGCTGTTCAAAGCTAGAGGCTCCCTTATCAGCGCATACAGTGAGTGTAAAGTAGCCTCATCCACACTAGTTGCTGATGGATAGATCTGTAGCAAGTCATAGAGATACTGTTATGTAGTCGAACATGGAAGAGAGGAATAGAAAAGAAAGCAAGAAATTTACCAAGCTGACTAATTGACTTCTCTTAAGATTCAGCGTTCGCAAATTAGGCGAGCTATGTAATATGCATAGGATAAAGCAAATGAACGCCTTTGAAGAAATATCAATGCCCAGTAAAGTAAGTTTCTTATGGTTATGCAGAGTGGTACGAATGCTTGTCAGAGGATCTTGAGGCACATCCTGATACAAAAAGCCAACAAGTAAGCAACTAAATACCAGAGAACTGCAACATGAAAATTCATAATTGGAACTTTTGATATATTGTTTACCGTTATTTTATGCAGAGGTCGTAGAGTAATAGTCTCAACATTTGGCACCAAGTTAAAAATATTAATCAATCGAGTAAATTTAAACTTAGATGATAGAATGCCAAATTCGAGTGAAATGGCCGTGACACTGCGGACATTCTTCAGTATTAAATGTGGTTCCTCAAAGATTCTGGCATATAGAAAACGGAGTCTTGGTGCATCAATAACCACAGTAGGCCCGTAATGTAAGAGTTGTATGGACAATCTTTCGAGCAAGGGACATTTTGAAATCAAATTGCTGATTTCACCTCCATCTGGTAAACCCAACAAATCAAGGCTAAGGAGCTTACAGAATCCTCTGAAATCCTGAGGAGGATGAAGTTCAAGTATTTCGACAGTTAGTTTTAAATGTTGAAGCTGATTACACTGAAACACATATAATGGCAACCTGAATTTTGGAGTGTGTTTGTCTTCAATGATAAGCTCTTTCACCTCATTTTGGGAAATGAAAAGCATCCATGAACTAAGGTCTAGAGAAGATTTTCCATTGTAGAAGTAAGGAATATGAAGAACAAATTTGTGGATGGGTCCAAGGTGAAGTAACAGAATTTTACCAATGATGCAACTGTACTCAAGTTCCATCATTGCAACTTCTCCTCGTCCTCGAGTCCTACGACGGATGACATCATCCACAAACTCTCTATCAAACACAAGGTTAGGTATTCTCCTCCACTTGTGCCTCCATTCCTTGCATAATATACTGGTTGCAATAACATCACGAATAGGTATGCGATCGAAAATGCAGTTGATGATATTACTTGGAAGATCACTAATTCTGTCAGGTAGGCTGCTATCTGCAATATCTACTTGACTGCTGACCATTTCTGTCATCTACAGTTTCAAAAGGAGCATGACAGTCAGAATCATAACAACAGACAAGTCAACAAGAAAAGAATTCAAAACAATTTAACATGCAGACAAGTCTTGTTTTTGAAATGAACATGAACAGAATGCAAATTATAAAAGGATTACAGATGAAAGAGAAGCATACCTGACTAAACTCAGTGGAGAGAAATATGGAGGTATGGTCTCCCTTTATAATATTTTGAGTTAAAAAAATTGTTGGTTTCTCAATGATGTTGCCTTTTGATTTCCATATAAAGTTGTCTTTCCCAAGTGTTTTACGTTGACAGATGTTAATTGGTCCACAGTAATTAACATTAGCAAATGATAATGCTGAGATGTTGGTGGCTTTTGATGTTCCATAGAAAGCTTACTTTCCCAAGTGGTTCTTCAGAGAAAAAGGTACACATTTTAATACATTTTTATTTTTGTGGCAAAAGAGCTACGTACGTAGATATTTTAAATTCTTCAGTTCACTAAAGGGATAGTCAATAGTGGATTGACAAACCAAATCCTTCGCTTACATGTAAAGGAGCAACACTTTAATCCCCAATGAATCATATTTTTCTAAACTACGGCACAAAAGGCATAAGCATCCGACCAGGGTTAAAGTACTAGATCACTGATAGTGATACCTTCACATACTCTTTCTATGTCATGTGATCACAATTACCAAAAGTCATTGAAGAAAAGATGCAAAAATTAAATTTACCTTGTTTTTTTCAAAATACCGCCTGTAATATGTCATAATACCTTCACCATTTCATGCCAGATAATCAGGCTTATACTTTCATAGGCTGCAATTCATAGTTGAATTCACCTTGATTTCAAGTCACTAAGCTCATTGTAGCAGTCATAATCTGTCATGTAAGCTTTCATGACATTAGATGGGGTCATGGGGTCACATTTTCAATGTTCTTTTGTTGTATCTAGTATGATTGTCTAGCATTGCAGATATGGTCAGCTGAAAGAAACTCGTGTGGAAAAACTGGGGTAATGCGTAATTATTTCTGTCATTGGATGCCTGTTACTCGTGGCCGATTGGGATAAGTTTATAAATATATTCCTGGGTTTCATTAAGACTGTAGCTTTCCATTACAATAGGTTATTTATATGTAGTTTCATTACTATGTTCTGAATAATAAGAATCTTATTCCACATCATTCATTTTTAAAAACTTCTCAGCATTTATTGCCCATATATATAAGTTCTCTGCCTCGTGCATCATTTAAACTTCATCATAAAAGTACTAGTACATATAGAATACATGATTGCCTTTACGTGCCATTTTCATGTTTTCTAAAAACTGGAATTGGACTGACAGACGTTGAAGATAATTGTGCCTATACTTTGCCTCATGCAGCTGACGTTAAACTGACAGACGTTCAAGATAATTGTGCCTATACTTTCAAAGACTAAAAGTCAAACATAGAGCTGTCTCCAGGAGGTCTACAGTAGATCACCTGAGCTCGGGTTGATGATCGAAAGTGCAACAGTTCTGACATTAAGGTGAGTTCTGCCTCATTAAGAATATCCTTTCCCAAGCAAGAATAGCGTGCATCCACTCCTGTCAAAAACATAGTTTTTAGGACGGGGGAGCACGATAGTAGCAGTTTAACAAACATGATTCCAATTTTACTTCCCAAGAGCCCCTTTATCTTTACAGTCAAGAGGCTCTTCAGTATATGAGTCTCCCTCGTCTGCATATCAAGGAAGTGTAGATCATCCTTTTCCTCACTGGTTTTATATGAAAGGATCTATCACAAGTCATAAAGAGATATGAGTTTGATTTTATCCAAGACTTGTTCTAACATGGAAAAGATATGAAAAAGAAACTTAGCAAGCTGGCAGACTGACTTATCTTACCCGAAGATTGAGCAATTGCAAATTAGGCGAGCTTTTTAAAATGCAGAGGACGAAGTAAATGCATTGTGGTGACGAAAAAGACATCTCCAGTAAAGTAAGACTCTTGAGGTTATGAAGAGTGGTGGGAAGGCTCATCGGAGCATCCGGAGGCATATTCTAGACCAAAAGCCAACTGGTAAGAAACTAATGAGAAGAGAACTGCATAATGAAAATTCTTAAATATAAAATGCTGCAGTATGACTTACAACTAAAGCCTGTGGGAGGTATAGAATAACTGTCTCTACAATTGGTACGGAGCCAAGAAAACTAATCAGATAACAGAAATCCATTACACCTCTGCCAAATTCGAGTGAGATGTCTGTAACACTGCGAACATTCTTCAGTGTGAGGAACATAACATCGTAGATGACGAAGCAGGCTTTTAGAAAACGGAGTCTAGGGGCATCAATAACCATGGGGCCTTCTTTGAAGAATGCGACTTCTAGGGACAAATCTTTCAAGTCGAGGACATTCGGAAATCAAATTGCTGATTACAACTTTATCTTTATAAGTAAAAAAGGCAGACAAATCAAGGCTAATGAGATTGCAGAATCCTCTGAAACCCTGAGGATGAATATCAAGTCTACGGACATTTAGCTTTAAATGCTGAAGCTCATTACTGTGAAAAAGATATGATGGCAAACTGATTGTTTCACCTGGAGCTTCAATTGTAAGTTCTTTCACCTCATTTCGGGATATGAAAAGCATCCATGAACTGAGGAGATCAAGAGGCAAAGTATAGCTGCCAATGTATGGAATTTGAAGAACAAATTTCTGAATAGGTCCCAGGTGATGTAACAGAATTCCACCAATGATGTTACCGTAATCAAGACTAATCCTTTCTCTTTGTCCTTGTATCCTAGGATAGATAACATCGTCCAGAAACTTCCTATCAAAAATGAGGTTTCCTATTCTCCTCCACTTGTGCCTCCAGTCCCTGGATAATATGCTGGTCGCAACAGCATCACGGATAGAGAGGCGATCCAAAATGCAGTCGATGATAATATTACTTGGAAGATCACTGATTCTATCAGGCAAGCTGCTGTCTGTTATTATCTGCTTGCTTCCCATTTCTGTTGTCTACAGTTTCAAAGAGTGCACAACAGTGTCAGCATCATCACGTCATAAGTTGAGGCAAAGAGGGATAGTAGTGACTCAGATGGATGGTCCGTTTCAGAAGAAAGTGAGGAAGAAGAAAGGTCCTCTATCCTTTGCGGAAAAACCATAAAAGCCTTTCAAATGATAGAAAGAGGAGAGCCAAAGAAGAAGGAAGCTATCAAGAGTCAAATGAGATTGAGAAAGGACAAGTTAGAGGCTTTGAAAAGATCCTATATCGAAGCGCTGGAAAGGACCAGACTGAGCAGTAGCTTGAAGTTGGATGATAAGGCGTTGGATGAAGATATAAGGAAATTGAAACAAAGTTTTAAGTGGTTAAAGGTCCCTAGTGGTCGACAGAGCGCTCTTGAGCTTTTCAGAGGGATGAACTAGCGTTTTTAGCGCAAGAGATCTTTGTAGTGTCTTTACAGTTGTGGTCAGAGAGATCTTTGTAGTGTCTTTTAGTGGTTTGGTCCTATGGGCCCCAGCGTGTTCTTCTAGTGTTTTGGTCCTATGGACCTCAGGGTTCCTTGTCGTTCCTTTACGGGCTTGGCAAGTAGTGTTAGTTGTAGTTTCGGTGGTTAAAATCCACTTATGAATCAAAAAAAAAAAGCATCATCACAATTGCTCATGTAAATAATTCAAATATAGATGGATCAATGATCAAAGACAAGCTTACCTGATTCAAATCAGTGGAGAGAAATGAGGAGCTATTAAGGGGAACCTCCTTTTAAAATGCATGAGTTAAAACTTGTTGGTTTCTCAATGATGATTTTTTTTTTTTGCCTTTTGAAGTTCCAGAGAAAGCTTTCTTTTCCCAAGGTATAAATTGGTCCAAAATAATCAACACTGGCAGATGAAGGTATTTATTGTAAACTTAAAATTGTAGATTCATCTTTTATGAATATTTTTATTGTTGATGTCATGAGGGCACAAATTTAAATATGTTAGGCAGCTGCCATGGCCTTAGCTTTTTGTGGTCAAGTTAATCTATATTGCTGGGTTTCATTAAATTAAGCTGTAGCTTTCCATTACTATATAAGTTGTTTGGGTTCATTACTATGTTCTGAATAACAATAATCTTATTGCACATAATGCATCATTTAAACTTCTTAGCATTTCTTTCCCATATATACGTTCCCAGCCTCGTTCCTTGATCATAAAAGTACTAGTACAAATGAACTACACTACATGACTGCATTCAGACGCCATTTTCATACTTTTTTCTAAAACTTGAATTGCTTTTGTAGTTGATGTTACAGACTGACCGACTTTGAAGATAAACATGACTAAGCTTTCAATGACTAAAAGTGAAATATAGAGCTGTTTGTGGGAGGCCAAGAGTAGATCACCTGAGCTCGGGATGATGATCGAGGGAACTGCAACAGCTCTGCCTCATTGAGAGTATCTTCGCCATTCAAATGCATCATTTTCAGGATGGGGGAGCAGGATAGTATCATTTTAATTAACATGATTTCAACTTTTCTTCCAGAGAGCCATTTCATCTTTACTGTTAAGAGGTTGTTCAGAGTTAGGGGTTCCCTTGCCTGCATATCAAGAAAGTGTAGAGCAGCCTCATCTTCACTAGTTCCAGAAGAACGGATCTGCCACAAGTCGTAAAGAGACATGTGAGTTTGATTTTATCCATGTTCCAACATGAAAGAGATAGAAAAAAAGAAACTCGGACAGCTGGCTGACTGACTTTCACTAACCTGAAGATTCAACATTTGCAAATTAGGCGAGCTTTTTAAAATGCAGAGGACGAAGTAAATGATCTGTGGTGACGAAAAAGCAATCTCCAGTAAAGTAAGACTCTTGTGGTTATGAAGAGTGGTGGGAAGGCTCATCGGAGCATCTGGAGGCATATCCTTAAACCAAAAGCTATTCGGTAAGAAACTAATGACAAGAGAACTGCATAACGAAAATTCATAAATATAAATGCTGCAGTATGACTTACCACTAATGTCTGTGGAGGGCGTAGAACAACAGTCTCTACTTTTGGCACGGAGCCAAAAATACTAATCAGATAACAGAAATCCATTACACGTCTGTAAAATTTGAGTGAGATGTCTGTAACACTTCGAACATTCATCAGTGTGGGAAACACATCAGAGTCCAGGTCAAAGTCACCAGACATCAGTAGTGTCGAGTCCATGTCGACATTTAGAAAACGGAGTCTAGGGGCATCAATAACCAAGGGGTGCGATAAGGATGTGACTTTTAGGGACAATTTTTCAAGCAGAGGACATTTTGAAATCAAATTGCTGATTACACTTCCATCATTGTAAAGAGACAAATCAAGGCTAATGAGACAGCAGAATCCTCTAAAATCCCGAGGAAGATGAATTGTAAGTGTATTGACATCTACCTTTAAATGCTGAAGCTGATCACAGTGAAAAATATATGACGGCAAATTGATTATTTCATATGGAGCTTGAATTATAAGTTCTTTCACCTCTTTTTGGGATATGAGAAGCATCCATGAACTGAGGAGATCAGAAGGCAAATCAAGCGGTTCGGGGTAAAAGTAATCGTATGCAATTTGAAGAACAAATTTCTGAATGGGTCCAATGTGATGTAACAGAATGCTACCAATGATGTTACCGTACTCGAGATGTATCCTTTCACCATCGCCTTCCATCCTTGGAAAGATAACATCAAACTTCTCATCAAAAATGAGGTTTCCTACTCTCCGCCACTTGTGCCTCCAGTCCCTGGATAATATGCTGGTTGCGACAGCATCACGTATAGGGGTGCGATCCAAAATGCAGCTGATGATATCACTTGGAAGATCACTGATTCTGTCAGCCGAGCTGCTGTCTGTAATTACCATCTTGCTTCCCATTTCTGTTATCTACAATTTCAAAAAGGGCACAGCAGTGTCAGCATCAGCATAACAACACACGGAAAAGAATTCAAGCCAATTTCACAAGCTCCTTTGCTACCCTATATGCAAACCAAAGCCATATCTGTTAACAGCAAGCAAAGATAGATGGATCACAGATCAGAGAGAAGCTTTACCTGATTTATATCAGTGAGAGAAATGAAGAGGTCTCAACAGGAACATCCTTTTATAATACATGAGTTAAAACCTGTTGATTTCTCAATAAGGATTTTTCCCCCTTTGAAGTTCCAGATAAAGCTTTTTTTTTTCCCCAGAGTATTAATTGCTCCACAATTATCAATGTTAGCAGACAAATGGGTTTCCTGTTGGGACCCGTTGCGAGCGCGATGACACTTGGATTCAGTTCGGGCATCGGTGACGCTCTCGGCGTGATTGAGATTTTTAGGGCTTCTGGTGAATCCGTCGCGTTTAAGGATCTCTGGGATCAGCAAAAGGTTGGTTTTGGCGTTCCTTCTTGCGAAGGATGATTTTTTTTTTTAAACAATTTTAAAAAAACTAAAACTAAAACTAAAAAAACCTTTGTTTACAAAAATTTAATTTTGTTTCCACCCGGAATTCACGTAAACTTAAAATCCTCGAAATTTGGTTTTATAATTTTTCACTTAAAATCGGTTCCTTACCATTTTTCATATAAAATGGACAAAATCGGTTCCCGAAAATCCAGTCTTATTAAAAACAGATCATTTTTTAAAGTACAAATTCAAATTGATCATTTTCAAAACTCAAAACGGTTCATTTTAAAAAAAACTCTCATTGACTTGGCTTCATCTTTGTCTCAGAGAGAAGCTTAGCGAAGACGATCATGGAAGCTTCTATGTCGTCGTTGTTGCAAAGCGGTTTTATGTAAATGAAAATCGGTTTCTTCCAAATCGGTTTGATTAAAAATCAATCAGACCTTTTTAGCCCGTTTAACCTTTTTACTCTAAAAAAAGATTACACTTGTTTCATTGTCAAATAATAAAATTATAATGTGAAAGATTCCACAATATATGACAATGATACATGCATCATCGTTGAACCAAGTCAATGTTGAATGATTCAAACGAAGAAACATGTCAACTTGCACAGAGTTTGAATAGAACCCTTCAACAAGCAAATGAGAGGATATTATCCCGTTTAGCGGGTTAAGAGCGTTAAGCTGTTTAGCCCGTTAACCCACATAACCCGATTAACCTAGTTAGTTTTAAATATGACTAAATATGTTTCAAAATGAAATATTGAATTCAGATTAGAGCTTAACTCTCGTTTAATTTAAAACATGATTATATATGTTTCATGTTTCTCATCCTCGAGTTTAACCATAGAAAAATTCCGTAGATGTTTTTTATATTGGTTAAAAGAATTGTAATGTATCATTATTTAATTTTTCAAAAAATCATTATAAATTTTTTTTCCAAAAAAGCAGTTATCAACATTTTCTAAATATTTATTTAAAATACTTTACTAACTTAAAAAAATCGTATATATTTGATAATTTATATATTTATTATTTAATTAAAAATATATAATAAAGTAAACGGATCGTAAACGGATTAAACAGGTTTCGGATTTATTCAACCTGTTAAGTAAACGGGCGGACGGGTAGCAGGTAACGGGTTTATCACGGGAGGTTTTAAACAGGTACTGTCATCTTAATTTTTTCAATTTTGTATTTAATTATTTTGGAGTTATCGTTTGCTGATTTTTTATGTAACTGATTGTTTTGGGATTGTGACAGATGAGAGAAAATGAAGTTGCGGTAGTGGAGCTCAGTAGTCTCTCAACAGTCCGTGTACGTATTTAATTTCTGTGATGAGGTTTTTTTTGTCAGCTCTGTGATGATGTTGAGTATGTTTAGAGCAATTTGGGATTTCAATCGATTGTGTTAAGCTTTTTATTTACATTTTTTCTATCACTTTTGTGCTGCTTCAAAAGCTTTTTGAATTGATTTGAATACGACTTTGTTCCATAAAGTATTAGAAATGTCTGTGTATGATGATTAATACACTTGCTTGGATTTTAATTGCGGATCTATATCGTGCTCATCCATACCTTCTACGCGATCAATTAGATTGGTGGCTTCACGTTGCGCTCAAATGACACTCATAGATTTTTGAAACTAGATCGTATTTTAGTTGTTGTTGAAATTATTTCCTGAAGATGCAAAGTGACCTTAATATCAAAATGGTTTATTTCCCTGTCTGTTGATTAGTTTAGTTACCTATATTATGGTAGGCTTCGAAATAATATTATAAAGATTGTCAGTCTGTTAACAAGTGTCAATCGATACTATTTCCAAACTACTGAACAGAAAGCAAAAGCATCTGAGCAAAGTAAGGCGAAGTTTTACATAAATACCTGGTGCTTCTACATCACTGATCATATTTGCCAACACCTTCACCTTTTTTTTCTTTGTGGACGTGGTCAGAACTTCTGGATGGGATTAAAGAAAAGATGCAAAATCTGAACTCGCCTTGATTTCCGGTCATTAAGCTCATAACCGAAGTCATCATATATCATGTATGCTTGATTGAAATTTGTAGGTGAATGTTTCTTGTTTAGATATGCTTCCGTTTCCAGAGATAGCTGGAATTTTATCTTTTATAAAAGATGAAAATAGTGTCTGCTTTTTGTTGTGTATTCTAAGATTGTATGGTTCTGTTAGGTAAGTTATTTATTGTGAGCACAGTTACAATGGTGTCTTTACATATGTTTAGGATAAGTTGTGGACTGTGGTAGTTTTCTTATCTGTTAGCAGTTGGTTTGCCGTTGGTTTATGTCTGTGTTTTTGTAGGCTATAAAGCCATGTTCTCTACTTGAATAAATGATTACTGCTTGTCATTTATGCTTTTACAGGTTCTGTTTCCTTCTGGTAAGAAAAAGTCACCAATGATGTACAATTTCACAACTGTTGCTGACCAGAACAAGGATGTGGTAGTGCTAGTATCTGTGTGCGTGTTCCTGCTGGTTGATTTATGTTCCGCTGATGTTCAACACTAACGGTTATGCATGAGAAGTTTCTTCAATCGCCCTTCTTCATGATTGTAGCTTACGGCTTATCTCTATCAAGGCATCACAATTCATAATTTGGGAAAGTGATTACTTCCTGAAGAGCAATTTATTTTGTCCATTTCAAGCCTCTCATTAGTTTATTGTATTTTTTTTTCTCTTGTTGACAAATTGATGGACTGGTGAATGTATTTCATGCCAATTATAAGTCCGCAAGCCTTTCACCCTCTATTCTAGAACTATTAACATCACTACAAGGCGGTACTTAATCACAAACGTCTTGCATCTGCAGGTTCAATACGAGAGCTAAAGCAGATCATTGTTTACTAAAACAGGAGTTGATTGGAAGTTGTTCACAAACGTTAAAGACTGCCATTGAAGTTAAATATTCTTTCAATGCAAAAGTACCAACACAGACTACATCACAGACATTACAGGAACACATCAATATTTTTCTGAAACTGGAATTAATTTGCAGTAGCTGTTACAGATTCATTGACGTTGAACGGTTGAAGATGAACAAGCTACAGTGACTAGAAGTCAAATATAGAGCTATCCCCAGGATGTTTTGAGTAGATCACCTGAGCTTGGCATGAGGGTCGGGGGCACTGCAACAGCTCTGTAATCATTGTTAACTCTGCCTGGTTTTGAAGATTCTTCGCTCCAGTAAAATGCAAAGTTTTCAAGACGGGGGAGCAGGAAAGTATCCGTTTAATGAGCAGTATTTCAACTTTACTTCCCAAGAGTCCTTTTATCTTTACAGTTAAAAGGCTGTTCAAAGCTAGAGGTTCCCTTATTAGCGCGTCCAGGGAGTGTAAAGTTTCCTCATCCACATTAGTTGCTGATGGATAGATCTATAGCAAGTCACAGAGAGACCAGTGAGTTTGATTTTACCCAAGAATGTATTCCAACATGGACGAGAGAGAGAGAAAAGAAAGCAACAAACTTAACAAGCTGACTTCTCTTACCCCAAGATTCAGCATTTGCAAATTAGGCGAGCTTTTCAATACGCAGAGGACAAAATATACGCTTGCCAGTGAAGAAATGTCAATGTTCAGAACAGTATGACTCTTGTGATTATGAAGAGTCATGGGAAGGCTCACCGGAGCATTTTTAACCATAGCCTACACCAAAAGCCAACCAGTAAGCAACTAATGACAAGAGAATTGCATAATGAAATTCATCAATATAAATGCTGCATACAACTTAGTACCAATTCATACGAGAGGTATAGAATAACAGTCTCCAATTTTGGCAAGGAGCCAAAAATACTAATCAGATAACAGAAATCCACATCACATCGGTCAAAATGGAGTGAGATGTATGTAACATTGCGAGCATTCTTCAGTGTGAGGAACACATGATTGTCACTGTCGAAGCAGGCATTTAGAAAATGGAGTCTAGGGGCATCAATGACCAAGGGGTGTGTCGAGCATATGAAACTTACGGACAATGTTTCAAGCAGAGGACATTTTGAAATCAAATTGCTGATTTCATCTTCATCTATGTAAAAAGTCGACAAATCAAGGCAAATGAGATTGCAGAATCGACTGAAATCGTGAGGATGAATTTCAAGTGTATGGACATCTAGCTTTAAATGCTGAAGCTCATTACTGTGAAAAAGATATGATGGCCAACTGATATCTGTGCATGGGGCTTCAATTGTAAGTTCTTTCACTTCATTTTGGGATATGAAAAGCATCCATGAACCAGAAGGCAGAGTAAAGACGCAATCGTATGGAATATGAAGAACAAATTTCTGAATAGGTCCAATGTGATGTAACAGAATGCTACCAATGATGTTACCGTACTCAAAGATTATCCTTTCACTGTCGCCTTGTATCCTAGGAGTGATAACATCGGCCGCAAACTTATCATCAAAAATGAGGTTTCTTATTCTTCTCCACTTGTGCCTCCAGTCCTTGGATAATATGCTGGTTGCAACAGCATCACGGATAGGGGTACGATCCAAAATGAAGCCAATGATATCACTTGGAAGATCACTGATTCTATCAGGCAAGCTGCTGTCTGTTATTATCTGCTTGCTTCCCATCTCTGTTGTCTACAGTTTCAAAAAGTGCACAACAGTGTCAGCATCATCATAACAACACAGGAAAAGAATTCAAGACAATATCACAAGCTCCTTTCCTACACCATAAGCAACTAAAGCCATATCTGTTATCAGCATGCAAATATTGATGGATCAGAGATCAGAGAGAGGCTTAACTGATTAAATTCAGTGGAGAGAAATGAAGAGTTCTCAACAGGAACCTCGTTTTATAATACATGAGTTCAAACTTGTTGGTTTCTCACCGATAATTTTTTTGTTATTTGAGGTTCCAGAGTAAGCTGTCTTTTCCCAAGGTTTATAAATTGGTCCACAATTATCCACATTGGCAGATGAAGGCGTTTATTGTAAACTTCAAAAAAAAATTTTGATATGATGTAAACTTCAAATTTTAAATTCTTTTTGTTGTTGTTGTTGATGGCACATGGGTAAAATTTTAAACATGTTAGGTGACTGCCATGGCCTTAGCCCTTGGGTATGGAAATAAAGTTCAAACTGGGTCACTGCCCCAAGTGTTTTACGGGGAAAGATTAAAGGGTTTACAATAAGATTAAAATTTGAAATTCATCTCAAAATGCAGATACGGAGAATTTTGGAGGTCTCAACTGGAACATCAAGTTTACAAGACATGAGCTAAAACTTGTTCGTGGCTTTTGACGTTCTTCTGGGAAAAGGTATAAATTTGACAAAAGAGCCGCTCTTAAGTAGACATTTTAAATTCTTCGTCAACTTTAGCACAAAGTGCACTGAAGGGATTGTGGATTGACAAACCAAATTCTTCTCTTACATTTAGAAGGCCATCGCTTCAGTTTCCCTATGAATCATATTTTTCTAAATAATGGCACAAAAGGCATAAGCATCCGAGCAGGGTAAGGTAAAGTATTACATGAATACCTGCTGCTTGCTAGACCAAACCACCGAGATAGTCTTTATGTGATAAAAATTAACGAATGTCATTAAATAAAAGTTGCAAAACTTGAATTCACCAAGTCATCAAGTTCATTGTAGTAATGAAATTAAATGGGGTAACCTCTTTAATTTTATGATTGTCCAGCATTGCAGATATGGGCAGCTGAAGGATGCGTAGTATGAAAAAGTGGGTAAAATTTTCTGTCATTGGATGCTCGATATCGTAGTAAAGTGGGAACAAGTTTATTCATATTGCTGCATTTCATTAATACTGTAGGTAGCTTTCCATTACTATGTTCCGAATAACAAGAATCTTATTCCACATCCTGCATCATTAAGCATTTCTTTACCATGATCATAAAAGTACTAGTACAGATAGACTACATGAACTGTCGTCTTTCACACGCCATTTTCAATTTTTCTAAAACTTAAATTGCTAGTGCAGTTGACGTTACAGCCTGACTGACTTTGAAGATAAACATGACTAAGCTTTCAATGGCAAAAAGTCAAATATAGAGCTGTCTCCGGGAGGTATAGAGTGGATCACCTGAGCTCTGGAAGATGTTCGAGGGCACTGCAATACTTCTGACATTAAGGTGAGTTCTGCCTCATTAAGAATATCCTTTCCGAAGGGAGAATAGCGAGTTTCCTCTAGCCTCAAAAACATAGTTTTTAGGATGGGAGAGCAGAATAGTAACATTTTAATGAACATCAATCCAGTTTTACTTCCCAAGAGCCCCTTTATCCTTACAGTTAAGAGGCTCTTCAGTGCTTCGATTTTCCTAGTCTGCATATTTAGAAAGTGTAGAGCAGCCTCATCCTCACTGGTTTCAGATGGAAGGATCTGTCACGAGTCATAAAGAGACATGTGAGTTTGATTTCAATCAAGAACTTGTTCTAACATGGAAGAGAAAAAAGAAACTTGGCAAGCTGGCTGACTCACATCGATAACATCTAGATTCAGCATTTGCAAATTAGGCGAGCTTTTTAATACGCAGAGGACAAAGTAAATGCACTTCGGTGAAGAAATATCAACACGCAGTAGAGTAAGACTCTTGTGGTTATAAAGAGTGGTGGGAAGGCTCATCGGAGCATCTGGAGGCATATCCTAAACCAAAAGCAAACCAGTAAGCAACAAATGACAAGAGAACTACAAAATGAAAATTCATAAATATGACTTACAGTTACTGCTAATGTCGGTGGGAGGCAAAGAATAACGGTCTCTACTTTTGGCACGGAGCCAAAAATACTAATCAGATTAGAAAAATACATTACGTCTCCGCCAAAACGTGGTGACTTGCTAAAATTGGAAAGCTTCAGAAAGTGGAACATGTGAGGGTCCATGCCGATGCAGACATTTAGAAAATAGAGTCTAGGGGCATCAATAACCAAGGGCTGTTTGCAGGTTATGCACTCTACGAACAATCTTTCGAGCAGGGGACATTTTGAAATCAAATTTCCGATTACACCTTCATCTACCGCAACACACAAATCAAGGCTAATGAGATTGCAGAATCCTCCGAAATCTTGAGGAGGAAGACGGTCAAGTGTATGGACATCTAGTTTTAAATGCTGAAGCTCATTGCAGTGAAAGATGTCTGATGGCAACCTGAATTTTAGAGAATGGTGGTTTTCAATGATAAGTTCTTTCACCTCAGTTTGGGATATGAAAGGCATCCATGAACTGAGGAATTCAGAAGGCAAAGTATTTGCAAAGTATGGGATATGAAGAACAACTTTGCGAACAGGTCCAAGGTGAAGTAACAGGATTCTGCGAACGATATTAGTGTACTCACGATCCTTCCTTTTATAATCGCCTTCCATACCAGGACTGATAACATCTGCCAGAAATTCCTTATCAAAAATGAGGTTTCCTGTTCTCCTCCACTTGTGCCTCCAGTCCTTGGATAATATGCTAGTTGCAACAGCTTCACGGATAGAGAGACGATCCAAAATGAAGGTAATGATAACACTTGGAAGATCACTAATTCTATCAGGTTCAGGTAAGCTGCAGTCGGTAATTATCTGCTTGCTTCCCATTTCTGTTGTCTACAGTTTCAAAGACAATTACACATGAAAAGAATTCAAATATAGATGGATCACAGATCAAAGAGAAGCTTACCTGATTCAAATCAGTGGAGAGAAATGAGGTGGTCTCAACCAGAACCTCCTTTTAAAATGCATGAGATAAAGTTTGTTGGTTTCTCGATGCTGATTGTTTGCCTTTTGAAGTTCCAGAGAAAGCTTTCTTTTCCCGAGGTTTATAAATTGGTCCACAATAATCAACATTGGTATTTATTGTTGACTTAAAATTGTAGATTCATTTTTTATAAATATTGTTTTTATTGATGACACAGGGCACAAATTTATGTTAGGCAGCTGCCATGGCTTTAGCTTTTTGTGGTCAAGTTAATTTATATTGCTGCGTTTCATTAACACTGTAGCTTTCCATTACAATAGGTTATTTGGGTTTCATGCATCAGTAAAGTACTAGTACAGATACACTACATGACTGTCTTTCACACACCATTATCATATTTTCTAAAACAGGAATTGCTTTTGCAGTTTGACATTATAGGAAAATAGAGTGACTGGCATTGAAGATGAATCACAGATCAAAGACAAGTTTACCTGTATAAGATCAGTAAAGAGAAATGTGAAAGTCTCAACCGGAACTTCCTTTTATAATACATGAGTTACAACTTGTTAATTTCTCAATAAGGATTTTTCGCCTTTTAAAGTTCTAGAGAAAGCTTTCTTTTCCCCAGGTATTAATTGCTCCACAATTAGCAAGACAAATGGGTTTATTCTTTATTGTAAACTTAAAAAATTTAGATTCATCTATTTTTAGATGCATAAATTATGAGAATGTGGTAAATTTTGATACTGAAAACCATCAACAACAAAAATTGATAATGACAACCATCAAATTTAAATATGTTAGGTTGCTGCTATGGCCTTAGCCCTTGGGAGAGACCTTTTTTTACATAGAAAGTGGAAATGGGATTGGAAATAAAGTTCAAACTGGGTCACTGTTGACAAGTATATCGATCAAATGCCCTCGCCGGACTGTTGGAAAAGGACAATTGCGAGAGTAACCAGCGACGCAAATATTGACGTGGGTAACTTTTGCATCACTTTCCCAACCCCTGGAACTCCTTCGGTTGCCCTCTTTGTAGCCATTGCAACTGTCGGCGCCACCACCAAAGTGATTAGCAGCTTTTGACTAACAATCACGCATGTGTCTGTTGTCAGCTGCTGGATGAACTTGACAAATTCCTCGTGGTTCAGTTCTCCATCTAGGTTGATATCAAATTCCTGCAACAGAATCAGTCATCACTTACTTAATTTAGCTTGTACTAATACTTACTGCATCCGACGGAGACCATGCACCTTCACGATATCAACTTGAGTCCACAACAGTGGAAACAAAAACATACGTATAATATATATATCTAAGAACGAGCAATATCATATAAAAAAACGAGCAATATCAAGCCATTCATGAATAAAATCGAGTAAGGTATGATACAGAATTACCCCAGTACAGTACCGAGAAAATTTAATAATAAATGTAAACAAAACGACTTAGTTCGAACTTAATATTTCAGCAATTCAGTTCAGCACTACATTTAAGTATTCGTTAAGCACTTAATTAAATCAATGTTCTAATCGTTTGAACGTAACAGTTTCATACTTAAGTTCTTCAGTTCAATTCTTCAGTTCAGTCGCTTCAGTTAAATAGAATTGGCTCTTAATTAGCCCATCACAATGTCGAAAAAAGAAGCATGAATGACTCAGCAATAGTCAACGCCAATGTGTTCGTGAATTCATGTTCATGGAAATCCGAATGGAAGAACGAGTAAGCCTGCAAAATAGTTCCATATTTTGATCACTTAGAAAGAAAAAAACTATACTCACATCCATGGTGGTTTTGACTTCAGCTCGCGATGGAGGGTCAAAATGCGGCCCAGGCAAATACTTGTTCATATCACTGCAACATTCGATTCAAATCAACACTTACCTAAAACCAAAAACCTTAAATGTCTATAAGTACACGCAAACATTCAAACCGCAGATCCAACAATCATAGCAAGAATGAAAAGCAGCACCGCACAGGCGCACACTCACTTGTAAACAAGCAGAACAGCAATATATATATCTTCAAAGGTCAGACCACCACTTCCTGTCTGCTGCTGCTTGAAGCGATCGTAAACCTTGTCGGTTATCTTCCTTATTTGCTTGTCCCTCCATTGCTTACCTGCACCAACATTTACACATCAACAACACAAAATCCTAAACCCCTAAACACTAAAATTTAACAGCTTACATACAAGTTTCCTTAATATCATCCCAAAAAAAATCAAAATCCAACTTCCAACAGCAAACATCCCCAAAAACTCTAACACTCAACAGCTTACAAGTTTCCTTAATTTCATGAAGAAAAAAAAAACATTTACAAAATTCAACCTCCAACAGCAAAAAACCCCAAAGCCCTAACACTCACCAGCTTACAAGTTTCCTTAATTTCATGAAGAAAAAAAAACATTTGCAAAATTCAACCTCCAACAGAAAAAATCCCCAAAACCCTAAAACTCAACAGCTTACAAGCTACATGATTACTAAAACTCATCAAAAACAAAACAATTATTAAATTCAACCTCCAATAGCACCAATCACCAAAATTCCAAACCCTAAAAATTCGATAAAACAGCTAAAATCTTCCTTAATTTCATCGGGAAAAAAGAATCAAAATCCAACTCAGTCATGAAAACCTAGTGTCGGAAGTGTAATAAGCGATCCAAGACCTCAAATCTGAAGGAGATGGGAGAAGGCCGTACCGTGAAATTTGTCCATCACTTGCCCCATTTTCGACGATGCTAGCTGATCGATTTGCAGACGTGCGTCTCTGAAAATCCGGTGACTGTTAATTGAGTGCAAATCTGGGTAGAATCACATGAATCGTGTCCATACAGCTTACGTTCAACATCATCATCGTCGTGATTGATTTTTGGCTTTATTATAGCTTGCGAAGTGGACAAAAGCTTTGAATTTTAGTATCCAACAATACGATGACACGTCATCCGTCTCCGGATCGGCAGCCAAACGTGCGAGTCCGTAAACGACGGAACGACGTCGTTTACTAAAAGTAATTGTTCTTATTTACGCAGCATTTTGGATTATGAAATGATTTTTTTTTTCTTCATGAAAATCATGACAAAATAATTTTTAAATACAAGAAAACTGATTCTATATAAAAAATTTAACTGATCAGATTAAATTGACACAAAATGTTTGATCTTTTTCAAAAAAAAAAATGCTAATCAATGAAATTATAATTATTTTTCTAATAAAGAACTAAAGATGAAAAAAGAAAGTAATACAATTTTTCTTTTTTGAAACAAAATAAAAATAAATTTGCAGGTTTGAAATCAGTGTCTTGGATGGACCTTCTTCTTCTTGATGACCTGACAATTACAGTCATGAACTCCAACACTACTTTCACTACTCATGCACCCAAATTTCCTCTTCATCTCCTTCCACACTCCTCCTCCCTTCTTCTCCTTCTTCCCTTTCCCAATCTCACTTTTCTCAATCTCCTTCCTTATCATCACACACTCCTTCTCCAGCTCCATCACCTTACTCTCCATCTTCACCACCTCCTCATTCTCCGCCACCGGCCCCGTCACCACCTCTTTCGCAATCACGCTTCTCAGCTTCAGCTGGTCCGCAAACACCGCTTGCACCACAATCCGTAAAGGCAGCCGCTCGTTCTGCGCTGCGTGCTCCATCGCTTCTGATGACATTGACTGGCAGTCGAGGACTTGGCACGCCTTGTCGCGCTCCGCTTCCGTTAAGTATCGATGCTTGTTTAGAAAAGTATCGATTGCACGGTAGATTCCGTCGGATGATCGATGCGAGCCTGACGAGGCTGCCGCAGAGAGTTCCGCTAAGGAACAGAATGTGTCTAGCTTTAAGTCTATGTCACTTGCTACTTCGGCTAAAAAATCTTCCATTAGTTTAGCGACGCGCGTCAAGCATTGGCCTGACGCCGGTCTGGAGAGGACCGGCGCCTCGTCTGCGAAGCTGCTGTAGAAAATCTTCATTATTCTCTTGACGCAATCGACGTCGTACTGGAATTCTTTCGTGTAGCCTTGTGATGGGATTAGGAGATCAGAGACTTTGGCTAAGTCGAGCTGCTTGCCTATCCGAAGCTCTAGTCCGTTTCTGCAGACGCTGCCCGCTTCGAGAAGGCTCGCGAAGTGGAGCATTTGGAACAGGATTGTGCAGGGGATTAGGCCTCTTTCGTCGGGTAACATTCTCTCAACCGCTTCGATCACTTCCTTGGCGTGAATCCTATGCGCAATCTGGCTGCTCGAAACATAAGGGAAGACCCACTTGTTGACGTATTCGGAGAGATTCGAGGCAATGTAAGACGCCGGGACTTTGTTGTGGATCATTCCGAGCATGATCGGCTCGTAAAGCTGCAGCGATAGCCTTGTCAGATCCTCTAAATTCCATTCCTGGTCGAACAGCCGCCTCCTCACTGCTGGCTGCGCATACCGTATCTCTACCTCCTGCTCATCCTCATCGTCCTCCTCGACAATGTCATCATCATGATCTTGCATTGCCATTGGCGGTCCGAGAAGGTTTGGATCAGAGACAGCCTTTGACACAATCGACTCCATACAAGCATCAATCAGTCCCAGCTCAGCGGCGGTTTGAAGCACGACTTCAGAGGATCTGACCGCCTTGACGGACTCGTTCCAGCTCGGTAGAATCTTGTCTCGGATGAAGGCTGAAACTTTTGGTAGCAGATTGCCTTGGCTGTGTGCATCGGTCATTCCTAGGAAATGAGCTAGGCAGAAGAGCGGGATGGCGTTTACGGAGGTTAAAACGGGGTCGTATCCGTGGCAGAAACGCAAAACCTGCTCGAATAGCTGCCAATCTCCCGGCATGTCTCGTAGAGCGTATGATAGATCCTCGTTTGGGTTTCGCTTCAAAATGTTGTCTACTTTTGATGACTTTGTCGCCAAAAGTACCTAACAACACAGAAAATTGATTTTTATGACGTCTTCTCTTGCCATCACAAAATGCTGAAATTCAAAAATGAAACGATTTGAGTTTTCATTACCCGGTCGATGGCGAGCGGTACGCCATGGACGTCAATATCTTCGAAGCCGGGCTTAGCCAGCCTGAAAAGAAGAGTTGTGACAATGACTGATCATATCTCTCATATTTCGAGTATAAATTTTGGTACTTGAAATTCAGGAGAGGAGAGTTTTGATACCTGGATGAGGATTCGGCAAGGGCGGCGGTTTCGAGGAGCTTCTTCTTTGACTTGCTGAAGACTGAGATGCTGTGGCTGTGGCCGTGGCCGTGGCCGTGGCCGTTTTCATTCTTGCCTCGGTTGAGCATTGTGGGGACTGAGGTTTCTGGTTGTTTGAGGTTTAGTTTGATGAGGATGAGAAGAAGAGAGTAATGAATGGACTGATTTTTTTTCTTTTTTTTGTAGTGGACTGATTCATGAGGAGGTTTGTTAGGAAATCTGTTGGGAGAATCTCACGGTAACGTTCACTATTTTTTTGAAAACAAAAATCAATTCAACTTTTTTTATATTTAAAAAAAATTAAAAAACAAAAAATTAGGATGAAAAAGTCCTTGTTGGGTTTCCAGCCCATATGTAAGCCTAGAAATATTACACTCCTCGCCATTATTTTTAGGTTTCCAGACCATCTGTAATATTTCGCCTTTAGGTAAAAAGCCTAGAAATATTACACTCGCCATTTTTAGGTATACATAAAAAAATGCATGCTCACACAACTAAACAGCACCGCAACATCAAAACTCCTAGATAGAACTCAAGACAAGCTTTCGCCTTTAGGGTAAAAAGATCGACACTAATGCTACAACAACAATTATACACACACAACACAAGCATCATAACATCAAAGTTATCAAATAAAACTATGAGACTGAGTTTTTGCTTTATGGCAATAAAATGGACACTAATGCTACAACAACCAATATACGCACATAACACAAGCATAATAACATCGAAATTACCAAATAAAACTCTGAGACAAGTTTTCGCTTTTTGGGTTAAAATCGACACTAATGCTGTAACAACCAATGTACACACAACACCAGCTCATAACATCAAAATTACCAAGTAAAACTCTGACAAAAGTTTTCGCTTTTTGGCAAAAAAAATCGACACTAATGCTACAACAACCAATATACACACACAACACGAGCATCGTAACATCAATATTACCAAATAAAACTCTGAGACAAGTTTTCGTCTTTTGGGGAAAAATCGACACTCAGGAACATATACACCCAGACAAGCAGCACAAGATATGAATTAAAAAAACACAAAAAGCAACTGACATGAACAATGAATTGCAAGCTGCAAATTCAGCACTTCAATTTATTCATCTCAGCTGAAAGGGTACATGCTCACAAACCCAATTAACTACCAGCAAAAACTAACTTCAACCAAACTAAAGTTTTTTTCTTCACATAGGCAATTTGGGGATTTCTTGCAAGCTGCAAATTCAGCACTTCAAAATATTCATCTCAGTTGAAATGACTCAGTAACATCATTTCAAACCCAATTAACCAAAACTACCAGCAAAAACTAATTTCAACCAAACTAGGGTTTGTTTTTTTTCTTCACATTGGCAATTTGGGGATTTCACCTTTTCGCAAAAGTGAAATCGAGTAATCAGCAGTGTCCAGCAGATCCTCAATGTTGTGCAGCGACTTCTGCTCCGCTCCCAGTAGGAAAATCCCACGAACCTCAGCCTTCTTCTGCAGCCTCGCTGCCCACGTCAACGGCAAATCCGGATTGTTCAGACACCGCAAAACCTGACGGTAAGTCGACAACACTCGTCCCTTGTTCCTAGCCATATCCTCCGCCGTCGCCCATATCCACCCCTTCGCCATATCAGCTACCTCAATCCAGTCGGTCGGCAAATTCGCCGGCGAGACTCGAAACTTCTCGGACGCTGATATTTGCGTTTTTTTAGCCTTGGGAGATGAAAACGCTTATTTCTTGCCAATGTTGATGACGTGGCAACAACTGGATCGTCAATTCACCGAAGTCCGAACTCAATCATCCGCCGAAACGACGTGTGTTCAGGTCGTTTCGGTGATACAAAATAGGAAAAGCAGAGGAAGAAGATTGTGAGGCATAAAAAATCTTTCAGTGTGCCCTCAAGGCTCAAGCACTTGCACTCTACCATATTGGACACCGTATATACTCCTATTACTTTATATGCCCTCAAGCCTGTATATAAGTTAAGGCATTGAAATCTTTCAAAAAAAATTTGTATATCTGTCCTACTCCTACCTGCTCAACAAAACCGTTTTACAGACTCACATAATGGTGCACATTTGTCATATGCAGGCTCGCTTTCTTCTGGCCAAATTGAACCCATCTGCGATCTGCCACATACAATTCTGATGCTCCTCCTGGCGGCGACATCATTTTCACAGATGACGTTAGTTTCAAGGTGTTCCTAGACCATCTCCAGAGATTGGCTGTTCAATAACCGTTCTTTAGCTATCCATTTTTTTACAATATAGGGCCGTTTTTATACTTCTGACATGGTGTACAGTTGAGTAGTTACCTATTTATTTCTTGAAATCATTCATGCTCTGCATATCGATTCAAGTTTCGATTTTGCAAGCACATATTGTAGCTTGAATGCGCATTAACTTTTTCAAACAATCTTTTGTTTATCCACAGTCAGAACATCCTGTCAATCTTTTGTATATCCAAAGCAATCTTTAATTCTGATAGTTGAATACATGCTTTATTGACATAGCCAATCTAAATGCTATCAGCAAGTCAAACAAGACTGCCCTATAGCGGGATTAATGTCTACAAAACTCTCAGCGAAATAAAACCTGCACAAACTCCCCAAGCTAAACACAAGACACATTGCCTATGTATCAAAAACTTCTCTCACAATGAGAATGAATGCGGAGTATGAACAAGGTGATCTACTGCACTTTTCCTTTCCTCCTCTCATCCAGAGCCTGTTCAAAAGATAAATGCACAGGTTGAGATGAGGAATACCAGTGCGCCAGAATTAAGATATCCATTTTCAGATTGTGTCTCATACATCAGACATGTCATTATGAACGCAATTGCATTTGTGTTACAAAGAGTGCTGAGAAAGTTACCTTGCTTTGGAACATTCGCATTGTCAATACAAGAGAGTCACGAATTCTACAACCAAAAATCATAGTACATCAACGCCATGAAAATGACTACTTATAAAAATTACAACCATAATGAAATACCTGACACTGTTAGAACTGAAAGGATAAGATGATCCATCACGAGTTATCAATACAAATTGAGTGGAGAGTCCGCATGGAACTTTTATCTGGAAAAGAAAAGGTTCACATGAAACCTTCCCATCGAAATGTATGGTTACTCTAAATAAAGATCATATAGGCTTTGGCAAATGCATTGAACATTGACGACATCAAAAATGATTTAGGAAGTTTTGGTACATGTAACATCGATTTTCCAAGTCAAGTAAAACTTAAAGAGTCCCTCACGAGAAAGGACAAAGGAAAAGAATACCGATAAATCTTTTGAATAGACTTCTGAAATGATTTCATGCCCTCCATTGTTTGTCTTGATCTGGAAGCTTGACTTTCTCAATGTGAGGGTTGCAGGCTCCCAGTTATCAGGTGAATCCATCTAATATGTAATAGGTCCATAAAAGAAAAGCATAAATTAGATCAGCCGCCAAAGAAGGCCCATATATTCTATGACTTTCATGAACATTACGTCATCCGGAAAGTGGCCAAAATATTTCAACAAAGGACATACCTCATATACAGATAAACATTCATATCAGGCCATTTATATGGGTTAAATGAAAGAAATCAGGAGCCATCAATCGGGACAAGATAGTCTAGAAAGCAACTCTTACCAGTAAGTCAACAACAAATGTGGCTTGACCTTTGGCAAGATAGGTGTCAATCTCATGCTGCATGTCTGGTTCTAAAAGTCAAGACAAATTTAATAAGATTAAAATGATGCCAGAGAAAGGAAAAATGCGGCGGCAAGAAGAGTTCAGAACCAAGAGACTGACACCAGTAAGATTCGAGTAACTTGTCAGATTATGAAAAGAAGAAATTTTCATGGACAACAATAAACAGATGTATAAAGAATTTATAATGTATATCACTTTTTTAGAAGTCCATTAAACTGCCCATGAAAACTTCGCTATAAAAACATCATCGGGGAATGCATTCATCAACTAATTATTAGTGCATAGCTAATAACTACCAAGCTAACACCTACATAAAGGAGAAAAAATGACATGTTTCAGGTCAATCAGTGATGAAATAACATACCACAAGTTATTTTCTTTTGGTCATTTGCAAAAAGCCTCACTATCTCCCCCTGAAAGCGCCATAAATAAGAAGATAGATTCAGACATCATTGTTCAGTTAGAACAAGAATGAAGAAGCAGGCCATAGATGTTACACTCAGGCGCTACCTCTATGGTATTTTACGTTCCAGAATTTCAGTGATTTTTCAATAAAAATATTCACTTGCAGGAGAGATAAATGGACCAGACTGGACCGCCCTCATGTACTGTCTATACATGTATCAAAAATTCGATAAGCGACTGTGCAAAGAAAGCTATAGTCAGGCCTGAGCTACAGATGAATACCACATTTTTTATGCAACTTAAATATTGCTCAAGACTAGAGACTCAAGTATGCATGTATAGATCAAGTATGCAGTATGCCCAAACAGTCCTTATATTTGATTCACAAGAAAAGATTATGCCAATCTCAATTAGCCTTAACACAAAACACACAAAAAAAACAGAATATGCTGGAGGGTGGTTCAAAGGAACATAACATAAAAAAATAGATACCTGGCGGTTGTAATCATCCATTGGTATGCACTCAACAGCTATCAACCTATCAACATCGTCAGCCGTGACTACATATTCTGGATTTGTGGCTCCTATATTTTAATAAGATCATAATTGATTTGAGGGTGTGCGTTTGGTGGTATCTTGAGGATCAGCTATGCAACAACCTTTATAAATTTTACCTTCAATATACTGCCTGGTTCCATCTGGAAGATGACGAACCCACTGAGATTGGTTGCAATCACATGTTAGAACAGTTTGGTAAACAAGAGCAAAAATTCTTGATATATTTGTAGAGCTCAAACAAGTTACGATATTCACCTGAAACATACAAAGCGATGTACCACGAACGGGAAATCCACACCCTAAAAGTTTGGATCCTGGTTTAGCATCACCAATGATCTGAAACCCATCTATTCCAGGAATTTCTTCTATAAAACAAAACAGCAAAAGAGAGTTATATTAAAATTTCAAATATCAGTAAACAATTTTTCATACAGTTGCAAGCACCAGTTACCTTCTGAGTATACTGAATTGGCATCATTATACACATTAGGAGTATAAGGAGAAACACCATCAGTCCTATGATCAGCATTGGCATCTATGCCTCGATATAAGGATTTATTGGCAATAGAGACAGCAACTTCCCTGCATGAATACTTGATATGAGTCCACACCTTTAATCCAGTTGTTTGAGGGTTCAAAGTGTGATGTATTTTTTTTTATAGTTAAATCTTGTGAACCTAGAACCCTAAAAGGTCCCTTTTTTGGGCATTGACAGGATTCCATTGCACTATTTCATTTTATTATCACTAAACAGCCCACATTCTTCTTGTCTGCAAAGCTTGTAGTTCTATACCATGGGAAAAGACCGCCCCTTAACTGAAACCAACTACATAGTAAGGGGAAAAAAGGGAATATGCAATTCCACCTTTGCGTGTTGAAAGAGAAGTCTTGAATGTTGCCAAACTTGGGCGTTTGAGTCTGATTGCGAGATTGCATAGGATCATTCAGATGCATGTATCTCGTCATGCCACTGATTTGGTCTACTTGATGCTCAGTATTAAACTGACCATTTGAAGTGAAGTCGTTTTTACCCTGTACTGTGGAAATCATTAAAATGTGAACAATTGCAACTGGAAAATGGCGGTCCAGGATATTAGTTCTGTTAAGTTAAGTATTAAAGGAAGTAAATGCTAAAATGAATAGCAAGTTGACCTCTTAAAGAGACGCCACCTAAGTTATCGCTAACGACATCAGCTGCAGAGTTTAGCTGTCTGATTTTCGCCTGAAACAAATGGAAGCTTGCAGTTATTTATCTGGTGAGCTTGGTTTTGTCATCAAAATGAACAACCATCTAATATTACTAAAGTCAATCTTGCTTTCAGGGTCACAACTGTGTGAAGTACATAAATTTACACATTAAGTACAAAAGTACAAGGAGTAAAACCACTTACATGACCGCTTTGAATCTTCCACTGGAGTTGGTCGTGTAGGTGCTGCCGATTGCATGAAAAAAAATATCTTAGGAAACATATTGAAAAAAATTTCTTTACTTTCACATGAATAATCACCGGCATTCCTAGTTTCGAAAAAAAGATCAATACAAACAAAGAGCCTTTCAGGCAATTCCCCATGATGCAAAATGGGAATAACAACATGACACATCAGTACTCAGCGGTAGTTAATCAAAACTATATTTCCGGAATTTAGTACAGGTGCCTATTTTCCAGAGTGAAGATGCTAAGATTTATGATTAGTCGCATATGAATATGCAAGTAGGTAGCAAGGGAGGAATTCAGATCATTTAGTATATCTATGCCATAATTATCTATTATGCTATCGGAAAAAATGGATGCCAAATCTTTCATCAAACTAAGATGAATGCTTTTATCCAAAAAAAAAAAAAAAACTAAGATGAATGCTATATCGTAAATCTAATATGCATGACTAAAGAAAATAAAAGTACTCGCAAGTTACAAATACCAAGACATGCGCATGGATGCATCAGACATGAATTTAGAAAGAGTTTTTTACCTTAATGTTGTTAGAGATGGAAGAGGCATTATAAACTCGAGGCCATATGTCATAGTCCGCCAATATGCTAAGCATAGAAGACATGAAGATATACCTCTCTTCCTCAACATCCTGAAAGATTGTTGAATCCTTAGTATCTCAGTGAGAAATATACAATGTTTCAGAACAAATAGAGTAAATAATTGCTTACCTTCAATGTTTGGGCGAGTCTCACATTTTCTTCCACATCAGCTTTTCTTCGAGCCAAGTCATTCATGGCAGAAGTGATTCTTTCATGTTGCCGTTCATCAACTGCCTAGTAGCGGACAGAAATCATTTTATTGTCTTTATATGCAACAAAGGAAAAATTTATTCAAGCTTAAGTAACTGCAGTGCAAGAAAAACGGAAAAGAAACGGGACTAAAAAATATAGGCATACCAATCGCAATTCGGAGAGTCTTCTCTCAAATTCATATTTCTCCTTTAGTAATTGAAGTTCCTAACAGATCATAATCAATAGGTTAAATAAATGGGAAAGTGTATAAATAGTTTCACAGTCAACCGCAATGATACCTTCACAGAAGCTTCAGCAATTTGCTCACGGAGGGACTGGATCTCCTCTTCTTGTGCCTTCAGTTTTGATTGAAGTTCCTAAAGTTAACATTTCATTAGATAACAGACTCCCACAATATTATCTACACAAGAGTGTTATTAGACATGGATTATTGCACTACCATTGCTTCTTGGTCTTCAATATGTGAATTCTCCTTGCCCTTTGGTATTCTTGAAACAATACTTGTTTGATGTTCCAGCCTGCCATAAATAAGACTTCATGTCATCAACTTTTTACTAAAAAAATATAAGACAGTTTGAAATGCTCTTTGGCAAAACGTACCGATCATTGTTTTTCGAACTCCGGGTTTGGTGCATATCATCATCATTGTTGTCGGACATCACATCAGTAACTCTAGGGTGGCTACCTAAACCCTAATCACGTCACATTAGCTAAGTGCTCGTGTGCATTCAGATACAGGCCAACAAGTACTTGAAGATCTCAAACTGCCAAATAACGAACATTAATGATCGTTATCTGTATACTTTCTGATCTAAATCTCGCTTAAATCTAGTAGTACTTATCAGATACATACAGATTAATCCTTAATGCGACATTTTAAAAACTTGACAACAACTCAGTGCATAATAAATATGGCCTCATTCAACAATCATTAAACAAAACAAACTTCTGCCAATCACTTATTCAAACAGATTAATCTATCACTAGGAAATGCTCAAAGCAAGGAGTATAAGATAAAGAAACCTTAGCACACGACTCCTTGATCAAACACCTGCAACTACAAATTTCTTGGATCTCCACCCAAAACAAAAAACAAAAAAGCTGCAAATTCAGTCGACTCCTTCAAACACTCATCAAATTAAAAAAAACACTTACAAGCAAATTACCTCCATTTCCAATCCCAAACAACAACACAAATATACAATCTAACAGAAATAAATAAAACTCACTCCAAGAGGATTAAACTCAAAACCTCCAGATCCACAAAACCTTCAAAAACGCGTCGACTTCAAAAGAAAGAGTGAAAAGTCAAGTGAGCGTGCGATATCGCTAGTGGTTACGTATGGTTAGGGATTTGACACGTTGACGACGGAACGATAAACCTTCCGGTGCCGGAAATCGATCAAAGCAAAAAACGAATCTCCGCGTCGCAGTGTCTCAACTGCTCGAGCCACGGAGCGATTTTGGTTTCTCCGCTCTGCGTGAAAAACTGCGTCATCAAGCATTTTATTTATTGATTTAATTATTAATCAGGTATTTAATTATTAGGTGATAATTGGAATTTAAGTAATTTCACTTCCCTTAATAAATGGCCGACTCGGCTGACCTAAAACTATTAGGCGGCTTTGTTTTCTCGTTAAACCGAGAGGTTCGGGTTGGCTGGTTGTTCGAATTGACTCGGTTGGGTTCAATTTCTGGTAGATAAACCGAGAAAAGCGCTCTAGCGGTATTCGTCAACCGCTCGTCATCACCATCATCTTCAAACGACGTACTACATAAACACAAGCGGACGAGTTTCATGGTTCCTTGGCCATTTTTTTGCTCTGTCGAAATCATTTGCGTTAGGAAAGAGTTGATAGGAGAAAATGTGTTTATCAGTCGCTGCAATTCCAAGTGCCAGAGATGTTCTGGTATGTTTTTTGGGTTGTGGTTGGGTATGATTTTTGGCTCTGAAAATTGATTTGAAAGTTTGGTTGGTGGTTTGATCATCTGGGTTTTTTTATTTATGGAATGCCTGAGTGGATTTGTATCGGTTCGTTTTGCATGCAATGTGTTTGTGAAAATGTCTGAGAAGGAGTTGTGGGTTTAATTTTAAAATATGGATGAGTGAAGGAAAATTAGAGTGCTTTGGTTTCAAGATGTAAATGCAGCATGATCATTCTATCTTGATGTCTTGGAGATTTTAAATTTGTAAGATTGTTGGAACTTGAAAGCATCGATATGAAGTTGGAATGTTCAAATGGGATTCGTTACAGAATGCACAATGAGACAAAGATGTCTAAGATATTTTTTCTTCGGGAAATGAAGATGAATATTTTGGTTCTGGAGAGGTTGTGAATTTGGTTGTATTTAAATTTGGACTTGGAAGTGAGTAACTTGCATGCTAATAATCATGAATTTGCCAGCTATAATTTAAGTGGAAATCTCGCTGCATGCTCGGACTCGATACAGTTGGAGGTATTCAATTATGATATCATGAGATTCTGTGAAAATTATGGTGGTCAATTTAGTTTGTAAACTTCTTCTTTGTGTTATGGTTATTGTGCTACGTTTCAGCCTTTCAGGTATGCACTTGAATGGGCAAATAGTGAAGTTATTATAGCTCATCTTTGGCACTTAACCTAGTGATTATTAATTATTATCTGCATGTTTGTGTTGAGTTGGAGTTTTGTTTAAAATTTGGAATGATCTTAATGTACATGTAATCATGTTAAACCTGATCTTGTGATCATTGAGCTGTAGGTAGCAAGTTTGGTGATAAATGGCGCTCTAGTTTATTAATTGATTTTATACCATCTCTTAACTGGTCTGTTTGGTGAACTAAGATCCAACTTTGCATACTGGGTTTAAAATTCTAATGATATCCTAATACTTATTTCTAATTCTTTCCTTAATCAGCATTTGAAATATGTCTCAGTTAGCTATATCCGTTTCTGGTAACACGACTCGTTCACTTTCACTGGTTATATATTGTGTATACATATTGTGCATTTTATGCTCATTATTTGAGAACTTGGTTTTTCTTCCTTGATTCATAATTTTGATTTTGAAACTAATTTTAGTTGGACAATCTCTTGTAGGAGGCTGAAACATCTCCAATGGATAACTTGCTGAACGCTGACAGCAATACCACTGAGTATAGCGATGAAGATCACAACTACCTCATAAACATGAAGATGATACATGATTATTTAGACACCGTATGTTCCATCTTTTTATTTACCTTTTATTGCTAACAAATTAGCTACTGTATCATTGTTGTCCCATC
Organism: Rhodiola chrysanthemifolia; assembly: GCA_033675395.1. NCBI lineage: Eukaryota > Viridiplantae > Streptophyta > Magnoliopsida > Saxifragales > Crassulaceae > Rhodiola > Rhodiola chrysanthemifolia. The sequence continues at coordinate 4,138,027 of CM066207.1, forward strand.
GATGTTAATTGAAAAAAAACTTGTTTATCATAAGTAGAATAACATTAGACTTGTTCTGAATCCTTGTGAGTCCCGTCATTGAGGACTCACGCCCACTCTGTCGGTTGCCTTAATTCTCATGGAATTGCTTGCCACCTATAATGCTGATTAATATTTGCTCTTGCAGATTGAGCACATCACAAGACCAGGATGTTCATCAGAAGTTCTGAACGTGGCTTTGGAATCCATGTCTCAGATCGTGGTCAATCTTTCACTCGCTTCCTCTTCCATCGAACACCACACCTCCCTCTAAAGTTTTGACACTCCGTGCTTAGGATAGGACAACTGATCTTAAGAAAAATTGCATGTTGTAAATTGTATGTGACATTTGTACCCCAAAAAAAAAGGATTATGCAAGGCCAATCCTTCATAATAAATAAAGGTACATATATGTATATCCATCCTCATACCATGATAAGGAACTTTGGACAGTGGTTATATGTTGGGAACTCATGCATATTTTTGTGTCGAAAATTTTGTCAATACGAAAGACAAGGAATTGACAACCTCAAACTCATGTCATAAGATTCATCTAGGAGAGTTTGAATTGTCGATGTTTTGATCATTTTATCAATATTATAATTCTTAGACCACTACTTTTATACATGTGTTGTCAATTCTATATTTTTGTATCAAAAATTTTGTCAATATGAGAAAGACAAAGAATGGACAATCTCAAACTCATGTCGTATGTTGCATCTATGAGAGTTTGAATTGTTCATTATATGATCATTTGATCAATATTATAATTCTTACGCCATTACTTTTAGTCGTATATTTTTGCTATCCAGAATCTCACAAGTCGATGTTTCACAAAAAATAAGATCCATGAACATGTCATTCTCTCCATAAACGATTAAAAATGGAATAAAAATTATATTTGAAAAAATTGAAATATAATAAAAGTATGTAAAACAGTTTTTATACATAAGTTTCTATCGAGTTTTTAGAAGCGGACCATTTTGGTATGCGATATTGAGCCGTATTAGTTTGCCTGCCATTTGTGAATTTGAACCGGCCCGGCCTGGTTCCAACGGCCCAGCCTATTTCGGACATTTTTAATTTTTTTAATTTATGGTTTGAAAAGCATCTGTGTGAAAATTGCTGTCTCGGGAGAAGAGCTGTGCTACGCTACGATACGAATGGCTGCTCAGTCGGTTGCTAATGGCGAAACTGATCAGGTTGAACAATTACACTAACCATGTCCAATTTCGTTTTCAGATTCTGAAGCTAAAGTCTATGCCGTAATTGAAATTGCTGAGTTTCAAATTTTTAAGTTTTGTTTTTTTTTGTTGGGATTGTCTGCTGGCTAAAAATGGTCAATCTAGTGACTGGTGTGTTGATTTTGTATTGCCTACATTGTGAATTGATCCATCAAAAGGTGCTGATTTTTGTCTATGTAACTATTGATGATCTAAATATGGTCTGATTTTGATGTAAAAGGTTCTGGTGGAGAAGAAGGGATTTGGAAGAGTTGTGGTTATGAACAGGCCAAGGCAGCTGAATGCCTTATCGTTTGAAATGGTATATGTTCTATAAAGAGCTTTAAATTTATCAGATCGCCTGAAATGTTTAATCACAATTTTTTACGTAGATTTCTTTTAACTCTGTACGAAGGTTTCGAGAATGTTGGAGCTATTTCTTGACTATGAGCGAGACAGTGAGGTGAAGTTTGTTATTGTTAAGGTAATTCCTTGTTATGCCTGTTAAGGTAATTCCTTGTAATTCCTTGTTATGCCTGTTAAGGTAATTCCTTGTAAGGGCACAGAACTAGTACAGTTCTTGCACCACTCTTACTTTTGATGTAATTTGGTAAGAGTTTTTGACCTAAGTTGAAAGATTGACGTATTTTTTATGTACCATTATTGCAACTCTTTGTTGTTAATTTATTCGCAATCTCTTCATTGGTTTGCTAGTTGTGAGATGGTATATGGAAGATTGAAGTATTCTGTAAAGGGCTTGTTTGATTTATTCAGTATCATCGGGGAACTGAAGTTTAACTGATGCATTATTCGTAATCCCAATTATTAAATTTTTGGTCATAGCTGCATCATTTACTTTCCTTACTAATTTTCAATTTTATGTATGATGATAATTCTGGTAATATAGGGAAAGGGAAGAGCATTTTGTGCTGGAGGAGATGTTTCGGCTGTTGTTCGCCATATTCATGAAGGTACACGATCACAATTGTATTTAGATCCTCTTCATATAGTTTTCTGTCCATAATCATTCAGTGACGCTCTTTAGAAACTTATTATCATTTCTTGTCAGTGAGCTTTTAGTGTTTGATCATGATTAACTGCATGTAATTTAACTACTCCTTTTAAAAGAAATGTGATAAACACGGTGATCATGCTTGTTAGGAAAATGAAAACTTGGTGCTAGTATCTTTCTACGAATGATGCCTTAAACTAGTTTTGGCTAAATACAGTAAAACCCAGATTAATTCTGATGACTCCTTTAAGATGATTTGTCCATCATGCTCCCCAGGGAAATGGCAACATGGTGCTATATATTTTGCTACAGAGTATACATTAAACTATATCTTGGCAACATGCAGTAAACCGCAGGTACATTCTACGAACTTCAAACTGCTACCCTTCTTCAAGTTCTGGAAGCCCCTTATTTTGAAAAGGAAAAGAATTCTAGAATTACTATCAAGGAGCAGTGATGAAATTATGCAAGCTTCTTAGTCAAACTAATCAAAGTTTACATTACATGACTGAAGATTTCAATACTAGATGGAATTGTCATGGGAGGCGGCGCTGGCATTTCGGTGCACGGTAAATTTCGCATCGCAACAGAGAACTCGGTAATTGATTCTTACTTTACTCACTGATTTATATGTAGATCTTCTCTGCAAAACACGTTTACGAGCATAGCTTTTATTGTCTCCCAATTGTTTATCATCCGCTTTATACTGTAGAGATTACCCTCTGCGAATCGTTCATGATTCCCATTGATTATGTGTGTGACCTTCACTGCATACAGCTTTTTGCAATGCCGGAAACGGCTTTGGGACTTTTTCCAGATGTAGGAGCTTCCTTTTTCTTGTCAAGACTCCCAGGATTCTTTGGTTAGTTTTGCGACTTAACTCATATGCATGTTTATCTTTTCCTTCTACATCCTAATCCTATATTGTGACGATAATTTCCCAGGGTTCTAATTTTCCATGGTTATTCTCACATTGTTGAATTTCAACAACAAAAAACCCGTCGTGGCTATGGAAAGTCATTACACTGAGTACTTCTTCAGGAGAACATTTTTTAGTTTTATAAACCTAATTGTGGGCCATGGGAGCAGAAACTTTGCATTTAGGGATTAATTTTTAAAATTTTCTGCTTTTATCTTCCAAATGGCGCCAGACCGTAAAAAGTTTATCCAGCGCATTGTGAGAGGCTTTGGCTAAGTATTTTCTCTGGTTCTGTGCTTGTCAGGGGAATATCTTGGTCTTACAGGTGCAAGGCTGGATGGTCCCGAAATGCTTGCATGTGGCCTTGCTACACATTATGTTCCGTCACATGTAGGCTTCCCCAGAACCACTATTATGATTTCCATATTGTAATTTCCTTCACTAGGTTTGTCACATCCAATGTGGTATTTATTTGTACCATGCTAATGAATGTCAGAATCTGTCATTGTTAGAAGAAAATCTTATTACGGTGGATTCCAGTGACGCCGCCGCTATTTCTGAAATTATCAACAAATACTCTGAGCAACCACTTGTGAAACAGCAAAGTGCCTTTCTCAGGTTAGTTTTAATATTTCTTGCTTGAATGACTATTCGAGTAACTTGACAGTTGACCGACTATTTTCAGTTTTCACACCAAAGAGTGTATTGCGCGCTGGTTTCACTGTTTGTTGCATGAATGAACTGCTTCTAGAAGCATCATAGACTTTAATTTATTGGTCATCTCGCGCCGACTTTAGAGCAAACCAAATAGGAACATGAGATGACATTAAATCTACACCAGCTTTACGACCTACATCTATAGTTTTAATGAACTAGTTGACTGAGCTTTCAATAGTTGGGTGGAAAACAATGGAGCAATAAGATACAGGTCGGTTATTAACCAGCAAACAATGGTGATTGGTGACTAGTTTAATTAGCCAACTGAAATGTCCTTTGAAAAATGCATCTTATTTCAGTTGTGGATATGAAAATCCGCTTAACAATCCCTCATTATATTTTCAGGTTGGAGACAATTGATAAATGCTTTTCTTGTAGAACGGTTGAAGAGATAGTTTCTGCTCTTGTAAGTGCAAACTGAGTAAACGAAGAGACAGATTACTTTTTGCATGCTCGTTCTTTTAGTGTTCTCCTTCTCTTCACTAGGCTATATGAATTCTCTAAGTATGATATTGCATTTGTAGGAACTGGAGGCTGCAAGCAAGTCAGATGATTTTATTAATACAACTCTTCAAACATTAAAGAAAGCATCCCCGACAAGCTTAAAGATTTCGCTGCGATCGGTATCCTGTTTGAATGCATGAGTTATTCACGACACGTTAAATGATGCATTTAGTTCTTTTTTTGTTAGAAATGTATGATCAGATGTGAAAGGTTCGGCATAGATGATCTTTGTGCAATTGAAAATTTTCTCTGTACAGAGATACCGATCAGTTGAAATTCATGCTATTTCATTTACTTACGCCAGATTCGACGAGGAAGGCTTGAAGGGATAGGAAAATGCCTCGGCCGCGAATACAGGATGGTTTGCCATGTAATGCTAGGACATGTCAGCAAGGATTTCCTCGAGGTTTACCACTTCATCCGATTGCACAAAATAGAGCACATAACTTAGCGAATCAAATCTCATAATCTTTCTGACTTCAAATGCTAGGGTTGCAGAGCTATACTTATCGACAAGGATAGAAACCCGAAGGTAATCAGAAGCCTATTTACAAATTACAAACCCTGCATTCAGTAAATTGTCTTACACTCTTCTTCTTTTTTTTTCAGTGGGCACCGCCTAAGCTTGAGTTGGTCAGCGACGACATGGTAGAGAAGTATTTCACAAAAGTGCCCGAGTTGAAATGGGAAGATCTGAATCTTCTTGCTAGGCCTCAAATACCTTCCTACTCCATTTCAAAGCTTTGAGTGCAAAATCTGTGGCACAGTGTATGTCAAGTAAAATTATACTTGTACGTCATAGACATAAGAATAATTTTGAAAAGTAGGTCATTTTGAATTATTGGAAAAAACTATCAGGATGGTAAATTGAGACACAATATAAGGAAAGTGTCTATGTCAAGTTACTGACTTGAAACAGGAAAGTGTCCATGTCAAGTTACTGATAGTAAGGAAACTTTGGTGTTGCAAAAAAATAAAATTCGACAAGTTGCGAGCTGTACCATGTATAAAGGTGATAAATTGAATATCACATATTGTGCCCGATAAAAAAAGTTCTCATGCAATATGTATAAGATGTATTCGAATGGTGATTGATATGTATGAGATGTAAAAACACACTATCAAAAAAAAAGTGATCAATTGAAAATATTTATAAATTACTATCAAACACAATATAAATTAGTCAAAAGATGACAAATGAATAATTATTCAGACACCACACCAATGTTTTCTGACTACCATATTTTTTCAGACATGAGAAACTATTCAGTTTCACAAAATTCAAAATACAGGTAGTTTGAAGAGTGCCTTTTTATTCATAACAGAAGAACATTCAAAGGAGCTGCCAAGGCATTTTTGTTATCACATCAAGCCGAGACTTTGCGGATTTTGCCATAGCAATTATCGTAAGGCCTCGTGTGGGGCAAGTGCATCAACGGGCATTTAGGATTCTCGCGCTCGAGCCTGCAAAATCCCAACATACACAACCGATCAGCAATGGAGCCTTCTTTTTTTATTATCAAAAAAGATTTTATAAAAAAAATGTACTGACAATAAATGGACAACTCTAAATGAACCGTCGATCTCCTGGTTATTTGACCAATATTACCCTTACTGACTTTCAAAGTACTTGGAGTGAGTAAATTAACTTACTTGTAACCGAGGAGAAAATGATGCAGGAAAATGGAGATTTCAAGCTTGGCAAGATCATTTCCTGGGCACAGTCGGCTTCCTGCGCTAAATGGTAGGAATGATCCTGCCTTGGGCACAAATCCCTACCCCCAAAAAAATTTGTGTTCTTATTACCGTCGTTCAAAAAAAATTGGATTTCAAGGTTGGATGAGAAATAAGTACCCTCCATCGGTCGGGATTGAATTGTAGAGGATTCGGGTAAACCTCAGGATCATAGTGCACTGTCCTAAACCAGGTCACAACCTTCCAGCCCTTTGGAATGATATAGTCTGAGCAACATATGGCCAAGTCAAGTCAAAAATTAATTTATATCTGTGGATTTCATTTTTAAAAAACTGCGTGTTTCGAATTAGAAAATTTCACAACACTGGATGAATTTAAGAGTCCTGACAGATAGACAAACATACCTCCGATTTTGAAATCCTGAAGAGCTTCGCGGAAGACAAATGGTGAAAATGTCACAATGCGCAGAGTTTCATCGACGACCTGCCATGAGTTTTCAGCAGACAGAAAAAAAATCAACTTTAGCACAAATGGAAAAAAAAAATTGTGTCACTGAAAAACTGAAGGCTACCATTGACAGATATTCCATCTTTCGAATCTCTCGCAGTGTCAGTGCATTTTGGTTCGGAGGGCGCTCCTTGACAATTCGCTCCTGCTCTTCCTGCGCGCAGAGGTCAAGTTTTACATAAATGAGTAATCTTGAGTAACATTTTCTTTTATAGACTTTCCGAGCATTTTTTTTAAAGTACCTTTGCTTTCTGAAAGATGTCTGGATGAGCTTGGAGCAAGTCAGCAGCCCACATAGTAATGTGACCGGAGGATTCGTGTCCTGCGTTTAAGTACATGAGGAGGAGATCGATCACATCTTCATCAGTCAATTCTTTTCCATTCTCGTCCTTGATGTCTAATAAATATTCCATCATGTCCTTCTTTACTGTCACCCCGTTCCTTCTTTTGGCCCTTCGCTCGTCGACCACTGCCTGAAAAATGGCCACAAGCTTCTTCCTGGCCTGGTCAGTTAAAAAAAAAAAGAGAACAAAAACAGAATGTCAGGGAATTAGTACTTTTTTAATACTTCGAAAAATTATAAAGAGTGATCGTAAGTGTTTAAATTAAATGTGCGCGCAGGTTGACCTTGAAAGCCTTATGGTACGCGAAACCTGGAATATCGATGGCAAATGCGCGAATCCCATAATTTAACAGAGTATACTCTTTTTCCAGCCCCTTCATGATATTTTCACCCTCTCCGCCAAGAAAAATAAACATGATGACTTTGAAAGTGAGTTTTCGAAGCTCGGTTAGGACCTCGATTTTGCCCATTTGGGACCATTCTTCCAATGCAGTCTTGACATTTTCCTCAATGTAGGGTATGTACTGGGACAGTGCCTCGTGACCGTTCACCGGAGCGGCTGTCAGCTTTCGTAGACGCTTGTGTTCTTCGTAAGGGATAGAGGTAAAGGATTTCTTGCCCATGAGGTTCTCGGTCGCAACTGGCCAACCAGGCTTGAAGGCCTGATCATCATTCAACACTCTTTTGTTCGCGTCAGGGCTCGTTACTAGAATGCTTGGAGAGCCAAACATGAAGCACTTGTACACTCCTCTGTTCCCAAATCTGAAATTTTAGCAGGCCGTCAGAGATTTGTTCCAAAACATTAAGAAACAAAAACTATGCAATATTTTCAGTCACAATTGGAATGAGATCCCATACAGCCAAGCGAAAAACAGTCATAAACAACGTAGTTTTGTGTGTTTCAAGTCAAAACTGCGTAGTTTTGAACATGGTTCAGTTTTTCTAATTTAGATGTCATATTATTGAAACGACCATATATCTAAAATATATTGATACACAAATTGTGCCCGATATCATTTTTTCGTAAATAATGTAAGACGAACCTGGAAATATAGGAATCGGTGAACGCGTCAGGATAGGTAGACTTGAAAGCGCGCAGGAACGCCCACATGTTACCGATGAGCGGCCACCCCAAGTCGCCCGGAGGCAACCGTTGGCGAATCTCCTCCGGCAAGTTATCCTCGTACAACCATACATTGATTTTTTTCAACAGCCATGTTAAAAAGTAGAAAATGAAGCTCACCAAGATCACAGCCAAGCTCAATCCCACTGTTGTTATCATCTTCTTCTCAGAATCCATTTTCCTTCGAGAAATCTCAGGTTGAATAATTCCTTAAAATTGTGATGAATGTGTTATTATAATTTATAATACAATTGTGAATGGTTGGTGAAGGGTTAAAAGAATATGTAGATTTATTACTGAAAATGAAAATTTTAAATCTAATAAACATTTTTAGCAACATTTGTGAATAAATGGCACTTTTTATTATGTTGATGATAAGCGCATTGACACTATAAAAAAAAAGGTATAAATTGGATATATCATATGGAATTTTCATTTCAGTCAAACTTTAATGCAGCGGCAAAAAATCTTAATTTAATTTAATTTTATATTATTAAGCTAAATTTAAAAAAAATAACTTATTGTAAATTAAATATGTTTCAAATAAAGACCAATACATGTGATTAAATTGAGACTATACCTATACCGTTCAAATAATTTAAATTTAAATATTGCTATCCTTTGGAATAATAAGCAGTATGTGGAGATTTCTTTTATACTAGTAATTAGTAATGTTTGAAAAGAGATTTATTACCTAAATAAGGGTTGGAAATATAATTAGATAAAAAATAAACATGAGAAAATCAAATCAATAAAGAAAAGTACTTCTCCAATGTCCAAATTAACACCATGTGTATTTTTATTTTTTTTGATGATGAAACACCATGTGTATTCAATTACACTTGAAATTATCACATTTATTAATTAGAATATCAAATGAACATTTGTAAAGTTGAAAATCCAGAATTTTTTTATATAAAAAAAAAAGTTTTGTGCAATACTTGTTTTCATAAATTATGTACGTTTTTTATTCACACACCTAATTTGTTTTAGCAGGAGAAAGTTGGTGCACAAATGAGAGTTAAGGGTAGAATAAAAACTAATTTTCGAACTAAATAATTTTATATCTCATGTAATAAAAATTCTCATTGACATATTAAGTTTTCCAACATGTTCTCATGGTTTTAACTTTTAAATTGGTTGGAGCAAATATGAAAATAGGGATCACAATCGATGTGTGTACCTAGTCATTCCAGCTTCCAGGCCAAAAGGCAAACACTACATAGTACATATCTTCTATTTTTACATGTTTCAACAGCTCATCTTGCAACAAGAGCTCGGTTTCGAATCGATTTAGAGGGACATCCTTAAAAGCATTTGTATGAATCCTCCTATACGATCCCATCCGCTACGATATAGAAGACGTCTGATGCATGTAGGTGGCTTTTGATCATCTCTAAAGAATGCAATTCAGCCTCTCCAGCTGTTCTGTCTCTTGGCTTCGAATGAAGCACCGTCATTTAGCATGTCCTGGGCATCGGATTCCATGCCAAGCTTTGAGAGAGCAAGAGCCTGCATGTAGAAAGCAGTAGGCCACTCTGGCAAGCAGACTTGAGCTTGCATCGCGTCACGCAGGGCGAGCTCTGGTTGATCCAACATCAGGTAGGCCAGAGCACGTCTAACGAATATCGTAGCTGAAGGAACTGACATCATCGATACCAACTGTAGTTTCATACAGAAAGCAATACCTTATTACTGAATGGAAGCCAGGAATAACACGATAGAAATGAAGGAAAGCAAAGACATAATAATGCTACGAGAGCAAAATAGTTGTTAGGAAATTATAACAAAAACAAAATAGTTTTTATCAACTAATTTGTCATATAAAATCAGTGTAGAAGCTATGAGAAGAAAGTTAAATGCGTAGGTGTATAGTTGAATTACCTTAGAATAATATTCAACGGCATTTTTGAAATCCTTGTCCCTGAAGGCAATGTCACCCGACTTTTTTGTATTAACCATATCTTGCACTTGCTGCGTCCATTCCTGGAAAGACAACTGCACGAAGAAAGACATTAAGGTTTTAATACCTCCCTACGAAAACTAGAACATGTATGTAAAGCCATTGGAATTCAAATCACATCGCTTGTTCCAGTTTTAAAAAGTAAAGTGTGATAATAAAAACCACCTCATTATCAGCACCCTCCTCGTCCTTGTAGCCAGTTTTAAGTAAGATGTCATGGATTGCAGTTAGTTCCATTTTTGTGCATGCCTTCCCTAACGGAGATAGCGTGACTGGTAGCGCAACTGGAGTCTTGGTCAAGCCCATCAGAATATGAGAAGCAACCTGAAAACAATGTAATAGTATGCACACTAATTAGTTTATTGTCAATATGCCTTTGAAGAGATGTAACATCTGAAAGTTATATCATTGTTCTTTACCTCTTTCTGCTTCTGAAGTGGTGCAACAGCCGAAAGTAGAAACTTGATATCCGGTCGATCTCTGGCCTCATATTGAAGACACTTAGAGGCAAGTTCAACAAGCTGTGTTGCATCTTCATCGGCATAATGTCCTTCTAGTGATGAATCCATCAACAAAAGAACATTCTTTCCCCTTATCATATCCAATGCCTGCAAGAAGCCAAGAACCATAAACATGAGAATAAAATTTATGTTGAACAGCAGAGCGCAGACCCGCAACACTGGGCAAAGAAGTTTCAAGAAAATACATTTGAGAAAAATATTTGATCTCGATGCTCAAAGTATACTCAAGTGAGGTTGATCATTCACACAAAGTAATGAATGATAAATATATATGAGGTTAACAACTACGAGCAGTCCAGATTTTAACTCGTTCATTCAACCGCAACTATATGCCAAGACCACAAGTGATAGGTAGGTTCTCCAGCTGATAGCAATATCTCAAATCTATACATAAATGAATACAGTTGCTTGCGTGTTGACTCCTAATAACATTTCTACGTATTCGAGCTTTCATAAAACATATTAATTAAACATTTATGAAACTGTGGGAGACTATGAACGATGAACAGAGAAAACCGTCCTACATGGCTCGGAGGTATGTGCTTCCCACTCAACAGATCCAGTAGAACAGTTCCATAACTGTATATCACACTCTCAGCAATGACCCGACCTGCAAAAAAGTGGGTAATTTGAGTACCAAAGAAACATAACATTTTCCCTTTTTAGCATCCATATAAAGCAATTTGAATATGTGGATTGTTTAATTGATAATATTTCATGCAGGGCTGTGAGTGAACATGGATCAAATGACCTCACTAATAACCAGAAGTTGTCAATTTTCTAACTGTTTATCTGTGAATGAAAATCCAGAACCAAGTGCAGTATGTTTACTATAATCTGGGAAATGACAATGGTGGTCACAGAAGAGGAAGGGCATTAAGAGCTGAATGGATGAGGCGTGTATTTGCTGGAACAGCTAATCAGCGTCCTCTGTAATTTAGTAGTTTTGTGTGTGTGTGTCCAGAGTATACACAGATTGAGAGAGTATCAACTCCTGAATACGCAATCATAATGTAGTTGTAACACACTGTAACTGAAGAATGTGAACTTACCAGTTCGCAAAAACTCTGGCGGTGTATATGCCAAATTAGTGCTATAACTTTTTCCGTCTCGGCTATTTTTCATGAGGCCAAAACTGGACAATCGAGGATCGCCATCCTGAAATAATATCAGAGTGAATTGTGTCAATTAAAGAAGAAAGATTGGATTTTGGAATTGCCTCCGAAGTTTTGGGAAGTTGGTAGCTTTAAGATTATTATATATTAGGACAAAATGAATAACCTCGTCAAACAGTACTCTGTATGCATTTAAATCGTGATATATTTTGCGATTTTCTGCATTGCAGTGATCAAGGGCTTGAGCAATGTAGTATGCAACTCTCACACGCATGTCCCATGGTAGTGGTTGTTTATCCCCTGAAACCAAATAGTTTCAGTAATGTGAGCAAACAAGTTAGGAAAACGAAAATGTACAAACGAAAAAAATACTGATGACGTATGAGTTCACTACTACCAACTAATAGTAACATACAATGAAATAGATGCTTCGACAGGGTATCATTAGGCATATATTCTGCCACCAATAGGCGCTCATCTCCTTCGGCACAACACCCAATCAAGTTCACAAGTCTCTTATGACGCACTTTACCAACACCAGCCGCTTCTGCCTACATGCATCCAGATCAAACAAAAAAGGCACCACAATTACATATATGAAACAGCGTTTTCTATCCACACACACAAAAAACAGTAGACAACAAAATCTCCAGCACGTCATGGGATTTAATTTATTGGGGAAACGATGTTCAGATCAACATTTTAAGAACATGAACTAAAATATATAATTATTACAACTCGGCTTGCTGTGATACTATTTCAAGCTGTTTCAAAATAAAGTTATGGTTTAATCAAACAAACAACGCTGAATAAAGTCTAAACTTTTAAATAGATAGCCAAGTCACTTGAAACCTGAAGACCTAATTGGAAGCTAAGTCATTTAAGCTTGATGCAGAAAGTAAGTAATCAATCAGTATGTTTAGGCTTCAAATCACTTCATAAAAAGTTTCAGCAAAACCCAAAATCAATTATGGAGTAGCAAATGAAATACAACTTTATCCACCATCTCTACAGCTGATGATTAAAACAGCAATCAGACTGAAAAGCAAAAGGCTCAAATCATTACCACAAACTGCTGAGAGTCTGGCCAAGACAGCTTGGAAAAGCGCTTGACAGCCACAAAGTGGTTGTTCCTAAGTTTCCCTTTGTAAACCACATTGGGCGCCTTTTCGCCGCTTTCAGACACAATCAGCTCGCTGCTGAACCCATTTGTGGCCGCTCTAAGGTCGGCCAAGGTAAACTCCCTGAAAGCCGGCACCAACAATTGCTGCCCCGGATCTGCCTCCTCCCCGTTAGCCCCTAAAACTAGTCAATCAACATCTATCAAAATCAAACAAACTAACAAAAGCTGAAGACTAGGGTAAAGGTAATACCTGGATCTGGCTTAGGGTTCTGAGGAGCGTCTTGATCAGGCGAAGGAACGTGAGAAGTCTTGGACTGGATACAACCCATGTTTAATTTTAATCGAAAGCTAATAAAAACCCTATCTTGCACACTGCAAGGCCATTATCCCAAAACCACCTCAGCCATTGACGAAATCCAATACCACCCAGAATGAGGAAAAACTCAGCAGGAGTTGAATAAGGTGCGAAATGAGAATATCCCACAGACTTACCTGGAAAACCCTACAGTGAGAAGTGAATCTGAGCACACTCACTTGACAGCAGCAGCACTTTTTAATGAAATTCAAAAGAAAGAAGATTAACCAAAGCGTACCAGTTTTTTTTTTTTTTTTTTACTTATTCACTGCTCACTCTGCTCTGCTGGCTGGATTGCTGGTGAGAGAGAGGGTCACATGAGAAGCTGATGATGAGCACGTGAAGAGAGAGAAAGCTTACTTGCTTTGCTAACTTACTTTCCCCAGAAAGGTAGTTTTAAAGCTGGTTATGTTGCCAGAGCAGGTTTTAGCTCTGCCAGAGTGGGATTCATTGAGATTTGAAACTTGGGTACAAGATAGACAAATGTTTGTTGTGTGTCGTAGGTGAGAAAGTATTTAATGTTATGTTAAATGATGAGATGGGAGTGTGAGAACTGAGAAGTGACAATGGGTGAATGTGAATTACTAGGATTTTGGTTGTTTCAAGAGATTGAATTGAACTTGTTGTCTTCTTTCTTTCTTTTCACAGTTTGGGGAACTCATGTGGGCAGCAGCAGTAATAATAATTGAGCTGACACGCTTTATACGGACGTGGTCGGCTCTGTCTCAAAAATAAAAATGTTTGTTCCACACAATGTCTCAATTTTGTTGATTTGGTTAGTTTACATTGTTTAATGTTGATATGTTAGGTGGAGTAAAAGATGAAGTTCAAATTACAAAATTCGTGAAAAAGTGAACTATAATTCGTCGTCGAGTAATTAATACTACGATATAATTCGTCGTCGAAAGCCAATCCTACGACGCGAAATTTAATTTCATATGTTCAAATGACCAAATCAATGACAGTCATTAATTTTTATTTTTTTAAATTTTTTTTGTTTACAAGAGATCCTTTATCTGTTAGCTAATAATTATCTCCTTACTAAACAATGTGAGATACATGTGCTCTGATATCAAATTAAAATTTGATAATTTATATAGGATTATAGTCTATTGTCACTTAAAATTTCAAGTTTGTGTATCATAATTCTATATTCATATATTTACGGAGCTGAGTTTATCTCCTTTACTAGAGGATATAAAGACTTTTCTTTAATTATCCTTTACTTCAACAAATTTACCTTCTGAGTTTGAAACTGGCTTTCAATTTCAACTCTGAAGCCAAAATCTAAAGAAGTAACGTTGTGTATAGGCCTTGCCTTCCTGTAAGAATTTAGGATAAGTACAAATTAGTGAACTTAAAATAAAGTGAAAATGATCAACAAGACTTCATAAAAGTTGTGGGAAAAGAAAAGGCAGAAATGGGCTCAAACAAGGGTGCAACTTATCTCCTGGCTGCTGAGAGGTCAACTAAGAAAAGGAAACAAACCAAACTACAAAATCCAAAATGCTTTGTTCTTCTGGAAAGCATCACCTTATTTAACAAACCATTAAACAATCTAATCCACTTCAGACAATACAAGTAGCATATAGTTAGTTCTAAATTTAACAGAAAGTAGAAGCTCAAATCAGCACTTCAATTAAATCCATGGACCAACTTCAAGTTTCATTTAGTAATGCAAATATGCAGCAACAACCCAAAACAACTATTGCACATAAAAAACAAAAGCTTAACTTTTGCGCAATAACGTTTTGCAAATATTAAACTGATACGCAAAGCAATCATGCACGAGCAGTAAAAGCTCGGTGTTAGACCTGTCTAGGAAGCATGAACCTTTTCAGTTGGTAACCATGGCATTCCACTCCTGGCAAACCAAGCATGGGGGATTCTGCTTCTTTCTCATTTATATCCAAACATTTGACTGAAATTTCAACAATCAAACACCTAAAACATAGCCGTAATACAGCACTGTTGGACCCTTTGTGTTTTGATGATAACAAACACTTAACTAATAATCCATTTGAGTGTGCAGAAATCACTGTCTGACAGGCAAGCTTACTGGACATCCCTGGGAGAGAGCAAAGCTGCGAGAGAGATACGATCTGTCCGAGAGAGAAAAACCGACATGTGACCAGATCGGATCTGGGAAAATATATCGCAGATACATATCAAAGATGCACGGGGATATACGCACAATATATGACGAGAATCATTGATGGAAGGATATATACGGATACATGTCAAATAAATACACGAGGAGATGTCTGAATATTCGATAGGAAGATTGAAGCCAGATTTGGTAAGCATATATGTGACAGGGTCAAGATATGGAAATATCTTGACTGTATCATATCTGCGAGATAACTATCGGATCTCTGATGGAGATAGACTCAGCCGACTTGAAGATACTATAAAGAGAAGGAAAGTCTTCATTATCGAGTTCGGCTTTTGGAGAGAACGAATCGAATATTGAAGATCAATCAATACCGGAGCTGACGAAGTGCTGCTGTGTGCGGACGAGACAGATCGTGTTAGTTGATACTTTGAGTTGAGTAGAATTGTTAGCTGTCCCTGAGTGAGACAAAGTGTAACAATCTACAAGCACACTCTTTTCATCAATAACATTGATCTTGAAGCCCTTCTGGAATTGTCCAGAAGGCAAAGTGGTTTTCAGCCTGCTGCAAAGGTTGCAGTAAGGTTTCCACTATAATTCTGTGAGTTCTTACTTTCCGTACGATTTCCTGTGTTAAAGTAAATTTCCGCTGCCATCTGTCTGAGGGATACCGCTCTGGGATCTCCCTCACATAGTTGGCTAACCTAACGATCCAACAATTGGTATCAGAGCAAGACTCTAGATTGTGTGTTAGCCTTTGCAGGAATCATGTCTAACGGAAGCGATTCGTTTTGGAAGCCGCCGGTGCTCAGTTCGGGAGAGTATGACTGGTGGAAGGATCAGTTCGAAGCTCATGTGTGTTCTCTGGATGGGAAGCTGTGGCAGGTATTCGAAAAAGGGAACTTCCCTATTCTGGATGTGACAGATCCTGCCAAGCCGAAAGAGAAGGAGAAAGACAAGTACACAGATGCTGACTACAAAGCTCTCCAGCAAAATGCCAGAGCTAAGAAGGTCCTGTACATGGCCCTCTCTCCAGGAGATCAGGTGAAGATGGCTGTGTATAAGACTGCGAAGGAACAGTGGGACGGACTCGCTAGACTGTATGAGGGAAACGAAGACATAAAGAGAAACAGAATCCTGGCTGCCACAAAGGACTATGAAACAGTTGAGCAACGAAAGGACGAATCGCTGGAGGACTTCTATACCAGATTCCAAGTAATCATCGCTCAGCTGAACTCCCTGGATGAGAAACTTCCACAGTGGAAGATAACTCATCAGTTCATGCAAGCGCTCAGCCCCAGATGGGATACTGTAACTACAGCCCTCCAGGCTCAAAAGGGTATCAAAGACATCACTCTGGAAGAGCTGGTGGCAAATCTGCAGAGTCAAGCTGGAATATCAGAGAGAAAGATGGCCAGAAGACAAGCTGGAAAATCTCAAGCTATAGCACTGAAAGTGGAGAAAGCCTTGGACATAGCTCAAGTAAGTCTACCATCCAAAGGAGAGGACGAGGAGATAGCTCTTCTTTCAAAAGCCTTCAAGATGGCAACCACAGGCAGATTCCAAAACAGAGGTGGCTCTGGGGGAGGAAGAAATAACCAAAGGGGGAACAAGGGAACTACCTCAGAGGAAAGTAAAACAAAGGCAGGAACAAAGGAGGAGAGAACCTGCTATCACTGCCAGAAGAAGGGACATCTTGCTAAAGACTGCTACAGTAAGAAGAAGGGTGAACCTCCTGCCCCAAAGGAAGCTCAAGCCATGTTCGCTGCCTGGGGGGACTCAGACGAGGAACACAGTGATGGGAAGCGAGCTAAGGAGCCATGTCTGATGGCAAGATCCACGAACGATGAGGTAAATGATTCTGATTCCTTTGTCAATGAAGTCTTTAGTGAATCTGATTTTGCAGAAACCATTGCCGAACTACTGAAGAAGATCACGAGCCTTAAGGAACAGCTTGAAATCATGAAGGAAGAACATGAAGATGATATGGAAAACAACCGCCTCTGGTCAACTAAAGCTATGCGCCTCGAGAAAGAAGCAAAGGAACACATCTGCAGATGCCATACTTGCGACGTCGGAGACACACAAATGGACAGGTTGAGCAACGATCTGAGGTGCATGAAGATTGACGATACCAGGCCGACAGAGATCAGAACTAAGACAGCAGGCTCAATTGAAGAATCTGTCAGGATCCAGTTAGACAACGAGGAACTCCGTCAGACAGTCGCAGATCTCAGACAAAAGGAGACTGAAAGAAAGAAAATCTGGCTAAGAGAGCTAGAAGCTAAGAAGGCGAACGAAGTAAGACAGGACTACGAAAGGAAGTTTGTCAGACCTGGACTCGGGTATATTGATGTGACCAACAAAGAAGAGGAAAACAGAAGGATTGCCAAAGGAAAGGGAGTGACGACTGAAGTCGGCGAGAGCTCGCACCAGGAGAAAAAGCTGGAAGCCACCAGACAGTCGGAGAAAGCGGCGACATTCCCAGAAGAGAGCCATCTCCTTGACAGAGACTCCGTGGCTTTCAAGGCTGGCAAAGCCTTTGAAATCTGGAAGAAGATGAGCTCCAACCCTCAACCACTCACTCTTGACCCTCATGCCAAAAGAGATAGGAGACCCACCCCCTTAGAAAGGAGAAGGAAAACTGGTGCCCTCTACTATCGAGTCTGCTGGCACTGTGGTCACACTGGCCACTACAAATCAAACTGCAGGGAACTTGAAAACTCCTACGAGAGGAATTACCGTTATCAGAAGGAAGTTCCCTCTCACAGCAAGGACGACAGGGGTAAACTGGGTCGCCCTTATCATAACACAGCAACCCACGGACGACCCAGGAGAACTCCTAGGAAGAAAATCGATCTCACAAATGATAACGATTCACACTCTCTAAAGTTTCCTTCTACTGTCAAAACTGCACCAAAGCCCAGTAAGCCCAAGCTTGTCTGGGTTCGTAAAAACTGATTTCTCTCTTGCAGGACGGAGTGAGGAGCAAGCCATGGTATCTGGACAGCGGATGCTCCAAACACATGACAGGAGATCCAGGATGGTTCATCTCACTCCAAGCCTACTCCGGAGGAAGCATTATCTTCGGAAACAAGAGTACAGGTAAGGTCGTTGCAACAGGAGAGGTACGAATTTCCGAAACAATCAAAGTTCGACAAGTCAGTCTTGTTGAGAATCTAAATTACAATCTATTGAGCATATCACAGTTGTGTCAGCATGGTAAAAATCAAGTGATATTCAATTCTAATGACTGCTTTGTGAAGTGCATTGAGACAGGACAGGTAATTCTCAGAGGCATTCGTGAAAACCAAATCTATACAGTGGACCCAGAGTTTGTTCCTGAGGGAGAACTGTGCCTGGCCAGCTTAGCTGCCAACACACTGCTGTGGCACAAAAGATTTGGACATGCAAGCACGAAACTGATTCATAAGCTTCATCAGAATGAGCTAGTGGATGGATTACCCAATATAGAGAACTCGATTGATCAGGTGTGCAGCGCATGTACCATGGGCAAGCAAGTACGCACTTCGTTCAAGACAAAACAATCAGTGAGTACGTCAGGTCCTCTGGACATGATCCACATGGATCTCTGCGGTCCAGTGAACGTCGTCAGCCGCGGAGGTAACAGGTATTTACTAGTCATTGTAGACGATTACTCCAGGTACACTTGGACAATTTTCCTATGCTCTAAAGATGAAACATACTCTGAATTTGTTTCATGGCTGAAATTAACTGAGAACAAGCTGAGTAAGAAGCTAGTATCCATTCGTACTGACAACGGAACCGAGTTCCGGAATTCCCAGTTTCTCTCGCTGTGCAGAACTGCAGGAATTGATCACAACTTTTCAGCACCACGTACTCCTCAGCAGAACGGAGTGGTAGAAAGAAAGAATAGGACGCTGGAAGACATGTCCAGAACAATGCTGATAGCCAGTGGCGTTCCCAAAGGGTTCTGGGCAGAGGCTGTGCATGCGGCCAGCTACATCCTGAACCGGGCATCTCTGCGATTTCTGATAGGGAAGACACCGTATGAACTGCTGCGAGGCAGAAAACCTAACGTTGCCCATTTGAAAGTTTTTGGCTGCAGGTGCTACGTTCATAACAACGGAAAGGACAACTTGGGAAAGTTCGATCCAAGGAGCGATGAAGGTGTGTTTGTCGGCTACTCAAGCCACAGCAGAGCTTATAAGGTGTACAACCTGAGGATGGAACGAGTGGAGGAGAGCATCCACATAACCTTTGATGAGAACTCTATGACAGGTCACAAAGTGAGTGATCCTTCTTCACAGGACGATGGAGAACTTCAGTTCACCGACAGGGATGACCCCGACTGGGAACCTCCTCAAAATGAGAACATGGAACAAGTTCAAGGGACTGCTCAGGGAGCCGGCCAGGAACTCACTGATGATCAAGCCGAGTTACCCGCTCAAGGACCTGGTCCTGATGTCCCTGTAACAGACATCGCTGCTGAGACTCACAACGAAGAGGTGACTGACAATAATCTCCCGCCTACAGATACAGCGGTGGAACCCAGAACTACAAGGAGCGGAAGAGTCGTCCAGCCCTCGTCCAGGATGAGGGACTACCAATGCTATACATCGCAGGATCAAGTAAGTCTAGATGCCCTATGTCATTTCTGTGAATTTGCATCCTTTGTCTCCGTTACAGAACCAAGGACAATTGCTGAAGCATTGAAGGATCCGGAATGGGTAAATGCCATGCAAGAAGAACTTCACCAGTTCGAGAGGAATAAGGTATGGCGCCTGGTCCCTAGGCCAAAGGACAAGAATGTGATTGGAACGAAGTGGGTCTTTCGCAACAAGATGGACGATAAGGGAGTCGTTGTAAGAAACAAAGCCCGCCTGGTAGTCAAGGGATACAACCAACAAGAAGGGATAGATTACGATGAAACCTTCGCCCCAGTTGCAAGGTTAGAAGCAATCAGGTTACTAATTGCGTATTCGACTTACCATGGCTTTGTTCTACAGCAAATGGATGTGAAAACGGCTTTCTTGAACGGAGTCCTAAAGGAAGAGGTATACGTAAGTCAGACACCAGGATTCGAGGATCACACTCACCCAGATCATGTCCATATCCTCGAGAAGGCGCTGTACGGACTGAAGCAAGCCCCTCGCGCCTGGTATGAGAGACTGTCACAGTTCCTACTATCTCACGGATATATCAGAGGAGAGGTAGACAAAACTCTCTTCCTTCTGAAGGAAGGGAAGGACACTCTGGTGGTGCAGGTATATGTAGATGATATCATTTTTGGTTCAACTAACCCTAAACTTGTCAAGAAGTTTACAGATTTGATGTCAATCGAGTTCGAGATGAGCATGGTAGGAGAGCTCAAGTACTTCCTTGGACTTCAAGTCTCTCAAGAGGAGGATGGAACCCGAATCCATCAGCAGAAGTACGTAAGGGAAATCCTGAAGAAATTTGGGATGGAATCCGCCAAGACATGTGCCACACCGATGTCCCCAAACGATGCCATGACAAAGGACGAATCCTCAATTAGAGTGGATCCAACTCTGTATAGGGGAATGATCGGCTCACTACTCTATCTCACTGCTAGCAGACCCGATATCTTATTTAGTGTTTGTCTGTGTGCTAGGTTTCAGGCTGACCCCAGGGAGACCCACGTGAAAGCTGTAAAGAGGATATTACGATATCTAAAAGGAACAGATGACTTGTGCTTGTTCTATCCAAGAGGAGGAGAATTGCGCCTGGAAGCATATACTGACGCAGACTATGCTGGGTGCAAGACAGACAGGAAGTCCACCTCAGGGATGGCTCAATATCTTGGACCATGTCTCATCTCTTGGGCTTCAAAGAAGCAATCCTCAATTGCTCTCTCCACCGCAGAGGCAGAATATATTGCCGCCGCTGCTTGCTGTGCGCAGCTACTGTGGATCAGGCAACAGCTAAGTGATTACGGTGTTATTACTAATTGTGCTAAGATTCTGTGTGATAACACTAGTGCTATTAACATCTCTAAAAATCCAGTACAGTTCTCACGCACTAAGCACATTGAAATTCGATATCACTTCCTACGAGACTGTGTGGAAAAGGGAAC
Organism: Rhodiola chrysanthemifolia; assembly: GCA_033675395.1. NCBI lineage: Eukaryota > Viridiplantae > Streptophyta > Magnoliopsida > Saxifragales > Crassulaceae > Rhodiola > Rhodiola chrysanthemifolia. The sequence goes on from CM066207.1 coordinate 4,159,357, forward strand.
AATTGAGATGGAATATTGCAGAACAGAGGAACAAATTGCTGATATATTCACAAAGGCATTGCATAGAGAACCCTACGAGAAGCTGAGGCTCGAACTAGGTATGGTTTCTCTTCCTTAGTGCAATGCTTACACGTTACTCCCTCGATGATTGGCTAGACAAGATGCATATGAGTCACGACTGATGGTGAGTTTAACATGCTATTTTATGCTAGTGAAAAAATTAAGCTGTGTTCATAATGTATCCATACATGCTTGCTATGTGATTGATGACGGCAGTAGGGACCCAAAAACATGAAATTCGGTTTTCTTTCTGCCCAAAAGAGACCTCCACAGTTGATCCCACACTATAAGCCCAGGAGGTACTCTAGACCCACCTTAGCCTCTCTTCATGTGGAATGCTCCTATGAGCCCGTCGATATGCCTCTTCTTCTGGAGTTATTCCACATGAGGTACGAAGACAATATGCTATGTTTGGATGATTTTCATTTATTTGTGCTCAACTGCGTGTGGTGTTATTTGTACCATTTGGGTAATGCTAGCACACCATACCAAAACCTTGTGTACCCTTGAGACAATCAGACTGAGCTATCACCTTGGAAAGTTCGACCTTGACTGGACCACAATCTGTATGACAATTGTTGATGTGTGCTCTCCAGTAACTTGACACTGCCTTGGGACGACGCAAGTCTAAATAGAGGGACGTACGGTCTCTGCTGCAGACGGGTGTGCCAACAGTTGGCTGGTGGCTTTTTCGGCTGAAGTGAAATTGGCAAGTAATTAATGCAGATCCGTTTTTGGCAAGAAGAAAATTATGGCAAATTACTAAGGGCGGTTTATTTCTCAAAGGAAGGGGTGCGATGCTTCGAGAACATGTTCTAGGGTTTCGAGAAATATATAAGTAGGGAGAAGACCGTGTGCTGTGCCCAAGTCAAAGCAAAAAGCAATCCGTGTCTCTCTCATCAAAATCAAAGTTCCGAAAGCTTCGAATGGCTTCCTCAAACCCTAAATCCGGTCTCTCACCTGCGGCCGCCGCAGATCTTGCTGCCCAGTTGATTGCTAGGGGCGTCACTCCTCTCAGTTTGGAGACCATCCTCCAGTCCGTTACGCCACCTATCTCCACTCCGACGGACTCTGAGGTTGCAAGGGATCTTGCTATGCTCGAGGAACATCGAGATGATTCTCATTCCCAGCGCCGTATCAAAAGGGAGTCCTCGATTGCTGAGCGGTCCGCTGGCAAGCGAGCAAGGAAATCTGCCCCTCCCTCGTCCAAGAAAAGTCGCAGATCTGCTCGTTCATCTGCTGTGTTGGTCGACGTGGATGGTGAGTCGGACGGGAGTGCAGGGGAATCAGAAGAGGCGGTTAAGGGTTTCGCTCAGGAGTTAGTGCTCGACCACGAGTGGCTAGTCGAATACAGGCTGGGAGAGGTTGTGGAGCTGCTGGTCGCCCAAGGTTGGGGTGACTTGTTCAGGAAGCCAGTCCTGGTAGACGAAAGGCTGGTAAAAGAGTTCTATTCAAAGTTCAAGCTGGAGGAGATAAACAAAGACAAGCTGGAGATTTGCGTAACCATGAAGGGTGAAGTGTTCACATTAAATCTAAGGGAGCTGGCCTCCATTCTGAAGGTGCCTAGGGCAGGGTACGCCGAGTACACCAAGGGCACTTGGCCGAGCTCAGTGGCTAAGCTTGATGTGTTTGCCCGGCTGGGGTTGGACCCTAATGCTAAGGGGATAAGGGAAAACGCTGCTATGAATGTGCTACCAAGGATCCTCCACCGGATCTTAGTATCCAACATCACCCCAAGGAAGCAGAAACACAATGTGGTCGTCTTTCAGGACATGTTGCTCGTAGATCAGCTCCTGCAGGGAAAGCCAGTCAGTCTGCCGGCTCAGGTGATGCGCCACATGGACAACAACAAGGACAATCCCTCGAATGGACTGCCCTATCCTCAGTTCGTAAAGCAAATCCTGCAATACTGGGAGATCTATTGCCCCACCTCTGAGAAAATGTTGTCGTCCGCCCTTGGTGATGATCAGCTTGTCAAGCTTGGCCTAGAGTACTCTGCGGGAGTCGGGTGGATTGTCCCAGCTGTTGATGAAGAGCCTGTGGAGGAGGATGTTGTTGAGATGACACCTGCTGTGGAACCTGTGCGTGAAGAAGTCCGTTTTCCCACTTCCGGTTCGTGTGAGACGCTGGCATTATTGAAAGAGGTTCTGTCTGAGCTACAAACTGTTAAGTCTGAATTGACGGCGGTGAAGGAGAAATTGGTTGCCCTAGAGGTCGCAATGGAAGTTGAGTCGGGTGCCGTGTCGACTGCTGTTGAAGGGTTTCCTGCGCAGATCAAGAGCCTTGCCACAGAGATTGTGGAACAGTTGAAGGTTCCAATACAGAGTGTTGCCCAGTCTGAGTAGTCTCACGGGTCCCCCCTCTTTGCCAACCGTCCCCCCACTCTCCCTGCTTTTATTGCTATGTTTCTTTGAATTTCATGTTTTCAGCTCTCTATGCTTTCTGAACTCTCTGCTGCATGTGTGGTGTCAACATGACACGCTTTTGAAATTGCCGGCATGAATGAAATGGTCTTCTTTCCGTTACTCTGTGTTCTTATTTGACTATCTTTTTGATGATGCCAAAAGGGGGAAGAACTATATGAGCATTACACTAAGGGGGAATAACCGGTATCGAAGTTTGAGCGGATGTCTATCTGAGGGGGAACTACGCCCTGCTAGACGATAAAATAAAATTTACTCAGAAGCAGTTAGCTGTCCTAGGGAAATGAATATGATAATCCCATGCCATAGCTACGTGTGATTTCTCATTTGTGAAGAAGTGTTTGTCATCATCAAAAAGGGGGAATTTGTTGGACCCTTTGTGTTTTGATGATAACAAACACTTAACTAATAATCCATTTGAGTGTGCAGAAATCACTGTCTGACAGGCAAGCTTACTGGACATCCCTGGGAGAGAGCAAAGCTGCGAGAGAGATACGATCTGTCCGAGAGAGAAAAACCGACATGTGACCAGATCGGATCTGGGAAAATATATCGCAGATACATATCAAAGATGCACGGGGATATACGCACAATATATGACGAGAATCATTGATGGGAGGATATATACGGATACATGTCAAATAAATACACGAGGAGATGTCTGAATATTCGATAGGAAGATTGAAGCCAGATTTGGTAAGCATATATGTGACAGGGTCAAGATATGGAAATATCTTGACTGTATCATATCTGCGAGATAACTATCGGATCTCTGATGGAGATAGACTCAGCCGACTTGAAGATACTATAAAGAGAAGGAAAGTCTTCATTATCGAGTTCGGCTTTTGGAGAGAACGAATCGAATATTGAAGATCAATCAATACCGGAGCTGACGAAGTGCTGCTGTGTGCGGACGAGACAGATCGTGTTAGTTGATACTTTGAGTTGAGTAGAATTGTTAGCTGTCCCTGAGTGAGACAAAGTGTAACAATCTACAAGCACACTCTTTTCATCAATAACATTGATCTTGAAGCCCTTCTGGAATTGTCCAGAAGGCAAAGTGGTTTTCAGCCTGCTGCAAAGGTTGCAGTAAGGTTTCCACTATAATTCTGTGAGTTCTTACTTTCCGTACGATTTCCTGTGTTAAAGTAAATTTCCGCTGCCATCTGTCTGAGGGATACCGCTCTGGGATCTCCCTCACATAGTTGGCTAACCTAACGATCCAACAAGCACATAGTTAGTTCTAAATTTAACACAAAGTAGAAGCTCAAATGGACTTCAAGTTTGATTTAGTAATGCAAATATGCACCAAACAACCCAAAACAACTATTGCATGTAACAAATCAAAAGCTTAACTTTTGTGCAATGTGGTATACCGATTCGCAATTTTAAATTCATAGGCAAAGCAATCATGCACGAGCAGTAAAAGCTTCGTGCTAGACCTGTCTAGGAAGCATGGACCTTTTAAGTAGTAACCATGGCATTCCACTACTGACAAACCAAGCATGGGGGATTCTGCTTCTTTCTCATTTCTAACTATACACATGACTGGAATTTCAACAATCAGTGATTAAACACATAGAACATAGCGGTAAAAACTGTAGCTCAGATGACATCCATTTCAACCAAATCACTAACATGAGACACTCCAGCACAAAGTTTCACAATTTGCATCACATACGCAAAGCAAGCTTCTTCCACAATTTATGACACTTGATACTTACTGGCTATCGCTTTGATCGGTTTCACCTCCATTTCATCTACCTAAGAACTCATGAATTTGCAAACTATTTCTCATCAAAAGTTTCAGCAGCAATAAATTAAGTATGCTACAATCAACCTTCAGCCGTCATTGTTGTAAATTTGCGAAATCAGCATCACAGAAATAAATGTCTTTCGTTTTCAGAATCAGAACTAACTCCCATCTTCATCATCTATTGCAAACAACTAAACCATTGGTCCAAATTATAGTTCAAAATTCAAAACCCTAACCTCCTATTGGATTATCCATGACTGCCTTGATTGGAAGCTGATAACGTACGCCTATGATCTTCTCGCACTAGAAACACCTACCGAATACGAAGACTCACATCGGACGCCCGCCAACATCATCGTCATCCGCATCCTCGCTGCTGCCACACCACACATCCATTCTCAGCATAAAATCCGCTTAATATCATCCGACAATTATTCATCTGGTAGTTAAATTAAATCAACAGAGACTATTTTGACGAATATTCCAACAGTTTCGCAGTCGATCTTGACGGAATTCAAATCGATCGCCGGCCGGCAAAAGACAGCAGCCGCCGGTTGATCACGTCGAGACAGCTCCTCCACGCTAGACCCTGCCGCGGCCTTTGAGGTGCTGCTGAACGCAGCGTTTCAGTCTTGAACACGAAGAGATGCAAATATGATGCAGTTAAACGCAGCGTTTGATATTTTCATATATATGATTTATTGTTTTGGAAAAAGCAACAATTGAGAAATAAAATCAGTCCCACATTCTAGTTTTTATCTGAGCAACTCTAGCCAAAAGGCCTACCAAAGGTGCATTGATGGTTAGGGTCGGTTCGCTTTGGCTATAACTATCCCTCGAATCAGTGTACGAGTCAGACTGGTCCGGACCGCCAACGACAGCGCCTTGGATCACATTCCGGTTAGGAGTACTCACATGGAAGTACAAATCGAATCCCGCCTTGCATTCGACAGGTGCATGGTCCTTTTTGATGGACACAATTGATGCGCCTCGGTGGTGCACTCTTGTGGGATAATTGGACCCGAATCCGATCATGTAACTTTTTTGATTCGGGTTCCTTCCTAAAATGTAGTCCACTTGCGAACGAGCGAGGTGGATAATTTCTTTTGGAGAGACATTTCCTCCGGGACAGGACAAGGTACCCTTGGCTCTGCTGAGTGTGTCGGCGTAGACAGCTAAGATGAAACCGGCTGAGCTAGTGTACTGAAAATTGCTCCATGGCTGAAACCACAACATACCACCCGGTGAGAGCTTTACGTTGTTGTTTCCTTTTTGCATGCAGTTGCAAATGAACGCCTCCCCATTCGACTTCGCCTCTGCCCATACCCCCGCTAATGGTAAATTTCCGTTCGCTATCAACTACAAATAAATAAAATTTTAAGCTGAATTATTCGAACGAGTCATAAGCAGAAATAGCTGTTTAAAAAAAATACATACGATCATATTGGTACCTTTGCGATAAGGACTTGTGCGCCAACGTACTTATCGTCCCATGAAAATTCAGACCTGACGCCTCCTGCGGATTGGATGGCTGTTAAGTAGTTTTGATTCTTGGTTGCACGGTAGAGCCAAGCGGCCGCCCACATCAGCTCATCCTGTGCAAGTAACCGATAAAAGATCGCTCGAAAATCTCAACAAAAGGGAAAATATAAACAGCCGAATTCAATTAAAAGAACCTGAAAGCCACTACTGCTGTAGAACTGTCCAGCGTTTGGAATGCTGTTCTGATACTGTCCTTGATAGTTTTTAGCAAAATCAAACAACTGCATAAATAACAAAACAATACTTGAGGGGTCAAGTTGTAGAAAAAGAATTTGGAGTGGTCAAAGTGGAAAATATGAAAATTTCAAGCTCACCTGAATCGCGTGCTTGAGAAGCTTCGCCGCATACGACTTATCTTTCGCCCTAAACGCAATCGACGCGGCCGCGAGCGCAGCGGCGGATTCAGCTGCGAGGTCGGAGCCGGGATGATCGGCGTCGATTTTGAAAACGGAACGAGGCGTGGTCATATCCTCCGGCCGCATCCAGCATTCGTGATCTGAATTACCGTCGCCGACCTGGCCGTAGAGGACGTTGGGCTCTGGATGAGCTTTGATTAAGTAATCAGTGCCCCAGCGGATGGCGGCGAGGGCGTTGTTAAGCTCGCCGTTGGATCTGAGAGCGCCGCCAAAATCGACGGCGCCCCAGCTGAGCATAGTGAGTGAGAAGGCTAAGGGGAAGCCGAACTTCACATTGTCGCCCGCGTCGTAGTAACCTCCGCTCAAGTCAACCTGGTCAACGATTTTCGAATCATTTTTTGTAATATTAAATTCTAACAAATATAATTTGAATAATAAATGACAATTAACTTGTATAATTTTAGTTTTCAAAAAAAATCAGATATTAAGTCACATATATATTATTGGTTTAAATTGTACTAAAGAAGATGATTCGTTATCTCTTTTCTGACTCTATAAAATAATCTAGTTTTCTATATTTGATTTCTAAGATAAATTTTTTTTTATATTTGATGTGCAGCCCAATGAAATGGTAAAAAAACGTCAATATGATCAAACCGCCGTTGTTTTGTTACATTTCGAAAAAATATGATTCGAAACGACATCATTTTTTTTTTGAAATTTGAAATAACGTCATGGCGCCGCACCGAATCTTGTTCCTATCATTAGTGGCTTCGTGTGTACGTTTTTTAAAAGTAAAAATAAATTAACTACATAAAAGTAACATAAGTTTTTATCATAAAATGATGTAGTTTCTTTTTTCTGATAAAATAAATTGATGCAGTTTTGATGGTAGAATGATCAGATGACAGAAATAAATACTTACGCCCGCTTCACTGCCATCATTGAGAGCGGAATGGCCGCGCCAAGTGACTCGCTGACCGGCGGGAAGCTTACCGGACCTCTGAGCCTCAAAAAACAACAAGGATTTGGTCAATGCAGATTTGTAATGCGCAGAAGCTGAAGCTGGAGAAACTCCATGCAACAACACTACTAATGCACCCAATATTACAAGCTTGCTCAAGCTGTGATTGGCCATTTTAATTTTTTAACTGAATCAAATAATGACAAGTTTTACCTTTTTATTGCGGAAATTCTAGCATTTAAAGTATACATGAGAATATGAAAAATGTTTAAAACATGTTCAAAGATGAGATAAAACGTTTAAATTGAACATAAAATATAAACTTTTGGAGCAATAATTAATGACTCATTTAAGCAGTTATAATTTGTAGGCGGATATGTCTTAAACTGGAGAAAACAAAATGCAGCCATAACGGAAATTTTTCCAATTCGTTCACGTCCAATAAAAGTATAAAACAGGCTATATAATGGGTTCACAGAATACAATAACCTAACACACACAAAACATGCGTTACAAATAATACGGTAATATATACAAGCTAAAAGTAAGTGCCGTTAATATCGCTTAATAATAATTTTATCATGTTCGTGTTTATAATACTAAAATCAGTAATAAATTTTTGGATTTGATTTGAAATCAAAAAAAAAGATTGGATGAAATAAAAACTACTTTTAAATATAATAATTCGACATGTGTCACTCGATGAATCATAATTTGAGAACATGTTTTGTAAATAAAAAAATTAAAACGTACTTATTTAAAAATATATAATATATGCGAGGCTATAAACGTCCGAAAAAATAAGGTTAAGTCTGAACATTATAAAATAACTCTGAACATTATCAAATAACGCTGAACATTATCAAATAAGCTAAATATTATCAAATAACTATGAAAAATAACTCTGAATATTATCAAATATCTCAGAACATTATTAAAGGACTCTGAACCTTATCAAATAACTCTGAACATTACCTAATAACTCTGAATATTATCAAATAACTCTGGATATTATCAAATAACTCTGAACTTTAATTACGAAAATAAATACTAAAAGATTATTTTACCCATTCGTGATGGATTACGAAATTTCGACACATATCACGTGTCCACTTTTGCACTTTTGAAGAAGTTTATAATTTTTATAGTTTTCTCTACCAGAAAATATTTAGATAAATTATACTAAAACGTGCATCTTATCTCATGAGCTTCACGCTGTCTATTTCTCGCCTATTATAATAAAAAATTTTAAAGTGCTCATAAGGCGGAGGGTGACGGGTGTAACTAATTTTTGAATTTTATATATGATTTATTATTGTGGAATTCGCAACAAATGGATAAACAAAACAATCCCAATGCATACTTGTAGAAACTACAAGCAGATTGTTAGCTATTATCTAAGCAATTCTAGCCAAAAGGCCGACCAAAGGTGCGTTGATGGTTAAAGCTGGTTCGCTCTGGCTGAAACTATCCCTCGAATCCGTGTACGAGTCAGACTGGTCCGGGCCGCCAACGACAGCGCCTTGGATCACATTCGGGTTGGGAGTATTCACATGGAAGTACAAATCAAATCCCGCCTGGCATTCGACAGGTGCAGGATCCTTTTTGATGGACACAATCGAAGCGCCCCGGTGGTGCACTCTTGTCGGGTAATTGGACCCGAATCCGATCATGTAACTGATTTTGTTCGGGTTTGAACCTAAAATGTAGTCCACTTGTGAGCGAGCGAATTTGATAAGGTCTGTTGGAGAGACATTTCCTCCGGGGCAGGACAGGGCGCCCTTCGATGCAGTGAGTATGTCCGCGTAGAGGGCTAAGATGAAACCGGCTGAGTTGGTGTATTGAAGGTTGCTCCCTGGCTGGAACCACAACAAACCGCCCGGTGAGATCTTTACATTGTTGCTTCCTTTTTGCACACAGTCGCAAATGAACGCCTCCCCACTCGACTTCGCCTCTGCCCATGGCCCCGACGGTGGCACTGTTGGACAATTCTATCTGAATATACTTGTAAGTTAAGTAATAATGAAACAGCAAGCATTGATACCTAATCTGTTCAGAAACAGAACATAAATTCATGTAAACTTATTTCATGCAGCTTGAATAAAGTAAACTGAATATCATGCTGAATGAATATATCATGCCGTTTTAAGAGACAACAGAGGAAGCATAAATATCATGCTGGAACCAAACAGAGATTAAAACTGCAAGTTGCTGAATGAAACAGAAACTAACTTAAAGCAATTTTAATGGAAATTAAAACAGAACAATGACATGTAGCAGCAAACCGAGAGCAACAGAACATTCACTGATCATGGCATAGATATATCCATATCATCAATCTGGAAAAACAGATCATGCAAGATGTTTAAAAACAGAGAAATAACAAAGGACAGCAAACCGATTGATGATTCAGTCACGTCAATGACGCTGTCCTTAAAGCTGTATTGCCTCCCTTAGGTGCTGGGTCTGATGGCAATGAGCTTCCCAGGATGAAAGAATCACAGCAAGCGCTTGAGCACCGTAGCCTTACTGTACGAACCTATTCGACCTTCCACTATCACCGATCGAATCAAAAACAAGAGAAACAAAGGTAGCCGAGTGTGAGGGATTTCGTTTTCTCTGTGTGTATTTTTCGTTGTAGTTTAGTGAATCACCAAACATCAATTTATAGGAAATGTTTGGAACCACCCAAACCACCCATGATGTCATGATCTCCACCTTCCCACTACGTGAAAGACTTAGTCAAACTTTGACTAGATTTTCTTTACACATATTCCAACAATCCCCCACATGAAGAAAATCGAGTGGTGAAATCAAATAAAACAATAATCCTCGATAATCAACCTCGACTTGATGTGGTGATAGCTTCTACGGATAATATCTGCACAGGATAGGTAGGTTAACCCCTTGAACCTTCCATTGGGATAACAAGATCTCTTTACTGACTATTCAGTAGACGTGATGTCTTTGAACTGTTTGTCTTTTACTGTAAACGAAATCATGTTCCCACAGATATTATCCTGATCTTATTCAGTTCTTACTGGTGGGCTCATTTTGGTCATGACACCCCTTTCCTGGTTCTGCAAGAGTTTCTAAAGAATTAAGCCCTTTGAATTCTCCTTTGAAGCGACCCCACTTCTCTCTCACATAGGTGATTCTTTCTCAAAGTAATCCCGCGTTACCCATTTGAATCTCACTATTCAAATTGCTAGAATCATTAAAAGCTTCGAGCTTAGCCTCGTGCGGGAGTCACTGTTTTATCAAGGAATAGGAATGAGGGGGTTACCCCCACAGTGACCTCACCCAGTCTTAGCAGGTCGGTTGTCCCTTTGAACCAAGTTCTTGGGATCTCCAGTCATCATGGTAGGGTTTTCCTTTGCCTCGACTTTTAATGCCCAAAGGCTTAAGCCTATGTTTTGATTTTGGCAATCAAAAGGCTTCAGTCCCATTCCTTTAGTCGTCTTCTCTACTTGGTCCTTATTTAACCCTTTGGTTAACGGATCCGATTTTCTTTGGACCTCACGTAGTCAATGCTTATGACTCCGGATGAGAGAAGATGTCTTATGGTATTGTGTCTTCGACGTATGTGTCTAGACTTACCATTATACATGACATTCTGTGCTCTACCAATTGTTGATTGATTATCACAATATAAACATATTGGTGGCACAATGGTTTTCCAACCAGGAATATCCTCTACAAAATTTCTTAACCACTCTACTTCTTCGCCGCATTTATCTAATGCCACGAACTCAGCTTCCATCGTGGATCGGGTTATTAGAGTTTGTTTCGAGGATTTCCATGACACGGCTGCACCTCCCAAAGTGAATACATATCCACTGGTGGCCGATACAGATCCATCTGCATTCATCTTCCTCTTGAAGATCCACTTTAAACCATGTGGTTTACTTCCAGGAGGGAGGTCAACCAACTCTCAATAAGATAGAGTCAATCACATCTTATGTTTACTTTCATAAGAGACTCTTCACTAAACTCACGACCTCTTTTTACGTTTGAGGCTCAGCCTCAAGCATGTAGGTTAGAAAATCAAGTCCATATGATTTATCTTATCCTTTCTCGCTTATTTTGTCTCAATTTCTCCGAATCGATCTCATGTTCAGATTCTTCCTCATTCTCTTGTTCTTGAGATATTTCTTTAATATCCTCCATTAACTGAGAAGAACCTTACATGTCTCCCTTATTCTCATAAGGAAATACATGCTTGAAGAACGACACGTTCGTTGATTCCATTATAGTATTCTTGTGTATATTTGAATTTTCCAATTCATACACAAGGAATCTATACCAATTTTCACATAACCAATGAAATCGTAATTAGTGGTTTTTGGTCCTATCCACATTCTCTTAGGACCAAGGGCCATTACCATATCTAGGCACCCCCACATTTGCGAGTATTTGTTAGAAGGTATCGTTCCCTTAAATGACTTATAAAGAGACGTATGCTTCTTGCAAGGTATCTTACTCATAAGATACTTTGCTGATGGCCTCCCCCCACATTCGTTGGGTTAACCCGGAGCTTACCATCATCACATTCATCATCTCTTTCGAATGCAACTTTTCCATTTCGAAACACTGTTCGAATGAGGAGAGTATGATAGAGTGATTATGTTCACTTCCAATATCACTTTTCTCAACTTATGATGTTGCTACTCAATCTCTAAAGTTGATATTCAACTTCACATGACATGTTTTTCCTCAACTGTCACAGCTTTGCTATTAAGCAAATATTTATAACAATATTTTGTACTATCATCGATGAAAGTCACAAAATACGTGTTACACCCCATATCTCAAATCACATAACTCAGTATGGATTGACTCGAGGGATTTCATATCGCTTTCAATACTATGAAAGAATTTACTATTACATTTGCTTCAATGCAAATTTACATTAGTACTTTAATTTGACATTTGGATACACAATCCAACTTCGTCAAGCACAACGACATGCACTCATGCCACACAACCGCTTGGAACTATACTCGCAAGTATATTCCTTGAACTAGATCACAAGTCTATTTCTGATTGTAGCCAACAACAAAATGATTTAACACCTCACGTTGAGAGCCACCTCATATTCGGATTCTCTTACTCCAACAACAATTGATTCAAACCTTCTTGAATCAAAACCATGAGTTGGATTCGTTTACTCTGTAGGCAATCATCCCTGATGAGCCAACTCAATCCTGCACCTTATTTGCCAAAGATCTAGATCAACCTTCAATAGCTAGCCCACTATGATGCACATGGAGTCATGGACCATCTGAACGGGTCAATTCCTCAGCCCATGTCAAGTCCATCTCAACATTGCTAGCCGCACCTTCCACCAAAATTCACTTGGGGTTTCATCATCAGAGAAGCTGGCATGATAGCAATTGCTCCATTGTACCGGCTCGATCCCATCAACTACTCATCCTGAGTTTCATTATGAAAGGCAACAGCCGCACTGCAGATCTCTCATCCAGCAATTGCCTCCAGTCTCGCCACTACATGACAGGATCCATGAGACACACAATTGATCTTCCACTTTTGTGTCCCACAATTGCAGGAGGTTCGTTGCAATTAGTGGACATCTTTTCTGACCCACTTGTTGCTGAGTAAAACACAGCATCAGAGTGAAGCTTTGTCCACTCACCCTTGTCACACAATCATCAATTGCGCCAACTTAGCTTGCTTTGTGGACCAGCTCATTTGAATGCACTGAGCCTAGTGGTTCCATTAATCCACAATCAGGGTTCATCTCATTCACCCTGATCCCTGAAAATCCACTTGAGCAATCATCACCTGCCACACTTAGACGTTTGGCCTCGCAGATTGAAAGATGATGTTCTTAGAGGGTCGTTCTCTACAGCAACCTTACATCCACCGTCATCATGAGCAGCGGACATCAGTTCTTGATGATAATAGGTGTCAGAAACTCGTCAGCAACTACCAAGCTGATGACTTCATGGCCGCCAATCCACGGCTTCGCTCGGCGTCATCATCGTCTTTCACGCTGCTAGTCTTTGACAGCTGAGTGAGCATCATACTCTCCATTAAGGGCCAACATCCTCTTATTCAAAACAAGCCGAAATGTGGCTTCATAGCCGCGCCCATTTTGCTGACCAAGGAGCTCGGCATCACCACTACCAGCCACTCTCCTTCAGTATACCACCAATCGACACGACCACACCCATCTGTCTCATTTCCTGAATAGGCATTCAGTTAATTAGTCCAAGAAACAAATAATATGTATAATGGACTAAAATATGAAATTATAACAAGCCAAATCCTGTTAGTCCAATCCCAACTTCATCGGTTCACATCATAAACCGTTTAACCCAATTAGGGTTTCACCAAAATGGAAGATGGCCGCCACCGCCAGGAGGTGAAGACAAACCGATCGATTTCTTTTCTCGCCAGCCTACGCTGAAACGAACCAACAGCAGTCACGTCATAATCGACTGCGGCAACACCGTTTTCATCGCCGCGTCCATCCACGGTTTGGCCTGCACAAGCAAACGAATCATCGTCAGTATCTCTGCTTGAGAACATCGAAGGCTGACTGCAGCAGCACGTAGTCGCGTTCCAGCTGCGTCGTCCTCCATCCACCTTGCCACCTAGGTTCCGACTCCTTCAATTTGACTCTACGTCGGTTCTTCAACAACCGTCGCTCCAATTGAATCAGAATTAAACCAAGCTGGTTTATTCCATTGGTTCTCAACCAACCAAATCAATTGACCAATCTGGGTCTAAACTGCGGAAACCCTAACCGTTCAATCTGAAACGACCGAATCAGCACATCATGGAATTGACCGATACATCCAAAAACTGCACGATTCCATTAGGGCTTCAATCAAACGACAGCCGCCTGAGATTGCCGATTTGATCATTCCAGTACTTTCCAATCCGTTCGGTTCCTGTCTATAAACATTCAACTAAATGCTTTAATCAGTAACTTCAAAGTATAATCAGAACAAGATACAGCTTTAAGATTGTTGGACAATTCTATCTGAATATACTTGTAAGTTAAGTAATAATGAAACAGCAAGCATTGATACCTAATCTGTTCAGAAACAGAACATAAATTCATGTAAACTTATTTTATGCAGCTTGAATAAAGTAAACTGAATATCATGCTGAATGAATATATCATGCCGTTTTAAGAGACAGCAGAGGAAGCATAAATATCATGCTGGAACCAAACAGAGATTAAAACTGCAAGTTGCTGAATGAAACAGAAACTAACTTAAAGCAATTTTAATGGAAATTAAAACAGAACAATGACATGTAGCAGCAAACCGAGAGCAACAGAACATTCACTGATCATGGCATAGATATATCCATATCATCAATCTGGAAAAACAGATCATGCAAGATGTTTAAAAACAGAGAAATAACAAAGGACAGCAAACCGATTGATGATTCAGTCACGTCAATGACGCTGTCCTTAAAGCTGTATTGCCTCCCTTAGGTGCTGGGTCTGATGGCAATGAGCTTCCCAGGATGAAAGAATCACAGCAAGCGCTTGAGCACCGTAGCCTTACTGTACGAACCTATTCGACCTTCCACTATCACCGATCGAATCAAAAACAAGAGAAACAAAGGTAGCCGAGTGTGAGGGATTTCGTTTTCTCTGTGTGTATTTTTCGTTGTAGTTTAGTGAATCACCAAACATCAATTTATAGGAAATGTTTGGAACCACCCAAACCACCCATGATGTCATGATCTCCACCTTCCCACTACGTGAAAGACTTAGTCAAACTTTGACTAGATTTTCTTTACACATATTCCAACAGGCACATTTCCATCCGCTATCAACTACAAATAAATACAAAATTTGAGCTGACTTTATAATTATCGACATATTGTTGTTTAGTTATTTTGATCGATTATAAGTATAACTAAATTTTTATATGATATCCTTGTACCTTTGCGATAAGGACTTGTGCGCCGACGTACTTATCGTCCCATGAAAACTCGGTCCTGAAGCCACCAGAGCCGGAGGATTGGATGGCTGTCAAGTACTTTTGATTCTTGGTTGCGCGATATAGCCAAGCAGCCGCCCAAACCAGCTCATCCTGCATACCATCGAAGTAAGCGATACGATAAAATCTGAACAAAGGAAAAAAATCGAACAGCAACATTCAAACTGAAAGTACTTGAAACCCGCTACTGCTGTAGAACTGTCCAGCAGTTGAAATGCTGTTCTGATACTGTCCTTGGTGGCTTTGAGCAAAATCAAACAGCTGCAATTTTAAAAAATATCAAACTTTAGGGGTCAAATTGTATATACAAAAACTTCAGTGCTCGGAAGGGAATTATGAAAATTTCAATCTCACCTGCGTCGCGTGAGTGAGAAGCTCCGCCGCATACTTCTTATCCGCAGCCCCAAACGCGATCGACGCGGCGGCGAAAGCGGCGGCGGATTCAGCGGCGAGGTCCGATCCGGGATTATCGGCGTCAATTTTGAAAACAGTACGAGGCGTGGTCATCTCCTCAGGCCGCATCCAGCATGCGTGGTCGGAGCTTCCGTCGCCGACTTGGCCATAGAGGACGTTGGGCTCTGGATGAGCTTTGATCAAGTAATCAGTGCCCCAGCGGATGGCGGCGAGGGCGTTGTCAAGCTCGCCGTTAGATTTCAGTTGGCCGGCGAAGTCGACGGCGCTCCAGCTGAGCATGGTGAGTGAGAAGGCGAAGGGGAAGCCGAGCTTCACATTGTCGCCCGCGTCGTAGTAGCCTCCGCTCAAGTCAACCTGGTCAACGATTTTTTTGAATCATTTTTTATATAATTAAAGTTATGAAAATATAATTCATTGAATGAATGACAATTAAACGGTATAGTTTTAGGTTTTTGCAAAGTCAATAATTTTATTTTATTGACTTAAATTGCATTATAATAATTCATTATTTATCATGAAACTATAAAATAGCATATTTTTGTATACAAATTTTTAGAAAAATTGAATTACAAGTAAAAACTGT
This sequence comes from Rhodiola chrysanthemifolia, assembly GCA_033675395.1. Taxonomy (NCBI): domain Eukaryota; kingdom Viridiplantae; phylum Streptophyta; class Magnoliopsida; order Saxifragales; family Crassulaceae; genus Rhodiola; species Rhodiola chrysanthemifolia. The sequence continues at coordinate 4,175,443 of CM066207.1, forward strand.
TTTTCTTGTGCGTAATTTTGATTGTGGAATAACGTAAAGATAATAAAAAGAGTACTTACGCTGCCTTCACTGCCGTCTTTAAGCGCAGAGTCGCCGCGCCAAGTGACTCGCTGATCGGCCGGGAGCTTACCGGACCGCTGCGCCTCAAAAAACAACAAGGAGTTTGTCAATGCAGTCTTGTAATCCACAGCAGCTGCTGAAGATGGAGAAACTCCATGCAACAACACTGTTAATGCAATCAGCAACGCAACCTTGATCAAGGTGTGAGTGGCCATTTTAATTTGAATTAAAAATGAAAAGGTTTTTATTATTATTATTAGGGTTTGAGTATTTAAATAGTGTAATTGAGAATTTTAAAAATGGTAAAAACATGTGGAGAATATTGGAGAGGATATTACTTGCTGTAAATCTCACGATGCGTTGATTTTTTTACTACGAGTGAAATTATTGGGGTTATCCGTTATTTGATTTGATTCAAATTGAGATTCATATGGCCTTGGGGCAAGAATGACATGCATAAATGGATAAAAAACGATATTGGATTGTATTTTAGTTTAAATTTTATTCCTTTGAGATGAGATTCACTTGGGAATTTGTTATGCTCTGATTTAAGTTGTATATTATATGGAAGAAAAAAATGTGTGGAGTAAATTGGAAAGTAATATTTTTAAATTGTATAAATTATTTTCATTAAAATGTCACGTTTTGTCCGTGATTTTAAATATTTATTAGGTTTGTAATTTAGATAAATGATGTTTAAAATGGTGTGGTTTTTGAGTTTTTTTTGAATATTCTGAAATCAAGAATATTGCACGAAATATTTCTGTTCATTCTATATTAAAATAGGGGTGCGGTTCAGGTACAAACCGCTTTATAAATAAAAACTACAAACCTAATTTTAAGATGACACGTGTCCAATTTTAGTCGAAATCCCGAATAACACACGGAGGGGTATAAAACTAATAATGTTATTTGCAATTTAGTCCTCGAATTGTCAATGATCAGACTTAAGAACAAGATGCTCAGACTTAAGCGCAAGATGATCATACTTAAAATTACAAGATGCTCAGACTTAAGCGCAAGATGATCAGACTTAAGCGCAAGATGATCAGACTTAACGCATGTAGCAAGACGATCAGACTTAAGAACAAGATGCTCAGACTTAAGCGCAAGATGATCATACTTAAAATTACAAGATGCTCAGACTTAAGTGCAAGATGATCAGACTTAACGCATGTAGCAAGACGATCAGACTTAAGAATAAGATGCTCAGACTTAAGCGCAAGATGATCAAACTTAAAATTACAAGATGCTCAGACTTAAGCGCAAGATGATCAAACTTAACGCATGTAGCAAGACGATTAGACTTAAGAACAAGATGCTCAGACTTAAGCGCAAGATGATCAGACTTAAAATTACAAGATGCTCAGACTTAAGCGCAAGATGATCAGACTTAAGCGCAAGATGATCAGACTTAACGCATGTAGCAAGACGATCAGACTTAAGAACAAGATGCTCAGACTTAAGCGCAAGATGATCATACTTAAAATTACAAGATGCTCAGACTTAAGCGCAAGATGATCAGACTTAACGCATGTAGCAAGACGATCAGACTTAAGAATAAGATGCTCAGACTTAAGCGCAAGATGATCAAACTTAAAATTACAAGATGCTCAGACTTAAGCGCAAGATGATCAGACTTAACGCATGTAGCAAGACGATCAGACTTAAGAACAAGATGCTCAGACTTAAGCGCAAGATGATCAGACTTAAAATTACAAGATGCTCAGACTTAAGCGCAAGATGATCAGACTTAACGCATGTAGCAAGACGAGCAGACTTAAGAACAAGATGCTCAGACTTAAGCGCAAGATGATCAGACTTAAAATTACAAGATGCTCAGACTTAAGCGCAAGATGATCAGACTTAACGCATGTAACAAGACGATCAGACTTAAGAACAAGATGCTCAGACTTAAGCGCAAGATGATCAGACTTAAAATTACAAGATGCTCAGACTTAAGCGCAAGATGGTCAGACTTAACGCATGTAGCAAGACGACCAGACTTAAAAACAAGATGCTCAGACTTAAGCGCAAGATGATCAGACTTAAAAATGTACTGTAGCGAAATTCGAATTTTACTGTAGCAAATTTTAGGACGATTATACCCCCCTCATATCTTTTATATATTTTTAAATAAGTTTTTTTTATTTACAAAAAGAACCCCGGCGGGATAAAAGTTCGGATGAATTTTGATTGGTTAATTTTGACACGTGTCAAATTTTTTATGGATTTGTAGTTTTTATTTATAATTGTGGTTTTTGTATTTGATACAAATCCATAAAACAGATTATAAAATCAAGAATATTGAATGAAACATTTTTATCTCTGTCGATTCAATGTTATTTACTGATTTCATTAACATATTAAACAGATCCGAAAATCTAAAAATATATGTTTTTTTTTCTTGTAAAATCTGTAGCACATGCACAAGACGTAACTGGATATGCTTCAAAATGATCTTTTTTTATATATATGTAAAAATAGCATCATCTACCGGTAATTTGATCGAGTTGAGAGCATCTCTTCAGCTCTCTACCAATATGATTTATGTCCATCTTAGTTACATTCACAGTGCCACATTGCTCTTTTACCTTGTCGAGGAGAAGTTTCAAAAGAGGAACTCGCGAAAGTGTTTCACATGATCCCACCATAATCAGCTTTTTCTGCATTAGAATTGTGTGAATAAGAAAAAGGAGAAAGACAGTTTATCGACTTGAAGCATTTGATTGGACTGAATTGCAGTGTCAATTTAGATAGATAGTGTTCCTTTCATATGGGAACTAACCTTTGCACGTGTCAGAGCAACATTTATTCTGTGCCAGTCTCCAAGCAGCGTAGAATTAGAGCTCACTATTTTTTGACTAGATCTCACAAAAGAAACTAGTATGCAGTCCTTATCTCTTCCCTGGACAAAAATATGTTCAATTTAATTGTTATTCATTTCCGAATCATACTTATTAATCAGATAAAAGAAAGTATATAGCCCTGACATGCCAAATATAACTGAGTTCTTGATGGAAGCTTTAGCAAAAGAATCCCGATGAAGTTGACATGTGATTAACGAAATTACCTGATACTTGTCAATGGTGTGTATCTCCACAAAATTTGTGGAGACTGCATCTTGAATAAGCTTTACTTGGGAATTGTAAGGAGTGATGATGCCTATATCATGCCCTTGGATTCCCTTGTCAAGCAGCTCTTTCGTAATCTAAAATTAAAATATAAATACAATCATACACTTTCTTCATCATTTTAAAACTACCATAGCAATAACGGTATGCGATACCTCTGCAAGGATTGAAGCTTCTATTGGATTATTTACAGTTTTTCTATCTCTGACTTCAAAGGCTGGCAACAGATCTAAATGGACATCCATCATATGAGTAAATAGAGAGGTAATAATACATATACCACAACAGCAAATCAAAACTAACCTGTGTTAATAAATATGACAGGTCTATCTCGATCTAAAACCTGTGCCAAACAAGGAAATCGGACTAAGTAAGGCATAAATTATCAGATCAATTTGGCAGCCATTTTGAGAAATTGTCTGTGGATGCTGTTGCCAACTCATTTAATAATTTAGAACCTCAATTCTGAGGCTGTTTTTATGCGACTGTATATACTTTTATGTCAAGTTTGTACCTTTCTTAGCCAACCTAAAGTTAGCTTTGAAGTTGAAAACTCAAGCCTAGAGCTGGCTACCTCAGGTGAACCGCAGCGCAGTCGGTTTCCATATATCAATGCATTTGAGAGTTCCATGATTTCTTGACACATGCGATACTGCAATACAATAATAATAAGATTTAGGGGTTCTGAATTAATTAGAAGAAGAGAGAGAGTCAAGAAAGGGGTCGGTAACCTGACTCTGCAGAGCAGAAATTGCCTGAGGATGTGCCTCTGATAACCTGCAAAAGAGGCTGACTCCCATCCCTTTCTCTTGAGCCTCAGCACTCTGAATTGATGATAATTAAGGAATCTGACGTATTATCTTAAAAATTAATTTGGTTAAAACGTGGTGGCAATACCTGAACAAGTGGAGGCAGTTGATAATGATCTCCAACAAGAACAAAGGTTGAGGCAAACATCAGGGGACCCAATGATACCTGATCAGACAATTGACTCATTCAAAGGCGCAATTTGGTTTTGAGAGAAGATTTGGCTAAATGGTTTACTCATTTCACATCAAAGACCACCCTTCAGATTTCTTTTTCTTTCAAACCATTGGAAACTTAACAGTAAAATGGCTGCTTGAGCCAAAATAACAGAGATAATTAATATACCGGAAGTGTGGTCTGTCCGGCTTCATCCATGATGCATATATCAAAACTTGCTTTTGTTAGCAAGGGGTTAGTTATCCCCAAACAAGTCACACCGACAACTTTCACTTCCGCTAACCGCATTGAAATTTCTTCTACACTCAAATTGTCCTTTGCTGTCAGGAATATTAAAACACAAGCATATTAGATTTGAAAAAGTTTGAGCAAAAATGCATTTTATAACTATCTCAAGTCAGTAGGGCTTCCTACTAAAACAACACCATGATAAGGGGGATCATGTGGATATTTCACAGCTTAAAGCACACCTGAGATGCAGTGATCCAATATTTCTTCATGAACAGATTCACATCGACCGATACGTAGGAAATCGATTCCCTGGGTAGCAACAAGGAACATCCATTAGTTATTTTATTACACATTGTAACTTTTGGGATAGAATTACAAACACTCCTCTCTAATACGAGCTATTAAAAATAAAATATGGTGACTTAGTTTAAATGTCACTGTGATTTTTGCCAGTACTTATGCAGCATTCACAGCTTGATAAAAGTTAACGCTGTTTTGTAATAGCCAGGTCCAACTTTCCAAGTGTCTTCATCGAGTATACTATCACCAAGTTCAATGCTTTGTTTAACGGAAGTATAAGGTAAAAGCAGACCTAAGTATTCTGAAACATTACCTGAGCTTTCAGTTTGATTAGTAAGTTATCAACGGCAGAGTTTGTATATGATGTTAAAAGAATTGATGCACCTCTCATTAAGAGGGCCTTCACAGCATGGACCAGAGTAGATGTCTTTCCTGTTCCAGGCATTCCAAGAATCAAAGCATAATCCTTTGCTGCTAGTATCTGAAAATCAATACAATTTACAGTGCTTTATTTCAGAATGCAACAAAACTTAAAGCAGCAGGTACATTATAATGTATGAATTGATCTACCTTGAGCAGTGCTCGGCGTTGATCATGATTCAAACTCTTTTCTGACCAAACATAGGATATTGCTGGATCCTGACTGGTTATGAACCCACTATCAAACCTAGGAACCTATAAAGGGATGAGCAGGACAACATGTTAAGACTAAAAACAACTAACACCAATAGCAGTGAACATGAACAACAGTACCCACTTCTAGGTCTACAATCAGCTTCCTGAGATGAGAACCTTGTGTGGTTTGCAGAAAGAGTTGGACAATGTTGAACCTTCATTGAAAAAAAGATCAAGTACAGTTACAAAGCCAGACCGCCGAATTGAAAACAAAGGGGAGTTTTTGTGACAGAACATTCTGATTACCTCATTATTGCAAAAGAAGTACTACTTTCGTCTTTGTCAATTCTCCAAACCTCCTGATTCAGGTCCAACTCTTTTGAAGCACACTTTCTTCCAGGTAACCGTAACTGCCTAGAGAACGAGACCTACAAATTTACCTTCATATGCATTAGGACGGTGAATTATGACAATTTTTATTTAACGGTCGTTAGACACGCAAACATAAACAGTTCATATGAGTGCTAAAAGTAAGTTATGATTACCGACACATGGTGGGAATCGATGTCCTTGATGACTCCACTAGCTAATGGTAGAGAACCACATTCTTTGCTAAGTATCTGGAACAAAAAACACAATATACTAATTACTATCAGTTTGCATTAAGTTGAAACGCAGTCAAATCATTGAGTACATACCACATAGTCACCGACTCTGAGATTGCAATCCAACATATTTGTGTAAGGAGAGGTTATGCAAAATGGTTCTCCAGTACCCGAGTTAGCGTCTATGCATGCCAAATTTTGACGAACAAAGTGATAGATGAATCGAGTATCTGTTGAAGACTGCAGAGGCTGCTGCTTACTTGAAGTATCTAGAACAAGAGAAGAAATACAACTGGTAGAAAGACTATCCTCCAAACTATGGGACCGCCAGACATATCTCTTTGCATTCTGAATGAGTAAAACAAGAACAAGTGTAATCAACAATACATTCACCTGTCAATTTATATGCTTAATTTAATAATGGTACCTGAGTTTCTTTTGCTTCTAGATCAATAAGGTGATCCCAGTGTCTGAGGAAGCTACAATGAGCTTTCGTTAAATGATCAACTCGTGAATTAAAGAGATCGCCTAGACCACTGCTCTCTGTACTTCCACCATGCACCTGCAGCAGTGAGTGAGATGGATAATGTGAAATACATCCCAAAGACATGACGAATTTGTTTATGTGCTACTATTCAAGAATTTACCTTATGATAGATTGTACAAATATCTAGATGGCGACAACCTCTGCACATGCTAGGGCTCTGAAAAAGAATAAATTTGAAATTTACCATAATGGCTAATACAAACTCAAAATCTGAGATAAGGACAACATATTTACCTGTAACATAGGGGGCAACTGTTGTGTGATTGATGCTTTCAGAATATCACTAGCAAGTTCATTTCGACGCATAAGAAGCCCCACCAAGTCAGATCTTTTAACATCAATCCCCTACTTAAATGCAAAGTAGTCAGAAAAATATGAGAAAGTCAAATATGTGCTAGTACAGACCTAAAGAAAAAGCAAGTACAGACCTACCTGAGTCTTGTCTGTGTGAAGATAGTACAATAACCCAGAATCAATCTTTTGCAGGTACCTGAAAATAAGGTGAACATTCCTTCAGCCTTTGTTAAGTTATTGATATGGGGATAATAACTAACAGTACAGACCTCTCTGACATGAGAAGTGTATATAGGATCACTTGGGCTGAATGCTCCACAGCTGACTGAAGGAATCAAACTACAATAGTTCAGAATCTCAATAGCAGTGCAGGTGACGTTTTGCATTTGGCATCAGATGGATACGATAAGAAAACAAAATGGCTTGCCTGTCCAGTCGTTCCTTTTCCAGTTTTGAATTCCAAAGGCACAATTTTCTCATTTAACTCGACTTTATTTGACTGAACTTTAACATGGAGAGAAGCATCTATCATTCCTTTCAAGCCATACTTTGGAGCCCATGCCATCTCCTCAATATCTAAAACCTGATATGTAGGTATGTTATGTATAATGCTTCGTTAAATTTCTACATCTTGATACTTGGAGTTGTATGGTTGCTTAGTACAGTCAAGTAGTTAGCTAACTATGCAATGTGTCACGCTTTACATATCATCATAATCAAGAGTAGTTAAAAAATTAAACGTATAAAATTAAGTACAATGTTTCCAACAATAAATAAGGATTTCGGATTAGACTTAACTGACCTTGGTTATGGTGACCTTTTTCAGCCCATCATTAGATCCAAAGTCAACATTATCAGAAGGATTTGGACCCTACCAAATATTTACCGATATTAGTAAGGAATAAAAGTTCCCTCAAAACAGTAGGTTACTGAGTTTGATACCACAGACAATGGAAGGAAACTATGGTTTCTGATTAATATTTGAAAGCTACAAAACATAGAAAGCAACAATTAAATAAATTTAAAAATACAGAGATAATATGTCGTTGAAAACAAATTAAGCCAGTGATCGCAAGTCCACGGGAGCTGCAGCATCATAGCTGAGCTAAATTGATCTACTAAACATGGAACAAACCTATTATATTAACAATTTGGTGGTGCCATAATCCTTAAAATACATTTTTATAAGTTCCATATAGATCCATAATTAAGATAATTTCACTTCATATCCTTGGATCTTAAGGAAAAGCAAAATGATGTTAAAGACATATTCTTCCCTAGAACTATCCTGAGTTAAAAGCATGATTCCAGACATATTCATGCTATTAAATCAGCAAAGTAAGCACTAAAAATGAACTGCACTTAACCGAAAAATCCTGCTAACTATTTAACAAGAGATAGGGGCCTTCCCTCCCATTTTTAACATAAATTTATTTGATTTCAACATTTGCTACAAATAAACACAAAAACGAACACTAGAACTCAAATGCCACACCTGTGAGTCTCTGAATTGGGCAATCCAGCCTAACATTTTTGGAACTGCTTCAATTAGTGTTCTATATATGTCCCTCTCCGTTACTGCAAACCCACAACAGAAAACTGATAAGAATATTGTTGAGTTTTTCTTTTGGATCAAAGTTGATGATAAACACGAACAAATAACGCACAAAGTTTTCAGATTGTAAAATACTGATGGGCTTGTGAAACTCACCACCACATGCATACAAACTTTCAGCATTCTTTTGAAGTACAACATTAGCATACTCCTCCAAGTACTCGGTTGTTAAGGTTTCCTTGATTAGCCCCGCCTACAAACAATTATGGATTTAAAAACAAGGTGAAAAGAGGATTGGATGCAAATGGCATTGTAATGTTACAATTTATCTTGAATTGGCTAATAATAACTTCACATCTTAAAACCTGAAACATTTGGTGAAGCAAAGTACCAAGCAATGCTGCAGTTGATTGCTCATTGCATTTGATTCTCTCATCCAGGACAGTTCGCCTTCGGCAACTACAACTAGCAGCAACCTGTGTATTTAGAGTGAAAATTTTGTTATTCCTTGCAGGAGAAACAATATGATGGCAGTGCCAGTTTTAAAAAATTGATAAGAGTATATGTGTTGAGGTGTATATAAGTACCCGTGTTCCAGAAACTAATATATCTGGGTGAATGATAATCAAGCTGCAAGATCGAGTTACATCACATCTCCCTTGCCCATCAAAATCACCAATTACATTTATGGTGTCCCCAGGCGCAACCACACTGAAATACCTGTTAAAGGGAGAATGCTTTTAGGAATGAGGTTCAGGTACATGTTGAATTTCAATGTATGGTCTTGGTTTATAATGCAGTCATATAGATATGATGTAATTGGCATCATTTCCATGACCATCTGGATGTGACCGCATTAACTTCCTTAAGCTGTGGAGGAACTTTAAAAATGCACATTCCTCGGCCCAAGTGAGATATAATAGAGCACATCCAGATCAATGCTCTCAATCTTATGGAACGATATGAAAATCATTGATACTCACCATTCATCCAACAAATTCACAACACGTTCCTCTCCACTTTGCTCATTTAGCAACCGCAAGACTTTATGACTTTGCACATCATCATGGCCACGCTTCTCAGATACCTAATAAGATAGCATTATAGGTGTTCAAACATTGTCAACCAGAGCACAAGTCAGCAGCTTAGGTAGCATCTAAAATGTATACCTCTAATACTAGAAAACAAGGAGGCCTGCCATGCTTATTAGCATTATCTGGTGATAATATTGCTGCCTTTGTAGCAGGAAGGACATCTTCAGCAGTAAGCTCTGTACGGAAATGATCTGATTCATCAACTAAAATAACATCTTCTACTTGATCCAAAAGTTCTAACAATGCCTGAAAAGAAGTGGATAGTTTAATATTTGCTATGCTCTCTATCAAAGAAAGGCCATAAAATAAAATAAAAAGTTAATAATAGTGGAGATAGAAGGGAATATAAGTGAATCAAATACTTTTTTGTGCTGCCTGAAATCAAGTGGATCCGAAGCTCCATTAAGCGTGGCATCATCAGAGTGCTGCACTTCAAGTATAGTCATAAAGATCATATGAGATTAAAACATAGGTAAGGACTTGACAAGAAAAGTGACTCAGGAAAAACTCTGTTAATGCAGATGCTAATAAGAGTCATGTAGTCCAAATTAAAAGGCTCATCTGGGGAGGCAAAAAGTCAATTCAAATAAAAAGGATGTCTCACAAAAATACGCTTACTAATTACTATTCTATCAGTCACATACTCACAAGTACTGATGGCAGAAATGCAACTTGTGTAACAGTAATCACCTTGTCCTGGCAGTGGGGGAGAGATGGTGGGGTGTGGAAAGGACTATGCCTGTTAATCACATTGGACATATTTTTATATGTATCAACGTCATCCACATTTTCTATGCCCACCCCATTATTCGCTGGCAACTGATGTCTTTCATGTGCCTTTGATAAATGGGATGCAATCTGCTTTCCTGTCTCAACATTTCCCATGGGGCCAGGAGGATCCTATGTGACCAAATCAATACTTAACATTGCACTCCAAACTTATAACTAAACTTTAATACTTCTCGACTTCTGCTACACCAATTCATCCTGCTGAACTGATTAAACAAAATAGACGCTAACTACACACCTTACTAAGTGAGCAGTGGCGAAGATTTGAAGAGCTGCGTCTTGAAGCATCTGCCAACACTTTTATCACATCAGGCATGCGCTTGGATAATGCCTGAAGTCTGTCATTTACAGGTGATATCTTCCATGTAACCTCATCACCTCCATCATCCTGACTCTGCTTGATTAGCTGCACCAATCAACCCATTTGTACATTTCACATCAAATAAACACACTGCAGCCAAATTTTAAAGTCATAAACTCCATCAACAGAATCTGATTAGTAACTAATTACCATTCCGGGAGAAAACTTTAAACGCTTTCCATCACTTTTCACCCCCAACACCTCCGGAGACGCTTCCGCCTTCCTCTCACTTTCCTCTACATCATCAACATCCACCACTTTCATACAATTACCGGGCGGCGTAATCTCCACATCGTTCCTCCTCATATCTCGCAATACTACCTCATCCTCAATCGCCTTAACTCGACAATCAGACCCCGACGCCTTCTCAGGCGACGCTACAGCTCCTCGTTTCCGCCTCCGATCGGTGTGATTCGTCGACGTCGGTTGAGAAGTGAGTTTCGGGTTTTGGGAGTGGCGCTCGAAGAAATGCTGGATGCCGAATTTGGATGGAGGCGGTGGGGGTTGGTTTTGGTTGGGTCTTTTCGATGCTGACGTCAGCTTCTTCCGCGGAGGCATGGCTTTCGCTAGGGCTTGTGGTGAGCTGCTGTGTAATGCTAATGCGAAATGCTTTGGGAAGACGAAGAGGGAAAATTAGTTTTCCCGCTCAATATTTATTTTACACTGAAAATTTACACAAATGCGATTATTAATTCTAACTCCCCATCAAAAAAAAATTCTAACTCAAAACAAATTCTGTCAAAAAGAAATTCTAACTCAAAATTTATTTTCTTGTAAAAACTACTTTTTTTTGTTGATAGATCTTGTAAAAAATACTTAATAAAGTTAATTTATGTCAAGTTTACTGTGTAGTTGTTTAATGATAAGTCGTTTTTCAAAACAAACAAAAGAAATGCAATAGTTAATGTGTTCCTGCTTCCTGCAAGTCATTTCCGTGGTGCTTAAATGGTTGTGTTATGGTTAAGGTGTTGTTGTGTGTGACTTCATTAGTTTCTTTTGTTGGATTTGCTTCTTTGATTACTTCACATGATTATGTTTGGTTCACATGCTTTCAATCTTGTTGTGTCGTCTCAATAATGACTTTGATAGTAATAGGAAATATTGGAGTTGTGCGTTGCAGAAGTTGATACGTTAGTAAAATTTGAACTTTGGATGATAAGATGAGTCTATCCTTGGATTGATAGATTATCATATTGTGCCAAAATTGTATTGTTTCGATAAACGACATGTAATAAACTCATTAATAAAAAGCTTTCGCCCCAAGATTCTAAAAACATAGAATCGAATACCAATTGTCAAGGACTTTGAACCAGTGGACCTGGACTGTGACTGTGAGTAACAAAACAGTATTATTGTAATGAAACGACATCATTTTAAGACTCATAAAATTTATTCGTACCGGATATTTTTCTATGCAATTTCATAATAAAAATATACTAGTAATTGGTCCAATATTGTTGGCCCATTAATGGCCCATTAAGCGAACCCTTGTTGCGAATGTACCCGTATGTTTCCAATTCGGAAGGAGGAACGAGCGAGAGATTGATTACGTCATCAATGGCAGCGGCTGAAGAAAACGATGAGGAGTTCTACCTGAGATACTACGTCGGCCACAAGGGAAAGTTCGGACACGAGTTTCTTGAGTTTGAGTTCAGGCCAGATGGTAAGCTGCGATACGCTAACAATTCCAATTACAAGAACGACACCATGATCCGTAAGGAGGTCTTCCTCACGCCTTCCGTCCTCCGCGAGTGCCGCCGCATCATCTCTGAAAGCGAGGTTCTATAGTTGATTCTTTTTATGGTTGATTGTGCGGTCAATTTATATGATTGCGTAACACTTTGTGCTTAAATTAGGGTTTTGTCTTACCTACATTTTGCTTGTTCGTTGATATTTTTTTTCATTATGCTTGATTCATTTGTCCAGTTTATTATTGTTATATTTGAATTTATTGTTTAAAGACATTTGCTATTGTACTTTTTTTTTATCTAGATCATGAAGAAGTAGATGATGTGGTCAATTTATATGCTTGTGTGACTTGGTGCTTAATTTAGGGTTTTGTCTGACCTACATTTTGTTTATCTGTTGATATCAGTGGTTTATATGTCTGAGATCTCACTGGTGTTTTAGGGTCTGCAAACTTTAGATTATTGAAGGCATTGATCCACCTTTTCTTTTAATACAATTTTGAATTTGTTATTTGATTTTGAGAATAGATCATGAAAGAAGATGATGGAAACTGGCCAGAACCGGATCGGGTTGGAAGGCAGGAACTGGAAATTGTGATGGGTAATGAGCATATCTCCTTCACTACTTCCAAAATCGGATCACTTGTTGATGTCCAGAGCAGTAAGGATCCGGAAGGGCTTCGCATCTTCTATTATCTTGTCCAGGTTGGTCAGCTTGTCATGTCTTTTTGTGTGTGATGATACTTTGTGTTTATTTTGAGTCATGTCCGGGGAGAAGTTTATACCTATGCCTGCTCAGTGTTAACTTGGCGCTGTTTTTACGGTCTTTTGGTAGGCTGTGTCTGGAAATTTAGACATGTAGTTAGTTTTCGATCAAATGTGTAGTTTGAAGCAACTCTAAGGCATGTAGTTTGTTCTGAGGTCTTCAAAGTTTCACTTTCAAGTCATCCTACTACTCATCATTGAGAAATTCATGCATATCGAAGCATTTGTTTGTTTCGGTTGTTGTGGCATTTGATTTCAGTATAATCGCATGAGCTCTTATTTTGCTCTATGCTTGTCCAATGTCCATTAATTTTAAGGCCAAGTCGAATTTCATTATCTTTTGTTGCTCTGCGGCGAAGACATATATCACAAAAAGTTGTTTGAATATTGGTGGTGTTTTATTTACCGTATTTATTTGCGTCAGCTGCTATATATTTACTGGCCTATGAATTGTTCCAGCATGGTCAAACACGAGCAAGAAGATTGAGATTTTGTATCCTTGGTTCTGATATGCATTTTTATCATCCTTTTGGTTTTGTATCAGGACCTGAAATGTTTCGTCTTTTCTCTAATCTCACTTCACTTCAAGATTAAGCCGATCTAAGGAGTCTTCCCTTCACCTGCAACACACAGCAGAAACACGAATCTGGATCTCGTTGAAGACATTGTTTTATGCTTTTGTGGCTTCCTTTGCTTCATTGCAGGGATTGTGGGGAATTATCAAGAACACTGATTATGTTTGTAGTCCAATGAAGGAAACTATTCTCACTTTCGTGTAAATGAATTGCAATTGAAGCTTTTCACCAGATTTTATGACCTTGTCTTGACTCGGTTTTTCAATCGAAACCACCGAACTAAGCTTTACTTTAGCATTAGTTAGGGTTGAGTAAATTTTTTTCTTTTGACAATCTGCATATAGCAAACAAACGAGGCGTAAGTGAGGACTTTACAAACGGTTGGAGAAGGAAATAAGTCTTAGGCAACAGCTCAGTCGTGACTAGCTTCAACAATTTTTGTGCACATACTTTGACATATAATCTGTTGCTCCGTTGGCCTCGCACCATAATGGGAGAACCCTCCAATTATACATTGACAACATTCTCATACAATAGATGAATAACGGTTGAGTATTTTGTTTATGAACGTTTAAATGTTTCATCAAATATATCAAATTATTACAGGAATTTTAATAACAAATTTTGACCAATTATTTTTTAATAGTCTTGTAGTACATTGGAATAATATAAATACCATTACTTTCACATAGAAATTCCTACATCAAAAGAAAAAAGTTACAAATTCTTTTATTAGAGCATTCCTGATATCCTATCGTGATAAAAAAAAATCATGTCACCCATATATCTCAATCTCATCATTGTTTCCTTTCATCTATTCATCCCTCATGACTAAATCAATCATGTACATCCCACTTATGACGTTTTTTTATCATCCTACTACATAAATTTATAGCTCATAAATATTAATTTAAAATATATCAAAGTGTATCGCGTTTTATATATCTCAATAAATTATGAATATTGATAATTATTTTGATTTTTTGATTTAGAAGATATATTCGTTGCAAAATCAAAATATAAACTGACATTCGCTGCAATCAGTTCACGACTCATCTTATTTTTGGTCATGAAATGATCTTTTCTCAAGTCGATAATCTCATAAGCTTTTCTATGATTGAAGATTGATACTCAAAAGGTAATGATGGGATGATCGAATATGTAAATGTATAAATTTTAGTAACGGAAAAATATCTAAAATGGGGAAATCCGTAGCGACGCCGGCTGGCTAAATGGCCAGCGCAACATAAACCCAGTAACCCACTAACAAATTCACAAAAAGGGGAAGAGAAAAGAAAGAAAAGACGAGAAGAGAAAGTAACCGTTCGCTGTCGCACATTCTCTCTCTCTCTCTCTCTCTCTATTTTTCCTCGCCCATTCTTTAGCAGATCTTAAAACCCTAAATCCGCATTATCGCTCGTTCCCAACTCACCGCCCGATCGCCAGGCAGCAGCAAGCTTCCTCGCTGTCATCCGCCGCCTCGCCTTCTTGCTCACTGAGACTCCGCCACTAATCAAACCAGTCGAGCCGCGCGCGATTCGATTTTGCGGCGTTTCTTGTTTTTCGAAATTGAGGAACGAGTGTGAGCGTGAAGTGATTTGGTGTCGTTGAGGTTGTGGTGTGGAGTGGAGTGTTTAGTTTGTTGGATTGTGGAACGAGAGAAAAATGGATGATCGCGGCGGCGGTGGAGGAGGAGGTGGCGGTGGTGGTGGTGTAGGAGGAGGAGAGTCGTTTGTGGCGGTGAGGAGGATTTCGCAGGGTTTGGACCGAGGAAGTAATGGCCAACCGACGTCAGGTAATTATAGGTATTTCTGGTTTTCTGCTTCGTTCATGGATACAGCCATAGGCATATTTCAATATGTGTTGGATGATGTCCATTCAGCTATAGGTAGGTTTTGGATCTGGTTGGCTTGGATTGGCCTTGATTGAGTTCACCTAGTTTTGCTAGCCTGATGTTGTTTGTATTGCTGATAATTGAAATGGTTATTGCTTCGAGGAGCATCCTTTTTTTCAGGATGATTATTATATTTAAATAATGTTTTGCCAAATTATAAGGGAGATTTGTAGGCATTTCAGAAATGTCTGCAAGGTGCAGAATGTTTTGTGAGTGCAGATCATTCTATTTTTAGATTTGGATTTGTTTGTACTTTAATGTACATGCTGATTAAGTATTGTGCATTTGAATTGGGTAGCATCATGAGGTTTAGGTGCTCATATTTTTTCGTGATGTCTAATTATTTCAAGCTGGTAAGCACACGCTACTTCTTTTCAGCAGTCATGGCCATGTTAACGTATTTTATGCGTGATATGTATGCAGTTTGTCCATGATATACAAGTATCTGAGACTTTGTTTTTTGTCGCTTGCATCTGTATAGCTGAAGTTATGGCTGGATCAACAGCTTGGATTGGTAGAGGACTCTCTTGTGTTTGTGTTCAAGGATCAGAGACCGATTCTCGCCCATCATTTGATTTAACCCCATCCCAGGTAATCCTGTTGAATCCTACTCTTTTACTTCAGTTTCTTGTATTGTATATATCAGCCACTTGAAGCATTCATCTACATGTAGCTTTTTGCTACCATGGCTGTGATGAATTGATTGAATTCAATAGAGCTTATTTGTTAAGTTTACTATGCCGGTTTGTAGGAGGAATGCTTGTTGAGGCTTCAGAAAAGAATGGAAGTTGCCTATGATAGTTTAGTTACTGAACATCAGGTACTTCAAAGTTCAAACTAGTGACAGTTATCAGTCAGTGGTAGTGGGCAGTGCGTGTCTCACAGATATTATTAATTAGAGTGACTTGTAAATTGTAATAGGTGTTTACTTCTACTAACCGTAGTGATGAAGCCTGATTCAACCTTGATGCAGGAAGCATTGATGGAACTGTGGAATGCCTCATTTCCCGAGGAAGAACTGTTTGGTCTCATATCTGAACAGTGGAAGGAAATGGGTTGGCAAGGAAAAGATCCGTCAACAGATTTTAGGTGAAGCGGTGTTGCAGTTATTTTCATATTGGTTAGAGTTTAATATCAATTTTATCCAGTTCACTGAAAGCTTATTCAGCTATTTTATTTTGTTTTGTCAGGGGCGGTGGGTTCATATCATTGGAAAACTTGTTATTCTTTGCCAAGAATTTTCCGGTACTTGGTCTCAAAATTTGCAAAATTGCAGTATTGTTGCTTCCTGTCCTAAGTATGAATGTGCCACATGCTTTATTTTTGTTTTTGTTTCTGTTTCCATGGCACGTGACCTAATGTATATTGATTTATGTGCTTATGTTGGTCGTCTGACAAAACGTATAGTGTGGGAACATATCATTGTTCTTATTGGTCTGCGGTGGCTTATTATCAGTTATATGTCTTTGAATATGTGTTACAGAAATCATACCAGGATCTTCTGAGAAAGCAGGAAGGTGAAAGGGCATTGTGGGAATACCCTTTTGCGGTAGCTGGTGTAAACATCACATTCATGCTTATTCAGATGCTTGACCTCGAAGCAGGTTTGCTAATTTTTCTGATTATTCACCGAATAGTTTTCTGCTTGAATAAATTTTACATGGGAAATGCTTCAATTGTACTGTAAAAATTTGGAGTAGCATTTCCTCTTTAGGAGATTGGAAAAGGAATGTGTATAGCCAGCGTATGTAACTGCAGTGTTTTTCCAGTATTTTGTGAGTTGGTTCGTGTGGTTGCTCTCCCTTCAGTTTTCTACCTGAAAAAAGAAGGTTTATGCAAGCAAATGATTTCAAAGATAGGCTTTACTCGACTCGATAATATTTCATTTTTATTCTGCAGCCAAACCCAGAACACTGGTGGGAGCAACTTTCTTGAAATTTCTATCAGGTATCGTTTTCAATTGATGAATATAGTTATGTCGACAAAGTACATTCTCCAAACTGCGAAGAAAGTAAAAAAAAGAAAAAGAAAAAAAAAGGGGTACATGAGATACTCGGTATATAACTCAAGCTTTGGAATCACTATTTTTTCACTATTTTCTGACATTGAATCTTCTGTTATCCCTCCAGAAAATGATTCAGCATTTGATCTTCTGTACTGTATTGCTTTCAAGTTAATGGACCAGCGATGGCTTGCTATGCGAGCATCATACATGGACTTCAATGTAAGAAATCTTGAGTAGTGGTAACTGTTGAATTTTTTCCCTGATCGACTATTATATATAACTTGTCAAGCTTTCCTATTTTACAAATATGTCATTGTTTACACCAGACTGTGATGAAAGCAACACGGGGGCAACTGGAGAAAGAACTGTTACTTGATGGGATTCAGAAGCTTGAAGATATACCTTCTTATAAACTACTCAGCCGATAGTGTTGGAGTTCTAGAAGTGCTAACACGCATGGTTCATGACATGTTTCGTCATTTTATATTTCTGCAGTGTTATATGCACTCACAGTTTAGTTTTAGGCAGCGGATTAAGAGTTCTAATGTGATTGAGGCATTTATGATCAGCATGTACATGTTCCAGCAGATCCATACTTGGAGAGATACATTAAATGACATGATTCAAGATATCACTGAATATTGAGATAGCTGTGTAGTTAAGAGACGTGGTTGCAGGTAACTTTTTCTTATTATATTACTAGTTGTTCTCAATATCAATACGAGGTGTTATAATGTAGTGCCAATCAGTTTCCAGTGCATGTGTGGTCGCACACACGAACAAAACAGTCCCATACCTAATCATAATCTCCATCACTGCCTGTTGGGACACCACTAGCCCTGTCGATAACCTATTATATTATAACAAATTCACAAAATCTATTTTCTTTGGTAAACCACGAAAATATTTTTATCTCTCGCCGACTTAGGGTAATGGCAAAACTTGCACTTCAAGAAATTACTCTGCATCACCAGATTCCCAGCTAATGTACGTAATCAAACTATGTAGCACTTGGTCACTTCCATGAATTTTCACAGTTGACGGGCCTAATCCAGTCAAAGGACGCAGCTTTATTACCAACTGTTGCAGTCCCATTGAAACAACTTCGCTTAAAGACTTGCCAGTCACGCAAAACGGCCGCCAGGTCACTCACCTTGGCCCGAATGCTCCTACAACAATTCGCATGGACAGTAGTGACTACCCGAATATCCCATTGACCGGAACAAAATCCGTTAAAATACAACGGATCGAGATATCGTGTAGTGACGTTCAATTTTTGGAATATATTATCACGAATGAGGTCCAAAAGCACGTCCTGCTCTTTTTTACCAGTCGAATTATTATTCATTGAATACCATTTATCGAACAATGCGATTGTCTGATTGTTGGATCGGACGAAGTAGAATCCAGTGTTGATTAGCTTCTCCGTCGGGGAGGCCTTGCGCATGTCGAGGCTGATTTGGAGGTCAATTTTCGAGTCGTTGCTTAAATTCTCGAAAGGGTTCCTCAGCCATAAAACATCTGTGTCCTGAACAAAATCCAAGTATCAAATTTTAGTAAAATGGATTATCAAACAAAAATCATTTTTCAATATAAATTGAAGAACAAAAAACTCAGTTTATGCAAATCAATTATCACTTTATTGTTAGTACTATTTAATCAGATGCGCCTATATTTAAAAAAAGCCAAAATTAAATCATTAACTATTCAACTAAATTCAGATGTAACTAAAATGTAACAAAGGCGTTTCAAACCAGAATAAAATAGTCAAACAATCAAAGAAACCTAAAAATTAATTGTGATATTTAAATTAGCTATTTTGACTTACAGTGAAAATAAAGTTGAATCCCAGCTTGAGGATATTAAGCAGCAGCTCAGTCCTCCTCCACATCATTTTAATAAAATCATCAGACATGTAAAGCTTCTCCCCTCCAAAATCCACCCCATCAGTTTCCATTTTGTAGCAGTTTAGCCTCAAAAACCGGCACCGGTCGTAGGCTGTTCTGTCCGCTGCCACAATGAGGAGACTGTCCAAAAGCTGCCTTGTGTTTTCCCCTAGCCAGAAACTCTCCAAGAATGTGTCCAGCATTGTCGCTGAGCCGTCGTATACGTCGTTCTGGACGTAGGCCTTGTTCACTACTGCTATGATCAGTGTCTTGTTGGTTGATACTCGGGTCAGGATCGACTCGAGACTCTCGTCTTCTTGGCCTTGTAAATTCTTTAAAAAAACCAAAAATAAAAAAAATCAATTTTTTTTGTTAAAATAGTTACTGTCCAAAAGAAATGAATTTAACCTCCTAAAAATCAATAAAAATTTGTTCGTACATGTTCGGGGCACGATGAGATGCGTTTTGGATCGTTTAACGAACATAAATACAGTGAATAAGGTGTGGCACTCGACATCCAGATAACCAAGCAAGCCAGAGTAGCAAGAAAAACGATACCGATCGTGGCGCTGAGGATCATGCTAACTGGACAGCTCTTCTCCTTTTCGGCCATAATTGGTGTTTTTTTTTCTTCTCTTCTGGTGAAAATTAGGGTTTGTGTTTTACCAGGGTTTGAGTTTTTGGGACATTGTACGACGTACGAGGAAAAAGGTGAGAAGAGATGATGAGATGATCATGGAAGAGGCTGAAGGAATATAAAACTAAGATGGGAAAAAAAGCTCCACCCTATGCAATTAGCATGACTTAAAAATTTTAGTTGAAGAGTTGGTATTTCACCATTTATTTAATTATTGTGACTAAAAAAAGGACTGTTATCAAAACATTACATGGGAATTTGAAGTTTTATTTATGTTAATTGATGTCAAAAAGTAAATAATTTTGAGTAGTTATATTTGACTTATTGGAATATTCAATACCAAAATGATATAGTTTTATACGTTTTACACTCCGTTTTGGATCACGAAAAATGTAGTGGAAAGAAGATAAAATGGAAAATAAATTTCATTTTTCCATGGAAAATGTTAGGAAGAGGTTTGTATTGAATTCTTTTATTTTGCTTGAACTTTCCATGGCAAACGCAAAATAATCAAACATGAGAGAACGTATTTCCTATACTTTTTTTTTTCTTACCCCATTTTTCATGAATTAAACGGAACTGATAGAGCATTTCATGATCTTGATTTTACTCGCTCCTATCTAACCTCGTACTATTGGATTTGATTAATATATATTATTTTTTAAAGAAATTAGTGTGCATTTGTATATAAAATGAATCAAGATGTATGTAATATATGTTACATAGGGAATAGAATCAAAGGCGAACTAAATTCAATCTTGCAACAATGAGTAAATTTATGGAGAAGTTAATTAGAGGATCATATTTTTATGTTATTTTCAAAAAAATTCAGACATGCACCAGAAACGTACAAATGTGGAGAAATAAATTAGATCGATATATTTTTGCGGACTTACATGTTGATCTGACTGGCATTTAGGATTGAGGATCAAGGAGGACCAGACCGTCGACCGCGATTCGGGAGAGGTACTCGGCAACCAGACAACGAAGAAAACAAGAGTGACGAAAGCCAACCCGAATGCCACCGCGCAAAGGTTGCTCGTTCCGGTCAAGCTCGCCCTTTCCGCCATTGATGAAAATTTTGTGGATTCAATTTAACTCCCGGGAAGTTTTTGCTAGGAGAGATGAAGAAGGTGATGAGAATGGTGCTTGGAGACGTTTTTATTTGTAGTGGTTTTAGTGAATGAGAGATGGGCGATGTTTATTTTTTTTCCTTTTTTTGCTGATTTTTTTATAACTTTTTTTTTGTTAGTTGGAAAGTAGGTGGCATTTTTAAGGCTCATTTTGTGGAGAAAAGAAAAACTGGAAGGGTTGGATAACGTGACCAAAATGCATTGCATACTCTATTTAGAAAATGGTACAAAAGTGCAATTTTTAAGTATGGACATGGAGTGCGATTGTGTGCCTAAAATTTCTATGTAGGATGTATTTTTGTTGATATAATAAAAACTATAAATAATGTAACGCCCCGAATTCTGAATTGATTATTATCCTACATCGAGTGAGAGTAGTGTTTGTACTAGCTTGATAAGCTATCCTACTAGCTATGTATGTCACCAATCTACCATGATTTTTGTGATAGACTCTAAGTTGTGGTGACGCAGGGAAGGCGGTGACATGCCAGCTAAGATAGAATAGACTATGCTTATAACGGTTTAGATCGGGTCCTTCCGTCGGATCGTTACAAATAATGATCAGTTTTTATTGAAACAACATCGTCTACGTATTCGCAACAGTTAAATATGCAAGTATACAACATCAAATCTGTTTCTCATCTAAACACAGGGATACAATGATATTAATCCTACATTTCTAAAATGAAAAATGAAAAAGGGCTTGATGTAAATCTTAATAAACGGAATTAGGTGGGACTTTTTATTCTACTTTTTTTAACGCATGTCATTGTGATGCTCTATATTAATTAACTTGAGCATCAGATTACTTGAGTTAGACAATATTTATGGACTTCCCAATCTTTTTTTATCAAAAAAAAAAAAGTTAGACAATATTTATGGACCCTCTTCGCAATAAGTATTATATTGAAATAGTTATGAACAGAAAAAAATAAACACAATTAAATGATTGAGAATGACATCAAATTACAAGAACTTTTTTTTAATGAAATGAACGTTTTAATTCTCAACCTGCAATACGTTTATCTTAAAATAGTTACGCACAAAAAATATTTTGTTTTGGAAATAAAAAATAGTATATTTTAAAAAAAGGAAAATATATAATAGTAAATCGTTTCCGTTTTGGTTTTCTTAAATTTATTTGTAAACGATTTAATAAAAAGAGGTGTTTGGATGTTATATAAGAAAATTTTATTTATTACATTTATAATTTAGCGGGATTAAACGGTGGCCGTTGCTTCAGATGAGATCGGATATGCCCAATAAAAAAGAAGTCACGATATGAGATCAGAGGAGCGAGCGGTGTCTGGCATTGTGTCCGGCGGTGGTTGTGCTGGTTGGAAGGTGACGGTGTGTTTGGAGCTGAAAATGGTTGCTGATGGATGTTCCGATGAGTTGATGGTGGTTGGTGGTTTTCGACGACCTGATGGGGGTGGCTGCTGGTGGATGTTTTGGCAAGTTGGCGTTTGTGCTGCTCTAACGCCTCTTTTTGAGCTTGTATTAGTCGTCATGGCGGCGCCTTTCAGTTGCTTTGTGTACATGTTTGTTTTTCAGTCGGTTTTAGTTTTTTAGGTTTTCAGGTGTAGTCGTGTAGACACCTATTGTTTCGTTCCGGACAAAGTTTCATGGTTTCTTGAAAGTTGCTGTATGAGACTCTTCTGCTATGTGGGCCCGGCCATTGTATTTCATATTTGTGGTAATCGAAAAAAAAAAGATATGCAAAACGCAGCGTTTTGATTGGGGTTCATATTCAAGTTGAAGTGGTTTACTGATAGTGATATCGAGTTTAGTACCGTAAATTCCATTGAGAGAGGAAAAACTAGGGCACACAACCGCGACCGCCAGGATAAAGGCAAGCGCTTGATTTCGAGCGGCCAGGAGGTAATTCGCAGTTTAGCACCCTATTATCGTTCACAATCTGTTGAAATTACCAAGACTGCATCAAAGAGTTTATGAAATTATATTGAATCGATTTCTTATGGACTTGTGTGTTGTTATGAATGATGCTGACACTGTTGTGCACTTTGTGTAGCTGTAGACAACAAAAATGGGTAGCAAGCAGATAATTACAGACATCAGCTTGCCTGATAGAATAAGTGATCTTCCAAGTGATATCATCAGCTTCATTTTGGATCGTCTCTCTGTGAGTGATGCTGTTGCAACCAGCATATTATCCAAGGACTGGAGGCACAAATGGAGGACAATAGGAAACCTCATTTTCGATGAGGAATTTCTGGCAGATGTTATCAGTCCTAGTATAGAAGGCGACAGAGAAAGGATATATCTCGAGTACAGTAACATCATTCGCAGAATTCTGTTACTTCACCTTGGAACTGTTCGGAAATTTGTTCTTCATATCCCATACTTTGACTGTACTTTGCCTTCTGAATTCCTCAGTTCAATGATGCATTTCATATCCCAAAGTGAGGTGAAAGAACTTGTCATTGTCTACCATTCTCCAAAATTCAGGTTGCCAGCAGACATCTTTCACTGCAATGAGCTTCAGCGTTTAAAACTAGATGTCTGTACACTTGACCTTCTTCCTCCACAGGATTTCAGAGGATTCTGCAATCTCATTAGCCTTGATTTAATTGTTTCCGAAGATGAAGGTGTAATCGGCAATTTGATTTCAAACTGTCCCGTGCTCGAAAGATTATCCGTAAATTGCAGTGCCTGCAGACAGCCCTTGGTTATTGATGCCCCTAGACTCCGTTTTCTAAAAGTCTGCGATGTCTTATTCACATTGAAGAATGGTCACGGTGTTGCAGACATATCACTCAACTTTGTCGGAGACGTAATGGATTTTTGTTATCTGATTAGTATTTTTGGCTCCGTGCCAAATGTAGAGACCGTTGTTCTTCACCTCCCACAGACATTAGCAGTAAGTCAAATTTATGAATTTTCATTATGCAATTCTCTCTACATTAGTTGCTTACCGAATGGCTTTTGGTTTTAAGGATATGCCTCCAGGTGTTCCGATGAGCCTCCCCACCACTCTGCATAACCACAAGAGTCTTACTCTACTTTACGTTGATATTTCTTCTTTGGAGCACATTTACTTCTTCCTCTGTGTATTAAAAAGCTCGCCTAATTTGCAAATGCTGAATCTTGAGGTAAGAGAAGTCAGTCTTCCATGTTACAACAAGTTGTTGGATAAAACCAAACTCATGTCTCCTCCTTATGACTTTTTATAGATCCTTTTATTTGAAATCAGTGAGGATGAGGATGCTCTACACTTGCTTGATATGCAAACTAGGGAGATCACTCATACACTGAAGAGCCTCTTAACTGTAAAGATAAAGGGGGGGCCCTTCGGAAGTAAAACTGGAATCAAGTTGATTAAACTGATTCTATCCTGCTCCCCCATCCTAAAAACTTTGTTTTTGATGGGAGATGATGAGGCAGAATTCACTTTAATGTCAGAACTATTGCAGTGCCCTCGATCATCATCCCGAGCTGAGGTGATCTACTCCGAATATCCTGGAGACAGCTCTATATTTGACTTTTAGTCTTTGAAAGCATAGGCACAATTATCTTCAGCGAATCTGTAACGTCAACTGCAAATCCAAATTCCAGTTTTTTGAAAACATGAAAATGGTGTCTATCTGTACTAGGTACTTTTATGAACAAGGGACGAGGCTGTGAACTTATATATGGGAAAGAAGTGCTGAGAAGTTTAAATGATGCATGATGTGGAATAAGATTCTTAATATGCAGAAGATTCTTGTAATGGAAATAGTGGTGAAAACGAGATGATACGTTCGCGATCTACTCGTGAACGAATTCGGTCAAAACTCGATTCGATCTTAAACGAGTCAAGTTCGAACATAATTTTGAAGCTCGTTAAATAAGAGACCAAATACGAACAAGACGGTGCTCGACTCGTTATGTTTGCAAATAGCTCGTTTTTGTGTTCGCACTCGGCGAAAACTCATAAAAATTAAACGAACCGAGTTCGACTCGATTCATATGCAGCCAAAATGGAAAGCTACGGTCTTAATGAAACCCAGCAAGAATATTGGGCTGACCGTCTCGTCCCAATTTATATATAATGGACCGAATCTACGAGCCGGTTTACACATATTGGGCTTTTTCTCCCAGAGACAGTTTGCTGAAATTTGCAGGGCATTTTTTGTGTATTTATTTATTTTATTATTATTTTTATTGGCAAAAAGCTAGGGCACAAAAAATTGCGACCGCGGGATAAAGTCAATCGTTGCATGATTGTAAGCCGCGAAGAGGTAATCTTTCTCTTCTCACAGTCTGCATTAAAGTGTTGTTATGATGCCGACTGTGTTGTGCACTTGTTGAAGCTGTAGACAACAAAAATGGACAGCAAGAGTAATATCATTGATTGCATTTTGGATCGCCTCCCTATCCGTGATGCTGTTGCAACAAGTGTATTCTCTGAGGAATGGAGGCATAAGTGGACGAGAATACCAAACCTTGTGTTTCATATTAATGAGTTTGTCGAACATATTATCGGTTATCGGAGTGAAAGAGACATTACAATGAGTTTTAGTAAAAATGGTTAGCAAGCAAATAAAGATTACAGAGAGTAGCTTACCTGATAGGGTCAGTGATCTTCCCGGTAATATCATTGACTGCATTTTGGATCGCCTCCCTATCCGTGATGCTGTTGCAACAAGTGTATTCTCTGAGGAATGGAGGCATAAGTGGACGAGAATACCAAACCTTGTGTTTCATATTAATGAGTTTGTCGAACATATTATCGGTTATCGGAGTGAAAGAGACATTACAATGAGTTTTAGCAAAAATGGTTAGCAAGCAAATAAAGATTACAGAGACTAGCTTACCTTATAGGATCAGTGATCTTCCCGGTAATATCATTGACTGCATTTTGGATCGCCTCCCTATCCGTGATGCTGTTGCAACCAGTGTATTATCTGACGAATGGAGGCACAAGTGGTCGAGACGAGAATACCAAACTTTGCTTTTGATCTTGACTTTCCTAAGACACGCGGAGAACCTGCAGTGATGAATCTTGAGTACAGTAACATCATTGGTAAAATTCTGTTACTTCACCTTGGACCCATTCACAAATTTGTTCTTCATATTCCAAATATTGGCTAGCTATACTCTGCTTTTTGACTTCCTCAGTTCATGGATGCTTTTCATATCCCAAATATGAGGTGAAAGAACCTATCATTGATGACGAAAATATATACTTGGCTTCTTTTGTTGAGGTTGGGATATCATGCTCAGTGGTTTACTGAAGAATTCTGGAGTCTAAGAAGTCTCAACCGACACTAGAAAATTTTCCAGAGTTCTTCAGTACAGCTCACTTTGCTTGATTGCTCTTGGTCCTCTTTTACTCAAAGATCAATTCTATCCTGGTGCATTATGGAGCCTTTCTGCACGATTTTTTTCATTACGGAGTGTACAATGTCAAAGTTTGATCTATTTATTAGCAAAAAAGTGATACTGAAGATATCAGTTCCCTTGTAACTGAGAGGCCTAAGCTTGTTATGGACTCCTTCCTAACCCGCCCGCAGTAGTCAAATATATCAGATAGGTAAGAGAAGTTGGTTTTTCCAGCGTGGAAATTGATTACCAAGTCCCAATAAGAGTTCAAGGGATGCAAACTTATTTTGATGTTATGAAAACTACAAATAAAGGAATCGTGTATGTTTTCTCAACATCCCACTGAGTTCATTTGTTGTTCTTTTGCAGAAGATCGACTTGGTCAAGTCAAGTTGCTATTAACGGAGTGCAGTTGGGAAGCTAATGGTTAGTGTTTTATATGTGCATATAATAGAAGACTAAGATGAAATCACAAACTACTTTTCTTACTTTTCTACACTCCAGATGGCAGCATGAGAGTAAATTCAGTTATGTTTTTTATAGAAATCTGGGTCTATCTGATGACCTTATTGCATTTTGGAGGTGGAAAAGTCCATGGTTGTTGAGGATCAACAGATGACAGTTGATACGACTTGCCTTTAGAGATGATGACCAGCACATGTCTTGACCCTTTTTGTAGTGCGTAAGCAGACATGGTAGCAAGAGCAGATAAAGGAACTGAGATTTTTTTATAATCTTGCACTCTAAGAAATTATATATCAAGGTAAACATGAAGTCGAGATGCTGTTGTGTGCACCTTTGCATCATCCTTTCAGCCATTTTAGTTGCCTGCTCAGCTTCCTTATTATCAAAAGAGAACGAAAATGACGGACCAGCTTTGATGGCATTGAGAGATGGGTTTATTGGCAGTAGTAGCATTATTCCATCATATGGAAGTCCTCTAAGTTCATGGAACGCTTCTCTGCATTTCTGCAAGTGGCAAGGGGTAATATGTGGGAAGAGGCACAGAAGGGTCACTGTATTAGATCTTGTCGAACAGAAGTTAGATGGAGTTTTGACTATGTCAATAGGTAACCTCACTTTCCTCAGAGAGCTATATCTCACTAACAACGCTTTGCATGGTGAGATACCTAAAGAAATTGGCAAACTTGGAAGACTTCAGTATCTGCGCCTAGGTGGTAATTCCTTTGAAGGACGAATCCCACTAGAGTTAGGTAACTGCTCAGATCTCCGTAAGGTAGACCTTTCCCGTAATTCTATTTCGAGAAGAGTCCCGTTGGAATTGGGATCTCTATTGAAACTAACTTCATTTCGTGTCATGAGGAACAATCTTATGGGAGAGATGCCATGTTTCTTTAGAAATATGTCGTCACTGAGATCACTTCATCTCGCACATAATCATTTTCATGGAGAAATTCGAGATTGTCTACGGGTTAACAAAACTGACTAATCTCTCATTATTGTCGAATGAATTTTCTGGGAAGATCTCTCCACTGTATAATGTATCATCATCTTTCGAGATATTGGAAATAGCCAACAACAGCTTCACAGGAACATTGGCGCAAGACATGGACATTGCATTTCCAAAACTAACTTTTTTGAGCTTCTGGGGTAACAGTTTCACTGGAACAATTCCTTCTTCATTGGCCAACATGTCCAGGCTTACATCGATTCAATTAAGCAAAAACAACTTGTCGGGGCGTGTTCCGGACAATCTAGGAAAGCTTGAAAACCTTAGAATTCTTTACTTGGGCAACAACAATTTAGGAAGCGAGAAGTCAAATGATTTGAACTTTATTGATTCACTCACCAACTGCACAAAATTGGAAAAGCTGGGTTTCAACACGAACAGGTTTACGGGTTCACTTCCAGACTCTGTTGCTAATTTTACTTCTAAATTAAATTGGCTTGCTATGTATGGAAACCACATCAAAGGGTCTATACCCAAAGGGATTGGTGAGCTTTCTGGTTTAGCCACTGTTAGTTTGAGTAGGAACTTACTCACTGGTACCATCCCCAAGTCTATTGGAAAGCTCACAAATCTGTCTATACTACATCTATCTGTGAATAAGTTGCAGGGTGAAATCCCGTCTTCCATAGGTAATCTGACAAGATTATATGATCTAGCTCTGTCTACAAACTCATTGGATGGTATTATACCAACAACCCTCGAAAACTGTACAAGTATGCAACTGCTTAACATCTCAAGGAATCAACTTAGTGGAAATCTACCAGATGATTTATTTACTCAATTCCAAGGCATCTGGTCCTGTGACCTGTCATATAACCCCTTTCATGGTATATTTTCAAGTGAATTTGGGAGCTGATACAATTGAGCTTTTTAGATGTTTCTCATAATAAAATTTCTGGAGAAATCCCAGCTCAACTAGGTGATTTATCGGGTTTGGAATATCTTATCATGGCTCAAAATTTCTTTAAAGGAAGCATACCAGCATCTTTGGGCAGATTGAGAGGGCTAAAGTGGCTGGATCTTTCCAATAATAATTTATCTGGAGTGATCCCGAAGAATTTAGTTGAAATAAGAGACCTTCGATTTCTGAATCTGTCATACAACCACCTACAAGGCGAGGTTCCATTGTTTCACAATGTAACTCAGTTTTCATTTGTAGGAAACAATGAACTTTGCGGAGGGATACCAGAAACACAATTTCTACCATGCTTGCCTCCAGGGAGAGGGAAAATAATTTCTAGAAATTTTGTCATTGCCATCACATTAAGTGTTACTGCAGCTCTTTCTCTGTTTGGAATTTTATTCATATTCTTATGCAGTCATAGAAAATACAAGAAAGGCGATATGAATGCCATAAATGAAAGATATCAACGAGTCACCTATGCAGAACTTTTCAAAGCCACCCAGGGTTTCACAGCATTGGCACTGGAAATTTTGGAGAAGTCTATCGAGGCATTTTCGATGGAAATGAAAGAAAGTTGATTGCTGTGAAAGTGCTAAATTTGTCAAAGCATGGAGCTATAAAAAGTTTCAAAACTGAATGCAAAGTACTAAGAAGAATCAGGCACAGGAATTTGTTAAGGATCATAACTTCATGCTCGAGTTTAGACCACAAAGGAAATGATTTCAAGGCTCTAGTGTTCGACTTCATGTCAAATGGAAGTCTTGACAATTGGCTATATTTTAAAGATGGAGAGCAACGTGAAACAAGTAAAGTTTTGACTCTTGCGAAGAGATTGGAAATTGCTATAGACGTGGGTTGCGCTTTGGATTATCTTCATTACTGCTGTGAGACACCTATTGTTCACTGTGATCTGAAGCCTAGTAATATTCTTCTAGATGAAGGCATGGTTGCTCATTTCGGTGACTTTGGATTAGCTAAGATGTTTCAGCTTGTCACAGAGAATCTCGGGGGAGGTGAATCCTTGTCTACAGCCATTAAGGGATCTATCGGTTACGTTGCGCCTGGTAAGACAGCTTCCATCTTCATATTTTACATACAACCTCACTTTTTTTTGGGTAACATTTTGGTGATATTTACAAAAACTTTTTGCACTGCAGAGTATGGAATGGGTGCAGCAATTTCACCACAAGGGATATATAGTTATGGGATCACCCTGCTTGAGTTGATCACAGGAAAAAGACCAACTGATGACATGTTCAATAATGAAATGAGCTTTCGGAACTTGATTATGAAGGGGTTGCAAGAAGCTTTAAAAGATATTATTCCCAAAGGAGAGCACAGGTCATGTGTAAGACACATTTATGCAAATTTCAAAAAGAAATTTAAGGGAAAAGAGCTTAAAGATGCCATGTGGGCTGCTGCCAGAGCAACATCAAAGGGCGAAGTTCCCTTGTTTCACAATGTAACTCAGTTTTCAGTTGTAGGAAACAATGAACTTTGCGGAGGGAAACCAGAAACACAACTTATGCCATGCTTGCGTCCAGGGAGAGGGAAAACAATTTCTAGAAATGTTGTCATTGCCATCACATTAAGTGTTACTGCATCTCTTTCTCTGTTTGGAATTTTATTCATATTCTTATGCCGTCATAGAAAATACAAGAAGGACGATATGAATGCCATAAATGAAAGATATCAACGAGTCACCTATGCGGAACTTTTCAAAGCCACCCAGGGTTTCACAGAATCTAACTTGATTGGCACTGGAAATTTTGGAGACGTCTATCGAGGCATTTTCGATGGAAATGAAAGAAAGTTGATTGCTGTGAAAGTGCTAAATTTGTCAAAGCATGGAGCTACAAAAAGTTTCAAAACTGAATGCAAAGTACTAAGAAGAATCAGGCACCGGAATTTGTTGAGGATTATAACATCATGCTCAAGTGTAGACCACAAAGGAAATGATTTCAAGGCTCTAGTGTTCGACTTCATGTCAAATGGAAGTCTTGACAATTGGCTATATTTTAAAGATGGAGAGCAACGTGAAGCAAGAAAAGTTTTGACTCTTGCAAAGAGATTGGAAATTGCTATAGACGTGGGTTGCGCTTTGGATTATCTTCATAATTGCTGTGAGACACCTATTGTTCACTGTGATCTGAAGCCTAGTAATATTCTTCTAGATGAAGACATGGTTGCTCATGTCGGTGACTTTGGATTAGCTAAGATGTTTCAGCTTGTCACAGAGAATCCCGGGGGAGGTGAATCCCTGTCAACAGCCATTAAGGGATCTATCGGTTACGTTGCCCCTGGTAAGACTGCTTCCATCTTCATTTGTACACACATAATCTGACTTCTTTTGTAACATTTTGGTGATAATTACAAAAACTTTTTGCACTGCAGAGTATGGAATGGGTGCAGCAATTTCACCACAAGGGGATATATACAGTTATGGGATCACCCTGCTTGAGTTGATCACAGGAAAAAGACCAACTGATGACATGTTCAATAATGAAATGAGCCTTCGGAACTTGATTATGAAGGGGTTGCAAGAAGCTTTAAAAGATATTATTCCCAAAGGAGAGCACAGGTCATGTGTAAGACACATTTATGCAAATTTCAAAAAGAAATTTAAGGGAAAAGAGCTTAAAGATGCCATGTGGGCTGCTGCCAGAGCAACATCAAAGGGCCAATTTAATGAAAAGATGGAAGCGTTAAAGGATTTAGATGTTGCTTCTCACTTGCATATGACAACATTTGATCCAAAAGTATGGTCTAGGCATGCTTTTAAGTTTTTCTCAAGGAGTGATGCGCTATGCAGTAATATCTCAGAGTGCTTCAATTCATACATCAAAGATGCACGAGAATGCCCTATCATTACTTGTTTGGAAACTATCAGATTACTTTTGATGAAAAGGTTTCAAGAAAAGTATTCAGGAATGATAAACTATGGATATGATATCATGCCAAGACCTCTAAAAAAAGCTGGAGGAGCATAAAAAGAATTCTTTACATTTACAAGTCAGCTGGAATGGAAGAGGTATGGGTTTTCAGGTTGCACGTAACGTGTGGGACGGACATGTGGTTGACTTAGAATCATACACATGTGATTGTAATTTATGGGATTTAATCGGAATTCCATGTGTCCACGCATGCGCTGCAATATTTCATATAAATGGAAACCCGGATAATTACGTACATCATAGTCTGAAGAAGGAAAATTTCATCAAGGCATATGAAGCTTCTATTAATCCTATGCCTGGGCCAACAGAATGGCCTCAAGTTGATGGCAGTATTGTCTTGCCTCCTCTTTTTAGAAAGCAGCCAGGAAGACCAAGAAAAAAGAGAATACGAGAGGTTGATGAACCAGTTAACCCTCATCGCGTTAAAAGAGGAGGCACTAAAATTAAATGTTCAAATTGCGGGAAAGTTGGACATAATAGGAAAAGATGTCAGGATGAACCATCTGATTCAAAGAGAGCCACACAAGGAGCAAAGGATGCAGAAAGAAAAAAATATCGAGGCAACTAAAGAAAGTAAGACTTGAAGGGTCACAATCAGACAAGTCTAACTTATCACCGCCCAAAAAACCAAAGGTTTACCTGATTTGCTAGTTTAAAAGTTTAACATTTTACTCTTTTGATCTCAATTATCTATGATTAACATTCCTTTTGTTATCTAATAGGATAAGAGAAAACATAAAGATCCACCGTTAAGCCACATGCGAGGAAGTCAAGTAAATATGCAATATCACTTGATATATATCTTGTCTTATAGATTTGCTTATTAGTATTTAACTTTTCTTCTTAGTATGTCCACGTGATATGTATTTATACTTTGACTAATTAAATTGTGTTTTATTATTGTAATAGGCTTCCAACCAAGTTCCGCCAACGAGCGAGTGGACTATTGGATATGAAACCTCTGGTAGTGCTATTACTTATAGACCGCCACAACATGCAGGTCCAATATCTATCGGTGGAGGTATGTTTACCGGACCAAGAGCATCTACTTTGCAAGATCGAGCTGTTTCAAACACATTTCAAGGAACAAGTTCAAGTCATGAATGAATTTAATGGCGTTGAATTTCTGATTGGGTTGCTCAGTATTGACTTGAATGTAGTCGGATTAACATTGTAGTTCTTCTTTTTCTATGTTTATTTAGTCACAACATTTGCAGCGCAGAATAAACACTGTTGGACCTTCAGTGTGTTCATGTTTAAATTGCTTCCATCCTCGATTTTCATAGTTCCATATGCTTCCCTGATTTTAGATTGTTGGCAGTGTTTAATTTAAAAATCACAATAATGTTTTGTTACTATCAAAGTTGCAAAATGTGATCCGGCCACTTTTGCCAGATATTGAATTTGCAAAGAAAATAAGATTGAAAATTTATTCTGCATTATTAATTTATTAATGATACTTTTCTAATTTTTGTAAACCAAACAAGTGATATAATTGGATTGAAAGTTTTGATTTCTAAATTTTGAAAAATAATCATAAATGTTGTTAACTAACATAGGTTTTTAACGGTGTTAAACTAAATTTGCATATTAGTCCAGAAATCATTAAATTGAAAAAGTCCGGTCCTTGATTTGAAATGGAACGGTAGTCCAGGGTATGTTTTTGAAATTTTCCCTTAAAAATATTGTCCCAAATTACGTTTACCGAATTTGCAAAAAACTAAATCTTGGGGTAAGAGAAGTCAGTTAATCAACTTGCCAAGTCTCCACTTGGGTGCAATTATTCGAGGACAGTTGGAATTTGGAAAGCTCACATAGTTAGTGTCTTGACTTATAAATGTGCATAGAAGACTTGGGATGAAGTCTTATAGCTAATTTTCTACATTTCAGATTGTAACGCGTTTTTGATGTTCCACTTAGTTCTTTTCTTATCGGTTAGCAGAGGACTTGGGCAAGTCAAGCTGCAATTATTCGAGGACAGTAGGGAAGCTCATAGTTAGTGTCTTGACTTTCGAAGTCTATCAGAATTAGATGAGCTTACAAACATCCTGGTGTTGGAAATTTCTACCGTTATTTGAGGATCAGCAGTAGATATGACTTGTCTTTATAGATGATGGCCGACAGGTCTTAACCCTTTCATGTAGTGCATTTAACTTCATGGAAGTCAATAGCTAATCTATCTCAATCCCTCTCACAATTGGCAGCAAGATCAAATAAAAGGACGATGTGCGCTTGAGGAAATTTTATAAAGCAGCTGAGATTTTCATAGTCAGCTACTCAACAAAATTATACCGAGGTAAACATGAACTCGAGAAGTTGTTGTATGCACCTTTGCATCATCCTTTCAGCCATCTTAGTTGCATGCTCACCTTCCTTATCATCAAAAGAGAACGAAAATGACCGAATGGCATTGATGGCATTGAGAGATGAGTTTATTGGCAGTAGCAGCATTCCATCGGATGGAAGTCCTCTAAATTCATGGAACGCTTCTCTGCATTTCTGTCAGTGGCAAGGGGTAATTTGTGGAAAGAGGCACAGCAGGGTCACTGTATTAGATCTGGTCAAACAGAAGTTAGATGGAGTTTTGACTACGTCAATAGGTAACCTCACTTTCCTCAGAGAGCTAAATCTCATTAACAACTCTTTGCATGGTGAAATACCTAAAGAAATTGGCAAACTTGGAAGACTTCAGTATCTGTACCTGAATGGAAATTCCTTTGAAGGAGGAATCCCAACAGAGTTAAGTAATTGCTCCAATCTCCTCCAGGTGAGCTTTTCCCGCAATAAAATTACTGGAGTAGTTCCATCGAAATTCGCCTCTCTGTTAAAACTAACTTTGTTCCATGCCTACAAAAACAATCTTATGGGAGAGATGCCATGTGTTTTTAGGAACATTTCATCATTGAGATCACTTCATCTTGGGAATAATCTTTTTCATGGAGAAATTGGAGATTGCCTACAGGGGTTAACAAAACTGACTAATCTCTCATTATTGTCAAATGACTTTTCTGGGACGATCTCTCCACTGTATAATGTATCATCATCTTTCGAGATATTGGAAATAGCCAACAACAGCTTCACAGGAACATTGGCGCAAGACATGGACATTGCATTTCCAAAACTAACTTTTTTGAGCTTCTGGGGTAACAGTTTCACTGGAACAATTCCTTCTTCATTGGCCAACATTTCCAGGCTTACGATTATTCAATTACACGATAACAACTTGTCGGGGCGTGTTCCGGACAATCTAGGAAAGCTTGAAAACCTTAGATTTCTTAATTTGGGCAACAACAATTTAGGAAGCGAGAAGTCAAATGATTTGAACTTTATTGATTCACTCACCAACTGCACAAAACTGGAAAAGCTGAGTTTCTACATGAACAGGTTTACGGGTTCACTTCCAGACTCTGTTGCTAATTTTACTTCTAAATTAAATTGGCTTGCTATGTATGGAAACCACATCAAAGGGTCTATACCCGAAGGGATCGGTGAGCTTTCTGGTTTAGCGGTCGCTGATTTCGGTAGTAACTTACTCACTGGTACCATCCCCAAGTCTATTGGAAAGCTCACAAATCTGTCTAAACTAGATCTATCTGTGAATAAGTTGCAGGGTGAAATCCCGTCTTCCATAGGTAATCTGACAAGATTATATGAGCTAGATCTGTCTACAAACTCATTGGATGGTATTATACCAACAACCCTCGGAAACTGTACAAGTATGCAACTGCTTAACATCTCAAGGAATCAACTTAGTGGAAATCTACCAGATGATTTATTTACTCAATTCCAAGGCATCTGGTCCTGTGACCTGTCATATAACTCCTTTCATGGTACATTTTCAAGTGAATTTGGGAAGCTGATACAATTGAGCTTTTTAGATGTTTCTCATAATAAAATTTCTGGAGAAATCCCAGCTCAACTAGGTGATTTATCGGGGTTAGAATATCTTAGCATGGCTCAAAATTTCTTTAAAGGAAGCATACCAGCATCTTTGGGCAGATTGAGAGGGCTAAAGCGGCTGGATCTTTCCAACAATAATTTATCTGGAGTGATCCCGAAGAATTTAGTTGAAATAAGAGGCCTTCTATTTCTAAATCTGTCATACAACCACCTACAAGGCGAGGTTCCGTTGTTTCACAATGTAACTCAGTTTTCATTTGTAGGAAACAATGAACTTTGCGGAGGGATACCAGAAACACAACTTCTGCCATGCTTGCGTCCAGGGAGAGGGAAAACAATTTCTAGAAATGTTGTAATTGCCATCACATTAAGTGTTACTGCAGCTCTTTCTCTGTTTGGAATTTTATTCATAGTCTTATTCCGTCATAGAAAATACAAGAAGGACGATATGAATGCCATAAATGAAAGATATCAACGAGTCACCTATGCGGAACTTTTCAAAGCCACCCAGGGTTTCACAGAATCTAACTTGATTGGCACTGGAAATTTTGGAGACGTCTATCGAGGCATTTT
The DNA here is from genome assembly GCA_033675395.1 of Rhodiola chrysanthemifolia. Classification (NCBI taxonomy): domain Eukaryota; kingdom Viridiplantae; phylum Streptophyta; class Magnoliopsida; order Saxifragales; family Crassulaceae; genus Rhodiola; species Rhodiola chrysanthemifolia. The sequence continues at coordinate 4,211,722 of CM066207.1, forward strand.
CGATGGAAATGAAAGAAAGTTGATTGCCGTGAAAGTGCTAAATTTGTCAAAGCATGGAGCTACAAAAAGTTTCAAAACTGAATGCAAAGTACTAAGAAGAATCAGGCACCGGAATTTGTTGAGGATTATGACATCATGCTCAAGTTTAGACCACAAAGGAAATGATTTCAAGGCACTAGTGTTCGACTTCATGTCAAATGGAAGTCTTGACAATTGGCTATATTTTAATGATGGAGAGCAACGCGAAACAAGAAACGTTTTGACTCTTGCAAAGAGATTGGAAATTGCTATAGACGTGGGTTGCGCTTTGGATTATCTTCATAACTGCTGTGAGACACCTATTGTTCACTGTGATCTGAAGCCTAGTAATATTCTTCTAGATGAAGACATGGTTGCTCATGTCGGTGACTTTGGATTAGCTAAGATGTTTGAGCTTGTCACAGAGAATCTCGGGGGAGGTGAATCCCTGTCAACAGCCATTAAGGGATCTATCGGTTACGTTGCCCCTGGTAAGACTGCTTCCATCTTTATTTGTACACATACAATCTCACTTTTTTTTGGGTATCATTTTGGTGATGATTGCAACATTTTATGCATGACAGAGTATGGAATGGGTGCAGCAATTTCACCACATGGGGACATATACAGTTATGGGATCCTATTGCTTGAGTTGATCACTGGAAAAAGACCAACTGATGACATGTTCAATAATGAAATGAGCCTTCGGAACTTGTGTGAAAGAGCCTTACCAGATCATGTACATGAGATCGTTGATGAATGTATGGTGAATGAGTTACGTGAAGCCACTGCAACACGAAGGAATCCAGAAGAATTCGAAACCCAATGCTATAATACCTTCCTGACGTCGTTTGTTGAGGTCGGGTTATCATGCTCAATGGATTCCTCAAGAGATAGAATGGACATTCAATCATCCATAAAGTGCTTAAAGAAAATCAAAGAAAAGTACGATATGGTGTGCTATGAAGTCTGAAGCCTACCACGCGATGCATGTTAAGAATTCTGGAGTTGAAGTAGTCTCATTTGACACTGGAAGTGCTTCCAAGGTTTTCAAATACTGCTGCTGAGTAATTACTACGTATTATTCTGCCTTTACATTTTTGTTATTTGCGGAATGTAGGTTAATTATTAGCTTTATTGATTGAAGGGAAAATACAATAGAGTTTAAGATGAGACTCATAAACCTAACTCCTCACCCAATCCGATTTACAATCAATTAACCGATAGAAATAAAATTACACAAAACAGGAACTTCCCTGTGACGAGACGACCCAAAGCCCTCAAACGAATCACTGCAATCGGTCCCGGAATCCCTCCGACGGCCTTCCCCTGCAGCAACTCTTCCGGCGACTCAGACTCGATCCAATCTCGCACACGAAGCCACGATCAGTTGAGCTCGACGTTGAATCACTCTCAGTCGACTACACGCTCACGCTCGAAGCTTTCTTTTCACACAATCGCACTTCACACAATCGCACTCGAATTTCGGAAGCCCCAATTTCGAACTGAAGAACCCTAGCTGGGTTTCGGACTGGTTTTAAATGAATGAAGAAGACAGCCAAAACGCAGCCGTTCGATCGTAACGAACAAACCGGTCACTCGCGCGTTCTTCGATTTAGTGAAACGACGTCGCTGGCTTCGGAACTCAGACCCTTCAAGTGGAACGACGTCGCTGGAGCAAAGCTCAAAACTCCCGCTCCTCTAAACGACGCCGTTTGTTCCTCAGCACAACAGCAACTCAAACTTGTTTTAGCCTTAGCCAAAAACCTACAGTTTTTCCACCAAAGCACAAAACCAAAAGATACAAGCACAAGCCAACTTCTCACATATGAACCTCATCATAAACTCGACTTGATAACCTCAACAACATGCTTAGGATTATTAATCTCAACAATTGCCCTTCTAATCCTAACATGATCTTATAAAGCTAATATAACCTAAAGGGCTATAAAACAAAACTGAGAAGAGAAAGATAACTGAGATAAACTGAACTAAGGCAGGAAAATACTTGACCTTACCAGATGCTGAAGAGGGACTGCTTCAAGTCACAGCTCCTATAAACAAAGCATCTCTACAAAACTGAAACTTGTTAGTAGTTACAATCTTAGTCCCAAAATCTGCTGGATTCTTATCCCCTAGGATTTTTCTGATCACAAACTCCTTTGATTCAATCATATCCCTAATAAAATGGTACCTCACATCAATATGTTTAGAACGTTCATGATAGACAGGATCTTTACACAAGCACAAAGCACTTTGGGAATCCATATAGACAGTAGGCACATAAGCATTTCTATCAATTTCTTGTAAAATACCCTTTAGCCAAATAGCTTCCTTGGATGCCTCAGTTGCTGCTATGTACTCAGCCTCAGTTGAGGACAGAGCAACAATAGGTTGCAACTGAGATTTCCAAGAAATGTAATTCCCAGCCCATGTAAAGAAGAAACCAGTTGTGGATTTTCTGTTATCCTTATTACTAGCATAATCACTGTCTACATAACCATATAACTCAGTCTTAGGGGCATGTGAACCATAGATCATACCTAGTTTTCTAGTTCCTGAAATGTACTTAAGCAAGTATTTCATAGCAATCCAATGTTTATCTCCTGGGTTAGACATAAACCTACTAAGGACACTTACACCAAAAGCCAAATCAGGTCTAGTACAAAGCATAGCATACATTACTGAACCCACAGCAACATCATATGGAACTTTACTCATTTTCAGTTTATCTTCATCAGAAACAGGGCAATCATGCTTGGTTAATTCAAGATGCCCTCCTAAGGGCACAAGTGATGGTTTAGCATTTTTCAGTTGGAAATTTGGCTAACACCTTATCAAGATACTCAGTTTGTGACAAGTACATGATCCTTTTATTTCTGTCCCTAGTTATTCTAACACCCAGAATTCTTTTGGCTTCACCCATATCCTTCATATCAAGGTGTTTCTTTATATCAGACTTTATGCTATTAACAACAAGTCTAGAATCACTTATAATAAGCATGTCATCAACATATAACAGAACAAAGGCAGGGTATTTAGCATTCATATTCTTCAAGTAGAGACAAGAATCATATTTGCTCTTAGAAAAACCCAAGTCAGTCATGCAAGCATCAAACTTCCTATTCCATTGCCTAGGTGACTGTTTTAAGCCATATATGGATTTATTCAGGTAACAAACATGCTCAGGAAATTTCCTATCAACAAAACCTTTTGGTTGTTTCATATAGATAGTTTCCTCTAGGTCTCCATTCAAAAAGGCAGTTTTAACATCCATTTGATCTATTTCCCAGTTAAAAACAGTTAACATAGCTAACAAAAGTCTTAATGTCTTATACTTAACAACTGGTGCAAAGATCTCATTATAGTCAATCCCTTCTTTTTGTGAAAAACCTTTAGCAACAAGCCTTGCTTTGAACCTTGGAGGTTCAGCAGGGCTGTTGCCTTCTTTTAGTTTGAAAATCCATTTACAAGCAATAGCTCTAGCATTCTTAGGCAATGGCATAAGTTTCCAAGTCTTATTATCATACATGGATTGAATTTCATCATGCATAGCATTAATCCATTCAGTTGCATGCTTACAGTTTACTGCTTCTTCAAAGGTTTCAAGAACAGAAATATCATGTTTAATCATTTCAGAAACCAACAATGCATACTCAAGCACATTTGTGGCATAATCAGCATATCTTTTATTAGCCATCCTAGTTCTAGGTTCCCTATCCCTAGTTAGGACATAATTGGCTAAAGGATGATCATTCTCAACATGTTCAGCATCCACAGCAATATCAGGAGGCAAATCATCAACAACATGATCAATAACAGCATCAGTAATCACAGTTCCACTGTTCCCAATATTTTCAGAATTTAAGGGTTGGTCATGTTCAGGATTTGTTACCTCTCCCCCACCTAATTGGTGAGGATGCTGACCTTGATCATCTGGATTAATGTCCTGCATCACTCCTTGATCAAATTCCTCTTGATCATCAGCTTCATCAGGTGGGTCTGCTATGTAAGTTCTGGGCACAAAGTCCTCTACAGATTCATTGTTAGAACCTGAAACTTGCTCATTTTGAGATGTCAGTCTTGACTTGAAATGAAAATCACTCTCATTAAATGTCACAGATCTAGACACTATCACTTTATAACCACCAGACTGAATCAGCAACAATTTATAACCCTTAGTTCCTTCAGGATATCCCAGCATTACACACTTAAGGGCCCTTGGTTGAAGCTTACCCTGTGAAGCATGGGCATAAGCTGTGCAACCAAATGGTCTTAAGTGAGTTAAGCTAGGCTTCCTGCCAAACCACATCTCAAAAGGTGTCTTAAAATCTATAGCAGATGAGGGACTCCTATTGATCAAATAGCATGCAGTCATGACAGATTCACCCCACATAGAATGTTTCATACCAGAACTAAGTAATAAGCATCTAGCCTTTTCTAACAAAGTCCTATTCATTCTTTCAGCTGTGCCATTTTGTTGTGGAGTACCAGGAACAGTTAAGAGCCTTTTAATGCCATGTTCTTTGCAAAACATATTAAATTCATTGTTGCAAAACTCTAAGCCATTATCTGTTTTTAGTGCAATCAGTTTCAAACCAGTTTGGTTCTCTACCATGACTTTCCAATGTTTAAAGTGATCAAAAGCTTCATTCTTATGCCTTAGCAGATATACCCATACCCTCCTAGAAAACTGATCAATTAAAGATAGAAAGTAATACCTTCCAGCGATGGTTGGGACCTGGGATGGCCCCCATAAATCTGCATGGACACACTCAAGAGGTTTGACAGCCTTGTAAGATGATTTAGGAAAAGGATGAGCAGTTTTCTTGCTCAAAATACAGGTTTCACAGAAAGTCAACTCAGCAGGGGAAAAAGTCAATATCCCAGATTTTGCTAAGCTATTCAATCCTTTATTCCCTATATGTCCAAGCCTAGCATGCCATTGTTTGATTTCAGTTTGATCCTTATCAGCATGGTGATTAACAACATTCAGTTCATGTGAAGTTTCCACAAAATACAGTCCACCCTTTTTAATGGCTATAATGACAGTTTTATCATTTTTGATTACTTCCTTTATGCCATTGTTTGTATTAATTTTCAGGTGTAGATCATCAAACACAGATTCTGATAAGAGGTTTCTCCTAAGGTTGGGAACACATCTAACATTTTGAATGATCCTAGTTACACCATCAAACATTACAAGAGGGACAGAATCAATGCCTTTAATTTTTAAGGTAGTATGATCACCCAAAATTACTTCACCACCATCAATCAATTTCAGAGTGTCAAACATAGATTTAGAGGGACAAGCATGCATTGTACACCCAGAGTCTAAAATTCAAGAATCAGCATCACTAGAAGAGGAAACAACCAACAGTTCATTCTTATAATGATTTCCATGCTCACACACATTTGAAAAGCCATTTTGTTTAGTGTTTTGACCATTGTTTTGTTCCTTATCATGCTGTTTCTTAGTGCAAGTGTTTGCATAATGACCATTCTTTCCACAGTAAAAGCACTTTACTTGGGAAAGAGGTCTAGTGCCAGCCTTCTCATTACCATCTGAGTTTGGCTTAGCAGCAGGGGTGGATGTGTTTTTCTTTTTGTATTTTTGTTTAGGTTTACCCTTAAACATCATAACCTCATTCTTACTTTCAGGCTTGTGATCATTCTACTAGTCCCTTTAGTTTTAAACACCTTCAAAGACTCATTTTTCTGGACAATTACCTCAGTAATTTTAGTGAATGTGATTTCATCTCTACCATATTGAATAACATCTTTTACAGTGTCAAATTGGGGAGGCAAAGAATTAAGTAAAATCACAGCCTTATGAGTCTCCTCTATTTTATCCTTACATCTAGCTAAATCTTGAGTCATTTTAAGAAATGCATCAAGGTTTTCTTGAATGGACAAAGAGGTGTTCATCCTAAAGTTAAACAGACTACTTAACAGTGAAATTCTGCTAGGAAGGGACTTAGTTAGATAAATGGTTTCAAGTGTATCCCATAGTTCTTTAGGATCAGAGATATTTACCACTTTTCGAAGCACTTCATCACTTAGCCTGATCATTATTTCAGAATGAGCCATTTCACAGATCTCCTGCTTCTTTGCAGCAGATGTAGGATCCAGCCATTCTTGAGAGATGGCTCTATAGCACTTCTCCTTAACTAGGATTGCCTTCATCTTGGCTTTCCACAGTGAAAAATCCGTGGTCCCATCATAGGGCTTCAAGTGAGTACCTTCAGCCATGAGAAAAGGAAGACACAGATCAGTTCTTAACAAGACAGATAAGAACTTGAATCAATAAGGAGATTTTCAGAGTTATGCCCAAAGATCACTAACTAATCAAGATCGAAAAGAGAATCAATCAGGATTAAACAAGCTACTGATACCAATTGTTATTTGCGGAATGTAGGTTAATTATTAGCTTTATTGATTGAAAGGAAAAATACAATAGAGTTTAAGATGAGACTCATAAACCTAACTCCTCACCCAATCCGATTTACAATCAATTAACCGATAGAAATCAAATTACACAAAACAGGAACTTCCCTGTGACGAGACGACCCAAAGCCCTCAAACGAATCACTGCAATCGGTCCCGGAATCCCTCCGACGGCCTTCCCATGCAGCAACTCTTCCGGCGACTCAGACTCGATCCAATCTCGCACACAAAGCCACGATCAGTTGCGCTCGACGTTGAATCACTCTCAGTCGACTACACGCTCACGCTCGAAGCTTTCTTTTCACACAATCGCACTTCACACAATTGCACTCGAATTTCGGAAGCCCCAATTTCGAACTGAAGAACCCTAGCTGGGTTTCGGACTGGTTTTAAACGAATGAAGAAGACAGCCAAAACGCAGCCGTTCGATCGTAACGAACAAACCGGTCACTCGCGCGTTCTTCGGTTTAGTGAAACGACGTCGCTGGCTTCGGAACTCAGACCCTTCAAGTGGAACGACGTCGCTGGAGCAAAGCTCAAAACTCCCGCTCCTCTAAACGACGCCGTTTGTTCCTCAGCACAACAGCAACTCAAACTTGTTTTAGCCTTAGCCAAAAACCTACAGTTTTCCACCAAAGCACAAAACCAAAAGATACAAGCACAAGCCAACTTCTCACATATGAACCTCATCATAAACTCGCTTGATAACCTCAATCAACATGCTTAGGATTATTAATCTCAACAATTTTCTTCTGCGTTTATTTACCGAATAATTTTGTGGAAGAGTTTAGAACTCTTTGATGGTGGAAAGGACTGGATTAGTGTTGTTTGAGTTCCAGTTGTGTGAAATTTGCTCGGTATGTACTTCTTCTGATGATCAATTAATCCTTCGATTGGATGTGTACTTCGGCAAGGCTGAATTCCTTAAGAACAATAACTATACGGAGCCCAATTGAAATTTCCAGGCTCTCTCATACCCAAATTTAGTCCCGGTTATGAATGTTTGAAAACATGGAGATGGGTTTGCAATAAATTTTGTATATTGATTTTCTAATTCATAATTGTGGTAAATTGGTAGTTGTGGGTTTGCAATAAAATAATCCGAATCTGACCACATAAAGATTCGCATTACAGCGTAACCACCCTTAAAGGTGGACCGCTCGAATTAAATTGACCGAACAAACCGAAATTATTTCGGGAACCGAGTACATTATTTGTTCAATTGAGTTACAAAATTAGCGAAGCGAGTTTTCGAGAAGCATACCGACAGACCGATCAATGGCGTCAAAATCAGCTGCGTAGCCGCCGCCTTATCCGAGCGCGGCCAGTACAGTGCTTCTCTCAAATGTAATCTTTTTCTCTCATATCACCTTCCGTTTTGACCTCAATTTAGGATTCTAGGGTTTACTGCTGGGACGATGAATTCCCAAATTGTTTAATGTGTTTAGTTTATTCTTTATATTGATCTACAGACCTTACTTATGATGGGAAAAGTGAGTGAACTTGTTCATATTTTGATATTTCTGAAATCTTTCCAATTTGATCTTACTTGGTCACTTTGTTGGTCTTTTGATAAAATTTTCTCAGGATGAAATATAAACGAAATGAATTCCACTGACAAACAAAAAGGGAAAGGCTTTTTATACACAAGATTTTAATATGATTTGTATTACGTACGACTTCTAACATTTGACCAGCGATGGCCGATGAGCAGTAGAGTGATTAACTGATTATGTTTGCTTTGGGTCATTTCTTATCTGGCCATTAAATATTTTGCTAGATATCTTAGTTAATCAGCGATTCTGTGTTTTCCTTGTTTATTTTTTGTCTATTGAATTACACAGTATTTTATATTGTTAAACTATACAGGTCTCGAGGAATATAGCAAAAACAAGAGTAAGTGCCATGAGCAGTTTGATAATTACAAGGAGTGCAAGAAAAGAGAGGTATGTAGTATAAATACATGTGATTTTTCCGTTCTTTGGACACAAAGCTCATCTAAAATTGTGTCAGTAATTAGAACACTTATTCTGAAGACTGGTGTCAGTTCATCTTTATGTTTCCTTTGTCTCTTAGGGTGATCCAATTGGTAAATTTGTCTTTAGGTTAACTACGTCACTCGGAAAGCAAGTCTAAAACCCTCGAATACGTTTTGTGAAAGTTACGTTGCACCACAAGCTGCAAGCTTGTTAAGTTCCTCAAGGACTCACTTTAACGTTTTAATGGCTGATTAAAACTTAATGCGGATAATTCGAGAGCGAATTAATCGTTTGACTCCTCAAGCTCCCGTGGAACCAGTGGCGACTGATAACATTTTACATCCTGCCCTTGCTGTGCCAAGGGGGATGGATGTACTAAAGCTTTTTGAAATCGATATGGATCGGAAAATAAATGAGTACCTGAAGACGGTTCCTGATCTTCCTACCGTCCCTGAGCAGTATCTAAATCTGCCTGACCTGACCACAAACATGTCAGCTGTCACAACAGATTTCCCTGACTCCAAATTCCTGAAAGGACGATGGGGAGATTGCCAGGATGGGTAGGATGTTTATCCCTATGCTTACTTCAGGATTCTCACCACAGGGAGTCGGAGCCTTCTTGGTCATGGCATACAATCTGAGAAACAATGATATAGGAGACAAGCATGTGATTCCGGAAGAGGATGAAGTCGCGACCCCACTTGACATCAACTACACAGAATTGTCCACATCAGTCATTGCAACAGGACAACCTCATGAACCTTTTCCTGCAACTCAAGATGTAGAAATGGAAGCAAAAGTATATACCTTTCTAGCTGCATCCACATTGAGAATCTTCACTAAATCAGAGAACAACTATCTGTCAGCATGGGGACACATCACCAAGGGATTTCAAAGATTCCACGGATCTCCCATTAATGTGCCGATCGTCACTCCAAAGATTGAAACCCTTCAAAGCCTGAGCTACTTCTACACCAACAACCCCATCTTCAAGAACACCTTGTACAAGATTTTGTACTCAAGTGGAGCGTCACAAGCTACCCTCGAGATGAGAAAATTCTTATATGAAATTCACTTGGTGAACACCGGGCTCCACATTGTGAGCATCTTCGTCAGGCTATGTGATGTCCTAAACTGTCCAACAACAGATGTAATCGCTACAGTCTACTCTCCAGAATTTGAAAGAACCTTGTCTGTCCTAATAAAGATGATAAACCTAGTGGTGAGAAATGACAAGGAACACGAGAGAAAAATGTGGAGGTATGGAAGATTGTTTGATGAGACATTTATGGCACCCCTTCAAACGAAAAAATGTCCCACTCTCACATACATACTCGCTGCAGCATTACAAAGTGAATCAGCTGCCACAAACAAGAACATCCTGAAGATTGCTCAGCTTGCAGATGTTGGTCCGGAAAAGCAAAAAGCTTGTGTCATGATGGGAGAAATGTTGGTGAGATCAATCAGAAATAAGGCCACAAAGGGAACCGCCAGCTAGGTTGTCAGCTTACTTCATTCCTAATTCCTGCACTCGCATTAAAAAAAAACTACGTCACTCAGTATGATCCAAATATGTGGATATCGAAAGTGATGAATATAAGCTAAAATTCGTATCTTGGTTCCAAATTCTACTATAGTGTTTACTGTGCTTACCAGTTGATTCATATAGATAGATGACGTCAATGAGATTATAAGCTAAAGATTTTTTTTTTATCCTATTCTGTGTTTTAAAAAAAATCAGGTATCTAAAACCACTCTGCATTTTATTTCTGAATTGCTATTGCAGAGGAAAGCGCGATTGGAACGCAACAAGACTCGATCATTATTTGGATAATTGAGGCCTGCCATAAGCTGCGAATTAAGAGAGGCATCATTGCCCCTTTAAGGTGACTGTATCCACTCAAGGACATGACATAATGCAACAGTTGCTTAGTATGATAGACAAACAGCCTACAGTTTTACAAATGTGTTTTGTTATCTGTCAATATACATTTTAGAGCATTTGAGATACGTCTGCCAGCAGTTATGTTAGAATTTAGATGTAATAATCCAGGAGACAATATGGAGCATTCAACAAGAAAACTAGCCTTTGTGGTGTCAATTAAGTCTGCCAGCAGTTGTGTTTTGTTATCCATCGGATTTTTCATTTGCTTCCACCACTCAATTGAATCAACAAAAGTCTAATATGTCATTTGTGGTGTCAATTAAGTCTGATCATTTCTGAATTAAGTCTGATCACTAAGTTTTCACTCATGTTTCGACCTTTTAAACAAATTCGTCTGCTCTCAGTGTAAACTAGAGAGTTGTAGAACTTTGAGTTAGCTACGCAACGATATATAGCTTGCCTCTATTAGATTTTTCATTTGCTCCCAGCACTCAATTGAAACAAGAAATGTCTAGTATGTCATTTGTGTGTCAATTAAGTCGGATCATTTATGCATTAAGTCTGATTATTAAGCTTTCACTCGTGTTTCAACCTTTTAAACAACTTCGTCTGCTCTCGGTGTGAACTAGAGAGTTGTATAACTTTGAGTTAGATACGCAACAATATATAGCTTACTTCTATCGGATTTTTTATTTGCTCACAGCACTCAATTGAAACGACAAATGTCTAATACGACGATTGCGGTGTCAATTAAGTCTTATCATTTTTGCATTAAGTCTGATAATTTTAGTAAATCGATTTTTTCATCAATTCCATCAATATCATCATCATTATCATGATCATCCTCATCAACATCACCATCATCATCATCATCATCATTATCATCACCTGAGTTCATCATCATCATCATTGTTATCATCATCATCATCATCATCATCATATCATCATCATCATTGTTATCATCATCAACATCATCAAATCATCATCACACATCATCATCATGCTATCATCGTACATCATCATCCTCATCACCATCAATAAATAATATACTTATATATTAACATTAAGTACAAATATTAACAAAACAAAAAATATTTTCTGGCTGATGTCAAAGTTAAGTTGAGTTTCAGTTAAATCATGTTTCAGTTAATATAAGTAATTTTCAGTCAATTTCAGTTCAGTTACAGTTAAGTTCAGTTAAGTGTCAGATCAAGTGGACATGCGCTAAATCTGATCATTTATGCATTAAGTCTGATCATTAAGATTTCACTCGTGTTTCGACCTTTTAAAATTACCCCGTCTGCACGCGGTGTAAACTAGAGAGTTGTAAAGCTTTGAGTTACCTACGCAATGATATATAGCTTTCCTCTATCGGATTTTACATTTGCTCCCAGCACTCAATATAAACAACAAAGGTCTAATATTCTATTTGTGGTACCAATTAAGTCTGAACTTTTATGCATTAAGTCTGGTCATTAAGCTTTCACTCGTGATTCGACTTTCTAAACGACATCGTCTGCTCTCGGTGTGAACTAGAGAGTTGTAGAGCTTTGAATTAGCTACGCAATGCTATATATAGCTTGCCTCTGTCATATTTTTTATTGGTTCCCAAAACTCAATTGAAACAACAAAGGTCTAATATGTCATTTGTAGTGTCAATTAAGTGTGATCATTTATGCATTAAGTCTGATCATTAAGCTTTCACTCGTTTTTCAGCCTTTTAAACAACCTTGTCTGCTCTTGGTGTGAATTAGAGAATCTTAGATCTTTCAGTTAGCTACGCAACAATATATAGTTTGTCTCCATTGAATTTTTCATTTGGTCTCAACACTCAATTGAAACAACAATGATCTTATATGTCATTTGTGATGTCAATTAAGTGAACATTATGCATTAAGTCTGAATATTAAGGAAAATTTTCCAATTTACTCAAATTCCAAATTTGAGTTCCAATTTTACTCAATCTCCAGATTGGTTTCCCAATTTACACTAGTTTTTTAAGCCGCCGTTGCCAAGGGCGTCTTAATATTAAAATGCTCCTGCCAACAGCGGCTTAAGCCTCGTGGTGTTTTTGCGGCAAAATATGCAGTCATGTGACATAATATTGCCAAACAAGCGTAAGCGGATGCTGGAGACAGCGTTTTACCCTAAAACGCCGTTGGTAACAGCGTTCTAATGGTGCAATTGTGTTTTATACCCTGTCTCTGTCTCATGCTCTGTTTTTTAACTCCGCTGTCTCTGTTTTCCTGTTCGGCATGCTCTGGGCATTCTGTGTATTTGGACAGAGACATGCATGGTATTGAGGACAGCTCTGTTTTTAGCTCGAGTAATAGTGGAGTAGAAATCCACACCTTCATACATCGAATCAATCTCAATGGTGGTCTGAGCAGTGGAAGAGAGTGTTCTCTTTGCCCTCTCGCAAGCTGTCCTCAATCTTCTAAGAGCTCTCGGGTTGCCAGAAATGTCCTTCTTATGCTTCCTCTTGAACTCCTGAACAAAGTGATTCACCATATCCTGTTGTCAAAGTCTTCCCCTCCCAAATGGGTGTCACCAGCAGTTGCCTTGACCTCAAAAATATCCTCTTCAATGGTAAGAAGTGACACATCAAAGGTACCACCTCCCAGATCAAAAATCAAGACATTCTTCTCGCCAACACTTGTAGCCTTCTTGTCCAACCCATAAGCAATGGCTGCAGCAGTAGGTTCATTGATAATACGCATAACATTCAGCCCAGAAATGACTCCAGCATCCTTGGTGGCTTGCCGTTGCGAATCATTGAAGTACGCGGGAACCGTCACTACAGCATTCTTAATTGTAGTCCCGATCATGGCGACCTGATTCTTCGCAGCGTCACCGATCAGTCTTTTGGAATCAGTGAAAGCCACATACGAAGGGGTAGTCCTGTTACCCTGGTCATTCGCAATGATCTCAACACGATCATGCTGCCAGACTCCGACGCATGAGTAGGCCGTTCCGCGATCGATTCCAATAGCAGGACCTTCTCCTTTACCCGCCATGTATCAACGCAAATGAAGAGACGAACTGAACAACAGTCGAACCCGCTGTGTGTTTTTGAATCACTTTTACCATGCTCTATTTTTTAACTCCGCTGTCTCCAAATACACACAGAATACCCAGCGGAGTTAAAAAACAGAGCATGAGAAGAGCATGAGACAGAGACGGGGTATAAAACGCAATTGCACCATTAGAACGCTGTTACCAACGAGGTAAAATGCTGTCTCCAACGGCGGCTTACGCTTGTTTGGCAATATTATGCCACATGACTGCATATTTTGACGCAAAAACGCCACGAGGCTTAAGCCGCTGTTGGCAGGAACGTTTTAATATTAAGACGCTCTTGACAACAGCGTCTTAAAAAACTAGTGTAAATTGGGAAACCAATCTAGAAATTGAGTAAATTAGGAAATTTTCCGAATATTAAGCTTTCAATTTGACCAAACAAACCGAAATTATTTTGGGAACCGAGTGCATTGTTGGTTCAATTGAGTTACAAAATTGGCGAAGCGAGTTTTCGAGAAGCATACCGACAGACCGATCAATGGCGTCAAAATCAGCTGCGTCGCCGCCGCCTTATCCGAGCGCGGCCAGGATTTCTGACTCCGAGTGCTATCCTCAGTACAGTGCTTCTCTCAAATGTAATCTTTTTCTCTCATATCACCTTCCGTTTTGACCTCAATTTAGGATTCTAGGGTTTACTGCTGGGACGATGAATTCCCAAATTGTTTAATGTGTTTAGTTTATTCTTTATATTGATCTACAGACCTTACTTATGATGGGAAAAGTGAGTGAACTTGTTCATATTTTGATATTTCTGAAATCTTTCCAATTTGATCTTACTTGGTCACTTTGTTGGTCTTTTGATAAAATTTTCTCAGGATGAAATATAAACGAAATGAATTCCACTGACAAACAAAAAGGGAAAGGCTTTTTATACACAAGATTTTAATATGATTTGTATTACGTACGACTTCTAACATTTGACCAGCGATGGCCGATGAGCAGTAGAGTGATTAACTGATTATGTTTGCTTTGGGTCATTTCTTATCTGGCCATTAAATATTTTGCTAGATATCTTAGTTAATCAGCGATTCTGTGTTTTCCTTGTTTATTTTTTGTCTATTGAATTACACAATATTTTATATTGTTAAACTATACAGGTCTCGAGGAATATAGCAAAGACAAGAGTAAGTGCCAGGAGCAGTTTGATAATTACAAGGAGTGCAAGAAAAGAGAGGTATGTAGTATAAATACATGTGATTTTTCCGTTCTTTGGACACAAAGCTCATCTAAAACTGTGTCAGTTGTTAGAACACTTATTCTGAAGACATGTGTCAGTTCATCTTAATGTTTCCTTTTAGGTTGATCCAATTGGTAAATTTGTCTTTAGGTTAACTACATCACTCAGTATGATCCAAATATGTGGATATCGAAAGTAATGAATATAAGCTAAAATTCTTATCTTGGTTCCAAATTCTACTATAGTGTTTACTGTGTTTATCAGTCGATTCATATAGATAGATGACGTCAATGACGATTATAAGCTAAAGATCTTATTTTATCCAATTCTGTGTTTGAAAAAAATCAGGTATATGTACTTGCAAATGTCTAAAACCACTCTGCATTTTGTTTCTGAATTGCTCTGGCAGAGGGAAGCGCGATTGGAACGCAACAAGACTCGGTCATTATTTGGATAATTGAGGCCTGCCATAAGCTGCGAATTAAAAGAGGCATCATTGTCCCTTTAACGTGACTGTATCCACCCAAGGACATGACAGAATGCAACAGCTGCTTAGTATGATAGACAACAGCCTACAGACTACAGTTTTACAAATGTGTTTTGTTACTTGTCAGTATACAATTTCGAGCATTTGAGATACGTCTGCCTGCAGTCATGTTAAAATTTAGATGTAATAATACAGGAGACAATATGGAGCACTCAACAAGAAAATTCCTTTCTTCCTGTAATCTATTGAAGGGTCGGGTATTGAGCAGAGCGGCTTATCTTTTGTATTTGGTCAGCTTATTCAATATATATGTTTTGAATAGTGCTTATATTCAGTGTTAGATACGCGGCTTTCATATTCAAAATAAAAGTGGCATAATTGGCTTTCATATTCAAAATAAAAGCAGCGACTCTTCTACAAGAAAAGTGGCTTTAATACTTGATCAAAGGGTCAAAATGATAATCCAAATGGGTTCTAAACGCATGAATTAGAACATCCGCATAACAAAATCTCTAAGCGCCAGTAAATGCTTTCTTTCCACCAGAAGAACCAGCTGGGATAACCTTCAGCACATTGAACCTTACAGTTTTTGACAACGGCCTGCAGAATTATAAATCATATATTATAGTTTATCAATTAAATAACTAGAAGATAATGATAACGAGGAACAAACCTGCACTGGCCAATGATGACATGATCACCTTCCCTTACACGGAAGCAGGGGCTCACGTGGGCGGGAATGTTTGAATGCCTCTTCTCGTACCTATAGACACAAGAAACATGGAATCAGTTAATGGTTTTCCGGGAAAAGGTACAGAAAATAAGTAAGGATTACATTAACTATCGAAAATCAATCAAATTATTTAATGAAGAGACAAAAACATACATAGTCAGTAACCATGCATCACTCGTATGCTGTGGATAAAAAAATATGAATACTTTTGATATGCATCAAAGAATAAATAATGTCAAACATTATTACCTCTGGTATTTCTTGACCCAGTGAAGGTAATTCCTTCGAACAATAATGGTCCTGTTCATCTTTGCACTATGGCAAGTTCCAGCAAGGATACGACCTCTAATGGAAACATTAGAAGTGAAGGGGCACTTCTTGTCAATGTAGGTACCTGCATTGTTTATAAAAACACACTGTCACAATTGAAATGCTAATTCTTAACATTAGTACTTGCTAATTCTTCAGGCCATTGTCACTTTCTTGCTAAAAGCACCAGAAACGATGAACTTAAATATGATTAAATTATAGTAATTTGAAATCATATTTAAGCATCTGGGGTTACTTTGGAAGGCTATCATTCTTATGTGTTATGTCTACATAAGAGCTGTTACGAAACATCATTTCAGCGTAATGAGATGCATAAGTAAGTAATGCGTGCAAACAGTGTGGCTGAAAGTACATACCTTCAATAGCTTCTCTGGGAGTTTTGATGCCAAGTCCAATGGCCTTGTAGAAGCGGTTTCCTCCTTTCCCTGGCCTCTTTCCCTTGCCAGTCTTCTTGGTGCTAAAACAAGAATCAAAATGCACATCCATAAGCAAAACCATCACAAAATTATTAAATCCCTAACACCGATTGCCATTAATGAAATCAATAAATTCTCCATCTGTTCCAATTCAAACATTTACACAGAAATAGACTAACTAATCAACTAATTATAGACAGAAATAATAGACAAAAAACTCACCTCAAAAACACATTAGGCTGCTTAAGGAAAGCCTTCTCAGTCTGCAATTACACAAACAATCAAACATCAGCGCCTACCATCAACAATCGAATCAATGGTATAAAAACACAGTCAACGCTAACACGTCACAAAAACATAGACAAAAATTGACATCAAAATTCGACACATACCTGTTCCGCCATGGTTGAGGTGTGGTAGGTCGGAGCTGTGTAGATCGATTGAGCAAAGTGCACCTCGACGACAGTGAAACCTCAGAAACCCTAAATTGGTGAAAATTTGGTTTTATATGTAACCCAGCAAACAAACCGGAACATGTATGATAATGGGCTTGCATTTGAGGCCGGCCTTTGTGGCCCATTGACAAGTATTGAACCGGTTTCAAACCAGATTTAATTTAACAGTATAAAAATGCATTCAAAACCTTACTACGTAATTAAATAGTACGAGCAAATGCCTAATTAAATTTACTTTAAAAAATATTTTATCTTTTTTTTTTTGATAGGGGGTGTATATAACAACAAGGAACTTATCGTCTAGTACATATATATTGATATTCAGAGCTCTTAGCAATGCATGTTGATCGGATCCGCAAACATCTGGTACATCTCTTCACTTCTAAAGCGGAGCCCACATTTGGCACATTTACCATGAATTTCCACACATCCACCCAAATCATCGGTACATCTTTAACACTTGGAGCACATGTCACCTTTGGCACCTTTACCAAATAGCACCTCCACGAGGGAGGTAGAACACATCACGCGCGAGGCGCGTACGCTTAAAGAGGAAGGTCTCCACGTGGGAGGAAGAACACATCACGCGCGAGACGTGAGGAGGAAGACATCTACGCGCAAGGCGGGACGAGGAAGAGGAACAGAAAAAGGAATTAAGAAAATTATTGGCCTCGAAATCCGAATCAATGGTGTAATGATCCAATCATCTTAAGGTGGGCTCCTTAACCAACAGGTCACCACCCCTATTGACTTTCTCATTTACATTGTTACCTCTAAAGTTTTATTTGTTTAATTTTTTTTTGAATGACATTTTGATGCTAATAAACACACTAATAGTTGTTCTAGAATATTATTGGGTTTCTCACCATTGTGCCCCTCTTTCAAACTCAAAACACTCATTTACCCCTTTTGAAACTCAAATAACCAGAATGCCCCTTTTTTATATTTCCGATTTCCCTCATACCGGGAACATAAATAAGGATTACGTGGCCGGGTTTAGGGCATGCGTGGACGAAACGTGGACGAAAAAAGGGGCATGTTTTGATACATTCCCGGTATGAGGGAAATCGGGAATATTATAAATTGACATTCCCGGTTTTGGGGCTGAGAATATTAAAAGTTGACATTCCCGATTTTGGGGAAACCGAAAATGTAAAAAAAGAGGCATCCTATTTATTTGTGTTTCAAAATGGGCAAATGGGTATTTTGAATTTGAAAGAGGGGCATTTGGGTGAATTACCCAATATTCTTCTACATTGATACATGTGTAAACCTCAAATATGAGACGAACAATTTTGACACGTGACATATGAGGTATGATTAATTGAACAAAACAGCAAAAGAAATACGTGGAAATGCATCATCAATCCATATCATGAGTCCCAAAGATTGAGCACATAAAATAACAAATGATTCATATTAAATATATATATATATAAATAAAAACAGCAAGATAAGTTTGTTAAGTGGGAAAAAAATCAGATAACCTAACAAATGATATCATCAACAGTATAATAATTGATAAAAAAACAGTATAATAATAAAATGTTGTCGGTCCAATCTAATCAGAGGTCCATGTTCATCCAACATTTTTTAATGCCAATAATTTCAATTTAATTATTCATTCACAGTACTGCAACTAAATTTTGTCTATAAATTCCATTCTCGTTTTCTTTTCTCCCCTCTCTTAGATCCTCTGTGTACCAAATCATATATTCTGAAGCTCGATTCGATCTTTCGTTCAATAATCATTTGTCAAAAATGACTCAGGGAATGTTTTTCCTCAACGAGTGCGAAGAGCAGAGTCATAAGGAAGATCACGTCCTCGAATCGTGCTACTTGTGTGCAAGACCGTTTATGAATGATTCGGACGTTTTCATGTATAGGAACACTGCATTTTGTAGCGAGGATTGTCGAGATGAGCAGATCGAGTTCGATGAGTCTAGAGAGGAGACGAAGAGGAAGCAGTCGTTGAGAACGTCGGATTCCGATCAAGCATGTCCGAGCAAGGATGTTAGACAGGGCGGGATTCAAGTTGCTTGAAGAATTGAGATGACCTTATGGACACTATGTCACTAGAAACTTCAAGTCATGAATTTTGATAGTTGATCTAAGATGTTTGAATAATCGAATCAGTGATTGCAAAAAAAACAATAAAGAAGTATGCAATCCTGAATTACGATAGTTAATTAATTACGGTTAAATGCTGAACTCAAAGTTCAAACTTGTAAGTCATAAAATTTTAATCAAATCTAAACGGTACATAAATTAACGTTGGGTGGATAGTAACATTTTCTTTTTTAATATTATTTAACTTTTTAAATTTCACTACATAAATTAACGTTGCATAATATCATATACTATCCAGCGATTTTTTTAAGTAACTTCATACATATATCATGGGAAAACTACAAAATGATATTCCAAATTGGGTGGATAGTTCTAGGCCGATCCACCGATTTCTGCAACCTTAAATTAAACACCAAATGGCTTCAAAATTTGCAAAGCAAACTAACTAAAACCTAATCATATTCCACGCTTGGTGGCGTAACCGCCGTCGGATGCGGCTCCCAACTCGATCAACCGACTACACATGTCACATCTTCCCCGCCCAATAGTACAACACCGCGTGTCTAATGAGCTGGCGTTGTGTGTACAACTCGGGCAGGTACAGTGGGTCACACGATAAAAAAAAAACCTGACCGAAACGACAATGCAACTGCTCGAAATGGTCATCGGGCAGAACCTTGGGCCCAAGACGTTGACATTGTGCTTTATAGCTATTCAAGCCCACGAGAAGTTGGGGCCCGATGTTGGTGTACTTTATGAATTATTGCGCTGTGGGCCCTTGCTGACTAGACCCAGAGTCTATGATAAGAGGACTTTGAAAGTAAATATATGCACAACTCTGTTCTCATGAATTTCCAATATAATTACACATTAGAGCATCCCCACCTTGATCAAAAAAATCATATCATCCATCTCTTTCATCATTTTTCTCTATCATCTAATCATCTCTAATGATTTTTTCAATCACATGCACCCCACTCATGATCCAAAAAAAAAGTTTATCATCAATCTCTCTCATCACTACATAAATTATAGCTCATAAATGTTAAGATTAATAAAAAATATATCAAAGTATATCTCGTTTTATAGACCTAAAAAAATTATGAATATTGATATTTATTTTGATTTTTTTAATTTGTAATTTAGAAGATATATTCGTGCAAGATCAAAATAAAAATTGTACACATGACACGTGTCGCGTTGCGATTGACTCATTCTCATGAACAAAACACAACAAAAGATCATGGGATGATCTTTTTTAGACAAAACCATGAGATGATCTTTTTGATGATCAAAAAAATAATGATAGATGTACATGATTTTTTTGATCATCTCATATGATCACTTTCTATAGTTCAAAAAAGAATGATGGGATGCTCTTTAAGGACACTTGATAGTGTTTCACGCCGGTGGGCCAGATAAAGGCCAAAAGTGAGAACATGCATGTGGACGTGATTCTCTGATTCATTCACACCAGAAAAATACAAGACCAAAATTAATGAAATTCCATTCCCAATTTTTTAATAATTATAAAACAAATTAAATCAAAGTAACCAGAAATTTACCGCGACAGACATTTTTCCTACTAATTTGGAGAAAAGTGTACGTGGACACACATCAGCAGCCCATTCACTTCCATAGATTGAGTATATTAATAATTGGGAAAAGTACACATTGGTACCTTGAACTATCGCCCTTTTCCAATTGAAGGTCCAAACTATCAATTTTTCCAATCAAGGGCAAAGCAAAAAATAAATTGACCAATTTTCGAACACCAAGCACCGTAACTTCACCGTGATTAAATTGTGAACTCAATCATGTGAACCATGTTGAAAAATAACCCAATGATTTCATCATAAACTCTTAACATATTAAATGGATTTTTTTCGTTAACACTAATATACTTTTTTATTGAGTCGTTATTAACGGGATTCACATGATTGAGTTTGTAATTTAATCACGGTGAATCTACGGTGCTCGGTAATCAAAAATTGGTCAATTTATTTTTTATTTTGCCCTTGATTGGAAAAATTGATAGTTTGGACCTTCAATTGGAAAAGAGCGATAGTTCAGGGCACCAATTTGTACTTTTCCCTTAATAATTTGCACAAAATAAAATATGTTCATATCTATTTATTTAAAGTTCGTTTCATCTAGACTCATAATAATATCGTTTGGTTGGATAAACGCGTCACTTCTTATCAGCATGAAAATTTAAAAAATCTTCTCCGTCAGATTCGATCCATCCAACGATCAATATTATTTGTCCGACGAATTTTATCAATATATTTGTTATATTTTTTATTATTATACTGTTTAATTTTGTCTATAAATAGCATTGTTCGTTTTCGTTTCTCCTCACACAAAAATCACTTTCTTCTCCGATCAATCTCTAAAAAGCTCCAGCGACATTTCCGACAAATTGATCGAATCTCCGAAACCTCTCCCTACGACTTCGGAATCGTCTAAAACGAGATAAAGAATGTTTTCCTTCAACGACTGGGAAGAGCAGAGCCACGAGGCTCACTTCCTCGAATCCTGCTACCTCTGCGCCAGAGCGTTCACAGACGATTCAGAAATCTTCATGTACAGGTCAGCGCTATATTCAAATCTCAAGCTACGAAGTACAAATCTCGAGCTCAACTCCGAAACTATTTGCTGATTTGGTGTGTGTGAAATTTTGCAGAGGAAACGCTGCGTTTTGTAGCGACGATTGTCGGCAAGAGCAGATTGAATTTGATGAAGCGAATGAGAGGAAAATACAGAAGAAAGTGATGTCGAGAAGGAAATCGGATTTGGATCAGTCGAGTTCGGGCAGCGACGTACGGCCGGGCAGCAGCGTTCAGGTGGCTTGACTCGATTGACTTTATCGCGAGATGAGATGAGATGAATGAGACAATGAGTGGCTCGTGTTGAATATCTCAATATCGCGACAAATTTTGTTTGGGTGTATTTTTATTGTTTTTTGAGATAAGTTCAAAAAGATCCTGAATTATCACATCTTTTCAATTTGATATCTGAATTATCATACATTATCATACATTCTAATGAAAGTGTAAAATCAAAAAGAAAATTTTATCTTTGGATTGGTCCGAACTGAGGATACAAAAAATCCGTTAAAGCTGTTTGATCAAGCTTTATTTTTCCTTTTTTTGATACAAAAAAAAAAGCTTAAATTGATTGGGCCGAACTGTCAATCACAATTAATAAAAAAATAATGGATTGGGCCGAACTGGGGATACATATGAACTTAGGACGAATGTACTTTATTCAATTTAAATTATATAAAAATAATTCAATTATGTTAAATCTTTTTATATCAAAAAAATTGAACAGAAGCTAACACTTTGGTCCAAACAAACTCGGACCATGACTAGTACGCTTGCCTTGATGGGCCGTCGGACACTAAATCGTAACCACGACATAAAGGAAAATTTGGATTTAAAGAAAAAACCGAGTTCAAGAAGACCTATAAACCCAATGCTAAATACAAATAGTACATCCGCTTCAAGAAGACTCTAACCAAAGCTGGGAGTGGCCCAGTCATCAAGTCACACAAAAGCAAAGCGTCCGACTGAGATCAGCCTACAGCCACAACGACGTTCTTTTGAGATGTGAAAGCCACCAATCAGATCGACAAAAGAGACAGCATTGGTCAAGGTCGGACGATGGAGCGTAATTTTTATGTTACTTGATTATTTTTCGTGTTGAAATATAATAAACTAAGTGCAAAAAATGTCACATAGTTTATATATGCAACGATCAACTTCGTCACGATCATCCATTATCATACCATCCGCAACACGAAAAATAACAAGTTAACAACTATATAAACAAATAAAGCAGTAGAAAAGGCGACCATAACACTGCATCGTCCCCCCTTGACCAAGGTAGTCTCTTGCCGGCATTCTTCTACCTGCAGGATTTCTCGCTGTTGTTACTTAGGTGCAATTACGCCTCATGTGCTAATTTATACACGTTGTGCTGTTTACCCCCGATTTAGGAATACTGAAGAGACACTCAGCTGATGTTTATTTAAAGAAATATTCTAAAAATGGTTTTGATTCACTACTACAGATGAAGAGTTATGCATCGGTTTTTTTTAATATTATGCATCGGTTTTGGATCCGATGCATAATGAAGCGTTGCATAATGTCCATACATTATGCATCGGTTCATAAAAACCGATGCATAATATCTGAACATTATGCATCGGTTTTTATTTGAACCGATGCATAATGTATGGACATTATGCAACGGTTTTACATGAACCGATGCATATAGTAACCATTATGCATCGATTCATAAAAACCGATGCATAACGTAACAATATGCATCGGTTCACATAAAACCGATGCATATGTTTACCATTATGCAACGGTTTAATTATAAACCGATGCATAAAGATAAACCGATGCTTATTGTAATTTTTGAACCGATGCATAATGCCTGCTCTGTAGTAGTGATTATTTTCAAATACATTGTTTCATATTTAATTTGGGGTGTTACTAAAATGAAACTATACTCTTTTTTTTACAGTAAATAAATATAAAAAAAAACATGTTTTCTATAATAGTGTTCATTAATTTCATATAAATTATAGCATCGTACTCAACTACTACTATAACTAATAACATATTTCTGTTTATAATAGACGAATGTCTTTATTAATTGTTTTGAAGGATTAGGATACTAACCAAGAAAGTGAAGTTATCTAATATCTTTGACTAATGAGTTCGTTCATACACGTATAGTACAATCGCGTAAAGTTATTCAATCGAAGCGCGTATCTCATATCGAACTTCTATTCACATTTACAATTCACACTTTGTCGATGTATCATTGTCCACATCACGCTAGAAAATCAACAAAAAAATTTGGTGTAGTAAATTGGAATCTGATGATTGGTTGACAATCTGACCACATCCTGATAGCGCTAAAATATCTAAGTTAACTTATATATAACTTTTTAATTAAACGTATCGTTTTTTTGTATTAAAAATCATTGCATGCTAAGGTATCTAGCTTAAGACAACGGTTTTTTATATTTTTGATAGAACTTAGGACAACGTGTTTACTAATTAAAAATCGTTATTTAAATTATAAATTTTAGTTTGATAATTATAAATCATTTTATTTTGTGAAATAATATCTCGGTTCAACTGAAAGGCGAGCATCTTTAAGGTAAGAACCGGTTGGAAGGAATCTACACTGAACCGACCACGTCGCGATTTACCGGTTCGTCGAATTATTCGGGTTGAAACCAGTAATTGTTCAATTAGGAAAACTTGGTGTAAAATAGGAAGATATTTCAATTAACACATCGAGATTTGACCGGTCACTACTAAACTATTTCAGTTTGTTACCTTTTATCTCTCCATCGAAGCTTTCTCTCTCTACACTTCCAACACTGTAATTCTTTCACGTTCTCTCTCTTCACCATCACCACCATCTTGGTCACTGTCCGCTTCTCCATCATCATCAGAATCGCAGATGCTTCCAACCGCCGCACTCTGCATTCGGCGTGTTTAAAAAAGCCCTAATTTTCCCGTCTCGTCAGGTAAAAATCGTCACCGACTTACGCAAACCCTAGATTTACGTCATTCGATCGCTTTTTCCAGTTTCGAGTGGTGAATTTTGTTCTTGATTTGTGCGCAGTGGAGATCGCGAATTCTTTAAGAGAGATTGAAGCCTCGATATACATTTATGTCCGGCAATCAATCCAGGTTCGATAAGAGCGATCATAGGAAACCGGGTCGATCTGGTAACAGCTCCGGCACTTATCAGAGAAGTTTCTCCAATAAGAATTCCGGCGGTTACGCCGCCGGGTCTGGCCCTCCGCCCTCGGTTTCGACCAATCGCAGGTACTATTCTTGTGTTTTGTCGAACATTATGAAGTTTGTGGTGATCAATTAGGGTTTGTTGAGTGTTTTGATGTCTACTGACTGGATTGAATTTTGTTTTTGAATTGTTAAATATGACAACTGTTAAGATTTCTGAAGCAGATTTTTTTTAATTATGTGGACTTTTGATGTTCTTGCAGTTTTAAGAAAACTAACAATGTACAAGGAGGGCAGCCAGTTGTCAATCCGCAATCCACTGTTGCGCAACCGTCTCAAACTCAACATAACTTCCAAAATTACGGCGTCCCTGAAAAGCAGCATATACGCGGTATGTTGATAACTAATGAAACAAGATGTATTCTTACGTAGTACTGTATGAGCTTTTGATGACGTTATCCATCAGTTTAGGCCAGTAGTAGAACTAGATTGAAGTTGACAATGTACTGATCTTCTATTGTTTTGCTCTTTGTTGTTTGGATGCTCTTTTTGTAGTGCCAGCTGGTACTGCAGTTAGTGAAGTAGCAGCACGGGCTTATGAATCATCATCATCATCTCAGAGAAGCAACCCAGTGGTTCCCAAGGGTCCCTCCCAATCAGCAGCCATGAGCTCTGATGCAAAGTCACCAATGACTCCTGTAAAAGGTAAGATGGGTTCATTTGGCATATACTAATGAACTGGGACTTTCGTTTTTATCTGAATTGGTGGATGACTGGAAGTAGCAGCAATGTATATTTAAAATTAAAGGAGTGACTTCGTTGTAATATTTGCACCTTTTGTTTCTTTTCCTCAGATGTTGCACCAAAGGCTGTTGCTGTTCAATTTGGTTCGATTAGTCCTGGTTTCGTGAATGGGATGCAGGTATGATATATTTCGGATTTGGAACTTGTTCTAACTTTCCACTGGCAACGCTTTTCTCGGAAATGTGTGAGATCTAAATTATTTTCCCCTTTACAGATACCAGCTCGGACTAGCTCTGCTCCTCCTAATATGGATGAGCAAAAGCGCAATCAGGTATGTAGTTTCTACTTGCTTGACAGATTTTAATATACAGTGACATGCTTTCATGATTATTGTACCCTGAACCACTTATGTTTACATGTATGTTACACATACATGCCTATCAATCCTTGCACCTACTTTTTCACATTTCACAGTAATTATAAGCGTATTTGGAAAGTATTTTGCAGCCTTTTGTGAAGAATACTATGAATATCTACTGAATGTCTTGTATTCTCACATGCAATTTACTGTCTCCTGCAGGCACGAATTGATTCCTTTCGAGCTGTGCCTACCGCTCCAGTTCCTGCTGTTCCCAAGCCGCAATTACCTGAAAAGGAGGCTGTGGCTTTGAAGCATGTACAGGGAATGGAGCCTCATTCAGTATCAAGATTGAAAAAGGAGCATCAAGTTTCATCTGCTCCGTCCTCTTCCTTGCCTCAGAAGCCCTCAACTATACCGATGAGTGGAATTCCCATGCAAGCCCCTTTTCACCAGCAGCAAGTTCATTTACCATATGGTGGCATCAATCCCCCAATTCAGCCTCAAGGTGTACCAGGTGCTTCCATACACATGCATCTGCCGATGCATTATCATATGAGCAATGCTCCGCAGTTGCAACATCAAATGTTTATGTCGAATATCCAACCTCATCCTATGCAGCATCCGAGTATGATGCATCAGGGCCAGGGTATGAGCTTTCCTGCTCAGTTGGGTCCTCATATATCTCATCAACTAAATCAAGGGATGAGCACACCTCCACAATATGCAGTGCAGCAGGCTGGAAAATTTGCAGCTCCTCGCAAGGCTGTTGTAATTACACACCCAGACACACGAGAAGAGCTGAAACTGGACAAAAGAGGTGACAAACATGGGGAAGGGGGTTTGTCAAGTATAAGGTCACATCCAAATGCGCCTGCAAAGTCTCAGGCTATTCCGTCTTTTACATCTGGCCCATCACCTAATTTCTATCCGAATTCCTTCAACAGTTCCCCTTCTTTTGTTCCTGCAACATCTCTTTCGGTCACCAATGCCCAGGGAACATCAAGCTCTCATGCAACGAAATTTAATCCTGTTTCTCAAGGTCCACCAGCATCAGGTTACGGAACGCCATCGTTTGGGGGAAAAGTGGTAATTTCAGTTCCGGCTCCCAATGAGCTTGTGAAAACAGAACGGGGTCATGCTACTCAAATGGCAGGCTCCGCCGTACCAGCGTCCAAGAAAGTAAATTCTGGTTATACTAATGTTTCTGGACAGCCCCCGGCGACTGTTGCTGTGAAGATTGAGTCACCCAAACTTGGAGCACACGTGGATGCTAAACAAAATCTTCCTATAGGAAATTCCGCCAAAACTTCCACAAATTTTATTGAGAGCTCGAAACTCTCTGAGAAACTTTCAACCGCTCCAGACAGTCCAGTAGCAGGTAAACCGGAAATCATTTATTTGATCTTCTGCTGCACGTAAAAAAACATCTGCACCTAATACCCTGTGTTTGTCTTTAGCTGTCGCTTCTCAGGATTCTGCACCATTTAATAGAGTTGTGAAGGGCAGTCATGATGACTCTACTAATCCACTGAAGAAGCCAGACGACAAGAAGAGTGCTCAAGATGAGCCTCAGGTAATCAAATTACTTTCATGTTGTTATCTCATTCATTTTTGTTGTGTGCTCGTGGAATATGAATTTCTGTATATGCTTCATTTTTATTTTCAGGGTGCCTCAACCACTTCACCTTTAGGAATCATTATTGGTGTCAAACCTTCAGGCTCCGACACAGTGGGAGATGCAGATAATAAGAGTGATATTACTTCGAAAACCTTACACGAGAAATCAACATGTAGCGCTGAACCAACATCAAATGATCATACATCCTCTAAGGGAATCTCTGTGTCTACTGCGGATGATGCAATTGAACAGAAGAATGAACTCCCAACATATACAACTCATGAAGAGCACGAAGGATCTACAAACATTCATAGCGTTTCTGGCGCTTATGCAAATGACAGCGCTGTGCTGAGAACCGAATCTGAACACAGTTACGTGGATAATGTTGAGATTGGGGAACCCTTTGACAAGCCTGCTTCTGATGCTGTGTTATCTGTGGCTCTTGAATCATCTTTGTCTAGTGATGGGGGATCTAACTTGGATGCCGACTTAAGTACAAATCATGTGGCTCCTATTAAGAGTGCAATTCCAGATGCTGATTTAACTTTAAGAAATGATGGAGGGGGTGATAAAAATGTAGTAGATGTTGCAGCTTCCTTCCTGGTTACTGGCTCTAAGGATAAACAGGTGCTTGATCTAAATAGGCCGAAAAGTGCTTCATCTAAAGGGAAGAAAAAGAAGAAAGAATTACTTCAGAAAGCTGATGCTGCTGGGACAACATTTGATCTTTATAATGCATACAAGTCCCCCGAAGAACAAAAAGAGACTAACCTGACTCCAGATTCTGAAGAGACTGGTACCGTCTTGAATGAGACAAAGGTGATGGCGAGTGATGCTGTCCCAGATGATTCTGATACCATGAGGGGAGGATCACAAAGTAAAGGTGAGCCAGATGATTGGGAAGATGAGGCTGATGTTGCTACGCCGAAAGCTGGAGCTCCAGATAATGGTGAACAGCATGAAGAACTTATACCACATGACAGCGACAATATTACCAAAAAGTATACCAGAGACTTCCTTGTGAAATTCCAATCGCAAATATATGATCTTCCAGAAGGATTTAGTATTGCACCTAGTGTAGCAAATGTTCTGTTGATTCCCAATGCTAATAAAGGTCACCTTGATCGAGACTCTTACCCGAGCCCCGGAAGGCATACAGGTGGAGGGTCTCGCCTTGATCGCCATGGACCAGCCATGGATGATGACAAGTGGAGTAAAGCTCAAGGGCATTTTGTTCATAATCGGGATCATGTCAACAATGCTGGAGGGTCTAGACCTGCTCAAGGAGGCAATTTTGGTGTGCTGAGGAATCCACGTCAGACCGCAGGCCATGCTCCTGGGGTCAACCGTTTAGGGCCATCACAATCGATAAATGCAATGCACAGGAATAATACTGAAGATGACAGGTGGCTACGTGGCTCTAATTTTCAGAAAGGTCTGATTCCTTCTCCTCAGACACCTTCTCAATTGATGCACAAAGCTGAAAAGAAGTACGAAGTGGGAAAGGTGGCTGATGAAGAACAAGCAAAGCAGAGAACGCTGAAAGGTATCCTGAACAAGCTAACTCCACAAAACTTCGAAAAACTGTTCGAACAAGTGAAAGCTGTTAACATTGACAGTGCCGTTACACTCACTGGTGTTATATCACAAATATTTGACAAAGCTTTGACGGAACCCACCTTTTGTGAAATGTATGCTGATTTCTGTTACCATCTATCCGGAGAGCTGCCTGCCTTTAGTGAGGAGAACGAAAAGATCACATTCAAGCGAGTACTGTTGAACAAGTGCCAAGAGGAGTTTGAAAGGGGGGAAAGAGAGCAAGAAGAAGCTAACAGATCTGAGGATAGTGAGGTAGTACAGACAAAAGAAGAACGAGAGGAAAGGAGAGTTCAGGCAAGACGTAGAATGCTTGGTAACATTAGACTCATTGGGGAGTTGTTTAAAAAGAAAATGTTGACCGAGAGAATCATGCACGAATGCATCAAGAAGTTGTTGGGTCAGCAACAGAACCCAGATGAAGAAGATATTGAAGCCTTGTGTAAATTGATGAGCACAATTGGCGAGATGATTGATCAACCTGTAGCTAAACGATTCATGGATGCATATTTCGAAGCGATGGGCAAGTTGTCAGTGGACATGAATCTGTCGTCTAGAGTGAGATTTATGCTGAAGGATGCAATTGATTTAAGAAGGAACAAATGGCAACAAAGAAGGAAAGTTGAAGGGCCGAAGAAGATTGAGGAAGTGCATAGGGATGCAGCTCATGAACGGCAAGCCCAGGCAAGCCGTCTGGCTCGTGGGCCTGGAATCAATTCTTCCGGGCGAAGAGGCCCCCCACCAGACTTTGGTTCAAGAGGATCAAATGCCATGCCCTCTCCCAATTCTCACTCAGGCAATTTCCGTGGATATCCCTCTCACTCTCGGACTTTCGGCAACCATGATATTCGGTCAGAGGAAAGACAGCCATCATTTGAAAGCAGGGCACCGTCTGTTCCATTGAGGACTGTCAAGGATGATACTTTAACTCTTGGGCCACAAGGTGGCCTTGCTAGGGGAATGTCTAATAGGGGAGCAGCTTCCTCAGCCAGTGCACTGCCAATAGATAGACAACTCAGCTTTGGCGAGTCAAAAAGAACAGAAGCAGGGTACAAAAGTAATAACTCTGTGACGGAGCGGCCAACTTCCAACTCAAGTGAAGATGCTGAAGGTAGGTCTGCTCCTGAGAGATATATCATCTCGGCCACACATGACAGGCGCGGAGGTCAAGATCGTAGTATCCATTCAGATAGAGAATCTAATAATGCAAGTAGTTTTGACAAGACATCTACAACATCTCCCAAGAAGACCTTAGAAGAAATGTCATTAGCTGCTATTAAAGAGTTTTACAGGTATAATACCCACTTAGCTTCTTTTAATATAAGAGTTATCTTAAATTTAATGATGTGTCCACAATCGCCATTTCCTGCTATAGTTTGTTCTCAGTTGATTGATATCTTACTGGTAGTGTTTTTTCTTAAACTTTGATTCGAGTCAAGGAGTTGGATGGGAACATATTTGAACTGCCGCTGAATTCTTTCTAATATCTCTCCTTTTTCTGAAGTTGCCATGGCTCTCTCAATGGAAACTTCATTGACTTGGTTTCTGGCTGCTTGGTTGCTAGGGTCCAACTGTTTTAGAGGAACGTAGACGAGTTTCTAATGAATACACATTTATAGGCAGTTAATTGACGTAAACACATAGATAGATGAGGTTCGCTGGGAATTTCGTAACGAGGTGAATTTGGATACAGTTATCATAGACTATATATGTCTTGAGGAATTTATATAGCCTACTTGATTCGTTTCTGTCGAACTCCTTTCGAATGTGCTTGATATATTTATTTCATTTGCAGCGCAAAGGACGAGAAGGAAATGACATTATGCATTAAAGAACTAAACTCTCCTAGCTTCTACCCATCTATGATATCCCGGTGGGTGACAGACTCCTTTGAACTGAAGGACATGCACAGAGATCTGTTAACCAGACTTCTAATCAATCTTTCAAAGCCTCCATCAGGCATTTTAAGTCAGCAGGATCTTCTCAATGGGTAAACTCGATATTCATAAGCATCGTTAGAGCATACTGTCCTATACTACTTACTTTAATCTGTCTATAAATTTCCTATCTCACACTTTGTTGAATAACCCAGGTTTGAGTCGGTCATTTCAACTTTAGAGGATACAGTCACTGATGCTCCAAGAGCGCCCGAGTTTCTCGGTCACATCGTTGCCAAGTCAGTTATAGAAAATGTGATTCCTTTAGCAGACATTAGTCGTATATTACATGAAGGCGGCGTGGATCCAGGAACCCTCCTTGAATCTGGGCTAGCAGCAGATGTTCTGGGTATCATTCTTGAGGTAATCCAAACAGAGAAAGGCGACTCCTTCGTGGATCAAATCCTCTCAAGCTCCAACCTGCAGCTAGAGGACTTCCGGCCTCCTGGACCTATCAAGTCTAAGAAACTAGAGAAGTTCATCAAGTAGGGGATCATATCAGACGTAGATGGATGATCATCGGATAAAGTCCCGTTTTTGGTTTTAGCTGAAGAATAATGTTATGAACTAATTAATTTGCTTTAAGTTAATATGTACATGGGAATCAGGATAGGCTGGATTGGAATTACGAGGGATGCAAGGAATGCTAGCTAGAACTGTTTCCTCCGGTTAATATCAATATTTTTATTTTATGTACTGTTCAATGCGATTGCATTCTCTATCTCTATCTTTCACACACCGGTCCCTCGTACTATATATATTTCATAAACGCCCCATCAAGTTTATGTATGTACAAAATTAGCGAACTTTCTGGAACCGTCAAATTAACAATTGCCGATTTGCGAAAACGTTAGACCTTATCCATGGCGTCCGCCTCATTCTTCACCGTCCCTTTCGCTCTCAACAAAATCGTTGCTGCGCCTTCCGTCTCTACTCAGAGACTGCCTGCAGGTATGCATATGTCTACTCTCCTGTTTCGCGCTTCGAAATTTTGGGTTTAGATTGTTAAAATCGCCACTTTTTTTTATTGAGATAGGTCTGCGAAACAGTGGGTTGAGGATCAATGCGATTGCCACGAAATGGGAGCCGACTAAGGTGTGTGCGCGTACGGTTGTAGTTTATTAACGTTTTTAGCTGCGTTGGTGATTTTCGTGCATGTACTGATATTTGCTGTTGTTGTGGTTTGCAGGTTGTTCCGCAAGCTGACAGGGTTTTGATTAAGTTGGAGCAGCTTCCTGAGGTCAAAATTCATCAGTTTTTTTGTTAATAACTATTTCTGTGATTCACAACTGGGTTGTTTAGTATTTTTGTACTGTTTCAGTGTTTGTGATTGCCATCAAGGTGAATTTTGAGTGAAACTTTGGTTTATTAATGCTTTGAATTAAGTGTAAAACTTGCTGAATTCACTGGCTGCAGAAATCAGCTGGTGGAGTTTTGTTGCCCAAGTCGGCTGTTAAGTTTGAGCGGTATCTGATGGGTGAGGTAAGTATGGCTCAAATGTTGTGGGTGGTTTGGTCTGACATTCGTGCCGAATTAGCATCTTTGTGAATGTGGTGATGAGTGTTTTGTACAAGAATGCAATGAGTGGTTATACTATATCTTCTTGCAGATTGTTTCCGTTGGTGCCGAGGCTGGAGAAGTTGAAGCTGGCAAAAAGGTAATGGTTGCTTTCTGTCTTTTTGTTGTTTGGTTGTCTGAACTTGAATTTGCTGCATCTTCTGATTAATGACTTGCATCGCCTGCAGGTTTTATTCTCGGACGTTAATGCTTATGAGGTTAGTGTCTGTCGTGATCTGCACTCAGCATATATGTTAGTAAACAATTAGAAAAATGAATGTACATCAGTGCTAGAATTTAACAACTTCATCGCGTGATTACCTTGCATATAAACTTATAACAAGCGTCAAATTTTGACATCAAATTGCTCTTCGTTATTGGGATGATGAAATTACTGAGACAATGGTGATATTTGGTTTTGAAGCTCTGGTCAGGCTGTAAAATATGTCCTGTTGAATTGATAATATGCATATGAATACAAGGAAACAATTATACTCCTACAATTATATATTTTAATCGGGCCATCATTCTTAGTGGAGTTTTCGTGTAATGTTCATGCTGTATATATATGTCTGTTGGAACTAAGACATCGTGCTTGTGTCCTACGCTATCAAGTATTTCACTATGCATGACTTCACGCCAATGCCAAGCCAACTAATCTTCTTCGACTTGCTGAATCAGGTGGATTTAGGAGGAGATGACAGGCACTGTTTCTGCAAAGCAAGTGAGTTGTTAGCTGTAGTAGACTGAGTGGAAAGTCAAACTTTAAGAGGTGACTTTTAAGTATAAATACCAGTGTTCCATGTGGTTCTGTTAAGCATACAATGACTGATGAGATGCCTTGTATGCATGTTACACAATCATCGTAGAACAAAATTTTTGATTGTGATGTCATGATAAATCATCAATACATTTTGTTGATAGTCTGAAAGGTTCCGAGTTGAATTGCCCAGTTTATTTCTATATGTTTGTATGTGTCATAATTTTTTAAATGAGAATGCAAAATTAAAATATTTTATTTTTAAAGATGATTTAACTAAATTTGATATGTTTTGATGTACATACTATTATTCTAAGTAGTCATGTGTCATAGATGTTTGAATTCGGTCAATTAAGCTTACATAGTTGATAATGCCCTAAAGCTGCGTGTTTTTGTTTGACCAGTCAGGGTCATGACTCATGGATAACCTCTAGAGCAGAATTTGATTACTTAAAACTCATTATGTATGCTTATTTTGCATAAATATGTCGTGTGTTTTAATTATGATGATGATGCCTTTGTAGTTTGTAGGATTGTATGTATGTCCTAATTATGTACCTATCAAAGGAATATTTTTTAATGGCTGGATTACGTAACAAGCGTGTTGATTTTCAAATTCCAAGCGTCGAGTAAATGATGTTTTCCTTGCTGACGAGGTGCGCTATTTATAAAAAGGTGAAATGTTACATGCACACACCAAATGTTTCAAAAATTATTGAATTTAGCTTTTATGCTTCGTCCTAAAACCTATCAAACTATTTTAATAATTCCACAGAAGAGCATTAATGTCAAAAGTCCGTTTGTAAGCATCAAATCATGACATCTACTCTCTGTCGTCTATCTCTATCCTTCCCTCCTTTAAATTCGTAGATAGACACTTTCAGTTAGAATAGTTTCCAAGTACTGTTTTGTAAGTTGAGTCAAATATTAGAGGTACTTGTCACGCTCATCATCTTTTTGTGGTTCTGCAGACTTTTTTGTTTTTGTTTTTTGATGGGGGGTTATGTGGACTTTTGGATACAACTCGTGCCTAGCTTACTAGTAGTAGTGTGTTAAATCAGTATGATTAGTCAGATGTGATTAATAAGTAGTTAAGAGACTGATAATTATTGTTATTATTTGTAAATCAAACAATCTTTGTCGGCTTTTGGTAAGAGTTAGTTATTTAAAACGAAAATTGGCCTTTGGGTTTACCTTTGCGGCTAGTCAAAGAGTAGTGGTGTCATGGCGATGGTTGTTCATGTTAGCTCCAGCTTTCTTACACTACAATCCAAGAAATGACAAAGTCCAAATACCTACCACACTATTACTACCAAAACCTATACTTGTCTAGTAAAAAAGCCTTTATATTTTCGCGTGCTGTAATCGATCATTATAGCTTGCCTGCCACTTCATACAGTAAGTATATCTTATGCTTTCAAGGGACCAGACCAACACAGCACGCATGGACCATTAACTCCATCTGTCCATGCTGCTGCCTAAACAGTAAGCACTCTCTACTGACCCGCCCCACTAATCAAGTAGCAGTGCATCCAAAGTCTTAACATTTTGAGATGCCACACTCTTTCATAGTGGCCAACATCATTTATATAATGTAGTCGTTTGACACTCATTATATATCATCATCCCTACTTCCCAAATGCTGCTCATTTCAAACACACCCACTTCACCAACTTCCACTATCTCCCACCACAACAATCTTAACCATTACAGTTACAGCTCGCCACCCTCTAATTTCACGATCACCTTAATTATTGACTTTGATCAACTATTACCATGTGATAGATATAGGCCAACAATACTATCCATGCAATTTGATTTGGTAACCACCACATCGAGAAGAGTGTTTATAAGTCTAATTCGTCTTCGCTATATCTGCAAGCACAGTCTCAAAGGTCAAGTATAATCATATTTACTTTAGTAATCTCATGCTTCATTCATGATACTACTAGTCCATTGTGAAACTGAAGTCATGAAAATGATATGTTGCAAAAATAGATCTATAAGCTTAATTTAATTATCAGTGCCATTTGCGAGTAGTAACTATCTACTATTTCAATTAAATAAATTCTTAAGCAACTTACAAAGAGAGGAAAAAGAAGGAAGAATAGAAGGGGGCCAAGATGTTAAATGATCTAATTTAATACCTTTTCCAAGAACACAGAAAGATACCTTTCGTTGACTAGGTCAAAAGTCAACGCCGATTATCATAACTCCCTCTCCCAAAATCCGCCATCTTTTTCGACCTGTTCTTCCCAAACGAATTCGCAGCCGCTAGCCGCGCTGCCATTCTCGACGCTCCGCCTGCCTCCACTCCCGCAGCTTTGAGATCCGCCGGCAAGCTGTTTCGGTTCCAGTTCCGGTTCGGACTCGCCCTAACAAGCGGACTCAAGCAAAACGCTAATCCAGACATAGTACTACTGCGCCGTCGCTTAACCGACGCTAACGATGAAACCGGCGTCTGCTTACACGTCGGCTCGCACGACTCCGACGAGTGCGAGCTCGATTCCTCCCCGTCGTTAGATGATAATCTTTCCGGCGACATTCCTCGATCGCTCACTCGGTTTTGAATCCTCTCGCCAACGAACTTCGGAACCGATTTCGATTTACTCCCTGCTGGACACCAAAGCGGAGACGAGGTGCTGGCTGTAAACGGATCGGATACTGATTTATCCGATCTGGACTTGAACAAACTCGTAATGAACGAGAATCTGCTCTTCTTCGTCTTCTTACTCTCAATCGAAGGACCGACCTGCGGCGTGCTGTGAAATCGCCGATCGGAGCTATCCTCGTCGAATTTGCGACGCGTGACGTAAGGAGATACTGAGCGAGGGAAGATCGGTGGAGGCTGTGCATCGGATTTACGTCTGTCATCGGAGTTAAATTCGCTGTGTAGCTGAGACTGAGATTGAGCGGAGATTAAAAGAAAAAGTCGCTCGCGGAGGCAGGAGGCGCAGACGCCGACGGCGCTGCTCAGATCGGATGAGTGCTGTCTACACTTCATCGCTGAGGAATTGAATTACTGAGTCTAACCGGCAATAACAGAAGCGGTGGTTAGAGGCGGAGGAGAATATGGCGGCGGCGGCAGAGCATGGCGGTGGAGAAATCGAGGAGGAGCTGATTTGGATTTTCCTGATTTTATTGAAAATTTAATTATTTTGTTCGTCTGTAATTGGCTGAGTGAGAGAAAGACGGAGATACTGAAGACCGGTTTGCGCCTCTTTTTATATGCGGATTTTCTTAAACAGTTGTGAAAATTACGATTTGGATTGAATGAGATCTCTTTATTTACGATTTTGCCATTGTGTTTTCCTAATTAAGAGAGATTTCTTGTGTTATTACCGAGTTAATGAATTTTGCGATATTGATTATTTTTTCTTATTGAATTAAGTCCTCGAAACGGATAGGTACAAAAAACTATTGTGTTCTCTTTTGATGGGAAGCGTTCAATAGTTAATGAAGTTGATTGGTGGCTGGTCAATGCATTTATCCACAAAATTGGGAAACTATAATAATGATAAGTTAATGAATATGTACTGAGCTAGCCAAATTTAGAATGCAAGAAGTCCTTGCGAGAAATAGTCACCTGTTGACACTGAGCTTTAGCAGAAGAATGACACTTTTATTGAGTGCTGGATTTATGCTCTGGAGACCGATAGGCATCAACTCTTAGAAGAGTGACTGGTGACAATACCTGTATCAATTTGTAGCTCCTAATAGACACTAGACAAATTTGAAATTACAAACTACCCAAAGAGATGAAATGATTTTTTCTCTGTTTCTCTTCTCTAATGGATTGTTACATTTACTAGAAACTGACTAAGAGGGCAGAATTTTCCATTGGTGAGGACAATACAACATACAGACTCTCTGATCAGTTGATATGGCCAAAATGCTTAAACTCATCCTGTCGTGCCGTTATGTCTGTATTCATTCGTTCAAGCCTGTAGGATGGTAATGACCATAGAAACAAGAGGCTATTCTTGTTATCACTAGTGACCTCTACCGTGAAAGAGGATCCCATCTGTCAAATATTATTCTGCCCCCTCTGCCAATTCGACCGCGAATGTTATGTGGCCGAGTAGATGGGTCGCCAGTTTTTAATGAATCGGTTGTGGGCGGTGTGATCCCTGCAGCTGCTAGTTTGTCTGGAACCAGAGGCTTTGTAAACAGCAGCACAGGTTCATCAGGGTCCTGAAAAGAAACAAAAAAAAAATTCAAAGTAAATTTAGCAATACCTCAATTTATTTACCCTGTTTTGTTCCCCTGGTGTAAGGGGGTAACATGACTCTGGCACATTCGTTGTAAATGTTGAAAACACACCAATTTAAGAAGCCATCCATGCAATGCATGTCTGCGCCTGAACTCTTTCTTCATATTCCCCATAGATCGTATTACCGGCTTTGTATCTGTGTAATGATGATTCTGTAAAGCAGCAGGTCGTATATGGAGGCGGCTGTTTGGAACTTCATCCGAGTCTTCCTCACTGAAACCATGCCTTGAAGACAAAGTAGGAAATCCCGACAGAGCCAAGCTGTCTTCCACAAGCTCGGTTTCATGCTGAAAAGTCCATAAAAACATAGTTTAACATATGATAGTAAAAAAGCAGGACTTAATGACAAAGTGGAAGACTTGATTTTATGATCTTATAGAGCTGAATCTCCAACTGCAAACCAACCTGCATCAAATGGATCGACTCTTTGGTTGGGTCACAGTACAACCAACATTGTAATGGAAGTTGAAGTGGGATATCATATTTTCACAACTATATAAATCAATAACCTATGCATGTCATTTTGTTTATCAATCATAATCCAGGCATTAGCCTCAAGAAAAACCATGTCGTTATTCATCAAAGAATAGTTCAGTTTATAATTCATTGTGCCTCATTTTTTGTCCAATATAGGCATATTTCAATGATCATAGGAATAGTTTTGGACTATGAAATGTGTTAAGAGTTAAGACTGACCATATGGTCATTAAAAATTCAAGCTAGAGATCTAAAAGCACAACAAATCATGAGAATTTAGTATCAATTGAAAACATACTCTGTATTTTAGTTGAATCCTCTGAAGGCTGACTTCACTTTCCATTACATCCCTTTTCTTCTCCTCCCTCTGCATTGTTCTAAGTGGTTAGGCGTGAATCACATAATCACTATGTCAAAAAAAAAAATTTGCAATATATTCCATAGTTAAACATGCACCTTAATCAGTCCCTCCAATATGGTTTTGGCTTGTTCTAGATTGCGTCTGACCTGAAAGGATCACAATAACAATGGTCTAAATATTATATTCAAAAACTAAACAGATTAAAAGTAGGGGACCTTAAGATATAACTTGACAATTGACATAATAATGATCCAACCCAGAGGCCATAGAATGTAAAAGATTACTATAAAAATATTCACCTGACGGAGCTTTTCGAAGGATTGAACATTGTTTTCTCTCCTTTGCATCTGAGAAGAAGATTAAAAGTAAGAACGTGAAAGAAGCATCAGCTGAATAAATCAACACTTAAAGTATTCAGTAGTTAGCCACTTACTCTTCGGGTGTGAAGCTTGTGAGCCTTTTCTCTTGGTCTAAAAACATTGTAAGGATTTGTGTCATTAACAGGTGGAGGAGGCTGCAAGCAAGAACGAGGATTTGGTTGAGATATAAAGACCAGTTACAAACTTCTTATTCTACGACAATAGTGTACAAGGTCACAGATTGCTCTACTTCTATCCGCCGTATAACTAACCTGCAATCGCCGCAAGACGGGCTTCTGCCACCTTTCTCGCTGTTACAGAAAAGAAACCAGAAGTCAGACATAAGGTTTTGCATATCAAATAAGAAATAACACAGGGAAATTATAGATATCAACACCACACTTGAATTATTACTTGAATGGGATATTGAGATATTCATCCAGGCAAAAACTACATGTAACAACACACTGACCAAAATACTAGCAACTGTCATAAGTAGAAGTCATTCTACAGTATTACTACAAAGAAATCCGACAGTTTGCTTCCATGAGTGTTAATTGATATATTCACCGAGATATAGAAGGATTATCTCCAAGTTTGAGAGTCAACCTTTTCCTTCCAGTAGGTATACACGGCCTGTACCAATGGATATCGTATCGATTGCGCTTGTAAAGCCTGAATATGTAGAGAGACAAGGTGCTCTATCATCTTCTATGAATTTAGTTAATAGATTCCCTGAACATGAATAAACATAAATGAGTAAGAGAATACAAAATTCAACTTTACCTCAGATGCCACATCAAGTTGGAGGAGGACCGGAATCGGGGAGCCGAGAGTAGGTGTAATAACCCCAGCTTTTTCTCGTGCCTTGTGGTCTAACACCTCTAATTTAAACAGCATACTCTCGAATCTGTATTAACGGGACTAAGATTTATTATTACCAGTATCCAAGCAAAATCTATATTCAGCTGTGCATCTTGGTTACTGATATGTAAGGCTATGAGGTCTAGCTAGTAGTGTGGCTATCAAAATGCGAACCCACTCGATGAAATGGTATCTCATCTAGTTTGCTTCTGTACTCACCTTTCATGAGTGTACTGAGTGCGATTAGTTTAGGAACGAGAAAACAGTTACTGATCGTCTTTTTAATATTAGTCAACAGAAGCAGAAGCCTGTATAGTAAGTTCACAAGCACACAAATCATATGGGATATCATTACTTTTCAGGCGCAAGAATCTTCTTGTCATTATTAAACTCTTGAAGCCAATCTTCATCTTCGTTGTCCAAATCGTACTCAACGAATTCTCCGATTTCAGCTCTAGCTACAATATTTGATATAAAAAACAGTAAGATACAACAATTTATATCTGACACATGTCACTGTTTCTCAGAAAATAAGACTCCAACAGACCTCCCCTCGCGCGTAAGTACGAAGTTGGTTGAACAAATGTGGAGGAATAGTCTCTTTCATATGTATCTACAATGACGGACTCTGGAGTAGGAATTTCAGGAGCATTTTTCTTGCTGGGTACATGGTGAACCTGTAACTAATAACGTATTTATCACCTCGGAAGAAAGTGCATTACTCAAAATGATGGCACACATACACCAAAATAGTACCGATACTATTAAAAGATTACGAGGTGAGAAGGTGCAGAACAGCATCTTGAATATACATTACACTATAACTAGTTCAGTAACATTACGTACATTTGGAGTACCCAGTTGCAGAAAGAAAACTAGAAATTGAAATAAGCAATAGAAGGAACATCCTATAGCAAACCCTCTATCACCGACTGGATCCTAGAACCAAACAAAACACTTTCCCATGTTAATAAACTAAGGAAAATTCTAATGCTATTCAGCTAATTCATCCTTAACACCACTTTTAAAGACTTAAGGAAGAATGGAAGAAGAAGAAGAAAGTAAAACTATGCAAGTGATATACACAGATGACCATCTAGGAGAACTATAATAAGAACACACGGCCGTTATTCAATATCCATTTAACAGGTGAAACATGACACTCAACTAAATAGCACCTTAGCCTACACGCTTGCTTTTGTTACACTAATAAATTCATAAACGAACACCATTCTCTTCCCACCGACTACCATTCCACAAAAATCAAACACCAAGCACTAACGCAGCTCCCAAATACAAAACTGCAGCATTCTCATAAAATGGGAATCAATCCCTAATTTCTTCCCCAATACCTCATTATCCACATCAGCAGCAGCGAATCTCAGAATATGCGAATTCCGAGTGGAAGAGGTGAGAAGAGAGTCGTCGTCTTCAAACTCCTTGATCGACTTGACAATCGGGAGCTTCTTGTGAATGTCGAGAGGCCGTGGCCTGAACGAGAGCCTACTCATACCTCTCCTCCAATCCCTCTATCACGCTCAATCCACACCTCGCCTCACCTTCCGCCCTCCCTCTTTGGCTTCGAGCTTCCGACAGCGTACCAGGAGCTCCGACGCTCGATTTAGGGCTCGGAAATTTTTCCTCTATTTTCAAATTGTAGTTGATTTTCGCCCCTTTCTCTGTTTCTTCATGCAATTTTCAATTTCACGGTCCGACTCGAAATTTCAATTGAACCAGTTTGATTTAACGGTTGGACATCTCAATTACTTCATGATTGTCGATAGAACGACGCCGTGTTTATAGTCTTACCAGTCTATCACGATTCCGACCAGTGAGTTGACCATAAAATGGTGTCTTCCTCGTCACGGCTTTTTAACGGATTCCCAGATTCCTTGGCGCATGATTGAAACCTAACGACGGCGTATTGAAGTCCAAGACTCGACCAATAGTGTTAATTGAACCGGTTTGATTTAACGGTTAAAGATTTCAATGATTGTCGATTTTGTAACGACGTCGTGTTGTACTCTTACCATTTTATCACGATTCGACCAGTGAGTTGATCATCAAACGGTGTCTTCCCCGTCACGGCTTTTTTAACGGAATCGCAGATTCCATGGCGCATGATTGAAACCTAACGACGCCGTATTGACGTCTTGCCAGTTTCCAGTTTCCAAAGTTCGACCAGTGGTTTAATTGAACCGGTTAATTGACTGGTTTGATATCTGAACCAATCTCGTCCTCGTCTTCCTCGTTGCGTTTGATTTCAGAGCTCGCGCCGCATTCGAAGAGCTCGAATTGACGATGGAGTTTTTTCGCGAGGGCTGTACGCTTTGCTAACTGCTTGAAAATCGGAAGGTTTGACGGCGGATTATTGATGAATAGATGAGAAAGATTGGAGCTTGGAAGCATTTCAATGGCGGAGGTAGCGAAACGAAGTGGAAATTTATGGACCTGGACGGAGAGGAAATGCTTGCATCTGTTACAGCAGAACAACACGATGACATCTCTCCTCCAAATCCAAGCCTTCATGTTGCGAAACGGGCTCGAAACGAACGTCAACCTGTTGACCAAATTCATCACGACGTGTTCGTCGATAAACAAATCCGATTCTCGGTTTAATCCTCTAGCTGGAATTCGGCACGCTCGTAAAGTGTTTGACTTTATGCCTGAACGAGATGACACGTTTCTGTGTAATTCGATGATCAAGGCGCATGTTGATGTACAGCAGTTTGTTGAGTCGTTTACGTTGTTTAGTGATTTGAGTAGACAGTCGGAGTTTTCACCGGATTCTTTCACGTTCACGTCGCTGGCGAAGTGTTGTGGTTCAGCCCTGGCGGTTAGAGAAGGCGAGCAGCTTCACGGCGTTGTGGTGAAGAAGGGCTTTTGTTCGGATTTGTATGTGTCGACCGCTTTGAGTGATTTGTATTCAAGGGTTGGGAAAATGGGGAATGCACGGAAGCTGTTTGATGAAATGTCACACAGAAGTGAAGTGTCGTGGACATGTTTATTAGGAGGGTATGCGAGGTTGGGCAATATGGCGAACGCGAGGGCCTTGTTTGATCTAATGCCTTACAAGGATATCGCTGCGTATAATGCGATGATAGATGCTTGTGTGAAAAATGGAGATATGGAATCGGCTAAGGGTCTGTTTGATAAGATGCATGAGAGGAATGTGGTGACATGGACTAGCTTGATTTATGGGTATTGCAAGAATGGAGATCTTGCGACAGCCAGGTTGCTTTTTGATGCAATGCCGGTAAAGAATTTATTTTCGTGGAATACAATGATTGGGGGGTATTGTCAGAACAAGCAGCCTCAGAAAGCATTAGGGGTCTTTCATGAGTTGCAGATGAATGGGGCCATCGAGCCGGATGCAGTTACAATAGTGAGTGTGCTTCCCGCCATTGCTGATCTTGGGGCACTGGATTTGGGCGATTGGGTTCATTTGTATGTTAAAAGGAAGAGGCTGGACAAGGCTGTGAATGTGTGTACTGCGCTTGTTGACATGTACGCGAAATGTGGAGAAATCGCCAAGGCAAGAGAAATTTTCGAGGGAATGGTTGAGAAGGAAGTTGTTGC
This sequence comes from Rhodiola chrysanthemifolia, assembly GCA_033675395.1. Classification (NCBI taxonomy): domain Eukaryota; kingdom Viridiplantae; phylum Streptophyta; class Magnoliopsida; order Saxifragales; family Crassulaceae; genus Rhodiola; species Rhodiola chrysanthemifolia. The sequence goes on from CM066207.1 coordinate 4,255,066, forward strand.
CTGGAATGCGATGATAAATGGGTTAGCGCTAAATGGGTGTGGCGAAGAGGCTCTGAATGTATTTTCCGAGATGAGACGGAGAAAGTGTAGTCCCAACAGTGTGACCATGCTGGGTGTGTTGTCTGCTTGTAGTCACTGTGGAATAGTCGAAGAAGGGAAGAAATGGTTTACGGCGATGGAAAAAGATTTCCACATCACTCCGAAAATCGAGCACTATGGCTGCATGGTGGATTTGCTAGGAAAAGCTGGGTGTTTGAAAGAAGCAGAGACGTTGATGGACAGCATGCCTTTCGAGGCGAATAAGATAATCTTGAGTTCATTCCTGAACGCCTGTGGATCGTCCAAGGACATCACAAGAGCTGAGAGGGTGACAAAGAAGGCAATTGAGATGGATCCGTTGAATGATGGGAACTACATTATGCTTAGGAATTTGTACGCTGCTGACAAAAGGTGGAAAGACGCAGATGCGTTGAAGCAACTGATGCACGATAACGGGGCAAGGAAAGAAGCTGGGTGCAGCGTCATAGAAGTGGATAGTATGGTCTGGGAATTCGTCGCTGGGGATAGGATACACCCAGAGTGGAATTTGATAAGTTCCATTTTGAAGCAGTTGTGTATACAGATGAAAAAATTACCAAAATCCCAGCTAATGTTTGCAAGTGCCCAACTAGACCTTGCACTTGCACACTGAACTGTAAGTCCTGAACCTCGTTTCATCACCTGGGGCGCGTAGACAGTTGCATTGAAACTTGCCAGGCCATGTCATTCGATTTTTCTACATGGTGCCTTGGGGAGCTATTTATTTTCCGAGGCCCAAGTTAAGAAAAATGGCGAAGTCGAAGAATCTGAGCCAAGTTGATGATTGATATACCAGCTTGGGAATGAAGGAGCTAGCTAACTAGCAGTCCTCCTGAATATCTTAATGCTCTTGTTTCACAGATTTTGGATTGTGAATTTTTGTGGATGGGATTTCAGGGCTGCCATCGTCAGAACAGCTGCTGAGTACAGGAATGGGAGCGTTGTACAAATAGTTTATGCAGAAGACATCAAGAGAAGTTTTTCATATAGCCATTCTGGATGAACAGGTTTAGCAACTGGCAGCATCATGGTAAACAAAAAAAAAGAAGATAAACACGGAATCTTTTGTATTTCCTGTTTGATTGTTCAATTTTAGCATCATCATCAAACATTATGATGGCATGCCTGATAGGATGGGAAGAAGAGAATGACAATAGAAGAAAGACTCTAAGCCAACCGGATAACATAACCTTAATTACAGGACTAGTAACACCTCTGGTGGCTATGGACCATGGTAGCAAACAGAGCAGGAGTTTGTGCCATCAGCCACTATTTTAGCACTTGTGGCAGTGAAGCTGTGTAGAAAGACCATCCTCAAGAAAAAAGTTTTCTTCCTGTGACAAAAACATTATCTATGAGCATTTTCCATAAATGTATCTCAGCAATGTAAGAGACCAGGAATTCATCTATACAGAGAAAAGGATATGCAGACTACTTCAGCAACTGATGAAATATGAAACGTGAACATCATCCAAACATTCACCTGAACGAGCTCCTTTTCTCCTTCCCACTGTTCTCCTTCCACGCTTTATCTGATTATCCGGAAATGAAGTAAACCTGCTTGCTAGGAAGCCACCTGATTTCTCATTCTGTGCTTGAGTGAGTCCTACAAGTGGCTTCATAGATGAGGCACTCGAACTGATGTTAGGTTGCGTATCTGAGAGCATCCTGCGTTTCTTTCCAGAGAAGCCCCTCCTGTAGACTATCGGTTCTTCTGTTCTAGGGCGCTTCCTTAGTGGAATCTCATCTTCCACCTGCAGAATATCGGAAAGAACACAATAACATCATCAGTTGGCCCTTATGGTTCTAAATTCTTATATGTTTTGACTAAAATAGAAACAATCACGCAGTAGAACTTGCTTATATACATGAATAAAGAGGCTTATGAGCATCTTTCCTAGCAGCGTGCAAGAATGAAAACAATGTCGTTCTGATAGTTTCAGAAAAGCCAAAATAACAGAACACTCGCTTCGCTGATTTACTAACAATTTTGCCATAGATGAACTCAAGACAATTAAGTATTTTTAAACGCGTTCCTAAATAGATAGCTCATGATCCTTTTCCATCAGACTTCAACTTACATTGTCAGATTTAACCGCGACTACAGGTTGATATGCATTTTCAACAGTGTTGGACGGTGGGTCTACCACTTGGTCAGCTGTCACTGGAGTTGTGGACATACTAAACTCTTCAATGTGAAACTCAAACGCAAGCTGGGTCGCCATGCTTGGGGATGTGACAAGGACTTTGTCTTTGTCACTGGACGTACTTGTAGGATCTTGTGCAGTGCTGGCACCAGATTCACATGGTGCAAGCAGGCTCAATTTATTAAGGGATGAAAATTTCCCAGGATTCTCACTGATCACTTTGTCCACTCTGGTCGTCAGATCATGAACGTGTGACTGCATTGAATCAATTTTTGCAAGAATTTGTTCCAGAAAAGTATCTTCGTCTCCAGACTGGAACAAATAATCATTATCCGCAAGAATGATTCCGCCATTTTGGACTGCAGGAACAGCTTGAGATCAAACAGAAAATGAGCAATATTAAGAAGTCCTCATTACACCAGAGCCACTATCAAGTACCAAGCATCCAAGAAAAAGAACTCTCATAATAACTAATTAGTTACTCAAACAATAAGAATCACACTTCACACAGTCTCCATCGCTATTCCAATGTTGTAATGACAAAAAATATACAAGGACTGATAATACATGTTTCAATATATAAATAAGGCATGCAACAGCAACATCATCGATGCATCAGATATTACTCGTGCAAGGATTGTGATTTCATCTTTCAAATCATATAGCAGTCTCATTTGGAAATTGTAAAAGAAGAATAAAAGAAACTATCACCTCACATTATGACAGTGTGAGCCGGCATGACAGTTCATGAACAAAAAATAATAACTGACTCGGTACAAGTATAAAATCAACATGTAGCATATGGGTAAAGGAAATCATTAAACGGCAGACTAAAGCGAGATAAAATCAACTTAGTCTAATCAAAACAGCATCAGCTACTAACATAGAGTAGGACTTGAGGTTCTGAATCGTTTTGCCGGGGAAAGGGGAGATTCCTTAGCAAGTAATCAACATGTAGCTGGTAAAACTTACTTAGATTTCCATATCCATTAATCGACTGAGCATTCGCTGTGGAAGTCCCTTTGTTTTCTGCAGAAGGTAACTTGTCAGGCCCTCAACAGTAACACAAAATATTGGCAAAGCACTTCAATGAGGACATACCACAATATGCAAATAAGTTATGCTGCAGCATGTATGATGCCACGTCTGTGGTGTCTTCAACTCTTTTTCTTTTCTTCCTCTGCATTGTTTTCTTACGCTTCATTTGACGAGGAAATGGCAAGAACCTTGAACAAAGAGATTCTGCAGAGAAATTTTCTAGTTGAGCTTGTTTTCCTTGATCGAATTCTGCCAATATTTTGCTATACGTCGATGCCTGAGACTGAAATTTCTTCATCTGCAATTCTGCCCACTTGCATCTCCACATGAGAGGACGTATGAAGTTTCTCCAGTGGCTTGTCAGCTTTTTCTTCCTGCAAGGAAAATAAACTAAATCAACTTTAGTCTTAAATCATAAAATACACATGATAGCAACAACCAGTAGTATGACAGTCATGGCGTACTTGATTCTCCTAGTGATTAAATAGCTACACGCCTAACTTGAATGCTAGTTGAACGAAACTGTCAAGTTCACAACATGGTTTAACTCCACCGAAAAAGGAATACATTCTTCAATAAATTAAAAAAATGGGAGACATGAGGCCAATGGACCAAAGCAAAACTAAAGCCCAGATAATAAAAATAAAAATAAAAATAGACCATCTCCTCATAACATATCAGTCATTGTGACAAATTATCTAATAATGACTTACTTCAATGCGACCAAGAGTCATAGGAGATCAGGATGTGATACTCGAAATGAGTAACCGATCTATTTCCTTATACAGCCTACGATAGAGTTGTGACTGTACCCGTGATGACCACAAGGAATGTAGATAACCGCACATGCCATTTCAAGACCTAAAGAATCCCAAATGCTAAATTTGGAAGACATTACAACAGTTCGTATCTTACAGAATCGAAGTGTTAAGTTTCCTAGTATAATCCAAACTTGTGTCAATCTGAAAATAAAAGACCCCTCACAATATTCTCCAGCTAACTTGGGAACTTTACCTGAATAGCCGATCAAATGACTTCAGATCTAGTATCATCAGTTCAACTAACTCCTCAATCAGACACTTTTTGAAATACGTTTTAGAAGACATAATATCCAGTATTTGATCCAAAAATGAGTTCACGTATTAATTAATTGGAAGAAAATTACTCCTCGCATTAGAATCAACTATGGAGACATAAGTATCCTCAAAAGGGTTCCTTCTTTAAGAAATTGGTACACAATACAAAGTAATCATAGTTACACCATTAAGAAACGAGATTTGTGAAGTAAAATGCCATGTAATGATAAGTTTCTGATGGGAAGTATTCTAAGTGCTGAAGAAGATTCAGTAACTTGTTTGACTGTTACACTAGTTTAATGGGTCAGAAGAGTTAACCTCAAAAGGAGACATCATATAAATATGATTGTTTCTGATATATTTTAATAAAGGATAAAAGAATAACCTCGTCCCAAAAGCCTCCTCATAGCCTGGGTATGCCCATGACGGCTGACAGATACCATGAAAATCTGAATTTATTTCATCATCACTGAACGCTAAAGCACCGTCGGCCCCAGAAAATGTATCTTCAAAAGAACTCGAACTTCCGCTCGAATCCTCCGTTGTATCTCCATTATTACCATCACCAGGATTGACACCATCAGTAATATTTATATCTGGATTCTCCGCGTCAGCTACAGGCATATTTAGTTTAGCCGGGACATTAATAGCTTGAGATGTCGTACACCCATCGCTAGCCACATCCCTCACAACCTTATAATCAATGTTTGGTAGGATATTCATTATTGCTTTTGGATCTTGAGAAACTACAGATCGTTCTGATTTTTGTTCCGTCTCTGGGACCATCTTAATAGAGATAAACAATTAATTCACTGCCTTCAACTGCCGATTCTTCAGATATAGCTCCAAAAGAGGGGAAATTCAGACACCTAAGATTCGACCATCCCCAGCCAATCCAACAAGTACATAAATTCTGCAGCCAGCGTATACAATTGTGTCATCATCTTACTTACTATGGCATGCAACCCTTAAAAAAGTCATCTGACAAATACAACAATAAGAAGGCACATGCAGTCGATTAACAAAATAACTTCATAGAAAAAAACCCTACAATCACTCACACGTCATAGATCCCCAAATTAAAAAAACGCCAAAATTCACACATATAAACCCTAAACCCCAATTTCCCAATCCCGTTCAATTCAACAATTCATCACACCCAAAGCACACCAATCTCACATTCAATCACCAAAATTAAAACTCATCAACCATTTCATCCCAATCAAACAACGCCACAACTCAAACTCCGTATAGAAAATCCGATTCCACTCCGGATACTCACTCTTCAAGAATTAAGTCAAAAAGCAAGAAAAGTAGTCAACGACATACCTAATCGACTTTGCAGAGGAAGAAAATCACACAAACCGAATCGAACTTCGAAGTCGGAGACACCCGGAACGAAATCGAAACGCTGATGATTCTGAGATTGTTCGACGATTTTGGACTCGAATCGGTACGAAAATATTCTTAAAAAAAAGAAAATCAGAAAATATCCAAAATAAATAAATAAATAAGAAATTACTCGCTCGTAACGGAATCTAACTTCTAACATAATAACATAACATATAACACATCTTCAAAATACGACGCCGTTATCCAGAAATATACAAAAACAGATCAGTCCTTTTTAAAATTGTAATTATATATTAAAGTCCCCATTGTAGTTCCGTGTTGCTTTTTGTTTGACTAGAATATGAATTTTTTGTTTTGTTGATAAGGACAGAATATGAATTAATTCAATTAACAATAACGTATGACACGTCTCCAAATTACGACGTCGTTATCGAGATATACAAAATATATTTACAGATCAGTCCTACTAAAACTAGTAATTGTATTAAAGTCCCCATTGTTGTTACGTGTTACTTTATGTTCGACAGTTAAGGCAGCCGTTTCGATATGATAACCAAGTATTCTTACCACTGTTGCACACAACACAACCATATCGATACGTACATTTCTACGTACACAAAATCAAACTCCGTCCAGATGCATCATCCACTGACTGATCCCTTTCAGCACGATTCTCGCGTGTACATTTCTTCATATAAAAACCTCGCACAGATGCGTATGCGACTCTGTGTATTCCTCATCCGTACAAGCCTCGCTCCACTTCAGACATGGAAGCCAACCATGGCGTCGCCGCCGATCCGAAATCAATCTCCGCCTCTCCTTCCTGCTGGTCGCATTTTTGGAGCTCCGCTCTCCGGTCCAAGCCCTTGGAAACGCTATCGTCGTCGTTTGGTGAAGAAGCTTCGCGGTCCGGATCGAGTGACGAGCTTGTGCGTCGGTTAGGGATGTTTGATTTGATTCTGATTGGGATTGGCGCGTCGATCGGCGCTGGCATTTTCGTAGTTACTGGCACCGTCGCTCGCGATGCCGGTCCTGGTGAGTTGGTTGTTTAGATGTTTGTTGAAAATTGAAGTGTGTTTTCTGTTTTGATTATTTTATTTCTGATTTTGATTTTTAATGCAGGAGTCACAATTAGTTTTATACTGGCTGGAATATCTTCTGTGTTGAATGCACTGTGTTACGCTGAGCTGGCATCTCGCTTTCCTGCTGTTGTTGGTGGAGCTTATTTGTACTCATACACTGCGTTCAATGAGATCACGGCGTTTCTGGTTTTCACGCAGCTGATGGTGGACTATCACATTGGAGCGGCTAGCATTGCTCGCAGCTTAGCTAGCTATCTGGTTAATTTGTTGGAGATGGTTCCTGCTTTTAAAGATCATATACCTGATTGGATTGGACACGGGAGTCATAAGTTTTTGGGCGGAACTTTGTCTATTAACATGTTGGCTCCGATTATACTCGTGATATTGACGTTAATTTTGTGTCGAGGTGTTGGAGATACATCTATTATGAATTCCTTCATGACGACATTGAAGGTATGACTTTCACTTAGGAGTAGTGCGACCTGGTTGACTTTACTTATAAATTATTGAACTTTTCTTATAGCCTTTAAATTTAAATGGGAAGGTTGAAATATAAGGAGCTTGCCTAAAAATCATTTGATGAATGGGCTTGTTATACAGGGGCAGTGCATACACTTAGGCTTGCTGGAAAAACTAAATTCGCTCAATATAAAGTAAATTTGAGCCTTAGACAAAGTTATGCAAGTCTGAATGCAAGTGAAAATTTCACAGTGCTTTTTGAGCCTCTATTCCCATAGATACAGTCAGTTGGAAACATTTTGCTATGAGTATGGTTCTGAGGTTCCAAATGTTGCCTGTTTCAGAGGATCATTTATCTTATTATATTAGTGGTAGTTCACCTGTAAACGTGTGATTAGTTTATGAGGAGCTCAACGAAATAAACAGTTTCCTGCAGCTAAGAATTCATGATTCATAGAGAAAATGTGCATGTGTGTGATTTCTGATCGAGTCATTTTTCTACACTAATTAGTATACATCTTTGTTTCAGATACTCATTGTCATTATTGTTGTCATTGCTGGCGCATTTAAAGTTGATGTTGCAAATTGGTCTCCATTCGTTCCGAATGGATTCAAACCAGTATTGACTGGTGCAACAGTCGTGTTTTTTGCTTATACAGGCTTTGATGCAGTTGCTAATTCGGCCGAGGAATCTAAGAAACCTCAGGTGCACCGGAGATAATAGTATCCTCACGCCTTTCCTTGTAATTTCAACCAACAACATAATATACTAACATTTATTTATTTCCTCTGACAATTCAGCGGGATTTACCCATAGGCATCATGGGAAGCCTTCTAGTCTGTGCTTCACTTTACATTGCAGTCTGCTTAGTAATTACTGGGATGGTACCATATAAGTTACTCGGGGAAGATGCTCCATTGGCCCAAGCTTTTACTGCTAAAGGAATGAAATATGTTTCCGTTTTGATTAGTATAGGTGCAGTTGCTGGACTGGCAACAACGCTTCTTGTTGGTCTGTATGTTCAGGTGATTCCACAAATGAAGATTAAAACCATTTATCTTTTGGCTTTGGATCTGCAAATGACCCAGTTTTTCTTTTCTGCAGTCACGCTTTTACCTTGGGTTAGGAAGGGATGGTTTGTTGCCTGGCTTTTTTGCCAAAGTACACCCTACACGCCACACCCCTATCCGATCTCAAATTTGGGTTGGTTTAGTTGCTGGTGTTTTAGCTGGGATATTCAATGTGCGTGTGCTCTCCCACATTCTCTCCGTTGGAACTTTGGTATGTTTGTTTCTCCACATTCTTTTATCTAGAGTGATGTAGCTCAATTGTTTCCAATCTTCGGATTATTTGCTTGCAACGCAATTTTTACGAGTGTTTCTTCCAAAGGGCTACTTTACCTTTAAGTCCCTTCTAAAATCACAGTTTCTCATTTCACCTATGAAGCTCCCAAGTTGAGTGTAAACTTTTAACCTTCCAGTGAGCTTTACCAAATAAGTTTACTGATGTGTGGATTGGAAAGATAATTAAATGAGTCAAGATTTGTTATTTCAGTGTTCTCTGAGGTTACTGAATACGATAAGATGCTACAAATTGTAAGATATGGTTGATCTGTTGGACAGTATGTTGTATAATGCTTTACCTGACATTGGTCCATGATTTTAGCTGCATTATCTCATTTGAATTTTTTTTTCTCTTGTAGACAGGCTACTCTGTTGTTGCAGCTTGTGTTGTAGCAATCCGGTGGAAAGATAAGTCCGGAAATATTTCTGCAAGGGGGACTGCAGCCTGGAGGGAAGGCACCGGTTGCCTATTTCTACTTGCTTTATGTGGGTTTGGTGCCGGAGTCTCTTTCCGTTATAACGGATCATTTATAATTGTGCTGGTGGTTGGCATTATAGCAATATTTGCTTTGTCAGCCCTATACTGGCGTCAAGTAAGTGCTTTAATTCCATATATAAGTACCCTCTCAAGCCTAGTGGTGCATCAGTCATCACATCAGTTAGATGCATGCTCTGTACTCCATGTTTATTGAGGTCTTCTAGGTATCAATATTGATTCATATTTTCTTGGGTAAAGTCATATGAAGTTTTTTCTGGAAGTATATGGGTCACCAATGTGAGGAATGAGGATTACCTAAGAAACCTTACAAATTCATTCAATATCCTCGGTGGCTTACTGTTTAGTTATACTCAATCCTTATTGTGCCAATAGAATGAACTAGATTTCTCAATGAATTCTGATTTCTGGGACAACTGACACTAAAGTGTATATATGCTCAATGTTAATGTAAGATTTTTCCTTTATGTGCAGTTGTCGGTATATATTTAATAATCATTGACTCAATCTACCATTATGTATCTTTGACCAGCCTTCTCATATATTTACTCTTTTAACTGTGGTATAGGTCTATGGTGAGACACCAGGTTTCTCTTGTCCAGGGGTTCCCTTTCTCCCTGGCATTGGTATCTTGTTCAACATGTTTCTATTTGCTCAGGTTTGTGTAAATTAGTACAAAGTGGCTGACAAGCCTAATGTATAGTGATGATCAGATGGTAGGAACTGCAGTTTCAAAACTAACATATAGAACTAACTGATTGTTGAATTTTCTTTTTGCAGTTACATAAAGAAGCATGGGTGCGGTTTCTAGTTCTGTCTGTTATCTCAGTTGGTGTCTATGCCACTTATGGTCAATACCATGCCAAACCACCAAGCTCTAATCTCACAACCCAGTATCACCAAACACAAGTTGACGGTGTTTAGCTACAGATTTCCACAGCCACAGAGAGTTCAACACTTTACAGCTTGAATTGACCCTACCGTTACCACAGTGATAATCAATGTCAGAGGGGCATAGCGCTTGGAAGAGAAGGTTTGTTATTATGGACCTAACTGAACTTATGCATATAATTATAAGCATACGCCAACGACACCTTGATAGAATGATTCCCTTGCGATGACCACTGATGCTTCAATAGCAACAAACAGATATCAAAAACTAAGCTTTGCTGGTCGAATGTAAGCAATTTGCTTCTACTTTAAGCTTTAATAAATTTTTGCAAAAGAGATGCTTACTGAGCTCTCCTTCAGTCTCAAATCCACATGGTGGATTATTATTTATTTCCCATTAACATAATTTTAATCATTTTGATGAATTTTCTACGATAAATGTAACTTTCTGAAGCCTCATTTGGTCCCTGCACATTATACTGTAAATTGTTTACCAATGTATAGTAAATGCACATGTACCGTGAGATAACATGAGTTAAAGATAACCAGGTCAGGTGCTACAATTTGCTTTGATAAAAATAAAACAAATTAAATAGATACAAAATTCCCTATGTCATTGAAGATCTCTATTAAATACTTAATTTCAATTAAGCTTTACAAAAATGCAACCTAACTACATGAAAATTATTTCATTACTTTTTTTTTTGATAAAAAAAGTTAATTCATTACTGCACAAGTGAATTTTCTAATTTATTTATTTTGGACCAAATGATTTTTTTTTTTGATGGGAAATTATGTCTTAGTTATATACTATGTTATAAAAAAAATTGAAATTAACCCTACGGGCTACGAGTCCGAACAAGCTGCTCAAAGTCGGAGCTCAGAATCCCTCGGTCCTAACCATCCTTGTCCGATCCAATCCAAGTCGCTATGTCCGCCTTTGCTGCTGCCAGATAAGCGTTCCGCTCTTCCGCCGCTCGGAGCGCCGCCGCGAAGCTCTCCGGAGGAGCAAAGCCTGCCCGAGCCTCCGCGTTCTCATTGCCTAAGCAGAGACCGATGTCGAATCGCATTTTCAGGTTCATTTTGTTCAAATGAATTGAATTCAGTTCGTTGATTGATTTTTTGAGTCTATTGGTAGTGTGTTGCTTTTAGGTCGCCGATTGAAATGAGCAGCGTGAGTCTCGAGTCAATGATGCCCTATCACACTGCCACGGTTTCTGCTTTGTTAAATTCGATGCTTTCCATAAACAGGAACCTCCATGGTTGGAATCCTGATGGTAAATTATTCTTTTTGTTTGTCTTGCCTGTTTTATATATTATTTATTTATCAAATTCCAGTATAGTTTCAGTATGGATTAATTGCTCGGGGAAAATTGGGAGTCAAAATATATACGATGAAACTTTCTTTGTTACTGTTTTGATGATTAATTGCAATGTTTGATTTCAATAGGGATGGTAATGTATCTTAATTTGCTAATTACTATTAGGTTCTTAAGCGCACTTGATAATCAAATTTCACCCAACAGAAAATTTAAATTTCATATTACCTTCCGGGTTCGAACCATAGAGGCTCCTGTTGATACAAAGCATCGATTGCAGCGACGCCGAAGCAGTCGCTGTGTGATAAGGCATCATGGACTCCAGAAGCACGCTGCTCATCTCAATTGGAGACCTTCACACATCAATCCAGCTAAATTTCTATCACTTTAATACCATCATCGAAACTCAAATCGAGAATTAGTGGAATTCATTTATACCAATACACACCTGCAAATGAGTTGAGCCACATGTTTATGATTTGGAAGCGAAAAGGCAGTGGCGCGAGCAGGCTTCGGTCCTCCTTAGAGCTTTGTTGCGGCGGTTCGAACGACGGAAGATCGTACTGCGGATCTGGCAGCAATGAAGGCGGACTTGTCGACCTCGGAGTTGGATTCAAAAATTAGGGCGTTGGACCTCTGCGAATTTGGAGTTTTTTTGTTTTGAAAATGACCCATTTTGGGTTTCAAATATTAGAAATGACCAAATCGGATCCGATTTTATTAAAAATGGGTCATTTTTGAAAGAGCAAACTCGCGTGGGTCATTTCTAATATTTGAAACCCAAAATGAGTCATTTTCAAAAAAAAAAACTCCAAATTCGTAGAGGTCCAAAGCCCTAATTTCTGAATCCAACTCCGAGGTCGACATGTCCGCCTTCATTGCTGCCAGATCCGCAGCACGGTCATCTGCCGTTCGAACCGACGCAACAAAGCTCTCAGGAGGACCGAAGCTTGCTCGCGCCTCTGCCTTTTCGCTTCCAAAGCATAAACCTGTGGCTCAACGCATTTGCAGGTGCGTATTGGTAGAAATGAATTCTACTAATTCTCGATTTGAGTTTCGATGATGGTTTTGAAGTGATAGAAATTTTGCTGAATTGATGTGTGAAGGTCTCCGATTGAGATGAGCAGCGTGCTTGTGGAGTCCATGATGCCTTATCACACTGCTTCGGCGTTGCTGCAATCGATGCTTTGTATCAACAGGAGCCTCTATGGTTGGAACCCGGAAGGTAATATGAAATTTATATTTTCAGTTGGGTGAAATTTGATTATCAATTGCTTGCTCTCGCGAGAAATGAGAAGCTGCTGTTTAGCTGCATGTAGTACATGCAACCGAGACTTGACAGCAGTGTTTGATTTTATACGTCATTTTGGTGTCCCAAAGTGTTTCTGGCGACAGTAACTGTTAGTAGATTAGACAAATCCATCTACAAATTAACAAATTTATGCATTAAAAATTAGTACAAATGTCACACAATACATAATCGTGCTTGTGCCACAGGTGTCCAAGATCCCAGCGTTATTGCAAATAGTTCATTTAAAGCATAGACTTTCATGAAAAAGTAGATTACGTACAAACAACTTTTAATAATCTAAGAGGCTCAAGACATGATTCAAGTATAAATCAAATACTCGAAACAAATGTTATCAGTTTTGTTTCTTAATCATGTCCAAACTCCTTAGACAATCAAACTTCCGCCACCCTCATTCTTGTCATCAGTGGGCTTCTTCTCTGCACCCTCAGAAGGCATTTCCTCTAGCTTGGAATCCTTATCACCATCACCTGCCTCTGCTGTGCATTGTGTTCCATGTTTAACCTGTTACAAATAACAAAAATTATGCAACGACTATAAGAAAATAAATATTACAAACACTTAAATTACCATGCATATATAGCAAACCAGATAGAACAAAACGGACCAAGAAAGAGATGTTTAAGTCTAAGTCTCAAGTCTCGACCACCAGCATCAGGTTTACTCTTCAAACATGCATTTCTACTGTTAAAGGAATAACGAACAGCAAAGTTCAAAACAGAGGATAAAGGAAATAAAGATACACACAAAAATGTGAGTTCGTCTCTTTCTAAGACACATGTCATTCATTTGTCTATATATGGGTTCATCTCTTAATGTTATAGACAGTTAAGTTATGATGCATCATGAGCAACACTGATGTAGGACGAAATGGACCAAGTAAAAGGAGTTCAGGCCTTGTGGCTAGGACATCGTCTACAACCAGCGTATATTCTTTGAACTCTCAACAATTAGACAAAAAAATATACACAACATATGACACAAATAATTGCATGTATATAATATAGGCCTACACTACAAGAAGATGATATCAACCATCAACCTAAAGGAACAAATAAAAAGAGAAAGGTGGTTTTGCCAATACCAAAATGGGAGAGTCCAAGCGTGGGGTTTCCTCTTTGGGTTCAGTAGGGGTTTCTTCATCTTCAGAGTCCGAGTCCGAGTCGGTATATATACCGTGGGGGATCATTCAGACATTGAAAAATTTAGGTGACTTGGAGTAGTGAAGGTCTGAAGTCTCATCTTCAGGAGCAGGAGTTTTTTCATCATCAGCTTCGGAGTCCGAGTCCGAATCCGAGTCCGAATCAGTATATATACCATGAGGGATCATGCGGACATTGAACAGTTCTGAAATATAATCTTCAGAATCAGCAGCTTTCTGGATTTCCTCCTGTTCTTTGTCTTCTACCTGTTTCACATAAATCAGTTCAGAAGTGATTTTACATAATCCAAGTCATATATATAACCAGAAAAGAGAAATTCACATTAGCAATTGAGAGTTAATGAATTTTCCATAGACCTTAACACAGTTTAATACATGTACCATCATGTTTAAATAGTATGTTTATACAGATCAAGGTCACAAGACCTTAAAAAAGAACATCGTACAACAGAAACAATCAAATCCTGACTTACATCGAGAGCTACATGAAGATCCCTTGCTCCTGCCATCCCTCGATATTTGTGACCTTCAGTAGAGCCAGAACTAATCTGCAACATTAATAGCATAAACATATCATCCTCAGATGATTATGGAACATCCTGACGTGTAGGTTTCTATATAGATATAAAAAAATGAAAGACTGGTGATTATACAAAATTGTTGAGTAAAAGTGCACAACACTATAAATTTTAGAAAAAAGACTTTTAATGTCATTCCAATTCAGGCCTGTTTTAGCTATTGCAAAAAGTTGACACATGTTATAAAATAATTACCTGAATTCCTTTTTCTGATTTATTGAGCTTTTGTATCTTTTCTTTCTTGAATCTCCCCTCGCTTTCTTTAAAATCATCCATCTTTCTTTTTCCTTTTTTTATCTTTTTCTTGTTTCCAAAATTTTTTCTCTTCCTTGCTCCCATCTTTGGAGTTAATGAGAGCAATGATCTGGCAAGCAGAGAACTTTGTTACCCTTTCAAGTATCGGATCTCCAACATCTTTAGGATATTTCAGCTCAAAGTCGTACTTGGCATTTTTGATCGACTTTGAGATCCTGCTCCAACTTTTCAGAATTCGCACAAGTCTTTTTGATTGGTAATGGGTAACATTATTTCCTTGGATGATGTTCAGCCCAATCACAACGTGCTTTTTCTGAATTCCTTTTATAGCAAATTTTTATCAAACATTTAAATTTCTAACTATTTGGGTTTTGGGTTTGGAATTTAAGCATCAAGCAAATTGGAGAGTGGTTTTGCACTTGGCATATCAGAGCATTGGAATAGTCTATGGCGACATCGGAACATCGCCATTGTACGTGTTTCCTAGCACATTTGCTGAGACCGGCATAAAGCACGATGATGACATTAAATTCATAACCATGGAGCAGCATGTTGTGATTGGGCTGAACATCATCCAAGGAAATAATGTTACCCATTACCAATAAAAAAGACTTGTGCGAATTCTGAAAAGTTGGAGCAAGATCTCTAAGTCGATCAAAAAAGCCAAGTACGACTTTGAGCTGAAATATCCTAAAGACGTTGGAGATCCGATACGTGAAAGGGTAACAAAGTTCTCTGCTGGCCAGATCATTGCTCTCATTAACTCCAAAGATGGGAGCAAGGAAGAGAAAAAATTTTGGAAACAAGAAAAAGATAAAAAAAGGAAAAAGAAAGATGGATGATTTTAAAGAAAGCGAGGGGAGATTCAAGATACAAAAGCTCAATAAATCAGAAAAAGGAATTCAGGTAATTATTTTATAACATGTGTCAACTTTTTACAATAGCTAAAACAGGCCTGAATTGGAATGACATTAAAAGTCTTTTTTCTAAAGTTTATAGTGTTGTGCACTTTTACTCAACAATTTTGTATAATCACCAGTCTTTCATTTTTTTTATATCTATATAGAAACCTACAAGTCAGGATGTTTCATAATCATCTGAGGATGATATGTTTATGCTATTAATGTTGCAGATTAGTTCTGGCTCTACTGAAGATCACAAATATCGAGGGATGGCAAGAGCAAGGGATCTTCATGTAGCTCTCAATGTAAGTCATGATTTGATTGTTTCTGTTGTACGATGTTCCTTTTTAAGGTCTTGTGACCTTGATCTGTATAAACATACTATTTAAACATGATGGTACATGTATTAAACTGTGTTAAGGTCTGTGGAAAATTCATTAACTCTCAATTGCTAATGTGAATTTCTCTTTTCTGGTTATATATATGACTTGGATTATGTAAAATCACTTCTGAACTGATTTATGTGAAACAAGTGGAAGACAAAGAACCGGAGGAAATCCAGAAAGCTGCTGATTCTGAAGATTATACTTCATAACTGTTCAATGTCCGCATGATCCCTCATGGTATATATACTGATTCGGACTCCGAAGATGAAGAAACTCCTGCTCCTGAAGATAAGACTACAGACCTTTACTACTCCAAGTCACCTAAACTTTTCAATGTCCGAATGATCCCCCACGGTATATATACCGACTCGGACTCTGAAGATGAAGAAACCCCTACTGAACCCAAAGAGGAAACCCCACGCTTGGACTCTCCTATTTTGGTATTGGCAAAATCACCTTTCTCTTTTTATTTGTTCCTTTAGGTTGATGGTTGATATCATCTTCTTGTAGTGTAGGCCTATATTATATACATGCAATTATTTGTGTATATTTTTTTGTCTAATTGTTGAGAGTTCAAAGAATATACGCTGGTTGTAGACGCTGTCCTAGCCACAAGGCCTGAACTCCTTTTACTTGGTCCATTTCGTCCTACATCAGTGTTGCTCATGATGCATCATAACTTAACTGTCTATAACATTAAGAGATGAACCCATATATTGACAAATGAATGACATGTGTCTTAGAAAGAGACGAACTCACCTTTTTGTGTGTATCTTTATTTCTTTATCCTCTATATTGAACTTTGCTGTTCGTTATTCCTTTAACAGTAGAAATGCATGTTTGAAGAGTAAACATGATGCTGGTGGTCGAGACTTGAGACTTAGACCTAAACATCTTTTTCTTGGTTCGTTTTGTTCTATCTTGTTTGCTATATATGCATGGTAATTTAAGTGTTTGTAATATTTACTTTCTTATAGTCGTTGCATAATTTTTGTTATTTGTAACAGGTTAAACATGGAACACAATGCCCAGCAGAGGCAGGTGTCGGTGATAAGGATTCCAAGCTAGAGGAAATGCCTTCTGAGGGTGCAGAGAAGAAGCCCAGTGATGACAAGAATGAGGGTGGCGGAAGTTTGATTGTCTAAGGAGTTTGGACATGATTAAGAAACAAAACTGATAACATTTGTTTTGAGTATTTGATTTATACTTGAATCATGTCTTGAGCCTCTTAGATTATTAAAAGTTGTTTGTACGTAATCTACTTTTTCATGAAAGTCTATGCTTTAAATGAACTATTTGCAATAACACTGGGATCTTGGACACCTGTGGCACGAGCACGATTATGTATTGTGTGACATTTGTACCAATTTTTAATGCATAAATTTGTTAATTTGTAGATGGATTTGCAAGGGATTCGGATTTTTGAAGGAAATCATAAGAGAATAGTCAAGTTTGGTCCTCTTTGCTCCGCTACTACTCGACGAATGAAGCAATACGACTATTGGGTTCCGGTTTTGATCGAGTTTAATGAAGACTGTGCAAATGCTATTATTTATTCTGAAGTTAATTTGGAACTCAAATATAGTTTAGCTGTGGTGGATTATATAGTAATGATCGTGTGTACTTTAAGTGTTTTTGTTATGAAATTGTGGACTTCACCGTGGGCCTTGTGGACTTTATAGTTATGAAATTGGGGACTTTGATGTCAGTGGCATTGATATTGTATTTTATGGGAACATGATTCTGATTTTTTTTATCATTTTTACCCTATGATATATATGTGATGCAATTGATCCTAGGATAGAGACATGCTCAGTTTTGTATTTGAGTAATGGGATCAAAGTTTGGACTCCTTTCTGTCCGGTAGAAAGGCAACCTTATGTTGGTTTGACCTTTTACAGTATGGAGTGTGCAGTTTATTTTGTGACTTGAAGTTTCTAATTGTGAACTTTACAGTTGTAGACCTGTGGACTATAAGAGCAAAAACATGCTTTCAAATATTTTTTACCTTTTCAGTGTGCATGGCTACATCCTCCCTATTGTCATGTGCAGTCGCCATTTCTTGCGTAATTATTGGGGACTCTCTGACCTCATAATGCTCTTTGTCATTGGTGTCATAAGGTTCTTGTGATTGGTTGGTTGTTTGCTGTCAATGTATTTATTTTGTGACTCGAAGTTTCTGGTTGTGAACTTTACAGTTGTAGACCTGTGGACTATAAGAGCAATAACATGCTTTCAAATATTTTTTATCTTTTCAGTGTGCATGGCTACATCCTCCCTATTGTCATGTGCAGTCTCCATTTCCTGCTCATGTGAAACTCAATTATAGAAATTCATGGGTACTTTTTGTGAACTGAGAATTCATATACCTATTAACAATAAGGTTAATAGAAACAAGGTCAGTGTTTTTTATTGTTACCTTTTCAGTATGCTGGGTTTCATGTTCTGGGCCCTCTTCTTCAGTTTCCATATTTGTCTCATCCCGCTATGAATGATGTGTTTGTCTGACAATGCTGTGATCGCTAGCTTTGTCATCCAGATACTTGAATAAATGTTCAACCATTTTATGTGTTCTTTCCACGTCTTCCCTATTGTCCGGGTCTGTCTTTGCTTTTTCATGGTCAGTATGGTATTTTTCAACCATCTTGAGTAGCTCCACAGCAGTTTGGTGATGCTGTTTGACAGGGTCCTGTATTGTTAATTTCTTATTAGTTCACTGGAAAAAATCTTGTGGACTTTACACTAAAAATGTTGTGAACTATGTTCTTACTAATGGTCGTTCGATCCTTGGAAGTACTTTCTGCCGCCCGAATTCTAAATTCTCAACCTTTTTCAGCATGTCATCTGTGAGGTACTTTATTGCTGGCCATTCTCTTTCGACTTTCATTCCTGCTATTTGTATTCTATTGACATATAATGCTTGCAAGGTTAAAGAAATCATTATATAGCCTGTGATCATTCCTAGTTGCGGGCTTTAAATAGTTATACTTGTGAAATATGTTGACATGATCTTACCACTAAGAGTGGGGTTGGGCCTGTGTACCACACCATCTTCCCTTGATTGTAATCCCTGTTCCAAACTTCCTTCTGCTGCACTCTTCAGAATAGAGTTGCACAAGTCTAATGTTGGTATGTCGTCAATTTTTGTGATGCAGTTGAGTATCCGCTGGTTACAATTTGGGTTCTGGGTGCTCTCCATCAAACTAGACACAACTAATACCAAAAACATCAATTTGAAGTCTTCATAAGCCTTGCCACTCTCTTTGATCTTGTCCTTTATTTCAGTGCATTTGATATTGCTTTTATTCCCGAATAAACTTCTGAATTGTATTACCAAAGCTTCTTTATCTATAGTCCTTTCTTTTGTCCCGAATAAACCCTAAGCTGCGTCCGTGCTTCCTCGCGTTTTGGCTGCTCGATCCGAAACCATGCAGGCTCCAGTACTCGTCCTCGGTATGTTTTCACTCTCCAATTTGTTTCATTTTAGGAGAAATTTTGATTTTTTTTGAAGACTTTGGTTTGTTTGGTTTTCAATTCGGATTATGTGGCGTAGATCTGTTTGATAATAAAAAATGTTCTTCAGTGAATGAACATTTGAGTGTAGCAGATCTTCTTTTTGTAATATCCAACTTTATTAGAGAACAGCGGCTGATCCTGTTTTTGTTTTCATCAGTTTGATCGAAAATTATTACCAACTTTTGTGGCTTTTTGATTTTTTTGATTGGGTAGAAGTAGAACTATCTATGAACTTCTTCGGTTTTGAAATCGTAGTTCCACGTGTTATCAACTCCAACATTACAATGTTCATTTTCCTACTAAAACATTCGAGTGGAGTGCTTAGTAGTTGAGTGCTAGATCAGTTAAGTTGGTGAGTTGGTGCAGTTGTGAGAATGATCTGAATTTGGGTGGATATTTGGCTGCTGTTTTGTGTGGTGGAATTTCTGGTGATTTAGTTGGCCACTGGTGTGTTTAGAGTGGATTCAGGATTGGAGAGGGTGAGTTTCGGCCTGATAGACGAGTTGTGAGCTAATTTGTTTCTGATTTTTTTCAGTGTTTTGTTTATGCAGAGGACTAGGGAATCTGGAAGTAAAGTTCACCCGGGTAATATACAGGCATCGAAGGTGAGAGAAATCAGGCGCTGTGTAACAGTATTGAACAGTGTATTAGTAGACACTGTTAATGATATGCTGTTGTGGCATGTGTATTCCCTTCTAACAGTGATTTGCAACGTCTTAAATTTGAACTCGTGAAAATGGTATACATAGGGTAGGCTAAGTGTCGTATTATTACACTTTATATCTCCAATATGCGATCAATATTTAAATGGTTCATACATATTCTAGCTATATGTGCCATATGTATCATTCCGTATTTTTGGTTATTAGTTTCTCTTTTAAGCTACTGAATCATTGATTGAGCTTCTTTGTTGAGCATTTAACTTTCATAACCTTTTTCATGTTTTATATCTTTGTATAGGCAGTGGCTGACATTATTCGGACTACACTAGGTCCAAGGTCCATGTTGAAGATGCTACTAGATGCTCAAGGAGGTATATTGATAAGTCTTCGAATTGATTTTATCTGATTTGTTATGTATAAGTAACTTTATACATGCCTGGTCTAAAACCTCCCTCAATCGTTTTGTAATTGTTAAGACAGAGAGTACTTTTCTGACTTGTGCATGCACATTGGGCAGGTATGGTTCTGACTAATGATGGAAATGCTATTTTGCGTGAACTAGATGTTGCACACCCTGCAGCAAAGGTAGTGATGTACATGTTCGTACACTTTAATTCACTTGTTCCTGACTACTTGGTAGCTATATTTTGAATTATGTACCGATTTTATGTAAGCTTAAGTTCTATTAAGATCATCCTGAACTTATGCCTTACTATTTTTCTCAATACATCTGATTTTCAGTCCATGATCGAGTAACCGAGTTGAGTCGGACACAGGATGAAGAAGTTGGTGATGGAACAACATCAGTTATAATACTTGGTATATATTATTATTACATCACTACTTGTTTCATTGATGTAGTTAGTATACGATGTTCACGGATGTGCTAGAATAAGCAATATTTACAGGATTAGCATGTTTGCGTGCTGGGGACATCAATATTTAAGAGAAATCAGCGCTCATAGACGATGCTTGATGACTATTATTTCCTATATAATTTTTTTCTCCATATTAGTCATTTTTTACCTCTTTCTAATGTTTTATGTTGTTTTTATTTTAGCTGGTGAGATGCTTCATGTTGCTGAAGCTTTTCTTGACAAAAGCTATCATCCGACAGTCATATGACGAGGTTCTATTTTTCTGATATGCAGTTTAACTCCTTTTCCTTGTTAGGTATGCCTTCAATGTCTTAATAATGCTTTTACATGCTTTATAACAAAGCTTTAGAGGATGCTTTAGCTGTGCTTGAGAAGATTGCATTGCCTATTGACGTGAATGATCGTAAGCGTGTACTCTCTCTATAATAATGCAGTTATATAGTGCTCGACTCCACTGTTGTCGTGATGCGGTATGCATGTTTCATTGCAGGTGCTACTATGCTGGGGATGGTGAATAACTGTATTGGCACAAAGTTTACCGGACAATTTGGAAATCTGATTGCTGTAAGAAAATTGGCTGTATTCCATATACTTTGTCAGTTAGTTCTTATGCATATATCCTTGTTATAGTTTACGAATAATGTTTTCTCTGTTGATTTATAGAACATGGCACTCGATTCCACATTTATTGTTGGTGTTGATGTTGGTCAAGGATTGCGTGAAGTTGACATCAAGAAATATATTAAAGTCGAGAAGGTACCTGGGTGGCCAGTTAGAGAGGATTCGCAGGTTCTGAGAGGGGTCATGTTTAATAAGGATGTTATTGCTCCTGGAAAAATGAGGAGAAAGATTGTAAACCCACGCATTATTCTTCTTGATTCCCCTCTTGAATATAAGAAGGGTGAAAACCAGACAAATGCAGAGCTGATCAGGGAAGAGGATTGGGGAGTCCGGCCTTTTAAAAATGGAGGAAGAGTACATTGAGAACCTATGTGCGCAAATTCTGAAATTCAAACCAGATGTAGTCATTACAGAGAAGGGCCTTAGTGACTTGGCATGTCATCATTTTTGTAAAGCTGGAGTAACAGCTATTAGACGGATGAGGAAGACAGACAACAACAGGATAGCCAAAGCTTGTGGAGCTGTTATTGTTAACCGTCCAGATGAACTACAGGAATCTGATGTTGGAACTGGAGCTAGCTGGTCTGTTTGAGGTTAAGAAAATTGGAGATAAGTTCTTCACTTTCATTGTTGAATGCAAGGAACCTAAAGCATGCACCGTTCTTCTTAGAGGCGATAGCAAGGATATTTTGAATGAAGTGGAAAGAAACTTGCAGGTAATAGTTATATTTGCCAGTGCTGACTTTTGTTTATTTTATTTATAACTGGATCTCTGAAGCTTGAGTATTGTGTAGGATGCTCGAAATATTCTCAAGAACCCAAAACTTGTCCCTGGTGGCGGTGCATCCGAACTGACTGTTTCGGCTACACTTTAAAGCAGAAGAGTTCATCAGTTGAAGGCATAGAAAAGGTCGGTGTCTTTTTATAATTTGTTAGTGTCGCCTAGAGTTAGTATTCTACAATAATCAATGACTGTTAGCTGTACTTTCATAGTGGCCCTATGAAGCTGCTGCCATCGCTTTTGGTTTTGAGGTCATTCCACGAACTTTGGCTCAGAATTGTGGATGAGTCAATGTAATTCGCACCATGACTGCATTGCAAGGAAAGGTAAGAAAATCAATTCCCTATTTGATCATGTCTTTTTTACCCACATGTTTATATATGTAAGACAGCATTAAAAATTCTAATTTAATGCCAGTTTGCAATAACCTTTTTATGATTTTCTGAACAGCATGCCAACAGTGAAAACTCATGGACCGGCATAGATGGCAATACTGGAGAAATTGCGGACATGAAGGAGATCAAGAAGGTATGAAATGTTTATTCATCTAAGTTAGCGGATTATTTAATGGCAGTAAAATGTAGTCCATAACTTAATTCATGGCTTATGAACAGATCTGGGATGCATATAATGTGAAAGCTCAAACATATACAAGACAGCTATCGAAGCATCCTGCATGCTCCTTAGGATTGATGGATGACATTGTCAGTGGAATCAAGAAGAAACAAGCTCCAGGATCACAGCCAAGCAAATATGGAAGATTAATACATGATATTGGTACGTACCGATATAATAATAATAATTATTATAACTCGAAACAATGAAAAAATAACAAGTAATGACAACCAATGGATAATACATGTGTATATATCATGTAAAATTAGTTATTCAAAGACCATGTATACAAATGTTATTAGTTAGTTAATAGGGGATCATCATAGCCAACAAATGGAATGATAATTGACTTGTAAGCAGCTTTGATCGTCTCATTCCTCTCTATTATAGGTATTGCTATAGCTTATGGCTCACCCACTATAGTTACCCTTAGAGATCGAGGAGGAACAAGTTAATAAAGATGGATCTAGTAGTCGTCGAAGAGTCAAATTCATGTAAAATATGCAAAGACAAATTCTATACGATAAAAACACATGGATATGTGGTCATATTCATGTAACATACATGAAGTACTAGCTTGTATCTAGACATTTTACATGACACGTATGACCATATATAGAGATAAAAAAAATATATATTTAGCATATTTATATGACACATTTTTAATGAATGGAGACTAAAATAATTATGAATGGATCAGACTTGAATAGTTCCTATCAAGGACTTGAGATAAATTAGCAAGGAAGCTCAAAATGGATTTTAGCTTTTAGCTTAGCTCCATCCGCTAAACACCCAAAAAGCTAAATTATATTTTTTGGGTATATCTTATGGCTATATAGTTGCCCTAAATGTGTTTGACTTGCCTAAAATTCAAATGAAACGGCCTTGTTTTATTTCAAATATAGTCCTTGGGCCTTATAGGAGATGATCGGGTGGCAAAAGATATTCCGCATTTGTATGTTGATATTGCTTGTAATCTCAATCGAAAGCAACTTGGAATGTGGTATACGTTTAGTGTGATTATATGCGGAAATAATAGAGCATGCACGATAGGTTTTAGGCTTCAGCGTACGCCCATTTTGGTCCTCGCCAAATGTGCAAATCAAGATATAATTAATGATATTTACAAAATGCATATTCTCTTGATCATCACACCAACCCTAGATGTGTACTATAAAACCAGATCGAGCAATAATAGAGCGTGCTAGGTTTTAGGCTTCAAATGTGTCCTGATCATGATATTATGATATGATGTTGACGATATTTACCAAATGCATATTCATCATACCAACTCTCTAGCTCTACTATAAACCAGATCGAGCAATAATAGATGATGATAGGTTTCAGGCTTTAAATGTGCTAATCATGATATGATGATGTTGACGACATATTCTCTTGATCATCACACCGATCTTAACTCTACTATAAAACCAGAGCAAGACTTGATGTATATGCTATGCTCTCATCTTCACAAAAGCAAACATCAATGGCTTTCAATAAGTTACACCTCTCTACCATACTCATCATACTCACAATCTCCACCTGCTTCGCCAACTCACATCCCGTCAATATCACTACCAAAATCTTTCACAGAGATTCTCCCACCCATTCTCCACTCTACAACCCAACCCTTTCACCAATTGACCGTATCCGCCAGGAGTTGGCTCGGTCCAGGTCCACTTCCAACGTCCCTAAAGCAAATATAATGGCGAACCGATTTGGTACCGCTTACCTGATGAATATATCCATAGGCACGCCACCTGTCACGATTGTGGCGTTCGCTGACACTGGGAGTGACCTAATCTGGACCCAGTGCACTCCCTGCCACACGTGCTTCAACCAAACGCTTCCACTCTTCCAACCCGCCAAATCATCCACATATTCCGAATTCCCATGCAACTCCTCCGTCTCCTGCCCGCCAACGTCCTCAACGCAGCCCTCCTGCTCATCAACATCGGACAACGTTTGCATGTACGACGTTCTTTACGGTGATAACTCATCCAGCAATGGGGCTCTCGCAAGAGAGACAATCACGATGGACTCCATATCCAGCCGCCATCCAGTTAAACTCCACAAGTACATATTCGGATGCGGTCGGGAGAACAATGGATTTTTCGACGGAGCATCCGGGATCGTAGGGCTTGGCGGCGGATACGAGAGTCTGGTATCTCAACTCGGATCAAAGATAGATGGCAAGTTTGCTTACTGCCTCCCCGAGGATGTCGATGCGGTGAGTAAAATAACCTTCGGCCGAAACGCTGTGGCGACCGGCGAGGGGGTCGTCAAGACCCGTCTCTTCAATATCAAGGGGAGCACGTTCTACTTCCTAGCCCTGAAGCGTTTCACAGTTGGCGGTGTAGATGTTCCAGTCTCCCTCCTCAACGACACCATGTCAAACGATCCGGAGAATATAGTGATAGACTCCGGCACAACTCTGACACTTCTTCCGTCGGATACTTACTCAAAGTTCGAGTCAGCACTCTCCAAGCAGATCAACGGCGCAGATCGAGTGGCTGATCCAACGGGCATTCTGAGTCTATGTTATAAAGGAAACTTCACGTCTCCAAAGGTAAACGCTCACTTCCTAGGTGATGCGGTTGTGAAACTGGAAAAGATTAACCTATTTCTGAGAATGAATCCCGACGATGATGTTTTCTGCTTAGCTTTTGCACCCGCAGACGGTTTTATTCCCATTTACGGAAACGTGGCACAGAAGAACTTTCTGATTGCGTTCGATAGAACTGCACAAACTTTGTCATTCAAGCCCACTGACTGCACAAAGGCTGCTACTGCTGGCGTCACAGCCACTTAATGATGATTAATTATATCCCTAATCATGCATGCATGCATGCTATCTAGGACGTACAGCTTGTGTCAGAATCAATGTTGCGTGAATATAAGTATGGAACATCATCCGAATTAACAGATGCTCGAAGAGCCCGGGTTCAACACGCCTCTCATCTAACAAATCTAACATTAACAGATGCTACAATTAACTAACCCAGCACTATAATCAAAACAAAACAAAAAGAATTGCAGATGCATTTAGAATTTGGTTTTTTTCGATTCGGTTTTCGGTCTATCAATACAGTGGAATTGAACCGTCCCATATGGCTAATTGAACCTTGTCATCTATTTTCTCGTGAGGGATAAAAAAAATTCATTTAAAAAATAAAGAGGTTATTCTAGTAAATGGTGATAGAAAATTACCGAATAATGATGTTTTTCAGTTCAATTCAGTACTCGATTCAACTCATTTTATAATTATTCAAAACTGCCACATATTATCGGATGAAAATTTTAAGTAAAACTATGTACGTAGAGTGGCAAAGAACTGTTACTTTTTTTCGTTTTGAGTCGTCGGGGCGATCAATGAACTTGAAGTACCAAAGGAAGGTTATCATCTCGCCTAAGAAGGGGATGCCCATAGTCCCCGGAGGCAACTTTCCTCCACCGCGCTTGGACCGTAGTTTGACGGGAAGGACATGGAGTACCTCATTCTATCACTTGGCTAAGAGAGGCAGTGGCGAATCCAGTAGGTGGGCTGCAGATTTTGGCCCAATTTTTTTTTTTTTTTTAAGTTTTCAATTTGCGGAGGAATGCAATTGCGATTTGGGAGAATCACTAGGCGAGCGAGTAGCGAGTCAGCAACATCCGACTTCCGATTGCGAGCGCCGTCCCAATCTTCACCGCCGCAGTTGCTGGAGAGTGGAGAACCCGTTTGCGTTCGAGTTCCAGTCTTCCAGATTCCGGATCCGGCTGTCGGCAGAGGCGCAGAGCTCGAATGTCGAGCCTGGATCCTGGAGGTGAGTGACGATACTTGATTGTCCGTTTGGATTTGGTTCGATGATGAATTGATCATTGATGAATGATGAATTGATGAGTACTGGTGGGCTTGGCGCATATAGGAAACCCCTGCCTTTGCCAATTGCCATGTTCTGATAACTTGGTCTTGCTTAATTGACATAAGAGTGCACATATTTTTGGATTATACGTATGTTAGTAAAGGGGCTGATGACTCTGCGCTGCAATATTTTTGGATTATACGAAACCTGTTTGCTCAGGGCTAATGAGGCGGTCTAGGGTCCCTTCAAGTATGTTGTTCAGGATGTTTGATATCACTTTATGCGCGAAGTTACACAGGCTTATAGGACGGAGGTGGTCTACCGAGCACGCTCTCTTAACTTTAGGAAGAAGAATGATATTTGTCGCGGCAATGCTTTGAGGGATCTGGGAGCCTGAAAAGAAATGGTAAAGCCATCCGGACATTGCTACTTAAAAACTCTTATGCTGTTCTACAAATGTTTTGATCTTCAATTAGATGCTAGTGTGAGTGTGTGTGGTATCATGGTGGTGCTTTGGAATATATAAGATTTTCCAATATTTCAATGGGCTCATATGTGCTATACTGCTATTATGTCAGTATATTGATCTCCCTAAAATCATTTATTTAGTGATGTTAGGTTGATTAACAAACTTTAGTCAGAGGTTTTGATTCAATACATTAAGTTTTGGCCGGGATCATTTACCACTTTCTATGCTGGTATCAGGCAAGGATGCCTTGTCTTGGTTTATGAGTATTTGTATGATTTAAAACTCATCAATGTCTTGCTGTTTCCCTGAGTATCAATAGTCTGTGGAGAATGAATTTTAGGAACTGTGGTATACTGTTTTATGTATTTGCTAGTCATCCAGTGTCTTCCATACGACGACAAAACGATTTCTCACTCGAGGATTATTTACTAGATGATATCTCAGTTGTTAGATAGAAAATTTATGCTAAGCTCAAATTTGAACCCACTATCTGTTGTTCTGGGTTATGTTGTAGTTGTATGCCATTTGGCTTCATTGAAGTAGTATCTCTTAAAGCATGTGCTCTTTGACGGTAAAGTTTTCTTTGGCTCTTTGATTTTGCAGAACTTCTTTGATGATCACTCTACAAGAGCTACATCGGCGTGACACCTTGCATGTGTACTGTGCGTCAAGCCCTGGTAA
This sequence comes from Rhodiola chrysanthemifolia, assembly GCA_033675395.1. Classification (NCBI taxonomy): domain Eukaryota; kingdom Viridiplantae; phylum Streptophyta; class Magnoliopsida; order Saxifragales; family Crassulaceae; genus Rhodiola; species Rhodiola chrysanthemifolia. The sequence goes on from CM066207.1 coordinate 4,283,009, forward strand.
CTTTCAAATCCTGGATTCGCCCCTGAAGAGAGGAATAGCTCCTAAACTCAGAGTTACCCAAGTTATAACTCCTTCCCTCCATTTTCAACATTTTGATCACCAGTGTAGTTTCAAGATGAGTGTGAACAAGTCCTTATAAATAGATGTTAGGACCCTTACAAGCAAGGTTGTCAGAATCGAGAGTTTACCTTGACTCGTTTTACCATGGTAAAATCGGATCGTAAACTCGACTCGGTAGAATCGCCGATTTTACCTCATAATTAATTAATATTAAATTATAATTGTAACAAGTATAAATAGTTTTTAACTCTAATTGTATTTTATTTGTGAATTTATGAAGTGTCTCCAATATTTTCCTTGATAAATTCACTAGAACATTAAGGTTTTTTACTTTATCAAATGAAAATAGAAATAATAGTAAAACAAAATTGTTAAATGGGCCTAAATTTCAAAACCAGCCCAAAAGATAAAATCGCGTAGCAGCGCCGAAACAAAACCAACGGGAAACCTAGGAGCCCTTGTTTCTCCAGAAATCGTTGCAGCGCCGAAAGAACAAAGCCAACGGGAACGACCGATGTTTGATTTTAGGAATCTAGATGATGAGACTTATGCAGCAAGTATAAACCATATTAGAGGTAAATATCCACTATTCCGTGATAAAAAGTTTAGAGAGGTACGTGCACACATATCTGGGTTGTATGAACGCAGAGGGGTTTAGCTCTTTGGAATTGGTCATAATAAAATAGTTAACAGAGAGACGGGTGAGCCCTTTGAGATCATGCAAGGAATTGATTTCAACTTACCCAGTGTTCACGTCAAAAGAATCGTTGTTCGTTGTTCGTGTGGATTACGAAGCCCTAGGAGGTACATTCTTAATTTATTTTTTAGTTTTTTTGTTGCATTTATATTCTTTATCAAACTTCCGGCCTCTGTTTATGATTTTGATATATGTTTGGTTTAAAGATTTGAGCCACTTTATATATCTAACATTTCATATTTTGTTGAATTATGAATACATGTGTCATCTGCCTATATAGTAGAGAAAGGGATGTCAAGATATTTTGTATGAAATGGATTACATATTCTTCTTTTAATGTGTATCTTCTTCTTCAGTGTATAAAAATTACAAATTGTGTAAATGTTGTGAATTTCAGATCCAGGTCAGGCGAGCTACACCCTAAAAGATCTTGTTAATGCTGTTAATACGTTGGCTCTTGGATTTCACAAGGCTGGTTCTCAATGGGGTCCGGCGGTGACAACCCTAACCGGGGTCACAAGCGAGGCCATTAAATTCATTACCATGGAGCAGCATGTTGTGATTGGGCTGAACATCATCCAAGAAAATAATGTTACCCATTACCAATCAAAAAGACTTGTGCGAATTCTGAAAAGTTGGAGCAAGATCTCAAAGTCGATCAAAAATGCCAAGTACGACTTTGAGCTGAAATATCCTGAAGACGTTAGAGATCCGATACATGAAAGGGTAACAAAGTTCTCTGCTGGCCATATCATTGCTCTCATTAACTCCAAAGATGGGAGCAAGGAAGAGAAAAAATTTAAGAAACAAGAAAAAGATAAAAAAGGAAAAAGAAAGATGGATGATTTTAAAGAAAGCGAGGGGAGATTCAAGAAAGAAAAGATACAAAAGCTCAATAAATCAGAAAAAAGAATTCAGGTAATTATTTTATAACATGTGTCAACTTTTTGCAATAGCTAAAACAGGCCTGAATTGGAATGACATTAAAAGTCTTTCTTCTGAAGTTTATAGTGTTGTGCACTTTTACTCAACAATTTTGTATAATCACCAGTCTTTCATTTTTTTATATCTATATAGAAACCTACAAGTCAGGATGTTTCATAATCATCTGAGGATGATATGTTTATGCTATTAATGTTGCATATTAGTTCTGGCTCTACTGAAGGTCACAAATATCGAGGGATGGCAGGAGCAAGGGATCTTCATGTAGCTCTCAATGTAAGTCAGGATTTGATTGTTTCTGTTGTACGATGTTCCTTTTAAGGTCTTGTGACCTTTATCTGTATAAACATACTATTTAAACATGATGGTACATGTATTAAACTGTGTTAAGGTCTGTGGAAAATTCATTAACTCTCAATTGCTAATGTGAATTTCTCTTTTCTGGTTATATATATGACTTGGATTATGTAAAATCACTTCTGAACTGATTATTGTGAAACAGGTGGAAGACAAAGGACCGGAGGAAATCCAGAAAGCTGCTGATTCTGAAGATTATACTTCAGAACTGTTCAATGTCCGCATGATCCCTCATGGTATATATACTAATTCGCTCAGATTCGGACTCGGACTCCGAAGCTTAAGATGAAAAAACTCCTGCTCCTGAAGATGAGACTTCAGACCTTTACTACTCCAAGTCACCTACACTTTTCAATGTCCGAATGATCCCCCACGATATATATACCGACTCGGACTCTGAAGATGAAGAAACCCCTACTAAACCCAAAGAGGAAACCCCACGCTTGGACTCCTCCATTTTGGTATTGGCAAAACCACCTTTCTCTCTCTTTTTATTTGTTCCTTTAGGTTGATGGTTGATATCATCTTCTTGTAGTGTAGGCATATATTATATACATGCAATTATTTGTGTTATATGTTTTGTGTATATTTTTTTGTCTAATTGTTGAGAGTTCAAAGAATATACGCTGGTTGTAGACGCTGTCCTAGCCACAAGGCCTGAACTCCTTTTACTTGGTCCATCTCGTCCTACATCAGTGTTGCTCATGATGCATCATAACTTAACTGTCTATAACATTAAGAGATGAACTCATACATAGATAAATGAATGACATGTGTCTTAGAAAGAGACGAACTCACCTTTTTGTGTGTATCTTTATTTCCTTTATCCTCTGTTTTGAACTTTGCTGTTCGTTATTCCTTCAACAGTAGAAATGCATGTTTGAAGAGTAAACATGATGCTGGTGGTCGAGACTTGAGACTTAGACCTAAACGTCTTTTTCTTGGTCCGTTTTGTTCTATCTGGTTTGCTATATATGCATGGTAATTTAAGTGTTTGTAATATTTACTTTCTTATAGTCGTTGCATAATTTTTATTATTTGTAACATGTTAAACATGGAACACAATGCCCAGCAGAGGCAGAGTCAGATGTCGGTGATAAGGATTCTAAGCTAGAAGAAATGCCTTCTGAGGGTGCAGAGAAGAAGCCCACTGATGACAAGAATGAGGGTGGCGGAAGTTTGATAGTATAAGGAGTTTGGACATGATTAAGAAACAAAACTGATAACATTTGTTTTGAGTATTTGATTTATACTTGAATCATGTCTTGAGCCTCTTAGATTATTAAAAGTTGTTTGTACGTAATCTACTTTTTCATGAAAGCCTATGCTTTAAATGAACTATTTGCAATAATGCTGGGATCTTGGACACCTGTGGCACGAGCACGATTATGTATTGTGTGACATTTGTACTAATTTTTAATGCATAAATTTGTTAATTTGTAGATGGATTTGCAAGGGAAATTATGTCTTAGTTATATACTATGTTATAAAAAAAATTGAAATTAAAGAGCTTAAAAAGTTGAAACCCTACGAGTCCGAACAAGCTACTCTTAGTCGGAGCTCAGAATCCCTCGGTCCTAACCATCCTTCTCCGATCCAATCCACTTCGCTATGTCCACCTTTGCTGCTGCCAGATCAGCGTTCCGCTCTTCCGCCGCTCGGAGCGCCGCGGCGAAGCTCTCCGGAGGAGCAAAGCCTGCCCGAGCCTCCGCGTTCTCATTGCCTAAGCAGAGACCGATGTTGAATCGCATTTTCAGGTTCATTTTGTTCAAATGAATTGAATTCAGTTCGTTGATTGATTTTTTGAGTCTATTGGTAGTGTGTTGCTTTTAGGTCGCCGATGAGCAGCGTGAGTCTCGAGTCAATGATGCCCTATCACACTGCCACGGTTTCTGCTTTGTTAAATTCGATGCTTTCCGTAAACAGGAGCCTCCATGGTTGGAATCCTGATGGTAAATTCTTCTTTTTGTTTGTCTTGCCTGTTTTATATATTATTTATTTATCAAATTCCAGTATAGTTTCTGTATGGATTAATTGCTCGGGGAAAATTGGGAGTCAAAATATATACGATGAAACTTTCTTTGTTACGGTTTTGATGATTAATTGCAATGTTTGATTTCAATAGGGATGGTAATGTATCGTAAATTTGCTAATTGCTATTAGGTTCTTAAGCGCACTTGATAAGGAGATGATCGATCATTACTGGAAGGATTCAAGTTTCTCATTTCTCACTCATATTCTCTCACAAGAGCAAGCAATTGATAATCAAATTTCACCCAACAGAAAATATAAATTTCATATTCCCTTCCGGGTTCGAACCATAGAGGCTCCTGTTGATACAAAGCATCGATTGCAGCAACGCCGAAGCAGTTGCAGTGTGATAAGACATCATGGACTCCAGAAGCACGTTGCTCATCTCAATCGGAGACCTTCACACATCAATCCAGCAAAATTTCTATCACTTCAATACCATCATCGAAACTCAAATCGAGAATTAGTAGAATTCATTTATACAAATACGCACCTACAAATGCATTGAGCCACAGGTTTATGCTTTGGAAGCGAAAAGGCAGAGGCGCGAGCAGGCTTCGGTCCTCCTGAGAGCTCTGTTGCGGCGGTTCGAACAGCAGATGATCGTACTGCGAATCTGGCAGCAATGAAGTCGGACATGTTGACCTCGGAATTGGATTCAGAAATTATGGCATTGGACCTCTACGAATTTAGAGTTGTTTTTTGTTTTTGAAAATGACCCATTTTGGGTTTCAAATATTAGAAATGACCCACGCATTTTGCTCTTTCAAAAATGACCCATTTTTAATAAAATCGGAACCCCAGGAACCGGTTTTCTCGATTTGAGTTTCGATGATGGTTTTGAAGTGATAGAAATTTTGCTGAATTGATGTGTGAAGGTCTCCGATTGAGATGAGCAGCGTGCTTGTGGAGTCCATGATGCCTTATCACACTGCGACTGCTTCGGCATTGCTGCAATCGATGCTTTGTATCAACATGAGCCTCTATGGTTGGAACCCGGAAGGTAATATGAAATTTATATTTTCAGTTGGGTGAAATTTGATTATCAATTGCTTGCTCTTGTGAGAAATGAGAAGTTGTTGTTTAGCTCATGTAGCTGACTGTAGTACATGCAACCGAGACTTGACAGCAGTGTTTGATTTTATACGTCATTTTGGTGTCCAAATGTGTTTCTGGCGACAGTAATTGTTAGTAGATTAGACAAAGGAGCAGAACTCATGGATGAGGTGCTTGACTTCACTTTGAGTCACAAGGATGAATTGTGTGTTTGTGTCCCAATGTCAGCTCAAGTCATTGAATTTTCATTTTAGAAAGCTTTTTTTGCTTGACATGTTGATATTACCTTGGTTGCTTTAAGTATACATTCATCTAGATTTCAATGCGAATGAGTAATGTGTGTCAGAAAAGTGCGCGAAGTTATATATGTGATTATATCTCTTTAAGGAGCATTTGACAGGTTAAGGAATTCACTTTTCCGTTGATCACTACTGTCCTATGAAAAGTCAGATAAATTAAACTAATAGTTCTCATGCAACCTGTTTGGATTCTTTCATCTAGTTATGTCCTTTAAGCCTTAACGCCTAGGCATGAAAGCTTAAAAGTTCTTCAATATTGAGTTTACTCCCATCTCATGATCAGTGTAATATCTAGCATCTCAAAATCTCTTTAGCAATGTTTGTAAGTTTAGCTTTATTAGACACTCGATTTAACATTCATTTTGGTGCTTGTATTGTTCCTATGTGTTATAATCTGAACTTGCTTCTTGTTCTTTTTTTGTTGCAAGACTTTTGAAGACCCTTGATCAGATGGATGTGTTGTGCCGTAGAGGATCACATTGAAGTTGAATCAGCATTGAAGATCTCTATTAAATACTTAATTTCAATTAAGCTTTAAAAAAATGCAACCTAACTACATGAAAATTATTTCATTACCTCGGTAGCTTGTCTATCAACTTCATCTCTATCACTTTCTGCATCCATCCGTGTGTTTTTGATCTTTGTGCTATTTAAGTATGGGGCTTTTAATATTCACAACTATAAATGCCAGTAATATTTTGGCAATTTAAACTGGCATAACTCCAACATATGTTTATCTTGCATTCATTTGGAGATAATGATATTGATGCATGGCTGAGTACCGTGTTGGGTAGGCATTTCTGAGTGTGATGGGTATACTGAAGCAGGGAAGAAAAAGCTTGAGAGGAAACTTTTTTTTATTTGGAGACTGCAATCCATTATGGGTGAAGTCCGTTGCGGATGAAATTCGTAGGATGGTTTTGGTTAGTTGAGGTGTATGAGAAAGAGACTCCCGAAGTTAATTTGTCTAGGCGTTAATTTTGTAAGCGACTGTAACAGTCACTGGCTATTTTCTGGTGTCCGTTGCAGCCATGGCTTGACAAAGAGTGTAAATCACCTTTGTATGCTGCTCTTTTGTAGCGCTACTAGTTCTTGATGCTGTTTTGTATACTAATGTTTGAAATGTCATCATGCTGTGAACCTTTTTTTTTTTTTTCATGCTGTGAACTTTTGATAGGTGCTTCTGATCTTTATGCCTTGATGATATCCCTTGTTATATGAAAGAAATAATAGAGCCCTTAATGAAATTTATTCTTCTTTTTGTATAGCATCTGGCATAGCAGTTTCCTGTGTATTGCCCTGGAAAATGATCTCTACCATGCTATTGTCTGACCTTTTACTTTTAGGCAGAATATTAACTGCTTCTGTGAATTTATTGCATTAGGTGTCAACTTTTCTTACAATGTTCATGTATGTATAACTGTGTCCATTTATTTCAAGATACTTTTTTTTTGGACAACAACATAAATTTTCATCTATTTATACCATGAAGGCCTACTAGTCTAGTCCTTACATTGAATGATTGCATGTTTAGGGCATATGCAGCGAGGCGACCTTGCGGAGGATTTGGGGTCGTTTTCGAACGACATTCTTGTGCAGCGAGGCGACCTTGGGGAGATCGCATGCTGGGCAAGAAATTCTGGACGAGGTCGTCCTCCGAGAAATCCTCCACGAGATCGGCTGAGCGGACGATCTCCGCGAGTGAATCTCGCGCATGAGTCGCGTGAATCGTTTAACAATTAAACGAAATCGATTAAATTGAACATTCAAAACTCACTTGGGATGATTTTCGACATCAATGGAAGAGTAAATAAGTGCCGGATCGAACAATCGACAGATTTGAGAAGATGATGAACACTAATGTCTGAAGCGGGTGCGGCGAAGGTATAATGTTCACACCGAACGCGTTGGGGAAGTTTCGCGCTATCGCAGTAAATGTTATTACCGCGTTCGCTTCAGACATTAAGAATAATGTCTGAAGAGAACACGACTGTTAACGTTGAAGCCGAATGCGATTTGTACTGATCTTTCAAAAAAAATAATCTTAACGGTATGATTTTCAACAATGGCTACATTTCACCGACGGCTGCATTTTCACCAACGACAACATTTCTAAAAAAATTTGATCAACAATTGCATATAAATACATCATTCATTCCAACAACAATTCACACCAAAAATTCTTACAACAATATTTCTTTCTCATTTATCTCTTAACATGTCTACCAATTTGTGTATGTCCGAAGATGTGCAACTTTGCATATCTTATTGTCGTCAATCGCTTGATCCAATTACCGGCGCCAAACAAAAAGTCGATAAGTTGTGGAAAAAAGTTGACACCGATTTCCATTCAAATTGGGTAAGGAGAGAGGATGAAATAATAACGATCGATTTTCGGTCTAAAACTGCTCTACAATCACGTTTCACTAAGCTGAAGCCAAAATTGGTTTATTGGGGCTCTTGTATTGCGTACGCTAGAAGAAATCCGGAATCGGGATGCAATTTGCAAGATGAGGTAAATTATTCGCGTAAATTGTTAAATGCAATTTTTATTTTACAATATATTGAATACGATTTTAAAATTTGAATATTTAATTGATAGATAAGGAAAGCACAAGTACGTTGTGTGGCCAAAAATAAGAAAACATTCATACATTTTGATTGTTGGGAACAAGTAAAACATCATCTAACATTTACAATTATTGAAGCAAGTACCCCCCATCTTACACATATCAAGCAAGTCCGGAAGTCGAAGAAGTGCATATACTTGACGTACCTCCAACTCCGTCATGTGAAGTTCCAGAATTTTGTACACCCGAAAGCGATCCTGGAAGTTCCACGAGTCCGATTAGGGCGCCTGGAGTGCAAACGGCCAAGGAAGCTAGAAGAAAAGGTAAGAAAGTAGCAAATCCTTTGACATCCGAGGCTTTGAGGACCATTGCAGAAAATCAAACGAAATTTTTCGATTTGAACCAAAGGCAAATAGAGAATGACATCAAATTCCAAGAAAAAGCTTTTAACCTTGCAAAAATGAAGGAAGAAACGAAGATCATGCAAATGAATACAGATGTGATGACTCCAAAATCCTAAAGATATTTTCCGAAGAGGAATGCTGCCATCCTTCGATCGTACGAGGAAGCCGAGCCAGCCGAACCTACCAATGACCAAGATGCTCCGCAAGATTATTCAGACTGTTACCGTCCGACCTTTTAGTTCATGTATTTTTCAATTCCTTTTACAATGTTATTTCCATTCAGTTATGTATTTTGCATTATTGTAATTTCAATTCCTTTTAAATAGATGTCATGAAAACCCAATTTAAATCTTGATCAATAATTCACATAAAAGAACAAATCGGAGGGGAAAAATTTCAAAAATAATAATTTTTTATTCATGAATAGTAATAGGAAGTTCTCCGCATGATGACATTGGTGCGCAGCATATGCAGAAATGCTGTTACTGTTCACTGAATAGTAATAAAAATTACTCCGTGAGAAAATTCTCAGGGAGATAATAAGCTCCAACGGGTGCATATGCCTTTATTAATGGCTTCTGGACTTTGTGGGAGCAGTAATGGGTCGCTTGCTGTCCTCCGGAGGCCACCAACTTACACCAAAACAGAAAAAAATTACTTTACTTTAACTGGATATCTAGAAACTGGTATGCCATTATCATTTGTTCAAGCTCCAACATGGATGTAAAAATGGAAGCCAAAGTACAACCGAAAGCGTAAATTCATAACTTCTAAGCATTGAAATTTCAGCTTATACACATTCATAATTTCATGAACCGATAAACAAACCCAGGGAATTATACAAACCCAAAATTCCATTCTCAAGCAAAACTCCATCATCCCCTTTATCCTAATAAACCAACAACATGCATCAAGGTTGCACACCACCGCGTTCGACCTGCCTTTGATGCACAGGCAATGCAGCCCAGGGGTTAATCATCTGCACCGGTGCCTGCACCGCTGAGCCAACCGAGTCGTTGACTCTACCACCACCAGCATTTGCAACATGCCCATTACCAGCCCCTGTTGAAGATGAAACACGCTCGCACGAAGGGCACATTGTGAGCGTGGTTGGAGGACTCATCTGCATGTACATTTGCGGCGACAATTTCAGTGCTCGTAGCTCCTGCACTTCCTTCTGCAGTCTCCGATTCTCCTCTGTCAGATTCTCACAACACCTCTTTAGATACTCACAATCCACCTCAGTCTGCTTCAGCTTTGTCCTGCGTTTCAAAATCAATAAACCGGTCTCAATTTCACAGTCCAACCAGTGATTATTCAATTAACGAACTAAGTCTGATTAAACCGATAAACCAACCTTGCTCTCCGGTTCTGGAACCAAACCTCAACCTGTCTCGGCCTGAGATCCAACTGCTTAGCCAAAGCAACTTTTTGCTTCTGCAAATCAACGAAATAATTAATTACCAGAAACCCCCTCAGAGTTTCGAAAATTACGAACCGACCCCTGACTCACCGGATTGAGAGTATGGTGCTCCTTGAACATCTCCTCAAGCACAGCCGCCTGCTCCCTCGTCAGACGCAGCTTCTTCCTCCCGCCGTCCTCCTCGTCGCTCATCTTCCCAGAACTTGAAGCTCTCTCCGCCGCCTCGTTCTCATCGCCGATCACATTCACATTATTCCCTTCCCGATCGCTCCTCTTCCCGCTCAAACTCGACACAGTACTGTCATTCGGAGACGAAACGCCGACGACCTCCTCCTCCACCAGATCCACAACCGGAATCATCGCCGCCGCCGCCGCCGCCGCCGATCGATTCGCCTCCGCTCCTCGCCTCAGGTACGCGATCCGATCTGCTCACATCATCACATAAATTCACCATTTACAATTTCTTACCTAGGGTTTCAAATTTCAATTCATGCACTATATTCGTTTTCAAAATCCTAATTAGTATCTACATGCGTCATATTTGGAAAAAAAAAACTCACCGATCGGTTGAAAGAGCTCTGTCCAGTTGTTCCGCTGCACGGCGGCAGTCGTGAAGTCCCTTGAGTTGTTGTTTCCTGGACATTTTAGACTCAGGCTCAGCTCCAGTCCATCGTCTTTCTTCTCTCCCATTTTCCACCACAAAAATCAACTACAAGACTATATTCTGACCTCTCTCTCTATTTGTGGGTTTTGAGTTTTTGACCTTTTGAGATTTCAACTGGAATCCAACAAAGTGAAAAAAGATGGAGAGAAAATAAAAAGAGAGCAACCAGTGAGCGTGAGAGAGAAAGTGAACTACAGCAGGAGTAGTAAATAGCTATAGCATTTACTAGCAGAGAAAAAGAAGAGTTGATGGAAACAGAGAGATAGAGAGAGAGAACAGTGCCAGCTTTTCCGTCTCAGTCATCCATCTTTTCTGCAAACAGAGATGCTAGAAAAAAGATTCAGAGATACACATAGAAAGAGAGATACAGAGACATATTCAGAGGGTTTATAAAGATGGAGATGGATGGATGAAGGTGCGTACGTTTTCAATCATGACCTGTGCAAAGTTTGCCTTGTTTGTCAGACTGTGTCTCTCTCTTCGCCTATTGGCTCAATCATCACCACTCTACACTCTAATCAAATTAACCATGGTTAGTTTTCTTAACCCTGGTTAAGTATTCATTGAACCCTGATTTGACTTGACCTCAGTCCGGACCAAAAGCCTCTCTCTCTCTCTACTTTGTGTTATGGTTTCTTGTTTTGTGGTTTGTAATTTGTATTGATCTCTTTTTCTGGTAATGGGGAGCTTTAAATGACCACGTTGACTGTCGAATGCATAGAGGTTAAACAAGTGATTAGGACTTCAGGTTGAGTGTGTGAATTGCGTTACTGTTACTTGGATTTTATTTTGGTTCGCGGCATATTTATTGTGTGTTAATGTTAATTGTTGATAAATGAGAAAAAGGAAAACATGGGCGGGGTAATCATGTAAATAATGATGAGACAATCGGGAGTGGGACCCGACCCGGTGGAGCGGGGTTGTGGGGCCATAAAAAGGGGCATGAGATCACGAGGGAAGGGAGGTTGGATGTTTTTCAGTTTTCACAAGTACACTACTGCGTAGGGTCCTTTCGCGCGTGCTACTGTTTTTTAATTATTGTTTTGAATTTCTCTCTCTTATTGAATATTATATTTAATGGAAAAAAAAATGATGGTTCCGAGAGAAGTCAAATTGATAGAATAATAATGAGACATGCAGATGATGCTGTTAGTGGTGGTGTGGTCTATGATGAATTAATTATTGTATGATAATATCATGCTTTAATGATGATGAATAAGTAGGTAGACCAGATAGATAAGCCTTTCATTCCAAAAAAAAAAAAGATAGGTAAGGCTTCTTTGACACAGACACCCATAAAGTAAAAACTCCCCAATTTTCTAAACATAAAAATGTTGAATTTCAGCGGTGTTATGATTATTAGGATTGAATATTGGGTTACAGGATTGAATACCGTTGGTTTCATTGGATGCTTGCCTGAATATGGGGTCCAATCGGAAGGATCATCTTACGGGGTATTTTGTTGACCTCTAGTCACGATGCTCACCATTAACTGCTGGCTAATAGTACTTGTTTCGTCATTCCCATGTTTCACAATTTTTATTTATAATTATCTAATAAATTTCGAGCCACGTTTAATAGTAGTGTTTGAATGTCATAGTGAATCATTTAAAATGGGACATTGAGTAGTCGTGAACTGAATTTGCATTCCCGACGGTGGCTTAGGACGAGGATGATCAGCATTCATACTGAATTGAATTGTCCTAAATTTGTTTTATTTATTATTATTATGTGAAAAAATGTAGAATTGTTTGGATAGCACTTAGCAGAATAGGTTAAAACCAATCCGGTAATGAATGGGCATTAAAAAAAAAGCATTAGGTGTGATTAAAATTGAATTGGTAACTGCCCTCTGTGTAATACTAATAAATAGGTCCGGAGCTAAGCGTAGTGGTAGTATTGCACGTGATGGTGGATACTTTTGAAAATGATACAAAAGGTAGCAGTCTACGTTTTGGTCTAACGGAGTATATCGAGTAACAACAGACCAAGAACAAATTGAAAAGAAGAGAAGCCGATTTGACTTGAATATAAATTGCATAGGGTTCATTTTCTTTTTCCTTTTTTGATAGAGAGAGCATAGCATAGGGTTCAGTTAAAAGAGGAAGAGATGATATTTTTGGCAAAGGAAATCAAACGTTGGTATTTATTAAATGAATATAATAATAATCCGGGGGCAAAGGTGAGATTGTCACGTGGGTTCATGTTGCAAACAAAGAATGATCTGTACTAAATGTATTAAGTAAGATTTATACACTTATCATTAGTTGGTTATGAACAAGGATATTACGTATGTGGTTCTATTGTTTGTATCTGGAAAATGACACATGAGTCGGGGTCTGTTGTCTTTTTCAGGATTGGATATTAATTATGGTGTTTTGGCAGATGGGTAGAAATCAAAATTTATTATATATCCATAAAAACAACACGGTTTGGGGATGTGAAAGGGGCATGCATATCGTAGTAAGTACTTATTTGATATGGTCATGACTCGTGTATGTGTACAAGGACAGGACAGTAGCAAAGGCTAGAAGAGCACAGTCGTCCATCCCTACTGCCTGCTTCCACCTTCATTTATTCACCCCCCCAGCCGAATTTGTCAGGCTTGTCCGTTGACGCGTCACGATCCATCTGTCTCTTACCCCATCCCTTCCTCCTTTCAACGTCCAACCTTCATGTTTAAATTTTAATCATAGTTATCATCATTCGTTTCAATTTAATATACCAAAACATGTACATGTACTAACCAATAAAAACATAAAGATTTCGGAATATAAAAAACTTCGAGCGGGAGCAAAGCCAGAGGGAGTATGTCCAGCACGTAATGTAGTAGAGATATAGATAAACACGTGTTTGTCTGCGGGTGACCCGACAACCCACTTTGCTACAATCATTGATGCATACTGCCTTTTCCTTTTTCCCTCATATAATCATCATTTCCCATATCATATCGTATCCATATCCCCCCATCCTTTTTTTCTTTTCTTTTTTTTACACTTTTTTTAAAACCTTGTACAGTAGGAGTATTATTGTTGTCAACATATGCATGGTTCAATGGAGACCTTACTTGGATGCTAATGAGTGTGGTCCTATCTTTTTATGCTGTTAGAGACGAGACGATGTATTCACGTCAAAGGCGAAGTTGAGCAGCAGACTTATGACTTTTCACGTTGTATTTTTATTTGTCTGTACTGATTCCAGATGGATGTATTTCCCAACTTTAAATCCTCGGCTTTGCCGTCGTCTTTATACCTTAACCCCAATCATATAATAATTGAGCAGCTTATCAAAATGGAGACCTTAACCCCAATCATATATGTACGATAAAGAAAGCCAGACCACATGGCTGTGAGTATTTAAATTGAAGTCCCGACATGCCTTCATATAATAATATTAGGTTGGGCTTGGACCGACTTCGTCGACTCCTTCACCTGAAAAACCAATCATTTGATACCACTCCCTACCAACATCTGTCGTCAAAGCCCAAGCATTTTGTATCCTCTTCTTGGCAACAACCATCAAATAATAAAAAGAGTCGGTCAAAACACAACGCCTTCCGGATAGCAAAAGATAGGATGGACCCATCTCTTTCTCTAACGCAAGACAACTTTTGTAACAACATATAATGTTTCAAATGACCCATTCCAAAATGGTGAAACCAATTATAGCTTACCTCCAACCATATAATTACTACAAACGAAATGATTTGTGAGCTTGATGGACTACAAACATTGTATCCCACTACTACTGTTGCTGTGTCAGCTGATAATATACATATTCATCCACCAATTGCTTCGCATATGCCTACCTAAAACAATATCAATCAAGTTTGAGGACCAGCTAAATTAAAGGATGAATGTAGTTTTCACTTCTCATAGATTATTAGTCACCACAAAATGCTGTCCATACTTAATAATACAAGCATATGGTGTCACACACCCCCGACAACTACCTGTCTAGGACTGCCGGCAAGGTGTATTTGCCTATGTTTCTGTTCACCTTTCCTACCATGTACCTGAAAGAACATAAAATCTTAACATATGACACATTAAAGGGAACAAAAAACATACGAGTAGATGTGGACAGAGAACGAGATACAAACAGAGCAATAATTCCTCGTATATGCAATGTTATGTAACCAATCAGAGTCCCAAACACAAGATAATCAATTTTCAAAAATGGATACTTGATGGTGGCCCCAGATTTGTTTCTGATCCTTGATATGTTAGATCCACTCTTCCTAATGAACCCTCAAACAACAATCTCCGAAATCATCATCTCCAGAGTTCCATAATCAGCAGCTGCTGCAAGGGTGGCTGCCCTAAAGATGATATGGTTATATATTTCAGTTTACATTGTTGCTAAAGTTGAATAAAAAATGTGGCTGGTACAATCATAAGCTTTCTTCTAAAAACTGAATTTTCATCCAAAACCTTTTGTAAGATTCATAGATTGTTGAGGTGCTTGAAAGGAAAAAAGGTTGAATGCTGGACTGATTGAGATGACTTGTTGAGCCGAATTTTCCTTGTAATAAAGTAATACATAAATCATACATATGAGGACATGATAAAAATTGATGACGTCAAAGTAAGCATAATACAGATTCACACCTAAGTTACGCGACTTGTCTCATCCAGAGCTTTCATAACTGCAGGGACATCACCAGATATCTGCACTCGTGTACATAAATCAGGGAAGCTGCACGAAGTGATGTAAGATTTAATAAAATAAACAGGATAAGTTAAAAGAGTTGATCATGATATTAAGCTTCTAACAGTAAAAATTCTAAGAACCCTATTTTGGGATGTTGCCTTGGTGTTATTGTTCCATACATTTTTTCAAATTTCAAGCCAACAACAAGAGACACTTGCTCATATACCAGAATTCATTGTGTTAGGGCAGTTGAAAGTCACATGCTCATATACCAGAATACATTTACCTTGGTACCCGATATGTAGTTACACATGAGGTTTTAATGGACACATGACCACAATCAAGGAACACATCCAATCCAAGGTATAAAGAAAATTAGCATTCACCTGTCCTGTACTACTCTATCAGATTCATGAGGCAATGTACACAGAGATATTAGCGTCAGCACTGTGATTGTAGCACTGGATGCTTTTCTTATATTTTCAATATTTTGGCCACATGTCCCAATTAAACAGCCTGCTTGAGTTCCTTCAACAAGTAGCCTTATGGTATTAGCAGCTCCATGTCGTTTAATATCTTGTTGGTGCTTTCACCATCCTCAAGATGTATGAAGTAATAATAGTTCAGATTATCAAAGTATCAACTCGATGTAATCCTCTCTGGACTCTTATACTTGTTGCATCAAAACAAGCAGCATGCAGTTTTCTTTCCGAGTAGACCATCGGATAGTCAAGAGGTGCAGCACAAGTCTTCATTCAAACAATCAAAACAAAATACGTATAGATTTAGCTTTTAACTTCTTCAAGATTTCAAGTTTAAAATGCAAGTTTATGAAAAATCAAAATACCATTTAGAAGGAACAACACATTCTTTTGAGAAACCTTTTAAAGCAAAAACAAAGCTTATATCAAGCTATTCTATTTGCAAGATCAAAAAACTGTTTTGAAATGGAAACAAATGTCAACAAAGTGCATCAGCAAAGCATAACAGAAACTGACCGACACAGCCAGCTAACTGACTAGATAGGTTTTAAAACACCTAACTTACGAATCAAGCCTGTTATTTTCTGCAGCGCATTTTCAGCATCCGATCTCCCATCAATGTTTTCCTTGAATTCGCCAACGACTAAAAAAACACACACATTATCTATCTCCATGTCGAACCAAAAAGGCTATCTAAGCATCTTTTTTCCATAGTAATGGTATTCAACAAAAAAAAAAGACATGAAGCCATAATGCAACAATTTAATCCTCTTTGTTAGCCATGGATTAATCATAACAATCCTAAGGACCAGCCCAGACTCATTTCAACTTATACATCAATCATGGCTAAACCCTACAACATGATGTTTTCTTCAATTTCAAAACCTCAACTTATTTCACGGTTGGATTCGGATGCATTGGAATCTGACCTTGTCCTGTTCCGCCATTGGTGTGATCGGAAAATGAGAAGTTGAAGCAGAGAAAATTAGGGTTTGGAATTTGGATGTTGGGTTTGGGGAAATCTGCAGCGTTTCAATATTTTCAATTGAGTCCTTGTAGCTTATACTTTACGTCAAAGGACCCTAACTTATACACAAATTTATTTAGCCCCCATAACTTCACTAGTACTCGAACGAGGTCCTTCTCCTTCAAAAAATACGAAAAACATTAAATGAGGGACTAAAGTTGTCTTTATAAAACAAAATTCTTTTGACTATTCAGATAATATTTTTACATTCAAATATTGTAATATATTTTGAATTTGTTTTTCAAGTGAGTATAATTTATTGTCACAAACAAAAAATAGATGACTAAAATTTGTCAACGGAAAAATAAATAGTTTGATAAAGTTTCTTGAGACGCATAAAGTCTCCTTGGTGAATTTTTTTTATTGTAAAAGGAAAAACTTTAATTGAAAATTGTAAAAGGAAAAATAATACTATAGCCTATAAGTACCTTTGGCTTGTATGAAAAGGAAATTATCAAATTTTGGATGCATCCAAACTTTTATTTAAACTTTTAATTGAAGAGAATATTTTTAAGGGACTAGTCATTGTATAAATACCATGCGAACCATGCGCCATAATCCAAACTCTACTCAACGATAAAACTAATCCATCTTAATTGAGTGTAACATGCCGCCACAAAAGCTCCGAAGGGTTGAGAATGAGATCCGCACCTACAAGCCCTCAGATGTGAAGATGAGTTTCTTTTTATTAATATCGAATCAATAAATTATCAGAAAATATATCTTTATTAGTACGCGACCTTCATGCTTAAAGAATCACATCAATGTAGTATTGCAATACTTGTGGCGAATCTTCTCCAGTCGATCAGGCTTGTGGACATATGAGGGCCCACTATCAAATGACGATCTATTTGGAGCAAGTCATATGAAGGCTAATCGCGCAATAAGATAGGATCAAATGAATTTTTCTATTAATAACAAATCAATAATCTATCAGAGAATGCATCATCATTAGTACGCATGCTTTAAACGTATATAAATTGCATCAATGTAGTCTTGCAACACTTGTGGTGCATCTTCTCTGATCGAGCAAGCGTGAGGACATATGAGGGCGCATTATCATATGGTGATCGCTTTGTCGTGCAATAACAAGTTAGGATCAGCAGTTTACCATATGATTTTAGTATCTTATTAAAAGAAATTTTCAATATTCGATTTCTTATGATGAAGACCTTAATCAAGGATGTAAATTGTGAAGTATATAAACACGAAGAATATTGTTTTTGATAGTGAATTTTTACATCTCATACATATCAATCATCATACGAATACATCTTATACACATTGCATGAGAAAATTCGTTTATCAACTACATATGAATATTAGAGTTTTGGAACACATGCCACGCACGACACTACCATTATCAGCACGTGGAAGGAATAGTCGAACCTTTAACCTCTTGACAATGTCAAAAGATCAAGCCAACTCAACCAACACCTCTTTCTTTCGCAAACACGAAGAATATTTGAACATAAATGTTTGTTGTTTTGTTAGCATCTTGTAAATGCAATTTTGCAGTTACATATGCCTTTTGCTTTCTTTTTTTTAAATTTCTCACTTGAATGTGAATGTGTAAGAAATGCTTTCAAAGAAATATTTTAAAAGCAGAAATTATAAATCACATTGCCTCATTTTAAATATTAATTATTTGTATAAAAAAAAATTAATTATGCCTTCACCAACAAGAGTTTAGTTTCCAAGTTCCAAAAAGTCGGTTTGAAGAAAGACTCTACAGAAGAAGCCTAAAACTCTTCCGTTTATGAAATGAAGCATCGTCATCAGGCAGCGACTTGGAACTTCGTTGAAGTAAATAAGGTAATGAGTGCACTGATTGTTTCAATCACGTAGTCTTCAATGATGGTAAGTATGACTCCAGAATTAGCTGCGTGCGAACGGGCGACACGATCTCGACAACCAAATGGGTATACTTCCACTGCCTGTCATCCTTGTCTTTAAACATCTCCGCATAAACCTTGCCAGCGCCATGAGGCCCACGAATATGGCAGTTAATCTTGAAAATAAACATTCATGTATCAACACACCATTTAGTTTTCAAAGATACGCTTTAGAGTGTCAGGTAGAGACAATAATCAAGATAAGTAACTTCACCGGATTAAGCATTTGATAATGGTTGCATTTAAGCAATCATTTATTTTAATGGGTAGCTTCACGAATTAATTGCGTTCAGGAAGAAGAATTCACCTCTACATGCTCGACACCATTTTCATCAGTCCACACCTTATTTGGAATGCGTTGACGAGCAGCACGATTTCTACTTTCCTGGCCATAACCAGTAATAGGGGAACCAATTTTCGCTCTCACCTGTTATATATGAACGGCCACTAAGTATCGAGCGGACAGAAATAATATCGGCTTAACCCCGAAGGGTAGTGACATTAGTATATCGAACATTTCAGTCTCCAAGAGTTTAATCAACTACAGCATCAGATACAGATAGTCAATCAATTACAGCATAAGGGACTAGCCACATAGAGAATTTGAGATAAGGAACACAATACTGTCCACATCCGTATTTGCTCCTTGTATGCAATTTTAAGTTTGTATACGGTTTCGGAGTCGGGAAAGTTATTCATATTTCCCATTCAGAGATAAATAAGCACTAACGTAAATGTTTGCTAACCTGATCATCGTCCTGAATCCTTTTCAATGCAAGATTAAAGACTTTGTACCTATTGAAAAAAAATATAACATCAGACTCGTATACAACGCCGTATAAATACGTAAAGATCATTTACTTACTCTTTTGGCTCCAATATGATCTCCTTGACTACACCATAGAGAGCTGCTGCTGCTACTCCAAGTGCTGCGAGAATAATGATACTATAGGAGGCCCCTTCTGTAAAGGTCACCGGTTTTTCTGGAATGTTGTATGTAGGAGCATCAAAAGGATCTTCTGTTGTAGATATATCCTTCCTGGTCTGTGAATCGGAGTCATGAGAATAATCAGTTAGATACTTAAACTTGCTTTTGACGCCAGAAGAAAAATCATCCGGGAAGTTTATTCGTCTCAGTTTCTAGCCAAATTAAATAACTTCTCCTAATTATTTCAAGAACCCTGCCAAAATTACTCAGCCTTAAAAGAAATATCCTTCACGCAGGATTGAAATTTCCCATACTTTGATAGTGGACATAATAGCAATTATCACACATCGACACAATAAAACCTTTTGTTACTCAAAATATGCTTATATTCCATTTGTATACACGTTTAAAATCCATAGCTCAACTCATAAGTCATAACATGAGTGATCGACTTGTTCTTATCTACTTTTGAACATCTATTATCAAGTTGATTAGACGAACATAACCACGAACACAAACATGTTAAGGATTAATTTTCACGCTTAACCTAAACATGTAGCATCCTCAAAAATGATTTGCTAACATATCGAAACTTCAATGTACCAAAGAAACTCAAACCTCGGATGATTTGTCTCCTTGTTTCCCTGGAGCGGACGATGCTAACGTCCTCGAAAAGGAAGGTGCCATTTTTCTGATATCATAAGCCTTATCAACTTGAAAAGGCGAGCGAGCAAAAGTAGTACAATCTCTCCTCCACTGCCTATTAAACAACGGACCATTCCCTGCATAATCCGTAAAACACAACTGATATCATATAACAAAAAGAACGCAACGCCACCGAAAATTAATCAAACAACATACCATTTCCACCAGCCAATGACTGCAAAACAAGGAAACAACACATTAGTACTTCGCCTGAAGCTGAAATCAAATTGTTCCGAAATTCGAGACAAATAAAAATTCTTATAAAATCATTCCAAGAAGAAGACAATTACTACATGAATGTATTTCAATGTAATCAGTACCTTCTTCACCAAAGTAGAGAAATTTCTGGTACTGAAATCTGGCTTGGCATCAGTCAATCCCAAGTCAGATACACACTTAGCCACTCCACAATCCCGATTTGAGGAAAACCTAGCTCTGGATTTCCACAAATTGGACCATGCTGACCGTCTGAAGTGCTGCATCTTACACAACAAGCTTCGATTAAGGAGTACAACAGCCTCAATTTCACAGTCAAAAACACAAAAATCACTGAGCGAGCAGACGGAGCTGAGAGCAACAAGCGACAAAAATCAAACAAATCGAAGTAAAGATTTCAACTTTTTTAGGGCTCGATGAGGTCCTTTTACGAAATCCACCAAGCCGAGAAATTTTTTCGTGGCAGAGAAGTTGGGATTGATACGCTGGGGTTTTGCGGACACGTGCCGCGCACGTGATACCGATCTTCATCTTCTTCGTCACTGAGAAAAACCCTCGAGTAAAAAAATGTACGATGACGATTTTGCCCTTCGCCGCCTAGTCTTATTCCTGCTCTGCCCCTGCGTCGTTTCAGTTCGTCATTTTCGGCTCTCTCCGCCACTCGATATTTCGAGACTCGAAATCTTACATTTGTTCTTCGAATTGGAACGAATTTGAAGGTGAGTGATTAATTAACGTTATAATCATTCGACTGATAAGGCTTTTTAGTCGGGTTTGAACCCTAGTTTTTTTTCGTATTTGGATTTTGTGTTGTAATGCTGAAATCCGAGTGATTGTGGATTGTGCATTTTATTTCAATTTCAGGGTTTTTCGGGCCTGCCTCATAGCTGTTGATGGGTAGTTTGGATTTTCTGTTGGACTGTGTTGAGCAATTTTGAGTGAAGGTTTATGTTTTTGATATGGAGTGTTTTCTTATGTATAAGAAAAGCTATAACTGTTGATGAGTTTCATGGCTTTACAAATTACAGCTGTTTTATGTTGATGGGTTCTGTGTCTTTTTTGTTTCTGATGATTTTCTTGCATATGGTTGTTTAGACTTTAGAGGTATAGTAATTAGTAGTAGTTCACTGAATTGGACGCGGTGCATTTTGTAATTTGTTTGATTATGTGTATACGTTGAGTTATGTTGCGCATACGCTTCACTTTATCTTCTTTGTCTGCTAGTGGATTTTTTTATTGATGGTATAGCTCCGTTTTTATGCCTTAATTTTTCTTGAAGTTTAGGAGGATGACGTGAGATCAGATTCATGTGTGGAACTTGATAAGGCAAAGTTATAGGCTGTTTATTAAACTATTGGAGATGGCGAGGTGGGATCAGATATTGTCTCTCCCTGTTCAAAATCCGTCAAATTTGGAATTTTCTGCAGCGGAGCTAGTGTGGTCTAAGGTGGAAGGTTGGCGTGACAGCATAGATAGAGTCGCTCTTATCCCATTTGCCAGGGTTGATGATTTTTTGAGGGGTGAATCTGCAAATAAAGACTGTCCGACTAGATTTCATGTTGAAGCTAGAAGGAAACGACCTCTGGAAAGTGCTCACAAAGTGAAGGTCGATGGCATTCTTGAGTACATCCTGTAAGTCAGTTTTTGCCTTGTGTGAATGTATCTTATATATGCCACTTGTTTTTCTCATCATATGACCATCGCGTTTTTTGTTTTATATAGGTATTGGTGTTCTTTTGGTCCAGATGATCACAGGAAGGGTGGCATTGTGAGGCCCAGCAGGAGTACTTACGTACCCAAGAAGAAACCTGCTGGCCGGCCAAATACGAAAAGAGGCTGCACTTGCCATTTTATCGTGAAGCGACTCATTGCCGAGCCTTCAGTTGCACTTGTAATTTATAACCAAGATAAACACGTAGATAAGAAAGGTCTTCCGTGCCATGGACCACAAGATAAGAAGGCTGAGGGTACAAGGGCAATGTATGCCCCATACATTTCAGAGGATCTGCGCCTTCGTGTCTTATCTCTACTTTATGTTGGCGTGCCAGTGGAAACAATAATGCAAAGGCATAATGAATCGGTTGAAAAACAAGGTGGCCCATCTAACCGAGATGACTTGCTTACCCACCGCTATGTTCGACGACAAGAACGTAATATAAGGCGTTCGACCTACGAACTGGATGCAGATGATGCAACTAGCACCAGCATGTGGGTTGGGAGCCATCCTAATAATGTTTTCTTTTATGAAGATTTTACCAACACGGACCCTTTCATTCTCGGCATTCAAACAGAATGGCAGCTGCAACAAATGATTCGCTTTGGAAATCGTAGCCTCTTGGCTTGTGATTCGAGATTTGGAACAAACAAATTGAAGGTTTGCTTGTTTTTTTTTTTACCTTGATGGGGTCCAATATACAAGTTTCTGAAGTTTTCTAAATGATTAATTTGTTTTCTTAATTTTCTTTTAGTATCCCATTCATAGCCTTATTGTGTTCAACTCAGACAACAAGGCTATCCCGGTTGCTTGGATAATAGGGCCACAATTTACATGTGGGAACATGCATAGATGGATGAGAGCACTTTACAATAGAGTCCGCACCAAGGATCCATCTTGGAAGTTGGCTGGATTCATATTGGATGATCCATCCGTCGATGTGTTAACAATCAGGTTTGTGCTTTTAGCATGTATATAGATATTGACGCCATATGTTGACAAGACCAAATGCTGGATCTGCTTTTTGGAAAATACATTTTAGTGGTAACTTGTGCTGTATAGAAGTATTTTGTGAGATAAAAATCGCCAATACGTTTAAACTTTCTAGTGAAATGTCGCCATACCTCCTTTTATAACGTATATATAATATATAACTCTCATTCATTGCTTTTCAGGGATGTGTTCCAGTGCACAGTAATGGTATCTTTTTGGCGGGTACGTCATGCATGGCATAAAAACCTGGTGAAGAAATGTTCGGACGTCGAAATACGAGTCAAGCTATTTGAACAGTTTGGGCAAGCAGTGCAAAGCTTATGCAGAGGGCAAGGCAATATGGATTTGTTCCAAGCAGTATTGGATGATTTTGATCATGCCTCTGATTTTATGGATTACTTCAAGGCAACCTGGTATCCCAGATTAGGTAGCTAATTAATCAATGTTACTCGTTTTCGTATCAGTAGCTTACCATGAACTCCTACATCAGCGCGGGCTAAAAATATGCTGTCGTTCTCACAATTATCATTAGGCCTTAGTAAAGTCCGCTAGTCTCTATTTTTCTTTTTTATGTATTTCGTTTGGTTGTATTGATGTGTGAACTCTTTTGTTTGAATTAGGGCTCTGGATCGATGCGTTGAAGAAGCTTCCTCTTGCAAGTCTGGAGACCAGTGCAGCTATGGAATTTTATCACAACCAACTGAAGATCAGATTATTAAACAATGATAACGCGTATATCTATCAACGAGCTGATTGGTTAGTCGACAAATTAAGCACAAAAGTACTCTCATATTTTTGGCTTGACGAGTGCTCAGACAAAGATAATTTTTCTAGATACTGGAAAGATGAGTGGGTTAGCGGTTTAACATCATGGCGTAAGGCTCTTCAGATACCAGACTCCGATGTTGCTGTGGAAGAAAAATACGCCAAGGTGACTGACCAGTCGGATCGAACCAAGTCCTACATTGTCCGAAACCCTGGTTCCGATTATGCAATATGTGACTGTAGCTGGGCAGATATGGGAAATTTGTGTGAGCACTTGCTCAAGGTTATTAAACTATACCGTGACAGAGGGTTGATAGGCCCTTCTATTAGCCTCACTCAGTTCAACAAGGCCTTGGTGAACATGCTACGCTGCCCTCCACACGATTCTCTGGTTCGCGATCATGCTGTCTCCTTGGCATTGTTCGTGCAGAAACAACTGAGCTCTCTCTTTAACCCAGAGAGCAGATATGCGGCTACATGTCGCAGCAAGCGTCTAAAAGTTGATCAAACCCAAAACATTTTTTCGCGTGGGGATACACACAATGCTCATTGTCCAGACAGCAGAACTAGTACTCTTCCTGCTGTAGAAGTTCAGCTCGATGGAACACCGAGTAATCAAGAGGCTAGCGGTAACAACCATTGCAACACTGATAATGACAATTTCAGTGCACTAGACGCCGCCCAAGCTGGTCAGCTGTCTCCTCCAGGCCCTTTATTTCCGGTCAACGAAATATGCGACACTGATCTTCAGTCAGCAAATGATGATAACAACCTCTTAATTGATCCAGGGCTAGAAGACAACGACCAAGAACCTCCTTACAAGAATAGTGCAGCCATTAACAGCCTTGAAGACATTGATCAAGACAAATCCCTTCATGATGTACTCATGGATGTGGAATCACTGTTGAAGCAGTCCCCGTTTCCTGCACCCAAATCCGTAGATCAAGAAACCAACAATATCTCATATCCAATGCAGTCAGATGTCCTGTAAAAACAGTGGCATGCTTAATAACATTTTGGTCAAGTGGAATGGAGATCATTGTCTTATATTTCCTAGTGTCATCATCCCATCCTGACACCAAACCATTCAATGTTCATCTACTGAGTACAATTTGTGCTCATCAGGATGTGGCAGATATGTCTGTAAACGAGCGGAAACACTCGCGCGGTGGCAGTGGCTGATGAACAAATTCGGTCAAAGTTCAGTCCAATCTTAAACGAATAGGACACGAGCATTGAGTAATCAAATAAGAGTGATCGGATAGTTTATGTTCATGAATAGTTCATTTTTATGTTTGATCATTGCTCAACTAAAACTCAATTATTGTTCAATTATTCCTTAATTCATTAACTTTTATCATGTAAATGAATTTTAAAAATGAATAGCTCGTTTATAGCTTGATTATGACTTGAGCTTGATAAGACATCGAGCCGAGTTTGAATACCTCAAGAAATTATAGAGACGAGTTCGAACATATCTTTTTGATCGTCGAGCTCGAGCAATTTCACAACAAGCGGGCTCGGATTGCATGAAGAGTACCAAAAGAGTGCTACTTCTCAGAATGGAAACAAACAAAAGGAGTATATTGACATCAACCTAAACAATGCAGCAAGATGTAAAGTTATGCTAACAGGTAGCTTTTACCATCTAAATAAAACTTGACAATTACAACAACAAGACAGTGAAACTGATTTGGGATTTATATAACTACCCGAATGGTAAAAAGAAACTTCTTTAATTGAAGTACGAGAGTAATTTGAGAGCCTGTTACTAGGATAAGTAGATATTGCTGACCTGGGGGAGCCAAATGGATGCCAAGTTTTATTGTGCGACTTATCTTTTCTTCTGCCCAACTTCAATGAGTAATTGTAAAAGAGCCTCGCAGACTTGAGATGCATCTGCTTCACGAGGGTCATCACTTAAGGAGGAGTAAACCATCCAAGCGTGGTCTAACTTACGTGTTGGACGGACTGCTACTGAGCCAGGGACTTCTGCATCGCGACGTGTAACAAGGCCATCACTTTTCTCACCATATCTGACCTGAAGCAGTTGAGCGCATGCAGCCATTGCGGCACCAAAAGGCACTACTACTGGAAGCTTTGTAGATTCTCCAGCAGCAATGGGTAGCTCTGCGTGTGCCACGTGAGATAATGTAGCCAGGACTGCAGGAGTAATGCCAGCTTCGGTATGAAATGATACCACTGGAAGCTCTTTGGGAAAATGGTGCTTTCTCAAAAATTCTTTTCTCTTCTCATATGTCAAATCTTCCAGGGCTTGCATATCACCCTTCACGACAAAATAAAACTTTAGAGAGCAAATTTCTCAATAAGTTGGGAATTACTAAATACACAATACGAGACATTGAAATCCAGAGTTGTAGAGCCAACATGTGAGCTGCGGATATTCAATGAGAACACACACATCAAGCTCATACAGATACATCCTGATGCATATGAAAGGGGACTGAGACATGATACCTTGACCACTCTACAAATTAGAATTTCCAGCATTTTCCGTAGGTTCACATAATCACCCAGCTGCCCATCTCGCAAAATATCAGAAGCAATCGGAGTGCCGCCGTAAGGGCTTTGTGCCAGTGCCAATCCAGCAACCTTATCTTTCAGATCAGGCCAATACTTGGATAATGCAGCTGCGGTATCAATGCCACCTTTACTATGTCCAAGAATCAACACTTGTTTCTTGGATCCCCAATAAATTTCCTCAATATACTCCTTTATCTCTCGGGCATTTTTCTCAACTGATGCCTAGATAAGTGTTCCAGTTTAGTGTGTATGTCACCACGACATGAAAAGAAACCAGGAATGAAGAATAAGTGAAAACTGATCACCTCACTATGAATCTTTGCAATGTGACAATCCAAGCCCATCTTTGAGAAACTCGTTTTTGTATTCACAAAGTATAATGGCCCATGGTTGCTAAAAAGACCTGCAAGCTAGACATAGTTATAAAAGTGAACAAGAAAGCAAAATAGTGGTGTTCACCAACAAATGATGAATTGTATATACAAAGGCCGCCTGCAGAAGCATTTTATTATTGTACACTCAGCATTCAGCAAGAAACCAGACACTATGATACATTTGCAAATAAAATTGTCAACCAATACATGGTCTCAAGTTCAAAATTTGAGCATGTTTTCTTGACTAAATTACCAGATAATAAAATCTTACAATTACAGGCATAGAGACTCATTGGTGAATAACAACTTGCAAGGGAAATTTGAGTAACATTTTCTCGCAGAAATATGGTAGTACTTAGAAGGGATGATGCCTTCGAGTTGTTTATCAAGTTCAGTTATTTTGCACAAGACTTAAACCAATGACTTCGGCAGCATGTAAAAAGGCTCTAAACAAATACCTGGAACCAACAAGTAAACCAATGACTTCGGCAGCCTGTGAACTCCATGCCTGAAAAAAAAGAACATGTTAAATGCTGTATACAAACTATAGAGGAGCTACTGGAGAGAAAAAAATACAGCGCTCTACCTGATACTGTCAAGAATATCATTGAACCTTTGAGTTCCATCCTCAACAAGAGGCATGTTTGGGTCACGTTGTAGCCAGCCTATATCATCTGATGATCCTCGAACTGTTTTACGCGCTCTTTCAATAAGACTGAAAAAAAAAAACTTCATTTGAATAATGGTCCCTCTACTCTCTTTCAAAAAATTCAATGCCCAAGTTGCTGTTGCTGCTAGAATATTCGTAAGGAAGCCAGTCGTCTAGGACATAAGATTGAAGTCTGAGACCCTAATGTAAAGTACATACCCTTGGAATATATTCTGATATGGGCGGCTGACAATTAACGCATTAGAACTTTGGGATGAATTTGCAGTGCCTGACAGTGATGTTCCATCAAAGGTACTGCTAGTAGCAACACTCCCATATGTCTCAGAGGATGAACATTCCCTTCCACTTGAGGATGTGCAATCATTTGCGGGTCTTCCAGACTGCTCGCTAGAATATATCACCATTTCCTGTTCGCTGATAGCAGAATATTCAGGCGCATGATCAACTGCAAGCATTTTGAAGGAATCATATACATTATCTTGGATTAGAAACTATTGTGTATTATTTTCTTTTGGCGTAGTGTAAGGTAAACCACCGAATAACATAGTCAATTTCGATATGGAATTGACAGAGTCGAGAAGGACAAAACATCATACCATCGAGTCCAGTTATCAGGCTAATAAAGAGAACGAATTTACAAATATGCCAAATGAATTTCAAATAATGAACTAACTCTGAACTGAAATCCAATATCTCCATAGGATCGACAATGAAATTCAAATGTTTACCGACTATAACGCCCAAAATTCCCAGTCTCACAATAAATGAATTGGGACTGGCATAGATTAGATTGGAGATTCTTAACAATACTATAAAATTCCTAATTTTTTTTAATTATAATATATGACTTTTATAGGTGAAAAGATTACTCTATCTATCACTAGGTAAAGGAGATATCAAACATGATCCAATTGGCTGGAGGTTATGCATGCACATCAAAGCTGGTGAAGCGCAAGGTGTGCTAGTAGAGTATTGTGAGTGGAGATCCCCCAACCCCCCATCCCTAGCGAAAAAGAAAACTTACAATAACCGGCAGACTGATAAAGATAGTAGAAACATGAAATAGAGAACTAAACACATTAACTTCTTTTAGTTGTCACTGACAATAACATCCACATGCAAATCATCTGGTGGCCAATTCAACATCCGATATATGCCCAGCATTTTCGCCCACATTGTCTTATTTGTTCTCAAAAAGATGCAAAACAAAAAATCACCAAAGCCTGCTTGGCACTAGAAAATGCATTTCTGTTATGTGTTTCAAAGATGGCTAACCTGTATAACCGGTGAAACATCCAGTGATGAGGTTAGTTGTCTGAGCAAGATAAGAGGCAGCTTCATTTAGCGCTGGCATGGAAGTAAACAGTTGAGGCATCAAATTCTCCTCTTCCTTGCCAGCATCAACCCTCTGCACCTGCGCCTGACTGCAGTCCTGCAATATCCATTCATATCATACCCCACCAAACGTTATAAAACAAGCTCATTACGTCAATTAGAATAAAACTCATAGTAACAATTGAAAGCAAATGACTACCAGTAAAGGCGCTTGTAAGTCACCGCTGCCAGATCTTCCAGCTTCCATTATTGAAATCAGCTTCTGAATTTTTCAATAACATCCAGTTCAATATATATATATATAACTGGCTACGCATCAATATTGCAACTTTTTTATAAATGAAACTAGAAATTTTCTCCAAAAATTAGATTCTAACTCGTTGAATTGATATCTGATCAACAGGCTGGTACCAAAAAGATAACATAGATTGACGTAGGCGGAGATGGCGAAGTTGTGAGATTCCGAACCCTAATTTTACAGATTGATTACCTGAAAAGCATTCGATTTGTGCATAAAATGGGAACGGATATGTGATGGAAACCGCGTTGTGCAAGAAATTGAAGCAATCCGAATTCGATTTCTGTGAAGCAAAATTGAACGGCGACCATCATTGACGAAATTTTTAGATTTCTTCCGCGGTGGGTTAACATGTAACGACGTCGTCTGCCTACAAAAGATATTTTCATGCATAAAGAAATTGTTTTGGTACCTGTTGGGATTCTTGTTTATCAACCGAAAATATTATATATAATTAAATACAAAACTCTCAAGACCAACTGCCGAAAATATTATAATAATTATATTTATGAAGACGGGAGGTTTGCGGCAGTTTTTTTTAAACCTCCAGTCTTCATAAATATATGCCTATACAACCGAAGATGTCTGAGACATGCTAATGATCATTGAGACACATGAACACCGTCTACATTGAAGCCGGGGCCTCGCCCCCGAGAGTGCACGCACAAAATATGTATGGCTTGAGTGTTGCAAGCAGTGGCGTGTTTGAGAGCTGTCTATAAGGCCGCGTCCTTCATAGCTCATGCTCATGACAGCATGTAGATGAAGAATTCTCCCAGCCCCTGCTTGGGCGCATTCTTTTTGGAGCGAGACTAAAGAAATATCATCTGGTGTAGATTGTTTGGGATGTGAGCCTGCAGTGTAAGACTGTTTTTTCAAGAGAAGATGCATATAGGAGTACAAGTAACTGACCTCAGTAGTTCGAACATGGATTGGAGGAGAAATAGGAGTCAGTGTTAAGATAAAAGTTAGTTACCTGTGTTTATTAGCAGCATTTGATAGGTTCCTCTTCCAAAAAAAAGTCTTCAAACTTCTCGGCGAGGGCTGCAGACCATCAGTCAAAACATCTCAATGAAATAGCTGAAACTCTGATCGATATGTGTAGGCTCTGCAGTAACAGTAAATTCTGGAGAGTCACATCTCCCTCCAAACAATGAATATACATTGGATAAATCATCAACCAAAATATGACAGCTACAATAGGCTTTTACCTTCACTATAGCCTTTGCGATTTAATAGTTAGTCGGCAAAACAGCCAGAACCACTCGGTGACAGATTGCGAATGACCGGTGGCCTCAAGTTGCACTTCGAATCACCTGCAATAAATTGTTTAAAATGAGATATATAGTCCAATAAAAAAAACTAAGACACAGTAGCTTTTGTACTATGACAAGTTGACAACGCACCATGCCTTTTACATGCTTTACCACATATTCAAGTAAAGCTTGACTATCCTTTCTTCGATAAGGCGTGCGCCAATTTGCTCTATTAAGAGCAGCTGTCTTCATTCGCAGACAACCCATAGAACTGTCAAGTTTGCAGAATGACATTACTAATATTTTCATTCAGAAACCCTAGTTCCGCCATTTCCCTCTGCAATCTCAGTATTTCATCCCCGTTTCCTAGTTGAGTGTACTTCCTTAAAAGACACCAATAAACTGCCTCATCTGGAATGATCCCCTTGCCAATCATCTCAGTAAACAAATCTTTAGCTTTTTGAATCTCATCAAATTTACAGTATCCCCATATTAATGAAGTATAAGCCTTGAGATCATGTTCCATTCCCACATCCTTGATTCTGTCCCACAATTTCAAAGCTTCTTGAAGGTTGCCACCCTTCAAGTTCCCATCAATCAAAGATGTATATGCAGTTAAATCGACAACCATACAACAGCTTGTCATTTCATTAAATAGTTCAGTTGCCTCTGCTAGGCGCTTATTTTTGCAAAGGCTGTCAATAATGGTTGTATAGACAGCAACGTTGGGGACCACACCCATCTCTCGCATTTCCTTGAAATAATCAATTGCCTTCGAGACCATTCCACATTTGCACAGCCCATCTATCAGTATACAATATGTCACGACTGTGGGAGGCATACCTAAGTCTAGCATTTCCTTTAGCAGATTAAGAGCATCTGTAGCCTTTCCAGCCTTAAAATAGGCATCCATTAGGGTGGAATATATTAAGCAATTTGGGGAAACACCACATTCTTTCATTTCCGAAATTTCATCTCTCATATCGTCAAGCTTACCATGTTTTCCATAACCCCATACAAAGGTTCCATACAGAAGCAAGTCTGGCTGAATGCCTTTATCCTTCATCTCCTTCAAAACATGTATGGCACTCTCCATCTTATTGGCTCTCATGTAACCATGAACAAGAGCAGTATAGGTTTGTTGGATAGGAATGAGCCCATCCTTTAGAATATGCTTGAATAAATTTACTGCCTCTTCCATTTTCCCATCATCACACAGGCCGTCTAATAAAGCCGTATAAGTAACAATGTTGAGTTTAAGACCAGCAAGCAACATTTCTTTCACAAGCTTGAAAGCCTCGTCAAAATTA
This sequence comes from Rhodiola chrysanthemifolia, assembly GCA_033675395.1. NCBI lineage: Eukaryota > Viridiplantae > Streptophyta > Magnoliopsida > Saxifragales > Crassulaceae > Rhodiola > Rhodiola chrysanthemifolia. The sequence continues at coordinate 4,314,677 of CM066207.1, forward strand.
CCTGCTTTGCAGTTTGAATCAATCAAAGAGGTGTATGTAAACTCATTAGGCACTAGACCAACTCGGCTCATATCCACAAAAAACTTCAGTGCCTGCGGGAGCATTCCTTCCTTGCAAAAAGCATCAACAAATGTGCTATAAGTCACAACATTTGGTTTCAGTCCATGTTCTTTCATCTCACGGAGAAATTCAAACGCCTTAGGCAACCTTTCAAATTTACAAAAACAGTTAATCAAAGTGTTAAATGTTATAACATCAGGGTTGCACCTGACATCCTTCATTTCTGTGAATAAATTGACAGCTTCGTCCAAAAGCCCTTGCTTACCGTACCCATCAATAAGGCAATTATAAGTCACAATGTCAGGTCTGATACCCTTTTCTTTCATCTGAATAAACAACCTCTTCGCAACTTCAATATCACCTTCTTTACACATATGACCTATCATTATATTATATGTAAAAACCGACATAACCACTCCTGAAACAACCATGTCTTTAAAGAACCTCCTAAGAGACTCCACCTTCCCTGACTTGGAAAACTTATCCAACAGCATGTTGCAAGACCGAGCCTTCACAAACATCCCAGACTTCCTCATCCTAACAAAACACTCATTCGCCTCTTCCAACATCTCCAAATCAACCAATACGCCAAACAACGCATTAAACACACCATACCCATAAACACACACATTCCTAGTCGACCAAAGGATATAAAACACCTCGCAAGCAACCACCTTCATTTCAGACAAAAATAAATTCTTCAAAATCAAGCTGGACTCAACATACATTTTGGCACAAAACAATATGTGAACCAAAACACAACAAGCCTCGATAGAATGGCTAAAACCATCCCTCTTTTCAGCCCATCTGAAGAATCTCAAAGCTAGCCTAGCATCCCCTTTCAGCTCAACCAAAACTCTACACACTAATTCCTGCGCAGACTCCGAAACAAACAGTCTCACCATCCTCAAATCATCCCATTTCTCTTCAAAAACAACTCTCCGAATTTCCTCTCTATCAAACCCCTCGGAAATCGTATCCACACAACCCGCACTGGACGCACACCATCGCTGAAACATATACAAAGAATCCGCCGCTAACAAGAACTCAGAATCCATTACACTACCATTCCAAACACGAATCAAAATCGGATTTTGAGAAAGCGCAGATGGAGCGCTAGGTCGGTAATGGCGGGAGGTTCTTCTCGCTATGGTGCGGAAGACGGTGAACATCTTCGCGGGGGCTTATCTCCATGTTGTCGAGCTGTGTACGGCGATCATAGTCTGGGCGGATTGAGGGTGGATTGACGTTGGAGTTGGAAGAGTGATGGTAGCTAGGGTTTTGGGGGCGGTGAACGGCGAAGGGTTTATGCGATGTGAGCTACGCTGGTGCGAATTGGTTTCTGTGTGGCCTCGAGTTTCGAACTGGGAACGAGTCGGACTCAGCGAGTCAGTAACTCGTGACTCAAAAAAATATTACGTGTTAAAATAATGTACGTTTTTGTTATACGGAGTAACTCGAAAAGAAAAAGAATAATACAAATTAATTGATCATTTTTTATTTGATCATTTGGACGGATGAGATTAAATTTTATTTTTTGTTATTTTCTTGGTGATGAATTATAAATTATTCGTTACGAACTAGGTTGTACTTTTGATTTTTTGACGACGAATTATAATCCAATTTTGAAGAACTTTGTATTTTACACTAAAAATATACTTTCATTCGAAAAATATCATTTGAAGATTGTTATTAAAACGACATCGTTTTAATACTTACATTAAAATTCGTGATTCAAAAAAACTGCTTCAGATGTGACACGACATAAAAACCAAGTTATCTACTGCAAAAAGCATGATGGCTGCGAGGCAAAGTGGATGTGCCCAGCGGAGACTCTCCCCCTGCGCTCAAAGTAGCGAGGGTTCAAGTCCTCATTTCTAACTCTTAACAACTAACACTAACATCCAATCAAAAAAAAAACATGATGGCTGCATAAAGATTAAAAAGCTTCAAGCAAAAGCACTTACGTTTTCCCGAACGCTTCTAAAAAAACTTCTTCACATGCTTGGCGATTTTTTGGCAAATGCTTTTGAAAAACATTTTCGAATGCTTCTGGACTGGGGAATGCAGATTGAGCTTTAGAAGAGTTGAAACAAAACGAAAAAAATTCATAAACAACAATACAACATAAGATTTTTATCAGTTTATATAGCAGCAGTCACCAGTGTGAGTTCCAAATTGGTCCACATAAGTTCCAAATGAGTCACATCAACAAATTTTACTAATATCGATTCCTGGGAAACGGGATTATAAAAAAATGAAGAGTACCAGTTCCTATAAAACCAGGATTATTAAAAATGGGATAGTCTGGTTATTTGAGCTTCAAATGGTACAAATGAGTTATTTGAATTTGAAAAAGCGATAGTTTGATTAATAACTCTAGCAGCAGTCACCGGTGTGAGTTCTGGTTTGTTACTATGCTAGTTGTGGGTAGCAAAGGGACCGAGTTAAGACGACATCAAGTTTGTACCGATAAGAGAATAGGTGAGCACGATCAAATGCGCACCAAATTCAGCAAGAATGTTTTCTTTGTATTACTATTAGCCGATGTACTAGCGCTCCACCTTTTTTTTTTTTCATATTAAAGTTAATTTAGGACCCGGATTCACGCCATAAATAGTGCAACCAATTGGCATGAACACATACAACTTCTTAGATAATATATAATCAAGAGATTGATCGTTATACACCAACGCTTCTGCCAATTGACTCCACTCAAATTGGTTCCACCCAACCTCCGTACTGTATTTTACCGGTGAAATGATCATTGAACCGATGACTAATTTTGTAACCATGCACGAACTTCACTCCATTCAAAAATCATCATACTCCAGCCTGCCTTCCATATTGATTTTTTGCCTGCTGACACCTCTGAGATGTGGAACCATACAAAAATATATATTATTTTTAGAAGTACGTAGCAGATTTGTGATTTATGAAGGCCTTGGGTTTTTGTCATTATAACAAAAACATAGATGATTAATTTTGCAGAAACTTACCCAAAGAGCTCTCTACCTGATCGCCTACAACAGGTATATATAGAAGTGTTAGCTGGTACAATGGACCTTTCTACCAAATTGTTTGCCGCCTAAAGATGGTTGCAAAAAAAAAAAAAAAAAAAGTAATACGCCAACAGAGCGGTGATCAAGTGAGCATGAACACCTAACTTATATTTATAAGATTAAGGATTCGAGTCCGACAACGATATATTTAAGTACAAATTTCAGAACAGTCAATTCCTTACCAATTTTGTGTTTTTTTAGAAAAAGGTGTGACAAAGATATATTTGAAAGATCTCTCACTTTCTAACGTACCATGTGGGAATAATCTCTCTAAAAAGCGGGGCAAAACCAAACCGCAACGGTGCATTTGAGCGGCGTCTGACACCTATTGCCGAAGTGTCTTTGAGCTTGAAGATCCATCATCTAGTTGACTGTAGTGGAGTAAATGACGTTCCATTGTTGTTGTTGCTAGGCTAGCCCGTTGCAAAACTTTATATAATAAATCAGTACAGTACTGTGCGGTGGAGGTGGAGTAAAGGTGTGGCATGTTAACTATGGTGGTTGGGATAGCTCAAGACATTTCACCATTTTTCTTTTTTTATCCATATGGAATGTTATGATAAAGTTTTCTATTTTTGTCGCCAAATCACCACATGATCGGAGCGTAAACTCAAATTTATTCTGGTGGACAAAATTAGAGGGTAGAATAATTATAAAGATTGAGGCTACACCTGCTATAGTGACTGTTCGATTCTTTCTAAAAGAAAAAAAAATCAGTTTCAGTGCATCAACTATATATATTTTTTAACCGTGTGTCACATAAAATATATATATATTTTTATGGCAGTGTGGGTGACATAAAATATTTATATAGAAATATAATAAAATTAATTATATTAATATTGTTCTCTAATAATATATTTTCGTACAAAAAATGCCTTATCACATCTTCATTAATAATGACATGAAATAAAAAAATTTCAGTGCAACAAATAAAAGAATTACACTTAAATTTGTCATTACAATATTCAAGGAAGAAAAATATCAATCTCTCAACAATTCAAATAGCAACAGGTAATATCAAGACTATGCAAAGAAATAGCTAGCAGCAGTGAAAAAAACATATTTTCAGGCGAAATATTTTTATAGAAAAAACAAAAAAAACTCATTACATATATAAAATGATATTCAAGGAAGTAATAGAGACTAGAGAGACATATAATATCGTGTGACACATTAAATTAAATTAACTCGCATTAAATGAATTTTTGAATATTAATTGAAGGCATAGTTAAATAAGACGACCTGTCTGAGTCGTCCTGATACAAATGAACATCACTTTTTTTTTTCGATTAGAAACGTTACAGAGGGAGTAAACTGCCCACGCAGGGGCACCTCTTCTAAAAAAGGCACGACCAAACAAACTGTTCTGATCGGATCGACCGCAGTGGCCGACACTAAAAAACGAATTACGTATCGCGTGCAAAGGAACATCACTTAAATGCATCAAAATCTAATAGGTCTCCCTTGCTGCATGTCATTGATGATGAGATCATCATCAAAAGAAATATAACGGAGGTCTGCTTTTTTGAAGCAAGTGGGTAAGACCTAGTCAACTATGTCGATCGACATTACCAAGTGGGCCGTAAACTATCTTCAGCCCACAAAACGATTCTCATTTCTTCTGCCTAATCAAAATCACAAACATGAAATAGTTTATCAAAAAAATCACAAACATGAAAACCATGACAAGAAAACTAGGTAAAATTGAACAACTTTTAGTACACCAAACACTAACAGAAACAGCAACACGGACACTTATTCTTCACAACCATTAGCACAAAAGCAATAATGACACAAGCAAGAGTGATCGGATTGACAAACGCTGCTGCCGCGCCAAGAAAACTAGAACCGCCGAGTAACCCGCTATAAAGAAGCAGTATCCGACCGGGCAGAGACACCAAGTTATATAAATAAAGAAGCATTTTGGCTCCATTGAAATTCTTGAAAAACTTCATCGAAGAGCACTTAATTCTTTCCCAGCGGCTTTTTAAAAACTCCTTCACAGGGTTGATGATTCTTTCCTTAAAGCTTTTACACAGATTCTTCACAGGCTTGACGACTTTTTTGCAACTGCTTTTCGAAAACTTCTTCACAGGGTTGATGATTCTTTCCTCAAAACTTTTACAAAAATTCTTCATAGGCTTGACTAGTTTTTCACAAATGCTTTTGAAAAACATTTTGAGAGAGCTAATGTGTTTTCTATTGAAGGGGTTTTACTAGCTTATATAGCAAAGCTGCAGGCACAAATGTGAGTTTAATCGGGTAGCGTAAGGGACCGAGCTAACTTAGATTTTGTGAGAGAGCAGACAAACTATTGCACTTCCCAAGGTTTTTTTATTTTTATAATGACTCACTGGAAACAGCTGACTTTTATGGTTTTCCAAAACTCAATCAATAATCAGTATATCTGTCCCCAGAGCTGATTTCATTGTACTACCCAAGGTTTGAAACAAGAGCTAAAATGAAGTCTTTTATATATGAACTGTTTATTTTACTTATTTTTAGTAGAAGCTTGAAAGCCTCATCAAAATTACCAGCTTTGCAGTTTGCATCAATCAAAGATGTGTATGTAAACTCATTAGGCATTAGACCAACTCGCCTCACATCCACAAAAAACTTCAGTGCCTGCGGGAGCATCCCTTCCTTGCAAAAGCATCAACAAATGTGCGCTGCGCTGGTGAGACTCCACTTTCCCTGACTTGGAAAAATTATCCAACAGCATGTTGCAAGATCGAGCCTTCACAAACATCCCAGACTTCCTCATCCTAACAAAACACTCATTCGCCTCTTCCAACATCTCCAAATCAACCAATACGCCAAACAACGCATTAAACACACCATACCCATAAACACACACATTCCTAGACGACCAAAGGATATCAAACACCTTGCAAGCAGCCACCTTCATTTCCGACAAAAGCAAATTCTTCAAAATCAAGCTGGACTCAACATACATTTTGGCACAAAACAATATATGAACCAAAACACAACGAGCCTCGATAGAATGGCTAAAGTCATCCCTATTTTCAGCCCATCTGAAGAATCTCAAAGCTCTATCCTAGCATCCCCTTTCAGCTCAACCAAAACTCTACACACCAATTCCTGCGCTAACTCCGATTCAAACAATCTCACCATCCTCAAATCATCCCATTTCTCTTCGAAAACAACTCTCCGCATTTCCTCCCTATCAAACCCCTCAGAAATCGAATCCGCATAACCCGCACAAAAATCCGCCGCCAACAAGAACTGACAATCCATCACACTACCATTCCGTATACGTATCGAAATCGGATTTCGAGAAAGCGCGGATGGAGCGTTTGGTCTGTAATGGCGGGAGGTTCTTCTCGCTATGCTGCGGAAGACGGTGGACATCTTTGCGGTGGCTTATTACATCCATGTTATGGAGTTGTGTCCGGCGATCATAGTCTGGGCGGATTAGAGTGGATTGAGGTTGGAGTTGGAAGAGTGATGGTGGCTAGGATTTTGGGGGCGGAGAGCGGCAAAGGGTTTATGCGATGTGCGCTTGTGCGAGTTTATTTCTTCAGACTCTGGACTCGACTCGAGACGAGTCGGACTCGGTGAGTCGGTCCTAATTTGTACGATTGATTGATCCTTTATTTTATTTTTAAATACAAACAGACCACCTTAAAAACCAAGAAATCCCTAAGAATTGCCAAAGCTTGTAGCAACAGGAAACAACAATAACCAAAATGATAATGAGCAACAAAATCAACCCCAAGCACATACACTTCCTGCTACTCATCTGATACCCTTTCGCATTCTACAACTCTAAAGTTCCATCCTTTACATAATGCGACGAGTTGATCACATTGTGCTCAATATCATCCATTTGCTCACCCTGATGCTCCACCATCACAGCCATGTCCAAAAACACCTGATGCAGCTCCAGCAAGCTCTTCTCAATCTCCTTTGCTGCGTTGTGCCTGTTCTGAATCTCCTCCCCACCTACATTGTCTATGATCTTCTCAATCACTTCCTCGTTCAGGGTTTCTACTGTCACGGTGAAGTAGCTACGGCCGACTGATTCCTTGTACTCAGCCATCATTTTCTGCCTCTCAGGGTTTGAAATTCCCACTCATCAAATCCTTTAGCTTCTTCATCAACCCGTTTGTCACAGCAGCTCTTGTCCGGTCCATGGTTGTGCCGCGCGCCTAGCTGCTTGGACCTCGAAAGACGCAAAATTGAGGCGTTGGCGCGATCCATTTGCTCCAACTGGACTCTGATCTGCTTGGCCTTTTTCGACACGGTGATGATCTGATCTGAATTGATTCTGTTTCTAACGGCTTTTAAAGCGTCCGGCTTGTGAAGAGTTATGCTCTCTTCGTTCACTTCTGGGAGCTAATTTGTTAGAATCTCCTTCATCTCGGTTTTGACTTTCTCGGCTTCGGTCAGGAACAGATTCATGTCTTGATCCAGCTGCTGCTCTGCTGCCGTCAACTCAACATTGTCGTGCTGAGCTTCCAAGTCCTTCATTGCCTCTTTCTTGAGATCCACGTAGCTGGTGAACGACTTCGTCATTAAATCATTCATTTTGAAAACCCTGATGTGAGATTTGGATCTGCTTCAAAATCTGGAGAATGTTGTCCGGTTATGGAGACGAGAGAGATAGAGAGAGAGAGAGTTTGATTTGGGATTGATTTATTTAAAAGGCGCATATAATATTTATTTAAAGGCGCATATAAAATAGCTTCCATATTGTTTGTGATTAAAAACATTGTTAAGATAATTATGTTTTGCGAAGCTCTACAAATAAAGACCCATTTTACTATATTTATTATTAATATTATAACAAAAAATGGTGTAAGATAATTATGATTAAAAATTTAGAAAAGTATGTGATTATCATTTTTTCATTCATTATTAAGACACATGTAATAAGAAAGATCGTTTGATGAAAAAAGTGAAACAAATGTGAGGGATGACATGATTTTCCATCCTAATTGTTTGACTTATTACAGATGAATTGTGAAAATATCTCAAATGACAACGAAATTTTTTCAGTGTTTTAGTTTAGTAGTAATCTAAAACTACCAACCTGTCAAAAAATGACCTAGCAGCTTCATCAAACTTGCCAGGCCCAGGCTTACCCTCACGCTTATTGGTTTTGTTGTAAACATCATATATTGTTTCCCCAATTTTAGTGCCATGGTTCTTCAACAGCTCTTTAATCGTCCCAACTCCTCTTCTAGCTGAAATATCAGCCTGAAATAACACACCAAAAAGAATTAATTAGAAACACGCTAACAAACTATTAAGAATATCAAACTACAGGTACTTTGCTGGGGATAAACTGCAGTGCAATTAACTTTTGTTTCCTACACTAGCTAGCGAGATAGCCTGCAGGAGGTCCTACATTTGTTGATCAGAATCCAGATAAACGTACGTACAACTTTTAGTAAACGTAAAGCTTTTGGTCGAAACACAACTTTTGGCATCGATCGGCGGTAGCCGATAATATGAATCATCAATAGAGATAAACGTATGGACACACTAGCTAGCAGAGATCGTATGGATCATCAATAGAGATAAACGTACGGACACACTAGCTAGCAGAGATCGTATGGATCATCAATAGAGATAAACGTATGGACACACTAGCTAGCAGAGATCGTATGGATCATCAATAGAGATAAACGTATGGACACACTAGCTAGCAGAGATCGACTTACATTAATTCCTGACAGAATGGACATGATTTTCCATTCTAATTGTTTGACTTATTTCAGATGAATTGTGAAAATCATCTCCACATTGTTCATATTAATTCTTCCCAAATGACAACGAAATTTTTTCAGTGATTTAGTAGTAATCTAAAACTACCAACCTGTCAAAAAAAAGACCTAATAGCAGCTTCATCAAACTTGCCAGGCCCAGGCTTACCCTCACGCTTGGTTTTGTTGTAAACTTCATATATTGTTTCCCCAATATCAGTGCCATAGTTCTTCAACAGCTCTTTAATCGTCCCATCTTCTAGCTGAAATCAGCTCTGAATCAGCCTGAAATAACAAAAGTTGGTGCTTAGATTTCAAAGAAAATGATAACAAAAGCATAGAATGATAAACAAACAGCACTGCTACACTTGGTGGGACAAAACACTGCCGGTACCAACACATACGTTGCCTTCTGAACATAACAAAATGCATTCAGAAATAGCCCTTACAATTTATATTCAACTATACCATCTAGCATCACTTAAACAAGTGTGCCAAAAAGGTACTAAAGACTAGTTTGACTGGATATTGAGGCTACATCAAGAACGCTCAAAGATGAATTTTGTTATATACGCTACAATGGAATCTCTGGCTAATCCTTTTGTTCACAACAAAATGCATATCGAGACATTTAAAACATAGAGTATTAGCAAATTTAGCAGTTTATTTTTTTTAGTTTCTTATTTTAGTTTTTATTTTCAAATTTAGTTTTTATTTAGTTTTTTTAGCAATTTAGCAATGATAGTAGGTAGATATATGACCTGCAGACTGTGTGCGAGAGAGATAGTGTGCGAGAGAGAGAATCATTGGTGTCGACATGAGTCCGGCACAAAGCCAAGCCGAATATCTAGTTGTTCGTGCTTGGCTCGTTTCAAACTTTTAGTAGAAATCTAAAACTATCAACCTCTCCAAAAAAGACTTAATATCAGCATCATCCAACTTGCCAGGCCCAGCAGGCTCACCCTTGGTTTTGTTGTAAGCATCAAATATTGCTTGCCCAATGTTAGTCCCGTAGTTCTTCATTAGCTCTTTAATGGTCGCAACTGATCTACCTCTAGCTGAAATATCAGCCTGAAATAACACAACAAAATAATAATAATTAGAAACTAGTGGTTACAACTTTTGGCATCGATCGGCAGCTTATGCAGTCTGAACAATAAGTCGTTTCAAACAGTCTGAACAATAAGTCGTTTCAAAACAATTTGGATGGTAAAGGACAATAGCCGCCGATCCATAATATGAAATGCATAGAAGTTTCCTTTTAGTAGCGTTTAGTTATAAAAGCGATCAAGTCAGAGAGTGAATCTACCTTGTCGATACCGACGACTGGACCAAGCGGGGACTTCACAATGTTGGCAACTGCTTGACAGGCGACGACTGATACAAAAACAACGGAAATAGTTTTATATCACACTATCTCTGTACACTGCAAACTATCACTCTCGGACAGTCTGCAGCTGCACGTATGGGTTGTAGACTGTCCGAGAGAGATAGTTTGCAGTGTGCAGAGATAGTGTGAGAGAGAGAGAGAGTCTAAATGAGTCACGCAAAGTATGTAGTACATACTATCATTGCTAAATTACTAAAGAAACTAAATAAAAACTAAATTTGGAAATAAAAACTAAAATACGAAACTAAAAAAATAAACTGCTAAATTGCTATTTAGCAGCCGTAGACGCTCCTGCATCACAATCAGTGTAACAGCCGTAGACGCTCCTGCTAAATGTCTCGATATGCATTTTGTTGTGAACTCAGCTAGAGGCAGATTTAGGGTGATTAAAGAGCTGTTGAAGAACTATGGCACTAAAATTGGGGAAACAATATATGAAGTTTACAACAAAACCAATAAGCGTGAGGGTAAGCCTGGGCCTGACAAGTTTGATGAAGCTGCTATTAGGTCTTTTTTTGACAGGTTGGTAGTTTTAGATTACTACTAAAACACTGAAAAAATTTCGTTGTCATTTGGGAAGAATTAATATGAACAATGTGGAGATGATTTTCACAATTCATCTGAAATAAGTCAAACAATTAGGATGGAATCCGAGAGTGATAGTTTGCAGTGTACAGAGATAGTGTGATAGTGTGCGAGAGAGTATAAATGAGTAGCGCAAAGTCTGTTACAGACTTCGTGAATTTACAAATAGGTCCTCAATTACAAATAAATGAAGTCCCCTATAAATATAAAATTAATAAGCCGAGCAGAGTTGAGTATCCAAGTTATTTGTGTTTGGTTCGCTTAAAATTTAACGAGTCGAGTTCGAATCGAGCATTAAAAATATATGTTCGAGTTCGGTTCGTTTAATTTTTTTGAGTTCGAGCCGAGCTCGAACTTTATATGATTATTTAATTAAATTAATTCATATGATTATTTAATTTAAATAATTTAATTTAATATACACAAATAATTTATATAGTAATTTACAGTTAACAAGGTTTAACCAAACTTTTTACGAGTGGAACGAGTATTTAACGAGCTTAATAGAACTTTCACTAAATATATTAAATTATCTTACTTGAGCTCATTAACGAGCTTCAAACAATATAATTAAGTTTTATCGAGTATATAAACGAGTACATAAACGAGTTGTTCGCAGACATAAACGAGACGAGCACTAGTTGGCTCGTACTCGACTCGTGTAATAAACGAGCCTCAAAGTTATACTCGTACTCGGATCATTTAAGATCGAGCCGAGGTTTGACCGAAGTTAAACGGGCGGGTTTGCACAGAAGTTACTAAACAAAAACTATTCAATTGAAATGTAAACTAATCGCAAACCAAAATGAATTGAATCGCATTTAACATTCTTCTTAAAGCAAGATTACCGCTCTAATGGATAGAATTATTTTGACAATGTTCTTTATTTGTTTATAAAGAAAGCTAATGCTGACGTCATTTTACGAAAAATTTCAAAGCCCAATAACAAGCCCATTTAGTTTGATTCAGTTCAATTCATCAATTTATTAAAACAGCCTAAATTGGTTACTTAAATTGTTAAATAAACACACGATTTAATTCAAACTGAATTGATTGGAATTGTCCCTGTTGTGTACTATCAAAAAAACAAAATGAAGGAATGAGATGTGGCCCAGTGGAGGCAGTCTCACCTGGCGCAAATGGTGTCCAGTGTTCGATTCCTTACGCTAACAAGCTAAACTAACCACTAACAATTGTAATCAAAAAAAAAACAAAAGGAATTGTCCCTGTTGTGCATTAATATTAATAGTTCAACATTGACTTCGATTAAATTGCGCAAGGTAGAGCTATTTCGGATAATATTTTAATTGCGCAAGAGTTGACACATTTTATTAAGAGTCGTAAGAAGCAGAAAACAGCGTTCGCATCACTTAAGCTTGATATGAGTAAGCTGTATGACCGAGTAGAGTGGGATTTCTTAGAAAAGATCCTACTCCAATTGGGTTTTGATGAAAGCTGGGTGAATAAAGTATTATTGTGCATCAAATCTGTTACTTATGTTGTGAAGCTTAATGATGAGCAAACTGATGTGATTATACCATCGCGGGGTTTGAGACAAGGGGACCCTTTGTCCCCATATCTGTACATTTTATGCATGGAGTTTTTCAATGCACAAATAAGTAATGCTGTAATGGACAGAAAGCTTTCTGGTTTCAGTCCCCAACATAAGTCAGAACAACAGGTGCTCCGAAGATTTCACATCTGTTTTTCGCCGATGATAGCTTATTGTTTTTGAAAATTAACCAGTCTGAAGTTGGGGAAATTTTGAAGATGTTGGAGGCTTATGAACTTTTATCGGGGCAAAAGGTTAATTTTCAAAAATCATAAATATGCTTTCTTAAGAATGCTGATGGTAATTTAAAAGGTGTTATCTGTGAGTTGTTAAACGTTAAGGAGGTAGAGAAACATTCAAAATACTTGGGGCTTCCTTTAGTGGCTGGTCAAAAATTGTCTTCTCTTTTTGCGGAGCTTGTAGAGAAAATGTGGAGTAAAATTCAGAACTGGGAAAACAGGAAATTATCATTTGGGGGTAGGATAATTTTAATCAAAGCCGTGTTGCAGGTTATCCCACAGTACATTATGTCTTGTATATTCTTGCCGGAGTCAATAATTTAAAAGCTATCTAGTGCCATCTTCAGTTACTGGTGGTCAGGGAGCAGATCTTCAACTATTCATTGGGTTAGAAAAGTTGTGCTGGTGGAACAAAAAGTTAAAGGAGGTTTAGGATTCAGGGAGTTAAGGGACATGAATGTGGCGCTTTTAACTAAGCATGCTTGGCGTCTACTGGTACGTCCTGATCTTCTTATTAGTAAATTATTTAAAGCAAAGTATTTTCCGAATACTTGTGTTTTAGATTCACACATTACCTCTAAGTCCTCGTACACATGGAAGAGCACATTTAAATGTATGGATGTGCTCAAATATGGTGTGGACTTTGATGCTGGAATTGATTGCTGGAGATGGAGATTTATTAGTTCGGGTTTATTCACTACCAAATCTGCATATGATGTAGTTAGAATGTTGAATAACAAAAATTGCTATACTATTGGTGGATCGTCAAGGGGGATAAAGTTAGAGTATTTTTGGTCCAACTTTTGGAAGTTGAAATTTCCTGAGAAGATAAAAATATTTGGTTGGAGAGCTTTTAATAATAGTATTCCGGATGGTTTCAGTTTAGCTAAAAGAGGTTGTGTGGATAATTTGAATTATAAGATATGTGATTTCAGTGGAGAAACTATCTTGCACCTTTTTAAAGATTGTTGGTGGACCAAGTCGGTGTTGATTGAATTGGGGTTTAAATTTGATTTATTTAGTTGTAAAGCTTTGAGCTTTTCAGAATGGATGAAGGTTTGTTTTGTGAAGCTTGATCGTGGTGATCTGTGTTTATTGTTATGTAGTTGGTGGTTTATTTGGTTTCATAGAAACAAGGTTTATCATGGAGATCGGGCTTGGGATGTGAAGTGGACTGCTCTAAAAATCAGAATGTAATGCGACAAATATTCTAGAGCATATTCGGTTTATTCTGTCGGTCTTCAATCTGATTTATTTAATTGGTGTGCTCTTCAGAAAGGGGTTATTAAATTTAATGCGGATGGTGCGTGGGAGGAGGAACATATGAAAGGAGGAATATGTTGTATTGCTAGAGATTGTGTGGGGCTTGTATGGCTAGTGAATGCTGAATTCTTGGATGGAATTCATAGTTGTTTGGAAGCTGAAGGAAAAGCCATATGGAAATGTATGTTAAAAGCTAAAGAATTGAAGATTCAGATAGAGTTCTCACTAGTCGACAAGTCATTGACTAGACGTTGACTAGTCGACATATATAAACAGTACTCTCTCAATAAACACACCACTACAAGGTGATAGTACTTTCTATCAATAAATCAAGGTGATAACACAAACATGAAACATTTATATAGGAAATGAATTGAACTAAAAGATAACACAAGATTGTAATAGTAATAGGTCTTTAAGACAGGATTAATAGGTTTTAATTATATATATTTAAATAAATAAAATTGTATACTTATTCATTTATATTATTTAAATTTAATACTTGAAATGATCAAACTGGTATATTCATTACAAATATGAGCTTAAACAGTAGAAGTTGAACTTAAAGGGTTTAAATATAATACATTATTAAGTTTATGACATGTATTTTAAAGATTTAAGCATAATGGGCTGTATTCGGCCAAATGTTTAGATAAATTATGAACTTGTGAATATTGAATTTAAAAATTACTATTCATCATCTTCTTAAAAACCTCTAACAAGCCTCCCACAGTCGCCGTAACTCCATTTTGATTTTTTCGGCGATTTGGCTGATAATTCGTCCAAGACTAACAGAAATCCAACGCTAATCGAGCCCAAAACTACTAATCGCTCCGACTAGTCGCTGCGTAAGTCGAGCAAGTCGACCGACTTTCCCACAAAAACCAAGTCGAAGTTTCAAGTCGGGCAAGGAAAAACGACTTGCTCGACTAGTCGCCGACTAATCGAGCGAGTTAACAACAATGAGCAAAACACTATTCCGGTACTATTCCATGTCACATCAACAAAATGAGTGTCTCACAATGTGCTTCACTTGCATCATTCTACCACACATGCCTCAACCATACGCTCTATGTAACATTTCTCTGTTTTGTTAGTTTCTTTTGTCTCAAATTGTTGAATCTTGTGCCAGATGCCACTTGTTTGTTATAAAAAAAAACATTGACTTCGATTAATAAATGGAAATCCTAATAAATTAACATTTTAATTTTGCTTTTACTTGGTAAATATGTTGTTTACACGATTCATTTGCTTTTTTATTTTCTTTTATGCTAATCAAATTTTGATGAATTTTACTTATTGTAACATAGGACTTTTCCTTCATCAAAAAAAAAAAAAACATAGGACTTTTCCTTTTCCTTTTCTCTTTTGACTTCCTGACCGTTGGAGATTTTGATTTTTCGATCTGTGTATTCCTTCCTCAAATCTATTGCTTCTTCAAAATCAACACAACAAAACTGTATAGGAGTAAATCATCAGGCGAGATGGCAGATCTGGGTATAAGGAGGATGATGGGGCATGACCGAGTGACCCGGTAATAACATAGATGTTGTGCTGGCGGAGAGGTTCAAATTAGGGCAAGTCGTGGTGGTTTCAGTGCGCAAAGAAACAGTGGAAAGGGCAGAACGCATGCAAGTACGAATGGGCTCTACACTGGAAGATCAAGTATCAATGTTACCCGGATAGCAGCATGCATCCCTTAAGAAGGCTTGGGGAATTCATCAAGAAGGAGTGACCTAATTTGAGGAAGTGGCAGGGGACATGGGGAATTCATCAAGAGGTTTGATGACAAAGCATTAGAAGTTGGCCCATTAATATTTGCGGTAATAATAAGAAGGATAAGATTCAGAGAGCAAACTTGAGTGCACCTGAACTTCAACTTTGCAGAGCAATCGGTTGGGGCTGGGTGTGGGATATCTGAATTCAGGAATTCAATGGAGGTACTGACATGGGAATCCACAGAAAGTACGAATATTCCATTCAGTGATTTTACTATCCGCGTTGATCGCAGGTCGATCGCCATGAATCTTTTAGCTTGGAACTGTAGGGGGTTTGGGAAACTAAAATGGAGAGTGAAGTTGGGACAGACTCTTCCCATGTGGTTGGATTGATAGAAACTAAAATGAGAAATACAAGTTGGGACAGACTTAGATGCAGATTGGGATTCCTAAACTGTTTTACAGTTGACAGATAGTTGGTGGGGTCTAGCAGTGCTGTGGAAGGAGGGTGTCAGATTAGACATTAGAAATTATCATATTGACATGATTATAGAAATGGAGAGTGAAGTTAGAGTTACCTTGTTCTTTGGTCATCCTTACAGCAACCTCTAAGGCACAAAAGCTGGGAGCTATTGGAACAATTAAGCCATAATTGGGATGGGCCATGGATGGTATTTGGTGACTTGTATTATTTAGCTGGGGGAGAATTGATAGGGATATAGCACCAGACTGAGGAGGTTCAGGGATTGTGTCGATAAATGTGGGTTAATTGACATGGCAGTCCTTTCACCCTTTTCAAATAAAAGGTTATTCCCTTTTGAATCAAAAGCAAGGCTGGGCAGAGTATTTTGTAATATTGCATTAAAGAGGGTGGTGTTTTCTAACATTGAGGTTTCACACGCCTATGCTGCATCATCAGATCATATTCCGTTGATAGTCAAGAACAAAAAAACAGACATCAGATGAGAGGCCTACACAGTTTAGGTTATGAGTCAATGTTGCATAAGCACGAGAGTTTCCCACAAGAGGTTAGGAAGGCATGGAGGATGGCCAAGGGCGGAGCTAGTACCATTGCTGATAAATGGAACAAAGTTGAATTCAGAAGAGCAGATTTCCAGATGGCTCCGACTAAAGCTCTGGGTGTGGACGGGTTTCCAGCTTTATGCTATCAGAGATATTGGAATTTAGTTGGTGATGACATATACAAAGTGATAAACAGTTTTCTGTCTGACGGGCTACTGGATCACAGGTTGAATGTTACGAGAATTGTGCTAGTGCCCAAGTGTAATGATGCCCACAAACTGGAGGACTTTCGACCTATCAGTGTCTGCAACACACCGATGAAGATGATATCTAAAGCTCTGGTCAACAGACTCCATTGCATCCTGACCTAGGTAATCTCGGACCATCAGAGTGCTTTCGTTAAAGATAGGCTTATTACAGATAATGTTTTAATAGCACATGAGGTTAACCATTACATTAGGACTAGCAGGGGCCCTAGGGGAAAAATGTTGTCTTTAAAACTTGACATGAGTAAGCCATATGACAGGATTGAGTGACATTTTTTAGAGAAAATATTACTAAAATTTGGTTTTCCTAACAGATGGGTAAGCTGCATAATGAAATGTTCACTACAAATTTGGGCAAAATATGCAGCAGTCAAAAACCACTGCAAATCCGCTGCAAAATCACCAGTAAAAGCAATTTGCAGTGGTTTTGCGGTGGTAATTTTGAACATCGCATTTTCGATCGCTGCATAAATATTTGCGGTGGTTTTGCAGCGGTTTTGCGATACAATTTACGATGATTTTGCAACGGTTTACAAAATCACGCAAAATCGAAGGAAAATCACCGCAAAATCACCGCAATTTGCGATGATTTTGCAGCGATTTTACAGTGGTTTAATACTTTGGTTTTGCAGTGATTTTGCGGTGGTTTTGCCAAGGTTTTTTTATATGTAATTGTAATTATATTTATTCAATATTCTAATACAGTAATCAATTTTAAAACAAATATTTAATTTATTTAAATAAATACATTGAAAATTAAATTTTAAAAATAATACAAAAATGAAATGAAAAATCATTCATATTTAAACTCAAAATGTTAAATATTTACAATAAAACACTTAAAATGTTTAAGCAAAATAATACACTTAAAATTCACACAGCAGTTTGTGGACCGGGTAGCATTTTGTAAAACCTCTGAAGAACTATGCTCTTAAAATTGCCCTTGAAGCCCATTTTCTGAAAGTGATTACCCCAATTATCCGAACTCAAAACCTCTTCGTTGCATCAAACTGTGAAAACAAAAAGGTAAGAGAACTTAGTCCAAAGAAGAGAAACATATATACAATGAACATATACCGCAAATCATGTCCTTACTGTCAACAGAACAAAATTATTTAAACTTGGAAAATTATTCAACAAAATACAACTTCAACTAAACTTGGAAATAATGTCCTTACTGAAATGTAGACAAATATGTGCATGTTATACACATAAAAAATAATTCAATTAACCATCTCTAGGTTCAGCATCATAACATAACCAAATCATTAGGAATGAATATCAAAAAGGGAATATAAAGTCTTACTGCTTTGACTCAGTGAACTGCAACTTGCAAGTTGGACCCTCCGTCTAGCAATTTCTTATCCTGCACACCACAAATCAAATTCAAGAATCAACACTACCACAAATCCACATCAAAACAAAAACAGCGACCTCACCTGAACCAAACCAAAACAAAAACAACACTGGTACCCGAAGTCGAACCACTGTGCCTTCACGACCTCGTTGAGCCACCTCCACAACCTCTAGGAGAATCTACAACTACAATAGAAAGAAATATATGAGTCAGAAATCGAAATGAAAAAACAAGCAACTGCTCATGAAACAAACAGAAAAATTACATACTTTCTGGTTATCAAAACATACAGAAAAATTACATACCATTTAGCCAAAACATACTGAAAAATTACATACCATTTAGCCAAAATATAAATCCAAACACTATCAGGTAGATACTTCACCTGGGATGAAATCTAAGCCAAAAGATTAATCTAAGCCAAAAGATTAATCACTACTATGAAATCCCAAACTGGGATGAAAGACAAATAATGCCCAAGGACAGACGAGAGCCTATTAGAGGACGCAATATAATATTCACTTACCATTTAGCTCTTTATATCTCTCATTGAAAACTTTTGCATATCTTTCAACTTCCTCCTCAGTTTTCCCTTCTATTTCAGAGGCAATACTCTTCAAATCTTTCCTGCCATACTTCTCACATGCCCTAATGAAGGCATTGAAATCCCTCCGGCTCCATGATTGAAATCTCTGGAAAATATTTCAGTAGCAGAAAGTAAGTCATGCTAAATCATCACAAGAAAACAACAAAAACAGGACATAAACCAATAACTAGAGTCTAGCCTACTGCAGAAGCTGTTCCTTTTCTTCCAGCTCTTCAGCAATTAAAGCATCTCCCAATTCTGTATTTTTACAAGACAAAATATTGTTGTTAAGTAACTACGACAAAAAAAGTAACGAGGTATGGAAATAGAATTTAGAAGAAAATATTGGCACTGAGTAGCACATCATTGTTTCACCAATGTGATTGTATTCACCAAATATATAGCAACATTGAACTAAATACCTTCAGGTTCATCCACCATATCATCTTTCAACTGATTCTTTTGATGTGCTTGCTACAAAATGAATGAAGGAGGGAATTCATTACAATGAACAATGTCATAATGCATCTTGTTTCTGAGATCACAATTGATCAGAAATCCTGGGGGGGACTCACCATGAGGTGTTTGACCTCCTTCTCATACAGATCACTTATTCTCCGTGTGTTGAAAAACTGGAAATCATGCCTGCAAGAGCAGTTGGTGAGTATCTAAGAGTAATATCTGACAGAAAAATGATAAGCTAAATAAAACATGCTTACAACTGAGGCATGCGAGGAATGTGAGGGTCCTTGGGTTTTGATGGGGCCATTAGGACGCATTTTTGCTTGAAGTACTCAGATTCAGAATAACTAAAGAGCAATAAAAATCAGATAACAGCAGCTATCCAAAACGTTCAATACAATTTAATAGATCAACTTTCTATCCAAAACGTTTACGGCAAAACCTTTGAAAATCGAAGTTGCTGCTAATTAAAAAACCTTAAAACAAAATAATAACATCTCATACAAAAAACAACAAAAGCAAAGCACCTCATACAAATTGAAGATGTTCAAATCGAAACCGAACTCGAACATACAACCTAAATCGAAAATTGAAGATGCGCATTACAGCCTAAACCTAAAACATCGTCCATGTTGAAGATGCCCATTACAATCCTAAATCGAAATCGAAACTTTAACCTAAAGTAAAAATTGACTCCAAAATTAGAATCGAAATTAGTATTCGCCTAAACCTACAAACTCAGAAAATGGGAATAACCGAACATACCTGGGATGAAATTGACGGTGTTGAATCAGTCGTAGGGAAAGGAGGCTACGGAGGAGAGACATGTGGAAGAGAGGACGACGGCCGTCGGCCGAATGGCGGATGAGGGTCAGCCGTTGGAGGTTGGGGAGATTTAGGTCAGCCCACGAAAAATTTCCAATCGAAGCTCGGAGAAGTATTTGAATTCGAGGGAGACGAAGTGGGAGTGAGCGCACGTGCAAAAAGATGAAGAACGCAGCACTTTAGTTAAAACGATGTGTTTTGACCAACCCAATTGGTCCGTAACACTTTAGTCAAAACGCAGCACTTCAGGCCTGATGCGGTGGTTTTTTTGTACTGTAAAACCGTTGTAAAACCACCGCTTTATGCAACGCAATTGCGGTGGGTTTTTTCGTCGCAATTTTTGTACTGTAAAACCGCTGTAAAACCACCGCATTATGCAATGCAAATGCGGTGGTTTTTTTCCGCCGCAATTGTTTTACTGCAAACTCGCTGCAAAACCGCCGCAAAACATATAAACCATCGCATAATTGTTGTAAAATCACCGCTTAATTATGCGGCAGTAAAAAAAGCACCGCATAATATCACCGCATATCAGAGCCAAATTTGTAGTGGTTTGACAACTGTAACCTATAAAATAAAACTTAATGACCAATGGACTGATAGCATTACCCCAATAAGAGGGTTTAGGCAAGGTGACCCTTTATCCCCATATTTATTTATTTTGTGTGCTGAATGGTTGTCAAGAACTTTAGAAAAAAAAAAGGAGGAGGTTTAAAGGGGTCCAAATAGCAAGGAATGCCCCTCAAATCACACACCTACTGTTTGCAGATGATAGCCTAATATTTTTTAGAGCAAAAATGAATGAAGTGAGGGAAATTAAGAACATATTAGACAAATATGAATTCCTGTCAGGACAGAAAATTAACTTTACAAAATCTGAGATTGTCTTTAGCCCGAATACGGACAAGGAAACTATAGATCAGATTAAAGAGACCTTGAGAGTTAGTGTTGTAAGCAAGCATTCTAAGTATCTTGGCCTCCCAACAGTAATTGGGCTAAATAAAAGGGAAATATTCAGCAGAGTTGACGAAATTACACAGAAAAAACTTAACAGACTGAAAACATAAGATTTTATCCTTTGCTGGAAAACAGATATTAATTAAAAGTTCACTTCAGGCAGTGCCCATTTTTGCAATGCAATGCTTTAAATTACCAAAAGGCGTATGCAAGAGTTTGCTAGCTAATGAAATTAAATTTTCTATGGGCAAACAATGGAAATAATAGGAGGCCTATACACTGGATTAGCAGAGAAATTATCCTAAAAGAAAAGTGTTTGGGAGGCTTAGGGGTTAGAGACCTTGAATTGTTTAACACTGCACTACTGATGAAGCAGGCATGGAGGCTATTAAAAAGACCAGAGCTTTTGATGTCCAGAGTTATCAAGGCCAGATATTTCCCGAAGAACAAATTTTTTGTAATCATCCCTGGGGTACAGGCCATCCCACGCCTGGAGGAGCATCATTAAAACAAGGGATTTACTGAAACTGGGAATCATAAGAGCTGAAGACCAAGCTGATTATATCTGGAAGTTCTCATCTTCGGGAGAGTTTGACTGCAAAACTGCATATAAGCTGGCATATAAAAATCACAAAGCTTCAGAGGGTGCAGAAGAAGGAGAGTGTTCAGTTTCTTCTACAAAAGGGTGTTAAAGAACTGAATCTCCAGAAAAAGTTACTGGATCAAGTTTCTTCACATTTCCATTGTGAATGTATCTATAATTTTTTGTACGTGATTGTAATAAATGTAATTTGAAAATCAATATAAATTTTATTTATTAATTTATGTCAATTTAAATTCGAATATAAAATTTTATTGAATATTTACTATTATTATTTCATTGAAATAAAATAATTGTAAAATCATGTCTATTCTGCTAAATGAAACATATGTCGCATAAGCGGTAAACTTTATGTCACTTGCCTAATTTTTGCGTCGCCCAAACTTAACGCTACAAAGCTTACCGGACAAAATTTATGCCCATAAACGAAATAGCACTTAATGCGACAAATATAGCACTTTATGCGACGCAAAAAAACTATGCTATAAGCTCTTTTCTGGTGTAGTGATTACTTGAATCCTTTTCCCCCATGTGTTTATAACCTTTTACATGAGTTGTCCATGAATGATCCTTATGTCAATATCGATCATGATGCCTTAGAAGGACTAAAGAGGCTAACTTGAGACGAACAAAGATAAACTTTAGTCTCATTATAAGGTTTGTCTAAGTTCGTCCCAAGTTAATCTCTTTCTAAGGACGAACTTAGACAAATCTTAGAATGAGACTTTGAAAAATCTCTGTTGTACTTGTACTCGGTATAATGTATCTGAAACATTTATTTTTGACCCGTGAAAGAGAATCCCATTTTTCGACATGAAATATATAATTAGTAACATGTTAGCCCTTAGAATTGAGGGCAATATGTGCTGAAACAACATTGTCCTCAAAGCAGATTGGTGGAGAAAATGAGTCATTTGCATCAATAGTTGTCGGCCTGTGTGATTTCAGTTGGAAATGATGATAGACTAAAAATAATTGATATTAAAAAGATATTTATTGAAACATACATCTAACACAATATTCATCAGATATGACACGGACATATAAAGATATGATCTAATGCAGAAAGCACAATGGCTGCATATAAATTAAAAACTTTCAACCAAAAGAACTTAACATTTTCCCAAATGCTTATGAAAAACGACTTCACAGTGTTGATGATTCTTTCAAAAAAAGTTGTTCAGATGCTTGAAGATTTTTTCGCAAATGCTTTTGAAAAACATTTTCGAATATGGTTGGGGACGGCGGCTGATTGAGGTTGAGCAAAGTTGAAACAAAAAAAAAAAAAGCTTTGTAAACCAACATTCGGTTTTTATTATTATATAGCAAGGCACCAGTGTGAGTTCGGTTTGGACTTTGGAGGGACTAAAGTGAGTAGACAGACTATTGCACTTCTCAAGCTGTACGTGTTTTATCATGCGCATTCGGTTCCCCATAACAATCATGACACTCCGTCTCTAGAGCTGATTTCACGCTACCCGATGCTTGGAACAAAAGTTGAACAGAAAATTGATGATTTACTTTGAAAACACTTTGTAGGGGAGTTATGTGTATTCCAGTTTCGGAGTTTGTTGTCTAAGCTATATATTTTTATCATATATGTGTGCTTTTCAGTTTTGGGTGGTCTAGTTTCAACTTTCAAAGACACGGACAAGATTTGCAGTTCAGGGCTGGTTTTGTTACATTTAAATTTGTTAAAGTTACTTCAGTAATCCATAATCATGTATAGTGTATTCAATCTCACAGCCTTGCTTTGGGGTCCTCCTCCACATCGTACATTACCTAATGATTTTGAAAAAAACAATATCTCATTTTAGAACACTTGCATTATTCAACAATCATCAACCAACCTAAACGCAGTCCTTGCGATCCATAAAATTTTTTTAGAATTCCTATTTAAACACAACTAAAAGAAAGAAAGTAGAATAATGTATTGAAGGAGTCCAACCATTTGTGATAAGAATAAGAAAATTGTGTGAAGAGGAAAGCCTCCTACTATTAAATACGAAAAGATTAACAAGAAAGAAACTTAATATCTTAAAATAAATTTGGAGGTCATAGGACTTGGGTGCATAGGTGAAGGACCTCAGTCATATGCTTCCGTTACTTGTCATGTCCTTACTTGCTACCATAGAAAAGCCCCCCTAACCATGGACATGCTGATGGTTGTGATATCTCTACCGTTGAACTAGTTTGGTCTCGGCCTTGTATCGATGCAATTATCCTGTTCGGGGGTTTGGGTTTATCCTGATTTTTCCACCACATGAATTCAACACCTTTTAATGCAGCAACAAATACTCCACCAATCAGGGCCAATCTACAAGCTTTTCCAAGTCCTCGATGTATATCTAAGCACCCATAACTGGCTGTTTCAGCAACAATATCTCATTCCACAAATCATCTCCTTCTGTCAAAAAGAAATTAGTGTGCACTCAAATGTTTTGAATAAGCATGAATATACAGCGAGATGCTTGGGAAACCAATTAGCATTCGTGTACACAGCTTGGGTGGCACCAATAAAGCGTTGTCCATATGGAGACTAATAGGTTCCCTTCAAGAAGTAGTAAGAAGAAGTACAGGCTAATCCAATCGCGTATATCTCACCAGTTGCATAAAGAATTTCGCCCACGAGCTGCTTATGAGGATGCTCTGTACTTGACGACATTATCAAATGAAGTAAATTCAAGGTCTCCCTGCAATCACAAAAGTGAATATTAAAAAAAACACTTAGAATCAAATCTCCAAATCAAAATAGAAAACCGAACATCAGGGAAATCACAAAAACCAATAGCAACTATATGATTTAAAACACCAATGTATATGCTTGGTTTCGGCATTCCGATAATTATTAGCGGCCACGAAACCAAAATATAGAAAGATAAAAATAATCACAAACCCTAGTTCAAAATCAAACCCTAGAGTTTCAAAATCTTCTGGATGATTGTAGAAAGACAGTGATGGAAATAAATCAACAATTAATTAATTAAAACAGTTTGAAACTCTCGTTTCGTTTGATTACCTGATGCTAGTTTTCGTCACGGAACGTCGTCTCCCTTGCCTACTTCCGCTCGTCGACTCTCCTGTCGAGTTTTTATGCCGTTTAGGGTAGCGTGTCGCGCAAGTAAGTGGTAATTGGACAATTGGCACCCAGTAAAATGGAGTTATAACATATTGTACCCGTTCTAAATATATATATATATAAAAATAACATATTGTACCCGTTCTAAATATATATATATATAAATAACATATTACCCGTAAACAATTGGGCATTTACATATTTGCACTTACTTTTACATCATCTTCAGGAACAAATCTAAGCAAGCAACTTTCCTCCGGCTTTTTTTTTTTTGTTGTTGATAAAATACGAGAGAATTTAAAAAGATGACAAAAACATCCCTCCGGAACCGATTCTTACTACATAAACGAGCAAGATAAGATAGATAAATCAGTACTCCACTTGACCTCAAGCCCAGTAGATAAACATCCACTTTTACTCACAAGAACATAAAAAACATTGAAAATATTTTCAGTAGGCCACATGTGTCCTTAAGCCATATCCACTGGCGTATAGAGATGACCAGCACAGCACATGTCGTATATGGCTGCAACCTTGGTTTAAAAAAGCGCGCCTAGGCGCAAGGCGCTGGCATTGGGGCTTCGATCGATTGAGGCGCGACTAATTCCCACAGGCGAGCGCCTTTTGCGCTTTTTGGGGTCGCCTGTCGCCTTTGGGCCTGAGACAATTTTAAAAATTAAAAAACCCTAAATACGTTCCTGCGAAGTGCGAACTCACTGTCAAAAACCTAAATACGTTTGCTCTGACTTCGCTCTTCCGTTTGAGTCAATCATCCGCCTGGCTATTTGGTCTGCTGCTGTGAAGCTCTGCTTGTGTTATACTGACTTACTGTGGCTACTGTGATCCTTGTTGGTGCGTCGATCATCTTGCACTACACCATTTTGCTTGCTAGGCGACTGATTTTGCTGCAGTGGCATAAGTGTACGTCGCCCAAGAAACACTACGCGACACACTTACTGACTGTGTCGCCTACGTACACTTAGGCGACTGACTCGTATGCCACTGACCAACGTGTGTCACGTAAGCGGTCGTAGGCGACTGAATCCTATGCCACTAGTTAACAGAGTCGCGTAAACTGTTGTAGGTGACTAACCTGTTAAAGTTAGTCACTTAAATATCAAAAGTTTATTTTCAAAATTAACCACATTAATAAGTCCCAACAGCCGCACACCAACTTTGTACGGAAGTTTCTAGAAACTTGTTTCCAGGTGACTGATATTGGCAATGTTAGTCGCCTAAGAAGCTTGTCATTTAATGAAGTAAAAGTAACTTTGTAACACACAGTACGTACGTACGAGAGCTCTCTTCCATTTTTACAATATTGGAGCTCTCTCGTCCTCAAACACAGTGGAGGGATAGCAGGTACTCATCTTGTTCCATTTTCAATTCTTGTTTTATTTTAAGTTGTTGTTGTTGTTGATAATTTTTGTTCTATTGTTCCGATCCATTCACAGTTCGAAAAATGGAACAATTTTGTAGTTGAAATCTGAGTTGAACAATGGAACAATTGATAATTTTTTGAGGTTATAAATCGTTGAAAAATGTCCCAGTGGAGATGACAAAAGTTGAGTTGTTCATGATAATTTTTTTTTATTTTTTCATATAAATGATTACTCATATGTGGATAGTTTTTAGTCCAATGATTTCAATTTATTGGTCAACTAAATCTGGCAGGTCAAATGTCCTCAATTTGGTAGTCCAAATTAATTTGTTGTTATTTTAAGTTCTTGTTTAATTAAGCTAATCATTGTTTTTTTTCTTACAGATTTAAATGGATAAAAGTTGGATGAGCTTGGAAAGATTTGATCCTCGTTACATCGAGGGAATTGCTAATTTCATTGATTTTGTTAGGCGGAATTCCGTTGATCCTAAACATCTATGTCCATGTCAACGTTGTAAACTACATAAAAGGAAAATTTCATTGGACGAAGTCTACTTGCATTTAATTCAACATGGTATGATGTGGGGATACACCACATGGACGTCGCACGGTGAAGTTGGTAATGGACGTGCAATGTATGCGTTGAGACAACAATACTTGATGCATAGAAGTGGAGAAAGTAGCTCACAAAGTCAGACACATCATTGTAATCCTACTATGGAGATGCTACATGACACTTTTCCTTACATACACGACGATGTGATGAATGATGCCATTGAGGTTGATCATCTTGGAGAAGTTGCTTATGAAAAGTATCAAAATCTTGTTGCCGAAGCCCAAACTCCAATATACATTGGTAGTGAGAAGACGGTGCTTGAGATGATTTTAAAGACAATGCAAGCCAAAGTGGAGAATCGGTGGTCAAACAAGAGTTTTAATGACATCTTACGTCTCACAAAATTAGCACTTCCTAAAGAAAACAATTACCCTGATTCTTACCAAGACGTGAAAAAAGTTTTGAAGAACTTGGGTTTAGGTTATGAGACAATACACGCATGTGAGAAAGGTTGTATCTTGTACTACAAAGAATTCATGGATTTTGAAAGTTGTCCCGTATGCAATGAGCCAAGGTACACAGATACTGAGGGTAGCAAGATTCCAAACAGAGTTGTAAGATATTTTCCTTTAACTCCTAGATTACAACGTCTTTACATGTCTCCACAAACAGCAAAAGAAATGCGTTGGCATGGGGGAAGAGATCGGAGTGATAAAGGTCTTTTAAGGCATCCCGCAGATGGAGAAGTATGGCAAAATTTTGACAGAGAATTTCCAGAATTTGCAAAAAAAATTAGAAATGTGCAACTCGGTTTAGCAACTGATGGATTTAATCCGTTTGGAGTTTCCGGTCTTTCTCATAGCACTTGGCCTATTATTGTGATGCCGTACAACTTCTCACCTTCTATGTGTATGAACAAGGAGTTTAACATACTTAGTATGCTTATATCTGGTCCTAAGTCTCCTGGTAAATGTTTGAACGTCTTCATGAGGCCGTTGATTGATGAGCTCAAAATATTGTGGGATACAGGGGTTCCTACTTATGATCGTCATGATGGATCATCATTTATTATGAAAGCTGCTGTATTGTGGACGATTAGCGATTTTCCAGGCTTAGGCATGTTAATACATGAAATTGGAAGCTGTGTTCGTGAAAAGATACCAATGTTAGCACCCAGCTATGTGGAACTTAACAACGAGGATACATGGAATATTGTTTATGACCATCTCTCTGTAAGTCCTTGATACATTTAGTCTTTGTAAACTTAACTATAATTCTATTCATGTATTTACATTTAGTCTTTGTATTATTAACAATAAGACTTGTTACATTTTTTTTCTTAGATTCATTTTGAAGTTTCGCCGGATATTGCTTGGCTGTGGGACTACATCGGAGCCGCTGCAGCGGACAGATACAAAGACTGGAAGTGCAAGTGTAGGTTACACTGGAAAAAATATGGTAAAGAAGTCCCTTTAGAGTTTATCGAACGTCGTAATCAGTGGAAGTGGCTCGTATCCCATTTCAACGAACCAGCACAGCAGGTAATTTGTGGTTTTCATTTGATTTTATTTTTTTAAATGAAGCACTGATTTTCTTTACTTATTTCAACAGGCAAAATCCAAATACATGAGTTATGCTCGATCAAAGAAGATGAATCATCGCTCTGGGAAGGTCCTCTTCGCTCATAGGGCTACAACACATTTGCTCAAAGGACACAAGGCACCTCACGTGGCAGTTTTTGGCGAGGCGTACGCGGGTGAACCCGCAGCAGCCAAAATAGTGGTATTTTGGTTGCTTTTCTTAAATTTTCATATTGTTAGTGTTGTTTGACAATGGAATTGGTATTTGATATAGATTACCTGATTGAAATGACTGTGTAGATAATAATAGTGTGAAATTTGTTGGTTGCTTGGTGCCACGTTAATTGGTTGTTTAGTGATAGTACGTATTGATTCATCTTGTAGCATGATAGTGTGAAATAATCGCAGTGGTTGTTATGTGTGAAATAATCGCAGTGGTTCCTATAATAGTGTGAAATAATCGCAGTGGTTCCTATAATCGCAGTGATTCATCTTGTTATATAGCATGATTGTGTGAAATAATCGCAGTGGTTCCTATAATAATCGCAATGGTTGCCACGATAATGATAGTGTGAAATAATCGCAGTGGTTGTTATGTGGCATACATATTGATTTATGAAGGAGGCGTGTTATATTTCTTATTATCCTCTCAGAATTCATAGTCACTCAGAATATATTTCTTATTGACTATGTAGGCAATTCATAGTCACTCAGAATTCTGAGTGACAATGTGTTTAAAAGTTCTTTTAAATTTTGTGCAGGAGGAAATGGAAAACAAGGTTCTTAATATGCTTGATGAAGGCGGAAGCTCCTTAGATGAACCTCTCTCAGAGGAAATCCAATTTGCTATCATTAGTGAAGCGGTTGGCGAGAAAAAAGGGACCCGAATTTCTGGTGTTGGGAAATCCTTTAGGAAGCCTCCACGCCCTAGAGGTGGAGCTAAAGTGGCTGCCCAAACTTCACAAATGAGAGAGGAGCTGAATAGGGCCAAGGAGGATTCACAGAAAAAAGATGAGAGGATACTAATGTAAGAAGACAAAATGCGGGAGCTTGAAGAGCTAGTGCGAGGAAGGGCAGGAAGTAACAATGTTTCGGATGGAGCGAGCTATAGCATGAGGCGACCTTGAAATTTTACTGAAGTTTAGTGATCATTTTGATGCTCATGCTTGGCACTTAACTTTTCAGAACACTAGAATATTTGTATTATGATGGTTTGTTTGGAACTTGTAGTTGAATTATGTATCGTTTTTAAAGGAATCTACTAATCTGGGTTATTATGTAACTTGTTCATGTCTTAGTTTATTATGAAATAAGGATGTTTAATGTAACAGAAATGACCAAAAAAATGTAACAGAAAAGTGGATTTTCTACAATGTTTATGTGACATCCAAAGTAAGTTACTTAAATTCCTATGTGACTGATCTTAATTCAGTCGCCCAACCATTTGAGCGACATATCTATATGAATATGTCGCCTATGTTCCAGGAGACATACCCAATTAGGATCAGTCGCCTACGTACTTGAGCGACAGAGGATATTAAGTTAAGTCGCCTGCATACTTGGGCCACAGTCAATAGGCCACTGACCTTAGGCGACAGACGGTTAGTCACATAGGTTCCTGGGCGACTAAAAATGAACTTGGGCGACGCATTTGATTCTGTCGCCTAGCAAGCAAAATGGTGTAGTGTTGGCTACACTTGCAGAATCTGTTTCCACACTTCAAAATCTATTTCTACACTTACTAGAATCTATTTAGAAGCTTTGTTAACACAGTGCGCCTAGCCTACGAAGGGCGCGCTTTTTTTTTTTGCGCCTCGCGCCTCAGGCACACTAAGGATCCCTTTGCGCCTTGAGCCTTTTTAAACCAAGTGTAATATCCGGAAGAAAAATAAATAAATATATATAAATAATTGACATTAAATACAATTAAAATTAGTTGAAATTTGTGGAATTGGATTTAATTATAAGAGAATTCAGGTGTGATTGACTAAGTAAATAACATATTTGGCGTGTAAAAGAAGTTAGAGATAAGGATGGGTGGTTGAAGATAAATCGTAAGATTTTCTAAAATTTTGCTAAATAAAATTTGGTTGATATATATATATATATAATCAAATTGGCTAGGGTTTAGAAACAGAGAAGAAAAAAAGCGACAGACAGAGGAAGACGAGGAGAGGTGACTTTGACATCTTGAGTGGAAGGTAAGCTGGGGGTTAGTTAGGATTTAAATTGTTCTTAATCAAATATGATGATCTGGTCAATTAGGGTTAACAGACGATGATGGTGTGTTGAGGATCAATTATGTAGGAGATGTGGTCTCGTTAATGTATCATGAATTGATTAGATTGGGCACTGTGAAAAAGAGATATAATAAGGAAGAAGGATTTTGCCAGTTGGCCGGTATCAAGGTGTGATGATGTTTAATGGTGAACAATAAATAAAGACAATAGATAAGAGGGTGGTCATAGTAATAAGTTTAATTAGTATCTTCTTTAAGGATTCAACTAGATAGTTTTGTTTATTAGTAATCTTAATTGAGATTAGATCGGACAGACTCAAATGTGTTTGGTTTGTGATAATTAGTTCATGTGAATTTGAGAGTGTACTTACATGCTGTTTTAGGTAACGTGAGCGGGACAAGAGATCGAGCAGATTGATTATGCATTTAATTGAGGTTAAAAGGTCTATCGTTAAAGGTGAGTGGTTAATATGTTTAATTATGATACGTTATTTATAAAACATGTGATATTGAATTGTTTGTGTGATTTCGAAAGTGATGAAAACGAAACCCCTCGTCTTGCGAAGACGTTAAATACAAGTAGTGTGTATTGACATGCGGTTGAATGGTATGACTACGTGATTTATGTGGAGTACTTTGATATGCATATGTGCAGCATTGCATACACGATATGCATTACCATGGCCTTGTTAGAGCGTCATACGGCCCGCTAGGTTACGGCCCGCCAGGTCACGTCCTGGTGGCAAAATGGGTTTGGGCCTGGTGGCAAAATGGGTTCGGTGACGGTGCCATACGACCCGCCTGGTGAATAGCCAGGTGGTCAAATGGGTTGATGGCGGGTAGTACGATCGATCGGGTTATTCACACGTTATTGCATATGTTATTGTGATGTGAAACTTGGAGTATGTGATTGTGGACATGTGCTTTTGAATATGGTTGTTGTAATTAAGTGTATTAATTATTCACTGAGTCTCCCCAGACTCACCCCCCTCTTCCCCATCTTTTTCAGATAAGTGAGTCGTTAAGTCGGGAGCTATCTATCATCTTTCGAGGACGTTTCTTTTCACGTATGGTGCCACACAACCAGTCATCCAGTTGAAGTTATTTTATTTATCTAGTTATTCCATTTTCTGTTAGACATGTCGCTCCGTTGTACTTTGGGTAGGATGTTAGTAGTGACTTGTTACAATATATTTCCAGTTGTTTATTTCATATTGGTTACGTTACTTAAAATGCACGTATTCGAGAGTAAGTTTTCAGTTTAGAAGTGAGTGAGAGGCTTGCTTGGCAATGGGTCAAGTGCCGGTCTCGGCCTAGATTTTGGGTCGTGACAAAGTTGGTATCAGAAGCTTAGGTCGGTCCCTATAGTACACGGAGCTAGGACTTGGTAGACTTTTGATTATGGTAGTGAAGCGCGCCACCGCCATA
This sequence comes from Rhodiola chrysanthemifolia, assembly GCA_033675395.1. Lineage (NCBI taxonomy): Eukaryota > Viridiplantae > Streptophyta > Magnoliopsida > Saxifragales > Crassulaceae > Rhodiola > Rhodiola chrysanthemifolia. The sequence continues at coordinate 4,346,621 of CM066207.1, forward strand.
AACAACATTCTGCTAGGACCTTTAGGGAAATTCCTTTTTTGATTCAGTTATGTCTTCCGCTTGAATTCCCAATTCTTATTGGTCTTAATTCCTTCATATAGATTGTGATGGCACCGAATTCCCGTAGGTCATCTCGTGTTCGTAGTAGGGGCGCTTCCCAAAATGCTAGTGATAGTAATGTTGGCAGAGGTGATGATACTCGTGATACTGAGGGACATATTCCGACAGTTGTACCTGGTGGGACTCGGACGAGGAGAGGCTCTCATAGCGCACCAGCGACTACACCTCTAGTGGAACAGAATGCGCCGCAACCCGCACTATCTGACGTTGTGAGCACTATGCAAGGTCTAATTCAGGTTCTGAGTGGACTGGCCCCACAGAATGTTGCTATGGGACAACCCTCCGTGCAGCCAGCTCCAGTTCAAGTTGTTCAGCAGACTATTGACGACGGTGGAATTAAGTTGGATGAGTTTCTGAGGCATCAGCCACCGACCTTTAGTGGCACTGACGCGAAGGATGACCCCCGGACATTTATCGATCAGACTCAGCGTCTTTGTCACGTCTTGCATTGTCCGAGTTGGAGATCTGTTGAGTTGGCATCTTTCAGACTTCAGGGTGTTGCCTCATCTTGGTTCGATAGTGTGATGGTCGGCAGGGATGCACATCAGCTACGAATGGAGTGGGAAGAATTCAAGACGTTATTCCTGGATAGATTTCTACCTGTCAGCGTGAGAGAATTCAGGGCTAGGGAGTTTGAGACACTGAAGCAGGAGGACACGAGCGTTACTGATTATGCGAACAGGTTCACCGTCTTATCAGTTTATGCCCCACATCTGGTGTCGACAGAGGATATGCGTGCCAAGCGGTTCATTTCAGGTTTACAAGACTCTATCTTTCATTCCATGGCCAGTGCTGAATTTTCTAGCTTTTCTAAGGCAGTGGATAAAGCTCTAGCTATTGAAGCCAGGCTGTTGCAGGCTAGAGTTGCTCGGGAGCAGAAGAAGAGGCCTCGTGAGGATTCCGATATAGAGAGTTACTATGATCGCCCAGTTGAGTTTCGAGGTGGTAGACATCAACATAGCCAGAGAGGAGGTCATCAGTCTCAGACATCATATTCAGATGATAGGATGATCTCGCAGGATGATGGACGACATGCACATAGTTCTAATGGAATTAGTGGACAGCCTAATTCTACTTCATCTAGTCAGTCGAGAATTCCTTGTAAGACATGTGGACGTGCTCATAGAGGAGTTTGTTACAAGGAGACCAGAGCTTGTTTTCGTTGTGGCCAGAAGGGACACTATATGAGTCAGTGTCCGATCCGTGAAGCTAGTATACAGTATTTGACAGCTCGTCCAGGGTATTCGCATGCCTCAGTTATGGACTCGTATGATGTATCGCGTGATGCTGGAGGTCAGCATGTGATGGGTGCTTCAGTAGCACAAGCTGGATTAGGAGAGTTTAGACAAATTCCAAGGCAGATAGAGGGCAACCAAATTCAGAGACAAGAAGCAGGGAATCAAGTGAGAGTACAAGATATTCATACCCCTAATGCTGGGGCTACAGATAAGACACTTTAAAATTCGAGGACGAATTTTTTTAAGGGGGGTAGAATGTAATATCCGGAAGAAAAATAAATAAATATATATAAATAATTGACATTAAATACAATTAAAATTAGTTGAAATTTGTGGAATTGGATTTAATTATAAGAGAATTCAGGTGTGATTGACTAAGTAAATAACATATTTGGCGTGTAAAAGAAGTTAGAGATAAGGATGGGTGGTTGAAGATAAATCGTAAGATTTTCTAAAATTTTGCTAAATAAAATTTGGTTGATATATATATATATATAATCAAATTGGCTAGGGTTTAGAAACAGAGAAGAAAAAAAGCGACAGACAGAGGAAGACGAGGAGAGGTGACTTTGACATCTTGAGTGGAAGGTAAGCTGGGGGTTAGTTAGGATTTAAATTGTTCTTAATCAAATATGATGATCTGGTCAATTAGGGTTAACAGACGATGATGGTGTGTTGAGGATCAATTATGTAGGAGATGTGGTCTCGTTAATGTATCATGAATTGATTAGATTGGGCACTGTGAAAAAGAGATATAATAAGGAAGAAGGATTTTGCCAGTTGGCCGGTATCAAGGTGTGATGATGTTTAATGGTGAACAATAAATAAAGACAATAGATAAGAGGGTGGTCATAGTAATAAGTTTAATTAGTATCTTCTTTAAGGATTCAACTAGATAGTTTTGTTTATTAGTAATCTTAATTGAGATTAGATCGGACAGACTCAAATGTGTTTGGTTTGTGATAATTAGTTCATGTGAATTTGAGAGTGTACTTACATGCTGTTTTAGGTAACGTGAGCGGGACAAGAGATCGAGCAGATTGATTATGCATTTAATTGAGGTTAAAAGGTCTATCGTTAAAGGTGAGTGGTTAATATGTTTAATTATGATACGTTATTTATAAAACATGTGATATTGAATTGTTTGTGTGATTTCGTAAGTGATGAAAACGAAACCCCTCGTCTTGCGAAGACGTTAAATACAAGTAGTGTGTATTGACATGCGGTTGAATGGTATGACTACGTGATTTATGTGGAGTACTTTGATATGCATATGTGCAGCATTGCATACACGATATGCATTACCATGGCCTTGTTAGAGCGTCATACGGCCCGCTAGGTTACGGCCCGCCAGGTCACGTCCTGGTGGCAAAATGGGTTTGGGCCTGGTGGCAAAATGGGTTCGGTGACGGTGCCATACGACCCGCCTGGTGAATAGCCAGGTGGTCAAATGGGTTGATGGCGGGTAGTACGATCGATCGGGTTATTCACACGTTATTGCATATGTTATTGTGATGTGAAACTTGGAGTATGTGATTGTGGACATGTGCTTTTGAATATGGTTGTTGTAATTAAGTGTATTAATTATTCACTGAGTCTCCCCAGACTCACCCCCCTCTTCCCCATCTTTTTCAGATAAGTGAGTCGTTAAGTCGGGAGCTATCTATCATCTTTCGAGGACGTTTCTTTTCACGTATGGTGCCACACAACCAGTCATCCAGTTGAAGTTATTTTATTTATCTAGTTATTCCATTTTCTGTTAGACATGTCGCTCCGTTGTACTTTGGGTAGGATGTTAGTAGTGACTTGTTACAATATATTTCCAGTTGTTTATTTCATATTGGTTACGTTACTTAAAATGCACGTATTCGAGAGTAAGTTTTCAGTTTAGAAGTGAGTGAGAGGCTTGCTTGGCAATGGGTCAAGTGCCGGTCTCGGCCTAGATTTTGGGTCGTGACACCAAGGCTGCAACATCGTCATGACAGCCACACCGGCCCACACGGCGGCTCATCCTCATGTCATCCACACCACTTGCTGGCAGTTGCTTGCATCATCGACGGCGAAGCAAAACAACACCGCTTCAAAATATCGGAGGATCATGCTTTTTTTACAATCCCGGTACATCAGGAAACCAGAAATATCGATTTTTTATAATTCCAATTTCCCAAGAACCGGTAAGAAATTTTTTTGCTTAAATGGCTCTGTTTGTGGCCTACGTGGACCAACCGATATCTGACATATCTGCTTTTTTTAAATACCGATTCTTTCGGGATTGTAAAAAAATGCATGATCCCGGTTCCTCGTGTGACGAGATTGTAAAAAAGCATGATCCCGGTTCCCCCAGAAACGGTATTAACTTAAATGGATTATTCCAGATATTTGAGTTTCAAGTGATGTATTTTTTTTGATAGGACAAGTGATGTATTTTGGATATTTGAGTTTCGAAAGAGATAGATTATAGAGAAACTCTAAACTGAATGATAAAGGGAAATCACAAAAACCAATATCAACTATATGTTCTAAAACACCGTGTAGATGCTTGCTTTAATTTCGGCATTCCCATAAATAATTAGCCGCTTCATCATCACGAAACCAAAATATAGTACAAGCTAAAAATAATCACAAACCCTAGTTCAAAATCAAAAATCCTAGAGTTCAAAATCTTCGGGATGATTCAGTGCGAAGTGGTGTGGCCTGGTGGTAGGCGCACCCACCCAGCACACATGTTTACAATTTGGCACTAGTAAAACGGAATTATATATAACAGATTATTGTACCCGTAAACAATTGTACATTTACATATTTGCACTTAATTTACATTAATTTATTTATTGTTCTTTGTACCGATTCATAATGCAGATATTTAAATTAATTTACATTAATTTATTCATTGTTCTGTGATAAAATGCATAATGCAGATACAATGATTTAAATAGCTGAGAAAAACATCATGACGTAAGTTATTACTACTTCAGCTTTTCATTAGAGAGATTCATTTTGATGAATGTATAGTTACTTGAATCCTTTTCCCACACGTGTTTAGAACCGATTACCTGAGTAGTCCATGAATGATATCGCATCCTCTTTATGGCATGCAATATCATGATGCCTATGACCATAGTAAAATCACTCTTTTACTTGTACTCGGTGTAGTGTATTTGAAACATGTATTTTGACCCGTGAAAGACAACGAATTATATATTCGAGTTAAGAAGATGCATGCGATTTTTTTTTTTTTTTTTGATTACAAGATGCATGCGATTTGATTATGAATATGAATTTATAATTTGAAGAACAAATTAATTTGAAAAACCCAAGTACATTATTGACCAAATTAATATCTATTGAAACATAATTCTAACACAATATTCATCAGATCTGACACGGACATACAAAGATATGATCTACTGCAAAAAGTATAATGGCTGCATATAGAAATTAAAAACTTTTAACCAAAAGAACCTAACGTTTTCCCAAACAATTTGAGCGTAAACAGTTTAGGTTTGTACAAGAACATACACTTACTCAAAATAAGTTTACTTCGTATTAAATAAATATTAAACACATGAAATCAATTAAAACTTGTAACCAAACATGTATTGGCTCACATTATATTATAGTTAGGTTTAAGTTAAGACAAACAAACGAGTATTGCGAATCAAAAGTGTAGCTGAATGCTCGATCGAATGTTTGTGACATGTATAATTTTAAAATTGATCTGTGGTCTTTGTAACGAGAACTCTACTCTACACCTCCCGCTCCATGTCTCGATCTTTTTTTTCCTTTAGAAGAAATAGACGCATCATGATTCTATGTTTATCTAAATTTTTATTCATAAAAAATTTAAAAGTGTATATATTTATGTCGCCCCCGGTCCGAAAATTTTCTGGATCCGCCACTAATACAACAGACAATAACAGAAACAGCAACGCGAGCAGACGACACTTATTCCTCACTGCGAGGAGAACTTAAATGCCGGTAAATAATGATTGCCAGCACAACCATTAGCACAAAAGCAACAATGACACAAGCAAGAGTGATCGGGTTGACAAACGCTGCTGCCGCGCCAAGAAAACTAGCTAGAACTGCCGAGTAACACGCTATCAAGAAACAGTACCAGAGACACCAAGTTATATAAATAAAGAAGCATTTTGGCTCCATTGAAGTTCTTGAAAAACTTCATCGAAGAGCACTTAACTTGTTCCCAGCCGCTTTTTAAAAACTCCTTCACAGGCTTGATGATTCTTTCCTTAAAGCTTTTACACAAATTCTTGACAGACTTGACGAGTTTTTTGCAACTGCTTTTCGAAAACTTCTTCACAGGGTTGATGATTCTTTCCTCAAAGCTTTTACAAAAACTCTTCACAGGCTTGACAATTTTTTCGCAAATGATTTTGAAAAACATTTTGAGAGAGCTGACTATTGCACTTCCCAAGGTATGTTTTATTTTTATAATGCATTGGAGGTTTTCCATAACTCAATCAATCATCAATATATCTGTCTCCGGAGCTGATTTCACGCTACCCCAGGTTTGAAACAAAAGTTAAAATGAGGCCTCTCTTACTTATAGTTATATATGAACTATTTATTTTACTTATTTTTAGTATAAAAACAATAATTTCATTATTTATGTAAGACACTTATTTTTTATAGTGAGTTTATATGTTATGCAAAGGACACGAACGCTCGCGTATTTGAATCATCTAATTGAATCACATGTCTAGGATTTGAACACAATGGCTAGCCACCACCTTTGTTGTGTAACTTCTTTTTACATTAAAACTTCCCCATTTTAAAATCGGAAAATTAGACGGATAAAAAGCTTAACATAATATAGTGAAATTCAACTGCAATTCTTGATTCAAAAAATAGAAAAGTTACACTTAGCAAGAAATATAAGTATCTCTACTGATGGATAATTAGACAAGATCAAAGAAGAGGCGAGCTCAGTGAAATGTGAGGCTACTTGAGCATGATCACTTCATTTGTATATCGCTACTGTTCAATCCGCATAAATTGCCCAAACAATTTTTCAGCACATGAATAGAGTCCACGAACCACGAAGTACATTCCCTTCTTAAAGATATTATAGCCTATTTCCGAGACTGATTTTATGTCTACAAAAAACGACCTCTGAGATATGGAGAAACAAAATAATATTTTTACAAGCAAATTTTATCAACCGATTGATTAACAAATTGGTACTCGTTGGATAAACTTACAAAAAAGCTCTATCGCAGCCATAACAGGCCCGGCAATACAAGTGGGTAAAAGCACGATACTAAAGCTTTTGCCGACTGAAAAATGAACAGAAAATATAAAAAATGTCATAAGGACGTGATACAGAATATATTTGGGAACTTCATTCGATCGATCGCCCTCTATCTATGTATATATAAGTTATAACGTACCTTGGGAAGTAACCCACTAAGAATATTATAGTTATAGCCAAAACCGAACGGATTCAGTAACTCCATAAGGATGTTTCTGACCATTGCTCCAGTGTTGCTAGGCTCCATTTGTTGTTGTTTGACTAGCAGACGCAAAACAGGACGTTCCTTTTTGTAAGGTTCACAAGTTTATATAACTGTGTGTGCTATAGTTGGGTAGCTGAAGGGACTAGCTAAATGAGATTTTGAGAGGGCCGACAATAGAATATTGCACTTCCCAAGTCGTGTTATAGTATTCGTTTTCCATAGTATTTTTTTACTTCCAATCTTCATGAAGAAATGCAACAAATGTGCTATAAGTCGCAACATTTGGTTTCAGTCAATTCTCTTTCATCTCATGGAGAAATTCAAACGCCTTATTAGGCAACCTTTCAAATTACAAAAACAATTAATCAAAGTGTTAAATGTCACTACACCATTTTCCCTCATATACAACATTTTCCCTCTAATGCAACGAAATTTATGTAACACAATATCCCGTTGCATTAGATGATGTCTTCTTTTGCAACACATTTATGAAGATTCGTTGCTATATTTTATGCAACAGAGATATTACAACATATTCTTATCCAACGACAAATTTTCACGCAGCGCTACAAATGCAACAAATCTTAGAAACATATATGCAACAGAAAATTCATATTTCTTTAGATTAAAATTTCCAGTCCAAAGATAAAAAAAATACCTACAAATTTGGATGACAATATAGTCCCAATCCAAATCTCAAAATAACACGTTCATCCCAAAATGACGAAGTTCTTCAAAGGATCCTCTCATGCAGCGTTCCCACTCGATTTCTCTTCAAGAGCTAGAATCCTCTCCTTGAGTCTTTCATCATAGCCCATGACTCCGCTTCTTTTCGAGCAGCTTCTACTTGTTCCTTCCGTAGCTCCTCTTTGATCATCTCAAGCTCTTCAAGTATATCCAAAAAAGCTTGAAGCTTTTTAAATGCACCCCTAGTACCCTTCCCTTTACGACACTCTATCACCTCATCAATGATTTTAAGTTGGCAGAGGACAGTTAAGAGAACAAGGTCATTTTGCTCATTCAACTCACTTTCTCCTTTATCTTTTCCTGCAAAGAAGATCATTGAATAAATAGAAAACATACACAAACATCAACACGAAAATGGATGTAAACATACATTAATCAATTATACAATAAACAATCTTCTGAGTAAAATTTATTTGAACTATAGTGTCCGATTTCAACATTTCATGCTAGATGAAGGATAAAAAATGCCACCTTTTCCAATCCTGACTTTGAACCGAGTCTCTTTGGGTAAACATGGTAAAGTTGTTCAGAGAGAGTCGTGTCAAAAAATAGGATCCATTTCCAAAGTGACACATCCCCAAATCAATACAAACATCAAGAGTTTTCTTGAATATAATAGTGAAAATGAAAAATGTAGAATCATTGACCTCATTAGATGGATTACTTGATTCACCTTTTGCCAATTCTTCCTTCTCAACATAGTTGCCTCGTCCTCCTAACATGTTATAAAATCAGGGTTGCACCTTACATCCTTCATTTCTGTGAATAAATTGACAGCTTCGTCCAAAAGCCCTTGCTTACCGTACCCATCAATAAGGCAATTATAAGTCACTATGTCAGGTCTGATACCCTTTTCTTTCATCTGAATAAACAACCTCCTCGCAACTTCAATATCACCTTCTTTACACATATGACCTATCATTATATTATATGTAAAAACAGATTCCAGAAGGTGATACCGAGCATGGCTTTAAGAACCTCCTAAGAGATTCCTAATTTAAATACAAGTCAGGGAAGGTGGAATCTCTTATGCGCCTGTAAAAACTTATCCTGAAAGAAAAGTCAGGGAAGGTGGAATCTCCTAAGAACCTCTTATGCGCCTGTAAAAACTTCAATGCAACCATGTTACAGGCGCATAAGAGATTCCACCTATCATTATAGAACATATCCTGAAACAACCATGTCTTTAAAGAACCTCCTAAGAGACTCCACCTTCCCCGACTTGGAAAACTTATCCAACAGCATGTTGCAAGACCGGGCCTTCACAAACATCCCAGACTTCCTCATCGTAACAAAACACTCATTTGCCTCTTCCAACATCTCCAAATCAACCAATACGCCAAACAACGCATTAAACACACCATACCCATAAACACACACATTCCTAGTCGACCAAAGGATATCAAACACCTCGCAAGCACCCACCTTCATTTCCGACAAAAGCAAATTCTTCAGAATCAAGCTCGAATCAACATACATTTTGGCACAAAACAGTATATGAACCAGAACACTACAAGCCTCGATAAAATGGCTAAAACCATCCCTCTTTTTAGCCGATCTGAAGAATCTCAAAGCTAGCCTAGCATCCCCTTTCAGCTCAACCAAAACTCTACACACCAATTTCTGCGCCAACGCCGATTCAAAAAGCCTCACCATCCTCAAATCATCCCATTTCTCTTCAAAAACAACTCTCCCCATTTCCTCCCTATCAAACCCCTCAGAAATCGAATCCGCATAACCGGCACTGGACGCACAAAAATCCGCCGCCAACAAGAACTGACAATCCATCACACTACCATTCCGTATACGTCTCGAAATCGGATTTCGAGAAAGCGCGGATGGAGCGTTTGGTCTGTAATGGCGGGAGGTTCTTCTCGCTATGCTGCGGAAGACGGTGAACATCTTCGCGGTGGCTTATTACATCCATGTTATGGAGTTGTGTCCGGCGATCATAGTCTGGGCGGATTAGAGTGGATTGAGGTTGGAGTTGGAAGAGTGATGGTGGCTAGGGTTTTGGGGGCGGAGAGCGGAGAGCGGCAAAGGGTTTATGCGATGTGCGCTTGTGCGAGTTCATTTCTCAGTCTGGACTCGAACGAGTCGGACTCGGTGAGTCGGGTCCTAATTTGTACGATTGATTTATTTAAAGGCGCATATAAAATTTGTATTTAAATTAAAAAATATCACTCCCCTTTATGAATTTTTATTATCATAAAAGTGAAAAAAAAAATAGATCAGAAATTGGCACGTGTCCTGCTTTAAACTTTTTTTTAAATTAAAATTTTTAGATTAAAATTTTTAGATTGTAATTCATTTATCTTGAAAAATGAAGATAGAAAATAAACTTTTATAATTTTTTGAGCTTTACAAATAGAGAAAATAAGAATACTTTATTTCACATTATATTAGAGAAAATAAGATACAAAACAACATACTAGCTATTTGTAGCTGTAAGAGCACACCTTGTCCTTGCAGCTGCTCCCTAAAAAAAACACTACTGCACATACTCTAACACCACTTAGCTAGGCTCATAATTATTATGCATTACCCAAGGGGTGTGTATACATGCCGGCAAATAATGATTGCCAGAACACAACCACCATCATTGTGGGATTTGTGGCGAAATAAACTATATAGGTAGGATTGATAAGCTTTAACAAATCAAAAATGCGTCCAGGCTAATAAGCCGGTTAAAGCGAACTAGTATCACTTTGATATTTCTTGACAGAATGGCCATGATTTTCCATCCTAATTGTTTGACTTCTTTCAGATGAATTGTGAGAATCATCTCCACAATGTTCATAAATTCTTTCCAAATGACATCGAAATTTAATTTAGACGGCACATCAGGCTTCCAATAAGCTGCAACAAAAAAAATCAGGATTCATAAAAATGGCCCAGTTTTGAAAACATAATATTGTTTATTATGTTTTTTATAATAAAAAACAGGCACTTCTAAATAATGCATCAATCGATAATCAAACATGCGGAAGATAGTACCCCCAAAAAAAAAAATCAGCTCATTACATTTCATTTTATCCTTCATCTTCTCTTTCATTTTCTCTTTCATTTTTGTCGCAAACTCGTGAACCATTGCATCGTCTTCCACATATTTAATGACGGCTGGGTCAGTAACAAGAGAACAAATCTCATCCTACACACAATAAGAGACACATTATTACACACTTAACTTAAGTACTCATCTAAGTCGTGGTAGATATTAAAAGTAGAAAATACTCATATAATTAAGGGATGACACCTGCGCTGGTGCGAATTGGTCTGGCCTCGAATTGCTGACTCAGTGAGTCTGTTTTAAACACATGGCTGAATATTTTTTGGCTTGTATTCAAAATTCAATTTCAATACTATATGGTCTAATTTTGAGTTTCAATTTTGTCATGTTTTGATTAAAAAAAATCAAATTGATTTTAACTTCATTGAATTCGGGACTTCTAGTGTTAGTTTAATAAGAAAATCGAACTAGACGAGCACTAACAGTACTGCCAATTTCGCTCTAGTGTCAGACATGGACTTGACCAATGAAATACGTAAAAAATCAAAAAGAGAGGGTGTCACGTACAAATTCGACATTACAAGTGGTCAACTAGACATGTGGTGTCCGTTGACTTTTTTTTTGTCGCTTATAAACTAAGTTAATTTATTTTAAACTAAAATAGATTAAATTAAGTTAAACTGAGGTAAAAACTAATAAATTAAAATACACTAAATTAAGCTAAAATAAACTTAGCATGTCCATTTGAACTGCAAAATGAAATTAATTTAACTTGACTGAAATTAACTTAACTTGATTGAAATTAACTTAACTTAACTAAATTAAAGTTCTAACATCATACATAAATATATGTATTTAGTTAATATATGATCTTATTGTTGAATCTATAATTATATTATTTAGTAATGGTGATGATGATGATGATGATGATGATGAAGGTGATGATGATATGGTGATGGTGATGATGATATGATGATGGTGGTCATATGATGATGAGGGTGATATGATGGTGGTGATATGATGATGATGTTGATGATGACGATGATGAAGGTGATGATGATGATGATGATGATGATATGATGATGGAGATATGATGACGAGGATATAATGAGGATGGTGATGATGATGGTGATGATATGATGACGAAGTTAATGATGATATGATGATGGTGATATGGTGATGATGATGTTAATGATGATATGATGATGGTGATATGGTAATGATGATTGATATAATGACGGTGGTGATGATGATGGTGGTGGTCATATGATGATGATATAATGACGGATCGGGTGGCGACCAGGCGCCGACTAGGCGGACCCCACTCGCAACATTAGTAACAATCACTAAAATAGTTAGCCATCGAAAATAAAATCACAGCAAGATGCACAAACAACTATTTTTTAAGGAAATTCAACAGTTTACACATCATTTTTAGTCAGTACCCTGAACACTAATAGTAATAGTTGAACAATTGACTGTAGCATGAATGTAACACAACGAGAAGAGTGATCAAATGTAACACAACGAGAAGAGTGAACGAAGTACCTCAGTAGTAATCTAAAATTACTAACCTATCAAAAAAAGACCTAATAGCAGCTTCATCAGGCTTGCCAGGCTTACCCCCTCATCACGCTTGTTTTTGTTGTAAACTTCTAATATTTTTTCCCCAATATTGGTGCTGTAGTTCTGCAACTCTTTAATCACCCGAAATCTTCTAGCTGAAATCAGGTCTAAATCAGCCTGAAATAAACCTACACAACAAAAAGAATTTAGAAACTGGTGCTTAGATTTCAGAGAGAATGATAACAAAAGCATAGAATGATAAACAAGCACTGCTACACTTGGTGGGACAAAACACAGCCAGTACCAACACATACGTTGCATTCTGAACATAACAAAATGCATTCAGAAATAGCCCTTACAATTTATATTCAACTATACCATCTAGCATCACTTAAACAAGTGTGCCAAAAAGGTACTAAAGACTAGTTTGACTGAATATTGAGGCTACATCAAGAACGCTCAAAGATGAATTTTGTTATATACGCTACAATGGAATCTGGCTAATCCTTTTGTTCACAACAAAATGCATATCGAGACATTTAAAACATAGAGTATTAGCAACTTTACAGTGACCAGAGAGATACAGAACGCTAACAAACTATTAAGAAGATCAACTATCAAACTACATGTACTTTGCTGGGGATAAACTGCAGTGCGATTTTTTTTTTCAATCAAAATATATACGTAAACTTTTGTTTCCTACACTAGCTAGCGAGATAGCCTGCATGAGGTCCTACATTTGTTGATCAGAATCCAGGTAAACGTACAACTTTTGGTAAACGTACAACTTTTGGTTCGAAGCACAACTTTTGGCATCGGCGGTAGCCGATATGAATCATCAATAGGTAAACGTACAACTTATGGTTCGAAACACAGACTTACATTAGGAATCGGCGACTGATCAGAATCCATTGCAGGCGACGACATGTGCAGCTGCAGTTCCGAGAGAGATCGTTTGAGATAGTGTGATCGATAGGTAAACGTACAACTTATGGTTCGAAACACAGACTTACATTAGGAATCGGCGGCTGATTAGAATCCATTGCAGGCGACGACATGTGCAGCTGCAATTCCGAGAGAGATCGTTTGAGATAGTGTGATCGATAGGCTGTTACACTGATTGTGATGCAGGAGCGTCTAAGGCTGCTAAACAGCAATTTAGCAGTTTATTTTTTTTAGTTTTTTAGTTTTTATTTCTAAATTTAGTTTTTATTTAGTTTTTTTTAGCAATGATAGTATATAGATATATGACCTGCGATGATTCCATACGTCCTGCAGCTGCAGACTGTGTGCGAGAGAGAGAATCATTGGTGTCCACATGAGTCCGGCACAAAGTCAAGCCGAGTATCTAGTTGTTCGTGCTTGGCTCGTTTAAAATTTGACGAGTTCGAGCCGAGTATTTTCGAGCATTAAAAATATATGTTCGAGTTCGGCTCGTTTAATTTTCACGAGTTCGAGCCGAGCTCGAACTTTATTCGAGTATTTAATTAAATTAAATTAATTTATTAAAATAATTTAATATAGTATTTTATAGTTAACGAGTTTTAACCGAGCTTTTTACGAGTTCGAACGAGAATTTAACGAGCTTCAATAGAACTTTCACTAAAAAATATTTAAAAATATATAAAATTATCTTAAGCTCATTAACGAGCGTCAAACAATATAACTAAGTTTTATCGAGTATTTAAACGAGCTGTTTGCAAAAATAAACGTGCCAAGCACTAGTTGGCTCGTACTCGACTCGTTTAATAAACGAGCCTCAAAGTTATGCTCGTACTCGGCTCGTTTAAGATCGAGTCGAACTTTGATAGAAGTTAAATAGGCGGATTTGCACAGAAGTTACTGAATAGAAACATTCGATTGAAGTATACACTAATCGCAAATCAGAGTGGATCGAGTCGTGTTTCAAACTGAATTGATTGGAATTGTCCCTGTTGTGCATTAGTATTTTAATGGTGGTGAATTACATGATTCATTTGCCGCAGTATGTTGTAACATTTATTTTATTTTATTGTAACATAGGACTTTTCATTTTCTCACTAGACTTCCTTGCTTATGACCGTTGGAGATTTTGATTTTTCGATCTGTATTCCTTCCTCAAATCTATTGCTTCTTCAAAAATCAACACAACAAAACTGTAGGCGAGATTGCAGATCTGGGTATAAGGAGGATGGCCAGGGCATGACCGAGTGACCCGGTAATAACATAGATGTTGTGCTGGCGGAGAGGTTCAAATTAGGGCAAGTCGTGGTGGTTTCAAGTGCGCAAAGAAACATGGGAAAGGGCAGAACGCATGCATGCAAGTACGAATGGGCTGTTGCTATTAAGCTCTCCACTGGAAGAAGTCCCGGATAGCAGCATCGGCTTGGGGAATTCATCAAGAAGGAGTGACCTTTGAGGAAGTGGCAGGGACAAAGCATTAGAAGTTGGCCCATTAATATTTGCGGTAATAATAACAAGGATAAGATTCAGAGAGCAAACTTGAGTGCCTGAACTTTGATAAGATTCAACTTTGCAGAGCAATCGGTTGGGGCTGGGTGTGGGAAATCTGAATTCAGTAATTCAATGGAGGAACTGACATGGGAATCCACAGAAAGTACGAATATTCCATTCAGTGATTTACTATCGGCAGTGATCCCCATGAATCTTTAATTAGCTTGGAACTGGTATGGGGGGGATTGGGAAACCCTCTGCAGTTCGAGAACTTAGAAGTGTGATTAAGTCACACTCTTCCCAATCCCATGTGGTTGGATTGATAGAAACTAAAATGAGAAATACAAGTTGGGACAGACTTAGATGCAGATTGGGATTCCTAAACTGTTTTACAGTTGACAGATAGTTGGTGGGGTCTAGCAGTGCTGTGGAAGGAGGGTGTCAGATTAGAAATTATCATATTGACATGATTATAGAAATGGAGAGTGAAGTTAGAGTTACCTTGTTCTTTGGTCATCCTTACAGCAACCTCTAAGGCACAAAAGCTGGGAGCTATTGGAACAATTAAGCCATAATTGGGATGGGCCATGGATGGTATTTGGTGACTTGTATTATTTAGCTGGGAAGCGCAGGGGAGAATTTATAGGGATATAGCACCAGACTGAGGAGGTTCAGGAGAGTGTTCAGATTCTTCAATGATAAAAAGTTTTTGGAACAAGGTATGGACTCCTAAATAAAATTAAATTATTCTGTTGGAGACTGTATAATGACGCCCTGCCGGATGAGAGGAACTTATTGAAAAGGGGTTGTAATGTTGAGAAAAAAAAGTGTATTCTGTAACTTTAAGTTGGAAACTGCATTACATGTGATGAGGGATTGTTGGCGGGCTAGGGTGGTGTGGAAGGAGTTTAATATTGATGACAGTGTGTTTAATGTAGATGGGGAGTCCCCGGCGGACTGGTTATGGTTTTATTCCCAAAAATTCAGGACTCTGGTTTGCTCCTGCTGGATGATTTGGTTTAATAGAAACCAGGTAATTCATGGTAAGGGAGATCTGGGGCCTGATGGAATTGGAATAGTTGGGATGGTGAGGGCTCTGCTGTTGGAATGTAATAGGTGGCTGAATGGGAAAAATAGATTGCTGGAAGGATTATGGGGAGTAAACCATCACAGGGAGTCCCAGGTTCATTTCTACTGTGATGGGTCTTGGGAAAGAAAGGAAAAAACCATGGGGTTCGCTGTAATTGTTAAAAATAGGGATTTGTTTCAAAATGTCTTTGCAGGTTGGAGGTGCAACTCCAAGATTTCCGTGAATGCAAAAGGGCAGGCTATTCTCTGTGCAATGAAGGCCGCAGAATCGCTCAGGAGTAAAGAAAGCTGTCTTTTTATCTGACAGCATTGAGGCCATTCAAGCAGTACTGAAGGGTTACAAAAAGTGGAGCCTGACTGATAACTGGGCTGAAAATTATATTTCGCTGCTGGAATCTCATTTAGAATGGAGCCTGGAGCATGTTCTACACAAGAACAATGGTGCAACAGATTGACTTGCAAAACTAGGCTAGAGTTCACAAGTGGGAATGGAATTCTTCAGAAGCTATCCCAAGGATCACTAGTGACGCTCGGTTGTTTGGTAGTTGTTATTAGTCGTCTGTATGTCCATTTGCGTCTCGAGTGTCTAGCAGATTTTCTGTGGTATTTTGTTTTCCAGCTGTCTGCTAGCCTTTTGGTTGAGTCTCAGGTTCTTGTTTCCAATCCAAAAAAAAAAATTGATGATTTACTTTGAAAATACTTTGTAGAGTTACGTGTATTCCAGTTTCAGAGTTTGTTGTCTAAGGTGTCTAGTTTCAACTTTGAAATATACAGACAAATTCGCAAATAGCAGTTCAGGCCTCAGGGCTGGTTTTGTTACATTTAAATTTGTTAAAGTTACTTCAGTAATCCATAATCATGTATACTACGTTAATTTTGTTAGTGTATTCACTCTCACAGCCTTGCTTGGGGTCCTCCTCCACATCAAACTCACAAGTACATTGCCTAACGAGTTTTGAAAAAACAATATCTCATTTCAGAACACTTGTATTATTCATCAATCATCAACCAAATACCATTAACGTAGTCCTTGCGATCCGTAAAAAAATTTGAAGTGCAAATACAACTAAAAGAAAATAGAATATAATGTATTGAAGGAGTCCAACCATTTGTCATAAGAATAAGAGGATTGTCTGAAGAGGAAAAAGCCTCCTATTATTAAATAGGAAAAGATTAACAAGAAAGAAACTTAATATCTTAAAATAAATTTGGAGGTCAGAGGACTTGGGTGCATAGGTGAAGGACCTCAGTCATATGCTTCCGCTACATGTCATGTCCTTTCTTGCTACCATAGAAAAGCCCTCCTAACCATGGACATGCTGATGGCTGTGATATCTCTACCGCTGAACTAGCTTGGTCTTGGCCTTGTATCGATGCAATTATCATGTTCTGGCGTTTGGGCATATCCTGACTTTTCCTCCACATGAATTCAACACCTCTTAATGCAGCAACAAATACTCCACCAATCAGGGCCGTTCTAGAAGCTTTTACAAGTCCTCGACGTATATCTAAGCACCCATAACTGGCTGTTCCAGCAACAATCTCATTCCACACATCATCCTTCTGTCTCAAAGAAATCAGTGTGCACTCAAATGTATCGAATAAGCATGAATATACAGCGAGTTGCTTGGGAAACCAATTAGCATTCATGCCCACAGCTTGGGTGGCACCAATAAAGCGTTGTCCATATGGAGACTTATAGCTTCCCTTCAACAAATAGTAAGAAGAAGTACAGACTAATCCCATCACGTATATCTCACCAGCTTCATAAAGAATTTCGCCCACGAGCTGCTTATGAGTGTGCTCTGTACTTGACATTATTAAAGAAAGTGTCTCCCTGCAATCACATTTAATTTCGCATTTACATGAATGAAAAGTGAATAAAATGTCTATTAAAAAAAGTACTTAGAATCAAATCTCCTCCAATTCAAATAGAAAAGTGTACATCTTATATGTATCTGTAAACCGAACATCAGGGAAATCACAAAAACCAATAGCAACTACATCTACATGGTTTAAAACACCATGTAGATGCCTCATCAAAACCAAAAAAAAAACACCATGTAGATGCTTGTTTTGGGCATTCCCATAATAATTAGCCGCTTTATCATCACGAAACCAAAATATAGAAAGATTAAAATAATCACAAACCCTAGTTCAAAATTAAACCCTAGCGTTCAAATCTTCTGGATTATTCAATAAAGTCAGTGATGGAAATAATCAACAATTAATTAAAACAGTTTGAAACTCTCGTTTCGTTTATTACTTTCGTCACGGAACGTCTCCCTTCCTCCTTCCGCTCGTCGTCTCTCCTGTCGAGTTTTATGTCGTCTCTCCTGCCGAGTTTGTTTTTTTAGGGTAGCGTACGTGTCGCTCAAGTTTGTGGTAATTGGACAAATGGCACCATTCTGTTTACAGTTTGGCACCAGTAAAACGGAATTATAACAGATTGTACCCGTAAACAATTGTACATTTAACATATTTGCACTTAATTTACATTAATTTATTTATTGTTCTTTGTGCCGATTCCACGCTTGAAGTCTTCAGGAACAAATCAAAGCAAGCAACTTTGATTACCTGATCAGTTGTCCAATATCATGATGATTATGACCATAGTGAAATCATTGTTTTACTTGTACTCGGTTGTAGTGTATCTGAAACATTTATTTTGACACGTGAAATAGACAAAGAATTATACATTCGAGTTAAAGAAGAATGCATGCGACTTGATAATGAATATGAATTCATAATTTGAAGAACTAATTAATTTGAAAAACCAAGTTTATTGACCAAATTAATATTTATTGAAACATAATTCAAACACAATAATGATCTACTGCAAAAAGCACAATGGCTGCATAGAACTTAAAAACTTTCAACCAAAAGAACTTAACATTTTCCCAAATGCTTATGAAAAACGACTTCACAGGGTTGATGATTCTTTCACGAACGCTTCTAAAAAAGTTGCTCAGAGGCTTTAAGATTTTTTCGCAAATGCGCTTTTGAAAAACATTTTCGAATATGGTTGTGGACGGCGGCAGATTGAGCTTGGGAAAATTTGAAACACAACAAAAAAAAAGCTTTGTTAACACCATTCGGTTTTTATTACTAGATTATATAGCAAGGCACCACCGCACCAGTGTGAGTTCGGTATGGAAGGACTATTGCACTTCTCAAGCTGTGTTTTATCATGCGCATTGGAGGACTCGGACTTCTTTGGTTCCCCCATAACTCAATCATGACACTCCGTCTCTAGAGGCTAGAGCTGATTTCACGCTACCCACCCGATGTTTGAAACAAAAAGTTAAAAGTGAGGCAGCTTTCTAGATATTAAATTCTTAACTATACTTTACTCGCACTTTTCTAGAAATATAAAGATTTCGGCAATCATAAGACTTAGATTGAATCTTGTACTATTTGTTTTGATCGATGCGTACATTACATATATCGGTAATATGTTTTTTTTTTTTTTGAAAGGATCGGTAATATGTTTTTTGGACTATCTAGTACTGTACAATTTATCAATTGAACTGCGGATCTCATATTAGATTATCTCCTTCATCATAAGTTCTAGAACTATACCATCACCATCTAGGTCACAAGACAGCACATCTGCACAGTGACACATTAGAACCCTTGTGAGGGAACATAAGAAACAGGAGAAATATGAGACAATAAAATAATTAGTGTAGTCATCAGAAATTGAACCTGAGACTAGAGGTGTTGAACCAATTACAGACCATCACTCTTTTTATTAATCTTGAACTGTTGAAATTATAATGTTATAATCAAAGCATGCATGTACAACCGTGTGTCATGCAGCAGCTTCTCGACATGCTCTTATAAACATCATCCACATGAATATGAATCATATTACAGTTCTACACTAATATTTGAGTGAAGACGATCGTAAATTTAATTTTGAAGATGAGTACCATTGAAATTCGATAGCATTTTCTTGATTCAAAAACAGAAAAGTTACACTCTAACAGGAAATAAGTTTCAGAGAAGATGCGTGCTCGGTGAAATGTGCGCTACTACTTGAACATGAATATATATTGTTTCATCATTTATATCATTACTGTCCGATTCGCAACAACTGCCCAAACCAACTTTTTGCACATGAAAAGAGTCCACCAACTGCTTTTCCGACCACGAAGTCCATTCCCCTCTTAACAATACTACAGCCTGCTTCCCAGATCGATTTTGTGCCTGCAAAAACCTCTGAAAAAGGGAACACACAAAACAACATATTAGAAAGGAAATTTTGTTATCAATCGATAAATAAATCGGTCCGCCTTGCAGAAACTTGAAGTAATTTAAAACCGTTTTGTCATTAGCAGTCTGTGGCTCCTACATGTCGTTCCATGTAAGCAAACCGCTAATCACATTAGCGATTCGTGGCAAAACATAAATAAACTTTGAACGAGTGGCATTTTCCAAAAAACTTACCAATAAGCTGTACCGCACCTATAAAAGGCAAGGAAATATAAGGCGGAACAAGCCACAATACTAAAGATTTCGCCGCCTGAACATGGACACAAAAAAATAAAAAATTTACATAAAAAATATGCAATTGGTATATCACTATCAAAAAAAATATATATGCAATTGGTATTATGTGATACAAAATATGCGTGGGAACCTCATTTTGATCACTCTCGGACTCTCTGTCCATGTATATAAAGATCTAACTCTCACCATGGGAAGTATCTCTCTAAAAATAAGGCCAAAACAAAACCGCAACAGTTCCGTTGAGCCGTTGTTGTTTCTGACTACCACTGCCGAAGTGGTCCTCCTTTGCCTGCTTGAGGATGCATCAGTTAGTTCGGTGTTGCTAGGCTCCATTTGTTGTTGCTTGACTGGCAGAAATTGCAAAACAGGACGTGCCTTTTACCTTTAGATAAAGGGTTTCGAGTTTATATACATTAAATCACAACTGCGCTAGCTAGTTGGGTAGCTGAAGGGATTGAGAGCAGACAGACTATTGCACTTCCCAATATTATTAAGCTGTGTTTTATCATGCATTGGTGAACTGGACTAGTTTGGTTTTTCATAACTCAATCAAATATCAATGTATCAGTCTCTAGAGCTGATTTAATGCTACCCCAGGTTTAAAATGAGGTCTTTTATACACGAACTATTTATTTAGACTTTTTTTTAGTAGTAAAACAAGATTTCTTTATTCATATAATGTCTAAGGGCATCAAACCATAGTCAATAAAAAGTTTGTGCTTCATTGGAAATATATGTACCGATGATTATATCAGATCGAGATGTCTTTTGATGGAGCTTCGAATATCAAAATATGTATTAATCGATAAAATTATTGTGATATGTATTAAAATATTATGAATAATTGTACCCACCAATCAAAAAAAGGAAAATAAATATAAAACAGAAACAGATCTTTTTCCAAATTATTCTTTTACTTTCATTCTTCAGGAACACTTTATCATTTAATGCATACTAAAATGTAAAAAAAAACAAGTGTTCTGTCTATTAAGTGGGCCGGACTTTATTTACGGACACGTAAACGATTTTCAACCCACACATAAGCCCACAAAATGAATCTCATTTCTGCCTTACAAATCACCAAACATGGAAAACCATGCCCAAACAATGCAACAGCGTAGTTTTATGTTTTCTCGAATTAAAACGACGCTGTATTTCTAAATTTGATTCGAGCAACCTAAACAACGAAACGACGCCGTCAGATGCAAACCCTGATTGCAGTCTGTGCGACTGCGTCCAGCACTCCCTCCAATCTTCCATCGTCTTCTTTCAAGCTCTCTCGTTTGCTCTCTCCTCAATACGATCTAGGGTTTCAGTCAGTCCACTCTAATGCCGATCTCAGCTCAGGCGCCCGATATCATGGGAGACCGGCAGTCCGGCCAGGACGTCCGCACTCAGAACGGTATTATTCTCTTCATCTCTTCCTTCACTCTAACGCCGCTTCGCGTAGCTTCGCTTCATTTCCGTTGTTTTTGTATCAGTCGTCGCCTGTCAAGCAATTGCCAACATTGTGAAGTCCTCGCTTGGTCCCGTCGGTCTCGACAAGGTAGATTAACTCTCTGACTGGATAGCTTAAAACTAAACGCTACTAAAACGAAACTTCTGTGCAGCTTTTTAGCCTTAGGAATTACTGTGTTTGAATGAATTGTTCTGTGCTTATCAGTCCATGGTTTGTGAAATGAGTTTTAGTGTGAGGGATGGATCTGTGAAATGAGGCGGACTGTATCATGGCTGGTTTAGAATGCAGCTTAATTAGGATGTTCTGGAAATGATGAAGGGAACATGTTATGTAAATTATAATTGTTGCAGATGCTGGTGGATGACATTGGTGATGTTACGATTACTAACGATGGTGCTACAATACTGAAGATGTTGGAAGTTGAGCATCCAGCTGCCAAGGTTGTTAGCAACTTTTGCTGATGAATTTTTTTATGGGCTTGGATTTTGGTTGCTGACTGTCTGTAACATAGATGCATTGGGGTTTGTTTATCAGGTTCTGGTGGAGTTGGCCGAGCTCCAAGACCGAGAAGTTGGTGACGGGACTACTTCTGTGGTCATCATAGCGGCTGAATTGCTCAAGGTTATACTTGGTTGCTTAAGCTATCTGTTCCATAGAGTTTGGGGCATGTTGTAGTAGAACTTAATAATGATTCTTACTGAACTCTGATATGCTGCAGAGGGCAAATGATCTAGTGAGGAATAAGATTCACCCCACCTCTATAATCAGTGGTTACAGAGTGAGTCATGCCTTTTTCTACTGGCTTTAGTGATTTTAATATTTCTAAATTTTATTCATATTCTAATGTACTGAGCTGATTATTTACTGAGCAGCTTGCTATGAGAGAAGCTTGCAAATATGTTGATGAAAAACTAGCTGTGAAGGTAAATTTCCTGGGCTCACATACTTCTGTACCTTTTTGCCTCGGCTTTCAAGGGTGGCTTATTCAGACAAATATCTTGAAAAAAGAGTCTTAGAATCCAAGATCTTTTGCTGTTCCCAGTTACTATTACAGATTTTCTGAGTAAAGTAACGTTTGAACCATAACAACGTGTCAACAAGTATCTGATTCCTTTTCAATCAGGTTGACAAGCTTGGAAAAGATTCCTTGGTGAATTGCGCAAAGACTAGCATGTCATCAAAGTTGATAGCTGGTGATAGTGACTTTTTTGCTAATTTGGTATGCCTTTTTTCTCGTGCAAGATTTCTAAGAATTGTCTGTTTTACTTGAACTATGATCCCAATAGAAGATTGTAATTCCTATCAACTATATTTTATAATTGATTCTGAAGAATAAAGACAATTTCAGTTACCTTAATTGGAGTAAATTTCTTTGAATAAATTCATGCATTATGGTTTAAAGAGAAGAATCCCTGCTCCCTGGTATCACCAATCACAGAGAGCACACAATGTTCCATATGAATTTCTATGGCTCTTCAATTACATCCCATCTTCAGAATGCCTCGACTTTTTCCGAGAGCCTCAATTACCTGTATTCAGTTCTTAGTGCATGTTATATGATAACCATTTACGTCACTTATTATCTCACAGTTTCCATATCACCACTTAAAAAGTCGAAGGTACTTTAATCATCTGTTCTCAAGTGATGTCGTGTTCACAAGTTTTGTTAACCCATCTGTACGCTGGATGTATTTTTGGATTTGTTTGACTGAAGTTTGATTCGTGCATGCGGTGTATTAAAACTTAATTAATTTTGACCCTTCTATATTTAAAGGTTGTTGATGCCGTTCAAGCTGTGAAAATGACAAATCAAAGGGGAGAAGTTAGATATCCTATTAAGGTTGTGGTTTATTCATAGTTTTTGTCAGTGCATTTCATCGACTCCATTCCCATTTTCCTCGACATAACTTGAACTTGCATTTTTGTGTTCATAATGTGATCACAGGGCATAAATATTCTTAAAGCACATGGTAAGAGTGCTAAAGAGAGCTATTTGTTGAATGGATATGCTCTCAATACGGGCCGTGCTGCACAGGGGATGCCCACTAAAGTCTCCCCAGCTAGAATCGCTTGTCTTGATTTCAATCTTCAGAAAACAAAAATGCAGTTAGGGGTGCAGGTCTTGGTCTCAAATCCAAGAGAGCTCGAAAAGATTCGCCAAAGGTGACTTAAGGAATCAATTCTTTATATTTTGTTAGTCTTTGAGAATTCGTTTCTTTCTGTACTGCCTTTATATGATTGGTTATTTATATATTAATAGGACCTACTTTGTCATATATTTGGCCATTTGTTACTGGATGCAATCATTTCATCAAATTTCCTTTCAGACGTCTGCATGCTAGCAATAAGTATTGGTTGCCATTTTCTTGACCTTAGTGCTTTGGAAACACCCAATAATTGAGTCGAGCTTAATGATCATCACTGGTCTCCAGCTGTATATCCTTGCGACTAACATTGGTACTGAATTTGGTTTTCGCATCACAGAGAAGCAGATATGACAAAAGAGCGTATAGAGAAAATCCTTGAAGCTGGAGCCAATGTGATTCTAACTACTAAAGGAATCGACGACATGGCTCTAAAGGCAAGCTTGAGGCTTCTCATTTCTTTTTATTTTACTTGTCCTTTATTGGAGCAATGTGTGATATTTTCATATTCTTATTATACAGTATCTTTTGCGAACTTTTCTGATGATTCGACTATTGTGACCATAATGTGCTCTAGTAAGTCTGCATTTTTCTGTGTGAGACCCCATTGCATTATGTTGTGTGAATGAACAAAAGGAAATTCAATATGCCATGAACGTGCAATTTCTATATAGCGAAAACTGTCAGGCCTAATGAAAACTGTCAGGCCTAATGAACGATCAATTTCTTTATAGCGAATCTTACTTTTGCCACCCTTGAGTAGAGCTTATATGAAAACAAAGATAGCAAGCGCTAACATAGGAAAGCGTTATCTGTGTGAGTAGTTAGTTGTCTGATTGGCTTGCCTTAAAACTTCAAAAATGTGTGTGAATGTCAAAAACTACATAGATGCATTTAGATTTAGTTATATCATATGGAGGGTTAGAGGTGATTAAGACTTAAAAAACTACATAGATGCAGTTGATTATGTCTGAACATAGTTGCTATAACTGAAATTGTTGATATAGTAGTGATACATATAGCGTCTCAAATTCTGATTTTGTCACTCCTATTTGGCACATATGATGTTTCAGTACTTTGTGGAAGCCGGGGCCATTGCAGTCAGACGAGTTAGGAAAGAGGATTTACGTCATGTGGCCAAGGCCACAGGAGCTACACCGGTATGTATCCAAATTTTATGAGAGCAGCTACTCTTCTTCAAATATCTATCTTGAGTTTATCTGAATTTCCTTGGATGACTATTCGATTAAAGGGGAACCCACTATCAGTTTTGGTGAAAGCAGGCTGAACTGATTGTGGTTCACACTCTAATTCATAGTGGCGTTGCATAAAAAACAATGTTGGAGAGGATGATAAAGGAAATCATAGCTTAACTGATGGAAGAATAGTTGAAGGAAATTGCTAGAAATGGGTTTGTAGCAGTTTTGAATACTTAACCCCAGAAACAAAGACACCATTCGCCCATAAACAGTTTCAATTTTCTTGGAGCACACATCATAGTATACATATAATTTTTTTTTTTGATTAGGTGTACGTATAATATTTGGTCATGTGGATTAGCGTATATTTTTGAGTTCTGAACATCTTGATGATTGGAGTGATGCATGGTCTGCAGGTTTCTACTTTTGCCGACATGGAAGGGGAGGAAACATTTGATGCATCATTTCTTGGGTCTGCTGATGAGGTTGTTGAGGAGCGCATTGCCGATGATGATGTTATCTTGATAAAGGGAACTAAGAATACAAGTGCTGTAAGTGATAATAGACATGTCTCATATGCCATTCATTCTTTTGCATATATGATGTCCAAAGCTTGCCAATCTCGGTGTTTGTGAATCTTTTTTTATTGGTTGTAGGTCTCGTTGATTCTCAGGGGAGCGAATGACTATATGCTTGATGAGATGGATAGAGCTCTTCATGATGCATTATGTATCGTCAAGCGTACTCTAGAGTCCAATACGGTACAGCTTAGATGAATGTCTGCGGATATTTTAGGAACATATGGATAGAGCTCTTCATGTGTTGTTCTTTGCTCTAGATTTAATATTGATCAAAAATTAAATTCTTGTTTTTCATGAGGGATCAAATTTTGTATATTTTTTCTTTCTTATTTGCATGTCGCTCCTGACTTTCCCTGGTTAATCGCAACAACAGGTCGTAGCAGGTGGAGGTGCAGTCGAGGCTGCCTTGTCTGTGTATTTAGAGTATCTTGCTACAACCCTGGGGTCTCGAGAACAACTGGCAATTGCAGAGTTTGCAGAATCGTTGCTAATTATCCCAAAGGTATAACTTCAAGTTTGAAATGTACTTTTGCTCCAGAAACATGTCGATCTCATTACATGACATCTCTTTAGGTTCTTGCTGTTAATGCTGCGAAGGATGCAACCGAGCTGGTTGCCAAGATGCGAGCTTATCACCATACTGCACAAACCAAGGCAGACAAGAAGCATCTCTCGAGGTGACTCACTGCTCCCTTGTAATATGAATGCGAATTTCTTTATTGTCAAACCACTCGCATGATAATTTCACTCTTCTTATATTATGATTGAGCTTTTCCAAAATGTCTATGTAGCATGGGCCTGGAGCTTACCAAGGGATCCATTGTTAACAACTTGGAAGCTGGAGTCATTGAACCTGCCATGAGCAAAGTCAAGATCATTCAGGTTTTTATAATTTCACAAATTTTCATATCAAATTGAATCTTACTGGATTGTATTGTAGCCAACATCCTTTCTATTTTTGTTCATTCCAGTTTGCTACGGAAGCAGCTATAACAATTCTAAGAATTGATGACATGATCAAATTGGTGAAGGATGAAAGTCAGGGGGATGATTAGACTGGAGCATGTTAGACAAAGCCTCTCTACATTATCAGACCAAAGGGCCCCTGGAGGTTATCATAATGGAAACTAGAAGGGTCGAGGGCTGCTCAGGGGGTTGAATATTTAGTTTTGGTGTTCTGTTTGTATTACTAATGGTATCGTGATCTTCTCATGTGTTTAGCAGTTTTGTAAGCATACTTGTAACAGGATTAAGGTAATAATTTGTTATGGAAAATTGTGTTGCCAAGGGCTTGTCTTGAAAGTGATTGTGTATTACAACGTATTTTTGATCTATTTTTAGAAAAAAGATTCAATAGAATGATCACTTTCACATAATATCAGCAAAAAAGAAAAGGAGGTATATATGTTCTGACATAGTAATCTTATTCTAGTTAAGTGTTTATTTTATTATTATCAATTTGGTAAAGCCTTATACTCCTTAACAATTATGTTTAAGCTGAAAAGAAGGTACGACCACTCTATTAATAAATAGAGCTCAAAAGCTGATAGTATGTCACCAACTCCTTTGCATTCAGAATATGATGCTGAATGACACAATAATGAAACCAGGGTGTGATTAATTTTCACCAGGAATATGGACGAGACTTGTGTGTTTGTTTAAAGTTTAAACACAGAAACACGTGACACGTGAACGGTACACATGAGGTCACATGGCGAGTAGACTTTCTTAACAAATAGACATAGCCAGTTCTGTAAAAACAAACAACAATTAATATGTGACATCTTCGCTCACTCAATCGCGTATGCATTAAAATGGGATGTCTCTTATTCTCATAATCTTCAACTTGAAGCAATAGGATATAGACTCTGTGAACACTGGTCATTTTTAGAGTAGTAAAGGGGGAAATTGTACTGATACATAACGATCAATGAATGCTAATGCATGTAGGGGAAATTGGGGTGTGGGGGACAGACTCAGAAAACGAATACATGAGTGTCGGTCAATACATACATGGTCCGTTTACACCAGAATCCATGTTTGGTCTCTGTACTACTATGACATTCATTCATCCATGTGATGGTGAGTGCTTCCCATGTCTTTTATTTTATTAAAAACAACGACACTGAATGAATGCTGGACAAATATAAAAGAGAAAAGAAAAAAAAAACAGGATTTAAAACTTACCCACCCCGCATTCATGGTTTCTATATTATCATTATGAATAAATACTACTATTTCCATTGGAGTATTCAGCGTATAGCTATCAGCAGTATGTATGCGCATAACATATGTATCAATCATATCTCAACAGTGCAATAATATCTTCTCTTCATACATTGTCTATCTCTATGACTCTATCTATATACACATGTGGACTTTTTAATATGAATAAACAACAGTGTGCTAGCACATGAGGCACCACGTGATCGTGTTATTACATTGGGATCGTAATCTCTAACTAATAGTACTACCAAAATGTTACTAATTATAAAGCTATAATAAACTACTCCATTATTAGCTAGCAAGACGTCAACTTTTGTGACAGTAGTAACATATATAACTTTGTTACTATAGTGTGATTACGTTTTGCCATTCCCAAAAATCATGCTGCTAAAATGTGTTAATATTAAAGAGCTTGTCCCGAGTCCTAAATCTATGGAATGTGGCCTGCTTCCTCGGCCATCAACTCAACGTGCACCACGCCCCGTGTAATTCAGTCAACCCCACCCATAGCTTTCTTCCCAACAACAAAGACGGTAATATCCCATACTCAGGCATCAAAAATTACACACAACTTTTGTAACCATTACAATTTTACTTCACCATAAATAAAGAGCAATATGCATCAAAAGAGGCAGTAGTGTGTTTACATGTGCAACCCTTTTCAACCGGAGAGTACACATATAGTACACTATAAGGTGTGGCCCAAGCCAGATAAAGAGTGATCCTTAAGTTGCCCAACTTACCATGTCTTCACCACCATCACTCACTCTTCGATTCTCATATGCTTCTTCTGATTATACTTTTTCAAAGACTGCCCAAATAACTACTACTCCTAACTTATAAAACTATTTCCTCCTCTCTACTGCAAAAATTGTGCTATAATAATAATGCCACCAGCAACCCACTCCACTGGACACAGCTGTAAGCTGTTTATTACTCATGCAGTACTAAACAGTAATCTAATCCATGACCTACCTTCCCTCCATCTTCATCCATGTTATCTAGTACTTTATTGTAGGCTCATATACTTAAAATTACACAACATTAATCTACACTTGTTTTGACAATGCCGACATTTTGTTTCCATTTCACTACACCTCTTAATTGTATGATGTAGAATACTAGCAATAAAGTAAGAGAAAAGAGCAGCAGCAGAGGTTCTGAAGCAGCAATTAAGCATAACTATGTATATATATATATGAATAATATCACTCTCACACTCCCTGCACGTTACTCTGCTACCACTCTCTGCGCCCCTCCACCATTATTATATTTCTTCCCCCCCCACCTCCTCTCTTGCT
This sequence comes from Rhodiola chrysanthemifolia, assembly GCA_033675395.1. Taxonomy (NCBI): domain Eukaryota; kingdom Viridiplantae; phylum Streptophyta; class Magnoliopsida; order Saxifragales; family Crassulaceae; genus Rhodiola; species Rhodiola chrysanthemifolia. Next base: position 4,375,726 of record CM066207.1, read on the forward strand.
CCCTCTTCTCCTCCTCTTCCTATTAATTACCAGCCTGCAGCCCCAAAGCTGAAAGCAACAACACTTCACTCACTCTATCCCTATCTCTCTCCCCACCCCTAGTTATAAAGTATAGTCTATCATCTACAGTTCTACACCCATTAAAATTTAGTTCATTATACTTAAATTTGCAGCACCGTTTTCAGACCAAGAAAATTGAACTCCAGTAAGCTTGGAACGTACCTTTTGTTGGGGGAGAGAGATCAGCAATGGACGAGTTCTTCAGGGTTGATGACCTGCTCAACTTCCCAAACGACGATCATGTCTTCTCCTCCATCACCACTGATCACAGCTCTGATCACCACCACCACCACCACTACCATCATCACCAAGCTCAGCAGTTTCATAGCCCGTCTGAGCACGTTGACCACCAGATCAAAAACCAGTATGACAGCAGCAACAACAACAGCAATCACCTTCGCTACAACAACAACTCATCGTTTTCTTCTGTAACTGGAGCTCAGCATTTCAGCTACGACTTCACTGACCAGCTCTGCGTCCCTGTAAGCACCTGCAGCAATATGGTTTCACTTTGTTCATTAGTTTTCTGGATTTTTTTTTTCTGATAAATTAGTATGGATTTTGTGAGCAGAATGACGATGTGGCTGAGCTGGAGTGGCTATCGAACTTCGTAGATGACTCCTTCACCGACTTCAACACCAACGACCTCACCAGAACCCTAATTTCCCAATCGCAAACCTCCATCCCAAGTGCCGCGCGGAGCAAGCGCTCTCGTCAAAGAACCTGGAAAGCCTCCGCCTCCGCCTCACCGATCTCATCCTCCACCGCGCCTCAAATCACCATGAAGAAGGAGACGAACGCCAACAACAACTCCATGTCCGAGTTCATCGACGACTCTTCTTCCTCATCAGGCGGCGTCCGACGATGCTCCCACTGCGCTTCGGAGAAGACTCCGCAGTGGCGAACGGGGCCTATGGGACCGAAGACGCTTTGCAACGCGTGCGGAGTGAGGTACAAGTCAGGAAGGCTAGTGCCGGAGTATCGGCCGGCGGCGAGTCCGACGTTTGTGTTGACGCAGCATTCGAACTCGCATAGGAAGGTGATGGAGCTGCGGAGGCAGAAGGAGGTGACGGTCAAGCAGCAACAAGGTCACGTTTATCGCCATGGTCATGACTTCGAGGTCTGCTGAGGAAGCTGATCGTCGATCGCTCGGGAATCGTCTCGATTGGATTTTCTTCTTCTTCTTTTTAAATTTCTTTTTTTTTTAATTTCCTTTGAAAACAATAAAGAAACGATTCTCAATTCGTGAATGAATTCGGCCTTCGGCGTTCTTTTTTGGATTCTGGTCACGTTGAAAGCACGTGAGTTTGATTAAGCGTTACCCTAATGCCTAATCTGCTGTTGGACATTAAACAATTGTAGTTTGTGAGAAGTGAATGTAATTAGGGTTTATAAATGCGGAAGATATGGCCAATGGGGTGGAGGTCACGTGATTAGTTACAGTGATTAGTGGCAGAAGGAAACATGCGACGAGCCTGAACATGACATCAGACGTGAACATGCTACTAAAAGATGAGCATGTTAAGAAAGGTCGTTTGTCTGCACAGCATGTATTTTATATTTTAATCTTTCAATATATATATATGGTTTAAAAATTAAGTAAGATTGTAAGGGTAGAAGTGAAATTGTGAAATGGGTGCTAAATTGGACGTGTGTGCCAAGTTAAAATAATTAAATTGACCAGCAGGTATACATCGGAGAGGATCTGTATAGACCAAAGCTTTTCTCTGTAGCCGTTGACCAATTTCACAATCCTAGATCTTATTTTTAATTGTATATACTTTAACTTTTTTGGAAATAATATCCATTTGCATAAACAACTAATGACGGAAGGTTATACCAAAACTGCCTCATTTTCGTCACTTCGAATGTTTTGATTACTCTTTCTCTTTGGCAGTTAATAATAGCAGGCAGACTTGGAAATGGCAAACTCCATTATGCAATAGCAGTGGGGCAGAAAGTTGCATCAGATGCAGTGGAGGGGGTTTATCAGACTGAGATTCCATAATTGCTTATATTTGTGACCTTCTTTGTCAAAGCATTCTTCTCATTCTTTGCTTCAGAGGCCAACTTGGAAACCTGTTGTCAAATAAGGGAATTCATTCTTGAGGTCAAAAGATATGGTCTACATGTGCAAACACTGGTAAAGGTTAGCCGACTACTGAAATAACCAATCCATTTATGGGGAATGTGTGCAACCATAAGCAGGAAATAAATGAGCAGGATAAGGAATGCATGTGCTTGTTGCTTGCAAAGCAAACAATCCCTAGGAATTGAAGTTGAACTATTTATTAGTTTGCCTCGTCTCTACGTAGTGTTGAACCCACAAAACAATCTAAAAGACGGAATGCACGTGCGGGTTGAAATTCAAGTATAATTAACAACACTACGAACTTTGAGTGTAGGATACAGAACCTTAATGACCGAGTGCTGTCAAATTAATGTGTCAGCAATATGAATTAGTAATCCCATTCTTCAACTCCCAAGTGTGACAACAGGCAAATTCATACAGGTAAAAAAAATCATAACCCTAATTTGATTGTCGCATTTTTACTTGCATGATATCGTTGGGCTAGGCTGAAACCCAGTATACTACGAATCCATGCCCATTTTATGTCCAACATTGAAACATGGTCTTCTACTATCAGTACACAATAAGAGACATCATTTCTACAAGACAAGTAGGGTTATGCACCTGTGGAGTTTGAATTCTCATCTATGGTTACCCACTATCCATTGTCCATCTGGAGGTAAGTTAATGTATTTGTACTCTTTTTTTTGTATTCACTGACTTCAACAAGCAAAAATTAAAGACCAAACTTGCCTGTGATTTAAAACGAGATGCTTCTCTACTGGGCAGTTCTCCACATAAATCTTTCAGGCCTGAGAAAAGAAAAGAGAATTTAGAGGTTTTGCTGGCAAGAGAATCAGGAAATACAGTGGCTGAGAGCAAGTTATTTGCGAACCAGCAGCTCTTCGTTCAATCTTATAGGCTGATTGAATCACTCCTTGAATTTGCTTTCCAGCTTGCCTAGAGGAAAAACAACTCTAAGCAGAAAATACACTAGCAATCCAATGATAATCAACCACTGGCAACTTTTGTTTAACCTTAGCTTTGTCTGACCCCTTCTTATCTCCTCTTCTGCTTGCATGGCTTTCTTCTGCAAACAGTATGGTTGTTAATAGGAAGTTCTATTTCATTATATCAGCAGTATATATCCACACTTTTTTTCCAATGGGTCGTAGAACAAAGTGTCAACATCCAGTATTTATTTTTACCACCAAGTCAAAATGAAAGAAACACCATGAAGTGAGATGAGCACTTTTACAATCAATACAGCAGTATTATAGTTTCAGTTTCCCTTTCATTATCAATGCAAGGCAATCTCATAAAAGTGAATGAAGTAACAAGTGGATTTAAGACCATATGATATTATAATGTTTGACTCAAGTAAAACAGATCATGCACCACAGCACTGTGTAAGGGTGCATCTTAGTTGTTACCTACCTCCAACTTTTCGCCCTCAGCCTTCAAAAGGACAATATACTGCTTCAATGCCTTCACTTTAGAATCCACTCTAGCAACCATGGACTTCATAAAAACAATGGACAGACATATGTTATGAAAAACTAATGTAAAATTCAAAAACATTATCATTTATATTCTAAGCGCCACTAAAGCAAATCCATATAGGCTTATAGTCGACAGCTAAGTATGATATCAATGAGCAATATTTCAGCTTTTTTCATGACAAAAAATTATCGTCGCATTTGATAGGGAATTCCATTGCTTGATTACAATTTAAAATACTCCCGTTTAATCTCATGCATGACTCGGAGAGCAATGATTATTCTCATACCTAATCATCTAGCCCACATGCTTCACATAGAAGCTGAGTTCACAAAGAAAAAAGAAACTCCAAAAATACCTCAGTCAAGTAAATAGGTACGTTTAATCTACAACAATCAAGAGAACTCGCACACGATAACAAAGAAGTAACTAACTTACAGAATTATCCGTGCATCAAACGTAATGAATGCTATCCGTGCATCAAACTTGCAGAATTTCGAGTACTACTTCTTACACAACTTTATTATCAGATTAAATGTATTCAGTGTGATTACAAGCATCAACTCAGCTTGCCAACCTTATATAAAATATAATTTTATTGTGCAAACACATGCCACTGACTTATTCTGAACAGCATTTCTTGTTGGTGCTGGTAATTGGTATTTCAAAATTTTAATATGACATCAATCAAGCGCTCTCATTATTTTAAATGGAAGTGGGGAAAATAAGCATGCGATTCAATAATCAAATTGTGCTATATTCTTGTACTCACCTCTTCGCTCATCAATAGGCGCATGGTACCATAATACAGGAAGTTTCTAGGCCCTACATGTTATTCAAAGAGAACATATCAGTATCCATTTGAAATATTAAAGGGATTGGAAATCGACACTCGTTCATAAATGTAGTTGACCATTCTCTTCCATGTTGCAACATTGATGAAAACTCTTTCACCTCTAAAAAAACTGGTATAAAAGCTCATAGCTTCGTGCTTTCTAGAGAAAGTGAAAAGCCATAATACAAAACAAAGAAGACTGCCAGGAACCATACTTTTCAATGCCACGAGTCCCAGTCCACCGGCGACTCCACAAGTAATCAATGGATGGTCAGAAGCTATAAGGACACCCTCTGCAAGAAGCCAGAATGTAACAAATTCTCTGAGATCTTATCAGCCGAACTGAAATTGAGAGATTTGTTTTCAATTTTAACGAAAACCAGACTTTTGTCACATGACTGACCTTTGATTTTCCCAAAGGCGGCATCTGCATATGCATCATACTCCAATTTAAGATCTTGTAAAGAATCCTATTATCAGATTCCATACGAATTATTTTAAATACATATATGACCCGAAATTATTTGTTCCAGACTGGTTTTACAAGATATGATTTTGCAATTGCACAATTGTTTCACTTGATAACATTTGTGGAAAAAAAGGAGAAAAAATATCCTCAATTCATTATTTATCACTTGAACTGCAAAAAGCAGGAAGCATTTGCTGACCAGCCCCGAATTCGTGATTAAAATAAAAGCAATGTTTCTTTCGCGAATGAGACCTCAAAGCTTCCATAAACTCAGTACTGTCGAAAGTACAATCCTAAGGATTAAAATTTGACAATCCATTTGTCTATCCGATCACTCAACATAACAGAATTCCCACAATTTCTCTCATGTGATAGTGATACTGTATCAAATAAAAAAAACTTGTTGCATTCTCATAAACGATACTAGCTATGCACGATACTAACTATGCACGACTCATGGTAAATTATTTACAACAAACTTATACAGCATGTGTCTCACAAAAAAAAACACTAGTACTGTATTACATTGCTCTATGTATTTTCATAATGGATCAAACTTAGAACAATGTGAGCACCAAATTACTCTTCAAAAATTTCCAAAAGCAAAAAAAATGTAAGGCATCAAGTGACATAACCAACATGATAAACAATATTTTCACTTCTGTACGCATTTTCTTAAACCTAATCAGAATCTATCGAATTCAGATTTCAAACTCCAGGTCAACGAAACTTACAACAGTTTGCTGGAGATGCGCAGAGCCAGTTTCCGTAAATCGATTGACTCGAGATCTGAAAGCGTCCACGAACGAATCGACGGCTTCTTGCACGGTCTGCTGCGTCATCTTCGCCTGCTGTGCAGCGTACTCGATCCACGGCGTGGCTTCATCGAGAAGGCTCGAATGAGAGATGTTCGGTTTCCCATCTCCCGGCGAGTGCGATGATTCTTCGGCGACCGCCACCATTGATGCTGCTGCGAAGATATTCGCTCACCAGTTCGAAGCTGCGTTCGTTTTAGAGATGAACAAATTTGTGTCTCGGGCGGGTTTACGTTTATCGGTTTAATTGGTCCGACCGAATAACAAAAACCATGTGTGAACCGGTTGATTCGGGGAGATGATTTGGGTTTAGACAATGATCAACACAATTACAAAGATTATTTAGGAATTAAAATGTGGAATGTTCTTATTTGTTGCTTGTTTGATATGAATTTTATATGTGTCTATGTTGGATGAGAAGTATGTGTTCATGACCAGACGACTTGGGCTGACTCAATAACTCAGTCAATATTATTTTTCATGTCGACCTCAACATAAAATTCAACTTGACATTTTATTTTAGGTTTGGATCAAATAAAAATCAGGATTCAATTAAATATTGTTACGTGTATTATTCGACCAATCATAATTTAGGGTGCATTTTATAAATAAATAAAATTAAAACGTACTTATTTAAAAATACATAACATATGTGAGGGTATAAACGTCCTAAAAATTATTCAGAGTTAACAGATGCATACGTTAATTCTGGATATTATTGTGTAAGTCTGTTTTAGTCTGTCATTACCAATTAAGTCTGATCATTACCACTTTAAGTCTGGACATTATCAATTTAAGTCTGATCATTACCAATTTAAGTTTGAATATCATGTGTTTTTAAGTTTTGACATTACGGGGAGCACTCAGTTGAGGCAGGGTTGGTAGAATGAGGCACGTGAGACACGATCTGGGCCACTCATTTAGATGATGTGGCAGGGAATAGTACCGGAATAGTGTTTTGCTTTTTGAATAGTGCATGATTTTGGTAGTGGGACACGTGACGCACCCACAAAGCACGGGGGGTTTAGATGTGTGGCTCAGATCGTGCCTCACTGCCTCATTCTTAGAAGGGGTGCCTCATTTGAACGCTCCTCTTGACATTACTAATTTAAGTATGGATATCGATTTAAGTGTGTTTTTAAGTCTGAACATTACCTATTTAAGTCTGGATATTACTAATTTAAGTCTGGATATCAATTTAAGTGTGTTTTTAAGTATGGACATAACTAATTTAAGTCTGGACATTATCAATTTAAGTCTGGACAGTATTGAGTGTGTTTTTAAGTCTGTACATACTAATTTAAGTCTAATCATTACCAAATTAAGTCTGATCATTACCAATTTAAGTCTGAACAGTATGGAGTATGTGTTTTTAAGTCTGAACATTATCAATTTAAGTCTGATCATTACCAAATTATGTCTGATCATTGCCAAGTTAAGTCTGCTCATTACCAAGTTAAGTCTGGTCATTACCAATTTAAGTCTGGACATTATCAATTTAAGTCTGATCATTACCAAGTTAAGTCTGATATTACCAATTTAAGTTTGGACAATATTGAGTCTGTTTTAAAGTCTGTACATTATCAATTTAAGTCTGATCATTACCAAGTTAAGTCTGATCATTACCAATTTAAGTCTCGACAGTATTGAGTATGTTTTTAAGTTTGGACATTATTAATTTAAGTCTGATCATTACCAAATTAAGTCTGATCATTCCAAATTAAGTCTGATCATTCCAAGTTAAGTCCGATCATTCCAAGTTAAGTCTGATCATTATGTCTGATCATTTCAAGTTAAGTCTGATCATTCCAAGTTAAGTCTGATCACTCCAAATTAAGTCTGATCATTACCAATTTAAATCTGATCATTACCAAGTTAAGTCTGATCATTCCAAGTTAAGTCCGATCATTTCAAGTTAAGTCTGATCATTCCAAGTTAAGTCTGATCATTTCAAGTCTGATCATTTTAAGTCTGATCATTTCAAGTTAAGTCTGATCATTCCAAGTTAAGTCTGATTTGAAATCCGGGATACGTGGAATGACTATAATGCCCCTTCGTGTTATATCCAATATTTCGACGAAATTGGACACGTGTCAGCTTGAAATCCGGTTTTTAGTTTTCATATTACTTGAATCGCACTCTTTATTTTAAATCACTAGTTTAAATTTATAATATTAATTTCATTTACTATTTTATAAGAATATGTTATTATCTTGTTTTTAAATATCCAATTACAACTGACTATTTGTTACCTTACAAAAATAAAAGAAATCGCTATCATATGCGAACAAGAACATTTCTTTATGATGATCAACCTACCAGAGTTATGAAAAAATAAATAAATAAATTATCGACATTCATATGTGCGAAGCATTATTGAAAGAGCATTTGATATTTTGAAAATTTATTGAATGATATTTGAAGTCATGGCTCAAGTGTTAGACGAGCGCTAACTTGACATATTTACATCTAGATTTACTTTGTACAACTTAATTCGTATGCATCGATTTTTAATATCCATTTTAGATAACGAGTTGGGTGCGAAAAACTTCGGATTCGAATTTTTTCGATGATCATCAAAATGAACACATGAATCAAGTGTGCGACATGATAATAGTTAAAATTATAGAATAGAGTACAAATAATGGAATGGAAATCAACAAGGACGACGATGATATATAAATTCACTTCAAATTGTACTACATTTTTTTTTCTCGATAGGCAAATTGTACTACATTTGAAATGTCAGTTTGTACGTGCCTATATAACTATGTATGTTTTATAATATATTTATTTGTTCATCGTTCTTTTGAACTGAACTTAAGCAAATGAAATTCAAATTTTCTCACGTTAGGGCATCCTTAATAGGCAACCAAATATAAGATTGTAGATCCAATCTTTAAATTTTGGTTCTTAATAGATTAAAATTTTAAGATCATCCTATGAATGATCGTGATAATTGAGTATGGGATGAACGAAATCACGATCCTATATATCCCACAAGTACTCACGCGGCAGTCCTCTATTGGCTGGAAAAGCCTTCCATTTTTTTATTAGTTAAAATAGTTTATACTCAAAAATTTTATACAAGTTATTAATGAAAAAGTAATAAATAAAATTTTATAAAAAGTGTATCTATAAATTTGTTTTCTGGAGCTCTACAAATAGACACCCAAGTTGTTATGGTTTGGATACAAAATAAAAGAGATGTATGATATAAAAAATAGAAGAGAAAATATCATGATCTTTAATTTCTTGTTCATTATTAAGGCTATATTTGATAAAAAGATTGTAGGATGACAAAAACAGAAAAGTTCAGATGATGATCTTTTTTTTAAGATCATTGCTAAGGATGACCTTAGTTATTCAACTATGATACTTGACTTTAAAGCTATAAAATTATATATATTGTAAACAAAAAATATAGAGGTATTGAATACATGTTTTGAAATGATGTTGAATTGAACTGATTGTAACTGAAATAAAAAATATAAAATTTAAGTACAAAAAATATAGAGGTATTGAATAAATGTTTTGAACTGATTGTAACCGAAATCAACTGAAATAAAAAAGATAAAGTTTAAGTTCAACAAAACAAAACCTAACATAGTTTTAATACGAGTGTACAATTTAACGAAAAGAGCTTATTTGCAGTTACTCATTCGTTTTTTTATAGTGAGTTTACATCTCATATAGGACATATCAAATAATACATCGCATACAAGATATTTCTCGGGTACATGTATATTTCTAGCCTATTTGAGCACAACCACGTAAAGGGCACCACCCGGATTTGAACTTGAGTCACTCGATTAAGGTCATGCCATATTGACTTCTCTAACTTTGAAACCCACGAACCGACAAACACCTAAATGGAAGGACCTTAGCGATGGTTAAGCACGTCTCCGCAAGAGGGATGTACCTACAAACGTCCACAAAGGACGAGGAAGAGGAAAGAAAAGAGGAAGAGCAAAACATTCACAAATGATGTAGGAAGAGTCTGCACCATAGGTGTGACTAAGAAAATTCCACAAAATTGTGGAAAGGAAAAGTGTCACGGTGGGGTTTGACACAAGACCTTGTATATTGTAAGGCAAGTGCTCAACCAATTCACCCACAACCTTGTTGGCCATTCGTTAAATACATCATAATTATATATATACACATATAAGATTGAAACGGATCAAATACAAACCACAGTTATAAATAAAAACTAAAAACCCAATAAAATATTGCCACGTGTATATTACGACCAATCGTAATTCGGGGCGCTTTTTGTAATTAAAAAAATTAAAACGGTATTTAAAAATACATAACATATGCGAGGGTATAATCGTCCTAAAATTACTGTTTAAGTCTGATTATTGCTGTTTTAAGTCTGATCATTACTGTTTTAAGTTTGAGTATGATAATTGTTGTTTTAAGTCTGATCATTCCAAGTTAAGTCGGATCATTGTTGTTTAAGTCTGATCATTGCTGTTTTAGTCTGATCATTCCGAGATATGTGAAATGACTATAATGTCCCTCCGTGTTATATCCGTGATTTCGATAAAATTGGACACATGTCAGCTTGAAATACCATTTTTAATTTTCATATATAATAGTTATTTTTATCTGAATCGTACTGTATAAGATTTGGCCTATTTTCGTTTTGTCATTGATTTTTTATATTAATATAAAATGTAACCCTCTGCCGATAGTGAAAATCGCATCGCAACAAAATCAATCTCGAAATTTCTCGTCATTCGTCCTCGTCTCACATACTCTCCGATCCTCGTACTGCGTCTACTGTTTCGGGCCCTAGCTTCCGTTTCGACTCACCGTCGCCATGATTGACTTGTTACCTGTGGCCTCGAGCCAGATTCGGCTTTGGCTCGAAGCCTCTGACTCCGACTTCGCCTTCGCCTTCCGCGAGCTCTGCAGGGTAACAAAAATCACTCATATTGATTCATCCATTGATTACTGTACTTTTATTTGATCATTTGCTCCTAATTAGGCATGGTTCATTTCTCAGTGTTGTTGTCTAATTTATCTTATTAACCGGATCACTGGGCTGATATTTTTTTAATGTGAGATTTGGGGATGAATTGGTGCAAAGAGGGTTGTAAAGTTAGGATCTTTCCGATTTAGTTTTATCTAATTTAATTTAGTGATCAGTGGATTGATGGGGGGGGGGGGGGGGGGGGGGGGTTGTGTGTGTGTGTTTTGTGTTGGAGAGTTGAAGACTTTTGAAGGTAGAAATGTAATGTGTTAGTCGAACCGTAATCCTCACTAATTATAATGTTAATAGGTGTTATTGGATTTTGGCTTGGTTGTTTGGCGTAACCCGAATTTTCGAGTAGCTCTATTAGGAGACATATGAATGTAATAGACACTAGATTTAATGGTTGATATACATGGACAGTATCTAGCTGTTCTCTCCATCATTGATAGATTTTAGAAGTATTGTTTACAGCTGTACATTGCATGTTAATCTGCAAAACCATTTCTTGGAGATTTGTTTCGTCCGGAAAATCTTGTGTTACTGTACGTCTGTACCGACTTCGGCCTGCAATATGGTAAATTAGGGTAATTTAACTCTAGCTGCTGCATTGAAATTAAGGGACTTTCTACATGTGTGCCCACGTATACATTTGACTAATACTAGTAATATTGCATCATTCAAATAGTTTTCACTGATGTTCTAATTTTTTCCTGATAGTTTGTTGACAATGGAACCAAAGATTGCATCATGGTGATGCAACAATGCTTGGATAGTTTGAATGACCACAAAGCTTCATCAAAAGGCTCAAGGAGCTCACAAGAGAAAGTGGTCGCTTCATCAATTTTCAAATATATGTTGAATAAACCCAACATCATTACAGTTCTTTGTCAGTCCATTGGAAGTACACCTGTCGACCTGGGGTTCCTTGAAAGTTTGTCCGATGCATCTAGCCTGTCAACACCTGAAAGACTGATTGTTGGTTTGGCACTGGCAGAGTCCGAAGATCTCGTCATCAGATTGCATGGTGAATTGTGTTTATTGTTTATACTGTTTTCTTCGTTAATTGATCTGAGGAGGGATGCAATATGTGATGTCCATTCAATAATTTTTCCACTGTGAACAAAAACGTTTTTGTACTATTCGCAGGAAAGAACTTCACCATTGCACAGATTGATAAATTGTGTGCTAGCCCAATTCATCTTACAGAGCAAATTGAGAATATCATTATGTTACTTAACCAGTCTGAAAGTCTAGCGAAGCATGCTGATTCAATCAAGAAGATGATATCTCTCGACAACAGCTTAGATAAAAACTCATTTCTCTTTCCGCCGCTGCTTTCAGATGAGTTGTGCGAAACCAACTACATGAGGTTCTATTCTACGATCTTAGACATGCACTTGTATCCATAATTGGTGTCATTTATGAGTAGGTTATTTTATCAAATATTTTGTGTGATACTGTGCGTTGATCCACAGGGTGTTGGACTTCTTATCTGAAAGTGGGGAAGATGATTATGGTTCCATATTAGCAGAGATGGACTTGGAAAGAAGTCCAAGTGACATACTCATTGAGCTGGGTTATGGATGTACTCTGAACACTACCCAGTGCAAGGAGATTCTATCACTTTTCTTACCGCTGACTGAGCCTTCAGTTGCCAAGATAATTTCAGCAGTTGCTCGGACATATACAGGTCTCGACGACCATCAACATGCAGTCTCAGCTCTGCCCTTGGTACTTGGGAATGGCAACTTGTCCGATCTACCTGCATTGAGCACTTGGAATGTTGATGTGTTAGTTGATTCAATCAAGCAACTTGTGAGTTTCCTATACACAAACTCGATCTTTATCCTTTTGGTGTCCAGAAAATAGTGCATATTTTAACATCGTACTTAAAAACAGGCTCCTGAAATCAGTTGGACAACTGTCATTGAAAATCTTGATCATGATGGGTTCTACTTGCCCAATATGGAGGCATTTTGCTTTCTGATGTCCTTATATAGACGAGCATGCCAGGTATCATGGTTTATTTCGGTTGGTACTTTACCATTGCAGTATTTGCACTCAGTTAGTATAAATGTATGCAATAAAATCACCTACTGTGATATTTTGCAGGAACCGTTCCCACTTCATTTTGTTTGTGGGTCCGTTTGGAAGAATACTGAAGGCCAGATATCCTTCCTTAAATTTGCAGTTTCAGCTTCACAAGAAGTTTTTACCTTTGCACATGCTACAAGGAAGTTGGTATGTACTTCATCTTCATAAACTATTTTCTTGGATATCATCTTAGTTGGTGTGACAACAAACTCTTGCAGGCTTATTCCGACTCTGTAAATGACCAAGCACTACAAGCGAGGCATGTGAATTCCACATGGTTGTCTCTGGAACTGCTGGAGGTGCTTTGCCAACTAGCCGAGAGAGGTCATGCATGCTCTGTTAGATCAATGCTGGACTATCCCCTCAAACATTATCCAGACATCCTCTTATTAGGGATGGCACAAATCAATGTACTGTTTACCTTGCTCATGTGCTACGACTTCCATTTATCTTTTTTACTAATTCTCCATGTTAACAAACATTATCCATTTATCTTCTAGACCATGTACTGCCTCTTACAGCGTGAAGTTTTGTCAATCGTATTTCCTGTTATATGGAAAACTGCTGCAGTAAATGGATTGATCCTTCAACTTTGGAATTTGAATCCAAGTATGGTACTGAGAGGATTCTGGAAGGCTTACAATATTGATCCAAGTAGTATTATAAAAACTTTGGACATCTGCATTGAGCTTAAGGTACAAACTGGAACAGTTTTCTCAAACTACATGCTGTTTCATGCATACTCCGTTTTTTTAAACACTTCAAATAATATCATATGTCTTGTAATTGTTCACCCTGTTAATAATTTGGAACTCCGCACTTAATAGTGGAATTTAAATATTCATAGTTACATTCAGATGGGACCTCTATTCTCTGTTTAAGAATTATTATGCATACATTTTCATTTCAAAATGACGATTCTGTACAAACCAGTTGTATGAGAATTATTCCCATGGAGGAAGGCCGAAGGGGGTGCAACTGTTTATTGTTATAATGCAAGTTTCTTTTCTTGGACAGTTGGATGTGGTGGTCAATGTAACCTTTTTCGAAATCATTAAAGACATTTCCCCCAAGTATAAGTTGGATAAAGTGTCATAGGAGAGCCCTTTTTAATTTTCCTTGCATAAATAATTCATAAACTAAATAAACCTAATTACGGTCGGAAATTAGACACTGTTATGAGCATATACTTTCTACGTCCAAACTTTCTGAGCCTTCTAATATCTGTAATATGTATAGGAAGTCTTCTTCTGCCCCACCCCTAGTAAAGGACTATTGATTTCCATATATCAGTATATCACTAGAGCACTGCCCACATTCGCATACGAGTCTAGGGGAATATAGGAATTGCTTTGCTGAAGATATGGCATGTTTGCTTGAGATACCGTACTCGAAGACAGAGATAAAAAAGTTGACCCATTTTAAAGTTTCACAAATTAATAGAAGAACGCTAGTTAGAATGTTTATAACAACTGCTAAAAGGGCGTACTGGAATAAAATCAAATATTTTCAGAAACAGAAGCTTATTATTGGACATCCTGATAGTAGGTCATGTCTCTTGAAAATATTAGCTATCCCCATTCTACTATTTTCCTTCACTATTACACTGTTAAAAAATTTGAAATTCAAAGTTGCAGATTCTTTTCACAATTTCAGCAGTGTTACAACATAAACCGTTTATTCTTATGTTCACTTTACTGTGTTGTGAGATTATTTGGTATTTGTTGTCTTTAACTAAGCATCTCATTGGAAGTATCTGTATGCCTTCTAGAACTTGGAACTAGTGCTGGAGATGGTTCCTATATATTTTGGTATCAGATTGGCTTCTATTGCTTCAACAAAAGGTCTCATTGACCTTGAAAAATGGTTGAGTAATCATTTGAACACCTACAAAGGGAACTTTTTTGAGGTACACAACCTTACCAAATTTTTATTTTGCAAGTATTAGTGGAGAACAAGATTGTCTGTGTGCATCTATAACAATTTACTGTTTGCAGCTCTGGTCTCTGACAATTTTTTTTTGCTATTTGCAGCAATGTGTTGTGTTCTTAAAGGAAATTCAACCTGGTGATGGCCAGAATGTGTCGCCTAGGCCTTGTGATGATGGTGTTCTCTTAAACCTCTATGCCGAGACAAAGTCAACATTCCTCAAGGTTTTAACGGTTGATGTTCTTAATGTCTGGCCCAACATCATGTCTGACTATCTTTGAAACTATGCCATTTGTGTTTCTCATGCAGGTTCTTCAAGCTTATACTAATGTAGTTGCCTCTCCTCAACTATCTGAGGAAGTTAATAAATTACGTGGAGCGCTCCTTGTGGGATCCATTTTAAAAAATGAAGGACCTGCTGATTCTTCAGCTTCCACATTAGATATTGAAGCTGAATCAAACTCATATTTCCATAAACTATTTAATGGCGAGTTAACAGTTGACGCGATTGTTCAGATACTTGCTGGCTTTAAAGAATCCCATGCGGAAAGGTAAATTGGTATTCTGCTGTGTGTGTATACACAATGTATGTATATAAAGTGATATTAATTTGCAGAAACTAATGAGGAAATGCGTCTCAATGTGTTCATAGGGAAAAATCAATTTTCAGCTGTATGATCTCCAACCTATTTGAGGAATATAGGTTCTTCCCCAAATACCCTGAGACACAACTAAGAATAGCTGCTGTTCTCTTTGGTAAGGCCTTTTTATTGAGATTCTTAATTGCCTAGTGACTCTCTTGTTATGCTCCATAAATATTTCCTTTTTCACTACTTACACTTTCAATATGGATTCCAAGTCTTGCACCTGCAATAGCGACTCTCCATCAAATCTCATGCTCTTATTTATAAAAAGTTGCTTCTGATTCTGTTTTACAAAAGCATTTCCACTTTCAAAGCTACTTGACTATCTTGCTGTGTGGTGTGCCACAGGCTCTGTAATCAAGCATCAGCTTGTGACTCACTTGGAACTTGGAATTGCTTTGCGTGGTGTCCTGGATGCACTGCGTAAACCTGCAGATTCAAAAGTAAGTAGATTGTATATAATTCAAGTTATTAAATGTTTATGATCTAACCAAGGCCTTGCTGTGATCAGATGTTTGCGTTTGGGACTACAGCGTTAGAACAGTTCGTTGATCGTCTGATTGAGTGGCCACAGTATTGCAATCATATCTTACAGATAACACATCTCCGCAGTGCACACCCTGAGCTTATTCTATTTATTGAAGGAGTTCTAGCCAGGACCTCAGCCAGCCATGTTGAAGCTCACAGTGGAATGGTTGCTTCAGCTGATCCAAATCTTGCATCCTCTAGAGCAAACTTGGTAACTCGTATTTGATTTCTTATGAATTGTTACAGGTTCCTTGTATTCTTGCTCACTGTATTGTATCTAAATACGATGTTGTAGCCAATCGAATCTAGCTTGAGACAGCTTGGACAGCAAGACTCTTCTGCTCTTCAGCATTTGCAGAGACATCAAGGACCTATGGATGAGAGGTCTAAGGTGTCTGTAACTTTGTCCACTCAAACTAAATCAGTTCCATCTACTCCTGGACATTCACTTCCTCTCCTAGCTGGGGATGTTCCTCAGTCTCAAAAAGTATGCTTTGCCCTCTGTCACATGTTTTCTTCCACACTTCAGAAGCCGTGTATTCTTAGTTTTCAACAATGTGAATTTGCATCCACAGGGTGCAACTAGTGCTTCTAATGTGTCCGCTTCATCCCCGCCATATATCCGCCCAGTTCGTGGAGCATCTAGTATGTTTAACTTTAAATGGGCTGTCACGTGCATTACGATTTTCTGTATCAAAGGCTATTTATAAATCGCTAAATGCATTTGGTGTAGGCATTTTAAGACCACAATCGTCCAGCACGGGGTTTGGCTCGGCATTGAATATCGAGACTCTTGTTGCTGCAGCAGAGAAGAGAGGAACTCCTATAGAGGTGCGTCTACAGCCATCCACTCCTTTCCTGGAGCATGAATTAGTGTCCAGTTTTTGAGCCACGGACATGCTTGGCTTGCATTTTGGGGATTATATATGTTTTTTTTTTTCAATTTGCAGGCACCATCTTCGGAGATCCAGGACAAAATTATGTTCATTTTTAATAATATCTCCACAGCTAATGTTGATTCTAAAGCGAAAGAGTTCGCTGAAATTTTGAAAGAACAACATTACCCATGGTTCTCACAATACCTTGTAATGAAGAGGTTAGCCTCTTCATGTGTCATATCTGGTTTTAGTGTTCCAAACATGTGTTCATAGTTTTAAAAGCTAGGTGCTGAACTTGATAGATGATTTGGCTTGTTTCCCAACAGAGCAAGCATTGAGCCAAATTATCACGAGTTATACTTGAAGTTTATTGACAAGGTTAATTTGAAGCTTCTAAATAAGGAGATTCTGCAGGCCACTTATGAAAACTGCAGAGTATGTTTTCAGACCGTTTCTTTTTTTTTTCTTATCATACCACAGGCATAAATATTAAGATGATGCTTTTTATAGGTCCTGCTAGGATCTGATCTCATTAAATCGAGTTCAGAAGAACGCTCATTATTGAAGAATTTGGGTAGCTGGCTGGGGAAATTTACAATTGGAAGAAATCAAGTCTTACGAGCTCGGGAAATTGATCCCAAATCATTAATTATAGAGGTAATGTCTTTGCTTTGTATAGTTGGTTTTTCCAAGTATCCTTTCTTTTCACTGCCCTTTTTTAGCAACAGAAATAATGAATTTGTATTTTTTGTTATTCTCTTCGTAAAGGTGTCTATGATTTCTTTCATGTATTTGTTACTTGTCTCCCTCTCTATCTGATCTACAACTTATATGCCTCATCTATTTCTCTCCAATTTAGGCATACGAAAAGGGTCTCATGATCGCTGTAATTCCATTCACTTCAAAGGTATGACTTATCTGGACGCCAAACTTCTGTTCGGGTATTTTCTTTTGTATACATAACACATTTTGCTTTTGCTGTAGATTTTGGAGGCATGTCAAAATAGTATAGCTTACCAACCACCGAATCCTTGGACTATGGGTATTCTGGGATTACTCTCCGAGATATATGCAATGCCTAATTTAAAGATGAATCTAAAATTTGACATTGAGGTACAAATAAGTTTATTTGTGCCATTTTCTCATACATATATGTCTGGTGCAGTGCATATTATGAAGCTTCATGCAGTGACGTAGTGTCACTGGATGGCACCTGAAAGGAAGGGTTGCTGAACATGAATAAATTTCTGTTTTTTCCCCTCTAATACCCAGGTCCTATTTAAAAATCTTGGAGTAAAAGATGTTCCGCCGAGTTCTCTTCTTAAAGACCGAGTGAGGGTAGTGGAAGGCAATCCTGATTTCTCAAATAAGGAAATTGTTACATCCCAACCACAGCCAGTGGCTACTGAATCTAAATCGGCAGTAGTATCTGCTCTTAATCAGATTGAACTGCCCTTTGAGATGTCTAGTCCATCTCTATCCGGTGGTCATGCTCATATGATGTCACAGGTTGGTGATGTTTATTGCATTTTATGTTTAGTGTTGGTTTCTTCTCATAAAAACGGTTTTGGTGAAGCAGTATGATGGTTCACGCTACATGTCTTCTGGTACCTTGATTGAGGAGGAAAAGATGGCTGGGCTGGGTTTGCCCGATCAGATATCATCTGCCCAGGGAATGTTGCATGCTGCTTCTCAAAGTTTCCCTGTTAGCCAGGTGTGTCTGTGGTTTATGTTTACTTAGCTCTATGCTGAGCTTACCGATTCAAATTGCTGAGTATTTATATCAATCAATGCAGCTATCGACCCCAATACCCAACATTGGAACTCATGTGGTCATCAACCCGAAGCTCGCTGCTCTGGGATTGCAGTTGCATTTTCAGAGGTTTGACAATTTTTGTTTTGAGAACGAGTTCTTGTTTAGTCTTTCAATCAAGGAAGTTCACTTGCTTCTTTCTTCTCTCAGAGTGTTACCTATTGCCATGGATAGAGCTATCAAGGAAAGTGTTACTGGTATTGTTCAGCGAAGTGTTTCAATAGCTACTCAAACGACAAAAGAGTTGGTGTTGAAGGTTTTATCCTTACCCTTTTCTCCTTTTCCTGATAATTATCCGCCGGGTTCTTTAAATCCAACATGTTTTTTATTCGCTTGACTATTAAATATTTTTGCTGAACGCCCTGGCAGGATTATGCAATGGACTCGGACGAGTCACGTATATATAATGCAGCACACTTGATGGTAGCTAGTCTGGCTGGAAGTTTAGCTCATGTTACATGCAAGGTCTTCGAATCTGAACTTGAATGATTATTTGTGCATACCCAGTGCTCTTTGTGATATTGGAACACCATGTTATTAATGTCCACACATTAGAATTTTAGGCCAGGCCTGCCTAACATGGCCGAAGTACGCATACTTCTTTGCATGAGACTCTGGCTGAATCATATAAATGAGTCGTTTTTTATAGATTAAAACAGTGTTGGAATAACCTTTTGGAAGGCTTTTATCCAGGCTAATATAAATGAGTATTTACTCTTCAACTCAGAAAATCCTCTCGCATTTTAATTCGCCTTGACGATTAATTTGCTATTTACTTGCTAGGAACCCCTTCGTGTTTCTATATCAAGCCAGCTAAGGAATTCGCTTCAGAACCTAAATATAGCAAGTGAACTACTTGAGCAAGCAGTTTTGCTTGCAACCAATGATAATCTTGACTTGGGCTGTGCAGTAATTGAACACGCTGCAACAGAGAAGGTAATATTTTCTCTCAAGTCAATGTGTGTGCGTCTGAGCATTAGGAATGGGGTCTGCCTACCTTAACTCCCAATTTGTGATAGTCTCTCATAAATTTTGTTCTTATCATGTAAATAGGGGCCTTTGTTAGCGTCCAGTTTCTTGAGATGTTACGTCTAGAACAAGCTTTATTCACTTTTTATCCTTCTTTCAAAACTTACTAACGAAAAGTATACATAGATGGAGTTGGTAGGGTATCTCTTTTTTTTTTTTTCCTCACATTTATTTTTCTCAGGCTCTTCAAACCATTGATGGGGAAATAGCTCAACAGCTTTCTTTACGAAGAAAGCATAGAGATGGGATTGCATCTGCAATGTATGAGTCAAGTATTTACACTCAAAGTTCAGCAGCGGCTATACCTCCCTCATTGCGCCCTAAGCCTGCCTCTGTATCCATGTCGCAACAGCGAGTTTATGAGGTGATTTTTTTTGATAATCTAATGAATTTTGACTGCCGCTAAAATCTCATGAACTTCCCTTTTTTGTGTTTGTCCGGCAGGATTTTGTTCGCCTACCGTGGCAAAATCAGCCTGGCCAGAGTTCTGTTGGCAGTCATGCTGACATGTCAACAGTTCCTAATAGTGGCACAGTCTCAAATGCATATGGCTTGGCTTTCGGGCAGCAGAATAAAGGCCCTGTGTCTTCAAGCCTTGAGTTATCAGGAAATCAGCCGATTGATTTTGCCCATGAGGAGTCAGACTCCACTTCTTTTCATCTGCTTAAGTATGCCATGTTCTTTTTTAGTCACGCTTTCCCATATTCAGGAATGACTGCTTCTCAATTCGACCATTTTACCACTATTTCAGAAGTTCTGCTGCCCATGGTGGAGTATCTCATGGCTTTTCGCACAGTCCCGATACTAATAGTGCTGCTGTATACTCATCTTCTGCCACGGTTCCGGACTTTCAAGAAGCTGAGCCTTCTATTACGGTAAAGGTAAATTTCTGACCTATCATTTATGAAAAGCTCATGATCTTATACACAAACCTGTACATAAATTCGCCTTTCATGTTTTTTCTTAGGATTCTGGTTCTTCTACACCACCGCTTCCCTTGGCTTCTGTTCCTGAACGTCCTAGAAGCAGTATTGCGGAACCTTTTGTGAGCAATAGGGATGCACTGGACAATTTCCAGCTTGTGTTATTGAAGGTTACCACTGGCTATTGCTTTTCTCATCTTATTGTTGGTAGTGCGTCCAACTGAGTTTCTGGCTAATATGTGCATAGATATTGAAGTTATAACTTAAGGCAAATTTTACTGACTGGACTCTCTTGTTGAAGGTGTAAGGTTGTGTATCTGTTATGTGTGCTATTAACATCAATGCAAATAGGTTATCTGCCACAAATATTGATCACATTTTCTAGTAAGGGGATTGTTATCAACTGGTGGACCTTGCCACTGAGCTATGCCATAAAAGTCCTATTTTGTAAAGAATCACATCATCCTTAACTCATTGTCAAAATTACAAAGATGCCAACTTGCTTTCAAAAATGAATATTGTTGCTGAGAACAGACATATATCACGACTGCGAATAAACTACATATTTGATGCACATGCTCCTACCGTTAATATGTTTCTCCTGCACTCCCCACCGGATCATGAACTTGTGTTTCTCTCGTATAAATAATGTATCTAGGAAGCTTGATATTCTTGTCATGCACGATTACTTGACACTATTTATTTTTTCAGCTGGAAACACTCATAAAAAATGATGCAAAAGAAGCAGATATTCAGGTACGATTAGTGTTCTTCTTTATCATATTGAACCAAGTTTTCTCCTTTTTGCTGCTGTTTATGTTTTCTGTTCCATGTATTTACTTCAGGCGGCTTTGAACATGTAATGTAGATAATGTTTGTTTATCAATATTGATGAGGGTTGGGACTACTTCATTATGAGCTCATAAGAACTTCTTTAACTCACATTACAGGGTGTCATTGCTGAGGTTCCTGAGATTTTACGAAGATGTGTAAGCAGAGATGAAGCTGCCTTGGATATGGCCCAAATGGTTTGTTGTCCTGCATTAGCTAACTTTCATGCATACTTTTACATACGCTACCCTCTCCCTTAATTTGTTTCTCGGCTTGTTGATAGAAGCTAGTAATCATTAAAGAACCAAATAGTTTGTGTCTCTAATGATTGTTCTTTACAGGCATTGAAGGGTATGTATGAGAATGCCTTGAGCAGTTTGCCTATCAGTTCTCATCTCACTATATTAGCAGTGATTAGTGATTTGTGCAAGCTTGTGTCTAAGGAGCTTACTAGCTGGGTATGTTCACTTAAATGTATACATCTTTAGTAACATTCTGCGCAGTCTGCTTATTTGTAGAATGCAGATATTGATTCTAGGAAATTTATAGATTGTGGTAAGAGCAGCTAATTGGTATTAATGCACTTTTCTGTGCAGGTAATTTATTCAGACGAGAACCATAAATTCAACAAAGATGTTATTGTCGGACTTATAAGGCTCGGATTACTTAACCTTGCCGAGTACAATCTTCACATGGCCAAACTAATTGATGCAGGACGAAACAGTATGTTTAACTGACTCTTTTGCCAGTAGTGTAGTGGGGTATGTAGTGACTTGTTCTTTGGCACTTTGCAGAACCAGCTACTGAGTTTTCGATTGTGCTTCTTCAAACATTGTTATTAGAAGAATCTAGTGTCACTTCAGAACTCCCAAACCTTTTAGATGCTCTAGCCCAGGTTGGACTCTAATTATGTTCGAGTAGTGAGTTTATCGGTAAGCAGTGTATAGTCTCTGACTTCTATGTCTTTCAGATTGCCACTAGGCCAGGATCTCCCGAGTCATTACAGCAGCTCATTGAAATAGTCAGAAATCCATCCACTATTTCTGCTGCAAAAGAGGATGCAGCAAAGCAGTCTACGGATGATAAGGTTAAGATATGATAGCTACTCATTGTTTTTGGTTTCTACTTATTTTTGTTGCCACAATTCTTATTTATTATGTCTCTTGTCAGGCCTCCGTGGCTAGTCGAGAAGAGTATACTAACGTGGAGCCCTTGGAACCAGAGCCTGAAGGTTTCCGTGATCAGGTATGATTTGTTTACAATTGCTAACCAAACTGGGTGTTGCCTATATTCTTTCAAAATAGTGCTCCATAGCAGGCAAAAGCTTTTTGCTATAATGTCTCTGAACCAACTGTTTTCATAGGTGTCTTCATTGTTTGTGGAATGGTGGCGAATATGTGAAATGCCGGGTACAAATGACGTGGCGTGCTCCCGTTATGTCTTGCAACTACAACAGAATGGATTATTGAAAGGAGATGATGTGTCTGATCGATTTTTCCGCATACTGACTGTAATTCATGCCTTCTCAAGTGATTTTTCTTATCTTACTTAATGATTCTTCTTGACACTTTCTTGTCCTTTCTTTGCCAGGAAATATCAGTATCGCACTGCGTGTCTTCCGAGGGAATTATGTCAGGCTCGGCACTGTCAACTCAACAATCTCAGCCAATCTCATTCTTTGCCATTGATATTTATGCGAAACTGGTCTCGTCAATCTTGCAGGTACAAATGACTCTTATGAATCATAATCAGAACATTTTTTCTTGTGCAAAAAAAGCCACTCTCATTGACACCAAGGAACAGCAAAACACCTTATTTTTCTGATTTTTGTTTGAATCTAATGTGTTGTTTTCCTTCTTTCTGTAGTATTGTGTTGCAGAGCAGGGCTCCAGTAAACTATTTCTTTTGTCAAAGGTATTGAGTTTGCTTTGTATTAGTCTCCCTTCGCATAATTAATATTTGCTTTTCATATGGAATTTGATAGGCTCCTAACTCCTAAGTTATTGTTAATTTTCCTTTTTACTCACTGGCTAAGCTATTGGTGCATTTTGTTCAATTTGTCTTAACAGGTTCTAGCCGTTACAGTGAGATGCATTCATAAGGATGAGGATGAGAAAAAGACATCATTTAATCCAAGACCTTATTTTAGATTATTCATTAACTGGCTGCGAGATCTTTGTCCTCCTGACCTCGTCCTGGATGGTGGGAACTTTCAGGTATCTTGTATTTGCCAATTCCGCGTCAATCATTAATTTCATTGTAAACATTATCAGTTGACTTATTCTCTTTGTTGCAGATTTTGACTGCATTTGCTAATGCATTCCATGCTTTACAACCCCTTAAGGTCCCCTCCTTCAGGTAATGTTGATGATAAACGTGAATAAACCTTGATCTTCACATCCAACCAGATAGGAAACTCAGACTTAATTATTGAACATGATGCACATAACAACGTAGGACTTGTTAGACAATTATTCCGTCAAATCATTACTGAGTGGAAAAGTCAAGTCTTCTCAGATTTTTTAACAAGTTTCATTCTGCCTATGCTCACATGTATATTATGTTTGCAGCTTTGCATGGCTTGATCTGGTGAGCCACAGAACTTTCATGCCAAAGTTACTAACTGGAAGCTC
Organism: Rhodiola chrysanthemifolia; assembly: GCA_033675395.1. Lineage (NCBI taxonomy): Eukaryota > Viridiplantae > Streptophyta > Magnoliopsida > Saxifragales > Crassulaceae > Rhodiola > Rhodiola chrysanthemifolia. Next base: position 4,399,762 of record CM066207.1, read on the forward strand.
TCAGAAGGGTTGGCCATACGTGCAGCGGTTTCTGGTGGACTTATTCCAATTTCTGGAGCCTTTCCTGAGGAATGCTGAGCTTGGAGAGCCGGTTTGCCTCATTTTCCAATCTTTACTATTACTCTCTAACATATTGACGGTGATCATCCTGAGCGATAAACTCAATGAATATGAATGGCTTGTGTCTACAGGTTCAGTTGATGTACAAAGGAACACTTAGGGTGCTTCTGGTGTTGCTTCATGATTTCCCTGAATTTCTCTGCGACTATCATTTCACCTTCTGTGATTTGATACCTCCGAGCTGCATTCAGATGCGAAATATTATTCTTAGTGCCTTTCCTCGGAACATGAGGTTGCCAGATCCTTCTACTCCCAACTTGAAGGTCTGTAAACCAGCCGTTTCAATAGAAATTACTTGCAAAAAATACGTTTATCCATTTCCTTTATCTCAAACCACGTTTATGCAGATTGATTTACTAGCGGAAATTAGTCAATCTCCAAGAGTTCTCTCTGAAGTTGAGGCTGCTCTCAAGTCCAAGCAGATGAAGTCTGAGATTGATGAGTATTTAAAGGTATTATTGTGAAAACCGTGCTCCGCGTTTTAAAATAGAGTGTTTTGAGGATGTTTCTCAACTTTTTTGCAAGCTTTAATTTGTACATCCACATTTTAAATTTCTTTAGACAAGGCCGCAAGGAACCTCATTTCTGACAGATTTGAAGCAAAGACTTCTACTACCACAAAATGAAGCTGTGCGTGCGGGGACCAAATATAACGTGCCTTTGTTGAATTCGCTTGTGCTCTATGTTGGAATTCAGGTACGTTATTTCTTGCTGCAGATCCTTTTGTTTGTTGTTTGGGGTTGTATGTATGACTTCAATTATCTCGTGCTTACGATGTAAATTCTGTTCCAATAATCTGCTAATTTTGGCATTTTGGACTCCCTAGGCTATTCAGCAGCTTCAGGCTAAAGGTCCTCATGCTCAAGCAGTGTCCAATCCGTGGGTGTATTTGGTCGGGGCTGCCTTAGATATTTTCCAAGCCTTGATTAATAATCTGGATACTGAAGGACGCTATCTCTTTCTGAATGCGATTGCAAACCAACTACGTTACCCGAACAACCATACTCATTACTTCTCCTTCATTCTGCTACATTTGTTTACTGACTCGGAGCAGGTAGAGATCATGACAGCTGTATCGTATTATTTGTTAGCATATTAATGGCTTGTGATGGATAATAGTTTTGCATTCGTCTTTTGGATAACTTGTGTTGCAGGAAATCATCCAAGAGCAGATCACTAGAGTGTTGCTGGAAAGGCTTATCGCAAACAGGCCTCATCCATGGGGTCTTCTGATCACCTTCCTTGAACTCATCAAGGTACATTATTGAACCATATAAATCAATCCACAAATCAAAAACAAATTTGCATATCCTTATAACATCCTGTTTTGCAGAATCCAAGATACAGCTTCTGGAACCGATCCTTCATCAGGTGCGCCCCAGAGATAGAGAAATTATTTGGATCAGTGTCCAGGTCTATTGGTGGCCCCAAACCAGGCAACGAAGAAAACATGGTCTCAGCTTAGCCAGTTCCTAAGTATTAGTGGCTTTCATTGTTTTCAACACTAATAGCGTAGCGTTAGCGTCAACTTTTCAAACTGGTACTGACAAGCGATCTTGTTGTGTTTGAGTAATCCTTTGACAGACATGGATGCTTACTTTCCATGCTATTGTTGTAGACGTTGCCTTCTCAGCCATCTCGCTATAAATTATGTTCACTTTCTGCTGCAGTTTTTTCCATTGCTTTTGCTCAGCTTTTTCTGTTAACTATGACAAAATGTCAATGCAGCACTAATAATCTCAGAAAAAATGAAAGCCCAAGTCACGTATCTTTTAGAGAACAAAATATGATCTGTTTTCAACTACAAGCAAACCTAGTACTAGAGTCTATGCAGCAGGCTGCAGATTTTCTTCTCTGATTAGGGAAAAAGAGTCTTAAGCATCCCTACGGACGAAGTAGAGCTTGCCCGCAACATGAAGTACAGCAACAAAGGCTATGAAGCCAATGCTCATGACAAGGACAACATTGGGAGAAATTTTGAGACCTGGAGCATCATCTGTGTAGAACTGAAGCATGGTTCCACTTCCTGATCCTCCAGCTGCAGCACCACTGCTTGTGGTTCTCCTCCTGCGCAAGCTGGCAGCAGCTGCTGCAGTTCCTCTTTGAGGGCCTCCCGCGCTTGAAACCATCTGTTGAGAATTTCAAAGTTAGATACCGACATGAAATGTTTGAAAAAATTATACAAGGATAAATAACACCTCGAATATATTAGTGACTCTAAAAACCTTATACCTGACAGCTGCAAGAAACTTAAACATTTGAGAGGCGTATTCAGCATTCTTCCGCATCATATTTTTGGAAGGCCATTTAATTTAAATAAAATTTTAACCGTTAGGACGTGGTCTGGTGGTTTAGCAAGTGACTATTAATAATATTATCTTCACATAAAAGTTCATAATCACACGCTTGCAGTAGCGTTGTGTACAGAAAACCATCACCTACCAGTTTTTACGGACTACCTCAAAACCAACAGAATTATTTAGTCACTTAAGGCAAACCATTGACCACAACAAGGGCCACCAAACCAACACATCAAGCAGAATTGCACAATCAAAATGTCTAAAAATGGAATCCTGAAATTTAAATTCACCTACTTAGTAGTGGCTCACTGAAAACTACATAAATAACATTTTGTTGGACCAGTTGTAAATTCACGAAAAAATTCTTAGACAATGCTATACATTGAGTTATGTGCTTTTGAAACATGTTTTTTAGATTTATGCTTCAAAGAAATCGCATTTATTTCAAACAAAATTTCAGTGCAATGTACTGGATCAAATCAAAATTAGGTTAGGCAAAAACATAACAAAACAAAATTCAACTTCCAGCATCTAATGATCTAAGAGTTAGTAAACTCAAAACATGGCAGGAGTGAAAAAAATAATATAAATTCAAATTAGAAACTGATACGAACAGGCATGCATTGATCTCATCAGAATTTCAAAAAGGCCAATCTCCTATCTCAACCAAATGAAGCATAAAAAATGTAACAAGGATCCTCACAGCAGTGAATCAAGAAAACTGAGCGATCTGGGTAGCACCGATTTCCATATAACATATCAAAATCGGAACTTTAACCCTAACACATTCTAATCGATGCTCAAAACGATTTCGAAATTCGAAGAATGCAAGATCTGATCTAACCTTTTGTCGGCGAATTGAACGGCAGAAAACACTTGGAGAACAAATCGGTTCAGATCGCGACAAGGAAGGATCTGGAAATCAAAATCGGAATGAGCTTCGTTCGATCGGACAAAGCTTGTTTATTCTCCTTACGACAATTTCCACGTCATTTCTCCACGCGTATTGACCAATAAAATCTCGCCACGTCTGCTTATGATGTGGCTTAAATAAACTTTTTTGCTTAGCTGGAGAAAGCCTTTTTTTGTCTTGATAACACGTATTTTTTTTAAAAACAGAATTATTTAAATTACTTTGGGCCTCTGGCCCAAATCTCAAAACCCTCTTACATAAAAAGGCCACATATAAGTAAAGGTTTATATACAAAGGCCCAATTTAAGTATAAAAAGGCCGGGGTGCGTTCCCTTGAAACAGGGATAGAATGAGGCAGTGAGCACGTTGTGAGCTAATCATTCTGATGATGTGTCAGAGAATAGTGTAGTGCTGTTTGCTTTTTGCTTTTTGGTAGTGGAACACGTGTCATGAGGAGATGAGTTTAATGGCTGAGATGTGTGGATGAGATGGTGTCTCACTGCCTTATTCTAATTTGACTGCCTCATTTGAGCTCTCCTCTAAAAAGGCTTATTTCATCTCACAATCTTATAAGTATAGAATATTGTGTTTTGGACTTTATTTTATCAATTATTTAAATTTACATAATAAATCTAACATTAAAAGTCGCACAAAAAAAGTTTGGCTTCAAGCCACAACAAGTCTTGGGCTGCCCATGAATCGGGCGAAAAATCGTCTAAATTGATTTCTGGTTTTTGAAAACTTTGTAACTTAGGTTTTACATAAATTAATCTCACAGTTTTATGGTAAACTGTTCCTGCTATTATAGTTTGTGCATTTCATTGTAAAGTTTTTAGATCAGATGATATGTTGATGTTTGCAGATTTTAGAGAGTTTGTCAATTTGATAGAAAAGTTCGTGTGTCCAAAAATCGATAGTGAAATTCGTAGGTCAAAAGAAATGTTGCAGATTTCAAAGTTTGTATGTGGATTCGATAGTAAAGCTTCGTAAGTCAGATGATAGATATAGGTTAAAGACTGCAGAGTTTATGGTTCGTGCATTTTATAATAAAGTTCGTAAGTTAGACAATATGTTATTAAAATTTGTGGATTTTAAAGTTCATATATTTAATAGTAAAGTTTGTAGGTTTCTCTGTCGTTTCTAGAGTTTAAAAAATTCATATTTAACAAGAATTGGCCGATCGACTCAGTTTGATGTCAATGTTTTACTATGAAATTGATATATACGAGATTGTTAATGTCGATATATTTTTCTTATAATAATCTTGATAACCGACTATGGTTTTCGAATTACGAGGGATCATGAATCGATTACTAGTATATCTAATTTAATTAGGAATGATAATCACGAATACACCCCTTAGATCAATATATTTTTGCATTAATCAATTTAATAAACATATAAAACTTAGGCGCTAAATTTAAAGATTGTGTTAGTTTTAAGTTCTCACCAAATATAACAATTCTCTCATTTAATCGGTTCCCTAAGAATATAATAGCAACAAACTATTTTAATATCGCAATTTAAATTTTTTCGCAAAATAAAACTAAATGAATACATAAGGAATTCAATTTTGGTTAAAATGATGGACTAGTACATTAAATTTTATAAAATGTTAAATTTAACTTAAGAAAACTAAGAGATCCTTAGAAAATATAAGATCTTTTTTAAGTACTAAATATAAGTGAAAAATAAACAAATTGGTATGTTTTAATTTAAAAAACGAATAACAAATACACGAAAACAAAATTACAAACAATAATACTAATTTTCAAATTTACGCATAAATTTGAAGTCAATCTATTTATTTATGGGCTCGGCTGAAGAATAGGAGAGCACCATGAAATATGAATGTTAGCTTTATGGAGAGTTTGACCACTCATAAGAAACTTTTCCCTTTGACACAAAATGAAATGCAAGAAAATTATTCAAAGTCAAAAATATGAAGTTTATATATGTTGAAACTACAAAAGCATTGTTTACCAAGTCATTCATGACTACACTCAAACTTTCACTAATTTCACTCAATATCAAGCAATCACACGTACATCCCAAGTGAAAAATCTCACCATGGCGCACCAAATTTATCTCAAATTCTCAAACTTCACTACTATATAATCACCAAATGACAAGAATTAAAGTCACCAACATTTTCCCAAGTACTATAAAATTACTTAAAATTTCTAAACTTATCGTCTAATTTCTTTAAAATTGTTGTTTATTATTCGATAGTAATATTACGAATTTCTGCCCATTTATGCAACGCAAATTGTGGGAAAGCATTAATCTTACACACGCCCACAAATTTCAGAATTCTAAGTGTACCTTCTTTAGAACAAAATTGAACTCGAAAGTCAAAGGAAGGAAGGTAGACGTATTTGGTTTTCTATTTGTTTTAATAAAATTTATCTTCCATCGAAGCGTGACCTGATGATGACACGAGAATATAATTCATAAGAATCAAACACTCAACACACCATATAGATTAGATTCGAAACAAATTTATCCATTTATTCTTTTGAAGCGATAAATTTTCAATTTCATTTCTTAATTAAGTGATATTAATTGTCAAGCATTGCAATAGCACGTGCAAATTATAAACCATTTGACCAAACTAATCCGTGAAATAAATACAAGGGAAAGAAATATTTACTTGTTGTCACTAAAAATAAGAACCAAATCAAGTCAAACCAAATTAAATGTTTATTAACACTCATAGAGTAAAAATGTTACTAGGTTCTCACTATATGTTAATCAAGTGATAAAAACCTTGCAAAAAATTTAAAACGGGCATTGTGATTTTATATCTACTGTTTCACACTCTTATAAACCAGTTTCATACCCTCTCTCTCTAACTCTACTCCACTTTTGATCACTTTGTTTTCCCTATTAATTGCTCTCTTACGTTTATAAACAACTTTGTCACAATTTTCTTCTTAAATTCAATATTTGCATTCTCCTACTTCAACAAAGATTTGTTAAGTTTTTAGTTTGTGTTGAGGTCTCTAATGGAGAGGCATAGATGTAAACTTTGTTGGAGGAGATTTGGGAGTGGGAGGGCTTTGGGAGGGCATATGAGATCCCATGTTATGAATCCCTCCATGTACTCAAAGAGAGAATTTTTTGAATCCGATACGGAATCTGGGGAAGAGGAGATGGAAGAGGGCTCGATGATTGTGCAAGATCGAGAGAGCGAGTCGTCGGAGACGTCGAGGAGGGTGATCATGACTGGACGCAGGTCCAAACGGTTGCGTCCAGCTTCGATGCAGTCTGGATTAGAGTGCAAGGAGAATAAGAGAGTTAGAACTGAAGTCAACCGGAGCGAGTCGTGGGAGCAAGGGAGTGACGTATCGGATTCGAAGGTGGAAGAGGTCGCTTTTTGTTTGATGATGCTGTCTAAAGATACATGGAACATTATTCCAAGAGATGAACATGAAGAAGAGAAAGAAGAGCCTGAAGTTGATTCTGAAGATGACTCAACCAAACTACTACTCTCTAAGACAAAGCGCATTAGTGACGAAACGAATCCCATTAGCAACGAAGTGAAACTTAAAGAGAAGTACAAATGCCAAACATGCTCCAAAACATTCACTTCCTACCAAGCTCTTGGTGGACACAAAGCAAGTCACAACAAGGTCAGACCGGCTCAGAATTTTAACTCTCCGGCAGACCCAAAAAACAGTACTCAATCATCGGAACGAAGAATCCACGAATGCCCGATTTGTCATCGAGTGTTTCCGTCAGGTCAGGCGCTTGGCGGACACAAGAGGACTCACGCTAACGTGGTCCTTCAGCAGCCAGAGAGGCCTCCGGTTAGGTGTGGGGACATTGTGATCGATCTCAACTTTCCTGCACCAGCTGATGAGGATGGCGTTGAGGCGTTTTTGAAGTCAACGGTGGTCAAAGTTCAGAATGAAACACAAGTGTGAACAGTTTCGTTGCTAAAAGTCATGACGCGTGACCAAAACCACACATAATAATTTTCAAATAATTTATGCTTGCTTACATCTTTCAATTTTGCCAACAATTGCAATTTCATTTACCGACAAGAAATTTCGTTGGTAATGTAATTTCATTTTTTTTTTTTTTTTTGAATCAGGTAATGTAATTTCATGAAACAACCTATATGATGAAAATTTGGTCAACGAGGGATGCTTGTAGGAGACATTTCACATATGCATGACTCCACTTGGAGTAGTTAGCACATTCGACATCTGCACTTTCCTTTATTTCTAGTCTTTGTATAACCTTTTCTTCATCTTAATTATTTCGATGTTGGGTAGATATTTTTGCAATTTAATCCATTGAAATATTTCAATTCATTTGTAAAATTTAAATGAGTAATTAATTCATTTAGATTGACTTCTATTTTCACGACTAACAATTATATATCTTTTAGCCTAGTTATTTTTATAGATAAGAAAGGGGGTACAATTAGGAAAATGAATTACTTATTTATATTTATTTTTGATTCGGAATTTAAGTAGCGAAAACAAACCATTCATTTTTCAAATACTCTCTTAAAGTACTTGTGCCTTTGTGTCAAGAAGAAGAAATATTCCTTTGCTATCTTTAGACGATATAGCAAGTGATTCATCTACTCACTCCAACATATTGATAATGCATCAAAATCAAAAGGGCACATATTATACAAAGTTGGATGAGTCCATAAGGTAATGTTTGGTTCACAAAAGGCATAAGAATATTTCATGATACACGGAAAAAAAAAATCAAAGGCTTGAAAATGATTGATGAGGGTGTGCTTGAAAGTGAGTGCAAGAGGCTTCACTTTTGACATCTTCTCAACTTGTAACATGCGAGAGAGTGTTCAACGATTTAAAAAGATTGAAAGACATGGAAGAGAACGTAAGGAAAGTATTGCATAAGAGACATGTTGATAAGAGAAGAAGCTACAAGAGAATCAACCTTTATAACATAAAATCCAAATAAAGCTTTTGGTATGGACATACACGATTTCTATTAAAAACTTTATTCGAGTTATTCAGAAGCTACTATACTATCACTAAATGACACACGAGACTTGCCATAACTATATTTACATAGCCTTGACAAAAGATATAAGCAAAAGAGATCTTCCTCTCGAGAACTGACCTTTTCAGGCTGCTAGTTGTCCGTGAATCCATCTTTTAGCTTCTTCTAGGATCTAAATGAAAGACTTTTTACACCATTGAAACCGACCATTGCCTATAAAACTGTAACAGGTACTGTGAGCATCTAAATGACACAAAACTGAAACTGTATAAATCTAATGAAGTCGACAATCTTAGTAACTGACGCTGACAACCTTGTTGCGACTGGCAACTTGACACAGCTTGAAACAAAAGGTAAGATTTGCCAAATAAACAGTCTGCTACCTGCCCAGGTACATTTTGCTTCAGAAATTTATCATTAGCACCTAGTTGTCCAAACTCAAAATATAAGTACCTAACTTCGCCATCAGTGGTTTATCCTTTCGAATTCAGTAGAAGACTCGTGAGCTACACATCTAATCTAACACAAATCCGAGACGTGTCTATCTCCCAGTAGACTAAACGCAACCATATTTTCCTCTGTTCAAACTCGAGTCATAGACAATAAAACGAATTCAACTATCTGATATGTGGAAACTGGAATGTATACAAATTGTCTAACTTGCATACCCAAAGCATAAGCATGCATGACAACCGCTGCTATTGTTGGTTTAGTTTGCTGCTTCAGTTTCAGGCCGTCGTATCATATTACAGCGCTCCACAATACTACGAAAATCATCAAGACTCAACTGCAATGTATACATATATATTAGCCAAGAAGATCTCGCCATCGTTGTAAATATTGAGAATATGCATCTTAGCCAAGAGAAAATATAGTCAAGCTGTCTCAGAAATGTGAGTGGAAAAAATTACTTATATGAATACTGACCTTCCCATCTCCATCGCTGTCAAAATATTTAATCATATCAGCCATCTCCTCATCACTCCAAGTGAAGTCATGAGCATATGCCATTCTCCGCAAATCTCTTATATTTATGCCTCCCCTTCCAGCTTCTAAAGACATATCATACAAATCAACAACCGAACTAAAGAAGTATTGTTCCCAGTGACACTAATCAGTTTGAATAGCCACATTAACTTAATCAGTGCAGATGTATACACATATAAAAAGTAGCAGATAAACTACTTATCGTAATTAACATTTGTACCAAAATAAGCAAAAAATTAGATAGGGGACAGTAAAAAGTCAAGAGGATACCATCAAACTGAAAGAAGTGTAAAATGACTTCATCCTCCATCATTTGTACACGACTGGCCATCTGGTACACAAAAATGCAAACAACCAGTCACAAAAAAAACCGAAAGTGACACACACCCAAACCAACTTTAGAAATAAACACCTTTAGCTGTTTTTTTCTCTTCCTACTTCCATTATCCTTCTGGTTGCAGGCATCACCCATTTTTCCACTAGCCGTATCTTCCTTCATCTTCATGTTTACTTCACCCGCACTACGTGTTGTCTCGATGTTCTCGGCCTCTCGTAAAGAAAGCGCAATGGCCTGCATACCAATAGACACGACCGTACATCACATCCTAGAACATATAAACCAACTACAGTCCCATAACCAGAAAAAATAAGATAAGATTCATGACATTGTAAAGACTTGTGTCAATTACCAGCTTCAAGTCTTCATCCTCATCTATAACCTCAGTAGCGTCCATCAGATTCTGAACAGAAACTTTCTTCGGGGTCTTTTTCGGAGTTCTCTTCTTCACCTGCACCTAGAAAATCAAACATATAAAAATCTCTCCATATAAAAAACAAGATATTTTTAAGGCCTGCCATGTTTTGAGTTTACTAATTCGGAGATGCCACGAAGTTATGTTTTGTTTTGTGTACGCCATATTTTTTTTCTCCAATAAAATCTCAATTTCATCCAATTAGACTTGTCACTGTGACACTAACAGCATACCGAGGCACTGCAAAATTTTTCTGATAAATTTTTTCTTAAAAACATGGCATTAGTGAACCAAAACTCAATTACATGGTGTGTCTACTAAAACACATAATTCAAAATATGGTAGGTCTATGAATTTATCTATAAATAAGTGTCGAAAATGCTTATGTAAATTCGGAAAATGACAAACCGTCTTCAGCGGACGATCATTGACAAATTCATCATCTTCGTCATCATCATCATCATCAACATCGTCATCGTCATCAGAAGGTTTATACTCCTCATCTAACTTCGCCTTCCCTTTCAACTTCCTCGTACTCTTCTTTTCCTCACAAGGCTTCAAAAAAGACGACATATTTCGCAACCCCATCGCCTCCATTCTCTCCCTATTCTCCTTGATTCTCCTCATCCTCTGCTCCTCGTACTCCGCCGCAGTGTCCCTAACAGGCATCGCATCCGCCTCCGTCCCGTGATCCTCCGAGCTCGAATCTGCTTCGGAATCCGATCCGCGAAGATTCTGACTCGACATCGAGATGGCTTGTGTCAGTGACTGTGTGATAAAAAGCGAAATCCAATTCGATCGATTTGGGGACGTTTTGTTGGTTAGGGTTTCTATTCCCTCTCGGCTCAACTGTTTGCAATTTGGCGCTTGTCCCTTTCCTGACAAGTTTCGATTGGGCCTTTATGGGCCTTACAGCCCAATCAAATCATTCTAACCGTAGTCCAAGAAGACCATTTGTTTTATCCTTTTACTATAATTAAAACATAATTTAAGAATAATAAGTTAATGATGAGCGCTCAAATATGAACCCTTTACAATTCAAAATTTTATAATCTCATTATATTCATCTAATTTGGTCAATTCTATCATATTGTCATCCGCTCCACTAATTTTATTTTCTTCGTCATATTCGAGCAAGATTTTTCTGATTATATACACTCAAAATTGTATTTAATCAAAAATTAAAGTTTGAAAGTGCATCACAAAGAAAAATTAAGATTGTAAGAGACTTGGCATGAACTTGAAATATTTCAATAATACTTCTCTTTGTAAGCAACTTGACTTATTTCTGAATAATTGAAAAAGAAATATACTATATGTAACTAAATTTTGATCATTATCAGATTCACCATTTTTATATAAAAGAAATCTACTACGAAACGTAGAACAAATCTCGTACCCATACCATAATAGTAGATCTGAATCGTTGATATCCAGGGCATTTGACAAAGACTATAACCGTTACGCTAGACCACTACCGTTCTGCTACTACCAACTTATAATGTAACTACTTTAGCGAATTAGCGCTAGACCACTACCGTTCTTTCTACTATCATCTTATAAGGGCATATGCACCCATGAGCAATGAAATGCTAAGAGAGGACTTCCTCACCTAGCATTTCCTTCAAACAAAACACAAAATTAAGTAAAAATTCTATCACAAATGCTCTTTAAGGATGTGTGGGAAAACTTTCTATATTTTTTGTGCTTTATTTAGAGGAAATGCTAGGTGAAGAAGTTTTCTTCTACCATTTTCCTAGATATGGGTTCATATGCCCTGATGGTAACTACTAGTACTTGAGCCTCCAACTTGCTTGCAGACAAACTGTGTCTCTTTTGCTTTTCTTCTGATCTCTTTTAAGTGATTTTCATCTTTCCCAACACGCACAACCATGCAGCTCACACTCAACTAAGTTCAGCTTAATATAAAGATCTTATCCTACAAAAGAAAAGAAACCACCTTTTATTTTTTCTAATATTTATTACCTCACTTTTCTGAGTAATACATTGCAACATTGGCATTGGATGCTGCCTTTCATATCATCCTTTTGTTTCTTTTGGAAGACTACTTTTTGAAGGTTGTCTTCTTTTTTGCATGCATGTGCCACTTGACGTGTAAAACAACCTTAACAAAACCCTAGATAATTCCAAATGGTGTTTTCCCAAAACTTTTTGTTCTACTAAAGTATCAATGATGTAGCATAGGTGAGCATGTAGCAGCTCCCTATTGCACTCATTTCGAGGAGTCTTCATGGTCACAAAAGGACTAGCTAGTTCCAAATCTCATTTTCAGTTATATGATAAAAAAAACCATTAAGGAAAAAAGTTGTTCAAATGATATAATATAACTTATTGGCTTTTGTATTCCCCGACAAGGCTGCACTGCATATCTTTTTTTTGTCTGTGTTTTTACTATACCTTTCTATTCAAAAACTCAAGGAAGAAGCTTAATGCATAACTACCTATAAAAGATATTATAATTTGCTCAAATTGAACGGGCAGCCCAGCATTTTGCCGCGAGAGGTAAAACGCCGTCGTTTCAATTAAAACATCGCGGTTTTATCATTTTTCGAAAACCAAAACGACATCGTATTGAAAAAAACACCGTTTTTCACAAATTGTTGCGCTTCACTGGATCTTTTTCCAAACTGAACACATTGATTTTCAAATTATTCAATTTGGAAAATTATTTTCCAATTCGCTCACTTTCTGAAAGGCACTTTCTAAAAGGCCGTGTTGACATTGACACTTACTGAAATATAGCGACCTGTTCAAGCTACTGTTCCAGGGACTGTTTGAGACAGACTTGGAACTCCTGTGTGACAGTGCAGCAAGCAGACCAAAGTAAAGGCACACAGAATGATACTCAGTTCGGCTAAGCCTACTCTGGGGGGTTTCCCACACCCTAAAAGGGACACAAATCTTTATTACGTGCTTAGAACAGTAAGAGGACTTATGCTTACAAAGCGCCGTGTTCGTAATCGCCCAACTTCTAAGCCGACGTCTCTCAGATTTGCAATCAAGGATCTCCGCGGTTCACCTTGATCCCCTTCGCTCAAACCTTCCGTCTGAGCGATCTCGACCTTCTCCTGAAGTCGGAAGCTTTCGCGTGAAAGCCGGTTGTGAGCACTCGTCGTGTGCAGCAGTAAGCTCCTATCTCAGACTGTCTGAACAGCACACCAGAACAGACAGATCCAGTGCCGATGAATTTCCAGTGGGGAAACACAGTCGGCCGTCGCTTTCTCCAATCTCCGATCAACAGGATATACTCGTGTATTTCTCTCTCAGAAAGCGATGGATGTATGGACGTCCTAGGTTGTGTATTTATATGCAAGGGCGCTGTCCAAATCTGCTCCAGATATCTTATCAAAATATTTAGGAAATATTCCTAAATATTTTGATGTGTATCTTTATCAAATTGGTAGGAAGAATATTCGAAGACTCCCTTGCCAAGTCAGCCACGCCGCCTTCAATGAAGATATTCATTCGAATATCTGAGTATCGAATTCTTCGCTGTCCAGAGCAGATCGAACCGACATTCAATCTTTCGAACATTCCATAAAGCATCTTGGCGTCCCCTCCAAGCTGTGCTGTAGTCTTAGAATGTGTTCGAACTCCCCCTGAACTCTTGCTTGAACTGTCTAACTATGTTTTACCAAATACATGTGACTCAAGGGAACATCACTTACAGTAAGGGTATATTTTTTATTCTAATATGTATATTTTTTATTCAATGAAAACCAATTTAGTAAGGGTATTTTCTATTTTTAAATTCTAATGAAAAGCTTAAAAAATTATGTGCAAAGCTGTGAAAACGAAAGGTGGACATTATATTAAAAAGGATTAAATTATGTTAGGGGTCCACACCCATGTGGGCTGATTTAAGAAACTAAAGACATTATCAAAGGTATTATTAAATTTACAACTGCAACCAAATCAGTGCATACTTCAAATTTTTAAGTATGAATTTAAATTTGTTTAATCAAGGGAAAAGCTCAATCATCATACTAATATTTGAATTCATAATCATCAAAAGTATTATTATTGCCTCAACCATATTGTTTAGAAACTATATGTGCCCTCCCTCTAGTTTGATTTGGTATTTAATACTATTTGATTCAACCACGTTCAATCATTTACTATGTTTTTTTTTTGATAGAAGACAATGACCTACAAAGATCACAAAAAATGAAGAAAACAACAACAACAGTACAACCAATCAACGAGTACTAGAACAAAACATCAAAACATGAAAACTACTCCACATCGAAACATCATTTACCATGTTTTAAGTCAATATTTAAGTTCATTTTCGAATCAGGTCTAGAGCAGCAAAATGAGGTGAGTACCAAAATGACGTCGTTTTGAACAAAATAATATCGTTTTATCAATCGCCACATTTTGATTACACTCACCTATCTTTCTTTCTTTTTGGAAAATATCTTTACAAAATTCGGACTACTTAAAAATCGCACTTCAAAGAAAAAACACTTTACAAGTTTCAAACTTCAAATGATTGAACCACAATTTGAACAAGGTAAAATAAATTCCAAAGAGTATCACAAGAACAACAAGCAATTAGGCAACATGGAGTATTCATGTGTATCCCAATTTGACAATAAACGCAATTCGGATCGCCTACGATAAGAACCGATAATAAGATCATTACATAAGCCCTTAAAGTTTTCCAATTCATTCGACTTAGCGAACATTCCCTAGACCAACATTTCAATAACATAAACAAGCTAGCAAATTAAAAACATAAACGGCACATTACAATCACTAACCAGAATGCGCAACAAACAGCGAACAATTAGTTCCATGATCGAGCTGCTTGAAAATAAGTGGCTAATTCGTTTCAGAAGCTCCAGGCGGAGGCCGAGATGAGCTCGTTGTGCTGCCAGCAGAGGACAAGCGAAGATTGTTTCTTTTCCAAGTGGAATCCACGGACAGGAGTCCTTTCAACGAGACATTCGCCTTGTGATTCAGTGAAGTTGCTGAACTGCAACGGAGCGTAACCTGATGAAATAAAAACACTCCTCCATGGAATAGATTTTTCTTGGACACGAAATCGTTGCAGTACGAGTTTTTCAATTGCCGGGTGAATCATAAACCTCTCGATTTTTTGAAGAGTGTCTGAATTTCCGTTAACTGCTTCGAGAGATTCCACCAAATTCGAATAGGTTTGCACAGCTTGGATCATATTGTGAGCAAATGGCAAATCGTATCGATCGCAGCCTCTTTCCAGTGACACTACAATTTTTGGGGACAGCTGCTTGATGATGCGAAGGACTAAAGGCAAGGACAACGCACAGTTGGAAAATATCCCAATCGGCAGATTCACAGCCACTGCTTCGTCGTTACTCACATAATGTGATATCGAATTCAACATATCCAAACCGAAAATCTTGAAATCTAAATCAATGTTGAGTTCTTCAGCGAACACGCTTAAATTCTCTCGAGCGAGCCCAAGTTCAAGATCATCATAAGAAGACACGAATGCAGTGATTTTGAGACAAATTAAACCTCCTGAGCAGTTTCTCAGAGTGAGTTCCTGCATGAGCGAAGCCCATTGCCCACCATACCCAATATCAAAATCAATAACATGAATCCTGTTGTGCGTTTCCACGGCCTCTAAAATCGCTTGATTGTTAGTAAAGTTCGCAAATTGAACAACCGGAGATATCTCAGAGAACGATTTGAAAGCGCCAAGCTTGTGAATCAAACTCAACGGAGGACTAAAGGTAGACAAAGTCGTTGAAGTAACGACCGAACTATTAACGTCCATATTGTTGCTGATCATATGGAGCAGCAACTGTAACGATTCTTTGAAATAGTAAGCAACCCTCTGCAGAGGCTTACCTATAGATGAAACCTGGTGATTGAGCCGCGCCAATATCCCTTGCGCGAGTACCGAATTCCCCATCGAAACCATCTCGGCTAATTCGAAAACCTGGTCGAAAATCGCCTGCTGGGGCATACCCATTTCCTCAATTCTGCTACCGGGCATCATTGAAACTTGTCTCTGAAGCTGATTCGGAGCGAAAAATTGATTCTTTTGGATTAGACTCTGCTGCTGATGATCTGAATTGAGGTTAACTCCAGTGTTCAGTCGCTTTGGATTCGGTAAGTGGAAGATTGTCTGATCCGAAAGGCCCGATGGGAGAAAAAAACTAGGGCTTTGCGATGGCTGATGCTGATGATGGTTGATGAGAGATTCGATTGTCTGGTGTTGTTGCTGACTGAACAAGCTTTCAATGTTGTTACCAAATGGCCCGAATAAGGTACCATGACCCGACCCGAATCCAGATTCCAGCAAATTCCCAGAAAATGCTCCAAATTCATCACTAGATTGATTCTGCATTTGGTGATAAATTGGTACCAGAGAATCCAAATCTGAAGGCATCGTTGAGATCAGCTTGCTCAATCCAGACGGATCGGAAATGTGGGTGTTGCAGTTATCGTTCAAAATGAAGCCGAACATGGACTGGTCAAAGTCAAAGCTGTTGCTCTGGGTGGCGCCGCCGCCGCCGCATGGTTCTTGGCCGGCGACGGGGATATGAGCAACGCCGCCGCTGGCGGAGCTGGTTAAAGAGGAAGACAGCGTGGAAGACGAGTTGGGTGGGCTTGGGCTTCCTCTGTGGTCTAAAACGGAGGTCGGCTCACGGCTAACGTACCTTCTCAGCGCCGCCGCTTCCTCCGCCTTGGTGTTGTTGTCGCTCCATTGCAGCTGCAGCTGCTGCTCCAGCGCCGGAAAAATCAAATCTTGGGTAACAAAACCCAGCTGCGGATGTTGAAGATGAGGCTCGTTTTGGAATTCAAAAGGTAAGGGCATGTCTATCCCTCACATCCACAAATC
The DNA here is from genome assembly GCA_033675395.1 of Rhodiola chrysanthemifolia. Lineage (NCBI taxonomy): Eukaryota > Viridiplantae > Streptophyta > Magnoliopsida > Saxifragales > Crassulaceae > Rhodiola > Rhodiola chrysanthemifolia. Next base: position 4,416,685 of record CM066207.1, read on the forward strand.
TCAACCCTAGAAATCAACCAGCTTCAAAAAAAAACCCTAATTCCCCTTTTCTCGTTCTCCAGATTTCAATTCAAAATCGCGGCAAATCAAGCAAAAGGGCGTCTCTGAAATCTGCAAAAGGCGAGATCTTTAGCAACAGCGGACACAGATACGCATTTATCTAATCACAATCATCATCATGATAACGAAATTAACCACTGAAGAAAGAAAATAGAAAACCCTAAAAATCAAATTGAACAAAGCTTTTGCTTTTATGTGACTCTTTTTTTTTTATATCAAACCCACCTCTCAAAATCCAACAGAAAACTCATTTTTTTTCTCAGAACACGAAAATCTGTCATCTTCTTGTTCTTCAGTCGTGCTGCAATTAATGAAGATGATGACGACGATGGTGTGAGTGAGGCTTTGGCTTTGTTTCTCTGTCTTTCCTTTCTGCCATTTTTGTTGTTGTCTAGCGGATGCGTGCAGCTTATTAAAGTAAAGTACATTGCTGGTCGTAGGAGTAAAAACCTTCTTTCTTTTTTTTCCTACACAGTCTTCTCTGTCAATTTCTCGTCAAGCAGAAACAGAGCAGAGACAAAAACTGAGCAAGCCCGACACGTGTCTAGTTATAATTGGTTTCTATATCTCACGCGTTGAATGAGCGCGTGGTGACACTTTTTACAATGACTGGGATGGATATGAAATTACGATATTACCCTTCGTAGGGGCTGCTCGGTAATTTTAGCGTAAGAGATGAATCTGACGAGACGAGAGGTGAAGAGAGGGGCCATTATTGAAAACATCGAGATGGATCCGACGGCTGTGATGATTGGAGTAACGTGAGGATGTGCGGCTTAGATTTATTGTCAGTTTAGCAGTAAAAGACAAAAAGTGAATTTTTTTTTGATGGTGACGGTTAATATTTTTTGGTGGGGATCACGTTTGATGGCAAAAAAAAAAAAAAAAAAAGAAAGAAGAAGTTTTAGGATGCGGCTGTGACGGCCTGAGTTTTTGTGGTGATGAGTTGTTTGGTGTTGGTGGGTTGGGTGGGTTGTAGAGAGTTGCGGTGCTGTGGTTGTAGTGTTGTTGGGTTGTCGGTTGGATGTTGACGAGGTTGTTTTGGGATTGGGGGCGTTGGAGGTGTTGCCGGTGATTGTTTTGGTAGTCTAGGTTGGTCTACGCTTTTGGCGTAGCTTTAGTTTTTTTAGGTTTTGTTGTTTTAGTTTTCTTGCTCTCTGCCGTTTGGCGTGAGCTTTGTTGTTTTTAGGTTGGTTTAGTCTTAGGTTGGTTTAGTTTTAGTGTCAGGTTAGGCTAGGCTAGGTTTTTTTGGGGCTGCACTTGTTGCATTTGTGATCTCCTCGATCTGGTGGTTTGGCCATCCCTGTTGGCGCGAGGCAAAGTGGAGCTTTCCATGCTCCCAGCTAGCTAACTTGTCCTAGCTTTTAGTCCTCCATTATGCCGTTTTATTATCTCTTGGTGGCGTACTTCCGGTGATAGGTGGTCGGGTTTGAAGTCTTCACTTGTGCAGCTTTGTTTCGAGTTTCAAGGAAATCGGCTGGCGCTCCAATGGGTTTCTGTTTGGCCGGTGTGGCATATATTGGCTTGGAAGCTTCTTGGCTTGACTATCTTTGAGGTCTTGCTAGACATGAATTGCGGTATTATGTTCACATGGTTTGGTCCTGTCTTGTGAGTCCTATGGACTTTTATTATTGTCTTGCTGAGTCTTTTTCTGAGTCTTTGTATGTTTCCTTATTTATCAAAAAAAAAAAAAGAAGTTTTAGGATGCAATTTACATGTTTGCCATCGCTGTTGGTGTTCATGTGCGGTGAACCGGTGACACACATGTGGTTGGGTTTGGTCGTTTGAATATTCATTTGTTTTTTATTTAATTAGTTAATAAATGAAAATAAAAAACATAAGTGAAAATAATTTTATTTTATTTTGATGACAGATAAGAAATTATTAGTATCATTTAATTTAATTCGATTTTTTATGTAACAAATTAAATAAAACTTTGAACTTCTTCTTGTCCAGTTATCCTCATGTCCAAAATTTCATAATCACAGTTGTAAAAGTTTGCATTTATTTACCATTTGCATTGTGAGATTTGATATTGAGAGCCCACCAGTTTACTAAAATGTCAATTTTTTAGGTTGTTTGGAAATTAGAGAGTTAAGTAAATCACAAAACATTTTCCACAGTAAACAAAGTTTTTAATTTAACCTCGTCATGGTTGATGTCAGTCAACAAATTTCAAATTTCTATTTCTTCTATTAATTGCTGCATTTGATTTTGTATGATTCTTAGTTCTTCTGCTGTGACACCGTGCAGTTGCGACATCACAAGACTTTTGATGATGATAAAAAAAAAATCTAATAGTGATTTCAAAAGAACATATCCTTTCATTATCTTAAAATTTTGCGTTGTAAGCAAGCACGTATGAGAAGATATGTCATGCAAGATTGGCACTTCAATACAGGGGTGATCGTGGGACGGATTAGGTTCGTGCTTAACCCGATTCGAAACGATGATCGGGTCATTTAGGTCAATCCGAATCCGACACTAAATATTAATCGGGTCTCATTTGATAACCCGAACCCGTCGTAAAGATAGACTTATAACATATCAAGTAGCTAAAACAAAATAATCTACGAAAAAAGAAAGTGAGCTTAAATATGTTTACCGCCAAACATTGTTGTAAGAAAATAATGTGAAGCTCATATTGAAAAAAAATTCAAGACAAAATATTTTCATCATTTGCTTTTCCGCCTTGAATCTTTGCTGCAACATCTGCAAATATAAAAGAAATGTATAAGTTTAAAGACATTTACAAAAGTTGTTTTAAGTAATTACCAAAGAAGCAAACTCGCCATCAATAATTTTGTTCTATATTAATATAGTTATAGGGCCGGGTCACCCGAGGAGCAATTCGAATCCGACTTATTTAGTACCGGATCGAGTTCAAGTTCGTCCAAAATGTCGACCGGATCAGAATGGATCCTGCTCACCCCTACTTTAGTACATGTGTTGAAAACTAAACCAATATCAATGAGAGCCATTCATTTTTTAGACCATCAAATTAAAATTCAAGTGTGTCACATTATACAAAATACACCCCATGTGATCAAACTCTTCGCATAGTGACAACAACTCCTTCACCACTAAAATACACACAAATCAAAGTCTTCATCCCACACCTCACACAATCCTTTCCCTTTGCTTGCCCATTTGTGTTCCACATCTCTATCTAATTAAACCCCAACAACTACAAAATCTTCATCAACCAAATGCTCGTTTGGACAAATCACTTATCCTTTTGGAGTAGGTAATGTGTCCTAAAGGTTTATGACACATTTAAATTGTTCTTTTCTCCATTGTCAAGATATGCCTATTCGTCAGTTTCCCGCACACACAAGCAAAACCCTAATGCTTCTGCACGCAAGAAATCCATCATATAAAAGTTGTCATGTTATATGAGACACTAACTTGTTATGTAGTTTGTGGAGTTGTGCACGTACCATTTCCTTTATTTCCGGTCGAAGTGTGATCTATAGGAATTTCGAAAAATATTCAATATTTAATTAGGGTTTAGGGTTTTGTCATCATGTGTATTAATAATCACTTATGGTATATTACAAAGCTTGTGTCAACTTTAATGACTAAATATGTTGTGTTTCTTGTGCTAGGATTAGGGTTGACAAGTATGAGATGAGCGTTCAAATGAGAATTATTTTATATTTTGTGAATTTGGTAAATTAATCGTGCATCATCAAGTCATAGTGGTATAAATATGCACGTCACTTTCATATTTAAAATTGTAATTGATGAAAAGTCATAGTCATCAAATTCTACTTATATACTAGTGGAACACGTGTCAGATGCACATTTGTAGTTGTATCTTGAACAAATAATTATTTTTGGATTTTCAGGTTCTCGAATTATTAGGAGATTTTCAACCGGACGCTCCATATCATATGATTCATGAATATATGAATACACTTTCACTCAAACTGTTGTGGTGTATAGAAAATTGCATTATTTAGGGTTTCATGTTATTTATCCTAGTAACCAACTTAATTACAAAGCTTAGGTCAAAGTCACGTTCTAAATATGTTGAAATTTGTTGTGGTAGGAATATGATTAGATTTGGGATGATTAATTGATGTAAGATGACCTCAAATAAGGTCACAATGTTGAGAATTGAGTTGGGCCAAAGTGGGCCGGGTTAACTGGCTAACAGCCTTGTTTTAAGCCTGGGCGATGAGCCCGAATTGGGTAGCGTTTTACTTGGTCAACAGGGTCAATGAAGGGTCGACGCGGAAGTAAAGCAGAAAACGACAAAAGAGTGTTTGGGCCTTTGGGGGCGATTAAATTTGGGCTAATTTAAATTTTAAATTTTATGAAAAGTAAAATAACACTTTAAGAATTATGTATACAATGAAAGATGCCCGAAGAATTTAGATATCAATGGTGAACTAGTCATGAAACAAAATTAAATTTATATTGTAATTTTCCTTTTTCTATGAAATGTAAAATATAAATATAAGAATTATGTATAACGAAATTAAATAGTACAATTGCAATAAAACAAGATTTTTAATTGTACTAAAGTGTAGTTCATCATAAACAACTGAAAGCGTTTTTCCTTTAAACACCGTTGATAATAAAGTACGATAAAATGACGATTTTTATATTACAACGATATTTGTGGTACTACATGATAACGAAAAATGATCAGATGCAAACAACATTTTTTGTATGTAAAAAATACAAACAAAATACAATATTTGATTTGGTGATTTGGACGGATTAGATTAAATTCTTATTTTTGTACATTTTCTTGGTGAATGTCGTACTTTTGGTTTTTCGACGATACATTATAAGTCATTTTTGACTAATTTTATATTTTACACCAAAAATCAGGTTTTGCACATGATATTAACCCACATGATAACATCGTTTTTATTGCTATCAAACTTTCTGAATAATGTTATCACCTAATTTTCGTGCAAAATTTTGAATCGTAAATTACGCATTTATAATATATTTACGTGTAGTCACCTGCATGTTCTTCAACAATAGTCATCTTAAATTGATGCTGAACTCTAAGGCTAATAAATTCCTATAAATATCAACTCGAATCATCGAGAAATCGCAGAAAAACATACTCGAGGTTTCTGGAGAGTTATATCATCGATCAAATCGATAATGTCGCGGCTCGCTTGGGCTACTGTTCTTTTGGTTATTATGGCTAGTGCCCAAAATGCATTTAGTGCAAGGCTTCATGGTTTCGAAGATGGTGCAAATGCTGCAATGCTACATGGTGATCAGGATTCTTCTCGAGCTACATATCGAGTTTCTGACGACGGGGAGCAGCCGGATTTTCATCTCGACTACACTCCTCCACATACACATCCCCCTCCAAGTGGGGGAGGCCGCTAACAGGTTGTCTCAATTGCATTGCTAGTAGCAATATTGTTTTATAAATTTTCCACCTAGACTTTTAATTTTTTGAATCCGTTTGATTTTCATACAAATTGATCAATAAAAGGCTTAGTATTTTTCACAACCTTGTCTGATATAGAATTTCAGGAAGTTTATATAACTCTCAATCTCCTTAACAACATGCTAAACTTCTTTTATTAATCTGCAAGGCTAACTTGGTTCTAAATTAGTTGTTCAGACAAATATATATTCTCTCGGCTATAATTTTGTTATAAATAAATTAAACTAGTCTCAAGTTCATCATCGCTCTTATAACTTAATAATACCTCATGCAACTATTGTCTACCAAGTTCATCATTCACTACACTGATTTGTGTGATGGTTAGTTGCCGAGTCAGCATTGTCTTGGCTGTCTGTGTCTGTTGGTTGGGTCTTTTGTTGCCATGTTGATTCTTTGTTCTTATATATACGCCTTTTCCTAAAAAAAAAAAACTAACAACAAAAATTTCAATTCAAAATCCAATCGTAACATTTCGAATTCAATTTAACTCCTAAATCAGTTTAAAATGTTGGGAAAAAAAATTAGACCTCTAAATTTCAATAACAATCCATAAACTTACCACAATATACCAACATTTTACCAACTATGCCTAAATAAAATATTACACAATTCTAACAACTCTAGTTTCAATAATAATAATAAGAAAAGACCAGGTGCAAATCATATTTTTGGTACAAAATTCGTCAAATTGACCTATAATTCATCGCCGAAAAATCAAAAGTACGACATAGTTCGTCAAGAGTATTTTATAATTCGTCGCCGAAATATTAACCATACAACAAGATTTAATTTCATCCGTTCAAATGACCAAATCATTGATTGTCATTTTTTTATAAAAATATGTTTGTTTGCAACCGATCTTTTTTTATATTAATATTGATAATTAGTCAAGCACACACAACAATGACCAGATTCAACAAAGCAACGCGGAATGAGAAGAAAGACACTGCTAAACAGAGATCGATTTATGAACTCTCTGGGAGTTCTAAGAAATGAAGGTCTCAAGCACACTTGAACCCTTTTGGAATCTGCTTCCCACAAGCACTCACAATCATGCTAACAGCAACGGGAACCTTAACCTTCACAACACCAAGCACGTTCGCCTTAATGGCGGTGCATAAGCATAGAGCAGCCTCCGCATCAGCCAGGCCAGAAATGAGCGTGCAGCATTCCTTGCTCGGCGGGGTGCCAATGACTTCATGAACAAGCCCCAGCCAGCTGCCGCAGACTCCAAACTTGAGGGTGTCTTTCGGACACTTGGCTGGTTTAGTAGGAAAAGTTGGATGGGAGGGGATTGTGGGAGTAGGGATTGAAGGAGTGGTGGGAGGACAGATTACTTTGGTGGATGAGGATAAGGCCAAGAATGTGATGTTTAGGACAATGCAGAGGAGAGCAGCCTTTGAAAATCCCATGGTGCTTTTCTCTTACTCGGTTTTATGTATGTGATAGAGATACTGGAGCTTGTGTTTGTTTATCTATTTATATGAATTCATAATATTAACTAATAATATTGAAATATAAATTTGAAGCATAAGAAACTAAAAATAATGTGTGGTTTCTAAGAGAGGCTTTGTAGTGCCAGCTATCAGTGTTGTCTGATGCGTTCACAAGAGCACATTGGAGCTGTTGTTTAACAAAAGTGTGGGCACATGAGGGCAAGTGGCTTGTCTGATTACAATTGTGAATTTGGGGAAGTTAGGAAAATGACTGAAGCGATCTTAAACGGTGTTTGGGCTGAGAAAATGAATGAGACAAGTGATACGTCTAGCTCAGTACAACTAGCTAAATGAGCAGATTAATTAATGAATCATTCACTCCACCCACTGACATAAGACGATGCAAGAAAATTGCACAAAGGTAGAATCATAATGTTGACGTAAAGACCTATCTGTAAATCCGGAAATAAGGAAATACAGTAACAAGTACCGGTAAAAGGTTGGGAGAAAATGAACTTGGTTCCAAGGATGGAAAATGGATAGTGGCAATACTGGAGGGTAGAATCTACTTTCTAAAGTGGTGGAATTGAGTTTGAGGATACCATTTGGGAAGCCGAGGGAGAAACAAATGCGAGCTATGGAGCAATTTCTATGCTACATTATTACTTCTTCACCATGTAGCCAGCCAAGATTCCAATTAGGCCGATAAGCACCACAAACACAAACGACACACCTCCCGCGCTGCTTCTGCTGATTTCTTTTCGTAGGAGTTCCTGATCATGGGCAAATTTTAAATTAAAACATAGTGTGTGAAAGTTCTGAATGCTGCTGGCATTTACCGAACAAGCGTGCATCATGCTTTGTGAGTTGACCACTGTGTTCTGGAACTAAACTCGATCGTGCACATTGTGAAAGGAGTATAACTAAAGGGAAATACAAGCAGCAAAGAACCAAATGTAAAAATGGAAACAATACTAACTATAACTTTATATCATATATGTAACAATCAAATGCAAAATGCATGGACTGTCATTAAAATACCAAAATGCGATAAGCAAAAAGTATGAGTACTATACCAGTTCCTGACGAAGCCTCTGATTTTGTTGAATGGCAGAAGCTTTCTCGTCGGTCAACTTGGAGATAGCAGACCATGTCTGAGGAGTAGCACACTTCAGGATTAGCTCATACAGGTAAAATGGAAGATGATTATACCCATGATAGGCAAAATGAACTAAAACAGTCGGTGCATCAAAAACACATGCACATCTTGGTAATGAAAATAGAAGCTGATGCCCAATGTTAATAAGAGAATCTCCATGTTTTGCTCACAGACATGATATTGCATCTATGTCATTCAATGAGCATTCCATTGAGACACATGCACCCTACTGGTGGTGACATCACTGAGTGATACTTCATATATATAGTTTTCCTTCCCATGTATAACTTAAGAAAAGATATGACGGAGTAGATATATAACAGAGAGAAGCAACTTCATTGGAGAGTATTATATGGGACTATAACAGAGCTATACCCCTTTCCTACAAGAAATTTCCCCTATGTACTCCCTAATTACTGCCAACCTGGATAAGAAAAATGGCGCACTTCTACTTTAGAGACTCCCACAGCTATCCTCCTACAATGTATTAAGGATCTATCCAAGAAAGAAACCGAAACTTTGAACCGGTGTATGCAGTTGCACATCACTGCGCCATTGCTACTAGCAATAACAATTACCCTAGGTGAGTTTTCAATGAAATTTTCTAATCAGATGGTTATGTTCTGAGTTCATCTAGGATTGCTAGCATTTGAAGAGTAGCAGAAATTAATCTGCTCAGATTCTCTGTCTGTGATAATGTAACATGAGAAGACCATCTTCAAAGGAATTGTTTTCTTCATTACCCAAAATGTATGTTCCCCAACTCGTTTCCTTGTTGAGAAAAAAAATGTGAAATTGCAAAAACACTTATACTCACAACACTGCTATTTGTGTGTTCATACGAGGCATAATTCCTGCACTGCTAAACCTGATTGTGTCAATACCAGTTCGTTTCTAGCAGTCGCAGGTATTTATAGATTTTGAAATGATGCGCGACAATGACAAAGAATTACACCCAAATACGCAGCTTCAGAGACATACTGCTCAAACATTTATGGATAGTAAAACCGTACCTCTGAAGATTTCTCTTTAGGTTCATCCAGAGATCTACTCACCTGAGATCAGTAGCACAACTTTTAGCACAGTTCTAAAACAAAGCAGACATATTGGGGAGTTTGTCACTCAATACTTAAAGGGAATATAACACGATTGAGCAAAAGAGTAATACTTACTGAGTCAAACATAGGAGCACTGCCATTGTCTTGTGCTGATGCTCTAGGTGACGAACCTTCTTCAGATCCCTCAGGGACAGGAGATGGAGGCTTAGCAGCAATATAAACGACCCTTAATTTGAACTCCTCAACTGCCTTCCCTTCCTCCTTGTTGAACTACAAACAAAACAATGTGTCATAACAGGAGAGGAATAGTATCTAATCCATGCCTTGGATAGTCTCTGCTTTAAATATTTACAGGACTGGGTAAATCTCACCATTTCAGAAGTTATGTCTTTTGCGGCTGTGCCACTTGGGGCAACAACACTTTGCAAGAGGAATTTGTCCTTGCATTGCATGTCAGGTGGAGCTTCTTTTTGTGCTTGCATTGTAACTTTCAACATCCAAAGACAACAAAGGTAAAATTTAACAAAATGGCTCAAAGACTGGATAAATGCAGTACAATCACCGATGAGCTTCTTCCAAAGTGTATAAATGGAAATGAGATCATTGTGAAAGGTGTCATGGTACAAAAGGAAAGTACTATGTACCTACCCATCAACATGAAAATACATTGCACAATCTTAACAGTATGAAAATGCGAATCAGCTAGCACACCAATCAAATTCAAACCATGTCTATGTGTATGCACCAATCGACGTAAAAAAAAAGTGAAGCATTGTTCATTTTCTGTCAATTATAGATTCTAATCAAGAGGTGCGTATTACATGACACATCGGCAATTGTTCATTATTTTCTCTAAGTTTTCGATTTTACTCAAGAAATGCTTATTGCGATCATCAGCTATCACTCAGTACTTTCCCTCAGTTATAGATGTTAATTAAGTGATGCATATCACAAGAACAGCAGACTGCTACAGACAAAAGATAACTTTTACCTGTAACATTGCAAGTGGATCCAGGCAAGACAATTCCCGCATTTGGTCTAACACAATACTTCTTGGGGTTGGTTGTCTTCACCTATTTCACAAACACACAAATAAAACCACCAACAGAAAGCTATTAGGTATCAGAAATCCTCATCCAGCTCAGATACAACACACAAAACCGAAATATACCTTGAAAGCTACATACTCATCCGTCTTATTCGTCAACTGCATGCAACACGAACTCTGCTTCTTCTCCTCAACTTCATGAACCAAATCCAAAAACAATATCAAATATCATAAGCTAGGTCAAACAGTCAACAATTCAATTAAATAATTCGATCACTCACATCACATCCATCGTCAGCTCATAAACAAAAACATAAAATAAAACAGATAAAATAAGATCACGAAATTCCATCTCACGATCCACAACCACAACACAAATCCGCATGTCACTCCGACCAACATTCCCCTTCGCAGCTCATATTCCGCTCACATCCAAAAACAAAAATCACATCACTATCAACATGATTACGCGTCTAAGTATAAAAATGCCGCAACGAGGATGAAAATTGAAATTAAACTCAACAATCAAATTTGATTAAAGCTTAATTGTGAGATTTCGATCTATGAACAAAGCAGTTATGGAAAGTGGTTGGGGGAAGGACTTACAGGGGAATTTGAGTTCGGAAGGGTGGATGTCGAGGAAGCCTCCGGTGCTCATGATCGGCGATGAACAAGCTCCCGGCGATGAATCTGCGGGATTGATTTGTGAAGAGAAATTTGAGAGAGAGGAAAATGCTGAAGCAGTTGCTTCGAGTATTTATTTATTTGATCATTTTGATAATTTCTGTTATTTTTAGAATGAAAATTAAAAAGGAAAAGAAAAAAAGATTTATTGGAATGTGAGGGCGGAGAAGTGGCGTGTGTCCTCTTTTTTGGTGACGGAAATGGAAGGCTCAGGTTGCGTTTGTTCCGTTGGGGATATTGACCGTTTTGCCCTTGCATATTTGAAATTAAATGTTTTTTACATAGAGGAATGAAATATGATGGAGCCAAACAAATATTATTTATTAATAAAATAATTTAGATTCGTGTGTTTTAAATAAATTATGTATTTTTGAAACAGATTTGATTATCAATTTATCAGTTATAGTATTAAAATGACGTAGTTTATAATTATTTTACTTAAGTTACTACGTCCGCCTTTCCTATTCATTCAAATCCAAATGCTATTTTTATTTATTTAATGGAAAGTATTACTGTATTTATGAACAATAATTTTAAAATTGATTTTTGGAGGTTGTGTATTAAAGGGGATGGTATTTTGAAAATAAAGGACAGAAAGTAGAATAAAATGCGTGTGTATTAAATGATAAAAAGGAGCTTTTCATTAAAGTGAATGAATGTGGAGGTGGGACCCATTTAAGTGTGGAGGTGGATGACAATTAAATATGTCATCAGTTTTATATGATTAAATTCCATTCCAAGCATCTTTATGTAAAAGTAATTGGTGGTTGGTACCAAACTGTATTTTTTTTGATGAACGGTACCAAACTGTATTTTTTTTGATGAACGGTACCGAACGGTTTGGTTTGATACTTTGACATACTTTTCAAGTCATCAACTGTGGGTTGAGATGGGCTGAGCTGAGCTTGACTGGCCCATGATTGATAGTCCACTAACACAAACTGTACATTTTCCCGCACATCGCCGTTTAAAATTTTAGGGCTCGTAATATCTAAACGGATATTCACTCGATATTTCGAAGATTTTAAATTTAAATTATACATTTTCATTTCCTAATAAACTCTTTTGACCACAAAAACGATTAAAAGTTTATTTAATTTGAATTATTCTTAATTAATCTAAACCGTTGAGAATATCAACGGATATTAAAAATTTTGATTTCCGACGAAAACAAGTGGTTCTGACCAGAAGTCAACCCTAAAGAAAAATGGGCACACGAGATTGCTGAAAATTTTCTAAATGTCATTGTCAAATAGGGAAGGTTTATGTGTCATTGTGGCTGATGCCCCGATGATTAAGGAATTCATCATGGATTTTTACATTTCGATTTCATATATTGGAGAATTTACTGATGATTTCGGATGGATGTGCGAATTCATGGTAAAAGTGTCAAACCCGACCTATACTTTAGATGCGATGTATATTCCAATGATATCGGATCTTGTCAAAAAGCTTTAATAAAACTTTGAAGATCAATATATATACATAAAATTATCGCGACGTGTATGATAATATTATGAGTTGTCATACTCATACCCCATCATCAAAAATTAAAAAGTTGAAAGGTTATTACAAGTAAGCATCATGATCCCCCAACATAATGATGATCTAGTGGTGGGAACATCTAATTAAAGTTATAAAGTCAAGGTATCAGTTCTACCATGATATATTTATTCTATGAATTTGAAAGTTATCCGATCCTTACCAATTTTTTCCTTCAAAACAAACATCATGATCCCTCACATCAACCTACTCTTAGACTTTTTCTTTGACGTTACAAACAAAGTCAAAACTTGGTTAGGTATTAGTTGCCACCTCATTAGTCATTAGATCATGTGGAGTTGTGGACATTGTCTCATGTATTAATTAACTCCATATTGCCATCATGGGGCATAATATTTAGTCCAAACCGAAACACATTCTCAAAATTTTACAATACACAATATCATCAAATCATTGGCAACATGTCTCATGTGAAGTGCACTTTCAAAAACCTTAAATCTAGTCAAAATGCACGTTAAAACGGTTGGCAGTTGGGAGTTGGGCTTTTTGTATTTATCTTTTTGGCTGGCGGTTGATTCGGTTCGACTGCGGGTGGTGGTGGTAGGCCGGCTGCTCCGCTTGGGGTGGCTGTTTGTACAGGTTCCCAGCTGTGAATGACGGGATGACGTGCCCATGCCGAGGCGAAGTGGTGCAGCGGACTCCCGTTTATTCATGTTTTATTTTTCTTGTCTGTTCTGTACCCAGCTGGTTAACTTGTCCCAGCTTTAAGACCTCGATTCGCCATCGTCTTTGTAATTCACAGCTTAAATCAAAAAAATGCACGTTAAAACGCATACCGATGAAAAAATGAATGGGACATCTATCATCTACATATTAAAAAAAAAACAATAATAGTAGAATTTAAATTCTCAAATTCTTGAATTATAAGAAATTGTGAAAAGGACATTTCCCTAAATAAAATAAATAACGTATTAAAGTAGTATACTCAGTAAGGAAAAGGATCAGGTACAAAGTTGATATTTTGGTACAAAATACAAACTAATCATAGCCATTGGTCTTGTGATTGAATGGATGAGATTAAATCTTGATTTTTAGGGTTTTTTTGTGTGTGACGAATTATAAAATAAACCTGACGAATTATGTCGTCTTTTGATTTTTCGGCTCGTCTTTTGATTTTTTCAACTCGAATTTTGACGAATTATAAAATAAACTGATGAATTATAAAATGATTTTTACAAATTTTATATTTTGTAACAAAAATTTATTTTTCACCGGATGTAATGCTACTTTACCAAATAAACACAAACAGAATATTTCCGTTTTCGCAAATAAAAACACAAAATATACAATGCACAGCTTCGTGCTTCAGACGAAGAAGTCAATCCAAAGCATTCGCTTATTCCTTCAATCCACAGTCTCTTTACGCCTCGCACAGCCCCCAATTTCACTCAATCTCAATTCTCACTACCAATTCCGTCGCCCGCACGCATCTGCTTCGCACAAATCGATTCAATTCGACCCCACAGACCCCCCCCCCCCAATTCGTTGAATTTCAGTTGACAGCTGGTCGGTTGAAATTCGGACGATGACGGAGATGGATCAACAATCGCCCAAGCCTCCACAGATATCCGAGATGCTGTCGAAGTTCGCGCTCAGTTTCAGAACCAAAGCGATTGAATTTTTCGCTGAGGAGGAGGAGGAAGCTGAAAACCCTAACGGAGGCGGAGACGAGGACGGCTTCATTTCGTTGCTTGATTCTGCTGAGGAGGTGATTACGGGTCAGAGAGTTGTGGTTATCAAGCCCGACGAGATTGAAGCTGAACGCAGATCGGCAAATTCGTCGGATTCTGGGGAAGAGAGGAAATTTGTGGCGGTTTTGGAGAGTAGGGTTAGGACGGTAAATATTGATGCTGCGCTTGGCCATGCTTTGATTTCGTCGATTTTTGCTTCTCTTTCGTCTTTTCAGGCTTCGTATCTTCAGCTGCAAGCAGCTCATGTGCCCCTTTCGGAGGATAGTTTAGCTTCGGCGGATAAAGCACTGGTTTTGCAGCTGAGGAGATTGTCGGATTTTAAGAAGTTTTATAGGGATTTGAGGTGTAATCGGAATGTGCATTCTCCAATTGGTTCTTGTTTGGAAGCTCAGGTACAGGAGAATCAGAGCAAGCTCCGTGCACTTGGGACAGTTTCGAATCAGTTGCAGTTGGAGATTGATGCCAAAGATGGTCGTGTTTTGGAGCTGAGGAAGGAGTTGGAGAAATGGAGGATTGCGAATGCAAAGTTGTCCAAGAGGTTAGCTATGTGTTCGAATTTGCCTGCTTGTGAAGTTTTGATGACTGTTGGTGTGTTTAATTCGGTGTTGAGTGATACTGTTAAATCGATTCGGAAGTTTACGAAGCTGTTGATTGGGTTGATGAAGAATGCTCACTGGGATTTGGATTCTGCGGCGAGTTGGGTGCATCCTGATATTGAGTATGAAAAGAAAGGGCATATGCAGTACGCGTTTTTGTCCTATGTATGTTTACTTATGATGAAGGGTTTCGATTCGGAGAGCTTTGGGCTAAGGGAGAGTGGTGAGTCGTTTGTGAATAGTTTTTCAGGGCAGTTAGTTGAACATATATCCACAAATCCGCTGGAAGTCTTGAGAAGAGATCCAAGTTGTGATTTTTCAAGATTTTGTGAAAACAAGTACCAAGAACTCATCCATCCTACCATGGAAACATCAATTTTTGGCAATTTGAGTCAGAATAAGGGGGTCCTCGATTCATGGAAGTCACTGGGTGTCTTTTATGATTCTTTTGTTCAGATGGGAAGTTCTGTATGGACTCTTCATAAATTGGCATTTTCATTCAGTCCCGCGGTTAAGATTTTTCAAGTGGAAAAGGGTGCAGATTTTTCGTTGATTTATATGGAAGATGTCATAAAGAGAAGCACAACCACAGTCAGATCCAAGGCAAAGGTGGGATTTACTGTGGTACCAGGATTCAAAATAGGAAAAACCCCAATACAGTGTCAAGTGTATCTTACAGGCTTGAAGTGCAAAGACTAGAGCTTTTTGTCCAGAGTACGGGATGCAAATGGAAATTCACGCCAAAGTTAATATTGGGTACGAATCGAGCTGGTATTTCAGAATGTGTCCTGTTTTACTGGTCTCTATATAGGATGCAGGGTTGCATTCTCTACCTTTCAACTCTACCTTCGGAGTTCTCCAATGAACAGCTTAGGCATTAGTGCTTACGGTCTCTAGATATGGAACATTGGAACTACTCGACACCATGGTTATGTGCAGGGGTTCAAGTATTGAAGAATGGAAGTATGGAAAGTATCTACCCGGAGTTGTGGAGAGTATGCTTATTCTTGTTCCCAAATTAAACAACCCTCGTGAAGAATAATACTTCGCACTCTGGTTCGGGATTTACCCAGGTACATTGCGGTATGTAGATATGATTTATTTCACTTTGTGGTTGAAAACTTGAAATTCAGGTGGTCATCTAATTTTATTTTCCAAGGTGTGTAGACTCTAGAGTAAGCTGCAAATCTGAAAGTGCATTTTTTATTTCTCTTACCGGATATGTAGGGAATTGTACCTAAATTAATGGATTTGGAATACAAGAAATGTTTTTAGATGTAAATCTCAGTCATCATTTTCTTTTCTTTTATCGTTTACACATATAATTATTGTCTTGTTAGGGTATATAGTGTTCTCTATCTGTCAGTTTTATTTTTAATTGTATGAAACAAAATAGTGCAATAACTTCCTTAGGCATGTTTCTAATTGTAGATACAGAGTTTTTTTTTTCTTTTTGCCCTACTTCCAAACTTGAATTTCCTTTTTACCTTGCTCCAAACTTAAATATCACTTTTGCCCTATTTTTAACGAAACCATTTTGAGGGAAAACGGTTTGATGAGTAAGCATATGCGTGACAAATTTTGATCCCACGTGGACCAAAGGATGCGTACTCAATTGGCCACGTAAGAAACCGTTTCGGGGAAAAACAACTTTAATTTAAAGTAAACCATTTTGCAGAAATACGGTTTTGGTCAAAATAGAAAATAGGGTTTTCTCTCTCTCTTCTCCCCATCGGCTATCCTCCACTCGGAATCGCGACGGACGACGACGACGATTTGGCACAGTGACAGCTCTCCTTTCCTCGGTGACGGCTCCCTCTCCCTTCACACACGGCTGCAACTCTGAAAAGTCCGTGGATTCTGAAAATTGGAAATCAAACCGGTTCCTGGGAAAACGGTTTCACTTATTTTTTAAATGAAATTGTTTTCTTGAAACACGGTTTCACTGATTTTTTTAATGAAATCGTGTCCGAGATAGTACGTATCCTTTGGTCCACACCAAAATTTGACAAGCATACGCTTATTCATCAAATCGTTTTCTCCCAAACCGATTTGGTTGAAAATCAACTAAACCGTTTTCCGGAAAAACGGTTGTTATCGAAAATGAGCAAAATCGTTTTCCCCTAAAACGGTTTCGTTAAAAAAAAGGGTAAAAGTGATATTTGAGTTTGGAGCACGATAAAATTCGAGTTTGGAAATAAGAAAAAAAAAGGAAAAAAACTCTTAGATACACACAGTAGCCGTTCCAAAAAATATATACTTCTACAATATTATTCATGTCTTTTTAAATTCAACCTTTGATGGTGGGCTATCATAAAATTTTCTTCACACCAACAAAATTCATGATACAATTAATTTTTGGGTGTCAGCCCTGAGGGGCCTGACCATACATGGTAAGATTCATGATACAATTAATATTTCTCTTTTGTTCTACATAGCAGCTTTCATTAGAGAGCTTGGTTTTGAACTTTTCAACTGAACCTGATTGGCAATTAATCTCATCACATTGATTATTGCCCCTCCATTCGATATGGTCCAAAGGAGGAGTATCTACTACATTATTTGGTAGATCTATATATATATCTCCATATAAACTATTATTGGATCAAATGATAGAAATGATCAATAAAGTTCAATTCTTTTGTCTTTTACCTGAACAAAATGTGCAAAATTTCCAAATATATTTTTGCACAATTTTAAACTCTTTATTTGATTCAAGGATGATATCTAAGGATTCATTAATCCACCATATAATGGTGGATCCAATTGAGCGTTTCCCTGATCCAAAATTCTCGTCAATAACTATTTAACATAAACAAGATTTAATTTAAGTCAATAGTTAGGCCTTTTGATACACTAAAATATAAATAGAGAAGCGTTCAACTAAGTTGTAAAAATTATTAATTCTCATTTCGAAATTTGAAAACTGATCCATCTGTTGTAAAAATTCTCATTTCAAAAACATCATCTACATATTTAAAAGTACGTGATCCGGCTTGCATTTAACTCTGATCCAATATATACTTCTTATGGCTTCATGATTCGAACATCCTTCACAATGACAAAAAAAAAACATATCATCATTCTCTCTTATCCATTTTCTCTCTCATCTTGTCATGTCTCATGACTATTTTGATCAAGTGCACCCCACTCATGATCAAATAAAAAGTTCATCATCATTCTCTCTCATCACTACATAAATTATAGTAGCTCATAAATATTAAGATTAATAAAAATATATCAAAGTGTATCTCGTGTTATAGAGCTCAAAAAATTATGATTATTAGTAAATTGTTTTTTAACTTTGTAATTTAGAAGAATTATTCGTTAAGATCAAAATATAAACTGAACAGTTTCTTACACAGGACACGTGTCGCGTTGCAATTGGTTCACGCCTCATGACCAAATCTAATTTTTGGTCATGAGATGATCTTTTTTACACTTTGTCAAGGATGTTTAAATCTATGATCAAAAAGATCATGGTGGTGGTGGTGCATATTTTTTTGATCATCTCTCATGACACTTTTCTATATGATAAAAAAGATCACGGTGGGGATGTTTTTACAGACAGGAAATGATCATGACAATGTAATGACATTTCATTTTCTGACACTTAAAATAGTTATATTCTTTTCTTTTCTTTTTTGATGGAAGAATAGTTATATTCTTAATGTGTGAGATCCCTCATTGTTTCTTGAGACAGTATCTCAGCTGCTTGCAATGCAGCATGATGACCATTTTCACAAATTTAGGAATCCATTAGCAAGCATTTAAGCTGAGACACATTAAGGGTCAAATCACTTGTTCAAAACAAACAAAGAAAACAACATCTAAGTTGGCCCTAAAAGGAAATTAAACCAGGGTTCTAAGAGAATTGCATACTAGCTAGTTGGTGGTAGTACATGGATGTGTACAAATCGACTGCAACTAAACATACAAGAGCAAACACTGAAGGAAATAATGTCATTTGGTTCACTGCAGAAACCCATCTGATCTCATCACAAGTCCACCCTCTCACCACCTCCAGCTTCCTACTATAAACAAAAATCATCATCAGCTCAATGAGCTTCTGTTTTCAAATTAAAACATCATTGAATCAAAACAATACACCATAGCTTCAGATTGTTCATTAAGAGTTGCAGAATAGGTTATTGGACATGTGAACTAGGGTTTGGACTGTGCTATAGCTCGAAGAGAGATGCTTATTAGGGTACCTGTTGAAGCAGGTTAGCAGCAGATCTCCTCACGGACTGGTCAGGCAAGAGTCCGAAGTGAATGTGCGGGAAGTGGGCCCACTGCGTGTAATCACAGTATGAGAAATTAACCAATAACCCTAAGTGACCCTAAACCCTAACCCTAGTCCTAACCCTAACCCTAACCCTAACTCTAAGATACAGTAGTTAGAATTTGACTTCAATTGAGAATGTCCTGTAATCAAAATACACACGCTTACATTTTTGGCAGCTGCACTGAAGGCCTCCCTGTGGCTTATATCTGGGTTTTCAGCTTTGATGCGTTGAATCTCCTCCCTAATTAATTATGTTACACAAAGTCAGCTATTTTGCATGCTGAGCAACTATTTACAAAATTGATTTTAGATAATAAAAAAATGCATACTTGATGAACCGATTGTAAGCACTGGGGACTCTTTGTCTCTTCTCTGGAGCTGAGAGAGTAAGAGAGAATGTATACAAACAGAGATATGTACTCACATATATGTGGTTGAAAATGAATGAATGAAAAGACACATATAGAGACAAGCAGCAAAAGCAGAGAGCATTAAATTTGCATGATTCAGAGAGATGTATGCTGTGTGTTTGCTACTGCTCATTTATGGTCTTGAGAGAAGGCCAAGCCAACCAGACACATTATCTCATCTCTTTGCTATAGCTAGAGTCCCACTTCATGTGATCATTACTTCATCATCAACATCAGATACACATTTCTAAGGATAATCTACTTGCATCCACCATACGTTTTTTCCTCCATGTATTTCCGGGGGGAAAAGATCTGATCTATCACTACACTCCAGATATGTACACAACACTGCTGGATATATTACCATATAGATAATGACTACAATGCCCTTGTTTTGTATAGATTTGAGGATTTTATTCCAAAAAGAAACCAAAAAAAAGGGTAACTAAATCCTAAGTGAAAAGCACTTCTTCATAATGTATAGTGCAAAAGCTCCATATAAGGCTGGCTTCTGAATCTCTAAAAGGTCGAGTGACTACGAATCTCTAAGTTTTGGGAAACTACGGTAGTTTGAATTTGAAAGCCCTATATATGAGTGCAGTTGCATATCGTCTCTACTGAATTTAGTATAAATCAATATTTATTTCAGTTCAATTCCTCCAAACATATGTAATTCATAACTGAAATAATGTATCATGTATGGCACCTTTTATAAATTGTAAGCTAGAATAACCTAAGTTTAACTTTTCAAGTGAATTCCTGCAATGATCTTTTATGAATGCACCAAGTCCGGTGGACAATTATATCTACTGGGTTTCTATATCACAGCTAGCTAGATAGATGTTTAGATCTGTGTTTGTGTTATCAAGGTTAAGCCTGATCAGCAGGTGCAGGACATCTATGCAAAAGTCTGAAATAAGGAAAACTTTTTCTGAAGACCTAAGTTAATCACTTACGCCGAACAGCTGGAGGTGCAGGCAGAAACTGATCAGTT
Organism: Rhodiola chrysanthemifolia; assembly: GCA_033675395.1. Lineage (NCBI taxonomy): Eukaryota > Viridiplantae > Streptophyta > Magnoliopsida > Saxifragales > Crassulaceae > Rhodiola > Rhodiola chrysanthemifolia. Next base: position 4,437,100 of record CM066207.1, read on the forward strand.
TGCACTGGCATCATCATCATTTGCTCATTAGGGTTTGGCAACTGGTTCATCAGATTCAAATTGGCCTGCATCTCCTCCTACAGATCAAATAGAACATCAGAGATCCGCCACATTCAGGGAAAAACATCATCTCACTAGCATTTTCACAGAAACCCTAGTGAAGATCTTTTACCATAGTGAGTAGATGATTTTGGGGGTTATTGAAGAAATTAGCTGCTGCATGATGATGAGATGGAGGTGCAGGTGATGGGAGAAGAAGCCCCCTCATGTTCACAGACAGCAAATTGGTGCAGTGACCGCATCGAACCGTTACAGTCTTGAACAAGCAGCTTCCAGGAACACTCACCTACATAACCCTCACAAAAAGCAAACCATATAAGAACCTGATCAAACCTATCTATATGCACACATGTCGTTAAAGAACGTAAATGAATTAGGGTTTTGTAATTTGAATACCGCAAGGACAGTGTCACAATGGTTGCAGTGGACATAGCAAAGCTGATCTGAAAGAGAGGGTGTGTGCTCGAGGATATGGTGGTCCGGTGAGAAGGAAGATGCTGATGAAGATGACATTACAATAAGATCAATCAAGATCTTTTAGGGCTGGTGAGTGAGTGAGTGATTGAATCAGTGTGATTTGACTGATGATGCTAGATAGATAAATTCAATTTCAGGGACGATGATGGTGTCCTATATGTATAATTGGTGGATATGGAATTGATATATTCTGCTTCTCACTAGTTTTTCACGCACAACTGAAGAGAAAGAGTAGATCAGATATGGATGAAAATCAACAGAGGCACATATTACCCTTACCCTAATTTATATCTCTCTATCAACTTGATAACAACAATAATGTGACAACAATATTTAATGGCATTTCTAAATCAAGTTATAATTCCTTTTTAGTATGATTTGTTTGACTTTGTGAACAACATTAATTTGAAAAGTTTTATTTGCCTGAAATCATTTGAGTTGACTTGTTTATATGCTTGGTGAAGTGATATCTAAACCCTAAATCTGCAGGATGGTCGACAAGATGCTAATATATATTTATAATATATCTCTTGAAAAATAAGTCACGGATTCAGAAAAACAGAAACGGACAAAATTTGTTGAGACAGTTTATTAATTAGTCCTTTGATTTCTGATGTATTTGTCATTTTTATTTGGGTGCATCAGATTTTCAAAATTTGGTGAAACATATAGAGAAGAATTATGGAAAAAAACGTATACATATGAATACATGTTTATTAATTACCTAGGTTTACAAATGTAAAATCATAATAGATCTCCTCCGTCCAAATAGTTCCTTTATCATTTGGATGTAAGCACGCTCATATCCGAAAGTTTAAAATTCCAGAAACATATAAAAATTGTAAAAATCATATCATCAAAGTACATTTCGAAACAAACCAATACACTAGCATCATCCAGTAAAAATATATAGAAATTGTGGATGTGGTGACTCATGGATCCACCAAATAGTGGTGAGTTCATCATCAAAAGTATGTTTCAAAACAAAGACAATATATTTTTACTCAGAAACTAGATGAAAAAACTTGTTCTCAAAAGTAAAAGTGACATTACTTTATTGTTAGATACTGTAGTAGATCTCTTAACTAGGAAGGGTGCAAATGAGACGATACGTTTGCTAGCTACTCGTGAACGAGTTCGGTCAAAACTCGATTCGATTTTAAACGAGTCAAGCTCGAAAATAAATTTGAAGCTCGTTAAATAAACGAGTCAAGTACGAGCAAGAGGGTGCTCGACTCGTTTATGTTCGCGAACAATTCGCGTTTATGTGTTCGTTTACATACTCCATTAAAACTCGTTTATATAATCGATTAACACTTTATTATAGTGTTTGAAACTCGTTAATGAGCTCGATTGAAGTAATTTTGTACACTTTAAAATACTTTTTCAGTGAAAAGCTCAATTAAAGCTCGTTAAAACTCGTGAAAAGCTCGATTAGAGCTTGTTCCAACTCGTGAAAAGCTCGACTAAAGCTCGTTAATAGTAAATAATCACATTAATTTAAATTACTTTAATTACTCGTATAAAACTCGAACTCGGCTCGAAACTCATGAAAATTAAACGAGCCGAGCTCAAACACATGCATGTTTTCAAAACTCGAAAATACTCGGCTCGAACTCGTCAAATTTTAAACGAACCAAGCTTGAACAACCTAATACTCGACTCGTTTGCAGCCCTATATAGCTAGGTTCAATTAATCTCTTCAAGAGATGGTAAATTATAGCAGTTCTGCAGTTGTACTTTGAAAGCCATAAATAAACTAGAACAGTAGTTAGTTAACTCAATATAATATTTCTGTTTAACAGACAATGAGGAATTTCAAAGGTCCAGAAGTTAATTAAATTGTCCAGTAAAATGCTAACTAACATACTTTGCTAGGTACATTTCAAGTGTGCAAAGTATATCATCAAAAAAAAAAGTGTGCAAAGTACAATTTGTTTAACTATGATATCAATATAAAAAACTTAATTTGTGTGAAAACTGAGAATGTGTGATCAATGTGAACGGTTGCAAATCCCAATGGATGGGATCGAGAGAGAGATCTGAAGAGAGAGAGAGGGAAGATCAGAGAAAGGGACGTGAGCATGCATGGCCATTAGCTTCTTCTTCCACATTCATTAGTTGTTTTCACATCACTTATTATGCTAGCTACTCTTCTCTACTGTGTCTGGCATATGTGTGACACTAGTTAAATTCTTCTTCATTAGGGTTTTGTAACCAATTCCTAATTAGGGTTTGTCACTTATTGCTACTATAATCAGAAACCCTAACGTTGTATCAAAGCCGTGTATGAAGAGACTGAGATCAATGTGTCGGTCCAGTTGTACAAAATACACCCAATACAAAGATTGGGCAATTATCACAAAATTATTACAGTACAGTACAGATTCAACAAAAGGACCGGCTTTGTGCAGTAAGCTTTAAATTCAATGACATGACCACACAATCTAAACAGCTTCTCAGAGACCTCGATCTTCTCATATACACAGATGCTTTTTTGTCAGACAAAAAGAAAAGAAAAACACAAATCCGATCCTGGTGGGCTGCTCTGCTGTGTTTTAATTCGATTTTAGGCCTAGGGTTTACTATCTCTAACGACTCTAAGTGGTCCATGGAGAGATTCATCACATATCGATCTGGAAAACCCTAGAGGTTCTTTTGCAAACTCTATAGCTGTAATTTGCAAAACTCTATAGCTGTAATTTGCAGCAAGGTAGCTAGCTAGCTGATGGTTCTAGGTTGAAGTCCTGAGAGAGTCTGCAAAAGCCTGCCTATAAGAACTTTTTTTTTATTCAACTTTTTAATATTTTCATAATTAGGTGTGTTTTTCTTATTGATTAGTTAGAAACAAAAGTTCTGAGAACAAAATGTTTTCAAATTTTCTGAAAAATGGAGCTGACTGTTCCTTCAAAAGAACTATCAACATCTTTATTCATTGAGATTTGAATCAATGTCCAGTGAGCAGTGAGTTGCTACCTATCTTATATCTCAGTGACAAACTAGGGCTTTCAATAATGCCTTTCTATTTTGAGTGATCACTTTGATAGGCATTATTTCTATAACATTGAATTTAATTGGGATCTGTTTAAACCTAGCTAGATTTGTGATGCAGTACATCAAAAAATTGCCGCCCGGGGCTTGCTGTGCAACCACAGACTCTCTCTGTACACGTTAGGAAACACAAAAGGAAAACAAAAAAGTTACTCAGCTCTAAAGTCTAAGTGTGTTTTGCACTTGAAGAAAATCAATTGATGTGGTTATTGGTTTCATTTTTTTATTTAGGATCTAGTGTTAGAATATGTCTCATCTGAAAAGTAGCCTCATTCTTATAAGCTTTCATCATTCTTTCATTCTAGACCATAATTTCATACAGATTAATTAGATGAATAATTAGGTGAATGTATTGGTGAATTTCGGTAGCTCATATAGTAGTATACTCTCATAGTATATAACTAAGTTCAAGCTTGCGAGTCATGATGATTTTATACAGTCATATAAGCTAACATCTTTCATTCTTGGCGATGTGAGATATTATTTCATTTGTATCTTTTTTTTAAAGGGAAAACTCAACCAATGCTCATTGAATACATATTGAATAAACTCTTGCTTGAGTGCAAATTGAATAAACTCTTGCTTGAGTGCATTAGCCAGCAAACCACGCCACCCATATGTAATTAATCACGCCCTAGTGTGATAGACTCGACCAAGTTAAAATATTTCAACTTTTTAAAGTGTTTAACAGATAATTCAAACCTGTGATCTTGAACAGTCTCGTTTCAGTCCACCCACTTGGCCACCCTTTTCGGGGCCTCAACTGTATCATATTCAGCATATATCAACACAGTTCAAACATGTGGATAGATTCAGCTGATTGGGAGGATAAGTGATCATACACATCTGACTTGATCAGACCCTTATAAGAGCACGTTTGCAACGTTCAAAAGGTAAGGAGCAGTTCCACCCTTTTTCAACGCTGCGCATGCTCTAACGACCATACACATAATTAATTTATTACCTTGTAAAAACTCTTCAAGCATACCGCAAGGATGTGGCAGCTAACATATACATGCTGATATTAATATAAAAATGTAAGGGTTCGAGTCCCACTAGTAATACAAGTACTTTATGGGATATGAGTCTGAAGTTGTTTGGTCCTTACTCTTAAATAAATAAACTAAGTACTATCAAGATCAACAAGGAGGAATCGTGTTTTTGAAATTGAATCTAGCCTTGACCGGCCATGGGTGGACAACATTATTTAGTTACATGTCTCTTGCCTCATAGTGTAGGCACTAAAAGTTTGAGAACCAAATCAAGTTTATTTAAAGTATAAATGGGCTGACCCACAAGGGATATTTGGGTCAAAGCTACAAGCCCAGTCCATGAGTCAGACTCAACCCAAAGCACGGGCTCAATCTCAAGCCCACTAGTGAACTCTATAAATAGAGCACTTCACTTCACAAAGAATACATTCTGAAATTTGAGAAGAAAGCACAGAGAAGAGTGCTCTCAAAAGAAGCGTCAACCGTCAGCCGCCAGCAACCGACAAGTACGTGAGATCAAGTCATCAAGACCCTCGCTACGCAAGAGACGTTGCACTACGCCTTCATCCGCCGTCTGCCAAAGCATCCAACCGCGACGCAGATACGTGAGACCAAGTCCCCGCGACCCTCACTCCGCAACGCAGACACGTGAGACCAAGTCCCCGCGACCGTCAACCGCAACGCAAGCACGTGAGACCAAGTCCCCGCGACCCTCACTTCACTGCGCACGTGAGATCAAGTCATCAAGACCCTCGCTACGCAAGACACGTTGCACTACGCCTTCATCCGCACACATCAAGCTGAGTAGACCGAATCAAGCAACACCGTAGAATCAGAGGAAGCATTTGAGATAACGAACACAACTTCCGCTCTCAAGCATAAATCATTTGTAAAACATTATTTTGTATTTGATACGAAATATTGTGACGTTACACATAGATCTGTCGTTCTAGTTTGTATTGTTGACAAATGGCAGAGTGAATTGAAGTCTTAAGAGCACAAAATGGTACAAGTAACAGGTCTCGTGTTGTACGTCTTTGTAGGGCTGGGAGTACATTGTAAAGTGTGAGTGTGTTCGGTAACATTGCATATAATGCAACTGAAATCACTGCCTGCCTTTTTTTTCTTCATCTCTGGTTGCCCGATTTTTTCTCCTTAGTCCTTACTGCCCTTGTTAGTTAATTATGACTTATGAAACTAATTCGAGTCATTTCGAGAAAGCGACAAAAGCCCATTTCTAAAAGCAGTTTGGGGAAAGCACAAATTTGCAGTGGTTTTACCGCATAATGCACGATGGTTATTCAGCGAAATAAAAAACGATGCATAATGTCAAAAAAAAAAAATATTGTATAATGTAAAAAAAAGAAGAACACTACATAATGTCAGATCTGTAGTAATTAACGATGATATGACTTAGACCTGCACAAATCCGGGTCAGTCCGCCCGGCCCGACCCGTTCGCCCGGTTATTTAAACGGGCTTGGACATACATTATAGCCCGACGGACCAGTCCGACCCGGACCGTATTTCTTTTAGGGCCGGGCCTGGACACCTATTTTAGCTCGACCGGGCTAAAAAGTCCGCCCATTGAACCGCAAAAAATTAAACCTAATGTTTATTATATATTAATTTAGAATAAAAAATAAAAAGTCGGAGTCTGTTTTGTTAATGTTTTGTATTGTGAGTCTGTCAAATTTTGATTCATGGACATTATTTTGTTAATGTTTTGGGTTAATCTATTATGATACATCATTAGACATAAAAAATGTACTGTTTTTGCACAGGGAATTATTTATTTTTATCAAGTTATACAGGAAATTTAAATATGTATTAACACATATTTGTATCGGGTTGGCCCATTGGATAATCCGGTCCAGTAAACGGGCGGACTTGGATATAATTTTGAGCCGAATTGAACGGGATGGTTTAGGCCGGTTCGGTTGTATGGACTATAAAATAGAAATAGCCCGAACTGAACCTGCACATATGACTTTCCTATGCGTCAATTTTTACAAGGATAGTCAAATAAGACCTTATATGCGACCATTTCTTTTCTTTTTTTGATAGGTCATGCGACCATTTCAAAAGCAACGTAACTATGTCAAATACTTTCGCATCAAGTGAATTCTAATTTAAGCAAAATGCTAAAATTCTTTGGGTATGCTAGCAATTTCTTTTCCTTATTTCTTTTCATGAGCGGGGCATATAAGCCCAATACCTGCAAGTAGATCATCTAAGGCATATGATATGCACTCATGACTTGTGAAAGGGAAATTTTATATATGGGCCACAAAGTCCACACAAAGAGAATATGGCCTCAACACCAAGTAGAACCCTCTACAAGAATAATCAACTTTACCCAAAAAGAATGTATATAGAATATAATATATTGAGAACAAGAAGGCACAAAAAGATACACAAACCAAAATTACCAAAGCAACAACTACATTTTGCTTTCTCTTATACAACACTAGACAATCATGAGAGCCAGTTCAGAATCAACATGTCATGAAAAGAGTTATTTATCACCCTTGCTCTTAATTCTCTTCATGGCTTTGAACATCAATTCTGCCAACGGTTACACTTTCATCTATGCAGGCTGCTCTAATGAAAAGTACCAACCAAACACCAATCCTGAAAGCTTTGAATCCAATCTCAACTCTATCTTCACATCGGCAGTCTCTTCTTCCTCTCAAGCCCTCTACGCCGCGTTTGCCTTAGGTAACGATAGCTCTTCATCATCGGAGTCCACGATCTATGGCCTTTACCAGTGTCGGGGAGACCTCAGGCTCGCAGATTGTTCGAAGTGCGTTCAAAGTGCTGTGACCCAAATATGCCTAATATGTCCCTACTCATATGGAGCAAGTCTGCAGCTTGATGCGTGTCTTTTACGATACGAACACTTCGACTTTTTAGGTACTAATGACTTAAATGTGGTGTACAAGAAATGCAGTCTGAAGACGGGAAGTGATCTTGAGTTTCTGAAGAGGAGAGATGATGTATTAGGTCAACTAGTAGGTTCGAGCGGGTTAGGGTTTTTTAGGGTCGGTGGCGGTCAGGGTGTGGAGGGCTATGGACAGTGCTTGGGTGACTTGAATGAAGGGCAGTGTGGCCAGTGCTTGGAGGAGGCTGCAAGGAAGATGAAAGTGTTGTGTGGAGCTTCTGCAGCTGGTGATGTGTTTTTGGGCAAGTGTTCCTTAAGGTTTTGGGCTTATGGCTACTACCATTTGTCAACAGGTACATACAGTTTGGACATTATTATACAACATTAACTTGTTTAGACATGTATATATATGTAACAGTTTTTATTAAGAAATATTGCATAATATCCAAACTGTGTATTCTGATCTCTTACCACCACATGTCATTTCTTCTATTGCTTTTCATATAGTGTCAGATAATGTACCAGTACCACGAACATATTACTATACATTCATATTGTACATGCACAAGGAGCGCTCAAATGAGTATTCTTTATTTTTTTCAAAAACTTGAAACCCCAATCTTCACCTTCCAAAATGCATCATTAAGTTATTTTGGTGGTGACACGTGTCTCATGTGCATTTTCCAAAATGCATTTAATGCAAGTCAAAGTCACATTTTTTGACTTTGCTTTTTGGACATGTGACACATGCAGATTCAAAGATGCATCATGATCTAATGGTGAGATTTGAGTTCTCAAGTTCTCGAATTTTTAAGGATTCTCAACCGAGCGCTCCCCGTGTCTGCATTTAATATATTTGTCAAATACATTCTTATATAATAACATCTTGCATTTTATCAATAAGATATATGTTAGCTAGTCTACTTCTTTGGTATGATTTTCATCAAAAAATTTACACCACTAGGTTCTCGAGGAAATGACGACGATGATGCTGGCAAGACTGTTGCGATTATCGTCGGTGTCATAGCTGGAGTCGCGATCATAATTGTTGGTCTTTCATTTTGTCACAAGGCACTAGGTAATATTAAGGCAATAATTACCATGCCTTATTGCTTACTGCTTTTCTGTATAAAATCATACTTATATATCTATCTAGCTAGCTAGAAGATGCTTTTCTGATATGATTCGGAAACTGAGACAAAGTGATATGTATATGATGATGCAGGATAAGGTTTTGAAGGACCAATTTGGACTTAGAATAACACTGAAAATGGAAGATAGTGGAAGAAGAAATGCAAAGATAAAGTGTTGAAAAAGTTGTTATTGTGATTACATACATTATTCTGTTGTAACATATGTGAGCAAAGCCCTTTCTTGCTGCTTTTTAAGTAAGGTAGATTTTTTTTAAAAGTAAAAACAGGAAATAAAATTCCACTAACAATTATCAAACTCATGTCATAAGATGCATTCAGGGTAGATTGATCGTCGACCTCTCCATGTTCTTTACATGTCTGATTCAATATCAATGCTAAGATTTGAATTGGTTGAATTCTATAATACAATTTGAAGTTTAAATTTGAAAATCTTGATCATTTGATAATTCTATAAATTTTTGCTTGCTTTTCTTCTTCTTCTTATCTTGTCTCTTTAGTTTGAAGACGACGCATTTAATATTTGAACTCAGGTAATTTTGAGATGTTTAGTTTGAAGACACCTTTTTTTTAATACCGCTAGACCACATCCACATTTTGAAAAGTACAATTTTCGTTCTCGTTCCCTATCGAACTTATGAATGAACAATATTCTCAAGTGAATGATCTCTATTTGAAAACAAATGTCGTCTTTGAGTCATTATTAACATTGCACCATGTAAACATTTATTTTCAAGGGTTGAATGCAACATAGTAGCTCTCAAAATAGCACGCAACAAAGATATATGCTTATATGGCTGCTGCTGACAACGTGTTGGACAATTTGTACAGGATGAGTAAAATTTATGTATAATTAAAACGTTTCAGATTAGAAACTAGAGAGTAAATTTATGGACATATGATAATAAAATAGACAGATAATATGATACAATGAACAAACCAAAAGAGGCACAAGCGAAGTTTTTTTTAAAGCATTTAGGTGTCGGATTCACGAAAATAAGTAAGAATGATACTCCTTTAAGTGGAGACTATTGACTTCTTGAAGAAACTAAACTCATTACAACTACCATTTATGTTTTCTTCTATGTTGCATTCAACATTGCAATGGCGGAAAAAGATCTCGGCGCAGCGGAGTCAAATGCTGCGAATGTCAAAACGACGTCGTTTCAATTACATTTCTTTTTAAAATATAACAGTCGTTTTGACACTCGTAATAATTTGTTGCGCTGCATCGGATCCGAATCCACCAATGAAGTCCCTTGATGTTTCTCACACATCTTGGAAACTCATATAAAATTTATGTTGATTTTTCCGATGACAAATTAAGATTTGAAGTAAAAAACCGAGAAATTGATTTAATGGGGGACAATACATAAACAATAAGATCTATGAAAAAACTAATTCATGTCGTTACTGGATTTTATTCATAATTATTTATGGAGAGCATTATATGGAAATTAGAGAGGATATTAACTAAAATTTAATTACTCTTAAATACAATTTGTGAAAATCAATGGATGTCACCCCATTCACATAAACTAGGTATTTATTGATATTTCCAATGCACCATGAAAACTCAACTCTTTTAATCATATAAGCAAATTCATTCCTTTATATATAAATCATAATTGAAGTTCACTATATCGTTTCGTTTTCATTCCACACACATTTTCCAAAAATCCCATTGTCATATTAATATAGTAGACAAATATGAGTTATCAATCCTAGCAAGCGTACGGTCACTCCACATGCTGACGCGTGGCACTTACAATGGACAACTATGCATGGCTCCATGCGGCCACCTCTCCTTCATCACCGCGCTATAAGTTCTTTCATTGCATTTACACAGCTATGTTATTGTCATAAATCCACCATGCCAAACGGCGACGTTTCCACCATGCACTACTCCTCCGCCGTTCTCCTTCTTCTCCTAATCTCCGCTTCTATGGCGGCCGGAGACCAGCTAGAAGACACTGTTATCTATGGTTCTATGGCGGCCGGAGAAGACCAGCTAGAAGACGCTGTTAAAATGGCGATAAGTGGCATTTGGGAGGCGCGTGAGTACATAGAGGCTTTGGCTAATAAGGTACACGGGTTGGGTCGAGTGAGCCGGATCGGTGCTGCCATGGACGATTGTGCACACTTGTATGATGCAACTCATGACCGGTTGAACCGGCTGATTGCGGCTCGGGGTCGTGGCGTGGATGATGGGTTGACGTGGCTGAGCGCCGCTCTTGCGGCTCACCGGACGTGCTTGGATGGAATGAGGGAGGTCGGGTTCCGGGGCACCAGAATTACTAATGGACGCAATGTGACCCGCTTGCTTGGTGACGCTCTTGCTTCGTATAAACTTGATTCGGGTCGGGTTCAGGATCGGGTTACAGGTCAAACTTTATATATATATATATAAGCGCTCAAATGAGAATCTTTTATTTTTCGAGAACTTGATACCCTAATTTTCACCTTCCAAAATGCATCATCAAGTCATTTTAGTGGTGACACGTGTCCCATGTGCATTTTCCAATTTTTAAAAGAATACTATCGGATTCTTACATTTATTCTCCCATCATAATTCGAAACGTGATAAGAGAAATCGTAACCACTACTCTTATCACTCGATCAGGCCTGAAGGGCAAGTCAAGCTCTTATTAAACTTACTTTGGAGGTTTTGTCAATCAATTATTTACAGTGTCATTGTGATGTTTGGTTAGGTGAAAGAATGAGTTATGAGGCAGGAAAAGTGAATAATGAGGGGCTTTTGGCATCATGGAACCCTTCGAAATCGAATACGGATTTCGTGGTGGCGAAAGATAGGTCGGGTACTAACACCACTATTAACGCCACGGTGACCGGGCTTTTGGCATCATGGAACCCTTTGAAAGCGAAGGCGGATTTCGTGGTGGCGAAAGATGGGTCAGGTACGCACACCAATATTAATGACGCCGTGAACGCCATGTCGAAAATGGGCAAAAACCGGCCCCGGAGATTTATTGTGTATGTCAAGGCCGGAGTTTATAACGAGAATATTGTGATTGAAAGAGACTTGAAGAACGTTATGTTTGTTGGTGATGGCATTGACAAAACAATTGTTACTGGTAGCAAAAATGTCGTTGATGGATTTACAACTTTTAATTCTGCCACTTTTGGTGAGACTCTTCAAATTTTAATATCGTAAGCCTAAATCCTAAATAAATTTAGTTATGATCAAATTTTATATTGTTGTAGGGGTTTCGGGAGACGAATTTTGGGCGAGGGATATGACGTTTGAGAACACGGCAGGGCCACAAAAGCACCAAGCTGTTGCGTTGAGAGTCGATTCAGATTTAGCGATCTTTTACAAATGCAGCATGAAAGCGTATCAAGACACACTTTACGTCCATTCATTAAGACAATTTTATCGCGATTGTGAAATTCACGGGACAGTAGATTTCATATTCGGCGATTCAGTGACGGTTCTTCAGAACTGCAACATTTTTGTACGAAAGCCAATGCCAGGTCAATCCAACACGGTCACGGCCCAGGGCAGGGACCACCCCGATGAAAACACTGGCATTGTCATCCACGCATCTCGAGTCATCCCATCATCGGAGTTTGTAGCAACGAAAAATGATCCTAAGAGCTGTAAGAGCTTCTTGGGCAGGCCGTGGAAGCAGTATTCGAGGACCGTGTTTATAAAAACCGATCTAGACGGTTTGATCCATCCGAAAGGGTGGAAGGAATGGAAAGGTAACTTTGCTCTATCTACATTGTACTATGGAGAGTATATGAATACAGGGGCCGGAGCGAATACAAATCAGAGAGTTAACTGGCCAGGATTTCATGTGTTGCGACCGGAAGAGGCGAATCAATTTAGTGTGAGCCAGTTTTTGACGCACAGCGCGTCGTGGATCACGCCCACCCGTATCCCGTATTCGCCCGAAATTTGATACTGAAAGTGAAGTTAGGTTGTCAATAGTTGCATGTGTACTAGAATTATGTGGTATTTACATGTACCAAATGTTTGTCAAATCAACGAAGAATAAATAATGTAAAATAATTTTTTTGAAAATAAAAGGGTGGAACTGAAATATGGTTATTAGTGCGGAATTTGATCCAATTCAAGGCATCCGTAGTAAGAGAGCAATGACAAATAAGCAAAAATATCAGTTTTCCATAAAAGTCATGTAGCAAGCAGAGCTAAAAGCAATGAGCAAAAATGACTTTTTACTCTATATATTTTAACACAACAAGAGAGTAAAGAGCTATGAGCAAAAATAGCAACATCTCTATTATCGAGCATTATCACTTCTATTATTTCTTCTTTTTTTTGTCCCAAGATTCTTTAATTTTTCTGATTTTTTATTCTTTGAGTTTTAATTTAAATAGTTGAATGTCGTCTAACGTTCATTTATGACATTTCTGACTTTTATTTCTTTCAAAACCAAGAAAAAGTAGGTTTTATTCTCTCTATCTTGATATATGCATGCGGACTCCACTTATTGTTTTCCTTTCCAATACCCTCTCCATTATTGCTCACATATCAAACATTATTTTTTGCTCTCTTTTTTTCTCACCTGCTGTATGAGAGCAATAAGCAATAAAGTCTCTCTATTATTACTTATTGCTCTCATTGGCGTGAATGCCCTCAATCAAGTGAAAATTAGTTTTTCAATAAAACGGTTACATTTTTCAGTCAAAACTGTGTAAATATTGAGAATGTTTTAGTTTTTTATTTAGAAATTATATTATATCGTCATTTGTTTTTGGTTTGGGATACTTAATGAAGTTCTGACTCAAAATTTCACAATTTTTTTTTGATAATGGGGTACAACAATTAGGAATAATACAATACATATGACGCCTTATCATATAGTATATATATTGATATTTGAAGCTCTAGTAAGACATCTTGACCGGATCCGAAATCATAGGGTACATTTCTCCACTTCTTGAAGCACAGGCCGGGTTCAACACCTTTACCATGCATGGATCTGCACATCTACCCCAAATCACCATCGGTACATTCTTGACACTTGGAGCTCAGGCCACCTTGGGCACCTACACCGTTGTAAGACACGATACGTCCATCTTGACAGTCGGAGGAAGCATCACGCGCGAGACTAGGGATGCACAACCGGTCCGGTGGACCAGAATTTTTTAAAATCTTGGACCGTGGACCGGATTTTTTGTGGAAAGTGGACCGGATCGGACCGAATACCTTGGTCGGACCGATGGACCGGAAATTATGAAAATTATGGACCGGATCGGAATTTTTACTGCCAGGTCTCAATTTGTGCATCCCTACGCGAGACGTGAAGGGGAAAGCATCCACGAGGGATTTTGAAAGCATCAACGTGCGAGGCGGGACGAGGAAGAGGGTAAGGAAAAGAAAGAGGAAAATTTACACAAAACTGTGAGAAAAATGGTTTCCAAAATTTCACAATTTTAACTATTAAAAAATGTATAAATTTACCATGTTTTATTTTGAAGTAAACCTTGTCGATTAGCATCCTATAAAGTTTTTTTTAGAAAACCAAAAATTATGTCACATTATCAAATATGAAAATTAAATTATGTCGTTTTGGTAAGTATTATCAGATTTCAAATATTGAACTATATCATTGAAAGTAGCAGCTTATTTTCGTGAAAATTGAGATCATCCAAATTCATTAAGTAACGTCATCCCAGTTGAATTATTGGTGTTAACTTAAATTAATATAATTCTTTTTTGTATAGATTGATAATTAGAAGAAGAATTCGGTGCGAAGCCCATAATTTTGTAAAAAAATAAAAATTAATGGCATTCCTTGATTTTGTAATTTCAAAGAACGGGATAAGTGAAAATAAATGGGTATAAATTCAAATTTATATTAGAATAAGGGCAAATATGGTATACAACATTCATAATATATTGGTTTTATATTTGGTTTCATCGTAACTGATATTCAGTTTCCTAATTCGTCGCGTGTTAAATCAGGTTTGATTTTCCAGAATTCGTGCGTCGTTCTCGTGAACTAGGCGTTTGGCGATTCAATCATCGATATTGACGTCGAAAAAGCAAATTCGCTCCGGTCGATTCAACATTTTCTGAATAAACCTTTGTGTCATGGCCGACAACAACATCAGGTGTTTGGTTGTTTTTTAATTTCAGTGTTTCGTCTATTGAATGTTGTGACGAATGTAGTGACAATGAACTATTATATCAGCAACATCGTGCTGTCCTTTCTAAACACCCGTGAATAATTTTTTAGAGTTTATATTTTGTGTGCAGTTACCATTGTTGGCAACAACTCCCTTGAGAACTTTGATTCAATGGAATCGTCGTCCTTTTCTCAAAGTGGCAATGAACTTTTGACACCTAAATTCCTAACCAGCACAAGCCGTTTGTTTGGCAAAAGTTTTTTTATCACCAGATGCTGCTGTGAAATTCTACGAGAATTATGCCCAAATAGCTGGATTCAATGTTCGTCTTAGTGCGACAATATTAAGCAATAATGGTGTAGTAAAGTTGAAACATATGTTGAACCACTGTCAAGGTTATTTCAAGCGTCAAAAGACGAAAGTAGACACGCTGAAATTCTTTAATTTGATCCAGAGGAATAGGAAAGAAACTAGATGTGGATGTGAAGCGAAATTGTATTTCAAGCTAATTGATGTAGGCATGTATTTCGTTCAAGTGTTTGAGAAAAACCGTAACCATCATCTCACATCAAGCTTTGAGAAACAATTCTTGATGCCAAACATGCATTTGAGCATTGAGAAACAGAAATGTCATAATGGATTGTGGCCACGTTCGCATCGGTCAACTCGAGCATGTGGTGGTTCACTTCCACTTCATTCGGGAGAAGGTACTTGAAGGCAAGATCAAAATGGAGTCAATCAAGATAGATTAGCAAGTTGTTGATATCTTCACGAAGAGTCTGACTACGTCAAAGTTTCAGAAGCTTAAAGAGCTGCTTGGGATGACTACAAGATTGAGAGGGACTATGCATTAAGAGGGATTATTGAGATTCACCCAAAAAAGAGTAATGCATGGTCTAGTTTAAATAGAAGTCCGAACAAGATAATCCAAAAAGAAGCCCAATCCAGAGAACAAGATTTCTCGTTAGAATTTTGGAGAACTGTGGAGGTAGATGGACAAAGGACATGTGTGTAGCGTCTTCTAGATGTACTATTTTTATCCGTTGGATCAAAATGATCATAACCATCATTTGATTTGAGGATCAACATAAATAGATGTGTCATGTAAATGGTGAAGCACTCTAAAATCAAAGAGTGATCTCCACCTAAAGGTGAGTGAGCCTAGTGAGGTTTCCTTTTGTATGCGTTTTCTTGAATAAATTTATCTTTTTCAACGCATCATCATTTTATAGTTTTTTTGTTGCCATGGCACGTGATGCATAATTGATAATATGGACATCCTGAAGTGCGATGACAGCCGCGCAACAATTCCATTAATAATATTTGTAGACTGAGTGACAAACGTATTTTTAACCCTTTATATTTGTCAAGTTATATGTTTTAGGGGTCAAATTGTAGTCAAACACAATTTATAAACATTGGTAAGCCAAGTGTCGATCCTAGGAACAACGTGTGTGAATACTAGCAAACAAGGGACCTATTCAGCTATTCCAAACGATTAATGTTTTGGTGTGATGAAAATTGCAGAAATTAAATGCAGAAAAATTAAAGGTTTTGAACTTGATCAGCGAAAGAATCCCAGAATCAAACTTCACCCGTGCCAAACCCAATAATCATGCAATCATGTAACGTAAATTCATCATGCTTCGAATATGGAAATAAACCGAAATAACACTATACAAGTCGCCCATCCACGGATTATCAACGATTTCGATTATTAAGCCTAGGGTTTTTCAGACGATAAAGTCAACTTTCCTATTAATTCATGTACTACCAGTGTAGCTACCATGACCTAATATCAATTTTATGCAATCCAATTAATACCTAGGACCCATCCATCTTTTGGTAATTAACCTAAATACGTTCTAGCATGCAAACATACCATTTAATGTAAAACTTGCAAGAACGATAAAATTAAGCACAATGAAATTGAATATTCGAATTGCATTAATGAAAAACATTCAATTGATCACACGAAGAGTTGTGTATATGGCACGGGATCCCGGAATAAAGAAGACTACTAACTATTCATGGTAAGTTAACCAAAAATAGTGTAGAAAAGAAATTAAGGACGAGGAAACCGTGTAGACGATGTAGCTCATTGAATCCTCAATCTCTCGCGATGTTCGGCTCTGTCTTCTTCTCCAAGTTAGGGTTTTCTCTTCTCCAAGCTCAGGAATTCTCTTCAATGTCGCACAAATCTCTCGCCAATCATCCACACTTCTAAAAGTCTCGATCGCCTCTCTTTTATTATCCAAAAACGACCTAAAGCCTAAACAACCCACAAACTTTCCAAAAATGATTTTTGGAAATAAGTGAAAATCCTGCCCTTTTAACGGCCAGCCGGTCGGCTAGCTGGGCAAAGAAATATCAGTCGGTCGACTGGATCAAGTGCTCCGCAAGGCTGCTTCAGTCTGAGGTTTGCAATCGGCTGGTTGAGATTGTTGGCCTGGTGTGAACCGACCGGTTCGGTGGGGCTCCAAAAGTTTCGAACTCTCTGATAGTCTGAACCGGGCGGATGAGTTGGGAGTTGTGGGGTGAGCCGGCCGGTTCCAGACCTCAGACGCTTTCTCTCACTTTGATCTCCAATCCAGCCGGTCGGCTAGTTTTGAGTCAATTTTCACAGTCGGTCGGTTGGATCTCCATTGTGTGCTTTTTCGCCCCAAAAATGTGGTTTTTCTTCGAGTCTTGGTCTTAGGCCATGGTTTTGATGGATATCTGCTTTTAACCTGAAACGCTCAAGAAAATACATCAAATAATGACAATTTTCCGGGAGTTTGAGTAATATCCTTCATCGTATGGAGTAATTAACTAGTCGAAATATCAACTGATCACTGAATCACTGACCAGACAATGAATGACTAATAAACTACAAAGACATTTAACAAGTAGGCCAACGCTTACAAAGTCTTCAATATCATGGATCTCAAGAGGACCTCCTTTCTGAATTGATGGGTGATTTTTGACATCTTTCATGTTATTGAATTCTTGACAAGCAAATGTTTCGGCGATGCCAAAATTGTCATCTGCACTCGATATAATTTCTTCTTATATTCAAGAACTACCTGAGAAATCTGAGAATGTGTCCTCGTCAATCCCAGGGACAGGTGAGCCAGACACTAGATTTCCCGGAGTTGATGTACCTGATTATATTTCCATAAGAGCAAGGCTATAACAATAACTAGAAAGATATAAGGATCAAACATCTAAAGATTTATGGCACCATTAAAGGGTCGGTCTAAAGATTTATGGCATTGTTTCAGAGTTCGTCGTTATCATTTTTTAGTTTGTCGTGATATACATATATATATGCATACTTTTTAAATTTTCTGAATTATAAGTTTCATATAATAGCTCTACAAAAGATGTAAGTTGCACCTCCAAAATATTTGAAACTAGTGGAATTTTATGCAGGCATGTGTTCCATATTTTTTGCTCTATCCCAGATTCCAAATGCGTTTATTTTAAATAAATAACTAAAAAGTGCAAGCAGTGTATAACAATTGGAATAGTGATGCAACTTCCTGAAGTTGCATTGTGACAACTAAAATATAGACTGAAGTTCGATCAGATATATCACATTCAAATAGTGATGTGAATAAGCTGAGAAGTATTCTTGAGAATGTTAAACAATTACGAAACATTGTTCAAGCTCCTGAAGGTATGACCAATGTCTTATCCAACACAGATTACTTTCAAACAGTTTAAAGCATGACACAACCCTCCGAGGTGAATATTAAGGCACCAAAGGGGGTTCGAAACAAAGGATGTGGGAAAAGACATCACTATTTGAATGTGATTTAGCTGATCGAACTTCAATCTTTATTTTAGCAATTAAGCTGAGAAGTATTTTTGAGAATGTTAAACAATTAAAGAACATTGTTCAAGCTCCTAAACGTACGACTAATGTCTTATCCAATACAGATTACTTTCAAACATTTATAGGCATGACGCAACCTCCAAGGTGAATAATAAGGCACCAAAGGTGGCTCGAAACAAAGGATGTGGGAAAAGACATCAGACCACTCGTGAATTGATGATTGAGAAAGCGAACAGACCAAAAAGATTACGTGGACCCAGTAAATCAACTCACCCACTCTCAAATTGAACACATACTTAACAATGATACTTAATAATTAATAGTTACGTATCGTTTCCGCTTTCACCATCGTTCGTTGATATAGTCCGAACACCCTAAAAATTATACTTCGTTGAATCGCATAACTTAGGAGCATTGAACTGACTCTAACTTCGTCAATGAGCGGGGAGATATTGGATGAATTGTGAATCTGGCCTTCAGAGGTGCGTCGGAATCTGATTTCCTAATTCATTGGGCTCTGCGTGATTCGATGTAGAGTTTCTATCTAAAGTAACCCGTTTTCAAACTCAAATACCCATTTGCACGCCATTTCAAACTCAAATATCCAGAATACCTTATTTTTAATAATGTCGGTTCCCTAGAAACCGGTATTCTTTTTTTTATAATCCCGGTTCCCTAATACCGGTATGTTTAAAAATGATTAAGTGGCTCGATCTTGGGCCTACGTGGAACAAGTGGAGTCGAAGTGTCATACACGTCAATACCGGTTCCCTGGGAATCGATATCATAAAGATACCGGTTTTCGGGGAACCGACATCATAAAGAAGAAGAAACCCTCAAGCAGCTGCGGCAGTGGCGGCACTGCAAGTGAGGATTTTGTCGTCCTCCCATCATCACCAAACCCAGCTATAGAATCCAAGCTTCAGGCGGGTGATGATGCAAATGGGTCAAGGTCAAGCAAAGAGCAGGAACACATAGTTTACATATCAAAACCATTTTCGGCGACTGCAGCAGATATGCAACCCCTGAAAATCGGTACTGACGGGTATGCCACTTCGACTCTACTTGGTCCACGTAGGCCGAAGATCGAGCCACATAATCATTTTTAAACGTACCGGACACTGGTACCAGGGAAATCGAGATTATTAAAAAAAAGAATATCAATTCTTGGGAATCGACATTATTAAAAATGGAGTATTTTAGATACTTGAGTTTGAAAACGGATTACATTGGATAGAAACTCTTCGATGGAGAGATACTCGATGAATCATGTTTCGGTTTTGAATTGATTTTGTCTTTCGGTCGATTATACCCTTCAACGTTCAGTTATCAATTGATTTTTAATCTAATTAGTATTCACCATAGGATTATGATAAGTGCCGATGAGTTTGTATTTTTTTAATGATACTTGTGCTTTTTTTATGAGCCGAGTAATTTAATTCAATTAAGCTTCATCAATTAAAAAGCAAATAATCCACGTGTAATTTATTTATTGGTTGAAAATATGTAACTCAAATCACTGCGTCGTAGGGATTGAAAGCGTATAAAAGCCTAGTGTCATCTCCTCCGCGAAGCTGACTTTAAACCCTAGTTGCTGGACACTATCGTACAAAAATCCGTCTTACAGTTCTTCGTTTCCAGGTTAATTTTTTTACTCGAATTTCGTATTTAAGGAACTTGCTGTCGATTTTTTTAATTGAAAATTTGTGATTGAATTGACCGTTTTGTGCTATTTCGTGCATCTGATTGTGATTGAATTTTGGATTGATATTGGAAAGATGACTGGCGGTTCTGAGGCTTCTGATTCTGCGGCGGCGTGCGCTCGTTGCGGCAAACCGGCCAAACTCCAGTGAGTGTTGTGAAGTTTGATTTTCATGCTTGACCGTTTTTGTTAAAGTCAATTTTGGCTGAGATTAGGATTTTGATGGGGTATTATAGCTCTTTTCAGAAATCATAAGAAGAAAAACTTTTTATATCTAATATTTGATTGATCAAATTGCATTACAATGATGGAATTAATGATTTGAAGTTTAGGATCATTAATCAGTATACAAGCTCCTCAACTGATATCTTTTCGGGTTCTTGAAGCATCTATTGTTTCTTTCCTCCCATAGGGTCCCTATTGTGGTATAACAATTATCATAGAGTTAATTTTTCGTAGACTTTTGAGGTTTTTCTTGTAGTCAAGCTATGGAATAAACTCGTTGCTCATTCGGGAAATCCCAGTCCCAACCAACTCTGACAACTAGACCAGACTCTCCAAGAGCAGAATAATAAATGATCTGGATGAGAAGTGTGACTTCATTTATTAGGTGCTGCTACTGACCTTTTCTTTTTCTGGCTTGTGAAGGTGTCCCAAGTGCCTGGAGCTGAAGCTTCCCCGCGAAGGCTCTGCGTTCTGGTTTGTTTTCTCATCATACACTTGAGTCATTTAGGTTTTCATATGTAGTTTTATGTCTCAGTAGGAAATATGAAGGAACTTTATTAGATGTAATAGATTTCATTTATAGATGGTTATGCCATGTTATCATTCAGCCCGTTCCGCGAACCGTTATTATGTGGATATTAATCAGTTATATTTTATCACAGCACTCAAGAATGTTTCTCTGCCTCGTGGAGCTCTCACAAATCAGTTCACTTGAAGGCTAAATTATCTGCAGTTAGCAGTAATGAAGAGGGTTGGCAGTATTGCCTTCAAAAAGGGCAGAGCCGAACTCCCAAAATGCCCAACTTCGATTGGACAGGGTATGAAGCTTGTCTCATTTTTTATATTGTAAATATTTTGTACTTCAAATGCAAACAGTTCCAGGCCCAAAAGAGATGAGAGACAACATTTTTGTTGATTACTAAGCTGGCACTCTTTGTGCAGTTTCAATCTAGCTGAGTTTCGCTCCTGTATCTTATTTAAAATGAACTCAATAATTTTGTTTCTTTTATTTTGTAGGACGTTACGGCCATTTCCCATATCCAGAAAACGCACATTACCTCCGCACATTGTTCTGCCTGATTGGGCAATTGATGTAAGCATATGCTTCTCAACCCAATTACTGTATTTTACCCAGTTCTTTCTGAACATGGTTGGCTATATATTGACGAGAGCACTTAAAATATTGTAGTGATTTTGTTGATTATTGAAATCATATAGAATTAAACATAAGTTTTTGTGAGACTTAAAAAGTTATATCCTTCCGAGGCTTACTGAATCGGGCAATTTTCTTTAAATTAACACCTGATGTTATAATAATTCCCCTCAATGCAGGGAACACCAAAAATTGAGCCGAATAGTCAATGGCAGCATGCTGTGGAGGTATGATTGATACAATACGCCGTATGATTGGAACTTAATCAGTTTTTTTTAATTTAAAAAATGCCAATTTTTTGTCTTTCTGACGGGCCTCTCATTTTCTTTTAAAGATCAAAACTCCAGAGCAAATTGAAAGAATGAGAGACGCATGCCGAGTATGTCCTCTTTTTATTATGTGCGGTTAATTTCCTAATTTATTATATTAGATCTGTGACTGAAATCTCTTCAGAAGTTTTGGGTTACCTAACTTTAATTATTGACCCATTGGTCCCTTTTATGCCCATGTCTGGAAAATATTGTTCCATATATTGTTCATTTCTCATAATACATGATCTCACAAAACAAATGTTTTCAGATTGGCAGAGAGGTTTTAGATGCTGCCGCACGTATCATTCAGCCTGGGGTAACGACTGATGAAATTGACAGAGTGGTTCATGAAGCAACTATAGCTGCTGGTAGGATTTCTTCCAAAGATTATCTACACGCTTAGAGTTCTCCTTACCTGTTATGAGTTATGACTATATGGAGAATTGAACTTAGAGATGGATATATTTGCATTTTTGCTCACATAACATGTTTCTATCAGTTTATTAGTTAATAAAGGGTTCATAGAAAGACTATCAGTCTTAACTAAGGGAATATTGTCAAACTGAGGTCTCCAGTAATTGCTTAGCAAGTGTACATATTATTTGGTTGCAAATAGACATCCGAGTGTTGAGCACAATCTTTCCTTCTGTTGACAAGAGTAGTGTTTGCAATTTTGGTCTTCAGCTAATTACATGCATCGATATGATGATGCCTTCACTTAATTTGCAAGCATTTTTTAATTGCAGGAGCATATCCATCTCCACTCAACTACTACTTCTTTCCTAAATCTTGCTGCACGTAGGTACTTTATATGAGTGTTTAATTTTTGCTTCTCTTGTGATGGTGGCATGCTCTCAGTAGTTCTCTTTATTCTTTTATGGCACAGCTCTGTTAATGAGGTTATCTGCCATGGGATACCAGATGCCAGGTTTCTCTTGTTTCTACTTTTATTGGATAGTGTCTGTTGATGAACTCTGGTTTATGTAGAGCTGTTGTCCTAAAATTGACAGCATCTTACTTTTCAGAAAACTTGAGGATGGTGATATTGTGAATGTGGATGTGTCAGTTTGTTACAAAGGTTACCATGGTACGGTACCCGACGGCAATTTTAAAAGCCATATACATTCTAAAAGTATTATACTGGACCAGTGATGACAACGAATTCTTATGTAGGCGACCTGAATGAAACTTTCTTCGTGGGCAATGTTGATGACGAGTCTCGGAAGCTGGTTCAGTGTACATACGAGTGTTTGGAGAAAGCAATAGCTATCGGTATGCATTGCATCATTGACCTGACATACGTTAGCACATGATTGTAAACATATTACATATATGCTAATATATGCAATTGATTCTCGATTCCTTATTTCTTTAATTTCAGTTAAACCTGGCGTACGATTCCGTGAAATTGGAGAAGTCATCAATCGCCATGCATCCATGTCTGGATTGTCTGTGGTAGAGTAGCAAGTTGCATTTTCTGTTGATAGTGACACGTGTGTTTTTGAGTATCTGATCCCGTTTATCAATTAATATAGGTTAAATCATATTGTGGACATGGTATTGGAGAACTATTCCATTGTGCGCCCAACATTCCTCATTATGGAAGTAAGAATTACTTTTAGCTCATCTACTTACTCAAAGTGAGCAGCTGGACCTGCCTCGAAAAATTATTTCCTACCTGCTACTGACTTTATCTTATAAATTTCTAATGTCATGAAACTTGAAACTAACTCATCCAAACTCCTTCGTGCAGAGAATAAGGCAGTTGGTGTCATGAAAGCTGGACAGACGTTCACCATAGAGCCAATGATCAATGCTGGTAATTTGCT
Source organism: Rhodiola chrysanthemifolia (assembly GCA_033675395.1). Taxonomy (NCBI): domain Eukaryota; kingdom Viridiplantae; phylum Streptophyta; class Magnoliopsida; order Saxifragales; family Crassulaceae; genus Rhodiola; species Rhodiola chrysanthemifolia. The sequence goes on from CM066207.1 coordinate 4,460,874, forward strand.
GTCCCTTATTTCTAGTTCACACATCATCTCCTTTATTGTATCTGAGTAGTCCTCGTCAAAAGGTGTATGGCGGGACCGGATGTGGCCAGATGGATGGACTGCTGTCACAGCTGATGGTAAACGTAGTGCACAGTTTGAACACACCCTTCTGGTATGAATTTGTTCTCGTAAGAAAATTTCAGATTCCTCTGTGTACCTAGATGCACTGATTATATTAGGCTCAGTTACGTCCGAGCAGGGTTTGAATACTTGAATGACACAGCTTCTCTTTACGCAGGTGACCGAATCTGGGGTTGAAATCTTAACCGCAAGGTTGCCTTCTTCACCTGACGTCTTTCCATGGCTGAAAGCCTAACTGATAGAAAAGCCTTCGCCATTTCCAATGTGATTGTGCAAGTTTTGCCAGCTCGAGTATTTATTTCCTGAAAAAAAGTTCACATTTCTTCGGTCTCCAAACTATGAAGTCATCAGTCACCATTTCGTTCAAAGGAAGAGGACCACCTTCAACTGGGTTGTATGTTGTATGAAATGAAGTCATTTGCTGTCGTGACCAAATACCATATTCTTTCAAAACCGAGTACTCATAATTTTACACATTCATGAAGACGAGTTGCTATAAATTACAATGCACAATCTTGACTACTCAAAACTGGTACAGAGCACTGCAGACGCAAAATCTTAATAAGAGGTATTACAACGGTACAGATTTAACAAAATAAGGTGTCAGTGGATAGAGGTTTAGAATCCAGTTGAGCCAACTAAGGATGAGTATGATGCATTTTCATCTGAAGTGTTGGAACTCTTCTTGCTTGCCTGGTTTGGCCCTGCAGAAAGACTCTTCACCTGTTGTGCTTCAAACCCAGCCAGATCAAGCAATTGTGATTGATTATGTTTCGCTACTTGTAGGTCTCCTTCCCAGCACGTTTCCGATACTATTTCAACGGCTTTCTCTACATTGTCTTGTCCCAATAGTTCTTCGTTTTGGAGCAGGACAAGGTATACCTGCTCGGCACAAGCCTTGCGGATCTAAACATAAAAGAAACCAGAAAGAAAGCGTTATATACTAAACCCCAAAAGACTGCAAGAATGTGTGAAGCCTGTGGCATCATTGAACGCCTGAATATCTACAATGGTGCAGACGACTGCAGGCTGCAGCTGCTTATTCACCCTATGCAGCAATGTGCCAGAGCCTTGAAACAACTTAATGTATTTGTATATGCTAGCAGCAAATGATGTCGTAGATATATGTTATTTTTTATAATGATTTTTTTATCTATGTAGTCTCTAGTGCATACCTTGGGGTACCTATGCCCTAACAGACTCAGAAGGTGAGACAGCGCTTCTCTGTTGACAGCATCGGTAACAGATGCAATATAACCGAGTATTGATATGCCTGAGTACAACTTGGGGAAGTCCCGAGTCCTTCTCAATTCAACCGACAGGGAACCCAAGACACCAACACAAAAGATTGGAGTATGGTCCTACGAAGATGAATCAGTTCCATAATTAGGATGTCAGAAAAACATAATTTTAACTGGATGAGAAAATCTACTCACAATTGAGACGTGGTGACTATCTGAAGCTTAAAATGTATAAACGATGCAAACTGAAAATTGAAAACTGACCTGCATGTTCAAAAATATTGTTTTGCTGAAAAGAATCTCTATGGTCTGCAATTGACAAGATTCGTTGCCAATACTTCGGTTTTTATGACATAATCTTCAGCAGAAAATCATCCAATTGAAATAAACTTAAAACTAACCTTAAGAGTAGGTAGGATTACTCTATCACATTTCCCGTATTGCTCAAGAATCCAAAGCATGTCCTTAGATAATAAAATCTGTTTGGAATCTTTATTGCCTCGGTCCTCACAAACACTGCCATCAAGATAGTCTAGCAATGCAGAAAGGGATGCCTTCCTCAACGAATCTTGCAACCCACCAATAGATATAACCAACCCGGACAGCACATATTTACTGTAGCAATTAAACTGAAGCAACTGTATGAAACGTGGATATGAGAAAGTTGGGACCTGCAGAGCAAATCCAAACAATATTTATCAACTATCGACAGACGCATTTCAGTCAATATGAACACTAGTTTATAGAGCTGGAAAATTTAAATTATAACACTTACCGCCCATTTTAAATCTGATTCTCGGGTCAGAATTTTTTCTAGGAGATCTCTGTAAGGAATGAAAGGAACAAATGCCTTCTCATTGTACAATATCTTTTGTAAAACTTTGGCAGCCACTTCTCTTAGTTTGTCCATCTTCTCCATGGCTTGTTTAGCAATGCCACCAATCAGGGCAGTGGCAATGTGAACATCAAAAAATTCCGACCTTCTGTCAGTTTCAACAGCTTCACGTGTATTACTAACGTGATCTACACTGCAAAGGATATATGTGCATCTCTCAAGACCATCCATTGCAGCTTCCCGGACCCAAGAACCAACATCACCTCTATTGTCTACAGAGTAATCATCTAGAGCTTTAAACAAGCTCGTCATCACTTCATTCTTGATTGTATGAAATATAGAGATGTCATTCTCGCTAGTCATTTCTGAATGTTCCCTGGCTTGAAATAGTGTTTCACATACTAATACCAATCCTTTGACAGCATTAACCCGTGCTTCAGCATCCCTATCTTCTGGGTTTTCCTGCATTTGACCAAATAATGTTGGACACTTCAATCATTCATGTTATCTGATGAGACTCCAAAATCACACCTAAAGGATAAGACAATTAAAAAATGACTGCACGCTGTCTGGCTCACCTCAATCAAACAAGAATTACAAAGCTTGAGAAGCACATCTCTCCACCTCTTTGCCAAAAGATTATAAGGTAATACACCTAATGCCAAAGCCGATCCTCGTCTTGCAGCGACATTGGGATCAGATAACTGATCGAGGTACTTTAGCACTATATCAGAGGCACTTCCAGCATCCGTGGTAACAAGGTATGATGCAACAAAGTGCATGAGGGCGTCAACTGCTGCTTTCTGTACATGAAAAAATAACAGAGTGATGGTAGTCAGCTCTTCATTCAACAATTGGGTGAGGAAAGAAAATATTTGACCCAGTTGATTAACAATGAACCGTTTTAAAAGAAATATGATAATTTGGTTTACAGTCAAATCTGGTTTTCATGTGTGGATTATAATTCAATACAGCCTAAATGAGACACTTTAATGCCAATGAACCTGTATTTGTGAATTTGGGTGTCTCAAATTCTCTGACAATGTATCAAGGAGGCTTCTTTTGATCTTATCGGGTAAATGTATTGCAGCTAAAGAAAGACACTCTGTAAACCTAGAAACAGCAGCCCGCATGATTTCTCCGCCCTTGCCACGATAAAGACGTGCTTTCTCAATAGCAGGAACCAGACCAGCCACACGTTTCTGCATCTCTAAAGAGGCATAAGATTTCAAAATTTAAGACATACTGATAGCTTTAATTTATCGCATCCATAAAAATATTCAACTGAAAAGCAGGCTTACAGACCAGCAGGCAGAGTATAATCACATCGATGTAGTGCTAGAACAACTTCTCCAGCTGATATTGTCGCTCCATGGCGCATACATAAATCAGTTGAGAGTGTACAAGGAATTAATCTATCCAACACAAAGTTCCCAAAATATGCAGGGTCATATTTCACAAGAGCTGCAAGGGCCTCCGAAGCAAGTTCGCGTAAGCCTTTTTCCTGATACGATCAACAAAATGAGGTTTATCCCGTTGCTCTTGAATGCATATAAACGACGTCCGAAGAGAACTTATATTTTTAAGCTCGGCTTAAAACTGTTTAGATGTTTTCTATTTTGTGATCTATTAACTTTACTTGCTGACTGCTTAATATAGCAGATGCATAAACGATTGTTTGAGCAGAGTAAATAAGCTTTCGAAGTCAATGACCCAACTAACAACAATATTGATCCTCAAAACAAGAAGAAAAGGGAGTAAGATTTCGTGCATACCCAATGGCAGATCTTGTTGTAAAGAAGTTCGTCCACAAATGGATAAAGGTATCCCTCATACTGAGCTATAGAAACACCAACTTCAACATAAGAGTTTACACGTGAGGAAAGAGAGAAGTAATCGGCTGTATTTACTATCTCAATGCCATGTGGATAGTTCCCTTGTCTTCCCACATTTTCCTGAAAAGCAGCTGCTGCAGCCCTTCTACAGTTAACCTACAAAAGCAAGCTTAAATACCGTGACACCAGGCCAGTAGATGATTGATATTGGATTTCGATAATGGACAATACAAAAAGAAGATGTACCTCACGGTCATAGCAGGCGACAACCAAGAGGTGTGGAGCAAGCTGTTCAAGTATATGTTTCATGTCTGAATAATTATATGCTCTTCCAAATGCCCAACATACATAGGCAGCAGCATCTCGTACATGAGATCCAATACTGTGTGGCCCTCTGCGAACGTCATAATGTAATGCCTGTGAAGAAAGACCAGAAACTCAATATCTTTACTATTAGTTAACTATATTAAGGACAATGATGTGTCAGCCTGTTAGTTACTAAAAGGTATGGAACTTCAAAAATACATTTTGAGGGACTGTTTTATAGATACTCATAAATGCTAGGTAAGAAACCATGCATTCAGTTCCTAGCAGATCAGGGTCAAAAATATTGGAAAGGAATTGTAAAATCAGCTACGAGATATAGTTTATAGCACGCCATGATTTGAAAGACTAACAAACACCTCAAAACGAAATCTCCATGGATGAGGTATTAGGTAGTGGCCAGAACCAATGACCATGGTACAAGTTCTGTAAGGGAGAGAGTGCAGCTCAATTTTTCTGACCAAAATTTACACCTAGGCTCAAAATGAAATAAACAATCTTCGACTTGGACACCGAATGGTTGTAGGCGATGCAATGAGGAGACGAGATGGGCCACTTTCAAATACTTACAGACATATCAAAAGTCAGACATGCAATTTGAGGCACATTAAAGTGTTAAAAACCTTTATTACAACTGGGACAACTTTGGGAAGACTGCTAGGCAAAAGCAACCCTCTACGGGCCAATTCAGCTAACGCCAGGCAACCTCCATGCCATGAGCCATCACCCTATGCAGAATCAGGATCCAGACGAGTTAAAATGTCACATGAATGGTAAAGTATAATGTAGCAATTTTGATTACACTGGTCTCTTCTAAAATTGCAACAACATCAGATGCCATGATAACTTTAAGGAGAATGTACGAAATATGGTACTGCAGCATACCTCGCCTGCTGAAAACAGATCCAGCACCGACGACAGAATTTCATCTGCAAGAGCGGAAGTCAGACGAGAAGTTATGCGGCCGATACCTTTAGCAGCTGACCAACGTACAACTGTGTCCTACATCAAAGGAACTTCAAACCTCAGTGGCTGGAACAAAAATATGTGCACATCACAGTTCATGTAAGTTTCAACATAAGAGCCACTTCCGGATAAACTAGCATATTGACAATAACGAACTGTGACTCTCAACATACTGTATCTCTCAAACCAGATAGTAACATCTCAATTATCTCTTCTATGACTTCTGGAACATCCATTTCCTCTTCTTGCATTGGGATCGCACCTCCTTCCATGTTCAAACCATCACCATGGATTCCAATATTCTGATTCATTATCACAGTCTCATTAAGGATAGTGTTTCTCCCAAGTGTACTAGTTTTACCCTGCAGTGGAGTTGTACACACCAGGCGTTAGAACACCCGGCGATACTGATTCAGTGGATGAGCCTCCTTGGTAACTTTATTCTTTTTTTTAATTGATGTGGAAGAGACTGAAAAGTAGTATTAGCATGGATTACCACATAACGCCAGGTTGGAGTGCGGTGAGGAAGGCAAACAAGTCCTATTCGCTGTGTTAGCTTCATCAAGTATTTCCGAAGTAATGAACTCCTGGAGGCATTCTTTGATTTCATCAAAATCGACGAGTCACTCCAGATGAAAAGAACCGCATCATGTAAATCTTTCCGATTACCAGCCTGAATGATTTAAAAACTACTTATACACTTTTAGTAAGGCAAAAAATGACAGAACTTGAGAAAATCAGTAGAAGAACTTCCACCGGAAAACATAGGTATGCTAATCCAATGACAAATCACATGCCAAGAATTCAATTTAATATAGTTCACACGTCAACGTCAAGCAATCTTTACTTAGGACATTCCATGTAACTAATGAGGACTAAATATAAATTAAATATAAGTCAAGCAATCTTCACTTAGGATATTCCATGTAACTAATGAGGACTAAATATAAATTAACTATAAGATGGGTTTTCATAGCCGGGCATGCGTTCGCAAACTAAAATCAGACCTTAAAGATGGCAGCAATTGCTTCAACAACCCCAAGTAAACGGAAGTGACCCATCACATCATCAGTGGTCGAAGACAGGACCTCGTGTGCCCATTCTGTAAAGCTGTGAATATATAGAATGACAGTGCATATAGATTAAATGTGCTTAAATGAAAAGGGGGTTTCAGTTTAACATTATTCGCTTAAAGCAGAGGCTGAAAGCATAAAATATTACATCAAGAGGATTGCGCTCGTAGGCACATATAGATATAGGGCACAATTAGACAGTCTTTGCATAAGAAAGTAGCCTATACAGAGATCTCATTTGCATCCATCAAAAGTGTGACATTAACAATGTTTGGTCCAAATGGGCAGTAAAAACGGTATGTTGTCTCTGAAATGTTACTGACATAATTCAGTTTACCATTGCACAATAAACAAAATCAGAAAGACAAGTGCATTGAATCTCATAGACCAAAATTTACTAAAGAAAGAAACAAAACTGGGACTATTATCCATCAACATTAATTAATTATAAAATGCGAATATTTTGCAGTGTCGAGGGATTCAATCAATAACTGACAGATATTAAAGGCACAAACTTTGGAGTTGTGACAAACCTAAGCAGGGAAAAGAATGACAAGATCCATAAAATAAGAGAACAAGGCTAATCTAACCTTGAGAAAGCCATGGGCATGTCAGGCCGCGTTAGAAGCTTTGATAAAAGCAATCCAGAAATGGTGCGCATTGGACCCGCATTTGATAGGTAATCCTTACAAAAATTTATGATCCTCATTACCAAGGGAGATGGTTCGTTCTTCCCATGTTCACTGCCGGTTGCAATGCTACTGTCAACAGTAGATATATCAAAAGGAACCAGCACAAGTATAGAAAGCCACAACAATATGATACATTTGGCTTCCATCTCTCCTGTGCTTTCCTGTCGGAGCGACGACACAGCAGTGGCATCATGAAATTTTTCAAGGAGAGATACCGCAAGTTCCAAGTCGGAAACTTGATGAGGGAAGAACTTGATAACAGCTTTGTACCCACACACTGTAACCAGAGAATATATAATAATGCATAATGGTTTTATCACATCAACAATTTCATCCGATGATGCCCCAATTTCAATGGCTTTTGTTCGTATAATGTGCATCATAGGAGAAACTATGCTCTCCAAATAAGGCTCAACCAACTGCCCCTGTTCCTGATATTTATCCATCTGCCCAAACACAAAAACATCTCAATAGAATTAGTAAACTACCTCAAGTTTCCTGGTTACAAGACTAACTGAAGCAACCAACTTAAGAAACAAAATTGCAGTCAAATGCATAAAAAAAACACTCATCAATTCCAAAACCTCTACTCCATTTCACAATTCAGCTAAATCTACCTCATTCAAAAACAAAAAAGCATCACTATCGCGATCATTTCAAAGTTATACATTTCAGTTTCACTCACGCGGACTAAAAATAGGGCACAAAGTAGTAATAGAACTATACAATAGATTGGATCTTGCGGACGGAGGAGGGATCGGTGGCGCGGCCATTCGAAACGATGTCGTTGAGGATCGATTTCACTTGCTTCCACTCCAACAAAAAGTACCTTTGCAGAACCCTCTCTTTGGAATCGTGTTCGTCGTCTTCTATTTCTGATTCGACTACTGCCGGAGTAGTAATAGTAGTAGCAGCGGATCCATCATGAACCGGAGACTCAGCGTCTTTCGGCGACATTTGGTTGAGCAAGAAGAGTGAGACGGAGCCAGACTCAAATTGTGTCGACTGTCGAGTTGTTCCCGCCTGAGAGAGAGCTCTGCAAATCCGCCCGATTGCTGCTTCGGTTCTTCTCCACCGTACCGAAGAACGATGCCGTTTCAATGATCGAATGGGCATACATGGTGTCAACTGAAACGATGGCGTTTAACAAACGGATGCAGGAGTAACCAAAAGAAAATTCCGTTGCCGGGACTTGAACCCGGGTCTCTCGGGTGAGAGCCGAGTATCCTAACCAACTAGACTACAACGGATTTGTTGTTGGCTATGGGAAAAACATATATATTGCCGTCACATATCTCAGTGTTTTGGATTTGTTCAGTAAATAAATATCCTGTATGATTCTCAATGTAAAAGCTGAAGGAGGGTAATATGATTATAATTTAAGTTGACAACACAATGTTCAGGATGAAGATACACAGTTCAGAATTTAAAGGGTGTTTGGTTTATATACTAAGAACTGAAGGTGAAACTGGAAAGTTAGTCAGAGGCCACCTTCATGCCGGATAGATAGACTTTGGCTTGAATCACAGTGCCATCTATATGGAACCCGGGCATCACCATTAGTCCAACCTTTGGCTTTCCGTCCATTGAATCCATTGGTACCGCATTTTTAATGATGCTTTCCATGTAGACATCTGAGAATTCGTTGCCCTTGTTCACTTGAAAGACCTGAACAGGGGGGCTGAAGGAAAATGCTAGCCTGTGTAGAAGCCAGATGGATTTGGCGAGTTTTAGGAAGGCTTGATAGAAGGGTGTTCTTGGATGCCCGCCGTTCATAATGAAATTTCTCTGATCGAGATTTCCGAAGAAAGAAGCTTCCATTTTAGGATGAATGACTAGTAGATATTTGTTCTGGGAAAATCGGGCGAACAGGCAATTTGGGTTTTGTCCGACAACGTCTAGAGGGTCCATGTCCTTTAAGGCGAGATACTGGTTGAAGAAACTGTCTTTGTCGACTGTGAGATTTTCAAGATTGATGGAGAAATTTTCCTGCTGAAATCCGGTGAACATTCTCTGGCACACATGTGATTCAAATGCATATTTTTTGTGAGCCCTTTTTGCATATACCACACTGTCTTCAATAGATGTAGCTGCTGCATCAAGGTCCCACCCAGCTGCTTTCATCATGTTGATCAATGGCTTGCAGAAGTCATGGATGGCCTTATAAGCAGTCTCAACAGTCGCAATGAACAGGTCGGGCGTAAGATCCACGGAGAAAAATCCTTCCTTGCCTAATGGATTTTCAGATTCTTTGGTCGACAAGCCTCTGAGCTTCAGATTCTTCTCTAGCCGGGCACGTTTCTGATTGGCTTCCTCTATTTGCTTCTGTAAGTTGGTAATTTCTGAATCTTTGTTTTCTAGTTCTGACTGAAACTTCTTAACCATGACCTCATAGGTTTTCAAAAGGCTTTGCTGCTCTTGAATCTCAGCTGCTAGGCGAGAGTCTTGTGGAGACACTGAGATCGGATTAGGATTGTGCTCCCTGTAGAAATGCTTCAGTTCAGACAGGTTTTTCAATTCGGAGATCACGAGCTTATCAGCTTCTTGAATTTTCTCTGGATCATAGGGTGTGTGAGCTTCTTGAAGCTTGATATAAGCTGACTTCAGTGCCGAGACGGATGAAAAGAAATTAACTATTAGAGCCTCTAAGGCCTCAGGAGTTTCGTTGAGAGCCTCTTCCATTGGATGAACTTTCTGACTAACGTTGTCACGTTGGTTGTCTCTCGCCCCAGCTGGTTGCATAGCTCCTTCCAATGAAGTAGTTGAAAATGCTTTCCTCCAATAAAATCAATGTTCACACATGCTCTGAGGATAAGTAATTAGCAAGTGAGCAGATCGTATGTATCACGATAATTAATTTCAAAAAGGGGAACAAATAAAAACAAGAACATCTCTTCCATGTAACTGAATAATGCCCCTCTCTCCTACATACAAGTAATGTATTCTTTAGAAACTAAATCTAATTCCTTAATTATCTTCATATTTCATATATGTGATCGCAGATGCGCTTGTTTAGCAGTCCGTTATATTCAAATTTTGAATGACGTATTACAGTCAGAAGACGTGTGCCTACCAATAAACAGCACACAAACAAATTAGATATGTTTTTATTAAAGAAAGTGATTTCATTTCAAAAAGAGTATTTACAAACTGACTGCGAATAAATTAACTACTTGATACTCAAGACCATCCATTAACAAAGAATTTGAATCCCGCTGTAAAAGGAAATACAAAGAAGCTATCCATTCAAATCAGATATGTTCATCTGACAGTGAAGCTCGCTTTATTAGCCTCGGTATAGTAGAGTGTGAAACAATAAAAATGTAGCTAACAAGACTACCAAATATAATTGTAAACCTAACAGATCAGTACCTTGAAGAATTACCAAAGAACAGATCAGTAATATAGACGTAAACCTTAAAATAAATCTGATTAAAGCAATTTAAACCACATCTTCCGGGATATTGAAGCTGGAATAGAAAATCTACTCGGAGTCAGATATGCCGAAAACCCATCTCAAAACACATACATCAAACAGAATATACCGGCCAACGGTTCCCAACCAACAAAACGCCCTGTAAAACACTTACGAAAAGACCACCACAAAATCTCACTTTCAAAATACACTAAACAGTCATACCACCACAACTGAAACAAGGAACAAGATTTACTAAGATCATACTAGCAACCATCTCAACGAAAAGACCCTAGATCTAAAAAAATCATAGCATGGTCAACTGAAATGAAACCACACATATGATCACATAATTACCATCTGGCATATTTCAAAAAGTCAATGGCTTCGAGATAGCTTCAACCAGCAAATACAATCATGAATCTCCACCAAAATGAGCAAAGGGCACAACAATTCCAAACAACTAATGTATTGCCTTTAACAATAGCCAGCCAATCCTGAATTCAAAACAACTATGGCTTTCCAAAACCTCAAAGCTCTCATCTTTCCAGCCAGACCCCTAATCTCGTGATCATATCAGTTCCCATTCGACTTCGTTTCACACCAAAAAAAAAAGACGCACGACAAAAATCCTTATCCAACTCCAATAAGAATCAAAACGGCAGTGAAACTGAAAGTAGTGACGAAGATGAATGTAAAACCTCACCAGATCAGAGAGTCCGCCGTAGCAAATGTGAAGACGATAAAGAGAGATCCGCGGGACAGAACGCAAAATCGCTCGTCTACGGAGCTCGAATTTCGGAACCCTAATTTGGTTCTTTCCTTTGTCCTGAAAAATTACACTAATTTTTTGGGCCCCACTTCATTTGTCTTTTTTTTATTCTCTTTTATTAAATGTCAAAGATAATTTATAAAATACTCGCATTATTTCTAGCAAGCCTGGCTCTGGCTACCCGAACAAAAATAATAATTAATTATAAAATTCTCCACAAACATTAGTTTAAATCATGATTATTAATAATTGAAAGAGTATAATTAAAATACACAGCAAAAATAAAAGTATAGTACAATTTTATTACTAATTAGTTTCAATAAATTTATATGTTTGAATTTTGGTTGCTAGTGGTTCTGCGGCTCATATGCCCATTTTTGTGTTTATAGTTCGTGTGGTTTCTCCTTTGCTTAGTCGAGGAGTCAGCGCCTTTTCCACCAACATGGCGTAGTTGTTTTTTTTCTTCAGATTTGGTCTTTAGGTTTCCGGTGTAGTCACCGTTAATTTCGATTGGGCCAGAGCTTAATGGTTGCTTGGAAGTTGGTTGATGAGCTTCTTCTTCTTTGTGGGCCAGTTTCGCATGTACTAGGCCTTGGTGCTTGGTCTTTGTATGCCATCTAGTTTCAATCCAAACAAAAAAAAGTGTTGAATGTAGATGAATATGTTGAGTAATTCTTGAAGAGATTTTTGAAAATGTTGTTTGAGAAAATAGGTGGTTTTTTTTTCTTTCATTTGTATGCAATATTTGTGTAGCTACCGCTTTTCACTGTGTGTTTTAGAAATTCTTCTAGTAGTTCAAAGTTCGTACAAATTGTGTTTATGTGTTTTGAACAACTTGAAGATTGGACTTTAAAGTTTGATGAATGTAGATAGATATGTTGAGTGAGGAGCGCTCAAATGAGAACCCTCCAACCAATCAGGACGCGCCACCTCTCCCACTCACACAACTCCTCCATTCACATGCCCAAATGGGCCCCGTGCTTTGTGAGGTGGCGTCTCCTACGAATGAGATTGGTTCCTAGGTTCTTAGCCTAAGGATGATTTTCATTTGAGCGCGCCCATATGTTGAGTAATTCATCTTCAAGAGATGTTGTTTGAGAAAATACCTAGTTTTGCGTTGTTTGGTATGCAATACTTGTGTAGCTACCGCTTTCACTATATGTGTTTTAGGAATTCTTCTAGTAGTTCAAAGTCTGTACATTGTGTTTTGAAAAGTTTGAGGATTTGACTTTTAATTTTTGAGTTTGGTGAATGTAGAGGAATATCTTGAGTAAACTTGTGTTAATTCTTTTCAGGCAAGGATATCTTTTAATCCAGCAGATGTCGAGGATCAGCAGACAGTAGATGATAATTTGAACAATCAGATGAGTTCTCCTCCTCTCAGGATACACCATGCTGCTAAAGAGAGCTATAGAAATGAAGATTATGCGCGTGGTGTAGACAATCTGAGACCTGAACAAAATGTGGATGCTAGTGATAAGGACTAAAACTTCTATTCTGGTACGACTCTATCGAATTTCTTTCATAAACAGTTTTTAGTTGATACTCAATCCTGACATTCCAACTACCAATCAGCCAGATCTGGTGCAACTATGATGATACCTAAATGAGCTCTCTGTTTTTCAGAATTATCTCTTATAACCTAAAAAAAACACAATTTAGTGTTTTAGATATTGTTTAGTAGATTTGTTCATGTGTTTTTATTTTCGTGTTTCCGTTGAATAAATGACAACCCGAGTTCCATGTGAATCTAATTAATTTTTTCTACTTATTCACTGCTAACTGGACAGTTGAAGAAGCAGCGGAAAAGATATTGCCGTCGACGCAGAGGTGGGGCAGAAGTTCGAGGGACCGGATTATTGCACAACTACACCACCCAGAGATATTTAATGTGATGAGGAGGTATAGACATATGATGATCACGGAATGGCCATGGCATCATTTCTGACTTATTATTCATCTCTGTCTTGCATCTTCCTGAATTCATTATAGCAGCCTTCCTCATCATCTGTGATTTTCATTAGTCTACTGAAATTTTCACAAGATTGTGTCTCGCATCCGAGATATTTATGACTATAAATTGTGTGATTTTAATTGCTTGATAATCCTTTTTCAGTTGTATTGCTGAGGAGCTAATGGAACATGATGGAGGACCATAAAAGCATAACTACCTGGCGTTTCTGGAAACATGATCAGCATCATCATCACCACATGGTACTCTTGGACAATTATTGATAAAATAACTCACGATTGTTTTTGGAGAGGTGTTTCAATTTGTTGCTCCTGTAACTACTCATTTTCCTCATTCAAATATAAAAATTAGCATGCAATTTTCAATTAGCATTTCAGACGTTGGTTAGTATCAAAGTTTGAAAGATGAGTACTGATTTCAGTTTAACCCCTTACACTGACAAACCCCAGAAAAGAAAAGTTCAATAAATAGCATAAAGCAAAAGAAAAACAAAAATGGGGTCCAAAAATTGATGGCTACTTGACCAATGACACTAAATGCAGTGGATAATGGAACAAGGGTTGATCAACAAAAAAATGGAGCAAGGGTTAGATTAGATTCTACACTCCTTCACTGCTGCACCCATTTCACCATTTTTTTAAAAATGATTTACAGTTAGATTCTCTCACCAAATTGGCACATAAAATGGGTATACAGGTGATTTTGTGAGAAAAAAGATTTGAATTTTGAGTGATTTTGTTGATGAAAATGAGCTCCATGGAAAAGAAGCTAAATTAAGACTTGTCATCCATCACAATCACATTCTCTGCATCACCATGAAGTGCCTATCTGTAAAACCATTGACCCATTTTCTCTTACACGTACAGAAAATGAAGACACAACCAAACTGAAAGAAACACCATTGACACACACACACACAGAGCGAGAGAGAGAAAGCAAGAAAGAGTGTAGAGAGAAATCACATGCAAGAATTCTTGGCACATTTTGTTGACACCCAGATGCCAAATCTGATACAGAATCCCAGATCAAGCCAACCCCTCATCCCAAAATCCAATCTTTTTCAACTCTCCGGCCACCATTTGATCTGATTTCAAAATGGACAAAACGCTCTACCGTCTCCGCAGCCACCCCTCCTCCGCCTTCTCTCTCTTCAAGCTCACTTTTTGGTCCATCATCTTCCTCATCCTAATCCTCATCTTCTTCTTCCACCACTCCCCATCCCCATCCTCCTCCTCCCCATCTCGCAGATCCCTCCGCACCGCCGCCTACGGCGGCCCCACTTGGGAAAAACGCGTCCGCACCTCCGCCAATCCCCGATCAAAAACCGGTCTCTCCGTCCTCGTCACCGGCGCCGCCGGCTTCGTCGGCACACACGTCTCCGCCGCCTTGAAAAGAAGAGGCGATGGCGTTTTAGGGTTAGACAATTTCAACGATTACTACGACCCAACTTTAAAACGCTCTCGCCAAAACCTTCTAGAAAGATCTGGAATCTTCATTGTCGAAGGAGACATAAATGACTCAGATCTGTTAATGAAGCTCTTTGAGGTTGTCACATTCACTCATGTAATGCATTTAGCAGCTCAAGCTGGAGTCAGATACGCTATGGAGAATCCAATGTCTTATGTTCATAGCAACATTGCTGGATTAGTCAATTTACTCGAAATCTGCAAGGCTGCGAATCCTCAGCCCGCGATCGTCTGGGCGTCTTCGAGCTCCGTTTATGGCCTAAACACGAATGTGCCATTTTCCGAAACTCATAGGACTGATCAGCCCGCGAGTTTATACGCTGCCACGAAAAAAGCTGGAGAGGAAATCGCGCATACTTATAATCATATCTATGGATTGTCGTTAACGGGTTTGAGATTCTTTACGGTGTATGGACCGTGGGGAAGGCCGGACATGGCTTATTTCTTTTTTACTAAAGATATGTTGAAGGGGAAGGCGATACAGATTTTTGAGGGGCGGAATCACGGGACAGTTGCGAGGGATTTTACGTACATAGATGATATTGTGAAAGGGTGTTTGGGCGCGTTGGACACGGCTGAGAAGAGTACCGGAAGTGGTGGGAAGAAAAAGGGGCCAGCGCAGCTGAGAGTGTTTAATTTAGGGAACACGTCGCCTGTCCCGGTTTCTGACCTGGTCAGTATTCTTGAGAGGCTGTTGAAGGTTAAGGCGAAGAGGATGATCATGAGGCTGCCTAGAAATGGGGATGTGCAGTTCACTCACGCGAATATTAGTTACGCGCAGAGGGAATTTGGGTATAAGCCGACAACGGATTTGCAGACTGGGTTGAAGAAATTCGTGCGATGGTATTTGAGTTACTACGGGGAGAAGAAGAGTGATATATGAAAAGGTTGATTTTTTCTGAGGTGATCCTTTAGAATTATTGTCCATTGACATTGTTTTTAACCATTTTTCGCTCTTTTTGTTCGACAATATTCCCTTTCGGAGGCCTGTTGTTATATCTGAGTATACCACGATTGACACTGTATCGGATTTTTTTAGAGTTATGTGATTTAATCGTAACTGTAGTTTCAGCATTGTTGTTGTAGTGATCAAATGACTTTGTAGACAGGATATGTTCATAATCATATGTGTACTCTTTTGTATTCTGCAAATAAAACAGGAACATACACTTAAAATTTTATATTTTCTTTGTTACTTTTTTTATATGTCCTTGTTACTTGAAAAATGCTGTTTGAAAGATTTTGGTTACTCTGCAATGGTATCTGATTTCTGATTGCTTGCACAGTGTGCTTGGAACATTAGATTCCATGATTTTTCATCAAGTTGTTTGATTGCTTTGAATCAAACAAAACCCAGCTGTATAGTTTTTCTCACTGGGGCTGCATCTGCATTTGGGCACCAGCTCAAGGATGAATTTTGTATGATATTGACACAACTTCGTGCAGTAATTCTTTTGCTGTGTTGAAATTTCAAATGGCTAGTGTAATTGCACTAATGATAATTGTAAGAATAGTATTGGCAAAGATAAAAAAATTATGCACCTTATTCTCTAATTAATCCTTGCGAATTTTTATAGCCTTGGTCGTAGTATTTATTTATATGCATAAATTCGAGTATATTGAAATATTGATTTTTGGACAAATTGAATAAACAGAACACTGAAATGTGATAGATTGAAAGTAACACAATGCTGGATACATCTTCAGTTCTTAAAAATGAAAGTAACCAAAAAAACTTAACAAAATGAGCTCCATCAGGTTTCACGGCTTGAATGTCAGAGCTTAAGCAACAAGAGTGCTTGCAGTGGTGGATTCACTGCAAAAGAGAACAAGAGGGGTCAGGATTGATTAACCAATCTGTAAAATATAACTGAATGCAAGGAGAAAATGACTGTCTGAGATAAGAATTTATTATGAATTATGTTGTGAGTTGAGAAATGGTTATTGGTCAAGTCCAAAACAAAACGAATGCAAGACTTACTATTTCCAGGTGGGTGGTAGCTTCTTGGTCTTCTTGTAATAACGTGCAAGGCGGTGGATTCGGCTCTCAACTAAAATCAACCTAAATTTGGAGTCCTTATCCTTTCTGTTCCTCTCCAAATGCTTCCTGATAGCAACAGCCTTCTTAATGAGATGGTAGAGATCCTCAGGAATCTCAGGAGCAAGCCCTGTGAAGTTCAAATATCACCTTGTAAGGAACCATTTCTTTAAAAGAACTGACTCAGTAATGATTCACGGGATAGATTCTATACCGTGAGCCTTGAGGATACGCAAGACTTTGCTACCGGTGACACTCTTCACTTGGGCAATTCCATGAGAATCACGGAGAAGAACACCAATTTGAGATGGTGTCTGTCCTTTCTTTGCAAGCTTGCAAATGTTGTCCTCAACCTGTTACAAAACAGGGTTAAAAACAAAAACATTTCAAATGCACAAAATAACACATGCTACACTTGTAAAGAGGCATTAAAACATATCAGAGAGCTAAAGACGATAATCATATTGACATTAATGTTCACGGTACCGTACCAAAACATGAGTATAGCTGCACTAATTAATCACAATTATCACTAAATCAGAAAAATACACTACAAAAAAAATTTAACAACAGGTATTCTGGTCATCAAACAATCAATAAACAATTTATTACATTTTCTGCACAAAGGAATACAGGCAGTAAAATTAGCAAATAAATGACAAGCATTTGCCTTCCTAGTAAAAACTTAGTACTTTCAGGTAAACCAACAGATATGACACCTCCCCAGTCACTTTAAGAGTAGCTGGAGGATTCACATGGAGCACAAACACACTCACGGATCTAATGCTGGAACTAATACGTATAAAACCAAAGGCATCAACTACATACACTCGTATGCAATTCCTAACTGAATAATTTAACTTACATCAGGAGTAGAGATCTTGAGCCAGCTTGGCGGCGTCCTCTTGTAAGGCAAAGCAGAAGCTGAGATACCCTTACTGTAACCAAAATACGAGCCTAAATAAGTTAATCGGAATCGATTGCAATTTAAAGGACACACGAGGCATTGGCTTCAAAGCGAAGAATAATGGAAAAAACACAAACCCTCGACTGTGCATACGACCCATGGTTGCGGCGGATGGAAGAGACGAGGCTCCGAACTGAACTGGTGCAAGAAGATACGAAACCCTAGATAGCTCGAGGAAGCGATGGGTGCGTTTGGGCTAGGGCTTTTATACTGGTTTGTGATATTTCGTAAGAGGTCCTTGTAGTATGCCTCGGTTTCAAACATTTTACACAGCCCAATCATGCTTATTTATGGGCCTTTTGGGCTTCTTTAACGGCATGTAAAAGGCTCCGTTGCTGTATTTTTCTAGCATTACCAATCCATGTATAAAATCGTTGAGATTTCTTACTTTAACTTTAAGTTCAGTTGTTCATCAAAAAAAAAAAAAAAAACCTTTATGTTGTGTTGTCATGGTTCAGATTTTGGTGCCGGCTTGTGTAATTCAATTGAATGATTGAACTGAAATATAATTTGAATATAATAACTTTACTTAAATATCTGAAATACTTGTGTTCAGTTTAAAGATCACAACATTTAACTTTCAGAAAGTATTAAAGGACTCTAGTCTTCCCTTAGCTTCATGCTTTCCTGGGTAACTCCATCAGCTCTCAGCACGATTATCTCCAGCCGGTCGCCCTGTATACACCAGACAAATCAGATTAATGTAGAAAGTATGAAAAGAGAGACTTGATTAATTCAAGTTACTTGTTCGGGATAAATAATAAAATGAGGAAACAAATAAGATAAAACAGAGGGTATTCGTTGCGGGCAACTTATAACAAACTGATATCCGGAAATCTACTCCTAACTCGATAACATTCAACGCATTTTCTTTCTTCGGGGGGAGAGAAAGTCTAGAAACGAATAAAATCATTGACACCAAGTTATCTTTACCAAAAAATGAATCAACTATCCCTGAGCCTAAGCTATTAGGAAATGGGCAACTATCAACGAGTGGAAAACAGCTAGTACTCTCATTAACCATCAGACCATATTTTGAACATTAGAAGACATTTTCCAAATAGGTAAAGCTTGAGATGAAAATATATATAATAAAAACTCACAGTGGCTATATCCCTCTCTGTGGCTCCTTGAAAAACAGTCTTTACCAAGTCTACTGCTTCAGCTTCCGAAAGAGGAGTAACAGCATCCTGCACCAACAATATAATTTTAGCTTTTACACCATAATTGTAAGCCAACATGACTTCATACAATTAAAAAAAAAGTAAGTCAACATGACACGGCAACAGGAGACAAGAGACACACCACAGCCGGTAATAATAAAGGACTTGGGGACTTCAATTTGTTATCAAGGAAAGGTGTGATGAGGGTAGAACCAGAACCCTGTGCACTGTACCCAACCCGCTCATAAGAGCCAACAGCATCATAGGTGAAAACACAACCTTTCCCTGCAAGACAGAGAACGAAAAACATCAATAATCAACTTTTATTTGACAGCAATGACCAAATAAGCTATATTGATAGGTAAACACAAATTGCAGTACACGTATATCTAGCACTCATATGTGTCATGTGTGACACGAAGATAAAAGAGTTACATCAAGTGATCGATGAAAATAACAGCGATGTAGTTTACCTTCACTATCAAGGCCGCCTAATATATTGAAAGAGTAGTACGGGAAGAAGCGTTTGTAGTAGAGAGTATTAGAAAGAAGTTGGCCCATGGCAGGACAGCTCATTTGTTTTCCATGTTGATGCTGATAGATCTGAAAAGTATTAAAAGGAGTCAAAAGCTATTGAAGTTACTCTACTGAGCCCAACCAGCTTTAATAATTCATGGTAATCAAATAAGACAGGGCCACAGGCAGCTGAATAGAGAGGACATTATCGGCAGATAAACATGTTCATTAGCACTGCGGTCCTAATGAAGAACGAACATGACATGTAACACTAACACATGCCGCAAGGCAAGTGTCCAAAGATAGCTTCCATGTATCGGAAGCAATATGTGGTTACAATGTAAAATACGACTGATCCGTTTTTCTTCCATTAAATAGATAGCCTTTCAATGCCTTATAACACCAGAATAGATAAGAAGTCATCATCAAAACATGAAACCCTCATGTTTTCAAATCAATAAATTCATAATGCCTTCAGATTCTTTTTAGTTTTTTTTTCCAATTGAAATAAATAAATTATAAACAGAATAGGGCCTCACCAAGTGTCTTGCATTCAAATGCTTCTGCAAGGCTTTGACATCACCTTGAAATCCCGATGATGCCATATAACACTTGTCCGCACTGTCAATAGGATCAAATTAAAAAAAACTCCAATAATTCACATGAAATGGTTACTAATAAATCATCCACAGTGACAACATCTTCCCCACTGAAATAGTCCCAATGTACGCAACTATTTATAGCTCAAAAAGATTTTAACCACAAACTCTGTCAAATTTCTGCATCTATTTAACCATCTAACCTAAGACAACTCGATCTCATGACCTAAAACAACTCTAACAGGATTTCAACATCGCATTTACGATAATAGACACATACAGCTTGTAAATCTTCGAGTAATCCCTAGTCAAAATACTATATCCAGTCGACATCCGAGTATCGGACGCGATGACGCAGTAGTCCGCGCCAGCGATCGCAACGCAAGTTCTGCATCACGATAACAAATCAAATTCTCAATTCTTAGCAAACATAAATCTGATAAGCGTAAATTGAGGAGAGGTTGCGATCAGCTTACCCTCCGTTGTTGTCGTACGGCGACCAGTTGGCGTTCTGCTTCGTCATTTCGAAAATCGATTAACCGGAGGAGAGAGAGAGAGAGAGTTGGGGTTTTTTTAGCTGCCCGTTCTTTCACTCGTCTTACTTTTTTCGCAAGACAGGAGTCGTTTCTATTTTCTACAGTCACGAACATTTACGACGTCGTTTCGATCCCTTTAGTCGTTGCGAACATTTACGGCGACGTTTTGTTCCGTAATGATCATTTATGAGTCAGTTTCTCTAATCACGAACCAAAGTCCAAACCAAACCAAACAAAAACGAATCAATTTGATGATGTCAAACTACGTTGGTCATGCTTTGGTATTGAAAATGATGTCATGCAATGATGCAATGACCAAGTAAACAAATACTTTGTTTTGACGTGTCGTTTCGTTTAATACGGTGTCGTTTTGATACGCTTTAAATATTATTTAAATTTACAAAAACATGATTTTAAATGAAGCGAGATCGTTTTGACATTAATATTAATCAGTATACTATCAATATTTACCATAAATCAATTCAAGCAAAATAGGCATTAAACGCGTTAATACCATTTTTAACATAATAACTTCGGAAAAATAATGTCATTTTCCACAAATATAAAAATTATGAATTGATGATGAGGATCAAAATCGGACATCAGGTAGCAAATCTGATGTATAGCTCAGCGAAAAATGTCCAAGATGTCATGACAAGGACTTGGTTCTTCGAAGAACTTCTATTGTGAATCGTGATGGCTGATAGATTGGGACTTGTATATATTAATCAAATTTACAAACATGACTTGAAGAGTTATATTAAATAAAATTCAAATTTATTTACTTATTCATTTAACCACTTGTACAATCTGCATTATTGAGTTTCCATTGTTTTTGGGAAATTGAATGTTTTTAAGTCAAATTGACTTCGTTTGAGTGATATAATAATGATAATTAACATGTGTGATTAGTTTAGTACGGGTAAATTGATGTTAGAGCCATTGTAAGAAAATGGATTCACATGTGATCTTGACAACTTGAGTTAACTCATGATACTAATAATTTAATCATAATCAAATGGCCACAAAATATCTAGCCATTATTGTATGCAACTTATACGGAAAGTAGATCTGGTGCGGTCCAGTCAGTATTGTGAGTGCTAAAATGACGTCGTTTTTTGTTACGTTATAAATCTTATTGAATAAAAACGATGATATTTTGAATGAAACGACAACAACGGTATGTTATGTGCTAATGTTATATACATTGTATGCATCATATTTACACATGCAATTGCATACATGGAGACCCCACTTCACCATGGCTAATGTAACAACCTCAATCAGTCAAATACACAAACTCAAACCCAATGTTCTACCAATATGAACAACCACTGAACCAAAGCTGTTTTGGCCGGCACGGAGTAGAATAGTAAAAAAAGATAGTCAGTTGAGCTCTATCTACACCATCTCATATGGAACAAGCATGTAAAGAGACTCAGTGTCCTCCACCAGACACAACAGCTTCTTCTCCTTGAGCAACTCCTCCTTCCATGTCCTCGTAACACTTCCTATAAACTCCTCAATCCTCCCCCTCAAATCTCCACGCCCTTCGCCTTCATCGTCGCTGTCAAAAGACTCATCGTCCCCCTCGTATAGCATATCATCAATGTCCTCATACTCATCCTCCCCACCTTCGAACCGAGTCTCAGTCCTAGTCCCGAAGTCCTCGTCTTCATCACACTTGTCGCCATAAGCACAAGCTTCGACCTCCTCCCTCTTCTCCAAGTCGTGGACTTTATGAGTCACGACAAGGAGTTCATCCGAGTCCACTTCAGAGTCGAAAGAGGGCTTTGAGGAGCTCCCGTAGCAGATCATGACAATAATGATATGAACAAGTATGAAAACAAGCATTTTAGTGGACCTGGCCATCACAACAAGATCATATGCCGTGGCGAAGAGGGTTGTGTGATTTTTAGGGAGTGGGATTGTTGAGGATATGAAGCTGAAGACTCCCAACATAGCTAAGATGGTTGTGGATAGAAGAAAGTAGAATACTTTGGAAAGTATAACTTCGTACTTTTTAATCCCCATATCCTCCTCAAACACGGGACACAAAGGACGTATACACTCGATATCTGTATTCCTTGAAGTGTGGATGGGCTAGATATTTCCGGGACGTGATGTATATATAGCATTTTATGGAGCTTGGAAGACACTTCCTGCAATGAAAGTAATAAGAGACTAAATTAATGCCAAAATTGATTAATTGGTTACCTTGTAAAAGCTAAGAAACACAAGTCAATTATAAAAAGTATGAATGATGAGTAAGTGTGTCTAAACTACATCGCCGACAACCATAACTCGGAGGAAGTTGGGAGGAAATGGGGATTTGGTCAAGTCAATTATATAATTTAATCGGAAATAGTAACAAAGTAGTACATGTTGCACTACAATACGGAAGGATTGATATAAATATGTTAAGATCAATTTCATGGAAATTAGCAAGATAGGCATAGCAAGTAAAAAATTCCAGTGCCGGATTTGAGGACAGAAAACAAGAATATTTTCGAGCACAATAGTCTTTGGCTGTATAATCAACATGCACTAACTAAGCAGCTTGACGGTGAAGTCTACGTGTATTTAATGAACCCATTGCTCTGTATCATAAATTAATTAGCTCCTGCTCCTAAGGTACTGGGAATAGAGACATCTTAAGTTATATATTTGTCGGCATCAAATTAGAAGACAATGTAAACCAGATGATTAGCATTCAATGTAACAATAGAGAATTCCCTATTGTTCTAGCATTTCATGTTTATAGTATTTTGCAAAGTCTTAAACTAGAGACACTTTTCTTATGCGCAAAAGCAAAATTTGAGTAAACATACCTGTGCATCAGTTACCATGGACAGAAACCAGCTCCTAATCCTCAAATGAAATTTCAGTTTCATCACCAGCGATGTTTATTTGTCTGACCACAGAAGACATATGACTTATGAGGCTTTGTTGGAGTCATGGCAGTATATAACAGAACTGATGATAATGCGAGGGGCGTGTTTGTCCAAGGATTATGCACGATGTAGGGAGTACCAAACCATACAGTTAACCTTCTTAGTTATTCGAGGTTGAGAAGCAACCTTTTTCTGGTTTGTAGGTGTGACCAATGAACACTGCCGTGGTGGCTCTTTGCGTGATGACAGCTCCCGCTGATGACATTCTTGGAACATTTTCCCGCTCTTGGGCGAGCTCTTGAGCCATATAGTGTCTTCTGCTCTGTCATCGTTTGTCCTAGAAGCGTCGATGGTCCTGCAATATGGGTAACAGAATGAAATTAGAGGTACGCAGCACGCGATGAAATATCAGGAACATACCCTTTGCCTCTGCCGTTCTTGCCTTAAACTGTTATACTGTTCAACCGTTGAAAGAAGATTAAGATGAAGAACAAAACAGGTCAAGTTAATCTAAGCAACAAGTTCACTTGAACACAATGAAAGGCCACTCTTTCTGCACCTATTCGAGTAGCGAAAGGACATTTAGCATATTCAAGGATAAGTGCTCACACCACGGTAGTTTCTGTGAATGGAAATCAGCATCTGATAGAAAGGCCAATTGACGCTTATTTACATTTCACCGAGATCATTTCTGAAAAAAGGAGATAAAACTACAGCGAACCGTGGCAGGAGACTTCTTCGCTCGTGATGTATTCTTTAAGAATAAGCTCAACTTCTTTGGCCACACCTAATTCGCCAAACCACCCAGCCAGAGTCTCCGACGCTTCCTTTCCAATAATGACACCTTCCTTCTCTAATTCTATCAAGAATCCCAATGCATCGTTTAGTTTGTTCTCCTTCTTGTAAGCTGATAATACTAATGTGACACATTTGTCGTTAGGTTCCAGACCTACCCGTCTCATGTTTTCAAATGCAATGCGCGCCATATGGGACTTCCTTGCCAGACCATAAGCATTTATGAGTAGTCCACATATTTTGACGTCCGGTGTGATCGATGCTATTTGTATGGCATCGAACACCCTCTGAGCTCCTTCAGCGTCTCCCTTCATTGAATACGCACGTAGCAGTGCTTTGTATATTTCACTGCCGGCTCTAATTTCTTGAGCATCCATTTCTTTGAGTAGATATTCACCTTGCTCAAGCATTCCAGCCCTGACATATGCCATTATCATTGAACCGTACGTACGGTTATCCAGTGGTTCACCCAGCAGCTTAATTTTATTGAATGTCTCCTCTGCGCGCCTTAGATGGCCAGCTTTGCTGTACATGTCTATCATTGCTGTTAGACTGATCTGATCGCAAGTAAAGCCTCGGCTGTTCATCACCGACATCATATTCTCTGCGTCTTGCAACCTGTTTGCCTTCCCATACCCGTGAATTATCTTGGTGTAGTCTCGGATATGCGGTTCGAAAGATTCTTCAAGGAGCGCTAGCTCTGCGACCTATTCACAGTTTATAATATTCGTCAGAAATATTTTATGAAACTTAATCGGCATGCGTGATTCATAAGGGAGTCCGAAACCATGAAACTTGTGAACGATAAACTCGGTAATTATACTCTTTATAGGTCTCACATTCGGCCTTATGTCTGCAGAATTGTTCTAGAGAGGTACCGAAACACGCATACAATGGTAAACAGATTCGTACGAGCACTGCGAACAAAGGATGACACTAAAAATGAAATACTCATACCATCCCCTTTGGAAGAACACGCAAAAAAAAAAAGCATGATTTAAACCAAAACTTTCCAAGGAACACCAACCAAATATTATTATAACAAAATTAATTATCACAACCACGTAAATCACTATTATCACGACTCCACGACCAGCCATGTTGCTAGAGTAACATCAGGACAACTTGGTCTTAAACAATGATAACAAAGATAGAATTAAATACGAAACAACGCGTTTACAACTAACATTACCTCAAAGTAGAGTGGATGATCCAACTCCTTCAACTTCTTAAGAACCAAAAGCCAATCGGTCCTTCTAGGCTTCATAATCTTCGCCCAACTCGCCAACATCTCCTCCAAACCCCACCTCTCGGGATCGAAGCAAATAATCTGCTTCAATACTGCCATACATCTTTTACTCAATTTTGGCGAAAGCCTATCTATCACCTCCTTCTGTTCCTCCGTAACATCTGACCCTATTTCAATCCACCTGCACTTAGGTTTCAATTCTACATTTTCCACAAACCCCTCCATCTCCCCAATCCTCGTACTCACTGCTCCAAGCTGAGTCATTGCTTTACAGTAACAGCCACAAAAGGTTGAATCTTTAGGCGAAAACGAGGTTTTACAGAAATGGGGTTTTAAGGGTTTGTTGAATTGGACACTAGTTAAGCATATCGGATGCGAACAAGCCCACATTTTTACAGGAAAACAAACAGCTGGGCTATGCTCAAGTGAAGGAAATGGACTGAAAATGCTCCGGAAACAATACCTTCATCCTCCAAATGTGCAATTTTGCGTCGCTAAGGGGGATTGAGAATTGAAATTGATCCCAGCTGAGCGCTCAACTGTGGATAAGTTTCGCACTTTTTGACTATGAGCGATTGTTTTGCAGACACGGAAGACGGAACAGCTGCAGGCTAAGATTTGGACTAGCAGTGCAACGCCGTCGTTTGAGGCAATCTCGCGATAGGGGCTTATTGGTCATTATCGCGATATCTGTTTAATTTAAATAAGGAATCTAAATTATGTTTTTATTATTTATCCTTAAATTTATTACCTTAATTATTTATTTTAATTTTCAATGAGCTAGCGAAGTGTGATGGTGGTGATAAAGATAAACTTTTCGTCGCAGTTCGCACCATAATCAGATTTCGTAAAGGTAAGAACGGTGCCGTTTAGCGTATTCAAGGGATAGGGTGCTTCATCATTTTCTTGAATATAGTAACTCATTTTGACTTTTGGTCATTACATCAATATTAAATTTATTTCCTTAATTTTCTTTATATTTTTAATTTTCAATGAAAAATATGAAAAATCCCAAAAGACGATCTGATAAACTCTTCGTCGCACCACCTCTCGGCACTCCTCCGACACTTCTCCGATCACTCGACGACGCTCGCCATTTCCACCTCCGAAAATTCCACTACGTCATCCCGCCTGCCGACATATATTCGGCTGAAGCGATTAGCGTGAGGTTATCGAAGCGGACGTGAGTGAGGATCTTGCTAGCGAATTTCGGTTACGAACGTGGTGTCGATTGGAATCTGAGATCCAATTTGAGTCAAATCTAGAGAGGGGAATGGCTTCTTCGGAAGCCGGTTCCCGCCTGAGTCAAGTTTTATCACCTGCGCTAGAGAAGATCGTTAAAAACGCGTCGTGGAGAAAGCACTCAAAGCTCGCTCATGAGTGTAAATTTATACTTGAGAAATTAAGTTCACCTAATCCGGGATCGTTTTCGCCGAAATCGGCGGAGGCGGAGGCCGAGGCGGAGCAGGATGTGGCTGGGCCGTTGCACGATGGTGGAGCGGTGGAGTACACGCTTGCTGATTCGGAAGCGATGTTGAGTCCGTTGATCGGTGCGTGTGGATCGGGGGTGGTGAAGATTGTTGATCCTGCATTGAATTGTATACAGAAGTTGATTGCGCATGGTTATTTGCGTGGTGAGGCGGATCCGTCGGGAGGGGCGGAAGGGAAGTTGTTGTCGAGGTTGATCGAGGGGGTTTGTAAGTGTAGGGATCTGGGAGATGAAGGGATTGAGTTGTTTGTGTTGAAGACATTGTTGTCTTCTGTGACTTCGGTTTCGATTAGGATACATGGGGATTGCTTGTTGCAGATAGTGAGGACTTGTTATGATATTTATTTAGAGGGTAAGAATATGGTTAATCAGACAACAGCCAAAGCTTCGTTGATACAGATGCTGGTTATTGTGTTTAGGAGAATGGAGGCGGATTCATCCACGGTCCCAATTCAGCCAATTGTAGTGGCGGATTTGATTGCACCAACAGAGAAAACTGATGTTGATGGGAACACCACTGTATTTGTACAAGGGTTTATTACTAAGATAATGCAGGACATAGATGTGGTGTTGAATCCAGCCACACCTGGCAGCGCATCGACTGGTGCTCATGATGGAGCATTTGAGACTAACACTGTTGAGACAACTAACCCAGCGGATTTGCTGGACTCGACTGATAAGGACATGTTGGATGCAAAGTACTGGGAGATTAGCATGTACAAGACGGCATTGGAAGGCAGGAAAGGGGAATTAGCTGATGGGGAAGTAGAAAGAGATGAGGATTTGGAAGTTCAAATTGGTAATAAGCTGAGGCGGGACGCCTTTTTGGTGTTTCGAGCACTGTGTAAACTCTCTATGAAGACCCCTCCAAAAGAAGCCCAGGTTGATCCACAGCTGATGCGTGGAAAAATTGTGGCCCTAGAGCTTCTTAAGATATTGTTGGAAAATGCTGGAGTAGTTTTCCGGACAAGTGACAGGTACACTGTTCTTTAATTGCTTTTTGTTTCCATCTTGTCACTAGTGCACTCTTTGGTACAGTCATCTAGATAAGTAGTAATTCATAATCAAGTTCCTAACCATACATCTCGTCAGCAAGAGCAACCAGCTTGAGTCTTGTGGCTAACCAACAACCTAATGTACATAAAGGTCACTTTTGATATTATATGCCGCCCACCTGAATCTCTCTCATCAGCTGTTTAGTTTGACACATTCAGCTGAGAGCGTTACATCCAAGTTACTCTTTCCTGCACACATCATTGTAGTTAGAACTTCCGTTCAAAGCGGCTTCTTTGTTACACGTCATTATATACAAATTGACTGCAACCTGAGAATTGAATTTATGTGGATCTGTAAGCACTTTGTCCTTACTTTTTAGGTCCTTATCAGTAATGGTGTTTCTATACATTAGCTATTTTCTTCATTGCAGTTTTGTGATACTTTGTCATATGCCCCTCGCGTGACTCTTAATAACATAGTTGACTTTTGGTCGATCAGGTTTTTGGGAGCCATCAGACAATACTTATGTCTTTCCCTGTTGAAGAACAGTGCTTCTACTCTGATGATTGTTTTCCAGCTTTCCTGCTCGATTTTCATCAGTTTGGTTTCCAGGTTCAGACCTGGTTTAAAAGCAGAAATTGGAGTATTTTTTCCTATGATTGTTCTTCGAGTTCTAGAGAATGTTGCTCAACCTAATTTTCAGCAGAAGATGATTGTGCTGCGATTTTTGGAGAAGCTCTGTAATGATTCACAGATTTTGGTGGACATATTCATTAATTATGACTGTGATGTCAATTCATCAAACATTTTTGAGAGGTATAGTATGTACCTTGATAATATATTTTCTCTTATCTTTTTAAACTAGTGTTGAGGTTGTACTCATTGAAAACTCCAGACACGATTTCAGCTAATGGTTGTCTGACCAATTAACAGAATGGTAAATGGTCTCCTCAAAACTGCTCAGGGGGTATCTCCTGGAACTGCAACTGCATTATTACCTCCACAAGAGGCTACTCTTAAACTTGAAGCCATGAAGGATTTGGTTGCTATTCTGCGATCAATGGGGGACTGGATGAATAAACAGTTACGCATTCCAGATACCCATTCTGCCAGGAAAACAGAAGCTGTTGAAAATGGTGTAGGACGAAATCTGCCCATAGAAAATGGCCATGAAGAGGAGTCAGCTAGAGGTTCAGATTCTCCATCGGATGCATCAAGTGACGTTTCAGATGTTACAAATATTGAGCAACGCCGGGCCTACAAGCTCGAGCTTCAGGTAAAGTATTTTAAGTGATGGTACTTCATAGTTATGGATTGCACTTCTAGTTAGCCCTGGTAAAATAAATTGATAAAGTTGGATGCTTATTTTTTGGCAGGAGGGTATATCTCTTTTCAACCGGAAACCAAAAAAAGGAATTGAATTCCTTATAAATGCTAATAAAGTAGGGAACTCACCCGAAGAAATAGCGGCATTTCTAAAAAATGCATCAGACTTGAGCAAGACGATGATTGGTGATTATCTGGGGGAAAGAGAAGAGATGTCATTAAAAGTGATGCATGCCTATGTGGAAGCCTTTGATTTTCAAGGTATGGAATTTGATGAGGCCATAAGGACATTTTTACTAGGATTCAGATTACCTGGGGAGGCACAAAAGATAGACAGAATCATGGAGAAATTTGCTGAATGTTATTGTAAGTGCAATCCAAAAGTGTTTAGCAGCGCAGATACTGCCTATGTCCTCGCCTACTCTGTGATTTTGCTCAATACAGATGCTCATAACCCTATGGTCAAGACTAAGGTAGACTTGAAACCAATTCATTTTTATAATTTTACATTGCTTTTATTAAAATAAATGTTATTTGCAGATGTCCCCCGAAGATTTCATAAGAAATAATCGTGGCATTGATGATGGTAAAGATCTGCCAGAAGAGTACCTAAGATCATTGTATGACCGCATTTCTAAAAATGAGATTAAGATGAAGGAAGATGATTTGGCTCTACAGCAGAGGCATCCAGTAAACCCAAACAGAATTTCTGGCTTGGACAGTATATTAAATATTGTGATTCGCAAGCGAGGGGAAACCAACTTGGAAACAAGTGACGATCTTATAAAGCATATGCAAGAACAGTTCAAAGAAAAAGCTCGGAAGTCAGAGTAAGTCTTTTGACATGTCACATAAGATAACTTGAAATGGAAGTTTTAGCTTTCAGTTAAGTCGATACCTAGGACTATGACGCACATATGTGATCGTGAAATTCCAAGAATATTGACCTTAGTGCTCATATTGGAGTGCACTTTAATAGTTTGTCTTCTTCATATACTTCTATTAGTTGTTCTACATTGTTCAGTTACTCGAATTTATTTATTTGGGGCTCAAAGCTAACTAGTGTTTTTACTACGGGAACTTTTAGGTCTGTATTTTATGCTGCTACAGATGTGGTGATCCTAAGGTTCATGATTGAGGTATGCTGGGCTCCCATGCTGGTTGCCTTCAGTGTACCCCTTGATCAAAGTGATGATGAAGTAATAATAGCCCAATGTATATTGGGATTTCGTCATGCAATTCATATTACTGCTGCAATGTCCATGAAGACTCATAGAGACGCTTTTGTGACTTCACTTGGGAAGTTTACTTCTCTGCACTCGCCAGCTGATATCAAACAAAAAAATATAGATGCAATCAAGGTTGGTTTAACATTATCATTTCTTGCAATTCAGTAGTGTAGCTAGATTCTGTGGTCGGTTTGTCGGTGTTGAATTTTGATGTCTCACAGTATTCAGTCCATATGGTGAATCTATGAATAAAAAGTTAAGGCCCAGTGGCCCACACTATATTGTAGCTTGATGTTATTATGAAGAAAAAAAAGAAATTTTTTGCCGATCCCTTTTTGCATTTCCCATTGTGCATTCCACACTGTTTGCTTTGAAGGTTGCCGAGGGCTGATATGATCATGTCTTATCTTCTTCTTTGCTTCATTTTTAATGTCGACGTAACAAAGAAAACAATTACAACTATATTTACTAAAGAGCATGTCATGTAAGGTGTTTCAAAATTATATGTAATTATGATTGTCGGTTGGTTACATCCATGCCAATGTTCAAACTGCAGAGGATGTCGGGTGTGATGCTCAGATATGTGTAGTATTTTTGTTCTTTGTATATTTTGTATTAGAGACGTAGAAGTTGTATTTCGAATAGATGAGTTTGTTGCAATATGTTCATGCGCTATCAGCATATTTTTCATGTGTTTTAAACAATTTTTTCCGAACATAAAGTAACTTTTCAGAATAAATAAATGGGATCTGAAAGGATTAAACTTTTCCTTGTAGGCAATTGTTACCATTTCCGATGAAGACGGAAATTACTTGCAAGAAGCATGGGAACATATTCTAACTTGTGTTTCCAGATTTGAACATCTGCATTTGTTGGGGGAAGGGGGCCCGCCGGATGCAACATTTTTTGCGCTTCCTCTCAATGACCTTGACAGGTCAAAAGAAACCAAGTCTACCATGCTTCCCGTTCTGAAGAAGAAGGGACCGGGGAAGATTCAGTATGCAGCTTCTGCTGTAAGAAGGGGTTCTTATGATAGTACTGGCAAGGGGGGTAATGCTTCAGTCACTTCTGAACAGATGAAAAATTTGGTCTCTAACTTGAACATGTTGGAGCAAGTTGGTAGCTCTGAGATGAGCCGCATATTTACTAGAAGTCAAAAGTTGAACAGTGAGGCAATTATTGACTTTGTAAAGGCTTTGTGCAAGGTTTCCATGGATGAACTGAGATCTCCAACTGATCCACGGGTGTTCAGTCTCACGAAGATTGTTGAAATAGCGTATGACTTCTTATTTTAACTACTACCTAGTGTCTGATACTCGTCTCTTCCCATTTGTGTCTGATTGGAAAAGTCTCACTATTTTGCTTTTGACAACAGGCACTATAATATGAACCGCATTAGGCTTGTATGGTCGAGCATCTGGCACGTGCTTTCTGATTTCTTTGTGACAATTGGATGTTCTGAAAATCTTTCAATTGCCATTTTTGCAATGGATTCCTTGCGACAGTTATCAATGAAATTTTTGGAGCGAGAAGAGCTGGTGAACTATAATTTTCAGAATGAGTTCATGAAGCCATTTGTGGTTGTTATGCGTAAGAGTAATGCTGTTGAGATCCGAGAGTTGATTATTCGATGCGTCTCTCAAATGGTTTTATCTCGAGTTAATAACGTTAAATCAGGGTGGAAAAGTATGTTCATGGTAATGAAGTTATCTTTTACACCTTTAAATTTTTTGGTTCTTTTGTCTTCGACTCATTAATTGTGAATGTGGAACTCATCAGGTTTTTTTTTTTTTTTTTTTGCAGGTGTTTACAACTGCTGCTTATGATGACCACAAGAATATTGTACTCCTGGCCTTTGAAATTATTGAGAAAATAGTGCGTGATTATTTTCCATACATAACTGAGACGGAAACAACCACATTCACTGATTGTGTTAACTGCTTGATTGCATTTACAAACAATCGGCTTAACAAAGACATCAGTTTGAATGCTATTGGCTTCTTGCGATTTTGTGCTGCCAAACTAGCAGAAGAGGATCTTGGCTCAGGAAAACGAAATGACAAAGATTCAGGGGAGTTGCCGGTGAGAGAGGACCATCTATATTTTTGGTTTCCTTTGTTGGCCGGTATGTTAACCTTTTTATTCACTGCTGAATTTCAAGCCTTTTTAGTGCATAATTCCCGCCGAACAGTCTTTTGTATATTTGCACGCACTAGGCAGTTTGATGAATCTGAATTGTTTGTCATTTCTTCTGACAGGACTATCCGAACTTAGTTTTGACCCAAGGCCAGAAATTAGAGAGAGTGCCCTACAAGTTTTGTTTGATACATTAAGAAACCATGGTCATCGATTCTCACTTTCTCTGTGGGAAAAGGTGTTTGATTCAGTTCTTTTCCCTATATTTGATTATGTACGCCATGCAATAGATCCATCTGGTGAAAGCGCACCTGAACTTGGATCTAATGGTGATGTGGGTGAACACGATCAAGATGTGTGGCTCTATGATACTTGTACATTAGCTCTTCAATTGGTTGTCGACCTTTTTGTCAACTTCTACAGCACGGTGAACCCACTCTTGAAAAAGGTGTTGTCTCTTCTGGTAAGCTTCATCAAGAGGCCTCACCAAAGTCTTGCGGGTATTGGCATCGCCGCATTTGTGCGTTTGATGAGCAATGCTGGCGACCTACTTTCTGATGAAAAGTGGTTTGAAGTTGTCTCGTCCTTGAAGGAAGCAGCTAATGCAACACTTCCTGATTTCTCATACATAGCCTCCGGTGATGGTCTGGTCAAGAGTCGTGAACATGTGCTAGCCAGACAGATTAACGGCGATTCTGCTCCGTCTGAAGAGGATCGTGGGAGTATGATGACTCACGGCCTGTATAATGCTATTTCTGAAGTCAAATGTCGAGCTGCAGTGCAACTCCTCCTGATTCATGTATTTTTCTTATCCTTAACTATTTATAATTGTTGCAAGAATTTTTAGATTAAAACTTAAAATAAGTGATATTTTCCTTCTCTTCGCCAGGCCGTGATGGAGATTTACAACATGCACAGACCTCAACTATCAGCAAAGAACACAGTCGTGCTTTTTGATGCATTGCATGACGTAGCAGCACATGCTCACAAGATAAACAGCGACTCTACCCTCCGTGCCAAGCTTCAAGAACTTAGCTCCATGACGCAGATGCAAGATCCCCCGTTGCTACGTATAGAGAACGAATCCTACCAATCTTGCCTATCATTCCTACAAAACCTCATCCTAGACAGACCTCCAGCTTACGAAGAGTCCAAGGTAGAATCCTACTTAGTCAACCTATGCAGCGAAATCCTCCAATTTTACATAGAAACGGCAGGCTCAAGCCAAGCATCCGGCTCGTCTCTATACGAAAATCCTAAATGGGCAATCCCCTTAGGGTCGGGTAAAAAAAGAGAACTTGCTGC
The DNA here is from genome assembly GCA_033675395.1 of Rhodiola chrysanthemifolia. Lineage (NCBI taxonomy): Eukaryota > Viridiplantae > Streptophyta > Magnoliopsida > Saxifragales > Crassulaceae > Rhodiola > Rhodiola chrysanthemifolia. The sequence continues at coordinate 4,494,823 of CM066207.1, forward strand.
GAGAGCATCTCTCATTGTCAGTACCTTACAGGCTATATGCTCACTCAGCGACACTTCATTGGAAAAGAACTTGCCCCGGTTGTTCCCGTTGCTATCCAGCCTGATTAGCTGTGAACATGGGTCGAATAAAGTCCAAGTTGCTCTCAGTGAAATGCTGGCCACTTCAGTAGGGCCTGTCTTGCTCCGCTCATGTTAGTTAGCATCAGCCCGTCTCCTCTGGCTACTGTTTTTGTTACATGAGTTTAGTGTTTACAACACCGCACAGGTTTCGTACTTAAAATTTGGTCATAGATTTCTCACAGGAAGAGAGAGAGAGATTTGTTATAATCATATCATATACATGAGTGACAAACTCGCATACATTTGATTCATTCATAGTTTGAAACTTGAAAGTATCTGACTGAAACTGAAAGTGGTGGGGAGCTCTGTAGACAGCGACAGCATGCGCAGTTATCAAACCTCGATAACAGGGAAGTGCCACGTCATCATGTAGGTCTCCAAAAACTGTGAGAGAGATACAAGGACCAAGGTGGTGGTCTGTTTCCTGGGGACTTGTATCTTTTGACTGAATGACTGATAAGACTCAGCATAAGCTCCAGGTCCGCACCCGCTCGTAACTTTCCTTTAAACCATTATTAGTACGTCATGAGATCAATAAACCGAACATTTAGTTCCTAGTTTACGAATCATACACCTGGTTCAGCCACCGGTCCAACCGATTAGCACAGACGTAGCACGAGAGTGAAGTGTAGGCCCAACCAACCTCCACGCCCTCGTACCAATCCAAAACATGTATAAAAAAACTCACCGTCTCTCTCTCTCACCGACCACCCAGCAGCGCAGCGCAGTGCAGAGCAGAGCTTCAACGAAAATGTTGTTTTCAGCTTCAACGACACGGTGTTGCTGAGCGAAATCTTTCTGCAGGTTTGAGTCGTTCCATTTCATCCTATGCATTTCTGTCTGTTTCAGATTTGATGTTTTCAGCTCCGATGGAAACTCCTGATCCACCGACAACAATCACCTTCGACACTCACAACTCCTCTTCCGACGAAGAGAACCGCCGCAGCCGGAGAAAAACGAAAACCCACCGCCACAGCAACTCCACCTCCGGCAAACCCCGCGGTCGTCCATACGGCTCAAAAAACAAACCCAAACCACCAATCATCATCACCCGCAACAGCCCAAACACACTCACATCTCACTTCATGGAAATCCCACCCACACACGACATCGTCCAAGCCTTAACAGACTTCGCCGCCAACCGCCACAGAGGCCTCTGCATTCTCACCGCCTCCGGCACCGTTTCCAACGTCTCTCTCCGCCAGCCTCCCCCTCCCCAACAACAACAACTCTCTCCGACTTCTTCCGTTTTGAATTTCTCCGGGAGGTTTGAGATTCTCTCCATGTCCGGCGCGTTTCTTCCTCCGCCGGCGCCGCCGGTTGCCTCCGGGTTGAGTGTGTTTTTATCCGGTGGGCAAGGGCAGGTGCTGGGCGGGAAGGTGGTGGGGCCGCTCTTGGCGGCTGGACTGGTGGTTGTCATGGCTGCTTCTTTCGCTAATTCTCCTTATGATAGACTTCCGCTTGCTGCAGAAGATGATGACAAAATTGAAGAAGATGATGACACCGTGCTTGGCACGTGCGAAAAGATGATTCCTGAAGACCAGCAGGAACAACAACAGCTGATGATGAAACTGATTCCAGCAACAACAGCTGCAGCAGGTGGTTTGTTTCATGGGTTTGGTGGCAATGCACAGCCTGTCATGCCGTCTGAGGACTTCTGGGGAGGCGCATTCCGGCCGCCATTTTACGAAACTGGGAGTTGATAATTGTAGTTTTGTGATGGCTGCTGGGAAGTAGACATTTTGAAATAATTTCTGTTAGAGTTGGAGTCACCTGATGACAATGATGGTTTATGGTGTCTGATGGATGTTAAGGTTTCAGGTGAAAATGGATGTGTGTGTGTGTCATTTTCTGTAGAGTGAAAAACATATGGAGCTGTTTTCCTATGTAGTGATTTTGAATGAGACTGTTTTCACTGTCAAACCATGTGAATGAATGTGACCTGCTCGGAAAGCTTATATTGACTTCTACTGACAGAATTTACAAGAGTGAACATTCAACTGGCCTGAATCCTAATTCAGATCAGGCTTTTATTTCTCTACAATGATGTTGCTTGAGCCATTGAACTTACTCCGAGTCTTTGGTTTCAAAAATTTGATCAAATGGACTTGTGAAGGCGGCATGGTTTATGTATCTTACTAAACGAGTATTTCCTCTCCGCGTAGCTTGTCTAGTTTCTTCTTAGCGAATAATCCAATGAGTATCGTTGCCAACACCATACCGACAACACCAACGACATTCAGTATCGTCTGCGTTTTAGACACTGGTCTGCGATCTTGTGTGGCATCTGCCAGTGTCCAAATCACGATGCCACTGGTAACCAGAAAACAGTGCACTAAAGTAAATTCATGATCTAGCCAAATACATAATAACATCTTCTCCGTAATATGATCGAAAATTAGAATAAATAAAATAGATGAAAAGGAAGAGATGGGACCTGTAAAGTCCAGCGAAAATTTCAGGGATCATCCCGACTACAGACCCGCATAAGTACGGGAAGTAACTAACATGTGTGGCAACAGCCGCGTAGTTGAAAACGACGTACGGAAATGGGGATATTCTGATCAATACGATGGCTTGGAACTGATGACGCCAATTTCCATCCCCAGCCAATCTTATAATCAAAGCTTTATCTGGATGTCTCTCCAGCCAATTCTAAATTGATAACCAAAGCAACAGGACATAATTCAGAAACGTCTACCGGAGACCGAGAAATTTACCGAATTGAATTTTATTGTTTACCTGAACTTTGTACTGGAATTTAGAGCCTACGAAGAAAGGCAAAGAAACACCCACAGCAACACCCGCCATAGCTAGAAGAAATCCAATGCCATACCCGAATGTCATTCCTGCCACCCACATTGACGGCGTGGATGGAAATAAAACCAAAGGAAACAGCGCCATAGTACCGAATATTAAAACTGCTAGGACAGGCTTGCTAAAAGTTTTCGTCTCCCAATTAATAATAGGGATAATTTCCTGCAAAGAATAACACACAAAACATTCACTAAACAAGCATAACAACTACGACTTGTATGTGCAAACTCTTACACATAATATTCCATTTCCCGAGTCACAAATAACCCGCAAATATCGTGCTCCACTGCATAGCAAGATGCATCTCATTTATATTGATAACATTATTATCATCTATCGAAAGGCCTTCAATTCAGATATATTTATTAGCTTTTGGCCTGATGACATTGCAGATCCATATCAGCAGTCGCAGGCCAAAAAAGCTTTTAAAGAAAATATTCTAAGACCAAACAAGACACTTCCAGAGAGTTCAAAACTTATTTTAAGCAAATTCACTACATACAAAATTTTAAGGATCAAAATTGGTATCTCCACATTCTCGAGTTTCTCAACTTCAAGCATCACACCAGCTGCAAAATATAAAATAAAAGACAGAAAAACACCAAATAATTTCCCCAAAATTCCATCTAAATTTCAGAACTTTACCTTTTCCATGAAAAAAGGGCCAGCCCATTTAATCCCAACAAAAATCAAAACCCCAATCACCACAGCGAGCAAAATCGTCTTCCACCACCGCCAGCACCACCGCAGCCACCACCACCAGTAACTGTCATTTTTAGGGCTTAGACTTAAAACAGCCACGTCATCCTCACAGCTACCTAATCTCACATACTCAAACCCACCTACACTTCCATTCTCGACATTGCGCATCTCCTCCGCCCTCGCATCGTTGCGGCCGCCCTCCACCATCGAACACGGCTCGATTCCCCAATCGATCGCCAGAGAGTGAAAAACCAGCGCAGTGGCGATTTCAGTTGGATTGAAGACAGCTGAGAGAGATGTGAATTGTGCGTCGCAGAATGAATGGACGACTGATCGATCGAAAAAAATGATCGGTTTGGGAATCTGAGAAAGTTCGCATGAAGACGAAATACAATACGACGTCGTATACTGCGTTTGGTAGGGGAGGGGGGGAGAGTGTTTCTGGTGTTGACACGTGTTATTTTGGAAGTATGCGTGGCGCGGGCTGGTAGGTACAAGGTTACTGGTCGGCATAACATCCAAATTGGTACAAGGTTACTGGTCGGCATAACATCCAAATTGGTCCAATCAGAGTCAGGCTTGTCATCTTCAACAATGCTTGTTGCTTCTTCTTTTTAAAAATAAAAATTAATTAAAGAAATGTATATTCACCAAACTCATGCTATTTTAGCCATAATCAAGAGAGCTGCTAAATTTTAAATCGTTACACATGCTCTAATTTTGATATACGTGAAAGGAACAAACCACAATATCGAGCTAAGAAGTGGGCAATTAAATCACAAACCTCTCAAATTCAAACATGAAATTCATCTCAAAATCCATGATATGACGGTCACAAAATAATTAGTAAATATATGGATCACATTTTTTTCTCACCGTCAAGCTTCACAATCACACATACAAAATTTTCGTTAATGTTGGTGTATAATTGAGATTACCATGTACACTTGGGTTTATATTATTTTATCTAATTTGCACTAAACTAAAAAAATAATTAAATAAGAATTAGATATGAGATTTGACTTTTAAAAAAAAACTAAACAGAAAAGAGTCGTGTAATGTGTTTCTCATGTTAATTTATATGTCGGAGGATCAAAAGTCTTCATGCTATTATATGGCATTGTATGTTTAATTTTGTCATATGAGAAAATCATGTTGTGACGATTAGTGCCCCTTTTGAACTGCCTGCCAAATATATTTTGGGACCCAAAATTAAATTGTGTCTCACGTTATTAATTGTATATTAAGCCTGAAATGCTCTTCATTACTATGTATGTGGTTGTTTTTATTTTTCGACAAGCTGCATCCAATCAAACTGAAGACGAAAACAATGACTAAAAACACATTGGGAAAATAGGAATTCGTAATATGCTCTCTTGTTGCGACTAATTTCATTTTATAATGTGTGCAAACTTCGTCAACTGATTACGTGTTACACTCTGATCTCTCGCCTAAAAATAATAAATGATAAAGAAAAGAAAATGTCATTTTGGATATTTAAGGGCATCCGTAGCAAAGTGAGCAATAAACAATAATATAGAAATTTTATTGCTTATTGCTCTCATGTAGTAGGTGATAGTCAATTTTGCTCATTACTTTTAGCTTACTTACTAATGACTTTTTTGAAAAGATGCTAATTTTACACCTTGCTCTTTGCTCTCTTACAGATCTGCTCGACTCTTCTGTAATCGAACCACTAACAACCTTATAATTATAAATCATGTATTCACCACCACTAAAGTTTTTAGCATTTATAAATTCACTCATCACCCAGAGTTTGGATATTCTCTGATCTCATCCCTCTTCTCTCCATGCACAATGAGCTTCTCAGAATCTCACCAACACTCCACCAAATCCACACAACATGAAAAAAACCCAGCTGATCCAGAAACGGCCAAGCTGCCCTGCGCCGCCATGGCCAACTTCCTCCTATCCCTCCCCAAGGCACCCGGCTGGCGGACGCCCTTCCTTTACACGTTCCAAAACTTCTGGTGCCAGCCCAAAGAAATCCAAGCCGTCATCATCTTCCAAACTCACTTTCAAGCTCAGCCCTCTGACGTCATCATCGCCACCATTCCCAAATCCGGCACCATCTGGCTCAAAGCTCTAATCTACGCCAAGCTGAACCGAACCCGGTTCGATATCGGCTCTAAATCTCACCGTCTCCTGTCCTCCAATCCACACGATCTCGTCCCTTTCTGGAGTACAAGCTTTACGCAAATGGTCAGCTTCCTGCTGATCTCAGCGTCCTCGACTCGCCGCGTATTTTCGCTACGCATGTCCCTTACCATGCTTTACCAGACTCCGTTAAAACGACGACGTCATCTGACAAAACTGTTAACGCGGCGGCGTTTGAAGCCAATGTCGTGAACCATGCCTTGCCTGATTCGGTTAAAACGACGGTGTTTGAAGCTAAGGCTGTGAACCATGCTCTGCCTGACTCCGTTAAAACGACAGCGTCAAGCCATAAAAATAGTAAACACGACGGCGTTTGATGCTGAGGCTGTAAACCATGGTGACATGGTCTGCCAGACTCGGCCAAAAAGACGGCGTGCGACCCTAAGATTGTATACCTCTGCCGCAATCGGCTCGACATCTCGTCGTGGAATTTCATCAAGAATGCGAGACACGACAACCTCGGAAGCTTCACGATGGACGAAGCGTTCGACATGTTCTGCAACGGCGTCGTCGGCTTCGGGCCGTTCTGGGATCACATGCTGGGATACTGGAGCGAATCCATAGCCGATCCAAACAGAGTGATGTTCTTAAAGTACGTGGATATGAAAAACGATGTCGTTTCGATTATAAAAAAGCTGAGCGAGTTTGTTGGGACAGGGCGTTGTTCGGAGGTGGAAGCGGCGGAGATAGCGAGGCCCGAGGCTGTGCAGCTTTGAGAATTTAAAGGAGTTGGAGGTTAACAAGAAAGGGATGTCGATTGATGGGTTTGAGAATTGTAGCTTGTTTAGGAAAGGGGAGGCGGGAGATTGGGTGAACCATTTGTCGCCGGAGATGGGTGAGCGGATGCGGCGGGTGGTGGCGGAGAAGCTCGGTGGCTCTGGGCTGAGTTTTTTCTGAAGTTGGTTGGCGTTGGTAATTAATGATTAAATAAATATGCATTTTGTTGCTGAATAATTTTTAGGTAAAATGACAAAAAGTATGAATTAGGTGCTAAAAAATTTATTTGATTTTATTAGACTTAATTTTACTTTATTTAATTGTAGTGAACTTTGTTTAATTTACTTAACTTTATTTAATTTTACTGAACTAAAAAAGTAATTTTTTTAGATAAAGATGTTTAATTTAAGTTTTAATCATTGTTGAACTACAAAATTAAAATCTGAATTTTTTTATTTAATTTTATTTAACTTAAGTTAATTGTATTGAACGTTACTTAACTTAATTTAACTGTATAGAACTTTATTTAACTGTACTGAACTGAAAAACATGAAATTTAAGCTCTACAGAACAGACACTTAATGATAATTTTAAAATATTTTAATTAAGAGAAAGAAAGTTTTTTCAATTCATTCGTTTAGTTAATTTTACTAACGAAATGATATTCCGTCAGTGTTATATGCTATATATGGATTATAATATTTGATAATTATCTTAATTGTCAATTTTTATTATAGCCATGGTTATCATTTCCCTTAATTTTAATAGAAAGAAATCAATCTCGTGTCTATATTTAAAAAAAATTATTTGATAAGAATTTTTTTTTTGATGAAATTATTTGATAAGAATTAGAAATCCCATTTTGGTAACTTCAATCATATCACTGTGCATAGTTTATGGAAATTAAAATTAGATTTTTTTTAAAAAAAGAATTGACACAAATATTAACAAGTACTCCGTATAACTTCAAAAAAAAAAAAAAAACTTGAATCGGTACATTTTGGGTTGAACCGGATATTTTGGTCTGAGCCGGATCAGCACTTTTGAACCGGTTTGATTAACAAAAGTATCAGATCGTGGAGAAGCCGTCGACAATTTTAGCTTTAGGGCTTATACTCGTCGAAGTTGATTCAGAGGTATGTCTTACGTGTTGAAGCCTTGCAAATCGATTAGGTATTTTTCAGCAAGTGGATTGAATTTTAGTTCGCTTCTTTTTGTCCGCATTCATCGAATCGGTTTATTGAATCAACAAACAGCTTTGAAATTAGAATGTTCGTCCAGTAGAATATATTCAACTCAATCTTCTGTGTAATCTGGAAGTTGGGGTACAATGCAAGAATGTGAAGTAGAAGATGGGTACATGCTCAGTGGATTTGGAGTTGAAATTTTGGGATTTTTTTTACTTTGTGAAAGAATATACTTTTGGGGGTTTTATGACTAAACGTTTTTAGGTTATTGATTGATTTTGAAATTTGAAGTGGGAGCTTGTCATTATAAATAGTCGATTGAGTGCATTAAATTTGATTGTTAGGGTTTCTCAAGTTTTCGAATATTGATGGCCTTTGATTGAAGTTTTCAGTGCAGTTTAGTTGTTTTCTGGAAGTATGGGTTGGTTGAAGTTAGCTAATTTTTTCGTGTGGTTTGTTTTAGTCATGAATGATAAGTGATTTGCGCAGGTTTGGATCAGAATTGAGTGCTGAAGGACTGTGATATATTAATTGGGTGCTACATTCTAAACGAAAGATGGTGAGGATGTTACTGTATGCTGTTATATTTCCTGTGTTTTAGTAGACTTTGGGTTGTCTTTTATTGGGGTGGTTTGTAGCAGGATATACGGAAGTGGTTTGTGAAACCACATGGGAAAGACACTGGCAGCGTACCAAAGCCTGAAAACTCAAAACCAGCTGGTGCGATGCAGCCTTCACTATCTGAACCAGTAGAGGACTCTGTAAGTGTTCTTCTGTACCTATGATATATTGTTATTAGTTGTCATGGGTGATATAAATAAAGATCTGTTATATTCTTCTGTTGCCAACAAAAGCAAGAAAAAAAACAGATGTTCTGTAGCTGTGTATATAAACGTAAGGATTGATATTGCCATTTAGTTTCCACATTTGACTAGCTTTGCAACCAGAATATAAAAAGACATAATTGCTACTGCAAATTTTAAATATTTTGAGTGCATTCTTCTAATTTTGGGGCGTTGGTCTTAATCTTTTTTTTTTTTTGATGCTGGCGTTGGTCTTAATCATTGAACCAAGGAACTTGAAAACTATAGTGTTCAGAACGTGATATTTGCACTAGTTTCTGTTTGCTTGTACATTGATTGTTTTTATATGACTATATGTAGGCCCAGGCAGGTGACGATAAGAGCAGAAGAAAAACAAGCAAGTACTTTGCTGGAAAACAAAACAGCACCCTCGGAAAAGAGGTGATGGAACTCCCAGCAAAAAGAAAGGCAGAAAGAGGTATTGTAGAGAATCCTGCAAAAAAAGTACACAAAGTGGATGTCGATGATGATGATGATTTTGTCCCACCCAAGCAAAAGAAGAACGTTTCTCCCATAAGTAAAGTGAGGAATGAAAAGGGTCGAGCAGTTGCCCAAGAACCTGCACCTATTAATCAAAGTGACGAAGACTGTCTTGATGTTAATGAAACACCAATAAAGGCTAGTGGGAGAGGTCGTGGTGGTAGAGGTAAACGAGGTGGTCGGAATACTGCAGCCGCAATGGAAATAGATGATGACCTGGAGAATACTGAAAATAAAAATAGTTCTGCGCCTTCCAGTTCAGGGGCTAGAGGTCGTGGCGGTAGAGGTGCAGCAGGGGCACCTGCTGGTGGAAGAGGCAGAGGAGGTGGTGGACGAGGTGGGTTTATGAGCTTTGGTGAAAGGAAAGATCCTCCGCATAAAGGAGAAAAGGTGAGGTATAATATGGATATTTTATGAATCCTTTCTCAATCGTTTCTTTCGTTTATTCGTTTCTTAATTCTGCCAGGAAATCCCTGAGGGAACTTCTGATTGTTTAGCTGGTTTGACTTTTGTCATTAGTGGAACACTCGACAGGTATCTCATTTTCCAAGCTATGAGTTGTTTTTGTTGTTTTTTTAATGGAGTAAAATTTTACAATCAATGAAGCTTAAAAAAGCTCCACAGCACAAAAAGTTCAGTGATCCCCTCTTGATTATTGCATTAAGCTTATTATCTAAGCCTCTAAACCCTACAAATGGGCTTATCTCCATTTAGCTAACTCTCATGGGCTTAGCCACTTAGCTTAATCTAGATGAAATGCTTATTATGTTATAACTATGTACTTCTTAAATCATGTCAGTTTGGAAAGGGAAGAAGCGGAAGATTTGATTAAACGTCATGGAGGCCGTGTTACAGGATCTGTCAGCAAAAAGACGGTTGTATCCCCAATCCTATGTAATTGTATTAATGTTCTTTAGTGTATTGTAGACAAGTGAATGACAATATTGAAATGCAGAATTATCTGCTGTGTGATGAGGATGTCGGTGGAAGGAAGTCAGAGAAAGCAAAAGAACTGGGGTATGTCCTTGCAAAACATCTTGGCATCTATTATATGCATTGACTATTTGTTGAATCCTTGTCAATATAAATTTTTTAGGACAGCCTTTCTCACCGAAGATGGACTATTTGACATGATCCGCGCATCTAGTCATTCAAAGGTATCTACCAGCCAGCAGGAACAGAAAAAAACAGTGCCAAAGGCTGCAGTGGTAGCTCCCCCAAGTACCAGTACACAAAAAGAAGCGAAGGGTGCGTCTTATATTTCCTCCCTTATAACAATTGGTTGTCCAGTTAGAGCACATAAATTGTTTATAAGCAGCTTGTGATCCCCCAAGCTTGAGTACTCATCTAGTAACAATGACTTCCTTAAACGTATGTTATAGAATTGCAGTTCTTCCTATAAAATCAAATTCTGCATTGTAGTAATTTTTAGATGTAACTCAGGTTAATTGTTTTAACATGTTAACTTTAACTCAGGAGAAATGTGTCCCCAAAACTGGTTCACACTGTAACTTTTAAACTTTATTTACTCCATATAGAATCTGTCGTTCCTCTTTTGGTAGAGATTAACATGTTTGAATGAGTTCAATAGTCCATGTATTTTACACGGAAAACCATTTAAAAGTGAACTTTGAAGTAAATTGGAACAAATACACATCTTAATAATAATATCCCTTTTTAGACGGTATCTCTACCTATTTACAATATGTTAGGCAACTTAGGGCGCTTTATCTCACGAGAGTCTTTCATAAACCTTTGTCTTTGTAAGTACCTGGTTCGTTTATCTTTGGATATCTATTCATCTTCAGATAAAGCAAGGATATTTTCACACACAAGCGATACTATTTTGAGACTCTTGTTTTTTATCAGTGGCATATTCATGCAAATAGTTCAGGAATTAAATACTCTCTTCACTATGCTGTTCTTTTTATTTGGATACTAATATACTTGTATGGATTCTCAGATGATGGGGACACCAAAGCTTCTTTTATAACCATGCCTTCGAAAGCTTTGACTTCGACTTCTTCCCCAGTTAAGAAGAAGATCCCAACAAGCAACCAGGCTTCTCTGCCATGGACTGATAAGTATCGTCCAAAGGTTCCAAACGACATTATCGGGAATCAGTCACTGGTTAGTGATTGCATTTGCTTATTGTTTAATTATTTATTGGAAGGATGCGTGGTTACTGGTTATTTAAATTTAAAATGTTATTATCGCAGGTGAAACAGATTCATGATTGGTTGACTCGCTGGCATGAAAATTTCCTTCTCAGTGGAAATAAGAAGAAAGGCAAAAGCCAGAATGATTCTGCAAACAAAAAGGCCATACTTCTCTGTGGAACGCCTGGTATAGGGAAGACTACATCTGCAAAGTTGGTCAGCCAGATGCTTGGTTTCCAGATATTTGAGGTTTAACTTCTGATAATTAATCAGTTACACCCGGTTTTCCAGTAATTGTAAAAAAAGAAGTGTTATATTCTATATCCTGCATATCTTAATATGGCATTTTGGTTTCATTCAGGTTAATGCTAGTGACAGCCGGGGAAAGGCTGATTCCAACATCAATAGAGGAATTGGCGGCAGCACAGCAAATTCTGTGAAGGAACTTGTTAGCAATGAAGCTCTAAGTGCTAACATGGACTGGTTGGTACTATGCTTAAATCTATTAGAGTAAAAATATAGAATTGCATGAAAGTAACTCTAATTCTATCCTTGTGGGTTGAAATTTAACAGGTCAAAGCATCCAAAGTCTGTTCTTATTATGGATGAGGTTGATGGTATGTCTGCTGGAGATAGAGGTGGGGTCGCTGATCTTATAGCTAGCATAAAAGTTTCCAAGATACCAATTATTTGCATCTGCAATGACCGCTACAGTCAGAAATTGAAATCACTATTGAACTATTGCTTAGTTCTTACTTTTCGGAAGCCCACTAAACAGCAGGTAACATTTCCTAAGTTTTCATTAATCTTCTTTATTTAAGTAACCTCGTGGACGCGTATGAACTCTCTTTTTACAGATGGCAAAGAGATTGATGCAAGTTGCCTCTGCAGAAGGCCTTAATGCTGATGAGGTAGTTTTCTTATGTTTCTTTTTGGAAAAAAAATTACTCTCTTGTTTTCAATTAACAAAATCTGGGAAACATTCTGGCGCAAATGTTTACACATATTGTGGAAGTGTTCCATGTCTTCTGTACATTAGCCTCTGCAGATTCATTTCTGCTGCGGCTGCTGCTGCTGCTGCTTCTGCACATTTTCAAAATCATGGATGATCCAATATCAATATTGTTCTCTTTGTAGACTAAAGTAATATTCCAAGTGTTATACATGTTGGGTATTGTGATTTCTTCATCTTCTGTTAGTATCAGTTCATGTCTTCTTCCAGGCAACTTTTGATTGTCTCTGGTGCAGCAGTTAGTGTTGATTCATTTTACTGGATGCCCTTTCCGTGTAAATCATACTAAAATGTTGTGATTTCTTCATCCTATGTCTATGTGACTATTTCTACTTTTTCATGTCTTCGTAATCCAATATTCCACGCAACTATTGTTTTCACAAAGTAAATGCTATTAATTAAGTAACATCCTCTTTCTTAAGGAATATTTTGAAGTACCAAGCTTAAATTTGTATTTTCAGATTGCACTTGAGGAACTTGCGGAAAGAGTAAATGGAGATATGCGCATGGCGCTGAACCAACTTCAATACATGAGTCTCTCAATGTCAGTTATCAAATATGATGACATTAGAAAACGGCTCCTTAGTAGCTCTAAAGATGAAGATATATCACCATTTACAGCAGTTGACAAGTAAGCAATAAAATTGCCTTTGTTACTGTTGTTGTATGTCTTTGTCGTCTACTTATATATCATCGACTTCTTTTTGTGTAGTTACAGAGCCAAGCATCCGATAGTTTAGTGAGGTGTACTTTTGTGGTTACGCTTACTTATCCTACACCTTTGCCGCAACTTACATTTTGTTTGGTTCACATAATGAAATATTGTCTGAGTGGAATAGCTATTATATTGGAAATTGAATAGAGGCCACTGAATGCAGTGATCATTCTTTTGTTTGTTTGGCTGTTATGGAATACTTTGCATTCTTTTATTCATTCCGATGTTTGGTTGAAATGAAAAATCCATGAAATAACAAAAAGTACATAACAGTGTGACAACTGTTTTATGTTGAAGGAAGAGGACATAAAACTACCATCCTTATCAGTCATCAAAGATGTTCATTGCCTTAGTTTAATATATTAATGTGGTCTTTTTCTTCTTTTTTCTGCTGCAGGCTCCTTGGATATAATGGCGGAAAATTGAGAATGGATGAGCGGATTGACTTAAGTATGAGTGATCCCGATCTAGTTCCGCTACTTGTTCAGGTTTGTTGTCTGTTATTGGCTGACTAATGAACTGGTATGGAAATAATATGGAGATATAAATAGTACTTTTTCAGTTCCTATCAACTGTCAGATGTGGTGTGGAGAAAGAACTTCACATTATGATCCTTGTTACCGATGCTCCCCATCTCGCATAACCCTCTGTGAAATCCTATGACAAATCTTGCTTCTTCTGTTTTTTAGCTGAGTTGACATTTATATTACAAAGAAGTCTAAGTGGCTTGTGTGCGAGTTCCCTTTGTATCTCTAGCTTCGTTTCAAACAAAAAAAAATTCCATATACGTTTCTAACAATTACATCATAGTTTGAAACTCAACTGTTTTCTTACTTCTCCAATTGGCAGGAGAATTACATAAATTACAGGCCAAGCTTGGCTGGTAAAGACGACAATGGCTTAAAACGTTTAAGCCTGATAGCTCGTGCTGCAGAGTCCATCGGGGATGGGGATATATTTAATGTTCAAATTCGGAGATATCGACAGTGGCAACTTTCTCAAGCCAGTGTCTTGTCATCCTGTATAATCCCGTAAGTGTCTAACGAAGCTTTTTGAAGGGCGGGATCTTATATCCTGATTATAATGCCGCTTGATTATTGTCATTGTATGCCAGAGCTGCGCTGTTACATGGACAAAGGGAGATACTTGAACCGGTAGCGGCTTCATTCCTTTGCTTTGATATTAATTTGTTTCACAAAAGCCGTGTTATTAGTTTTGAATTGACGACGATTTGCTTATGCACTTGTGCTTCCTTGTAGTGAATATGTACTTGACTGAGAATATTGTCTTGTTTTGGGCAGGGCGAGCGAAATTTCAATAGGTTTGGTGGCTGGTTAGGAAAGAACTCTACAGTTAGAAAAAATTTCAGGCTTCTCGAGGATCTTCATTATCATATCCTTGCTTCCGGCACGTCAAACTTGAGCAGGTAAGACCGCCTTCTGTGTCAGCTTTTTGTTGTATATAGATATTTTCAGGAAAAAAAATCATATTAGTATTTTTTTTTCTCTTGGGTTTTCCCGGAAAGTTGGCATGATGCTTGTGGTATACGATCGCAGTATGCTGCCTTCTTACTCATTATTGATTACTTTACTTCCAAGCTGTCTAACATTTCTTGCTAAAATTCTACAGGAGCACACTTCGACTGGACTATCTTATGCTTCTTCTTAAACAGCTGACTGATCCACTAAAAATGTTACCCAAGGTTTGCTTAAATACTGTATCTACAACTTCGTCATGAAGCTTACGTCCAATGCTTTTATCCTTTTGTTAAATCTATGGTTGGTATCCGTATTCATCTTCTCCTTTTTTCCTGAAATTTTGTGAGCAGGATGAAGCTGTGGAGAAGGTAGTTAGTTTTCTGAGTTGTTACTCAATTAGCATGGAGGACTATGATACCATTGTCGAACTGTCTAAATATCAGGTGTGGTGATGTCACCTCTTTTAAATTCCCTTTGCCTTTCTCAAATCTTACATGAAACTGTTTATTCATAATATAGTTTTCGAAGCTGTGTGCATTGTTAAAAAGCATGTTTTGCTGTGGTCTCTTTACAGATCATTCTTGGGCTGAAAATGTTTAAATCACAATTTGAGATTAAAATTGTTTTGGTTTATTTGTTCCGTGTCAATGTCAAACAGAAACACCCAAACCCATTGGAAGGTATCCAAGCACCTGTGAAAGCAGCTCTTACGAAGGCATACAAGCAGAAGAAGTCACTCATACGTGTTGCTGACATGATTACCATACCTGGTATGAAGAAAGCACCCAAGAAACGAGTTGCTGCCATTCTTGAACCAGCTGAAGACGAACTAGCTGACGAGAAAGTCAGTACACTCGTAGACAGTGACAATGAAAGTTCATCAGATACAGAAGGTTTGTTTAAAATTTTCTTGTGGCCCTTTTTCCACTGCCCTGCTGTGATAATACATATATTATTAACTCAACTGCCACAATGCTTGAATGACATACTGAGTTAATTTTGTAACTTTCAGATGGTACAGAAGCGAAACAGCTGCAAATGGATCTCCAAAACTTTAATGTTAAAGGTGTTCGTTGTATTCACATGGTGTCCAAATTCATAAATACAATTCAAGAAGCCTTGTTTATATTCGGTTTTTGTTTGGTGATAGGGATGGAAGTGCAAGTTGACTTCAAAGACTCAAAAACATCAAAGACAAAGAAACCAGCAGCCGGCAGAGGAAGGGGAACAACATCTGCAAACAAGAAAGATGCCGTTGCAGAGAAGAAAGCTGGCTGTGGCACGGGGACAGCTACCAAAAGAAAAAGATAAATCCTTGTTCACAAGTCATGAGAAAAGATTGAGATAAAACATTTGTCTCCTGCCTTGGCACAATTGTTGTTGCTCCCATTACAGTAGAGTGCATCGTTCGGTATTTTTGTACAGGAGTTTGCTGACCATTTCCATTTTGGCTAGTCAAATTTTGTTGGTACGTCAAACTTGAATGACATGAGTTAATTTTGTAACTTTGTTTCAAATGGTACAGAAGCGAAACAGCTGCAAATGGATCTCCAAAACTTAAAAATGCTAAAGGTGTTTTTCACGTGGTGTCCAAATTCATGAATACACTACCGTTAGGTTTCGAACAAGAAAGACGCCCCATCCGGTCGTGGCTAGCGAGCAGCCGCTATGAAAAAAGATAAATCCTTATTCATACTTCATGAGAGCACTATATGCATAAAGGGATATTATTTTGATCCTACGATTATAATTAAACAATATAGGCAATTCTAATTAAAAATCTATTTTTTATCTCTATCCATACTTTTCTGTACTTCTCTTCTTATTTATTTTGGGCTGGATTAACTTCTTCTTCTTGGGCGGAGCCATTAGATAGGGGTCGACAAAAGACCGGGTCGAGTAGGGCTTTTGCTGAGCCCTAATCCCCCTTTGCACATTAGGACCGGATCGAGCCGGACCCTGACAAAATTCATCAATCCTAAAGTCATTATCGACCCTTCATTTCATAATGCTTCTCGGGCTAAAGCCGAACTCGGACTAATTTCAACCCTAAATAGATGACTAATTAATTGACAAATAACTCTAAAACGCGAATGCTACAAGTTTGGGCCTACGAAATTTGATGGATGAAAAAATACATTCTTTTAGAACTAGCGTAGGTCTGCGGCTAGATTCGCCCCGGGTCGAACTCGAGCCACCCTAAGGCTCGTTATGGCGTTGGGCCAAATGCTAATTCGAGCCGCTCTAGGATTCATTAAGGCCTTGGGCCACGCCAAATGCTAACGGCTACTCAACATATTATTGGTCTAATATACAGGCAGCTATTTTAATTTTTAACGTAAAGGACCATTATCTACCAACTACTGCAGGACCACCGTCTAATCATAATGTGCTGTGTCTGCTATTTTCGGGAACAGTTGCACATATTCTAACAGATCTAAAACGACACTAATTATTAAATGGAACGACATACACAGAGAGGAAAATGGTCAGCGATAAGTCGCTGGGGAAGAAAGGTCACATTAACAAAGAAGAAATCTCGCTGCCCAGAATCTGACCGGAACGCGATAAAAGAAAACGTCCATAACGGATCTCAGCAGAAAATATTAATACACAAAATTACATAAATCGAAATAAAATAAATAACAGAGCATAACGCGACAGAGTGGGAGATGACGATTGACGGATCAGGAGAAGATAACGGAGATAATGACGAGCGTTAAAGTAAGCAACGCCGTTACCTTCACGTTACCAGCGCCGTTATCTGACGTCGAGTCAGCCGCACCACCAGGCGAGTCAGCCGGCGACTCTCCTGGCGAATCCACCGGCGGAGCTGGCGGCGAAGCGAGAGGAGACGGAGATTCCCCTTCCGGCGAAGGACTCGGAGACACATCCGGCGTCGGCGCCGGTGCCTCAACCGGCTCACCCACCGGAGCCGGAGACGGCGCTTTACCAAAAATCTCCGTCGGCAGCAGAACACTGTCGACCGTGAATATCACCAACGGCGTCGCGTCGACGATCGTGCTCGCAACTCTTGACTTATCCACCCCGGTGTTCAAAGTGACCGAGTCTCCGGCGGTCGTCACGGTGAAATCAAACTTCCCGGCGCCGTTCGAAGCTAATGTGTTGATCGGATGCTTCGCGACCTTCAAAGATCCAAACGGACTGTAACTAGGCAAGGCGTGGTATTCCAGCAAGTTGACCAGGTCAGCGCTGGTCAACGAAGTCAAATCGGGAACACCGACGCCTTTAAAAGCTTCATCATTAGGCGCAAAAATGGTCAAACCATCTTTGACCGCGGACTGGTAAGTCTTCAACACTCCCGATGACGTCAGCAGCGACGCGAAAGTCTTGCATCCAGCTTTGGTCAAAGCAGCGACGATGTCGATGTCTGACGCGGTGGGAGCGGGAGCGGTTAAGATTCCTGGAGCGATGATGGGCTGACTGATTTCCAAAATGGAGAAGTTGTAAGGGATTTGTTTGACAGGTTTGGTGTAGACGGAATCGAGTTTGGAGCCGGGAGCGGCGGAGCCGAAGCCGACTTTGCCGCCTTTGAGGTCGGTGATGTTGACGAAGCCGAGATTGCCTGGGGCGTTGCCGGTGGTTTGGTATAAGGTGGTGGTGAGAGTGGAGCCGTCGGAGAGTTGGTGGAGCTTTTTGGGGTCGTAGTAGTCTAAGAGGATGTGGAGGGAGAGGGCTTTTTTAATGACGGAGAGTGGGTGGGTGGTTAAGGGGGAGAGTTGGGCGTTGGTGAGGGCGAGGACGGTGACGGTTTGGTGGGAGTTGATGTCGTCGGCGAGTTTGGTTTCGGTGAGGTAGTGGTTGAAGGAGGAGTATTCTGGGAAGCCGTCGAGTATGGCGGTGACGTTGTGAGCAGCGGTGGTGGAGATAAGGAGGAGGAGGATGGCGGTGGAGATAATGCAGATGCAGCTGAGATGGGTTGCGGCAGCCATTGCTGGTTTCTTTGGAGAGTCCGAGTGAGAGAGAGTGAAGTGTGAGAGTGGGGGTGAAGGAAGAAGTTAAAAGATTGGGTTGAGAGACAGGTTGGCTAACTAGGGTTAAGGAAGTTAACTCTGAGTTAAGGATGTGGGGATAGGCAGGCACTTTTCAAGTGTCACAGCTGGCATCTGTTTTATTCCGTTGAGGTTTTGTTTTGTTTTAAGAGAGTATGTTGTCGGCCGAACCGACAATATTGAGATCTGAGCAGTGGTGGAGTAGGGAGGACCAAGGCTGGATTTTAATATAATATAATTTGTGTGAAGAATGATTACATGAATACAACAAAGTGAGCAACGGCTACATTTTTTTTTTTAGCTTTCTAAGATGCTGCTTTTGTGACCTGGTGTTGTTGTTATGTAGCTTTAAGCTTTTGGAAATGGTGTTGTTGGTCCAGGCTGAGGACGCCATTGGAGGCGAAGAGCCGTTGAAGGGCGAGGAAGAAGCGAGCCTGGAGATATTATTGGGGTATGTAAGATTTGGTTGCGGGAAATGGGAATATTGTGGAATGGTAAAGCTGAGGTTGAAGATGATTCTTTTCTTACCCACTGAAAACCAACTAGGCCATACCAGCAGCCTGGCAAGCCATATCCTTTACTGCTTACAACCTGGAATATTTCTTTAAGGTCAGAAACACTTGCCCTACATAGTGGATTTAAATTTATGTGGAGCGGGGATTAGTTTGGGATGTAAGCGCGTACCACTAGTACAAGCGCACCGAGAGTGAAGCAGCCGCTCATGGATAAACTCATGAATTTTAGTTCTCGTCCAGCCTGCGGAGGAATAAAACAAATTATGCTGCACTCTGGAGGATGCAATTTGCGTATGGCCAAGACTGAAATAATTTTAAAAAATAAAAATAAAAGATTTGGATGGAGTAATAATGATGTGAGACATACTAGCAAGGTCCCCTCTAAGCTGTGAGTGCAAGGTGTGATGGATAAGGCGAGAAAGTATGGAACCAACACTTGGTGCATCTGTTATCACAGGTAAAAGAACAGAAGTGTCAAACAACCTTAAGCAGTTAGTTGATAAAGCCATTGAAGATTTCAATAGGCCGCTGACCTGTCTCTGAACAACCGGATCAGATGTAAATATGTTGGGACACAACCAAGGGACAAGCGTCCCAATTGATCCCACAACTAAACCGATTGTACCTCCAATAATAAGAAGAGACTTCAAAAGGCCCCGTGCCTGGGTGATGCAATTTATGTTAGGGGATGTAACAGAAAAAAAGTTTACCAGGGAATGGTGAGTCCGAAAGCAATATTGTGTATCATAACATGAACGACCATATACAAGGGTGAATCTAGGCATGAGTTTGAATCATTTAGAAACTAGACGAGCTAACCTTCAACAAACTTCGCTTGGCGCCATACAATAACTCGGGCATAAATGATTGCGCCGTTTGTGAGAGAGGCTCGCCCCAAACTGTGCACATGGTGTACGTCTGAATCATAACCTAGAAAAATACCAATGTACCAGATTTTAAGATCTCGAAAGGGTTACAGAAAAACTGAAGGGACTAAGAGCTGCCATGACTAACCTGATGAGCAGCAACTATGTGGGTGCCCATGGATGTTGCAAAATATATGATAAGAGCATAAAAAGCCACCTGGAAGACTAGAGTGTCTCAGTCTCTTAGATGCTAAAATGAAATAAATAAAAAAGCATAGTGGATTATTAGGAGTTATATTGAACCTTGGCCATCATCGTAACAAACACCGGTGCAGAGAGTGCTACTATCTGCAGAACCTCTTCGGAGGATGGGACAGAAAATGCAAAAGCATTATATCCTTTCACATTCAGTGCTTGAATCATCATATACCCTGCAATAACCTAGGAAAATCGTGGTTAAGGCACAACACGACAATAACTTGCAATCAGTCACTTTTAAGTCTTGGTTACAAAATAATTGAGTAGTGGATTTTGCATACTTGGGACACCATTGTTGCCCATGCAGCACCAGCAATGCCATAACCCAAATAACTGCAGAGCACTATGTCACCAACGCCATTGACTATACTAGCAACTGCCAGTGCCTTCAATGGACCCCAGGAATCTCTCATCCCCAAGCTGAAAAATCAACACAGATGGTAAGAACACATTATAGAGTTTTGAACCTTAAAAATTGGAATCAGAAAGTGACAAGCTGCAATCAAATATACACTAGTAAGTAGTAAGTCATGTGCATGCTTTAGCCTAAATACATTTTCTTGTCACACCCTTTGAGTAGTTAAATTCAATCCTTGAAGCGGCATTATTTATTTAGTAATGTATACTTCAAAGGTAAAACATAAAAGCGAACACACCTCGCACTTTGAGCGACCCATCCAATAAGAACTGCAGGCCATGCTAAACCTCGTATCTGATGCAAAATAGTGTTTTTGGTGATTTAATGCTTGGTAAAATTACCATACAGCATACACAGGAAAAGCCGTCGTATGGACTAAAGGTTTATATAACCATCATATTATAAAAATATTGAATCAGCTAACCTGAACATAAGTGTCTGCTGCTGGTACTATGTGTGCATTTTTTTGGCCAGCAAAAGCTGCAAGTTAAAGACCAGCATTATCAGAGGTCAACTTATATGGGTCTTATGTTACATCGGCCACTGGCATACAAACTTTGTATTACCAGTGAGTGCCCATGCACCGTAAAATTTTGTGAAGACCATCATAAAAACACCACATGCCAGTCCCACAAAAAGTAAGATAGATATCTGATGCTGCACCTCTCCCTTATCCTGGAAAATTGGCATCATCAGACATTGTCTGGAAGACAGATTGTTAAGACAATCTTGGTAAAATGAATGATCAACAATTTGGTATGCTGAACATCGGACAAACAGAAGAGAAAACAGGAATAAAAACTATAATAGAAAACAAAATTCACACAAGGAGCTCCTGACACTTTACAAGCCTTTCTTGCCAGGATCACCAAGCTATCATCATACATACTGCAATCTTTTCCGTTTATACATAATGCATTAACTTTTGGAAATGGAGATGGAGACGAATAAAAATATCAAAGCTAGATAAGTCCAAAACAACTAGTTTTGTCAAGGACCGTGAATGTTGGAAGGGAGACACCCATCACCAACCATTAATGATCAAATAGCAACAACAACCTGAACAGCAGAATATAGAAAATAAAATAAAAAAAGTAACTCACACCACAAGCTGAAGCAAAAACAGGCAACGTCAAGGAAAAGGAAACCACTTCATTCAAAACCCTGAGCTACCACAATGCTGGAAATGCAACAAAGAACAAAAGGACCGGTCAATCTGAGAATTACATTTATTCCTACCTCTAGGATAACTACAAGTTCATCCTATTTGTCATCAAAGGCTCGCAACTTGGTGATAGACATTAGATACTTGTGAATCTAGCCACTCAAACTCTATTCCTGAACAAATAATAACATTTTATAGTAAAACAGAACACCGAGAAATAATTAAACACCACATGTAACCACCAGCACAGAAACATTCATAAACACTACTGAGTACTGCACTACTGCCGGACAGCAAACCGAAGAACTAACCTTTTTAGCAAGCGAAGTAGCAACCATATTGGACGTAGCAATAGAAAGAAACATGAAGAGATAACTCATATAATCACACAAGACCGTTCCAGGACCTGCACATTCAGCAGGAAACATCATAGCCTGAAAACCATACAAACATGACCTTACAAAGTGAAAAGTTCTCAAAAACACAAAATGCAAACTTTACCCAAGGCTGCAAGCTCAATGGAGCTTCCTTGACCAATAACAGCAGTATCAATCAAACTCATCAGAGGACCACAAAGCCACAACGCAGTAGCAGGCCCAGTAAACATTACAATCTCCTTAATATCACTCCAAATGCTCTGACTCCCCATCTCAGCCTCCTTCATTTCCACCTCCTCCACCCCCGGTCCACTGTCTACTCCACCCACATCCTCCTCAGCATCCTCCAGCACTGCAACACAATCCTCAACACAGCTAGTAGTGTCCTTCCCGGAGCTAACACAGCTAGGCAGAAGCCCCCTTTTCACCACCAACCCACCACACCCCAGCCTCAGCACCGACCTACCGCAAAACCCATTTGGCTGAGGATGCAGCAAACGCTGGGAAGTGGCTAGATTGGAACTTGTGAAGGGTATATGAACAATGGACGCGCGAGCTAGGACTTTGAGATGCATTGCTGAGATGAGAAAAGGGGTGGTGGCGGCGTGGAGGTTTGTGGTCCTGGAGAGATTTATGGGAAAGAAAGCCTAGAAGACGACATACAGAGAACAAGTCTGAAGATGGGTTGAAGGCTTGAAGCTTATTCTAACAGTTGACGTCAAGGAGACGTAGATCAATGAGAGTGAAATTGCGAGCCTTGTTCCTGGCCGTTGTTGTGTAAACTTAAAAATGTGATACACATAGGTTTTGGCCTTGCTAGGATGATATCAGATTTTTGGACCACTGAAAATGAAGGGTCGAATATGAAAGTGGACAGAAGTGAACAAATCCCAACTTGCAACCTTTGAGTTATTGAGTGCAAGAAACTCAATTGAACAAAACTTTGATTGGTGTTTGTTAGTTCAAAGCGGAATCAGAGTCGGGCCAAACACAAGCTATATAGATTGGTCATCTTAGACAAGGATATGAGCTACAAGGAACACAACATTAAGGAAGTTAGGGTTTACAAGGGATATAGAAGGCACACAACTAAAGCAAGAAAAATCATGTGGTAAAGGGTCAACTAGAGTTGACCGGATTAGATAGAAAAAACGACTTGATCAAGTCCGGAGAGATGACCTATGGGAAGAATAAATCGCCATGGGTACAATATTCTGAGTGGCCCGTGAAATGGTGTGGACTACAACAAGATACGGAGAACTGCAAGGCCGACTGCGGAGATGGATACCACTGTACCTATGCAGTATTTGATTACCTCGTACTTGGCTGCTTCCAACTGAGCCCTCAATGCATATATTTCCTGAAGAAATATGTTTCAGATTTCCATGATAGGAAAATAGAGTAACAATGCAACTCATTTCTTTAAGGAAAGGCCATGTGCTCACCCTATCTAGTGTGTTTGTGAGATTTGCTGTTTCTGCATTTTGATTAGCTAGCTCATCACGAATTCGCCTGGACATTGTTACAATTAAGTAGATAAGGAAGCTTCATAAGAAGGGACACACTGAAGCGTTATAAAGGTCAAAGGGTGCTGATAAATTTACCCTCTTTCAAGGTTTAAGTCCAGACGTTGACCAGCAGTAACTTTGTCTATCTCATACCTTCAGAGATAAATAATCATGTGTCTTTAAAGGAAACTAATGCTGAAAAATATCTAACCAGTATGTGCTTTTCAAACTCACTTAAGTTCACTTTGCATTTTGTCAATATCAGTCCTAAGTTTTTCGGTTTCACGATGCAGCATAGTAAAATGATGCTCCTGCAAGGAAAACATTCAAATATATTGCTGCATTGCAAGTGAGCATAGCAATAGTGATTGGGATGCAGTCAAATCAGATGCAACTAATCTTTAAATAAAGAAACATGAGGAGGAATGGCAGAAAAAAGAACTATATTAATATCAGACATAGTTATCTTCTTTTGTATATAGAGGGATTATGAGGGCATAAATCCTCAAGGCTAATGAAGTTATTTGCAAATCAAGAATACACATAAACCTCCCATTTGATCCCATCAAGCGACTAACCAAAAAATCTTTTTTTCTCTTTCTGACTGATAACTTGAAGATTGATTATGCTAAGCAGAATTATACATATTCGTTTATACTCTTTTTCTTTTCTTGAGTAAGTGATTCTAGAACCAAGAGACCTAGAGCCATGTAAAAATACTAACAAAGAAATTGAAATGAGATGATTGTACCTGGGAGCTTTTTACTTCCGAATTAAACTTGGACAGATTAGCTTCGTGAATCATCTCCACCTATAAAATGACAGATCGTTACAGCAAAATAACTTCTATACTCCGGTCCCGAACGGTTCATCCACATGCACTATTGTATAACCCGCAGTTAATAAGCTATGGAAAAGAGTAGCACTGGCTTATTGGTGTGCTAAACAAGATCATATGTGATCACATATGATATCATTAAAATCATATATCTGAAATGTATGATTCATTAATCCAAGGTTTGCATCAGGCTCAAAGAGACAATTCCATGAGCAAATATAATAATTATAATATGCAGCATTATATATCTCTTTAAATAAGTAAAATGCTAATTAAAAGCATAATAAGAATGTATAAAGTAAAATATAACAAGTGAAATAATACCTTATCCATTTCTCCCTTGGCAACAAACGATTGAGCTACCTTCTCCAAGCTGACATTCAAAACTTCAGTAATGGCCGATGTGATAGCTTCGGCTTGCTTGGAGGGCAAACCTTGCGCCTCTAAACTCCTGACCTAAACCATAATTTTCTAATCCATCATACTTAAATCTCCATATCCTAGCAATAATAACCGTCCACAATTTCTTTTTCTTTTTTTGATTGGATTAACCGTCCACAATTTCAACACAAAATACCCAATCAAAACACAATTTCATCACAATTTCTTTTTTTTTATTTGGCTGAAGTTCTTTTTTTTATAAGATGGAACTAAAACATGGAATTCTCCAGAAATAATAAATTAAAAAAATGGAAAGGAAAAGGAAAAGGAAAAGGAAAAGGAAATACGACTTACTAGCGCCAAGGTGTCGATGAGAAATGCGCGGTTGCCACTGGATTTAACAAGCTGGGAAAGATGTCGATAATTCAACAGATTAGGCTGCTGAAATCTGGAACTGAATTGACGTGACGTGGATATCCGAACGCCGCAATCAGCACCTAGTTTCACCAATCGCTTACAACATGCCATCAAATTCAACCCCGACAAAAAAGCAGCGGAAGAAGCCCTAAATCAAAGCTGCGAACAACAACAAAAAAGCAACGGTGGAGAGTCGAGATTGATAGTAGTGGGAGTTGCAGCGAAGCAGCCAGCCTTTCCCATTTATTTAAAAATACGTATTTATATTTTATAACAATTTTTCTTGTGACCACATTTAATTTGATTATACATTTTATTTTAAATATTTATTGTAAGTTACAACAGAGGGGAAGCAATTCTACTACTTTTGGCTTCTCATGAATTATGCATAGAGGAAGTAGAATGGATATGATTATGATGTCCGGTCACATTGAAGACAGACGAGGCTTTTGTTCTTGGTATCTGGAAATTTGGCTGGCCTGGCTATCAGTGGTGGAGCTTTGTTTGTGTATTTTACTTTGGTGGTCTGCGGTAGGGATACAGAATGTCGTCCATGGTAGATTTTATCTGGTTGCAAATTTTGTTGGCGTTTTTGACTACTCCTGATGCCACAAGGCTTGCACTTCTTGAGAATCTGCAGTTTTGTTAAACCTTTAGTCTGATGAAAATTTAAAAGAGTAAAGCGATGGTAAGTTTTACATATGAATTATGATTAAGTGCAGTGTGATTCAAAGCTTGCCTGTTCAAGAACTCGTCTCGAGCGAAAGGTGCTGGCACTGGTGCTGGTTTTTGGGTCCGAGGTTGAGGTAAACTTGTGCCATCTTCAAAATAACCGAAGATATTAGAGTTAACAAAAAGAAACAATTTGAAAGGAAAATATATCAGAATAATTAATGCTCCGGGTTAACAAATTATTCATAACCAAGTGTGAGTATGGATACATATATCAATAACAGGTAAACAATCCATAGTGAAAGCATAGTCAACCATTTTTGCAAGATGATAAATGCAAAACAATTACAAGGCCTGCATATACGGCCGTAATTAATCCTAATTATGCAGCACACGCACGAAATTATATTACAAAGCTAATAATTACTATCATGGAATGTAAATTGTACTGTAAAGAGACTCTTATTGAACATAGAAAATTGCAGCCTAGGAAGACTCAAGAAATGAGCAAGCTGTCTAGCGAAAAGAGTTACCTTCATTCCTATGAGAATGGATAGGAACATTGTCAGCAGCTGACTCTGTAACCTTTTTATTCATCAGAATCTACAAATGCAAGCAAATGTTAACAACTTTAACAAAGGTGATCAAACTGTCAAGTGTCAACCACATCATCTTATAAGCTCTTGAAGGTTATGCCATAAGATTTTTATTTTTACAATCTTTGAATTGAACAGAGCAGATAACAAAATGAAGATTTTCCTTACTCCCCTCTTGCCACAAAAACACTTTTGTATTACAGACAAGAACCGAATCCTGATTAAAAATAATACCGAAAGGGAATGCATTTTAAGTACCTCTATTCCTACGCAGAAGGGAAGCTCAGCTTGTTTATTGAGGTGATCACCACCAGCACCCTTCTTATCCATGTAAACGGAGTAGCCTATGCATGAATATCGGAACTCTGCTAGTTGTTGGCCGGTCTTGTACAGCTCTGCCTCAGTCTCGTCTACTATGTAGTTGGGAACTGTAAATAAAAAAATGTAGCACATATCATTATCCCAGATACAATAAATTAATTACGACCAATTCTCAAACACCAGGAAAACCCCCACTGCACCATTTGTCTTCTTTAAACTCGCTACCGAAATACACAACCTACTTCAAACAATGCTTCCACAATGTTACAAGTCCAACATCTTAAACGGAAATGCAAATTCCTCTAACGAATATTAAACAGGGATGTATCTCATATTATGATGACTCATAATGCAAATGAGCCCTAATTGGATACTACCAAAAGCCACTACAAGCAAGTAAGCATTTGTAAAAATGAATCCGAATGAAGATCAAATAGATATCAATCAATAAAAAAAAACAACCAAAACCAACGAGGTGAATGGAAATTCAAAGGGACCTTGTTGGAGGGTTCTGGAGATGCCAACGCATCTAGGGCTTTTAGATTTTGAATTGAGAACGGAAGAGTAGTAAAGATATCCCTTGCACGACTTCCCCTTGCTTTTGTGTTTCTCGTTAGCGATTTGGTCCCGGTTTCCTCCTCCTCCGTCGTCCGCCGATGACTCCATTGAAATCCAATCTCAAAGATTTTTGCCCTCTGCGTCGGACCCTCTCCTTTTCTTTTTATTATTTCAATTTAGTAAAAAAGAGATCGATATAATAATTAATTTTAGATTTCAAATACAAATAATGATTATATATAAAAATTAAAAATTCAATAAAATACTGATACGTGCATCATTCGACCCATGATAATTTGGAGCATTTTTTGGAAATAAAAATATTAAAATAGACCTATTTAAAAATACATAACAGCAAGGGTATAAACGTGTCCTAAAAATTATACAGACTTAACTGATGCATTAGTTAAGTTGGGATATTATTGTATAAATCTATTTTTAAGTCTGATCATTACCAATTTAAGTATGTATATCAATTTAAGTGTATTTTGAAGTCTGGAAAATAATAATTTAAGTCTGGATATCAATTTAAGTGTGTTTTTAAGTCTGGACATTACTAATTTACGTCTAGATATTAATTTAAGTATGTTTTTAAGTTTGGACATTACTAATTTAAGTCTGGAGATTATCAATTTAAGTCAGGACGGTATTGACACTGTTTTTAAATATGAACATTACCAATTTAAATATGATCATTACCAAGTTAAGTCTAATTATTACCAAGTTAAGTCTGATTATTACCAAGTTAAGTCTGATCATTTCAAGTTAAGTCTGATTATTACAAGTTAAGTCTGATCATTCCAAGTTAATTTAAGTCTGATTATTATGTGTGATCATTTCAAGTTAAGTATGATCATTCCAAGTTAAATCTGAGTATTATGTCTGATCATTCTCAAGTTAAGTCTGATTATTGCAAGTTAAGTCTGATCCTTCCAAGTTAACTCTTATAATTTCAACTTAAGTGTAATTATATGTCTGATCATTCCAAGTTAAGTTTGATCATTCCAAGTTAAGTCTGATTATTATGTGTGATCATTCCAAGTTAAGTCTGATTAGTATGTTTGATCTCTGATCATTCCAAGTTAAAAGTCTGATTATTATGTCTGATATTTCCAAGTTAAGTCTGATCAGTCCAAGTTATGTATGATTATTTCAAATCTGTTCATTCCAAGTTAAGTGTGATCATTCTCATTTAAGTCTGGTTTGAAATCCGGGATATGTGGAACGACTATAATGCTCCTCCGTGTTGTATACGAGATTTCGACGAAATTGGACATGTCAACTTGAAATCCAATTTTTAGTTTCCATATATAATCATAATTTTACCTAAACCGCACTCTTAGATGTATTGAATTTTTCAAAACATTGCTAAAACATAATTTTTTGAAAATAATATGAAATTTATCAGAGCGGATACCTAATCATGCTGACGTAATAATCAAGAATGCCACGGATAAAGCTGACGACATCAATTTTTTTGCAGTATGTAAGTTGACAAATGACAACAGTAAACAGCAACGGAAAAAGGGATGCGGCCTGTGGTTCTAAAATGCATAAACCTAAAACTAGTGTAGAAAGAAGATAAACATGTTACAGAGCAAAAACACTGATCAAACCCTCCACCGCATTCCTCGGCTAAATTGCTGTACAGATCCTACGAGTAGCCTAATTCACTGTCTCTGGGGATGCAGCCATCTGCAGGAATTCCCTTTCCTGCATCGATTGCTAAGGTAGTACTCGCATACTCGAGTTGGTCCTCCACGCTGATTATACGAGCCTCCGCCACCTTCACCTCCCATCGAGCCCTGCTGCCGGTTGTTCCATTGTCTTTCATTCCCATTTGTCCATGAGCCTTGGTTATTGGAATTCATAGGGGCGACATTCTTTGGCATTCCGCCTTGACCAGCTGCTGCCCAAGCTTGGTTAGTATTGGTACTCATAGCAGTCGGACCAGACCAACCAGGATTCATCATTCCACCGACTTGATTGTTTCCTGGAGCGATATAACCAGGCATACCATTTCCAGAAGGGACCCAGCCAGCAGTGGCGTTTCCGATTACAGGAACCATGCCTTGTACAGCCCAGTTGGGATTCATTTGCGGTGTTACTTGTCCAGTAGGGGTCCAGCTAACATTTGCATTTGCATTTGCTGGGATTACTCCCCATCCCATGTTTGGATTTCCAAGTACCATAGGCTGCATTCCAGGTTGATTGACAGGAAAAGTAGGAGGCCTCCAATTGGCTGGAGCAGGTGCAGATGTTCCGGAAAAGGCTTGATTTTGGAAAGATCCACTGGGTTTTTCAGAGCCAGCAGCTGTAGGGTTACCCCACTGGTTGTAGGTGTTAGATGCAGAAAGAAGAATCTGATTATTTGAACCACTTTGTCCAGATTGTTGTGGAGCAGCAGACTGCATCATGCTTGACACAGCTGAGACGGGAATTCTTGAATCGGCCCCTGCATTAACTGAAGAAGCAGATAAATCATGTTGCTGCGGATTATACCCAGTAGAACTTGTTTGTTGACCATATGTAGCTTGATATGGATTTGCATCAGATGACGTATTGGTTGAACGATACAACTGCGTGCTATCCGCAGATAATGAACCCCCAATATGGCGAGAAACTGAAGGTATTCTGTTGACAGAAGCATCTGCTCCTGTTGAAACGGCAGACATTTGGTTAGGAGTTGGGGAAGGAAGGTTTGTAAACTCATTTCTGCTATCATATCCAGAACTCCTAGCACCAGCACTGCTCATGGGAACATCAACAGATAGGCTTGCACGACCAACTGAAGATATTTGGGATGGTGAAGCACTGTTGACTATGCTTCCATTGGCTGCAGGCCTTCCAGAATGTGGCAAGGATGACTGCCCGGTTTGTACATTACTAAATTTATTTGATTGGTCGTCAATAAATTTACTTTCTTTTTGAAACTTCCCAGAGAGTGCATCTAATAATAATATACCATCATCCTCGCCTTCATTGGTTCTCCATACAGTTAGGTCTTTGGGGAAGAAACCGGTCGAGTTCCATTTGCGGAGCTGCACTATGGAAAATGGTCCCTGGACTTTCCCACTTGGATCCTTATAATGCCACATTTTCTCTGACTCGTTTACTGCTGGAGCAGTTTGAGATGACATGGATGACAGAGTTGCTTGGTGAGCATCTGAAACAACTCCACTCACTGATTCAGATGCAAGTGCCTCATGAGTGTTCCTACCGCTCAGTTGTGAGTTATACAGGACCTTCTGCTTATCTCGATCATTTAAAGGCTCATGCTCATTACTTCTCGTGTGACTCAGAATATCACGATTTATTTCTCCATTAAAACTAGTGTCTTCCCCTCTGTTAGAAAAACCTTTGCTTGATAAGCTTCTGCCTAGTTCACGGCTCATGCCTGAGTGACCTTTCGTCCCGCTCCATGTGTCAGTAGATACAGAACCCCCTTTTCGGGGAGAAAGAGTATCCTTTCCTTGCCGAGTAAAGCCGGACCCTCTGGGTCTTGCAAAATTTTCTGCAAGCGTCAGAGAAATGTTACGTACTAGTTACCCGCTTAATAGCAAATCAGAAAGAGTTGTGGTGCAAGCAATTGCATTTCTTTTAAAAGAGAGAGAGAAAAGAACCTTTCTTCCTGTCGTCAGCCTCCTCTTCATCCTCTTCAGACTCATAAGATGGATCCATTTTAGGGTCAGAATGTACTTTAGGTATCTCCTGTAGTCTGCGCTGGCGCTCCTCAGGTTTCTTCAGATTCTGCAATTTCTCTACGTTTTCTCTGAGCGTGGAATAAGGTCAAGGCTAACAATCCAGTATTAATCAAATATCAAAGTTATGTGTAGATAAAAAGGAAAATATAGTCCCAATGAGAAACAAAACAAAATTAAAAGACGATCATTGCGGTCTAGATAATGTTTCAAGGGAGTCAGATAAACTTCAAGCAATTTTTCACCATAAAAAACTCAACATAAATGGATAAATAGGAAAAGGATATTCTTTTCTTCGCCCCATGTCACTAGCACGATCACATAGATGACTCAGCCTTACCATCTCAGTTTCCAGCCACTACATCAATAGAACTAATTGTTAGGTATGTTTTAATTTGGGAGCAAACTTCACATATTTTTATAGTTCCATCAAAACAAATAAACAAATGGCAAGACTGTGTAAAAGCTTAACCCAGAGCGGACGATACCTAAGTTTGGGAAGAGCAATTATACAGAATACAACAAATTGCAGAATGAGGAAATAAGGTCTGAAACAAAAATATTGTAGGTTGTAGCAGCCTGCTAATTGTAGCACTTAGCACCATGGACAGGGTTACATGTTTCATACACTTCAGCTTTTCACATTTCAAACAAAATATACTGTTCAAGAACTTGTTTAGCTTAAAAGCCGATTTGGTCACGATACATGACAAGCTCAGTGTAGGATCTATTCCAATAAATTCATCAAGTCCTGACAATAACACTAACCTGGTCACTGAGGAAGCCAATAGAAGTGTGAACCACAGGCCTCACACATGTGTATTAGACAAATTACATTCTCACACAATCAGAAACAAAAAGGCAAAAATAGCACTACAATAACTGGAAACAAATCTTAATTGTTGTAGATTACTTCGGTGCCTGTACATAGTAGGGAACTAGTTCTTTGGAGTGAAATGTTGAAAATATGAAGCCTCCTCAAGATCTTTATGTAGTGTTATGTCGTTATCGTTGGCAGGAAGAACCTCCCCCACCCCACCCGCAATTTGTGCAGGTGGGCGGTGGCTGCAACTATTGTTTGGGTATTTCTGTTTCAACTCATTTCATATGTTCAATTAAACTTCATCTTTCATTAGTCATTTATCTTTTACAATGAGTCTAATGTTGTTTGCTATCCACTCAGTGAAATCAGTGGGTTTTTCTGTAGAGTGGGATTTGTTTCATAGCTATACCTGCGCCTTCCTTACAGAACATGAATAAAGGGCAGTGTCCCCATTTTGACTTTCCTTAACTTTGACTTTTCATTTACGAAAAAACTAAAATCTTCAAATTTGTTCATGTCTAAATAAGTAGCAGGTGGCAGTGTTAGCACCCAAAGAAAACTTACATCGGTGACTCGGGCAGCTTGCAGATCCATGGCTTTCTCAAGAACATCACCCTAAAAGCAATCCTAAGATAGTTAATACATTACATTACATTACACTATTGATACACAAGAACAAACATATCACAAGATTAATTTAAAATAGTATACTCATGGATTACCACAGTCAATCGGGGGATCAATCCACATTTAATGCTCTGCCGAAGTCGATTGCACTCATCCTGTTGATTTCAGAAAAAAAAATGGATAAATAACTTTCCAACCGGTGACAAAAAAGATGACTGTATTTACATTCAAAACAAGAGAATCCTACACTTCGAATAAATAAACACAAACAAGATACAACTAACAGTAGAATACATTTCCCACTAACATTAACAGGGCATTGTAAAAGTATATCTTATTAATATAGCATTTAATATCCTTCTAGGAAAGTTTATTGATATTAATGGCAGTCCTTTTGAGGCACAGTGTTTTAATATAGTTACAATGGTCGTTTTGGTTCCAAAAGTGGAAACAAATGATGATTCCAACTAACTGATTTTTTAAGCCTTGATATGTGAAAAATATAAACAAACAGACTTACAAGCATCCATTACAGGCCAAATCGAATAATGATATTTAAGTAACAAATTATACAGATTAAATCACCTCAGTAAATTCTTGGTTTGAGATTATATCAATTGATACGACTTCCTGCTTGTTCAAGTTCTGTATTTCCAGGTGGATATCTGTTGTTCGTTTCCCAACTTTATATGGCGCAGGAGCCTTGGTAGTACCTGTATAAAAGTCAAGCAGGGAAATTCAATAGCACGTTAGTAATATTTATTTTGCTTCAAAGATTATGTTGAAGTGTAGGGACGAATAAACACGGTTCGGAGAGCATAACTAATTGATTATGAACTTCCATATAACTTACCAACGATTTGGACTAGCCTATACATATCTTGAATTTGATTACTACCAGTGATCCGGATTCGTACAAAGGCACCAACCACTTTGTCTTGAAAATTGTCAACATCTTCGAGTAAAATTTCCATAAGATTACGCCTCAAAAAGACCAGGCTGATATTGTGAATGTCAATAGCTGCATATTCTTCAGTATTTGATTTGGTTCCTCGGCCAAATCCTTTTTTAAGCATTTTACGCTTCTTATTTTTATTTGTTTTGGCAGAAGTATCAGCTTTGGCAACTTCATCCAATGGACTAGATTCATTATCAACACCACTTCCAGGAAAATCATCTAAATGACCATCCTCTCTCATAAGAAAATGGGACTCTAGAAGCTTCAACATTTCAAAATGGCCAACACGCTGTTTCCGAAATAAGCCTTTCAACATTGTATCACAAATTATTTGACTCTTACGGCGCGGATCCCGGAGTTTATTAGTTTTAATATACTCAAGCAAGAGCTCTTGTACTTCAAATTGGGATAACACAGATGCATCACCATTTCTCATGTGCATTACAAACTTAAGAAGCTCACTTGATGCCCATTTAGATCCAGAGTCCAGGCCACCTTCAGCATCATTTCCTGATGATCCCCTCTTCCTTAATGACTTTGTCTGTTTCTTTATCTTCCTTCTTTTACTTTTGCTGCCATTACCAGAACTATCTGAACCACTTGGAGAATCTTCACCCTTTGCAACAGATTTCGCCTGTTTCTTGCTTTTCTTTCTCTTAGGAGTAATAGCTATCGCATTACCAGAAGAATTGTTTGAACCAGAGTCTGCATTATTATCGACATTGTACGTTCCATCAGCTGATTTCTGTTTAGAAGTAACCCCATCGAATCCTTTCCAAGAATTCTTAGCTTGAGCAAGTTCCTCTGAAGTCAGCTGGAGCTTGCCCTTCAGATCTGTCCAATAATCCTTAAACAAATACTCCCAACAGTTCTTGTCATTGAAATTGAACTGAGCCTGAAACCAGTGAAGAACCAAAAGTGATACTAGATCATCAAATAACAAGTTAAGGAATAAAGAAGGATAAACAAGTATGAATCATTAAATTGTATTGAAGAAATGTTAGTCATTTTCCTAAGTGCTAAGCGGACAACTGTTTTTCCTTTGCAGACTGATTAGGAATGTTAGTGCTTGCATCTTTGGTGCTGAATGGTGATTAGGGTAAACTAATAATTTTATTGACTACAGCAAGATCCAAATGCCAATAAGCCTCGATGGTCACCCCAGAGACAACATCCAGACGCTTGATCGCATTAGCTCAGGTTATTGATAAACCAAATGTAACTTGGTAAAGCTTTCATTGACTATACTTGGCAATATCAAGCAAGACAAGTTTAGAGATGTGTCGTAGTCATTTATACTTGCCAGATAAACTCAAGGCATAGTCCCTTTGAACAGTTTGAGAAACACAGGTTCATATGCAAGGACTGAGAGACCCTCTAAAGGCTATAAAAACATAAACACGACATGGGCAGTTTCTGAGCCAACACTAAAAAACAGACGTTTTATGTGTCAGTGAACTTATAGAACCGCTTAGATAACGGATTATGTTCTGTGACATGGACCTAAAACAGATTACCTTCTCATATAAAGATAAACAAACACTATTAATCTTGCAAACAACAAGAAAATTTAGTGATTTTCTGCACAGAGAATGTTTAATGGCAATACATTAAATCATATGAACAGAAACCTGAATGTTGTGAAATGAAATGTACCTCATTATCTCCTTGCTCCTTGCTTTCGATCAAATTAACAGTTTTCAGGCAGGTCTCGCACAATCCTTTGTTTCCCCTGACAGAATAGAAAACTGTGTCTTTGATACACCCTTTACACAAGGAAAATGTGCACGTGAAACACATGTACTGAGCATTCTTCTCACATTTGCTACACAGGTGCCATCCTATAACAACAAAACATCAAAATTAGTTAATCTATACAGAGTGGCATTTTTATGTCACAATCATCATAAAACTCATAAAAGCTACAAGCATGTACTAGGACTTGGTAAATATCAACTGTTAGAATGTACTATCAACTGGTAAATATCAAACATATAATTTGAGCCTGAAACCTGAATTAGAGTGTATATGCAGGCACTAGTCTTTTTCTTTTATGATAGAGTGAACTTTAGGGTTTAGGATTGTAAACCCCAGTTTAATTCTAAGCTATATCCACAAGAGATGAATTCTTGGGGTAAGGACATACGGTTGTAAAACAGGAGAAAGATTACAGACTTCACATAACCTAGCTAGTTATTAAAACTAATCAGCATCATAGTAATGTATTTTATTTTAATTTCTAAATATGAAAGAAACAAGCTATTAAGAAGATCCTTGAGCGACAAAGGCAACACTTTCAACCAAAGAATTCCACTGGGCGGTTGTAATGTCTTCTATTTATACTCCCAAAGTTATCGTTTAAATGTGTATCCTGTCAAATAAATAATGGCAGAAAAAATTACAGCAAAAAATTTAAATGACTTACCACAGTTCCAGCGACCCTTGGCTTTAAAGAATGCTTCATCGCGGTTAACACATGAAGGATGATAAACCTTTGGACACCCCCTAAATATCCAAAGACATTCAGCCATCCATTTATAATAATTTCACAAGCATAAACAATATATGAAAACATGGACTGCAATTGCCTAACAGAAAGATGTGCGACCAAACAAATTCAGTCTTACCTGCGATCACAAACCACGAGATCACCCCCATCAAAGCAAATAAAGCACACATCTTCTTCAGTTGTCTTCTTCGTTAATGCAACTTTACCTGGTTTCCGCCCTCTTTTCTGTTTTGTGTTGCCTTTTTCTGCATCTGGCGTATCGATCTGTGTTTCTATTTCAGCATCAGCTATAGTTGGCTCTTCTCCATCTAGAAATTCTTGATCTATTTCATTTTCCCCAGTGGTAGGCTCCAATTCAACATTATGCAGAGAAAAGCTTACGTCAACGTCTTGTTCTACTTTTTCCTTGTTCTCTACGTTGTCTTCTTCTGTTCCCAACTCATCCTCGTCATGACCCTCATTCTCAATATTGTCTGACTGATTAATTTGATCCCTGGTATGTTCCACACCAACCAAATCATACTTTCCAGCAACATTCCCCTCTCCAACCTCTTCTTCTGTTCCCATTACCTCATCCTCATCACCGCCCTCTTTCTCAGTATTATCCGACTCATCAATATGATCCCCTGTAGTTTCTACACCAACAAAATCAGACTTTCCAGCAATATTCTCCTTTCCAATGTCTTCTTCTGTTCCTATCACCTCATCCTCATCACCGCCCTCATTCTCAGTATTATTCAACTCATCAATATGATCCCCTGTAGTTTCCACACCAACCAAATCAGACTTTCCAGCAATATTATCCTTTCCAACTTCTTCTTCTGTTCCCATCACCTCATCCTCATCACCACCCTCATTATCAGTGTTATCCGTCTCATCAATATGTTCCCGAGTAGGTTCCACACCAATAAAATCAGACTTCACAGTATCATTCTCCTCTCCATCCTCTTCTTTCACCGTCTTCATGGACTCATCTATCTGCTCCGTTTTGTCACAAGCATTCATCAACGCACACTGTTCCGCAGCCGAATTGTTTTCAAAGCCCTGCCTTTTCTCTTCTACCGCATCATCCATATGATAATTTTCTACAACCAGACCAATCAAATCAGAGTTTTCAGCGACATTGTCCCCTTCATCCTCTTCTTTAAGCGTCTTACTGGACTCATCAGTCTGTCCCATATCATCACAAGTAGTCATGACCACACACTGTTCTGCAGCCAGATTCTTTTCAAACTCCTCCCCTTTCTCTTCTACCGCATCATTGATGTGATAATCTTCTATAACCGCAGCAGTCTCTGTCTTAAAATCGGGATATAAATTATCAACATCATATTCACTTTGGGATTCAGTTCCACCACCAATGGCAGCCCTTTTTACATCTTCATCTTCAACACTTTCAGATTTATTTCCTCCAAGATTATCATCTTCTTGGTCAATTCTTGTTTCATTCAATACATGCTCCTCAGCTTCCGTCACATCCCTAGCTTTCTCCACAACCCCAGCCATTTCCGATTCATCCAACTCCACACCAACCTCATCCTTATCAACCGACTCACCAATTCCAGCAATTCCAGCGCCTTCAACCTCCAACACTCCACGCACCTCGGATCCGCCGATTTCGGATTTCTCACTCTCAACAACTGCCTCCAGCTCCTCCGCCATCTCTCCAACAACATCATCACCCTCACCCTCACCGCCACTCTCCTCTCTCTGCTCCTGATTCAATTTCTCCTCCGTTACCAACCCTAATCCTTCCTCAATTCGACGCGGCAACTCGTCCACCTTCGCGACCTCATCGTCGTCCGCCATGACTCGTACAAGGAGTCGAAAACCCTAAAACTGCGTAACCCTAACAGGGCCGAGATTTACGGCAATCGGTGGACGGTTGTGTCAGCCAGCGGAATGTATACATACACCTACCAACTCCGCCGAGAATAAGCGAAAAAGGGTTTCGGTTTACGCAGAGCGGATGATATAAAGCGAGGTTCGATCCGGTTAAGCTATTCGGGTTTTGATGGAGCTCTGACCCGGAAAAAATGGATAGTTTGTTGTTAATCGGGTTTGGTCGATATGTGAATTGTTTGAATTAATTATTATTTTATTCCATCACTCGTAATTATCCTGAGAGAAATTAATAATAGTTTTTTTTTTGAGAGAGAGAGAAATTAATAATACTCTGGTGAAATGAATTAACTTTGTCCCAGCGTTGCATTTCATATAAGCGTGCGTTAATCAAACAACAAAAGAGAAAAGACAATGATGTTAGCTAATTTATTGAAACTAATAGAGAACCGACTACTCTACCAAAATTAATATGATTAGTTGCGAAAGATGTCTACGAGTGGTTTGAAGTCTTGATAAATTGTCAAGAGACCAAGGATTACTCATCTATAATGTTGTTGTCAATTAACATCTGTAATAAAATGGGTTATTAATACTTCGAGTTGCACAAACGCGAGCAGACATTATGGTTCATAAGTTAATATTTCGTCATACTTTCAAATACACTTGACATGTTTCTTGTTTTTTATAGACATGTATTTTTTTCTGAACAGCTATAATTATACCCTTTTTGGCTTTTTCTTAGCTATAATAATACCTTATGTTCTATATAATTAGCTGAACATCTTAATTCAATTGAAATAAAGAAGAGGTCAACTAGTGTGTGGCATAGCGGTAGAACTCTTACTTTTCAAATATACTTGACATGTTTCTTGTTTTTTTTATGTTATATATAATTAGTTGAACACCTATGTGGTTTTCCTAATCCCCACCTTATGGTATGGACCTCTTCCACCCTAATCTCACCTTATGGTGTGTACTTCTTCCTCGTCTCTTGTGGGCGCTTGCAGGTGTACCATTACCAATCCAAATACACTGTCCATTTTCGAAAAATTTTCCAATTTGCTAAATTTCATCAAATTCATTCCCTTTCGGCTCAGTTGTTGCAATTGATTTCCAGTTTACTTACTTTCTATTAACAATCCTTAAATATTATGATTAACAATCCTTACATGCCATGGGTTCGAGTTTCGGGGCCACCGGTTTTCTTCCTTCGTTTTCCTTTTCCTCGTCCCACCTCGCGCGTGGATGCTTCCTACATCCCTCGTGGATGCCTTCCTCTTCACTTCTCGCGTGTGATGCGTTCTTCCTCCCTCGTGGAGGCCTTCCTCTTCACGCCTCGGCGTGATGTGTGCGATAAAGGTGCACAAATGTGGCCTGAGCTCCAAGTGTCAAAGATGTACCGATGATTTGGGTGGATGTGTGCGGATTCATGGTAAAGGTGTCGAACGTGGCCTGCGCTTCAGAAGTGGAGAGATGTACCAGATGTTTGTGGTTCCGGTCAAGATGCATTGCTAAGAGCTCCGAAAATTAATATATATGTACCAGATGATTAAAAAAGCGCATATGCATTGTAATGTTCCTAGTTGTTGTATCCGCCCACTATCAAAAAAAAATTGAGGCAATTGAATTAAGACATGCATTTTTTATCGTGGGTTTACACGCATACAAATCTAAGTACTACACGAATACATCTTGAACATATTACATAAGCACTTCTTTTACTCGGGTACATATGAATCACACTTTTGGAGCACGGGCCACGCAAGGCACCAACCCGGATTGTTACTCGAATTGTTCGTCCACTGAAGCACAGACTATAAGATACATCTATCTTCAAAATTCACGAGCTAATACGCACCTCCACGCATCCAAGAAGACTTTAGGAAGCAAGCAACACCTCCGCGAATAAGGAACAACGCGTCCACGCTGAGGCGGGACGAAGAACACCCTACGAGGGAGGAACAACGCGTCCACGCTGAGAGGGGACGAAGAACATCCACGAGGGAGGAACAACGCATCCACGCGGGACGAAAAAACCTCTCACAAAATTATGGAAAGGAAAATACCATGGTGGGATTCGAACATTGACCTTACTATTGTAAAGTAAGTGTTCTACAAACTCCATTACCACCTTATTGGCAAGACACATGTGCATTGATTGCGGGTCCGACATTGAAAATTAGACATAAGATGTTTAGCCGCTATTAGTAAAGGTGTTTAATGAAAAAATTGAACAAGTTGGAAATTAATTTTAAAATTTGAGAAGAAAGGATATTTATTTGTAAAAGTTAAGCAAATTGGCAAATTTTCTCGTATGAGATCGTATGTGATAGAATTGATTTGAGCTTTGCCACTTCATGAACAAGTTTATTTGGAAAATGTTATTGATTGAAAGTTTATTCGAGATTCGTCACAAACCAGTACTCGTGTTAGCGGTTTGTTGTAAAATCAAATTTGATGATGATATTGCTTCCACGTAAATTCCAGATAGGAGCAGCATTGTCATTTCTAAAATTTGGTACAAACCGATAATAGAATTAGTTGTCTATTTCGAAATGAAACCATTTATTCTTAAATCTTATTTCAACACAAACTGCTTATACAATCAGCAGTTTGTACCGAATGCCGGAATAAAATTTGGTGCAACCAAGTTATTTACAGCAATTTGAGTAAACAATGCAGTTTAATGTATTTTAAGATAAGCTAAAACTACGTAGTTTTGAAAAATGGTTCATTTATCAATTTAGGGATTATATAAATGAAACGACGTAATTTTAATATTATTTTATCAAAACTACATCGTTTTCAAATGTTAGTAAATAACTTTGGTGCACGTGATATAAATCCACGGAATTGCCTGCACGTATCCACGTATATATCATATTAACAATTTAGCATCAGATTTGATTTGACAATAAACTGCTAACGTGGTTAGTAATTTACGATAAATCTGAAGTAAACTTTCAATTCATAGCAGTTTTAGAAGAATTTTATCACTTGGACAAATTCCAAATTAAAGTACCTTTACTCATAGTAACACACACATGACACAACATATGAGAAGACCCCACTTCCACAAAAATTGAACCAAAAAACATGAAAAAGCAAAATGAGTCATGGAAGTTACGCAGGGCATAAAAAAGCCTGCTTGCCTGACTTTACTTTGCCTATCCTCATAAGGCAGCGTGATAAATATGATGGACGAATTTATCAGTAATGAATTCGAAGAAAGTTTGAAATCCACCAAAAAACGAAAATTAAAAGATGTTTAACAAAAACTCTAAGGTGAGTTTAAATAGGAAAAACATAAAATGAAATCAGGAAATGAAATAAACAAAAAATTTAAAAGATAATAACACGCTGATTCGGCATGTTGTGTTAGTTAATCCGTTTTCACTCGAAATAAGGTCTTATGGCGATCATAAACAAAATCTGTATTTTCCTGTTATCCGATCTTCAACTGTTCACTGCTATCTACCCTGTATCAGCTCTTTCGCCATCGACATTAATCCATCCAAACTCACGTTCTCTCTATATATTCCGCATCACCGTCACTCGCTTCATTCGCACTCACTTCAACCATGACAATCTCAAACCTCTATCTCCTCCTCCTCCTCATCCTCTCTCCGCCAATCCACTCCGCCGCGCACGACTATGCCGACGCGTTAACAAAGTCGATCATGTTCTACGAAGGCCAGCGCTCCGGATTCCTCCCTTCCGACCAGCGCTTAGCCTGGCGAGCCAACTCCGGCCTCGCCGACGGAGCAACAGAAAACCTCGACCTCACCGGCGGATACTACGACGCTGGAGACAATGTCAAGTTCAATTTCCCCATGGCGTTTACGACAACGATGCTCGCCTGGAGCGTGCTCGAGTTCGGCGACTCCATGCCGCCTGCTGAACTCCGCAATTGCCTCGTTGCTATCAAGTGGTCGACCGATTATCTTCTCAAAACCGTTTCGCAAACCAATAAGATCTTCGTTCAGGTAAATCGTAAATGTCTGATTCTTCGTCTTCCTTCTGCTGCTGCCTTGCTAACTTTTTCCGCTTGTGGTTTCCGAGGGTATAATCGTAATTTGGTCACTGCAGTCGTTGGATTTGGTTGAGCTATGGCAATCCACTATGCGAGAATTACGTGTTGTGTATTTATTTAATTCTTAATTAATTAATCCAAGCTAATCATGAACATAATTACGATTTCGCCCCTATGAGCCTTGAAACTGAAGTAAACGGAGTCAAGAATGGAATTATAATTCAGTTGAGCTGATAGTGTGATGTTTATAACATTTTAGTCCAATTTCCAAGCTCTCATGTGTTTGTGATTATGTTTTCATTGTTGATGGTATCTTTGAGGCATTTATAGGTAATGAGGTATGAGTAATGTTGCAAGATTTGGTAGAAAAATGCAGGCAGGGGAGCGTAGGAAAAAGAAAAACATGAGAAAACAATACTGTACAAAACAAATTCTAGTTTCTGACATGTTTGTATGCATCTGGAGGAAAACTCAAACCTCAGGACACGGACTGGTTTCGAAAAGGATGAACTAAGAAAGCATAATTAAGTCCGTGAATAAACAAGGTTTCTGCGTCGTTTTCAGTCCATTGAATCGAATCATTATTGGCCTCTACTATCTTGTCCAAGTTTAGATATAAGGAAATGTGCGTGACAAAAGAGTCAAAGATTGTCGTTTACTATTTTGTCATATATGTCGATATGTTTATTATAGCTTAAGAGATGTTGATTTTGATGTTGACCTGTTTTGATGTTAATGAAATGAGCCCCAAAAAGTTATGGATGTTTCTGTTTTTGCGGCATTAGGTGGGTGACCCCATAAGTGATCATAACTGCTGGGAGAGACCTGAGGATATGGACACAGCCAGGACGGTTTATAAAGTGGAGGCCCCAAATACAGCTTCGGATGTGGCTGGGGAGACGGCTGCAGCATTGGCTGCCTCGTCGTTAGCTTTTCGAGGGTCTGATCCTGGGTATGCTGAAACTCTGCTTAGAACGGCTGTGAAGGTGTTCGACTTTGCAGATACTTACAGAGGGGCTTATAGTGACAATGCGGATATTAAGGATGGTGTTTGCCCCTTTTACTGCGACTTTGATGGTTACCAGGCAAGTTTTAATTAATGATAGTTGTTGGAATGGTTTGCTGGTCTATTGTGAAATTAAGTTTTCAAGTGGTGAAATAAAGTGTATGTTGTTTGGTTGATGGCTGTTGTCACTTAATTGATTAATGTGGTTGTTCTGTTCAGGATGAGCTTTTATGGGGAGCTGCATGGCTCAGGAGGGCCTCTGGGGATGACTCTTACCTCAGTTACATCCAAAACAATGCCAAGACGCTTGGAGCGGATGATAATATTAACGAGTTTGGCTGGGACAACAAGCATGCCGGTCTTAATGTACTGGTTTCCAAGGTTAGTTCCATCTTTTGTTCAACATTGATGAAATGTGATTCACCTTATCACTGACAGTAAACTACTTTACATTCTCCTGCAGGAATTCTTGGAGAGAAACACGCTAACTCTCCAATCATACAAGTCATCTGCGGATAGCTTCATATGCACCCTCATTCCCGAATCCTCCTCCTCGCACATTGAGTACTCCCCCGGAGGCCTCATCTACAAGCCTGGAGGCAGCAATCTTCAGCACGCCACGACCATATCATTCCTCCTACTAGCCTACGCCAATTACCTCTCCAAATCCTCCCAATCCGTCAACTGTGGCTCAGTAAGCGCCACAGCAGCCTCTCTTCGCCAACAAGCAAAGAAGCAAGTCGACTACATTTTAGGAGACAACCCTCTAGGACTGTCTTACATGGTTGGATACAGTAACAACTACCCTCAGCGCATTCACCACCGTGCCTCATCCTTACCCTCCATCAAAGATCACCCACAAGTCATTGCGTGTAAGGAAGGCACCGCATACTTCAATTCTTCGAGTCCAAACCCCAATATCCTTGTTGGGGCTGTGGTTGGCGGACCTACAAACGATGATCAGTACACCGACGACCGAGTTGATTTTCGAAGGTCTGAGCCTACCACCTACATAAATGCACCACTCGTCGGCCTGCTAGCTTATTTTGTAGCTAATCCAAATTAGCTACATTATTATTACAGGACAGGAAAAGCATACAACAAACTCCTGATTCTTTGTGAATAGGGACAGTGAAACTGTGAAAGACCCCAGTCTCTCATCTTTGAGTCAAAAATAAAGAACCAAAGATAGTAGAGGCTTTACCCAAACAGTCCTTTGCTTATTATATGAATTAAGAATCATAATTATTTGGTCCTAATCATTATTTTCCTCAAAGCAGTTCTTTTTCATATTATAGCACCTCTGCTAGTGCCCCACATTTGAAGGCATCCGGTGTACTACAAAGGTACAAACATACATCAAACAACATATTCTCATAACTCAATATGATCAACCACTATCGGTCTCTCACGAGAACCCTACTGCAATGGGCCATTGCAAATGCGGTGTAAGCTCTTGACCTAACTTCATTGAATTGCCGACATGCCGTTATTCGTCGGTGGAAACCGTGGCTTGTCGGAGTTCTAATATGTTATGGGTGCAGTGCAGGACACATAAGCGTACAGTACT
Organism: Rhodiola chrysanthemifolia; assembly: GCA_033675395.1. Classification (NCBI taxonomy): domain Eukaryota; kingdom Viridiplantae; phylum Streptophyta; class Magnoliopsida; order Saxifragales; family Crassulaceae; genus Rhodiola; species Rhodiola chrysanthemifolia. Next base: position 4,539,226 of record CM066207.1, read on the forward strand.
AGTTTTAACTCTATGTAGGGCTTAAAGTTCGTACATGATTGATTTCATCATATAATAAGTTAAAAAGATTTCTCTTTAGTTGGTATCACTTGTGACTTGTCCAACTCCATTCTCCACATGGCCAATTGTGTTACATTTATATAACTATATATCATTCCAGTAGCACAAATCCGTTGTAGTCTAGTTGGTTAGGATACTCGGCTCTCACCCGAGAGACCCGGGTTCAAGTCCCGGCAACGGAAAGTCTTTTGGTTCATAATACGGCCTCGTTTCGTAGAAATCACATAAAATCAATTAATTTTTATTTATTTGTTTACCAAATTGCAAAAGTTCTAAATTAAACTATTTGTTATGTTTTCTTATATTCTATTTTGATTTTTTTTTAAGCGGCAATGAAGTAAAGCCACTCACGTCGTCATGTATAAATATTTTTGTTTAATTTTTTATTTTTATTTTTTGGAGCTTCACGAAGACCACGACAATGGCGAAGGAGCTTGTGGACGCCACGTCGTCTCCTCCTACAACAACTACAGTCGTTCTGCCTCTTCCTTCCCTCTGCCGAAATCAAACTGATCGCCGAACGCGTATTTCAGATTTTCTTCGTAATGACCTATTTACACTTGTGCTTCTTTCTTCTTCTTCTTTTTTTGAATTCGGTGCTTTTTGTGCGATCTCCGACTCTGCCGCGCTTTTTATTTCTGCTGCTGGCTGAATTTTCTTATGTCATTATAGATACTTATTTTTTGGTGTCATGGTAGGGCATGGAAGAATTCGGTTCGACACTCTGAGAACTCTGAAAATTGAGAGAAATGATGATTAGGAAAGTGTTACGGATTATCATGAAGTTGAAAGATAGAGATTCTAAACTAATTAATGAATGTCTTCCAGATTTTTTGAACTTGCCCATAGTTTGTACATTGCTAAATGCACATATATAAATGTGTCTTTTATGTCATTAGAGTGTGCTTCCTAGTTCGGCAGAAGGTTCAAATTCTGTAACTATGGAGTTGCTGTTTTATTAGTTTAGTTTGATTGCTGTTATCACTTATCAGGAGTTTTGAATTTTTATGATGTGTGATGATCTTTAGGTCGAGAAGAAGAGACTACTGGGGTGAGAAATGATGGCGATTGATGGAGATGAGCTATTGGAGTGGGAGCCACGGGGATTTGGCCCTTGTGAGCAGAAAGTTCTTGTAATGGTAAGGTTGAGGCCTTTGAATGAGAAGGAGGTTGCACGGAATGAGAAGGAGGTTTGGGAATGCATAGATGACACGACTATCTTGTTCAACAATGGTCTGCATGAACACTCAGGGCATCCGACTGCCTATAAGTTTGGTTGGAATCCTCATCTTTGGTCTAGTATTTTAATGTGGGATATATCTTTTGTTGGGCATTCGAAAGTGTCTGCAGTTTTGTTCATGATACAGTTATAATATACTAGTTAGTTTCTCGTTATCTCATGATGTCTAGTTCAATACTTATGATTTGTCATCATCTTGATTTTCATTTTGAGGACAGATAGAGTATTTCCGGGTGTCAGTAGCACTAAGGATGTATATGAGCAAGGTGCCAAGGATGTAGCAATGTCTGTTGTTAGTGGCATCAATTGTGAGTATACACTTATTCTCAATATACGATCACAAATGCATCATATGTTAAAAATGTTTTAATGTCAAAGCGTTCACCAGCAACCATATTTGCATATGGGCAAACAAGCAGTGGAAAGACATACACCATGAACGGTATAGCTGATTACACGGTCTCAGATATTTACGACTACATTCACAAGGTGATACAGCTTTGTAGTTAAGGGATGGGCTGTGTTCCACCATGTGACATGAATAACACCAACAGCTTGTGTTTCAAATTTCAGCATGATGAAAGAGCATTTGTATTGAAGTTCTCTGCCATTGAGATCTATAATGAAGCTGTTAGAGATCTCCTCAACTCAGACAATTACTCACTTAAGCTTTTAGATGTTCCAGAAGTAAATTCTAGTGATGTTCCTTGCAAGTGTATTTTGGCATTACCTGTACTTGTCTTCTGAACTTACTCCTATATTATATGCAGAAAGGAACGATTGTCGAGAAGCTCACTGAAGTGGTTTTACGAGACTCAACGCACCTCAGAGGACTTCTTTCAATGTGTGAAGGTAACACTGCCTTTTTGTAAAAATGGCTTTTCATAAATAAAGCAATTCAACTCATAAGAAGCTTATTTACATCCTGTCACAGCTCAAAGGCGAACTGGGGAGACGCCTCTCAATGAAACAAGCTCCAGGTCCCACCAGATTCTCAAAATAGTGCGCACATCTCCCTTGTATTTTCCGTGATACATTTACTGAGTAATAGAAAGATATACGACCTTAAGCACACTGACCTCCCCCTGACTTCAGGAAGTTAAAATGTAGTGTTACACTGCACCCTTTAAATACTGTTTGTGTCCCACTGCAGTCAATTGAAAGTTCCTCACGTGAGATTCTCAGCAGGAATCAATCAACTACTATTTCTGCTAGCGTGGTAAGACTAATGGATTGTGCCAGGGTATGCTTAAACTTGCGATTGAACCATTAATAAAAGGGTATATGACCAATGCATGAACAGAGTTTTGTGGATTTGGCTGGAAGTGAGCGTGCCTCTCTGGCGATTTCGTCTGCTACAAGGCTGAAGGAAGGATGCCACATAAACCGTAGTTTGCTAGCACTGGGAACAGTGATTCGCAAACTTAGGTTAAATACTAATCCTTTTTATTGTTTTGGCTTGTCATAATTTTCTTTTAGATGTTTAGAATCTAACCTCTACAGCAGCATGCTTTGCTAAAAACTAGAATCGTTAGTAAGAGCTGCATAAATAACATTAGATTGTACGAAAAGGTTCTCCAATTTTACACTACACTATTCAAGTTCATTGTTCCACTATTTTGGGATTACAAACCAACCGATGAATGTTACCAGCCTTCTTTACTTACGTATGGTTCCAGTTTAAGAATTGCATAAGGAACCAAAATGACTGAATACTTGGCCATTACTTCACCTTTTCCTGTTAAATCTCTGGATCTAGATACATGCATGTTTGAAGATTTTCTTAGTTTCTTACTTGGAGTATTATTTGATGCAGCGAGGGGAATCATGGGCATGTCAACTATAGAGATTCTAAGCTCACTCGCATTCTACAACCCTCTTTAGGGGGGAATGCTAGAACCTCCATCATATGTACACTAAGCCCTGCTAGAAGTCATATAGAGCAATCAAAGAACACACTCATGTTTGCTACTTGTGCAAAGGAAGTGTCTACAAAGGCACAGGTCAATGTAGTTGTGTCCGACAAAGAATTAGTGACATATTTGCAGAAAGAGCTTGCTCGATTGGAGCGCGAACTGAGATCCTCTGCTTTTTCATCTTCGTCGTGTGATTATCCTGAATTGCTTAAAGAGAAAAATATGCAGATTGTAAAGGTTTGTCCTTTTCTTCCACTAGACATATATGCTACTTGTTTCACCTCAAGGACTAATGCCATGTTGGAACTGCTAGAGTGAACAAGTGAAGTCCTTAATCATGAGATATGTGTCTGAATTGTAGAGTAGGTGGCATTGTATAACATTGTGCTCATTGGCTATGCCTCAAACACTATGCGTTAATATTTAGGGAAAGCAAATAATCGAGTGAATACCGAATAAAACCAAGGCTTGCATAATGTCATCAAATATTGCGAAGTGACTTTGAGTATAATATGGATATCATGTGTTGCAGTTGGAAAATGAAATCAGAGAGCTTACAAAGCAGCGGAGGCTTGCTGAATCCCGAGTTCATGATTTGTTGCAGTTAATTGGAAACATTCAGGCATCAGGACAGTTGGTGTGTTTTGTTGAATTTTTTTGGCTGTCTCGTGGAATATTTCATCAAGGATCAAGTCAATACACGTCCATTTGAATTCATATCCCATTGATATTGCAACTTCACTGACCATTCATTTTGTCAGGATGGTAATACATGGGAAAATGAAGACTCAACACCAAAACCCTCACAAAAGGTTCCCGGAACTCAAATGTCACGCACGGGCCAGACAAGCAATATAGGAATGCAGCACATTGACCTTGTTGGGGATAGTAACAGAAGGAATGATGACATTTGTGAGGACTTTCAATGTGTTGAAATGGAGAGAAGCAATTTTAGTGAAATCTCAGATTATGAAGATAAGGACATATTAGGCGCTTCTTCTTCAAGTTCAAATATTGTTAACCCAAGGGTGGGAACTTTCCAACTCACTGGAGGTAGTCTTACAGAGAAGACTCGAAATGGATCTTCACATGGCACGGTGAGGGTTGAACAAAATAACGTGAAGAACCCATTAGAGGCTCTTGTCAATCATAGCCCGGATCAACAGATTCTTGGACTAGATGTCCCAGATCCAGAAATGCTGACTTCTATAACCCTTGAGCTAAATAGGAGTCCAAGTTTCAGGGACAATGTCCACAGAGGCACGCCTGAGAAGAATTTCACTGGAAGACGGATACACCTCAGACCAAAACTACCGTCATCAAGTTACAACACCAGTGATGCGGGTTTGTCAAGAAATGGTTCTCCTTCTTCTGCTGGTAGTGCTTACACGGGTAAGATAACCAGTGAGGAGATACAGGCGTATAAGGAGGATACCAGTAGCAGCAACAGATATCTTCCAAGATTGAAAGGGGTTCAGACTCAGTTTGAGGTGCAGCCTATTGATAATCAGGTGAGATCACATATCTTTAATGGCCTTTTTCATTATCACGACGTGTTTATTCAGAGTTGCCAAGTAATGAAGTATTGACTATTAAGTAGATGAGTTATGAATTGCTTTTATCCAGTGCTTGTCACTGGTAGTATCTGAGGAAAAATTTCCAAATTACACCAAAATCAACATTCCATTCCCATTCTACACACTTTTGAAATTGGTTTCCCAATTTACACTAGTTTTTTAAGCCGCCGTTGCTAACGGCGTCCTAATGTTAAAACGCTCCTGTTGAGGGCGTCTTAAGCCCAGGTGGTCTTTCGCGCCCCAAATACGAGACATGGTGGCATAATGTTGCCAAGAAGGCATTAGCCGCTGTTGCTAACAGCGTGTTAACTAAGTCGCTCTTCTTAAGAGCGTTTTAATGGATTGCAATCTCTCAGAATGGTTGGGATTAGTATAGGCCTAAGCCGCTGCTACTAAGAGCGTTTTAATATTAAGACGCTGTTAGTAGCAGCGGTTTAGTGGTTTTGAGTCTCAGAATGGTTTGGGTTTTGATTGTTTATTTCAGGACTAAGACGCTGTTACTAACAGCGTCTTAACATTAAGCCGCTATTAGTAACAGCGTTTTAATGGTTTTGAGTCTCAGAATGGTTGGGTTTTTGGTTGTTTATTTCAGGACTAAGCCGCTGCTACTAACTGCGTTTTAACATTAAGACGCTGTTAGTAACAGCGTCTTAATGGTTTTGAGTCTCAGAATGGTTGGGTTTTTGCTTGTGTATTTCAGGACTAAGCCGCTGCTACTAACAGCGTTTTAACATTAAGACGCTGTTAGTAACAGCGGCTTAAGCGTTTTAGGTCAAGACGCTGTCATGGACAGCGTCTTAGCCTGAATTTTAGGCATGTTATTATGGTTTCAATTCAAAACCACTAAACCTGCACAAAATTTACTGAACATACAAAACCTGCACAATCTATCGACGGTACACCAAATTCCCCATCAAACATAAGTGAGGTGATAAAAAAGAACATGACAATATGTATCTTGTATCAAAATACATCAACGATCAAAATACATCAACGATCCAAATACATCAACGCTAAACGCCCGGAGTGAAACGTTGTGTTGTCTTTCTAGGTCGTGTCGACACCCTCCTCACTGGACTCCTTTGTGACTCTGCTTGAGTCACTTGAGAAGGGCCAACATCAAAAGTATCATGTGGCAAGTCAATGTCTTCATCCGAATCTACATTAAATTGAAAATAGTAAGTTAGAATTAAGATGTATGAAATAAAGATTCAAAATTAAGAATAGACAAATTATACCAGTAAGTAGATGAATCTGTGTGACATCGACATCTAATGCTCGACCCTCTCCAATTTTTAACAAGTCGGCACGGGTAGCATGAAACATATCATGTAGTTGTTCTTTAACTTCTTTGTCGGTCGTCTTAAAGAACATACTGGCACTCATCTTGCAAGTGCGCACTAATGACGCGACCTATATGAATTATTAAAGTGCATTTAGTTACACATTTCATAAAAAGTGAACACTTAAAGTATGAGCAGTTAGGATACTTACCAGCAGATAATGCTCATGTCCTGATGGACGATATGGCTCGGGTGTATCCAATGGTGGTTGAATACGCTTGCGTGTGACGGTACTGTACCATGAGTAGTACGGTGCCAGATATGATCCGTCTAGGTCTGCCTCACCGGTAACAATGTGTGTAGCACGATTATCCCATAGATGTATGTAACCTTGCATTACATCATCCACAAGGTGCGTAGTTCTCCGGATATGCGTGTGCATCTCTCTGTGACTTGCAGGTGGCAAAGCTGGTTCCGGCTGTGCCCATCCAAACTGGCGAAGAACTCGAGATGGATAGTGCCACTCAGCAATATGGAAACATAGGAGTGGAACCTCTGCCCTCCATGAATCTCTGCCATCTAAACATATGTGATTAAGCGGGGCCAATATCGCATCTGTATACGGAGTCCATACGACATCATTGGGTTCCTGGCGATCCAATAAATCCCGATACAACATCAACACGTGATGAGATGTATGCATGAATGACTTGGGCACATTCCATCTACAAATGTTAAAAATAATAGTTAGACATGTTTGGAAAGACAATTCAAACACTTGACAATTCAAAAATAATAGTTAGACATGTTAAAAATAATAGTTAAAAATAATAGTTAGACATGTTAATAATAAACACTTGAATAATAGACAATTCACCTAACTAAGTGACAATTCATTTAACTAAATGACAATTCACTTACTTGTATCCTAGAGCAGGAAGCCGTGCAGGATCAATATCTGAACCGGGAGGTGGAGCTGCCTGAGCAAGCCTCCTCGGTCTACCGGTAATCATATGCTCCCAAGCCCATAACTGAAGGAGAATGACACACCCGCTGAGTTGTGTAGCCTTTGATTCACACGCATTGCATAAACTCCGATACAGGTATGCTAACACAGCACCTCCCCAACTATAGCTCGAAAGAGAGCCGAGATCCGCGAGCAGTGGTAGAAAGTGAAGGGATATCTCACTTCCCGAAGAATCCGGAAAGAGTGATGACCCCAACATGGCAAGAATGTATGCCCGTGCATATCTCTGAACCTCTACGTCCGTGGCATCTGCTGGCACGATCTGCATATGCTGTCTGAGCCACGTACGTCTGACAGTGGTAGGTCTCTTCCCGTGCGGGATAACTCCTAACAACTCTAGACACAGAGGCCTATAATCTCCAACCTCCTGCTGCGTAGTCACCGCTCTACCCTCTATCGGGAGTCCAGTCAGGATACCAACATCCTCTAAGGTGATCGTCATCTCCCCATTACGTAGATGAAATGTGTGCGTCTCAGAACGCCACCTCTCTACTAACGCTGTCATAAATGACCAGTCAACCTCGTAGTTCTGCATGTAATACCATGGTCCTAAGCCCGCCTGAATGATGTACGGTAATATACGCTCGTCTGCATCCCAGTCAATGCCACGGTGACGAACCGTTAACACCTCCGAGTCCTGCACAATAGAATATAACCAAGTTATAATTCATAATGCATTAAAAATGACATAACATTTAATTTATTCATTTAACTAACCGCCGGTGTTTCCCAGATCATCGTGGATCGATGAGTGGCCTGCTTGTACAATAGTGTGCCTATCATGGGACCTGGATGCAGTAGGTGGGTCACGTCCGGGATAAATGTACTATCTTCGTCTGAGCTCCCTGCTGGAGATGGCACATCAGGGATGGCCTCTGAACGGCTACGACGTGGCATATCTGTAACACATTTTTAACAATATGCATAAGTTGTATATATAAAAGAAGTGTAATCAAAATTAAGCATTTGCAAAAAATATAATGAAGTATTGGCTTTAACAATTTAGAACTTATAAAATTTCCAATAGGCATTTACAATAAGCATTTGCAAAAAGGTACACGTAAAACTTATAAAACATTGTCATTTCCTAATTCACCACACGAGGTGAAGTACAAGATTTTTTAGTATGACCGACAATGCCGCATATTGAACACTTATATACTTTCTTCGGCCTAGAAGATGTTTGTTCACTAGAAGAATCGACATGTGAGGGTCTAGGATCACGCCTTGCATCCATTTCGTTACGTCTTCGTTTTGTTGGATGCCGTCCTCTCTTGGTTCGTTTGAAAAGCTTATTGGGGATATGCTTCGGGCCATCATATGCCTTCCACTGTTTGATATCCGGCTGTGGATTAAATGTATATGACCAAGTGTCGTTACAAGCTTGCGTGCTATATTCAGTGGCCACGCAATCACGTATGGAGATTCCCTCTTCTTCGCACACCGCTAAAACGTGACAACATGGATAGTGAAATAGTTGCCATTTTCCGCAACCACAAGTCATATCTTCCATAGAAACCACATGTTCGTGTTCCTTTGATTTGGTAAGAACAGACGCTATACCTTTACTCCGGTCAAACATTTGAACCTTGCACTGTGTAGATTTCTCCAAGTTTGCATGAATTTTGCACTCGATCTTAGGAGCAAAATACTTGTTGTGGTCCAACAGTGCATCACGTCGCTCGATAAACCAAGCATTGGCTTGCTTGAATGTGAAGTGGACAATAGCGGTGATAGGCAAATCACGACACGCCATAAGAACGTGATTAAAAGATTCCGACACATTGGTGGTCATGGACCCCCATCTTCGACCCCCAATATCATACGATAAAGCCCATTTCTCCGCGTTAAGTTTATCGAGAAACTTCAGAGCACCTTGATTATCCTTCACCAACTCTTTCAATTCTTTAAAACGATTGCAAAACTTTATTCGTTGATTCTCATAGCCAATGCTAGTGAGTAATGCTTTCTTGGCCAAACACTTCGCTTTTGTATTAAAATTTGATGCAAAATGCCTTATGCAAATACGGTGATAAGCATTCGGTGGCTTCCAATCATCTTCTTCCATGACTCGCATTATTCCCGCGTGCCTATCGGAAATAATGCATAATCCTTGTCGTTGTGTGACGCCATTTCGAATGCACGTCATGAACCACCTCCAACTATCAATGTTTTCACTCTCCACCAATGCATAACCAAGAGGAAGAATTTCATTTTCCGCATCGAGAGCTACTGCAATCATTAAAACCCCTTTCCACTTCCCGTTCAAATGAGTTGCGTCAATAGAAATAGCGGGACGACAATGTGTGAATCCAACAATAGCCGGGCCGAATGCCCAAAAAACTCTATTTACGCTTTCATTGCCACTATCAAGCGTTGATTTGTCCCAATAAACAATACTACCGGGATTGGTCTCTTTAAGCACAGTCATATAAGCCGGTAATTTTGCGAATGATTCTTCCCACTCTCCAAATAAATAAACGAATGCTTTTTGGCGCGCTTTCCAAGCCTTTATATAACTTATCTTGTATCCATACTTCGATCGCATCAACTCCTTCACTTGCTTAGGACTATATCTCAAATCCTCTCGAATTAAATCTTTTATGTCCATTCCAATAAAGTGTTTGTTGAAATGGACGTTGTCAGGGCGGATAATGTCAACCTCACATGTATGATCTCCGTTGTATGTGGTGATTCTCCACATACCTTCCTTCTTCTTCTTCGAAGCTCGTAATTCCCATTGACATTTATCCTTGCCTCTGCGACATTCGAGTAGCAATCGTTTTGTATCCGAATATCTAACGCCATACTCACGACGTTGTTTAATGGAATATCTCTGACAAGCATATATAAGAGACTCCTTGCTCAAAAAAAGTCCATCTTTGCGCAGCTCCTTCGTATTGAACTGTTCATTGTGAGACCCATGGTCGTCTATCGCTGGATGGTTAATCCAAGCCGAAACATCATTGAACGGTGGAAAATCCCAAAGGGAGTTATTATCTTCAACAACGCCAACGGGTACTTCCATATACCCTTCCTCACTATCAATATCAAGACTCTCTAGGTAATCTCTATCAAACTCGTCTTGTGTTGGAATTTCAAATACTTCTACAGTTGACAGTGTCGTTTCATCGATTTCATCACTATCCATTGCTAAAAATATAGAATAAAACAACAACTTAGCCGAGACATGTATAGTTGAAAACTAAAGTGCTAAAATCATTAAACAAAAAATGAACAAGCAAGCAATGGTATTGAACTTCTCAACCAAACAAGTAATGGAACAGATTTTCAACCAAGAGCTACAATGCCTAAACCCTAAACAACCAATCAAGCAATTTCGAATTGATTTTCAACCAAACAACCAAGCAAACACAGATTTTCAAACACATTACCAAAATACAACATTGATTCAAGGAGTTTACCGTAGATGGTGGAGGACAAACGCAGTGTCAGAGCAAAGCAGTCCGGCGGACGAAGAAGATCCGACTGATGCCGCAGACGAGTCGGAGATGGAGCAGAGCGGAGCGATGGACGGAGCAGCGGGGCGATGGACGAAGCAGAGTGGAGCGGATTCGAGTGACGGATTGAGCACAGCCAACCGCGAACGGACCGGATTCGAGTGCAATCGTACAGCCGGTCGGAGATTTTGGGAGAGCCGGTCGGAGATTTGGAGAAGAAATAGCGCGAGGAAGAGAGAAAAGTTAGGGCTCGAAACATAGATCAAACTAAGCCGCTGTTCTTAACGGCGTCCCAATAAAAAAAAAATTCAAATCATCCACATCAGCCTGCTCACTCATATAATAATACACATCAGCTTAAGACGCCCTCAACAGGAGCGTTTTAACATTAGGACGCCGTTAGCAACGGCGGCTTAAAAAACTAGTGTAAATTGGGAAACCAATTTCAAAAGTGTGTAGAATGGGAATGGAATGTTGATTTTGGTGTAATTTGGAAATTTTTCCAGTATCTGATTATCTGGCAGCTGGGTGTTTACACATGCCACAACGTCTGAATACTTCCTCTTGGTTACCTGTTGTGTTAGACAGTGGAAACAATTTGTTTACTTTTGATTTCACTGTGAGTCTTTTACTTGAAACGTAGGCAGCTGATGCTGACTAGTTTCATGACTGCTGAAATTTCGTAAAGTCCGTGTGTTGTGAACCTTCAGGTGAGTCAACCATATAATGGATCAGAAAAAGAACTGCACCATGTGACCACTAATCAACAGAATGCACCTGATAAATCTGCATGGCCCCCAGAATTTGCTAAACTTCAGCAGACGATATTTGAACTTTGGCAAGGCTGTCAGATTTCGCTAGTCCACCGTACTCACTTTTTTCTGCTGTTTCAAAGTGATCCAAGTGATATTGTTTACTGGGAGGTGGAGTTCAAAAGACTTATTTTTCTTAACCAGAACTTTGATAAATACCGATCCATGAAAGACAGCCAAGCTCTGGCTCTAGCTTCAAGGTATTGTGTTCTCTTTTTCATCTGTATTGATCACCATGTATTAATCAACTTCTCCTGGGCTGCACCATTCAAAATTTTGAATGCTCATATACTAGACAACTACATGACTATGATTATTCTCTATTGGTGGTAACTTTGAACTCTTGTCTCCTGCTTTTTTGTCAGGTCTATTCGCCATGAAAGAGAATCACTAAGCAAGTCAGTGAAAAAGAAATTCACGAAGGAAGAAATGAACAGTCTGTACCTAAATTGGAACATTGCAAAACATTCGAAGTGCAGGAAGCTACAACTAATGAATCAGTTATGGAGCACCACAGATATGAAGAAAATTACTGAAAGTGCTGCAATAGTTGCGAGGTTAGTGAAGCTGTCGGAACATGGAGATGTTCTCCGAGGAATGTTCCAGCTCAGCTTCAAATCATCACATCCTAAGCACACACTTCTGACCTGCAACTCGCTTCTGGGTGTCTCCGTGCGTGACAACTAAATGAGTGTAAAAACTTCACTTCAGTCGGCCGGATTTACATCCTGCTTCTATTGTTCACAGTGAAGCATTTGTTCACACACATTGTGCATTATATTTATGTGTTACATATTGTACATGTTCAGAGTTTTGCAATCAACACATCATCCAAAGATAAACAATAAGGAAGTATTTATATTCTGTAAATGCGCCAACTGTTAGCTTAATCAACTCTGTTACTCTGCTTACAAATGATTTATTGTTCTACCAAGGCTCCTCCTAATTCTTGAAACTTCATAAGATGTAAATAAAATGTGAAGGAAAATTAGCGCCCAAGAGGAAGTCATGAAATATAACGAATTTAAATTATACAGCATGATTGTGTGCCCACCAAGAGGGAAACAGTTTCACAGATTCTTATTTTTGGAACAGGGTATTTGATGTTACCCTTTAAGAACAACCAATAAACCATCCCCATACGATTTCTGCAAGGAGTGTGGTAGCTTCATGGCCAGATGTGGTAAATGACTCGGGGATATGGAAGCGCAAACAGTGTGCATTGAAGTCGAAGGCGGTATAAATTATAGTGATTGCTCAGTCTGCTCTGGATTGACCAGCACGAGATGACAAAATGATGCCGACAATAAGTCCGTATAGAGCAAGAGCTTCAGCAAAGATGAGAATAAGGATCATTCCCACAAAGAGTTTGGGCTGCTGTGCATTGGCCCTGCAAAGCAGTTAACCACATGTTCAAAACAAAACAAAGAAATATCTTGAGTTATGCCAATCTAGCAAAGTATAACAGGCCAACTCTAACTTCATGTCGTAGTTCGAAAAAATGAGAGGAAATTTCGATACTGAAAAGAATGCTTGAATTTTAGCTTCAATGAATTCTAATATTCTTTGATACAGTAACAAGCTCCCAACAAGACTTCACAGCCGGCATTGTGCATAAGAAACACATATATCAGTATAGTAACTCACCATTGAAATCATTTTTAAGTTTTTAACCGATGCTTTATTAAGATACAATAATGTTCCCAATACGTAGAGCATCATAATATACGTACAATAATTCACCAAATTAAAAAGGCTGAACAGAGGTGACAAGGGACCACATTTCAATCATGTATTAAGTGAGCACGCAAGCAATCAATGATCTCATGTCTGAGAGAGCTTTAGTAGTACAATCAGAATCTAATATCTGAGGTCTAAACTATAAAACTTTGTGAATGTACTCCAACCGATTTCAACACTCAAATGCAGTTATCCAAGCCTTCAAAGATTCCGACCATGTGTAGTAAAACACAAGAGATAGGACATAGTTTGAATGTCTATTAGATTAATACTTCTTGTTTATTAAGAAACATAAAATAACAAATTAGCATGTAGCCTATGCTCAATACTACTGTGAACTCAAATCTACCAACACACTGATCCAACCATCGCACAAATAAAACAAACCAAGGACGCATCGAGCAATAGTCATCTCAAAGGTTGCCAAGCATAATCATAAAACATTGCAAAGTCACTGTACCTAACACCAGCATCTCCAACAATGCCAATAGCCATTCCAGCTGAAAGTCCAGCAAGACCGCAAGCAAGGCCAGACGAAAGATGCGCATATCCATCAAAAAGGTAGTATGACTTAGCCTTGGGATTAATTCCTGTGCTGATAATTACAGCAATAATCAAACCGTAAATACCCAACACTCCAGCCATAACAACTGGCACAATAGACTTCATCACAAGCTCCGGCCTCATCACTCCCATGGACGCCACTCCGACTCCACTCTTCGCCGTCCCGTACGCCGCTCCCATACCTACCAATCCACACATCATCACAACAACAACAACAACAAAAATCGTTTCTTTATTCTAAAAATATCAAAATATCCGATGCTACGACGAGATCGAAATATTGAATTGGATGAGGTCAAATTATGATGAGATTTTGGAATTGTGAATTAGGGTTTTTACAAGAGAAGACGAGGGCAGCAGCGGCGCCGAGGAAGCCGAAGAAGGGGGCGGTTTCATCGCCGCTGAAGGTAGAAGACATGTCGGAGTTGGATCTGATCGCCGGAAGAAAATCGATTGATGGATCGACGGATGCGATCTGAAAATTTGTAAGAGATGGATTTTGCGCGTCTCTCGATTTCGTCTGTGTGGCGTCGAGCAGTGCAATTATTGAAGCTGATGATCGTCCAGACTCCAGATATTTTAATAATTATTATCCAAAGATTTCATTATGAATAAATAATTAATATTTAAACTGACGTGGCTTGGGCATGGATGTAGTAGATCCGACGCTGATTCCGGTTCGTTGTTATCAGAAATGAAGAATTGAACCGAACTGAAATATACAACTCGGATGTGGTTTGTTTTCGATTAGATTTCACACTTTCTCAATTTCTAATTTTTTTTTTATAAACAGGAAGTAGCACATATATAAAGGCGGATTTGAAACCTGAAATACATATCAACTGGAATCAGTTCCTACGAAATAAGTATGCGTGATTAAATAAGTAGTCTACTGGTCTGTTTGGCCTCACGCCTAATTATGTTGGTCCACCAACTTGAAACTCACAAAATCGAAAAAGTAGGAAACACACATAATAACGAACACGAAAAAACAACAGTCTATATATAAGTCAGGCATACAGAAGTGCAGCTCACAAAAGACCAAAGCTGCTGCCAACACATGGTCTGTCCCGACGAAGAACCAGATGACGACCACAAAACAACAGTCTGACGATGTCCACTGAAAACGACTCCCTTAAGCGGTCAACACTTAGAGAGAAAAATCATTTCGCAAAATTATTTGTACAAATTCATATATGTACATTCCCTCGAATTCTATTTGTGAGATGTAGTTAATGTTTGTTTTATGGTATTATCTGGTGCTGTTTTTTTTGTTAAATCAATAGCTAAATAATAACAATTTGGCAATGAACGATTATGAAAACCTTTTTAGGGGGGATTCGATTTTTTTTTTACACATTTTGATGCACTCGAACATCTGGTTTTCATTGAATTTCACTAGTAACTGATATAGTTTTTGATAATGCTATTGTTCACTAGTTATAGGCCATTGTTCATCATTGTTCACGTATACTTCTCATGAGGAGCGCTCCGTTGAGGACACCACTAAAATGGCGAGGACGTAGGGACAAATTTCCACCACACATCTAAATCCCCTGTGCTTTGTGGGTACGCAACGTGTCCCACTACCAAAATCCATCAACAGTAAAAAGTAAACAGTAAAATCCCACTAACAGTAAAAAGCAAACAGTAAAATCCCACTACCTTTAAATCTCAACCATTAGATCAATATGATCTAAAGGCTCAGATTTGTCCCTACGTCCTCGCACTATTCACGTGTCCTCAACCGAGCGCACCCTTACTTGTAATAACTACAAATGTAATTCACATGTGAAAAATGATTCGGTGCCTACAACATACTTTTGTAAAAAATATAAATTAATTACAGTTTTTGATTTGTTTATTTGGATGGATGAGATGAAATCCCGTTATATGGATGATTTTTCGTCGACGAATTATAAATCACTTTTGACGAACTATGTCGTATTTTTAATTTTTTCGGTGACGAATTATATCCCAGTTTTAACGAATCTTACAATTTGTACAAAAAATAATGATTTGCACATATTTTTTTTACTCATTCACATGTTATGTTATATTCTTCGAAGTTATATGTTCTTGTGCACATGAATGGAGTACAATGATGACAAATGAATAAATGATACAATAATACTTTGATTAAAGCAAATAAAATATTAAATCTTGATATAAATCAAATTATAAATTTAAAACATGAATATAATGGTAAATTCACATAATTAAGAATGATACTCGCATGATTTTTTTTATGTGCGATATAACGATTCAAACATTTTCAATACCTATCATATCATGATAGCTTTAGTCCTACATGTATTAACTTTTAGAGTTATATCAAAGGGGACCGGAATTTCAATCACTTGAAATTGAACCTTGGAATTGATACCACCACTAAATGTAGATCCAAATGGGGATCTAAAGGGTTCGAGAACCCCTTCTTTTGATGATTTTCGATTAATCATCTATATTTGGATATTGTTTTCATTAGTTTAACTCCGAATTTTATCTTGGTGAAAACATAAAAGTTGTAGAATTTTCAATCAATTTGTCAATGATATATTCGATTTCTCAAATGGTGTTCTGACTTCTCGTTATAGGTTCACAAAATTACTAAGATTGCATGTGATTTACCGTGTACATTTATTATGCGACATTATTTTGAGTATGTTTTCGATTGCTTTAATATAGAATTAAGATCTAAATGTAAAAAATGAAGAATCGTAGTCTATCGAATCATCTCTCCAATCATATCTATCTGATAAGGCAATTAACATGACCTATCAAAATCAGACGTCTATAAACTTTATGCAACTTTAACTTTAATATATTATTATCAAATATAAAGATATGTACAATGTTTCTCACCGATGCATTAAGCATGTACACCGGTGTTATAATTTGAGAACTTCCTCGATAGGAACTTCCTCCAAAAAGTTTGTATTATGTTGTAGGATGTTGTATGAGAAACTTTAGCATATACACCGGTGAGGATTTTGAGAACTTCCTCAAATAGAACTTCCTCTCTCGAATCCCGCACCCACTCACAAAAAGTATGAGGAAGTTCTACGAGACTTCCTCTCTTGAGCATTTCTGGTAGAACTTCCTCAAACTTTTTGTGAGTGAGTGCGGGATTCGAGAGAGGAAGTTCTATTTGAGGAAGTTCTCAAAATCCTCACCGGTGTATATGCTAAAGTTTCTCATACAACATCCTACAACATAATACAAACTTTTTGGAGGAAGTTCCTATTGAGGAAGTTCTCAAATTATAAACCGGTGTACATGTTACAATATTCATAATCTTCCAAACAAGAACTTTTTTTTGGGATCAATTCCAAACAATAACTTTTTTTTTGATGCAATTCCAAACAAGGATTTGAAACCCCTCCGCATCCAATTTTTTTTGACGAACAATAATAAATTTAGCAGCCATACTAACTTTTCCAAAACAAAGTCAAGATCAGATACAAAGTTGATTTTTGATACAAAATATAAAGTTCGTCAAAATCAATCTATAATTCATCACTTTTCGAGTCTAGAAAATGAAAAAGTCGACATAGTTCGTCAGTTTCATTTTATAATTCGTCACAAAGAAAATGCAACAAAAATTAGGATTTCATCTCATCCATTCAAATCACAAGATCAAAGTTATGATTAATTTATATTTTATACCAAAAATCAACTTTGTACCTGATCATTTTTTCCAAAAAACAATACTTAATAAAAAAGTTAAAATATTTATTTATTTGAAAATAGCGTGAAAAATGTTAGCACAATAACTTGCGGTAATGGTGGGAATTGATTGCGAAGTCGGGTCGGAATGAAATGAAATTCACCTCAAATTCAACCCAAATGAAAAATCTCTATCTCCATCAAGTTTGACGCGTAGCAGTCGCCGTCCGCCATTGTTGCAGTGAGAGGTAGAGAGCTGTGAGAGATTGCCTGCTCTTCATCCTTCGGTGAATCCGCCGCCGAACAAAAACAAAAGTTCAAAACTTGCTTGTTATTGTATTCTTCCGGCGGAGATTCTTGTGTTGGTTTGCGTGCTAACGTGAGCCAGTAGTTCCCATTATATCTGGAGGTAATCATCGTTATCAGATTACTCGTGTTTTCTGTTTTGGAGTGATGTTTGTGTTGGCAATGATGCGGCTTTTGAGTTGTAATGAATTTGGGATTTTAGGGTTTTGTTGTGTTGATCGTTTTTAGTGTTTGGTGTTTTGTGTTTGGAGCTTTGAGTAGGTTTTAGCTGCAGCTGAGTTTGGAAGTTTGGGGAAAGGTGGAATTAGGGTTTGTTTTGGTGCATTTGTGTCGAAGGTTGTGGATTTTGAATTTGGAGAGTGGAAAAATGGGGGATGCTGGAAAGGCTGGTAATGAGATGATGCAGAGGGTTCAGTCTTCATTCGGGACGGCGCAGCAGACCATGTCTTTGAATCATCAACTTGAGCTGACTCATTTGAACACATCTATGAATGGCGCGCCTTTGCAACATTTTGGGCAAGGCTTTGGTTTTGATTATGGAAAACGGGCTATTGTATCTCCTTCGCACAACGGTCAGATCCCGCCACTTCCCCCTTATTCACTTATGCCGGTGTCTCGTCCGTCTGTTCAGCCACCAGGGTCTCAGAGTTTTGTTCAGAGTCCTTCCCATACACGATCTTTATCCCAGCCACCCGTTTTTAATCTTGATTCATTGCCGCCTTTAAGCCCATCTCCTTTTCGAGACTCTCCCTCCAGCCCGCTTGTGAATCAACTTTCTGTTGATGTCAATATGGAAGATAGAGATGCTAGTTCACATTTGTTGCCTCCTTCGCCTTATACTCGTATTAATGGGACAACTCGTCCTGGTGAGAGCTTACCTCCTCGTAAAGCTCATAGGCGATCTAATAGTGATATTCCATTTGGATTTTCTATGGTGATGCAGTCTTCGCCACCACTGCTTCCCCTAAAGAGCCCAATCACATTTGAGAGGTCTGCTTCTGATAGAGAAAATTTAGGGAAGACCAATCAGAGTATTAGCAAAACAGGATGGAATAAGGTTATTGGTAATAATGGTGAAGGAACTGGGGAGAGAAAATCTGAAGGAGAGGTTATAGACGATTTATTCAATGCGTATATGAGCTTGGATAACATTGATGTTGCAAAACCAGCTGCAAGTGCTGAGAAAAAATCAAACAGTTATCGCGAGGACTTGGATAGCCGAGCTAGTGGGTCAAAAACACATGTGGGGGAAAATAGTGATAACGAGGCTGAAAGCAGTGTAAATGAAAGTGGCAATGGAATTATGAAGGGAGGAGCCAGCGGAAGTGGGTCTAACGAAAAGAGGGAAGGAATCAAAAGAAGTGCAGGTGCAGATATTACCCCAACTGCTAGACACTATAGAAGTATTTCCATGGATAGCTTTATGGGAAATATGCAGTTTGGTGAAGAGTTGCCGAAACTCCCCCCATCTCCCGGTTTATCGCCAAGTAATTCTCTGGATAAGAATTCAAACACCTTCAGCTTGGAATTCGGAAATGGTGAGTTTAGTGGCGCTGAGCTGAAGAAAATTATGGCTAATGACAAGCTTGCTGAAATTGCACTAGCTGATCCTAAACGTGCCAAAAGGTACTGCCTTTCTAACTGTTTCTTAAGTTTACTATTGCTACCCCATTACATTTACTATGTGACCCTTCTAATTGAGTTTTTCATTGTCTAGGATATTGGCAAACCGCCAGTCTGCTGCTCGCTCTAAAGAACGTAAGATGCGCTACATCTCGGAATTGGAACACAAAGTTCAGACTCTGCAGACTGAAGCTACCACACTGTCTGCTCAGGTCACAGTACTACAGGTGATTAGCTGCGTCCGTTTCAAGTTTAAATTTACTAGCCAACAAATCTTCAAAAGCATTTATGTTCGGCATGTTATTTTTGTATCACTTTCCAGAGAGAATCTGCTGGGCTATCCACCCATAATAATGAGTTGAAATTTCGCCTTCAAGCCATGGAGCAACAAGCACAATTGCGTGACGGTATGTATATCATTATATGTAACTATTACCGAATTGGGCACCATTAATTGATAATTTTGTTGCTTTATTCTTTTTAGACCCATAAAATTATGAAGTTTGTAGACTTGTAGCCCCCCATGTTTCTTTGTCTTTCTACAATTTTCTTTGGCTGTTCATTTTCTTGACCCAGTGAACAACTGTCACGAAATCGAACAAGGAGAATGACAGATTTGGTAAGTTAAAGTTGCTGCCAATGATTTTTGGTCACCAAATTTTTTCCCTCAAGTTCCTAACCTATATAACATCATTGACTTTAACCTGCATTCTTGCTTTGCTTCTTTTTAAAGTTTCTTTATCTAACCTGCTCTTTTTGCGCCGATAGGCTCTCTTTATTTACCTAACTATATTAGTCATTCCACGTCTTGATTGACCAGACTTATTGTCGCATGTGACAGCTCTAAACGAGGCACTATCAGCCGAGGTCCAAAGGTTAAAGATTGCCACTCAGGAGATTTCCAACCATGCCCAAATGTTCCATCAGCAATCAGCCCAATACAATATTCCCCAACCACAGCAGAACGGCATGAGCTCAAAGCACGAATAACTAGCTCGCTGCACAGCTCCAAGTCCACCTAAGCCCGACTCTCCAGTCACCATCCCAATTATTTATCACTTATTTATTTGCGACTCTCATGTCAAATTCCTACATATCGATTCGTTCATTGAACTACGGAAACCTGATACACTTCTAGTGTATGTTGTAATATCGGAACTAAGTATAGAGCTTCAGACTATGTTGGGTATTCCCATCGAGTCTCCATATCAATGTATTTCAGTCTAAACAAAAAATTCTTCATACAAAAAATTTCAGATGCAGGTCTTGCTGCAGAATGAAAAACGCAGTCGTAGGATTCGGATTAAACCAAAATGACGTCGTTTAGGACGCTGGTCAGTACGCACTACCCAATCACTTTATCTTCACCAGCAAAACCCTAAAAATATCTGACAGCAATTTTCCTAAACCCGCCATTGATTGATAAGCTTGGATTTTTCGAGCGTGCGAAGCCGATCGATTTCGGTATGGCTGAGTCAGTAGCCGAAGTTCTGGTCGAGCAGCAGCCGACGGTTATTGTTACAGACCAACCAGCAAGAAAGGACGTCATGCTGTTGACGCCGGAAGAAATGGTGGCCAAGGCCATAGCTCCCGTAAAGCGCGAATTCCTTCGTCCTCCGCCTCCTAGAGATTCGAGAACTGAAACCAACGACGACGCTGCTGAAGCAAATGGCGGGGCGTCCAAGTTGGTGAAGGAGAAGAAGTCGAAACGCCAGTTCAAAAGGGAGCGCCAGCAGGTATTTTATCAGTTTCGAGTGATTTTATTTGTGTTGAAATGGTGGGATTTTGATGGCATTGAGAATTTGTTTATGGGATTTTGCAGGAACAAAAATTGGCACTGCACATCTGTGGTATGGTTGCTAAGACTGGGAAGGTTGATGCATGCCCTTATGGAGACAAATGCCGGAATAGTCATGATATTGAAGCTTATAAGGCCCAGGTACCTTCTTCGATTTCAGTTATAAGATGTAATTTGAGTGTGCCTGAGTATTGCATGAGCTTTTTGCAATTGAAATGTTTTGTTGAATGCAGAAACCAGCTGATTTAGAGGGGACCTGCCCCTTTGTTGGCACGGAAGGAAAGTGCCGGTACGGCCTGTCCTGTAGGTTTTCGGGTACGCATCCAGATGGATCAACTACTGATGCTGCAGTGCAAGAAAACAAAGCCTCTGAGTTAAATGTGTTTAAGAAAGATGTACAGAAGCTGCTTTGGAAGAATAAAATGACTTTTCCTAAGGCGGACGCTGTAATTAAATCTTTGGGACTTCATGTACGAACGCCCCTTTTCTTCACACTTCTATTTTCTTATTGAGATGTTAGTTAATCTTGCACAATGAAGATGTTGGTATCATGTCAGCGTCATTTACTAGTCCATGGTAGCTTTATGAGTAATATTATAATATTAAGAAAAACAATGCAATGATATTATGATCCATTATCCATCATATTTCAGTTGGTCAGCCGCATCTGTTTTTCTTTATGTTTCATGTCTTTATTTATGTAACATTTTTTTATTACGCTTGGTCTGTCTTACAGGAAAAAAGCTATTATAACAAGAAAAATCTTGATGACAAAGAGGATGTGACTGTTCCAAATGGCTCTCATGCTAAGAATGATAATGGCTGCTGTGATGTGATCAGCGATTTAAATATAGAAGCAGAGCAAAATCTGGGAGTTCCTGAACAGGATGATAGTACAGCTCTTCATTCTGTCAACGATGATAAAGATAGACCTTCTAAAAAATTGAAACCTGAAACTGAAGTAAATTCTTGCGCTGATCAGTCAGGTTTGCAATATGCTTTGTCGAGTTTTTCCCTAATGGTTTGATTTTGACATCTGGTAACATCACTCTCATTTTTGTCTGACCATATCCTGATAGGTTTGGATGCCAATGAAGAGTCGGAGAGAAGCCGTAATGACATTGACGAAAACAATACGTCTGAGAGCATTTCGTTGAACTTCGATATGATTTTCAAGTCACATCCACGTGAGAAAAAGCTCATTGATTTCAGAGATAAACTATATCTGGCTCCTCTGACCACTGTTGGCAATCTCCCATTTAGAAGAGTATGCAAAATTCTAGGAGCTGATGTGACATGTGGTGAAATGGCAATGTGTACTAATCTCTTGCAGGTTCGCCATTGTTTTATTTTGGTCCAGTCTCAAAGAAAACAGGTTTTATTAACGCGATTTTATCATTTCCTTAGATTGTGCTGGAACCATTCTGTGAGAAAATCATTATAAGGCCATTATAGCTATCAGCAAAAAGATGAACTTTTTAGATTCTTCTTCCTCTTGGTAGTTATTTGATTGCTATTAAAGAGACATTGCCTGTTTTATCACATTTAAATGAATAGCGCTGGAGGGGTATTACATTATTTAGTAATATACTTTAGGTTCTTTATTTAATTTAGTATCCCTTTTTTCGACAAAAATGACCAAATAGTTATTTTAACCTTATTCTTCTTCTTTTATTCTGTCTCATATGCTCTAATTGGTTAACTAACCCCAGTATTCGATCTAAACTGCTGACATCTATAGACTACACTCGCTTTTATATATTTAGTTTGATGTGTGGTTTAGTATCCATCATTGATTAAACAATCATTAAGGGGTTTACTGAGTATGCAGAAGTATATGACAATCTTGTGGTGACAGGTGATGTTTGTTAAGGGAACTCATTATCTTTGTAATGTGGCAGGGCCAAGCTTCAGAATGGGCACTGCTGAGACGTCACCCATCTGAAACCTTATTTGGAGTGCAGATATGTGGCGCATTTCCAGACACTGTGGCTCGTACCGTTGAACTTATAGACCGGGAGTGTGAAGTTGATTTCATTGATATAAATATGGGCTGTCCTATTGACATTGTAGTAAACAAGGGTGGTGGATCAGCTCTTCTTACAAAGCCTGTGCGTATAAAGAATGTATTACAGGCAGCTACTGCTACGGTCGATAAGCCTATCACTGTCAAGGTATTTCTCCAAGTAATCTTGCATTTTTAAAAGAAAAAAATCTGTCTCTGCTGTTTTCAGATGTTAATGCTTCTTAGTTCATGTTTATAGATCCAAGAATCAATTATCTGATTTCTATTTGCATAAATTAGGTGCGAACAGGATACTTTGAAGGGAGAAACCGCATTGATTCTCTTATCGCGGATATTGGTAGTTGGGGAGCTCATGCTGTGACAATCCATGGCAGGTCTCGTCAGCAGCGTTATACCAAGCTTGCTGATTGGGAATACATATATCAGTGTGCAAAGAAAGCTCCCGATACCTTACAAGTTTTAGGAAATGGGGATGTCTTTTCCTATATAGACTGGAACAAGCATAAGGCCGAATGTCCTGAGCTGTCTTCTGAGATGATTGCTCGAGGAGCCTTGGTTAAGGTCAGTGTTCCATGAATGAGTGTATAGATCATATATGTCATCTACATCCATTGATATTTGAGTTCTCTGATTTTTTTGTTTAACTTCCAGCCTTGGATATTCACTGAGATCAAGGAACAGAGACACTGGGATATAAGCTCCGGAGAAAGACTGGATATTCTAAGAGATTATGTACGTTTTGGCCTTCAACACTGGGGTTCTGACACCAAAGGTATGTTTTACTTACGTGTGTGAGCAAATTTGTTTTGATATCACTCTAGTATCATTCAATAGATGAGTAGCAATTATGAGCGTGAGACCCCAGACCCGGCTTAGGTTAACCTTGAACAACATAGCTTATATTTGGTATTTAGTTTATCCCCTTCTTCCCACATTTATATGAATAAATACTTATTAAACTGCCACAAAGGGTGTATGCCCAATCCTGTCGCGCACCATGTACACAAAAGGAGCTGAGGGCTATAGAAAGCTGCATCCGAAGCCCTTCACTTTTGTCTACCGAAGATAAGAAAACGGACAAATGAGCACATGAAATACACTACAAAGCACTCTCAAAATAAATGTTCTTGCTGGAATGACTGTTCTTGCTCACTTTTTTTGGGGCATGCTATAATTAATAGATGAACATTTAAAAAAACATTTTATTCTGCAGGAGTTGAAACAACCAGGCATTTCCTGCTGGAATGGCTTAGCTACACATACAGATATGTCCCGGTAGGACTTCTGGACATCGTACCGCCAAAAATAAACTGGCGTCCACCTACCTATGTCTGCCGTGATGATTTGGAGACACTCATGGCATCAGAATCCGCAGCTGACTGGGTATGCTACTACTCTTCCTCACCTTTTCTCATCGTATAAATCCATATACAATTGTTTGTTCTTAAATAATGTGCCACCCTCTCTTGCAGATACGCATCACTGAATTACTGCTGGGAAAGGTTCCAGACAGCTTCAAGTTTGCACCGAAACACAAGTCAAATGCATATGACAAAGCTGAAAACGGATAATGACAAACTGGTGGCTACAACGAATGCAAAGGATGGAAAAATTTTCTACCCCAAGATTCCATCTAAAGGTTTCCTATATATCAGGGCCATCAGTTAATGCTAGAATGCAAAACTCTCTAAGCTGATCAGTGTTTTTTATTGCAACTTTTGTTAAGAAACTTATTTTTCTGAAGGCTCTCGGATAAATGCAATTAGAATAACGAATGTGGATCATCAAGGCCCAGCGATAAGAAGTTAGTTTTGGTTGATGACTCTAGCAGGCAACCCATGTTATAAAAGAATAGCAGCTGTCCAAATAAGACCGCCTGGACTTGTCTTTGCCTCATTAATGTCTGTCCAGGTACTGTTGGAATGGTTAATCAGTGTCGGAGTCCCAGCTATATTTTCAAGACTTATTTCTGATGAGCTATTCGTTTTAGTCGAAGACACTTTTGCTCTGTACACAACTGTGAATCAGCTGATCATTTGGTGGGTAGCATACCCATGTGATCTCTGTCCCTCGCTGCGGCCTACAGTTTCTTCTTCCTCTATATTTGGTCGACTTTACCAGAAGATATTCATTCTGGGATTCAAACCTGTGAAACTTCCAGCACCTAGACATTCACATTTGCTGAACAATACAATACACCTGCAAACATTTTACCTGTTCCACAAGCCATCTTTCCGTTAATACTCTGAGAAGTTTACAATGGGTTTCCGGTTGTCTGGCGTTGTCCAAGCCAAGAAAATTCTCGAAAGATCTCTATCAGGTTCTCGACGAACATCTTCAGCTGATGTCCCAAAGGGTTACTTCCCTGTCCTATATTTGACCCATCCCTCCTTCCAAGAATTGCTCATCCAAGCTGAAGAAGAAAGAATATGGCTTTGAGCATCCTACTGGTGGCCTCACAATTCCATGCAGTGAAGAAACTTTCAATAAGCTAACATCTCATTTAAGCTGAAAGAAAGCAGTGTAAAAATAACATCTAGTGTTTCGCAGTTTTTCATGTCCAGTTCCAATTGACAATATAATTTACAGAAAAGTAATTTTGGGTACTTAACTATCAGTTGCATAATTTTCGTTATGCTCGATTTTCTTATGGCAAAAAATAATAATTCCTTACACAAACATTGACATACATATAATTATCAGGTTGATCAAATCTCTCCAATTCTTCTCGTATTTTTCGTTCGAAAGATTCAACTTAAGTTTTTTTGTTTTCTGGTTCTTTTTTTTTTTTAAATGCATACAAAAAGTAGCTTGCATAACATAATTCCAATGAAAAATGGGAGGGAAATGACGATTGAAGATGCTATCGGTTCAGCATTAACGATGAAACCTGTATATGAAACAGAGAACTTTCTGAAGATGATAGGAAATTCAAACCAGACAATGACTAGGTAATGCTTAAAAAAATGCAAATAAATGTCTCAAATGGACATGCCTAGTAGCTGTTCAGTTGTAAAAAAGGAAAGGTATTTGTGTATGTCTACAGGTATGCTTACAACACGGGTAAAAGTAACCTTGGAAAAATCAGATTATGAAGCTCGAGATGGGTAAAAGTCTTCTATACATTTATAAATTATAACTTCACATAAAATGACTCAAGGAGCATTTCATACAAAAATGTCAGTAGGTGAGTGATTAGATTTCTCAGTTTAGTTGCGATGTAAGCTGGTTGAACTCATCTTCGCTGCACGGAATGGTCAAGGGGCCAATTGGATGATCGAAGCCATATTCTTCTTCAGCATGGTTCAGCAACTCCTGAAAAGCAGGCTGGTTCAAGTATGCAATGGGAACCATAAATCTCTTTTGCCTTTCTCCCACATAAACTGCAAAGTAGCCCTTTGGGACATCTACTGAAGAGGATTGACGAGAACCTGAAAGCGATCTTCGTAGAAGCTTCTTGGCTTGCACAACTCCAGAAAACCGAAAACCCATCTTATCTTTTGTATTTGAAGGAAAATTTGAAACAAAATGAGCTTTGAAATTAAGTAATGGTTTGCAAGAGATTGTTTTGATGCTTGTGTTTTTTTTAGAAGAAGGCTAGCGCATATATACACGATGAAACAGGCAGTCCATGGTATTGAAAACCAGTAGAGTAGTTTGGTCCACGTCGATAAACAGTTAGCGAAGTCTCACATGACTCTGCTACCCACCAGATCATCATGGATAAGTATCGTTAAGACCCACAAGTCGATACAAAATTTGCTCCAAGGTATATCTGACAAGCATTAATGATGAAATGCCTGGACAACATATGTGGCTAGATTACCGACTGAAAATGCAAGTAAAATCAGACAAGAAATTTCATTGAAAATGTCTCACATGGTTATGCTTTTCAACTCACTGACATATAAGAACTTGCGATGACTAACGTTTTGAAGACACCATATAAATGCCATTTTACAGATACAGCCATTGATGAGAAACTTGACCTCCAAGTTAAGTAAATGGTATACAAACTTCTTTGCTCAACTAGGACAGTAATTATTCAGCTTGCAAATTTTGATGTATTTGCATTTTGCTAAACCGGGATTGATAATTCCGCTGAAGTAGACGCTGTATCACAGCACAGCCTCTAGTTTTCTGTTTACAGGTTACGTTGAACAAGTCACATGATTTTTGCAGCTACTTGTTCATAAAGATTTTGCTGAGAACATGTTGGAAAAATTAATTTCACTAATGATTTGGTGGGTGGCAAAACCATGTGATCCCTTAACAGTTTTGCTTCTGGTGACGGTCCTACTTTACCTGTATGTTAATTGTTAATCAGTGCCTAGTCCATCCACTATATCATCACCTATATATCATAAAATTCTCTAAACAACATACAAATCATTACCAGGCTGCGCAAATCTTTAGAGTTCTTTTCCTATTCTTCCTTCTAAAATTTCACATGGGTTTTCGGTTATCTGGAGTTGTCCAAGCTAAGAAAATTCTCAGACGATCACTTTCAGGCTCACGTCAAGCATCTTCAGTCGATGTTCCAATTTATGTGGGAGAAAGCCAAAAAAGATTTGTAGTTCCCATAGCATATTTGAACCAGCCTGCTTTTCAAACCTTGTTGAGTCAAGCTGAGGAAGAATTCGGCTTTGATCATCCTAATGGGAGTCTGACTATACCCTGCAGTGAAGACGCATTCAACGAGCTGACATCCCAGTTCAATTAACATGTTCTGAAAATGCACACTGTCTAACATATAGAAATTTTAGTATTAGGAAGTTAGCACAGCCAGATATATTTACTTTTTTTTTTTGAACAAGCCAGATATATTTACTTGATATTGTTTTACATCATTGAATTTTTTTTTTCCAAAGCAAGATAGATTTTATGCTAAATTCTAATAACATGATTCATGAGAATGAAATTATGTGAATATTTTTTTTGATCAATCAATATAATGTACAATCACAGAATTTTAAAAACTGAAAAAAGAATCGAAAATCATCCTCTGAATCCAAAATGAATAAAACAGGTCTGAAAGAAAGATCAGCAAGCTGCAACTGCAAGGTTGATGATGATGCATGGTCACTTGAACATATCAGCATCAAAAGGATGATAGTAACAGACTTGTTTCAGGCGCATTTCAACTCGTAAATAGACGGGTTGCTAGCTTATACTGATTTCTATTTTGAAGACTTACAATTTATAAACATATGTTTAAAATCCAGCTGAAAATAGAATTCAATGGCGTTAAGAAATTCAACAAAAATATTAGATTCAAACAGTTTCTCATCCAATCATGCCAACTATGAAATGTGAAAAATAGTATGATTGATCAGATTTGAAACAGTTTCGAAAGACTAAATTTGAAGCTGAATATGAGGAAAAGTCTTTTATATATTTGAAAGTTTGAAAAATTATATACAAAGAACATCATCTCATACAAAAATGTCAGTAGGTGAGTGATTAGATTTCTCAGTTCAGCAGCGATGTAAGCTGGTTGAACTCATCTTCGCTGCACGGAATTGTCAGGGCGCCATTCGGATGATCGAAGCCATATTCTTCTTCAGCATGGTTCAGCAACTCTTGAAAAGCAGGCTGGTTCAAGTATGCAATGGGAACCATAAATCTCTTTTGGCTTTCTCCCACATAAACTGCAAAGTAGCCCTTTGGAACATCTACTGAAGACGATTGACGAGAACCTGAAAGCGATCTTCGTAGAAGCTTCTTGGCTTGCACAACTCCAGACAACCGAAAACCCATTTTATCTTATTTAGTTATTGGAAGAATGAAACAAAAATTTTGTGTGAAACTAAGGAATGGTTTGCAAGAGATTGTTGTGATGCTTGTGTTTTTTTTAGCAGAAGGCTAGCGCATATATACACAATGAAACAGGCAGTCCATGGTATTGAAAACCAGTAGAGTAGTAAGGTCCACGTCGATAGACATTTAGGGAAGCCTCACATGATTCTGCTACCCACCAGATCATCATGGATAAGTATCGTTAAGACCCACAAGAAGTCAGATACAAATTTTGCTCCAAGATTTAGCTGACAAGCATTAAATGATGAAATGCCTGGACAACTCATGTGACTGGTTCACCAACTGAAAAATGAAAATGCAAGAAAAAAAAATCAGACAAGAAAAATACTTGGGAACTTTGTAGGCCAATGCTCATAGATGCCTCACATGGTTCTGCTTCTCAACGCGTTAACATATAGGGATTTGGGATTAGTCAGACACCAGTTAAACACATGGTTTTCTAGACAAGGATTCTCCGCCCTACCACGTTTGCCAACGTATTCATAGAATGATAACTTGACAGCCAAAAAATCAAAGAGTATAACAAAATACTGCATAGATTCAAACTTAAACTTTTACCAGTTCACCTATTTTGTTTTAGCAATAAGAGACATTAATGTCATTTCGCAACCTACTTGGCAATCCGGGATGTATTTGCTAAACCAGGACCGATTATATCGTTGAAACAGAGCTTGTATAGCAACACAGCCTCTAGTTTTCTGCTCATTGGCCAAGTGAAGAGGTATTGTGTCTGGTTGAGGCTCCATTAATAGGTCACATGATACCTGAAGCAGCATCTTTTTAAAGGCTTGTTGGGAACCACTAGAGAGCTTATCGACTAAATAATCACTCCTAGCCATTCACTGAATATAAAAAAGATGATGATTTTGTGGGCGGCAAAACCATGTGCTTCCTTAGGACTGTTGCGTCTCGTAATGGTCCCGGTTACCTGGTCTTCTTCTCCGCATACCCTAGCTACCCGCTACTCGCTATCTTGTATATATATGCACAAGCATCAGGGTCATTTCATTCATCACAAAATTCTCTGAAAAAAATACCAAGCATTAACCACTTTCACAGTTCACACATCTTTCGAGTTCGTCTCTCGTTCTTCATTCAAAAATTTTCACATGGGTTTTCGGTTGTCTGGAGTTGTCCAAGCTAAGAAAATTCTGAGAAGATCGCTTTCAGGTTCAAAACAAGCATCTTCAGCTGATGTTCCAAAGGGCTACTTTCCAGTCTACGTCGGAGAGAGCCAGAAAAGATTTGTAGTTCCCATAGACTACTTGAACCAGCCTGCATTTCAAATCCTGTTGAGTCAAGCTGAGGAAGAATTCGGCTTTGATCATCCTAATGGAAGTCTGACTATACCCTGCAGTGAAGACGCATTCCACGAGCTGACATCCCAGTTTAATTAACATGTTCTGAAAATGCCCCTTGTGTAACATTTAGAATTTTAGCATTAAGAAGTTAGCATAACTGGAAATAAAATCAGTTACATTTCCTAAATGCACGGTTTTTTTTTTAAATTCCTTTGTTACTACCAATCTTGAAATTTAATTAGTAACATTATACACTGTGCGTAAATACAAATTTCAGTTCGAAATATTTCGTCGAGATGAGAAACCTGAAGCATTCTGTTACGGAAACTAAGTTCATGCAATCTACATTCTTAAAAGATCTCACTAAAATTCTAACTTGAGTGTTTTCCGATTTATTCCAAATGCAACAGGCATTATATACACAACCATAACTCCCTCCCTGGTAGCCTTAAAATTCAGTGAACAACAAACAAACACCCTGAAATATTTATGGAACAGCTTCGAAGTTTAGTGCGCGTCAACGGGTGGGAGTGCTGTGTTTTATGGACACTCAGCAATGATCAGAGGTCTGTTTGGAAGAGCAAATTTTTTTTTTTTTTTAATTTCAGGCATGTCAATAAACACATGTGGAGCGGTTTTGCAGATTCTTAGAATGGCTGGACTGTTGCTGTACTGGAGCAGAAACTCGTCCGCATGAATTTGACTTTGCTGCTGCTGCTGGACCTCAATGCAGGGATAAGTTGGTTCATCATTCAAGAACCAAAGGATGTGATCTCCTGGCTCAGTTTCCGCCCTTTATGCAAATTGAGGACTGCCGGTACTTCTCTTCCTTTTCGTGTTTCTTTTGATACAATCTTCAGCTGGTTATTCAGTACTTTTACTAATATGCATTATAGAGTGTATGCTGAGACCTTACTCTCCAACCAACCAAAATGTATGCACTTATCGCATGGTGCGACTTCAAATGACATGGAAGTGAGTCCCTCCCTCCCTTCCATTCTTTATTCGACATACTTCTCTTTTATCTTTTAATCCCAGTTTTATACGCTGAGTACTTGTTTTTGCAGCCAGAATTTGCAACAAGGCTTTTGGTACCGGTGCAGGGAGGACTTGTGGAATTCTTTGCTGCTAGAAAAGTACTCATCACTTCCCTTTTCTGTTCCTTGCTCCGTTTGATTCATGGAAATTTTGAAGGTTGGAAAGAAAATTAGAAGGAAAATGAAGTTTGTGTTTGGTTTTTTTGAAGGAAAGTGGAAATAAAACAATAGCACGTAATGCATAATTTTCCTTTCAATTTTCCATGGAAAACCATTTTCCATTTCATTTTCTTTCCACTAAATTTTCCATCAAACTACCTTCTTTTTTTTCTAACTTGTTGATATGTTTTGTTCTTCCACAGGTGTCTGAAAATCAGCATTTTATAGATTGCATAGCCGAAATCTGCAACTTTTTATTAGAAAAGGAAGCGATGATTGTCAACGATCTTTCACTCTCCGAACATCAATTTGAAACTCCAGACAGCATTTTCTTTTCTGATGAGTTTATGGACCAGTTGTACCAATTCAAAGTTGAAGACAGTAGTCTGTACTTAAACAAATATAATTTTGAAATGGGTCGGTCGGATTCAATCTCAGAAGAAGATGCAGCTGATGCCAAGTATATGAAAAAGAATGGGAAATGGCCTCAGTCTAAGAACCTCATAGCTGAGAGAAAGCGACGGAAGAAACTCAACGACCGCCTTTATAAGCTTCGATCTTTGGTTCCCATAATATCAAAGGTAAAGCTAAACTCAAACAGGTTACAAACGAAACAAAACCATGATGAAGAAATTTATTAGAGTTATGAACTTACAGCTGGACAGAGCTTCTATACTGGGAGATGCCATTGATTTTGTAAAGGAGTTGCAGAAGCAGAAGAAGAGTCTTGAAGAGGAACTTCAGCAACAATCAGACGACGAATGTGATAGATACCGACAACTGTACTTCATTCTTTTTCTTAGCATCAAACTGAAAAAGAATAATAAGCTGATTTCTGCAGATCATGAAGACACCACCGACCCGTTGACTGAAGACGCGGCGGAGAAGGATCAAGTTGAAGTGACGAATATAGATGGGAGCAATTTGCTTTTTGTGAAGATGTTATTTGAGAGGAAGGCTGGTGGTTTTGTGAGATTATTGGAGACTCTGGATCAGCTAGGCCTTGAAGTTATATATGTAAATGTCACCACTGTTGGGACTTTGGTCTCCAATGTTTTACAGGTTCAGGTAGCTTTTTTATCCTCCATAAAAGAGAAGAATAAAATAGAAAAGAAATGAAACACATTATCAGTTCAACATCTATTGATTTCAGATATATGTTTACTTAAACATTGTAGGGAAAGGAGGGCAGCTGGGTCATGGTTGACACAAATTGTGTGAAGGATTCATTGCTAAGGACTGCTAGGAACTGAGAATTGGTAATGAATGAATGAGCAAACAACTGTCAGGTTGGATCAGCAACATATTGATTTCCACCTCGTATAAAACTGAAGCAAGCCCTCGGTACACAGTTAATTCTCTTTCACCTCGCCCAGTTTGTCAGGAAATCAGCTCCCACATTATCCTTGCGCGGCACATGATTTACAGTCCATCCTCTATTTGCTTCCAGCATTGATCAATCCATTTTGTAAATGCTCCTTCTTCGAGGCTCCCTTGAAAGTAGCAAGTCATCGTTTCCAAAGAGTCTGCCATGAGCACCGCTTCAATGATCTTTAATCTGGACAGCAACCGTTAAGCACTGTAGTATAGCATAAATCAAGTGCACTAGTTCTTGATACCTGCACAAACAATGTTAATGGTATAATCTGACAATTCAATAATTCCAAATCCCAATTATTCACCACCATTTCTCTCCCATGATATATGTCAGACGATTTGTACAAAATTGACATAAACAATGTACAAGTAAATAGTGGGAACGATGTATATAGACAGATTAACAAAATGTAATTCATATCAAATAACAACGAATACGAAACTGAAATGATACGATTAAACCAGAGTTGTGGTTGAGGCGCGTTAGACGCTTTTCTTAAAGCATTATTGCTCTCCCACTGGATGCTTGGAATCTTGAGCAACTGCCTCCCAGGATACAACAACCGTCAAGTGTGAAACATGACACCATTTGTTTCCACTTGCGAACTGATTTTTTGCCTTCCACTATCACCTTGACGCACTCAAAAGAATACTCAAAAGGAAAAACATGTCAGCAAGCCTCAAGAGAGGATTGTTGGAGTTGTATGTGTGTGTGTTTTTTTTTCATCAAAAAAAAATGAACTAATATGTTTCTCTTTATATAAGAGAACATAAGTTCAAGTAACGATCCAAGCAATAAGGAGTCATCATGACCACCTTATAACCATTGTCATCAAAACCAAATTTATGGTTTTAATTGCCAAGAAACATTTGGCTTGACCCACAATATTATTGTGTCTCATCAACGACCATTGTTATATCAAATTAAATAAATTTAATTTGACAACCAAATAGTGTTCGCCACTATTTTCTTCACACATTTATACTCATTTTCCAACAATATATTTGAGTTATGGAAAAAACTGTTCCTTAAGAAATTGTGTCGTAGGCTTTAGTTTGGTAATCTGAGATTTGGCACTTTGTCAATTTGCTAATCTGAGTTTTAAGTTTGTCAGTTTGGAACATGTTAGACACTCTCTGCACATTATCAGACCAAAGGGCCTTCCTGTAGGTTATTCTAATCGAAATTACATGATTGTTCAGGTTGTTTAAATATTTAGATTTTGGTGTTTAGTTTGTATTGCTAATGTTATCATGATCTTCTTTCATGTGTTCAGTGAGTATAATAATTGTAGTAGCATGATTAAGTTAAGAATTTGTGATGGAGACTTGTGTGTTGTTAAGGGCTTGACTTATAGAAGTAGTTGTATATTGAAACTTTTATTCTTATGAACTTCTTATGGCGGCCTATAGTCACATGCTAACTTATTGTGAATGCTTTATTAAATAATACAATTGTTTGACTCTCATAAATGAAATAAAAATTAAAAATGAATAAATGGGCCAGATGGAGAGCGCCCACCTAAAAATAAAAATATCTAATCCAAGTCGTTGTCGTCATCAGCTCCATTTGGCTCATTCGAGTTTCTAGAATTCCAACTTCCTCTGAAATCTCTCGATCGCCAAATGGATAACTTGTCGACTCTGACGTTGTCAGCCGTAGACAAGGATACTCATGTGAAGTTGTTATCCGTAGACATGGAGTTATTCGATATTTTGAAGGAAGTGATTGCTCTCATGCCAAGCATTGCGGAGCTAATTCTCAACCATGTGTATGCGGCAGATGAATCTGTCAAGCGTGCTTTCAAGAAGCCTGAGAAAGGCATTTTTGTAAAAAAGATTATTGATTACTGGAATAAGAAGTGCGAGAAACCTCGTCGTTGTCGACTGCACTCAAAGTATGAGAGGATGAATATTGCAGGATGGAGCAAGAAGCGCTGTTTGAGATTATGGATGTGAGGATTCCCGTTTCCCCTAATTAGTAATTTGTTAAATTCCCTTTGACTAAGAAAGCTTTTATGTGTATGAATCTGATATGGTAATAATTTCTGAATGCATGCTCCCATTAATTTTGGTATGGATGATTTAAATATTTTGTTGGGCAAAACCTTGTAGCTATGAAGGTGATGTCCGAAGAAGACAATAATGAGGTTACCATTGTTCCAAAAGCCGTAGGTGCCCTCATCCCACCTTGGTCGAAGTTTATCAGTGATGAGTTCTTTTATTTTGGTGTTCCTATAAAGGCGAGTATTATATGCAAGGTTATGGAATACGTTGAGAAGCACATCAAGAGCCACAGTGAGAATGTGCTCAACGAGTGGGACCGAGACTTTTGCAGCAACATGGAGCCACCACAGTGTCTATTGCTATTGAGCCTAGTACGACATAACTTGTTCTTTTTAGTTTTTTCAATTCAGTGCCTTAATTATATGGTAATTCTTTCAGGATGCGGATGGTTTGGGTCTCAATGGTTTGAAAAAACTATTGCTTAAGGAATTGCGTTGTAGGCTTTAGTTTGTTAATCTGAGATTTGGTACTTTGTCAATTTGCTAATCTGGGTTGTAAGTTTGTCAATTTGGAACATGTTAGACACTCTCTGCACATTATCAAACCAAAGGGCCTCCCTGGAGGTTATTCTAATCGAAATTACATGATTGTTCAGGTGGTTTAAATATTTAGATTTTGGTGTTTAGTTTGTATTGCCAATGTTATCATGATCTTCTTTTATGTGTTCAGTTAGTAAATTGTAGTAGCATGATTAAGTTAAGAATTCGTGATGGAGACTTGTGTGTTGCTAAGGGCTTGTCTTATAAAAATAGTTGTGTATTGAAACTTTTATTCTTATGAACTTCTTATGGCACATGCCTATAGTCACATGCTAACTTATTGTGAATACTTTATTAAATAATACAATTGTTCGAATCTCATAAATGATATATAAAAATTAAAAATGAATAAATGGGCTAGAAGGAGAGCGCCCACCTAAAAATAAAAATATCTAATCTAATCTAAGTCGTTGTCGTCATCAGCTACATTTGACTCATTCGGAGTTTCTAGAATTCCAACTTCCTCTGAAATCTCTCGATCGCCAAATGGATAACTTGTCGACTCTGACGTTGTCAGCCGTAGACATGGATACTCATGTGAAGCTGTTATCCGTAGACATGGAGTCATTCGATGTTTCGAAGGAAGTGATTGCTCTCATGCCAAGCATTGCAGAGCTAATTCTCAACCCTGCGCATGCGGCGGATGATTCCATCAAGCGTGCTTTCAAGAAGCCCTAGAAAGGCATTGTTCTAAAAAAGATTATTGATTACTGGAATAAGCAGTGCGAGAAACCTCGGTCGTGTCGACTGCACTCAAAGTATGGGAGGATGAATATTGCAGGATGGAGCAAGAATCGTTGTTTTTTTAGTTTTTTTATGGCAGGATGGAGCAAGAAGCGTTGTTTGAAGTTATGGATATGAGGATTCTCCTTTCCCCTAATTAGTAATTTGTAAATTCCCTTTGACTAAGAAAGCTTTTATGTGTATGAATTTGATATGATAATTATTTCTGAATGCATGCTGCCATTAATTTTGGTATGGATGATTTAAAGATTTTGTTTTTTTTATTCTTTTTTTTGTTTAGTTTTTTTTTTCTTCAGATGAAACTATTATCACTTTATTTGACTTGGAAATGGATGTTATGTAAATGTACATATTTGTTGGTCTAAAAGACTAAAACTAATGCACCTACTACAACAAGAAAGCTTTGGTATTGTGTGATAATAGTTTCAGTCAACTTCTAGTACCACTTTGCCAATAATGATTCTCTTGTCTTTAGCTTCGTGAGCTTCGCGCACTTTTGTGATCGGATATGTCTTCTCAACGGGTATATTGAATTTCCCAGCATCACATAGCCTGCGAATCTCTTGCAGTCCTTCAGGATCCGCCATCATGTATACCCTTGAGTAGTCTATTCTATGTGACATTCGATATTAAAGTTGTTTCTTTGCGAGAACTACTGTGGCTAAGGGTAACCCCAAAATTAGCCCATAACTGTCTGCATATGATGCGGATTCACCCTGCAGAGTCATGTAGCGTCCACATTTGAACAAAAAGTTTGTGCCCAATGTTCCTGTATCTGGTCCACCAATTGTGTCTAACATTGGTGGAAGGTGATATCAGCTATGAAGGTGATGTCCAAAGAAGACAATAATGAGGTTACCATTGTTCCAAAAGCCGTAGGTGCCCTCATCCCACATTGGTCGAAGTTGATCAGGGATGGGTTCTTTTATTTTGGTGTTCCTATAAAGGCGAGTATTATACGCAAGGTTATGGAATACGTTGAGAAGCACAGCGAGAACCGCCGTGAGAATGTGCTCAATGAGCGGGACCGGGACTTTTGCAGTAACACAGAGGACACCACAATGTCTATTGCTATTGAGCCTAGTACGACATAACTTGTTCTTTTTAGTTTTTTCGATTCAGTGCCCTAATTATATGGTAATTCTTGCAGGCTACGGATGGTTTGGATCTCAAGAGTTTGAAAAAACTATTGCATAAGGTTAAGGAATTGCGCCGTAGGCTTTAGTTTGGTAATCTGAGATTTGGTAATTTGTCAATTTGCTAATCCTGGTTGTAAGTTTGTCAATTTGGAATTCCATGATTGTTCAGGTGGTTTAAATATTTAGATTTTGGTGTTTTGTTTGTATTGCTAATGTTATCATGATCTTCTCTCATGTGTTTAGTGAGTATAATAATTATAGTAGCATGATTAAGTTAAGAATTTGTGATGGAGACTTGTGTGTTGCTAAGGGCTTGTCTTATAAAAGTAGTTGTGTATTGAAACTTTTATTCTTATGAACTTCTTATGGCACATGCCTATAGTCACCAGCTAACTTATTGTGCATGTTTTATTAAATAATACAATTGGTGGACTCTCATAAATGAAATAAAAATTAATAAATTGGCTAGAAGGAGAGCCCACCCAAAAATAAAAATATCTAATCCAAGTCGGTGTCGTCGTCATCATCTCCATTTGGCTCATTCGGAGTTTCTAGACTTCCAACTTCCTCTGAAATCTTTCGATCGCCAAATTGATAACTCGTCGACTATGACGTTGTCAGCCGTAGACAGGGATACTCATGTGAAGCTGTTATACGTAGACATGGAGTCATTCGATGTTTCGAAAGAAGCAATTGCTCTCATGCCAAGCATTGCGCAGTTAATTCTCAACCCTGCTCCTGCGGCGGATGTATCCATCAATTGTGCTTTTAAGATGCCTGAGAAAGACACTGTTTTCAAAAAGAATATTGATTACTGCAGTAAGAAGTGTGAGAAACCTCGATCGTCGTCGGTTGCACTAAAAGTATGGGAGGATGAATATTGCAGGATGGAGCAAGAAGTGCTGTTTGAGGTTATGAATGTGAGGATTCGCCTTTGCCCTAATTAGTAATTTGTTAAATTTCCTTTGACTAAGAAATCTTTTATGTGTATGAATCTGATATGGTAATAATTTCTGAATGCAGGCTGCCATTAATTTTGGTATGGATGATTTAAAGATTCTGTTGGGTAAGCCCTCATCTGTTGTGAAGGTGATGTCCGAAGAATACAATAATAAGGTTACCATTGTTCCAAAAGTCGTGGCTGCCCTCATCCCACCTTGGGCGAAGTCGATCAGGGATGGGTTCTTTTATTTTGGTGTTCCTATAAAGGCGAGTGTTATACGCAAGGGTATGGAATACGTTGAGTAGCACATCGATAACCACAGTGAGAATGTGCTCAACGAGTTGGATCGGGGCTTTTGCAGCAGCATGTAGGACACCACAGTGTCTATTGCTATTGAGGCGAGTACGGCTGGAACTTGTTTTTTTTAGTTTTTTTCAATTCAATGCCTTAATTGTATGGTAATTCTTGCAGGCTGCGGATGGTTTGGGTCTCAAGGGTTTGAAAAAATTATTATTTAAGGAATTGCGTCGTAGGCTTTAGTTTGGTAATCTGTGATTTGGTACTTTGTCAATTTGCTAATCTGGGTTGTAAGTTCGTCAATTTGGAACATGTTAGACACTCTTTGCACATTAGCAGACCAAAGGCCTCCCTGAAGGTTATTCTAATCAAAATTACATGATTGTTCAGGTGGTTTAAATATTTAGATTTTGTGTTTTGTTTGTATTGCTAATGTTATCATGATCTTCTGTCATGTGTTAATTAAGTGAGAATAATAATTGCAGTAGCATGATTAAGTTAAGAATCAAGTCTTATAAAATTAGTTGTGTATTGAAACTTTTATTCTTATGAACTTATTATGGCACGGGCCTATAGTGACATGCTAACTTATTATGCATGCTTTCTTAAATAATACAATTGTTTGACTCTCATAAATGAAATAAAAATTAAAAATGAATAAATGAGCCAGAAGGAGAGCCCACCCAAAAATAAAAATATCTAATTGATAATTGATACTACTAATTATGATTCATAACCCACATATCACTCCACCCAATGACTACTACAAATTATGACCATCTACTACCAAAACTAAAATAATCAGCTTCAAACATTATGTTACGCATCTTGCTGAATTATGATACGTATTATGCTACGAATTATGATACATAACATACATGACTACGTATTATGATAAATGATATTACGAATTATGATACATAACCCACATAGCACTCCACCCAAATGACTACTACGAATTATGATACGCATCTTGCTGAATTATGCTACGAATCATAATACATAACCCACATGGCTACGCATCTTGATAAATCGTAATGTGCTCTTTCGACAAATTGTGGATCAATTTATCAAACCCTAAAACGTAGTGAGGAAACAAATCGTATGTTTGATTCGATTTCTTTGCCGGAGGGGTCGACTGATCTTCCATGGCCGTCGTCGATTCGAATCTTAAGTCGCTACGAATTTGATCGTCGATTAGGTCTGGAGGTTTGGCGAGTTTCGGTTTAGCAAAGTTCGCAATGAACGGCATTGAGAGTTTTTTAGATTTTGTTTGCGACTAAATTACCCCGTAAGGCTCGATTATGTTGATTTTGGAAATTAATTTGTGTGTAATCTTGGTGGTTGATTAAGAAAGATTAATGGTCTATATTTCTTATACCCATCGGATCTTAACCCTTGATCATGAATGATCATTTCTATGACACATTTGGTCACGCTACAGAACATATTTTTTTAGTCGTCATTCCCTCGTCACACTTACAAAAAGATCATCGCCGGATGCTCTAATGTAATTTTGATGCAACATATAAAATTAGAAACCCTAATCAACAGTCGAGAGAGAGCCGAAGACGGTCGACGACACCAACTTCGTTTTCAACAGCCGAGAGCCCGACAACTGTCGACGACAACAAAGTATCAAAACAATCGCTGAAGTGGTAAATTTTCTGTATCAAGCTTACGCCTTTTCCTTCTTGGATTAGTCAAACATTGCAATTGGTACAAAGCAAAAGGCCATAATCCACAACCACATATTCGTTTCAATAAACTATCACTTCTCGGTGTCCAAACCACGAACATTGCTTTCTATTTCTTTTATTATATTTTTTTCTTCATAATTTTCACGTAATTATTTAGAGTTATTCCAGTAGCTCGTTTACGAGTTTGATTGGCTCGAGCTCCATAAAATTTTGAGCCTGAGTTTGAGTAATTAAAATACAAACTAGTCGAGTTTGAACATGTCATAGTTAGGCTTGATGAGTTGGAGTTTGATTATTCACAATTCTAACCGAGTCGAGTTTGAGCTTAACCCGGCATTGCCTGTTACTCATGTCTTAACTTCTCTTTTTTTTCTTTCTCTTTCAGTTTGTTGATCAGGCAACAATGCCTTTCTGTGGTTACTGTGATACTGAACAAGCTGGTGTGTCGAATGGCCTTGGGGCGCTGTAAGTATCCATCACTACCATATTTGGTATTTATTTGTTATTTCTTGGTTTAATATAGCTTGAATCTGTTTTGGTCATGAGCATTTTTATCATTATGGGACTTGTTGAGGCACTCTTAAGAAAATTTGTCTTATTGAATTTTTGTGACTCTTCTGGCAATCAGATATTGTTCCAATTGTGGCATGACAATAGGCGAAGAAGATTTTTCTGATGAACCGACCTTTAAGAAAGGACCAGGTGGCACGGTAACTATCCTTC
This sequence comes from Rhodiola chrysanthemifolia, assembly GCA_033675395.1. Taxonomy (NCBI): domain Eukaryota; kingdom Viridiplantae; phylum Streptophyta; class Magnoliopsida; order Saxifragales; family Crassulaceae; genus Rhodiola; species Rhodiola chrysanthemifolia. Next base: position 4,580,174 of record CM066207.1, read on the forward strand.
TCTGTAACTACTATCATTACATGCCCAATATTATTATTATTTTCATCAAGGTCTTTTCATAATTTACAAGTGAACACACATTACTCGAATTCAAGCACACCCATTGGGAGATAATAAACTTGCAATGCACTGCTTGTACCATCATCATTCTGGGCTACTATTTGCCTAATTAGGTAACTTGAGTTTTAATTAAATATTTATTTGATACGTCTACAGAGTACGATGCAAGGTACCTTGGCTCGAATTCACGAGAATGGATCTAATTCGTTGTTGATGTCCCGTAGAAGAGGTTTGGCTATCATTCTTAAGCTTGTTCGTTTTCTCAAGACGAATTCAGTTTCACAAATTGACCCCTGAATTATTATTAATAATAGCCAGGCTTCTATGAGTATGGCTCTGTGCTTTGACCTAATGAAGAATTACCTTATAACTATACCTCAGTTTAATGTTGTGACTCAGTTTTGGATTTATCGCATGTTGGGTAACACAAATTTCCCATCTCATTTACAATGAACAATATCTCGCGGGGAGTCACAAATTTCTTTAGACAACCTCATAGAAGATAGCTTGTTGGCAGGATCTATCCAGAGGGGTGGCTACTCAGGGCAAAGAACCAATGGCTACTTGCCCACTTCCTCAAAGATGATCTAAATACCCATTAAGTGTAATATATATATATGCTTAAGTACATTTTAAATTGGCTCGGTCTTAAATATTTTTATCAATCTTAACAAGACCCATATTATTATTTTACCTGGGTACCCTCCCTCAATGTCAGGAACTGACCTGCTTGTTGGTACAAGAGCATTTCTTTCTACCCAAAAAACCAATAAATTTATGATTATATGGATAATCATGACTCAGAAAATTTGAGTACACAATTAGTTTTTTTTGAACTATGCTGCCATTTTTAACATTCTTAGATGTACCTAAAAATTAGCTATTGTGACTAAGGAGCACTATACTTTCTGCTTTGTGCGCAAGATAAACTGCAAGGGCCTCGCTGTACTTATTCCGTGTTCAGTGACTCATATATATTTTTTATAGTATAGCTGATGCGTTGCTTGATTTGAGGAGCTGTCATGGTTGTGTTTTGCTGATTTTGTTTGAAACCTTGAAATTAGCCCTTAAAGTTTCCATGCTGTGCAGGTGAAGATCAAATCAGAATGTTAATATCGTCATTGAAGATTGATGACACAATTGAACACCAAGCTAACTGTTTGTACGGGGTAATTTTCTAACAAAATGTTTATCTTTCTGAGTAAAGTACGGTATCATTTCAGACAACATTTTTTTTTGGAATTCAAATCCAGATAGCTGCTCACAGAGGTTTTACCAAAAAGTACAAAATAGATCATGTTGCTGCTGCATGCCTTTATGTGGCTTGTCGGTGAGTGTTGATGTTATTTCTGTCATTCAAAATTTGTTTTATGTATTCCTACAGCAGTCGGTGTATGCCGATACATTTTTGATGCTTATAAACATATTCATTTTGTAAAATGCATTTCAACCATCAAATGATGTTGCATCTATGAATATTCATATAGTTTTTTCGGTGTCTGTTAGTAAATAACCGAGATCTCACATTTTGATCAAGATACATTTATAAATCTGCATGTGACACATGTCCCAAAAGCAAATTCAAATTTGGTGACTTTGACTTTGCATTAAACGCAACTTTGAATATACACATGGGACACGTGTCACCACCACAATGACTTGATGATGCAATTTTAAAGGTGAAGATTGAGTTCGCAAGTTCTCGAAAAAAGAGGGTTCTCATTTGAGCGCTCCTCTTTACTCACATATGTTGTTTTACTCGATAAACCAGCATATGGGTTCACTTTTTATTGCTTACGAAAAGTTTTTCAACCAAATTCTTCTAAAATTGTGCATAAGAGCTTGCCAGCTACAATTTGAATAACGCGACAGAGAAATAATAAAATCATACTCTAATAATGTTGCCAATATATTCAGCGACTGACTACCAGTGTCTTTCATAACTCATTGGCCTTTTGTTCCTTCCACTCTTCTTATATATATTTCTACTTCAAGAACCTTGTTTCTTTTCTACTTGAAGAGATCACAGATTTTGAAAATGTGGAAATTGTTATTTGCATGCTGGTGGTGTTACTGATTATCTGTATGCTCATTGTATGAAGTAGGTGGACACACTTTAAGGCCTGTTCATTATCTTTTCCACAGGGCGAAAGAGAAGCCATATCTTCTTATTGATTTCTCTGAAAAATTGGCAGTCAGTGTGTAAGAACTCGTATATTTTGTATCAGAATTTTAAAGGGTGCAAGGATATTTGCTTCAGTGAGAGTTCACACTGACTTTGTTGTTTCCATTGTTTATTTTTGTAGGTATGTTCTAGGAGCTGTGTTTTTGCAGCTTTGTCAGTTATTGCTTCTCGGAGATCACCCTATTGTTCAAAAACCTGTTGATCCCAGTCTATTCATACATAAATTCGCTGAAGGTTGAATTTTATCACTTTTGGCATCTGCTACATGCTTTTTCTTGATCTTATAATATGATATGTGAAATTTATTGATTGATGATTTCTGCAACAAAATGTTTGTTGAATACATTCTATGAGATTTATGTTTCATCAAGAAATCTATTGTAAACAAGACAACCTTTCTTTAATGATCTGCACTGTTATAGATCGATGTACTAAATAAATGCGAATTATAATTAATATCTTCAAAGTGGAAACATGCTATCCAAAAGCCTCCCAATGTATTTATTCGCAAGAGTCTTCACATTCATTAACTTCATTATCGGCTGGGTACTTTTTCTTGTGTGGACATTGTGATATGCTGAACTGATTAATTTTGTAGTGTTATGCTCTCCTTTCTTTTTACAAACGCTCATCAATACTGTTTTGCATCTTGCCGGTGAACTATTTCGAAAGTATATGATTATTCAATACATTCCATATGTTTTATGTTTATGCCCGTTTCGTCATACAACAGAAACTCCTTTAAGTACCACATAAAACTTGTTAGCTACTTTGTAACACAATCAATGTCAGAAGCTTTTCTTCTGCCCCTATCATTTCCCTTAATATTCTAGATGCTGCCATAGGTCTAGTGGCGAAGTTGGACGAGGATACCGTGCCGAAAAAGGATGTGGTCAATAGAATCAGTAAGACAGCATTACACGTTATAGCTAGCATGAAACGCGACTGGATGCAGGTCTGAAGCATGATTTTTTTTCTTCATTTTTTCTTGCAGCGGAATGTAATGTTTTTGTATGTTTCATGTGTGTGCAAATTACTTAATTGATATTTTCAAGTTTGAGAATTTGTTATTTGCAGACTGGCAGGAAACCGAGTGGGCTTTGCGGTGCAGCTATATATGTCGCTGCACTTATGAATAGAATTAGATTTACTAAATCCGAAGTTGTGAGTGCTATAATATACTGTCACATCTGTTATATTGCACATTACTAAATGAAAAATGAATTTGCTTCTGAAATTTAACCTTGAAAGCCTAGACTTGGCCTCAATACTCGAATCTTGGTTTTCCTGTCCTGCGATAGGAATTAGGATAACATATTATATGTGCAAATGCTTGGTTATGCTCTTGCCCAGAGGGTAGCGTTTCATCTAACTTCGCAATATGCATGTTTCATTCTCAGTAATTGACGCGTATACTGTCATTAGATAGTTTGATAATGCATTTGCTAAGGGGCTTTCGCGAGCTTAAATTTCATCTTTTTCAGTTAATTTCAGTAAAATTAAGTTCAGTTTAGTTCAGCTTCCATTTCAGTTCAGCTTTAGTTCAATTAGAATATAACATCAATTCAACAACTTTATTTGATACCTTTATAAACACTTTTAGTTTTAGTTATATATTGTTTTGTAGCTTAAAGTTAATTATCATAGTTTTTCAAAAAATCATGTAAGGTAAGTTAAGTTTCATTTATTTAGGTACAGTTCAAAAGAATATGATCAAATAAACGTATAACCACAATGCATATATTTGACATAGATATGTACGAAATGACATTCAAATGTAATACAATTTGAAGTACCTATATGGCTATATATAACATTATCTTCATCCGTATTCATTTCCATTATATATTGTAGACTGTATTTTATAATTTAAAATGCTAGCATATCCCGTATTTGATTCATATGCTCCTTTCGATGTTTATCAAACAAATTCAAATATATGGCTGTCCGTGCCAACGCATCAGCTAAATGGGCGTCGAAAATCTATGCGTGCGAATAATGTTGTTGACACTGGAAAGTAATTGTAGTTGCCATTATGTCAAATTGGCAATCATCTAATACACTTCAGGCATGGTGATTCGTAAATATGAATGTATTAAGTTGAATTTTTTATATACTCCAGTAGGTTAATCACCATGGCAAAATAATGACATATTAATAGTGGATTCTTGTATCGATATTGATTGCCTGGATCATATCTTAAACTTGCTTTAGTTGACTTATGGTTAATGACTTAAATGAAATATAGTGAGTGATGGTAGATGATTTGATTGTTCAGCTATTCAGCCGTTCAGTTCAGTTAAATTCTGATTCATTTCAGTTAAATTCAGCTCAAAAGAATAGCGCCTAAGTACTTGCTATGCTGTTCCGTTAATGTACTGATAAGTCTTTGTGCTCTCCCTATTTCAGATGACCGTTGTCCACACATGTGAAGCAACATTGATGAAACGCCTCGTTGAATTTGGGAAGACGGAGTCTGGATGCTTAACTGTAAGTTTATCGGTAACTTAACTTGCAGTTCTTGATTGTAATAGTGTTGGAGCTCAACTGCATCATACTATGCCTCCTAGTTTATTTCTTTAATAGTTGGGTTGGTGGTGAAGTTTGGCTTATGATGTTGTGAAGGCAAACTTCTAAACCATTTTAGTTGTGTTTTTTACTAGATGAGTACTGATATTATTGCTTTTGTATTTCGCAAACTGTGGGGTGAGCGTAGGGTGAGTGGTGAATTCATGTTCTTTGGGAAAAGGGACGATTTCTTCTTTTTCAATACCGATCGTTGTCCGTTTTTTCTTGAATTGAAACAAGCAAGCTGCTAGTTGTTATCTTATCTCCCTGGCTTATCCGTTTGCTATATGCAAGTTGAATCGAAGTTGGGATTGTTTAGACTTTATACATTTTAACAACCCTCTAAATATTGTTCAATTATCAATGTGTAGTAGTGTATATATATATGCTATTATGCTCCCATTCTGCTCAAACTGTTTATCTCATTCTTGATTACTATTATTAGATTGATGAATTCAACCAACGAGCAGAGGATTTTGAAAGAGAGCAGCTTAGTGGATGCACTAATGGATCGGGTATACTTTGCGAACACGAAAACGAGGAAGTCCACGCACATGGTCTTTGTAAGGAGTGTTTTGATGAAGTAAGAAATCGTATCCCGTCCTACATTCTGAAATGCAATTCCCTTGCTTATTTCGTAAATTTTGTGCTCATGTAGTTTTTCGTTTTCCAACTCTCCGGCGGACTTAATGGCGGTGCTGATCCCCCTTCTTTCCAGAGACCTGAAAGTGAAGTGGCCCAAGATGCTTCAAGAAAGATAAATGGCCCAAGTGCAAGTACTGAGTGCATCGGTCTAGAATATACTCTTGGCAAAGAGGTATGTGCCTGTGAATGTGGTATATCTATATTCTTTAATAAATGTTTCCTCGTGGAACATGAATGGGGTTGCATGTTTAAATTTACATCCATTGCTTTCTCCATCTGCGTTAAACTATGCTAACCAAGAACTATACATATTTAGCTAATGGGAACTGTTGTGAGTTAAACTTCTGATTATCTGATTGTGTACTTCACATTCATACTTGAATATTATAGATAGTTGATTTACATATTATCGAAAGGTAAGCAAAGAAAATAAATGCAACTGATAGCTGATTGCCAGAAAAAATACATAAAAGTTTGTTGAAATTCGGTATTGCTGCTGTTTCGGCATCTATGGATGCTTCTTTCACCACTGACGTGTTGTCTGTAGCTTTGTTTAGAGGTACACTCTAGAAGATTTTTTTTTTTGTATACTCTAGAAGATGAACTCTCATTGCGTTTGAACTTGGGAACATCTTGAAGCCATCACTGGTTATTAAAGGAGACGTCATTTTTGCATAAATATTAGTGATGGTCATATCTGTAAATATCTTATGCTACTTTTTTCTGGTTTCCAGCGTCACGATACATCGGGTCAAGGCAATAATATCAAGATGAATGAGACAGAAAAATTGGCAGAACCTCAGTTCAACTGTATGTTATCTTCCTGTTTTTTATTCACTTGGCCGTGTAATCAAGAGTACCAATTTAGTTTAGTCACATGCTGTAGCTGGCTAATTTGTGTTCCTTGTTTAGACAATGATCCAGTCGGCAATAAGGAGTCTGAGGATTTGACCAATGATGAAACTGAGGGCCTTTCTGACATTAAAGATGCCGAGGTAGCATTTGATTGCTCTTTCCATCTGTTTGGTTGATCTCATGCTTTTTGTCATCATTTCCTTTCACTTAATACAGTTGCTTCATGTGCACCCCAAATTCTCAAATTTCTAAATGTAAACGCTTTGCACATGTTGTATCTTGTCTTTTTTCTATTTGATATCTTATTAAATGTTTTATTGCGTGCAATGTGTTTACCCCCGTTGCTTGTCATGCATATTGCATAATAGCAGAATCTAATCCAGTGGTAACTTCCCAGCTTTGTGTTTTTACTTGGAACAACGACTCATGTGCAGCCTTTGTGACATAACCATGTTTCCCATCATTTGCATATGCGATTTTTTTCCTGTCCTTTATCCACTTGGCTAAATTTTTCCCTCCTATATAGGTCGATTGCTATTTGAACAGTAAGGAAGAGGCTCGCTACAAAAAGATTATTTGGGAGCAAGTAAACAAGGAGTATCTTGAGGTGTGATGATAGTTCTACCTTAGTAGAATAATATCTTTTCAGCCTTTGAAGTGTGCTGATAACATTAGATATGATTTTCTTACCAGGAACAAGCTTTGAAGGAAGCAGCGAAGGCGGCTTCATACAGTGATATGGCAGAAGGAACATGCGAAATACGAGAAGCACAAAAACTGGCTAGAAAGGTTTTGAATTTTTTTTGTGTTACGTCACACCTAGTCTACTTATTATACAACCTTGCATGGCACGATTATTTCATTCTTGTTTAACAGCAAAAGAGGCAACAAAGAGCTTCGGATTCGAAAAATGCAGTTCCTGCTCGTACTGCTGCAGAAGCTATTGTTAGTACACTTAATAAAAAGGTTGGCTGGAGCTTACTTATAAAGGCATATTGGTTTTCTTTATGCATATTAAAGATTCTTTAGATATTGGGTTTGAATCTGCAGCTGTGATTCATCAGCATTTGTCTAATTTCTTCTTCATTTATGCTTTTTCGTAGAGACTGAAGGTTAACAAAGAAGCACTCCAACAACTCTTCGACGAGGATGACGTATGTTCTACTTTTATGCCCTCATAATATTATTATAGGATAACTCGTGACGAAACTTAAAATGTGTCTCACAGCGGGAACTTGCCTCCAAGAATCCTGAAGATGGGGTTAGCGCTGCAGGAGTTGATGCAAGTGATGAACAAGAAGAAGCAGATAATATCAATAATTATGATGAGGTGGATCATGATTATCAAGAACAAGAAGAAGCAGATAATATCTATAATTATGATGAGGTGGATCAAGATTATCAAGAACACGGACCTGACACCTATTACAATAATGATCTTGAAAATGGTGCATATTACGACGGTAACGTTGAGGAGCCTTATAACTGTCACCATGAAGACGATGGCGATTATTAATGAGTGCCCACTCTCTTCACTGACTTGCATACAACTCGTGCAAAAGTTCTGCCACTATTTAACATAGAATTCTGTATACTCATGTTGGGTAGTAATAGATGACAATCGGAGTTATAGATTGTCCTACGGAAAAATGTGCAAAATACAAATTAGTTCGTGAATGTAAAATATTAAAGTTTAATAATTTAGAAAGAAGATAGTGGTGTTTTTATTGATCCGCGAAAATCGACGTTAACATCACTGGTTTTGGCTACATCAGCAGTTGTTCTAGTATGTCAATTCTGACTGGGTCGGGTGAATTTAGTTTTGAACGAAAACCTTACTTCATGACCTTTGACGTCCAAAGAGTAACGGCTGCACTTCATTGCGCACAATGACTGTTGTATATTTAAATTTGAATCCAGAGAGACAGTCTTGATAGATCTGAAGTTGGGTCAAGTCCCCCGAGTGAGCTTTCGATGACTTGATCCCAGCAACTTTAGTCCAAAGATTGCACCAAGGACTTTCAACATCACAACCGTCGCTGGTTAGGACATGTGCCTTGATGGGCAAAGTTCCATCAGTTTCTGGTCTTTAGTTCGCTTTAGGGCTGTTGTCTCAGGGGCTCTATTTCCCCTGTTCCATCCTTCTTGTTGTTGCAGCCAGAATTTGCAACTAGCCTTTTGGTACCGGGGCAGGGAGGACATGAGATGGAATGTAGGAATTAGTGGTGCCTATTATGGCAATGGTGCCCGCATTTGTTAGCCTTCATAAAAGAAAAGAATAAAATAGAACAGAATTGAAACATATTATCAGTTCAAGCTCTATTGATTTTTCAGATCTGTTCACTGAAACATTGTAGGGAAAAGAGGGCAGCTGGGTCTTTCTTTCTTGGTTGACTCAAATTGTGTGAAGTGATAAGGACTGCGACGAATGGGGAATTGGTAATGAATGAGCAAACAATAAACACATACCAGTAGAACAAATTCCTTCCATTGGAATGTTGAAACTAAAAATTGAAGTTTTCATACTATAATTGCTGCAGGTGTGGGAATTCATCGCACTGGACTCCAGCCTCCTTCAGTGCTGCGGATAACTTGGGAAGAATCTTGGCGAGCATCAACTTGAACCCAACAGAAGTAGAATCTAGACTGCTATCGTCGCTTGGTGAGGCATCCTTTTGCAGAGACCCAATCAAGTGCCCATTGCGATAGGCATCACAAGCTTTCAGAATATAATAACCACGCTTCATGAAATGCTCCTTGATCAGCTCTTCAAAATCCTAAATATATATGGTGGTGGTAGGTAGTTAATAAATGATGGGTCAAAATGAGTCAGTTCTATCAGAAGTACAATTTACAGCCTAACGCAAAGTATTATTACCTTTGGGGGCTTGCGCATAAGCAACATCATGGTCTTGATATTAAGCAAATAAGTGTTTTCATTGTAAGACAATGAGTTCTTCTCTCCTTCTGCCGTGCCTACTTGCCTGTCATATCCAGCTTCATTAAAATACGGTTTGGAGTTAAGTACCAATCCTTGAAGCGAAACCAGAACTTGAAGAATACTGGAAGACACTGGGTCCCATACTTCATTCCCCTTTCCAGTCCAGGTATTCAAAAGGCTTAAACAAACTTTCCCTTCTTCATACAAATTCGGGTTTATACGCCAACCACCAGAATGATAATGCACAGACTGCATTGAAATATGGTTGGTAAATGACAAAGAATTATTAATATGAATAAATACTGCTGCTGTCATGAATGGATTTTCATCCGGGCCTTTTGACAAACCAAATAAGACTTGCATATTTATGGTGCACTAACAAGTGGTCAATGATTCGTGATTGTAAACACAGGATTAAACCAGATGAATACATAAAACCAAGAAAAGTAACTCACGGGCGGAACAGAAGGATACTCAGATGGGAGGTGAAAATCAAAGAAAAAGAGACCATCTTGGTAAGGTGTACCATAAGCTCCAACTATGACCGCTCTCAGAAGATCCATCCTGTCCTCATATACGCGTACATAGATGCCCTCTGCAATAAAATTTGGTGAAATCTTGTCAACATAACTTGCTTAAAATATTGATACCTTCAGGCGGACTCATACCGGGTAAATTATTCTGAAGGATGTTCCAGTCTTGTTGGACCTTCTTGAGCCATTTCCTTCCATTGTTTACCTGCTAGAATATATCAAATAATAGTGAAACTGCAGTCTTATGGCAGCACGGCACTAATTATGGCATAAAGTCCTGACTAATAATGCTTGACACAGCTGGCTAAACTAAAAGAATAGAGATTGAATTCTGAGCGCAAGAAATGTGTACCCACAATCCTGGAAAACACATGAGTACTACCTGTCCATGTCCGTTAGCCCCCAAGAAATAGTGGTCCAAGGGATCTACGGAGGTGTCAAATCGTTTGAAACTACAAGCATCTTCGCCATGGGATGGTCTGGTATCTAGTTCTTGAAGCTGAGTGTTGCATAAAGCTTCTGAGTCATTTGACAAATCTGCAGTACCAAAAGTGATAGTCTCTTCATCAAGCTCATTGGACTGCGGCGAGATGTTATGATCAATTGGGACTGTTTTATCTGAAAAGTCCAACAATCCTTGAGAATCAGCTTCATTGTCACCAATGGGTTCCATCGTGGATTGTTCCGGGTTGTTCCATCCTCGTGCAAAGATTCCGGTAGCCAGTCTGGTGACATATCCAAGTGCCGCTAAGGGGAAAGATAATGCTCCATTCATTCCAGAGTTGTCTGTGTCTGTCATCATATTAGAAGCACTTTCGATGTCATCTTCCTGTGTATCAAATATTTTATCAGTCACATGAGAGAAACGATTAGGAAAATTATCTAAATAGTTATGCACATTTCAGTTGGTAAATTAAGTTCCAAGTCAAAATCAGATATTGCCAACGGCACTAGAGACACCCAAAAAGAAAAGCAGATTGTTTAACAGATTGGTTGTGTCTTTGCCAACTGTCCTAGTGGTATTTGTCTTCTGGTATTGGCTGAGTTTGGCTCCTGTTTCGCCTTAGATTTTGGTTGTCAGTGTATTTTAATTGACTAAAGTATTGTAATTAAATACAAAAGAAAAATCAATAGTGAGAAGTTCCAGGGTAACAAGTCTCATCTTTTCAAATTTAAATAGTACCCTACCATCTGTTATGCACTTGAATAGTTAGAAGTTAGAACTGGATAATCTCTTTTCAGAAGAAAATAAACCTCTTTGGAATTCGGAAGAGCAACTGATTCATCATCAATAAGAGTTTCCCAACTAGCAGCACCACTCACCTCACTACCACCAACCGAATCATCATCTCCTTCACGTCCAACCACGTAAATTGACTGAGGACCAACCTAGACACAAATTGAAACTGTGATTAGTATTCCAAATCCAAAGTTCCAACTCAACCCCAATTATGAGTTGTTTTCTTGCAGAGTTAACAAGCAGTTATCTAAGTGACAACATGGGAGTTGGTTTTTAATTTTATTGCTATGACCCAGACAAAAGTTTCCATTAGTTAATACGGATGCCATCATAATCTTTGCTATAAATGAAGTGCACAAACCATATCCTACACAAGATTACTATATCTATAATTAAAGAACAAAAAAGTAGTTTTCTGTCACTAGCGATATATCATTTGGTATCCATATATGAAGTAACTACCCCCGGTTAAAGACTATTCAAAGAAAAACAAGATTAAAAATTTATCAAAATCCTAATAGACCCAAAGTTCTGAAATTTAGAATTCAAACACGTTATAAATACTTTAGATCATAAGAAAAATGGTCCCTGTGCCAAAAGAAAGACAAAGTAATGAAACTTGTTAGTAAACAAAAAAGACATGGTAAATTAGTAATTCAGCAAGATTTCTGTAAAGAATACCGTAGACACCATCCCATCCGCCCATGTGACCTCAATATCACCATTCTTGAGATTAGTAATGTTCCCAACCCAAGAGAGATCAGAGAAGTCCTCACATACTTCTTTATCATCTACTCCATCTGTTTTCTCGCATTCTGAGTGTTCTTCCTCCACCTGCTCATCTTCATTCATGCATTGGTGCTTGTTCAGGTCTACTGATTCAAGATTTTTGTTTCCTGGCACAGGAACTGGGGTTAACCTGACTACAACATCCCCGTAACAGTAGTCATAGTCTGGATGGTCTTCTAGCTCATAAACACTCACAACTTCCTCCTCTCCGAACTCTCGCGGGTCTTCTGCCCTGGACACAGGCTTCAACCATCTCATACAAGCTGTTCGCTCCTTTGCATTTACGCTTTTGACAACTCCAACACGCCTAAGATCATGAGCATCATCAGTCTCATCAGGAGCCTTCTCTAGCACATACTGTTCGGCAACAAACTCGTGATCTCCAGGATTATCAATGGGAATCAAAGACGTCGAAACCAACCCATGTTCTATTGTTCCATCCTGCCAGTATACATCAACTCTGGTCCTAGTATTAGTAATTAACAAGGCCCTTTCAAAATCTTGCTCCATTTTTCTGGTTTTCTTCCCTCTCCTTAAAGCAATTTTACGGATTTTTTTCCGATGGCTAGGCCGAGGGTCAGGAACACCGTCTTTCAGCTCTGTCACAGAGCTACAGGCACTGGAGTCTGATGAGCCACCAAATCGAGACTTCATATCATCATTATCTAGTGGCGCAGAAGAATCAACATCCATTGACACATTATGTATTTGGGAAACCTCTGAGACACTATCACCATGGCTACCATCATGTTCTTGATTTCTGAAGTCTAATTCATTTTGGCCGGACTCTTTGGACTCAACATTAGTTGAAGAGCTATCAAGAGTGCTTAATAACTGCATATCTGCTGAAGGGAGCAGGCACCAGTCACCCAATTGCCAGTTTGCATGAGAAAAACAAGACAAAAGTTTCAGTTTTTTTGGGGACTGCTCCTCAGCCGGGGTAGTGGAACAATCAGGTCCATAACCAGCAGACGCTATCCAATAGATGAGTACAGAGCCTACTGCAACATCAGTAACTGTACCTTCCTTACGATTTGCTTTCCACGAGCCAGATAGCCATCTAGAACCTTTAAACACCGACGATGAGGTTGACCTAACCCTTTGACCAGGGTAATACGGGAAATGACCGTCCACGCTATTATTATCAACAGGTATAAGAGTATCTGGATCGGCTTTCAACACTTTACAAACAGCCCCATCATCAAATGTTACAGTCACGTTATCTAACACATCATCAATCCTACCAAGCCAGGGACCAAGGACTACATGATCTCCTTCAGTGAAATCTCTAACTCGTTTCAAATTTTTGGAGGAGATATTTCTTATGACTGATCCCTCAAAGGATAACAAATCAACACTGATACTTATATCAACCACAACTCCCAGCTGCCCAGTTGGATTCGAAGTAGAAGCAACATAATCTCCATGCAAAAAACCCCTATCAATGACTTCAACATCATTGATGTTGTGTGTCTTCTCCGAATCGTTCAACCAAAAGACTCGAACCTGATCACTTAAAAGAGGTTTGTCATCGTCTTCATTGATTTCTTTTTCATCATGATACTCATTGCCACTGTCATCCTCCTCATCCTCATCATCTCCATTCTCACTATTCTTTTTATCAAAGGCATCCTCTGACTCATACCCTTCTTCGTCATCTTCATCTTCATCGTCATCGCTCATGTCACTCTCGGAATCTGTATCACCCGCCACTTCAATAATCATCCCAATCTTCCCAGTCTTCTTACACCTCACAACATCCTGCCTATACATTTGAGGCAAGTCACCCGAACCATTATCTGTTTCATCTGCCTTCTTACCCTCATTACTATCCGTATTTGCAGTATGATCCTCGGCAGAATCTCTTTCAGCAGTACACGTTTCCGTGCGTTTATCACTGCCCGTCAGCGGCACGTTATCATGTTGTTCTTCAACCATCTGTCCATTAACGGATCATTATGTCACTGTCCATATACAGAAATGAAGCCAATTGAACAAAAAAAAACAACATACTGCCAAAACTAACAAAATCCATTTGCACACAAAAGCAAATAATATTCACATCTTGTCTGACAGACTGACACTCAGATTCAAAATGGTCAGCTAATTTTCACTCTAATCAATTTCTCAGCTGCCAATTAAACAAACACGCAAACCCTAAACGAGCTGAGAAGCTAAAAACCAATCCAATCGAATATCTAATAAAAAAAATTGCAACGTAAACGCCGCATTCAACTACAACCAGCTAAACCCGATGCAACGAAAAATAAAATCCCATCGAAACGCCAAGAATCGCAATAACACAGAAATCAATCGCGTGAAAAAAGAAGAAGATCGGTTTACCTTCGGGAACCTGATGGATGATGATTCAGATGCCGTAAAGATTGTTCGGGGATTGACGGACGGGGAATCGATTAAGGAAATAGGAGGCGGAAAGAGAGTTTGAATTTGACGATGATGGCGGTGGTGGTACGCAGGGATGAAAATGCGTGGGTTGAAATAGTAGGGCGGAAGGCAGAGAGATTACTTGCTGAATCTGAGGGTATATTGGTAAATTCAATTATCTGATTTTGTATTTTTGTTTTGCCCCGATATTGGCTTTTATTCGTTTATTGAACATATACGATTAAATCTCGGGTCGTATGTTTAGTTTCACGGCAGCGAATTATAGAACACTTTGACAAACTATGTCGTAATGTTGATTTTTCGACGACGTATTATAATTTATGTTTGACGAATTTTTTAGTTTGCACAAAAAAACAGGTTTGTACGTGATCTTTTCCTGTTATGTAATAAGTATTATTTAATGAAATGAAAACTATTAAATTGAATTTGATATTTGGAATGATGTAATGTTATTTTATCTCGCTATAGAATTTAAGCTTCTATATACTATATTTTTCCTGATTACTGTATAAAGAAAAAAAGTACAAAATATTATAATTAACTAAGCAAAAAAGAAAAAATGAATAGATCGAAAGTATACTTTCACCTAGCATTATATTAAGTAAAATAATGTGCCTACAATTATAAATCTAAACTTACTCTACAAACTTGGTAAAAATTCATTTTAATAGGAAGGAAGGAATATACATATACTTGGGAAAGAGGGTGCTACACAGGATAAGGTATACTTGTTAGCAAGGTAATGAATGGAAATCAGTAAAGAGGAAGGTTCAAATGAAGTACTTAAGAATTTTTTACGTCTATCGATTTGGCGATAAAATTGACTGCAAAATGCTCCACCCAGTTTTATATATGAAGCAGTTTAAAGCGCCATTGCTGAAAAACAGGACGACGCGGAACGGTGGACTAGGCACTATTAGACATTAGCTATGATGAAAAACTGATCAGAGGTAAAATGCACCAAGTAAAATCAAATGGAAGATGAATGTTCTTAAGCTTCATAAGAAAAACAGATTGACGGTGTTGCAGTTGTTATACATCTGCAAGGTTCGTTGATGCGAGGCGTATGTGCATTTCGAGTAACACACGAGGATGGACAACTGAGAGTCAGAACGCTTGTAGTAATCTATTGGATAGTTACTTTATTATTCTACACTTGAACATATATGTTTGAACAAACACCAATTGCTTCTAGCTCTATTTTGGACAACCAAGCTATGTGTGTATAAGTCATGTTAATAGTTAACTTCCTCAGTTTCGTTAGCTTCCGCAGTTTCGCTAGCTTCCGCAATTTCGTTAGCTTCAGCTTTCACACTAGCAGAATTACTCACAAGGTAGTCATTTTCTCTTCCATAAAACTTCTGGACCTCCTCTTGCGTCTTAACCCATTCATCAAGTTGGAAGTCCTTCTCTATTCGAAAATACTTCCTGATCTCCTCGGGTGACTTTCCTCTAATCTGATCTGCCACAACCGCACACGCCAAACTCACCAACTCCTTCACACCCATGTAATAAGCAGCCTGCAAGAATAAACAAAAATTAAAAACTTACATCAATGTTACCGGAAAATCACAAATTCATAAATTTGGGCACAAGAAAAAGAATCAAAGATTAAGTGAGCCACATACAAATTACAAAAGCATTCTAAGCTATTGCAGTCGACTAGTATCATATTACCTGAAATTCCCAACCTCATAAATTAGGGCACACGAAGAGAAAAAAGAATAAAAAAGATTAAGAGAACCATAAATTATAAAATCATCGTCATCTATATTGAGGTCAGGACTGTCAACATAAATTCCCAATTTAATAAATTAGGGCACAAAAAAGTAGAGTAACTTCGTGGCTTACCGTAATAACACCAAGCACAGAGTCACGGTCCATCTTGCAGTACTCTCTGTTCCATTCATCGAGCCTATGCTTCCACGATAAAGGCGAAAGAGGCTTCTCACTGTGCTTTTTACAGTACTCGAGAACCTTGGTGAGATCGCGCCCGTTGACTTTGGAAATCTTGACATGAAGGTCCCCGGTCGTAATTTCATCGGCATTCTTTAGATACGACTCCACAAATTTCGACATGGACGCTACCTCTTTCGAAACGACGAACTCCTGGCCGTCTTCCGATATCAGCCTCACCGTCGACGAGGAGGTGGACAGCGGCAACTTGCTATCGTTCTCCATTTAGCTATCGATAGTAAAAAGAAATTCACATGCAGAATTGAAGTTTTGATTGAGAAATTGTTCTTTTGTGTTTAAGGGAAGAATTTATTTATACTTGAAAAATATAATAATCACGAAATCAAAAACGAATCAAGAAATTAATGGAATTGAAGACAAGTTTGAGAAAATGAACGTGACAAGGAAATTATGAATGCATCAAATCTTTCAGTTGTGAGATTGAGTTTTGATTTGAGCGTGATGTATGGCCCCGGCAAGCCATAAGCAGCATTTGAGTACATAACATATGGAAGTGCCACTAAAAAACTATTAGACCTTGACAAGACAGCAAGCTTTCCATCCTAGCAACAAAGCCTCCTTCACATCCAAATAATCCTAGCAGACCTTGGAAATGATTTAGCTCTATACCAGAACCAGATAGAATTATATCCAAAAACCTAAGCTTCGATGTTAGCGTTCTCAGTTTTCTCATCTTTAACTTATTAAGCGAATAAAAGATTCAGGCCCAAAATAATTAATGATCATTACCAATTTTAAGTCTGATCATTATGCAAACAATATATAAAAAGAAGACCATAGGAACGATTTTACGAACATGCAACGACGCTGGCTAAATCGTCCATATTTTACTCGGCTAACCCTAAAATCAGAATGAGTTGAATAGTTAACGGAGTTTTCAAATCAGGAACTGATTTTTTTTTCATCAACCGATTTTCAACAAATGAATTCAAAAGTGTTCAATACACATTAAGATGAAGGTTTACATTGTGCAGAGAACAAAGTGCTTCATGTAAGTATTGAGATGAGCTTCCACGTTTAGAGTCACGATCTTCAGGAAATGGGAGTGGTTGATATGAGCGTACATTTGGAACAACTTCTTGAAGATGGTCCTCACAACGTACTTGAAGTTTGCTGGAATCCAATGAACCTTTACGAACTGCAGGTAGCACCCAATAAACGAGGGTTGTCAGCTCCAGGCAAGTGTTTCCTAGCCACGTAACTGTAAATCCACCCAAGAGCAAGCACCACGACCAACCCCAATCTACCTAACGTGACAAATCCGCTTCGTGACATCCCCATTTACTTGGTTTTAGATGACGACACCTTGGCTCGAGAAGTTGCCGTGTGGGCACAGGGCCGACCGTCATGTACAACTAAGGTTGGACAAACCCAAGGGCACATCTTTCATATCTTTCATAAGGGGCCCATTTTTTTTAATTTTGTCATATATAACTATATGTTATTTGTTTACTTTGAATAAATAAATAAAAATTGATAAACAACGATACTGATAATCTGGTTGTTGGGCTGAAAATAAAAGTCCAAATCTTATTGCAAATTAAAAAATAGTAAAAAAACATACGTAACCCGTCTAGTTTTGAATCTTAAAGTAATAAATACAAATAATTTTTATTTTATTAGGGCCATTTTTTTTGTCCAATGGCCCATAAAATCTCAAGACTAGCCCTGTGTGTGCACTTGACCATCCTTTAGTCGAGCCACGTTATTTTGGTCGCCAGGAAAATAGCTTTTCGGGTGTGCCAACATCCGTTTTGTTTAAGTGCATGCAGAAGGAATTCCATTACCCTGATGGATTTGATGGTTCAGCAAAGAACGTCAAGATTGGGTCTATTCAGAAGTTTGTGGAGAATATGGAAACTTGCGAAGACTTTGGTCCTCAGGCATTTCCTGTGGAGGAAGTTCACAATATCAGTGTCTTGGATATCCGAGTAACTAACACCGATAGGCATGCTGAGAATATATTGCTCACCAAAATGATGATGGGAAGACCGTGCTGGTGCCAATTGATCACGGCTACTGCCTGCCTGAAAACTTTGAGGACTGCACATTTGAATGGCTCAACTGGCCCCAAGCAAAGCTGCCATACTCTCCGGAGACAGTTACATACATAGAGTCCTTAGACGTCAAACAAGATATCAAGCATCTCAAACGATGCGGGTGGGACATGCCACTCGCATGTGCCAGGACGCTTCGCATTTCCACCATGTTACTACATAAGGGAATCGGACGAGGCCTTACTCCATATGCCATCGGAAGCATCATGTGCATAGACGACTTGGACAAAGAGTCGATGCTCGAAGAGATTGTTCGCCTAGGCGTAGAGTATGTTCTTCCTGACTCGACTGAGGAGGTGATCTTGGAGAGTATTTCCAAAACCATGGATGGCAAACTGAAACAACTCATGGCAAAAAGGCCTTGACATTGACATGTAATAGATAAAATGAAGAGATGCATAATGTGTAACACTTGGGATGAAAGGCTTATTAGAAGAGCAAGAGGAGTCTATCATCTATAAAGGTTGTCTTATACAAATTGGAATTCCATTAAATTTACTCAAAAAAATCACGAAGACGTGTCAGCTTGAAATCCAGTTTTTAGTTTTCATTTATAATGATGGTTTGTACCTTAATCGCACTCAAAAAATGTACTAATTCAAATTTAGTAAGATATCTTTTATAAACATGTGTTTATAATTTTGTATCATTCACATTAGTTGAGACTTTATTGTATTTTTTAGTTTCTTTAGTTTTTTTGGGTAGTTTTTTAGTTTTTTAGTTTTTTTTTTAGTTTTTTTGTGTGCATTCAAACATAAACACCCCTCATTCCTCATATTTACCTGATTTCCTTCGATCACTTGCACTTGCCTCTGAGATGAACGCATCAGCTTTCTTGAAAACGATGAATTTCTCAAATTCAGAATTACTATGTAGCAAATAAACAAAAATCAAGACTGATGTAGATACAAAAAAAAATCAAATTTCATTATTATTGAGGTCTGACATGTCAACGTTACCGAAAAGTCCATAAATTAGGGCACATAGAAAGGAATTAATAGTTAAATTAGTCAAATTACAATTTAACACAAAGAAATAAAGCATAGATTAGGACACGCACAAATGATTAAAGCTTTCTCAGTTACTGAGGTCTCCAATTTAACAAATTACTAATTAGGTCAAAGAAAATTCAATTCAAAAACTAGGCAACAAAAAGAGAGAGCAACTCTGCTGCCGTTCTCGCCGAGCAAACATCAAACAGTGTATCTTGCTCCATCCTGCAATACTCCGCGTCCCATTCTTTGAGGGCATCCTTTCACGAGAAAGATGAATATGAACTAGGGGAAATGACAAAGATGGGGTATGAACTACCACTCATTGACAAATCACGGTCCGAACTATGAAAATTGACCATTAAGAGCAATTTAAAAATATTTTACTTCTTAATTTCAAAATTAAGGGCAAGAAGATTTTTTCAATTCATTCATTTAGTTAACTTTTTTAATGGACGGAGTGATATTCCGTCAATTAAGTGTTATATGAGGATTAAAAAATTTTAAAATTGCCCTTAATTGTCAATTTTCATAGTTCGGACCGTGATTATCAATGGGTGGTAGTTCATACCCCTCTTTGTCATTTTCCCTATGAACTATCAAATAATAAGAAATGATAATTTGATATTTAGATAGTTACACAATGACGCTATGATTATACTTCAACGTCTTACTAAACTAGTATCTTTTATTGATTTGCCCTAATAAAAAAATCATTGGACGCTTATACCCTGTCAAATTTTCCACCTTTATGGCTTCATTTCAATCCTTAACAATATGAAGCTTATGAAAGTTTCACAACGAACGAGAAATAAAAAACATTTGAGGATGGATGAAGGACAAGTGCACATCAAAACTAAAGTACCTTTTCTGATTTGCCATGAAAAATCAAAACAAAATGAAAAAAAGACAATACAATCTTTTCCAATCAATCTGTCATTAAAAAAAAATCCTTCAAATTTTTCGACTCGTTTTATTTTCACCAAAATTTCATAAGAAGATCTAGAGTGCATTTTCATTTTTGACATTCAAATGTTGTTTACACTTATCAACCACCTGAAACGATGTCGTATTCTCAATGCGTGAAATATGGACTTGAGCCCACTAAGAGAAACCCAACTCCTTCCACCGTCATCAAACAAAAACAGAGCGGCAAGTTCGACAAAAACCTGTAAAAATATTCCGACACTACTTATTTTCACAATAACAGAGCTTCAATGGCGCCCTGCTTCAAACATCTACAAACAGGGCAAGACTGAAGCACCGATTCACACAAAACACACGAACACAAATGTCTACACGGCAGCAGCACCACACACGCCTCTCGACACCCGCATCCTCTGCACAACCCGACCACTCTATTTTCAGCACACCCCACGTCGCAGCATGACTCCGCGTCTTCTTCGGTATCATTGTTTGATTGAATGTATGATATTTGCAGCAGCATTTGGTTGATGGTTTTGTTGAGATGGATGACTTGTGCTTCTTTTTCGAGTGCGAGGTTCTGCCATTGGGTTTGCTCTGTTTTTGCGGTGTAGAGGATTAGTTCGAGTTGGGCTTCTCTGTTTTTGGCTCTGGCGATCTCTTCGTCTTTCTGAGCGAGAATGTGACGTGACGTGGAATCGATTCGGTTTAGAATTGAGGCTAAATCGCGCTTTCTCTGCTCCTGGATATTCAATCTCAGTCCCTCATACTGCAACAACAACAACAAAATCAAACCAAACCAAATCAAAATCAAGCCAAACCCAAAACAAAAATCAAAATTAAAATCAAGGTCAAATTAGAAAATAACCATCTCCTTATTTCAAACAATAAAGAAAAATTCGACCAAATAAAGTTTTTTTTTTTTTTTGATAAGGACCAAACAAACTTACCTGTGCTACCGAATTCTTTTTACGATCTCAAAAACTCGAATTCGAAAACAAAATTTATGAAAACTGAAACAAAAAGTCAAAAACTACTAAATTGAAAATTTGAGAAGTGAGACACATGATTTGAAATCAGGCGATAGTCGAAATAATATTTTTTGTAGAGAAGGAAACGGATTGATACCTGGGAGAAGATGTGTTGGTCGATTTGACTCTGTTCTTGGTGAAGCCTAGTGAGTGTGACCATATCAAAACAGATAGGATTCAAGCCGAGCCCATTGGCAGCAGCTACACTGCTCATGAAATCCTCCATGACAGCAGAGACTTGTAAAAAAAGCTTGTTTGTTAAGAAAGTGTGAATCGAAGAAGAGAGGAGAGTGAGAAAGGGAGGAGGAGGAGTCGGTCGGTGAATCAACGTTACATTTAAAGATTTGTCGAGTGGGGGGAATATGAAAAAAAATGGATGGGGTCCGATCAGAGTGGAGCATTTTCTGATCTGATGATGATGACGATACGTGAATTTGGGGTTTGCGGATTTTTGCAAAAAAGGAGATTTTAAATGCGACGATAGCGACATGCCAACCCGTTTAATGGGTTCATTAGGGATCTTAGGTTCGAGACATGCGATCACCATTTTCTCATAATTTATTGATTTTTTTTTTCTTCGTACCGTCTCGCACATGAATGTTTTCTAGATCTAATTGAGATGTCTTGAAAAAATTAAAAATTAATATAAATATATACTAGATGATAAAAACTATCACACTATGTATTATATATATATATAGTTAGGGGAGCGCTCGGTTGAGGCAAGGTTATAAAGAATGAGGCAGTAAGGCATGATCTTGGTCATTGATGATATTGATTTAATAGTTGAGATTTAAAGATGTGGTAGTGAGATTTTACTATTTGCTTTTTGCTTTTTACTGTTGGTAGTGGGTTTACTATTTGGACACGTGGTGGACCCACAAAGCACGAAGGAGTTAGATATGTGCTTCAGATCGTGCCTCACTGCCTTATTCTTATTTGACTTGCGTCACGTGGTGCTCATCTGTATAGTTATATCCTTTTATAAAAAAAAGTGAAGACAGTGACATATGTTGTTGAAACAGTTTTCCTCTGTTTTACTTCTCTTTTCATCACTGTAAAAAAGAAACAACAGAGATAAATCAGGTCAGAGTCAGATGATGACCTGCAGAATGGGAGTCAAATGCCATTTTTATCTTTTTTTTAACTGCCATTAGGCATTTAGGCCCACGCACGTTCTTTGGCTAGTAAATCGATTTATAACATTGTACTTAGCCACTATAATAACAATAACTACTACTCCCTCCGTCCCATTTTGTTTGTCCAAAAGGACAGTGGACACGGGAATTAAGAAAAGCAAATAAAGGACAATGAGAGAGGAAAAGTGGAGGAGAATGTATGTGAATGTGGGTCACGTACAGTAAATAAATGATAAATAAGAGAAGAAAAGTGGAGGAAAGTACAATTTTTTTAATAAAAATAATTTTTTAGTAGGAAAGAGATGATTGATTTGATTATTGAGTTATGTATATAAAAGGAAAGTGAACAAACATTAGGGGACACCCAAAAAGGAAAGTGGACAAACAAAATGGGACGGAGGGAGTAATATTTTGAATCGGATTTGGTGCATCAACTTTATTAAAATTACATCGTTTTGACATTCACAATGTTTAGCTGCCCTTTCCCCGAATTCTTGCCATAAAATAAGTGCAACTATATAACATATGCAAATGTATTTAATGTATATATTATAAAGTTAAATAGTCAATTATACCATAAATCAGATAAATATACGTAGTAAGTACAGTATTTATTTGAAGTTGAATGGAAAAAATTTGGGCATGGGGAAATGAGGGTGGGGATTCAAATGAGTCAGCTTTAAATGGTGTTTCCATGAAATGAGAGGCTTTGGACAATGTACTAGACATCATTATTCATGAGTCATGATGGAGATGTATGGTAAATAGTACGGTAATGGTGCAGCACTGACACACTGGGAGATAAATACTGTAAAAATAGTGGTGGAACTGAAAAGAAATCAATCTTAAAGAAAAGAAACATGAATCTTGGGATGTGTTGGAGTCTGGTCTTTGTACTGCTTTTGTTTGGTTTCTTTTTTTTCATTCATTAATTGAAAAACTACATTCACGCCACAGTCCATGTGAATCTTGTGACATGTTGAAGTTGAATATATTGAATTTGCTATAGGAAACTGCATTCATGGGTCTTCTGTCCTCTTCCACTTAAAAAAATGAAGCCTAGCCTATGTGCCACGTCAATGTACGGACATGGACAGAACAATATGATGTTTTATGATTTTAAGGTGATGGTGAACAGAACAAAGAGATCGTTTGGTGCTGAAGTTGTCCCTACACACAAATTGATGGGAGACATGGGAATGGCATGACTTTATTAGTAGTCTACTCTACTCGGTGCGTGATGTTAATTTCATCTTTCAAATGGGTCGGTCCTATTTGCTGTGATTGTTGAACCCCAAACAATGAAAATGTGGTGGGGGTAGTAGAGAAATAGGGACCAGAACTGGTCACTCTGACTTCAATATTATTTGTGTATAAAAATTGACCATTAAACAAGAAATAATGGCTGTGGTTGTAGCTGTGGACTGTCCTATGCAGATCTACACTCCACCCAACTAGCGAAGCTCTTTTTTCTATGGTTGATGGACGCTCCATTATGAATCCCTTCATATTTATGAACATTGGTTTCTACTTCTTCACAAACAAGTCAGCAAGTGCACAACACAATGCACTTACCTACTTTGAAAATGAGTCCATTCCCAAACTTGTCACCATATGGGCCTGACTGCATGTACTGAACTGTATCAATCCGATCGGAGAGCTTGATATATGTATTGAATTATAGAGAAGCGATCAAATGAGGCAGCACCCACTAAAGTGAGGCACGATCTTGTGCGTCCATCTCAACCGTCAAACGCACCTGATCGCGCCACTTGTCCAAGAGTTGCGTTCATACTACTTTTGACAAAGTAGTGCGAACGCGCCAAAGTGAGTTGGACAACTCGAGTCGATCAACGGCTCGAATCGAACCTCACTGCCTCATTCTTACAACCATGCCTCAACCGAGTGCTCCCCTTGAATTATTACTGAATTATTTCCTTAACATGTTTCATAGTTTAATTTTTATTTTGGTTATTTATATTGTAAAAATCGAATTGGCTATATGTTAATGAAAAGGTAACTGAGTTATTATCATCTTTACTTATTTTGCATCCACTTGATTTCGATACAAACAAAAAATGAATATAAATAACTGGGCTACAAATGTTTTAACCATAAGGCCCATTTATTGGCCCGAAATTTGAGCTGACCACACTAAACCCGGGCCCATTTCTTATGTACGTCATCACTACAATACAAGACTGAAGACTTTATTATCAAATACTACGGAGTACTTGATACTGTTCTAATCATAAGTTGACTTCATTAATGCATGTTTATAATTTTTTGCCTTCATTTGATCTACTGGGTAAGCATCAGCGAATATATATATTCAGTTTTCTCATTCAGCTTACCTTCTAATCACCCCAAAAACCGCTTTCCATTGATTAAAGGGGGTAAGCATGATGAGAAAACATGCAACTCTTGATATTAATCCACACGAATATCAAACTACCGGACAAAAAGGTCACCCCAAACTCAAAAGATACACACTACACACTACAAAATACTAAAGTGACAAACTTCCACATCTCAGATTAGCAAAACATCATCATCAGATGTTAATATTAGGGCACAAAAAATTTAATTCAAAAACTATGCAACAAAATAAGTGAGACGCTCTGCTGCCGTCGTCACTGAGTGAGCATCGAACAATGTGTCATGGTCCATCTTGCAATTGTTCAGATTCTGCTGCCGTGAGCTTCATGGTCATCTTTATCGAACAATGTGAGAAGCACAGTCCTCCCTGAATACTGTAACAAAGCAGAGTTGCCTCACTTGGCGTCGACTTCTTCGGATTCATTTTACACCAACCCCTTTTGACTGTGCTTTGTTGAGACAGGGACGGAACGCGTGTAATTGGATATTTAAAAAGAAATCCATTTTTTTTGATGAAAATAAAAAATAAAAAAATCCATTTATATAATATAAATTTAACATGTCTTTAAAATTTAGTAAGATATCTTTTATAAACAAGCGTTTTTATCATTTACATTTTTTCGATGGGTGCCATGAAAAGGTTTACATGAAAGACTGAAAACTGGACGATAATATAAATGAAATTGAATAACATCCAGTCAGAAGCAGGAAATCTAAACTGTTCTGACTCATCTAGCGGCCACTAGCAATATCAACTGCATCCTTGTCGTTCCTTCGACTAGCACTGGAACTCCCCTGGCGACAAGTAAACACCGGGGAACTAACTTAACTAAGAAAACTACAACTCAGTCCGCAACGCCTGAGATTAACACCCTCTTAAGCGGAGAACACTTAGAGGGACTAGAAACACACCAAATAGGTACAACAAAAAACTGCAACCCGATGGAGACCGGCCAAAACAGCTACAACCCATTAGGGGTGGGCGTGGGACGGGTTGTGCTTGGTCCTAACCCGGCCCGAAATAATGATCGGGTCATTTATTCGAACCCTAACCCGACCCGAAAGACCGGGTCAATTATGTGAACCCGACCCTAAAACTAAATTTTTTAAAAGGCATAAAACATTCATGGTCATCTATCTGATATAAATACTTTAAAGTTTAGTATTACAGTTTTATTTTTCATTGCAAATCAATTACCTATTAATATGTAGTGTGAGGGGAGCACTCGGTTGAGGCAGGGTTTGTAGAATGAGGCACGTGAGGCACGATATGGGCCACTCATTTAGATGATGTGGCAGGGAATAGTACCGGAATAGTATTTTACTTTTTGCTTTTTGAATAGTGCAGGATTTTGATAGTGGGACACGTGACGCACCCACAAAGCACGGGGGTTTAGATGTGTGGCTCAGATCGTGCCTCACTGCCTCATTCTTAGAAGGTGTGCCTCATTTGAACGCTCATCTGTAGTGTGATATATCACGAGAACACAAATAAATTTTTATTCATATGAGGTATAAGGTTTGAATCTCATTAAAAATCTAGTATTTTTTATAATACTTATGAAATCGGGTAATCCGAGCCTCAACCCTAACCCGACCCGAAAATTATACCGGATTGGTTAAGTGGACCCTAACACGACATTAAGTGGACCGGGTCGGACCGGATTATCGGGTCGGGTTTTGTCCACCCCTACAACCCATGGCGAAAGCCAACGCAGCCGCACCGCCCATCCACCACCTTCACAACATGTCAATCCGACTCGGCGAAAACCGATCGGCCAAGCAAATATTTACACCAAAAAACAGCAACCTGACGGAGACCGCCGCCCAGCCACAACCATGGCATCAGCCAACCCAGCCAGCTTGCGTCGCACCGCCGTCCAACCACCTGAAGCGCCACCACCAGCTTCCGCCGTCCCCACCACCAAAACCGCACAACCCAAGCCAGGGAGAGTTCCGGGTTGAGGCTAGTGTAGATGGTGGGAGCGGGGGTGGATCAGGCGGAGGTGGTGGATTAAACGGAAATTTGGAAAAACGCACTAAGCTTTGGGAGAGTTCTTTAGGCTAGGAGAGAGAAAACTGTTTTTATCATTTACATTTGAGAGTATAAATTATACTCACGTCTCTTCTGTCCAGGTATCATTCATTTTTTTTAATTTATGAAATTTATGAATTTTTTTAGTTTTCTACTTCTTTTTTTTGTGTATTCGCATTAACTTCATACCGAAGAAACCAATTTTTACTAACAAGTCACTCGCTATCTATTATCATAAGTTACTTCGTTAACGCACAATCATCAGCTGTGAATTAATTCATGTTTGTAATCTCAAGCATCAGCACATATATCCAGTTAGGTACAAAAAAGAAAACAGATCCAACAAGCCTCCCATAATCCAATTTTCTGATTCAGCTTTCCTTCTAATCACACCAAAAGCCGCTTTCCATTGATTAAACATTAAAGGGACAAGCATGATGAGAAAACAGACAACTCTAGATTGCAACTCTTTTGATATTTATTCCACAGGAATGACAAAAAGGCCACCTCAAACTCAAAAGATACACAGTACTACAAAGTAACAAAGTGACAAAGTTTCCACATCGCATTAGCAGAATTCTAAGAAAGCTCAAGAACCACAGAGATCGAGCAGAGAGCTAAGAGCTTTATTTAACCGGAGTTCATCAGACATTTAGGTGAACATGATGGTAGAAAAAGACAAACACAACTATGGCTAGCTGCTTGTGCTTGATGATGATATTATAGTGTATCTGAGAACAGTAGTTGTTGATTAGCAACAAGTAGTATAAGTCAAAGGCTCCAGTTAGCAGAGACTTACTTAGCAGAAGCAGTTAGCTCTATCTTGGATGACATCAAATCCCATTTCATCAGGATCAGTGGCTTGCACCTCATAGTGAATCCCATCCAGAGCTCTCCTCAGCCCATCCTTGGACGTAGCGTACAATATCTTCGCCCTAATCCTCGACGCCGTCGGAGACCTTTTGTACACAATCAATTACAAATATCAGAAATTCAGAATCCCGAGAAATCTAGGGTTTCTTATCATACGCATTACCCCTAATTGGTAATTGTTGAAAGAATTGGTACATGAGATTTGGAAATCGGACCATGCGATGAAGAAGATCTTGCTCTTGCGGCAGTTATCGACGGTGACGAAATCGAAGTCGAAGACGGCGTAGCGACAGTCGTCTTTAGGTAAAGAAGCGGTGAGATCAGCGTAATTTTCGCCGGCTCCGCCAACTTTATCGACAGTGAGTTCTCGAGACTTCTCATCGATCTTGAAAACGATGTACCTGTGGATTTTCTTCCACTTCATCGCCATGAACGAGCTCTTGCACTCATCCGTCAAGCACATCGCCGTCGTTGCCTGCATACTAAAACACGTCAAAAATCTCACAAATAAAAACAAAAGAGCGATCGCCGATCGCATAAGCACGCCACCGTGTCGGCCGATTGAGAGTCGAGTTGTACCATTTTGAAGGCCATCGCCATGGTTGGTGGTGGTTCGTTTTCTGTGCTTTTAGGAGCAAAGTGACGAATGAAATTCGACTGGGGGTGATGGAGAAGGAATGCTCGTTTTATTAATTTATATACGCGAAAAATCGACGCTGATGGTAATTTCGTCACATGATAAGATGTCCGTGGTTAACGAACATATCAATATTTAAGTTTTATTTGTTTTTTTTATACACAACTCAAACAATTGAATTTAAAGGCAGTACGGGGCATGCTAGTCGAAGAGTTATCCATGATTCCTTAAAGTCGGGTTCGAGTTCTTTCCCTCTTCCTCGTCCCACCTCTCGAGCGTGGATATGAGTGTAAAGGTGTCCGATAAGACTTGTGCTTCAAATGTCGAAGAATGTACCAATGATTTCAAGTGGTAGATATGAGTGGATACATGATAAATGTGTCGGTGACCTGTGTTTCAAGATGCGAATAAATATACCGATGTATAGAGTTTCAAATATAAATATATATGTACTAGATTGATAAAGGTTATCGCGATATGTAATGTAATGTAATATTATAAATCGTTGTACTCCTTCATTGAAAAAAAATTGAACTTGGAGAAAATGAAACATTTATTTCTGATATTTTACTCAAAGTGTTACAAAATTAGGGACTCGAGATAAGCACGAAATAAAGTGTGCGCTATTGATTGCTTTGTGGAATAAAATCTGGTGCAGCAAAGCTATTAACAGTCATTTAAGTAAAACGACGTAGTTTAATGTATTTAAATATAAAACTAGGTAGTTTTAAATGAAACTTCGTAGTTTTAAAAAAGGGTTCAGTAATTAATTTAGGGATTTTATAAATGAAATGACGTAGTTTTAATGTTGTTTTATCAAAACTACGTCGTTTCAAATGGCTGTAAATAGACTTGCTGCACGAGATATGAATCCTTGCTCTGTCTTCTTTGATGAAGGATCAATAAATATTATCAATTTTCAAACGAAAATAAAGTAAATTTACGAGCATCTATTTTCACATTTTCATTCATAATCTCGTTGATTTTCGGGGGCATTGTGTAAATTTCTTTTGCTCATGTTCCTAATCAAATCAATTTGTAAATGATTTTTTCGAAATACTAGTCTTCCTTAAGTTGTTGCTGTAAATACAAAGCTTATCATCATCAAGTTTGTAGTTGTATTAGTGAAGAACAGTGTCACGCAATAATGCAATAATAATCGAACAGAAACGAGTGAGAATGAGTGGTGAGTAGATACAACAAGCCATATGCTTCTAAAATCCTTAATCAGGAGTCAGGACACCCCATCCATCAAAAAAAAAACTGTTACTCGATCCGTTGATTGCGTCTTTCTTTAGGATAATTGTTGGTCCCATGCCAACATTGGATCGATCAAACACCTTCACATTCCCAATCTCAACTCTTTGCTTGAACGTCAAGCAAACAAATTAGTCTACTGTTTACCAAAAGAAGAGAAGCTCCTCGATCCAAATGCACTTGTACTTAAGTGTCACTAGATGATTTACACAGCCTAAAAAATTGCCTCGGCAGCAAGTGTCCCAATGTTGTGCAGCAATCCCGACGACACGGCCGGTGACAAGTTTTACACATACAGAAGAGAAACAAATTGTGCGGAGACAAACACTAGAAACCAATCAAGAATTACAAACTAGCCCACATGGTCGCCCAATTTAAGGATGGCCCCCATGACTAGGGAGTATAAAGAAAAAACCTAGTAGAGGCCATACATTGCCAGCTCTAATACTGATCACAACTTTCCATTTGGTTGATTGATCCAACCTAACCTAGCAAGGTAAATAGGTTTGTGGATGCTAGATTAACCTGTTCCAAATGGCCACACTTGGATCTGGCGTTTTACCTATGGAATTTTCCTCGGCCTATAATTGTAAATCTCTCACTTAAAAGTAATCAGTACCAATATGATTCAGAGGACATTAAGCTACATGGTGAAAATTCTTTAAAGGTTGTGATGTTCAAGGATACTCTGAATTCCTTATACGAAGCATATGTGGATAGATGGTCGAGTCAAACTAGTTCAAGAGATCATGTGAATGAGGGATGCTCATATTCTCAAGATGAAGATACATTATTTCAAAATTTTGATTCTTTATACAATAATGCCCCACTAGTTCAAGTGTTAGAAATGAAAATGCAAAGCTACTTGGATGAGCAAAGGCTAGATAGAAAGATGGAGCTAGATGTGTTGGGTTGGTGGAATAAAGAGGAGTTTAGGTACCCCATTCTTTCTCGTTTGGCGGGTGACATGTTGATGATACCTGTTTCAACGGTTGCATCTGAGTCTGCTTTAGCACTGTCGGTAGAGTACTTGATCAGTACCGTAGTTCATTGCTATCAGAAACCGTGCAGGCATTATTGTGCTCTAGAGATTGTTGTTTAGCAAGAAAGCTCAAGACTCGTCGTTTGTGGACTCACTCATTGAAGATGTTTTGGATTTAACTAGTGATCGAGGAAACGAATGTGGATGATGTCCTGGAGGGAATCAAGTGGTTCATTTTACATGTCTTACAATTACTTTTTGTGAGTGATTTGTATCGAAGAATTATTTATTTCAGTTTTAACGCTTCTATTCATGAGAAAAAAAAGATTCAGATGTGCCTCGATTGGATCACATTTTCTCTAAACAGGCTATGTCGTGGCCAACTAGAGCACGAATGAACTACACAACATACATAGCACTGAGCTTGTGAATGTTCGTGCTATACTATTGAGCTACTTACCATCATTCCGCGTTCAAATCACTTGGAGGAACATCTCCGCAATCAGCAATGACGACCTTCTTCCTGGGCTTCCCATTATATGTACCAGCTCCACCTTCTATAGCGTACACTAGGTCCATCCCTTGAATAACCCTTCCGAAGACCACATGTTCTCCGTCAAGCCTAGATATAAAAGTTTAGTGTAGTGTATGAAACTTTATTTAAGGTCAAAACATGGATAAGTAGGCTTTCACTCTTGAAGTAATAAGTCGTGTTGGAAAGATTTAACTGAATCACAAAAATAAACCTTACCAACTGGCCTTGATGGTGGTAATGAAGAATTGGGAGCCATTTGAATCCGGTCCAGTGTTTGCCATGGAAACAGTACCTAAGCACGAAAAGGCAAAGTTACACATGTAGGACTAGTCAACTGAGTTGCATGAGAGAAAGCTACGCTCGAGAATACAATCGTAGAAAAAACAATAACTCAGAAACGTAATAAAATAAGAGAGGTTGAAAAAGGATTAGGACTATAGGACCTGCTGCAGAATGCTTTAGCTTGAAATTTTCATCGCGGAAAGTACCCGAATAGATGGATTGGCTTCCTCTGCCGTTGTTATACAGAACGTCTCCTCCTTGAATGACAAAACCGGACACTATGCGGTGAAACAGTGTTCCTTTGTAGCTGAGGCTCGTTTCATTTAAATCCTTTTTCTCCCCTGTAAAGATATGAAAAAGACGAGAGTATTGAAATAATTCTATCCATTAATAATCACTTCAACTGCGGGAGAAAAGATTGAAATTTTTCGCATTGTTTCAATATCAAGCATTTAATAGAACATTCTCTCTGCAGACTCGAACTAAATTCCAGGGGCAGTTTGTTAACCTAACCAGAGCAGACTGAACAAAAAAAATTCGGAATCAAGCAGCGCATTAAACAATTCAAACACTACATCTCATTTCAAATTGCGTGATTAGCACAGATAAAAGTTTTTGGGTTGGGGGCTAAAATACGACAACCATACACGTTATGAGAACCTTTAAGCCGAATAGTGTTGGTTTTCCCTTAGCAATTGTCCAAGAAATAAAACAATATGTATCATACCTATGCATAAGGCCCTGAAATTTTCTGCGAAGGAAAAAACAATAGCAGAAGTGTCAGTGTGTAAGTTTAGAAAACAAGTCACATTAGCATCAAAACTCAGGCTATCAACACCTAGAATCTTCTAGATATATAGAACAAACAGTCCTATTTTACTCTGAAATTGAAAGAGACAAAAAACCACAACAAAACGAACAATGGAAATAAAAACACATCGACGCCGAAATTGCCAAGCAGGAATGAGATTTGACATGAGTGGTGAATTCTGTATTACTTATTTGCTAGCAGGGTCAACGGGAGAATGATTTCCTCTATGTCATAAAATATGATTGTACGTCATAGCTCAGCTCACAATTCATATGTGAAGTCGAGCGGCCCATGCAAATGGCAATCAGAGTAAAATCTGATGCATAACAGTAAAAGTACAAGTGAAAGCCTGCATATATGTTATGTCTAAGTCTCGTTTTGAAATTAATAATACAAAGCGTACCAACAGTCTTTGGGACGACATTGCCGTACAATCCAATCACAAGCTTGCCTACAAGATTCAAGAAATTGATGTCAGCATACAGACTTTTGATAAAATTAATGGGGTGGAAAACTATACACAGACAATAATTTCAAACCACTGAGAAGCTTTTGTTCGCATACTAGGCATTTCATAGACACAACTAGTTTTCAAGGTTGTATCTGTCCCTCAACGACTCTACCCATTCCAGGATCTGTCCTCATAACTTAATGATAAGTTCATATCTTAGTTACTTTACTCTAGCTATTCACAGAGCACAAAACTTTGAGAATCCACAAAATATATTCTCTATAAAAATTCATAGGTTATGACGCTGGTCTATCTTAGCACACATAACTGTATAGCTTCTATTAGTTGTTTAACGATGCACCATGTGCAAGCCATTGAATATAAATTGACCGAAAGAGAACTGATCAAACGGGAATGCAAGGACAACTTTCATTAGATAAACTTGTACAAAGCTAAATAGAGCCTTTACCATAATGTTGCCCGTCGATATCGATATCCATAAACACCCTATGTGTTATACTAGGTACATCCTCTTTCTCCTTTCGAAAATCCTGAATGTCAAGCGCATAAGCAATATGTATTAGACATCCGAGATATATCACAATGAGCACTTCAAGTTAATGTAACCAACTAGTAAAAAGCTCAGTAAAAGAGAACTCTTCTCAGATTTTTGACATTTTATACACCTACTATCATATCAAGCATAAGCAAATGTAGCAATGAAAACCAACACATTGTTCATCAAGATTAGAGCATCAGCTATGAGATTTGAAATTCGAAATCAAGCAACACTGAGATGCACAATTACAGTTTACAATACCAAAAAAAACAATTACATTAAAATTTTCAAACTCGGATCCCCCCAAATGAGAAAAAAAAACCTAGCATTAAGCGAGAATTGGGAAATACCAGTTGAGTGAGGGCGAGAGCTGAGATGATGATGACGGAAGCAAAGAAGATGACGAGATAACACCGGCGAGGGCGCGTGAATGTCGAGATCTCTCCATTCATTTTCCCCAATCTGCTGGGTTAGGCCTGCAACTGAGACTCCTTAGAAAAATGCTCAGTTGAAGAGACGCCAATCACCACGTGCAATGCAAAGAGCATAAGTCCAGTTGAGATACCCAAATAACAACACTCTTTCGCTATGTGACCAGTTGTGATAGCTTCACAAATAAAATTGCATCATCCATCAGGAGTTTGAGGACAATTTATGAGAAAGAAAAAAGCCCGGAGTAGCACATTTGCTAAATGTTGCAAGTGTTAAAATAAAGTGTCCTATTTAATCGATTTCCTTTTGGTTCAAATGAAATTTATGACATAATAAACTATATTATTTTAAATTTAACAAAATTATTTTAACACTCGCAGTATTTAACTGTGTTTGCGCTCGAAATATCGACAGTTTACGAGGTATGGAAGAGACCTTGGACCTCAATAATGCAGCTAGTGAGCCGAAAACCCACATGGGTATCCTGCCATTTGGGCTCTTGGGTTAAAAGCGGAGTTAAAAAGACAAAAATGTCAACCAAAAAAATAAAAAGACAAAAATTATTCATCAAAAAAATAAAAAGACAAAATCGATTCACTATGTCGGCGCCCAAATAAAATCAGTTAATAGAATAGAAAAAATGCAGTCCAGATAAATTAAAATATAAATTTTTTATTGTTTGGATATCATATCTTCTAAAATTGGAAACTGAACGTTTTCAAAACTCAAAAGTACATAAAATTAGGTAGTTTATATGATGCAATAACTTGAAATTCAACTGAACTAACAAAATTCTTTTTTTTTAAATAGTGGATTTACATCATATAGGACAAATCAAGGAATTCATCGTATACACGATATTTCTCGAGTACATATATATTTCTAGCCTATTTGAGCACAACCACGTAAAGGGCACCACCCGGATTTGAACTTAAGTAACTCGATTAAGCGCAGGCCATATCACGATATTTCTCGAGTACATATATATTTCTAGCCTATTTGAGCACAACCACGTAAAGGGCACCACCCGGATTTGAACTTAAGTAACTCGATTAAGCGCAGGCCATATTGGCTCCTCTAACTTTTGAAACCCACGAATCGACAAACACCTCCATGGAAGGACCTTAGCACTACTTAAGCACGCCTCCGCGAGATGGAAGTACCTACAAACATCCACAAAGAACGAGGAAAAGAAAAGAAAAGAAAAGAGAAAGAGGAAAACATCCACAAAGAATGTAGGAAGAGTCCGCACAATATGTGGGACAAAGAAAATTACACAAAATTATGGAAAAGAAAAGTGTCACGATAGGGTTTGAAGTACTCAACCAACTCATCCACTTGTTGCCAACTGAACTAACAAAATTTAATGCCTACAAACATAATAAAATAATATTATTAATATTACTTTTTTTTTACATGTCTTGTGAAACCTTATCTTTGTCATGAAAGTCACTCGTATTTAAAAAGATATTTTCTCATGCAAGATGTAGTTGAGGAATCAATATCATATGCTAAAACTTGAATGAAGCTGAAGCTCTCTTCTCTGCACTGCAGGCCTACTGCCGCAACAAGTGCAATTTTATCTCATTGAATAAATATTCCTGCAATGTGCATTGCTTAAATGACGCCACTTAGATCAGTTCAGGTAACACCGAGACAACACAGCTTCTGTTCGGTTCGATTCAGTTCAGTCTGATCAACTTAGAATTTTAAATCATATCTGCACCGAAACCGAAATGGATCTTTAAAAGCTCTCAAGCCTTCCAGCTACCAAGTTTGACAAAATGCGTTTTCGCCTTAAAAGACTTAGATCATAACTTAGCCCACATTGTCAGTTCTTGTACATTCCATTTCGGTAACTTCTGACCCAAGTAATTGCTACATGCTCCCTACGTTAACTGTTCCATCATTCGGTTAAAATTTGTGCCCGAAATCTGTAATTACTTCATCAATGTTTGTCAGAATAATTTCAGATACGAACATTCTTTTCGAACTTGCTATTGTCGAACTCTGAGAACGTACCGATTTAACGACTAAAGTTATTTACTTTCAAAAAATAGTTTATTTTCTAAAAAAAAAATTCTCCTTTGTATACTTATGACCATAAAACAAAGTTTTTTTTGTATGAAAAAATTCCACCGTCAACTCAGGACTATAACCTTTAAATCACTACCCTTTCTGGAAAGCCTGTGATATGTGTACTAATGTGAAATGGTTACATGGAAAGTCCTCTTTGGTACGATCCCCTTATTCTGCGCAAGAGATGCCGAGAACTACCCATCAATTCTAACTAGTCCATTTATGATTGTTCACTCTAGATCCAAAAATGCCACAAAAACTCATAAATGGATGCAGTTGGGGAGTTAAGTGCACATGATCATCTTATTTATAAGTTACCACTTGTAACTAAAAAGTGCATCACTTCATCTGATGTCTGTTTCCAGCAGCCCTTTCTCTCCTTGAACTTATTATTCACATTCCCTCCACCTTATTATTTTCATGGATGCTCCGACGCGCTCTTGGCTTCTGCTGTTAGCCATTTTCTACGCCGCAGCTGTTTATAAGGCCAATGCCGCGACTATAGTCACTGGCACTGTCTTCTGTGACCAGTGCAAAGATGGTCACCTTTCGTTGTTCGATTATCCCCTCTCTGGTAAGAGACTAAAATCAACTGAACTAGCGACGAAATTCAATAGTAAATTGTTATTTTTTTACAACTGAACTAATGAAATTTAAAATTTCTTTTTTTTTAGCGATTTTTTATATGAACTAGCGAAATTAAACAGTAAGTAACGTTGAATGTGGTGCAGGTATAAAGGTGGCAGTAGCATGTCCTGGATCAGACCAGCAAGGGACAGTAGTAGGCGAAGAGACGACCAACTGGCTTGGAACCTACTCTATCAAGTTCGATGGCACGCCGGATTTGAGCAGCTGTTTTGTCCAGGTTACAGGCAGCAATGGAGACACACACAACTGCGCCGCGGCGGCTGGACCAGCACGGAGGCTGAGAGCTTTGTTTAAATTTTTTGACTATGCATTTTACTCGGTTGATTCTTTGCTTTCTCAGCCTCCACAGCCCTTGTCATTCTGCCCAAGACCAACCTCCCCTGCACCACAACCAACTCCTAGCCCCGTCGTCCCTGACCCTGTCGCCCCACCGTCGCCCCCAACTCCGCCGCCACTTTATACATTTCCACCTGCCTTTGGCCTTCCACCAATGCCACCAATGCCTTACTCTGAAGCCTCAGCTTGCCCATTTCAGTAAGTAAACCAATGACTTCCTTTCGTTTAAAACGCTCCGTTTGGTTCATGGAAAATTTGAATAATTTTTTTTAAAGAAAACTAAAAAATCTATATTTGATTTGTCATCAAAATTTTGAATAACTCACGTAATATAAATTTTTTTCATACAACTTTTTCCCTCAGTTTGGATGTTGACAAATTTAGTGGAAAGAAATTAGATGGAAATTTCAAAGAAAAATAGTTTATCCATGGAAAATTGAGTGGAAAATTTTGTATTACATTCTTTCTATTTTGTTTTGCTTTTCCATGTCAAATGAACAAGCTACTTGGTTTTCAATCAAAATTTCTTTCCATCCCTCATATTTTCCATGATCCAAACGGCGCGTTTATAACTTTTTTTTTTCATTTACTAAAATTTTGTGGCAGGAACTGGACAATGGAGGAGAACAGATGCTACTGGAGAGCAGTAAACCCCGACACGAAGGTGGCAGTGCTATTCGGGCCACTGGTGGCGGAGAGATACGGAACAGACATGACAATGTGGCAAAGCTTGCAAGGAAGAGATGACAACCTTTACCGCACACTTCTGCGAGAAGGCACAACTGCATATCTGAACTCATTCAACAGCCTTCAGTTCCCATACAACACACTTGCTGTGGTGGAACATATGAACTCAGCTCTAGCCGGGTCTGAGCGCCTCGTCCTCGTTACTGCGTTGCGGTTTAAGAGAGCCAATAGTGGGTACAATGGGAATACTCCTTGCAGATTCACACCCTGCAAATGAGATTTATTTTTAAAATCAGATTATTAAATGAAATATATATACACATAAAGTATATATATTAGTATTAATTACTCTCAGCGCTTTGATCGAGTAATCATATTTATCATACTGCACTATTTTGTGCATTTATTGATGCTAAATGCCATATATGGAAAGATATTTGAAGGAAAAAGATACGGTGCAGCGTATTCAAATGCTACAAATGTCAAAACATCATCGTTTTCAATAAAAAAGACGTGGTTTCGATTGACTTTTTTAGAATATAACAACAAGATGTTGGTGCAAATGTGGTTGCTTCAGCTTAGAAATGGGTAAGAATAACCAACAAGTTCCCCAAACACTTATAACCAAAATAATTTCAGAAAGTCCAAAAACAGAACAGATTTATCAATCTATTTTTACTTTATCAATCGATCGATAACCGCCACGATTTTGAAAACTGCTTCATCTGACAGCCCATATTATGCGTCTTTGATTTTATTTTTTGTATAAAAAATGCCTCATAAGATCTGCTCAGATGAGTAAATGCCAGAACATCTGCATTTTAGTTGCCAATGTACCAGGAAATGTTTCCTTAACTACAGGACACTGGCAGTGGACCACAATTTGAGACTTGATTTGATTCAGACAAAATTTACTGCAGTCCTTGAAACTCAGTGTTCGTGCTCGCGCAGGTTATTGTTCCTTTTGTCAGCAATTTATTTTGTCCAAGAAATTTCATTCATTCATATTTTATGCTTCGCTTGTTTAATTTTTAAATTAACATTTCTCTGTTGTGTAAACAATTCCAGCAATAAGTTTGAAATTCTTCGTTTAACTTAATTTGCCATTATTTACATCTACATGCCTAGAAATGTATACGAAAACAGAAAAAGATCCGGTGCTGCACAACCAAATGCTGACGAGTGTTAACCCGGCAACAAATGAATAATAATCTACAAAATACCATATTGTATATATAAAATGCAGAAACCAAACCGTTACAGAGCGAAATACAGAAAAATAATAATCTGAAAACATATGACTGGCATTCCTTCATTTAGGCCAGAATCACACGGTGAAAGTAAACATTACAGCCCGAAACACAACTTATTATTCAGTCCTGATGCATGTGCGACGGTTTCTGTCGTCATGGCTTATGGAAGGGCAGCATGAGGAGGGAACAAGGGCTTCTTGTAAATGGGAGGACAAGGCTTTTTAGGGATAGTGAACTTAGGGATGGAGGGATGAGTATAAATGGGCTTCGGGATTGTGAACTTAGGGATGGCGATCGGCTTCTTCTTGATGACCGGGAATGGGTGAGGGTGAACGTAAGGCTTCTTTTTTATCACGGGGATTGAGATCGGAGGAATCGGGTGTTTCTTGATTACAACAACGGGGATCGGTGGAAGTGGATGTTTTTTGATTGTTGGGTATTTGTGGAAGGGATCATGTTTGTGGAAAAATTCTTTTTTCTTGTGGAAGAAATCTTTTTTCTTTTGGAAAAAATTCGTCGGCTCAAGAACCTGATCATTTTCGTTCTCATCGATTTTTTCAGGCTCGGCGTTGGAGAAGCTCAGAGCTGTAACGGCGAGGAAGAGAAGGACCAGGAAGGCATATGATCGCGACGCCATTGGAAGAATCAGAGGAAGGAAGTGAGGGAGTTGTGGAGGTGAAGTGAGGAGCTTGGGTAAGGTTTTATTGAGGGGAAGAGTAGGGTTGGGGGAATGTTTAATGCCGCGGAAACGGATGATGGATGAGACAGGGAATCGGGATCGAATCATTAATGTGGGGCATTCGGTTAAGTGTTTATGAGGCTGGTTGATCACTCACACATGTGGTAGTGTTGAATGAGAGTTTACTGA
This sequence comes from Rhodiola chrysanthemifolia, assembly GCA_033675395.1. Classification (NCBI taxonomy): domain Eukaryota; kingdom Viridiplantae; phylum Streptophyta; class Magnoliopsida; order Saxifragales; family Crassulaceae; genus Rhodiola; species Rhodiola chrysanthemifolia. Next base: position 4,619,620 of record CM066207.1, read on the forward strand.
ATTGAATGAGTTTTCTCAACTGCATGGTCTTATAACAACTACTTAAAACTATGAGTTCGATTTGAGTGGCTTTCAGTGTTTAAAATAGAAAAAGTTACAGAAGGACAGTGGTCTAACTGTTATAGTTTTAATCAAATTATTAGAAGTTCGATAATTCGAAATCCCTTAGATGTATCTTATGACATTATAAAATAGTATACAAGCGTTGATTATTGGCCGTCTCGACCAAGTTAAAATTGAAATATTCCAATTTTAAGTGTTTTGTTAAGGGTTAATTATGGGTTGATTAGTGGTAAGCTTATTTTTATTTGGAGCCTTTGTAACTAAATATGACAAGCTTTTTATAGAGTAGTAAATTTGGAAAAGGTGTTAGTTCATGCACCGAAATGTAATTTTCCGTTTAATTAGCATGCATAAGTTGGTGAGAGATACACTTAATAGCCACAGATCATCATTAATGAATGAAACCAACATTTTGGTTGGAACATTTTCTGTCATAATCGAACTGTTGACCGAAATTACAATTATGCAATTAGACCAACCAAACAAACTGATTAGAAATATAAGATACCAAAAATCAAACTATTTTGATTGTTTTCGCGAACAAGGTGCTGGTCGAGTTAGTTTGAACTCTTGACAAATTGTCAGGTCAAGGATTCGAGTCCCTTGAACGCGTGGATGCTGATTTCAAGTTCATGCTTCTCAGTATGGATATTTCAAATTTGTAAACATCTCTCAAAATGTTACAACAGAGTGACATGCCATATTCGTTTCTCAGCGCGATCAAATGATCAGTTCAACGAAATAGCATTAACAAGAGTTACCCGATGAGTGCATATCAGTGCCACCTGCAATTAACTGACGGATGTTGCTAATCTACTTCTTCTTCTTTGATTTGCTCGACAATGACTGAGTATATGCAGTTCCCTGGAGATGAGAGACGTGAACAGTTCAGTTGTAGTAAGCGTAACATTTACAAGGCTCATCAAATCAGTGCAAGTATTATGCTAGAGTAACGGTATCCCCGTTAGCGTACCTGTAGCCACTCATCCATCGAAGCATCTGTAGTTTTAGTCCCAACTTCAACCTTTGCACCTCTCTTAGATTTCTACATAGAAAACGAAGGTCAATGGTTATAAGTTGGAATGCTGAAAGTATAAACGAATATATTCGCAGATAAAAGTTTTTTTTTTTTTTTTTGCCATGAGGGTTTGTTCGAGTACCTTAGAAAATTGCTGTATTTGAGCACGGACCCATACTCCAAGTAATATCAGAAGGGCGATTCCGAGAGTCACTAGAAATACAGATTCGACACTGAAAAGATTGCCGGATTCGACAACTTCAATGGTGCCGTTGTAGAATGTGCTCTGGTATGGATTCTGATCTATTTCGTAAATGATGGTTCCCACGAGATCAAAAGTTCCAGCCTGTATTACAATTCGAATGGTCAAACTCAGACCAAATATAGTTTCATAAATTCACCGTAATAGGAGAAATATGCTATATGATCAATCTGGAATTTATGTCCGTTATGTAGAGCTACAAATTGATTGTTGGTGATGTATATACCTGCAAGTACTTGCTAACAGCAAATATGTATGGGAAAGTAGCTTGAACTGATGCAGGGACCGTTGCGTTGTTGAAACCCTGACGAGAAATCCCAATTGCCCGGATGAGAACAACAAGTTATCAAATTAAAGTTCACACAAATTGCAAGATATAATATAAGCATGCATCTTAAAGAGCCTTGTCATATCATTTATTGAGATAATTGCAGACGTCGTATGTAGGAAATTTATACAAGAAAAGATAAGGAATGACAACATAAGGCACCGATAGTACATAGTTTACTTTCTAAATCCACTTGCCTGAGCAGTGAGGTTTTGTACAAGCAGACGATGATCATAGGGAAGATGAACACTAGCCTTGATGGCAATCACGTTCAAGGTTGTCCCTCCTACACATTTACAATTCAAGCTAAGTCCTAAATCTCACTTTCCATATCATAAGAAATTAAACTATAAATTTAAAAGTTAGAAACCGCATAGTTGTACTGAACATGTGCGTAAATAATAGATGACGAAACGAGACAGTTACCATCGTTCTTCAGTCCAACCAGAAGTTCAGTCTCCTCTCCGGCCGTGACCACTGATAAAATACAAAAAGCTTCGTCAAGGAGCGTTATTTCTCAATCTCAGTGTAAAAGCGCAGTAGTATGAAATTCACTTACACTTGCCAACGTTCTTGGGGAATACAGTAATTGTCTCTATTCCAGGAGCCGCGCTAAATGTCTCCTCAATAAAGTCATGAACATCCTCACCCACAATTCCAATATCCCCTCCTTCAGCAGGCTCAGCTATGTCCAAATCAGGATCCGGTTCAGACTCGCTCCTCACAACTACTCAACAAACACAATTAATTAGTCAGAAAACCGCAATCCAACCCGTGTGCTAGGCACTTCCAGTTAGTCCCATGTTGACTTAAAATCCGCTAACGGGTTACAAAACAGTAGAAATCCATTTGAGTTTAAACCAATCCAACATCTAAATATTGGATTCATATTAACGAAAAATTTTAGGCACAATTCGGCATCATTGACCACCACCTCCTACAATTCAATTTCAATGTACACACATCTCACCATCACCAGAATGAAAAATCAAATCCATGAAACTCATTCCAATACAATTAAGATTCAGAAACTCAGCAGCAAGTCTCATTCCCCAAAATTCAATTAATTAGCTCATTCACAGGCAAAGATCGAAACTTTCAAATCAAGGCATGAATAATCCATCGAGAATCTTAATCATGCAACACCAAATCACCAAAACAATCAAACGCAGATCTGAAATCAACATGCAGGGTAGGTGTTGAGACAACAAGAGCAGACCTTGAAGTAAAGGAGCAGCGAGAAGAAGAAGAGCTAGGAAGAAAACCCTAAAGCCGATCGCCATTGATACAGATTCGTGCTTGAGATAGAAGAGAGGTCAAATTGAGAAAGTGTGTTCCGATCCGTCGCCCAGAAGAAGACGATGATGTTTATGGTAGTTAAGAAGTTCAGAGCTCGGACAATTTCTCTCCTTTTTTCGTAAATACGTTCATTTCTTATCACCATTTGTCAATTACTTGGAAACTCGATTATCCCTTATTTTAAATTTGTTACAATTATTTTTTTTATCTTTACAGGAGCGAAATTATATGGTACATTTCTGAAGTGTATGCCGGATTCAACATCTTATTATGAGAAAAATAGTGTCCACAAGACATAAATCCGAAATATAAAAAATCGTATGTAACTCCTTAACCAATATATCGCCATGGCTAAATTTGTTACAATTTTTTTTTTCCGATGAAATAAATTTGTTACAATTGAACGCATGTAATGGGAAAAAAGGGAATAATAAATTAAAATAATATTTTCTAATTGTTGTAAAGTTTCTGTTGAAATTCATTTTTGTCTAAAATTAATTCCAAGGTTGATATACAAAAATATAAAATTACATTTTTAATTTTTGACGTCACAATTTTGAGTACGTTCTTCTTCAACATCCACAAACACAACAATGCTAGGAAAAGCATTGGAGATCGGACCGTAGTCACCATACACGTGCACAGACGGACACTATTCTCCGCAAAACTATTCGAACAATCGATGGAGACAAGCCCACTGCTTTCCTCTCCCTTCATTTTCGTCACTGCATTCTCTTTTTGTCAAAGTTTCTTCTCCTCTCCTTTAGAAAAGAATCGAAGAAGAACGTGGACGATTGTCAAGTGCGTAGCACGAAAGTCGGCCAAGAAGTCAAATTTTGATCTGGGTTTGTTCAAGGTGTTGCATTAAGTGCGGTGAGAACTCAGTTTGTGGATTGGATTGTTGCGCACCAGGTGTTTGTAAAAATGCTGCTGAGATAATTTTTTCTGATAATGAGTTTTTGAAATCAATTTTTTTTCTTGTATGACATTTTTATTCAAGTAATCAAATATTTATTGTTATTTAATTGTTAATTTTTTTAAATATAGGTTTTTGATTGGATTATGCGGGCATGTCTTCCTTCTTTCTGGATTCATCGCAAAATGGGAGTAAGAAAAGCAGTGAAAGTCTCTTCACTGTCGCTGAAATGGAAGAATGTGTCTTTTCCAAGCTGTCTGAGAAGCCTAGGCTTCTTCATTTGGACAGGGAAAGGAAGAGATCATTTGATGAGAGGCCATTCAATGAACTGAGCACTGGATGTTCATCCCCTAGACTCTCTTATAGGGCTGATAATTCGTCGTCAGTGCGCCTGTGTGATAATGTTGAGTCCATGTTGTTGTCACCTGGGAGAAGATCTGGAATCAACACGCCTAGGTCGCACTGTAGCCTTGATCCCCATTCAATGACGGGCGAGGCTTGGGAAGCTCTGAGGCGATCACTGGTGTATTTTCGTGGTCAACCTGTTGGAACTATCGCTGCTGTAGATAATTCAGAAGAAGAGCTTAATTATGATCAGGTAAAAATAAAATGTCAATAGTTCCTTTCATCCAATCTCCGACCCTGTAAACTGAACTTCGTATGGATAACTACTAATATCAAACATGTGTAGGTGTTTGTGAGAGACTTCGTTCCAAGTGCTCTTGCCTTTTTGATGAACGGTGAACCTGAGATAGTAAAAAACTTCATACTTAAAACCCTCCGCCTTCAATCTTGGGAGAAAAAGATTGATCGGTTCCAATTAGGAGAAGGTGTAATGCCAGCAAGCTTCAAGGTCCTTCATGACCCGGTAAAGAACAATGAGACTTTGGTAGCTGATTTTGGTGAAAGTGCTATAGGAAGAGTTGCACCAGTTGATTCAGGATTTTGGTGGATCATATTGCTTCGAGCATACACAAAATCCACAGGAGACATTGCCTTGGCTGAATTACCAGAATGTCAGAAGGGAATGCGCCTAATTCTGACCCTATGTCTTTCAGAGGGGTTTGACACATTCCCAACACTCCTCTGCGCTGATGGGTGTTGTATGATTGATCGCAGGATGGTATTCTGTTACTCTGTTTTAATAAATTCTGTCTGAATTCTGTTTGCCAAGGAACGTTAAACGGCCAATGCCAACATGTTTTGAGTTCCTTATTACTATACGTGCTTTTAGCGAATATGGATGTTGTCTAAACTTGCCTCGTTTCCTTTTCCTTTCTCCGTGCTAGTTGTTTCGTTGATTTGTCATGTTGTCATTTGCAGGGCGTTTATGGGTATCCGATTGAGATACAGTCACTGTTTTTCATGGCCTTGAGATGTGCTTTGCTTTTACTGAAGCAAGACAATGAAGGGAAAGAGTTCGTAGAAAGAATTGTCAAACGACTCCATGCGTTGAGCTTTCATCTAAGAAGTTACTTCTGGCTTGACGCTAAACAGCTAAATGACATCTACCGGTATAAAACTGAAGAGTACTCGCATACTGCAGTCAACAAGTTCAACGTAATGCCGGATTCTCTTCCCGACTGGGTTTTTGATTTCGTGCCAAACTATGGTGGATACTTTGTCGGAAATGTGAGCCCTGCGAGGATGGATTTCCGCTGGTTTGCCATAGGCAACTGCGTCGCAATACTTTCGTCCTTGGCAACCCCTGAACAATCCATTGCAATTATGGATATGATAGAGTCACGGTGGGATGAGTTGGTTGGGGAGATGCCTCTCAAGGTATGTTATCCAGCCATAGAAAGTCACGAATGGCGGATTGTGACAGGTTTCGACCCCAAAAACACTAGATGGAGCTACCACAATGGCGGGTCTTGGCCAGGTATACTCACTACCAAGTACCTACCAACTTTCACACCACATGTTTCATTCACTAAAACACGTTAACATCATTTTTCTCGTGTAATGCAGTGCTCATATGGCTCTTAACGGCTGCTAGTATCAAAACTGGACGTCCAATCGTTGCAAGACGAGCCATTGAAATTGCTGAAACTCGGCTACTAAAGGACAGTTGGCCTGAATACTACGATGGGAAAAGTGGCCGTTTCATTGGTAAACAAGCTCGGAAAAATCAGACATGGTCAATTGCAGGGTACTTAGTTGCAAAAATGATGCTGGAAGACCCTTCTCATTGCCGCATGATCTGGCTTGAAGAAGACAGACAGATGAAGCAGCCTGTGGTGAAGAGATCTGCTTCCTGGGCATGTTTTGTTTGATGAAACAAATTCAACCATATCTCACCAGCTTCACATTAGCAAAATTTTGTCTTCATTCTTTCATCCAATCTTGTACAATGTAGCTTACCTTCATGTATAATTTTTCTCTTTCATATTTATTTAGAAAGTGTTTTATGATAATTTCCTTGCACATCTTAGGAATTTAAATTAATTGTCACATTAAGTGTTCTAAAATTCCTCCTTCCAGCAATTAGCCCGGTCTAAAAGGTAATTTTTTTTGATCCGTGTACAAATCATTCCATCAGAAGATCACTCAATTTATATTCTCCTAATCGTAGTCTAGACGTTGCCTAGAATGTCTATAGATACCGTGGTCAAAACTTTAAAAAAACATAAAAGTTATTAAAAATACAAAACCAATTAATCACGTCTAGTCCGAATATTTTCACCCGATTAGCACCCAACATAACATGGTTGAAATTCGATATTTTTTTGTTGATAATGTGGTACAACAACTAGGAAGGTGACGAGGAAAAGGGAGAGAAAAATGAATAAGAAATTTTGTGAGAAAAATGGTGTCACCAGGACACGAACACGGAATGTCATATGTGACTCCTTAACCAACATGTCATCACCCTGTTGGCGTTGAAAGTCGATATTAACCATTACGATTTGGGAATTAGGATCCCTAAACCCTTGAACTCAATAATACCATTAAGACCTGAATTTTCATTAAAATCTTTTAATAATTAACCTAATTTTGTGAAAGAGTCAATCTTTGCATAAATTTGCGTTTATAAATTGCAAAATTTGACGCCAAAATTCGTTGGAATTGAATGCATGCTACTCCAACAAATCACAACCGATTTCGCGTAGTGCTTTCTCTCGAAAAGCCCATTTTTTCTGTTCTTTAGATTTTCATTCTTTTGGGTTTTCTTCAGTTTCTGGGCATCCGAAAGAGCCGGCATCATCAGTTAATCAGCATCATGAGGGCACCAAAGAAGCCGATCCACACCGCATCGACGTGGGTTCGACGCCAACCACCGAAGGTTAAGGCTTTTCTCGCCGTGGTGTCTGGCATGATGGCCTTGGTGCTGTTGCGCCTCATTGTTCACGATCATGACAACCTCTTTGTAGCCGCCGAGGCTGTTCATTCAATTGGGATTTCCGTTTTGATTTATAAGCTCATGAAGGAGAAGACTTGCGCTGGTATCAGTTGAAAAAGATTCGCCCTTTGTGTTGTTTTTGGGGATTTTGATTAAAGTTAGGGTTCTGTTGATGTACTTGTTTTCAGGCTTTATGTGACTTTATGGTTTATTTGTCATTGCAGGACTGTCATTGAAGTCACAGGAATTGACAGCAATATTCCTAGCTGTTAGATTGTACTGCAGTTTTGTTATGGAGTATGATATTCACACGCTGCTTGATTTGGCTACATTGGCGACCACTTTGTGGGTCATTTACATGATTCGTTTCAACTTGAGGTCGAGTTACATGGAGGACAAGGACAACTTTGCAATATACTACGTGGTGAGCCTTCCTCCTCTTTGTGTAGTGTTGCAGGCTTCTTGACATGCTCCATGTTGCATTTCTTACTATATTGATATTAAGTCGTAGCATTGTGACCGTCATAGTAACACTTATAATACACATGATATGGCATTTTCCAAAGTTATCAGTTATGTTTCTGGACTTACGCATTACCATACCAGACGGGAGCAATGCACGAAACCCAAAGTTGTCATAATCGTGGTCTTTCCTTTATAAGTGCTTTTGTTCCCAATTTTTCATACTATGTGGTATTATCATAATCATGTCTCAGTACCAGTTTATAATATGTTTCACAAAATCATTGAAAGGGAAATAGGGACTGTATATGTTATTGATTGTCATGGTTCCCTTTGTGACTCACTGATGTACAAAAAAAAAATCCTCTCAAACTTCCTTTCAGGTTGGACCTTGTGCTGTTTTAGCTCTCTTAATTCACCCGTCAACGTCGCACCATGTTATCAACAGGATTTTGTGGGCCTTTTGTGTGTATCTTGAAGCTGTTTCAGTGCTTCCTCAGTTGCGTGTGATGCAGAACACTAAGGTACTACTTTAAAGTTTTTTTCTTCTTATAGAGTAATTTTTATTGATCAATATTACTCAAGTGCGTGAACAGTTATAAGGAGTCTTCCTGATGTAGAAATTCATATTGTGCTTTTGGTGTGGACTGTGAAGCAAAGTAAAAATATTAAATTTACCTTCTTGTCTGTTGTAGATCGTTGAACCATTCACCGCGCACTATGTGTTTGCATTGGGTATTGCGAGGTTCTTGAGCTGTGCTCATTGGGTGCTTCAGGTGTGGCTAGGGATTAGTACTTCTGAATTTTGAATTTCAGTTTTAGCAAGCATACATTTTATCCTTATCTTTTATAATTTTGACTACAGGTTTTGGACAGTCGTGGACATTTACTTGTAGCTCTGGGTTATGGTCTGTGGCCTTCTATGGTTTTAATTTCGGAAATCGTCCAAACTTTTATCCTTGCAGACTTCTGTTATTATTACATTCAAAGGTATGCTTTTGTAAACCTTTTATTATTATTTTGAGTCGGTGATATATCTGCCTTCTTGTAGTTAACGTGCCTATTGGATTTTCTACTCTTGCAGTGTCTTTGGAGGACAGCTTGTGTTGCGTCTTCCCTCGGGAGTAGTTTAGTTTTTGGTTCTCGTTTCACAGTATCATTTGTTGTAGGGGCTTAAATTAACAAAAATAGAGAATGCAATCAGGTTTCATATTGTGTTTCTCCACATAGTGCGGGTTAGTGGTCTTGCTCAATTAATGAAACTGCAATATGTAGGGCGTATGTGTTGGCTGAAGTTGACGCACGTGTATAAGGTATCTTATGAGTTGATTGCGGTGTACTTGTACCAAGACTAAAGTTCTATCGAATGAAATGTTCTCTTCTTTCTCAGTCGAACATCATGACGTTTAAATGTATTTTACTTACTTTCTCTGAATTCTGATGCTTGAAGTGGCTACTCGCAAGTATCATATCCTTGCGTGTTGTGCAGTCAGGCTTTATGATGGTTACAGATTTACTGGAAACATTTCATCACTGAGTTGTGAGACACTGACAAATTGTCCTTTCCTACCTGTTGTATTGAAGTTTACCTTCCTAGAAAAATCTGAAGAAATACTAGTAAGCTAATGGAGCTACAAACCTCTTCATTTGAAAATTCTCCTATATACACTGCAACGTGACCTTTCTGTACATCTAATTGCTTTTTTCCATTAGCAAGTAACTGCAGTTTGAACAGGTGCTTGGCATTGCCAATCATAGAGTGCAAATGAATCCCCATGACTGAATTAGTCTCGAGTCACGAAAGGCTTTATGTTCTGAAATGGAAGCTGAGCTTATGCGAGTGTGTTGATATGGTGCAAGCTGCAAGTCGGGATCTCCTTGATGTGATGAACTGTTGAGGTTTGGACCACATGACATACTGAAAATGGAACTGATAAATAAAGTTCACATGGCACTTTCAGCTCTGACCCGCACGTCATTTCTAAGTAATTGCATAGATGAGCACTTTCCATGTGATAGGCTTTGATGTTATGAATTTTATTCCGTGCAGTTACAATAGATTTGAAAGATGGTGACATAAAGTGTACCCTTTATGGTCTATTGCTCAAGGCGCGTGCATAGAAGATTGCTTTGGCAGACTGGTATTATTCACAAATCGCCTACATATCTATTTCCAACTCAACGAGAAATGTGGAATGCAAGCTCTTAAAAATATGGTGTCTGAGCTCTTCCATGCTTACAGTTAATGTTCTCAACTTGCTATATATCACAAATAAATTTAGATCAGAATTTTATTCAAGGAGTGTATGGTGGTCAGTTATTTTAAACGTATAAAGGCTGCATTCAGGATAAAATAGCAGATTATACTCGAAAAAGGCATAGACGTCTATTCTTAATAATTGATAGATATTTTTGGTTTATGGATAATCAATGGCCAGAAGATATACAACTTGTACAGGACAATGAGTTCCAATATTGTTGCTGTCAGAATCGTACATGATAATATAAATTAGCAGAAAGGCACCATCCCGTGAAGTTTAAGATATTTTTTTTGATGGTGTTGGTTCTTTTATGAGATTTACAGGATTGAATAATGAAGATATCATTCTTCACATCTTGGAATACACAATGTTTCCGTACCGCTACCGTACATGCTTGTGGATACTCATAAATCAGTTAGATCCAGAAAGTTTTTCAGGCAAGTCAGAGACGGTTAAAAAACAAAATCTTAAAATGATCTCATATCAGTAATTCCAAGTTAATATCTTTCTCTCTTTCAGGATGAGCTTTTTGCATTGCGCAGAATATTTCTTGATTGATCCAAGCTAAAAGCTTGTTTCAGTGATCAAGAGAAAACCACTACTACATTTTTTTTGGATCAGGATTAGACTGATCCTACTGTTTGAATTAGCTTGGAGTGAGTTAGCATTTGAAACAAAATTTCAAGTGAATCACGTTCTTTTGATCCATAAAATGGAAAATATATAATTTACACTTTAGAACAAAGTTAATGACCGGCTTTACAAAAATTTAAATAGCTGACAATTGCTAGAACTACTATCAGCCCTTGGTGGATTTTTCTACTTACAGTTTATTTGCTACTAGCTTATCTTGTCTTTTTACAGAAAGGAGTTATTCAATCTGGAAGTCAGATCTATAAAAGCATCCTCTTTGCAAGGGATAGTGAGGCCACCCATCGAATGATTGTACCCGAACTCTTCTTCAGCTCTCTTTAGCAAAGCAGCAAAAGATGGATGACTCAAGTAAGCGATTGGAACCACAAACCTCTTCTTTTGATTCTCTCCTACATACACTGCAATATGACCTTTTGGAACTTCTAATCCGTTTCTGCCGCTGATGAGCGTCTGGAGCTTGAAAAGCTGTTTTACGTTGCCAATCATGGAGTGCATATGAATACCCATGCTTAATATAATCGCTTAATGATTTTCGAGATCTTGAAACTGATGATGCTTTAAAATATTTCTGAATGTTTTGGATATGTTGTAAGAGCTTCATTTGATGGTCTCTATTTATAAGAATGGAATGGTTATAATACGATGAAGGAGCGGAGAATCTCGGCCTACTTGACAACCTGACATCTGACAGAGATGGCCCTCATAAAGTAAAGTCACATGGCTCTCTACTGAGATGCTTAAATGATTCTCCTTTTTTTTTATCTGCTTAGTCCCACACGTTTTTTCCTAGTAATTGTTTTCAGCTGATCAATAATTCCATGCGAGGATGGGCTTTCTTTCATATCTTCTGTGAATTTGTTACGTGCAGTGCAGAAGATAATTACTCCAATCTTCGAAGCACTTAAAGACCCGGTAGCTGAAACAGCTCACAATAAGGTATGGAGTCATGTATGTGCATCACTTAATGAACAACCTAGCTTTCCACTATTTTAGAAATTTGATACTCTAGCTGTACGGTAAGCATACGGCGCCTAACTTGTGTGTGTATATAAGGTTACAAGTTGTAAAGCCTTTTTGATGGTGATCCTAGTTTTGTAAGGCCTGGCGTCGCATGTTTTTGTTCTGTTCGCAGGTTTTAGGTTATTCTTCCAACAACAAAATATTGAATGGGGTAGGCGTAGGACTGGATAATTGGAGCTCAGTTGAGTTTCATTGCCCCCTATATTCTAGCCTGAATTAACAACCTTAAGATTCCAATTCCTCAGCGACTTTAGTACCTCAGAGTTGGTGGAATAGTAAACAGTGACATAACCGTAGATGACTTCAAAGAGATGCATAGATTATAAATTTCAAGCCTGGTGAAGTAAAATAAAAAATCCTCGTATCGAGCAGTAAGTTCATGTATAGATGATCTACTCCTCGAGCTGTTCAGCTGGAAGTGATCATGGACATCAGAATAATGAAACTGATTCTAACTTCCTAATGCTAAAATTTCGACATGTTGTGCAAGTTGCATTTTCAGAACATGTTAAGCTGGGATGTCAGTTCGTTGAAGGCATCTTCACTGATGGGTATAGTCAGACCCCCATTAGTATGATCGAAGCCGAATTCTTCCTCAGCTTGGCTCAACAAAGCTTGAAACACTGGCTGGTTCAAGTACGCTATGGGAACTACAAATTTTTTCTGGCTCTCTCCCACGTAGACCGGGAAGTAACCCTTTGGAACATCGACTGAAGATGCTTGACGTGAGCCTGAAAGTGATCTTCTGAGAATTTTCTTAGCTTGGACAACTCCAGACAACCGAAAACCCATTGTACCTTTCAATGGAGGAACAAGAGAAGAACTTGAGAGACCAGGTTATTATTTGTTTGCTGTTTAAAAAATTTTGTGGTGCATGCGCTTATATAGATGATAATGCATACAGGTACAGTAGGACCGTCACGAGCGGCACAACCCAAGGGATCAGGATCACATGGTTTTGCCACCCACCAAATCATCAGTTGTAGATATTCCAGTGAATGGCCAGGACTCATCAGTTACTTGTTATGTTCTCTGCTAGTGGATCCCTTCACAAAATCGGATATCATGTGACTTATTAATGGAGCCTCAACCAGACACAATGCCTCCTCACTTGGCCATGCATGCTTTGTAACCTATGAGCAACAAAACTAGAGGCTCGTCGTGGTTTAGCGAATAGTTCCTGCATTTTCAGTTGGTGAACCAGTCACATGAGTTGTCCAGGCATTTTATCATTTAATGCTCGTCAGCTAAATCTTGTATCCGACTTCTTGTGGGTCTTAACGAGACTTTATCCATGATGATCTGGTGTGTAGCAGAATCATGTGAGGCTTCGTTAACTGTCTTTCGACTTGGACAAAACTACTATACTGGTTTTTAATACCATGGACCGCCTGTTGCATACATGCGCTAGCCTTCGTTAAAAAAAAAATCAAGCATCACAACCAAGCACTCTTTTTTGCTTGATTCTTCCTACAAAATAAAAGATGGGTTTTCAGTTTTCCGGAGTTGTGCAAGCATAGAAGTTTATAAGACGATCACTTTCTGGTTCTCGTCAATCGTCTTCAGCAGATGTCCCTGTGTGCCACTATATTGTGATCCTGGGAGGATTAGTTATAATTCCTACATTTGGCCTCAGAGCGAGTGTTGTTTACAAAATATCAGGAGCGATATTTTTTTACTGTGGTTCAAGTATGTCGAGCACAATTCCACTTCAGCTACAAAAATTCAACGGGAGGAATTTCAAAAATTGGTCTATCCAATTGAAGGCATTTTTCCGGTCCCAAGATTTATGGAGTTTAGTCGAGACGGGCTACACCGAAGTAGTCGGAGAGGCTTTTGACAAGCTTGAAAAGGAAGATAGAGATTTATTGGCGGACACTCGTAAGAAAGATCAGAAAGCATTATTTGCGATCTTTCAAGCTATGGAGGAACCGATATTTGAAAAAATATCAGAAGCGGAGACATCCCACAAGGCATGGACCATTCTAGAGAACGCTTACAAAGGCGATGAAAGAGTCATGCGGATGCGTCTACAGACACTGCGAGGAGATTTCGAGTCACTACGAATGACTGACTCGGAAAGCGTGTCGGCATACTGTGAACGGGTTTAAGCGGTTGTTAACAATTTAAGAGTTAACGGAGAAGCGCTGGAAGAACAACGAGTCGTTGAAAAGGTATTACGCTCGTTACCCGTTAAATTTGAATATGTCGTAACAGCTATTGAAGAAGGAAACGACACATCAAAGATGTCGATTGATCGACTCATGAGTTCGCTGGGTTCACACGAGCAACGGATAAACCAGAAGGCGAACGGCTCTAGCCAGGAGCAGGCTTTGCAAAGCCGAGTCGAAGTACGAACTCGCGGAGGTTACCGTGGAGGTCGAGGACGTGGACAAGGCCGAGGAGGAGGCCGAAATTATAACGTTGGACGAGACCAAGCCAGTAGCAGCAATATTCAGCAAGCTCGAGGCGATCATACTGGAGGACGTGACAAGTCCAAAGTCCAGTGTTACAAATGTCAGAAGTTCGGACACTACAAGTCCGAATGCCGAGCAAATGAGCGAGTGGAGCAAGCTTATGCTTCCGAGGCGCATGGAAATATGGTTCTTGCATGCAAGACGAAGGAGACTTGTGGAGGCTACACAGGCGTGTGGTACCTTGACTCCGGATGCAGCAACCATATGAGCGGGAGAAAGGAGTTATTCTCTCGCTTAGATGAATCCGCTCGTGCTGAAGTCAGTTTTGGAAACAAGTCGCAAATCCAAGTCATGGGCAAAGGCGACATCCAAATTCAGACAAATGACGGTACATATTTAACTATTGCTAATGTGTTTTATGTACCTGGATTATGCTGGAATTTACTGAGCTTGGGGCAACTATCGGAGAGAGGTTATTCTATCTCTATACGAGATGGACTTTGCACAATTGAAGGCAAAGACCGGAGGATCGTTGCAAAAGTCCCAATGACGAAGAACCGGATGTTCCCGTGGATTCTTCAGAAGGGAGTTGAAGTGAACTTCCAGACGATGGTGAGAGACAGCAGTTGGCTGTGGCATCTCAGATTTGGCCATTTAAATTTCAACGGACTGAAATTATTGGCTGCAAAGAAAATGGTGACAGGATTACCGGTGATTCAGATTCCTAGTCAACCATGCGAGGCGTGCTTGCGAGGGAAGCAGCACAGAGAGCCGTTTCCAGTTGGAAAGGCAAGACGAGCGAACCAACCATTGGAGCTGGTTCATACGGATCTATGTGGTCCAGTGGAGGTAGAATCTCTTGGCGGAAAGCGATACATGATAACACTTGTTGATGATTTTTCAAGAAAGACTTGGGTCTATTTCTTGAGAGAAAAGTCGGAGGCTTTCCGGACGTTCAAGGAATTCAAGACCTTTGTTGAAAAACAAAGTGGTTACACCTTGAAGACGCTGAGATCAGATAGAGGAGGAGAATTCACTTCAAATGAGTTCTCAAGCTATTGCAGAGCCGAAGGAATCAGACGGCAGTTGACTGCAAGCTACACACCTCAGCAGAACGGCATTGCTGAAAGGAAGAATCGCACAATCTTTGAGATGGCCAGAAGCATGTTGAAGGCCAAGGAGCTACCGAAGGCTTATTGGGCAGAAGCGGTATCTTGTGCAGTATTCTTATTGAACCGATGTCCTACGAAGGCTGTTCAAGGAAAGACTCCAGATGAAGCTTGGAGTGGTGTGAAGCCGGATGTATCTTGTCTACGAGTATTTGGGTGTATTGCATTCCCCATATACCAGATCAGCGACGGAGGAAGCTGGACGACAAGAGTAGGCGATGTATTTTCATCGGGTACAGTGCTGATACGAAGGATTATAAGTGTTATGATCCTGACACGGGAGAGCTGATTATCAGTCGAGACGTACAGTTTGCGGAAGATGAGGCCTGGGATTGGTCTCATACGGATGCTAGAGAGCCCCATGTCGCAATTGAGGAGGAGCCTACGGAAGATAGGCGTGCGCCAGTTGTTGATTCACCTGAGAAAACAACTGAGTCAAAATCTAACAGTTTACCACCACGACAGAGAAGACCACCAGTTCGATATCATGACTATGTGGTCTACCGAGATGATGAGCCAGACACACCTGATGAAACCATGATGAACTTTTGTCTATTTGCAGATTGTGATCCTGTAACGTTCGAGGAAGCAGCAAAAGACAAAGGGTGGATTCAAGCTATGGATGCAGAGATAGCTTCCATTGAGAAGAATGATACATGAGAGCTGTCGACTTTACCTGTTGGTAAGAAGTCGATTGGAGTGAAATGGGTGTACAAGACGAAGTGCAGACCCGACGGTCAGGTGGACCGGTTGAAGGCAAGGCTAGTGGTAAAAGGATACAGGCAGAAGCCTGGTATCGATTACTTCGAGGTATTTGCACCAGTTGCTAGAATGGATACCATTCGAATGATTATAGCACTTGCAGCACAAAACAGGTGGAAGATACACCAGATGGACGTGAAGTCAGCATTCTTGATTGGAGTTCTAGAAGAGGAGGTGTATGTTGATCAGCCACCATGCTATGTGCAGAGAAGGAAAGAGAATAATGTCTACAAGCTGAAGAAAGCACTATACGGACTGAAGCAGGCCCCGCGAGCATGGTACGCGAGGATTGATACGTATATGCTGGAGAACGAATTTCAGAAGTGTCCTTACGAGCACACACTCTACATCAAGATGAGTGCTGGAGGACAGATGCTGATAGTATGCTTGTATGTGGATGACTTGATATTCACAGGAAGTTCGGAGGAGATGTTCATCGAGTTCAAAGAAGCGATGACTCGTCAGTTTGAGATGACTGACATGGGACTGATGTCTTACTTTTTAGGCATCGAGGTTGAGCAGGCGGACAGTGGAATCTTTATTTCACAGAAGAAGTACGCCAAGGATATTTTGAAGAGGTTTAAGTTCGAGGGGATGGAGGCGGTCAGAACACCAGTTGCAGAGAGGATGGAGATGATGAAAGAAGGTACTGGAGAGCTTGTGAATCCCACATACTTCAAGAGTATAGTTGGAAGTCTACGATACTTGACTTCAACTAGGCCAGATATAGTGTACGAAGTTGGACTTATTAGTCGGTTCATGGAAAAACCGCAGCAGTCGTACTTGCTAGCAGCAAAGCGTATACTCCGATATATCAGTGGTACTATTGATTATGGGATTATGTATTCTCACACAGAAGAATTTTGTCTGACAGGTTATACAGACAGTGATTGGGCCGGTGATGTGGAAACTCGGAAGAGTACATCAGGTTATGCTTTCTATCTTGGAGATGGAGTGGTTTCATGGTCGTCAAAGAAGCAACAAGTTGTTGCTCTTTCTACAGCGGAAGCGGAGTACATCGCAGTAACTACCGCAGCTTGTCAAGCAGTTTGGCTTCGACGGATATTGGAAGACCTGAAACATAAGCAAGAGGGCCCCACGAAGATAATGTGTGACAACAAGTCGGCTATAGCATTAGCCAAGAACCCAGTATTTCATGGCAGGAGCAAGCATATTGGGATCAGGTATCACTACATTCGAGAGTTGGTCAAAGATGGTGAGATTGAATTAGAGTTCTGCAAGACTGATGAACAAGTTGCAGACATCTTTACCAAGGGTCTCTCAAGTGATAAGTTTGAGTTATTTCGATATATGCTTGGAATTGCAGAATCGTGGATCAAGTAGGAGTGTTGAATATGTTAATTGATTCACGTGTGAAGGCTGCTGCCGACCTCTATGTCGACATACACTTTGATGACAAAGGAGTTAAAAACCAATTTCTCTTCTACGTGGCAAATTTCCTCATGCAAGGAGAGTGAAACACGACATCACTTCATTCCCTTATATAAGGAACATCAACACAATGTTAAATGTACACCTCAATCCCTCGAGCTCCATCTTCTCTCTTCAGTATATGTATATACTTTAAGTATATTTTGAGTGTTGTATTTTCCTAGCTTAATTGTACGAGTGTGTTTCCGTTGAGTACAATAAATCAGTTGTTATCTTCATTTACAGTCCACCAAAATTAGTGAGAATTGTGTGCCACTATAAATCAGTTGTGCCACTATATTGTGTGCCACAATATAGTGGCACACAATTCTCACTAATTTTGGTGGACTGTAAATGAAGATAACAACTGATTTATTGTACTCAACGGAAACACACTCGTACAATTAAGCTAGGGAAATACAACACTCAAAATATACTTAAAGTATATACATATACTGAAGAGAGAAGATGGAGCTCGAGGGATTGAGGTGTACATTTAACATTGTGTTGATGTTCCTTATATAAGGGAATGAAGTGATGTCGTGTTCCACTCTCCTTGCATGAGGAAATTTGCCACGTAGAAGAGAAATTGGTTTTTAACTCCTTTGTCATCAAAGTGTATGTCGACATAGAGGTCGGCATGCCTTCTCTTCTTTGATGTCACAATGGAGAGGTCGGCAGCAGCCTTCACACGTGGATCAATTAACATATTCAACAGTCCCAAATGACTACTATGCAGTTTATGTGGGAGAAAGGAAAATTTTCCCAATTTGCTCAAAATTGAAATTTGAGTTCCCTTTATACTCAATCTTCAAATTTCATTCTCAATTTACTCATGTTTTCTCCAACGACGCCTTAGAGTATATTTAAAATAATGTTGAGTCAAATTAGTGACGTGACATTTTAATTTAAGCCGCTGTTCCGAACAACGGCTTAGGGTACAATTACAGTCGGATTTTGTTTCACTCTCATCATTAAATCGCCGTTGGCGCTATGGGGAACAATGTTTTAAGCTTATTTGGCAATTTGTGCCCAATCAGTTTTATTGTTATTGCTGAAACATGACGCGGGGCTTAAACCGCCGTCCACAAGAGCGGCTTAACTCTAAGACGCTTGGAAATGAAATTTGA
The DNA here is from genome assembly GCA_033675395.1 of Rhodiola chrysanthemifolia. Taxonomy (NCBI): domain Eukaryota; kingdom Viridiplantae; phylum Streptophyta; class Magnoliopsida; order Saxifragales; family Crassulaceae; genus Rhodiola; species Rhodiola chrysanthemifolia. The sequence continues at coordinate 4,638,155 of CM066207.1, forward strand.
AGATCGAGTATAAAGGGAACTCAAATTTCAATTTTGAACAAATTGGGAAATTTTCGAGGAGAAAGCCAAAAGAGATTTAAGGTTCCCGTTGTATACTTAAACCAGCCTGCTTTTCAAGAGTTGCTGAACCATGCTGAAGAAGAATATGGCTTCGATCATCCGTGGCGTCCTGACAATTCCGTGCAGCGAAGATGAGTTCAACCAGCTTACATCAGAACTAAATGGAGAGGAGTATTCTGACAATTTTATCAGAGAAGCTCACTGTTAGACATGTTTAAGGTAGATCACTCCCATTTGAACACAGCTTGTGGAGACCATTACTTGTATATCAATATATACAAACTTCAAGAGTTTCCTATCAACTCAAACTTCCATAAATCTGACTTTGAAACAAAATTTTCCTCATAACTTATAGCCTTAATTTATCTTTCCTGAGGCCCCAAAAACTACGAAGGGTTCAGTGAGTGCGTTTAGATTCATACAAGCACCCAATAACTTACAGTCCACCACGCTCGTTATTCAAAAGCAAACTGTCTTAAGTTTATCAACTTCCGCCAGGAGAGACAAGTTTCCTTCGCAGGATTCGGTTAAAATCTCCAGCCTTCTATCCATCTCTTTTTTAGGGGTTGTGGGAGCCTTGTCGTACCGAATGAGTTGGAGAATCATACCCTGTAGTTAAAGTTAACACAGATACCATCAATTATATTTTAAATTTCTTATAGGATATGGATGCGTTGTGAGTAGCAGAATCATCATCGTCGTCCTGATGTAAAAATGAGTACCTGGTGCTTTTTCTTACGACAGAAATCCCTCAAAAGGGCCTTGACTAGTTTATTCCGCAACAATGGTTTATTGTCAAGACTCTGCAGAAATATGAAAGATGAGAGATGGTGCAAAACCAGGGCAAACGCCATAGATCCATTAACTGCTGCTTTGTCAAGGGTTCCAGATTCCCAGGACTTCACATAGGCCTCTAATATCCTCTCATCATCCTGTATAACTAATAGTATTAAACGCTTTTCTGAGTAGCAAGCTCATAAAAAAAGACACTGATCAAACTAAGAAACCGTAAGTAAGAATGCGTTGAGTTAAGAGAACAAAGCACTATTGAATGGAAAAATGGTAAATGGACAGGCAGAACATGAAATACGGTAAAGATATAGATTTAAAAAATGGGAAATAAGCACCTCAATGGGGTCAAGGTAACCGTCTGCTGCACCTATGCAGCTAGATAGAGGTGGCAAAAGCTCGAGAATACTCGCACTTGATAATTCTTTCCATGCAGAAAGCCGGACAGAAACTTCGACATCCCGACGTAAATACATTGCAATTTGCCGCCCATAAGTGACATCACCATATGATAACGCAGCATATTGCTCTACTAGTGTTTCGATAAATGTAGGATAAGAATCATGAATATCTGATTGAAACCTTAGGGACTCCACATCATGTTTCTTTCCACTCAATAAATTCTCATTCTTGTCTAAAGTCAGCACGTCATATTTAGTACCCTCCCGTTTATCGAGCTGTTGGCCATACAACTCTTGTAAACTTTCATATACATTTTTACTTTTCTTATCGAGGAAACCCATTCCATTTAGTAGTACTACTGATAGAGAATGCAATTTCCAGATCAGTGGCACGGATCGAGTTGGAGAGTGTACGCCAGGAGAGAGAAAAGAAGACGCTGCTTCTATACCCAGCAGAAAGAAAAGCCCACAGCTGATTACTTCAGTATTTTCACCAGGATTACAATTAACCCCTTTGATGATATTGACGGTGGTAATTGGGCTAAGAAACCAATGTAGTGGTAGAGGCAACCTTTGATGTGTCCACTCGACAACCAAAGATGTAGGCTTATGGAACATGCTGCTAATTGATGAGTCCACTTCTTCAGAAATAGTTTCCAGACGGCTGCCTTTATGTTTGAACTCTGTCTGGCCATTCAATGCTTCTGATTTCATCTTCTTCTTACACAACCATTGCATTTTGAAATGAGCGGCTAACACACGGCTGAAAAATGTGTAGTCCTCCTCAGCGTACTCCCAAGCAAATGGTTTCAATCCACCTTTTGAGTTTAAAAATTGCCGAACAAAATGATCCAGGCACTTCAGTGCAGGAACCTGAAACAGGATATCAAATGCCTTGTCCACAGCATTATCATCTCTCGGTCCCAAAGTCAAAATTGCTCTTAGGATAGCATTGATATTCTCTAAAGAGGTTATCTCTTTAGTCATATGTTGAGATTCATCAGAACAGATTCTGAGCATTCCAATCAATTTTATAAGGACTCTGCTATCAGTTTCAAACAATATCATGTTTTCAGACCAAAACCCCCCACCAGATGCACCCCATCCAACTCCAACCCCTGGAGCAGGGCCACCTCGACCAAACTTCTCAACCGACTGCACAAAATGCCACTCCGACGCACTAAGATTCATGAAAAAAGTTAATAGATTTCTAAACTGAGTCAATGAAGACTTAACAACACCTTCTGCAAGTGCTTTATCTTCCTTCGCTGAGCTGGATTCTCTTATAGATGACGTGATATGCTTCCTAGCGGCCTGAATCAATGTGTCTGAAGAATCAATTACCTGGATTAACCAGTAAATACAGCACGCAGAAGCTAATGATGTTTGACGGTTGTCACTTTGTCTCAAATTGCAAAGATGGTCAACAAATGAGCTTTGCCTAGCAAAAGTTAACTGAGATTCCGTGCCACTGAACTCTGAAAGGCTGAGAAAATTGTTTTTCAGAAGTTGAAGTCCAATTTTTGGGACAAAATCTGGCAGCCAAGGCACATGCCCACCATTCCCACTTGAGATGTTATCCTCTGGTATAATTTTCTCAAGAACACGAGAAAGCATATGTAGAACAGCTGAAATCACCCATAACAACGAACTCGAAGGATCGCACATATTATCGTATTCACTACCATTTGTTAGTGTTCCGCAAAAAAGTTGACTTAAATTTTGATCACTGCGTATTGCCAGCCATTTGAGAGCTAAATCAACAATTGGACCAACGTGACTCCAACTCCAGTGTCCTGTCCCATCAGCAGTTATCTCCTGAACTTCTTCAGACAAGTTCTGATTATAGAAGTTGGGAAGCCGTTGAGCCAGAGCTCCGAGAACAAGAAAAACCTCCATGCTGATAGAAGAAAATTCATCTAACAAACTTGTTTCATAGACCTTCCCATACGATGGAGGGTTAAACCACAAGCATAGAGCGGGAAAGATGTCAACAAAATCCGACACGTAATACCCATACTGAATGCAAATCTTCCAAAAACGCAGCTGTTCAACCATCAAGGCTGTTGCAGGTTTACAGTTAGCCCTTCCTGATTCCATCCAGTGATCAAGGGAGGGATAACATCGGTACAGCTGCCAAGTCATACTGCGAAAATTTCCGTTCTTGGTTATCTCCAAGCAATATTTTTTATCTGACTGAGCTAAAACCTTTTATAGGACAAACAAGAACGGATACATCAAAACTGTTGGCATTAGACCACTGATGATACTTCTTGGAAATTTTAAATGACATTCAAAAGGGAGGATGCATACCTTGCAAAGAGTAACATACTTTGTCTTTGTAGAGTAGATCTCCACGCCATCGTTCATAACGCATCTGCTGACGATTGTTTGAACCAGAGATGGGCACCTTATAATTGCACTTGCACTTTTTGGGGAATGTCGTGCTAGTGCTATCAGTATAGATATCAGGCAATCTTCAAACACCAATAGAGGGTTATTCTGCAAGCAAACATTACTCAACAATGATAATCACGAGGGTCATACTACATTGCAACGTTTATATGGATGATATCAGATGCACGGTATTGCAAACGAATTTAGGACCCTTTTCACAACTGTTAGAATGTAAGTATAAAAAAAAGAAGAGAAAAGCTACTGTCTTGTCAGTTGAATCTCCATGTCGCACTACAGTAGCTGATTACCATGCTTCCATCGGCAACCAACACTTTAGTAGCTCTTTTTATAAACTAGTACACAGGCAACAATGCTAGACACGTGTATTCACTAGTAGAAGACACACTATTACAATCTAATATAAAATACCAACTTCTGCAAAGTACCTCTAACAGATAACAAATCCGGGGAAGGATTCCCATCCTAACCAAACCTCCAGCGAAGTCTTGGCCAGCAAAATGAAGGTCATCTTGGATTTTGTGGTCCTCTTCAGTCATTTCATTCATTTTCGAATCTTCTTCATAAGGAACAATATTGGAGGGTTTAGCACTGTACTTCCAGTACCCACCCTGAAGGAACCCCCCATCAACTTCAGGTTTACTTCGAAATATGGGAGCTGTATAAATACCCTTCTCAAGAAGTGCCGTTTTCTGTAAACAATATACTACAGTTCCTCAGGCTTACACATTGTAATGGAGAAAGAGAGAGATAACTTAGAAATAATGTATACCTCAGCCACATCGGAAAAGCTCTCATTTTCATCATAAGTAAGTACACACTGAATAACCTTCAAGCAAGCTAGAATAACATTGCTCTGGTTATCATCCATGCACAACCTGACATATAGACACATAAAAGAAAAGTGAATGATCATCTTGATGGATAGTTAAACATTATGGTTTTCGACTTAGTGATTAGCTTTATAGTATGAGCTGCGGCAATAAAATCCGGCATCGCAAAACTCAAATGAGTTTCATGATTTGAGTAAAAAACAGTCAACAGTAACCCAACACAGACTATGATTACTAACGATTTTAATGACGAGGCAACAAGCCTTTACCTCAATGCCAAGACAAGCTTTGGCTCCGGGCCAAGTGCAAACGCCCAAATAGCTTCCCAATCAACAGAGCTCTTAAAGCTATCTTTACTTGGTGCATAAGTAGGTTGCTTATTAAGGATATTACGGAGGGCATTACGCAGTACAAATGCCAGAAGATGTAACGCAAGAGCTCGTTGGGCTGGAACCTGACATCAACCGCCACGAATCAGAAAGGATTCAGTTTGAAGATATCTAGTGCAAGAGTAGACTTCTATCCCCATATACGTTCATAAAAATCCAAGGTATCTCAACATGCTTAGTTACTTTCCATTGAAGATAGACATTACAAGTACCATCGGCTAAACCAGTGGTCATAATAGGACACCTTTATTCGATACTTACTACGCTTCTTGTGAGTTCAATTGTTTCAAGGATTGTGTACCCAGCTGCACCAGGATCCCCTTCAGTCCGTAAAAAGTCACGCTCAGTGACACTGATTGTATTCAAGCCAGCCTGGCTAGGAATTTGACCTGAATAAGATGTTAGCATCAATAAGAGGATTTCATTTTGTATAAAAATACTCTACAAGTCTACATGAGCTCTATATATTCAATTTTTGACGAACAGTTATAGATAAACAAGTCAATGTACAGTAAAATATCTAAACTTGTGCATCAAGTTGCAGATAAAATAATGAAGAAGTGGTTCCGGTGAAAAGAATCAAGGGTAAAGGTAAGGAAAAAATGAAGAAGATATGAATAAGGGAAAAGTTGACAATCTTATGTCTATGTGAAAAAGAAATGAAGAAGAAAGAGTAAGCAACTACAAAATACTGCCTTATTCAGGTGGACTGTCAAGCAAAATCCTCCATTTAAAGCCTTGGGTATTAATTTATGACAGAACTGATCTTACATGTTTCTCTAAGGCGAATACCGAAGGTGCTTCCTGACATGTATCACTACTTAGTTCACCCTCAATTGGATTTTCTTTGAACGATATCCTAAATAATTCTTTTGAACTACAAAGCATACCACATGCATGTGAATTCATGTGCTATATGCATTTGGAAAAACGCATCTTACCATGCGTCTCAGAATGATCAGCTTCAACTACACTCCCATCCAAAGAAAATCTTATGTTTCTAACAGCCTCGACCCTTGCAGCCCAAGTGTCCCAAAAGCTACTAGAAGTTGGCACTGAATTGCGTACCAAATGACTTTCCGTACTACACTGATTGGATGATGGGGCTGGTACTGTTGGAGAGCAGTTACCTCCAGGTAACGTTGTAGCCATTTTACCTTGATCATTACATCTTAGATTACCAGACTGTTTATTTTTAAAGCTACCAGTTTCTGAGTACTTTTTCTTCTTCATTTTGTTTTGACCTCGTTTCTTCAATGCTTGAACAAGTGATGGATTCATCTTATCCATGAGCTCAAGCTGTGCTTCCGCGATCTCATCAGGTGACATCCCTTGCAATCTGGCAGTGTTCTCAACATCAATTTCACTTTCAAGAGTCATAGATGCAAAATGACTTTCTGACTGATTTGACGTAGAACTGGAAACCATTCCTGGGGCCGATATTGTCTGTTCTTTCACTTCACACGGTTCAAAATTCATGTTTAAAGTAGCTGATTGGAGGGCTGGAGTACCATTAACATGACCCACTCCAGTGAGTCGACTAATTGAGTCCGTTGATGGTAGCTTGTTAATGAGTTCACCTGTTCCACATGCAACATGAGGGATAACATGGTTCGGCTTGTCGATTTCCATGTCATCTACTAACCCCAGATTCCCAGAGCTTGAATTGCCGTTCACACATCTTTTAGAGTCGGATGCCCGCCTATCAGAATCATGGTCAACAATAATCCGAGTGGAAGCATACTTGACATCATCATCAAGCTGTTCATCACAACTCTTGCGTTTTTCTGATTCTTTGATTGACGTGAAATTTCCGTTTCTCTTCTCTTCTGCTATCAGCTCTTTCAACTGACTGAATTCTAATCCCTTCTTCTCCTTTCTTGGCACTGGCTTAGCAAATGCAGATACTGCCTCATATTCAAGTCCATCCTCATCCTCCCCTTCACCATCTTTATCAACAAGCATTTGACTTTGCACCGGTGCCCAATGCTAACAGATTAAAACTTATACCCATCAGAAACGTGCATACCCACATTTCAACCCTAGAGAAAAAAAAAACTCATCTTGCACCAGCCTAATACATCAAAGACTACCAAGCAGTCCATCACTTTCCGACCTAACAACACGACCATATCCAAAACGCGACCAATATATCTTGCATTCAGTTGCCACAAAAACCCTAATTTCAATACCAAAAATCCGAACACCTCAAGCAAGTAAAACTACACTATCCAAAAACGCATAAACAAATCAACGCACATAAATTCAATACTTAAAAAATTGAACACTAACCGGACCATGAGAGCGATGCCGAGCAACAGGGAAGGGAAGCACAGTAGGAACCGGGGCAGGAGGTTTAGTAAACGGCTTCTCGACTACACCTTTTTCAACTATTCCGCCAATTAGCCACGACGCATCTTCTTCTCCAAACTGAAACTTCGCTTTCCCAGAAGCGTTGTTGTTCTGACCAGACAACGAGCTCTTAGGCGTGGCGCTCACTTCCCGCACAACTCTCTTCGTCTTCTTCTCCATCAGTTTGAAATCACCACCGCGAATTTCGAGATGAGATATTAATTCTCCGTCGACGGAATCGGTGCCGGTGGGAGACGATTTCGGAGATTGAAGTTCGGAGTGGAGATTTTCTCCAGTTCGAAGTTGACGAGAAAGTACGAGTTGAAAACCTGCCCTATGTGTTGGAACTTTTACCTCTTTATGACGAAAACACCCTCGTGGAATTATTAAATGAAAATATAGTAAATAAAAATTTAATAAATTAATATAGGGGTAAATTAATAAATAAAAATTTATGCGAAAATCCTTAATTATGTCGAGAGTTCAAGAGCGTCAACAGGGCGGCCTCCGGAATCAGGATTTTGTAAAGATAAACATGGATGCGGCGCGGAATAATGACTCAGGACGGTCGGGTGCAGCTTGGGTGTGTCGAGATGAAAACAGTCAATTTCTATTTGTCGGTGCAGCAACGCAAAATGGCATTTCAAGTGTTCTGGAGGCAGAGATGTGGGCTTTAAAATTGACTAACGGTAAACGGAATAGAAATTTACCAATTGATAAAACGGTAAATTATCGTTTGCTCTCCCCTACCTACAACCTAGAGACACCAGGAGAGCAAGAGACGAACACTAAGACCTAACAGACTATAACAGACAGCAAAAGACCGACTTGACCTACTAAGCAATTACCCGCCTGGCAACCCAACCAGCACTGGCAAACATTACTAGTATCTTAACGTCGACTCAACACCAGCCAAAACTTCGAGCTACAAAAAGTCTTTGTTTCCGTCCTGGCAAAAAGTCCGAAGAGTACGCTCAGCTGATCATCGTCTGAGTTCGACTCGGCTCTTCCATACCCCTACCCGCCTCTAAATCACAACTCTCGTCGCCACCGCATACCTCCACCGTGGACGGTGAAGACAACGACAAACCTCTATTCGAAATCTGCTGCATCAGCATCATCCTCCTTGCTGGTGATCTGAATCCGTCGCTCTCTGTCAGCTCGCTACTCGGAACTTCAATAGAGAAGTCTTTCAACTCCATAGGCGATCCATCTGAAACTGGACTGGAGGTCAATGCTGACTCAGCTTGACTCACGACCAGATTCTCTTCGTCCGAGGTTGCGTCTTTTTCGACAATCAACCCCACCGGAGCCCGACACAACGGGCAAGTCGAATGAGAAGTAAACCACATATCAATGCAGTCGATGTGAAAGCTGTGATGGCATTGAAGCAAAGATCGTCCCTTTTCTCCAACCTCAAACTCCGACAAGCAAACCGCGCAGTCAGCAGCAGCCACTACACCGTCTGTAAACACAAAAACAGGGATCGATTTCAGGACAGACGGGTCCAACCCTCGCGATGTAGTAGGTGTGTCGCCGGAGTCAACGTTGAAGACGATGCTGTTGCGGCGATTACGGTTGCGTCGGTGGAGCTGGCGGCGGCGGGGGAGGACGTATTCTTCGTAATAAAAATTGGCGCATAAGGGTAACATAAATACGAGGACGATGAGGACGCAGATGATGATTACTGCTGTGTCGCTGAGTCGGACGTAGGCTTTGTTGGTTGCGTTCGTTACTGGGGCCGCGGCGAATTGAGATGAGGAAGACATTGTAGGGATTAGGGTGGGGGGGTGTGATCCAGATGAATGACAAGGGTTTTTGCTACGTTGATTTTCAGGGTTTCGTTGGGATTGAATTTATAGTTGTGTACTTCACGTTTGGGATTATCTTAAAGAGTTCCAATTTCAGATAAGATAACTAGTTTTATATTTATAACTATGATTAGTCTTATTTTCTCGGTCTAACTTCTTTTAAAAATTGCTGAATTTCGTATTTTAGTTTGGTTCATGGTATTATGACTTCGGATGTTAGTAATCACGTCGGCTGTCAGATTGATGCTAATGCATAGAAAATAATTAATATTTAGAAATAAAATTACTTATTACACATTACACATTATTGAATTTCATACATTTTCTAGCCCTTGGTTTAATAATAAATTTCAAAAATCCGTAAGATTAATCTATCTTTATCTTTAAGGTTATTAATTAAGCATCGTTACCAAATCTATAATTTCAATTAAAAAACCAAATTTATAATATGATAATAAAAGGAACTACATATGACAAAACATTTTCTTTACACCTTCTTAGAAGGGTATTTTGGTCATGTTGTTTATAAATTTGGAATTATTAAATGAAAATATAGTAAATAAAAATTTAATAAATTAATATAGGGGTAAATTAATAAATAAAAATACTTCAATTTATGCGAAAAGGGTTTGGTTGAATCCTTAATTATGTCAAAAGTTCAAGAGCGTGATTAAAACTGAAAGAGTAAAAAAAGAAAATATTGAATTTAAATTATTTTAATAAAGAATAAAAATATCTGTGAATAAATCTCTGTAAAGTCGTGAGACGACGAGAAAGAAGAAGAGGATGATAACGGTAGATAAGTTGGTCAAGTCGCGCAGCGATTGACAAAGCCGCCGCCAACCGTCGACAGCTACGGCAAGTTCGTTAGCATTTCAAACCTTCAATCCATCCAGAAACGCGTATTCGCATCTTGGAGCTGCGCGTAGATTCGTTCATCAAGAATGAGTCAGCAGCAGCAGCTCAAGTCGTCAAGCTCTGAGTTGGACGTAGATCGTCCGAATATGGAAGATTTTCGCCTCACCAGATCTATTCCGGAGCGGCCTGATCATGACCAGATTCGATTGTAATTAATTGATTATTCAATTAGTGATTGCTTTTTTTTGGGTGCGGATGCGTGTTGGTTGATTTTTGAATGTTGATGGTTTCAGGCGCGATTTGATTGACATATCACCTGCTTTGACCGAAGCTGCTGGCGCCATTGTTGATGTGAGCTTCGTTTTTTTATTTTTACTTGCATGTGTTTTTATATGCATGGGGCAGTTGGGAATTTATTACTCATATTACTGCTTTTGAATGGATATGATAGATTGATGGACTAGCTTGTAGTGTTTCCTATTCTGATTTGATTCCAAATGTATCCTTTAATCAGCTGAAGCCTGAAGTTTATGTTCCAATCTATTTACCAAAATGTCGACGATTGAGTTTTTATTGTGAAATACTGATTTGGTATTGTTGAAACTGGCTTTCAGGATTCCTTCACCCGTTGCTTCAAGTCGAATCCTCCAGAGCGTTGGAATTGGAATGTGTATTTGTTTCCTCTATGGTGTTGTGGTGTTGCCGTTAGATACTTGGTCTTGTTCCCTGGAAGGTTGGTTTGGTTGATGACGTAACTCATATGAGAGACGTTTCAGTGTTGGATTGCTTCTAGTATTTTGCCTCAAATCCATGGCTTTAAGATATGAACTGGCTGCAGGATTCTTATACTGGTGGTTGGGTGGATAATATTCCTCTCTGCATTTATTCCTGTGCATTTTCTGTTGAAAGGGCATAGAAAGTTGAGGATAAAGTTACAGGTGTGTGAATATTTATGGGTTGCACCGTGTTTCGTGCATTGGTTGTATCATATTTTGCTAAATGAAATACCTTATAGAGGTTTGAATCTTCATATACCACGTTAGGTTCCTTGTTGAACTGCATGGTTGTCGGTTTACGAAATATATCAGTAAAAACATAAGTACTACTAGAATTGAAAATGAACCCCCGATGATTGTCTTTGTGTCTCCAGAGAAGTCTGATGGAGCTGATATGTTGCTTCTTTGTTGCATCTTGGACTGGTGTTGTCAAGTATCATGGGCCACGACCTAGCATGAGGCCGAAACAGGTGTGACAATATTTCTGTCGCACTTCTGTTTCAATCTTTATGTGCCTACTGAACCAAGCCTGCTAACCTGCTACCATATGAGTTGAACAGGTTTTTGTTGCCAATCACACATCCATGATAGATTTTGTGATACTGGAGCAAATGACTTCGTTTGCTGTTATAATGCAAAAGCATCCTGGTTGGGTTGGTAAGTCTGATTTGAACTTGTCCATTAACCATAACAGACTTGTCTATTCTGCATTAGCAGGCAATATACTGCTTCCATCTATTAAAATTTTCCCGGGATCATCCTTGTAGCCTGTTTATAATGGTTTCATCTGTAGATTATAATGGTTTCATCTTTTTGCTTATTTTGACCTGTTTTATGGGTTGTTGTAAGGAATCCCAAAAGAAATTAATAGTTATTTTGATTTTCAAAGGCTTGCTGCAAAGCACTATACTGGAAAGTGTAGGGTGTATCTGGTTTAACCGCACAGAGGCAAAGGACCGTGAAATCGTAGCAAGGAAGTAAGGTTGCATAAATCACATCTAACTTCTTTATTTGATAATGTTGACATTTGTAAAGCCAACTTTGAATCGTAGGTTAAGGGCTCATGTTCAAGAGGTCGACAATAATCCTCTCCTCATATTTCCTGAAGGAACCTGTGTAAATAACCAGTACACAGTTATGTTTAAAAAGGTGATTCTGCTTTATAATCTCTCATGTTAAAGATGTAAGATGCATCGTTGGCCTGAGGCTAACTTCAAACCACCATGTTGGCCTGATTTCCTTCATATTCCCAGCTTGCAGAAATCTATAAGTTTGTCTTATTATGATCTTGTATTGAAAAAAAAAACATTTGAACAACTGTCGGTACATAAGAGTTGACCGAATATTTACATGGAAGCTGTTCTGTCTCTGTAGGGTGCCTTCGAACTTGACGCTGTTGTTTGTCCAGTTGCTATCAAATACAACAAAATTTTCGTAGACGCTTTTTGGAACAGCAAGAAGTAAGGACAACCATTTTGTTTGCGCTTCTCACACTTGTGTTTTGATAATCATCGTACACATCTTTCTTTTTATTCAACTCACTAATTGAGTTTACCCTTGGCTACTGGAATTGTTCTCTCCTCTCAGCCTTATACCTAAATAGCCAGTTTTCCACGCTTCGGCCAATCAAAACCATACTGGCTCTATACCCTTCCTTAAATATCTGAAGACATGTTATATAAACTTTCGTGATCTTATAATGTGAACAAGCTGTATATTGATATAGGCTTGGTATGCCCATTGATAGGCTGCAAAAGCGTCACTTAAATTCTTCTTATACATTCAGGCAATCATTTACGATGCACCTCCTACGACTGATGACATCATGGGCTGTTGTATGTGATGTATGGTACTTGGAACCCCAAACAATGAAGCCTGAAGAGACTGCCATTGAATTTGCAGAACGGTACGGACTTTCTCTTTCGTTTAGCAACGTCAGTCTACAACATGCAGCCAGTTTGACTGAAAGTTTTTGTACAGAGTAAGGGACATCATAGCAGTTCGAGCAGGTCTGAAGAAGGTCCCGTGGGATGGATATCTTAAGTACCATCGTCCCAGCCCTAAGCATAGAGAACGCAAGTAAGTCAAGCGAAGTGTCAGTGCGTCACAAGTGCTTATTATGCTTCTTCGATGTCAGTCATTCAAATTCCATTATTCATTACATTTATAAACAACTTGCAGGCAGCGAAGTTTTGCGGAGATATTGTTAGGCCGCCTGGAAGAGAAATAATGTCTGGATAAAGCCACTTGTATTTAGTATAAACTCGGACACCAGTTGTTTCTCCATGTTATCACACGGCCGTGATGTCATCTTCTGAGTTGAGCAACAAGGCGTCATTGTATATGTATTGTTTGAATTTCTTATCATTTTGAACAAGAATCACTTTGACAGCGTGTAGAGGTGACACAAATAACAGTCTTTCAGGATGTTGTAAATGTATTTTCCACAGCTGTCTTTTTCTGCGTGTAGTGGTGATAAAATAAGGGGAAAGTATTAAAAAAAGTATCGAATTAACATCTGTTTCCAATTTTAAATCTGAACTATTAAAATTTCCAATATGGGTTTCAACTATAAAGAATTTTCCAAAATTTTGTCCAAACTATTAAAATTTCCAAAATAGGTACGAACTATATAGAATTTTTCAAACGGTAAAACCTAAAATTATTATCAAAATTTATACAAATGAGCCCTTTTAATTTGACTGCCTTTCAATTTATCTGGAATGTTATTCTAGACATGATTTGTGGATATCTTAGCATCTCTCTAAAAATATCTATCTGTCAATTAAGCTTCTGGTACATTTTTTTCTTTTGACAAACAATCTTCATATCGCAAAAGAAGGTGAATAGAAATTTGAATAATTGATGGCATCCATAAGCTTCACATTCGCTCTATATATTTTGGAGAACATGCACGGTGCATCAATGAAGTTGTATCAGTCAAGTGCAGAAGAATTTAAAATATGCATTTGTCTGCCTATTAGATGACCAAACTTTATATTTGATTTCGAGTTACTCCCTCTACCCATATGAGTTCGGTTCCTCTATTCTTATTTGCTCGTTCGCAGATGATAATAATGCATACTATTGTGTTAAGAGTGCATATTAAAAAATTTCCAAGATTGAATTCCGTTAAATTATTTAGGTTTTATCCATTTTGGAAAAATTAAATATAGTTGGCATCAATTTTAGAAATTTTAATAATTTGGACAAAAAGTTGGTAAAATTATATATATAGTTCGCACACATTTTGAAAATTTTAATAGTTCGAACAAAAAGTTAGAAAAATCCTAGTTCGAACAACAAGTTGGAAACTGGCTGTAATTCAATACCTCTTTGTACTTTTCCCTAAAAATATCGGTCTTTCAGGATGTAAATAAGAAACCTTACAGGATACCTGACATTTCACTTTGAGTGATTTTGTTCTCATTTAAGATGAACCTGACTCAACCCAAGTTTGCTATGACGGCATCAACCACTTCTTGTGTCGTGCTTTGTCCACCAAGGTCCTTAGTCATGTACTTCCCCTCCAAAATCACACGCTTTACTGCCATTTCTAACCGATCGGCAAAAGAGGGAAATTGCAGATGTCGCAACATCATAGCTGAAGAGAGGAGCAAGGCCACAGGATTCGCCGTCTTTTTTTGCACCAACTTATCATTTCCTACATTCCCAGCTGATGCACCTTGCTCAAAAACAGCATGTTCAGCTCCAACATTTCCTGCAACCATTCACCGCACTATGAAAACCGCCACATATAATCATACACCTCAAGTAAAATGCCTAATCAGTCAGTACCTCCAGGCATGACACCAGTTCCTCCAGCAATGCCAGCAGCAGTATTTGACACAAGGTTTCCATACAGATTTGGCGTCACCTACACAATCCATCAGCCACCACCATCCACAAAGCCTCATTCCAGTGACAAACAAGATTCAAAACAAAATATCTCTCGAAACAAATAAAAGAAGTGCATACCATCACATCAAATTGCTCAGGCTTCGATACAAGCTGCATACAGCAGTTATCCACAATGATTTCGTTATACTTAATCGTCGGATACTTCTTTGCCACCTCCCGACAAGACTCCAAGAATAACCCATCAGCAAGCTTCATGATATTCGCCTTGTGAACAGCTGTAACTTTCTTCCTGTTATTCAAATACGCATACTCAAACGCATAATGCGCAATTCGCTCTGAGCAGAATTTCGTAATCACCTGCACCAAATCCAACTCAGAAAGTTAACTAAGCAGTCACCTTATGCTAAAATCATTTCGGATCCAACTACAACAACTAAAACTCCAAATCTTAATAATCAATCAGACTTTCCAGAAAGAAAAAACAAAGAACAAAATCTTTAATACCTTCAAGCTTTCAACAACGCCAGGAACAACCTCATGCTCCAATCCAGAATACTCGCCCTCCGTATTCTCCCTAATCACCACAATATCCACATTTTCATGACGCGTAGGCAATCCTGGTAAATTGAAGCAGTGCACCAGCGAAGCATACAGATCAAGCACTTTACGGAGCTGCACATTCAACGAACTCACTCCGCCGCCGACCGGAGTAAATAGCCCTCCCTTCAAACACACCTTATTCTTCTTAATCGACTCAATCACTTCCTCCGGAATCTTTCTCATCGTCCCGTGGACTTCGTACTTCTCGAAGTAGATCGGCGCGTGCATCGCATCCATCACCTGCTCGACTGCTCCGGTTACTAGAGGTCCGATTCCGTCGCCGGGGATGAGCGTTACGGGCCGTGGTGTACCGTCGCCGGGTCGAGGCATGTAGGTTATCGATCGAGGGTGGGATGTGACGGAGGGCGGAGATCGGGAGACGAGGCGTTTGAGGGTCGGGAGAGTGGCGCGGAGCATGGCGGCGAGTGTCGGAGAGGTTCGATTTTCTGGTGATCGGGGAAGAAGATGGTGAAGCAAGTAGCGTAGAGAGGTCGAGAAGAGGAGTGAAGTGAAGTTTGGGAAATTACGATTACACCCCTAAGTTTTGGAATGGTTACATTGTCGTCTGAAATATATTCCTTCTGAAAAAGAAGTAACGAAAAAGAATTACAATTTCATGGAAATGTTTTGTTTTACAACTGAAGCCAAACAATCACTAGCATCCGTAGAGTGGGCAGAACTCGATACTCAATACCATCCGCGAGCGAAGAGATCCAACCAGCATCACTACATTGCAATACTGGACTTGCACCATGCTGAGAGAATTACCTCCTTGCTGGTGGCGCAGCTCCCCTACCAGGAGGAGCACCCCGTCCAGCAGCCTGAGCCTGCAACGAACAGACATTTTTTTTCCCCATTAAGTTTCTATCACAGGATCCACATGTTTTAACCTTAAATTTATTTAAAACTTTGAACTAAAGGCAGAATGACGCTCACCCTAGCACGCATTGCAACACCACCACGGCCACGTCCAACTCCTAAAGCTGAACCCTTGCCCTTTAAGAAGTTACAAAGGAAATTAGAGATGCAGATATAAACACAGAATCTATATTATGTAAAGTATTCAAGCCTCTGCCTGCATACCTTAACTTTAGCATCTAACCGCTTGAACATAGGAGCATTTTTCAGCATGTCCGGAATAATCATGAACCTGAAATAGAACAGGCATTGGATACTTGTGAACACTTTAGTTACAGAATTACACTTTAGTAACGGAATCCAAGTTACCTGACTTTACTTCCTCGGATAAATACGTGCTCGAGTTGAGAAATCTTCCCATCCTTCAAAAGCAAAAACGGATGCTCTTAGGCTTACTTAGATTAAAAGGTTACATATTGTTGGATTTGTAGATTAAAAGTGGAAGCCCAAACAACCAGAGACTCATAACTACTTGATGCCCACTAGCTTACACGATACAGATCATTTAGGTGCCTTCTACCCAAGAATGGCATCAAACACATTCCACTTTCCACATTAGCAGTCTAAACCCAAAGTTTTCAAACTCACTACTCATTCCAGCAACAATAGAAGTTCAAAGCCTAAAATGATTAATTGAAGTATGATCGTGAGAGACCAAACCTGCATACATCACATATGCACAACCATGATCCAATTTCTTAACAATCTATATGATTATCATGAATTCATGGTCATACAGAGGTAAAACTAAAGAAATGGATTGGTGTTAGGGTCTAAGCTCGAAATCTTAACCAAGCCTTAGCGAGAGAAATCGAATAACATAAAGTTCTACACACGCTTCTGCATGTCTACTCGATATTACTGTTCAGGGAGAAAAGAATCATCATAGACGAAACTCCCAAAAGAAGAATAACAATTGATTCAACCAGCGCTGGACTTAAATTATTTTTGAACCATACCATATAATGCCATTAAGTATCAAGACCACTGGTCCACTACAAACAAACATTAACTTAATTTCACAACAACTATGATGCTATGAAATCATGACATATATCTCAAACTAGTTACTAGTCACTATTACGCTGATCCTGTGAACCAATGTTGCACAACCCTATGAAAGTCTATCTAATTGAGAACAAATGTTGTGAAACCCAACGGACGTCTATCTAACTGAGAACCAAAATGACAGTCATTTCATTTAGGCTCAAAATTCATTGAAAATATTAGGGACTTATCCGAAATCAAATCCACAGCTAAGTCACTCTCCCACTCTATGTTTCCAAAAGCTTATACTACTCTCATGAATCCTCACAGTTAAATCAAATGGAAAAATATTCAGCACTATAGCCTTAAATCAAAAACCTAAACACTAACCCTAATAATCATAGGTAAAAAAAAGATCTAATACTCCGATAAGAACACTCGAACAAGCATACTCTAACAGCACCAAGTGCCATATCCAGCCTAAATAACAAACCAAAATGGAAGAAAAAAAACTACCAAATCACTCAAATCAGACAAACCTTAGCCGTGAAAGTGATGTTTTCAAGCTGACAATTCCAGTTATCTTCGCACTCGATCATGCTTCCTCTGTAAAGCTCGCCGCTCTTCAGTTCCACCGTCACCACATGTCCCGCTGCCTCATGAAGCAATTTCACCGGAATACCTAAGCTCCGACTCATTCTCGGTCACCGATTTCGTTTCAAAAAATGACAGAAATCGAAAACCCTAAACCCTAGCTTTCCTTCTGCTTCTCGTTCCTCTTCCCTGCCCTAATCTCTTTCGGTTAGTATCGAATCGCGATCTCGTTTACGTGCTGCGCGTCTTAAACGACGCCGTTTAACGACATGTCAGCTTACTTTATATTGCAATGCAACCCCTTAAGTATCATTTTGTTCTAAAAATTGGTCAGGTCAGGTCACACGTCACAGTCACATACCTCAGACCTCGTATTGAATGTCCTTATCTTTTACAGTATAAAGTTATACACAGATGAATTCCACGTGTCATCATTTAATTGGCTTTCTTTCTGTCATACGAAAGATAGAACCGTAGACGATAAGAAGCCACACCAAATCTTCTGCGTGGATGACTTCCCAAACAATCAAGAAAAACACACACCGCGGCACTAAAATTAGCGAGCCTCGAATCCTCTCCATTCGTCGATTCCTCGGCACAATCCGCCGATCCTTATCCGATTCAATCTCGCGTCGCCGATTGCGCCACCAATTGATTCGTCTTATCCCGATTCAATAATTTTCCAGTTTGGGGCTTAGGGTTAGGGTTTTGAGTTAAGATTTTTATTGTTGTGAGCTCGATCTGTGTCGTTGCTCGATTCGATTTGGGTGGAAAATGGGCGCTGAAGGTGAATCGACCGAGACCAGTGCTGGGGAGGGAGTTTTGATCAACATTCGGTGCTCGAATGGAAATAAGATGGCCGTGCGGGCTGGTCTGGAGTCGACGGTCGGGGAGTTTAAGGAGCTTGTGGCTCAGAATTGTGATGTCCCGGCTGCTCAGCAGAGGTTGATTTATAAAGGGAGGATCTTGAAGGATGATCAGACGCTTCAGAGCTATGGTACTTATTTTTTTTACTGTTTCTATTGTGGAATGATTGTTTTGTTACCTACATGGTATTGCTATGAGAATTTTGGCTGGACTTGGAATCAGCTAGTATGTTCCTGATCTTTCAGATTGTCAGATGATTGTGTGCTGAAAATTATAAGTTCTAAATAGTTATTGTTTCTAATGCTACCAGATCATTCTGTATTAAAGTTCTTTAGAGTTTGCTTTGCGGAAGCTGTAGTCATTTTGTTTTGGTTGATAGGGATTTGTTTCTGTCCATCGCAGCTTGCAATCTGCAAAGTGTTATTAAGGTATAAGTAATTATTGTGGACTGTGAAAGGCTGTTAGCTTCATGGGTTCCTAGAATATAAATGGCGAGTGGTTCTGCTATGTCATTTGGTGTAGTGTAGACGTCATCTAAGGACAATATGAGTTGTGAATTTGTGATGATCTCCATTTTTTCCCTCTTATGCTGTTCATTGTATTTTTTGTTTTGGTTGAGTTTAAGCTGATATTTATTTATATATCTGGATTGAAGGTCTGCAGGCAGAACATACTGTTCACATGGTCCGTGGTTTTGCGCCATCTGGATCTACGTCCACCACCCCTTCTGTTAATGCACCAGCAGGTGGTAATACAAACAGTGCTGCCGCTGTGCCTGGTGGTACACTAGGAGCTGGAGCTGAAGGAGCAACAGGCGGTGCTGGCTTGGGAGCATCACTTTTTGCTGGTGCTGATTTCAATTTTCTTGGTGGGAATGGTAACCTTGGGGCTGGCATACCTGGATTTGAGCAAATGCAACAGCAATTAACTCAGAATCCCAACTTGATGAGGGAAATCATGAACACGCCTGCAATGCAAAGTCTAATGAACAATCCTGACTTGATGCGCAATATGATAATGAATAACCCTCAAACACGGGAAATAATTGACAGAAATCCAGAGCTTGCCCATATTCTTAATGACCCAAGCATTATCAGGCAGACCTTAGAAACTGCAAGAAACCCTGAACTCATGCGTGAAATGATGAGGAACACTGACAGAGCAATGAGCAACATTGAATCCTCCCCCGAGGGGTTCAACATGCTGAGGCGTATGTACGAGAATGTTCAGGAACCTTTTCTTAATGCTACGACCGGTGGAGCTGGAAATGACACGACTGCAAATCCGTTTGCTGCACTTTTGGGTAACCAAGGTGGAGGAGGCGCTCAAACTGGTCCAAATAATACCTCTGACACCACCGGTGCAGTTCCAAATACTAACCCTCTTCCTAATCCATGGGGTGAGGCTACTAGTTAGCTTTAGCATGACACTTTTTCATATTGCTGCTTGCTGGAGCTGCTACTCTAATTTTCATAAGATTAGTACATCCACTTACCTGTTAAGTGGGATTTGTCGTCTCATTTTCACGTGTTTCAGGCGCCCCACAAACAAACACTGCTTCAAGAACTCCATCTAATGCTCCAGCTACAGCAGGCATTGGTGGGTTGGGAGGGCTAGGTCTCCCAGAATTGGGTAGCTTGTCAGGTGGCATGCCTGATCCTGCTCTAATGAATCAGATGTTGCAAAATCCTGCTATGTCACAAATGATGCAAAGTGTTCTTTCTAATCCTCAGTACATGAACCAGGTAGTTCTTACCATATTTTTACAAATTCTGATAGGGTGATTGTTACATGTCAACACTAAATTCAAAATTTTGGAACCACAGCTCCTCAACTTCAATCCACAAATGCGTACTTTGTTGGATTCAAATCCCCAACTTAGGGAAATGATGCAGAACCCTGAATTCCTTCGCCAGCTAACCTCTCCAGAAACAATGCAGGTTTATTTTTTAGTTGCTTTTGCTTTCTTCTTGCGAATTGTTTTTTGAGAATAGAAATTCCGGTCATACATTTGCATGCTGTATTGATCCATTAATCTCTAGACCTGATTGATGACGAGTTAATGATTTTAATGGCTTTTTGAGTGCTCGAAGAGAACTTTTATTGATGCCAATGTGTTTACTGTTTAGTAACTTTGGTTTGTGGTGTTTAAGTATTTTGCTTTCTTGCAGCAAATGATGACTTTGCAGCAGTCATTGCTGCCCATGCTCAATCAGCAGCAAGGTGCCAGGTGAGTGAGGATGATTTGTCCTCCCTTGGAAGTAGTTTGATATGTGCTGTTTATCACTACACTTGAGTTGACTTTCTTTTGACATATCATGTCTTTTCTTTGGTTACTGTGTGACTTGACTTTTATTGGTTAATAAAGGGGATGAATCAATCAGTAGTTTTTTTTTTTTTTTTGATTTGGGCTTGTTAAGTTAAGTTAGTACCCGTTCGTGAGTTAGTAATTAGTGTTAGCCTGTTAGGTGAGGACTTGAACCCTTGCCACTATGGCGCAGGGGGGAAAGGCTCCACTGAGCCAACCACTTTGCCAATCAGTAGTTTATTTTTCATTATATTGCATGTTCTGAAAGTCCACAGTTGGGTACTTGGGTATCACTTATATATTTATTCTATTTGCACTCACCATCATCAGTGTGCACTGCATAAACATGCAAATCGGGAGTAAATCACAGCTGAAATTTCTTATCGTTTTGTTGTCTGAATTTTTTTGATTATTGCTCAGGGGGGCGGGCCAGACTGGTGATGCTGCGGGTAAGATAACTTGATTTTTTGCTTAATTGAACTTTTAAATGTATCAAGTTCTGCTACTTTAATGCGCTGAATGAATTTGGAATTTAGGCTTGGAAACGTTGATGAACATGTTTGGGGGACTTGGCACTGGTGGACTAAATATGGTCAACCCTCCTAGTGGTAAACGCCATCAGCAATAATTTTTGTATAATTTTATCAGCCCCTCTTCATCACTGACTTCTCACTTCCCTGTTATATAGGTCCTCCAGAGGAGATATACGCAACTCAGCTGGGGCAGCTTCAAGAAATGGGCTTCTTTGACACCCAAGAGAATATCAGAGCTCTGCAAGCAACGTCTGGAAATGTACATGCTGCAGTTGAAAGGCTGCTAAACAACCTCGGGTAATAGACCCGAAACATCATCAGGATGACAGCCGGTGATCAACCGCCATGCTGACTTTTGGATGCTTCTATTTCGGCGGATGAAAAATAAGCAAAGCACTCGACCACAGATACTATTTTAGTTACTGAACTTATGAGATTTATGAACTTATTATTTATGGTCATTGTCATTCTCTCTTTCATTTATGTCATGTATATACTTAAACAAATATTACTCACATGGGGAGATTGCTGTCTACCATTTTTAACTGTTAATTTTTTTGTCCATCTCCATGACATTTCCTTCAGATTCTTGCACTTCTCTTTTTCCCCCAAAGGTCAACATTGCCTATATCAATACATTGGAATTACATGGAAGAAGATTAGAGGCGCATAGCGCTCACATGAAAGAGAGGCCATACTGGTTTATTAAATAAGTTGCTTAGCCATAAGCAGAATTCCTCTGCATCAGAAAAGATGGAAACAGATGAAAGGCAACATCCTGGAAGGAATCTTCTCCATGACCCTCCATCGGACTCCATACACAAACTTACTCATGGCGGCGCCTCTGGGCCTGACGAGAACTATCAGCCAGGGATTGGCTGACAGGTCGAGGCCTGAGATTCCTACCAACTCCATGGACTTGAAGACTGCCTTCATCCACAGGAATAATGGGCTCAACTGCTCCTCCAACCTCAGGAGCCACTTCACCATCAGTATGGTCTACCCCATCACCTGTCACTCCCTCACGGGATGGGAGACCAACATCTGTTCCAAAGACAACAGACATGAGGATGCGTAAACGCTCACTCTCCTTGCGAAGGCAACTGGGTATCCTATCCTCCAAGAAAGATTTCAGCCCAGCTTCCCTCGCCGGATCAGCGAGAAATTGCAAAACAACATCCTCCTGAACGGCATTACCATACATTTCCACGTACGCCCCAGCTGGAAAGAATTTAGCGCGGACCTTCACGACCTGGCACTCTGCCTCGGTCCCAGACTTACGACGCAGCTTCTTGATTTCAGTTGCTAGGGCCATCATCTGAACTTCAAACACACTGAGCAACCCCATCTGCTTAACAGTGTGGGTCCCAGTAATCCGCTGCTCCAGCTTGCGTTTCAGCCGCAGCTGCCTCACCAGATCCTGACCCTGTTTCTTCTTCAGAAAATTACACCCCTGGAGCAACTGAAGAGGCGTGACACCCCTGATCTCGACGAGGACCTTCCCCGCGATCATAGCATTGATCAGAAGTTCACGCTCCTGGACATCAGCGACAGAAGTCAAAATCCTGATGCAAGCAAGAAATGTCTTCACAGTTATCCCTTGCGCATAGCTTGTGGCCTTCGTCCATTGATCCACCGGAACGCCATTCTTAAGCAGTGGATCGACAGCCGCACGAAATTCAGTCTCCGTGATCTCCTCGGTCAGATAAAAAACAGCACGGTTTTGATCATCCATCCTGCACAACACAAAGACACAAAAGTGCCTCTACTTTAATCAAATTGTACTGACAAAAACTCAGTGACATTTCGTCAAACAGCTGACCTACATCAAATAACACAAGCAAAGCAGTGTACACTCTAAGCAACGTTTCATCAACAACATTATACTCACAGCACAGAACCAGTCATGAATCATTGATTCATCAAGTAAACTCAATCCGCGAAACCCTAAATAAGCAACTGGTTTATAGTCATACGCAATTACTTAACTATAGAGATTAAAGCTGGAGAGCAATTGAAGTACATGCTTCACCTGATAATAAGGCTTGAACAATTCAAAAAATTTGAATTCTGATGGGAATCAAAGCAGAACGAGTCATTCTGACATGCGACACCACTGTTATAAATATCCCCAAATTCATGGGGAAGACAAAGAGTCATCGAAGCTGTTTGTTTCTCAAAATTGTTTCTGCCGATTCCTCCTCTTACCAGCTTTTGTACCGTGTCAGAGTCATCAGGTAAGTCGCCTTAAATAGACTTAACTGAAATAGATTTTTTTTTTTGATGGATAACTGAAATAGACTTAACTTATACTTAAATGATCTTAATTTCTGTATTGGCACTTCTTTTTCTTTCAATCAAAAAACAAAAAGATCTTAATTTGGCGCTGAGCAATTAGTATACTGTCTCTTTGAAAACGGCGTCGTTTTACCCAAACGAAACATTTTGTTATATTTTAAAAATTACTCTAAACATAACGACCCGTTTTGATTGGACGGCATCGTTTTAGATAAGGCAGCACATTAAAATTGAATTTAAGTTAATGCTATACATTGTTTTGTATTTTCGAAAATATATGTAATCAATTTTCAGTGTTCTTTAGAAGTGTGCATTGTATCTGTTTGTCGAAATGCCACACAGAGTTTCGGTCTCTGAGCTTGTACATCAGTACACTAACTCATTTCACACTGAAGATTTTGGTCATTATATGGACTCAGAAGTCAAATGCTTATTTGATTCACACGTTGTCGCGCCAT
Organism: Rhodiola chrysanthemifolia; assembly: GCA_033675395.1. NCBI lineage: Eukaryota > Viridiplantae > Streptophyta > Magnoliopsida > Saxifragales > Crassulaceae > Rhodiola > Rhodiola chrysanthemifolia. Next base: position 4,662,263 of record CM066207.1, read on the forward strand.
TTTTAGATTCCAGGTACCTATTCTTTCTCTATACCATCTATGGATTATTGGTGATTATGGACATCACGTTGTCCAAATATGAACTTTTTTGTAAATCTGTGAGAATACAAGATATGCAGAAATTGAGGAGCAGAGAGGATCTCTGGTCAGCGCTAAATCTCTCTCTAAGAATAGAGATCATAACATTACCTACATCTTCTCACAAGCTTATCCATTTGCAGATTCTCTCTTGTTCCGGCCAATGTTGGCTGCATCCATCAACTGGTCAGATATCTATCCATTTATTCTTATTTCTGAAATTTATACATGTATCTTATATCTATGTGTTTATGCAATTTGATGTCTGAGTTTTTTTTTTCTATGAATCCTCGAATGCAGTTGAAGTATATCGAATTTGACAGGAGCATTTTTTTTTCTTTTTTTGGTTTTTTTATTATGATTTAGGTACTGTTAGATGATGAAGAGACGTTGAAAAAAAAAGATATTTTGTTTTTGTTTCATGGGCAACACATGTCGGGGATCATTCAGAGGGAAGTACTTTCAGAGTGGCCATCCTGAAGATTATACATATTCCAAGTGCCACACTCTTGACCGCTCCAGTTCAGATTTCTCCCCTTCGAATTTCGTCTCAGATCAAATTGTTGCGCAGAAGTTCTCTAGAGACAACAGCAAGAAGGATAATAACAGTTCACAAAGAGTTACTCGCGGAATGAAGAGAAGTGCTGAGAATCAAGCATTCTATGTGTTGGGTCACAGAACTGCCAATATCCGTGATCTCTACACATTGGGTCGAAAGTTAGGACAAGGGCAGTTCGGTACTACTTATTTGTGTACAGAGATTGCTACGGGAAACGAGTATGCGTGTAAATCGATTTCGAAGAGGAAGTTGATTTCGAAGGAGGATTTGGATGATGTGAGGAGGGAGATTCAGATTATGCACCATTTAGCGGGGCATAAGAATATTGTAAAAATCAAGGGTGCTTACGAGGATCCGTTGTATGTTCACATTGTGATGGAGCTTTGTTCTGGGGGTGAGTTATTTGACCGTATCATTCAGAGGGGTCATTACAGCGAAAGGAGGGCAGCGCAGCTGACGAAAACAATCGTTGGCGTTGTTGAGGCGTGCCACTCGCTGGGAGTCATGCATAGAGATTTGAAACCGGAGAATTTTTTGTTGGTGAATAAGGATGATGATTTCTCTCTTAAAGCCATCGACTTTGGGCTATCGGTTTTCTTCAAACCTGGTAAAGCAATGAGTAATTATTAAGTCACATTTGAACATTGGCAATGAAGAAATTTTACTAATCGGTTTTGTAACTGTATCATCTACATAAATTGCGAAGTGCAGGTCAAGTTTTCACTGATGTGGTTGGGAGCCCGTATTATGTTGCCCCTGAGGTTCTTCTGAAGCACTACGGTCCTGCAGCTGATGTCTGGACAGCTGGCGTCATTTTGTATATATTGCTTAGTGGTGTGCCACCCTTTTGGGCAGGTATTATCAGTCTTAAACATTTGTACAACTTTAACGGCTTTATTCTTTATGTTTTGCTGCTTGCTAAAGCTTTGATTTTTTTGTTTCCAGAAACACAGCAGGGAATATTTGATGCAGTGTTGAAGGGGCATATTGACTTTGATTCAGATCCGTGGCCCTTGATTTCCGACAGTGCTAAGGATCTTATCAAAAGGATGTTATGTTCATCGCCTAGAGATCGTCTGACAGCTCATGAAGTACTATGTATGTTAATCGTTAACAAGCCATTAGAGAACTTCTTGGTGATGATAACTAATATGCATCTGAATGGCGATGGAACTTTCAACTTGACTTATCACTAAATGCAGGCCACCCTTGGATTTGTGAAAATGGCGTTGCTCCTGACAGAGCTTTGGATCCTGCTGTACTGTCACGGCTCAAACAGTTCTCTGCTATGAACAAGCTAAAAAAGATGGCCTTGCGGGTAAACTAGTTCAGTGATACATTTGTAGAGAAAATAGTTAGCAATTGACAGCTTGTTCTTTTTAAATGAGTGATAAACATAGTATAAATCTGTTTTGCTGATGTTTATCCAAATAAATGTCCGCTGCATGGTGCTAGGTAATTGCTGAGAGCTTATCAGAACTGGAAATAGCTGGTTTGAAAGAGATGTTTAAGGCAATGGATACTGACAACAGCGGCGCAATCACCTTCGATGAGCTGAAAGCTGGTTTGAGAAGATACGGTTCCACCATGAAGGACATAGAGATTCGAGCTCTCATGGATGCGGTAAGCCTCTTCATTAATAGATCACCTTATGGTCACTGACTAATTAATTCGTTTCTGACGGCATTTGTATATTCAGGCTGATATTGACAATAGCGGAACTATTGACTATGGTGAGTTCATAGCTGCTACAATCCACCTCAACAAGCTGGAACGCGAGGAGCATCTCATTGCTGCGTTTCAGTACTTTGACAAGGATGGAAGTGGGTATATTACAGTTGATGAGCTGCAACAAGCCTGCACCGACCATAATATGACTGATGTTTTGCTGGAAGATATCATCAGAGAAGTTGACCAAGATAATGTGAGTTTCCATTTAAAGCTCCAATCATGTTTACATTTTGAGTAACCAATTTTGAATCTTAGTTTTGGTTATTTAAATTTTCAGGATGGAAGAATTGATTATGGTGAATTTGTTGCCATGATGGAAAAAGGAAACGTAGGTTTTGGAAGACACCATTGATCATTCCAGACAAGCTTTAGCTTTGAGTTTCGATTGTTGTGTACAGAGTTTCACAGTACTTATCATGGTGTTAGCTTTCTAAGATGGATGTATGCATTAAACATTTAAACATTCACTTTATTGATGTAAACTAGCAAAAGTGCTATTTACAGTCCAAAACAAACTGACAATCTCTCATTCGGTTGAGAATTGAGAGCAAGTGCAACGGTTGCTACAATGAAGAGGTGCCGCTGATGTTACTTCTTTTTCAACCTTACTTACTTTTAAGCATCAGGTAAAGAGATGAAGCTCAAAAGTAAGCTTAAAATGAAAGTGACACCAACAACTCTTCTTGCAGTACCTCCTTCTTACAATGACTCGTTGCACATGCTCTGAGTCGTCTATAAAAAGGGACTCTGGTCTAGTTACATAAGTGACATTTACATAAGACGACGACACTGGTGCAAGAAAAAAAATACTACAAGACGGACTAGAATTGATCTTCGTAATATACATACACGTCTTTATCTTCGACTTGTAATTGTTTTTCTTTTTGATCATTCATGGTTAATTCAAGGGGTATCTCTAATGGGGGAGGCTTCTGCAAGGAAAGATGAGAGAGATCTTTGGACTTTTGAACACAAAAATTGGGCAGAATACATGTGGAGCGATTCGTATGTAGTTGGAGAATAGAGTTTATTTACCATGCAGCGTATCAACGGCCAATTCAAACCCTGGAAGAAAGGGTGCTGTTTGATTTCGCTTGCCCCATTATTTGATCCTAATCGGCTGGCAGGATCGCGATTCAAAAGAGCTTGGATCAACTGCTTAGCCAAAGGACTTACCTGCAATAGCAAAAATAATCAATTTTTAGCAAGGCAATGAATATGAAGATCATACAAGTGGCATTTTTAGTACAAATTGCAGACTCACTGAAATGCTGGTAGGAAACATCAAATCTTTGTTCAAGATGTTGGAGAAAGTCGTTTGTCTGTTCTTTCCCCGAAAGGGTGTGCGACCATAGAGCATCTCATACAGTAATATACCTAAGGTTGTAACACAAACCAATAAGATGACTTGCTATTGCAAAGAACTTGATGACGTTTTATAAGAAACTTTAACTTTTGTGAGATCATTTGTTGCAAGCAGAAATGCAGATCAAATTTCATCCTACTTTTGGGTTTTATACTTACCAAGAGCCCACCAATCAACTGCACTGCTGTGGCCTACACCGGTGATAATTTCCTAGAGATGAAGCGATCAATGAAGTTAAGACTTTGAAACCACGCACCAAAAAACAGATAAAAACAGAGTATATGAACAATCAACATCAAGTACAGTATATATGAGATGAGATTAAGTTGAGACAAGACATACGGGAGCAACGTATTCTTCAGTCCCAACAAATGAGTTTGACCGTGTGATGGGTTTAACAACAACTGTTGGAGGGAGTTGCCGCTTGGCTTTTCTCTTACTCTTAGTCTTAGGTGGTTGCTGCTTTATAACCTGCAGATATGATGTATGTTAACTTGTGCATAGTAATGGCTTGATTAAATCAATAAATTCGATAAGGAAAAAGAAGTTTGTTATGATATCATCTGAGTTGCGTTGCTTCTCTATAAAATGAAATCTATATCTTATAGCTTAACCCCGTTCTTGAAATTCAATCAAATATATATTGATCTAGAGCATAGGCAGACAGACAAACTTTTTGCGGTAACACGGAATTTTATACAACCTGGATACTGCCCCTAGGCTTAAGATGACTAGCTGAATAGAACACTGATCTCAGAACTGATCAGATAGTTGGTATATAATTACATCAAGAAGTAAAACTTACTTTGGTTTCACAGGTTGCAAGCAATGAAAGATCAAAATCAGATAGTACGACATGACCATCTTTCTGAAGCAGCACATTTTCAGGCTTCAGATCACGATAAATTACACCTGTAAAAGTTAGTTACCCAATGAGATAGCATCCTCAACATGTATTGCATGCAACTGAAGTGACAACAACTGAAAACGCAAAATTGGAAAAACACTAAACATAGAACTCAGTAATCTTGACCGATGGTTTAATAAATATTTACACACTTCTTTCTCTACCATATTTAAAGGTGAAGGTAGGTGAATATTAAGAATGGCACTCAGATTAGATGATTCTTAAGCCATTGAATGTACCTAGACAATGAAGATATTCCAAGCATATCACAACTTCAGCTGCATAAAACCTGGAGAAAAAACCTGAAATGTTAATACTCGAAATGCAACAGAGTAAAGAAAATGTTGCCAATGAAATCAAACACCTACTTTCAATGACTACAAGAAGAATTCAAACCCCACTGAATCTTTTCTGATAACTGATTAAGTGATTATGTTATGAAACAATTATAATCGTGAAATCAATTCTTTTGGGTTGACCTCTTGGATCTCAAACTGAATTGCAAATGTTTACACTCAAAAGCACAACAAACCTTTATTGAAATTTCATGCAAGCACTAACTAGTTCAAAATCAAACCACATACTGGGATGGCTACACTTAATTCCTAGTCAAAGATAATTTACTCACACACATGCTAACTCCGAAAGGGGAAAAAAAGAGAATTCATTTGACAATTATAAAGTTACCTTGCAGATTCTTCTTTGAAAACTTTCATGGGCTGCTTATCAAGCAGTGCAAACAGCTCTCCTCCAGGGAAAAAATCAGTTATCAAACAAACATGTGTTGGAGTCTGAGAAAGTGAAGAAATGTCAGTGTTAAGTTCAACGTAAAATTTTGACTTCCGTAATAAAATGCCACTGAATGCAATATTGCATCATCACACTGTGCAGTGTAAATTGACAAATTAACAAGCACAAAACAACTAACACCTTGAAATAAAGCATGTCAATGATATCATTATGAGAAATGGTCACATTGGTCTCATCTTCTTCTTTGTTTTTGAATAACATGGTTGCCTAATATTTAGTTGTGAATTGTGATCTCAAGCACAGTACAAACCTTCAAATCCCATCAGAAAACCAAAAGGTTATAATAGAGCGCCTTAAACAACATATTCTTTTTTCATTTTTAGGTTTGAGACTAAGCCGGTGTATAATAATGCATTTTGCATTACTTGTGTGAACGTGCGGCTATGTACATGTTTCTGTTTATTCATAATGTGCACAATAGAAATGTTCAAATGATGAAAATCATATCATATAAACCTGAGAACAGGGAGCAAGATAAAACACGAAAGCCCGAGCCATAGTTAGTTATATTACAAGTGAATGCTGAAGCTACTTTAAAGGATATATAAACAAGGTCCTAATACCTGAAAAGATGAGTATAGTGTGGGTAGAAAAGGATGGTCTAGACGTGATACTATATCCCTCTCTATGCATGCGCGAAAAACCTACACAAATAAATTTCTCCATGATGAAATATATACTAAAACAGTATCTTTCGAATAGCAAAACGACAATAGTGTATTAGGAAGGAGACTAAGGGTTCTGGAAATGCAGACCTTATTACAATTCATCATTTCAGACTTTTCCATTGCCTTCATTGCATAAAGTTCACCTGTGTTTTGTAGTTCGACCAAGTAAACACTGCAAGCAATAAGAGGCCGTTAATATTTCTTGGAATAGTTTGGACTTTAGATTATAGGTGTTTGGAAAGCATATTAGATCACTTGGAGATCCCATCAAACTTTAAGACTAACAACTGGATTAAATTGACAACATATCATGATTCCTTAACGTAATTCAAACTTCTTTGGAATATTGTATTGTAGCCAATTCGTAATACAGAGTGCACTTAAACAGTTGCAGAGAACGACTAGAGATACCAGCAAACGACATTGCATGCAGCATTAAGTTATGACAGATTATCTTTTGGCCCATAATTCAAATCTAGAAGTCCAACTTTACCTTCCAGTATCACCAGATCCTAGTGGTCTTATGTGCTTGAAATGATGTAATCCTATATTTTCACCACTTGCAGTGATCTAAAACATGGGAGGAAAGACATCAGGAACTGAAAGGACAAGCATCTTAAGCATGGTTCATGATATTATTATTTTTCAGTGTTGGAGACTGGAGAGTAAGGCATGACATTCTGTTAATTAAAATTAGAACTCTAAGAAAAGATTGAGGGTGGAAAACAGGCATCACTGCCAATTTTTTGCAGTAAAAAGTATGAGCAAGTGTTTACTGCCAGCACTAATACCTAACATTTTCTTTGGTTCAGTTTGTAGAGGGGACACATTCTACTGTCTTATCTTTCACCCTTTACTAAAATTTTCATTTAATAAGCTAGGAAATTAGAATAAAGGTATCCATCTGGTTATTGGCAAACAATTTGTACCTTCTGTATTGCCAACCACGAGGAACAGTTTTTCTTGTGTGGCCTTGGGGAGACTGGTCGGGAATAGATAGCCCACAACTCATCTGGTCTCTGAGAAATATGCAATTGGCTAAAGTTTCATTACATGTAGATTAGGCTTTTCCATTGGAAGGTTAACAAATGCTAGCAGTAGCTTGTTGTGGTAAAAAGTTCTAATGCGTGATGTCAGACTTATTAGCATTTAATGTAATGATGACCAGCTAAAGTGTGATCTTACTCTTACTACTTGTATATATATGTCTAGAAGTCCTCAATACGAGGCCCTTAATATCTGACTTTTAAAGATATTTTCATGTCTTAAAAACAACTGCTAAAAAATGACAACCAACATAAACAGAGCATCGTACACATGCAATGCAATGTTAGAAACACTACGATTAAAATAATACATACCATGTTGGCATCAGGAAACTCTCTGACTGCTTGATCTACATTTTCTGCTGTCAGTTTAACCTAGAAACAAAAAAATTCACACCATAAGAAAAAGAAAAAAAACAATACATTATCATATAACAAGCTACACATTGAACAGCATAAGCAGAGTGCACAAACAACATGAGTACACTTACTGCCTGTGTACTTGATTTCTCTTTTCTTCCTGAAAGGCGATTTTGAAGGGGATCCAATAGGCCAGTTCCATCTAATTGAACACCAATTAAATACTGAATCCCGCCCTGTTGGAATATGATGAACTTAATAAGTGGTCGTGAAATCGGAAAATTTTATCGCCGAGTAACTAGAATCTAAAATCAATCACAAGGACTGCGGAATAACCTTTTGATCGCGCATTGGTTGCAAGTGAAACAAATTCAAAAATCGTTTCCCTACATGTTGAAAAAAAGAAGATAAGAAATGACATGAATCCTAACTCAAGAAATTTCAAATACTGTATCAGTAGACTAATGAGGACAAAGAAAGCAAAAACAGTTTTAAATGTCAAAGCTGGTAATACTAAAAGACTGAATTACCAAGGTTCCATAAAGACAGCAAAGCTAAAGTGGGAGAACATAACATACCACTCTTGGTGTAATTAATCAATTGGACAGTAATTTCTTTTTCTTCTGCTATAGCATCTCTGATTTTTGAGACAGTTTCCTTGTCTGTTTCTGGACCTTGGAGAAATCTGCAGAGTTGAAAATTCAATCAGAAAAATGGCTGTTCAGTACTTATTTGGCTAAGTTAATATAATTGCGTGCTCGAATTTCCTACCATACTATGGATGTTTGTGTCATGGTCCCTACTCCCTTAAGAGGCTATACGTGACTCTTAGGCATGTGTAACAAGTTAATAACAACCGTCTACTCGTGGAACCAAAGTGTAACCATCAGATAATTTCACACTGTATTCTTGGTATGGAAAAATCTAGATAGTTCAGTATGACAAACAATTTTCCCCATGGAATTTTGAGAACAAAACAACCAACCCATCAGCTATCTAGTAATTGGTTCTGACTGGCATACCTGCAGTTTTTTCCCAGGACTTCTTCGCGTGAATACTCGGTCAATTCTAGGAAACTGTCAGACACAAATATCTGCACGGGGAAAACCGGAATGGAAGGACTTCAAGAAAATGACATAGTCATATAATCTTTCCACACGCAAACAATATATCTGATATTAAGTAAAAAAGAAACACTAATAATAAATACCTAACCCATATGTGCAGTGTCCCAAAAGATTGAGCAGAAAAGAAAAACAGTGTGATAGCTTACAATAGGGTTATCGGGAAGTCTTGGATCAGTAATCACAAAATTCTTTTCAATTCGTTCCAAGGAGGTCGCTAAGTCAATTCCTTGACGTATCTCTCTTTGTCTTTCACTGAGCTTCTGATTCTTATTATGTTTCATGTTTGTAGCCACGAGAACTTCAGCTAATCTACTTGGTTTTCCAACCACGCTACTCAGTGGCTTCTCTCTACACAAGCAGAATCATTCATAAGCAATGGGAGAAAGCTAAAATATCATGTCTCGACAAACTTGGGAAACTTGTACTCACCCTGCCAAGGAGTCGCAACTGATTTTATTACAAGCACTGAAAGCTTCAGGATTTGGGAGTGTTTTGGTGAAAGATCCCTCAACACCAGAACAAGAAATTCGTTCCCTAACTGTAGAATCATCCAAACAACTTGGCACGGACCGATGAAGATGACTAAGCTCATCTAGTTTTTCATATTTCCCAATACCATCCATACCCTTCGTTTCACCATGCGATTTTGAATGCTTCACACTTTGAACAACCTCAGAAAAGGACTCCATAGCCTTGTCTCTATGACGAGCTAGTACACAAAGTTTCCAAATTAAACAAAATCAGACTACAAGCTCAATACTTAGTGTAAATAAAACATTACAGTTACAGGTCATACCATCATAGTGTATTAAAGAGCTAGATAGACCATTTGGCCTTACATCCTTCTCATGCACCCCCTCTGTGTGCTTGCTGACATCAACATTCATCCTGTAAATAACATTTCAATAAATCAGATTTGAAGAACAAAAATGGATACTGGCGGTCTGTTCTGTTTAACTTAAATTTCAGTTTTTTTTTTCAGTTGAGCACCTTCTAGGACCTCTATTTAAGCACATAATTTCAGTCAAATGTTAAGTCTCATATTCACGCACTTGAATTAAGTCACAAAGCCAAATTCGTCAATTCATTTCTAGTTACATTTTTTAAATTTCAGTTTAGCTCAAAAAACACCCCTAAAGGCTAAAACTCCACATCAGATAAAGCGAACAAATAAAATAAAATACAAACCCAATATAATTGATGGTCTTGCCGGATTCATCCTTGATCGGCGTCAAAGTCAACAAATTCCAGAACGAAGTTCCATCCTTCCTGTAGTTTAAAATCCTTCCGCAGTAGCTATTCGCACTGCCGACCGCTTCCCGGATTTTCTCAACATCTTTCCGGTCAGTCTCCGGTCCTTGCAGAAACCGACTACAACAAAACAAACTATCATCATCATCACCATCACGCACAGCTCCAAATTGAAATCTACATTACTCAGAAATCGCATCCGCGTAAACCACTAGGGCTAGCAGCAACGGTCAACTATTTACTCAAAAACCACAATAGTCTCTCATATATTGAAAAAACTAACCCCCTAAGTAATAATTTAAAACGTTTAAATTGATAAAATAATCCTAAAGTTTCAATTAGGTCCATAAATTTACCAATTCTTTCCGATGATCTCTTCCGGCGCATACCCAGTGAGCTCATAAAACCCACTGCTCACAAACACCACCGGAAAATCCTCCGCCGTCGCGTCCGACACCACAAACGCCTGCTTAAGAGTCTCCATCGTCCTATTAACCACCCTAGACGACGCCGACCCTGCGTCCGCGTCGAACTCCGACTCCTCATCCGTCGAGTTCCACGTCGAATTATCCGATCTCTCCGACGAGAATAATCTGGTATGTTTATCTTCACCGTCCTTCACAGCGTTCAAATATTCATCAAGGATCGAATTGGAAGACAGCTTATGATCTGGATTGAGTTTGAGTTGCGGTTGCGACTCTGTTTCGAACTCGGTCCAGTCAATCACTATAATCTCTGCAGCATCCATTTTATGATGCTCTGTTTGTGCTTCTCAACTTCTGCAGAGGCTCTGGACTGTTCGACATTCGGTATAAATACAAATACGAAAAGATTATCGATTTCTACGAATGTTGAGAACTTTCTGCAAAATTTTTACTGAGGAAGTTTCGAACGCGGGATACGATGATTGGAGGAAGGCGATGGGTTTAACATTTACTGTAAATGGAGGTGGGATGAGTGATTGAGGGAGTGAGTGAGGACGAATGTGTCGAAATCGGAGATTGTGTGGTGGCGGGTGGTGGTGGGTGGAGATTGATGAAGTGTTTTTTGGCGTTGTTGGGTGAGGATGCGACTAGTCACGGTGGCATTTCGACACGTTGGGAACATGTACGTTTTACAGTGAGTTTTTGTTTGTTTGTTGATAGAAGCGTTTACAGTGAGTTAAATCTGTTATCTGTTGATCACTGTCACTGTTCCTGGAGGTAACCCCTGAGTACTTTTTTGTAGAAAAAAAAAATTGCACCGTTCAAATGTGATGACTTCACCCAAAAAAATTATGGTTATGGAAATATGAGTTCGATAGGAAAAACTACGGATGCACAAAATTGGATCGGATCGGAATTTTACGGATCGGTCTAGGATTGGATCCGATTTTTACGGATCCGTTTCACTATCTATCCTTTCAATTATTTTCGGTCTGATTCGGATCGTAAAATTTCGATCCGGTCCGTTAAATGTTTAAGGACATGATTTCGATCCGGTCCGTTAAATGTTTAAGAACATGAAATTCATGTCTGTTTTTAAAAAATATTCCAGTCCGATTTGGTCCTCGGTCCATAAAATAACGGTCCCATCCAGGTTGGACCGGATGTGCATCCCTAGGAAAAACATTCACTTTTTTTTTGAAAGAAAATATTTACTTCAATCGATAGAAAATGTAAGCGAAAGAGGGGTTGGTTGAGCTGGCTTCAAGAGGTGTTCAACTCTTGTAGAAATTGCTAACCCATATGAAACTACTTCCCCATATTGACTCAAAAGTCTAGGCTTGAAAGTCGTGGTTTAGTAATCATATATAAGCTAGTAATTCTTCTCCTCATTTAGCAATGTGGGACAATTTCTTCAAGTGCAATATTCCCAACAATCTCCCCCTCAATTGGAGAAATTGTTCATGCTCCCCCTCAATCAAACTCCGCTACATCACTCGTAGCCAACTGTAGGTGCGCCTTTTGCGACTCCCCCGTACATGCTTAAACCAGGGTTCAGAGTGCCTTTGCAACTCCCTTATACAGGCTAAACCGGGGTCCAACCCATCAAACGAGGACATTTACGCACGAGTCCCACATCTATTGCACTTAGCCCGGATCGCAACGTGGACTCTGATACCATCTAGAAATTGCTAACTCATATGGATTACCTCCTCATATTGACTCAAAAGCCTAAACTTTTGAGTCAATATGGAAAGATAATCCATATGAGTTAGCAATTTCTACAACAGACTTTAAAATCAATATGGAAAGGTAATACATATGAATTAGCAATTTATAGAACTCTCTTGCTTGAATATCATATTTCTCATCAATGTCAGCTAGGCGCGCTGTTGATATTAGATAGAAAATGTACGGATATTGTTTATATAAATATAATTTATTCCATCCATACGTGATTTGCGCTTTTTTGTTTTGTTAGGTTCTTTGAGTTTTGATTTAGGCTTTCACGTCTCTTTTTTTTTTTTTTTTTTTTGACGTTTGAGTTTTGATTTTGCCTCTTTCATATGATGCCGGTTTTATCCAGAGCACTGTCAATATCGATCTTTTTTTATTTTTAATCGATCTTATTAAAAAAAATACCTACGGGATCACATGAGACTAAAATGTGAAGCATATATCTATTTGTTTATGATTAGATTAGCCTTGCAAGTGCCGATTTTACTGGTGATCACTATAACATCGTCAGTTTTATTAAAAAGTAAGACAAAATTAATCAACTGTCAAACCCCATGGGGAACAAAAAGCAGAATCATAACTTCAAATTAGGCACCAAAAATACAATAATTTGAACATCAACTCTTTTTATGAGGGATACAACGATTCAATACATATTTTAATACATATCATCTAGTACATATATATTGCATATTTACCATTGCAAGCACAACCACCATTATGATGGATGCATAGTATTTCCTCATGTCGGGACGAGAAAGAGGGAAAAGAAATTGAAAGAAGATAATTATAAGAATATTGGTGGTCCCAGGTCGAACCCAGAACAAAAGAATCCAATTATTTCAAGGTGTACTTCTTTACCGATATGTCACCACTCTTATTGGCGATTTAATCATGGACCTCAGTTTGGCATGCAATGACAAATTAAAAAAATAATGATAATTCACAATTCACATCACACATTTGTAATTACTTTGAACATACGAGTGTTGTAGATCGAATGTATGATTTGTACTTAGTTGAACCTTATTCTTTATTGATTATTGGGACCAAATGTTAGGTTTATAAACAAGAGATTGACTCAATCTCAAAACCAAAACATTTACAAACAATAAGCAATTAATCCAGTCCACTGTCACACCGTTATCCAAGCAACAAGTCAAGATACTTCCCTGACGTTTGCCGCTGGAATCCTCGCTCAGAAATCGCCCCAATCGTCCAGCCTCGTTCCCAAAGGTTGCCCGGAGCTTTCGACCCTCAGCACTTGGAGACGAACAGCAACACGGCCAGACCACGATCGATGGACGCTGGAGAGCGATGTGCAGGCTTCAATTTCGTCTGGAGAATTCGGAATCGAAGAATCGCCAGAGAGGAATTGAGAAGAACGAACTAACCCTAAATCCCAAATTAGCTGGTTTTGTACTGAGCTGAGGCGCGCTTCAGAACGACGCAGTTTGCACGGAGTTCGTTACGCATCCAACGGTGTCGTTTGCTTTGTAACGGAAACTAACAGACTTCGGCGCGTCCTTGAAACGGCTTCGTTCCATTAAACGAGTGTTTCCCTCCTTTGCAAAACGACGACGCTTTGATCGGTATTCAAATGCTAAGCTTGCCGCTCAGACGAAACGGCACCGTTTTGTGCTTTGCAGCACAAAACTAACAGATTCATATGGACTTAAAACCAGAAGAATTCCTACAAACTCAAACACAATTTGGACTGGACTAATAACATGAATAAGATCCCAATAATGACTCAATACACAACTAGGATTATATATTTCTCAACAAGTGTATTTTTATCACAAAAACAACATATTGAGAGTATATCAACTTTAAACGAGTCAATCACAGGACACAAAGACAAAGCTAATCCATTCAAGACACGTTCTCAAATACATGTGATAAAAAAAATCAAAGAATTATTGACCTAAAACGACAGATATACACGTATAAAACTAAACCGACAGTGTCTCTGTGCTAAGTTTGTAGATTACTAGTAAGAAGGTGAACACGTAAATTATATGTTTGTTTGGTCGCTATAGTTGGTAGTAATGTCTTTTTGTAAGCATTGGAAAAATTAAAAAGAGATATTTCCATGGCTAATAAATGGGAAATAGTATCAGCCGGCCACGTTGATTTGGAGTTTTATTTGAAAATGATCTTAATGTGTTTCAAAATTTGAGAACTGATCAACGCGAGTTTCACATTTCAAAAATGACCCATTTTTAATGAAATCGGATCCCCAGGAACCGATTTTCTGTGTTTTTTACAAAATCGGATCCCCAGGATCCGGTGTTATGTGTAACTCAACACGTGGAGTTCTCTCATTCGAACGCGCACATAACACCGAATCATGGGGATTCGGATTTGTAAAAAACACAGAAAATCGGTTCCTGGGGATCCGATTTCATTAAAAATGGGTCATTTTTGAAATGTGAAACTCGCGTGAATCAGTTCTGAAACTGGGAAACTCGTTTGGGTCATTTAAAAAAAAACTCGTTGATTTGTCACTATCTATCCCTATCATAAAATTATTAATTCATGTTGCATTTCTTTTTTTTCGAATCACTATCTGTATTAATTCATGTAGATATTTTTTTGTTGTTGATAGAAATGTAGATATTTTTGATATTATACTTGTGGATGAGCGTCACGATGAGAATACTTTTTGTTTTGTTTTTTTTGTTGATAGAACGATGAGAATACTTTATAACATGAGAATATGAGAATCTTATTTAATTTTGTTGATTTTGATTGCATGCATATTTGAAATAAAAAGTGACATCACAGTAAACGAATGATACATATACGAATGTGAATTTGAGTTTCTCAAATTATCATATTATAAAAAAACTCTTAATTAAAATTTCTTAGTATACGAAAATATATGAAGTACAATTACTACAAAAAAAAATATATATATAATAAAAAATATAACTACTAGATCACGTGTTTTCTTCGGATATAGTCTCAATAATTACTAATCGACCTAAAATCAATGTTTTTTTTTAGTATTTCCGCAGCGTCCCCACATGAAGTATTGTGGACGAAAAGTCATATTCCGTCCATACATCAAAATCTACAGGTGTGTTCCCATCACACACAAAAATATCTACAGGTGTGTTTAACGACAATGATTGCTTCGCGATTTCTGGATCAAATGTCATTTCGAAGTCTAGATTGCAATTTTTTTTAAGGGAAAAGTACATATTGATGTCTCGAACTATCGTTATTTTTCAATTAAAGGTCCAAACTATTGATTTTTCCAATCAAGGCAAAATAAAAAATAAATTGATAAATTTTCGAACACTGAGCACTGTGGCTACACCGTGATTAAATTAGTAACTCAATCATGTGAACACCGTTAAAAACGACTCAATAAAAAAGTCTATTGGTGCCAAAGAAGAAAGATCGATTTTAATATGTTATGAGTTCATGATAAGATCGTTGGGTTATTTTGAACGGTGTTTACATGGTTGAGTTCGTAATTTAATCACGATGTATCTACGGTTCTCGGTGTTCGAAAATTTGTCAAATTATTTTTTATTTTGCCCTTGATTGGAAAAATCAATAGTTTGGACGTTCAATTGAAAAATGACGTTAGTTCGAAACACCAATATGTACTTTTTCCTTTTTTTTTTTTTATTTTTATCATTCTCCCCAAAATAAACAAAGTTTGTGCCCAAAACTACAACCCGCTTCGGACCTAATCCATTTCAAAAAATGAATTTTACCTTTTCACCCCTGAAACACTAATCGTCCTCTTCGCTTCTAAATCATTCTCGAGTTTCCATTTTTCTGCTCATCAACACAACATTTCACTCCCACAAAAAAAAACGGGTTTGGATCAAACAAAAAATAAAATTATAAATAAAAATTACAAATTCATAAAAAAAATTGACACGTGTAAAAATCGATCAATCAGAATTCATCTCATTCGGGGTTCTTTTTGTAAATAAAAAAAACACACGCGGACTTATTTAAAAATACATAAAAGATAGGAGGGTTATAATCGTCCTAAAATTCGCTACAGTAAAATTCGACTTTCGCTACAGTACGTTTTAAGTCTGATCAACATGCGTTAAGTCTGATCATTTTGAATAAAATTTGACTTTTGCTACAGTAAAATTTGACTGTCTTTTAAATCTGATAATTAAGCCTTTAAGTCTGATCATTATCTATTTTAAGTGTGATCATTCAATTTATTTTAAGTCTGATCATTAAGCCTTTAAGTCTGATCATTATCTATTTTAAGTCTGATCATTATCTATCTTAAGTGTGATCATTCATTTTATTTTAAGTCTGATCATTATGTAATTTAAGTGTGATCAATCATCTTATTTTAAGTCTGATCATTAAGCCATTAAGTCTGATCATTATCTATTTTAAGTGTGATCATTCATTTTATTTTAACTCTGATCATTAATCCTTTAAGTCTGATCATTATCTATTTTAAGTTTGATCATTCATTTTATTTTAAGTCTGATCATTAAGCCTTTAAGTCTGATCATTATGTATTTTAAGTGTGATCCTTCATTTTATTTTAAGTATGATCATTAATTTAAGTCTGATCATTCATTTATTTAAAGTCTGATCATTCATTTTATTTTAAGTCCGGTCATTATCTGTTTTTCAGACTCAAAATCGTAATTTAAGTCTTATCAATGTCTATTTAAGTCTTAAAGGCTTAAACTGTGATTGTCAATGTAGTTTAAGTCTTATCAATGTCATTACAATCGTAGTTTAAGTCTTATCAATGTCTATTTAAGTCTGATCATTACCATTTTTAAGTATGATTATTACCAATTTTAAGTCTGATCATTGTCTCTTTGAGTCTGATCATTACCAAATTTTAAGTCTGATCATTACAATCGTAGTTTAAGTTTGATCATTATCAATTTTAAGTCTGATCATTGTCTACTTAAGTATGATCATTGTCTATTTAAGTATGATCATTGTCTATTTTAAGTCTGATTATTATCAATTTTAAGTCTAATCATTGTCTATTTAAGTCTGATCATTACCGTTTTTAGTCTGATCATTAACAATTTTAAGTCTGATCATTACCAATTTTAAGCCCCATCATTACCAATTTTTAAGTCTGATCATTGTCTATTTAAGTCTGATCATTGTTTATTTTTAAGTATAAGCATTATTTCTTTAAGTCTGAGCATTGTCTATTTAAGTCTGATCATTATCTTTTTAAGTCTGAGCATTATTTCTTTAAGTCTGATCATTGTCTTTTAAATCTGATCCTAAAATCAGATTGAATGGAATACTTAACGGAGTTTCCAAATCAGGGACTATATTGAAAATAAAACTAAATAATATAATAAAGGGATTATGTATAATACAATAATACCCCTCCGTATTGCAAATGCTTTTTAGTTTTTATTTATAATTGGGTTTGCACCTGAATCGTACTCGTAAGTTATTGCATTAAAAATTAGGAAAAAGTACAAATTGGTGCCTCGAACTACCGCTCTTTTCCAATTGAAGGTCCAAACTATCAATTTTTCAATCAAGGGCAAAATAAAAAATAAAATGACCAATTTTTTAACACCGAGCATCATAACTTCACCGTGATTAAATTACGAACTCAATCATGTGAGCCATGTTGAAAAGAACCCGATGATCTCATCATAAATTCTTAACATATTAAATCGATCTTTCTTCTTTAACACCAATATAATTTTTTTTTTTTTTTTGATATACCAATATAGTTTTTTATTGAGTCGTTATTAACGGGTTTCACATGATTGAGTTTGTAATTTGATCACGATGAATCTACGGTGTTCAGTGTTCGAAAATTGATCAATTTATTTTTTATTTTGTCATTGATTAGAAAAATTGATAGTTTGAACCTTCAATTGAAAAAAAAGTGATAGTTCGGGACACAAATTTGTACTTTTCCCTAAAAATTATTATGACCATACTATGGGCCTAATTGAGCGAAAATCGAAATCATAAGATCGAAATAGCCCAAATATTTTGGGCCAGGCCCAGCCCAGTTCACATAACATTTGATCCCACTTTTGCGTTGATGGTCGCTCGCCGAAACTGAAACGAGCGAGAGAATCAGAAATTCAAAACTGAGAAAATGGCGTCGTCTGGTTTTAGGGTTTTCAGGGCGCGCAGGACGATGCTGGCCGCAGCCAAAGGCGCCGCGCCTCCAGCTGCGACGGAGGCGAAGGCTCCGAAAGTAACTGCCGTAACGATGCCGCGTAAGGTCTCTCCTGAGCTCAGTAAGTTCTTCGGTGCTCCGGAGGTATCACGCGCTGCTTCTATGATGAAGATTTGGGAGTACATCAAGCTACACAACCTCCAGGTTTCGTTCTGCTATTTTTCTACTGCTTCATCCAATTGAATCATTGATTTCTTTGTTTTGATTATAATTTGTTGGTTTGGATGTACGCGAAGTTTCATCGCATCTGTATTTTTA
This sequence comes from Rhodiola chrysanthemifolia, assembly GCA_033675395.1. Taxonomy (NCBI): domain Eukaryota; kingdom Viridiplantae; phylum Streptophyta; class Magnoliopsida; order Saxifragales; family Crassulaceae; genus Rhodiola; species Rhodiola chrysanthemifolia. The sequence continues at coordinate 4,680,770 of CM066207.1, forward strand.
AGCTCGATATGCACAACTGATAATAAAATGCTACAAGGTTTGAAGTGACTTAGGCATGTTTGACTATTCCGGAACGTTAAATTAGGCTGCTGGCTTCACGCTTCAGTTGTGTGGTTCGGTTTGCTTGCTGTTGCAGTTAGCGCATTGTTTTTTGTTGGAAGTGACTTACTGGTAATTCTTAATGTCGTGGTGCTTTACTAATGTAAATTTAATTTTCTAGTCTCATATGTTAGAGGTTGACGACTTGATAGAGCATTTAGGCATTTAGCCTGACTAATTGATAGTGGAGTGCGATCGTTATTATATTACATTATCCTTTATATTGCCTTGCTTGATTTATGCAATATATATTGATGATTAGTTTTTATTCCTAGGGGTGTATTTGGTTTTCGTTAAGAGGTTACCTCATTTTTTCGTTTCACTATATTTTATTCCAACCTGAAAATGAAAAATTAAAACTGGAAAATTTGTTTGCTCAAATCATCATGCTTTCAATTGTTGTTGATAATTTTAGTGCTGATAGAGAGTCATTTGACTGATGCAGAATCCTTCAAACAAAAGGGTGATAATTTGTTATGCAAAGCTGAAAACAATATTTTCCGGGAAGGATACAGTTGGGATGCTATAGATTGCCAAGTTGATCACCCCTCATTTCATCAAGGATACCTGAATCTTCAATCAAGTCTAGAAATACACGACACATGAATGATCTGAGTGATTACTGAATTCGACATTGTTAGTGTCTATCTAGACATTTACATAAAAAGAGACTGATTGTATTTGGCAAAAAAAGGACCCTTTCTTCCACAAAAGGAAATACTAGACAACGTGTCACCAATTTTGAAGCATTACAAGTAGTATAAAAAATGCCTTGGTCGAAGTTGACTTCATTGCCGTCTTAATTTAAACATGCACGGCTTGGCATATTGTTAGTACAGAGCATATATAGAAAGTGCTGTTCTTTCGCACTATTCGCATATACTTGACTTAACAATACCGCAGGTCATGGAATGGGGATGGGAGCTGGGACGGGTATGCTAGCTGGAGGCGCTGCTCTTGCAGCTGCTGCTATGGGTGCGCACCATCTGTCGCACGGAGGTTATGGACATGGACATGGTATGTTTGGTCATGGGAAATATAAGCGCGGCAAGTTTAAGCGTGGTAAGCATGGCATGTTTGGAAAGCACAAAGGAGGGTTTGGCAAACGCTGGAAGTGATTCTTCACCACAACAATTCTATTAGTTACTTGTGTGATAACTTCATTATGATTTCTTATAATCTCATAATGACTTCTTATAATCTCATTATGACTTCTTATAAGAAGCCATATTTGGAAGATGTTAAAATTTAAGGTTTATTTGATATCACACGGCAAGGCAGGGAGTAAGATTGCAGATTGGTTTAATGTTGTAAATCTAGAAGCAGGTGTTTAGTTGTTGTTCTTTAGGCCCGTGCTTAGGTGAGGGTCCTTTTGGGTACTCGTCGTAGCTGTTTTGGTGTCTCTGGCAGTTGTGGTGTCTCAGCAGATGGTTGTTGTTTTGGTCTTTGTGTTTTGGTCGTTTGGGTTGTGTTTGTCGCTGGTGGCTGTTTGGGTTGGGGTGTCTGTTCATGTTGTTTTCTTTTGAATGATATTTGTTTTTCGGAAAAGAAAAAAAAACTTCATTATGACTGTTACCCTTCATATTCTTACTTTCCGCTCTCCTTGAAGTACCGTGTGTAAATGACTTCTATTTGAATTTCATAAAACTCAGGAAATTGGTTCTGTCACAAGGAATGTCTCTAAGCATAGCACTACAAATTTTGGGTCATGTGTGCCATAGCACGAATTCATCCCATTGGTGTTGCACAGTTGTTGCATGTGTGACAATATGTAGTGTTATCGCACAAACGTATCTCGCACAACTTCTGCTATAATACTACGATAGCAGATTATACTCTCGTGTCTATTATGTATTTTTAAATAAGTCCGTTTTATTTACAAAAAACATCCCGAAATTCGATTGGTCAAAATATATATGTGACCATATTTTGTTGGATTTGTAATTTTTATTTATAATTGTGGTTAGTATTTGATCCGTTCCCGTCCGTATAATCTAAGTTATTGTATTAAAAATTTATTATGTAACCATACTATGAGCCTATTCGAGCAGAAATCATAAGATCGCAATAGCCCAAATATTTTGGGCCAGGCCCAGCCCAGTTCACATAACATTTAATCCCACTTTTGCGTTGATGGTCTTTCGCCGAAACTGAAACGAGCGAGAGAATCAGAAATTCGAAACTGAAAAATGGCGTCGTCGGGTTTTAGGGTTTTCAGGGCGTGCAGGACGATGCTGGCCGCAGCCAAGGGCGCTGCGCCTCCAGCTGCGACGGAGGCGAAGGCTCCGAAAGTAAATGCCCTAACGAGGCCGCTTAAGGTCTCGCCTGCGCTCAGTAAGTTCGTCGGTGCTCCGGAGGTATCACGCGGTGATACTATGAAGAAGATTTGGGAGTACATCAAGCTACACAACCTCCAGGTTTCGTTCTGCTATTTTTCTACTCCTTCATCCAATTGAATCATTGATTTCTTTGTTTTCATTATAATTTGTCGGTTTCGATGTACGCGAAGCTTCATCGCATCTGTATTTTTAAGCTCGATATGCACAACTGATTATAGTGGTTTGAAGTGACTTAGGTATGTTTGACTATTCCGGAACATTAAATTAGGCTGCTGGCTTCACGCTTCAGTTGTGTGGTTCGTTTTGCTTGCTGTTGCGGTTAGCGCATAGCTTTTTGTTGGAAGTGACTTACTGGTAATTCTTAATGTGGTGGTGCTTTACTAATGTAGATTTAATTTTCTAGTCTCATATGTTAGAGGTTGACGACTTGATAGTGCATTTAGGCATTTAGCCTGACTAATTGGTAGCGGAGTGCGATTGTTAGTATATTACATTATCCTTAATATTGCCTTGCTTGATTTATGCTATATATATTGATGATTAGTTTTTATTCCTAGGGGTGTATTTGGTTTTCTTTAAGACGTTACCTCTTTTTTTTTCACTAGTATATTTTATTCCAACATGAAAATGAAAAATTGAAACTGGAAAATTTGTTTGCTCAAATCATAATGCTTTCAATTGTTGTTGAGACTTTTAGTGCTGACAGAGAGTCATTTGACTGATGTAGAATCCCTCAAACAGAAGGGAGATAATTTGTGACGCAAAGCTGAAAACAATACTTTCCGGGAAGGATACAGTTGGGATGCTTGAGATTGCCAAGTTGATCAACTCTCATTTCATCAAGGAGACCTGAATCTTCAATCAGGTCTAGAAATATCCCAAACTTTTGGCGGATATGCCCTTTGATCTTCAGTTGTCCTGCTCCTGCTGCAGCTTTGAGATAGTTGAAGTCTGTTAGCATTTGCCTAGAATAGGTCGCCTGCCTGTTAACGATGTCTGAATTATTATCACGTCATATGTAGACACTGATTCGATTATCCAATTTGGGGTTTTTCTTTTTACGCTGTCTCATGCTCCATTCATTTGTAGATCAATGTAGATCGTTCAAATGTTTTTGAACATGGAGTTTGTCTATAATCTGCCCCAGTTTCAAACTCAAAACTCGAAAATACATCAGTCGAAATTCAGATATTCAGAATACCCCATTTGAGTTAATACTGGTTACTCAGGAATCAGAATCTTTTATTTTTTTACAATCCCGGTACCAGCAAAATCGGTTAGTTCGATTTTAATCATTATCGGTTTTCCAGGAACTGGTAAGCTCAAAATTGCTTATGTTGCTCGATTTTGGGGCCTATGTGGATCAGGTGGGAGGATATTGAAAACGAAGTGACATACACGTCAATACTGGTTCCTGAAGAACCGGGAATGTTATTATTCTGGTTCTCGGCGTACTGGCATTCATTGAATTTAAAATTCGAGGGCAATGATTCACAACACTAAACACAAAAAAATTGCAAGCCACGGGGACCAAAGCTGCGTCGATGATGACAGTCGAGCAGCAAGAAGTTCGATTTTGACGGGAAGAAGTTCGACGAAGGCTTCGTTAACGATACCAGAGTCAAAATCGTCGATGATGATCTAGGGTTTGTCCGTGTGGGTTTAGATTTTGATTTTGGACGTTTTATGGGGTTTTTCGGAATGCCAGTACGCCGAGAATCGGAATAAATAATACTATTCCCGGTTCCTGAATTGACGTGTATGCCACTTCGCCTTCAATATCCTCTCACCTGGTCCACGTAGGCGCCAAATCGAGCCACATAAGCAATCTTGATCTTACCAGTTGCTGGAAAATCAGGAAGGATTGAAATCTAACTAACCGATTTTGCTGTACCGGGATTGTAAAAAAAATGAAAGATTCTGATTCATGAGGAATCGGTATTAATTCAAATAGGATATTCTGGAAATTTAAGTTTTGACCGGTGTATTTTCGAGATTTGCGTTTGAAGGTTATAGAGAAACTCTTGAACATGCTCGAGTATTTTAGAGACCAACCACTAATGCTCGAGTATTTTAGCAACCAACTAGTAATGCTAGATTATTTTAGCGACTAACTACTAATGCTCGAGTAGTTTAGTGACCGTTGGTGTCCCATTCTCCCAAGATTATTCTTTTCGATAAACCATAGATGTTTGCAACGTCAATAAGGATAGGTTAGCCGGCCAAATTTGAAATCCTTGAATTTTCTAGAAAGTAGTACCTTTTTTTTATGTAATAAAATCTCTTAATTCGTCAATAAAGTAATAATCATAAAACAAAAAAAAACGGTTGGGATTTATGGAGAAAATTAACGCGGTTAAGCAAAAAAAGTGCGAAATAAAGAAATAAGTAATAATGACAAGAAAGCGTGTGCTTTTTCCCAATTATCCATCCGGCACCTTCTTCCATAAATACATCCAACCTAACAGCAACTGATTTCAATCTATAAAAAAAGTAAAAACCTTACCTGAGAGATCGATTTCTGTCCTTCAAAAATATTTTCCGGTGAGCCCCCCGTTTCCTTCTTCCCCATCTCTGCATCATTTCTTTTGCTTTCCGTTTCTCGACATGTTAATAGTTTTCGTCATGCCCTTTTTGATCTTTATATTTGATTCAAACAATAAACTTATGGTGTTGAATTTCTTGATGTATAAATGATTTTTGGAAAAGAGTAGATCAAAAGGGATGCATATGATATTTAGGGTTTCAGTTTTAATTTTGCATGATTTGATTAGTTTGGATTACTCCATAAACAAGGTTCAGCTTTTGATTCTTTGTTAGGAGTATTTTATTGTAGAAGAAGATTCTTACATTATATATGGCAGATTGCAATTGATCCTGGTCTCTAGTCTTTTCTTTCCTTTATTATATTTTTTTTTGCTATGTGTTTGGTTGATGTGCATCATTTTTGTGTTATTACTTATTACTTGTTCTACTCCAAGAATGTCATACATTATTTATTCATAATTCATCTTAGAACTTGTCGAAAAAATTAATGAGATATCTGTTATCAATTCGTCAGGCTTTCGTTGTTATTGTCGGATTTTTGGGGATTTCAATTGACTCAGGGTATGTACTGTTTCCTTAGGAAATATCTGATTTGAAGCAACAATGGGTGATCAAAAGGACAATACCGATGACAAAGGACTCTTCTCGAGTCTAGCAGGATATGCTGCAGGTGCCGCTGGGGGACACCACCACTATCCACCTCCAGGTGCGTATCCTCCTCAAGGATATCCGCCACAGCATTATCCCTCTGCACCACCCTATCCCCCAGCTGGATACCCTCCACATGGTGGTTACCCTCCAGCTGGATACCCTGCACCGGGTGGTTACCCTCCTGCAGGATATCCCCCACCGGGCGGCTACCCAGCACCTTCCCCTTATGGTGGATACCCTCCTGGAGGATATCCTGCTCCAGGACATCACTATCCAGCTCCAGGTAATTTGTATGTGTACTATGTTATTTGCTACGTCACGTCACATGTGTCCATAGTTTTCTTTGATAATGCCCTCCGTCGTTCTTTCTTTGATTTTAAACAATCAGAAAATACACGACACGTGAATGAATACTGAAATCGACATTGTTAGTTTCTATCTAGACATATACATCAAAAGAGACTGATTGTATTTGGCAAAAAAAAGGACCCTTTCATCCACAAAAGGAAATACTAGACAACGTGTCACCATTTTTGTAGTGTTACAAGTAGTATAAAAAATGCCTTGGTCGAAGTTGACTTCATTGCCGTCTTAATTTAAACATGCACGGCTTGGCATATTGTTAGTGCAGAGCATATATAGAAAGTGCTGTTCTTTCCCACTATTCGTATATACCTGACTTAACAATACCGCAGGTCATGGAATGGGGATGGGAGCTGGGACGGGTATGCTAGCTGGAGGCGCTGCTCTTGCAGCTGCTGCTATGGGTGCGCACCATCTGTCGCACGGAGGTTATGGACGTGGACATGGTATGTTTGGTCATGGTAAATACAAGCGCGGCAAGTTTAAGCGTGGTAAGCATGGCATGTTTGGAAAGCACAAAGGAGGGTTTGGCAAACGCTGGAAGTGATTCTTCAGCACAACAATTCTATTAGTTACTTGTGTGATAACTTCATTATGACTGTTACCCTTCATATTCTTACTTTCCGCTCTCCTTGAAGTACCTTGTGTAAATGACTTCTATTTGAATTTTATAAAACTCAGGAAATTGTTTCTGTCACAAGGAATGTCTCTAAGCATAGCACTACAAATTTTGGGTCATGGGTGTCGCATAGACCTGTACAAATCCGGACCAGCCCGACCGGCCTAACCCGCTCGCCCGGTTACTAAAACGGGCTTGGACAAACATATTAGCCCGACGGTCCAGCCCGACCCGGTCCGTATTTATATTAGGGTCGGGCTTGGACTCATATCTAAACCCGACCGGACTTAAAAGTCCGCCTGTTAGCCCGTGACAAATTTAAACCTTAAATTTATTATTTCAATTTTATCTTTGATCAGGCATTTTCTTTTACATAATGGATGCAAATGTGTGCAGGCTCCATGTTTCAGTGATAGTTATGCTAAGTGAGTGAGATCTTCAGTGAATTTTGTTGTGTGGTTGCCTTTCAGGTCCTTCAGTTTTTGACCTAATGCCTTTGGTTCACCCAGACAATCACTTATTACTGAAGAGCACAAACATTCCCGGACCTTCTGTTTCATTATTCTGGGTAACTGTAGTGCATCGTACATTAAGGTACGTAATGTCACTGTCTTCTACTTGAGATCGTTTGTTGGTTTAATCATCACTGATTGTTGTGGGATTGGTCCCCTTGTAATTTAGTTCATGACCACTGTATTAGAAAATCAACATCCCTCTTTGCAAATTAAGGCTATGACTGATGCATCAAGCACACAAAGGTATCAGCATTTTACTCATGCCTCCCTATGTAACATTATCAAATCATCAATGCAAGCAGTCGACCGTTAAGATTATAGCAAAAATTAAAATATATCATTACATAATTGTAGCGGGTGGGCCCGACGGGTAACCCGGTCCGGTGCATCGGGCGGGCTTGGACAATAGTTTGAGCCCGAACTGATCGGGCGGGTTTAGCCCGGCCCGGCTCTATGGGTTGAAAAATATAAAATAGTCCGGTCCGAACCCGGCCAGAGCCCGGATTTGTACAGGTCTAGTGTCGCACAGTTGTTGCATGTGTGACAATATGTAGTGTTATAGCACAAACGTATCTCGCACAACTTCTGCTATAATACTGCGACCGCAGATTCATCGATGTAGTGCATGATTTTTTTAGTCTTCTCTCATGACCCGTCATTGATAGTCATGTTTTTAGTTCCCACCAAAGCCCAACTCTGACCCGATCATGAATCGAACCTGAAATTTTATTATTTGGCTTTTACGATGCATTCGAACTCATTTTTACCATCAGAGACTTAGTCTTTTAAGTTGAATTCGAATTGTTATAAGCCTAATCTAATATGTCCTTACACCTTTATATAAGATAAGACGTGCATGATTTATGATGTTAAAACTTGAGATTTGGGAATCATTGGAACTCCTTTTGGCTCAAATTATATTCCCTTCACATTAGCAAAGCCAAAATGAGCAACTGGAGGGAATAACATTCACTTAACAGCTACATGATACAACGTGTTGGAACAAATATATGTAAGTAACAAATTTACGGAATAAAGTCACAACTGCGTTAAATCTAAGCTCAGTGCATGGAAGCAGAATCATCTCTTCGATCCGGCTTCCACTAGCCATGGACATATTCGCAGCTGACGTGCTTTGCTTTCCTTCTGTTTCTCTATATAAATGTACAAAGTAAACTACAAAGAAAAAAGAAACCAATCTCAAGCTCATATTCTAACCAAACTGTTCAAAGTAAGTTTTTGCTTCTTCCTTCCTACTTTGGTTGTTTTTCATGTTAGAGTGGTTATTAAGCTGAAAGTTTGGTTTGAGTTGCAGGGGGAGATATGAGTGACTCAAGAGACAGAGGACTACACTCTTACTGTGGAGGTGCTGGAGGCTATGGGTATAACCAAGGCGGAGGATATGGATATCCTTCTGCAGGATATGGCGGCTATCCTGCTCAATATGGCGGAGGATATCCACCGGTTGCATATCCTCCACCTTCTGGATATCCGCCCCAGGCGGCCTACCCTGGGCAGCATCACTCCGGTATGCATCCTTCTTTGCTTCATCGTGTCAAATGTTCTCGTAAGTTAATTATTCACAAGGATTTAGCAGTCATAGTCTTTGTCAAAATAATCAGGAGGTCGAACGGTTTAAACCCGCTGAATGCATTTTATGCTTGTGACATCAGTTTGACAATTATCATTTCCTTACTTTTTGATGGTGAATTTTTTTTTAAAAATTACTCTGATATTCGTTGAGATCCTCTTCTGTCACCAGATTGATCAAACATTGATGTTTTTGAATGAAGGGCATGGAGGAGGACTGGGAGCTGTAATGGGAGCTGTGGCTGGCCACATGATGCAGCCACATAACCATGGCCACGGCGGCTATGTTGCTCATGGCGGTGGCCACTACGGTGGGCATGGCCATGGCTATGGTTATGGTGGACAGCACCACGGCAAGTTCAAGCATGGAAAGTTCGGCAAGCATGGAGGGTTCAAAAAATGGAAATAATTCCACTGATGGCGGCTGATGCCTAGTGTTGCCTGGTCAAGACCTTAATAAGAGAGTACATGTCTGAAAATGAGGAGGTCACTTGTTAACTCTTCAGAACAATGTATTTTCCTGATGTATTATCTCACAGCTTCCATATTAATTCAATAAATAAGATCACCTTCTTCCCCCTGATTTCAGAGATAATCTGATACAAATATTCACAGCACATTCCACCTTCAGCTCAGACGATTAAATCAAGTTACTGTTATCCAAATTACTCACAGAAATATATTGGGGAGCCAGCGGCGGCTTAGGTACGTGAATCAAAAAACAATAGTTGCTCACTGAATCAAAAAACAATAGTTGCTCACTGAATCATTAAACGAAGTAATAAACTGCGCACAAGTATTCAAATTTAAGTTCACCTGATTATGAAGTTCATCTTATTCTTTCAAGAGTAGCAGCTGGGCAAATGTACCGAGTAAATGATCATCACCGTCCACCAAAGCTACTGTTTTTACTCCAATTTATAGCTGATGAAACTGCAATCAGGCAGCGCCAGTGAAGCATGATGCACAGTTGAGGGTAGAACCCACCACATATTGCTTTGTTATGTTGCTCACACTCGGCTGGCTCACTAATACCAGTTCCGCATGAGTCTGTCCGGGACCAAACAATTGGAATCGGTGTTTGATGAGGAAATGGCGATCCAGAAACATTCCAGTACCAGCGAGGACATGTGCCTGAAAAGTCATTTTTTTGCACCAGTTATGCAGTTGACTTGGAAATGGATGTTGCGCTTGCACAAAGGTCTTTATCCCATAAGCGGACATCTGAAAATTTTAATGCTTTCTCTCCCATTTTCCTTCGCGCCGACCTTCCTTTTCTTTTTTATCAGTAACTTGTCTAGATTTAGGTCCTCGAGAACTCTGCCTCTGAGAAGGGCCATATCCTCCAATCTGTCCATCAAAAGCAGACCCCAATTCAGATTCCCCAATGCTACCTGTGTCCCCAGAATAATTGCTCCCATCAAAATTTTCTTCATAAGTACTTCCAGCTTCTAGTGGGCGATCACGTGGTAGAATTGTGGGAGGCTGGCCTGAGAATGTCCTAGATCCAGATAAAACAATAGCTGGTGCAGTGTTGGAAGATTCGGTCCGAAAGTTTCCACCATTGTTCCGCATGTTTCCTTCACCTGGTCTTCCGCTGTCCCTCTCTCGAAACCTATCTTTAGGCCGGCTACACGAAGTGTGAAATACAGCATAAGCCAACGTAACAAAAAAAATTGGAAGTAGATAGCACATCAGGAGAGCAGTTTGATGGCCTAATAATCTCTTTACAAGTTCGATCTTATGATATATGCATATACAAACCATCCGGTCTTAAAACAGCCAACAACAAGGTTCATCAAACAAGACATTTTTCAATACCATAATTACCATGCCAATAAAGGCCAAGTACATGTTTTTACGTCATTATACTTTTTTTTGCAGTGCATCAAAATTTAGATGTGGTAGAAGCATACCCGCCATGACCAGAGGAAGGGTATTCGCGTCGGGATGACCGCAGACCTGATTCTGCTTGTTCTAACTCTTGCTGGAGCTCTCTCTGCAAGCAACATAAGAAGACATTGTTTAATAAACATGTCAACTTGGACTTTGTCTTCCTTGTCGTTGATAACATGAACCAGAGACTAGGTAAGGTATTGCACAAAAGGAAATGGAAACATACTGAGATGGCACATCAAAACATGTAACATTTTAAATTTTCAGGAGTTACCATGAAATCATATAGGTACAGAGCAACAAAACAATAGATACTGAACCACCAATCAGATCATGCTTTGACAACAAATCGAGTATACAGTAAACTACCTGCAGTTGTCTTTCCTTTTCCAGCTCAAGATTATGGCGGAGCTCTCTTGTTTTGACTCGTTCAGTTTCTAGTGCACATTGTCTCTCTATCTCCCTTTCTGCTTCAGAGATTCTCTCCCTACATGAGGAAAAAGAAAAAAAGAATCACTTGCTCCCACTATCTTTACAATAAAACTTACAACAGCCTACTGAGATGAGACATGGTGAAACCTATCTAATTCCTGAATAAGTTCCGCTTCTCTTCTAGCTGCTTCTTCTAGACGCTTTTGGCGAGCTTGCCTAGCCAAAGTTTTATGTTGTCTCCGCCTCATAACTTCATCTCTGACCTTTGCCTTCTCTCTAATAACGAAGGAGAGATCCCCACAACAAAAGACACCTTGTCATATTCAACATCCAATAGGGAAAATATATGTATATTTGTTCTACAGATAGGAAACCAGGTATTTAGTATCCAACAAAGAACCACAATACATAGAATACAACATAAAGCTGCCCATATGCTTCTTAGTAATATTAAGGAAGTACTGGGGGAAACTTTAAACTGAAATTTATTTCATCAGACATGATGCAACATAAGATTTTCAAGGATCCAAGAACCATATCATCGAAAGGACATGAATTGTGAGACCACACTGCTGTATTGGATCCAAGAAATACTGCTTGCTGTTTTATGGTGTTACAAAATCATATAAACCATTTTCTAGTTTACAAATCCTGAATTTGGCGCAGTATTTTAGTCAATTCATTATAGCCCGTACATCAGCATTATAAAATCTTTCAAACTAATGCAGCTGGATAGTAGTGTAAATTGCCTAATATATAATGCTGCAGACCTCTCACGCATCTTTTAAACTAGTGCATGCACAAACCAAAGATGGGTGATGTAATACTTACTTGCTTCCTTTACTGTCAACTAAACACAAATAAAGAGTCAGCACTTACAAGGTGCGAATGCTATCCTTTATTTGTTGAAGGCGGCTACCACCTGTCATATTGGCTGTAAATAAAAAGATTGCAATATGCGTCAGCAAATTGAAAAGGAATTTTTTTTAAGGAAACACACATAGCACTACTAATGAGATTACAACCAACAGGACATTTGAGCTGGCGATAGGGTTGAGAATTGTCGGAAGATTCTTGTCCGTCCCTGACTTTCTGAAGGATCTCTAGTTCCATTTCAGCCTCCTCAATTTCCTGGAGATCGAGGAAAATGTAATAATGTAATCCTAAAGCTCTGGATGAGCCAGGGGTCTACAAACCCTCCCAAGAATTCAAGAATTACAAAATTAGCACAATTGATGCTTCTAGTTTACCATAGTCTCCTCGTCAATTTTCTCTGAAAATACCTCGAAGTAGGATCGCACCGATGTTAAATTGCCGAGGACCTGTTAGTGTAAACCACAGTCAAGGAATGAAACAAGCATACATTGGTTTGGATCTTGGTATAGGTGAAACAAAAATTAGCAAGTACAAAGTCCTCATTTTGTTAAACAAGTCAAAACTTTAAGTGGGTGAGTGCTTGTGTGTGTGTGTGTGTGTGTGTATGTGTTGGGTTGGGATGGGTGTGAAGACAATGGTCAAATTCTGCTACCGCTTGACATAAAAGTAAAAAATATTTAATTTTACCTGCAAAATTGATTCACGTGTGGTCTGCAACTCTGGATCTAATTGCTTAGACGGTATGCTACAGAAGACTTCTTTGAAGACCTATCAACAAATTGTCGGTAGATGATTTATGAATTTGTGATGAACCAAAAACCCCCCAAAGGTTAGTCAGTCATATTGCTGCATCTATACACGCGCAATAGAGACTACCTATCAAGCATTAATGGATAGTGAAGCTTTGATCCTAAGAAACTTATGTAATATATCTCTTCTCTTGACCGGGAAGAACAAGGACTTTCTTACAATCTTTTTTCATTATTTATGCTACTACAACTTTTCTAGGAAGAAGATAGTAACATACCTCTTTAGCCCCATCACCTTCATTTCGCAGTCTACATAATGCGTGGCAAGCCTTCTTTTCTAGATCCCCAAGCTCTATGCCTATCATATAGGATGATCAGGAGCACAATCTACCTAAAATATGTAATGAAAAGCACAATGACCTAGAAGAAAAGGTACCAGTTTTTGATGTTCCATGAGCTTCAATGTCCCTCCAAACATTTTCAGGAATCAAAGAAAGATCTTCGTATGGCAAATGAAGGCATGCGTTGCATACAAGTGCTAATGAGAGCTGTAATAATGAGCCATCACAAAAGGTATTTGAAAGTCTTCCAAAACATGGAAGAACACTATCTGCAGCTGAAAGGAATGATTGCAACTTTTTTCTGTCCACAAATGGGATGACATCTCGAAGAAGTGCCAAAGCTCGTGTCCTCAGAAGAGGTAGTGTATCAGATGTGGCCATGACAACCACTTGATCCCATGTACTTGAGACAATATTTGTTAAAACCTTTTCATCTATTAAACCATTGAGATTTTGTAAATCATGGTCGTGAGTAGCATTGGATGCCTCTGCTTCCATTCCATTCACATGCTTGTTAACAAGACCTCCCAAGTGCTTCAGTGCAACAAACCGCTGCTCTGGTTCAAGATGACCGAGCATAGAACAAAATAAATCAATAAGAGAACTTTCTTTTTCATTAAAGATCTGTATTCCTCTAGCAAATATACAGGACAACCATTTATCAGTCTGCAATCGCCAAGCTATCTTCGGAGCCCTACCAGAGAATACTTTGAGAGTAAAACAAATGGGCTCTAGCACATCATCAAGGTTAATACGTTGTGGCATTCCCAGAAGACAATCAAGCATCACAGATGCAACTTCCCAGCAATGATTTTCGGAAAGGGACAGAATACATTCAGTAAGACCTTTCATACCAGCTTTCCAATGAGCAATAAACTTGTCAGTTTTGTCTGAATCGGGAAGACTCAAATTGCCACCGTCAACATCAGCTGTCTTGACAACAGATGACAGACATTTCAAAAGAACAAGACATTCAGAACATGCAACGGCTAGTTTCTTTGCCAAGTCGCTATGAAATTTCCAACAAAGCTCAAGGGTTGGGTTTAAGATGTGTACAAGGCTCTCCAATTCATGACATAGATTTTCAATATCATGAACTGAACAGGAAGATTTCTGAACCACAATTTCACTATCAGTTTGATCTGTCGACAACTTTATGGTGCTAGCTTGTCCAGATGAGTTAGGGTTGATGTCATTGAGAAGCGCTGTCCATGAAGTAGGGATATCAGAACCATTTGATTCAAGGCCTAATTCAGAAGATTTGGACATGTGATTTGGTGCAACGCCAAATCCATCTAATGTTTGCCTCAATATAGTTTTGCAGCTCTCCATAACAACACAAAATGCAGATAGGTAGTCACGAATACGCATTGTTGTTTCCAAAGAAGTAAAATCAGCCCACAGTTTAAGAGAAGCCAGCAATTCTCTTTTACGATAGAATGATAGATCAGGAAAAATAGTGGCCAAAACATAAATCATCAATGCTATATTATGATCTTTATCTGTGGTGCTGTCATGCCTTTCACTCTTACGCCCAATGCAACGGAAAAACTCATCAAAACATAGAGACTCGAAGTTAAGGCATGACTCATCAACCCATGACTTTTCTTCAACGGGTGTTTTGCGTAGAGCAAAAGTTATGATTGGTCTTATTATGTGCAACATAGAATCAAGGAAAGACACATCAGAATAGGAAGATCTGCAAATGGATAAAAGCACTTGCACGACTCTTGGTATTTCTGGAACAATTGCTTCCATGTGTTCAATGACAATGGCTTCCAGAATATATAGAATGATTGCCTTTGCATTCTTGGCCACATAGCCCTTCAAATGGGCAGAGTTGCTAAGCCCTGAAAGCTGATCCTTCTCAAGGAATGGACAAAAGCAGAAATTTGAAAACCAACACAGCATGTCAGGTACAACATTTGTCGGAAGAGTTCTCAGTTTCATTCCAACAGAATCCAAAATAATTTCACCAAATAATTCAAATTGTTTTTTCATTTGTGGAAAGAATTGACTTAGATCAGGGTATAGGACCCAAAATGTCTTGCCACTATGATCCTGAGAATATTTCTTCAATCCGGATTGAATATTCGACACGTTTTCTTTTGCACTCACTGCATTTTCTACCAGTGCCAACTCGTCAGAAAATATGCTCAGTAAGTTTGTCAACTGCTCGAAGTCTGAAGGTAAAGTAAGTCTTTCCTTCAGATACTGTTTAGCGTTACGGGAGACTGCCATCCAACCGAGAAAACGGACCAAAGGAGAACTACACTTAGAGAACGATGGTATTCTGTGAATCCAAGCTGATGGTGGAAACAAATTTCCAAGATGTGCAACATCGGTCATATTGCTTGTGTCTAAAGCCTGATCATTTCCGCTTGAAACACTGACCAACTTCTGAAGAAGCTTCCATCGACGTTGTACCTCGTGAACTTTTGCAGTCTCCAACTGCAATCTACCTTCCTTTAACTGATAATAGAAAGATGTCAGCATGCAATTCAAGTAATCAGCAGAGCCTAATATGATATCGACAATACTTTCAGGAGCACAGAACAGCTTTGTGGCAGAATGCAACACAAATAAAAGACTTTGCATGAGGATCTCATGCATTGGATGCTGGTCCCTTTGCAACTGTCGAATCAAAAAATTGAAAAGCAAGGCTTGATTCTGCCTCACTAGCGTGATGGCATCCACATAGTCCAAATCTGGCGGCGACAAATCTATGATACTCTCATCAGAACATTCTGAATAACTTTGGCCGCTTTCATTCGACAACTGTTCATGATAGTTCTTGTCCAAAATGGCAGCCTCAAGAAGCAACTGAATAACATATTTGTCCCTCTTCCTTTCAGTTTGAGCCAACAATTCCAGATTATTGTCTCGTTCAAAGACTCTCCGTAGCTCAGTGATCGCAACTTTTTGAAGGATACTGGCTTCTTGGGAGCTTGTTTGGTTGCTACCCATCGAACTTGTTCTAAATGACATCATGAAGAAGGGGTTCACGTAGCATTCTGCTGCCAACAGTAGAGCATCAATTGCTGCATTATGAGCTTCAAGAGTGATTGCACTCTGAGAGTGCAAGTCTAAAGCTAACTGGTGAAACTCAGAGGCCCTAAGTACACAGTCCTGGTAATTGTTGAGATGAAAATAATCTGCTTGCAAATTCAAGTGATCAATCGAGCCAATATCAAATTCTGAACCATTATGGACCAGACTAATCAAATTCTTATTCAGTAATTTTTTCTGGCAGTCATCACTCGTAGAAGAAGACAACTCAGTGTTGCCTGAAGGACTTTCAAGGTGAAGGGCTTTAAGTTCCAAAGGAGCAAAAAATAAGCTGACATCTTCTAGTGTATCCATCTTCAAAGCCGAATCAGTAATATCCAACTTTGCCTCAGAATCATCTTCGCTACTAGTTTTCAGTGAAGGTGACTCGATCCCAAAAGTAGAAGGAGAAACATTTATGGATTCATTCTCAGAAGATTTACAAACTGCTGACTTGCATTTATCAACCTCGATAGGTAGTTGCATGTGAGGGTCCAACACAGATAGTAGTACACTGTAAAGGGCAAGTTCATTAATTTAAGCTTAGACTTTTAATATGCGAAAAAAAATAAGGACAAGGTCATACAACTTGAGCATTTGGTTATGAAACAGCCACTATTTACAATAAATCATGCATCAATTAGAACACATTTTTTAATAAAAAAATAAACACGGCTTTATTTTAACACACTTAAGCTCTGTTCACATGAAGAACAATTAAAAACATAATTTCCTGGCTAAAAAAGAAAAGGCATGAAAAGGTAATAGAGTATCAAGCATACAACAAAATGCATGGACAAAACCTACAAAATGAAGAATACTTAAAATTCATATCATGCACAAAAGTATTACCTTGGAGCAACTAATCCACGTCTCCACTCAGATTCGAGAGAAGGAAGAACAGCTGGTTTTTGCACTGCTACACGAATGATGTTCACCGCGAGGTCACAGTTATTGTCTTCACTTTCAGCATGCAGGGGTGAGACATCAACAATTTCAAGTGTACGACTACTGGGGACAATGACAGGGTCAAGCAAAGGCTCCAACATTTCCACAAGAAACAGAATTTCGTGTTTGACTTCCTGAAAGATGCACAGATGCTATAGCATTGAGTTCAAATATAAGGGGGACAAATATGAAAGATGCTCATTCGGTGTATTCCATAACACATTCATGATACCCAACGATCAAAAATTTACCTTGTATTTAGCTAGGATATCATCCAAGCGACCAGACAAAGCCAACACAACATATTTCAGTGCAGCACGAGCACGAGCAAATGAATGACGAACATCCTAGAACATAAAGAAAATTCCAGCAAGCTCAACAAGTCAGGACCACAAAGGATTTCATGCACATAACACTACTGAGATATCGTATCGGGACAGTAATTAGTATCCCCAGTGAATAGACAATTATTTTATCTATTCCATAAAGGATATTTTTGGGAACAGCATACTACATCCAAAGAACATCTTAGGGTATAGGGTAAACAAAATCATGGTTTTAATCAAGGCCTTATTGAAATATAAGTTGCTTTAGACAAGACCTGAAATACTCCAAGTAAGTCTTCCACAAGTTCCACAGCAAGATCAACCTGTACGTACAATGTGTGGATATGAAATTAAGAGTTGTCTTCTTCTTATGATAGAAGAAAATGATGAGTTCCATGTACAATCACAATACAAGCACACTTCAGTAGTCCGTGTAGGGGGGCTAAAAGCTGATGTACCTTTGCGGTCACCTGAGGTATCCATGGAACTAACACACCACAACACAAATCTATAAGAATGCATGCTGCCTTTACCTGACAAACAAGTCAATATGATGAGGCGCACTAGGCAGACATGCAAGTCGATTGACAGAGCATTTGATTATCTGGGTCAACAATGAAAACACGTAATATTGGTACCAACATGTGATTGTGAGAATGAAGACAAATAACCAGCAGCGGCACGAAGAAGTGGGCGATAGAATGCCGTGGAAGTTGCAATAATCTGCAATGAATGTAAAACAACATTCAATAACAATATAATGCCAGGAATAAACAATAATGCAACCTAGAGAAAGACCTGAGAAAGTGCTTGTTGCACTAGAGGCTGTTTCCATAGAGAAAAGGTATCGTCAATGTTATGAGGGCTGCTAACATAAGGCCGCAGTACTGCAGCAGGAAACGAGATTCATCTTAAAGCTTTTAAATTCTTCTCAGGTCTAAGAATGACCATCGTGGTAAGGAATATAATATAAGATGCAGAACTCTAAAAAAACACTTCAGAGAATACTTGGAAAGGAGCTAGATACTTTAGTTTACTAAAGATATGAGAAAGTGCTACCGCTAACAATGATCACACAGTTACATCTACATTAAGAAAGCTAAGGTTTGTTTCAACCTGGAAGTAGTGCTTGGACAAGTGGTAGTGCAGACCACGTATCAGAAGTCCCATCTGCCAGTTTGTTACACAGCAAAGGCTGCGCAATTCGCGAATCAAACAGTATCAGCCGAAATGTCACAAGATGCGCCGAGGAAAAAGGCATGAAGATGTGTAGAGTATTTAACTATGATAGTGTACATATATACCTGGGATGCACTAGCATAAAGGACGTGAAAAATGCCCTCTTCAACTGCTCCTATGTCCAAGATATTAAGGTAGCTCGAGTCCCAAGGACAGTCGAGTATTCGAAATTCTTCTCCAAATAAGTCAGAGTAATCAGTCAACATAATGGTCCTTGAAAATCCAGACTTCGACATTTCATCCAAATCAGGGGACATAGTACAATCGGCTGGCATGTGCAGATCTTTCTTGTCAAGAGGGTCCACAAATTTCTGCATAATATTACCTGCCTGAACAAACCAAGAGTACAAACTGGTTAAAGATTCAATAACTTAAGCATGACTGGGAGTTTGAGGGAAAGCAGCTTGGCAAGTATATTACCAAACTGCATACAGTTCTCAGATTGGAATCTTTGTATGCCTTTCTAAGTAACAAAATAACAGCATCTGCACGAAATGCAGTTGCGCTAGATGAGTGCATGCCATAAGGGGACGTGATCCGTGACTTCCTTGGCTGATCAATAACGTGAAAACAGGACATATGTTAAACTTCAAAATATAATGTCACGTAATAAAGAAAAACTGAGGGAACTCCATTTTGGGTGATGAATCAACCAGCCACACATTAAAAAATCGTATAGCTCTTGTCGCATAACATATGAAGCCTGAAGGTAACTGTATGTCGTGCCAGAACCTAATTCGCCAAATATTTGCCTCTTTAGTCATGAATGAAGTATCATGCATATAAACAAGGATACCATAGAAATATCTGCATGTCCGAATTGGAAACCTACTGTTCACATGACTCAGACGATTTTGAGATTCAAAATGAAACATGGAGGATATTTAACACTATTCACCTTAAGAAATTTTACATATAATTTTATAAAAAAGGATTATTCACAACATGCAAACATTTAAAGGAGTTGTGAAGGTAAAGCCTAATAATATTGTTACAAACAGGAAACTATAACATCATGCAGCGTAATCTAAACACCTCAAAGTTTGAGGAAACAGTTAAGATTGATATGGTCTGACTGCTCTTCGAAGCTTCAGACTCTGAACCACTAGTAGAAGTCCTAGCGTTTTCTCTGCAGTGTAGCATGTAAGTACCATTAACGGACACTCATCAGTATGTAGAATGAAAGGCTTGAAACTTCAAAATAAAAAATAAGCACACGAAATAAAGATTCCCAAAGTCCAAGTCAAACCAGATGGGTCTTTCCAAACACATAAAGCTATAAAAAAAACAAAAAAGGATAACATGAACAATAAACGGTAAATAACAATGCAGTGACTGTTAAATATGTCAATAGCGAGCAATGATACCTCTCATTTACAACACATAGAAGAGGATAAAATGGGCCAGAAAGCATGGAAAGAAAACGTATGTTAGACTCTGCATCATCCACGAAGTTGGTAAGATCTGCCTGTAAAGAAAAGACGAAATACCACAGGTTCCATACCAGAAATTAGACCCAAATCAAACCAATTCCCAGGATATTACAGATAAGTACACTTAAAGATTAATACCTCAAGCTGGGGAAGGAATGGTTGGAGCCGGCTGGTTATATCTTCAAGCAACTAAAAGTCAGAAGTCAGAACATAAACTGAATGATCACATGAGAAATAGGATATCCCCACCTATTTTTTCTCTTTTAGATGCCACAAAAGTAATCCCACCTTAAGATGCATGTCGTGAGCATCTTGCTTGCGGACTATGATGTGTGGCAACAAATAATCAACCACCGGCTGAAACTCGGGTTCTAAACTGGCCACTGAAACCCCAATTAGCTGTCATATTTGTTTGGAACAAACAAAACCATGACATTAGAAAAATATGAAAACAACATATACATATTTGAATAATTAAGCCATTATAAGCAGCGTTTGATGCAAGTGAGCTAACATTGTTATAGTTAAAACTTAAAACTCTCTACAAAATTAAGTGTCAAGATTACAAACCTCCTATGACAAAGTCCCTTACACCTTAAAAAATAAGATGAACACTTTTACCTCTTCAAGAGTTAATTAAATATGTAGCTCCGAAAATTTCAGGAGTTACTCATGATTTAGAATTCCAGGTTGTCTCTTAAATATTTTTCTAATAACATCATAGTTTGTAATAAAAATTATGATCATCAAGTAGATGAAAATGATTATCTATGAAAGGATCAGAAAAAAGCATACCTGAATGAAAAAAATAGCTATGGGATTTCCGCGTAAACAGGATACCCTGACATAACGGCATGGAGTGTAATTCATAGGATAAAGCATCTCACGCCGAGGAGCCTCACAACGAGGTCGCACTTTCACAAATGTCTCTGGCTGGGATAATAAAGTACCCAGTTACAGTAGGGCATACAATTGCACTTGATAATAGGAAAAGAGAATGACATAAATCAGTTACCAAGTTGTCCATTTCAGTGTACTGCACCAAATTTAGGGACACAATAAAACCAATGTCAACCGATCTATAGAGCACCATCATGCTTTTTTAATAAAAGCTGCTTAGAAATGACTGGCGTGGAATCCAATCAACACATGGTACTGGTACCATCTATACTGATTATCTTATCTGACACATATA
Organism: Rhodiola chrysanthemifolia; assembly: GCA_033675395.1. Taxonomy (NCBI): domain Eukaryota; kingdom Viridiplantae; phylum Streptophyta; class Magnoliopsida; order Saxifragales; family Crassulaceae; genus Rhodiola; species Rhodiola chrysanthemifolia. The sequence goes on from CM066207.1 coordinate 4,701,976, forward strand.
TCCTATTATTGCTTCCGAAACTCCAACCACCTTAAGATTAGATAACATGACGACTCCTCCATCCAACCATCATACTTGTACTAAATTAAGTATTACAAAAATCATAAAAATGTATGCACCTTATGATCTGCAGCTGAATAAGATAACGAAAGATTTGAGGAAAACGTAACAAGGTAAACTTCAAAGCCTGACGCTATCTCCAAATATGGTAGTGATTAAGAATGTTGGTATTTGATACAAATCAACTAGAGTCCTTCGAGTATTTGATACAGACTTTCCCAAATCATGGTGAATGTAACTTTTCATTTGCAGCAAGATAAGCCAAGGCTGTGAGTCTGTAAACATGGAACCTAGTGTGGAAGCAACTAACCTTGTAACGCAATCCAGCAGAAATTTCCCACTCCAGGACAGATTTATTATAGATTCTTATGTGCGATAGCAAACAAGGTTCCTGCAAATCCAAAGGCAGCAAAAATATGTATCAGTAATTACTAAAACAAATCTAATCCGCATATGACCTAAGATCATCAGTCAACATGTATATGTTGAAAACCACAACAACATATTATCAAAAAAGTCCTCAGTTGAAATCAGTAAATCTCAATAACAAAAAAATCGCTCAAATTGAGAAAATCGGATTTCACAAATACTTTACTAGAACGACAATGAGACTGGAAAAAAGGCAAGGAGCAAGAAGAAGTGAAGTACGGACTTGGAGTTCGAGCAGGATCCACTCCTTGGTATTAGTGCCAGTAGACCAGTGACTGCGAAGGTCGGAATCGAGGACATGAGCGGCTTTCTGAGTAGGCGATTCACGAGAGGTGGCCCTCACTTTATAAGTCAAGGGCTTAACCCTCGGCTCCAACTCCACCTCCATTTCTTCTTCTGCTTTTTCCTTCCTTTTCGGCGCCTTTCTCTCTCTTGATCAATCCGTCTATCGTGCAATCTGAATCCGGAACAAGTAACTGACCTACTGACGACCAGTTGAGCTTCCGAGCTGAAGAAAATTGAAAAGGATGATGGAGAAGACGCCCGAGTTTACCGATGTTATAAATTTGGGCTGTGCAGTGTAAGCGATTAAACATGGAGGGCTTTAACATAATTTTATATAAATAATTTCTTGCTGATATAGGAAATCATTACAATTTACAAATTTTTTTTTTGAAAGGACAATTTACAACTTTTTAATTTGTTGACGGAGAGAATAACTTTATTTTTAATTTTTAAAACTCGGTTCGATATTTCGATACTCTCGACCCGAAGTGATCCGATCCGATCTGACCCGACAATGTTCGATCCTCTGCGTCTCGATGCACAGTTAGATACGGTGGACCAGCGGTGTTTGCCGCAGTAGGGTTTTGTTGTCAAGTCCCAAAACCCTACCGCTTCGAACCGTTTACGCCAATCTATTTCCACCGCGTAAATCTTCGAGCTTTTATCAATTCATTATTTTCGTTTCGGAAGTGATTGGGAAGAAGCATTAGCGAAGTGGAGTCTGCTTTCGGTCAGTATTTTGACCACGTTGCTGAAAGCCTCACCTCGTCCACATATGACTTCTCCAAACAACATCAGAGATGTTTTGACGGCGTTTAGTCCTTCTTCCGACTATCTCGCCGTCTGCTCCGGCGATGGCCGTATCAAGGTACGCGTTAAGCTTAACTTCCCTTTTAATTTTCGACTTACCTGGTCCTTTTTGTTGTGAAGGATTGAGATGTATCTTTGGTGTCGAACCAAATCTGCAATTCATGGACTTTTGCATCTTTTTAGTATATATGGTTAACTTCCAGCTCTAGCAAAATTGCAGTTTATGTTTAACAGCACTGTCTCAATTTGTATTAGTTTTAGGCGTATGAATTTGTATTTATAGTTTGGTGAACTTTCAGCATGTTTGTGTTTAGAATTATTTGCAATTTTCAAGTCTATCTGTGTTTTGATTGCAAACTTTAGTGTGGATTGCCAAAAATACGATTAATTAACAAGCCCGCCTAAATATTTATGTTAATTTTTAGGAGAAACGTGAACATTTTCTGAAATACATGATTTCAATTCTCGTTGTACATGACAAATTTTTTGATATATCAGATCTGGGACACAGTAAAAGGTCAAATGCAATCTGAATTTTCAGACATGTCATCAACCGATGATAACATTCTTACTAAGTCTGGGAGGGGCCATCTTTCGGTTGATTACACATGCATGAAATGGATATCGTTGGACAAAAAGGTAGGTTATTTAATTTGAACATTGATCTTAATGTGATATAATTGTGCTTCGTTTTAATGATAGCTTTCTTTCACTTACAATTTTCAGAAAAAAAGGAAACTTGGTTGCTCACTACTCGTACTGGGAACGGGTAGTGGTGATGTTTTGGCCCTCGACGCAGCAGCTGGTCACTTGAAGTGGATAGTTAGTGACAGCCACCCTGGGTAAGTTTTATTGTACTTGTATAGCCATTCTGCTGCGGGTACCTATTGGTTTTTGCAGCAAACGCATGACTGTGATGACACATAAATAAATAACAGAATGACTAGATAGTTGATCATTTCTTTAACTTGGTTTTTGGTTTACTTTAAATCAGAATTCTTATGGTATACTTTATATGTGCTGTCGGTGTTTTCTAATTTTCTGTGTAAAGCCTAATGTTGCAGGTTTCTCCTCAGAGTGATCTCATGTTTCTTTGACATTTTCAGGGGTGTTACGTCCATCTCATTTTCGTCACAGAGCTCCAGCATTTACTCAGCTGGTGCTGATGGGATGGTCTGTAAAATTGATTGTATGACTGGAAACATGTTGGAAAAGTTTAAAGCATCGACCAAGGCTATATCCTCGTTGGCTGTGTCGCCAGGTATAGTAACAGTCTCACTGCTTTAATAGTTGGTGATCATATCTACATGTTGATGTTCGAAGTATAGTCTCTGGACTCTAATGGCTATTTTATGTAGTAATTGTTATGTACACCGAGCTTTGTTTTGACACAGATTCATTTCTCACACTTGATGGAATATATACAACTGTGTCCTAAGAAGTGTATTAGCGGGTAGAATGATAGTAAAGTTACCTATTCCATTCTGTTCAACATGTTTTTTTTCCCTTTGGAAAACAGTTGCTTCCTATGAAGTGTAAAAATAGTGATCTTTGGAATCTCTTTTGGCTCATTGTCGACATGCTATTGACTTATTTTCACATTATTACCTGACCGTTGGTGCCCCTGTAGACAATTTCTTTTCAATTGTATGGCTAAAACTGCGTGTATGTTCTTTTGGATGTCAGATGGAAGTATGCTGGTAACAGCATCTGCTCAACTGAAGGTGTATAATTGTGCTAATAACAAGAAGTTGTTCAAGTTCTCTGGCCATCCCGTAAGTAACATGGAGTTCTCAAATTTGGTTTTCATTGTCAAATTATGTGGTCCGTTCTGCACTATTTTTATCATGTTCTTTGTGGGGGATTGCAGGGAGCTGTTCACTGTATGACCTTCTCTGAAGATGGAAAGTACATTCTTTCCTCTTCACAAGGTGAAAAATATATTGCAGTATGGGAATTAAGCGGTGTCAAGAAGCAGTCAGCAAGCTGCATTCTTACTTTGGAGCACCCTGTCGTGCTACTGGATGTCAGATTCAAAACAGAAAAAAATGCAGATGATACGGGCTTATACGTTCTAGCAATTTCTGAAATCGGTGTTTGTTATATATGGTACGCGAAGAGCATTGAGGAGCTCCGCAGTTCTAAGCCTACAAAAGTTTCAGTTTCTTCAGAAGTCGTCTCCGGTAACAAGGGCACAATACCTATAGTAGTGGCCGCAAAACTAGATGCAAGAGCAAAGCCTGCATCTCGACATGTATTTGTTGCATATGGTCTGCTTATAAAGCCAGCTTTTCAGAGAATATTGGTGAATCATGGACATGATGTGATATTGAACAGTTCCCTGGATGGCATCCTTTTGCCTTCGAGCCGTTATCAAAAATCCAAGAAAGGATTGGACTCACAGAAAGCAGGTAAGTATTGCTTTCTAATATTGATGTTGGAAACATATACCTGAAATTATTTGTATGTTTCATATGAGTCTGGAAAATTGGGTTGCTCCTACGGGCTACGAAAGAATTAATTATTTGTCTACACTCTAGACTGCCGGCTTAATAAAAGATTTGAATGAGAGCACTGTAGCATCATAGATTTTGTTGCTTCTGTTTATATTTAGATCTTTGTATTATGATTTTCCTTCGATGTTAAATCACATTGCTGTTTCTCTCCTATCATTTTGTAAGAATTCGACCAGTACATGTTGACAAGTCTTTTGCTCCGGCTATTTGTATGTAATGTAGCCAAACATTGACTGTATAAACATTTTCCTTGTCAGCACTTACTTTTCTGTCATTGATCATGCCTTTCTATTTAGCTTACTTCTTTCTGTGTTGAATTTTTTTACATTTCCGTTATTTTTCTCTGAACAATTAACAAATGTATGTTTTTGTTGAAGAACTGATTTATTTAATATTTTTGTCGGCATTTAGTTAGTGCATTAGACCGTGCAAATGCTGAAGAGGCAGTACTTCCAATTCCAAAGCTACTTGAGTACAGTGATAAAGGTACAAGTGTCGCTCAAGAGTTGCAGGGTGATGATATGCTTGTTGACGAGGCTGCAGCTGCTGGCGGTGGTGGTGAGTTATGTCTTTTATTGCACATATTTTTTGCAGTTTGTTATCGTTGATGCCTTTCCTTTATGAAAAAAAAAATTCATAGGGCTATTTCAAACAAAATCCAAATTTTGTATTTATCCTGTAACAGAATTGATTGAGGAACGATTAAGGAAATTAGGTGTCATAAGCAGCAGTGATGGCACATCTGAAGCAAGTTTCAAGGATATAAACCTGAAGATTTCTATGCCACAAAAGAAGGTGCGTGTATTTTCCAGTGCTTGGTTATGGTCTCTTGTAAAAGTACACATATAACCTCGATTTAAATTTATCCTTCAGATGAAAGCTTTTGTTTTGTCGCTGAGCTCTGATGACGCATACAAGTTTTTGAGAGCCTTAGTGAGCATGTGGCAATCAAAGTAAGACGTTCGATATGTGCATGTTCTGAATCCGATTATTCAAATATTTCTGGCAAGTGTATCTGATATATGCAGGGTAGCAGCAAATAAATATGCATTTTTGATATCAACTAAAATCAATAGCCAAACCATACAGTTTATAAGATTAATGGTTTGTTTATCTTGAACAGAACGTGCGATGCCAATCACATTCTTCCATGGATTAACTGTGTTTTGGTGAATCACAATCGATATATAGTATCAGAAGAGAGGGTCACTCCAATTCTTGACCCCATTCTTGAGGTATGTCATGGAACTGTCTGTTGGTAATGTATATGAGTACTGTTCATAGACTGTTTTAAATTGTTACCAAATTCAGTTTTTGAGAACTCCAATGCAACTAGTAATTTATTCATGTTATAAACACCCTTCTCCATGGAATTCAAGCTTAGGGTCTGAAGTTTGATTTTGTTGTCAGATAAGCAGATCCAGAGGCTCAATGATTGAATCATTGTTACAGTTGTCTGGACGCTTGAAACTCGTAACATCTCAGGTTTGCAATATTGTGTCCCAACTTGCGATAAGGTTTCTTTTGTGATTTTGATGGTACCCTCATGGATTCATTGTTAACTTCGTTAGGTTGACATAGCTGCGCATAACAAGAGTCAACCTATAGCACATGATCATGAGATAGACGAAAACGAGGATGACGAGGAAGTTGAAGAAACCTTATTTAATGAAGAAGATGATTCAGACATCAGTAGTAATGATGATGACAGAGATGCTGAGTAGTATGCTAATACTTGGTTAGAGGTACATTCGTTATTCTTTCAATGAACATCTGACTCTATTTGTATCTTAGTTTTGTATAAGTCATACTTAAAGGGCTAAACTTATTTATTATGTTCAAGCGGGCTAACTGTGTGTATTATTTGACAGCTTATGGAGGTGGTTCAAATACTCAGTAATATTGTGGCCCTCTTTATGTATGGATGGGTTTTGGCTATGAGGCGGACAGTTTTTGAGATCTATTTTTTTATAAACAACAAATTGTATTGATAATGTAAGCAATTTTGATTACTCCAAGTTCGGGATTCTCCCATTTTAAGAAGTAATGACGTTTATATTGCATATTGAGGTTTCAAGTTCTACTTGGTCCGTTCAAGTTCAGAATAATGAAACTATCATTAAGGACGTCTCTAAATAGATATGCCGGGTCAAAATATGAAAGTGAGTTTATCAAAATACATCCATAGTATTCGGATTCGGAATATATTATTGACTTCAACTTGACATTTAAATAACCGAAGTACACACAATTTCAATTAGAAAAAGATCCAATGCTGAGCGGCCCTTTGCCAACCAACCTAGCCATATCACACAGACCTAGCTTCCACGGTATGTGGTAAATGAAAATGGGGAGAACAAGAGAGGGACATGGAAATGTTCAAACTTTTGAGACTCCCTGATTTCAAACAAAATGGAGACATATGGAAAGAATCCGCCGGGACAATATTTGCCAGTGTTGAAGCTTATTCTGTACACGCCGGGATTCACCGAATCTGCTTTCCCCATTAATTGACCACTTCGCCCATCATTGTCTGTGACCGAAGATCCCAGCATAACCCAAGACTCTGCAGCAGACCCCTCAAGTGAGGGGTAGCTATGGTGACCCGCCCACATTTCCAAGCGCACATCAACGCCTGCTGCTGGACAGCCTTTGGCTACGTCCAAAACATGAGTTGTTATTGGAGGTCGGGTGGCTTGTGATGACTTTCTAGCAGCAGCTTCTGAGGCTCCAGTCAGATGGCCCCCAATGATGGTCACTCTATCTTCTAAGGCCAAATCAAAGATACAATGCAGGTTAAATATACTGAAATCATCATACATTTTACAAAACTTCTATACTATAATATAAAAGCAGGATATTGCAATAGTGGTTCATGTTAAAAATCAAGATCAAAAGAATCAGTGGCTAGGGCACATTGGGATGATACAAACTACAAAGAGTCAAGAAAAGTAACCAATGTGATAGGCTATCAAATGGGCTAACTGAATATGGTCATACTTCGAAACAAAACAACTGACCTCTCAGTGCAGACTGCAGAAGACTCGAAGAAATTCAGAAGTAAATAAGAACAACAAAAGAATATACCTTCCACTTTTTTGACAGCAGGAGTTGACTGCGGAGCATCTGTTGAAGCAGAAAGAGATTTAGTCTCAATCAGTTTCAACAGCCTTAACTCAATTATTTTCATTTGCTCCTGGGCAGCAATCTCAAGTTCAACTATGGGCCTGTTTGAAAACCGTTTCTGCCACGAGCATAGTAAATTTTCAGAAATAAAAGTTAGGTGCGTAAATATTAAGTTGTATCTCCTAAAAGACCTTTAACTGTTGCAGTCAATATAATGTCAACAACAAGAATAATCTGAAATGGTATCACTTCAAAGCTAAAGCTGATGTGCCAAAATCATAAGTTCGATATGAGAATACAAAAACTCAAAAACCATTTTATCACACGAATGAACTTGTCCACCTTTAGTTCAGCGAGAATCTCTGGAGAGCTCCTCCCAGATGCACATATGAGGAAAACATGTCCAAATTTCAGTCTATACTTCGCATTCCATTCCACCAATTCCTGTGCGCATTAAAAAATCCTTCGTCACAAAGCTCGCACCATATATCAATTCATCATGAATGGGAAATATGATACGCACAATTCATTTCTCGCTGTACAAAGAATCAGAAAAATTATCCTATAAGAACATATATAAGTAAGAATGGGTTCCCAAATTTCGAAATGAGCTCACTATAGATCTGTAACAACCTACGAAAAGTCAAAAGGATTCTATCATTCAAACCTGCAAAGTAGAATCAGTAGCAGTTGCTAATGCAGTAGATTGCTCCCCTTTGCTCCACCTACTCATCAATTCAGAAAAATAAAAAAACAGAATTAACCATCAATTCCAGCTTCAGATGAAAAATCACACACAAATCAATCATCAAAACACAACCGCTCAAATTGCAGAAAGTAACCGATCATTGACTTAACTGAGCACTAGTTTTACTTCCATGACCAGAAGACGGAGCACTCTGTCCGATCGCAGGATGAGCTGCAAAAGCCTCAAGCCATCCATTCACATCCACCTGCGAAACCGATCAATTTTCACTCAACAATAAAATTACACAATAAGGATACAAATCGTTGAAAAATACGAACCTTGTTGAACCAGATGTCCCTCGCGGCTTGAACTGCCAAATCGTACGACGCGAACGGAGACGCCGCCGCCATCTCCTTCGCGAACTTCGCGCTTCCGCAGCATGCTAAGTACTCTCTCTCCTCGAACGCCACTTCCGCCATCGCCGATCGAATTCGATTCCGAGAAATACGACCGCAGTGGCTTATACGTACAACACTATTAGCGATGAAGTTAGGAATTAGCGACGATAGTGAAATAATTCTTTTTTTTAATATTTATTTTTTCTTTTTGAGGGAGGTGGAAGAATCTGCGGAGGGAGAATGGCGGGGATGAGACAGAGAGCGGCGGCGACGCTGCCGTCGTTGATAAGGAGTTTGAGGAAGGAAGGGACGACGACGACGAGAGTGAACCAAGTCGGTTCCTTGCCGTCTCTAAGGCGAGCTTTCTCGCTGTACGATCAGATCAATCTCATCGACAACGTACCTGAAGATCAATTGCGTTTCCAAGGGTAATTTGAAGCGATACGACTTATCGGTTTGATAATTTTGATTCATTTGGAATAGATAGTATGGCTTGAGGGGAAGTTGATGGCGGTGGAATTTGTGAATTAGGTCAACTGATGGAAATGAGAGTTTGGTTTTACCAAATTCAACACATTGCATGCTATAACACCTATTCTTTTTTGGATTGATTGTTTTGATGATGCTAGAAAATTATTTAGTACATTTTAGCTGTTTTGGATTCAATGCTTCTATTGAGGTATGTGTAATGTATTTTATTTGTGAATTGGATTTTGCAGCTGTTGATATGTTTGCGACATTTTCAGGTATACTGACACTGGCTTTACTGTTAATGGTGCCAATTACGAAGGAAGTTTGCTTTGTATTGGGAATTTGCTGATGTCATGGAGCCCTAAGAAGTTCTCAGAAATTACCGCTGATAGGTGAATACTGTTTCTCGTGTATTTTCATTCATTTTTTAATGAGGTTGGATTTTGCTGTCAGAATGTGAATCTCAGTCGGAAAGGTATTAATGAAATTCCTTGTTCATTCAGCAATTGTTGTTATGACTAATGTCATAGCTTACCATTGTGAGTACATGATTGTCTACTGTATACTGTGTTGCATCTTGTTGATTGTGGTGAAATACTTTTTATTCCGATAAGAGGTGTATTGTGGTGAAATACTTGTTTGCACCTTGGATTGACATTTTTTCAGTTAGTTTTGTGTGTTGCTGTCTGATTGATCTTTTCAACCTGTCACAGCTTGTCCATCTTCCAGACGGTGCGCCCTATTCCAGGTAAGAACTGAAGTCTTTTCTTCTTCTAAAATGTAGCTGGGAAGGCGTACACCTTACTTGTGGCGACTTTGGCATGTGCCAATGCAAAAAATTGAGAGATAAACTTATGTGCATGTTAAGTCAATCGGCGCTTGTTTAGTGCCGCCTTTAGTTGCACTTGGAATCTGTCCAGAATCAAAGCTAGGGGTATCCATACAATGTGACCATTGTTCTATTCTTTTGCAGAGATACTCATTCTGGGATCTGGAAGGTACATTCAGCAAATTGACCCTGAACTAAGGCGTTTCGTTCGTTCAACGGGGATGAAAATAGAAGTTGTTGACTCGGTACATTTCCCTCCTTTCATAATCTCATTTCCCTCCTTTCACAATCTTGTGTCCTTGTCAATTTTTTTGATATATATATATAATGGAAGGAAAATTAAATGAAATATCAGGAAAACCATGTTGGATTAAAATATGTTGTCACTAGTATTCCATATCTTCTAAAATGATCCCGAACAACCAGTTGCTAATTCTCGGAAGAACACTTGGCAGAGAAGTGTCATTCAAAAGTACTTCAGGATTTGTTTTTTTTTTTTGGATTCATAATGGTCCTGAGACCACCAAAAACTTTGGTACATACTATTGTATGACCACTCTTACAGCTTACACCTTGAGATTTACATGAGGAAACACATGTCTCTATACTTGACTAGAGTATCAGATAAAGCACTTTAGCAAAATGAAACCTGGATACTGACCAAGTTCACATAATGAACCATACTAAGACATGATCCCTCTTCTTGAACTTGGATCATATCCCGGCCTGCTTGTTTGTTTCTTGAACCACTCCCGTTTCCTCTCTGTTTGCATTGTGTTCCTGCCTCCTTTAGTAATTGTCCCTCACCTCTTCTATGCATCTGCTAATGGTAGATGGACATTTGGATCTTCGGTATTTTGCCCACCATGCTAGGCGAACCTGTACAAGTTGTTATAGAGACTCTTATAGAGACTCTTTTGTTCAGGATTTGTTATAGAGACTCTTTTGTTCCCGACTGACTACCCTTGTTTAAGCCAACAGTTATCAAAATTAGAGTTTGAACTATTATTACTTTAAAAATTGTTAAGTGATGACTAAGTCCAGGCTGGCCTCTGGTCGGCTCATATGCTTTACCCTTTTTCAGCTGATGTTGATGTTCCTTGCCTACTTACATGACATTGCTAGTCTCACATTGCACTTCTTAACTTTCAGAGAAATGCTGCATCAACTTACAACATACTGAATGAGGAAGGTAGGATCGTTGCCGCCGCCCTCATACCATATGGAGTTACATCTTAGAACTTGCGCCAAGTTGATCGTCACACTGTTCTCGAAATCCTAATCTAACTATATGAGCATCCTTTTGTACACTTGGTACTCAGCTCCCAAAATATTAGTCCTCTTATAAATGCTCTTTATGAAATTGGTCACCATCGTTTATTTTTTATATTTAATTTTAAAACAAATTTTTTTTTATGGAAAACGGTTAAAGAGACTAACAGAACAAGACACCCTGGGAGGGACCAACACACTGAAAACAAACACCAAATACCTAACAGGAGCCCAAATCAGTGAACACAAGTCGACGACTCCCGATTTATTAAAATTAATCTAAACAACACAAGACAACTGAACAGCATACTCAACAAAGTAAGGAAATTGACAAACAACAAAAACTACAACACACAAGACGCAATACGAAAATTCCCCAACTACTTCTTGTATAAGCCTCCAAACCTATCAGGCCCACCAGAGAAAGTGATTCTGGTGAGGTCGGGTAGGCTTGATAGTGTAATTTTAAAACATTTGATAACTTAAATATAAAATAATGGTATTTTTGCAAAGCGGTAGATATATGATCTTTTAGTTTAGGGGAAATGATAAAAAAAGAGTAATGAACGGTCAGAACTATAAAAAATGACAATCAAAGGTAACATTAAAATTAAATGACAATAGATGGTCGTGAACTACCACTTACTATCAAATTATGGTGTTAACTACTCAAAATGATAACCAAAGGTCAAATTTAATTTTTTTAAGGGTCAAATTCAGTTGTTTGTAATGGACATGGTACAATTTACTAAAAGCACCTGTAACTCCGTCCATTAATAGTGTCAATTGATGTTAAGTGATCAAATGAATATAAACACAATTTTTTGGTCTATAAATTAAAACATTTTCTTGTAAGAATTTCTTGATATATTCTTAAATTTTGAAACTCTATCGCAAAATGTTTTAATTTATAAATTAAAATTTTTTGTTTTGATTTATTTGATCACCTTGCATCAATTAAAGTACGAGCATATTCATTTTAAGTTGTTGAGGAATTAAGACGCATCTTTTTTACCCAGACTATAATTGGAAACATACTCTCAAACATATTCATTAATTGATGTTCGAACATATTCATTAATTGATGTAAAGTAATAAAATGATCAAAACATAATTTTCTTAGTTTATAAATTAAAATATTATGTAATGAGAATTTCTTCAACTTCTTAAAATATTTTGTTATGTGAATTTCTTGATATATTTCGTTACAAATATAAAGAATATATCAAAAAATTCTTATATATTTTTTTAATTATAATAGTAAATGATACCGTTAATTGACGAAATTATGTAGTATCCATTAGTTAATTGTAACATGTCTATTACAAAAATTTGAATTTGACCATTGATTGTCACATTGGAATTGGATAGTTCGGACTAGGGGTAGGTAAAGGGCCGGGCCGAGTAGGGCTTTTGGTGAGCCATAGTCCTGTCCTTTACACATTAGGGCTGGGTCGGGCCTTAAGAAAATTCATCAGTCCTAAAATCGTTATCGGCCCTTCGTTTCATAGGGCTTTTCGGACTAGGTCGGGCTCGAGCTATTTTCGGCCCTAAATGAATATCTAATTAATCAACAACTCAAACGCAAATACTACTAGTTTGGACGTGTAAGATTTAATGAATGTGAAAATACATTCTTTTTATATCAAGAACGTTCTTAAATCAATAAATATACGATTTTAAATCGGGCTCGTATTTCGGGTCGGGCCGAATAATCAAAGTCTTACCCTAAACCATTCGGATCAGGCCATAATTGAGCTTGCGTAGGGCTAGGGCCGGACTCGACGACCTAAGGCTTATTTCGGCCCAGGACTAAATGAAGATCCAAATTCGTACTGTAATTTGTAGGGATGCACATCCGGTCCGGATCGGACCGAATTTTACGGGTCGGTCCGGACCGATGGATCGAAATTTTTGAAAAGTATGGACCGAGGATCGGACCGGACCGGGTATGTATGGACCGAGGACCGGACCGAGACCGAAATTTTGTGAAAATTCGGACCGAATTGGACCGAATACCTTTAATTTTACGAGCCGGGCCGATGGACCGAAATTTCTGAAAAGTGTGGACCGAAGATCGGACCGGATATGTATGCACCGAGGACCGGACCGACCCGTAAAATTCGGTCGATTTCGGTCCGGTTGTTCGATTCGGTCCAAAAGTGTGCATCCCTAGTAATTTGACAGTAATTGGTAGTTCATGACCCTTTTTTTTTTGTTGGCATTAACACCAGGTGTAAGTATAGGTACATGTGGTAGTTCATATCACTTCATACCTCTTTTAAAACACTATAGTTTATGTTATTCAACGGTCAAGATCAATTGAATCGAACGGCTGATATTTTAATCGATAAACACTATAGTTTGATTTTCCGAAAATCTGCAACAACAGTTTTCAATTTCGCTTCCCACCCAAGCGCGCGACAGTCGCGAAATCTCGTTTAGGGTTTCCGCTCGGATCCGAATTCGAGCCAAATCCAAAAAAGCAGAGCAGTCCTCACTCGAAATCTACAATGGCGAGAGACGAAGAGGAGGTGCGAGGGGAGCTGGAGGAACGGATAATCAACGAGGAGTACAAGATATGGAAGAAGAACACTCCATTTTTGTACGATTTGATCATAACGCATGCTTTGGAGTGGCCCTCGCTTACGATTCAGTGGCTTCCTCAGCGGGAGGAACCGCCGGGGAAGGATTACTCGGTTCAGAAGGTCATTTTGGGGACCCATACTTCTGAGGGCGAGTCCAATTACTTGATGATTGCTGAGGTACAGCTGCCGTTGGAGGATTCTGAGAACGATGCGCGTCACTATGATGATGATCGCTCTGAATTTGGGGGTTTTGGCTCCGCAAACGGCAAGGTAGCCTTACTTATGGTTTCAAGTAGCGTGGAAGTTTTGTGGCTTATGTTGAGCTGTGAAAGCTCAACAGCTTACAACTTATTCAATCAGGTTGTAGCTATAAAGCTAACTATGATATGTGTTACTTTTTAGGTTCAAGTAATTCAGCAGATAAATCATGAAGGAGAAGTTAATAGAGCTAGATATATGCCTCAGAACCCATTTATTATCGCCACAAAGACAGTGAGTGCTGAAGTGTATGTGTTTGATTATAGCAAACACCCATCGAAGCCCTCTGCAGATGGGGAGTGCAATCCTGATTTGAGGTTGCGGGGCCACAATTCAGAAGGCTATGGTTTGTCATGGAGTCCTTTCAAGCAGGGTCATTTGTTGAGTGGTTCTGATGATACTCAGATTTGCTTGTGGGATATCAATGCAACTCCTAAGAACAAAGCTCTTGATGCGACACAAATATTTAAGGTTACATCTTGTATTTATTATCTTTATCATCATTTCTCTACTAAAATACATTACATAAGCCGCATTCTTCTGTTGTATGTTGTTAATGTGTACATTATTGGACCCAAAAAGTATTTGATAGGCATGTTACTTTTTCTCAGCTTTTGTTATTTATTGTTTATCAGGTTCATGATGGTGTTGTTGAAGATGTGGCGTGGCATATGAGGCATGAGTATTTGTTTGGTTCTGTTGGAGATGATAGGCTTTTGTTATTATGGGATTTGCGGTCTTCAACAGCTAATAAGCCTGCTAGCTCTGTACTGGCTCACGACAGTGAGGTAGGTGTTTGTTTTTTCTTAAAAGAAGTTCTGTAACTGTTGCTCCATTTATACCACATACTTATGTCATTTTGTTCATTATCATCAACATCATCAAATTGATCCATTCCTATTTTTCAATAAAGCATTTGAGTGAATCATCATCATGCAAAAAAGAAAAGAAACGAAATCATCACCATGCAACTGTGGGAGATAATATTTAAATTTAAGCTTACGAAATTGCGCTTTCATTTACTTCATTAGGTCAACTGCTTATCTTTTAATCCATTTAACGAATGGGTTGTTGCAACCGGATCTACAGACAAGACTGTGAAATTATTTGATCTTCGCAACCTTAGTAAAGCGCTTCATGTCTTTGATTCCCACAAGTAAGATACTCTGCTCCACCTGACATGCTTGTCTAGTACGATCGCTATATGTTCAAATGCTAAACTTGTGCTGTAACTTTTTGCTAAATATATGGACTATCAAATTATATATTTTATGATGGCTAACAGGGAGGAGGTATTTCAAGTTGGTTGGAGCCCTACCAATGAAACCATATTAGCTTCTTGTTGTCTGGGTAGAAGACTCATGGTGTGGGATCTCAGCAGGTATTGTGCTGAACAGATTTTCCTTTTTATTCTCCTTTTCATTACCTGGTATATGTGAATAATCTGAAAAAGAAAAAAAAAGGCTTCATATTAGCAAGTTTTGCCAACTGCAAACTAGGTCTTGGTTAATGGTTCAAAGATTGACTAGCTAAAGCCTAAATATAGTAGTAAACAAAATTATAGAGATAAAAGCAATAATATTGACACATGTTGAACTCAGTCAGTATCTGCTATACCTATATGCTCCCAACCTAATCCAATACTCCCATAATGCGTATCTGCCTATCCTATTTTTGTTGGCAAAAGTATTGAATTTATTGTCTTCCCTTTATTTGTTGACCCTGCCTATTGTAGCCTGTTGATTTTATGAGACGTCTCACGTCTGTTAGTCCCAGTAAAACACTGATTGATTGTGTGGCCTACGAATTGAAAAGTTAAGGTGTGGTGCATGACTTTGAGGATGTATATTCTTCAGTTGAACTCCTTGTGTTGGAGCATTTCCCTTGTCGCTTGTATTAACTGCTTGATGCTTGAGACTTGCTAGCTGATGATTCTTTTTCTTGATAAACCTTGTAGTGTGTGTATTATTTTTTTTTGAAAACTTTAGTGGCTTCATTGGAACTCGTAGTCATCTGCCACCAGTAAAATACTATAGGTTGATTTATGATGGATGGTGATGTTGTTGCAGAATCGATGAGGAACAATCTCCTGAGGATGCTGAAGATGGCCCACCAGAGTTGCTATTCATTCACGGAGGGCACACTAGCAAAATATCCGACTTCTCATGGAATCCATGTGAGGACTGGGTAGTTGCCAGTGTGGCTGAAGATAACATACTTCAAATCTGGCAAATGGCAGAGAACATATACCATGACGATGATGATCTACCTCCACCCCTTGGGGATGAGACCATTAACGCCGCATAAGCCATCTTTATTTCTTACTTTGGAACTCGCATCACCTAGTATCCAGACATGTAACCCGCATACTTTAAAGTTTGTACCATAATTCAAGTTGGTCGTGCTCATGCTGCATTAGCTGGATTTATCTAACCATGTGGCAACAAGATCATACTTGCTAACTTGATCATTTTGCACCAACGTCTCCAATTCTGAATTCTTGATGCTCCAAAATGACCTTTTTTTATATAATATTTTTCCAAGCAAATTTGTATGGGATCAGTAATCTAAAAACTTTTCCCTGATAATATATAATTAAACTTTTCCTCTGCAATCAAAACCCTATTTCATATTTCAAATTCAATTTGCCGGTCGTCGGAGTGGAAGATGTTGACCTAGCCAGGTACGAATTCTAAATTCCTGTAACATAGCACTGTATCGTGATAACGCCAGATGATCGTCCCTGATCATTCATATTCATGCCGCTCTTATTTCTGAGCATCAGCATCTATCATACTGTGCTTCACTCTTATATGCGTTGCTATCTCCTGTTCAAAATTGATTCGCAGTTCTTACAGTTACCAGTATACCTCATTTAGCTGGACATGGTTATTTATTATATTCAATATGTTACATTCCACAAACAAATTCGACAATACTATTCTAGAAGCTAAAGCAGGTGGAGTAATATTTGGTATCCTCGGCTCTTGTAAGCCTGTCTAAGCTCATTCATCCTGATCATGGTTTTATCAACCATGTGCATTTGCTTTGAGGCGAGCCACTGCTGATCCCTTAACTGTTCTCTAACTTCATGACAAGTCATGACTCATGACAGTTTACTCTTTGCCGTTGCAGCCCTCTGACCTCACAGAGTATTCCTTTATCAGTTTTGAGAAGAAAGAATCATCTCTTTCTAGCAACTTTGCTGGGGAATCATATTCTGCAATCCTCCCTGATCACAGAAGAAAATAAATTTTAAAGTAAGCTCGACAGTTCATTTATACTATTGACATGCTCTTCTGCAAAGTAACTTGCTTACCATCACTGAGGACTAGAACTAGATCACTATCTATGACTGTGTGGATTCGGTGCGCAATTGTTACAACTGTTCGGTCTCTGAACTCTTGGTTAATGACCATCTGGATAAGACCGTCAGTTGCTGAATCGACTGATGCAGTTGCTTCATCTAGAACAAGAATGGTACTTTTCTTTAGCAAGGCCCTGCCCAGACAGAACAACTGTCTTTGG
Source organism: Rhodiola chrysanthemifolia (assembly GCA_033675395.1). Classification (NCBI taxonomy): domain Eukaryota; kingdom Viridiplantae; phylum Streptophyta; class Magnoliopsida; order Saxifragales; family Crassulaceae; genus Rhodiola; species Rhodiola chrysanthemifolia. Next base: position 4,719,234 of record CM066207.1, read on the forward strand.
CCGACACTCCAGTTTTCTCCATTTTCAACCACTGTGGAAAAATGATGTGACGAATTACTTCATAGAGATTAAAATTTGGGATAATATATATGCACTACTGTGCGGTTAACATACCTACTGAGTCCAACCTCCCATCCTTTGCGCGTATGATATCCCCTAGCTGGCACTTATCCAGAGCCTGGAAGGAATAGGAACATCCATGATTTTGCATTCGGTCATTTCAGCTTCTATATTTCAGTGAAAAATGTCACTGAAATAATGTAAACTCTAAAATGATTACCTCCCAAATATCTTTGTCGAGGTATTGCTCCAGTGGATCAAGGTTTCCCCTAACTGTCCCTTCAAACAATGTTGGATCCTGTGGGATGATGCTAAGTCTAGATCTCAAGTCATGTAGCCCTATTCTTGTGATATCTACGCCATCTATAATGATCGTACCCTCCCAGGGTTCAACAGTCCTGAATATTGCTTGAATAAGAGTTGATTTTCCACTTCCAGTCCTTCCAACTATGCCAATTTTCTTTTTTCCAGGGAAGGTGCAGCTAATACCTTTGAGGACTGGCGGGAGATGCGCAGCGTAACGGATCTGTAACAGCGTCGCAATGTTCAGAGTAGATACACAGTACTATTTTGTTTAAATTAATTTAGTGTATTTTGTGTCTATGCACATGACGAAATAAAAAAAATTGACGATCACATCACCTGTAGATCTTGAAAGCATATACTACCATTATCTGGCCAATTTGGAGGTGGGCTGCAGCTTTCGATAACGAGTGGTGCTTCACTGGTAAGTTTTGAGTATTGAAGAATTCTCTCAACTGATATCATTTTATTCTCTGCATTGCACATATTCCATATGACCGATGCCTGCTGCACATTCAAGTTGATCCCATACGTGACAGCAAGTCCGGCCAGGCCTGCGAATTATCCAATTTTGTTAAAGTTTGTTGTGAATATTATCACTTCCTGTATTGTCAATTACATACTGGAAGTTTAAATCTGTGTGTTGCTTACTTGGGCTGATAATTCCTTCAGGAAGAGACACCAGTAAAACTAATGAGAACGCAAACACAAAGTTGGAAAGCACGTTGAGCCTGAAAGAAAGCCATTCCATGGCAGATACATTGTGAAACCATGGCCTTGAGTGGTTGTCAATCAGACCCAGGTTGGCATAAAAAAAGCGGTCTTCTTGATCAAAAGCACGGATTGTAGCTGCACCAGCTAATGATTCTGCAAAATGATGTAGGATTGGAGCTCTTTGGATTTCTGATAGCCGGGCAAGCTCTCTTGCAGTTGGTATGTAATACCGCTGAGAAATTATGAATTCAGTTTTTTTTAATAAAACTAGAAGTCATGAAGCCATAAGGGAAGTGGTAAGCTTCGATCAGTTTTAGAGTGGCATCTAAAAGTCGGAAGGTTTCGTACCTGATACCATATACAGATAGCAGTAACTGGAATAAAGATGACAAATACTTCCCATGCTACCTGGGACATCACAGCAATTGTTCCCAGAAGTTGTATTACTGAAAAGGCGCACCAACCCAATTTTGATGCCATCTCCAAGTCTAGTACGCTTTGATCTGAGGAAGCCTGCTCAAGATAAACAAAGAAACTTATGAGTTATCTGGCTATCATCAGACTACATGTCTCAGGTGCATGACTATATGTGAAAAACACTATTTAGAAAACTAAGTTGCACACTGGTCAATCGAAGAGTTAATGTCAGTAACAAAAGACTTATGGCTGCTGTTACTGACGACTTCATATTTACATCGTATGAATGATGTGCCAAACGGTGTAACAAGACGTACCCGACTTAAAATTCTTCCAGTGGGAGTTGAATCAAAAAATGCCATTGGGGAACGTAATACGCTGTGGAGCATATTTCTGAACAGCTTTTGAGCTGTGTCAAGGCCTGCCATTGCCACGAGACTAGATCGTACCAGCACACAAACAGAACTTCCAACTGAAAGAAGCACATACACCAGAAGCACTATCTGCATCTTAACTACTGGCTCTGATGTAGTAGTTGGGGGTGAAGCCCACGCCATCCAGTAGTTACTTGCTACCTGTAAAACCTGGAAAGTTGATTGTGCCAGGACTATGATTGGCACTAATGCCCCACCTTTCACAGTTGTCAAGTACGCCCAGTACACATCTCTTCCAATACTTCCCTTTTCCCGTTCTTCATCTTGAGTCAACCTTCCTGCTTTTTCTCTTATTTCTTGAGAAAGATTCGACTCTGACTTCTGCTTTGTTTGTAATAGGCCTGTGTTTGCGTTCATAGCCTTGCTGGACTCGGACTCATCTTGTGGTACAAGAGTTTGAGATGCTTTGCTTGTGCTCTCAATTGCTAGGATTGACTCGAGAGCTTGACTGTGAGCACCCACTAAAATTTCAAACCCAGTATTTTCTGTTAGGAGTTGTTCAAATTTCCCGGCTTGTGCAATTCTTCCATTCTGCATCACCTGTCAGAAGATTTGAATCAGCAGCATGTACATATATCATTTATTTTTGGTTACAACTTACAACTTCATTGAATTATTTCCGATTTCTTAGTGCTTTTTTACTTTAGCTACCCCATCTTTGAAATTATTTGCATTTTGCAGTTCTCACATTATATTCATTTGTGCACTTTTCAGGCTGAGCGATAAGCTTACATACTCTTTCCATGTATGATATTAAGAGAGGCCTCTCAGTTGTATATTTTCTTTTTTTCCAGAATTTATCGAAGGTTAAAACAAACTAACCAGAATGAGATCAGCTGCTGGAAGAAATTCAACTTGGTGAGTAACATACAGTATGGTCTTCTCCTTCAGAATTCCAATCAAGCACTCCTGGATTATTGTAGAAAACGGTCAGTTGGTACTTGCTATTTTAATTTGTAGTCAACTTGAACAACATAGAGTGCCGCAGTTAACTTTTGAGTGAAAAGTAGTTGAATAATAAAAATACTTACTCGAAAAAGTTGAGTTCCAGTATGCGCATCTACAGCGCTAAAGGGGTCATCAAGTAAATATATATCTGCATCCTGGTATACTGCGCGGGCAATTTGTATCCGTTGCTTCTGGCCTCCGCTCATATTGATACCTCTTTCTCCAATCTCAGTTAGATCACCACATGAGAATAGCTCAAAATCTTTTTCCAACGCACATGCTTTAACCGTTCTGGCATATTTATCCTTGTTATATGGACTACCGAATAGAATATTGTCTCTGATGTTGCCTGTGAGTATCCATGCAGATTGTGGAACATAAGCCTTTGTGCCGCTTACCTTTACGCTTCCCGACTTCTTCTCAATCTCCCCAAGTATGCAGGATAGAAGGCTAGATTTTCCAGATCCTACAGTCCCACAAACTGCCACTTTCATCCCTTTCTTTGCTTTCAGTTGTATTTCTTTGAGAGATGGTTCATTCGATTCTCGACTCCAGCCAAACATGCCATTTTCAATATCAATAGCGTAATCTGTTTCCTCATCAGGAATAAGCTCAACCGAGTTTCCTTGAATTTCGTCTTCTTGGAGGAGAGAAGCAATTCTGTCAATTGAAACCTTTCCTTGTGAAATGACAGAGAGTAGGTCAGGAAGGCTGAATATTGGGTCTTGTAACATTCGGAATGTTGCTAAAGCTGAGAGCACTCTCCCGGATGTGAGTTTAATCCCCATTGCCATACATGCTCCAAATGTTGTCACAGAAATAAATGTCGGCGAGCCCCAGAAAATGAAAGCTGACAATGCCGCCAGTCTCAGGGACTTCCAAAGCCAAATATATTCCACTCCCCTCAGAGCTTCTAGCTTTCCAAGATATTGATTATCCCATGCTTGAAGCTTGAGAGTCTTCATATTCTTGAGAACTTCTGATGTGGCTTTCATTCTGGCATCCTTTGCGTTCATGATCTTTGATTGATACTTACTCTGAAATCTTGCGAGGGGTATGTTTAAGGCCATGACTATTAATGTCGCAGCTAAAGCTGCAACTGACCCCAAGCCTAGAGTCGTGCGTAGAATCAATATTGCCAAGGTAATTTGTATAGGTAACATCCAGATGATGTTTGCATACCACATTAAATCTGTAACTCTTTGAATATCAACACTCATATAGTTTATGATTTCTCCACTTCCATGGGTTTGACGTGCTTTGCTGGATAATATTAATCCTTTTTGGTATATTTTAGATATCAGCGCTGCTCTTAGACGAAGGCCTAGCTGGCGCGCCCCAAAGATCCATTGCCTCTGTGAAATCGTCTCTACCATTTTAGCACTTAAGAAAGCTAATGCAAGCAGGTATCCAGTCTCCATGCTCCTAGAACTCTTATCAGATAGAAAATTGACTAAGTCGTTGATTAAGTACGGGCCTACGTATGATGCACACGCTGACAGCACCGCAAATGATGCATTTATAGCTGCTTTTTTCCTGACAAACAGAAAAATAACCTTATAGATTGAAGGCTTTGTCGTTCCATCTTTTTCCATTACTTGTTTTAAGATTTCTTGGAATGAACAGGAGAGAAACTCTGCAGAGTCTTTGATATCAACGTCAGGAACTTCATCTTGTTCGAGTGGTTTCTTGATCCCAGCAGTGAATAATGGGTTTTCCCAGGAGAAGGTGATAAGTTGAAAAATCGTCGCTTTTCCATAAAGCGTCTCCCTTTTGTTTCTAGACTGTTGATCGGTTTTCTCAATGAGTGGTTCTGTGATGCCATCTGGGATGGTGAAGAGAAGGCCTGTTTTTCCAATGACTGCTACAATCAGAAGACATGACGATGCAGCAAGTCTGATGAAGTCCTCAATATCACCAATTCTAACGTGTTCATGGTACGTTATAAGGTAATGGATACTGTGACCTGTCCTGATAGAGAATAAGACGAAGCTGCAAAGCCACCAGGCTCTAAGAGTCCAAGGAAATTCGGTGCGCTTTCTGTTTCTGATCTTATGAAGAATGATCAGAGTGATTACCCAGCACAACACTTGAATGATGGCAGATGAAAACACTGGAACACGATTCTCGCAGCCTGTTACACTTCCATTTTGTTGTTTCAGTAACATTGTCAATGCAGTGGCCAGCATTGTTATGGAGCTGATTATGGTGGCTATGTAAGCAAGTCCAAGTCTTACTTCACTTTGGTACTCATTGACACTTTCGTCTTCTGTCAGGTTTTTTCGGATCCTCCATAGTTGTCTCAATGTTCCTCCTAGAAGATGACTTGCTAGTATTGCAAGGAAGCCGAGCTGCGGAAATATACTGATTTCTTCCCATAAACAGGGTGACTGCACCCAATCTGGAACTGACTGTAAATAACTCATCACTGCACGCAAACACCAGAGACGAGGTTAGCTGACTTATATGAGTGCATATCAAGTATCTTATGCGCAAACAAATCACAAAGGGGTCAACTTTCCGAATCAGGATCCTGTCTCACAATTCCACTTGTTAACCTAAGCAGCTAAGCACTGGAAAAAAAGCCAGGAAACAACTGGCACAGTAGCATATATTTTTCTATTATGGACAAAATATAAGCTTTTAAAATTTGCAGGATCATACTCATACATGTATCTGTCTAGATTGAGGTATGTAATCTCTCAACTATATCAGAAATTTTATTACTATGGATTTGATTCTCTTTCTGATATTTGTTTAAAATGTGCAGGACTGTATTACCTGTAATTGCGACCCCGGAAGAAGGAGGTATTTTACACCAATGGTTATACAACGAGTTTGGATCGTTGTCAATTCAATTTTTGTCTCTTATATATGTTCCGTTCTTCGATCAAGCGTAGTAGGAATTACAGAAAGAAAATAAAAACATTCTAAACTTGCTTATGCCAACAGGTATACCGAGAAGGGAAACATGTCTTACTTGATTTTCCGAAACTCATGTCTTGGAGAAGCATGCTTCCTTCTCAGAGCTCACACTTGTATGTCATATATTTCTTCACTCCATGACTGTTTGTGTAGATACCGCTCTGAAGCTAGCCCTTGCCTTCAGAGTTCCAAAATAGGAAACTGAGGAGAGGGAGGAGAATAGAGAGGTTTTGGGAGAAGAGAAGTATTTACGCTTAATGATTTGCGTGAGAGATTAACCACGTGGTGTTAGAGGGTTGAGGTATCCATGTCAGTGTCTAATGTAATGTGTCATGCTCAATTATGTCCGTTTCCTAGGAAATTTGAACAGGCCGAGATAATAATGGATACTAGTCGGTCCTCCCTTGATTTCAAAACAAACATTCTCTTGGTAATATCACACTTAATGATTGAATTCTATGTTAGACGAGTGAGCGTTCATAAGATTTTATCCTGAAATTTTTTAACTCAGATGATAAAAGGTTGCAGAAAGAGTTGTGGTCTGTTGGTCATACTCTTAGTCGAATGACGCTATCGTAGTGAAATTTAATTATTATTGTTAAAAGATAAAAGGTTTGATTCCGTAAGTCTTGATGTTAGAATTGTTAATAATTACGTGATGCTGGAAAATAATGCCCTTTTTCATGTAACTTTATTGCAGGCTTGTTTATTTTGCTTTATGGGTAAAAAGCATTGCTCACTTGATGCGCATTTTCAAGGGATCTTTTGCCTTATACTTTAGCAAAAGTATCACACTGATTGCTATGATGACACGCTACGTGCCCGTATGTCATCAATTCCCTTTTCTTATAATTTAGGTAAACTCCAAAGGGAAGAAAATTTTGTAGTGTTTGAGTTTTGAGTTCTCATTGAGCTAGACAATTCTTATAAATGAATGATTTCAATTTTCGAACAAAATTTCCTTCTTTCTAAATGATTTATGAAACAAATATTAAATCTCGTCCCTTTTTTTGTGCTACCATTGAAATGTGTAGCTCTTTCAGGCTGCAACTGGTGTGGACTACTAGCATGGACCGGTAGAGTTAAGTCGGAATTCAATACATCCCTATTATTGGGATGTATCAAAAAAACACACGGTGGAGAATGAGTGAAAAGCAATCGATCACTTCAGGTTCTGGTCCAATTTGTTCGTTCATTTTTGTGATGTTACTTATTATCGTCGGACCATCCCACCATTTTCTCCTTGGGTAACATTTTTTATTCTCATGGTAGAAACTATACAAAGCACATGAGACCAAAAACACATTGGTCTTTTTTTAAGTGAGTGGAGAATACATGAAGTAAGAGTAAGACAGGTAGCTAGCGGCTGTTTGTACATGAGTGTTTTTGCAAAGGTTGGTATTTGAGTGGTGGTCACGGAAGATGTGTATGATTTGGATTGTGAGTGTCCGTGACATAAGTTAGGGCAAGCGCCAAAGCTGTCCCATTCTATCAACATTTGTGATCCACCACCGCACGCTGTGGAAAATCAGGTTTGTATTATTGTGATGTGTTGAAAATGTATCACTTTGCTAGGCACAAATCTAAATGGTCTCATTGGCAATAATAAATAAAACAAACGTGATTGACTTGGTAGGTTTTTATTATTGTGGTTACGATACATTATTATTATTTTTGCAAAACAAATGTTATTGATTTTCCAAAATTTTATAACTGATTATTTCATCGTTTCTCTTGATTCCAATATGTTATCTATTTCCTATACTATCTTTATTTCCCACCAAAAGAAGCATCATGATTTTGGAATTGAATCAGAGAGGTCGACTCTTTTGATTAGGGGAGAGCAAAATTCGATAATTACCGTTTACCGTCGGTAAATTTACCGTTATCGAGTCAATTCGGTTCGGTAAATCCGTAAAACGGTAAATCGGTAAATCGGTCAACATATATATTTATAATATATATTTAAAAAAATAATAAAAATAATAATTTTCGATAAACTCGGTAAATTTCGGTAAATTTACCGATTTACCGAAATATCGGTAAAACGGTAAATCGGTAACGGTAAACGGAATAGAATTTTACATTTCGATAAACGGTAAAACGGTAAATTACCGTTTGCTCTCCCCTACTTTTGATACTGATAAAAGTTGCTTACAATTGGGCTGAACAATGGGCATTCGTCACATGCTAGTCCATTGTGTTGGACCTGCCAATACCGACCCTATCTGTGTTGGGGGGCTTAAAGCCCAAAACTCTAGTGTTGCCCCCAGTCGGCCCTGTTTGGGAGATACCAAAGTTACTACAACTCAGCAACGTTAGAAAACTACAGAAAGCACTTTCCAATCCATAGCAACCAAACGCGCCCTCTGAGGATATATTCCAGATTTCTGGGATTTTTCCCGCCAAATTTTCGGCTGCGACTCTTTCGCATTCCATTTGCATTTCAAGCATTTTTTCGCATTTGTAGGAAATTAAGCTTAATAGTGAATTTGAAGTCGAGTGTCTGTCCGCAGTTGCGAAGCCGACGGATAGATTTTTGGTAGGGAGGCTTTGTGGTCAGTTTGTGATAGGATCGTGGTTAGTACACGGTAATAGCTTGATCTCACTGAATATCACACTCACTGGATATTCTCACTGGGAAACCCCACTTGGAAAGCTCTCACTCATTCTGGTGTGTACACGGTCAGAGACCGAGACAGGGACAGGGTTGCAGAGTAACTGCTTCCCTCTTTATACACACTGAGGTAACTGCTGTTGTTGACCAACTGCCATGTCCTCCACGACTTCAGTCTTAATAACTGTTCCATAACTTCTGTTGTTGACCAACTGCCATGTCCTTCAGACTCACGGCTCTGCTCAGGTTCTTGAGTACTCTAACAAGTCTCTGAGACCAACTGCCATAGATCATGGCTTGTCACCGTCAACCCATGATCTCCTTGATGTGTTGTGGGAGACGTGCCATCACTCCATGATGTCTTTGACTCTCGTTGTCAACTGCTCTGTTGACTTGACCTAAACTGCTCCGTTGACTTGACCTCAACTGCTCTGTTGACTTGACCGTTGACCAATACTCAGGTTCTTGGTTACTCGGAGACTTCCACAGGTACTCGAGTCTAGCATCACGTTCTTGAGCACTCCAGTAAGTTCCTGACTTACAAAAACTCAAGCAAACCATTAAACCGGTTTGTCAACATCAAAAACGTGTGAGGCCAATGCCTCAACAGTTTGGATCTTCCAATCCGAAAAAGATTGAGGTTGATGCTGATAAGGAAGCAAAATAAGAGGTCTTCTGCTGCTGATGGCGATGACTGAATGTTGGTTTGTTGGAGAGGGATTTTTCCAAGTTCAGAAATCCTCTCTTTACAACGATTCCACTATCATCGTCATCACCAACACTAAGTGGACTAGCAGTAACCAGCACAAAAGTTGGAAGAATATCGACAACTCAACTTCTTCCATGAATGGCGTCAAGACCAGGCATTCTCACCGACTGGCCATGGAAGCCGCTCGGAAGCTTCAAGGTATGCAGTGCACACTACTCCAGTTTTTCAAAATGTTATTTTACTTTGGTACTAACTACTAAATCGCTCGTGCTTAATTTTTTTTGAAGTACTTGATCCTCGTGCATTAGGCGGCTCGAAGTACTTATTGTTATCTTACTGCTGATGAGAAGGGGAAGGACTTGTCCAACTTTCTCTTACTCCATACACTGCTTATGAGAGTGATCCATGCTCAAATTTGGATTTCTTATTCGCGCTACCGCACTGCCAAAGGGACTAACCGTATCGTCGATAAGAACATCGAGTTCGAGCAAGTTGACAGAGAAAATAATTGGTTAGTCCTTTTTTAGCACTAAATAATATCTTACTATGACACAAAATTATTTTATGGTCTCTTATTTCGCAGGGATGATCAAATACTGCTCAATGGAATTTTGTTCTACTTAGTCACTGCTTATGTTCCCGCAGCCTCAAACTTACCGATGTGGCGAACAGACGGGGTTATACTCGCAGCTCTTGTCCACGCTGGCCCGATTGAGTTTCTCTACTACTGGTTTCACAGGGCTCTTCATCACCATTTCCTCTACTCGCGCTATCATTCCCACCACCACGCATCAATTGTCACCGAGCCCCACACTTGTAAGTATTTATTTTTTTCGTCGCAGGACCTCATTACAGTAGTCAATATTGATTTATCGACATGTATATTTTTATTCGCTATTGATTGCACAATTTTTTTCATCTTGGGCAGCTGTTATACATCCATTTGCAGAGCATATTGTCTACTTCATTTTGTTTAGTCTGCCTATTCTGATACCAGTTCTTACCGGTGTGACTTCTGCTGGTTGTGTTGCTGGCTATCTCTTCTATTTCGATCTGATGAACTATATGGGACACTGCAACTTCGAGTTCATCCCAAAATGGATATTTTCCATATTTCCGCCACTTAAGTATATCATGTAGACCCCAACGTAAGACGTCTAATTATCTTTTTGGTTTTTTTCGGTATAAACGTAAAATCATTTCCTTTACCAGTAATTTACTTTCATAAATTTGTTTATTTTCTTTCTAAATTAATTCTTGCAAACTATGTAGCACAAACATCGAGTTTTCTCTGTGGTCGATATTTCTAGTAACATGTCCAACTTTGTACATGTGCAGGTTTCATTCATTACACCATACAAAATTCAGGACAAACTATTCTTTGTTCATGCCATTTTATGACTACATTTACGGAACAATGGATGACTCCACCGATAAGCTTCACGCATCTGCACTCACGAAAAAAGAGGACCAGCCATATATGGTGCATTTAACCCACCTAACGACTCCCGAATCCATTTATCACTCAAGGCTCGCTTTTGCAGCATATGCCTCCAAGCCATACGCGACCAGATGGTTCATGTGGCTTATGTGGCCTGTCACTCTGTGGTCTGTGGCGTGGACTTGGAGCTATGGCCACACTTTTGTTACTGAAAGAAATCAGTTTAAATACTTGACGATACAAACATGGGTCATTCCAAAATACAAATTTCAGGTAACACAAATGATGATGTACTTTTTTTTTGCCAAAATTGTCTGTAACTTTAAATCCAAGGATTTGTTATCTTGTTACAGTACTCGATGCAATCACAGCATAAATCGATTAATCGCTTGTTAAATGATGTGATATTAAAAGCTGAAGAAAATGGCGCAAAAGTTCTTAGTCTTGGATTGCTGAATCAGGCAAGAAGTTACTTTGTTAGCTGCCTTACTCCATAACTCTCTTTTTGAGTTTTAAATAGTTATGAATAAAAACATCTGTACTGAATTCACAGGGAGAGGAGCTGAACAGAATTGCAGACCCGAAGATCAAAATCAGACTAGTAGATGGGAGTAGCTTGGCAGTTGCGATCGTGCTCGATAAAATCCCGAAAGGAACTTCCCAAGTCCTCCTTGCCGGAAAAGTCTCCAAGATTGCACTTCATGTTACTATAAATCTATGCGAAAGTGGAATCAAGGTTAGTATTCTTTACTAAGGTTTTTATTTCCTTCGTACATTTTTTACTTCTTTTTTAATTTGATTCAGGTTGTGACTACAAATGAAAATGTTTATGACAAACTTAAAAAGAGCGTCGGCTTTAGCAGTTCAGGGCATAATTTCGTCCTCTCGACAACGATGTATGACATCCAGGTACAGTGATGATGCTAAAAAAAATTTGTAAAAATTTTTAAAAATATTTTGCTAGATAGTAAAGTTTTTTAACATGATATCTCAACAAAAAAAAAAACAGACATGGCTGGTTGGAGATGGACTGAGTAAAGCTGAACATCTGAAAGCACCGAAAGGCGCATTATTCATTCCAATCTCACAATTCCCTCTCAAGAAATTGCGTCGAGACTGCTTCTATCATTCCACTCCAGCTATGATTGCTCCTCCATCACTTGAAAACGTCGATTCTTGCGAGGTAAGTACAACTGCTAGCTGCACTGTAGCTTTACTATATGCACTTATTTCAGAGATGTTTCGTTTGATAAACCAGTGCATTGGATAAACCAGTGCATTGGATAAGTGGAAGCATAGTGAGACAGCCGAAGGAAAACGGAGGGTTGGGATTTTACAACTTTCATTTTCTGAATATGGCTTTCTTAGCCAAACAGTGCTGGAGAATTATGAAGGAGCATAATCCTTTGCTTAGTAAGCTTGTCAAATCTAAGTACTATCCTAATTGTCATATGCTGGAAGCTCCTATCTCAGCTCAACCGTCGCATGTTTGGCGAGCTTTACATAGCTCCCTTGCCATTTTACGATATGGGTGTGTTAGAGATCAGATGACTGGGGATGTAAGGTGGAGACTAAATTCTAAGGAGGTCTTAGATATTCAATCTGCTTATAAAGCGATGCAGAAAATGTCTCTTTCTCATTCTCAATTGGTAAGTGCAGGGGAGCAGTCTGACAAGAGTTCTTTGGCTAATTTCTGGAAGTTTGTTTGGAAACTCCCTGTACCAAGGAAGATCAAGATATTTATATGGCGTGGATATCATAGAGGACTTCCAACGAATAAGCAACTTGTTACAAGGCATATAAGTAGTATCAAACCATGTCCCATTTGCAATTATCTCAGAGAAGATGACTTACATCCGTTTATTCACTGTTGGTGGTGCAAAGCGGTTTGGAGTTCCCTTGATCAGAATGTCCATAATGATTGCAAGGAGTTTATCTCTTTGGCAGATGTGTTTTTCTTTCTTTACTCTCAGGCTAGCCCAGATGTTTTTTGTAAGATGGTTATTGCCTTTTGGTTTATATGGTATCATCGAAACAGAGTCTTGCATGGCGGGTCCATGTTATCTCCTGTTGCAGCCCGTAATCGCATTGTCAAACTTCATAAGGATTTCACGCTGAACAACAAGGCGCTATTACCTAATGTTAGCAGCAGAGCTCTTGTTTGGCAATGTACAACAGGTAATTTTGTTAAAGTCAATTGCGATGGGTCATGGTGTGAAGAACGAAAATCAGGTGGCCTGGGGGTAATTGTCAGGGATTCTCATGGCTGTATTTTAGCTATTGCTGCAAAATATATTGAGCAGAGTAATAGTGTTCTTGATTGTGAGGTGGAGGCTCTTCTTCTAGGCTTTATCACTGCCAAAAATCTTCATGTTCAGCATGTTGTCTTCGAGTCTGACAGTAAGGATGTAGTTAAACTTGTTAACTATGGGGACGACAATGATTTTGCGAAAGCCTCATCTGTTCATGACATCAAGACTATGTTAGCTAGAAATCGCGATTGGTCCGTCTGGTTCACAAGGCGTGAAGCTAATAGTGCTGCTGATTTCATTGCCAGAAAAGCGAGATCTGAAAAGTGGAATTGGTGCAGATTGGATGCTCTTCCCAGAATATCTGTTCTTGTCCAATAGTTGTAGCTTTACGGTTGCCTTGTTTAGCCTTGTGGCTGTATCAAAAAAAAAAAAAAAAAGAGATGTTTCGTTTGATATTTAAATTTGGCACAGAATTGGCTTCCTAGACGGGCGATGAGCGCCTGTCGTGTTGCTGGGATAGTTCACGTCTTGGAAGGATTTAAAGAACATGAATGTGGCTCCACAGTTTTGGACACTAATGCAATTTGGCAAGCTGCTCTTAAACACGGCTTTCGACCACCGAAGGCGTAAACCAATATTTATGTAGTATAGAAGCCAAGGAATAAGGTGACGATAAAACTCGTTGTCGTGTGAGTACCGCTTGTGCGTTTACGGAGATCGAATGCTCGAAAAGTGTGCATTGTTTTGTGTAGAAGTATACTATTACTGTACTTTGATTCTTCAAATAATAAATCATCTACAGTTCTGTGAACATTAACAATTTTTTTGAATCACGGTTATATGTGTTTATCCGATCAATCATTAATAAAAAAAATTGAAAATATCAATCGAAACAACGTTGTTTTTATTGAAACAACACACTTAATTTTTTGGCCGCGCTGCATGAAATCTTTTTCCAACTTCTGTATTTCATTTATTTCCCTTAGGTGTCTCTACGTCCTTGTCGGCCTTGATGTCCTAGGACTTGTATGACTTCTGGTTATGGTGAGGTTTCATTATCATTTACTATATTTTCCAGAGAGGAGCATTCAAATGAGAATCTCTTTTCTTTTTTTTGAAAACTTGAGATTTCTGGTTGTGGTGGTGACACGTATTCCAAGTGCATTTTTCAAGATGCATTTAATACAAAGTCAAATACATCAACTTTGTTTTTTGGACATGTGTCACATGCAGAATTAAAGGTGCATCATGATCTAATTATGAGATATGTGATCTCAAATTCTCAAAATTTTGAGGGGTTTCAACCGAACGCTCCCCATTTCTCATATATCCAGAGTCCTGACTTCTAAATTATTTGTTCTTCTCGATGGTTGAAATGTCGATAAATTGCTTCCCCGATATAGTAATGACATTATTGCCTTACGACATTTCGATGTTTTATTGTAGACTACGACTATGACAATATCGTCTAGGACGACGATATGGTGAAAAGTTTAAATCGGTCATTGTTCATCAATACATAGACAGGAAAATATTGTTCAAATGACAACTTCTAAATGATTGTTTGAACGTCAATGTACTTAATTTACATATATGTGCAATTCAAGTGATTAATAACTCAAAGCGAAGTGGTGTGGCCTGGTGGTAAGCGCACCCACCCAGCAATAACTCATTCTCACGCATCTTTCCAATTGCCTGTTGCATTCCTCCTCTACATCATTCTCGTGTCGAATTAATTAATTTCTGAAATACCTTCTTTTCTAGTTGTAACTTTTCTTTATGACCCATATGTGACCAAACACTCATAAATACCACAAACTCGCTTATAAATAACTCACATGTTTTTTTGGTATAGGATTACAGGTTCAGGCAAGCCGCACGAGGCACGAGCTCGTCCTCAACACGTTTTATTCAAAATAAATGAGACAAATATTTTCTGTGGTTGAAATTTGTACATAAAATTTTGCATGGTATCCTTTTCTTTGAGGACAATTACTTATAACAACCAAAACATGAATTTAGATCCAGTTCAGCGCATCAAAATATTGCGAGTGTCAAAATGACTCGTTTTAATAAAAGCAACGGCATTTTATTATATTCCAAAAGAAATAATATCAATCGAAATGACGTCGTTTTGGCACTTACCGCATTTGACTATTGACCTGAAGTCAAGATTATGTATCAAAGGAGGAACGTGTAATTTTCAGGAAGTTTAAACGACTCTTCGAAGTGTAAAACACATCCAACTTTTCTAAACAAAACCTCCCCAATCGAAACGACTACTGCAGACACGAAACTTATCAAGAAATTGTTTTGCTGTTGACAGCTGCTAACGGGATTGATCGGAGTATAATCAGAAACCTGAGTTCTGCAGAGGGGGCAAGTAGCAGAGCCAGATGACTGAAACCATGCATCTATGCAGTTTGTATGAAAGCAGTGATGACATATGGGCAATTGGTGAATATTATCGCCGTGAGCCAAGTCGTTCAGGCACACAACGCAACGTGAGCCGTGGTCAGAGCTGGAGGGTTGATGTTGCTTCAGCAGAAAGGGCTTCATGATCACCAGAATGAGAGCTGCAAAAACGAAAACTATTGCTATTGCTAGAATTTCCATTTGGGGCTGGTGGTGGAGAATTGGAGATTGTTAGAGCTCAGGAAGTATTTAAAGTAGACAAATTTGACCACTGTTGAAGTTGAAGCAAAATTTTGACATGTGGAAGGAAAAAAAAGTAAACTGCAGTGGAGAGTTTAGTTAGCCAACTTATCCAGTTTAGGTGATCTGAAATGTTGCCAAAGTCTACATCTATGTGCTTAATTTGAATTAAGGCATTGGACCAAGTTCCCAACTTGTGGTGGAAAGTTAACGAATCTAGTCAATTTTAGGACATTGATGACTTATTTTATATGACAATGAAAGCCAACAATATGGACTAGTGATATACAACTGATTCACTGTATTGGAATAATCACAACTGATTCGATTTTAACAGAATAGAATGCGACTGAGGGAAGCCTCGATCTATAGTGCATTTGGCAGCTGAAAAGACCTTACATTTCATAAGGCATTTTGCAGCCAGCGAGTTCTAAGTTGTAACCTTACTTTTAGACAGAACAGATAGACTGACATTTCGATGGCGTCCCTCTGACCTAACCATGTATTTCACTATCACTGCCTGTTTAGCTGTAAAGAAAAACTTACACAAATATAATGCCATTCTCTTGAATTGTATCGAGCACGACTGCAAGTCTACCTTCTACACGCTCGTCCTTCCTTGTTTCATACGACAATGCAAAAACGTCTGCTTCCTTTGAGCGCTCAGCGATCAGTTTTCCAATCACTCTGCAAGCATTGTGGTCGATGAGGGATGGTAACGAATTCCTCAAATCTCTTGCATTAGTCGTGGCAACTGATATCACTTTGCTTGTCCCCCTGTGCATGACTTTCGCATGTACAAATCGCTTGGAGATGAAAACATTGAGTAGAAACGGCCGCATATACATATCTGTTCTTTGTTTCCATGATTTCTTGTTTGGCTTTTTTGCAGCCTCACTCCGAGACCGCCTGGTCCAGGCGGCACTGACTATTGCTCCCTAGTTGAGCCAAAACAGCATGAGTATGAGTAAATTCAATTATAAGCATCATTCAGCTGAATTACATTACGTCGGCTAAACTGAAGAAACTTCATATCACGCAACTTGAAATCAAGCAATAAACGAGAAACACAATGAAGCTCCTCAAAACACAAAAAATGCATAAATTGAGTTATACAAGTAACAGTTCACAGATTTCACAATTCAACATCAAAGCTACATCCCCGACTATTAGCAGTTTGCTCGCCCTCAATGTTCAAACCTATAGTATATTGACCTTGCACGATTTCTACGACTGAAACTTCTATCAAGGGTAGAAAAGTATAGCATTATTCTAATTAACACCTTAAACTACCAACATTGATGTCATCTAGCACATAAAAATTTCCAGAAACATCAAAACCCTAAAAGTTAAAATTAGAAAAATCATAAATCTCAAAATTTTCAAGCAGCATTTATCCAAATTCACACAAAATTTCACATTTCCATCAAATTATTACAACATAAAAAAAACTAATCTCAGAATCGCTAAAATTAAACAGAAAGTACAAAAAAACGAAAATCGGTGGAATTGATGAGAAAAAAAAACCTTTTTTGGCACGGGATTGTACGGATTGGAAACCAAATTGGTGGAGATTTGCAGCTGCGGAAATGACGAAGTCCACGAAATCGAAGGGCATTTCGCTGACCGAGTAGGAATCAAATCACTCGATAACACTAACGAGCTCGTCAACGGCACC
This sequence comes from Rhodiola chrysanthemifolia, assembly GCA_033675395.1. Classification (NCBI taxonomy): domain Eukaryota; kingdom Viridiplantae; phylum Streptophyta; class Magnoliopsida; order Saxifragales; family Crassulaceae; genus Rhodiola; species Rhodiola chrysanthemifolia. The sequence goes on from CM066207.1 coordinate 4,736,387, forward strand.
GTTGAACACGACGAAACCACCACGCACATCATCATCTTCCTCGTCAATCGTCAGATTTTCTCAGCTTCCTGAATCTCTAGGGCTTTGCACGGATAAGCTTCGTTCACTGCACTCCGCCGAGTCGGGTCGGGTAAGATCCACCCAAATATCATAACCGGTTTTACCGCTGAGCATATACAAGACGCTGGATAATATGTCGTTTTGAAGCGTGCTTGATTGAACATTACACACGAATCATATGGTCGTTAAGCGCAAGGTGAGAACAAAACACAGAATAATATGTCGTTTTGAAGCGTGCTGGATTGAGCACTACACACATGTGAATTGTGATCCTCTTCGGTCGGATGAACTCGAATAGCCGAACGGATTAATCCTTCAAACACGAATCATATCGTCGTGTTGAGTGCAAAACGCAGGATAAATTGTCGTTTTGAACCGTGCTTCGTTCAACATACGTGTGATCCTCCTCGAGTCGCGACGACTTTTCTGCAAATCCATGGCGATGGCAGCTTCGACTGCTTTCAGTCCACATCTCCGATTATCTCCGAAATCCACGTCATCGCCTTCAAAGACGATTTCGAGATTCGGGATTCGACTCCCGCCAAGACCACCCAGTAACCGAAATTGCTCAATTCAAGCTTATGCGTCACTCTCTGACCCATTCGTTCTCCAGCTAGCCGAGATTCTAGAAGATTCGCTCCCGTCTTCCTCCACTTCGAACGCGCTTCAGACTCTCAGAGACGTATCATCGGAGTCGCTGCTGTCCACTCCATGGCCGTCTCGAAAGGACGAGCCTTTCCGCTTCACGGACACTTCGATTATCAAGAGCGCCAACATCAGACCAATCTCGCTTCCTCCGCCGCCTCCGGCGTCAAGGAATGACACCGAGTCTCCGAGTCTCGTCATAATCGATGGCCACGTTGTGAGTTCGGTATCCAATTTCTCCGGATTAGGGCTGGAGAATGGTGTGTGTATCGGGACGTTATCGAGTCTAGGTACAGAAAAGAATGAAGCTTTGGAAAAGAGGGTGAAAGAGTATGTATGGGAGTTTGAAGGGCGGGATTTGTTCTGGTCCTTGAATGGATTGGGAGCTCCTGATGTGGTGGTGGTTTATGTGCCGGAGGGTTGTGTGGTTGAGAAGCCATTGCATTTGAGATACTATTCATCTTCAATTGAGGTTTTTGGTGAGGATAAGCTGCCGGTATCGAACCCTAGAGTGCTCGTGTTGGTGGAGAAAGGTGGGGAAATCGGCATGGTTGAGGAGTTTATGGCTGCTGCGGAGAGTCATGGGAGCTACTGGTCCAATTCCGTGACGGAGTTTGTGTTGGGTGAAGGAGCGAAAGTTGAGCATTCTTATGCGCAGAGTCAGTCCTTAAATGCTGCTCATATCAAATGGACTTCAGTTAGGCAGGTACATTTGCTACTCTTATAATTTTAACGAGTTCGAGCAGAGTTTTCACGAGCCTTAAAAATACATCTTCAAGCTCCGCTTTTTTTTATTTTCTTGAGCTCGTTGGAAGGAGAGTCTTGGTTGTTTGCTTTGTTTTAGAATTCATTAAGAATGGTTCTTGCAGGAATCTGCTAGTACGTACAAGCTTGTGGAGATAAGCAGCGGGGGGAAGTTGAGCAGACATAATGTTCATGTTAAGCAGTTGGGACCTGACACTATAACTGAGTTGTCGACGTTTCACTTGTGTGTATCTGATCAAACTCAAGATCTGCATAGTAAGATTGTCTTGGACCATCCTAGAGGTGTTTCGCGTCAATTGCATAAGTGCATCGTCGCTCATTCGGATGGGCAGGCTGTATTTGACGGAAATGTCCAGGTCAACAGGTACTTAACGATATTCTTTAATGTGAGTTTTATGGATGATTTATCGTGTTAGTTGTTATCAGTTTACCGCATTTCGATTTGATGGAAATATTGGTCCTAATACTATGGAAACTTGTTTTGGTTCGGCATGATCTCACACCAATTATACTGGATTGAACTTCAAATTGACTCTAAACCAAATCCATAGTGGACAGAATATCTGACTATTATTTTATTGAAATGGACGACGCATGAATTCCATGAGGATCCATTGTGCATGTGAAATAATAATCGAAACACATGTATGAACTTCTCCCCTAAACATCGCATGAAATATGTATAGCTACGCTTGTTATGATTGCGTAGACTGTTGTACAGCATCAGGATTCACTATTGTAAGAAAACCATTGGATAATTTGCTAACCATTAAGATGTTTTTTTCTGGATTAGATTCTCGGCATCTTATTACTTTACTAGTAGTTGATGGATGGGTAGTTGTTTTGCTATTCGCGGTTAGTAAAGTGTACTTATATGTTAAAAAAGGTTTCTTGCACTGTGATAATATCCATGGTTTTTCATAGGTCATTCATCATTGGGTCTTTATGCCCATTATTATAATTCATTACCTTTTTTTGATAAGCTATTATAATTCGTTATTTTGAATTGACAGCTTATTTTGTAACTTTTGTGTCAATGTGAAACTTGAATTTATAAAATTGATAAACATTTTCATCAGCGACTTTCTAATCGCCAGTGTATGAAAAATGTATTCGTACAGATTTGCTCAGCAGACAGACGCGCAACAACTAACCAGAAGTCTCCTCCTGGAGCCTCGTGCAACCGTTAACATCAAACCAAATCTCCAAATCATTGCAGACGATGTCAAATGTTCTCACGGAGCTGCTATCAGCGACCTGGAAAAAGACCAACTCATCTACTTCAGAGCCCGAGGCGTCGACCTAGAAACAGTCAGAAAGGCCCTCATATTCTCTTTCGCTGCTGCCGTAATTCAAAAGCTCCCTTACCCTTTCCTCAGGAAGAGAGTGGAGAATGACATCAAGCAGCTACTCGAATCCCGAATCGGAAAAACGTAGTACAGCTCCAGAGACACTGAATACAAAATGTTGTAACTTATCAAAACTTCAATTTTTAGTACCCAAATTGAGAGGATAACAGTACCTTCCAGAGGTCTGTGCTGCATTTTGGTCATCGAGTAATGTTTTATGTCACCAGGTGATTTCTTACATTCTTTCATGGAACCTTAATCCTTAATTCTACCGTTTTGGACCTTTATTTTTATTTTTACTTGCGTATGTCTCATGCTTTTTTTTTTTTTTTGAAAGGGCGTATGTCTCATGCTTTTGAATGAATTTGATTTCTAAGCCCATAGAAAAAGACATTTTATAATAAGATGATCATAATTAAAGTTCACCCAAGGCCAAGCCCAAATTGGGATCCATGAGTACGCTGGGTCTTCAAAAACGTTTTTACATTGCATGAATTTCAAACTATAATAAATCCATCTTACTTGAATCAAATTTTCATCCATTCTATTCTAAATAATAAAAAAATTATTCAGTTATGTCCAAAAAATAATAATCAGTTGTTCGTTGTTAACTTCAGAAAATGATTAAAAAAATGATTTGATGACGCCATAACTATTAACTATGAACTATATGCCATATAAATTCTTATAAACAAAATATGATTTATGAATTGACTTTCTATTCAAAAATCTCAACTATAGCTTTCCAAACAAAAATTATTCAGTTATGTCCAAAACAAAAAAAAATTATTCAGTTGTTCGTTGTTAACTTAAGAAAATGATTTGATGACGCCGTAACTTTTTTTTTTAGTCCAAAAAAAGCATGGACCGAGGCTAGGAGGAACAGCGTGGCCAAGCCACTAACAAACAGGAACACACAACCTGAAAACAATTACATAATGAAGCCAGTAGAGGCTAACCAAAAGTGCCTATCGGAGGCCCCAAAGAAACCAGTTCTGGAAGTGAAGCCACCGGTACTATTCGTCTCAGGATGGTCAGTTCTACGCCAGGAAGGAAAAAGAACGAAGTCACCCATGAAAGCCATTCTAGCTGCACAAGGAAGATCTAAGAAGGAGACCGTGCTGCGAACGTTCCAATCTCTGGTAAATGCCAAGGCAATGGCTACATTATTCATACAAGGGAGGACTTCTAGGATATCCGTCCCTTGTAACTGCTTCTTGAGATCCCTCCAAGAAACAAATTGCTCCCAGGGGCCCTTAAAGACGTCTGCTTGGAGGAAGGCAGTGTCCCTATGAGAACTTTGTATCAACGAGATAGGGATATGATACTCATTGGCAATGTTCCACACCTCCGAGAGACCTGGAAGGAAATTGTCCTCGGCCAACTGGAGGTGTCCTGCCACTTCGAGAGTACCCTCATAATCCCGAATGATGTAGCCACAACTCGACCCATGGACCGCCAAAGAGATAGAGTATCCTGAAGCGCTCGGGGTCCAACCAACCCAGCGCCCAGTAGAGTGGGCCAATGGAGGTCTGGCATGAAGGATGTCTAAGGCAAGTTGATTACCGAGACTCGGAGATAGGAACCTGTAATCATAGGGGAGATGTAGCCCGCCCACTGCCGTAAGTTGTACTGAATCCCCCTCGACGCCGTAACTCTTAACTATGAACTATATGACATATAAATTCTTATAAACAAAATATGATTTATGAATTGACTTTCTATTCAAAAATCTCAAACTATAGCTTTCCAAACAAACAAGTCAGTAAGCAATTTTTTATAAAATTTATTGTATAATTGGTATATTCTTATCGAAATAAGATCCTATACAACCAAGCTAAATACAATCAATTACAAAAACAAGTTAAAAAGTGCACAGTTTTGAAAACGGTTTAATTATCAATTTGATGGATTATATTGAAACAATACAATTTTAGTATTATTTTATCAAAATTAAGCCATTTTCAAATGACTGCTTTACACTTGAATGCACTGGGGATATAAATCCATTCTTATCTATAAAAATCCGATAATAACACAGGATCAAGCAAAATTATATTCTTGGAAATTCAATAAAGTGATAAAAGTCATATATATATTTAAGGACTTGACTTAAATGACGATTGAAGTGGTTGTTGGTTTAGTAAATTCTGCATCGTCATTTATCATCATCATCTTCCGGCCTCTCCAATTTTGACTCCTCCATCTTCAACACACTTCTCAAACTCTCCATATATAAATTCCAACTCATCTCTCCAAATCCGATCGCAAAATCCAACTCTGCTGCCACCTACGCCTAATCAATTTCATCGCTGATCCAGCCAGCTACTCGAATGAGGTGCAAAAGGCACATATCCGACTCAAGCAGCACCGTCGGCGTCTGCGCCACCTGCCTCCGCGAGCGCCTCATCTCATTCATCGCTGCTCAATCCCACCGCTCTCGTAACCAGGTCCACGCTCAATTGCTCGCTGCAGCTTCTACATTAGACCACCACCGCAAATCCGACTTCGACAATCATCCGCAGTCACACTCGCACCAGATCCTCTTCCCGCGCTCGGTCTCGCCTTACGTTGCTCGGGGTAGGAAGCTGTATGAGGATGAGGAGATTCCGCCTGATCGGAGATTTTACAGTACGCCGCAGATAGGGCAGATGACGAGCGGTAAGAAGCACGGCGGACGGTTTTCGTTCATTTCGAACTTGTTTAAACCTAGATCGGAGAAATCGGATTTCGAGTTGAAGCTTCCGAGAGATCCGCACGAGACAAAGCCTTCCACATCATCATCCTCCTCGTCATGGTTCAGTTCGATTCGTCGGAAGCACAAATCTAAGCCAGCTAAAACCACCGGCGACGGCGAGAGACTGCCGCGTCGAGTGGTGGTAATGGATCGAGGAATGACGCCGGAGAGAATGTCGTGCGCCGACGCTAGTGAATTCGACGAGCCGAGGATCGACTGCTACATCTCCGATTCATGTAAACGGACGCCGGCGCGGAGTGTTAAACCAAACCTTTCCGGAATGGCCTTCTGCATGAGTCCTTTAGTGAGAGCCAGTCCGGCTCGGTTGTGGAACCAGAAGAGCGTGCCGAATGACATTATCGGATTCTCCGGCGAAATCAGGTCGGCTGGGAATCCGCATCTCTCCACCGCCTCTTCCTACTGCGCCAATCGGTCCAGAAAGCTCGCCGATTTCGGCAGAGGCAGCCATCACCATTGATCCCCGGTACATTATCAAATTACTATTTTACCCTTCCTTTTTCTTCTCTTGCTCATATTGCAGACTTGTGCTATATACAGCATTGAAATTTGAATGACAAGAGTATAAAAATTTGAGAGCGCATTGTTGGAAATTTCAGTACATTTGTTCATGTATGTTCAGTTTGGTTGTGGGGTTTACTTACTTACACTGGATCAGACAAATTGGGAATTTAGAGATTGAATCGAGGGGGTGGAATTTGGGATGAGGGGAAATGGAGTGGTGGGGACTGGTATGGTTCTGTCACTGCCAGCAACATTAAAAACTCAGTAGTGCTTCATCTTAATTGCTAAAGATGCGTTGGCTCAACTAAGAGCTTTTATGGATGAGTATCTTTAATGAATTGGTACAGTTGAGAAGAGTACTAGTTCTAAGCTCTAGCTCATCATAAATTTGAGCTTCCTTTGTCGCCATAAATATAGTCAGATTTTTATGTAAAACCAAATGCCATACTTGTGTGCTGTACTGCTTCTCATGCACGTTATGACTTGGTCGTTAGTTTATGCATAAGTTATAATTGAGTTGAGATTTTAGGTTTTTTTTTTTGGGTAGTGTGTTTAGTCCGAAAAAGCTGCTGGAAAAAATTGGTCATGTTTTGAAAACTGCTTGAAGTTTCAGAATTTTGGAAATGTGAATGTTTTCAGACGCACCTGTATAGAATAGTAGGGCACCTTCTTATTATGTGGTGGTTTCTTGCATTACGCTGCAGGTCAGTCTTATAATATCTGACAAAAAGCATTAATGTCTACTGGTCATCATATGGTATGCTTCCTAACACGTGTTTGAAGGAACTCCATGGTTAGTTTATTTAGTTGTTGCCTTTAAATCCGGGTTGGGTTGTGCCGTTGTGCTATTATGCTTTAAAAGTGGCCCTTTGACAATTCTCATCATCGAGCCGCTTAGTTGTGTATTCTTATATTGCAATTAGACTTACGTGTTAGATGTCGGCGGCAAGTATTGAACAAAAACTAGGTAGGTAATATTTTACTTGGTGAAGATATTATTATCAAATATGGCGAGTAACCTTAGCCATCCTAGCTAGCAAGAGGACCAACTTGTTGAGCATCCAGAGTAGCGTGGGACTTTTTACCTGTAACCTTCAGAAGATCAACAACGCGGCAAAAATGGGTACAACACATTAGAATTGTCCTGCTTTTAGACACGGCTTTGAATCACGACAGATCGCTCATGTAAGCTTAGCTTACAAATAAAATGCCATCCCAGTCAACTGACACGTATTACTTTTAACAATAATAATGTAAGTGACCTAAAAAGAAAAATGGTTTAAATACAAGGATGAATATTGGTAAACTTTGAATTAATTGTTCCATACAAAGTTACTATTCGGCAACCACATATAAGATAACCTCAACAAAAAAAAAACCACATATAAGAAGATGTTCAATCAACTGTCCACTGCAATTGCTACTATTTAAACTGCAAATATCTAGTTTTGAGAAGAAGAAAAAAAAACAGGATATGCCCGCTCTATATAGTCAAGTCTACAAATGAAATATCATACTGATAATTTTACAGACTTCAAAGATCACAGCAGCTAGTAGAGTAGAGGTGAGGTGGGTAACTCATCATTCATCGCGGGCTGACCAGAAGCCTGTCTAGTTATGAACCCACATCAGTATCACATCAACAAGCACAACCTCCAGACTGTTGTTGCGACTGTGACGCGTTTGCATTGGTGGACCTCAAGTTGACATCCACCATGTCTTCTTGCTTTGTTGAAGATAGTGTTTCCATACCTGGCAATGCTGCTGCAATTTTCCGAAACAGTGCCTGCGAGATTGATGGAAACCTCAGGATGCAACACAAAACACAGATACTGCTATCTGATTTGCTTGATCAACATAATAAGTGCTTAGAGCACCACATGACATAAAGAGCATTATAGAATTTCCGAAAACGACTGGTACTTCGTTGACCTATCATCACAAGTACTACTGTGATGTTGAAAAGAGCTTTATGATGTGACTAGTGAACTGCAGGAATGATCTTAAGGGAAAGTAAAGAATAAAGTGCAGTCATAATGCTAGAATGAGCGCAGAACAAAGATATCCTTTAAGTTACTCGGTCAGTAGTTTACCTTTATATTGAATCCAGCTTTAGCACTCGTTTCAATGAACATAACATTAAGTTCACGAGCCTTAGCTTCCCCTTCTTCTATTGAGACTTGTCTGTTCAATTTATTTGTAGGGAACAAAAATAAGAATAAACTTATAACAAAATAAACTTCAATAATGGCAAAACGAAAAACAAACTATCATCTGAAAATAATTTTCACAACAATCATTTTAGTAGACATATTTATCAACTACAAGATCCTTCGAGAAAATGCCTGATGGGCTCTTCAATAGAAGTAATTATACGGACCATGTATTCAGTTACTATGGTGACTTGTATCGTTATTCAGAGATAAAAGGGAAAAACATGCTTATTTTTTCTTATTCTGGTCATTACATTATTCAAATGAATTCCCAAAGCACAAATAATATAATATTAATATATACATAATAGGCAATGAGAACAAGGCTGTATGATTGTATAGAATAATCAGCATTACCTTTTTTCAACAAGATCAGTTTTGTTCCCCACAAGAACAATGATAACATCACTTCCCCTCTCAGTGCGGACCTCTTCAATCCATTTGGAAGTATTTAGAAAAGACTGTCTGCCTAAATACATAGAAGGTTAAATATTTAGTCAACTTTGTTATCACATCAAATGAATGATCTTGCAAGTGAGTGTTTTGCTCTATAATTCAAAGAGAATCAAAAGGCAACATACATTTCTGACAGTGCCATCACACAATCAATCAAAAATGAAATGAAATGACTATGCTACCTCAACAAAAAAAAAATTTGCGGGAATATATATACCATGGACGCACAGGTCTGCAAACCCGGAGTGATGAATCCTAAACTACAAGGCTTGGGAGAGAAATACATACTTGCTACATCAAACACAATAACGGCCACAGACGAATCCCTGATGTAGCTAGGAATAAGACTCCTGAATCTTTCCTGCCCGGCAGTGTCCCTGTTAGCAATCAATAAAAAAAGAAGTTCGAAAGTCTAAAAAGAAGCTAACATATTAATGTGGTGTTCGAAATAGAAATGCAAACACTATTTGTTACAAGAACAAAGCAGCAGTTTATCAAGTTTTTCAAGGAATTACTCAAATGCGGTGGTGAATTATAGTATTCCAATCTCGAAGAGAAAATAGTGATGTTAGCCAGGTGGATCGGTCAATATAAATGAATCAACTAGTTGATTTAAAGGTTACAGGAAATTCTAAAACAAATCATCAACTAATGTAAAAGACCTCTCAAAATCATACTATTGTTGAATAGGAAAAGACACAACTGATCTTACCATAGCTGCAACCGAACTGTTCGATCTTCCAGGTACATTGTCTTGGACAGAAAATCAATACCAATAGTAGCCTAAAAATCATTTCAAAACACAAGATCAAATTACATACTATCAAATTTACATTTGTTGAATACGCAATTGCAGAGATCTAAAATCAAATTAAACTCGAGAATAATTCCATGATTAGACAGTCACGATCCGCCATGAGGCCCAACCTAAACAACCAGATCGCACTCTCTCACCGCAACAACAACAGCAAATAACAACTAATCCGTAAAGAAAGAGAAAATTCCGATCCGATCTACCTGATAAGTGTTATCAAACTTGTCGTACATGAATCGAGTAATGATGCTCGTCTTCCCCACCGATTGATCCCCCAAAAACACCAATTTGTACTTAGCAAGAGCCGACACTGGCGCCATCGAAACGATTAGAGAATAACCGACAGAGATCCCGACGAGTCGGCTAGCGGATCTGTTGAAGTCGGAGTCGGATCGACGCCGGAAGTCCCTCACGTAAATTACGATCTCGCTCGATCGAGATCGATGTATAGTACGGAAGCTTCTTCGCTTTGTTTTCTCCTCTATTAGAAATTAATTTGGTTTTCCGCGTCAAAAGGAAATTTCTCGGTTCATCGGTACCAAACGCTGCGTATTATGGTATACACGATCATCGTTTCAAGGATCAGCGGAGTTTTAATAATATCCGATTAGTGCCAGAAGTTTATGAAAATTACTAGCAAGTGTTACGCTAGTTCGTAATTGCAATAAAGGGACACATTTCGATTTCGCGAGTTGAAGGAGAGCTTTGGGAGTGAAGAGAGAGAAAAAATGGCTTTGTGGACAATGAAGGCGGCGATGCTTCGGCACATGAGAGTCCCGGTGCAAACCGTAACCCTAGCCAGGTCGAAGCTCGACCGTCCTGAGATCTTCTGTGATTCCGTCCGGTCGATGTCGTCTCACGACGACCATCTAAGCAAGGATGCCGTCATCGATCGAGTGCTTTCTGTCGTCAAGTGCTACCCTAAGGTCGATCCGTCGAAGGTCAGTCGCCGATCAATGCTAATTATGCTTATTCTTTGTTGTTTGATTGTTTCTGCGTTGTGGATTATTATTGAAATGAGCATTTCGAATTGGATGAGAGAAACTAGAGTAGAATTTGAAACAGCTGTAAAATGGAAGTATCATCTGGTGCTGTTGATTTTGCGTGTAAAACAGATTTGTGAAAATAGCATTTATCAGAGTATTCCAGCCTAGTTGTATTGTTCTGCATAAACCCTAATTTTAAGAAGTCCTTAGACTGATTCTGTAGCTGACTTGTTAAATTCTAGCCAGTGTTTTATTAGTAATGTACTGTTTTCTAATTATAGCTGGCACTGTCTAGGAATTGGGTGTGGAAAAATTAATCAGTAGCTACATATTCCACCTTTGCTCTAGAAAATGTACAAGGTTTCCAAAAACAACTTTGAGTGGCTTTCTGAGTCTGAGAGTGCTTAATAGTTTTTTTTTGTTGAAAAAATGTAGTAGATGTGGCTAACAGTATTACGAATGAATGTGAGGTGAAGCTCACATAATATATATACCCAGTTAATGAACTTGGAGCAGTACAGGAAACAGGTTATCATACTTGCCTGGCATTGAATTCTGGAATACATGATTTGTTGGTGTTGCTTAATATCTGATAGCGATGGTTTTCATGAATAAGAAGCCAAATTTTTAAGTACCTCATACAAATTTCGCAGCCATTGATCTGTCATGTGATCTTGTTTCTCTTTAAGTTTGTTGTAGTTTCCACTTTCTTGTAGTTTATTTGCTGCAATTGTACCAGTACCATGTAAAGATCTGTAAAGTCGTACTTGTGTTTAAAAGTGTTAAGATATTGAATGGTGTCATAGTTTGTTTCACCCACTGTTACATATCTGTAGCCGACGCCCGACAGTAGTATGGCACCAACCTTATTATACCGATGAAACATGGCTACATATAAGGGACGCCAGTATTGATGGCTCTCTTAGGAGAATTAGTTAATTGAACTATACACTAACACTACGAGCCAATAGTTCTAGTGAGATTCTTTCTGACATGGTAGTTGAATATTTGCTAATGTTATGTTATGGAGGAGTATCCAATTGTCGTTCGAGCTCGATATTTCTTGTTTATTTTATGTATATAATCATCAATATGGCCTTCTTGCCTAACAGTGTCAGCACTGTGGAATATTGGGTTTCATTTGATGATTGTTTTATCGTTTTCTACTTACATTATTGAGACAGGATTCTTTGTTATGTTATTATATGTTCTAAATGTTGATCATGTATCCATCTTTTGTTTCACATAAATACCAACATCTTTTTATATGTAAGTATTTAATAAAGCACTGAATGGTGAGTACTTAATATATTGTGTCCAGTAAATACACTTTTATGGTCAAACCGCTTGTAGGAAGTACCATAAATTTTGGTGTTCAGCAATTTCTCTTACAACTTATTATGCAGGTGACACCGGATGTCCATTTCCAGAAAGATTTAGGGCTGGACAGCTTGGACACTGTAGAGATTGTGATGGCACTGGAAGAAGAGTTCAAACTAGAAATCCCTGACAAGGAAGCCGATAAGATTGACTCTTGCAATCTCGCAATTGAGTACATCTACAATCACCCAATGGCAAGTTGAAATTTTTTCGTACCGTTCTTCTCAAACTGTGGCTGGAACCCAAGGCCGATCATCAATAGAGTCATTAAAGCAAAACATTAATAAATAACCTCTCCAACTTGTTACTTATTCCTTGTTACAAAATGGTGTGGTTTTAATGCCAGAATTTGGTTAATCCTACTATATATTTATGTAGTAGTAAGGCTCTACGATGATTTCTTTTTGTATTGGAATTCAGCTTGATTGGTGTTCTTCAAATGCATTAGAGACTATGGTTTTATATATGTATTAAATAAAATTCTTTAAATTTATTTGTTTTTTTTTCAAATTTTTATTTATTAATTAAACTTATACATATTTGTTACATAAAACCGACATTTGGAAAAGAACAAGCTGGTGATTGTGGGCCGTTTCGGCCCATTAAGATCCTTTAGGGCTCCGGTTGGAGCACATAAGGTTCCAGATCAACACGGTTTGACAAATGTTCAACTTAGCCGCTTGACATCGATCGAGGATTTTGCTGCATCTCTATCGCCATCATGGTACGTTTTCTAACCTTTGTTCAATTCGTCGAACTTAATACGTCTACCTATGGCTATATTACTATGTTCTGATGTTGAAGTCTGTGTAGAGCTATAGTTTTTCTTGTTCATAAATGGCCAGAACCAGTTCACTGTTTTGATTGATTTGTATGCCTTTTGTTTTTGGGACTTGGTGGATTAGAGCAACAGAAATTAGGTGATCGGTGGTGGTGGTCTGTGGCTAAAATGTTATCTGTTTTGAATTTATGCAGACTAAGAGAACCAAGAAGGCCGGGATTGTCGGCAAGTATGGTATGTTACTTTTACTGCTGTTTATAGATGTAGCTATGCAGTTATCATGTTGCAAATGCTTGCATTCTTTTTATGAGGTTGTTTCACTTGTGTGTTAGCGCTCCAATTGAAATCCAAATGTGTTATTTGCCCAAATTGTGTCACCTCTCACATCGGTTCTTATTATTATCTATGGCATTTTGTAAAGGAGATTAAGAAAATCAGGACCTAATTAGAACATGGTTTGAATCTTTTGATCTTTAGGTACTCGTTATGGTGCCAGTTTGAGGAAGCAGATTAAGAAAATGGAAGTCAGTCAGCACAGCAAATACTTTTGCGAGTTCTGCGGGAAGGTTTGTTGTTTTTTTCCCTTCCCATCAGTTTGCAAATCGTGACATATTTTTATTTTGGTTTGATACGCAACCCACCATTATCCTTTTTCAGTATGCTGTGAAAAGAAAAGCAGTTGGTATTTGGGGGTGCAAGGACTGTGGCAAAGTGAAGGCTGGCGGTGCCTATACTCTGAAGTAAGTTTTTCTATTGATAATGCCAGATTGATTGAAATCAAGGTTTGCTGAGACTGTTGTTTTGAAATTATGCAGCACTGCTAGTGCCGTAACTGTTAGGAGCACAATAAGGAGGCTCAGGGAGCAGACCGAGAGTTAAATCTTAAGCCTTCATTTTGTATTGGCATGTTTTCGATGAGATATGGATGCTGCCATTCAACTTCAATCAGTGTATTTGTTTGCAACTTACATTTTGAGTACAAAACTGGTTTTGTTGGTCCATCTCATATTAAAAACTGCTCTCTGTATCTCATATCAGCAGTCTCACTACATTGAGATTGGGTCTTGCTACTGAGATAGTAAATTTGATGCGTTCATGGCTGATGCATAGAAACACATATCTCATTAGAAAGGAGGGGAAAATTTAATCAATAAATTTTTCTAGAGTAGCTACAAATTATATATGTCAAGTGACAAAGCTGCTGGCTGATGCTATTTCAGCTTGATATTCAAGACCTTCATACATGCCTTCAGTGCTGCATAAATAACCATAAATCACTTTGGTTATGGTCTGTGCAACCTGAAGCCAAAAACTCTGGGGACATAACTTTGAGTTGGCGGCTGTGGCTTCAGATGCCCATATGTCATCAGGAACAGATGAGGGAAAGTGGTGCCAAAATAAGCTCCATCGATATCTATAAATGTGGTCAAGGAAAGTTGAATAGAGTAACAATAATATATTAATCTTCAACAATCAAGTTAAATGCTGTATTATCAACAAAAAAAAAAATTAAGGGCTGTGAGAATAATGTAAATCTGTGGAGGTTCAGGTTATCATACCCAAACAAAAAATAACACAAGGTCAAATGCTTTGACATGTACTCAAACAGTGATCCTCAATGCCCGACTAGCCGCCACATGTTAAGCATTTTCCCTGGAAGGTTATTATAAGAATTGGGAACTACTAAATGGTCAAGCAAACCTTTTGAACAAGATGGTGTAGCCTTTTAGCAACTTTGCAGGATAAATGACGCAAAACACATTCAGGCACTGACAACTTTCTTAAACAATTTTAGACACGACTAGCCTCGACATGTTAGACACGCAACTAATGACACATGAAATCAGAAAGATCCGAAGCTTTCGTTGCTTAAACAATTAAAAGGATACTGCCATGATATTTTGATCGTGGGTAGTAGATATCGTCACATTTCGGGCAGTGGATTTTTACAGTGCTGGTACGAGGAATATCTGATTGTCCAACTGGAAGGCATGGATGACCACTGCAATAAACTCTTGGGCATCTCCCGAAGTCATAACTTTTGTATTTCTCTAGCTGTGCATATTTGCAGTTGACAAATTTAGGAAGGGAAAATAAAATTTGATTTACAAAAGCTGCTATACACTATGAAATAAAATAGTATATGCAAACTATGATACACAGAACATATCTTACCATCGCTGTCATCCCCTTGCTAGTTAAAATGTACCGCATGTGAATCAAACCATATAACATCTCGGCAGCAGATTCAACCATTTCATTTTGTTCTTCAGTAAATGTATCAACTGCCAAAATCCATATTTATAAGCAACCTCGAGCCATACTTGCAGTAGATTCACAATGGAGAAGACGTAGGATGCATTATGTATAAGAAAACAGTAATTTTTATTTTTCCAATAGCATAGTGTCGGCAATTGTTTCAATTTTGTTAAAAGACGATGTACAAATAATTTCTTCTTCTTTACTACAACAATATAGCATGGATTAGGATTTACTTCTCTAGTTATGCATATTATACCCAATTTCATTTACTTCTCTTCTATTCGAGAACTTCAAGCAACATAATAGATATCTCATAGAAAGGATGATGAAGAAACAAAGCGGCGACTTTTATTGTTGCATGCAATCTACTATCTAAATGTCATTGGAGTGCAACAGCAGTTTCAATAACTTTTTATTTAGCTGAACATGGCTTCACAATTATGAAACTCATTACAAAAATTAAAAATTAAAGCTATGTAATTACAATAAGCAAAAATATTTGGAGTAGACGGAAGGGTTGCACACAATCATCATCAACTTATATAACATTTAGACAATTAGCAGTGTAGGAAATTTAACATGCAAGTTAAAATTACGTCACCAGCCACAAACAACACACTATTACACACTAGAGTGGACAATAAGAATAAAGAATGAACTTGTTCTTCTAATCCAACTTTTTTAAAGGTATGGAACCTGCAAGTTATTAGCAGGTGACAAGCGGCATACTTGAAATAATGCAACAAAAGACATATACTGTATGTAGAAGCATGTGTCGATGCATACTTGGAATGGCATTTCAGCAAATCAAAAACATCACGTAAGTAGAGTTATCGCTAAATTATTCCGGTTAAAAAAGGTCGCTTACCCTGAGAAGAATCAACGTCTAATATCAGATCAAGCGCATAATCATAGTACGGGACTTGACTGCTCAACCCACAAAGGTTGAAGTCATCATGAATATATTCTTCATCAACTTCACAGAAAAACTCATTGCCTCGCAAGTTGCAAAACCAAGAGATCCATCTGTCATCTCCTTCAGAACCACTGACATCTGACTCCTCGCTATCTGTTTCAGATTCCTCAACTACGAAAGAAAATAAAGTCAAGTGAACTTTAACCTCCATTACATGCAAATGTCAACCAAGAAAAGTTGTCAAGAATCATATAGCAGCAAAATGAGGTTTTAATATGAAACTACTTCCTAGATGATCTTTTTCTCTTTTTCACTACATTTTTTTTTTCAAAAAGACAAAAATCTACAATAGGTTTGGAATAAATCCAAGTGCCAAATCATAACAAATTGAGAGGTGTCACTACATTTCAAATTCAACTAATGAGTAAGTATTTCTTTGCAGACACATATTAAGCCATTTCATTCTGCAAATTGAGCGTATCAAGCCATATCATACTTCCCAACAATCCCCTAAACAACAACCAAATCCAAAAACGCGCAAGACAAAAGAAAAAAAGCTAACCATCAGAAGCTTTATCCTCTAGAGGATGCGATACGGCAGCAGACGAGCGAGAATCCCGATGATCAAACTGCAGAGACTTGCCATTGGTAACGGTGGAAACAGCCGACTTCTCCAAAGCATCGCTAATCCTCTTCCGACTGGATCCTCCAACAATCTCGTTCCTTGAAGATCCTCCGGCTCCTCTCTCCCTATACATCTTCCTCCTCTCTCAGAAACTAACTCCGTCACATTCAAATCCAACGGCAAGTTAGAAAAACTACAAATTCAATTTACGATTTGATTGCAAGTAAGGATGACGGAGATCGTATAATTGGAGGTCGGTCGATTTGGATTGAATGCGATTTTACGAGAGGACGATGGAAACTAGGGTTTGTAACCACGAGCTCGTTCGTCGTTCATTGTCTATACAGTTTCTCAGAAGATCTTTTTTTTCTCTCTCTCTCTCCTTTCTCACGCAGCGTGAGTCACGCTTCTATGTTGTTCTGCTTGTTTTCTTTTTCTTCTTCCCACGATTTTTTGTTTTTATTTTTATTTTCTTTATCCTGTTTTTCGTTTATGGGCTTCTTTCTAAATGGGCTTGCATTCTCAAAGTTGTTAAGCAGCTATAGGTGGAAACTGCAATGCAGTATGCATCAGTAAACTCTTGGGCTTAAAGACGACCTCAAAATTAGGGCTTTTCTTTCACAAGTCAGAATCGAACGAACAACATTTTGGGAAGAAATGCGGTAGTCGTAGCTGTCTTCGATTCGCATGTGGAAGAAGCTGAATGTTAAACCTTCAGTATAGTTTGATTTCGGCTGATCTTCAACATCATCCAATTATTGGCAGCAGCGGTAACCATAACGAATTGTCCTTCTCTTTATACTTGTTATCGAGCTTTAGCGAAGCTAGGGTTACTGTGTCCGATCAGCCGAAATCAAACTATATTAAAGGTTAACATCAAATCTCATAAAAGGAAGAGTTGTAGAGGCCTATTGCCTGATTTGATCAGTTTGAGTAGGTTAATGAAGAGCTATAGCAAGATTGGGTGTACTACATGATATGGTTTTGGTGGTGTTCTAGGGCTCAATTTGAAACGGGGTTATACTCCACATGTCATTGGTATTTCTTCTCTCATGAATGCTTTGTGCGAGCAGCTCAGGATCAATGATGCTGCTTTGCTGTTTCAGAAAATGAAGACTCACTTGGGTTGCACACCTGACATAGTTGCATATGGTATTTTGCTTAAGGGATTGTGTTTGACTGGTAATGCCAGAATCGCCTTAAATTTGCATGAGCAGATTGCTGATGGGACTCATGATCTTAGTGGTGATTTGCAGCTGATGGACTAGTAGATAAGGCGAGGGAATTGTTTCTAGAAATGAGAAAAAAGGAAATAACTCCTGATGTCATTACTTACAATATTTTAATCGACCGTTTGTGCAGAGCTGGTAAGTAGGAGGAGGCCAAAGCTATGTTTAATGAGATGTTGGACCAAGGTCTTTCACCCAACGTGATTACATTCACCGTGTTGATTAATGCTTTAGCAAAGATGGGAAAAAGTAAAGAAGCAAAGGAGCTGTTTTTTAAAATGATGCAAGGTGGTCAAATGCCCAATGTGGTTACATACAGCTCGTTGATGGACTGCCTGTACAGGGAAGGGAATATTGAGGAATTGAAGGAAGTTTTAGTTTCTATAGACAAAAAGGGTATGACGCCTGATGTTGTTTGCTACAGTATATTGATTAAAGGGTATTGCAAGGATGGTATGATACATGAAGCTAGTGAAACATATTGGCGAATGATTCAAAAGGGAGTCAAACCTGACATCACTACTATTAATGCTTTGTTAGAGGGCATGCTTCTGAAGGGTATGGTGACCGAAGCGATTGATTTGAAAAGTGAAATAACTGTTCACAGTCTCATTCCTGATATGTATACTTATAACATATTGGTTGATGGGCTCTGCAAGAACGGTTACATTCAGGAGGCAGTGAAACTGTTTGATATGATGAGTGATTGCAAGCTGAAACTAGGCGCTGTTACATATAATTGTTTGATTGACGGACTTAGTAAAGCTGGGAAATTAGAGAGAGCATTATTATTGTTTGATAGGATGTCTAGCGATAGTGTGGTACCAGATGTTACGACATATAATATTCTCATCAATGGACTTTGTCAAGCAGAAAAAATAATTGAGGCAGAGAAGTTGTTTTTTGAAATGGAAAAATATGGTATTCCTCCAGATACGTACACGTTTTGTGCACTTATTCATGGTTATTGCAAAATCAGTGACACTCACAAGGTAATAGAACTTCTTCAAATGATGGCACATCGACAAGTCAAGCTGAATGAAGGGATTGACCACATGGTCATAACTCAGCTGTTGAAGGAAGAGAAATATCATGAATTTCGTAACTTGCTTCCAACTTTCCCTCAAAGGGTACCACCAACGGTTCACTAACCCGTTGTTTAAGGTGAGTGACTATGATTCTTCAGTTACTAAACCCAAAATGAGGCGAACATTAGTGAACACTTTAGCTCGAACCACATGGTGCCACAAAGAATAATTAGCTAATAATTTAGCCTTAACGATACAGACAAGCATGTATGCCATTGGTTACTTGCGCTTATTGACATGTGACTCATTCTATGTGTATGTATATATCTATATACAGGAAGGTGTTCAGCTGCATAAAGATGGGATTAACTTCATTACATTACAGGCGCTGAAAAGGCACTCTCAAACCTGCTTTCTTATCCACTACACAATATTTTGAACAGGTATTTTCTGTATTTCACCACCAGGAAGTCGTACTCTTTTTTCTTCTTCTTCTTATCGACAGTCATTCAAATTTTATAGGCTTTCATTTTCTATATCATACCCGATCGTCGATATCTCACCACTAAAACGAATATTCACTACTAATAGGGTGAAGGAGGCATTCAAGTGGCAAGCAAAGCGATGCAAGCAACGGAAAGTAGTGGTTTGCCAAAGAACAGGGGTTTAAAAGTTTTTTATAGCGTCTGATGCATCAGTAGTTGAGTTTCTTTTTTCCAGAACGCCTGTGGCTGTTCGCCTGGGATCATCTTTTCATGTAATGCCGTATTTCGGTGGCTTAAGTCCACTTATGAATCAAAAAAAAAATCAGTGTTATATATACAATTTATCGCTGATCGGAAGGCAAGCCTGTCCAAGAAGAAATGCTTTCTGAACTTTGCTCGAGTTTATGACAGAGGCAATTTAATAAGTGCTCTTGAAGTAGGCAGTGCGGGCTGGCAGGAATAGGTCAAGGCCTTCGGTAAATCACTCTAGCGCGAGGTATGTACTACTGTACTGGTTAAAACTACCCATAAAAAAACTCTATCCCTCTCCAGCATTCCTTAACATTTTATTGGTTCCAGGGAAAATCACTCTTTATGCCTCTACGAGTGCTGCTGACCGGAGACCGTGCATCGTACGAATTAACCCGTCACATACTCGATGATGAATAAGCGATAGAATAGAAAACATATGTTTTTGAATTAGGACAACCAGTGTTGCAAGACAGAAATGCTTATGACAGCCAATACATAGTTTAGACTCGAACTATAATTACCATGTGCATCACCGTTGCAAGAGTCACTGTGACCGCTTGATCCGCTGAAACACCCTTTCCTCTGCTTAATCCCTGCCCCATGTCCTTCAAGAACAAATGTTGAATTCACCTTATCGGTACTAAACAGCACGCACCAAAAGAAAGGCCCTTTGCGATGATCTCCAACAATTCCAACTCCGACGTCTTGAAACGACTTGTTACTCACAAGGGAAGCCGTCTTTTGATCCTTGACTAGAACTTGCGAGAATGCTGAAGACGGTTTGAGGTATTTTGTATGACATCCGGTTATTAGGCCAGATATGGTTCCAAAAGTAGGCAACTCCACCCCGCAATTGGGAGCGAAAATTTCAGTGAAGTCATCGGTGTTTAATCTGCAGTGCATAGTGTTGTTAGTGCAGTTCGCCTTGCAGGACTCTACATATTGCAAAGCCATGCACCCAAGACCGGGACTGGTGGTCAGATTTGAAAGGCCGTGACGAGTCCTGTTGACATTGATCATCTTCACAAGTTCATTTGCCGGGTTCCCTGTATCCAAATCCAAATCAGACGTTGCTACTTGTTATGTTAGTTATATTCTTACAATTCTATGAAATGAAAACTCATTCAAATCAATTACTGTCCTTCGGCACATGGCAAAATTGGCCAAGCAGAAGACAGAAGTGCATACTAATTCAAATACCAGGAAATGTCAGCTACAACATCACTCACTCAGTAGCCTGTCCCATTTTCCAAACAGGCAACCTCTATAAAAACTTAACCAGGCTGTGAACTGAAGCTGAACAAGTATCACTCTTCCCGCATCCCAATCCAATCCAGCAAAAATACTAAATAGCATCTGACTAGTGTATGACACAATATTTCCTGAGTATTTGATTGATGATTATGTAAAAAAAAAAAAGCAATGAAATTTATGCATCATAGCAACCACACTTTGCAATCTGGGCATTGAATTAAAAGAGTGTACGGCTTACCATGGATTTTGGCATGAGCAGAGGAGGAGAAAACCAGCACATAAAGCAGCAGAACCAGCAGCAGCTTTTTCATTGGTATTGTTAGGGTGGTGGGGTTCTGCAGAAAGAGGCAGTGAGTAAACCCTAGCTTTGAAAAATAAAAACAGAGAGAGAAAAAAGAGGAAGTGGGAACTTGATAATTGAAATGGACAAAGCAAGAGCAAGATGATGGAATGATGCAGGATATAAGGTGGACCCACAGCCGCTGTAAATCACTAGCGTTTAGTTTTACAGAATAAATTGAAATAAAAAAATTCTAAGCTACTGACCTTCTTTATCCCAGTAACAGTAAATAGCAGCCAGCCAAACATGTGTTTGAGCCCTAATAACAAAGTAGCCACAAAGCTCCACATAACAAAGGGTACTTTGGAAACCTTTTTTGAAAGTAATTTGAAAAAACTTGACCATAAAGACTATACATGAAAGATTTCCTGAAGTTTAGTAATTTTTACATTCCGCATATAACAGTGTTCAACCAGAAATGTCGATCAAGTTGAGGGAAACAACAGAACAGGCATAAAATGTCAGCTTCTGCCACAAAATGTCTGAATCAGATCATTATCTGGGAAATGCACTATACTTGCAATAAGAGGCCAGACTGAATGAGAGATTAGCAATTACCTAGTTAGAAATCCAACTGTAATAGCTGACTACAGTGGACAAAATCTTATATAGACTAGGACAATTAAGATATCAGCAGCTAACCAGAACTTACAAAGACTTTGACAGTGTAATTTGAAACCCGTTTCAACTACTCTGAAAGAGAACAACTTAGTGATGACGACTTCACAATATGAGCATTTCAACCTCAGCAGCTCAGCAGCAAAAGATTACCTAGGCTCACCTGGAAAGAGCACATACGAAATATCAACAACGGACCAGCAGGTGCAGATGCAAGAGAGCAAATACAAAACAATCAGAATATACGCACAAGTGAAAAGAATCATGACAGTCATGTTAGTTTTCTTATCTTCTAGTTCTAGTACATAAACCAGGATGCACAAGAATTTAATCAACAACCACCAAGCGCAGTTTTCCAAATTCGGGTAACAGCCTATTAGGGTGCATTAAAATAACAGGTATCTGGTACCTATGTAAAAAATGCTGTATCAATCAAGCATGGTTGGAAACAATAGTCATTTCGGCTGATAACAGGGGAAGTGATTTATAAATCAAGGCTAATATCTTGTCAAAAGAGTTGGAAAAACTGAAATCATAGCTTCCATACAATTTGTTTAATGGTTTTTACTACCATAAATTCATGTAAGGGACCACAAATTAAATCAAGTCAATATCGAATTCACATATAATCCTCGTGAGTCATGAATAGACGTGCTGCCGTCATATTTCTTCTGCAGTACAGTCTAGTCTAGTTTCATAGAGTTTACTCTCATCCATAACACAAAGGATTGTATCATATGTAAGATTACAATAAGCAAGCAAAGTGAGACTGCTTTAGACCCTACTAAACGCACACACACAAAAATTACCATCTGTTGTTATTTTGAGAACTATACTGTTCAAAGGGGAGGATTACCTTAGGTATGAGAATCTAGCCGAACATTTTGTCTTTTGGATAGTATATAATCTTATCAGAATCAAACATGTCCGCCGTGGAGCTGTGAGTAATAAGCTCATTCAATATCTTGTCTTCTTTAAGAACTCGATAGCGTTTCTCTGGTTCATCATTAGAGCAGAACACCAGGTTGGACACGTGGTCTTTGCTTGTCTGAGCACAATATTTCTCCCACTCCATATGGCCAACAATGAGGTTGTACGAGTAAACAACTTTCTTCTGCCCAAGTCTAAATGCCCTGCTGATAGCTTGCCTCTCCACTGATGGGTTCCACACTACATCGAGCAAAACAACCCTGGAAGCCCCGACCAGGCTGATCCCCTCCGAGCAGGCCTTGGTGGATGCTAGTAACACTTTTGCACTGCTGCCAGGATCATTGAACTCATTGATAATTTTTTGCCTCTGCTCCTGCTCTAGACTTCCGTCAAGTTGAATCAGCTCTTCCCCTTCATGCCAATGTAGTAATGAACAGAGCTGATCCTTTATCAAGCCTAGGGGATCCAGATATTGGCTGAAAACGAGAACCTTTTCTTTGTTTGCTTCACTGAGCCTAATCATCTCAAAAAGGAATCTTGTCTTCACACCTTTGTTAGGATCAAGCCTGCATGCTTCTAACTCAGCCGTATCAATAAATGATTCATCTTTCTCAGTTAAGAGAAGAGAAGGGTGAATAGTCCCCAGAGACAGTTTATGCTCAAACTCAAAGTTGGTGTAGCTGTTAGACTCGATCGTTTCAACTATTTCCTTTTGATACTGTTGTGGATTAAGAACAATGACACAGTCCTTAAGTCCTGGGAGACTTTCCAGAAGAACACTCCCTTTATGAACATGAACAAAAGGATCAATCGTACATCTGAGCTGAAGTATAGCTTCTCGGTCATCTCTAGCCACATCTGCTTCTGATCCATGTCTCCCAGAACATGTATTAACCATCCTGACTCTTCTCAAACAAAACTTTTTAAGCTCCGGCGAAATTGTTTGAGCAAAATCTGGTCTTACAAAACTCAAAATTGTATATAGTTCAGCAAGATTGTTCTGGAAAGGCGTTCCTGAAAGAATAACTCTTTTTCTTGTTTGAATGTTGGTAAGAGCTTTACAAATTCTGCTACGAGGATTTCTAGCCATGTGTCCTTCATCAAGAACAACCAAGCCAGCATGCTCTAGTATAATTCTTCCGAATTCTTTTGCCTGTTGATTTGCCTCTAGTATGTCCTTCTTATTACTTGACTTGCTCTTTTTACCCTCCCCAAACCCTTGCCCGGCCAGCTTTTCAAACAAACTGTAGCTTATTCCCAGTATGCTCTTTTGCTTTTTCCAAGAATGTAACTTCAGAAGTCGCAACATATTTGTGTTACTACTCTGTTTACTTGCATTAAAAATGTTCAAAGCTGCAATGTCCTCCTTTCCCGATAAGACTTTGCTATTCAAATTATGGAAAGGTATTCCAACGTCCCATTTTCTGAACTCCGCTTCCCAAGAAAGAAGCATTCCAGAAGGAACAATAATCAGCGGACAAGACGTTGGATAAAGTTCCAGATAGCTGAGTAGAAATTCCATGGTCAGACGAGTTTTGCCGGTTCCAGGAGCATGTGAAATGATGCAACCACCCATGCCATGATTTGCAGAGCTTCGCAACTCATCCAGGTTGATACTACCCGTCAAATTCAACCATACGAACTCGAAGCCATCTTGCTGGTGAGGAAATAGTTTATCTTTGACTCCAGGGATGAGATCCCAAACTGTACCGTCAGAACAACTACTCGACTCTCCAGCGTCAGCTTTATCGAACTGCATCCTATCAAACATTTCTGGATCTTCATCATCTGACGGTGCTCTCCTATCAAACTTCCGAGAAGAGGGTCTTGCCTGTGTCACATAAGAAAAAATGAGGAACAAAATGAAATTACATGTTTCATCTCATTTCAAAGAAATGTGACATTTATTGATTTAAGGTATAAACTTCAAAGCTTACCCAATCTGGTGTCATATACTTAATCTCCAGCTGGACAAATGAACAGAGTCGGCATCTTATGCCAATTTCATCATCAATAATTAATTTATGCTCCATTGGTTTACATAAGGTTGGAAATATCTTATTGATCATAGAAGTTGTATCATTGTTAATATTCACCTGCAAATCAAAACAAATACTCTCATTTAAAAGACTAATAACTAGTGTTATATGCCATACCAAGAATGCAGACCCAAAAAGAAAAATAACGCAGACCCTTCAAAAGAGTATATTCAGGTACTATAAACATATCAGCAGGACCCTTACAAAGCAGGGTAACGGCATATGCCACGCTGAAGTGACCCCGATTAATTTCAGTGACCAGAGAGTTATTTATAAGAAGACTGAAGTCATGGTCGAATACATTTCAATAAACTATTTACTTTATTAAGCTATAGAGCTGATATATTTGATAAATGAGCATCAATTGAAAGAAGCAGCATAACAGTACACTCAACCATTCACCCAATATAATTATAGAACATAGTTCAAAAGGAGCCTTCGACATCGTCACTACTTGAGCAATTTAAGGAATCAAAGAATGAGTCAAAAGGAATCAGGATTCTGTAAACCCAATATAATAAATTCTGTTAGATATGAACTAACTACCAGCTTAAGCCAGATAATATAACCAGATTTGAATGAAAACTTACTGTTTCTTGCGCAAGACATCCGATCTCAGATGTTCGGATGGAAAATTGATACTCATCCCACAAGTTGTCCAATTCTTGTTCATACTCCGATTTCTCTACTTGAACTGGCTTTTCAACCCCAAAGGTAAATAACTGTGGAAGAGAACTCTTAGGTGCCACTGGTTCAGCTTGCTTTTCTTCTTGAGTTAAATCAGTAGCATAGCCTACATCTTCGTGGACTGCATCCCCTTTATCAGTTAATGAATTGAGTAGGATATCAAAAACACTGATTTTATCTAATGTCGTAACCCTTTTTTTGGAATATGATTTTCTGCAGATTCCTTTCTGTGAAACCAGCCTTTCTTCTTGTTGTTCCTTTTCATCAGCACCATTTTCAGAAACCATTAAACCACTAAGAGAATTCAGTTTGTCCCCGCTGTGATCAGTCATAACTTTCGAAATAGCTTTGTTTGGGAACATGTTATCCGAATTCCCGTTCCTTCCATTAGTATATGTTTTGTGTGGAACAGATCTCACAACAGAAGGTGCAGCAGGCTTCACAAAACTAGTATTTCTTTGAGATGGTCTTTTACGAACAGTCCCTTCATCCCAATCAAATGTAGCTTCCAATTTAGGCTTATTTTTTGCAGATTTTTGTCCCTGCTGGAAACATTTTACAAGTTCATTTTTTGAGTTTTCTTCACTCACATTCTGAACTGCGTCATCAATCTTAGTCTTGTTCAACACCTCCTTTGTCCAAAAAGGAGCGGTTGCCGTGCAGCAAGATTTCCCTTTGCTTGTTACCTTCTTGCCTAAAATCTCCACCTTATATGGGGCAGATAAACACATTTCATCCATAACTTTAGGCTCAACTGATTCTTTGAAGTGAGGTTCTACGCATGAGCCACCTCCATTGAAAGAACTATCTGCACCCAAAATCTCCTCTTCAAAATGCTTTGAAGAGCTATCTGCCCCACATTGCGAATCTGTCTCGCCCAAAATGACCACATCACTTGAGCTACAGGGAGAGACATTCTCATCAGGTTTACCTCCACAGCTTGCATTTGCCCCTCTATCACAAGCAAAAAATCCCTCTTCACCAGTCTCAGTATCACTGTCTGATAAAGACTCCGAATTAGATCTCATATCAGCCATTTTTTCATCATAATCTTCATCGCTATCACCATCTTCACTTTCAGTAGAACTAACCTCAGCCTCCGATTCCTCTTCACTAGAAATTCTATCATCACCTACCCCATCACTCTCATGGACACTAGTGCGACTACAACCGACACTCCTAGTTTCATCTGAATCCACATTGGCCTTGTTTGGACTCCGAAATCCAGTCCTAGATCCCGCTGAATCACCTACATTTTTACAACCTTTCTTCTTCCCTCTTCCGTTCGATTCATCGTTATCCCTCACAGATTCAGATTCCCCCAACAATGAAGCAACAGTCCTATCTACCACATCATCAACAACCATTTTCTCTTTCCCTTTTCTAATACACTTCTCCTCTAATCCACACTTCTCTGAATTCTCTCTAAGCTTAGAAATCTCTTCCTGCTCAACAAACCAACAATCCTCATCGCTGTGATCATCCTTAACGCTGGGACTACTTACAAGCACAAAATTGGGAACATCAACAGCACATTCCTTACCTCTCTTCGAAGCCCTCTTACTTTTCTTACCTCTCCCCTTCCTGGCACTACAACCTTCCACCCTAACCAGCAGAGCGTCCTCCTCACTCTCGCTCACCACTTCAACCTCGTCAGTCACAAGCTCCACATCCGAAACCCGCCGGATCTTCCTCCAGTTGGGCGATCCAGACTCACCGTAAAGCTTCGCCACCAGAAACCTATCCGTCCCGGCCCTCGTCCGCTTCGCCACGGACGCATTATTAAACTCCGCATCCATATTCTTCATTTTCCCCAAATCGAAAAAACTAGGGCACCGCACAGCACGCCAAACGCGATCGGAGATGAAAACCTAGACAGATGAGTGAGGTTCAAAGCACACTATGTTGAAATGCAAAGCAGAGGAGCGAGAGTATCGAAAGCGGAAGGGTCGCAGACGCCATTTACGGAAAATATGGCGCGAACATTCCCAAATCTGCAACATTCGTAGAAATGTAAATATACAGTCATAAATGCGTTTGCATTCCGTTTTCGCATGTGTTATTAAGACCGCGTTTGGTTACAAATTAACAATAGGTTGAGAAGAAGAAAAAAAAGGTGCTTATACGTTATAATGTTTCTTTTAAGTTGCTGAGTTGTGTAACTTGATAGCCAAACAGTGCTTTAAGTTTAAGACTGTTCGAGTCGGTGACTTGTTAGTGGGGTCGGCTTTGTTTGTAAATGGCGTTTAATTGAATAGTTTAAATAAGAGTTAATTGAGGCTTGTGAAGGTGACTGAAATGGCGTGTGATGGGACAACTGCAACTGCAATACATTTTCGTGCAAAACAAGGTTTCAGTAAAATTAAATGGTTGCGTTTATGTTGTTGTACACTTGTACCGATTAGACAGTGGTTTGTGAAATTCGTAGGGATTTCAGATTTAACATTTGTCATTATAATTCAATGAGTACCTCTGTAAAACAAAAACGCCAATTTGTTATTTGTAATGGAACAATTTAATTGAATTTATCCTGTTTTACGATTTTCTTTTAGAAAACTACTACTCGCACTTTAAAAAATAAATCAAATATGTTTTTTGAAGTGCAAGTTGATACAAATTTGGACCAGATCGTACTGGACTCTTCCGTTCCAAGACGGGTTCATAATCATATAATCAAAAATCCGTGGTCCATTTTTGTGAAAACGTTCGGTCCATCGGTTTGATTGGGTAATAAACTCTGATCCGGACTGTAAAGTTAGAGTGATCATAACGTAACGATCCGGCCCACGATTAACCTTTTAAAAAAAATTCGATCCATGGACTCGACGCTCACGTACTATATAAATCCAGTCCATGGTTCAGACTTATAAGATTTGACCAAGTATCAGTTTGACTACTTTTACTTCTTCTTTTTTTTTGCTACTACGATCATTTAGGTTACCCCAACGTTGATTTCAATTCGAAAATTATAATGAATTGACGATATGATATTGGGTAAACTTACTAAATTTTCAAATTTACAGTATTAATTTAAATCACTGTTATAATTTCCAATTCTGTCAACAAGAGTAATGTTCACAATCTCCGTTTCGTTTCAATTACTGACATTCAATCTAACACTTCAAAACTTGATAAAATAAACAATTATACAGGGAATAAATATTATTGATTCATTATTGCAGCCAAAATCACACACCAGTTGAAACCAGTGATAGTTTCTCCAACCTGTATAATCACACCCCTGCCCAATTTTAGGACACTTCCGTCTTGCTATGAACTAATAAAACATTTATAAATCAAAAATACCAAAATTTTTTGGACAAAGCTCATTTCAACCTTTCATTTACAAATTCATGACCTCCACACAAATCTTCTTCATTTTTTTTTTGTTACCCGCTAAATTTATTTCATCAAGCCACTTGAATAGTATCCGACCGAACCGATTTATTCCCGGCCGCGGATCTAGCGGACTCCGATTTAGTCCGATGAGCCGATCGCTTCCTCCTCCTTCTCTCCTCCGCGTCGTCCATTTCAATTTGCTCTTGTCGACACTCCGTGCTACAAAAAGGCGTGTTCCCTCTGAAATCATAAAATCATTCATAAAATTAGTTAAACTGAACTGAATTGAATTAAACTAATTTTTTAGATCATAAAATCAAAAATTGCTTTATCAAAAAAAAAAATCAAAAATTGCCTAACCTGTACATATATATATCCGCGCTGAATCCTAAAGGCTTATCGCACATGAAACACGAATTCCGACTTGGTGATTTCAACGACGAAACGTGGTGATCGTCGCACTCGGCGTAGAAGAACATCCCGGGGGCCATAGGGCTTCGAAATTCGATCTAACGATCAAGAGGAGGAGATTGATTTTGGAAGAAGGGGAGGAGCTTGGAAGAGATGCAAGAGCAGAGGTTATATATATATATAATTGAGGAGCTAATAATGAACTGCAAGTAGTGACAGGTTGCTGTCCACAAATTGTGACATTTATTTAAATGGAATTATTATAAAAAGTTAGGTGTGGTACTTTAAAGTAAACCATGTGTTAATGTAATCATGGTTTTTATTTAAAAATTCAAAGTTGACTCAAATAATTGTTGCAGTCTCTTTAATGGAGGATGTGCTCATTCTCAATTAAGTTTTTTTTTTTTTTTGATTTTCTCAATTAAGTTAATAAATCAAAAGAAAAAAAACAGTAATTTAAACATTAAATTATTATTTTCCATCTTTATTTTCAAGAATTATTTAATTTTTAGTGTTTGTTATTTGTGTCATCCGCTTAAATAAAATTTAACCTCCCATTTATTGAAATAATGGTCAATTTAGAATAATATATTTAATTATTGGAGACAAAATTGGGACCAAAACAAGCTGCCGGAGGAGTGATTGCACCTAGTTTTGATTTGAAAGGCATGATTTTTTAAAAGAAAACAAATGACAAAAATCATTAATTAAAAGAAAAGCACTCCATATTTTCCATGTTCAATTATTTTTTGTTAATGATTCTTTTATGAGTTGGGCCATGAGAGAGTCTGGAGTCGAGTCAGACTGGGCCCGCTAGGCGCTAACAACGCCATTATAACTAAAATACAAAGGCAGTGGGGCCCGCGGACACCTCGGGCAGCGGATTGAACCAGCTGGTTTTGGTTTTCTGTGGCCTGCCCGTTACACGTGCGAAGCGAGCTAGTAGTTTAGACGTGGCAGCGAAGGAACGGTAGATTGTAAAATGAGCATCTTTTTTGTACAGTAGCATTATTTATATATTAAATATTAGATTTTCAGATTCCCAAGTTAAATTAGATAATACTAGTACTAATAATAAATATAGCGGATAGTAAAGAGTATTGTATTACAGAGGATATTATTTGAATTAATAATGATGAAGACGTATCTGGATCGTACAGTATACGAGGGGAGCTGCTAATCGCACCCCCGGCGACAAAAACTCCCCAGCCAAATGACTCTTTTGCCCTCCTCTGTTTTCTTAATTACATTCATATGCCAATAGTTTATATATTCTTTAATTCAATTAAATGATTATTAAAATTCAATTAAATGATAATTAATATTCTATAAATTAATTGTACCATATTTATTTATTATTATTAATCAAAAAATATTCTATAATAATTAATAGTAAAAAATTAAAATAAAAATATAACGGGCGAATAATAATTTATTTCGTTTAGTTTGGATTTAGGACGAATAATAATTGATTGGATAGCTCAACATTAAATTAGATTCAACAAAACATGCAACGGTGCTAAAAATAAATACATAAACAAGTAGACATATTTAATCAATATTTCCTCCAAATTGTGCTCCTGGAGGCCCCATGCTTGTGATTTCGCGTCATAAATCAGCTCGTACTTGATATGAGGATGCCCATCCTTTAGCTTCGTACGATGAATGATTCCACCACCATGTTGGTATAGGTGGCACCGGATGATAAGGGTGCAAAAAAAGTTGTACGAAGTGATTGCCAACGTGTCCGATAACTATTTCCATGCGCTCATTGTCTCTAATCGGAGGGGATCTTAATGGCAAATGGGTATAACAACTCCAATTAGTTCCGCCAAATATATAAAGTACAATATTATACCTTGATGCTATGACAGTTCCCAAAGTCATAGACTCCATCCAATGCCTCTCAGGTGCTGGTGTCTCAAAGTAATTCAGCAAAATTAGTAGATTGTCTGATGTACTGTTATCTGGGAAAATGACATCATATTGAGCCTTATTTTGCTGAATCTCATCAATAAGCTCCGCTCGTACTTGCATCCAACCCTCTTCGCCGTATCCGATTAGTGCGGCTATCGCCCTAAATCCACAATGACCATCTGGTGCAACGTCAACAATTTTAGAAATATATTGATGCATAACCGCAGGTAATTGATCAATGTAGATGTCATAAGTACTCGGAAATCTAGAGTGGTCATTGTTTGGTGTAGTACTACGAACCCCAGATCCACTCTTATGTCGGCCCCTCTTTGGCTCTATTAAACTTTTTTGATTGACCCCAGATCCTGAAGTTGATATATCCACAAAAGAAGGCATGCGGCGTCTGTTTCGCTCGTCTTTATCACTAGGTCGTCCTTTACGCTCTACATTGTACGAAGGGACTCGAACTGTGCTTAGGGATGGATCTGCCATATCAAGAAACCGATCTATCATATGGTCCCGCATTTCTGGATTCATCTTATCTAATATCTCAACAACGTAAGATGTCCTATCTCGCCGTGATTCCTCATTAGGTTGGTTCCATGCGTGCATTGATAACCTCCTCCAGTGACCATGGATACTTATTATAGGAATTGGAATAGATAAGTGGCGATAATTTGCAAGATCATGCTTGCATGGCAATCCATATATTTTTCTTATTGCACAGTTGCAGCTGCCCACTGGTTGGTACGATGATTCATCAACACATTTCAGCTCGGCTGAAATAATTTCCATTGCCTCCAGCGAAATCTGACACCTCACTTCAGAGAAAATATTATCATGTAAATGTGCACGGCGCGGAATGTGGAGAGATCTCTCAAATGACTCTTGAATGTCTCCAAATTGATTTGTCAGCATCTTGTGTATTTTATCAAATGATGTATCTATGGACGACATAGTGTCTCCCAAATACATTTTCAATCTTGCATGTGCACCTTCCGCTCTGAAAGATATATATTATTCTTCATCAGATGAATATACTATAAAATAAAATAAAAATAACATTCAAAATAATAAGTTAGGTGTACCTTTGGCTTGAATTGCTTCCCAGATGCATATATGTGTCGATCCATGCTGACACAAACTGTTCTCGATGAGGCTGCAACCATGTCTCCCATAGGTATTTTAGGGCGCGATCAAATCGTTGATACTCCTCGCGCATTACGTTCCACTTCTTGTTATAAGACCACTCCGTCGATGAATTTATGAGGGAGTGCCATGATGAAGAAAACTTGTTCCACTCCAGGCCAAGCATGGGTCTACATTTCTTCAGTACACACTGGTTTATGTGCCAAATGCAGAGGATGTGATGCGACGAAGGAAAACATTTTCCTATGGCATTTAAAAGCGCCAAATCTCGATCCGAAACAAATACAGATGGCAATGTTGCCCCTTTTTCAAGCATCAGTCTCTTCAAAATGCTTAATGCCCACTCCAGATTTTCTACCTTCTCATGGCTAAGATATGCGAACATAAGGGAGTAAGTTCGCAGTGTGGATGTTATACCCACAACCTCCAGTAGTGGCGAGCGATACTCATTAGTCTTATATGTGGCATCTATAATCAAAACAGATGAGAAATTGACAGCAAGGGCTAGACTCTTTGGATGGAGCCAAAGGATGTCAGTAATTTCATTTGTATCTGGGTCTGTCAAATAATCATGTAGGTATCCTTTTTTGATTAGTTGCTCCAAGACATATTGAACTTGAGTTAGACCACCCCGTTTTGCAGACTTGTTTGCTCTAATCACATTGTAAATGCTTTTTACCCCTGTACTGTTTGACGAATCTTTTTGTTTCAGAATACTAAGAATCTCCCGAGGTGCAGTGCTATTAGCCATGTCCAACACAAGTTGTTTCTCCATTGGTTTTAACCTTGACGGGTACTCGTGGCCATCCATGAACTCTACTGTCGGATGGTTGTGAATACCACATAGCACCCTCAAACCCCACATGACACCATCTGGAGGAACTGGAATACCTCTTAACTCAAATGGACATTCACATTTCTTGGTTCCGGTATTTCTTATTTGGGATGTCTCTGGTCTGTACTTCCCTCCTCTTTCACATGCAAGAATACACTTCGGCATCTTACCACCACTTTTTTTTGCAGAATTTTTAATCACCACTACAATGCCATTTTCCAAACCAACCCTCTTTGCCCAATTTAGCATATCTTCTCTATTTTCAAATATCTGCACAAATGGTGGACATTTATGATGTTTTTTTAATTATGTAAATAAGCATACAATAATGACACTAACCTGGTTTGTGGTGAATTCGGATGTATAATCCCGATTCTTGTTGGATATACTTTCCTCACTGCGAGGATCACTCCCGTATGACCAGCTATTTGAAAATCCCGCAAAACTATCATTATCCATGGTAGAGAGATACGGTTGTCTTAAAGAAGTGTGAGTGAATGACTTGCTACTTATAAGTCTATCCATTATATAGACTACATTATGTACGTTTAAAATTTGAAATCCAAAAAGTTAGTGGGAAATAACAGATTTGACAATACATTACGAAACAAAAATAGACAACTCACTGCCAAGATTCTCTGGCAAAAGCAAATTACACTATTCATAGATAGTGGACAGAAACAGATTTGACAATACATTACGAAACATAGATTGACAACTCACTGACTAGATTCTCTGGCAAAAGAAAATTATACTATTCATACATAGTGGACAGAAACAGATTTGACAATACATTACGATAGACAACTCACTGATACATCATTTATAGTATATAATATATATTATATTAATGCTAAATTTTAAATATTTTAAAATCATTTGTATATATTAATATGAAATTTTAAATATTTTAAAATCTTTTTTTAGAAATTTTAAATATTTTAAAATCATTTTTTATAATATATATAATACATATAATAAATAGAAGGGCAGAATGGGAATTTTACCTGGGCCCCACATGGGGGGTGTGGGGGGTGGGGGGTGCGATTAGTGGTATACTATCCGAGATAACACGTGTCGGGAATCAAATTTATTTATTAAGATGATTAAGACTGGATTTAAAGTTTTAAACTTTGATTGATTATTGGTTAAGTCTAACAATATTTAATTATTCGTACATTACGTCGTATTATATTATTGATATGTCATTAGTTTAAACTAAACTCTAAAGCAATCGGAATATATTGACGTGTTGCGTTCTTATTGCATGTGAAACGACGCTGTTTAATAGAAAATGAAAATCACAAAGAGGGATGTGAACTATCATCTGAGACGGATTCAGGATTCAAAAACTATTAGGGCATAATCAAATACCTATAGTATTTAAGGATTTTGAGTTCTAAAACTGAATAAGACTACAACTTTCAATATTGCTCAAAAAAATCTTAAACATATTTTTTTGCGATAAATAATTCTACTTTACTAGGCGAATTTTTTTGAAACAATGCTAATAGGTAAAGGAAATCAGTTAGATGGAGTAATATAAATCCAATTATTGTTATATTAGATTATAAACATAGAAGTCAGATCCGGTACAAAGTAAATTTTTGGTACAAAATACAAAATCTGTCAAAATCATTTTATAATTCGTCAGTTTATTTTATAATTCGTCAAAATTCGAGCCGAAAAAACGAAAAAGACGACGTAATTCGTCAGATTTATTTTGTAATTCGGCACACACAAAAAACCAAAAAATCAAGATTTAATCTCATCCATTCAATCACAAGATCAAGGGCTATGATCAGTTTGTATTTTATACAAAAATATCAATTTTGTACCTGATCATTTTCCTATAAGCATAATTTAAACAGTATTTAACGTAGGGGTTCGATATTTGCCTTCTGCATATTTATGTATAGATTTTTTTTTACTAAATTTTACTTGGGCAATGGCCCAATAAGCCTCCTTCATACATCCGTCCCTCTACCACCCGTTGACAAATCAATGAAAATTGATAATTAAGGGTAATTTCAAAATATTGGAATCCCCATAAAATACTTAACTGACGGAATATCACTCCGTCAATTAACAAAGTTAACTAAACGAATGAATTGAAAAACCTTTTTGCCCTTAATTATGAAATTGAGGATTAAAATATATTGAAATTGTCATTAATTATCAATTTTCATAGTTTTGACCGTAAATTGTCAATGAGTGGTAATTCATACCCCTATTTGTCATTTTCCCTAATAAAAATGTCTGAATGTACTACGGCATGCAGGTAAACGATGTCGTTAATAAGTGCACTATTCATGTTTGAGGAAGTCGCTAATTAGGTATACCTTCATTGACCTATTTGTTTGATTAGTACTATGAAGTGACGTTTAATAGATTCTTAATTCAGACGCATTATAAAGAGTGAGTAACAATATACAAAGATATAGATGACATGGGGGAGCCTACGGTTATTTATTTTTTAATTTGAAATTTTGTTAATTTAAATTTACTCATTAAATTAAGTTACGTTTTTAAATTTGGAGCTGTCAAATGTCGTCCCATTCGACTTTCCTTCTTTTGTTCCTCACTTTTAAGTATGAGTCTTGTCTTGTATGCACTTTTAGGTATTCTAAACTAGAGGAGCGTTTAAATGAGGCAATCAAAATAAGAATGAGGCAGTGAGACACGATTTCAACCACACATCTAACCCCGTGCTTTGTGAGTGCGCCACGTGTCCTACTATCAAAATCTATCAACAGTAAAAAGCAAACAGTAAATCCCACTATCACATCTTTAAATCTCAACCATTAGATCAATATGATCAATGACCAAGATCATGCCTCACTGCCTCATTCTTACAACCCTGCCTCAACCGATTGCTCCCCTTCCAAACTACATCTAAATAAAAAACGGTCACGATTTTAAAATCCATAATGTAGATGAAAGTGCACCCATAAATGAAAATTCTAATTATAAAGAGTTCTCGAAATATAAAAGAGTCTTATTTGAACATTTGTTCTAAATGATACTGGATTTATTCCAATTTGCGGTGTATTTGGGATCGTTTTCTCTTCATTGAATATTATAAAAATGGTCACCTGTAACGATGCATGTTCTGTGAAATATGTACTTTTTCGCCAAGAAGGTAAATCGCGATCACTATATGGGTCAATTTTGGTTCTTTGATCAAAAGATATAATGAACAAAAATCGCTTTAGAGATTAACAGAAAATAAGAACTTTTTCATGTTAGAGGAATGTTTAAATGAGAATTCTTTCTGTATTTTGAAAATTTTGAGAGTAATTAATTTGTTATGCATTTTCGTCAATTCTTTATGGATTTTTGAAGCAACACTGATTTTTAACTAAATGTAATTTTGGAACAAAGAAAATGCATCTAAGCAAAACTTACAGCTCGAAAGTGGATAAGGAAGGAAAACGTGAGTGAAAGAAGCGACAGTTGCAAAATGAAATATACAACTTGATTTAATAGTGAGAGATTTAGGTTCTCAGACTCTCAAATTATAAGGAGTATTTTAAAATAAGTTTAAAAGGTGAGAAAGGAGGTGATGCTCAACAATTACGCTTAAAATGAAAGTACGAGCATCACTTCCTCTGGCAACACCTCCTCCTTATACAACAATCTTAGTCCATTTACTGTGTTATAGCTAAACATCACACGTAGCTAGGGTTTATCAAAAAACACTTACATAGATCATTTAGCATTACTAGACTTGGTAGAATGACGAGGAGAAAGGTTCATGATCAGACGAATTGCCATCGTCAGGTGGCGGGGGAGGGTGGATGTGTCTCCCTTCGTACGTTGTTATCACCATCCTGCAATCCTCCGAAAGCCTCTCCACCCTCTTCTTCACCCGACACCCCGTCTGCGTGCAACGGTAATAACTTCTGTATATGTACACATAAACATTATTACTCAATTACACTATTCACATACATTAGCATTTATATATACCAAGAAATTTACCGAACTGAAACAATATAATGGTTGTTAATTTATTTATTTTCCCAGGTTAATTTATCTACTTTCTAAATCAGTGTTTTTTCTCCATTATATATAAATATAAACATACTTTATAATATGAAATAATTCAATACTGTTTGGACATTATGCAACATTTCTTAATAAGAAGTGTTGCATGTAAATGTACAATAAACGAAATGCTGCATTATTTCAAATTAATATCTACTCCACATACTATTATTTATGTGTTTGTCTCAAAATTAAACCTGGGATGGAGGCTGTTCTTGACAATCTTTTGGCCATACTTCCTCCATTTGTACCCATCGTCAAGCACGTCGATATCAGTCCTTGTTTGGAAACAGAATCTTGGCTCTCTGAGCTTTCTCCGCACCTTCACCACCCCGGTGGTGCTGGTTATCTTCTTATTGTTTCCGTCAACTTTGCTTTTCATTCTTTCTAACGATGACGATGATGTTGAGCATCTTCTCCACCTGTGCACTCAGCAAGTAATTAACACATACAAAATTATTCTAGCGATGATCGATGTGCATTTTTAGCTGCGCAACATAAGTATTGATAATGTAATGTTCATGTTGTGGTATTTTTATGCATTTAGCTTCCTACATAAGTACCAATGAATTATAATGTTCATGTTGTGTATTTTTATGCATATTACAGGCGTTGTCGCACAACTTTAGTACAATCGTCACAATGTTGTCGCACACTTGGTTGTTGTATAAGTCTGCCAAAATTTGTAAAATTTAAAATATACCATGAGTGATCAGAGTTCTTAATGATCAGCTCATTGTTCTCTCCTTCACAATTCTCTTCACTGTTGCTAAGTGTTCCTCCAGCTGCATCACTAATTGGATCCATGTTTGAGGATCCTCCCTGCGAATTGGCATATATATATAAAGTCTCAAGTCTAGCAGTGCCTCGAGATAATCACATTCGTGACGAACCAGTGAGAACAAATCTGATGTCCTAATTTCATTCATTTTCTCTCACTGCTACTTTGGTCAATCAAAATTGATTACTTAATTTTTAATAATCAAGGAAAAACACATTTATGAAATGCTTACTTGTTGCTGGTAGACGTTGCTCCAAGCATTATTGAGCAGTACCCTATCATCAGTTGCAAACATTTGATGATCATCATCGTTACGACAGTTAATTAACCTCATGGCGTTGGCTGCTGCTGAAGCAGTAGTGTCGATGTTAGTGGCAGAAGCTGAACTCAAAGGATGAGAGAAGAAGGAGAAAACATGGCTGTTGTTGTTGGCTGCAGAAACAGCTGATGATGAAGCTATAAAATCAACACCGGTATGATGAGCCACCATCTGACGAGGATCAGTGGAATACAACAAGGTTGCCGCTTGGACGACTTGAGGATGATCATGCCCAAACACAAAGTCTGATCTTCCACTTCCTCCACCTTCCATTATTTCCTTTTCTTTCTACAGAGAAAGAGAGAGAAAGAGATTGATCGATCTTAATTAGGAAGTAGACGTATTTGTTACTACTGCAAGTTTTGTGATTGTGTGAGTGCTTCGGCACGCTAAATCTGCTAGGGTTTTTGTTGGAGCTGTGTGGATGAGAAATGAGAAAGCTAGAGAGAGGTGTTAAATCTGTGTCAATGTCAAACTTTGTAATGATAATAATATCACCAATAATGTTTTCATATAGTTTTCTCTCTCTGTCTCTCTATTAGGTTTAATACATAAAAAGGGACAATACATTTTCATGATTAATTTGTATACAATATGTATTCTACTTGAACTTATTAGGGTTTATTATAAGGCTTTAGGGTTTGTACGATCTTCGGTTGGTTCTAAAATCCAATATATATATGTACTTTAATTTGTTTTGCAGTATTATTACACAACTTTGAAATGTAACTGGAGTGTGAAGTTGATTAATTAAGCTTCTTTTTATAGATATAGTTTATATTTAATTATCGTGTGCCGGAAATGGTAGCAAATCTCAATCTTGACAAAGGGGAATAATATGAAAGCTCAGGATTGTCAACAATTTCAGTAATCAAAAGATTCATCATGCTGTCTCTCTACTTTTTTTCTTCTTCCTTTTTGTTTTGTTTTGTTTGTTTGATCAGCTGATGAGATACAGCAATGGCTATTTGTTAGTACTGATTTTTAGTGATCACGTTAAATCACACATATATATCTTCAACGATAAACAATGAACAATGCATCATCAGACACACACACACACGCATTTTCGTGCACGATTGAGGTTTCGTAAGTCTCGCATTATAGAGGTTTCGTAATAATGTAGCATCATTTGGATTTGGATAAAAGGAAGACATGATGTTGCTATTGTATGTATGCTTTTGTGATCATTACTTATCTCTCCATTTGTATTTTCAGTAAATTGAAGGTAAGCAATTCTCTTTAGGGCAAATGCACCGGTGAGGATTTTGAGAACTTCCTCACCCAGAACTTCCTCCTCGATTCTCGTAAATAAGCTCAAAAAGTGTGTATTATGTTGTAGGATGTTGTATGAGAAATGCTAGCATATACACCGGTGAAGATATTGAGAACTTCCTCATCGATTCTCGAACCACTCACAAAATGTTGTAGGAAGTGCTACCAAAAATGCTCCTTGGGGATTTCTGATAGAAGTTCCTCAAACTTTTTGTAATATTAAAATTCCCAAGTTATTACTGTGATGGTCAGATGTAAATGGCCTTAATTTGAACTAAAATTCATTGAATTTTTCAAGTAACAATAAATCCAAACTGATGAACCATTAAATGACACTGCATATTAACCAAGTCTAATGCTAGTTGAAAATCACCAACTTAACTATCATATCTCTCTCATCTCACAGAATAAGGTAAATTAAGCAAGATATATCGATTCGAGAGACTCTATTATAGAGGAGCGTTCAAATGAGGCACCAAAGTTAGAATGAAACTGTGAGGCACGATCTCAACCACACATCTAACCCCCCGTGCATTTGTGGCGCGACACGTGTCCAAATAGTAAACCCACTAACTTTTGAAAAGTCAACAATTGCGGCTTGCCACGTGGCTTCGCCACGTGCCTCGGATCAACTCCCACAGACGGCCGAGATCGTGCCTCACAGTCTCATTCTACCAACCATGCCTCAACCGAGTGCTCCCCCTCTATTATATATATATATATATAGAGAAGCGCTCAAATGTGAACCACATCTTACACTAAGAACCTATGAATTCATCTCCACCTTTAGATCATTTGATCTAAAGGTGCACAATCAATCCAAAAAGTGAAAGTTGTTTGTCATTTTGCACTTTTGTCTTTTACCTAAAAGACAAAAGTGCAAAATGCCAAAAAAACACTTTTTGGACAAATCTACACCTTTAGATCTCAAGATCCAAGGGTGCAAGATGGTTCATATGTTCTTAGTGTAAGAGGAGTTCACATTTGAGCGCACCCCTATATATATATATATATATATATATATATATATATAGGGGCGTTCAATTGAGGACATGTCTTATGGTGAGGGTGTAGGGACAAATCTTGGCCATTGGATGAGGTTCATCCAATGATCCACAAGCTGCCACGTGTCACATGTGGTAGTGGGTTTTACTATTTGCTTTTTGGTAGTGTGATTTTACTATTTGCTTTATTGGATTTTGGGTACTTGGACACGTGGCGCACCCACAAAGCACGGGGGGGTTAGATGGATGATGATCTAATGGATGAGATTTGTCCCTACGTCCTTACCAAATTTGGGTGTCCTCATTTGAACACTCCTCTATATATATATATATATATATATATATATATATAGGAGCGTTCAAATGAGGCAAGCCAAATAAGAATGAGGCAGTGAGGCACGATCTCAACCACACATCTAACCCCCCCGTGCTTTGTGGGCGCGCCACGTGTCCAAATAGTAAACCCACTACCAACAGTAAAAAGCAAAAAGCAAATAGTAAAATCCCACTACCACATCTTTAAATCTCAACCATTAGATCAATATCATCAATGGCCAAGATCATGCCTTACTGCCTCATTCTACCAACCTTGCCTCAACCGAGTGCTCCCCTATATATATATATATATATATATATATATATATATATATATAGGGGAGCACTCGGTTGAGGCATGGTTGGTAGAATGAAACTGTGAGGCACGATCTCGGCCGTCTGTGGGAGTTGATCCGAGGCACGTGGCGAAGCCACGTGGCAAGCCGCAATTGTTGACTTTTCAAAAGTTAGTGGGTTTACTATTTGGACACGTGGCGCGCCCACAATGCACGGGGGGTTTAATGTGTGGATGAGATCGTGCCTCATAGTCTCATTCTAATTTTGGTGCCTCATTTGAACGCTCCTCTATATATATATATAGAGGAGTGTTCAAATGAGGACACCCAAATTTGGTAAGGACGTAGGGACAAATCTCATCCATTAGATCATCATCCATCTAACCCCCCCGTGCTTTGTGGGTGCGCCACGTGTCCAAGTACCCAAAATCCAATAAAGCAAATAGTAAAATCCCACTACCAAAAAGCAAATAGTAAAACCCACTACCACATGTGACACGTGGCAGCTTGTGGATCATTGGATGAACCTCATCCAATGGCCAAGATTTGTCCCTACACCCTCACCATAAGACATGTCCTCAATTGAACGCCCCCCTATATATATATATATATATATATATATATATATATAGGGGGGCGTTCAATTGAGGACATGTCTTATGGTGAGGGTGTAGGGACTAATCTTGGCCATTGGATGAGGTTCATCCAATGATCCACAAGCTGCCACGTGTCACATGTGGTAGTGGGTTTTACTATTTGCTTTTTGGTAGTGGGTTTTACTATTTGATTTATTGGATTTTGGGAACTTGGACACGTGGCGCGCCCACAAAGCACGGGGGGTTAGATGGATGATGATCTAATGGATGAGATTTGTCCCTACGTCCTTACCCTAAGAGGGTGTCCTCATTTGAACACTCCTCTATATATATATATATATATGCGGTTAATAACGATTCAGGTACGTACGTACTGCAAAGCAAGAGTTGTCAATGTGTGTATAATTACAGAAAAGCCTTACCAGCAGTAAAATCCCGACAACCTAATGATTATGCACTTAGCATTCTAAAGTGTAATTATAGGTTTCTGCAAAGAGAGGAAAAAAAATGAGCAAGTGAAAACAAATTCTGAAGTAATTAATGTGCTGAATTCGATGCAACGATCATGATGATATATAATCGCCCTCAATCAATTCCTTGTGAAATCTTTCCAGAGTATCTCATGAGTGATGAGGCACTTTAGATATTACATATAAGTGGCACTCCATTACTTCTCTCTTGTCATTTTTTGCTTACATTTTTCAGCAACAGGTTTTGGGGAATGGCTTTTGGCTCCCAGCTAAAATACCCAATATATATGTTTCTAGCTAGCTTCATGTAATAAGTTCCTTTACTGTCAATGTCTCTAGCTAGAAAGGTGTCTATATTTTTAAAGTTGTCTTTTCCGATCAGGTTAAACAGTCAGCATCTTTCGTGACATTTATTGAACAAGCGAGATCATAAATCTCATCCACGCTTAAAGTAAGTATTGAATTTTGCTAGCTCAAAAAGGACTATAACCCCATTACTGTGAGTCAAAAGTTCAAGCTTGTCGGTTATGATTCTATAGAACTATATAAGCAAACACTTATTCTCTTTTTGTCTTGATCATGAGGAACATTTATTATATATTGTCTATATAGTCAGCAGTAACTACATAACATTGAACAACATATTTTTTTTATTTAGGCACAAATAAAATTTATTCAGTGAATGCACTAATAATCAACTCACTGATTGTATGAAATAATCACAAATATCTCTTACACAAACCAGTTAATGCACATTTATCAGGGAAATTAAAATTGCAACCACATTTGGGAATTTTTTGTGATAGTGGAAGTGGGCATCAACCTAAAACATTAACAAAATGAAATCTCATTAATCACAATTCATTCATCAAATCTATTCATCTATAGATCGGATCCAAAGAGATCATGGAATTAATTCCTGTGCCAGGTGCCAAACATTCTCTACTTCCAAATCTTAAAAATGGACAACAAATCTCAATCAAAAAAAAATAAAAAAATAAAAAAAAAAATAAATGGACAACAAATCGAAACTGAAATTCGAATAAACCGAGACACACAAAAAAAGGGTAAAGTG
This sequence comes from Rhodiola chrysanthemifolia, assembly GCA_033675395.1. NCBI lineage: Eukaryota > Viridiplantae > Streptophyta > Magnoliopsida > Saxifragales > Crassulaceae > Rhodiola > Rhodiola chrysanthemifolia. The sequence goes on from CM066207.1 coordinate 4,779,592, forward strand.
TTTTTTGTGTCTTTTAATTTGTTTATTTAATTAATGGAAGTTGTATTCTATTGCGTGGTTGCTGTCTGTTGACAATTGGAGCACTTAAAAGCAAGGATGTAAAAAATGCTAAGTGTTATTCGGACGGAAAGAGTCATTGGAATATTAATTGGGGATTAATCGGGGCATAGGCGGGGATTAATCATTTTATATTTTTATATTTTTTAATAATTAATAATCATATAAATATTATTATGATATATATTTTATTATATTTTAATATATATATATATATATATATATATATATATATATATATATATATATAAAGCAATCTGATAATACAGATATTTTAATAGTTTATCAAATATTAAAATGATATACAGACATATGTAAACTATGTAAAAAAATGAATTTTTTCATTTTGATCAAGAAGTTGGTCATCTGGTTGACGTTTAGGCGGATTTAGAGGGCGGCTCAACGCCTATAAATCGCGTGACCTTCCAAACCTTCTAATGATCGATTAATCGGACGAATTCGTAAATTTTATCTTCTAGGCGAGCCTAGGTGGGTCTAGACGGGGATTTTTTTAGAACACTACTTAAAAGGCGTGTCATGTTTTAAAATTATGAATATTGGAATATTCACCATTTTCTTGAGAATGAAAAAGTCTAGATGTTTTTTTTATACATGAAATTGGCATACAAAGACTTCAAAGAGAAGAATAGAAAACAGTACAACAGACGACCACTAGGTACTAGTACAAAAACAACTGAACATGAAGCATACAAGTCAATTCATACATCTCAATTATCACACAACTACATCTCAATCATATTGCATGAGAACTTCATCGGTTACATGTGAACTTAATTAGAGCTTTGGAGCACGAGCCATACATGTCACCAACTCGGAATATGTACTTGAATTATTAAAGAGCTTCCTTAGCTTGAAACCCACGAGCATTGACGATAAACATAGCATCTCCACGCGCGCATGGAAGAAATAGACAAGGCAGCAACATTCACTTACAACACACAACACGTCCATAAGAGACGGATAACACCTTCGCGAGGGATGATCATTTCCGATTTTTTTTGATAGTTTGAATTTCCGAAATTCAAGTTTATTCGCATTCTTTATGTTTTAACATTTTATCATTTACGATTGAATCACATGTCTAATCCAAATCCATGAACTTGCAAAAATAATGAAATTCAACTTTGAAAAACACACTGCATTTAATTGAAAATAGACCACTTTAGAAGGAAAAAACATTTTATTTATCTACATTGCATATTTTCCAAAATCAAAACCACTTTAATCATGGCCAAGACAACATTCAGTAAAAACTACATTGTGTTTTAGGGAAAATTGTGCTCTAAACTATCGGTTCAATTGAGGCTCAAAGTATTGGCTTTTTTCGGTCAGAGTCAAATCGAACGTCTAGCACCATATCTATCACGTAATTAAATTGTTAACTCAATCATGTGAACACAGTTGATAACAACTCATTAAAAAGATTAAAGAAGAAAAATCGATTAATTATGATGAAATCATCTTCGTATTATTGATTTAATAATTTAATCACGGCTTAACCAAAATACTTATTGTCCGAAATTCAATAAAAAAAATTTGTACTCCTGATTAAAAAAATCAATAAACATTAATGAGTAAAATTTATTGAAAGAACAACTACGCCAGGACATATTTAAGTTGGCTCAACTGATTAATCCATCTCCATTGATAATCAATCTCAGAGCTTCAATCTGAATTCAGCATCAGGAAAAAAAATGGAACAAACTTTCATAATGATCAAGCCTGATGGTGTCCAGAGAGGCCTGGTTCGTTTCCTCTTCCCCAAAAAAAAATTTCTAGGGTTTTGATTCATATGGGGTTGTGATTAAATTTGAATGCTAATTAGATTCGATTATTGTGTTGCTGATTGATGAATCGTGATCTGATTGATGCTCTGTTTGTGTGTCTGATTTCGCATGTCAATTGATCAACTGCTTCCCAGTTGCCACTGATCGCTAAATACTTCGAATTTTATATTTTTTTATTTACATTTTTTTAAGGTTGCTTCAAATTTATTTAGTGTGTTCAGTCATATGTGTCTCAGTTATGCATCTGAAAATCCATAACGATAGTGAAGTTTTTTTTAGTAGGCTTCTGATAATATTTTCGACTAACGAGCACGCCTTACATTCCGTGTCATGTGGTCGCTCTTATATTACATGTTGCTTTGTACAGGTGGGAGAGATCATCAGCAGATTTGAAAAGAAGGGATTCTCGTTGAAAGGTGTGGCGTACTACCTAGGCATTTATTTTCCGTGTTCAACTTATTTTTCGATCAATTTTATGAATTGATTCAGGGTTGAAGCTTGTAAGGGTGGAACAGGCTTTTGCTGAGAAACACTACGCCGATTTGTCTTCCAAACCTTTTTTTAACAAGTTGGTTAAGTACATAATTTCGGGACCTGTTGTTGTGATGGTTTGGGAGGGGAAAAATGTTGTTGCAACTGGAAGGAAGATTATCGGCGCTACGAACCCGTCTGACTCTGCTCCTGGCACCATCCGCGGTGACTTTGCTGTCGAAATGGGAAGGTAACATAACACCATTTTTCTTTCACAAATAATAATTAAAAAATGAGTACGCAAATTTAAAAACTGGCGAAATATTCATTCCGGTGACAGATTTTGCAGTTAACAACGATTCTCAGTATTGTCTGATATATTTTTGCAGGAACGTTATTCATGGAAGTGATGCAGTTGAGAGTGCAGCAAGAGAGATTGCACTGTGGTTTCCAGAAGGTGTGGTAGGCTGGACTAGCAGCCTTCACCCATGGGTCTACGAGAATTAATATGCTCGGACAATCGCTAATCTGCTTCGAGCTTCAACTTCTTTAATGGGAATGTTGTGGGTAATAAATAAATTCAGGCTTGTTTCTTGAATGTAATGAATAAAAAGGATGTAAGACTGAATTTGTGGGATGGCTTGCATATCAGAAGCTGGCTTTTTTGTTATACATTTGACAGCCAGATTTTTCATAATTGTGTGTGATGGCTTGCATATCTGAAATCAAAAAGCTGTCCATAAAGATTAAAGAGTGATGAAAACATTAACTTTGATCAGGAAAAATGCCTTCTATTTTTGTAGAAACAATTCAAGTGACTCTTCTTCTGTGGAATTGTTCTAATAACAATGAGTTTTTTTTTCTTCAAGTCAATTGTGATTTGGGACTTGGACAACGGAGATGCGAGCTTTGGTAAAGGTGTAAAAGCCGAACGCAAAAGCAGAGGAAGTATATTTCAAACATCTTTCTTTTGTCCTGCTTTGCTACCGAGAAAGAAGGCTGTATGATGGCAAGTCTTCAAGCAGTGATATGTCTTCAAGCAGTAGTTCCCTTTCCAGCTGACGCCGTGTTGATTTCATCACTGTCTGATGGGATCAAGAAAGAATCGGGTTAAGGTTTATCAGCATACTTCATATCATGCATTGAGGTTCACACACGCAGCTTTTCTGTGGTACTTACATTGAAGTCCATATATGTTGCCCGCATTTCAAGCCATATATGATCCATCAGCTTAAATGTGATGCAATACAGCAGGTCAAACGCTGATTCATTTTCTGCCAAGCAAACAAAGTTAAGTATATAATCATGCCCAAAAATTAGTAGTTAACGGCTACACATTGTTATAGAGGAACACAAATTAAGGAATGAAAACCAGCTTTTGGCAGTAGTTAGAGTTCAGACTTTATAAATTCACATCAATAATCATACAGATATTTGCGAAATATAAGCGATGAATGGTCAATATGACAGTGAACACTACATTCAAAATTCAACAGAATTCATCAATGATACAAATATTTGAGAATTTATGAGTGAGTACCTGAGAGAAACTTCATGAAAGCTCCCCCGGCCTGTGTTCTTGGCTTCACTGCAGAATATGAGAGAAGACAGATTCCATGTATCAGCTTTCTAATGCCACATTTTAGGTATGATTTATTTGGCATTCTACATAGAGCACGTGTGCAGGGGAATCTATCTCAAGCAAGGATGCAATAATTTCAATAAACAGCCACCATATGTCATTCTAATATACAAAATCTAAAGAGAATCTGAATGAGCACATAAATGTGTTGTACGCTAAGTCAAACGGACTTTCTAGGTGACGTATCATACCTTAATCAATGACCTAAGATGCTTGTACACTAAGTCAAACAGACTTGAAAAAGAAAAACGTAACATAACTTATTCAATGACCTAAGAACTGGCTCAACAAAATACTTTCAAAGCAAGCATCAATGAGCTTGTAATAAAATTGCCAGTAGATATTGAGAGAGAAAACAACGTCTCACCTAAGCAATTAACTGTAAGCAGTTAGAAAAGGTGGAACTAAATTACAAACCTGCTTCAAGATCAAGCATCTGAATAAGCATGAAGGTGATGTTTACTCCAGCCACAGCAAATGGGTACTCCCACATGGCTCGGTTACCTTCTTGTTTTCTAAGAAGTTCCTGGAACGATTTCTGAAACAAAGTGGAATCAGAGCATTAAAGACGGAATTAGCATAAAACAAGTTTCAAGGCTATAAGTATCATCAGGCAGATAATCATTTCAGGAAGGCCAAAAGTCCAAACCCTATCAAACATACCAAGTGAAGATAAAAATCTACATCCGTCTAATAAGAAATATCCAAATCAGCAGAGCAGGCTATCATGATTTGATAATAGGCAATATAACAATTTGATACTTTGCAAGGTGACATATCATGTATTCATCCAAACCCTATCAAGCATACCAAGTGAATCCGTCTAGTATGAAATATCCAAATCTGCAGAGCAGGCTATCATAATTTTATAATCGTCATTCACTTTGTAATCGTAGTTAACAAGTAAATATATAAGAGACCATCTTCATAGATGGAACTGTTGAACGGAAAGGCCGCATCTACAGACTACTTATCTGACTAACCAGACCAAGGAGCTCTATCATCTGAGGATCACATAAGTAAATTTTAACTGAGCATGTTTTGTCAAGTTTGCTGTCTTAAAATGTAAAGAGTTACTATCTAAATGTCAAAAGCGCTTAATAATTTTTGCTCATTTCAAATTGTGGATTCGTTTTTAGCGGTGCTTCATACATCCATCTTAGCTGTCAAGTATAGTACTATATTTTTTGAAACGAAACATATTATTACTTCATAGGAGGGAATTACAGAGAGCAATGTTCATGGTAAGGCCAACCTCAAGCACTAACAAAGCTAAATTAACTCCAAGCAAGGAAGCTATACGAAAGTAACGTATATCATCTATATTCCAGATACAGACTACTATATACAATAAGCTCAAACAACTTCTTAAGGCAATGAGCTCGAAGCTTTGTGAGAGGGTAATTTCAGGTTACTGGTTAACCAATAATATTTTAGAAATATTTAAATCAATTTCACCATTATGGGCATAATTTTCTACCGTTTGACTAAAGTGAAAACTGAAAACCCTAACGAACTTTTTCTAGAGGTCTATCAGTATTAGCTAAGATTTCTATATGATAGCGGATAAGAGCTTCACATACCGGGAATTTTCTGGCAAAATATACCAAGTTCTCCAGTGATATAAACCCTCCACCCCTGCAGTCACATATTGCAATTCATTAGAACTCTGAAAGGATTACATGAGACATCTGGATCTAAAGAGTAAAAAGGAGGAAATGTTAGCCCACCTAAAGTCTGTTGAAGGATCTTTTCCTTGCCAACCCATCTCCTTCCACTGCTCAGATATTAAATCGCGAAGTTCTTCTTCAGGAAATGACATATTCCAAAGTGCCTTAAGAGCTTCCTATGTTTATGACCTCACATCAAATACAGAGTCATTAAGCGTGTTGTGAGTATTTTTAGATTAAGAAAACTCATAACTGGTACCTGGTGTTCAAGAATACTGCTATCATAAGGCACATTTATACGGTTCTGAAGTCTCCGCAAACTGTCCTCCTGAGTACACCAGATGTGAGTTAAAAAGAAGTCTCAACCGTATGAAAAAAAATGATACTGTTCTTACTGTATTCTTTGTTTGATAAATATAATATTTTAGCATCTATTTTTTCCTAGAGGCCCGTGGCTGAATTTGCAACATAAATATGAAAATATGGCAAACAACTCTTTAGATCTATGACATAACGTAGAAAGTTTACTTGCCTGCAAATGCATTGGACTAAGTAAGACTTGTGTTGTATTTATGTATAGACTACTCAATGATAAATCATAATTCTGCATTATTTATCAAATACTGGTCAAACATGCTAAATTATTAATATTATTGTTTCTGATGCAGATTGATGGTTTCTTAGGAAGTGGATTAAAGTATGCTTAGCAGAAGTACAAGAAACAAATGAAAGACAAGTGCATCGAATTCCGAAGATAAACTAGTAAGAAAACTGAATCACCTGAAGTGGATTTAAATCAATTGATGATCGGGCGTCGCTGTCTCTTCTTTGAGCACAGACACATGACAGCCCTCTACCAATCCATGCTGCAGATCCAGCCACAACATCAGCTGCAACAACAGAAATCCCAGTCATTTAAAACATAATTGAAGGCCGTATACCAGATTACAAATTAACTACAGTCAACTGTATTCATACTTAAATACAATTGAGACCTCCTGATAAAATTAACAACTCTTTTGATTTCCAAAAAGATACACAATCCCACTTCAATTATAAAAAAATGGTAAACTATCAGAAAATAAAAATATGAAGTGATACTGATAGACTGTGAAATAGGCAATCGCCCACCGCAACTAATCTGAAATTCAGACATCAAACCATATAAAGAACCAAACTCAGTACCGAATCGATAAGTGAATGCATCAATTCTGAGTTCAAATTGAGCACATACAATACAAAGCAAGGCAGCAGTAAGAGAGTGCGAGATGATTGGACAACATACATACCGGAAGTTGAATGGTAGCTATTCCCACGCTCCAATCCCTGAGAAACTCTCCTAACAGCGACAAACGACCCACCGCCACCGCGATGATCATCCATATCAGCGACGTCGACGCAGAGACAGCAGCAGGAGCTACGACAGCGCCATCGTCTCCGCGGCGATGGAGCAACACGCAACAGCAAAACCTAAGATGTGGAAATGTGAGAAAGCAAGCGCGGAGTAAACGAGGAGGAGAATTGAATCGGTATTTGCTAGAGAGTGGAATGTGGATTTGGAATGGTGATGATGATGATGATTGCGTGAAACTGGTAGAAGAAGAAGAAGAAAGGTGTCTCGTGGAGATCGTCCGCCTGCTGCATCGGATGGTGATGTTGATAATGATGCTATGAGCTTTTGACAAGATGGATTGGATACATATGTTTGATGTTGCTTTTCAATAGAATTTATTTCTAGTTTTTGGAATTTAAATTTAGTTTTTTTTTTTGTAAACGATACAAACTAATTACAGTTCTTGATTTGATAATTTGACGGATGAGATTATGATTAATTTCTTGACGAAAAATTATAAAATAACCTTGACGACTGCGTCGTACTTTTGATTTCTCGGTAACGAATAATGTTAATCCAATTTTAATGAATTTTGCAATTTGCACCAGAAATTTAGTGTTTTATAATTTTAGTTTGTTTGTCTCATCATTTGATTTTTCTTCTTCTATAAATAGGATTCGTCTAACTCAATTTTACGTGTTTGGTAATTTTGACTCATGCTACTATCATCAGATTGAGGCCATATTCTAATGTTCGGTAATTTTGTTCTGACACCTACTCTTGTCATCAAATCGCGTCCGCATGCGAGTGTTTAGCAATTCTCGCCCCTACTATTGTCATTAGATCAAGCTTTTTGAACATGCATCCGCATCGTTAGAAAAATTATACAAGAAAATAAGTTTTTCTAACATTTGTGGAAGAAATATGAACGAACTTAGCACCGAGATCGGTGGGTGTTGTTCTTCTTTTGTGAAAAAAAAGGATAGGAAGGGTGGGCGTGGGACGGGTTGTGTTTGGTCATAATCTGGTCCGAAATAATGATCGAGTCATTTATTCGAACCCTAACCCGGTCCGAATGACCGGGTCAATTATGTGAACCCTACCCTAAAATTAAAATTTATAAAATGCATAAAACATTCATGGTCATCTGTCATGATATAAATACTTTAAAGTTTAGTATTACAGTTTTATTTTTCATTACAAATTAATTATATATTCATATGTAGTGTGATATATCACGAGAACACAAATAAATTTTTATTCAGATGAGGTATAAAGTTTGAATCTCATTAAAAATCTAGTATTTTTTATATTACTTATGAAATCGGATAACCCGAGCCTCAATCCTAATCCGGCCCAAAAATATACCAGATTGGTTAAATGGAGCCTAACCCGACATTAAGTGAACCGAATCGGACCAAGTTATCGGGTCGGGTCGGCTTTTGTCCACCCCTAGGAAGCGTGAATAGGTATTATGAAAAAGGTCTTAAAGAAAAGAGCACATGTAGTGTCGTGATCGCCAAACGTGGTGTGACTAGTGCTGATGGATAGATAGGCGTAGGCCAATTGCTTTTGCTACTCTAGCAAAGTATAAAGGTGTATGTTTCCCATAGATCCTACTTCCTACCTTTATCTTTTGGAAGTTAATTTATGAAATTTGTGACCTATAAAGTTCAGTCACTATCATATTCCTAACGTTTGCTTTAAAAAGACCCAGTGCAGCGCAGACAAGTTTTAATAAAAATCTTTTTTTTTTGAATAAAGAAGTGAGTTACTTGCATTATTGAAACAAACGAAACCGGTGTTAAATACGGAGAACTAAATAATATAATCAATATTAGCATCAGGCAAGGAGACAAAGGTCTTATTATCGATTATGATATAAGTAAGTTTGTCCACCAATCAGATTAACCACCAGAATGATAGATTGCCAAACAATCAAAAGAATAAATATATTCATATCCAAAAGTCTTAATTTACTTCAATCTTAAGCCACTGATCATTCTGCAACTATTTGTGCACCAATGCATCGATACTGCGAAAATGGAGAAATCTAGCTATTCTAAAATACTCACCTTTAGGTGGAAAACAGATAGCACAAGGACTCATTCGATGTATATTTAATACTAAAAACTGAAACTGCAAAATAGATGAATGGCATATGAGTGGCTGAAAAGTGTAATATATTCTCTGTGTTATGCATTTTGTGTCACTGATGGATCGGTTGTTTGGGAGTTGGATCCATCAGAACCAAACAACAACTGTTTCCCTTTTATTAGAAGAAGACCGAATAAGAAGAGGAAGGACGTTGTGACTCAAAGATTTCTCAAAAGAAACTTAACTACTTAAGCAACAGCTTCAGTTAGTGAAAGTAACTTTGTGATTACCTCAAGAAGAGTCAACAGCTGAATTTCCACTCCACTATGCAAAATTATAGTGTAGCATTTACAGTAAGTTTGCGTCAATTGACCTTTAATCTATAGTCCAGCAGAGGGTTTCATTGTGGAGTTGAAGCTGTAGTATTCGTGTAAAATTTCGGAATACTATGGCATAAAGATTCTGAAGCCACCTCAAGTCCTGAAAACCCAAAAAGAGGCAGTCAGAAAAGTGATTGAGAAAAAGAATGCTTGCATGTTTTGAATAGTCATATGGAATGGAAGATCTTCTTAATCCGAAGAGAGGCAAATTTCGTCGCAGATCAATTGGCAACGCTTGCAACGGAACATAATTGGTGCTGGACGAGACTAGACTGCTGTCCGAGGCTTGATTGTTTGTCTAGTTGATTCAAGTCCTCTTTTCTTTTTTTAGCCTTTGTTGCTTCTGTCATCAAAAAAAGAAAAGTGATTGAGAAATGATAACAAACAAGGTCATGTTGACAACAAAGTCCTTGCAACCAGTCCTTAGTAAAACTGTAAAAGTATCCATTGAATCATACTAATTCCATGTAAATCAATTGACCCTAAAGACCAAAACTGCAAAGTATTATTTAAAATTTCGGTGGATATCACTGATTTCCATTTACTGAAGCTGAACTGTCAACCTAATTTCCTTGTCGATATGGAATTTCCTCTTACCTTGTATATTTCTTCCAGATGTAGTCAGTAGTCGCCAACAGCTTTGTTGAGGTCATATGCCCATGTAAAAAGGAAGTCTATAACATATCTGACATGCCATCACTCACCAGAATCATTTGAATGATAGCCCTCATTTTTCATCCGAATAGCTGAAAAATGGTATCAGTAGTTCTGAGCTATTTCATCATATACACAATGAATTTAGGAGTAAGATAGCAGAGAGGGAAGAGCTCTTGAGGTCCTACATATATAGGATTCACATTCAGATAAACTGATTGAAGCATAAAGTTCAACAGGGAGTTGCCATCTCACTTTAGACCTTCATGAACATATTAGGAGAACATAAATTTATTCCCTGGATTTATTAACAGCCCAGCACAGAGGTTTAACAGATAAGAAGCTTGCACATATTATCCAGATGCAGATCCCCTTATACCAAGTTATTTACCGCCATTATCAGCCAAATATCACTCTAGGATATACAAGGTTCCAAACGTTTTATGAATATTATTTACCACTATATAACAGGTTGTGCCACTGGGGATCTCCATGAGAGTCAATCTTTTGAACTGAAATGTTCGAAGTCTTCTAGTTGAGATTTCAGGTGTTTGTGCTCCAGTCTCATCCTTTCAAGCCGTGTTTCAACCATGAGCATTTCCTGTTTGAGGTGATGGAGGCGTTTCTCCAGCCATGCTAGTTCTTGAGGCGATGGGTGAAGTCCCTGGTTCATGCCATTGAAGTAATCCATCTGATACACTTGTTGAACTTGATGTGGTCTTGACAATAACAGCACTATTGTCAACTGCACATATGAGATGTTCGATAAATAACTGATGAAGCAATGTAAGATTAATTCAGAAGTTGTAAACAGAGAGACAAGCAAACAGTGGAAATTAGCACAAGCGGAGCATAAGTCTGTAACCAGGAACACTTTAGGTCTTCAGGAGAAAATGGACAACTGAACTCAAAAAGCTTGCCACGAGGCACATCAATCAGTTTTACAAGGGATTTCTTTATAAAAAAAATACACGCCTCATTTCAAGACGATAAAATCATACAAGTATCTAATTTGATTTGCTAGTGTGTGCCCACAGGTGTCATATAGGGCGTGGTGCAATATAAAATAGACGGAGAATTATAGCACGCAGGATAAAAAACAAAGCGAAACAAACACACATATGTTAAAGTGATAGTGTCATGAAGCATTAGAAGTGCATACCTGCATCAGAAGGACAACAGCTACTGTGACTACTATTAGGTGAGGGAGGTAGCCTTGACTTTTCATTGCACCAAGTATTTTTGTAAACTTTCCGCCAAATGAGGACGCTGTATGAGTAGTGCCACAAGGATTTCCATCTTGGGCACTCTGGAAGGAGTTTCCAGCATCGACGCCTAATAATGGCAGCCTATGTTGTTCATTATTTTGAGTTAATATTCTTGAACTTTCCCCAACTTTTGCTTCCTGATCAGAATGGTCTATAATGTCCTCATTAACAAAACGAGTAGGGGCTTCATCTGTTCAAGGATTAGAACAATCATGAATTACTAACCAATTACCATCAACCACAAAATAAAACACTATTGTATGCGACTTTTCTTTTGGTAATAATAACCTTTCCTCTCAAGGTTATTCTTCTTTAGCAACTCATGTGCCTGCCAGAAGAAATTATGTTACTATGGGACTATCAACGATATATAATATATACACAAACCGGGAATGTGGGATTACAATATTTATCCATATAGCATAAGCTTCGCGGCATTCCTCCATAGTTGACTGCACAATCTTCCCTGTATGAATTTTCACTTGTCAATTAAAACAGACCTGATTTCAATGCAAACAAGCTATTGAAGTCATTTATGCGATGTCCAACTTCACATGCCTCCCTTTCATTGACCTCACAAAGTTAACAACAATACAGTATGGATCATCACCAACACATCACTTTCCAAGTTCCATCTATTTCACCAATAAGCAAATAACACTCAAAGTTGCTTCACTTTTTATGAGGTCACAAGGTAACTTGTCCTTTTTTTTAAATATGGGTCACAAGTTAACTCATGGTATCCATTTATTGAGGATTACAAATTAATATATGAGACTAGAACACACATTTACCTTTCCACATGGTTTTCTTGGAAAACGCGACATTCAAATACACCTTCATAACACAAGCTTCTCCAGACTCATCATTCTCCACATCCCATAGCCCCTATAGAAGATCATAAATAGATGAAACCGAAGCTAACAGTTACTTCACATCCTGAGCCCTTACCACTTTGAATTTAAATGATAGGCCATGAAACTAATCAAAGCAGATTAAGTAATTCTTGCAGCCACGTACAACTTACAAGTAGCTATATCAATCAACTCCCGAGCATCAGGAATAAAGAATCTAATTTGAGGCCAACAACTCAAGGACTAACATGAAAACACTTGTAAACGAACTTCGGTGACGGTGATGCAAAACCAATTTTAAAGCTACAAAACCATTGATTTTCTTAGACTAACTTACGTGTTTATATCCTAAAAGCGACAAGGAAAAGTGGTTTGCAGCTATTGCCTATCAGTAGTGAGAAGTATATAGTAATAAGTACGAAATCATGAGAAACATGATGTTTCTTGTAACCATGAGATATTTTTCTAACATTCTAGTTGAACTAGCACTACCACCACAACTGAAGTTCTGCATACTGAAGTGTCATATGAGTAAGTGCAAAGCTAAATATACATTGCCGGTGTACTGAATAAAACAGCTAGCACAAGTTGTAAATGAAGGGAAGATGTTGTTTTGTGTATCCTAGGCCAGTAGGAGGGATATGTTGGCACTTCACGATGCAGAACAAAACAGGAAGAAACTCAACTAAGTATAGGCGCTACAGTTGCTCAGAATGGTAGACAAATGAGGGCTCACCTCAACAGTAAAATAATCAGCAAAAGGCACGCCATTGACTTCTTGTGATGTCTCCACAATCAAATGACTGTAGAATTTATAGTGATTATCCATAAATTACAATAACTAGTAAATAAAGAGGCATTGGCAATAGTGCAGAGATAAAAATGGCATCTAGCAAGATTGAATTATTCATCATAACTGTTCTTCAATCACATTTGCATGGGAGTTTCTTACAATATTCTTATCCATCTGAAGCTCCTAGTCTAAACCAATAACATCAAAGAGCAACTAAAAGAGTTGGAAGAAACAAAGATGGGACTATAGATCCGATGCAAGTACATGTTTTCGGCAGACTAGGATATGCATTAAAGGTCTATATTGTTTCTTTTTCTTAACCAATTGTGGTGGATGACTTCGAGATTACGAAAAACACATGAAACCATCACAATTTAGAAAGGAATGCTTTTGAGGAAGCTCATGATATTATATGTATAGTTTATCCAGCATTTGCCCAATAACAATTCTATAAATTCAACAACCAAGTACTTGACGTATTAAAGGTGATAATGTAAAGAAACAGACACAGCAGAAACAAGTTTCCCTACCTGTTTCTGTATGCTTGAATTTTCTGTGTCTCTTTGCAGCTACCAGATTTTGCGCCTAAGCACAAGGTGGATTGGTGGTAAATTGCATGTCAAATATGTAACAAAAAAAAGGACCATTGAGGATACTTCAATGGTGCCTACCCAAGTAAAACTTTATTGGATGTTGAAATGACAACTCACGCACATGCCCAGATTTCTCACTAGGACACCAATCGGTACACTTAAAGTCTGCAAAGCACAAACATCAGACATAAGTCACATAATATAAATTAAGAAAACAGGGAAGTTATGAAACCATCAGGAAGGGTTTGAAAACAAAACACGGCAATCTATCACCTGTATCTCCACAACTTTTACGAAAAGATTCAACAAAAGTAGTGTCTGAAAAGAAGAATCTAAAAAAGTCGTCCACCTTGATCTGTTCCAATTATATACTTCGAATGAGTATTTTTTTCTCCCAAGATTGATAAGAAACTGAGAAGGACAAAGATGAACATGAACTTTTAATAATACCGGAAACTTAGCTTCTGCGACCTTCACAAAGTCCTCCGATACTTCAACAGTTGAATGACCACAAGATAAACCACCATTAGATTGAGCTCAAAATAATAAGAAAAAATATGAATGGGGCGAATCACTAAAAGGAGCTCTCTCTAGCATAAGCTACATGTACTATGTTACTTATGCTTCGATGATAATTGTCAGTTTTTTTTCCTTCTGCATCAAGTTAATTAATCTCGTATATTTGAGCTCTGAGTACTCAAAAGCCTGCTGACGTAGTTTCTCTTTTACGAGGGTAATTTTCATACAATCGTGAGAAGTTTCTTATTTTTGCTGAAAAGTGAGGGAGGATTCCTAGAATCCTTACACTTACTTCCGTCAATTGCTTCTTCTGTCTGCCACGTTATCTTTCTTGAATAAGCTACATGTCCTTACCAATTATGCAACCCTCTTAAGTGCAAGTATAAACATTGTGATCTTTCTACTTTAGCGATGGGTAGCACTAGAGAATTTAACTTCCATCAGGACCAGACAACCCAATATTTCGCTTTCATTCATCACCATTCATCATTATGTCAATAAGAAAAGCTACCAACATCTCAATGCTACAAAAGAACCAAAAAGTAAGCATTCCATATTCTGATAAAAAAAAACTAACCTTTGGGAGCTTCTGTATCCTCCTGCTTCAATATCATGCCCTTAGCAGGAGGTGATGAGCCAGAACTGGCCACCTGTGCTGTTTTTGATGGAGTTAATGGCCTATTCCTATCTTCGGCAATCGGAAGACTCCCAGATTCATTTGTGTTAGGGACATTTTGATTCCTGATTCTCAATTGGTATTGCACTCCAAATGAAATTTCACATGAAAACACTCAGAGATCACAAATAATTAACTTGGCATGGCATATACCTGGAAAGAGAGTCCAAATCACCGGTACCATTGCCGGAGCTGTCCATGTTATTGATTGCCAAAGGTTTGCTATTCTGAACACTAGATGCGGAAAGAGAGTCCTGTGATAAATGTATATACAGTAAAATGAAATAGCAAAATACAAATATGCTTCACTACTAATTGATTGCATATAATCTAATTTTTGCATCTACTAGCAAGTTGTCGGCTCATAACATGCATGCATGCTTTTGTGTGCCGATACGAGATTGTGAATGTTTGAACAATAACAGACAAACATAACTATCTGCAAAGTTCCCAGTTAAACTGTTCACAGTTGCATATTAAACAACACAAAGCGGTAGCCATTGGGTTAGCTGTCCATATTAGTGTCAAAAACAGAACTTAATATGAATATTTAATTAAAACCTTGGAACCCTTCACAGTGTCCCTCCACACGTAAAATATAACTGATAAAAATAAAAGTTCATCCTAAAGCTCTTTAAAACTATTGAGATAACCAAGAAGCACAGAATCATGAAGCACAAGTAGTCATGAAATGATTCAACATTGCAATATACACCAGCTCAACTACACCAGCACCACAATTTACTAGACATAGTGGTCGAAATCCACACAGGCCCACGCCACATTGCAGATGAAAAACTACTACAGCTACAGTAGATAAATTACCTGTTGTTGCGAACATTCTTTGGCAACGTTTTCACAGTCAGGGCACAGATCACTTATGAGATTAAAAGCTTCATCTCTGGACAAGAAGGACGCAAAAAAATGCTGCCAAACAAAGAGAGTTCACAACATCAAACGTAGATTAAACATGAAGGGCTGCACCAAGTGCGTGGTAAATGAACAAGATCTTCAGCATTAAATAGAGGAAAACAACTTCTCATGATGTAGTACCTTTCTTTCTCCGGTGGAAATTTCTATCGCATTAGAAAAGATTCCAGCTGTCTTTGCTCTTCGCAATAAGGTGATCTCACTGAATGGCAGAATTTTCTGCACAGATGGAATTGAAGTCCGTAAGACAGTTGTTTGTCTGGGTCTCTGGGACTACGATTACACAATTGGGTTACATAAAAGTGCCAAAAGATTAATGTACTTAAGAGGGATGAGGTCACTCATAACAATATGGGGTACGCTGATTCTCTGGAGTTCATACTAAGAATGTAAATGAAGTATGAACGATCCATAATGGTAGGTCTAATTTTACACTTAAAGTTTCAGTTCACACTGGCTAGCTGATAGTTTGGAACAAAATGAATACGAGCTTATGTTTTAAGTAATAAGCGAGAACTGCTTAAGAAATGACGGATGTAACAAGATGAGATGCTTGAGGATCCCCTCTTAAAGAATAAATGAAAAAAGAAGAAAGAAAGTGTACCTTTGTCTCAAACCCAAATATGTTTGAATAGAAGCAAATATAGTTACGAAACACGTACATATGTCCCTGTTGTTGATGGTTGAGGAAAAAGGAATGATGAGTTAGAAAGGCGCCAACTACCGAAATTTGACTCTAATGAACAACAAAGTTTAGTCGATCTTGAGTGCAGAAAGTATGTTGATGGGCTATGTACTGAACATCTAAGACAGAGAATATTACAAAGTGGAAACACAACGGTCCTACGTATATTTATCACGAAACTAAGTGTTTACCTGATAAAGCATGCTCTCTTGTAAGGCACAATTAAAATCTTGAACCAGAACCTACAAGGTAAGATAGTAAGCAAAATTTGAAGATAGATTGGTTGGAAGTAATAAAAAGGCAATTCCTAGTTATTCAGAAAATTAAGAATAACAGTGTATTTACAATTTTTAATAAAATGGGACAAGGACAACGATGATATTTGATGCATGAGAATGAAGTGAGTTATATATATATATATATGCAGCTCTTTATTGGCGTACACAGAGAACCCAAGTTAGAGTTCCCCTTGCTGCTCTCCGTTTTAAAATGACAATGTCGCAGTTTTATGTTCCATCTCATCAAGCAGCGATATCTAAACCCTCTTCTCCTTGTGCCTCAATGGCTTCATTTTCATTAGCAACTACGTAATGTGATCATCTGGTGTTCAAAATTTGTGAATACTTATACTAGCATGTTACGGTCCGCAATCTATGTGCAAAGTGTAAGAGAAAGAGCAACTGAAGAAACTTACTTCACCGGGTGGAAGACGAAACAATTGTCTATACTCTTCACTCTTTAATGCAGCTGCAGACTAGAAAAACAAAAACATTAAAGAGAACCGAAAATAACTCATTCACTTAAAGCAGTCAAAATAGAACAATCACAACAAAGAGATTGTATTTTCAAACATAATTCCACCAAATCATAAACTTAATTACCACAAGATCCAGCTCCTTCTGCCGACTAGGCGACCTGCAAAACTGCTCAGTAGAATCACCCGACGCCACCAGAGCAGCTCCACTGACTGAAGAAGAGTACTCCGAAGCCATTTCGGATGCTCCCTCGAATCGAGGCGGCTCCATGGATGACAACTGCGATTGAGGAACTTCGTTCAGCTCCCCGTTAACAGGGGCCACGAGAGCCATCTGATGGAATCGATTACGGCGCCGTGTATATGTAAGTTCAGATGATAAAACTTTCCGGAGGCAGTGGATTAATCAGGAAGCGGAGGATCGAATTGTGCGGCGGACGGTAATCGGCGATCGCGGCGGCGTGGCCGAGTCTGCGGATGTGGAATTCGCTGGAGGAGGACGAAACGGAAAGTTGTTCAGTGAGCAGTCGATGTCATGAAATGAATGCTCTTCGTTTACTTACGACGTCGTATTGTCCGTTTTCTGTCCACAAACAAGCCAAGTAATGAAACATGCCAAATGGTACGCGCGCAAAACGGCGTCGTGTAAATAAAATCGGTGGCGAAGTACTGTCGCTTGGCACTTGTTGCATTTTGCTGGGATGTACCCAATCCGAACCCCTAAAACCGTTAACGATCAGTTATGGACCGATGAATGACCCAAACCACAAACAACCCGAAAACCAATCGAATCGGAAAGTCGGTCCAATTTTACCGAGGCAGTTTTGCGTTGCGTTCCCTTCGTATACACATCAAACCCTCCGACTGGTAACCTCTCCGAAATCCCAAAATTTTCCGGAGAGACAAACTCTGGAAACCCTAAATCGAAGAGCGTTCTACCCCCACTCTCTATCGATTAAGTGTGTTTGTTATACTTGTACTTTTTATAGTTGAATCGAGGAAGCAAAAGGATGGAAGTAGAGCGCAAGCAAGCGGACTTGATCGACCAATATGTCAAGCAAGCATCGTCCCTCAAAGGCTCATCGCTCTCCATAGTCATCTTGGAAGCCACATCTAACCCCTCGCTCTTTGCTTTCTCCGAGATTTTAGCTGTTCCCAGCATCGCTGAGGTTTTGAATTTTATTTTCCTTTTCTTTTTGGGTGAATCTGTTGTAGATATGTAGTTGAGATTTCGACTTGTGTTTATTTCATTTCAATTTCTACTGCATTGCAGTTCGGACTACGGAAATTGTTACGATTTGGTTTATTAGAACTTGAAAAGTAGGGTTTATTAGGTTTTAGATTTGTGTGCTTAGTTTCATATCAGTAATGCGTAAGCATATTTCTTATAGAAGGTCAGTTGATCTTAAGTTAGGAGTTCTTTACGATTTATTTGTTGGATATATATTATTGGTTAACTCCTTTCTAGAGTTGTGATTTTTGTTATTGTGTTATTGAGTGCAGCTTGAAGGAACTGGACAGTCTGTGTATCTCAACTTGCTACGTTTATTTGCCTATGGGACGTGGAGTGACTACAAGAGTAAGTTCTTACACTGCCTCTTTTGAAAACTATGTGGTTCCACTTACAATTTTGTCGCATAATTTTACTATCAATATGTATCCCTATCCTCGCCTTTGTTGGATTTGAATTTTTTTTTATAGCTTTGTGATGGAAATCTAAGTAATAGTTTGCATTGACATTTGGAAGTGTAAAGTCTGTTTGGTTTCACTAACAATATCCGTTTCTGTACATATTTGTTTCCTAAGTGCCATACTGAGTCAATTGGGCCGGATGCAAATACACCAAGGATTTCATCCTGTGAAAAGTAGATTACTAAGAGGAACTATGACTTCACAATAATTTCTTCCTCATGGCTACAGATCGTCTTGGTATATAGGTCATAACATAGAAATTGGTGGCTCAAGTAGAGTGAAGCCTTCAAGATTTCCATTTTATGAATTATAGGCCCTTTTTGTGTTAAAATTTAGGAAATCATTACTATCTTTCAGGTCATGCTGTTGCTGGCAGTCTTCTCCAACTGGTACCAGAACAAATCCTTAAGCTAAAACAGCTGACTGTGCTCTCTATGTCCGAGACCGGAAAGGTATTATTTTGATTGGAAGAATTTCTTGCATTGCACGCTTTGAGCACATTGATGAATCTATTTTTGATTATAGATATATTTACTTCCATTTGTTTTTCCCTGACACGGTGTAGAGTGACTGAGTGAGGGTCAACAGCTTATCCACTAGCCGTGTCGTTTGATTATGTGTTATTAAGCTTTCTGCTGTTCCAAACATATTGAAGGTGGTTCCCAGGGCCTGAACTTAATTGGTTTCTTTTCTTTGGGTAAAACTTGATACCATCGGGAATCCTGTTGTAGTCATTGTGTATCATATTTTCACTGCTTACTTAGCTATTAAAATTGACAGCCTTAGATTTGGTATCCATAAATGTATGGTATTGAGTTTATTTGACCTCAACCAAATGTTTATACATTTGTAAGTTATTTGTATCGTCTATTCAAATGTTAGTTACATACTATTTCTGCATGTTACTGTTTCCATTCACTTGATTCTGTTACATTTGTCTGTTGACGTCTGTCCTGCTTCATGACTGTTTACTCTGCAGGTGCTTCCTTATGACCAATTGATGCAAGAGTTAGATGTTGCCAATGTCCGACAGCTTGAAGATTTTCTTATTGAGTGCATGTATGCGGTAAGAAAACTTTCATTTGGAGTTTTAAATCTCACTCTCAATTGTGTATTTAGAATATTTACTAGATCACAAATTACCTTTTTTAGCATGTACGAAATAGTGGCCATTTTATAACATTTCCTTATCTATTTTACAGGGAATTGTTAGAGGTAAGCTGGATCAGTTTCGCAGGTGCTTTGAGGTAGAGACAGATGACCATCTCAGTCTTGATATGGGCTTTTTATTACAACTCTTCATTTATGTGTTGATGCAATAATTAATCTGTTGTAGGTACAATTTGCAGCTGGAAGAGATGTGAGGCCAAGTCAATTAGGGAATATGACTGATGTTTTATCGAACTGGTAACATCCACTTTCCTCAGTTCGATAATGTATGATTCATTCCTTTGGTTGATAGATATGAGCTTCATCATGTTGATTATACTAATGATAATTTTATCTGCTAGAGCTTAATGAGAATGGGATAGGTTAATAAACTTGCCATAGAATATTCTTAATCTCATGCCATATGCGGAACTTGAGATGTTTATGCACACATGTCGTAGGCTAGCCACATCAGATAATCTGCTTCTCTCAATACAAGAAAAGATCAAATGGGCAGATACCATGAGTGAGCTGGATAAGAAGCAGAAGAAAGAATACGAGGATAAAATGGATGAAGCAAAGAGGTTACAATCACTCAGGGTCAGTTATACATTTCTAATATACTTCTTGGCACATCATTTGGTTTCTGTTTTTGTACTCACTTGAATGCAATTGGGGTTCCTGGGGTCCAGGTTGTTTTAGAGAATTAAAATAGTAATAGCCGTGATATACTTGAGTTTTTCATTTCATGTTATCCAATGCAGTGTTACTCCAGTCATCTTTCATATTAAATTGTATTTTCGTGTTAGTAGATAACTTCCAAAGAGTCTGAATAGTTCAGTGTTATTAGTTGTTTATACCTTTTGAGTATAATCATGCAGTGAGGCAATTAGTAAATGAAGGAACATGTTTGTCGATATGTCTTACTTACTCTGTGGCAGAAGTTGCACCATAGCAGGGGGACTCTGATACCAGAGGACATGAAGAACTTTTCTCTGAATCTGGTGGAGTGATGGACTACGAAGAAGACCGAATCAGACCCAAGAGGTGACGTGTTCTGATCTCTCAACCTGCTTTAGCACTTCGAAAATTTTGTAAACAAATCTGAACGTTATACAACAGGAGGCGACACCCGATGCACTGAATTGAAAGTTGGAAGTTTCGGATTGAGCTCTGCAAGCACAACTAGATACCAATTTAGATTATGCCCTGCTTCTTGCTACAAGTCACACAATGGGCTGGCTGTGGTCCGCAACTATTGGGTTGTCTTTAGACTCTTTTTGGCTTTCATTAGGGTGGAGAGGAATCAAAAGATTTAAATGCAATTGCATGGACATAGAGACTATTATGATGTTTTGATATGGATGTGAAGATGTTTATCAGTGACAATTTACATGGCAAGAGAATGAACTTAGCTCAATTGTTCGCGCAGAGCGACTCTAAATGACCTTTGTGTTCAAATATTTTGGGAGAAACGGCAAACAGGGTTCGGAAAATATCATTCTAATTTTTATTTCAACATCTTGTCCAAATTAAAATTTTACATAAATGAGCACAAATCTATATTTATATATTTTGTCATACTATTAGCCCAAGGGAGCACTCGGTTGAGAACCTTTAAGAATTTGAGAACCCAAATCTCACTATTAGATCATGATGCATCTTTGAATCTGCATATGACCAGGTCCAAAAAATAAAATTACATTAAATACGTCTTGAAAAATACATATAGGACACTTGTCATCACCAAAATACTTTAAACGGGTTCTCAATTGAACGCTCCTCATTAAGCCCAAATCCTCAAGTTAATGGATGACCTAACCTTGACAATTGAATAATAGTCTTTTAAAGAAATGGAAGCAGAACAAATTTAGCAGTAAATCAAAGTTATCAGTTGCAGACAACGTCAGAATAGAAGCCAACTATCGTTCTTCTTTCACACGATTGTATACTAAGCAGTTCAACATCAAACACTTCAAATTGCTTGGAGCTGAAGAATGTCGACGGACCCACCTGCAGTACATAAGCAAGCTAGCCTTTATTCACAAGTCATTAAGAGATAGGAACCCATACAAGCCGAAATGAGCATTATCTACTACAACAACAGATTGCATGGTCTATTCATTTCCTTAAAAGATGTCATCCACCGGGATTCTATAGTTCACGTTTAGTTCAATTAATCATGAGTAATAAAAATGGTTGAGAGAATAACCGGTGGCCCGAGTTCTGGAGGAATGATTATCCTTCGTTTTCCACCTGGTCTCATGTCTCGGATCCCTTCCTCAAAGCCTTAGATAAATTAAAATAACTTAGCTTTTTGTAAACGATATGCTTTAATTGTCTTGCATCGACAATGTCTTACCTGGAACAAGCGCATTTGTCCCAAGCCGGATTTTCGCAGGAGTGCCCTGCAAGTAGGTGCTGTCAATGCGACGACCTGACTCATTGTAGCCAACATAATGGAAAGTCACCTGCAATGCACCTTTGTTGATGAGCTTAATAAGTTCAGGAAGATCTAAGCTGCATGTCGTGAATTTATAACATAGTGTGTTCCGCTTCTAAATAAATACGCTTTACCGACTTGTAAGCGGCTGGACGATAAGTTCTCCAAGTTAGTCAAAATCAGACAACAACGCAATAACTTTTGATAAATTGAAGGTAGAACATCTTCAGAAGGTAAGCAAAAATGAGGTTCAAAGACGACGAAAGAAAAACCTGTTGACCATCTTTTGGGCAATCACCTTGACCAACTTGAATATCCCGATACACAAGTCCTGATGCACTTGTAACGTAGTCATCAGGTGTAACCACCTTTACCTCAAACCCTGAAATCGTTTCACAAGTTCATCGGTCAAGGAAAATCAAATGACGTTTAAACTAAAGACAACGAAATTCAGCATCTTGGAAAGATAGCAGAACGGGATTGAACATATCGGCGACAAACCTTCTCTAACAAAATTTGGGAAATCCTCAGGTACATTGTTTTCTCTCTGTATTCTCTTGTTTTGTTCTAGCAACCGCCGCTCATCAAAAGGACTTGTCCCCTTTGTCTTTCCAAAAGCAGCCAAAGCTGGAAACAAGCCCGTCGAAACCGATACTAATAGCATCAACCTTCGCCTCAAATTACTTTCATGGTTTAGTGGAAAATTATTCTGTTCCCTAACAACACATAATAAATCTCCTCAGAGAGAGTGTCGGAAAAAAATAAGGCAGTGACAACAAATAAAAGGCGGCCTGTTTGTCTAACATATAACCTGCCAGTTTCGATGTTTCGAGCAGTACAGCAGAAGACAGTCAGCTTTTTTCGAGAATATATTTTTTCCAATCGACAACTATCTGCAGAAGAAGACCCCCCCCCAACACTTCAGATACCATAAAACCTCGAGTATCACAATCCCAAACAATTCACCAAATAACATAGAAAATGCAAAACATTTTTCACAAAATGACTAAAGAGTCATCTCCATTGCATCATTGCCAACCAAATATCAAACTTAAGTGTGCACATAGAACTAAAACAGGGAGCGCTCGGTTGAGAACCTCCTAAAATTCGAAACCTTGAGAATCCAAATCTCACCATTAGATCATGATGCATCTTCGAATATGCATCTGACACGTGTCCCACTAGCAAAGTCAAACTTGGTGACTTTGACTTTGCATCAAATGCAACTTCGAATATGCACATGGTACACTTTGTCATGCATCAATGATACAACATTTAGAGGGTTCTTATTTCCTAAACTACAAAGCTCAATTTGAAAACCATTTGAAATTCATGCTGAAAATTCTTATTAGGGCACTTAAAAACAACCAACATGATGCAATTTGACACAGCAAATGAGTGTCAATCCTAAACTTTACTAAACATATGAATTGTGCAAAAAACAGAATAATCAAATGGACATATTTTCTGATACTTACAGTTGAATTTTGGAGCGAAAAGCGTACATGATGATGAGCAGGCGAGCATGGCTGTGATACCCAAAAAAAAAAAATTGAGTTTCTGCTAAGCTCTGAGATTTCTTCTACATCTCTGTAGAGTTGAACTTATCTTCATATTTACTTATCAAAAAAAAAAAAAAAACTTATCTTCATATTTACATAAGCACCCCTGAAGAGTTTCGTAATTACAGCAACTTACAATATAATAAAGGATTCAAAACGTAGCGTTCTGTAACATCTTGGAGATTTTTTTTTCTTTTTAAGTTTGTGTTTTAAAATTATTGTTATTTAAGTTTTAAGTTTTATAAATGTCCTATTTTTAATAAGACCGGTATCGAAAAAGACCTATATAATCATGTGGGGCTAAACTGTTGGGTTGACACATAATTGATTTTAATGAGACGGATGATTTTAATATGACCGACACTAACGGTGCCGATCTCAACACTAACACTCTCACTCAAAACATTATAACTTTAAAAAAAAAATTTATTGTGGGTTTACATCGTACAGATCAATAAAGCAATTACATACATAGTATGCTTCGAGTACACATATATTTCTAGGTCATTTGAAGCACATGTCACATAAAGGGCACCACCCCGGATTTGAACTTGATCTTGAAGGTCATCTGGCCTTTAACCCACGACTTGACACACACATCCATAGTAAAGTCATAGCGACTTGGAAAACCCACATAAATTATGGGAGGAAAATGTCATGGGTAGGGTTTGAACCCTCTATCTTATATACCTTGTGGATACGAGGTAGGAATTCAACCACTATACCACAACGTTGTTAGCAGTTACAACTTTAAAATTCAAACAGTAATGATTGATTCAGATTTGTTTGCTTATTTGGCGATTCTGATATAGTTTTGTCATCTTCAGTTTCAAAGAAAGAAAAATATTCATCAGATATGAATGTAAGCATTTTTAAGGTAAGATGTGCAAATATTGTCATTTTATATTCATCCTAAATCCTTACCAACCATTTCCCCAATTTACCTACATTATTATTTTTTATATATAGTTTTTTAATCGATAAAAGTTTTTGTGATTTCATTCTTTCTTTGCCCACCAATCAAATCTTACTTCCCTGATTCATTAGCACTATACAAATACATTAATCAATTCAATCAATTCCTAAGGACACTAATAATTCACAAACCTTAGTAGCTGAAAAATGGCTGAAGAAAACCAAGTTGAGATTCCAAAGGCCAACATGAGCTCTGATGAGATTGTCGATTCCGAAACTATGCTGGAAAACAATGAAGATGATGTTAAGATTGTTTGTCATAGCGACGATGATGATGACATTTCTCCGAGGGCTCATCGCATTCAAAAAATGCGGGAGGCAAAGGAGGAGAGGGAAAACAAAAGGTTTCGTCGTCAGCTCACTGATGACGAGATTCGTGATGACTTGGAGATTATGACTGGTAGCACGGTGCGGCTTAATAAGAGGCCGCAAAAAGTCATGACGAGGGGACAACAGTTAAAGTTGGAGGTCATTTTGCATACTTAAGTTTTATTTTCTCTTCGTATAAAGTCAAACTAATTCCATGATAGAAGGTATAATTCTTGATAGGCAAAATGAAACTAAAATAAAATAAAATAGATTAATTGTAGACAATATGAACAATAATAATCGTGCTTAATTAAACACGATTATTATGCGTTGTCCATTTGCATGGTAAGTGTTGTTTAAATTTGTAGTGTACGATTTATCGTGACGTCGTATCTGAGAGTTGTAGTTTTGTTGTTGTTGTATGTGTTTTGTTATGCAGATGAGAGTTCCTGGATCTCAATTGGAGGAGCTTTACAAACAGCAAGTTCTAAAGGAGAAGCCTCGCAAGAAGAGGGTAAAGAGACATTAATTTTCTATTAGCTTCGATCGTCTTTAAACTACTCTTAATTATTTTAAGACAGCTATAATGAGAGAAAAATGGATCTAATAACACAAAATTTGTTCATCCAATTTGTGGGAAGAGTGACTACGTATGGAGACACTATAACGTTAAGTTAAGTCTAATTAAGTTTTTCAACTATGATAGATGATATACATTATTTACGATAATCTACGTTGTATATATAGGAATTTTTTTAAATATAGTCTAGTTGGACGCAAAACTCGAGTTAGCTTAATACTCGTTGAAAACAGAGGTCGTTAACTAACGAGAATGAAAATAGAACAATAATTAAAGTTACGTAACGAACATAATTTTGTTTGTCTATTTGATAATTCAGACGATAATCTAACATTGAGTTAGCTTTTTTATACTAGTCATAATCTATGTTGTATATATAGGAAGAATACTAATCATAATCTAGTTGGACTCAAAACTCGAGTTAGCATATATAGACTAGCGTTGAAAACGACACTGAAGGAGGTTGTTAATTAACGGAAATGAAAATAGAACGATAATTAAAGTAACGTAAACCGAACATAATTTTTTTTGTCTATTTGATAATTAAATGAGACCGTAATTTACATTATACTTCATCAAAAGTGGTCAAATGCTTCACTTTTACACAGTTATTCATCTAAAGTGTCATTGATCTCCTTTATGTCTAATGGCTTGAAATTATTCATGTTTTGATGGCTGGCCGGCTAGCTTATGCATTTCTTATTCTTCATCGCGCGTGTCGTGTCAGGCAGATACGAATTAGTCTCTCTCTTTGTTGATAATTAAATTGCTAATGGCGCGCCATTTTCTGTTTCATGTCCAGGTAGCACAGTGGGGCTTGAAGTAAGATCTGTTGGTCCTCAAACTTATGTTGCTCTTGGGATCGACTTAAACGCGAATCGCTTGTTGTTTTAAGTTCACTTTAAACGTTTGAATTTGTGAAACTTGTTTAAATTGTGCTTGTTTATGCATTATGCATGTATGCCAAATTATGAAGCACTAACTTGATTACCGGATGAAAATAATTTGTTGTGGAGCAGGTATGCAACGTAGGACTTGCATGAAGTTAATTGGAATCAATTAGTGATGTGTAGTGTAGACATATTTGAAGCAAAAATTCATACAAGAAAACAAAAAATAGTAATATAAGTGATACTGTGGCAAGTGTTTAAGGAGAGGCCAAAGCTAACTAACGACCAAAGGATTTGACGGGGCATACTGATACCTGGTGGAATATTAGAGAAGTTAAGGGATCAAGTTGTATTTTGTGTTTAGCATAAAAGAATGATCGAGTTTTTTTAATTCAAAATGATCCATGGGAGTTTCAACATATCCAAAATAATTCATTTGAGTTTGAAATTTCTGCTTTGACCTGTTTTTAATAAAATCGGATTATGAGGATCCGGTTTTATGCGTTTTTAACAAAAACGGATCACCAATATTCGGTTTTATGTGCAAACGAGAACACGTGGAGTTCTCACATTCGAACGCCCTCTCGTTTGCATATAAAATCGGATCCCCATGATCCGATTTTGTTAAAACATGTCAAAACTGAAATATCACACTCAAATGAATCATTTTTTTATTCATCAAATGGATCAATTTGAATATATTAAAAATCAAATAGAACATTTTTAAAAAAAACTCTAAAAGAGTTGTAAATGAATAATTAGAAAGGTAATTAATGAAATTAGTAGTTTCGTAATCCCTCTTCTCCCTAATCCTAATGTCATTCTTTCTTCTCTCGATCTTCTCCTAATTCTTCAGTATATCATCTGAAATCATTGATGCGGCATATGTTACGTATCACATACTTTATACACTCAGCTCCACCATAACATACTTAAGACTTGGCTACTGCAATTTTAAACTCATTTTTTGCAATAGTCATTGTTCAGTTGCTACAGCAACTAAAATAACAGTTACTACACAAAAGTAGTCCGAAATTGCAGCAAATTGGTGGAGAGAGCTGTTGCACAAAATTAATCTGGAATTGGAAGCCTTACTCACAAGATGATTTTCAATGTAAACGTGTTAATTACTCCTCCTAGCTTGGTAGGGTAGTGGAAAGAAGTGTGCTAAAAGTCTTCATTGATTGGAATTTGGAAGTGTTTTCGCCTGCATTAAATGAAACAAATCATTACATGTCATCTATCTGTAATCTGTTTACTGTTCTCTATCAATTTGGAGGGATGCACTCGATTGAGACAAGATTGATAGAATGAGGCACGTGAGACACGATCTCGGCCTTCCATTGTGACACGTGGCGAAGTCACGTGAGTTGAGCCGTCATTTGCGTTCACACTATTATTGGTAGTGGGTTTACTATTTGGACACGTGGCGCGCCACAAATACACGTGGGGTTAGATGTGTGGCTCAGATCGTATCTCACGTATCTCATTCTAATTTTGATGCCTCATTTAATCGTTTCTCTCAACTTGGATATGTGTCATTTTAAGCTTAAAAAAACTTGAATATGTCTTTTTTTTCTCTTCAGAATATATGTTCTATCAAATTGAATCATATTCACTGTTCTAAATTTCATCTAGCCACACACTGCTTGCTTATGATGCTCTTTACACAGGTAATTACGGTGCTATCAATATTTCTCTATGGTATACACGTTGTGGACGTTTTTTAATATCAGTCAACCCGTCAGTTTTACTTTTTATTCATCGAGAGGTCAATGAATCAGCAGACAATTTTGCTCATTTTTCATGTGATTCTAAATGGAGTTGATCCAAGTTGAATTATTATCACATAATTCATATTTTACCCGGCTGTCTTTAAGTCCTTTCAGCTTTGTTGCTTTTCGAAGCTTATAAAAAAAATTCCCAGAATAATCCAATAAAAAAAAACTTAGAGTCATATTTCCCATAATAATTAAAAAAAACTTGAGTCATACACTTGTATTAACTAAATAATTTTTATTATATTAACATTCAGCCTCAAATTACTAGAGCCTCAAATTACAAATTTAATGGGTCACTTGCCATGCAAAACAGAAAAAAAGAAATCTCGAGTAAATTGGTTTATTTTCTTCTAAACTTCAGAAATTAATTTCTGTTTTTTTATATTTTTCACTGAAGATTTGTTTGTAATAACATCTAACAGCAAAGCATTATTAGTGTTTTACACTGAATTATGAGTTTTTAGTTCAATTAAAATATTGTTCGAGCGGACGCACCAATAATATTCTTATTGTCAGATATACTTTTACAAATAAAATGGAATCGATTTGCTCAAAGCCTCAAACTAAAAAAGTTGGAAAGAATTCGGAGAATTGAATACGAATTATATAGCAAAAAGTTAAAATTAATTTATACTTTTGGTTCAAAAAAAATTTATGTACGCCTTAACATCTTATTTATAGGCTTAAAACGGGCAAAAACGTTACTCTTTGCCGATTCTATTTGTCCCTTATCTTATATGTACCATGTCCACTAAACTTTAGGTTTGATAAGGCTCAACAAAAAAGAATCTTCCCAGCCCTCCTACCCTGCGCAATTATAGTATCCCCTACATACTCTACCATGCCCTATCTTTCCTTATCATATCATGTTCTTCCCTTCCATTTTAATCCAAATTTAAACTTTTATTTCAAATTACGCTTAAATTTACAATACACATATAAAGAATGTTGTATATTTCCATGTTTCTCTTAGTCGATTCTATTTAGTATTTTGTGTCTTCTCTTGTATGTATCCTGCCCACTAAACTTTAAGCTTATAAGGATCAACAAAAAAGAGTCTACCCTGCCCTCCTACCAAGCGCTCTTATACTATGCCCTATATACTCTATCATGCCCAACCTTCTCATTCCTTATTAAATCATGTTCTACCCTTCCCCTGTAATCAAAATTTTAAACTTTTACTTCAAATTAAGCTTAAATTTACAATACACGATCCTACTCTACCCTAATATTACCCAGCCTATGGATACGAATCGGGTGTATAAAAACTATTGTATCTTTCCATGATTTTACTAGGGGTGGGCGCGGTGTGGTTTGGTGCGGTTTAAGGGTAAACCCGCAACCGCACCACATTAACTGGTTTGTAAATTTTTCAAACCGTATTAGAAAAGTTAAAACCAAATATGCATCGCATCACTTTATTTGGTGCGGTGCGGTTTGGTTTAAAAACCGATTTTCAAAGTTGACATAAAAAAAAGAAGCACCCCTGACACTGGACTGTGCCCGACCCAAATAAAACAACACACACCTTGATTACATGGCTCACACACAAATAGTCAAATATTGATATAAATTATAAACACTAATCAGTTGAGTCCATAATTGAATTTCGAACAAACCAAAAATATTAGGAAGACAAGAAGTAACCTAAAATAAAGGATTATCAAAACCCTAAACATAAGAGCCAACCAAAATCCAATTAATTTTTGAACTAAAATACTTACCGATTCCATAATTCAAGAACGAAGACAAGAACAAGTTGATGACAATCGAGACCCGGCTTAGTTGCTTGGAGAAAAAGAAGATATGTTATGCGGAAGAAGTGAAGAACGAACAACTGACGGCGGAATGAAGAAATCAAATTCGAACGTTTTGTTTTTGTTTTTTTGGGCTTGGGTCTAAAATTATTATTTGTTTTGTTTTTATATGTAATAATTTTGAATTATTTAATTATATATGCGGTGCGGTTTAAAACGGGTGGTTTGAGATAAAGAATCGCTTCCGCACCGCTTTATTTGGTTGCGGAGCGGTTTTTAACAAACTGGTTTTTTCCAAAAACGGTGCGGTTAATCGAACACACTTTTACAGTGCGATGCGGATGATTTTTAAATTCGAACCGATTTTTACCCACCCCTCAATTTTACCATATATATACTGTTGATTAGATCAGGAAAAAATAATCATACTGTGTCCTTACTTATCCCAACTAATTGCTGCACTTGTTCATCTTCTTCTTCTCGCCCGTAACTCACTCACCAAACCCTAGTTGCTGATCCGTCCACCGGCGGGCGTTTGTCCTTCTGCCGTTAGGCTGTTTTTTTGGCTTCTGTCGTTCCCATGGCTGAGCGCCACCTCCCCTCTTCGCCGTTCGTTCTGGTCCGGTCGGTTCTCATCTCCCTGTCTCTATCGCCCTCTGTCCCGTTTTGTTTCTTCGGCCCTCTCTCTGGCCGGCTCTGGCGCTGTGCTGGCGTCGACCTGATGATGCTGCGGTGGCTCCGGTGCTGTGCTGGTGTCGGGCGGGTGCTGTGTGTTGAGGCGATCGACTGTGGATCGGTTGTGGTGGTGGGGTCTGCGGATGTTGGGGTGGGGTGGGCTTTCGGTAAGGTGGTGGGTTCGGTGGTGCTTGTGATGTGCTTTTGTTGCTGCAATTCGACAGTTCAGTTTGGGGGCGGAGGTGTCAGCGTCTTGCCGGTATTTTGTTTTGTGTTGCTAAGTGTCTCTTTTGTTTTTGGTCTTTCGTTGTAGTTTTTTTTCGCTTTAGTTGCTTAGTTTCTAGTTTGGTAGCGGTAGCGGTAGAAGTAGCTCTGGAGGTAGAGGTAGCGGTAGAAGTAGCTCTAGAGGTAGAGGTAGAGGTAGAGGTGTAGTTGTAGTTGTAGTGTTAGTTTGGTTGTACTTGTAGCCTTGACTGTTTTCCTGCCTTTGGTGGTCGGGTCTCCTCTCCTGGCGTGAGGCGAAGTGGAGCATCTCTTTGCTCCCGGCTAGTTAACTTGCTCTAGCTCTGAAGTCCTCTCTTTAGCCATTTCTGGCACTCAGGGGATCTTCTACCATTGTCTGAAACCTGGTTTTATTGCGTCTACAAGTGCAGCTTAGTTCCGCTTTCAAGGAATCTCGACCGGCGCTTTATTGAAATACTTCAGTTTGGCCGATTTAGCATGGATGGACTTCGGTGTGCTTCAAGACGTGGCGGTCACATCCAGCGATTGTCCTGCCTAGCGCAGCTTGGAGTGCGGTTTCTAATTTTTAATTTTTCTGTTCCTGTTGTTGTTAGTTTGTGGGATGCTGTGATTGTCCGATCACCTTTTCCGAGTCTTTATATGTCTTTTTACTTATAAAAAAAAATAAAAAAAATACTGTGTCCTTACTTTATCGTTTATCCTAAAAGACCAAAATTATCTTTACAGTTTACACAACCTAATGCCGACCGGCGTAATCTTACACCAGGTGGCTGTATCTGTATAGATGAAATCCGATCCCTTTTAACGAGAGTTTAATCTAGAAAACAGTGGTATTATCTACTGGGTCCCACCCTAAACATGCTGACATCACAAGCAAAAAAATACTACAAAAAAACCGGTATTAAAAAAAAGAAGGATCATGTCATGTCTATTTAATTCAAGTTTAAAACAAAGATACTCAAAGTCAAATAAAAACACTCGATCAAAAAATTTATTACACAAACTTTATAGCTTCCTCAGCACACTATCATAATCACACACATTAAATTTTTATAATAAAATGTTAGCAACTTAGTATAGGTTATACAAATATTTTTGAGAAAGGATATATAATTTAAATCATATAATAAAAGTCTCCCCAATTGGCCAATTAATGATTAAAAACAAATGTTTAAATAGAAAGAGAGAGAGAAAAGGACAAAAAAGATCGTTCCTGCCTTCGTGCAGCAAGCCCTAGCCCTGCAAATCCCTGCATTTCTATTGGCACTGTTTTACACAGTGCAGAGCTGCTACTACACACTCTCTCTCTCTCTATGCGCGCCGTTTCTCTTTTCTCGCATTTCATCATCATCGCTGCATTTTTTCATCTCTCTCACAATTCTCACTCTCCCCCCACATTTCCTTCAAATTCTCCAACCAGACAAAAAAAGAAAATCAAGCTCTAACGACGATGAAAATGGTGAGCTTCCGTTCCCGATCATCTCTCTACATTCTCTCCTTTCTGTTGAATTTATGCTCTGAATTTGATCGGTTCTCTGCGTTGTGTTGTCTTTGAAGCAGCAATTGACTGTAACAACCAACACGACGAAGAAGACGGTGCCGGAGTGGCTGGACCTCCTCCTCCGCGAGAATTTCTTCACTCCCTGCTCCGACCATCAATCCGCTAGGAAGAACGAGAAGAACGTCTTCTGCGTCGATTGCGCCTTCAGCCTCTGCTCACAGTGCTGCATCTCTCACTCATCCCATCGCCTTCTCCAGGTCATCCCCAATTTCTAACCCGTCGATTCATTTCGTTTTCTAACACTTCATTTCTCCTCCAGGTTCGACGCAACGTTTACCATGACGTCATCCGTCTCGACGACGCCGAGAAGCTTCTCGACTGCTCCCACATCCAGGTCTCTAAAATTGTTTATTTGTAATTTTACCTGTTTTCAATTTCGTCCATAAATTTCAACTGCTCCCACGTCCAGACTCTAAAATTGTTAAATTGTAATTTTCATCTTTTCAATTTCGTCCGCTGCTAAATTTTCGACGCTATGATGTGATTCTCGCAGTCGTACACTAGCAACGGAGCGAAGGTGTTGTTCCTCAACCAGAGACCGACCAACCGGCCCCACACCGACTCAGGAAACATCTGCGGCGGCTGCGATCGTGTCCTCCAACATCCATTTTTCTTCTGCTCCATCTCCTGCAAGGTCTGAATAGCAGTTTCTCTGTATTTCAAATTTTTCGTAATTTACGAATTTCGTCATCGCTGTGGTTGCAGGTTGATCATATTTTAACTAACGAAGGAATCGAAGCGCTGTTCAACCATCTCCGCCGCTGCGACTTCATCCCGTTCCCCGACGTCGCTCATTTCGGCGGCGGACAATTGACGCCTGACTCGGTTCTCGAGCCGTTGTCTAATTCGGTTTCGGTCCTGTCGTCTTCCAACTCGAGTGGACCGAACGCCGTCGTTTCGAAACTCGCAACTGCTATAGCGTCCACAGCCACAACGGTCCTGCCTTTCCCTCGAAAGAAACGGACCCCCAAGTTAACTATCCGGGTCGACCCGGTTGTTTCAAACGGGTCATCCGATGGATCGGGTGGCGATATGCATCACATAAATAAACGGAGGAAGAGAAGGCCGCAGAGGTCGCCTTTGGTCTGACTTTCGAAAAGGACAAAAATTAGGGGTGATGTGAGGTGGTGATATTCTGGGTGGGCATGTCTGTCTGTGTGCCTTTCTCTGTTAGTGAAAATGCTGGGAATGAAAAGTTGCAGCAGGGCTGTAATTTTGTCTGTTAATGAGATTTGCGTAGAGGACTGCTTTTATTTATTTATTTATATGCCAAAATATAAATATGAATAGCGTTTAGCATATGAGTAGAATGTAATGTACGTACCTCTGACTTTTATCAAACATGTCTGTGCCTATCTACATTTGTTGATAGTGTAGTTAATTGTTATTGGAATGAGATCTTTGTTTTCGGGATACGGTTGGGTTTTGTTAATGCTCGAGTAATGGTAGTATGTGATTGATTTGGGACAACACGGTATTTTTGTTCGATTGAGGCGTGATAGCTAAGTATAATGTTTATTTAAACTGATATTTCTTGGAATAAGATGTTATGCACTTTATTTCTACATAACGGGGATAAGAAGATGCTGTAAGTATAAATTTTACCAGATTTTGAAATTGAATATTTATATCGGAGAATATACTGGGCTTTCTAGAATAATGAATGTAAGTATAATTTTTCTATTTTATCCGTATTAGAACATGTGTAACATTTACTGTAAAGAAAACATGTTATTTTCACTTTTATTTTGAATTTATTTTTGAGCAACATATCTTTTCTCACATGCAACTGTAAAAGTGTTTCTTTTTTTCTTCTCTTTTTTCTTAAAGAGGGATTGTTAGACCATCCTCCCACCAATGACCATATGAGTTCATTAAAAATAGTGTGTGGGAATGGTCATTGGTGGATGACCAGAAAAAGTTAGTAACCACATGACCAATTATAAGATTTGGTCATCGGAATCGGGAATGAGTCACATATCTCATTAGTAGTGTTTAATTGTAAATTTATAAGATTTTATCTTACCGATTGTAAATTAAAAAATACAAAAAAGATTATTAATGTTTATCATATTTTGAGATCTATAAATAGACATGTATTTTGATATATTTTCGTCCACTTTTTAATAAAATTTAGATGAACATTTATAATTATACTGTAATAAATATGATAAACTTTTTTTTTGGTTGGTCATTGATGGAATACATATATGATCACATGATTAATAAAGATATAAAAAAAGATTTTGGTTATTAGAGAAAAAGTGATAAGGAGAGGAGAATGACCAAATGTTGTGTCATTGTGTACATGGTGATGACTAAACCCAAACTTGCAATCAATCGCTTTTTCTACTTTTTTTGTCTCCTACTTTAAAATTTTGATCATGCCTCATATTTAAATTTTTTTCTTAATAAGGATAATTTGAAAAACAATTTACACTTTTTAATTTTAAGCACAACAAGTCATCAAACTAGTGCTCCGATTATTAAAGTGTTTTGATCAACACATCTCGCGTGTCGAGTTCAATTTTTGATAACCAAACTAATATATTTTGTTATTTCATTTACTTCTATTAATCCCCTAAAATATGCTGATTTTGTATAGGTAATCGATAAAAAATATATTTTGAAGGACAATAAAGACTTTATCATAATTTTACACAATTCCAAATGGGTCAAATGCACTGCAGGGACATGAATCGCATAAATGAAATTAGAAGCGCAAAGTGAACAAACATGAGAAAACAACAAGGCCCGAGGTGAGCATTTTGGTGAAATGTAAGAAAAGATGGGCAGACAGACACTGCAACAGATAGCCACAGATGCTGCTGATTAGGCCTTCCGTCACTGACACATTTCACTTCTTCTTCACCATTTGCTGCTGCTGCTGCTACCTTTTGTACTATCAGGCTATGGCTATCAGCCATTTCCTCTATTTTGTTTTAATATAATTCCATAAGCGTTGTATTTTTTTTATTTTACAATCAAATTATTATTAATTGATTTAAAAATAATTTTTTTTTGATGTGGGGATTTAAAAATATATTTGAGATAAAGGATCGTTAGGTTAAAGTATTAAAATTATATAGTTTTCAGAATTGCCTGGGCCTGGGGCATGGAATGGCTTCCTTTACCATAAATGTGTCTACCACCTACATGGACAAAAGATGCAACAAACTACAATCCGAAGACAATTGACAGTTATGTGCGTAGTATGTTTGGGAACAAGAAATCCTACATAACTAAAATAGGACTATCTTTAGTGGTTTTTTTTAAAAACCAAACAAACATAATTTCTATTCCGAAGCTTCAATGCAATGGAATCTCAGAATTAAACATCTTCTCAGCTATTTTGAGAGCCAGTATATTACAAGAAACAGCGTACATGCAGCAATAACTGCAGACAGGATGAGGGTATCTCTTGATCGTTTTCTTCTGATTGCACCTGCAAAAGACCCGTTATAACGTAAACAGTCAAGTAACCACATCAGGGACATAAAGAAATTTGTATTTATTTGGTACCCAGTAAGCCACGAATAATTGGGAATTTGTCGCTCAGCAGCTTTACTTTCCCCTGGACATCTCCAAATAAGGCTCTTTGAGATCCTAAGACCGATCTTGTGGTCTGGGCTTGGTTTATCACGTCATCCATCTGAATTAACAGAGTTTAAGGTTACGTAAAATTATATAATATATAGTGAATCTTTACTGGCATGACCTTCATAAGATGATTCACATTTTTTCTGTTGCAATGCATCCTACTTGAAGAATTAAAATTTTTTTTAACTGTTTTAAAAAGCATCTCTATAACTCATGCCGCCACATTTCCTTAGTCTATCCACAGCGAATAGGTGGTCATTTAGAATAAGCATTATTTTTTTTTATCATTGTTAGTGTTAGCAATGGGTCACTGCACATATCGGCTGAGAAAATATAAATGCAGGCAGTGGCAATGTCTCCAAGACTTGTCGAGTTGTTTGAGACGTAAAACAAAAAGTTATACGTTTAAGAATAACCCGATTTCATATTGGAAGAAAACAAACTCAACAAAACTGAATATATTTGTACTTCACAGTTCACTTGTATGAGAAGTAGAGCCAACGTGGGTAAGACTTACATGAGAGATGCTACCATGGATAGTGGCTCTCTCTCGTAGCAATTGCATTCTAGGAGACGTACTTCCTGATGCCTATGAAAGCCCAATATTTCAGAACTGCATTGGCACATTAACACCAACGAGGATAGGAAAAATGAATGTATACGTATTCAGGATAAAAATCCACTCACCTTGTACTCGCTTATATCATCTCGGACAGAACTAAGAAGATCTGCATGTTCTCGCATCGAGTTTATGTTTCCCTTGATACGCCGGAATTCCTAAAGAAAAATATAGATGAACCATTTCCAGTTAGTGGCCTGCTTTTAAAGTCTCTCGTAGAGGCTTCATAGAGGAGCATTAGAAAAGATTAAGAACCTGGGTAAATTCATGAAGAATGTCGCGGTGCCTTGCTAGCTTCTGGGTCACAGAAGTTGTGGCTGAAGCAGAAGCAGCACATCGGCTCATAGAGTCATTAATATCCAGTAGTTTCTCTAGTAAAGACTGAATTTCCATTTCCATTGACTTCCATGACCTATTGGATCCCACAGTTGGAGATCCAGTATCAGCATAACCTGTAATTACCACAACCAAATATCAACATGTTCTACTTATCATTCAAGATAATCCAAAAGATATAAATATTGAATACTACATTTACTGTTTATACATAATCGCATAGCATACTATAATAACCCACCAAACAGATGACTAAATCTATCAGAGTGAAACCTGGTTGGATTTATATGCACTGAATAAATGATAGTATAATAAAATAGAGTAATCGACCAGTCATCAGTTTTTCTAATAATGTCTTATTTCTTCTGTTCTACCACTCAAAATGTTCGTTCATGCTACGAGATCACCAAAAAAACATCCAGTTAACTGTTAAAGTGATTCAAAACAGAAAGAATGTTCATTATAGAGAAACACAACAGGTGAAGACAAAAAAAATGGCCGATACAAGTCTAGGGTTTTTAAAAGAAAAATACATATCAAATCAAATTTTTCCATCCATTCTCAATCAATGTAAATTGTAAACGCAGAAACGCGAATAATTTACGGAAACGGAATTCAAATCTGACCTCCTTGGTGCGTGAATCTCGAGCCAATCTTGCCATAAGAAGAAAGCTTAACGTCGAGATCACCTTCGATCTTCCTGGCCTCCCTCCGCAACTCCTCCCAACCCGATTCCTGCAGGTCCAGACTGGGATCGCCCATGCTCATATCATGCTTTAGATCCAAAATTTCACTCACTTTTTGGAAATGATCCGACCTGAATCGAGTGACGCAGACGACGGTGAGTTCCAATCGCTACGATCGTATTCGTAGTGTAGAGTCAGCGACCGTGAGAAAGAGAACAACTCGAGCTTCGTCGATCTTGCTTGGTACAAAGATCTGAGTGAGCGCGTAATGAACACGCTCATTTTGGGCTCACGTGGAGTCAATGGGCTTTCATTGAGGCCCAATAAAAGATCCGTGAATAATTTCTTATGCTTTCCATTTTTTCTATCCAAATCAAATTAAATGTTTTTATTATTTATGATGCCAACAGGCTAGGCTATACAACGACAGAGCAAAGCTAAAGAAATTGGACAAGATTAGGTTTTTTTTTGGGAACAAACTAAAAATTAATTTTGATCGAAAGAAAGAAATTTTTTTATAAAAAAATTTTGATCCCAAAAGAGAAAAAGAGCCTCACTTTGATTTAAAAAAAATGGTCCTCTAAATTAATAATGTACGTATTTTTTTTATATACCAGAGGAATTTATTCAGTACATTGCATCCAGATCCAAGCTGCAAAGATAATGTCAAGTATAAATTGGTGCACAAAACCTACATAATTTTGCTTCCTGCAATACCTGTTATGTATCTACGTCGGGGCCAGGATATGCCGGTAGGCTCATAATCCTTTTGTCCAGGACAGGTCCTCCAACTGTGAAATGGTACAAGCTCTGGAATTTTGATCCACTCAAGCCTAGAATTTCATGCACTGCAAAACACAATTTAATAGTCAAGAAAACTGCGGTCGAGGACGCAGAAAAATTTAATGGAAAGTATGTTTGAGAGATAATGTACCGGCATCGTCAAAGAAGCATCCGATCCCAGTGGCGGAAATGCCAACTGAATGTGCTTCTAGGTATAAAACCTGACCTAGTACTCCAGTCTCCCAAAACAACCTCGGATACATCCAAACACCTTTCTCAAGCAATGAGGGCTCAAAATGAGCTACCATACCCAGGCTAAAGCAACCATCGCCAGCTATGTCCTACAGAAAGAAGGAACTTTATTAGCTGAGCAGCAAAAGTGATATTGTTTAGCATGGCAAATTTTATAAATTTATGCCATCAGCGGAGTACTATGAATTAGATTAAGTTTAAAACTTTTGGAGGAGCACGATCATAAGATACCTGGTGGCATGATATCCGTTTAGCAAGAACCTGAAGATCACCCCTAGCAAGTTCATACAAAGGGAGATCCTCAGGGCAGCCGTCGGGTTTCACCCACTTAAAATCCGGTCGGGTACTTTTCTTAAGCTCGTCAAACTGTACCTCATTTCTAACCAAAAAGTACAATCCCTTGGGAAGTCCTGATACTCGATGAACAAACAACACAGCGTGAACCTCCGCATCCCAAGAAAGAGAACGAAACGGCAAAGCACACGGTTTCCCTTGTTTCTCGCCATTTTCACACACCCCGGTTGGCAGACAGTGTAATAGAATTTGATAAAACGTGTCCCGCTCCATCAAATGAACTCCATCCATATCAACTGCGCTCCTCCTTGTCCTAACCACTTCTCTGACCGTAAGCCCCTTGTAAGAATTCTCGCTAAGTTGCTTGCTTTTTCTAAACGGAGTAACAGAAACTCGGTCCACAATCACTAACGGCTTCTTCACATTCTCAGAAGTTGTATATATCATATCCCAGCAAATATGCTCTTTGCTGAGAATATTTGGCTTGCCCTTCCACTCCAACTCCGGAAATTGCGCAATTGCCTCACTCAGTTTCGCATAGTCAACATCAAAATCCGTAGTTCCATTAGGAAACAAGAGAAGAACGCAATCAGGATGCTCAAACTCCATTTCTGGAAAACTCCCTTTTACAGGCTTAGATGGAATCTTAAACTCATTGTAATTATGCAAACCCATCAACCTCTCCAAATCCTTAAACCCTAATCCATCCAACATCTTCGCATCCCAACCGAGCTCCGCAGCAGCCATCGAGACAGCAGCAATCGCATGCCCCACGTCATGATTGCAATACCTAAAAGCCCTTTCCCCATACTTCCAAGCTTCCCGCCAAAATATAGAAGACATCCCAACAAGAAAAGAATTCTCCGGGAATAAATTGGGGAAAAATCCAGAAGGAATTTCAGCCCTAATTTCCAACGCATGCTCCTTCGGTGCGTAATGCGCTACAAAAGCAGATTCATAAATGTTACCGATCCTCGGAGCGATGATGTAACACTCGGTCGGGTGTAAATTCCCGCTGCTAGGGTTTACTCTAAGCGACCAGGTTGAGTAGCCAGTACTCTTCCACGCCGACAAAGCGAGCGAATCGTAAAAAAGCTGAGAAATCGTCGCTATACAAATCGGTTTCGGGCTAGGAAATGAGCTGAACAGCGAAGAATACAACGGAGCATCTTCGTCTAACGAAGCTGATTTTTTAAGCGCTGATGGATGCTGCAGAGGTACAAGCGTGGCTGATTCGTAGCGGCGGAAGGGATTCGGCTGGTTCGCCCAATCAAGTCCGCGCGGACCTCGTGCGTAGTTGGTGAACGAATGCTTCGTTTGGTTGTGGTATTTCACAACTTGTTCAAGTAGCTTCTGCTTTTCCGCGTTTTCGGTTGAGCCGGTCGGAGTTGAGGAGGAGGAGAAAGCCATGACAAGATTCGGAGATTTCGTAGCTCGGATTACAGTCGGTGGTCGCCGGGAGCGGGTGGCGGGCGAAGGAAGAGGACGAGCTAAACGGTGTCGTTTTGAAAGCAATGCGCAGCTTCCGCTGTATCGGATTGCTGCCATGATCTTCTCGATCCCTCGCGTCGAACTCTTCCGCAGGTTCTAGAGGTTATGTGAATGGGCCTATTTGATGGGCCGAATCGGCAATCATACCTTCAATTTTTTTTCGTAACTTTTCTAAAATTTATGTATTAATCTCAATAACTTCCATTATTTATCTGTATTTTGAATAAAGAAATAAAGCAATAATTTAATATAAAAATGGCCTATTATTACGGTATTACCTTGTTATAATTTAAAATTTTCCAGGATAATGCTTTTGTAGTAACTACTTTAAACCGTATTAATTATCTTCAATTTAATACATTTATGTGCCTAATTGGGAAAGCTGCTGGACGAAGTGATTGGTTTTGTATACAAAAGGTGGCTTGATATTTTGTGCTTCTTCAAATCATCGCTTCATCTTCTCGCCATCGTCACATTTCTCAGGTATGGAATCTGCAAATCCTTCGACCTTCATCTTCTTTTGTTTCATCGTTTTGGTATGTGTTTTGAGAGGTAATTGAGTGGAGGAGCGGCTCGGCTGGATGATGAAGGTCTACTGTATCGTTGTTTTTGCAGTGAAGTGCACGATTAGTTGTTGTTCTATGTGTGATTTGGTTGGTTTGTTATCATTTGGGATACGGAAATTAAAACTGCATACTTGATGAAAAAAAAAAGGAACCACTGGTGTTGGAGATTTTTACATGTCTAGACTCTGGAATGATTTAGAATTTAAGAGGCGTCTTAGAGAAATTAATTGATGAGAATCTCACTTATGTGCGTGTGAAAAGGTGGTGGTGGTGGTGGTCATTTTTGTTTTGAACTCTTTGTTTAAAAGAAACTGAAATACATGAGGAACTAGATTTTGAAAGGAAATTAGGTTTGTTCATGATCAGTGAACCTTATTGTCTGTTAGGTAAAATTATTTATCAAGGGTGTGCATACTTGCTAACCCGTATGAACACTAATTATTGCTAAGGAAGAGCAGATTTTATGATGAAAATAAGACTGAACTCACGGTATATATGGAGAAAACATCATCTGTCAAAACTGGGTAGGATGTGACTAGACTTCTAAGATCAGTGTGTTGGCAGCAGTGGATTTTTTCTGTAGTTTTTTTCCCAAGAATTGTTTATTGAAGATTAAGAAAGATC
This sequence comes from Rhodiola chrysanthemifolia, assembly GCA_033675395.1. Taxonomy (NCBI): domain Eukaryota; kingdom Viridiplantae; phylum Streptophyta; class Magnoliopsida; order Saxifragales; family Crassulaceae; genus Rhodiola; species Rhodiola chrysanthemifolia. The sequence continues at coordinate 4,821,644 of CM066207.1, forward strand.
TTATTTTGTATTTTCGGAAGTCATTTTTTTTGCATGCATTAATGTGGAAAGATTTGTAATCTTGAAAAATCTCTTGTTGTTAGTTTAGACATTTATATGTTTGCAGGCATGAAGAACATTTGGAGAAGGGGAATCCATCACTTTCCGAATCTGAATGCTCCAAATGTCCCAAAGGAATTGATAGAGAAGGGCCAACAACGTGTCATAGATGCTTCACTTACACTTATTCGTGAAAGAGCAAAGTTGAAGGTTGGCCTCTCCTTTTTCCATCGTAGTTCTAAATTTTTTTTGCTGAGTGTGGAGCAGCTTGTATATTTTCGTGTGTTAATTTTGACCTATCTAGTGCTCCCTTGATTGTAGTTTCATGTGGTGAGATCATAGCATGCCAAACTTTTCTATCATTCCTTCTTCCCGCCACTTAATTATGATAGGCTAGTTTGGACATAACCTAAGGTTATTGATTTGCAGGGTGAGCTCGTAAGAGCTCTTGGAGGTGCTGCGGCATCATCCTCTTTGCTTGGTGTTCCTTTGGGGCACAACTCGTCATTTCTTCAGGGGCCAGCTTTTGCTCCTCCACGGATCAGGGAGGCAATTTGGTGTGGTAGCACAAATGCCACAACTGAAGTAGGTAATTTTGCATCACAACTATCCTTTCTCTGGTAATCTGGAAAATGAATGCATCATTCTCTTTCCAACCAGTTATCATTGAACAAGATTTATATGATGTTCGCTAATTGGTCTGATGGAACCAACAGGTTTCATTCCATGATCACTCCTAGCAGCAAAGTGTATGCACATTTTCAATTTGTTTTGTACACACTCATAGGGTTCATGGTTTTTTTTCCTTCGATTTTTGAGTAAGATCATATGCACCTTTATGCAACGTGGTTTCTATTCATAACTCACAACTCATACTCATGTCTCATAGTGACATTAGAAATATAGGAATGAAACACTGATTTGCTTCTGGTCAATCAAAAAACTTATATTCTCTATTTTTCATGTCTTTTTACTGCTAATTAGTCCCTCTTCGATCAATCCGTCTCAGCTATTGATAGTTTGACCACAGAACACTGAAGTTAAGTTTGGGCTGGTGTAGGCAAGGAGTTAAATGACCCAAGAGTTCTAACAGATGTTGGTGATATCCCTGTCCAAGAGCTGCGGGATTGTGGTGTAGAAGATGAGAGGCTGATGAAAATTATAACTGAGTCAGTCAAGCTGGTGATGGATGAAGTAAACTCTCTCAAACTTAATATCCAAACAAAAACAACTCGTATAATAGTTTAGTTAATACCCTTTGTTATCTCCCATGACAACATCTTACTTTTAAAGCCATCATGCTGTAACTTTTCATTCCCAGGCTCCACTGCGCCCATTGGTTCTTGGTGGTGATCATTCAATATCCTTCCCTGTGGTCAGAGCGGTTTCTGAAAAGCTTGGCGGACCTGTGGACATTCTTCATCTCGATGCACACCCTGATATCTATCATGAATTTGAGGGAAATAAGTTTTCGCATGCTTCTTCTTTCGCCAGAATTATGGAGGGTGGATATGCGCGAAGGCTTCTGCAGGTCATTCCTTGTGTCTATTCTTATCCTGTGGTTTGTCCTAGATAACATTCTTAAGTGATTTAAGTGGCTCAGTTGTCAGTTATTTAGAATTTGACGACAGTGGCATAGTCATATTATTCTAACCTCTCTGGTGATGTTTACATATTATAGTATAACATGTTAATCAACTGGCTCCAGAATACAGTAAAATTTGAATTTAGTACAAATCCGTTTTTTTTGGGGATGGTATAGTTAATTTCATTTGTTATGTCCTTCCTGACATCTGAAGGAAATGTAAAATAAAATTAGTGACAGCCGATTCAAGAAATAGCGAAGTTAGTTATAGAGGTGTCATGTAGATGAACATATATTCTTTGCATTTGTGGCCACTCTTATGTTTATAATATTCCATTCTGAGTACTGTTATTTCTTATGTAACATACTATCAACTGTATATTAGTAAGGTAATGTTGTTAGTGTCACTCATGGTATATTTTGGTGTGCGCTTCTGATTATATTTTGAAAAATGTGTTCATTGACTTTTGTTTAACCCTGTTATAACTTGTAATCATATTAATGTTGGATGTGATGTTTAGGTTGGCATTCGGTCCATTACTAGTGAAGGGCGCGAACAGGGGAAAAAGTATGGTGTGGAGCAGTATGAAATGCGAACATTTTCAAAAGACAGACACTTCCTAGAAAACTTGGTTTGTTATCTTTCTCTCCCTATCACACTGTAATTTCTGCTGTAACTCTTTGTATCCATGTCGAGAATTAAACAACAGATTTTTGAGCCCACTTCTATTTATCGATCTGGATAACTATTGGAAAGTGACGTCCTTTATGTTTAGACTGATTTTGTGCCAAATGGTATACGTTCTGCTTGAGATGATTAATTAGTACAAATCTAAATATTGGTATTTTGCAATGACGAGTTCAGAATTCCTTATGTTGTGTATATGGAGGGTGGAAGATTGATTCAGTATTGGTGATATCATGACATCCTAGTGCAAAAATATAGGACGCTCACAAGTTGATTTCTGGTTCACAGTTAGGATTCTTATACAGTGATCTCCTTTGTCTGCAGCAATTAGGCGAAGGTGTGAAAGGTGTGTATATCTCTGTAGACGTGGACTGCCTAGACCCTGCATTTGCTCCTGGAGTTTCACACATTGAGCCAGGAGGTCTCTCATTCCGTGATGTTCTCAACATACTTCACAACCTCAAAGGTGACATTGTGGCTGCAGATGTGGTGGAGTTCAATCCCCAGCGTGACACTGTGGATGGCATGACGGCTATGGTTGCAGCTAAGCTAGTTAGAGAACTAACAGCAAAAATATCAAGATAAATGCCGTTTTGGAATCTCATCAGCTTGCGCTACAATCACAAAAGCACTCAACAATACCCCTATGCATGAGTGTTGTAATGTAATAAAATTATCAAACTTGAAGGCAGCACATTGAAACAAGGCTAATAAGTATTCTGGATTAATTGTTTTCTACTTTAAGAATTGGCAAGTATTCAGAACTGGCCGCTTGTGAAATTTACTATTTTGTTGTGGATATTCCCTAGTCTATGTCATATTCCATACTTGAATACACCTACCCTCATAAAAAAAATCACCCATTTTTCTACCCTTCTACTTTATTTCCAAAATATGACTGAAATTTTGATCCTTCGTTTGTGAAGATCAGTTTATATACACCCGATACGAACCGTTATAAGCCTACTGATTCAACTGTCTTTTATGCTAAAATGAGAAAAAACCATACATAGGAAGGATGTTACATCAATAGAAATTCAAAAATGAAATCAAAAAGAGTATCTAACAAAACGCCAGCGTACTTTCTTTGTTTTCATCCACCACCAAACAAAACAAGCCACCAACTCAAACAGCAAAACATCTCCACACCAACACCAACATACACATTCACAATCAACGGCTTAGATATCCCCTTCCCCAAGTATCCAACGGCTGCACGTGCCTCTCACCTGTTCGCTCACTCGACGAGTCGTTCAAAGCGTTGTTTGGTGGCTTCCTCCGTCTATTTCTCTGCTTATATTTAAACTCTCTCTCTCTCTCAGTCAATCCTCACTTCGTAAACATCGATCTCGCTACTGATCATCCGCCGCCGCTGACGTCACCAACAACCAAACTATGGCCGCATCCACTTCCTCCCTCACTCTCTCCCAAGCTCTATTCTCCAACGCCACCTCCGATCGCGCATCACTCGCTGCCACCTCCGTCTCCGTCCCGTCATTCTCCGCTCGCAAATCCATTTCCTCCTTCAAGGCGTCCCGCCGACTCGGCGTCTCCTCATCTCGCCGGATCGCGTCGCCCGTGATCCGATCTCAGGCTGTTGAAGCGATCGAGAAGACGACCGAGACTAGCTTGGTTGATAAATCGGTCAACACGATTAGGTTTTTGGCTATAGATGCGGTCGAGAAGGCTAACTCTGGACATCCTGGTTTGCCTATGGGATGTGCGCCGATAGGACATGTGTTGTACGATGAGGTGATGAGGTATAATCCCAAGAATCCTTACTGGTTTAATCGCGATCGCTTCGTTTTGTCAGCCGGACATGGATGCATGCTTCAGTACGCTCTTCTTCATATTGCTGGTTATGACAGCGTCAAGGTCTGTTCTGATGTCCATTTCACTTTCCCTGATTGTTTTATTTGTGTTTTTTCTATGAGTGCTTAATTATATGACCAGATTTGACTAGCTAGCTTGTTTGTATCTGTTGTGTATATTGATGTCATTTTTAGTATACAAGTTTAATGTTTGCTGATATGAGTCTGAAATGCTTTCAGTTGAGCTAATACACTGCCAATAGGCATTTGATTTATATCATTGGTCTTTATTATTTTCAAACCTAAAATGTTAATGTATTACTTTGTTTTTTTTTTTGAAATAAATGTATTACTTTGTTAGTTGACAACTTTTTAGCTTTTTTTTTGGAAAATGTATAATACAGTAGTTGTCATTTAATAGCTTAGTTATCCAACAGGAAGAGGATTTGAAGAACTTCCGCCAGTGGGGAAGCAAAACACCAGGACACCCGGAGAACTTTGAGACACCTGGCATCGAAGTTACTACTGGTTTGCATTTTGACTCAGAAATTTGGATCTCTTTAAATAAGTATTCGGTGGATGATGTCAAATTGTCTATGTAGGTCCCCTTGGACAGGGCATTGCTAATGCGGTTGGTTTGGCTCTTGCTGAGAAGCACTTGGCAGCAAGATACAACAAACCAGCCAGTGAGATTGTGGACCACTACACGTAAACTCACTTTTAGCCACCTTAATTTGGATTTTACTAGTTCACATTATTTGTGCCTAATTGAGGTTCCTCTTGGTTTCAGCTATGCTATTTTGGGGGATGGTTGCCAAATGGAGGGTATTACTAACGAGGCTTGTTCGCTTGCTGCTCACTGGGGGCTAGGGAAATTGATTGCATTCTACGACGATAATCACATCTCGATTGATGGCGACACTGAGATTGCATTCACTGAAAATGTGGATGCTCGCTTTGAGGCTCTTGGATGGCATGTCATATGGGTAAAGAATGGAAACACTGGTTATGATGAGATTCGGGCAGCCATCAAAGAAGCCAAGGCTGTTACTGACAGACCTACTTTGATCAAGGTTACATACTTTTATCTTTCATGTTTCTGGCAAATTTGGGTGGTTTAACTGACATTACTCTTCACTATTAAAAAGAAGAAGAAAAAAACTGACATTAATCTAGTCTTAGCAATTATCTTTATCGGACTTCCAAACTCATTTGAACATGGTCCCTTAAAACTAACTTTGAGTCTGTAAGATTAATTTAGATATTGAGGTACATCCTCTAACTGAATATGTTTTTGCGAAGATTTACAGACTTTGTTGCTGGGGTGCCTTTTATAAAGGGTGTTATAATAGTGTTTTTAGCTGTTGATTATTCTGCATGCTCACAGGTAACAACAACTATTGGTTTTGGGTCCCCAAACAAGGCAAACTCATACAGCGTGCATGGGAGTGCTCTGGGTGCTAAGGAAGTAGATGCCACTAGGCAGAATCTTGGGTGGCCACATGAGCCATTCCACGTGCCAGAGGATGTGAAAAAGTGAGAGTTATATAGTCTACGATTTGTTAAATTTTCTTCTACTAAAAATGTATTGATCTTGATCACTAACTTGTAATTTTATGTTCCTAGGCACTGGAGTCGCCATGCTTCTGAGGGTGCGGCTCTTGAAGCTGAATGGAATGCTAAATTTGCTGAATATGAGAAGAAATATGCCGCAGAAGCTGCAGAGCTGAAGTCTATCATCGAGGGCACATTACCTTCTGACTGGGAGAAAGCTCTTCCGGTGAGTATAACATTTTCTTTGTGGTTGTTGTCTTTGTCTTTTTCTTGCCCTTCGTCTTCTTATTTTGGTTCTTGGCTACATATTGATATTTTGTAATAGGGAAGCTTCTCAAGTTTCCTTGCAGTCAGTGCCTCGAATATTATTTTCTCGGCTAGTCAATATGTCAACTTATTAACTCGTGTCGAATTCTTTGAATTAATATGATGATGCTCTGCTGCATGTTTACAGAGATACACTCCAGAGATCCCTGGTGATGCCACCAGAAATTTGTCTCAGGCGAATCTGAATGCCCTTGCGAAAGTTGTCCCTGGATTTATTGGTGGTAGTGCTGACCTTGCTTCGTCCAACATGACATTGCTGAAGATGTTCGGTGACTTCCAAAAGGAGACTCCAGAAGAACGCAATATCAGGTTTGGTGTTCGAGAGCATGCAATGGGAGCCATCTGCAATGGTATTGCTCTGCACACCCCAGGTCTGATCCCCTACTGTGCGACGTTCTTTGTTTTCACTGACTACATGAGAGCAGCGATGAGACTTTCCGCCTTGTCTGGAGCTGGTGTTATCTATGTGATGACTCATGATTCCATTGGACTTGGAGAGGATGGACCAACACATCAACCAATTGAGCATCTGGCAAGTTTTCGAGCCATGCCCAACATCCTGATGCTCCGCCCAGCTGATGGTAATGAAACTGCTGGATCATACAGAGTGGCTATCCTCAACAGGAAGAGACCCTCAGTCCTTGCTTTATCTCGTCAAAAGCTTCCCAATCTTCCTGGCACATCGATTGAGGGAGTCGAGAAAGGTGGGTACACTATCTCCGACAACTCAACTGATAATAAGCCAGATGTCATCCTGATTGGAACTGGTTCAGAACTAGAAATAGTCGCTAAAGCTGCTGATGAACTCAGAAAGGAAGGAAAGGCAGTTAGAGTCGTTTCCTTTGTTTCATGGGAGCTTTTTGATGACCAAACAGAGGCTTATAAGGAAAGTGTCTTGCCGGCAGCTGTGACTGCCAGAGTAAGCATTGAAGCTGGATCCACATTTGGGTGGCATAAAATTGTGGGATCAGCAGGAAAGGCTATCGGCATTGACAGTTTTGGTGCAAGTGCCCCTGCTGGTAAACTGTACAAGGAGTTCGGTCTTACGGTGGATGCGGTGAAAGCGGCAGCCAAATCCTTTTTCTGAAGCCAATGCATGATCAACTTTTTGTTTACATTTGAAGTGAAACTCATTTTGAGCCTGCTTTTTGTCTGGTATTTCCTTCTTCTGTCACCACGTCGGCAGCAAGTGTTAGAGGATATTAGATTTGTGATAGTTTGGAACAGACAGACCGCTTCCTCTTTTTATTTTCTCCCTCTTGTGAGATATGCTTATGTACGAGTAAAGAGTGTTAAACTTTGTGGGCATTCTTTCTTTTCCAATGAATAAAAGCTCTCTTATAGTTGTTTTTGAAATAAAAAAGAATAAATTAACATAGATATTGGCCACTAAACCAAAGTAGAAAAACTAAGTAACATAAACACTATAATAAGGGCATGAGACAGAAATCGGTTATTCGTTAGTTTATTTCTGCTCGACTACGTAAAAATATGATATGAAACTGAAAAACATAAGAAGATTATGTATAAAGCATACTTTTTTTATGAAAAATATAAAGTTCATCAAAATTAGGTTATAATTCGTCATCGAAAAACAAAAAGTATAGAATAATTCGTCACGAATAATTTATTATTCGTCACCAAAAAATTAATCATAAACGAAATTTAATATGTAATTGAATCTCATCCGTCTTAATAACCAAATTAAAAAATATAATTAATTTATATATTTTTTTACAAAAATATATCATTTGCACCGAATCAAGTATGCATAAAAAAAAGTCTACACCTCATCACTCTTTTAGTATTGAAAAGTGATACACGACGGCGTCGTTTTATTGTTTGGGCCAGGTTGCGGGATTGGGCTGCTGCTCAGACTTAGGACACGTGTTTGAACACATAGCTGCCATTGTAAGATTTTCAACTGTCAAGAACTCAGAATCTCCACCTTCCATTTTACTAACTTTTAATATTAATGAATAAATAAAAACCCTAATAAAACAAACACACTTAAAATCAATCAATCTCCTACCATTTCACTCACTCTCGCGCCGCCGCTCCTCGCCGGAATCTGCGACAACATGATCGGTAGTTTTCCTCAATTTGCTGAAATCCCCTGTTATTGAAGTTTAGAAATTATTACTGCGTTTCTCGCCGTTGGATTTGGTTATTTACATGGCAACATTGAAAAGCTTCAGTACGAGCTTGAGCGACGCTACGTTGCAGATCCCTCGTCAGAACATTGGCAATGGTTATAAGAGGTTTGGTTTGAATGAATAATTGTTTACAGACGCTTGTCAGAAATTAATTACTTTGATGATCAGATTGTGTTTAGGTTAAGTCGCAATAGAAATGAAGTTAGAAAATGTGGCATTTCTTGTTTGGTTAAGTGCTGAATTCAGATTTGTCTTGCATTGCGCTTTTGATAAACAGGAGGTATGTGAAGTGGACAGCTCCTAAAGCTGCCGTAATCCCCAATTTTCATCTCCCTATGCGTAGTTTCGAAGTGAAAAACAGGTAAATTTTCTTAGTTGGTTATATTTGTATTTATCGACATTTGTAGTATAAGCTACACTCTTACATTGATCTGGTTTTCGTGTATCACTATCATTTGATAATATTATTTATTTTATTTCGGATTCGAGTTATACCTTATTTGGGGTTATGAAATGTGCTATATGTGACAGTCCTGGTCGCCTGAATTTGATACTTGGGGCTATGAATGCAGGACGTCTGCAGAAGATATAAAAGCACTTAGGCTGATTACTGCCATCAAGACCCCGTATTTACCTGATGGAAGATTTGATCTGGAAGCATATGATGCTTTACTGAATATGCAAATTTCCAATGGGGTCGAGGGTGTGATTGTCGGTGGAACGACAGGTGAAGGCCAGTTGATGAGCTGGGATGAGCACATAATGCTGATAGGCCACACAGTGAACTGTTTCGGTGGATCAATTAAAGTGATTGGAAACACTGGAAGTAATTCGACCAGGGAAGCAATCCATGCATCCGAACAAGGTTTTGCTGTTGGCATGCACGCTGCTCTCCACATCAATCCTTACTATGGGAAAACCTCGTTAGAGGGCTTAGTTTCCCATTTTGACAGCGTCCTCTCTCTGGGACCTACAATTATTTATAACGTTCCGACACGAACTGGACAAGATATTCCCCCGAGTGTGATCCAAACCGTGGCTCAAAGTCCCAACATGGCAGGCATCAAAGAATGTGTGGGGAATGAGAGGATAAAGCAATATACTGATAACGGGATCGTTGCTTGGAGTGGAAATGATGATCAGTGTCATGATGCAAGGTGGGGTTATGGAGCTACCGGTGTAATATCAGTCACGAGCAATTTGGTGCCTGGATTGGTAAGAAAACTGATGTTTGGAGGAGAAGACCCTTCGCTCAATGCAGCACTTATGCCTCTCATTGAGTGGCTCTTTGAAGAACCAAATCCCATAGGCCTTAATACTGCTTTGGCTCAACTGGGAGTTGCCAGGCCGGTTTTCAGGCTTCCATATGTACCCCTTCCCTTAGCAAAAAGAATGGAATTTGTGAAAATCGTGAATGCCATGGGAAGGGAGCATTTCGTTGGAGAGAAAGATGTTCAAGTCCTTGATGACAATGACTTCATCTTGGTCTCTAGGTATTAGTTCCTTTTCTATCTTGCTACATGAATTTGGTTTTCGAGTCTTTACTTTTATGCGACGTCATGCAGATGCATAAAAAGTTTTGTTTGTTGATGACTTGCATTAGTAACTTACTGTGTTGATGATATCACACTGGTCTCTCGTAGTTATCTGTTTTATCGTGCTGCTTATAACTTGTTGAGGCTCTCACACATAGCAGTTCTTGTACCACTAATGAAAAGTGTGTTTTTAATTGTTGAAAATCAATAAAGAGCATGTGGAAACAACTTCAAAATGTTTTTCTCTGTACTCCAACTGAAACTCAAAATGCTGCAAAATGAAAATTGCAACTGAATATGTTGTGTTTTTTTGACAATTGTGCCTTTTCTTTTTGTAGCTAGTTGCACATCATTTGACTCAACATTTTCCAAAATAAATTCGAAATTAAAATTGTGTTGTTTTTTATTCACTGAAAATCAATGTGGATGTGTTTGGCTTTTTGCAAACAAATGAAATCCAAGAAATTACGTAATTTTCCAGTTGAATTTATGAATATTAAAAATGTTTGTCATGTTTTCTTTGATTTTTAGTACTGTTTTGATCAAGTTATGAAATATTATATTATGATTAGATCATCCCTAAAATACTATTAGCAATTGTTGAATATCGTAACTTATAAAATATGAATTTTATTATTATACAAAGTAGTATTTTGTATGTTTCAAATAAAAGTACTATTTACTCTATAAAAAAGTACTATTTTTTTTATAGAAAAAAAGAAAAAAAAAGGGGTACTATTTTGTATTGTCACTAGCTGATACAAATTTAACTTGAGCAACAATATGTGGTCTTGGGCTGCATTTTTTACGAGCTTTTAGTTTGGAGCCTACTTTTTTTTTTGTAACATTAGGTATTGAAACATTTAATGTTTGGTAACTTGATTGAGGAATGATTGCATGAATATCTCACATAGGGAAAAAAATTATATGAGAAGTGATAAATTTGGTGAGAAATGAGAAGTAATTATAATCATTCGTTTTTTGATTCAACGATCCTTATTTTTTGGATTTTTTTGAATTTGAACATCTATATTATATGTTCGTAAGGTCATTATTGTATATTCGTATCCATGTAATTACCGGTGTCACGAATTTTGTTCTTTAAGTCTACGAATTTTGATTCTTTACGTTATATTATTTTTAAATTACGAATTTTGTTCTTTTAAGTGTACCAATTTTAATTCTTTGCGTTTTAATAGATTTCCATTACGAATTTTGTTATTTAAGTCTACGAATTTTGATTTCGTAAGTACAAATTTTATCATAGATAAGAATTTTAATTTATCATGAATACGAAAATAACGGAAGTACGGTTTAAGATTTGATATTTTTGTTTGCCTAATTTACCTTTTAGTCGTATTTAATGGTGAAATAATTACGAATTTTGAATTTAACCTCCTTTAATATTGGGATGAGTGGATGAAATAATTTCTTATTTCTCACCTAACTAAGCTTCTCATGGTATATCATCCCTTGAATACATAAAACTTTTAGATTTTTTAAAAAATCTAATATTTAAGATGATATATCAAGTTAGACTTTAATTTATTAATAAGAAGTTTTCTCAACGATCTGCCCTTTCCTACACGTACAATTTGCCCTTCCCTACACTTGCAGCATAACTAAAACTCTCTGCGAAATAGACTCATAACTCACGATGGATGTTAATTTTGAACAAAACTCACATATTAGCTAATAAATCTATCTACGGATACTGGTATCTTCAACTCGATTTGTTTTGTTTTTCGTGTTCATCTATCGCCCCTTTTCATCATTTTTGTTCAAAGTAGGGGAATATAAGTGTGAGATTTAACTCTAACTCTTCCAGTTGAGGTTGTTCGTCAACTTGCATCATCCCTGTAACCAATTGCTCATGTCATGGTCTTCCTCCTTTGACATCTTACTGCATTTTTTTTAATACAAATGATGTATTTTTTAACGTACTCATCACTTTTCATGTAATAGTTCAGCTACACAAACATGGCGAACGAACTGAAAATGAAATTGCTTAATTACATTGAATATGGTATACTTGGATAGGCTGTTGACCGAATTTGAGTGATGAATTTTCTTTTCGATAAGAATTTGAGCGATAGAATTAAATTCACACAACCTCACTCACATCTTTATATCATTCACACTTATTCTACTTACAGCTCATTCATATTTATACATAATCATCATTTGAGAGTTGGGATCAATTTGATCCTATGATTGTAATTTAATATTCTATATACATCTAGCAAAATATCTCATATTATTTCTTCTCCAATGAGCTTGTTTTCTTTAATCATTTTCTGAGGTTATCCTTAACTTAAAGTCTTTAGCCCAATGGAAAAAGATCAGGTGAGAAGTATGTAATTTTGTGAGAAATAGGAATTTATCTAGTCCATTGATTTTAAAGATTTAAAGGTTGTGATTAAACAGAATATTTGGAATATAATTATAAGATAATTATGGTTAAAGGGTATTTTCGGAACAAAATATCAGCATCAATCGTGTCAATTAGACTGATTCGTGCCCGTTTGTTCGCAACTGTTCCGTTCATCTGTCAAACTCGTATTTCCTCGTAATCGAGGCTTAGAGCGATACGAATCCTCCAAACCTCCCTCCCGTCGGCGTCGAAACTTGTGAAATTCACTGTCAATCAAACAACAACACCTCGAGTCTCAAGGCGCGTGATCAGAAGCTGCGGATCGTACACCGATACTATTACACCGGAGTTTTGATCGATGTGGAGGACAACGAATCGCGACTACGATTGTGTAATGGACTCCGATTCTGATTTCGGTTCCGAATTTGGGGTTGGTAAATCGCTGAACTGCGATGAAGCGGAAACGAAGATTTGGGAGTTTGGGAAAACCCACAAAATTGGGAATCGAAAGAACGTAGAAATCGATTTGGGAAATCAGGGCTTTCCTCTGTTTATTTGTTTTTGTTGTTCAACTGGGACTTAAAGTTTCTAACAGGTAAAGTTTTTAGTGAAGTGATTATGATGATGATGATTTTGAATTTTCTTAGGTTTTAATCTGACTCTTCCTGTTTTTTCGTTAAGAATAAGTTCTGGAAGCTGAGGAAAGATTAGAGGATGTTAAGTCAGAAGTTGAGAAGGTCAGTTGGAATTTTGAATGTTTAGAGAGATATAAAGTTCTTTGATTTTATTATATTTGGTGTAAGGGTGTGCAAATTGATAAAAAAAATTCTAATGTTGGCAGATGGCTGATATTGTTACTGAGCAGTGGCTCCAGTTTCGCCATCTTGAGCAAGCTCTTATGGGTGTGCTGGTAGTTGCTGTAATTTTGGTTCCATAGCCTTCATATCAGTGTGAACGAATTTCATTCTGTTTGACTATCGAAGCATCTGATAGCTTAGTTTGATTTAAACAGATAAAGACCGTAGATACTGAAAGGCAATTATGCTTACAAAAATGTTCCTTTTTTGAGGTAATGTGATGCATTTTGTATTCGGTGCAGTTTTACATACATGTTCGATTGCCGAAATCCACAACTAAAATTGCTGTCGCTGAATATTCCAGGCATCCGGTCTGCTTACCCTTCCCATGTACCTTGATGATGCTACTGTCTCTTTTTCACTGATGCCTTCAACACAAACCTTCATAGAAAAGAGCAGGGATTGCATTTGAATTTTGAAGGAAGACTACTCCACATCAGAGTCCCTAGTCCCTAATGCGACAGAAGCAAATGTCCATCTCCTGGGACAACACTTAAGAAACTTACCCGACTAGCTAAATCTAATTAGGGTCTCGAAGATGAAAGTTGCTTGTTTCTGTTAATTTTGCTGGACTAGATAACACATACAACATCTGATTGTATCATTCTTATATTACGTTACATTTTTTTATAAAAAAACTGGTCATTGTTCTTTATCTTTTTGTATCACCTGAATTTTGGAAAACATGATTCCTTTACTACGGATTATGCGTACACTGCTACGGATTATGTGTACATTGCTACGGATTATGCGTACAGTGCTACGGATTATGCGGATATTGCAACGGATTATGCGTACATTGCTACGGAATATGCGTACAGTGCTACAGATTATGCTCATAAATCATAGTATAATGCTTACAATGGTACGGATTATGACGGACTTTGCTGAGAATTGCTACGGATTATACTTACAATGCTACGGATTATGACCGTGATGCAACAAATTATAAATACCCTGTGTGATACAAATGAACAAGATACATTGCCCTGAATCTAATTATTACATTAAAAGAGGTTGAGCAACATACTAGCCAATATACGTAGAACATAACATCTGCAGTACAAATTAGCCATACTAGTAAAAAAACGTAGTACATAATATATTAGCCAAAATACGTAGTACATAACATCTAGCAGTCAGTGCTCTTGAGCTTTGTTTGCGAAGTTGCGGGCACAAAATCATCATCACTTTCTGCTGTATTTTGGCGCATCTTTCGGGAGACTTATTTGCACCAGCTATGATAAAGTACATATAATTAGTCATGTTTAGGCAACAAATGTTAACTGTTCTGCTATAAGTGCTTATTACCATTTTTCTTTGTTTCCCACTGATTCAGTTGTAGATGATGGCTTTCGCCCAACTGTAACGTGTAAAGAACAAGTTAGTTTAGAAACAAGTTAATTTACAAGTCTAAGTTAAATTGAATTGAAAAAATAGAACACCTCTAAGTGTTTGGGTGCTTGTTTGATAAGGAATCTGTTTTTATTTTTTTGGCTTGTTGATCTCTCGGAGTTCCCTCTTGGCTGGTATTTTCTTCGATGGGTTCCTTTTCCTCTTGCGATCTACAAATGTCTCACAAAAAATACAATGCACCAATTATAAGATATGAATTATGATATGCCAAATGAATACCACGAATTAAAATCAACTACTACCACAACCTGACCACCCAGCCTGGTACAGTGTGCTGTGCAGTTTGATACATGACAATATGTATTATACCAAGCTACGAATCATGACACAGTCTGCTACGGATTATGACAAAATATGCTACAGATTATGATCAAAATCAAACATTATCCTCAACAGGTACTTCTTTGGCTGGGTTCCTTTTCCTCTTGCGATCTAAGAAGAAAATTTGAACATATAATTTAGAACAAAAACTAAAATGATACCATTATCTGTAACTCCCTTTGCTACGAATCAAAATACACAACCAACCAACAAGTTAACGTTTCATCTCCTTCCAAAACCCACTATATGCTACGAATTTTGCTGGGTTATGCTACGGATTATGATAGACAGTTATTTCCGACAAGTACATTGTTATTTCCGACAACTTGAATTGAAATTAGCAAACCCTAAAATCGACAATTTCTGAACAACATCAAACCCTAATCGAGAAACGGAATCGCGCTGTTAGAAAACTCACCCGACGTTAAATACACAACCAACCAACAAGGCAACGTTTCATCTCCTTCCAAAACCCACTTTATGCTACGGATTTTGCTGGGTTATGCTACGGATTATGATAGGCAGTTATTTCCGACAAGTACATTGTTATTTCCGACAACTTGAATTGAAATTAGCAAACCCTAAAATCGACAATTTCTGAACAACATCAAACCCTAATCGAGAAACGGAATCGCGCCGTTAGAAAACTCACCCGACGTTTGAATCGGTCTCTTCGGCGGAGGTGGCGGATGGTCGTCTTCGGTCGCCGTCTTTCGAGCCATGACTGTCGTCTTCGGAATCGTTGATTACGGTCGTCCTGTATCGATTCGTCTTCGGCGGAATGGTTGTCCGTAGCTTCGAAGCAAAAGGGTTAGGGTTTGGTTCGACAACAACGGGATTCGTTTTTTAGAAATTGTGCATGTGACGAGAATAACTCTGTAACCGAAAATAAGGGTGATTTTGATATATATTTGGTATATATTATCAAATAATCGTGACTGTTGATTAACAAATATGAATGGACATGATAAATTCTTATTTCTCACCTTAATGTCACTTCTCACCAGATCTCAACCCTTAGCCTTATTTACAATAATTCTGAATAATATTTACGTCATAAGATACAATGATATACATGCCAGTTCGAAAATCGTAATCCAATCTAATACAAATAATGATTGTAATATAACAATGAAATCTACTTAACATACTCCATATTAAATTTTATTCTGACCCATTTTTTAATTAGTTCCATTTTTTTATAGCAAAAGCATTTATGTTAACGTTGATGATAATGTTTTGTACTCAGTCACAGATTAGTTGGCTCACCATTTTCTACACAAATTTGGAAAGATAAATGTTCAATGAAAGTGTTGTTTACAAATCAAATTTCTTCTTCGAGTTTGTGTGGATATATATATTTTGTCAAAATCATAGTCTTGAATAAATGATTGGGAGATTGACAACTTTAATTATCGGGAGTGCCTCTATGACATGACTTGTGTGTTGTGTATTAATTGACTTTCATGATAACTTAATTTTTTTTTTATAAAAAGGGTTGTTATCAACAATTTTTTTTTTATCAAAACCTTTTTGATAAAAATTTCAAGTGAAATATATGCTTTCATTGGTTGAAAATCAAATATCTCGTTCATCTCGTGTGTAATGAATAATTATCTACAAATAGATCTTAGCAAGATCACATGGGCTAAAAAATGAGAGTACGTTGAAACAAACTCAAGATTTTTTTTTACATATTAGAAACAAATAAAATATAACGAGAAAAAAGTTTCTTAAAAATTATTTAACTTGGACTTTCTTTCGTTTCTAATTTCTATCACTAAGTAGTTATTTTTTTTTGAAATTAGTCAGTATTATCTAAATCTCATTCAATGATCGATCGACTCGGTATAGAAATAGAACTCCTACTAAATTTCTATCACCAAGCTTTGAGATTAGCATTGTTGCACTAGTCACTCATATTATAAATTTCAAATGAAAATTATGATTTCATTGGTTGAACATCAAATATCTCGGAGTGTATTGAATAACTATATATATATATATAGATCTTAGCAAGATCATATGGGCTGAAAAAAAAGATTACGTTGAAACAGACCGAAGTCAATCAAAAAAAAAAAAAAAAACAAACAAACTGAAGATATTTTTTATACATATATTACAAACAGATAAAATATAATGAAAAAAAGAAGTTTCCTGAAAGGTATTTAATTTGAGATTGTTTAGTTTCTCATTTCTATCATCAACTAATTAAAATTTGAATGTTAATCAATATTATCTAAATCATATCCAGTGATCGACTCGAAATAGAAATATTAGAACTCCTACTAAAATTTCGAATTTGGTTTACTATATATTCACACATCAAACTCAGATAATTGGTTACAGAAAATCATACCATATCAAACCAATGTCGATTGAAGAAGAGCAGCAGCCTCTTCGCGCCATGAAGTCTTCAGACAGCTACAAAATCTTAGAAGAAATCCAACTTGCTGAAAAAGGAGCTACTCTCTACAAAGCTCAGTACCTGAAGCCGGAGCCTACGGTTTTTTCCGGGAAGGTCGTGGCCATCAAGGTCTTCAAGTTACTCGAAAACGTTATCTGCTTGATTCGCGACATTCAGCATTCTAAGAGATCGGATCACAAGAATTTAACAAGGATACATTGTTCTTTTGTTCATGATGGTGATCTATGGGTCGTGATGCCTTACGAGCACGCTGCGTCGCTGACTCGGGTTGTAGCTAGGAGGAGTTCAGGTTCAGGCCGAGGGCTGGCGGAGAGGGAAGTGGGGTTTGTGTTGAGGGAGGTGTTGGAGGGTTTGGATTATTTACATGGGCGTCAATGGATGCATAAAGGCTTTGATCTTAACCATGTTTTTGTTGATAATGATGGTGGACTGAGGATTGACTTGGATTTATTAGCTTATGATCCTGATGGAAAGTTTGAGGATCCTGAGGCTGTATGGCCGGCTCCGCCCCCGGAGATTTTAACTGACGAGGGTATGGAGTTGAAGAGCGATGTCTGGTGCTTTGGGATTGCTGCTTTGAGATTAGCATTGGGTAATGTTCCGGCAAGAAGTTATAAAGAGCTGGCTGCCTTCCTTGCTGACTGGCCGGAGATGGTGGAGAAGGAGGCCAAGGTGGTGAAGAAACAGTCACACTTGGTCAGACGATGTGTTTGCTTTTTTTCAGTGGAAGACGAACATGTCAAGGAGGGTGAGGTGAAGAAGATATCATCGGCGTTTATCAAGATGGTGGCGGATTGTTTGACTCCGGAGCCGTCGAAGAGGCCCTCGATGAGGCAGCTGATGGAGTGTGATTTCTTCAGGGAGTTGGAGGACCAGAAAACGCCTTCCTTTTTGAAGACAAGGTCAAGTATAGTGTGAACCATCTGCAAGCGGCAACATGTTTAGTTTAATCTTTTGTAGTTTTATTTGATAGAGTCGAGACAGTAATAAATAAACCAGTTTTTTGTTCTAGGAAAAATGTACTCCATAAAACAAGGGTGTGTGTTTTCAGTTAAAAGTATTTGTTACTTATTTTTCTTCAGTTAGTGATAACTCCAAGGCATGCTCTGCTTCCTTAAGGAAGAGACGTGTGAGATGCTTTTGGCCTTTCCGGTACACTATGGCTGACCATGTGTTTCTAGTTATGTACTTCTCTTTGCTCGAACCATTCGTTTCGCCATTGTACCTATTCGCAATAGGTATTATTCAAATGAATTATCTTAATTGTTAGAGATCATAATGGAGAGTTAGAACAAGGTTCCTCAATACCTAGTTGGCTGTGTTGTGGATTCTATTTGAGCGTTTTCGAGTAGCTGCCTATCAAAATCTTCAGTTCCAGATCCCTCTTCAAGCTCCATCATCCTACCATTTGAAAATCGATCAACAAAGCAGCTTAATAAGTATGATGCATTGACAAATCAATACTCGATAAGTCATAAAGATTCTATTCGCTGATGTGAAATCAATAGATGCTAATGTGTATCATAATACTTCCAAGTTCCAACCAAAACCACACTAATCAATTAGTAACATAATGTAGACGGAATTAAGTTAAGACGCGAAAGGTAAGTTATGAGTTTATACTTTGTTTGAAGAAGATCAACCAGCAGTTGAAAAGCCCCAGAATCCCCACAAGCTTCCCATACAGCAGTTCGAACTTCAGTTTCCGATGGTTGCCTGTCTTCTGATCCAACAAGCTTCAACAGAAGGAATAATTGACCACACAAATTATATTATAGGTGAAGAAAATGTATAACTGTGTATAAAAAAAAAAGAAAAGGAAAAATGTTATTAGCAAATTAATGTCTAATAGTCACGTACTTCTTCTAGCATGGAGGAAACCTGATAAAGCTGCTCTTCTTTCATGGAGATTGTTCTCAAGGCAGTTAAAAAATCCTCGGGGAAAACCAACTTGCTCAAGTAAGAGGGCATTTTGCGTTTACCACTCCAACTATAGTTACTCACTTTAGCAGCTTTACTGTTGCAATCATTTTGTGAAGTTTCCACTGGAAAAAAGCCACCAGCCAGCAAATGTCTAGATAGAAGACACCTCATTTCAGCATTCTGCTTGTTCACAAATTTGGTTCAGTGTGACAGTTTCAAAGCCAATACAATTTTGAAAAGAGAAAATGGACAAGAAAGAAACAGATGAACGGGTTACAAAGAGAGTATGAATGTAAATAGTCCTGCATCACTGAACGAACATCGAACGATAAGCGGACCTGTGCTTGAAGAAGCTCAGATTTGGCATCAGAGTATGGTATACTTTGCAAAGACTCCACAGGATAGTGAATCTGCATTTTTGTTTTTCAGTATTACTTATTCTCCCCAAAGAAATATTCTGATAGACTGCTCAATGGTTACTATTGCAGAACATGAGTGATGGATTTATTATACCAGAATACAAACATATAAAGAGGGTATATAATCACATACCATGAGATAGTCATCTGGATTGTTGTCAATAACAAACCCATACAAATACAGCAACTCCTGCAGAAAAAACACTTTTGACATATCATTTTTGTAAGCTCTGAGTATCGACGTTATACTAACACTACATCATAATTTTTGCTCATTTACAGCTTGCCCAAGATTACCAGTTCAATAGAAGTTTCAAAAAAGGCTACGGCAATATATGGATCTTGCTTTGGAACGGTTGATTTAATGCAGGCTTCTGAGTGATAAATAATTACAAACAAATAGGGATATGAAAGTGCAGGCCTAACATTGCATCCATACATGTCAAAACATGGTTTTTCAAAAGCAATAAGGATATAGGTGGATGGCGCTTGTCCCACAAAATGGATGCAAGCTTACATATCAAATGTCAATGATTAAGACACAACAATCCTCTTCATGCTCAGTCCTTACTCCTTATAGAGATAACAGGACTAATCACATGCAACAGTAATCAGACAAGTAAACTGATGTGATTATAATGAATTCCGAAGACCAAATATAAACCAACAACAGTAGTTCATATAGAGCACCAAGTACAAAATTAGCCAAACAGCTGTCAACATAATACTAGGACGCAGATGCAGGTTAATACCTCATTCCCTTTATCACCATAGCTGATAGTAAGTTCCTTTTCAATCTGAATGGGATTTTGCTCAGCTGTTTTTAACTCCAGCAAAAAGAATCACAAAGCTATCCAGTTCTATAGTTTAAAACATAATAAAGAAAAAAAACATTTTTTGACAAATTATATGCACCATGTTGTAGGTTGACCAGTTCAACCGCATTAAGTGTGGTTAAATATTATTACATTATCCACAGTCCACACAAAAGATAATGATGCAAAATTCTCATGCCACAGCCTTTTCCTTCCTAAATATAGCATTTTGGACTCTCTGGAACATTATGAAGATCATTAATAAATGAGAAGAAGTTACTACCTGAAAGAACGTACATTGCCACAGGAATTCCAGTTATTGATCCTTTTCTGTCTACTTCCCAGGTTGCTCCAGGCCTTAAGCCTGGAAAGGAACATGTGCTCATCAGATATGACGAGGCTCACAATTAAACCTCTGAAATACAGCTCATCTGTAATATTTAATAGCTTCCTTCTCATAATAGCAAGACCTCAATGCTGTAAGTTGCATATTCGGTAAGACTTTTTATTGTTCGCAATACACTCAAGTGCTGAGATAGTGACTTTCTGACTTGCAACAAAAGATGTCAAATTGAAGAGAGTGATCTAAGGAAGCTTCATCTCAGCATAATCCTAAGAGGTGTGACACTTGACAGATGCCGAATGCGTCTTGGCAAGTAGTTGTACTATACATGAATTTCACATATATCAACATAGCACACAACATGCCACAATGATACAATAAATCACTTACTATGGTTACAAAAATCAATGCCTGGGACAAGACCCTCAACCCAAATAGTCTCTTCAATTTCAATTCTGACAGCATCATCAAATCCATTTCTCACATGGTTGCCATCGTTGACTGAGAACAATCAGTAGCCAGTTCCATATTAGATGAAAGTATGGAAAACACAATCAACCAAGAAACCGATATGGGTAAATGAGAAACTTGAACTTGCCTTGAACATTTTTTGTGGTATCAGATGTTCCGCCACATGCATTATCCACAGAAGTTACAGAGAGTGAGAGTGTATCAACTGGGATGCATTTTTCTGGATCTTCAATTGTTGGAAATACATAAGAACGTGGAAGGGGAATATTTAAAGCACGAGTCCAGAATATAGCATTAGCCCTATCATATTATCAATGGTTAAAACAGCTTCAAAATCGAAGATTAAAGCAATGCCTACAAATTGTGACTATGTAGTTATCATCACAGGGATTCTTACCAGAGAAAATCCTGAAAGCACACCTCGCTGTTTAAGAGAAAATATAAACATTTTAGTTTCATCAATGAGCCACATACATAAGAAAGTTTGATTAGTATAATCATATTGGAAGGTCTTCTTTCGCCTTATGAAGAGATGCAAAATGTAATCATACTAGTTAGAACATATGCTGAAGGAAAAAGACTTGGATGTACACATCAACGCGTTTAAAATTTTCTTTCTTAAAAAAATTCAAATATATATAAGCACCTATCTGTATTCCCTTGTAGCAGTAGAAGTTTCTTTACCAAGTTCTTCACTTTCGAATCGAATATATCCTGTAACTTTTTCTTCTGTAGCATAATATGAAGGCATTATCTAGTCAGAGATCCACACAGGAAAGCTAGACAGCTATAATTGACTTCGAATCAAAATAGTGAAAGGCAGTTCAAGTATTCACAATACAGCTCAGTATAGACACCTGTAGTTTACTAGCTCGATAAAGCGCCGTTCCCTTCAGCTCTTCAGTTTCATCATCAGTAAACCAAAGTGGATTTCCGAAACTAGTTGGAAGCATATCCAGGTACCTATAAATTTATCTAACAAATCCTTTTTCAGGAAATCATAAATGACGCATAAAGATAGAACACAATGCATGCTACACCTACGGCTTCCATGAAGAGTTTGTAAGCAGGCGCTCCACTGTCAGGAACAATATCATCAAAAATCTGTCATCCACATCTCCATCCTCAAACAATTTTCTACATTCAAGTCCTATGACAGGATCTTGAAGTACTCTCATTGGAGTTATCGCCAAATCTAATGGCACAACTAGAAGCACTCCTGAACATTATCAAACAGATATTCTACATCATAACTAAATAAGCGTTTGCGCTGCTAAAAGAATTGTTAGCCGATTTGTCAATATATACATATCAAGAAGCTGTCAAATAATCACTAAATACCGAATCCGTTATCAGACTAACCATCTTCAGGAGCATCAGCAGAAGTATAAATACCGAATCCTTTATCAGAGTCGCAGTACTTAATGCTGCAACCTCTCAGTTCCACTTTATTCACCTGGATTTAACAAAATAAAAAATCCAACACTCAATCTTCATATCAATCTCAATAAGTAAAAACGACGAAGCTGATAATCAAATGTCGAAATTACCAATGTTTAAATATTTAATTCGTAAAATTTCCATTTTTTGGACAATTGAACAACCTGAAGCCACTGAAGAAACTGGTCAAGCTTCGCAGCTTCTTCATTCGCCATTTTTGACCGACTCAGACTCGACTCCTTGCCTGCCTATCCATTCTCGCCGATGTGAAGAGTTATGCAGTAAGGGCAAAATCGTCATTTCGCTCAATAGCTTGCAAACGATGCGTTTTTACTTTTTTATACGACCTTCAGCTGACCATTGATTTGGGCATTGCATTATAAAGAAGACAGATATGGACACGACTCGCATACCGAAACAATTTTCTTTGATCTGCTAAGAAAGAAAAAAAATTTACGAGAAGATTTTCGCGATCGAGGAGAGTCGCGTCGCGGTAGCTTCTGATTCAGGTTTGATCCAAATTCTTTATCGACTGATCTCTCTCAAGTTTCTTCACTCCACCATGTCATCATCGGCTTTGATGATTGCTCTTCTGGAAGCGAACAGCGTCGTCGCTATTAGGGTTTCGAAAATCGTTGTCAGTTATTGCTTCGACGGTGGAGGATTATCAGATTATTGTTTTGATAGTATATAGGGTTTCCAATTTCAAGATGTAATTGCGTTTCAATCTTTATGACATAGAAATTGTTTCTTTAATTCTTTTTGGGGGATTGGTTGGAGGTGTTTTTGTCGGTGTTCTCATTCGGATTTGTTGGAAGCCAAGATTTTCTGCTTAGGCTTTGAATTGAAGAAGGCTCGTTTGAGGATTTGAGGGAAGCCATACTTTTTGTTTTGGGTTTGAATTGAAGAAAGCCATTGGTGGAGCGCACTGCTGTGGGTGTGGTTATTGATTGTTGTTTGAACGTCTGTGCATTTTGTTTGTTTAGAATGAAGATCAAGGCTGCTCAACGAGTTCCACAGGGTGCACCACGTTACACACCTTTCGGAGATTTTAACCAGAGGAGATCTGCTAGGAAGATAGTCATCTGCAAGTATTGGGTTGCTGGATGTTGTAAGAACGATCAGTGCAAGTTTTCACATGGTGACTTGCCTCCACAGTATACTGGTTATCAGAATTTGAAGTACAACTCTGCACCCAATAAGTGGTCTAGAGACATGAATGCCTCACAGAAGAAGACATTTAATGCTGTTCCATCGAAAACAAAACCCATCACTCCACTGAAATCAGAATTCACAAATCCAGCAAAACAGAGAATCATAACTCTGCTTAAGCGAGAGGCTGCTCCTATCGTTACTCAGAAGAAGAATGTGTCCGCTGCTTTCAGTAACAAAGATACTATGTCTTCAAACAGCCAGATGGAAATTGTTCATGAGAAAGTGGATAACAAGAGAACTACTCCAAACAGTCAGGGAGAGATCGTTCCGCAAGAAATGGAAAGAGTTTGTGAGCGATGGGTCATGGGTAATTGCGCTGATGCAGAAAAATGCATGTATCTTCATTCCTGGTTTCGTGGAGATGGGTTCACTAGAATGACACTGCTTGAAGGACACAAAAAGGTATTGTGGCATTACCATTTACCAAGAACTTTTTTTTGTTTTCAGTTCACAGATTAAACATACTTTATCAACGACCTGAATTTTTAAAACTTAAATGGTAAAAACTTACTCAAGTTGAGTATATAAGTTTAGTTCTTAAGATCAATTCTCGTGTTTAAGTTGTTAATGTTGTGTATGTAGGACTTTGAACACCATATAGTAGATGGCCTGGTAATGTTGTGTAATGGTTAAAGATGATAGGAAGTGTATTTTTCCTGACAATAATCATATACTAAAATAATGGTGTTGGTGATATTTCACTTGGTCAGATATGTCGCTAGTTTTGTTCTATCATCAGATATATGTATTTAATAGCAATGTGGCAGGGGGCTATGAAAAATAATTATTTTTCAACTCTCTTCTTAGCTAACAGCTGCTTTTCAGGCTATCTCTGGCATCTCACTTCCATCCGGTTCAGACAAGTTGTACTCAGCCAGTACCGATGGAACTTTACGGTGTTGGAACTGCCATACTGGTCAGTGTTCTGATGTGATCCATCTTGAATGGGAAATTGGATCTCTGGCTAGTGAAGGCCCATGGTTGTTTGTTGGAATTCCAAATTCCATTCTTGTAAGTTTTAAGCTTTTTTTTTTTATCTTTCTTCTCTTTACAAGTGAAGTCAAATAAATCTTATCCTGATTAACCTTTGTTTTTGGTGTACTAGGCTAAGCACATTGAAACCTCTACCGAATTTGCTCTTCGAGGGGTTTCTGGGAAGGTTCATTCTGTCATTGTTGTGGGTGATTTCATTTTCGCTGGAGCCCAGGTAATAAAATATGGTCCGAGAGGTTCTTTTTTTATGAACTCCATTTGTACCATGCAATAAAAATAAAAACTAATACAAAATGAAGCACTATTGTTTAACTTATTATTTAGACATTTTCTGTATATTTTCTACCTTTTGCCTGTTCCTCTGTTATACCTGTATGATTTTCAATTAACCTGTTTACTAATTTGCTGCTATAGGATGGTGTGATTTTAGCGTGGAAGACATCCTCTGAATTTAATATGTTACAACCAAGTGCAACCTTACCGGGCCATGATAAGGCTGTAGTTTCCCTGGCTGTTGGAGGCAGCCATCTTTATACAGGATCCTTGGATCACACAATAAAAGTAAGTTTGAGAAGTCTGCTGATCGGTATTATATGATTCGCAATATGGTACCGCAATTGAATATGTATTAAAATAAGTAGTATGCATGGTTTATTAGATTTTTCTTTAGTAGTGGGCTAGAATTGTCTGGAACCAAATAAAATCGTGATGCATGTTTTCCCAGTTCCTCTGTTATTTGCCATCCGTCTCAGTGCAATGTTGAGGTAATATGCTTATTTTGTTTGTCGCACAAATGCAGGTGTGGGATTTAAATACACTAGAGTGCCTGCAGACATTAACTGGACATAGTGATGCGGTGATGTCTCTTGTCTGTTTGGACCGGTTTCTCATATCTTGTTCATTGGACCGGACTATTAAGGTTCATGTTCTCTCTGTTACTGTTTGAATCAATTGCTTGCACATGTATGGTACATATTCATCATCCTTTGTTGATATTATAATTTCCTTTGTGCAGATATGGGCTGTTAATGGGGATGGCAAGTTTGAAGTGATCTATACACATAATGAAGAACATGTATGTTCCCTGCTGGACTTGTTTGTTGTGATTCGCTGCATCCTAGATCTTACTTACATTTGCATTCTCAAAGAAGCTTTGTATCGAGTTAATGGTATCATTCTCACAATTGAGTATCTTGCTACTACCATTCACCTATATGATGTTGTAAAACTTAATTTGGCACAGGGTATTCTTGCTTTGGCTGGGATGAATGACTTTGAATCCATACCAATCTTACTATGCGCATGCAGTGACAAGTCTGTTCGAATCTATGAATTACCCTCGTAAGTGATCTGTATTTGAGATTTATTGGTGAAATCATGCTGTTGCTGCTTTAAACTCACCAGCTGTGTTACATTTTCATGTGTAGGTTTTCTGATAGAGGAAGGCTCTTCTCTAGAGAAGTAGTCCAAAAGATTGATATTGGTCCCAGTGGTCTGTTCTTCACAGGAGATGCGTCTGGTTCCATAGCTGTTTGGAGGTTGTTGGGTAGCAAAGCAAAAGTTTGTTAAACACACTGACACCATGTCCTTGTAAATCCAATAAGCAGCCTCCTCTTGTACTCTGGTGGTGGTCTACAGTTATATTGGGAGCCTGTACTGTATGGTTCCTTGATGTACTACTACTTTATTGTGTTATGCAGTAATCAATTGAAATCATTTTTGCAAATAATTTTTCTTTGGCTACCACAAAATTCGATAAAATGTGCGAGTATATGCAATTTGCTGCATTTGAAAATGAAATGCGGTGGTGCAACAGTTCCAGAAATATGATTTCAGTATGCAAAGAAAGAACGCCTTCATCAACAGTATATTAAAAGGACCATTCTGATTTAATCCAATCTGTTTTCATACAATTCAGTTTGACAAGCATAACAATTGAAAAAATTGCACTTACTCATACCTCCATCTGAATTTCCTTCCCAGGTTATATTTCCACTTCAAAAGTACTGTACCAACATTTAGGCATGAGAAACAAAACACATTACACTGCAACTCTGTTTACCACTGGGCTACTGTACATAAATTAGGTACAAACTTACACACATGGTTTATATATAATCCTGCAAGTAAATTAGGATGCCGTGTCTTGTAACGATACTGAGGGATTGTCCTTCTTTTCTATCTGAGCAAAATCAGCTACCCAGAGAGATAATCCACTATCCATTGTAGTCCTCATGATCATGAGTCTGTGGATTATCTTCTTCCATGGCATCGCCTTGTTGTGTATGAGAAGTACCCTTAATCTCTGCTCCTCTATCATCGATTTTCAATCTAGGTTGGCATGGGGTGTCATCATCATCTTCATTTTCATTCTCACTGTCTGCAACTTCTACATCAGACAAAGCGGCGTGCCCTTCTTTATCACGATGAGAATTGTCCTCACCTTCAGAATAAGAGTTATTAGTGGATTTATTTATCTCTGTCCCTTGCATGTAGTCATTTTCCTGGGCCTCACTGAGTTGGTCTTTGAGGTTGGACGAAACAGCTTGTATCATTCTACTAAGCGCATAATGTTCATCATTTTGACTCTCAGCTTGTGAGCTGGAGTTGTACAAAGCCATGAGTCCCACAACACCCTCATTGTCATTATCTTTACTTTTTTGGGAGTAATTTTCATCATGTACAGATGGGGCAGTGCTGCATGCCCAGCTGCCAATAACTTCCGATGCCATGAGATCTTGTGTTGTAATGACATCTCTGACTTCAGTATCTTCCAGGACGTCTATATTGTTTGTGTAATTATCAAATGCTTCATGCATCACTGGAGCAAGCTCAGTGACGTCTTTCTGAGGAGCGTGCTCATCATCCGGCATCGTTTCCCCAGCTAATCCTGCCCATTTGTTCATATCAAAATAGCTTTCTCCATATGTTGTCTGGCATTCCGTTTCCATAACTTGCTCTGTTTCTTCCAGGTTTATGTCCAACGCAGGTTCTATTTCACCATTTATAGCAGAACCAAACCCACCCTTAACAAAAGGATCTGCATTTGCAGAATCAACTTCTTGAGTATGTTGACACTCTGATGTTCTGACATCACAGTCCTGCTTCTCAGTGGCAGTAATAT
The DNA here is from genome assembly GCA_033675395.1 of Rhodiola chrysanthemifolia. NCBI lineage: Eukaryota > Viridiplantae > Streptophyta > Magnoliopsida > Saxifragales > Crassulaceae > Rhodiola > Rhodiola chrysanthemifolia. Next base: position 4,849,478 of record CM066207.1, read on the forward strand.
CCTGACTGAAAGTATTAACAAGATTTCTCTGGGCTAACACAGATGATCCAGCTTCAGTACTATTACTTTGACAAGCTTTTGTTTGTCTCTCTTGAAGTGCATTACTAATCCTACGCCAAGGAACTGGATTGAGTTCGGAATCTACTGAGGCATTCTCATAGTTTTCCTCATCTTCAAGAGTTTTTTGCATTGACTTGAGTTGATCTTGCTGTTTAACAAGCAAAACCGATATTTCTTCAGTGGTCGAGTAAAATGCACGGAGCTGAGTTTCTCTGGAAAGAGATATTACGAAATCAGTTGACTGTCAGCTATCACTGAGTTGCTAAATCAAAGAGGGAAGAAAAGACATGTATGCGCAGAAACGCATGGGAATGCTCATACTCAAGCATCAACAACAAAAACTTTTCATCCTAAAACTTGGGAACAAAAAAGTCTAATACACGCATCTTTAGTAGAGTACTACACACAATGAAAGTGAGAATGTTTGATGCAAGTTTCAAGATAGCAAATGAGCATGATATGATAACCATAAAATATTGAATATCATACAAGTGCAGTGCGTATTCAAGTAGCCTCTGTTTTACAGTAAATTCTTACCGTAGCATAATTCTCTCTCTCGCACCTTTCAACTTCCGCCTCTCGTACTCGAGATCATGCATTGCGGCATTCATCTGAAGTTCCAGATTTGAGACTTTTTCCCGTGCTTCTTCTCGCGCTGACTGCTACACCGGCAATAGACACTACGTTAATAAAATAGATTTGTCTAAAAACCATTGCACTTAATTTGATTTATTAACATTCTTTTATTTATTCCTTTAAAAAAACATTTTATTTATTTATTAATATTCTCTAGTCATTTTTCCTTCTTGGGCTTGAGGAGACAAGTCTTTACTAGTAAAGAAAAGGGAATAAAACAAAATTCCAAGGTATCAAAGTACAAATATGTATGTATACCTTCTCTGATTGAAGGCCTTCCATTAACCGCTTCAGTCCATCCTCAAGTTCTTCTATTTTCTATTACAGAATGTCTGGGCATCAGCTTTATTATGCTTATAATACAGCAGAACTAATGATAAAGGAAGGGAAAATATATGCTATAATTAGTTAGACTCGCGAAACATGATTACTTTCATTCTATCTGCAGAGGTTTTTTGCTCTTCAGAAATTTTAACTTCCAGCTGTCGAACTTTATTGTCAGAGGTAACTATCTTTTGACGGTGGTCTTCCTGTAGCAGATATAGGTTTAGCAACCATGCCAACTGTGTATATACTTGGGCAAAAGCAAAAAACTGCAATTATACCAGCTTGGTTCTCAGTGTTTCCACTAGTAAAGATAGTTCTTTCCCTGATTCCTGTAAAGAAATAAATAGTATAAAGATAATAGGAATATATGTTATTTTCATCATCTCATTGTTTTCACTTGAGAGTAGTATTTTTCCTTACCTGATGTTTGCAAATCAATTCCTGCTGCTCTTTTTCTCGTCTAGAGGCGGCTTCTGAGAATTGCGTCAACTCATGATTAGCTTCTGACAGGACTTTCTGCACTGCTGCTTTCAAGTCCACTGCAGCCTTATCTCTGTCTTGTCTTCTCTGATCCCGTTCTTTATCCAGTTGTGCCTTTAGCTCTGATATTGAAGCCTTTTGACTGAATGGATACAATGATCAATCAAACTAATATGGTTACAAGAGTTAAGGACCTCAATTTCTAAGGGGTAGCAATTGAACCTTTATAGACAAAACTTCCTCTTATCATTACTAGAAGGGTAAAGCATAGACTGATTTATCTAGTAATATCAAGAAGATGACATCTACAGTGCATCTGATGAGAAAATAAATCCATCATTGGGGACAACCTTGCACAATCATTAACCAAATAAACAAGGGTTGGCTTACTTATTTATTATTTCATTGGCTTCTGCACATGATTGAGAGGACACATTAAGCCTCTCATTAAGATCAATGATAACAGTCTTTTGCTCAGCTGAAGTTCTATTTACGGTTTCTAACTCATGTTTTTTAGCCTCCAACATATTGTTTAAGTCTTCAACCTGATTGATGAAAGACTGCTCAATCATTCTTTTCAGATCTTTTGTTTCCTGCAGGAGAAGTAAAGCACCTTCAGTTATTCAGCAATAATAATTTCGGTAAATTGTGAAAGGTTGGGTGCGATGAAATATTTTTAATAAGAAGATACAAAGAGCATGTATGGATAAGCTTAAACTAATGTAATTAAACTACCTAACACAAGTTTAAGTTGGTTTTGAATATACATATTTTACATCAAAGTCATCAGCTGCTGAATGACACAAACCATAATATTAATCCAAAGAGGAAATAACGTATATTGCAATACATCGGGTACGGTAAAATGACACATGAATGAGCAGCAAGATCCTACTTTTTCATGATATTCCAGAGCAGCACGGTTGTCATTGCGCAGTGTCTCTATATTGAGAACATAACAATCCAATTGCTTTCGCAATTCCTGAGGATGGAAATATGAAGCTGAGACCATTTTTTTTGTTACAACTTGATTATGTGACAAAAACATTTTTACTTTTTGAGATACAAATTAATCCTAGCAAAAGTTATTAGAGTACCGCATTTGACCTCTGAAGGCTTTTAAAATCATCAAGGGAAAGAGGACCCTCAGGAGCACCAATGCCAATACCTTTCAGCCTCTTGCTTAGGGAATGACACTCCTCTGCCAAACAGAAAAGATGTAAATACCAGTTTAGGGAGAGCTTTAAACTGTATAGTCTTAATACTTATTTTAATAATCCAATGATATCTGCTTATAGTTCCTTCAGTCTCCACAAAGATCGAAGAACATAATGACCCAGGACTGAAGTCCTGGACCCGTGGTGCGACTGCAATTGAATTTTGAAGATAAGAATGAAGGGATAGACTATAGAGCTTGAGAGTACCTGATTTTCTTTTATAATAACCATCAGACGAAGAGGCTGACAGGAGAACTTCGCGATAAACAAATGCATAAGAATTATCTGCAATCATGAGAGCAAGGAAAAAGTAATTTAAAAGTTTAGGATAATGACGTAGTATGAACTATGAAGCATATGTGTGTTCTTAGTAGACGATAGTGGATGCACAAAACACGATACTCAGCACCATCGTAAACATGACAGTGATATATGCCATAGTTTAAGATCTACCATGATGGGGAGGACCAACAAAGGAGACAATATCTCCATGGTGCAGTTGAGCTTCAGGGCCCTTCTTGGTCAACTTTTCCCGATTGAGGTATGTACCGTTTGTGCTGCATAATGCTGTTAAAGATACCCTCTTACATGACAGAAATCTGAAACAAGTCAAACTGCTTAAAAAATAACCTTGTGTCTTTTATAAATACGGGTACATAAGGCTTGGACTGATCTTGCACATCATTATCAGCACAGCCTTTCCTATAAATCTTGCAGTGGTTTGCACTAACAGAAGCCGCCTCAATCTGAAACCGTTTATCTGGTACCAATCTCCCAATGCAGTGTTCAGCAGCAGTAAAAAACACATTGATACCCTGGATCATAAACTCATCAGATTCTTCAACAACATTTATCCACTAATAGCCTAAGATTACATCCATAACGCTGAGTTCACAACCATGAACGTCATAAGGAAATAATATAAGATGATTCATAAATACAAAACAAGAATTTATGTTTTGTAAACTATGAAAAAAATCTCAAACTTGGAACTCTTAATGGGCTAGCCAATATCCACCAACTTTACGAAAGAATTCATTTACCATCAACCTGGCTCTTAATCAAATCTATTGATAACCAACATACAACATGAATGCACTTTGTCAAACAAAAGCATCTACAGTCCAGGACAAAGCAATCTAGTTTCACTTCCATTTCATCAAAATTACCTGCCTTAGCTGCTAATTGTTCTAACTTCTAAGCTGCTAATTTTCTCATCGAAAAAAACCCTAAGTCAACTCAAGTCTCAAGCCATTACCTGCCTCCGCTTACGAGCATTGTTGTTGATAGCAGTGAGCACGCCCCAAACATCCGGATTAAAATTAAGCAGCGGCTGCGAAACGACGTTCGACGCAACTGAGAAAATGAGCTCTTCAGGAGTCGGTCGCTTCTCCAGCAACGGCGGTTGCTGGTCGTGATGAGCTGCGCGCGGTGCCGAGCCGGGCTGAGCATGATTCGAAGCCTGTTCGTCTAAGCCCATAGTGAATTGAGGATCGATCAGAAGAATGGCGCGGATTTTGAAACCCTAGCTTTACCCGGTTGTATTGTCGTGCTTCACAAGTCGTGTGTTTCGTACTGAGTGTGAATAAAAATTAAAACCAGCTTGTAAATTCTACTGTAATAATTAATCTTTAAAACTATTTATATAACTTGTTAAAGCTAAAATTGAATAGCAACCACAAAACTAATGAAGTGGAAATATGAAGAAAGCACAGATCAATGCATGGAAAATCAAAGAGGCTTTGCACCGCCACCAGTTTCTTCAATATTGACTGGAGTAGTTGAACCACTTCTTTTGGAACCGTAGATACTCTTGCCCATGAACTTGCCTGCCTTGCTAAGTCCACTTCCAACAGCTCCTAATCCACTGCCAACAAGTCCAACACCGGTGTTAAGGCCACTTCCGACTAGTCCCGCACCAGCTCCTATACCGGATCCAACCATCCCAACACCTGTCCCCACTGCTGATTTGGCTCCGTCAATTGCAACAGATGTGCTCCTTAAAACTCCTGATTCTTTCATCTTCTTTCGATCTTCCAAGTTCTTTTTTTCTTCTTCTAAAGCTGCTAATTGCTCCTCCTTGTTAAATTGACTATACAATACCTGAAAGTCCAACCCCAATAAAGAAAAACCTCTCCATTATATATGCATTCAGATATAGAGGCAAGTGACAACTTAACACATGGCTGCAAACATCAAATTAATGTATAAGAAATGGGACATTTGTAGCATGCATCATGAATGCAGGAGAACCTATCCAAATCAGAGGAAATTTGAAAAACAAGAAATCTGGCTAGGAAACCATATTGTTGTTAGCACAATCAGCTTTTAAATTGGCTAGTGGTTTTGAGCCGAGGAATACAAAAGGAAGAAAGGCAAGCACAGGGATCTGAACAAGACTGGAGGGAAAGTGGCCTATCAACCAAGTTAAACAGATGCACATTCAAAAGCACAATGAAGGGGTACAACAAAATAAATAAACAGAAGACAGCATTTGTTAGGCAAATGCATACCTGAATTGTTATAGTCCCTCTGTCTTTTTTATCCTTTATTTTCAGCATGTCGAGTGATGGAAATAATCTCAAGTCAATTTCTTTGGAAGTGCCGACTTCCAAGCCAACCAAAGGTAGTTTTGCAATACCCAACCGTTTGTCTTGGCCAATATCCTTGTCAAAGACCTGATGCAAAAGATACATATTTCATGATCCCAGACTTCATACATAAAGCGCATTTTGAAAAAATCATTTTGACAAAGGCGTGGATGTGGTATACAGATAAGCAGCTTTAGACGTCAATTCATAAATATAACTCCACTAGACAGAAACTTGAATCCAATAGGATTTGAGAATGGATAGTAATCTTATATCAGGCAGTATCAACATGTCCCATTTATATTGTGGATAGATCCTAACCTCAAGAACAAGTGACTGGGTCTCCTTGTCTTCGGCAAGCAGCTCAAAGGTTTCATCCCAAACAGGATTTAGATTGTTGTCTATAGTATTGGTCTTAAACTTGAACAGTGGCCTAATGTACAAAACAGCATAAGGATCTGATTTTCCAATCATTTCCATGTTCTTTAAATCATTTGCCCTAATTACTGTCACAGTTAGCTTCCCCTGTGGTTTAAGCTCCAAGTCACTGCACGCAAGAAACAACTGAAAATTTTCATCACTGGAAGCCAGGCAGAATTATAGCACGAAACTGACTGATATCAGCAAGGTGCTCACACTCAGAAATCACTGTTAAGTACTAAAAATTATACAAGATGGAACGTTGTCACTACCTTGTGTCTACATCTACTCCACCAAGTGGCACTACAATCCTGTGAGGCCATTGAAGCATATCCGTGACAATAGAAGTCACAGTATCCTAGCCAGTATAATGGAAGAGGCAATCACTATGTGTATAAAAATGGATCATAATTAAAGTCTGTCAAACACGTGAGAACATACATCAATCATATCTGACAGTCCAGGAACTGCGGTTAAACTCCCTCCAACGGCCTTCAAAGTATAATCAATTCTTGGTTTGGGCTGTTAAAGATATGAGTAATGGTGGTTATTTTAATTTTGAAGAAAAGTTGTAGTTACCGTGTGCAAATTGTCAAGAAAAGCTATGTTTAAAATATTGGGTTAGCACTCGGAACTTGTATTCATAATTGCCAGTTATAATTAATGGACATGAGTTCACTGCTCAAAATAGCATACATTGATGCTTCAGACAACACAGTATATTGTCAATATATTTTTTAGTATTCTAGAGGCTATTATCACTTCACTTCTGCAGCAATAAAAAAGAACTAAGATAACTGGCAATATATTGCATGGTATGAGATACATACCTCTGAAAGAAGAGCAACAACAACTGCAGAGATACACGGAATCTCTTCTGATAGTTGGAAGATTACCCTAATAACAGTAAAAACTTGAAGATCTTTCAACTGCATATAAGTAGATGGCTCATTAAAATCAACAGTTAAGTGGGATAAGGAACCATTGAGAACTGAAAAAGTTGCACCAACCTGGATGGGTATAGATGCCACAAGAGCTTCAACACCCAAAACAATATTTGGATCACCACCCCACCGAAAGTCAATATCCATCGTGATTTGCCCTTGTTTTAAACTTTGAACTTTGATTCCTACATATAGTTATACATATCAGCAGGAATAATTATTTGTTCCTACCCTACAAAAAACAGAATACGAGAAACAATAATTGACTTGATAGATCCTTTCTGGTAACTGTTAAGTTAACCTACACAGCATACTTACCCAGAAGAACCTACCAGTTAGGAAGATTCAAAAAAGCATTTGAATATTGAGTTGGTACCTTCAATTTTGGGTGGCACAGTGCCAAGGGTCAGCTTGCTGAACTTCAAAGACGAAATCCCAGGAGGCCGATAGTCTTCTAAGAGTGGCTCCACAGATTCTTTTATGACCATACTTGCAGCCTTAAAACAGAGTTATCACTTATCAGTTTTTCGAGTATGATGAATAATTTAGCATTACAACCGAAGTCTTCACCAGTAGGTCGATTCATCAAACAACACAGAATTAAAATGCTCAGCTATCGTAATTGACAATGAGAAGCGGCCTAAAAGAATGTCAGCAAGCACACTTTCAATGTAAGGAACTACCATAGTAATGTATTGTTAAATATCCAGGTTTCTCAATGTTTTTCCAGTTAGCATGACCGGCAGAAATTGATAGCTAAAAGAGTATACAGAATTTTGACAAAGAGACTTACATCGGCAATAAACGGCCACAACTTGCATAGTAGTTTGTTCAACCACTTGACCTGGGAGAAATTGGCACAAATAGAGATGACATAAGGAATTACAACATGAACTAAACTTCATAGCAACCTGAGAAAATAATACACATTTAATTGGTACATGGAATAAAGTTGACAATCATACTTGATGGATTTTTTTATTATTACTAGTACTATTTGTTATGAAACTGATCACAAATTACAGTTATGAAGTCAAAAAAATATAATACGAGTTGCTAGCTATTCTTATATAACTACGCAACCCAGTCCCAAGCGTTTATTTTCTTATCACCATCGGGTGCAAGAAAAGGACGCTTGCATTCAAATTCCATTCCCCTTGCAGATAACTAAAACTTCCTCTCAAAAAAACTTATCAGCTCCAACGAGACATCTCTACGTAAAACCAACCGTCGTTAAAGTACTAATTTTGTATTCGAAAAAGAAAACCAGAATCCTATCTATTGAAAATTCAAGTATATATAATTAAGAGCGGAAAAGGACTAATTACTATGTTCTTTAACGGACATCTAACTTTTGCAGACACATAACTTTTAAGAAGATATAACTATTATGGATCAAGGAGGCCATGTAGATATAGGAGTCTTCGAATAGCTGCAAACCTGTTCAAAAGCAGGGAAAGATATCCATGGAGGAAAGTGATCACCACAGATTTTTCTCAAGTCATCTCTGCTGAGAGATCCGAGTACTTTTATATCCACAGCCTGCATCCGCCACAAAAATTACACAGGGAAATTCTTCACAAATCATCATTCGAAATGACAACAAGTTAAAGCACATACAACATCAAATATACTAAATCATACCTTGGCAACTCGTTTAGTGCTTCGATACTGCATCATCCTATACCATCCAGCTATCAACCCAATCCCAAACATCACACCCATAATAATCCCAGAAATCAAACCCATCCCGCCGCTCAAACTAACACAAATGATCCAAAAACTTCAAAAAAATTCAACCTAAAAAACTCAACGCCAATTACTATCACAAAAACGTAAACAGACGTTTTATCATACGTTACGTTCCACACAACAGTTCATTAAAATGTCAATCGGTAAAACGAAAACGATCGAATCTCAAACATCGACTACGCATTCAACACTCGACCAAAAAAACATCGTGCAGCGCAATATTTTCTCCACGCTAAACGACACTTCTAATCGATCAAAACGACAACAACATTCTCTTCAATCGCGAGCCTCAACAGTTTTTCATCGAAATCTGGCACGATCGATCGTTCGAGAAGATCACGGCTCGGCTGGAATAGTTCGTCATCGTCACTCCATTGATCCCATAACGAAGTGAACGAAAATGAAGCCTTTGTTTCCTGCTCTTGTATATTACCGTATTTACTTTTTGACCCCTTAACTTCCATTATTTACAATTGACCCCAAAGGAATAATTTTATTTGTATTATAACCATAACTTTTACTTTCTACTCTCTCTCTCTCTCTCGCTTCAAGCTCGGAGAAAGCATCAATGGCGGATTCGCTTCCGCCGCTATTGATCCTCCATCCGCCGTCACTTTTGCAATACCATCACGCCGATCTCTCCGAAAGATTTCACCTCATCAAACCCTACGAATCGGAGCTTCCGATTCTCAGTTTCCTCGCTACGCACGGCAGCTCCGTCAAGGCCATGCTCTGCTCCGGAGCAGGAAAAGTGACTACTGAAGTAATCCGGAGCTTGCCTAGCCTTGGAATTATTGTGACGACCAGCGCTGGAGTCAACCATATCGACCTCCGCGAGTGCCGGCGCCGAGGAGTCGTGGTTGCTAACGCTGGAGAGATTTTCTCGGCAGACTGTGCTGATCTGGCGGTAGGGCTTTTGATTGATTTGCTGAGGAAGATTACGGCTGGCGATCGGTTTGTTAGAGGTGGAGCTTGGCCTGGTCAAGGAGTGTTTCCTCTCGGTTTTAAGGTCCGGTTCTTCATCTGCTTGTTGATTGCTGACTTGTTTTTTTCACCAATTTATTATTTTATTTTCCTGATAATTTTAATTCAAGACAAATCCCCGAATTGGCTTCATCTTCAACTGTTTGTTCAGCTGATTTCAGTCTCAGATTGACCATTTGAATGTTCCCTCAGTGAAGCATTTTTATGCAAAAAGGTCCATATTTTCCTTTTTCTATTTTATAAAAGAATTGTTTTATCAAATGTCACTCCTTTTGAAAATTTTCTGGAAAAGTCTCTATTTTAGCAAATGGCGGCATTTATTTGACAGTCTAAGTGCCATGTCGTGGTTGATATTCGGCATTTGTTTGTTGATGTATACTGGTAAATATGGCTCCTTTTGGAGAAATTAATTTTTATAAAACAGCATATCTAAAGTTCTTTTCCTTCTCATGCAATTGTTTTTTGATAGATATTATAGTTCTTTCGGTTGTATTGACTATTGAGTGTTGTGGCATTTGTTGTAACCGCAAGACATGATTTGGGAATAGAAATGTTCAATTGTGGGATTGGTCGTAGAAGTAGTGTTCTCTTGTTTCTTTTATTGTTTGTTATTGTTATGGTCGTCTTCTTTGTTTCACAATGTGATAGAGGGCGTGTACATGACGACGCGTCATTAAGGTATTGTTTTAGTATATGTGTATGTTTGGGGTGCGAGTTAATGTTCGAAGTTGAACGTTACTTTATTTCAGCTGGGTGGCAAGCGAGTGGGAATAATTGGGCTGGGAAGCATTGGCAGGCATGTCGCGAAGAGGATTGAAGCACTGGGCTGTACTGTATCATACAACTCAAGACAAGCAAAGCCATCAGTTCCATACCCTTTCTATTCAGATGTATGCGAACTTGCAACTAACAACGATGCCCTTATCATTTGCTGTGCGCTGACTGCTCAAACATACCACATGGTGAACCGGGAAGTTTTGTTGGCCTTAGGAAAGGATGGAGTGGTTGTGAACATCAGTCGAGGTGCTATAATAGACGAGAATGAATTGATTAACTGCTTAGTTGAAGGTGAGATTAGCGGCGCTGGTTTGGATGTGTTTGAGAACGAGCCTGATGTTCCTGAAGAGCTGTTTTCGTTGGATAATGTGGTGTTGTCATCTCATCGGGCTGTCCATACGCCAGAATCATATGCGGAAATGTATGAACTGATTCTGAAAAATCTGGATGCGTTCTTCTCCAATATGCCTCTTCTTACCCCAGTCACGGCGGAGGAAGTATGACTGTGACCTTGGCTGAAGTCCTCATTGAAATCAAATTAAGCCAACAAATCTCATATCACTACCAACGCTTTAATGTTTGCTTATAAAGCACACCTTGGTGTGCCATATTCATTGCAAACAATCATGAAAAGTGTAGATAATATTGTCTGGAATGAAAAGTGTAGATAATGAACATATATAAGTAATAATAATAATTATTATTATATGTGTATAAATTATACTGTACTTTTAAAAAAGAATATCATTCTTAACAGTTGAAACACTTCAATAATAGTCACAAAATCTATTACAAATAATCTAACACATTTTCTCACTAAAATTATTCACATAATATTACTAGCATAATAAACTCAATTTAAATTAATGTCAAACTCATATCCTTATTTTAGGTCATGGCCATTGGCCAGAGATTTATATATGGAAGAGACAGGTACTGCAGCTACCGCTAGCTATACACTGCTTGATTATTAGTTGTGGAGTCATCCTGTAGCAATCTATTTATCTACAGTTGGTGATCATAAGAATTAAGAATGATTGTTGCTTGTAGGGAATAGAGGAATAGGTTTCCATCGCCTTATTCTCCTTTCGGATATTCCGATGGACAGGTCTGTTTCCACATCAAAAGTCTCGCCGCTGATGTCGTCGTCTCTCATGTCTCCGTTCAAGATTAATTTATTTGGTTCATTGGCCGCAAGTAAATCTTTTCCCATGTGCATGCCCAACTGTGACAGAAAAGAATCAAAAAAGCTTTCAGCATCATGTATATCCAGTGCAGCGCAGTTAAATGTTTCAAGTGCCAAAATGATGACGCTTTGACGAAAACGGCGTCGTTTTTGTTATACTTCAAGAGAAATAGTAGTAAACTAGCTGCATAAAACCAATTTCAGAATAGAACTCACTTTTTGGCTCAGCATTGCATTCTCAGCTGCCAAAATATTTTCCTGCAATAATATATGTCAATAATTGAATAAAAAAATGGTATGCTAGCTGCAGGTTTCGCAAATTATGAGCATACATTGGTTTTTAATCTCTGAATCTCTTCCATGAAAACCTCAGCCTGAAACCATAAGAGAGTAATTAAAACCATAAGAGAGTAATTAACCAATATGTCAATTAAATTAATGTGTATACCTCTAATTAATAATTTTATGTTAAAAATTAGAAATGGTAATAATATTGAACAACCTTTTTTGATCTGATGCAGCACACACCCCGCTCCAACTGCTTCTCTAGTTGCTGCAGCTCTTCCAGACTGCATGACCCGATTTCTTCTCCCAATAGTTTCCTGCAGGTCATATCGATCGACGCACACACACATTTGCATTATCAGCATGCAACTGAGGAGGATGTTTTATCATGATTGTCTTATTCGAGTCAATAACAATATATGCGATGAAATTAAAGTGTGTGAGTGAAACCTTTTTGAAGCTTCAAGTTTAAGTATCTTATTTGCCATCTCAGCTGATTCATGTCTAATTTTCTGTAATATGATCGATCAGGTCGATATTAAAGTCAAGCATCGACAGAATCTCCAGAAATTACAAAAGGCGAACACAGAAATACAAAGATATATGCAGTCTGAGCAGCGCTAAGGGCTAGAAGAAATGCGCATCATTGGCCTAAAAACTTAGAGGAAATATTTATGTACTTGTGTACAAGAGAGCTTCAGCATCTATATGTATTCAATTTTTTCCATGGCAAAAAAAGAGAGAGAAAATCATGGTAATAAGAAAAGAACATGAGTTAAGAATTCTTCTTCTTTCAGCCTAACATTTTGCTTGAGAGATATTAGGAGAGGAACTACATGAAAAAACTTATAAACATTTTCTCTGTTATACAGCTTTTTTGGAGTTTTGTGTGAAACTACACAATCATACAATTTGATCTGCAAAGTTCTTGAAAAACAGATAAAACCTGAAATTTATCTCTCTCTAATATTTTGAGGTGATTCATGCAAGGTGTATATGTTGTGCAAATTGCTACTAGCTGGAAGAACATATTAATTAACATTGTTTATAATTTATAATAGAACTTCACAAATATCAAATTTAATTAGAAGACTTAATTAGCAGTTCGCACTACAAAAAAAGAAGAAGAAGGAAAAAACGACTATATGCAATTTAATTAATTAGGAGAACCTTGATATGATCATCGCTGCAGGGAACAGTTTCTGATCTAATCGAACAGCTCTCCTCAGTTTGCATCTTGTAGCGATCTATAGTCCCTTGCAAGCTGCTGATATACTCATTAGTCATTAGAAATATTAATCAAGTTCCCATTTACTGTAAGTAGATATAGCTGTGTAATGCAATCAGCATGCCTAAACCAATAGCCCATGTCGAAAATGACAAGTACCTTCAACATCAAAACATATCTGTGAAGTACTTGCCTGTAATAAACACAACACATACTGAACTAGCTAGATCTAATTATTAACAAGTACACATTCAGGCCATGATGCAAGCAGAATAAACGTGTAAAAAAAGATCTTTTCCCCACCTAAAATCCTCACACACTCTTCTAGCTAATTCATTACTTATAATTCACAGTGTTAGAATGTAAATAATATTTAGTGTAGGGATCATTCATGTAATTATTTCCTTGTATATTTTCCATATAGAGAGTCAAATCTTATCACACAGCAGGTTACTGAGTTTACACACACAATGGCAGACAACATGGTACTAAAAGGCTAAACATGTGTGTGTGTATCCCAGTAAAACCCTGATCTCCATTAATTTATAAAAGCCAAAACATAATTTAGAGAGACTCACGAGTCTGCTAGCGTACATCGTATACCATTACTCGACATAGATTTAACTTGCATTGTGTGTAATAATGGGAAATATATAGGCTGAAAGCTTCTCAAGAAAAAAAAATGATAGAGATGAAGAGATCAGCTGTGCTAAACCCTATTTATGAGATTCTGGATTCTATAGCTGGTAGTCTAATATGAAACTCATGAGAGTTGTTTCGATTAGAGGGATATAGAAAGGTTGGAGAGAGATCCGCCTCTTATTAATTTACATATCTGCATCTCATTCTATATAACTGCATCTTCATATATACTGAGATTTTTTTTTTTTGTCTGCTATTACAAAAATGTCTCATAAATATCGACTATATATATTCGGTCCGATATGAACCCTAATTTCAAATCCATACACACAAGAGAGTCATGTTTTACATAAAAAGTCAACTAATTAAGCTAGTTGAAAATTAGATCAGGGAAAACCTAATTAAAGGAGAGATGCGATTTCCTTGACCCCATAAAGATCTCTCTTTCTAGCAAGCAGCAATAAGGAAGTCTCAAGGTATATATATAATTAAAGATGCGAAGTTTAGGCGCTATATAGTTAAGGGTTAAAGATCATGGGTGTGGTGGCAAAACTATATGCAGATTTATAGAGATAGATACCTGTTGGAACTTGCAAAGTGAAAAAGGGTGCCTCTTGGAGAGAAGATGATAAGGGCAACCTCAGCATCACAAAGCACAGACAGTTCAAAAGCCTTCTTCATTAGGCCAAGGCGCCTCTTTGAGAAGGTTACTTGTCTAGTAGTTGGGTTCTCTATCCTCCTAATCTCAATCTTCCTTCTCACCATTTCAGCCTGCAGAGAAAATTAAACCACAGATCAAAAAAGTCAAAACCCTAATTTTAAAGACACAAAAACTTTGATTTCAAATATCTGAAACAAAAAGATCTGTATTAGCTAGGCTATAATAGCTAAGCTCTCTTGCTCATCCACATACACACAGAAACAAAAAATTAAGACTCAAAGTGTGTACTGAGCGAGAGGAAGTAGCTGGAGCCTGGAGAGGTATGAAAACCAATGATTAATTATGACAGAAGTGGTGGAATATTTAAGGAACATGAAAGCAGGGTTGAGTTAATTATGTGAGAAATGGTGGATAAGAAAAGAGCAGTAGGGAATAAAAAGGGCTAATAAACCATGATTCACCGACACAAGGGCTATATTTTTTATGTACCAATTTTATCCCAATCAAAAAGAAAGAAAAGGTACAGTACAATTTTATCTGGTTTTAATCAGCAGTTAGGTTTTTTTTTTTTTTTTTGATGAAATCAGAAGTGGTTGCAAGGCTTATAACATAAATATAAATTGTTAGCTAGGGTGTCATTTTCGTAATTAAATTTTTTTGATAGAAAAATGGCATACAAAGACCAAGAAACAACAACACGGATGAAAAAAAACAACAACCGTAAAAATTAAAGCTACAAACACAGAAAACATGGAAACGTAATCCGCGTTAAGGTAGTCCATCCGACAGCTGCTGTGTAAGCACAAACGAGGTGTTTCAAGGTCCAAAATGGTCAAACAGAAGAAGCGGCGCAACATCCAACTTCAATGCAGCAATGAAGCTCCGGCCATATTTCTACAAAGATATCCTGGCAAGACTGAAGCCTGCGACTCTAGTCGTGAGCATCCGTGCTTCAGAAGGGTGGCCCGATACGTGGAGAGCTCCATACGTCCCGGTCCATGAACTCGCTGTCCGCCGAGAGCTCCATACGTCCCGACATAACAGCGGGAACCTCCATACCCGGACAAAACAGCGGCAACCTCCGCAATAACCAGCCGGGAGAAACCCGACAAAACAGCCAAACGGCTAACAAGCGAACAAAGCAAAAGCAGCCAAACGGCTAAGTACAAAAACAACTCATGCCGAGAAGGCCATGAGGAAGTAATTACACAAAACAAAATCCAAAATACCCACTCCCAACCAGCCAGGATCCACCACCCAAAGTCCTCATGGCACCACCCGCCGGCCATAAAACACCCAGCCTCACCCGAACCGTCCAACACCGAGCCTCCACCAGCGTGAACCACCGGTTGGAAGCGTGAAAAATAGTATGTGACGCTAAATTTTTTGTTTTGTTTTTGATAAGCTGTAAGAGGCAAGAGATAGGCATATAGAGGACTAAAATAACATCAAGCTGGGATTAATACATACACTAAAGATAAAATGTGAATAGACAGTGGTCTGCAGCTCCACTTCGCCTCACGCTAATCGAGTGGACGCACCACCGAGTCACTCACAACATAAGATGGCAGAACCACACTAAATAGTAACTGTGCAACACCCGCCTGCACAAGGAGCCGGACGGATCACGGTTGAGAAAATCCACAAGTGCACAAAAAAATCGTGCTAACACGGCGAAGTAAACTCAGACCACAACAAGCGGCTGAGAAAAACACCCTCATAAGCAAAAAATCACTTACAAGGAAAGAAAAACTACAAAAAAAGTAAGCGCAAAAAAACTCCCACTTCCTACCGACAACCCAAAAAGCATCACAAAACTCCATCCCCAACCCAAAAGGCACAACACAACTCCATCCCCTCCAACCCTCACCCTCACACCATGTCTATCAACATGACGCTAAATTTTAAAGTTCGAGAAAATAGAAATTGCAAAAACAAAAATTTGTCGCTAGAAGGAGGGGTCGAACCTCCGACCTTGTGGTTAACAGCCACACGCTCTAACCAACTGAGCTATTCCAGCTTTGTTGTTTTTGAGGTGTAATTACTATTCTAAAAATGAATATGTAAAACATATATCCCGTTTTCGTCATGTTGTTTATTATTGCTTTTATAGTAGGACCGTAGGACAGTGAGTTGCAAAATGGGTGGCCTTATGCGCAGACAACAGGAGAAATGCGGATGACAGACAACAGTGGATCAAAGTAGGAACTGAACCACCAGTGACTGATACACCAGGCCAAACTGCCTTTTGATCCACTTTTTGTAAGACTTAAGTTGCTCATAGATCGTGCCTTTTGAATGCTGTGTTCTATTCTTTATGTTAAAGGCTATACAATAATTTGAAACAGTACATCAGTTTAAATAAACATTGTCTGATAAACCTTTAAGCTGCTAAGCCAACAAATTTCAGGAACCAACCATACCAGTACCACAACACCTAACTTGGCCTCCAACGCCCAGCCGAACTGGTACAACAGGCGCATCGCATCGGATTAGGCACTTCATATATAAAATCAATCTGCACTGTTTCAAGCTCGGTCTTTTCTTGATGAACAAATGCAACTCGTTTAATGCTCAGTTCTCTGGATTTACCAACATGTTCTTTTCCCCCTTGGATGAGCGTATTGGATTTTAGGAGTCCAACTCTAAACATGATTCATGAGATTCGTCATTCGTTGAGATATCTGAGACAGTCAAGCTGTCACGAAGTCCACTGTCCGGGTCTTCTAATGAATCTTTACCAAAAAGGAATTGCCCAGCTTCATCAGGCTTGTAGTTCTTTCCTCTCCAAACGACTATCTGTTCTTTATCAAATGTGACCAAGACACACGGTACCAAGTCCTACAAATAAAGCATGTATATTATTAAATGACAGCATAGACATTAAATGACGAAGATACTGTTGTCATTTGGAATTAAAAATGTAGGACATGAACTGAAGCCAAGTGAGACTGAAAAAGTAACCATGTGCACCATTATAAGCATTTCTGTGAAATCAACATCTTAGACCATGCAAACCAACGATATCATTATGTTTACTGGGAAACAAGGCCTTACAGCCTTAGTGAATGCAGTCTTACCCGTAGTTTCATCCCTATCTTCTTGTAGTCGCTCTTTTCGAGTCCTTTGCAATCAATCCTAACAATCTCATCCATCAAAAATGCATCTCTAACAATAAGAACCAGGCTGCCATAATAGCCATTTCTAGCTGCATGCAGCAACCAAATCAGACAAATATGACTAATCAAGAAACTGCAGCAGGAGTGTGAGTAGCATACTCACATAATTTTGCAACTGCAGGACACGAAAGCCCTTTTTTTCTCATCACTTTTGTCTCCTCAATGCTCAATCCCTCAATAGTTGTTTTAATCAGCCTGGGATATATTGGCTCATGGGGCCTCCACAGCATTAACGGTATCACTGGCCTCTTTTTCGGAACATAGTTCCTGCCTCTGTATAGTACAAGAGTTCCCCCTTTTCGATGGATAATCTTTCCAAAAGTCTTATCCTGATGTCATACCAAGTATATAAGGAGTATTTTCAACCATCCACAAGGTAAGCAAGTAAATAAAAAAATTAGTCACTTTCAATAACTGATACAGCGGATTACACAACTAAGAACAACACGAGTCTCCTTGTGACTACATATTAACTGAACAGCAATACAGTAGACATTTTACCTCAATCTGGTTGCAAACATTTTCCATGTCAACAGTGCAAACTCCCATGCACTTTATCCTAACTGCCTCGGAGTGCACCCAATGATTATGGATATCGTTCAGCATATTATGAGTCAAACCATCCCTTCCTAGTACAATAAATCCACTGCATCAGGCAGTGAAACATCGGAAACAAACCCAAAAAAAATGTGACAGGTAAATAGCCGCGCTAAACTCTCAAACATTAAACCATAATCCAGTAATTCCACTCATACATTCAGTTAGCAAATCACATTCCGAAAAGGCCAAAAGCATACAATACAATGAAATTGCATTTTATCATTGATAGAGCTAAACACTTACCCAAATTAACCTGTTTCTTGCATTTGTTCTTTTGGTTTTTTTCAACCAAAAATTTCACCTCCGCATCACTCAAAGGCTCGCCAAGAACACTCTCTCTCATCTTCCTTCTATTCTCCTCCAAATCGACCTCCTCCTTCCCATCGACCGACCTCACGGTAGGGTCCACCGCGGGAGCACATACGCCAGTCCATGGTCGATCAATCCGTCCAGGTCCAAAAGGCGAATACTTGGGCTCCCGAAGCCCTATCGGCCTTGAGCGCTCGCTACTCTCCGTATAGCTGTACCTGAAATCGAACGGCAAGGTGGTTCGTATCTTCTTGGTGGTGGCGGGATCAATCGAGGACGGCGGGCGGTACTGTGGTTTCTCCTTTCTGGGGGTTTTAGGGTTTGAATTGGGGGTTTTGAGGTCTGAGTAAGGGTTTTTGGATAAGGATGGTGGTGGTGTAAAGCCGTAGATGTCGCGTAGTCTGGAAGATGATTGCGGTATAGATGAGGAGATGTGGCGTGGGAAGAGAAGGTGGCTGGATTTCGGCCGGCGACAGAGACGGAGGACGATCATCTGAGAAGCCGATTTGTGGCGGCGCTATGGTGGTAGCAAAAATCGGTTAAACTGGCGCAATTGAATATCAAAATTGACCAATCGGAAAAAATACATCCCAAAGTAAAAAAAAAAATTTGAATTAAATCGAAATGAAATAAAAAGGACTTAAGATTTCCCTTTGGTGTTTCTTTTTTTTTCTTTTGTTAATTATGGGCTTACATTTTTAACTACACGACAGCTCATGCATAACAAGATTTCGCTTTTGGGGCTTTCAAAGAGTAACTGGACGTTAACCAAGCTAAAGAATCCTATTTCTTGAAGAATCCGATAAACGTCTAAACCCATCACAAAATGTAAGAAGCCATAGAAAAAGCATTTGCAAAAATGATTTCAATTGATTGCTGCATAACATAATAACATAATACTTGCTACATCAAGGAACACCATACAGGCTCCAAGTATAACTGTACACCACCAGAGTAGTAAGACGCCAAAAAGCTTATTTACGATGACCATATCAGTGTTTAACAAACTTCTGCTTTGGTACCCAACAACCACCAAACAGCTATGGAACCAGAGGCATCTCCTGTGAAGAACAGACCACTGGGACCAATATGAATCTTTTCGACTACTTCTCTACTGAAGAGCCTTCCTCTATCACAAAACCTACACATGAAAATGTAACACAACTGGTGAGGTTTACAGCAGCAGCATGATTTCACAAAGAAATCTCAAATACAAATCACTTACGAGGGTAATTCACAGATTCGCACCGACTTGTCACTGCATGCGCATAACAAGATCGGTTTGGATTCAAAGTCATTCATCCCAGCTAATGCAAGAATACCCTGTGCCAAATCAAGTTTTACAACATCATATAGGTGAATGGTAGGTATCAAGAAACTCAATCGCAAGAGTACTAGTTACAAATCACACATAAGTAGGATGCACTGAAACACAACGAATAGGTCCAAAACCAAAAGGAACATACATGTTCTTCGTTATGTGTATATGTCACTTCAAACTTGCCATCCCCATTAACAGCCCATATCTGAACCAAGAAAATAATAATACCAACAAAGGATGATGAATATATGTACCAAAGATGTGCAAGCAATTGATTCAATCAGAAAAAACATGAACCTTGATAGTCCGATCCAATGAACAAGATATGAGAAACCGGTCAAAATAGAGAAGAGACATCACCGCATCACTATGTCCAGTTAATGTCTGCACACACTCTAGTGTATTTAAATCCCACACCTGCATTTGTGCGACAAACAAAATAAGCATATAAACTCAACATATCATAACGTTCGTAATAATAATAATAATAATAATAATAATATAACATTTATAGTATTAAGTAGCAGACCCATCAAACTTACTTTTACTGTGTGATCCAAGGATCCTGTATAAAGATGGTTGCCTCCAACAGCCAGCGAAACAACAGCCTTATCATGGCCCAGTAAGGTTGCACTTGGTTGTAACATGCTAGACTCAGAAGATGTCTTCCACACTAAAATCACACCATCCTATAGTAGCAAATCAGTAAACAGTAATTAAATGAAAATCACACAGGTACAACAGAGTAGCAGACGAAAGCTAGAGAATGAGCAGAAAACTAAGCATTAATGCTTCATTTTGTATTAGCTTTGATTTTTATCACATGATTCAAAATGGAGTTGGTAAAAAGAGCCCCCAGGACCATATTTTAATACCTGGGCTCCAGCAAAAATGACATCGCTCGCAACGATGACAGAATGGACCTTCCCAACAACCCCTCGAAGAGCAAATTCAGCAGAGGTTTCAATGTTCTTAGCCTGGTACATCAAAAATAAAGGTTAATCAGAATCACACTTATATGAACATAACTTTGTAAAAAAGAGAGAGATAAATAAGTTTGAAACTTACAAGAATGGAATTTGGAATTCCAATAAACAACCATGGGCCTTCACTAGCCAGAGATCCAATTTCCCCTTCAAGATGTATCACATCAGCACACTGACCAGTATGGCAGTTCCAACGGCGTAATGTTCCATCAATACTGGCTGAGTACAACTTGTCTGAACCGGATGGAAGTGAGATGCCAGATATAGCCTGAAAAGCAACTGTCAGCTAAAAAGAAAGACGAAAAATAATGCCCCATAGCCCTCTGCCACATTACTGTTAAATACATTATATCTGATGATAGAATAGAACTAGCGACATATGTAACCAAGTGAAACATCACCAACACCAAATTTTTAGTATATGTATTGTCAGGAAAAATATACTTCCTACTCATCAGTTTAACCATTACACAACATTACCAAGCCATCTACTATTTGGTGTTCAAAGTCCTACCAATACATATACAACATTAACAACTTAAACACGAAAATTGATCTGAAGAACTAAACTTATATACTCAACTTGAGTATTTAACTACAGTTTTTACCATTTAAGTTTAATCTGTGAACTGAAAACAAAAAGGTTCCTTGGTAACGCCACAATACCTTATTGTGTCCTTCAAGCAGTGCCACTCTAGTGAACCCATCTCCACGAAACCAGGAATGAAGATCCATGCATTTTTCTGCATCAGCACAATTACCCAGGACCCATTGCTCACAAACTCTTTCCACTTCTTGCGGAAGGATCTCTCCCTGACTGTTTGGAGTAGTTGCCTTGCTATCCACTTTCTCATGAACGATCTCCATCTGGCTGTTTAAAGTAGTTCTCTTGTTATCCAATTTCTCATGGATGATCTTCATCTGGCTGTTGGGAGACATAGTATTAGAGAAAGCAGAAGACACATTCTTTTTCTGAGTAGTGGTAGGAGCAGCCTCTCGTTTAAGCAGAGTTATGATTCTCTGTTTTGCTGGATTCGTGAGTTCCGATTTCAGTGGAGTGATGGGTTTAATTTTTGATGTAACATTCACTCTAGCATAAGATGTCTTCTTCTGTGAGGCATTCACGTCTCTGGACCACTTCTTGGGTGCAGAGTTGTACTTCAAATTCTGGTAACCAGTATATTGTGGAGGCAAGTCACCATGTGAAAACTTGCACTGATCGTTCTTACAACACCCAGCGACCCAATACTTGCAGATGACTATCTTCCTAGCAGATCTCCTCTGGTGATTAGATTTAAAATCTCCTAAAGGTGTGTAGCGCGGTCCACCCTGTGAAACTCGTTGAGCAGCCTTGATCTTCATTCTAAACAAACAAAATGCATTCAAACAACAATCAATAACCACAGCAGCGCTCCACCAATATCGTTCTTCAATTCAAACCCTAAACAAAAAGCATGGCTTCCTCAAATCCTCAAACGCCTTCTTCAATTCAAGCCCTAAACAGAAAATCTTGGCTTCCAACAAATCCGAATGAGAACACAGACGAAAGCACATCCAACCAATCGCCCAAAAGAATCAAAGAAACTAAGTCATAAAGATTCAAACGAAATAACATCTTGAACTTCGAAACCCTTTATATTATCAAAACACGAATCTGATGATCCTCCACCGTCGAAGCAACAACCGACGACAAGTTTCGAAACCCTAATAGCAACGACGATGTTCGCTTCCGGAAGAGCGATCATCAAAGCCGATGACGACATGGTGGATTGAAGAAACTTGAGTGAGATCAGTCGATAAAGAATTTGGATCAAACCTGAATCAGAAGCTACCGTGACGCGACTCTCCTCGATCGACGATTTGCGAAACCCTACAAAATCTTCGCTTAAATTTTTTCTCCGCAGATCGAAGGATGTTGTTACGTTTTTTCAAGCCGTGTCCCATCTGTTATATAATGTAATCCTCAGGTTAAAACGCATCGTATTAGAGCTATAAAAACCTTCTTCTTCTTTTTTCACACAAATACATAGAAAAACGAGAGGACGTAAGGAATAAAATCTGATGCAGCCAAATTATTACAGTAATTTAAGTAAAATGATGTAATTTGATGTATTTTAAGATAAAATTATATAGTTTTAAGCCGAAACTGAGTAGTTTTGAAAAAGAGTTTAGTTATCTATTTATGAATTTTATAAATGAAATGACGTAGTTTTAATGTTATTTTATTAAAACTATATCGTTTCGAGTGACTGTAAATAGTCTTGCTGCACGGGATATGAATGCGAGGACTTGTTAGTAAGTTGGACTCACAGCATAACATTTTCCAAGCCCAATTCATCTGCGAGGGTTAAAGGTTGTGACGTGTGTAAAGTACATTGCTTTGTGCAGGAGTATAATGTCTCCACTCCCTCTTCTTTAGTAGAACCAATTTTATAAAATATTGAGATGGTTTTCTTGACTTATGGGCCAATGCAATAGAAGATTCAAACCAAAATAATATAAATGGAGAATTAAGGAAAAATCATTTCTAGAGAATGATGGAGAAGTATATAAAAAAAGTCATATAGCATTAGTTCTTGGTTTCCACCTTATCTATATTCTCTTGGACTTAAATTCCACGATTTTTAATTTAGAAAAATTAAATAAAGTTAAATTACATAAAATTAAGTTTAATTAAGTTCGATGCAATTAAATTAATTTCGTTAACAATAATAAAGTTTTGATTTCTGATGTGTCACACCTCGTCAGCTCAATTTGCATTCATCAATTTCTGATCTCTACATACATTTTAAAATAGACCACGCACGCCTTTTTACATCGTCTATTCACAACGGAGAGAACAGTCGAGTCTGTCAACCGGGAAAAATGTCGGATGAAGAAGTTGCAAAGCTTGACCAGTTTCTTCAATGGCTTCAGGTTCTTCAATCATCGAAAAATGAAATTTTACGAATTATATATTGAAACATTGTGTGATTTCCTCTTCGTAATTTCGAGATTTAAATATCAGTTTCGTTGTCTTGACTCATTTTGAAGGTGACCTAATTGAGATTGCTTGGAGTGTTTTTATGACGATTGAGTTTTGGATTTTTGTTGTTGTTGTTGTTAAATCCAGGTGAATAAAGTCGAACTGAGAGGTTGCAGCATCAAGTACTGCGATTCTGATAAAGGATTCGGTATTTATACTTCTGCTGATGCTCCTGAAGATGGTTAGTCTGATAAAGGATTCGGTGTTTAGTGATTATTTGACTGCTTGTTGATATGTATATATTATGACAAATCGGCTAATAATTCTTTTAGCAGCACAAACGCTTCTTTAGTTATGATGTAGAATATCTGTATGATAATTTTCAGGAGTGCTTCTAGTTGTGCCCCTAGATCTGGCGATAACTCCAATGAGAGTACTCCAAGATCCAGTCATAGGACTTGAATGTAGAAAATTGTTTGAGGATGGAGATGTGGATGACAGATTTTTGATGATATTGTTCCTAACAGTGGAGCGCCTGCTTACAAACTCTTCATGGAAGCCGTAGGTGCAGCATGCATTGTGTTCCATCTTTATGCTTCATTTATGATTTTCTGAAAGAGGATTTGTTAAAAAAAATTTATAGGTACCTGGATATGCTTCCAACTAGTTTCGGAAATCCACTTTGGTTTACTGATGATGAAATTGAAGAGCTGAAGGGAACGGCGCTTTATCAAGCTAGTAAACTACAGGTGTCTATACTGAGCCATATTGTGAATAATTGGAGTTGAAATATATATCCAAATACATGATGGCAGTACTAAAATTTAATAGGATAGCTCGTATGATTTTCCATGATTATTAGCAATGCTACATTATCTACATGGAATTATTACTTACTCTGGATTTAAACATGAGACTATTATAAAGTTTCCTTCACATGTCATCCTTACTACAGTTCTCTTCACACGTCAACCTTACTTTTGTTAATACTTGAACTGCCTTTCAGTATTTTGATTTGAAGTCAATTTGTATGCATATCTCTGACACAATAATGCTTTGATATTATGCTACAGAAGAAAAAGTTACAGGATATATTCGATTCGAAAGTGAAGAAATTGGTAAAGAAACTTCTGCTGCTACAAGGGAACACAGATAGGTGCATACATATATATTTGAACTTTTTAAAAACAAAGTTAAAGTGCTAAACACGTTCATGTGTACTTCCAAGTAGTTTTCCTTCAGCGTATGTTCTAACTAGTATGGTTACATTTTGCATCTCTTCTGAAAGCAAAAGAAGACCTTCCAATATGATTATACTAATCAAACTTTAATATGTATGTGGCTCATTGATAAAATCATGAAACTAAAATGTTTATATTTTCTCTTAAACAGCGAGGTGTGCTTTCAGGATTTTCTCTGGTAAGAATCCCTGTGATGATAAATTCAGAACCAAAATTTGTAGGCCTTGCTTTAATCTTCGATTTTGAAGCTGTTTTAACCATTGATAATATGATAGGGCTAATGCTATATTCTGGACTCGTGCTTTAAATATTCCCCTTCCACGTTCTTATGTATTTCCAACAATTGAAGATCCAGAAAATTGCATCCCAGTTGATACACTCTCACTCTCTGTAACTTATGTGGATAATGCTTGTGGTGGAACTTCTGATACCACAAATAATGTTCAAGGCAAGTTCATGTTTCTCATTTACCTATATGGGTTTCTTGGTTGATTGTGTTGTCCGTACTTTCATCTGATATTGAACTGGCTACTGATTGTTCTCAGTCGACGAAGCGAACCATGTGGAAAATGGATTTGTTGATGCTGTCAAACCTGAACTTGAAGAGACTGTTTGGGTAGAGGGTCTTGTCCCAGGCATTGATTTTTGCAACCATAGTAGGTGATTTATTGTATTATTGTGGCATGTTGTATGTTATGTTCATATATGTGAAATTCATTTATAGTACAACTACTTGCCAAGACGCATTCGGCATCTGTCAAGTGTCACCCCCCTTAGGATTATGCTGAGATGAAGTTTGCTTAGATCACTCTCATCAGTTTGACATCTTTTGTTGCAAGTCAGAAATCTCAGCACTCAAGTGTATTGTGAACAATAAGAAGTCTTACCGAATATGCAACTTACAGCAATGAGGTCTTGCTATTACGAGAAGGAAGCTTTTAAATATTACAGATGAACTGTATTTCAAAGGTTTAATTGTGAGCCTCGTCATATCTGATGAGCACATGTTCCTTTCCAGGCTTAAGACCTGGAGCAACCTGGGAAGTAGACAGAAAAGGATCAATAACTGGAATTCCTGTTGCCATGTACCTTCTTTCAGGTGATAACTTCTTCTCATTGATTAATGATCTTCATAATATTCCAGAGAGGCCAAAATGCGATATTCAGGAGGAAAAGGCTTTTTGGCATGAGAATTTTTCATCGTTATCCATTGTGATGTGTGGACTATGGATATTGAAATACTATTTATCCACACTTGGCGCAGTTGAAATAATCAACCTACAACATGATGCATTTAGTTTGTGAAAAAATGCTTTTTTTCTTTATTGTGTTTTAAATGATAGAACTGTGTAGCTTTGTGATTCTTTTTGTTGGAGTTAAAAACAGCTGAGCAGAATCCCATTCAGATTGAGAAGGAACTTACTATCAGCTATGGTGATAAAGGGAATGAGGTATTTAGCTGCATCTGCATCCCATTATTATGTTGACAGCTGTTTGGCTAATTTTGTATTTGGTGCTCTATATGAACTACTGTTGTTGGCTTATATTAGGTTTACGGAATTCATTATAATCACATCTGTGCTTTTTCTGCAGGAGTTACTGTATTTGTATGGGTTTGCTATTGACAACAATCCAGATGACTATCTCATGGTATGTGATTATATGCCCTCTTTATATGTTTGTATTCTGGTATAATAAATCCATCACTCATGTTCTGCAGTAGTAACCATTGAGCAGCCTATCAGAATATTTCTTTGTGGAGAATTAGTAATACTGAAAAACAAAAATGCAGATTCACTATCCTGTGGAGTCTTTGCAAAGTATACCATACTCTGATGCCAAATTTGAGCTTCTTCAAGCACAGGTCCGCTTATCGTTTGATGTTCGTTAAGTGATGCAGGACTATTTACATTCATACTCTCTTTGTAACCCGTTTATCTGTTTCTTTCTTGTCCATTTTCTCTTTTCAAAATTGTATTGGCTTTGAAACTGTCACACTGAACCAAATTTGTGAACCAGCAGAATGCTGAAATGAGGTGTCTTCTTTCTAGACATTTGCTGGCTGGTGGCTTTTTTCCAGTGGAAACTTCACAAAATGATTGCAACAGTAAAGCTGCTAAAGTGAGTAACTATAGTTGGAGTGGTAAACGCAAAATGCCCTCTTACTTGAGCAAGTTGGTTTTCCCCGAGGATTTTTTAACTGCCTTGAGAACAATCTCCATGAAAGAAGAGCAGCTTTATCAGGTTTCCTCCATGCTAGAAGACGTACGTGACTATTAGACATTAATTTGTTGTGACATGTCGTGGCTAATAACATTTTTCCTTTTCTTTATTTTTGAACACAGTTATACTTTTTCTTCACCTATAATATAATATGTGTGGTCAATTATTCCTTCTGTTGAAGCTTGTTGGATCAGAAGATAGGCAACCATCAGAAACTGAAGTTCGAACTGCTGTATGGGAAGCTTGTGGGGATTCTGGGGCTTTTCAACTGCTGGTTGATCTTCTTCAAACAAAGTAAACTCATAACTTACCTTTCGCGTCTTAACTTAATTCCGTCTACATTATATTACTAATTGATTAGTGTGGTTTTGGTTGGAACTTGGAAGTATTATGATACACATTAGCATCTATTGATTTCACATCAGCGAAGAGAATCTTTATGACTTATCAAGTATTGATTTGGCAATGCATCATTGCATCATACTTATTAATCTGCTTTGTTGATCGATTTTCAAATGGTAGGATGATGGAGCTTGAAGAGGGATCTGGAACTGAAGATTTCGATAGGCAGCTACTCGAAAACGCTCAAATAGAATCCACAACACAGCCAACTAGGTATTGAGGAACCTTGTTTTAACTCTCCATTATGATCTCTAACAATTAAGATGATTTATTTGAATAATACCTATTGCGAATAGGTACAATGGCGAAACGAATGGTTCGAGCAAAGAGAAGTACATAACTAGAAACACATGGTCAGCCATAGTGTACCGGAAAGGCCAAAAGCATCTCACACGTCTCTTCTTTAAGGAAGCAGAGCATGCCTTGGAGTTATCACTAACTGAAGAAAAATAAGTAACAAATACTTTTAACTGAAAACACACCCTTGTTTTATACTTTTTTCCTAGAACAAAAAACTGGTTTATTTATTACTGTCTTGACTCTATCAAATAAAACTACAACAGATTAAACTAAACATGTTGCCGCTTGCAGATGGTTCACACCATACTTGACCTTACTGAAGCATCAAAACGGAAGGCGTTTTCTGGTCCTGCAACTCCCTGAAGAAATCACACTCCCTCAGCTGCCTCATGGAGGGCCTCTTCGACGGCTCGGGAGTCAAACAATCCGCCACCATCTTCATAAACGCCGATGATATCTTCTTCACCTCACCCTCCTTGACATGTTCATCTTCCACCGGAAAAAAGCAAGCACATCTTCTGACCAAGTGTGACTGTTTCTTCTCCTTCTTCACCGCCTTGGCCTTCTTCTCCACCATCTCCGGCCATTCAGCAAGGAAGGCAGCCAGCTCTTTATAACTTTTTGCCGGAACATTCCCCAATGCTAATTTCAAAGCAGCAATCCCGAAGCACCAGACATCGCTCTTCAACTCCATACCCTCGTCAGTTAAAATCTCCGGGGGCGGAGCCGGCCATACAGTCTCAGGATCCTCAAACTTTCCATCAGGATCATAAGCTAATAAATCCAAGTCAATCCTCAGTCCACCATCATTATCAACAAAAACATGGTTAAGATCAAAGCCTCTATGCATCCATTGACGTCCATGTAAATAACCCAAACCCTCCAATACCTCCCTCAACACAAACCCCACTTCCCTCTCCGCCAGCCCACTGCCTGAACCTGAACTCCTCCTAGCCACAACCCGAGCCAGCGACGCAGCGTGCTCGTAAGGCATCACGACCCAGAGATCGTCATCGTCATGGACAAAAGAACAATGTGTCCTCGTTACATTCTTGTGATTCGATATCTTAGAATGCTTAATGTCACGAGTCAAGCAGATAACGTTTTCGAGTAAGCGCCGACGCTTGAAGACCTTGATCGCCACGACCTTCCCCGAAAAAACCGCAGGCTCCTGCTTCAGGTACTGAGCTTTGTAGAGAGTAGCTCCTTTTTCAGCGAGTTGGATTTCTTCTAAAATTTTGTAACTGTCTGCAGACTTCATGGCGCGAAGAGACTGCTCTTCTTCAATCGACATTGTTGAGTGGTTTGGTATGTGGTTTGATTTTCTGTAACCAATTATCTGAGTTTGATGTGAATATATATAGTAAAACAAATTCGACTTCAACTAGGAGTTCTATACTTCTATTTCTATATTGAGTAGATAACTGGATATGATTTAGATAATACTAATTAATTTCAAAATTTTAATTACTTGGTGATAGTAATTAGAAACGAAAGAAAGTCCAAGTTAAATAATTTTTAAGAAACTTTTTTCTCGTTATATTTTATTTGTTTGTAATATATGTAAAAAGAATATCTTCAGTTTGTTTCAACATAATCTCTTTTTCAACCCATGCATGTGATCTTGCTAAGATTTATATATATATAATTATTCAATACATCCGAGATATTTGATGTTCAACCAATGAAAGCACAATTTTCATTTGAAATTTATATTTTTGATTTATGCTAGAAAATATTGAATAAACTATGTGTGACTAGTGTGCGAAAATAAGTTTGGTCGATTGACTTAAATTCTTGATAAATAGTTAAGAGGTCAAGGGGTTCGATAAAGAGTTCAATTCCCTTGAGTAGTGTTTTCTCCTCACTTTTGTGTAGGAGTGTTATTCATCTCTTGTGGATGTATTTTCGTCCCGCTTTGGCGCGGACGTGTTGGTCCTACTTTGCGGGGGTGTTATTCGTTCCTCGTGGACGTGTTGTAGGTGCTGCTGCCTCGTCTTTTCCTTTAATTGTATTTGGAGTTGTTGAGTTTCAAGTTTATGCTCGTGAGTTTCAAGTTTTAGGTGTCTTGTGACTTGTGGTTCAGTGGACGCAATTCACGTATCAAATCCGGATTGGTACCGTGCTACAAAAAGTGAAGTCTTTATATGTATCTGATAGAGTTCTCATGTAATATGTATAAAATGTATGATATGTAATAAACCCCTATAATATAAAAAAAAAACTATGAGTGCAACACATTTCATTATTATCAAGTTCTAATTTATTTGCATTAGATTAAAGCTTTTATAAATTCGTGTTTGGATTACGATTTTGTAAGAAAAGATCAAATTAGAAGTTTTTTTTTTTTTGGGATACAAACAAGCTGCAATACAAAGCAAGACAGCCAAGCACAACAAGGCTACCTAGCTGAGTACACAACAAATCTGGACAAAGAACAACACGAGACACAGCTCGGCTACAACATATGAAAAACTCCAGGAATTCTTGGCATTGCATTTGTCGACCTCCATCTCCAACTTTTCTCTTTAGCCATCCTTGCCAGGGCATCCGCTGTTCATTAAATTAAGGATTTAGAATTTCACTAAATTAAAAACTCCAGGCCATCTCCAACTTTTTTCCAATTTTTCTGTGCAACACATTTGTCGATCAAATTAGAAGTTAGAACCGTCATTTTGGCAAGAATTTAGAACCATTAACATGTATATTTAACTATTCATTAAATTGATTCACACAACAATGTATTTTATTCAATGTTAAATCGGCAATATCCTCTTTAATTAGATTTGAATTAATCATCATCAGTTATGCATATCGCAAATATGTCAAGGTGAGGCTTGAGAACGGTTTGTAATTTCTCTATGTTGCGAATCAATTTTTTTTTTAAAGTTCGATCTTATATGTTATATAAATAGCCAACTCTATTACTAATAAAATTAAGGATTCAACAATTGTGTTGCATCTGTATCTCTTTCAACCTTTCCCACGCCATCACGAAATGGAACTAGAGCTAGATATCAGAAATTCAACTACAGATTTAACTGAAATTCGACCACATCCATCAAATAAGTCAAACTAAAAAAACATGCCCATGGCACAACCTACTTGATGCATTGCTGACGATGCCGCTTCGATCAAATTGATTAATGATGAAAAAGAGGATGAGAACGATTTTTAGATCAAATTTAAATATTTCATACATAATTCATGAACGAGATTATTACAATACATATGACGATAACCTTGAATTCTTGACCGTTGTCAAAAGTTCAAGTCACTTGACCAAAACCCCATTTCATGTGGACCGATTTAATTTAAATTTAATAGTATTAAGATTTCATTTGTTAATTGCCGACAAGGGTGGTGGCCTGTTGATTAAGGTGTCCGTCATAAATCCTTAAACACCGAATTCGAGGTCACCACCATAGTTCCAAGTATCGAAGAATGTACCAATGTGATAGATGTGCGGATCCATGATAAATGTGACAAATATAACTAGCACTTCATAAGTAGAGTAAATATATGTACTAGATGATAAAGCTTTAGTCATTGTAATGTTCTAAGTTGTTGTACCCATTATAAACAAAAGATTTCATTTGTTAGTTAAATCCAATAGTTATAATTGATTCCAAGTTATCATATAAAATGAGATATTTACCGGACACAAACATCATAATACGGAGTATAATATTTCAAGGGATACAAGTCCAAGAAACCAACAATTGGCAATTCCGATGAAATTATAATGAAGTTAAGAGTAATCTTGGGTAATGACTATATTTCAAGGGATTCGAGTGTAATAAATAAAACATGAGGCATCGAAACGAAAATTAAACGAAGTTGATTTGGGAGGAACCGAATTAGGGTTTACAAGAAGCGCGATTCAGAGGTAGTGGATTGCAACAATGGCGGATGAAGAAGTCGACGATTTGATTGATTTGGACCTACCGTAAGTTTTTTTTCAACCTCACTGTAATCAATTCAACGTGGACTGTTGCCCACTGTAGAGCCTCGTTGGATTTTCATTGAAGAATTTTGTGATTCTTGAGATAGTTTTTTTTTTGGGGTGTGTTTTGGCGTAGTTTATGATTTTTTGTTGTTAATTTTGTCTGGAAAAGGACTTGGTGGCTAAATTATGGCCAAAATGTTTTAAGTAGAGTTATGGTATTTACTATTTAGCATGTTGTGGTGTTTCATCATTTCATGATAGAGTAGAGTATTGAGAATTTTGGTGTTTAGTTTAGTCTACTCCTTCGTACTTTTGATTGTAACTTTTGAAATAAATATATAACGGGAGTTTACATTGCAGGGAATCAGACTTGGAACCTGATTTTGAGGTCAGCTTATTTGGGTTGCAATTTGCTTCTTTTTCTTGCTTTCCGTGGTTTATTTTTTTGGCATAGAATTGTGAGTCTTCATTGTTTGATATTTTTAGGAACCGGAGGAGGAGGAGGAGGAAAATAGCAAGGAAATTACTGAAGTTCCACCAGCAGAAAGCAAGGCGAAAGAAGAAAATGAATCAGATCCTAATATATGGAGGCCAGTGAAAAAACTAACTAGATACGAGAGGGCGAGAATTCTGGCTACTCGGGCTTTGCAAATAAGGTTTAATTTTGATTCTTTGGGTGCTTGATGTTCCACAAAGTTTGACGTGATCCTTGAAAACAAACTTACGTTGTTGTTATGCAGTATGAATGCACCTGTTCTGGTTGACATGCCTGAAGAAACTGATGCGCTTGCGGTAAGTTAGGGAGTGTGTGATGATAAGTTTTATGTGAACATGCTACCTAACTACCTGAAAGAATTTGATTTTGGAAACAAAATTTACATGAATGCGCTGCTCAAAACTTCTTTGATAGAGTGGTGTCCTTATATTGCCTTGCCTGATTATTTCACGCGCATCATGTTGTAGTTTGCCATGAAAGAGTTTCAAGAGGGTCTTATTCCTTTAACTATACGCAGGCAGATGCCCGATGGAAGGTAAAGTGCTGTCTATTATTAACTATTTTCAGTTCCTTTTTTTGTTGTGTTCATAGTGTACTGTGACTTTTGCAGCTATGAAGACTGGGATGTAGCTGAGCTTAACCAAAAAGAAGTAGAATGGGAGTTTGATTTAGACAGAATTTTGTCTGAAGAGCCCAAGAAAATAAAGCCAGAGACGGATCGGATAGAAAGTGAAGGGTCCAAGAAAATAAAGAAGGAGACAGATCAGATGGAAAGTGAAGTGCTCAAGAAAATAGAGCCAAAGATAGAGCAGATAGAAGATGCTGACATGAAAACTTGAGCATAGTAGCCATTATTATTACTACAGTAATGTACAGTAGGGTGTAGCCTGGAAGGTTTTTTTTCTCTCCTTTAGCCTGCAGTATTGTTATTGACATATTACCATAAAACTGAATTGTCTACTTTATGATTTTAATTAATGCTTGAAACTCATAGACATTTCAAGGATATAAGATATAAAACAAAAACATTAATGAAATTATAAATCCAGCGAAGCATACATAAATAAGTTCATAAATGACAATTACACTACTTCAATCTCATCATCAAAACGACAACTAGTATTCTGGAATTTCAAAGTCTAGAAGTTGCATTGCTCCAGACAATTTAATAATATTGGTTCAGACAACATGGAAAGGGACATTTGTGAATGAAAGCAGCTCCCCAATCTTGTTTACTTATTAATCCTCAATCCCTTGATCTCTCAGTTGGGGAAGGTGATGGACTGCAATACAAGTAATATGTCACTGTACAATACTTTATAATGGCAACTGAGGTAGATAGATGTTAAGTTCCTACCTGTAGTATCGCTCACCACCTGGGCTCCTCTCTGCTCTGTCGTAGCTAGGACTTTTGTAAGGCACATCTTCTGAGTCTAGATGGGCACCACGACCATTGGCTGGGCTATCCGGACCAACATAACTTTGATGGACGCCACGGTCATTTACAGGGCTCCTATCAGGGCCATCATAGCTAAGCTTGGCGACACGTTCATTGACTGGGCTCTTGTCAGGGGCATCATAGCTTGGACTTCTTTTACGTTCATAGCTTGGACTTCTTTTACGTTCATATATTGGGCTTCTTTTCCTATCATAGCTTGGACTTCTTTTCCGCTCATAGCTTGGACTTCTTCTACGTTCAAGGTGAGAGCTTCGCCTGGTTTCCATGTTGTTAATAGGGCTTCTGTCGGTTCTTTCATAACTGGGGCTTCTCCTAGGTTCATATCGTGTTACTGGCTTGGACCCATGACCATAATCTGGGCTCTCCCTGTCTCTACGATATGGACTCGGTGAGCGCCTACCACCGTACCCTCTT
This sequence comes from Rhodiola chrysanthemifolia, assembly GCA_033675395.1. Lineage (NCBI taxonomy): Eukaryota > Viridiplantae > Streptophyta > Magnoliopsida > Saxifragales > Crassulaceae > Rhodiola > Rhodiola chrysanthemifolia. The sequence continues at coordinate 4,883,512 of CM066207.1, forward strand.
TCTGGAGACCTATCACGGCCTCTTCTATCAGGGCTACGCCCATTCCTTCTACTGTCAGCCCTCTGGTTATCATCATCATCTCGAGTTGCATATTCCACTGATATAATTCTGTCCATGAACTTGCTGCATATGCAAACCAAGTCATCTTCATATTACAAGGGAAGATACCTCTGAATACAGTGACTAATTGGAATTAAATCAAACCTTGAGTTTGTAGCATCCAGCGCTTTAGTAGCTTCTTCCTGTGTGTCGAACTGCACAAACGCAAAGTTCCTTCGGATCCTGACATTGACGATTTTCCCATAAGGGTCGAAGTGCCTCTCCAAATCTCTGGGCCTGGTGTTTATTGGGTCAAAGTTGATGACAAACAGGGTTCTTGAAGGTTTGCTGTTCATTGAACCTTTTCTAGAATCATCAGACCTCCTACCACCCCTATCCTGCTGTAACATTGAAAACAAGTCTAAAATTGGAACACTTACTCGAGGCAATAATGGCCAAATAAAATTTTCAAATAACATGAATTCGATTTGCGGATCAAGTTATGTAAACTTTAATATCTTGTGAATCACCATAACACAAAAGATGCACATTAAGCTACCAAGGAACTTGCCTTGGTCCACTCAACACGAAGTCGGCGTCCCTTAGCACCAAATTCTCTCCTATCTAGTCTTCTCACTGCATCATCAGCATCTTGCTCATCTTCCATATAAACGAAAGCAAACCCTGCACAAAGAAAACAATGAGCGTACATCGAGGTAAGCTAAGAGAAAGGATATAAAAGTGTATGAAGGACGAGGCAAGGATCTTATCATTTAATCAACTTAACAACTAGATGATGTGTGCTCCAGTACCAATTTTAACATTTAAGATGCAAAAAAGTAAAACAACACCTGAGTTCACCATGATTTCTATGAAGGGGCATGTTGTAATTGGAAGACTGAGCATGTCATTAGGAATAAAAAAGGATGATGTCTGAAGTGATGTAGGATGAGCAGATGAAGTTAGTTCTTCAAAGAGCATGAAGCTTGGCGTCTAGACAGAAATAAAATTCAGTGCAGCTCAATTATCCAAAAAGAGGATGGATGTTCCAAATAGTCGAGGGAACTGAATGGCACATACCCTGCCATAAAGAGACAGCTAAGTATCTGACTCAACAAATGACTTGAAATCATATTAATCATGTTTGTCTATAATTTCAAACGAGCCATGTAAAGAAAACTAGCTTGATAAGACAAGGATCCTCAGAAATCAGATAAGAACATTTCTCACACCATGCCTCCAGACTTTGTTAAGAGATTATATTGAACAGGTGCCAAACTTATGCGCTGACATTCTGTCTCATTTCAATATAAACCAACAAAATGTAATATGGAGGCCTTCAGAGTTTAGACTAGGATATCTTGTCCTCCATAAAATTCTAGGCACTTTTTTATGGATGGGTGCCAATTGAAGTGGTCAAAAATCCCAGACAAAAGTCTTTTCTGCGCAGTTACCAGAACAATAATCCAATTGCTATTCATGTTTCTTTATCGGAACCCACCTAGTTGGTGGAATTCCTTTTCTGCAACGGTACTACTATACCGTGCACAGCTCAACAGGGCATCAAGTTCTATAAATTGGCCTACTTGCAAAAGTACTTACTTCCATGTGGTTCTTCCAGTACAATCGCTCATATCACGATCACAACATAGCCACGGGAATACAAGCAACAACCAAAAATATATAACCAAATATTACCAGAATTGTTAAGTGACTAACCAGACTTCAGATCCACCCTCTCAACATTCCCGTACTTCCCGAAAAGTCTCTCTATATCAGATTGCCTCGCATCATAATCCAGGTTGCCGCAAAAGATCGGCCTTGCTGTCCTTGAACTCATTTCTGATACTCTCCAACCCTAATTCCACCCAAAACATGCAATTAATCAATAAGAACACCAAATATATCCAACAACTTCGATTCATCTACTGCTATCATACAAAGTATATTTAAAAAAAGGAGAACCATAAATCGATAGTGAAATAAACCATACGGAAAATGAATGGAAAATTGAGAGCGACAAACCTTGAATGAAGCGACGACAAACAGCTCTCTGCAAAACCCTAAAATTGCTTACTCGCTTGAATTCTCGGTATTGCAGATCCAAAGATATTTTTGGAGCAGTCAAACTATAAGCTGTTCAAAAAGCCTGCATCACAAATTTGGGCATATTTTGGGCCTCATAAATACTTGGCTGGGCCTTTAGGTTTTTTCATCGCTTTATAGTTATTATCTTTTACAATTCAGTCCCTAAAGTACATGATGTGATGAGATAGTTTTCATAATTTTTATGTTGTTACGGACAAGTCGATATATTTTAAGAAATTTTCAAATATACCCCTTAGTGCCAAAAGAGCCTCTTTTAAGAAATGAGCCGTAATTTCCAGTGTTCCAGAAATCGGCCGCATCGGCCGATTAATCGGGGATTAATCGGCAGATTTCTTGAATCCGATCCGATTTACCCAAATCGGATGAAAAAATCGGGTGGCACCTTGGTTCCAGAAATCGGCGGATTAATCGGCAATTAATCGGTTCAGGCAGCGATTAATCGGCGATTAATTGGTTCAGGCGGTGATTAATCGGTTCTGACGGCAATTAATCGGTTCGGACAGCTAAATGTTAAAGATTAAACTTGGAGGGCTTTATTGTAATAATTAGGATTTTTTAGATCAAATTTGATTGTTTAGTTTGTTAATGATGTAGTATCAAGTATGTATGGACTATGGATGATGTAGTTTGAATTTCTATGTAGATTACTAGCAATAGACTATTGAAAATTGAAAATTAAAACTAAAAATATGATAAAAATATAACTATTTTTCAATTATAAACATAAAAATATGATAAAAAAGATTTTTGCATCTATAGAAAACATTTATATAACTATTTTTCAATTATAAACATAAAAATATGATAAAAATAAAAAACCGATTAATCCCGATTAATCCCCGATTAATCCTCGAGGACCTTGTCCGCACGATTAGCGCATAGCGCTTTCTGTAACCTTGGTAATTTCTCATGAAAATCATCATTGCAAGAAACAAGTTTCCATTACAAATGAAAAAAATGAACGACAAATTTCGACATGACTGGAAAATTACACGTATAAATGATGCCTGTCTACGACAACTCAAGTGGAATTAATGGCAAATTATCGTGTGCTAACTTTCATAATATCTTTGAAATCATTTATCAACTCTCATTTTGCTTTTGTTCATCTTCTTGCTTGTTTTCAGATTCTTCACTATGTTCCTCAGTTTCAACCTCTGCGTCTTCTGCTGCCTCTGGTTGCTCATTCGCCTCCTTATCGACCGCTACTTCCTGAGCTGCAGTTTTTTGCTTAACTACTTCGAGAAAATGGCTGTAAGTTCCCTTCACCATGAATAGCTGAGCAAAATGGACCTTGCAGTATAAAGTCCCGTCGAGAGATGCGTATGACGAGTGTGTCAGCGGGCAACCAGCGTGCGCGCATCTGAAACATTGCTTGTGGAAGATTTCTTCCTCCATTGTCACCTGTAAAATTTTCCTCTTAACAATTTTCAAATGTCGAATTTTATTTAATTTTTCAGTATAAAAAAATTGTACTAACCTTTTCCAAAGGATACACTGTCTTTTGGCAGGCAGAGCATTTGTCTAAAGTTCCAGAGAACATGGAAGAGAGTTTGCTAGGAGCCCGAGACTGTCGATTACGACTTTCGTTAAAATCAAAGCGCTCGTAGTATTTATATTAAATCATCTTTTCAAGTGAGGTTTCAAAACATAAAATAACTTACAAGCTCAGTTGGTCTTTCAGATTTGCCTGTTTGGAAATTTTTGCTGAAATTTCCGCATTCCTTGAAAAGCTGCTCGAAGTGCGTCTTGCAGTAGAGGACGCCATCCATTGACGAATAGTTACTCATCTGCGCGCGAAAAAAAATTCCCCATCATTTGTCCATCCATTCATTACAAATATTAAAGACAGGAAAAAATACATAGTAACATACGACGAGAGTTCCTTTGCAGTGGGTGCATTTGAAGCACGATTTGTGATAAGTAATCCCATCGGCTGTCAACAAATCAACGAAGTAGACAGTCTTGTCACAAGCATTGCATTTATCCAAAGTCCCGGTGAATGTCATTTTCACTTCCTTGTCCTTCCTCGAAAAATTATCTCAATCAGGCCTCGATTGATCTCTTGACTAGGAAGGAAAAAGAAGTTGACGAGAATTTTCCTAGGCACTTCGGGTAAATGAGAGATTGAACAAAGTCGTTGCCTCGTCAAAGGGATGCCGGTTATATATTTAAATGACTGGCCTTTTTTGGCTAAGGTTGATTTAAGGACAAGTGACTGGATATGCAAATATCCAGGCAGAAAATAGACAGCACAAAAACATGTTTGCTTCTAATTTTGGTAGCTTCTGGGTGAATGAGAGAAAAATGTGGTGAGCTTTTGCTAGTTTTTGACCTTGTCTGAAAATATTAACGCTGCGCTTGAATCGTGGAAAATATGATGACACCAAAGTATAACGGAGAGCTAAGAGAAAAAAAATACTTTTAGTAAAACTTTAACGGAGAACTCATCTATATTTTATTTATTTTCAAGGGTTTTTCAAAATGATAGCTAGATAGTGATTTTGGTGCCAATAATATATTGATCAACAAATATAGTTATGTATTGAAAAACTGACGATGTGATGCTTCAGTTATTGACTCAGTTTAAATGATATGCTTAGCGCATCGATTGAAACCTTGACACACTTCGGGAACTAGTTGTAGCAGGAGCAGATCATTTTGTTCTGTTAATAACACTTTTAAATAAATAAGATTGTCAAAAGCTCAATGTTAAAAAGCATTGTAAACAAAAAAAAAATGTAGGTTTGGTTCGTTTATTATAAATCAATGACTTTCACTAATGCGATGAACAGTTAACGATTTTCGAATTTATCAGACGATATAAAGATCTGTGAAATGCTCGTTTCAGTCTTGTTTATCAAATAAACAAAAATCCAATTGAACGAAATCAATATTTTTGTTCGTTAAATTAATTTTAATTTTTATGTGAAAATGATATTGTTTTCACGGAAGTCAAATTCAAAATCTTAAAATTAGCCATATTATTAAAAATAAAATAAAATAATCGTATTTACATCTGACCTAGTTGAAAATAACCTGACGATATCATCATAAACACTTAACGTATCGAATCGATCTTTCTTCGTTAACACCAATTTTATTGAGTCATTATTGAAATCATATGATTGAATTCATAATTTAAACACGGTGTAGCTACCATACTTAGTGTTTGAAAATTAAAGATTTTATTTTTTATTTTGTCATTGATTAAAAAAATTAATAAATTAAACATTCAATTGGAAAATAATAAATATTGATAGTTTAAGGCAACAATGCGTTTTTTCCACAAAGCATATTAAAATTTAAAAGTTACCGACAGTCCAATTATTATATATTTCAAACTGAAGGGGCCAAACTGTAATTTACGGAAACTCATGAAGACGCCCTAACCCCAACCCAACCCATCGAAGGCCAAAACACAAAGCAAACATTATTTGAGCGAACACTCTCGCCTCTTCGACTCTCGACGGCTCCACAAGAAAACCTTCGTCGCCGTTTCTCTCGACTTCCGCCGATCTTCTCCGGCGTGTCATTTTCCGATCGACTGTTGTATTCAGATACAGATCATGTATATACAGTAACCGTAGAGTGGACTAGCGCGTTCGAGTCGGCTTCAAATTGATTCTATTCTGTAGTGTTTTTTAGGCGCTGATCGCGTAAATTTGGTAGAGAAGTTGAGTTAGGGTTTCGATTTTTGTTGATTTGGAGAGGTTTTTTTTAGGATTGAAGAGATTTGTGTTGCGATCCGGGGAACTCTTGATTTTGAAGAGAGTGAATCGGTGTTGTGGCGGTGACATTTGGGGATTAGGTTTTATTAGTTTCGGTTGAGATGAATAATCCTAGAGGAAGGTATCCGCCTGGGATGGGTGGTCCGGGACGTGGTGGTGGTGGTGGTATTGGTGGAGGGATGGGTGGTAACCCTAATTTTCAGCAGAGGATTCCTCAGCAGCAGTATGTGCAGAGGAATGTGTTGCCTAACCATCAGCAGTTTCAAGAGCAACAACGGCTGCAGAATCAACAATGGATGAGGAGGAATATGTCAGGGCAGGAGGCAGCTGCTGATGAAGTGGAGAAGACGGTACAAACTGATTCTAGGTATTCCTAATTCTCGTGACTTCGGAGTTTTTAGTTATTGCTAGCTTCGGTTGTTCAGTATAGCTTGCTCAAATCCTTTTAGTTCATTTTCATATACTCAAGAAACTGACATTGCCTTATGACATGCATTTTTCTCTTCAGTTCTCAAGATTGGAAGTCACAGTTGAGGCTACCGCCACCTGATACTCGCTACAAGACAGAGGTGCACTAACACTTCATGACAAACGTCATTCACCATGAATCCATGATGCTTTTCCATCAAACGTCGTTATCATAATACTGTAAATATTCAGCTTGACTTGCCAAGTTAAGCATGTATTTGAGTCAAAATAAATTTAATGCATAGTACTGTTACATGCCTGTAGTATAATAATAATAAAAATTATAGTTTGTATTAGCTTAAACTTCTTGACGCTTGTATTAGCATAATACTATATTTAGCAGCTGCTCATTTGTATTAGCTTAAACTCCTTGATGCTTTATGTTAGCAGTACATAGAGAGGGATGTGTTTACTGATACAATAATTCTACCGGTTACACGTTACAGTAATTTTTGTATGCATCTGTAGCAAACTGTTAAGCTTTGCTCTGCTATTCATACACTTTACATAAAACTTTCATTTTCCGTAATATAATTGACACAGTTTACTCATGATAATTCCCGATATTCACCTTAAGGTGTTTTTTAAAGCTTTTATCAAAGACATTGACATCATACGGAAGTGTTAGGGACTCTATTTTGTATCCGTAGGCATGCTGTTAATTTTTGACAATATCATGTTGTTTTAGTTGCGTTTCAGATTTTGAAATCTGAGCTCTTGTTCTCTCAAATAACTGTAGGATGTGACAGCAACCAAGGGAAATGAATTCGAAGATTATTTTCTGAAGCGTGAGCTGCTGATGGGTATTTATGAGAAGGGATTTGAACGACCATCACCAATTCAGGAAGAAAGTATACCAATTGCGTTAACTGGTAGTGATATTCTTGCCAGAGCCAAAAATGGAACTGGAAAGACTGCAGCCTTTTGTATTCCTGCATTAGAGAAAATTGATACAGATAACAATGTTATTCAAGGTATTTTTGGTGACCCTTCAATGTAGAATTTTGGCTTTTCTGCTGATTAGGAATACTTTTTAAGCATCGGTGATGTCAATATCTGGCGATGGAAGAAAACTGCTCTGTTAGATTAACAGTAAGGCGAAACATCGTTGAAATATCGGCCCTTGGCTTGCTTCTGTTGTGTCATATGGTCTTTGTATATCGGGACAGACAATATATATACTTATACAGTCTATTAGCCGATTGTTATTTTTTTAATGATGCACAATGTCCTCGATATCGTACCAAATACTTTAATGCATTGCTGTGAATAACTAGACAACTATAATCATCCATCAGTGGAATAAAAGGTTGTCTGTTTGAACTGTGAACACATAATCAGTTACTGGCTAACTGCAGTCTGCAAGTATGGTCACAAACAAAAGAGTATGTCATCATAATGTTTTTTGCTGATACTCTTTCTTCTTTTTCTTTGCAGTTGTTATACTTGTTCCAACTAGGGAGTTAGCTCTTCAGACTTCACAAGTTTGTAAGGAGCTTGGCAAGCATTTGAGTATCCAGGTCATGGTTACTACTGGTGGAACTAGCTTAAAGGATGATATTATGCGATTGTATCAACCAGTCCATCTGCTTGTCGGTACTCCTGGGAGAATCTTAGATCTTGCAAAAAAAGGTGTATGCGTTTTGAAAGATTGTTCGATGCTAGTAATGGATGAGGTATATTGACTTTTCCTAATTACATGAAACTTGTTCTCTCTGCAGTGTGCAATGTGAGAATAAGATTTATAACTCCAGTCTGAGACTGGATTTACTGTTAAGTTGGTGAATGCTTTTTCACTCATCCCTTTTTGTGTTGTTTGGATATGAAAATTGATTATCTCATATTGTTCTGGCTGGAGTTGTAAAACTGCATCTAGTTAACACTTAACAGTGTCCTTAATGTTCTGATTAGGGACTTTTTTAAGTTTCAGTTATAGAGCGAAAAGAATCAGTACTTAAATTATCTGATCTCCCACTTCATATAAGTGATTCTGATTTTTAATATTATGTTTCATTTCATACACTGACATCCATTTCAAAATTCAAATTCAACTAAGCCATCGTATTTCATATTTCCAGCTTTCTAGTTGGCAACTTTGGCTGACATGGTAAATGTTGATCGATGATCGGCTGATCGCAGTCTTTAGTTTCCAACTGCATAATTTCGTCCACTTCAATCAATAACTTTGTTAGTTGAACACAAAAGAACAGTCACAAACAGTTAGACTCTTGAATTTCTTGGATTTCAAATTAGAAGGGTCTATTTCAATCATTCATATTCAAGAATACAGTGCTAGGCTTCTCTTGCGCTTTGGTATTTGACTTGTGTAACTTTTTGTAGGCGGACAAATTATTGTCTCCTGAGTTTCAGCCTTCAATACAACAGTTAATACATTTTATGCCCCCAACTCGTCAAATTCTGATGTTCTCAGCCACATTTCCGGTTACTGTCAAAGAGTTCAAGGATAGATATCTTAAAAGACCATATGTCATTAATCTCATGGATGAACTTACTTTGAAGGGTATTACACAATTTTATGCATTTGTGGAAGAAAGACAGAAAGTTCATTGCCTTAACACCTTATTCTCGAAGGTACATCCTTTTTGCATCCATCTTTCGCTGGTGCCAGTTTATGTAGCACGTTGTTATTAGTAATTAATCTTTGGTTCTATGCTTCCAGCTTCAAATTAACCAGTCTATAATATTCTGCAATTCTGTCAATCGTGTTGAGTTGCTGGCCAAGAAAATCACCGAGCTTGGCTACTCTTGTTTCTACATTCATGCAAAAATGCTGCAAGATCATCGTAACAGAGTGTTTCATGACTTCCGAAATGGTGCTTGTAGAAATCTTGTTTGCACTGGTATGATGCTTCTGTTTTTCTTTATATTTGTAATTACTTGTGTTCTTGCATTTTGTTTTATAAGGACATTATAAATTTAACTGTATTGATGTGTCGAGCATGCAGATCTTTTTACTAGAGGAATTGATATCCAAGCTGTGAATGTCGTGATCAATTTTGATTTCCCTAAGAACTCTGAAACGTATCTGCACAGGGTATCTTCCTGTTTCCTCATAAACACAAGTTAAATTAAGTATGAGGCTTTTTGCAATACTTTACTGAATTGGTGTCCACTTCTGATGCAGGTTGGTCGATCTGGAAGGTTTGGGCACCTTGGGTTAGCAGTGAATTTGATCACTTATGAAGACCGTTTTAACTTGTATGTATACTATTATTCTTATAAAATTTTACCATCATGATCGGTTTAGTTACATGTGACCGACTCTGCGTTATATGGTTTGCTCAACCAGGTATAGAATTGAACAAGAACTCGGGACTGAGATAAAGCAGATTCCACCTCAAATTGATCAAGCTATATACTGCCGCTGATATGGTAATTTCCTCTTCTTTCTTTTTTTTTGATATGATAATTTCCTTCACTGTAGCTTTCTTTTAGAAATGCGACTGTTTGAATAATGTTCAGCTTATAGTTATTGAGGGGCATAAGTGATAAAGAATGGAACTTCATTGTCCTGGTATACTAGGGAATTACTGTCAATACAATTATTTCCTTCATGCACTTTTGGTCAGGAAAATGTCGACCTATGTTTGATGGCTGTTTCTCAGGTTTGTCTTGTCACGATCAGAAGTGGAATTCAGCGTTCCAGACAGATCGCTCAGTCACTTGGTGAAAGAGGCCATCTACTTTTGATTCATGATCTTCGATGTTCATTGATGTCCTAAGATAATCTATCTCCAAAATAAGATGGTGGTGTCATTAGCCAAAAAGATTGATGAAAGATTAAGAAGTTGTCATTGATATTTCATACAATCAGATTCAGATTCACTTTCCGTTATCTAATTGCTCGAACATCTTGAGCGGACTACTCTAAGATTAGTATCTTTACCTATAAGCTATAGCAGCAGTTTGTTTTTACAATTCCGGACAACCATCGTCTGCAGTTGTTGTCTGCATATAGTCTTTTCTTTTGAGTGTTGAAATCTCATTTGGCTTTCTATCCAATAAAGTTTGTTCCTCAAGCGACCACATTCGTAGTGCAGGGTTTGGTGCTTTAATACTCCATTGCTTGCCATCTTAACTCTGATTCAGTTGAGATGTGCATCCCACGAGTAGCCTGATAAATGATAATGATGTTGTTGATGATACAGATTATGATGAGAATCAATTTAAATCCAACTTAATTTAATTTAGTTTATTTTAATTTAACATAAGTTTAATTTAATTCATTTTACTTTAAATAAAGTATAGTTTGGGACCTGAATTATTACTGTTTTTCAATTTGTGGTCCGAACTATAAAAACTATTATAAAAGGGGCGAATTATCAAATAATTTTTGAAACGAGAGGCACCGTGCAACGCCATTAGGATTTTTACTAATGTCATTGGACGACAAAGTTAATACTGTTAGTTAATAAATTACTTTTAAAAAATCTTAGAAATTAAACAATAACATAAAAAAAATAAAATTGCCATACTTTTAAAAAATTAGACGAATTAATCAAAATTATAAAAACTTTAATTTATAGAAAAAAAGAATATAAAAAATTTTAAAAACCTAAAAATTAAGTTTTTTTAATAACGGCGTTAACTAATAAAATATTAAAAAAAATAAAACAACTTAAAAAAAAATTCCAAACTTTTTTAAAAAATGTTAAAAAATAATAATAAACAGTTACAAAAAAATTATAGAAATTTATATTTATAAAACGTAAAAAATTATAGATTGGATTCAGAAAAATTAGAAAAATGTTAAAAATCAAACAAATTTATAAAAAATAAATTAAAAAACTTTATTTTTTATAAAAATAGGAATAAAAAATACAGACTTTAAAAAATTAAACACAAAATGAAGATATTTTTGAAATTTTTAAAAAAGTTCTGTTTCAATTTAAATCTTTAAAAATATTAAATTTAAATATTTTCAACAAACCTTCAATTCCGTATCAATTCTATCTGATGATTGAAGAGATAACTTTCATTTATGTGTGTGAAACCAAACAAAAGGTAAGATTTCGACAATACCATAATATTTAAAAAAAAATTTATATTCTTTTTTATTAAAAATTAAAGTTTTTAATTTTTTTTATAATTTTTATAAATTTGTTAAAAAAAATTCCAATTTTTTAAAAAGTTTGGCAATTATAGATTTTTTAATATTTTTTGTTATTTTAATTTTTTTTAAAAAGTTAAATTAATTTATTAACTAACGATATTAACGCCGTTCAACGGCGTTAGTGAAAATCCTAACGGCGTTGGACGGTGCCCCTAGTTTAGAAAATTGTCTAAGTTTTTATAGTTCGGCCCGTAAGTTGAAAATAGTAATAGTTCAGATCCCAATCAAACTATATTTTTCCCTTTATTTTATCCTAATTTATCTAAAATATAAGTTCAAATGGCACGATTGTTTTTGAGCTTTTTTTTAATTTCAGCTAACACCTTTCCAAACATCTAGTTGTTTCCATAAAAGATCTTCAATCTCTTGATCCCATGATTTCCATAAAATTTTTTTGATGGGATGATTTCCATAAATTGAGATTATATATATGCACTTGTGACGAGGGGCGCGCTCAAATGTTATGGGTTGTTAAAGTGTTATGTGTTACAGAGCTTATGATTGGTTGATAGTGGCATGAATAGTGCCGGAATAGTGGATTTTTGGTACTGGGTTTTACTATTTGCTTTTTGCTTTATTGGATTTTGGGTACTTGGACACGTGGCAAGCCCACAAAGCACGGGAGTTTGGATGTGTGACTAAGATTGAAGTAACACATAACAGATTAAGAAGGCCATAACATTTGAGCGCTCCTCCCTATGACGATATTCAAAATTGAGATCCATTTATGATGGGCCAATGGCCCCCTTGTACGCCTTATAAATAGTTTCTAACGAATCCTTTAGGATTCCTAATTACAATCGGGAAACATCCCTATAACTATAAATAACTCCGCTAGTATTGCCTCTTGATCCCCTTCTACGTTTCCGATTTCACACGAATATTTCCAAAACCCTAGAAATTAATGAAGAAGCTGAAGCTGATGGATCGAACTGACACACCCGACTCGATATCAGAACTCTGTGCAGATTTGATACAAGAGATACTCCTAAAGCTTCCTATCAAGAGATTGATCAGGTTCAAACTAGTATCGAAAACATGGCTGAATATAATCACAAGCCACCGCTTCACCTCCAAGCATTACTATTATTCAATTCACAAAAGACAATCAGGTAGTAACAATTATTCTTCCTTTTTCATTCTACGAAATCGGTCATCCCTCACTAGCATATCAGTAAGGGGTGATCGTATACTACATTGGAATATACACAGGGCCGGCCCGTTGTCTTTGGAGGCCTTGTGCGACATGTCAAATGTGGCCCCTAGATGCTCCTGGAAAAAAGAAACAATACACCAAAACTACAAGTATAGTATCACAAATAAACATCTACATAAGCAGGCCAACAATTAAGATCACAACAACAAAAGGATAAAAAATCGAAAGCAAATTTTCTGGAAAAACATATTGGATTTACTTCAATAGCAAATGCTCTGTCAGCATGTTACATTGCCTTCAAAAGGAATGACCAAAAGTCTGAAAATCTTAGCTGCTCAAACCAATCAAACAAAATTTGCAAACAAAATCCGATGACAAAAATCAAACAAGACAAAACCACAACACTGCATATATCCTCGATTGGGAATCTGACAAAACCACAACACTGCATATATACTCAAAAAAACCAATTGAAGCCGTCAGCCTTCAAGCTTGACAATATAAAACAAAACCAATATAAAGTTATCTGGATCAGTTTATAGAGACTGCAGTTACTCTGCTTTTGTTATTAAATCTATTATCAAAAAAAATTTACTTGAATAAATTGAAGGTGGTTCAGCTTTCTAGTTAGGGTTTTTGAAAGAAAAAAAATCAATCTCCAACAAGAAGCAATCAACAATCATCATCGATGGAGTCATGGAGAAGAGAGCGATCGAGACCGAGAGCATCATTACCTAAAGTCTGAAGATGCGTTGCGGCAGATTGTCTGAAGATGTGTTGTGCTCGTCTCCAAAAAAAAGAAGGGAAAAGTACATAAAGGGTACCTGAACTATCGCCTAATTCCAATGTGTGGGCCTAACTATAAAAAGTTCCAAAGAGGGGGCGAACTTTGGTTAGTCTTTCCAAAGAAGGGGCACAGTCAAACCTGAACTATCGCCTAATTCCAATATGTGGGCCGAACTATAAAAAGTTCCAAAGAGGGGGCGAACTTTGGTTAGTCTTTCCAAAGAGGGGGCACGGTCAAACACGCCGTTAACTCCGTCCAATTCCGTCCAACGCGCCGTTAACTCCGTCAAACGCGTCGTTAACTCCGTTATTCCTGTTTATTAATTTATATAAATAAATGTAAATTTATGTTTTGATTTAAAAAAATGATAGTAGGAAAATTTAATTCCTCTTACACATTTGTATCAATTTATAGGGAATATAAAATTCAATTTTGTAGTAGGGAATATAAAATTCAGATTTAATTCCTCTTACACATTAATTTATATAAATAAATCTGAATTTTATATTTTCAGCATTTCCTACTACAAATGTGTAAGAGGAATTTTATATTCCCTATAAATTAATACAAATGTGTAAGAGGAATTAAATTTTCCTACTATCATTTTTTTTAAAATCAAAACATTAATTTAAATTTATTTATATAAATTAATAAACAAGAATAACGGAATTTTATAAACCTGAATTTTATATTCCCTAATCCCTACTACAAAATTGAATTTTATAAAATTCAGATTTTGTACAAAATTCAGATTTATAAAATTCCGTTATTCTTGTTTATTAATTCCGTTACAAAATTGAATTTTATATTCTCTAATCCCTACTACAAAATAACGGAATTTTATAAATCTGAATTTTGTACAAAATCTGAATTTATAAATCTGAATTTTATAAAATTCAATTTTGTAGTAGGGATTAGGGAATATAAAATTCAATTTTGTAGTAGGGATTACGGAATATAAAATTCAGATTTATAAAATTCCGTTATTCTTATTTATTAATTTATATAAATAAATTTAAATTAATGTTTTGATTTTAAAAAAAATGATAGTTCAGGTTTTTATAGTTCGCCCCCTATTTGGAAAGACTAACCAAAGTTCGCCCCCTCTTTGGAACTTTTTATAGTTCGGCCCACATATTGGAATTAGGCAATAGTTCAGGTTTGACTGTGCCCCTTCTTTGGAAAGACTAACCAAAGTTCGCCCCCTCTTTGGAACTTTTTATAGTTAGGCCCACACATTGGAATTAGGCGATAGTTCAGGTACCCTTTATGTACTTTTCCCAAAAAAAATAAACAAAAAAAAATTAATGATGTATGGCCTAAATATTTGGTGGCCCTGTGCAAAGGCACTTTTGGCCCAGCTGATGGGCCGGCCCTGCCCTGAGCTCACGGTACTGAAAATAATCTGCTTGCAAATTCAAGTGATTGGTTGAGTTATAGTATCCAGTTCTGAACCCATTATGAAATCTAATATGTATTCAATAACTTGTTATGGCAGTCATCACTACTTTAGTTTGCCTGAAGGACTTTTAAGGTTGAAGGGATTTAAATTCCAATGGAGCGAAAAATATGCTAACATCTTCAAAGCCGAATCAGTAATATTCAACTTGAGTTGATTCAGCGAAGGCGAAAAATATGCTAACATCTTCTATTTTATCCGTCTTCAAAGCCGAATCAGTAATATCCTACTTTGCTTCAGAATCAACTTTTCTATTATATTTTCAGTGAAGGTAACTAGATCCCAAGAGTATAGGAGAAAGGAGAATCATTTAGATATGATTCATGTTAAGTATGGAGCCCGATGAGATGGCTTGCCGACCTCCCTCCATGCATGCCGACCACTTTGATGACAAAGAAGAGAAGGCAAAGTTAAGTTTGTATGGCTGCTAATTGCATGTTAGAAGAGGAAGTAAAGAAGAACTTGACATCTTTGCCACATGTCTTCATTTGGTGCAAGAAGAGAATGGGAAGATCACGACATCTTCCAATGTTTCTCCTATAAAAGGAGTAGAAGGGTGAAGCTAATAAGCATCCCTCAGCTCACTCCACTCTCTCTCTTAATATTCCATATGCTTATTGGAGTATTGTAATCGTATCTCAAACGATATAGTGGAAATCTCCTGGCTTGGTAGTGCCCCCAGACGTAGTCACATGTTGTGGCGAACTGGGTAACAAATTCCTGTGTTCATTATTGTTTTTCTTTTATTGTTGTTATCTTTCATAACTGCTTTTAGATCCTAACAATTCACACTCTCAGAAGATTTACCAAACTGCTGACTTGCATTTATCAAACATCAATAGGTAGTTGCACGAGAGGGTCCAAGTACACTGTAAAGGGCAAGTTCATTAAGTTTTAGACTTAATATACGAAGAAGAAGAAGAAGAAAAATACAAAATGTATTAGCTGTTGTACTGAAAGCTAATACTCGGTGTCTGCCTACAAAATGTTCAGATATTAAAAGCACAAGAGAAGACGAGCACTATATTCTTGATTATAAATGATTGAAATATACCCTTTTAATTTAAGTCCAAGATTTTCAGGTAACTATTCTTTTGTTTTCAAGTAACAGAGTTATTGATCGAAGTAGATCCATAACGAAATTATGCAGTTGGAAACTACAGACTGTGAATCAACACTAACCATGTTAGCCAAAGTTGCCAACTGGAAATATGAAATACGATGGCTAAGTTCAATTTGAATATTGGTGATGTATGGCTTAAATATTTGGTGGCCCTGTGCAAAGGCACTTTTGGCCCAGCTGATGGGCCGGCCCTGAATATACACCTTCCCTTTCTTTGGAGGAAACAGGAGGAAACAGGGACAAACACACACACACGTGAGACATATTCATTTTCAATGATGTTTTCAGTTGGATTGGGACTGTACTGCATCTATGATGTTAAATTCCATAGAGTTGCTTTGTGGAATCCTGCGACGAGGGAGATAAAAGTGACACCTCCATTGCCTTTCTATGATACTGAAGACCAAATAAAGTATGGCTTTGGGTATATTTGTGGGCATGCAGAGATCAAGGATGGCATATTGTCTTATAAACTTGGGTTACTAACTGCCATATATGACACAATAAAGAAATCGGCTTATTATAGCCTTGATTTGTATGATTCCAACAGTAATTCTTGGAAAGTTTTGACTTGGGGACGAAATAATACTACCATTAGGTATCCTCATAAGTGGGAGGATTATGGAGTTAATTTGAATGGAGTGTTTCACCACCTCTCAACCGATTCAAAGAGACTTCCTTATATTATGACTTTTGATTACACCAGTGAGGTATTTAGTAGATTGGAAGTGCCTGATCTTCCCCAAATTACTGGACAGTATTTTTGGAATTGTTCTCGTCTTACTTTACATTATGATAAGTTTTTATGCCTTGTTGTATACCGGAAAAAAGAAGAGGAGGCACCGGAGGGTGACTTTGACGTGTGGGTCATGCGTGAGTACAGCATTAAGGAATCTTGGAGCAAGGAATGTACAACAGGACCTGTTGCCAATGCCAACAATATGTATATAGTGAATTATTCGAAACGTATAGGTGGAATATTTTTACAGGATGACAAGGGGGCATTGTATCTATGCGATTGTCCATCATCTCCATCGAGACTGAGAAATATATGTCGCGGTTGCAAAAAGTGGAAGGAAATGCGAGTTCTGGAGCGTACGGAGTCTCTTGTTTCAATCAATGGGGTTCCGGATGAGAGTGAAATAGCGAGAAAGAAAAAGTTTGATATGCATTTAATTTTATCTGGTTGAGATCATTACTTTTAGTTATTTACCTTTTCTGTTCATTTGAATAAAAACTTATGTTGCACTATGTACTAACATTTATCTTATAAATGAAATCATTTATCCGGATGTGACTATAAGATGGTGTAATAAAATGCTAGACAGTTTGTAACAATGTGTGTCTGCTACATTGATACTGACTGACACTGCACTGTTCATATGGATCACTTCAATTCTTTAGTCGTGCCACGGTCACCACCCTTTGTAGCATTGTCATTACTACGCCAAAAACACATTATTGTGACAGAAGCAAAACAGTGGTGAAACGTAGCGGAATGTGTTGCCTAACCATCAGCAGTTCCAAGAGCAGCAACAACAATGGATGAGGAGGAATAATATGTCAGGGCAGGAGGCAGCTGCTGATGAAGTCGAGAAGACGGTTCATCCAAACTAATTCGAGGTTTTTCTAACTCTTGTGCCTTCAGAGTTTTTAGTCCTATAGTTGTAGTCTAAGCTGTTGTCTGTGAATGAAGTTTCTACTTGGAAATGCCTGATTGTAGTTGTAGCAGTGGCTAGCATGAGATAGTATAATCTTGAAGGTAAAAGTTGACATTTGTCTAGTATAACCAAATTTACAATTTCATATTATTTACTTCAGTAATCCATATATAAATTTTGACGGATATAGTACTGAATCCTGAACAACCCTTTCCTTAAATACTCTTAGGAAGTCCCATATCCGTGTGGGGGTTCCATGTGTAGCAAGACTTGATCCATTGTGCTAGCTTTTCCATCCCCTTGTAAGTAAACATCCTTCGGCGCAGCTAAGACAGTTGGAAAATGTATTGTTTGATTGTTTCAATCAATCAGTTATTGTTGGCTTTAATTGTTCAGTTTAGTTTGCTCAAGTCCCTTTGTTAATTTTCATTTACTCAAGAAACTGACATTGCCTTATGACATGCATTTTTTCTCGTCAGCTCTCAGGATTGGAAGTCACAGGTGAGGCTACTGCCACTTGATACTTGCTACAAGACAGAGGTGCACTCACACTTCATGACAAACCTCATTCACCATGATGCTTTTTCATCAAACGTCTTTATCATAGTAACTATAAATATTCAGCTCTGACTTAACGAGTTAAGCATGCATTTGAGTCCAAATAAATTTAATGCATAGTGATGCTTACATTCCTGTAGAGAGTGATTGTGTAACTGTGTTTACTGATACAATAATTCTACTGGTGACATTAATGTTTGTATGCATGTGTAGCAAAAACTGTTATGCCTTGCTCTGCTATTCAGACACTTAAACGAAAGACTTTCACTTTTCCGTAGTATAATTGGCAAAGTTTACTCATGATAATTCCTGATATTCAGTGTAAGGTGTTTTCTTTTAGCTTTCATCTCAAAGGCATTGACAGCATATTAAAGTGTTGGGAGGTATATTTTGAATCCGTATGCATGCTGTTTATTTTTGATATTATCATTTTGTTTCAGTGGATTAAAAGATTGCCTGTTTGAACTTTGAACACATAATCAGTTACTAGCTAACTGCAGTCTGCAAGTATGGTCAAAAACAAAAGAGTATATCATCATTTTTTTTTGCTGATACTCTTTCTTTTTCTTATTTTGCTTTGCATTTGTTATTACTTGTTCCAACTAGGGAGTTAGCTCTTCAGGCTTCACAAGTGTGCAAGGAGCTTGGAAAGCATTTGATTATCCAGGTCATGGTTACTAAACTACTGGTGGAACTAGCTTTAAGGATGATATTATGTGATTGTATCAACCAATCCATATGCTTGTCGGTAGATCTTGCAAAAAAAGTTGAATGCGTTTTGAAAAATTGTTCGATGCTAGTAACGGATGAGGTATATTTGTCTTTTCCTAATTACATATAACTTGTTCTCTCTGCAGTGTAAGAATAAGGTTTATAACTCCAATCCGAGACTGGATTTACTGTTAAGTTGGCGAATGCTTTTTTTGCTCATCCCTTTTTTGTGTTGTCTGGATATGAAAATTGATTATCTCATATTGTTCTGGCTGGTCTTGTAACCTCTCACTTCATACAAGTGATTCTGATTTCCATTTCATACAGAGTGACATTCAATTTCAATATTCAAATTGAACTTAGCCATCGTATTTCATATTTCCAGTTGGCAACTTTGGCTAACATGGTTAGTGTTGATTCACAGTCTGTAGTTTCCAACTGCATAATTTCGTTATGGATCTACTTCGATCAATAACTCTGTTACTTGAAAACAAAAGAATAGTTACAAACAGTTAAGACTCTTGAAAATCATGGACTTAAATTAAAAGGGTATATTTCAATCATTTATAATCAAGAATATAGTGCTCGTCTTCTCTTGTGCTTTTAATATCGGAACATTTTGTAGGCAGACACCGAGTATTAGCTTTCAGTACAACAGCTAATACATTTTGTATATTTCTTCTTCTTCGTATATTAAGTCTAAAACTTAATGAACTTGCCCTTTACAGTGTACTTGGACCCTCTCGTGCAACTACCTATTGATGTTTGATAAATTCAAGTCAGCAGTTTGTAAATATTCTGAGAGTGTGAATCCATCTAAATGATTCTCCTTTCTCCTATACTCTTGGGATCTAGTTACCTTCACTGAAAATATAATAGAAAAGTTGATTCTGAAGCAAAGTAGTAGGATATTACTGATTCGGCTTTGAAGACGGGTAAAATAGAAGATGTTAGCATATTTTTCGCTCCATTGGAACTTAAATGTCCTTCAGGCAACACTAAAGTAGTGATGACTGCCATAAAAAGTTATTGAATACATATTAGATTTCATAATGGGTTCAGAACTGGATACTAACTCAACCAATCACTTGAATTTGCAAGCAGATTATTTTCAGTACCGTGAGCTCAGGCCCTCAGAGGTTCACCAGTTAATTAGCTTTAGACTTGCACTCTCAGAGTGCAATCACTCTTGAAGCTCATAATGCAGCAATTGATGCTCTAATATTGGCAGCAGAATGCTACGTGAACACGTACCTTCTTGCAGCAATTGATGCTCTACTATGTACTATGCACTAAATGATAGAAATGACATTTGGATAGAAGAAATGACATTTGGATAGAAGAAATAATTGAGAATATGCCTAAATTGGGATTAAGCAATAAACTTAAGAATAAGCCCAAAATCAAAATATTTGATCAAGATATTAAGCCCAAAGAAAATAAAGAATAATATGGAGAAGTCTTGAAGCTCATGGAGAAAGGTGGAAACAAGATATTCATGAGGAGATTTCTAGATAGGAAATCTCCACCGTAGAATTAAAATAATCACAACCATTCAATAGAAGGTTGAGTAGTATAAATAGGTGTGAGATGTAATCTCAACCATACCTCAAGAATGAAGTCAAGAATTGAAGTAATTGACTCCTGTGATACTATATATTGATTGTTATTCACAAATACACAATTAATCCAAGGAGGAATGTGATGAGCATCGCACGTTCTGTCCAGGATAAACAAACCATTAATGCAATTCTTATAAACTGACTGGTTTCGATATTGATTTTAGTTAATATCAGAAATGCATATTTACTTGCTAATTGCTACTACCCTGCATATATCAGATACAGTCGACTTTTTTCAGCGACAACTTTCTCAAGAAAATCCAAGCCGATATCAAAATCTAAATGGTTGATATCGAAATCTGGATGGTCGTCGATGTCGAAATCAAGCTCTAAATCTGGGCCGGCGGCGGGCGGAGCATCGACGACGGCAACAAGATCTGGGCCGGCGGCGGGCGGAGCATCGACGGCGTCAACAAGAAGGTCTCCGTCTGGAATGTTGTCACCAGCAAGAACATCGACTTGCTCCGGCTCTGGCACAACTTCCTCCCCATCCGCATCCGCAGCCGGCTCTAACACAATTTCAGCGACAAATTCCTCAAGAAAATCCAAGCCGATGTCGAAATCTAAATGGTTGATGTCGAAATATGGAACGTCGCCGATGTCAAAATCAAGCTCTAAATCTGGGCCGGCGGCGGGCGGAGCATCGACGGCGGCAACAAGAAGGTCACCGTCTGGAATGTTGTCACCGCAAGAACATCGACTTGCTCCCCATCAGTCGTATCATCATTACCAACAAGAACGTTACCCCATTTTCCTCCGGCTCTGGCACAACTTCCTCGCCATCCGCAGCAGGCTCTGGCACAATTTCATCTTGATGGACATCCATGGCGGAGCGGGAGAGAAAAGAGAAGCGAAAGAGAAATGAAGGGGGAGAGAAAAGCGCGCAGAAGGAAAAGAAACGGAGGGCGAGACAGATGAAATGATATGAATTATGATGGTTTTAAATTGTTTTCAAACTCTTTCTGAAGTTGTCTGATGGAGTCGGTGATGACTTTTACTGATATATAAATTACTTGAAATTCTCACCAATTTGCAATTCTTTTTTTCGATTACATCGCATCAATTTTCAATTCGAACAATAATTTTAAAACAATTAGAATTCTATTTTTTTAAAATAATTGTCAATGATTCAAACAGCAAGTTAATGATGGTAGATATGAAAGGGAAAATGACAAAGAGGGGATGACCTATCTTTGATTGATAAATTACGATCCAAACTATGAGAATTGACAATTAAGGGTAATTTCAAAATATTTGAATTCTCAATTTCAAAATAATGTTTTTTCAGGTCTAAAAATAATTTGCATTACGAAAAAATTACTATTATTTAACAATAATTATTACACTAATTAAAAGAACGTTAGTTTTCATAAAACTAAAAATATATAAAAAACTAAAACAAAACTAAAAAACTAAAACAAATATTTACATATGACAAAAATTATTTTTGTGTCCCCTAAACAAGTTGGACTCTGACCTACGCCCCTATATCAGGCACGGCTCTGACGAGGGCGATTCAAACCGTATGGAATCAAAAGAAATGGTACCGGACTTCGATGAGGAGTTCGAGTTGGACTCTGACATTTCGTAAGAAAATATTGTGAATTCCCCAACGAGGTCGATCGGAACTTTGCTTGAGAAGTCGCCGGTGATAACCGAGCAAGAAGAACGTGATTGGTGGAAGATTTGATTCGACTGATATTTTGGCGGAGAAGAGCAACACAAACTGTGTTGCTATCGGCTCCATTTTCGATTATATATGAAACAGAAAATACATCCAGGTACCACATGTTTAATTTGTTACACTCAAACCCCTTTAGTTTCTAGGGTTAGCCTAATGATCGGAGGGAAAGCTTTGGTGAAGACATCAGCAGGTTGGGTGAAGGACTGGAGATATTGAGGCGAAGTGAATTCAGAAGTGAAGTGTTGGCGAACCAAGTTCCATGTATTCCTGCCATAGCCAAAAATGGGACTGGAAAGAGTGCAGCCTTTTGTATTCATGCATTAGAGAAAATTGATACAAGATAACAATGTTATTCAAGGTATTATTGGTTACCCTTTAATGTAGAATTTTGGCTTTTTTTGCAAATTAGGAATACTATTTAAGTAGACCCGGCAAATAAACCCTAAACCCTCTAATCCATCCATTAACCGCCCTATAAAACCCGCCCGTTAACCCGCCCTTTTAATAAAAGGGTTAAGCAAACCATTGTCCATTAAGAACCCTTTTAAAAACGGGTTTAAGGATTTTTACCCGGATAACCCTCCAACCCTTTTACACCCCTTTTAAGTTTTAACTTATGTTAACAATAACATAAAAAAAATATGTAATTCATTCTTCTCTCGGACTAGGCCCATCATCATCAGAATTTACATTTGAATATTGTCTGTAAAATATATTTATTTATAAAAATAAATATATTATATAAAATTTTCTTTTTCTGTAGCATATTCATATATGAAACTAAACTAAGGAAAATGATCCGGTGCAAAGTTAATTTTTTGGTACAAAATATAAACTAATCACAACCCTTGATCTTATGATTTGAATGGATGGGATTAAATCTTGATTTTTTGATATTTTTATTGGTGACGAATTATAAAATAAAACTGGCGAATTATGTCGTCTTTTCATTTTTCGGCTCGAAAAGTGACGAACTATAAAATAAACTGACGAATTATAAAATGATTTTGACAAAATTTTCTATTTTGTCCCAAAATTTAACTTTGTACCTGATCTTAACCCGTAAACTAATAGAAACATAAATATATCAAAAACATTAAAACTGTTATATACTCATAAAGACTATCATGATTTTTTTTTAGCAAAACCTATCAGATTTCATTTCTATTTTATACCTTTATCCGATCACTAAGATAACAAAAAGTATGTTATTTTTTGCTACTTGTTTGATGAAAATGGTTTAAATGCTTAAATGAGTCAAAAATGTTAAAATGGTTAAAAGGTCAAATGGTTTAAAATGGCTAAAAGGGTTTAAAATGGCAAAAAAGGTTCAAAGGGTTAAGATGGTTCAAATGGTTAAAAGGGTTCCTAAAGGTTGAAGGGTTTGACCCTTTAACCCTCTACCCATTAAGAATCCGTCCATTTAACACTTTTAACTTAAAAGGGTTTTAAAGGTTCAATCTTTTTAACCATTGTCCATTAAGAACCCGTCCACTAACCCGCCCGCCCGCCCTATTTGCCACCTCTATATTTAAGCATCGGTTATGTGAATATCTGGTGACGATGTAAGAAAACTGCTCTGTTAGATTAACAGTAAGGCGAAACACCGTTGAATTAACAGCCATCGGTTTGCTTCTGTTGTGTCATATGGTCTTTGTATATCGGGACAGTCAATATATATACTTATACAGTCTATTAGCCGATTGTTATTTGTTAATGATGCACAATGTCCTTGATATCGTACCAAATACTTTAATGCATTGTTGTGAATAACTAGACAACTATAATCTGCCATCAGTGGAATAAAAGATTGCCTTTTTGAACTTTGAACACATGATCAGTTACTGGCTAACTGCAGTTTGCAAGTATGGTCACAAACAAAAGAGTATATCATCATAATGTTTTTTGCTGATGCTCTTTCTTCTTTTGCTTTGCAGTTGTTATACTTGTTCCAACGAGGGAGTTAGCTCTTCAGACTTCACAAGTGTGTAAGGAGCTTGGAAAGCATTTGAGTATCCGGGTCATGGTTACTATACTACTGATGGAACTAGCTTTAAGGATGATATTATGCAACCAGTCCATCTGCTTGTCGCCTTGTCGGTACTCCTGGGAAAATCTTAGATCTAGCAAAAAAAGGTGTATGCGTTTTGAAAGATTGTTCGATGCTAGTAAAGGATGAGGTATATTTGTCTTTTCCCTAATTACATATAACTTGTTTTCTCTGCAGTGTAAGAATAAGCAGGTTTATAACTCCAATCCGAGACTGGATTTACTGTTAAGTTGGCGAATGCTTTTTTGTGTTGTCTGGATATGAAAATTGATTACCTCATATTGTTCTGGCTGGGCTTGTAACCTCTCACTTCATACAAGTGATTCTGATTTCCATTTCATACATAGTGACATTCAACTTCAATATTCAAATTGAACTTAGCCATCGTATTTCATATTTTCAGTTGGCAACTTTGGCTAACATGGTTATTGTTGATCACAGTCTGTAGTTTCCAACTGCATAATTTCGTTATGGAGCTACTTCGATCAATAACTCTGTTACTTGAAAACAAAAGAATAGTTACCTGAAAATCTTGGACTTAAATTAAAAAGGATATATTTCAATCATTTATAATCAAGAATATAGTGCCCTTCTTCTCTTGTGCTAATACAACAGCTATGCCCACAACTCGTCATGATATGAAATTTTAATTATTCTTCATTTGGTAGGTCTTCTCCATACATTTTGCTGTATGCTTGGATATCCACTCTATTACATATTCATGCCTATGTTTTTAATTGTTCTTCATGTGAATAGAGCACAAAAGGTGGGATTACTTTCTGACTTCTGATTTTTAGTTGGTTGAAGATAGATATAACCATTCCTTCCCCAGCTTGAGGTATTAATCTTTTAGTGTACTTATCTGTAATATATATCCTGGGAATTGGTTTGATTTGGGTCTAATTTCTGTTATGCAGGTACATGTGGTATTTCGTCTTTTCTTTACAGGCAGATCTTACCAACTTCGTGGATGATGCAGAGTCTAACATCCGTTTTTCTTTCCATGCTTTCTGGCCCATTTTATCCTCTTCTATGTGTTGTAAATGAGAGGTATCATTGCTCGATATTGACATATATATTTAAAAGTCACTGCATTGTTGTTTACCGTTTATTGTTCATGTTATCCTTTTTTGTTTTTTATAGCTTTATGTGTTTGGAATGACCTATCTGGTTTGACTTGGACTTCGGGAATCTTTATTTTGTGAGCTTATTTTTTATTTTGAAGTTTCAAGCCTTTCATCCTACATACTGATGACTGTCCGTTAATGGTACTTACATGCTACACTGCAGAGAAAACGCTAGGACTTCTACTAGTGGTTCAGAGTCTGAAGCTTCGAAGAGCAGTCATACCATATCTATCTTAACTGTTTCCTCAAACTTTGAGGTTTTTAGATTACGCTGCATGATGTTATAGTTTCCTGTTTGTAATAATATTATTAGGCTTTACCTTCACAACTCCTTTAAATGTTTGCATGTTGTGAATAATCTTTTTTTTATATTATATGTCAAATTTCTTAAGGTGAATAGTGTTAAATATCCCTCCATGTTTCATTTTGAATCTCAAAATCGTCTGAGTCATGTGAACAGTAGGCTTCCAATTCGGACATGCAGATATTTTTTTGTGTTATATATTCTACTCAATATCCCTTAATCCGATTACCCCCAATTAGACAAATTAGGTCAAGTTTATGGAAATTGTTCAATTGGGCAAAATCTTGTAAGGACTGAAAGTAAGAACACGAGACGTTTTACAAGCTTCGGGTAAACCCTACTGCTTGGAGCCTCATACGGGGAGGCTCGCCCAACGTTCCACTATAATCCCCAAAGAGTTTGCACAATTACAATGTTCCTAAACCAAGCCAATAAGCCAAGACTGAACCCTAGTCTAATTGGAACAGAAGACACGAACGAATACTTGAGAACTGGTACTTCCCTGAGTGAGAAGAACCGTGCTCCACCGCAGACGCCTGAAAGTCAATGGACCAGTCGCCTATCCAAGCCGCAGTCGCGTCTTGACCGATGGAAAGACCTCCGGGCGGCAATAACCGTGAGCGGAGGTGCACCGAGATGAGTCGACTTCGTTTAGCAAGCTCTCGCGAAGAATTGCTCCAAGAATCATCTCAATTTTGCTCTGGAATTTCTGATTTCGTTGTATGCCCTAATCCCAATTCGACTGCCCGTTCATGCATTTGGAGAAGACGAGTGAAACGGCCGCGTTCAGCGCAAATCCAAAACCGAAGTTCGCGCTTGACCACACGACGTCGTCCCACTTAATTGTTCTTCATGTGAACAGAGCACAAAAGGTGGGATTACTTTCTGACTTCTGACTTTTAGTTGCTTGAAGATAGATATAACCAGCCGGCTCCAACCATTCCTTCCCCAGCTTGAGGTATTAATCTTTAAGTGTACTTATCTGTAATATCTTGGGAATTGGTTTGATTTGGGTCTAATTTCTGGTATGGTACCTGTGATATGAAATATGTTAATCTGCGACAAAAAAAAATAGTGATGACCTAATAACGTCATTATATAATATTAAAAAGGGAAAAGTACAAAAATGGTAGCGAACTACCACTCATTTTCAACTTTTTGTCAGAATTATTAAAATTTCCAAAAAGGGGTAGCGAACTACCACCCATTTCAATTTTTTTGTCAGAACTATTAAAATTTCCAAAATGGGTGCGAACTATATAAATTTTTTCCAAAATGGGTGCGAACTATATACATTTCTTCCAAAATGAGTGCGAACTATATAATTTTTTCCCAAAATGGGGTAAAACCTATATAATTTAATGGAATTATAAACACCGTTAACGGTGTTATAACCCTTTTTTTTTTCCTTTTTCCAACAATTATTAGATTAGATTACTAGAGTTTTGTGTATGAGTCATTATCATAAAATTTGGGAATAGTCAGTCCTTTTTAATTACTCAACGAACATACCTTAATATTCCTTTTTGGATTACTTAACACGACTTCATCTAGCTCATGAGTTCTCCTTGATATGGGAATGAAAATGAATTTTCTCTTTTTATAGTTATTAGAATAAAGAATTATTGTATAATGTGTTAAAGGATTATTTCTCATTGATTAGAATCGAAGGATTATTGTATAATGTGTTAAAGGATTATTTCTCATTGATTAGAATCGAAGGATTATTGTATAACGTGTCAAAGGATTATTTTTCATTGATTAGAATCGAAGGATTATTGTATAATATGTTAAAGGATTATCCCTCATATATTGAAAATTCATTTTCATTCCCAGATCGACCAAAGACTAGATGAAGTCGAATTAAGTAATTCAAATTTCAAAAAGGAATATTAAGGTATGTTCATTGCGTAATTGAAAATAAATGATTATCCCAAATCTTATGATAATGCTCATACACAAAATTCTAGTAATCTAATCTAATAATTGTTGGAAAAAAACAAAAAATTAATACGGGGTTATAACATCGTCACAGTGTTTATAATTCCGTTAAACTATATAGGTTTTACCCCATTTTGGAAAAAATTTATATAGTTCGCACCCATTTTGGAAAAAATTTATATAGTTCGCACCCATTTTGGAAGTTTTAATAGTTCTGACAAAAAATTGGAAATAGGTGGTAGTTCGCTACCTTTTTGGAAATTTTAATAGTTCGGACAAAAAATTGGAAATGGATGGTAGTTCGCTACCCCTTTTTGTACTTTTCCCTATTAAAAATGTAATTTTTTTTAGTGTTTAGGGTTTATGAATGTTTCTGGGATGTTTCTCTGACATCAATTGTATAATCAAGGATATTAAATTTATTGACATAAGTGTCATGACATAAGCCTAAAAAATTAGATTTTTTTGAATGTATTTCTGACATCAAATCAATTGTATAGTCAATGAAAAAAAGTATGTCAACTTCTTTAATCAAAAAAAGTTTTTCAACTTTTACCGTGTCTCATTCCATCCACTTGTAATTACGCAGTGTATATAACTTCTCTTGATGGGTCGTGCGGTGTTTTGCTGGTTGGCGGGTATGGCTGTTGGAGCTTGGTGACGCTGATGGCGATTGCTCTGTTGGGCCTTGGGTGGTGGGTGGAGCTCATCGGACTGTTGGTGGTGGTTCCTGGTGGACGTTTTGGCAAGTTGGCGGTTGTGCGGCTCAATCGCCTCTTTTTTTAGCTTGTTTTGTTACCCTGACGGTGTGACCTTTTAGTCGCTTTTTTAGTTTTTCGTTTTTTTTAGTTTTAGTAGTTTTTTAGTTGATACTTACCATTTTGATCGGTTGTAAATATAGTGGTGGAAATGCAACACAGATCAAACAATTAATCTG